>CM038049.1:114719977-119519977 GCA_021397845.1 Areca catechu
TTCAGTGCAATCTGATAGGCTTGGTCTAGGTCAGTAACCTCTCTCAGAAACAACTCCCTCTTTATGTCTTCCCTAAGTCCAGCCCTAAACCTAGACAAAGCGACCTCATGGGCTTCACTCACATCACATCTCATCAGGTATTCATCAAAGGTGGTTATGTAGTCTGATACAGATCGGTTCCCTTGTTTCAAGGTCTGCCATTGGTCTAACAGATTCTGCTGGTATGAAATGGGTAGGTACTTATCTCTAAGCTTCTCTTTCATACCCTGCCAAGTGGTTATGGGCTCAACATTTTTGTCTTCTAGTGGTTAGCTCAATGTTCCCCCAGTATAACCTAGCTTGACGTACTAACTTCATCTTGGAAAACTTGAACTTCCTTTCCTTAGACATGGCATACCACTCAAAGAACTGGTCTATCTCACCCTCCCAATCATAATACACCTTAGGGTTTAAGCTACCATCAAAATTGGGTGCATCTAATTTGATGTTCCGAATGAACCTATCATCTCTATCTTCAGGCTCTGGGTCAGGCCTCCTATGATTAGGTTCAGGATCTCTGTATAAAGGTCTTCAAGGTTCCTGGTGTGGGTGAGGTTGAGGCACATTAAAATCTGGGTCAGGAGTCCAATTCTGATGCCTAGGTTCCTCAAGTACTTGATTCGATCCCTAAGCTGGGTAAAATTCTCATGGACTTGTTCTTTAAACTGGGCAACAGTAGCAGTCATATCCTGACTCAATTTGTTCATACGTTCAGTAAGAGCTCTAACCATGGCCTCTAAATCAGGTTGGGTTTGACCAGGTTCGTAGGGTACTCCATTCCGGGTAGACATGATGATGCAAGCAAACACACTAAATGAGACTCGACTGAAACGACTATGGTCTAACTAAACCTAGAGCCCAAACTAGATGCCCAATCAGAGTGGCAAGCTAGCCTGTAGTAACTCGGGACTCAGCCAGGCAGGTATAAGGGGAGTGTTAGGTCCCTAAATGCCAATCCTAGACACCAATCAGAGATTGGCCAGGTAGGCGGACCAGCACACAAGCCCTTCAGGATAAAATCCCTGAACCACCATTCTAGACACTGAGTACAAAGCACACACAGAGTAACTAGACAACTGACTCAACACTAGCCTAGACCCGACTTGTTGGTGTCCCTAGCCCACTAGGGCAAATTAAGTCTAATAAATTTTAAAATTAGGCTTAGGATCGAATGAATGGGTGGTGATTTTGGGCTAAGGAGAGGTTATCAACTCCTCCCCTTATCTTAGATGCTCAATTGCCCTTAAGATAAATTAGGAGATGATCACTCAAAAATTGAATTGCAGAAACATAGAAATAGAATTGCTATAATTTAACTCTCAGAAATTTCACAGAAACCAATAAATCACAGTAAAATTATATAAAATAGTTTCAATTATACTGGTTCTAGAAAAAAAAAATCACATAAATTGGAGTTACCTTCATTGAGAAACAATTCCTATAACAGTGTAGTTACAGACTAAAAACAGAATGCTTCCCCCGTTTACAATTCTTGCTACGAAGTTGTAACCCAGCGGATCCCCTACACGCCCTAGGAACACCCCGTGGAATGGGAAGAGGAGGTTTGCACCTCGCTTCATTCCTAGGACCGGATGTCCTGGGGAGTCTACTTCGAGCAGACAAAGTAAAAAAGAGAGACACTCAAAACATGCAAGTAAGTTAAAAACCCTAGACAGGGCTCTGATACCAAAATTGATGTAGAACGAATGAGATGATACGATGCGGAAGTAAATTAAGACTAATTCTTTTTTTTTTTTTTTAAAGTTGGCTTAAACTCAAAGAAAGTTAAACTAAATTGAAATAAACTATATAATAAGTGAAAGCACAATTTAAAGAAACTAGATTATCAGAGTAGTTCAGAAGTAAAGGATCGCTGGGGCTTGAGAAACTTTCAGACCTAGGGTTTCGCTCTGAACTTTCAACAGGACAGAAGTAAAGAGAAGAGAAGGGTTACAGACCAGGCAGTGATCTTCACAGAGTTTAGTGGAAGGACTCTCTTGAGCAGATTGTTGGATCCCCGGATTCGGATATCTTCGTAATGGATCCTCCAATACTGGTCCTTTGGCAGAGTTGGCTTCTTCTGAACTCAAGATCTGGGAAAGAAGAAGAACAAGTAATGGAACCATATACTCAAGGAAGGATTTACTAGATAGAAGAACTTGAAAGTTGATGTTGCTGAAATCCTGATTCTCCTAGATGCTGATCTGACTTCCTCTGGGGTTTGCTCTGTATCCGAAGTGGCCGAACTGGACCTGGATGCTGGTGGTCGGCCTCTACTTGGAGAGAGGGGCCGTGAGAGATGGGGTAGGCTAGGGTTTGTGTGGAATGAAGAGGATGATGGGCGGCTAGGGTTTGGAGTTGAAGTGGCTAACCTAGGATTTTGGGGTTGGAGATCTCACACCTCCTCAAGGTTCCTAGGGAACCCGGATTTACTCCCTCACAGAGCTCAACACCTGAATGCAAGTGCGGAAGAGAGAAACATAAAGTTGCTCACATAAAATTTGAATTCATTCATCAGTGTCCTTTAAAACTTACAAGAGGGGTTTATTTTATAGGTCTTTACAAGAGGTTAGGGTTTTACATCTTCCCATGTGGGACTAATAGGATGGATCCTCAAATTAGGTTTGTAGAATCAATCTCTTCTCATATGGCCGGCCAAGAGCTTCCATAAGTGTTGATTGGTGGCTCCAAATGGTAAGTAGGTGGCGCCTCTGATGCAGAACAAATAAAGGGATGCGATGCGGAAGCAAATTAGGATTAACTAATATTTTTTGTTATTTTTATATGTTTGTAGAAGTTGGCTTCAAATCAAAGAAAAGTTAACCTAACATTTAAAGATACTAATATGATAATTGAAAGCACAATTTTAGGGAAACTAAATTATCAGAGTATTTCAGAAGCAACGGATCGCTGGGGGTTGAGAAACTCCCAGACCTAGGGTTTCGCTCCGAACTTTCAAAAGAACAGAAATAAAGAGAAGAGATGGTGTATCTAACCAGACAATGATCTTCACAGATTTTGGTGGAGGAACTCTCCCGAGCAGATTGTTGGATCCCGGATTCAGATATCTTCGTAATGGATCCTCCAATACTGGTCCTTTGGCCGGTTGGCTTCTCCTGAACTCAAGATCTGGAAGAGAAGAAAAATAATTGATGGAATCAAAGAGTCAAGGGAAAGATTTACCAGGTTGATGAACTAGAAGATTGAAATTGCTGAAAACTGGATTCTCCTGGATGTTGATGTGATTTTCCTTGGAACTTGCCCTGGATCTGAAGTAGCCGGACTGGATCTGGATGAAGGTGGACGGCCTGGACTTGTAGAGACAGAGAGGCCGTGGGAGATGGATGGATCTAGGGTTTGATGGATTGAAAATAATGAAGGGTGGCTAGGGTTTTGGAATTTCAAGTGGCTAACCTAGGGTTTTGGATAAAGAAGGAGATCTCTCACCTCCTCAAGGCTCCAATGGAACCCGGATTACCCCCTCACGGAGCTCAACACTTAGAATAGTGCGGAAGAAGAGAAACCTAGGTCACTCAACACAAGAGAATAGCAAAAAAAATAATTTTCTTCATTGATTGTCTAAAGTTACAAAGAGAGGTCTATTATATAGACCTAAAATTTTCTCCAAGCTTGTACAAATTCCCATGTGGGACTAAACTCCTCCAACCCCTAGATTAGGTAGAAAATCTTCTCTCTTGGCTGACCAAGAGTTCAAAAAAAATTGGGACGGCCATAAAGGAATTTTTTTGGAATTTTTATGGCGCCTCCTTTGGAGTTGGATTTGGATTTGGAGTCCTCTTCTTCTTATGGCATTTCTTCTTTTCTTCCACTCCAAGTTAAGCTCTTTGATTTTGATTTGAACTTCAATTAGGAGTAGGTTGGATGTCCTTCTTTGATTTCTTCTCCAAGAGAAGTCTTCTTCCTTCTTTGCTTAGGTAAAATAGGCAGGTATGGGCGCCTCCTTTAAAGTAGCCTCCAATTTGATTTTTTCTTCTTTGGATGTGGGGACCATGACACTGGGATGCCTCTGTGGCGCCTCCTGGACTCTGGCGTGTGCTCGGAGTGTGGCTGGGCGTGTGGCTTGGAGTGTGGCCTCCACTTGCTTGAACCTTGATTTGATTGGAAGACAAATGTGGCACCATTTTGGACCAAATTGAAACCTCATCGGGACTTGCACCGAGTCAACATGACTCAACAAAATTTAAATGGTGACTCAAGAAATAAACTGGTTGACCAGGTCAACCTTTATTACAAACCCTAATTTCTCGGGCAATGTCAATCAGAGATCCAAATGGAGCTCTGAAGTCTTCTTCTGAGTCTGGTGCCCGCACCAATTCTCCCAGGGTGGGAGGAACTCGACCCTGTCGAGTAAGGCTCAAGTTGGCTCTGGTATCTCTCCAAGAGGTCTGGGTCCAATTCTTGTAATTCTTCTCGGGAGATCCAAGAGTCATCAGAATCTGGCCTTCCTTGCCAGCGGACCAGGTACCTTTGGTATCCTCGATTACGAGTAGAGATAACCTGATCATCCAGGATCTTTTCAATCTGCTCTTCCCTCACAGGCCAGTTTGTTGGTGGACACACAGGGTCGGGATCACTCTCAATGATAGGGTTAGGCTCAAAAGGCTCACTAGGAATCACAGCTGGCTCCCTGTACTCTACTAAGTCTGTAATGTTGAAAGTAGAGCTAATGCCTAGTTCTGGAGGCAACTCGAGCACATAGGCATTGGATCCTACTCTCTTTACCACTCTAAATGGTCCAGCTCCCCTAGCATGTAACTTTCTAACGGTTCCAGGAGGAAACCGTTCAGGCCTTAACCTAATCATCACATAGTCTCCCTCAACAAAAGATTTGACTCGTCTTTGAGTATCAGCCAACTTCTTATAAGTTTCATTACTTAAATTTATTTTGGCATGAATTTCTTTATGCAAGTCTTTTACATGCTGTGCAAAATTCTCAGCAGATTTGGAGACTCGAGTGTGGACAGGTAAAGCGACTAGGTCAAGAGGTGTGTGAGGTTTGTACCCATGTACAATTTCAAATGGACTCTTACCCGTAGACCTATTGACCGAGTCATTGTACGCAAATTCTGCCCTTGGTAGGTATAAATCCCAATTTCTGGTGTTTTCACCAACAAGACATCTCAGCAGATTTCCTAGCCTACGGTTCACTACTTCAGTTTGGCCATCAGTTTGGGGATGATAGGCAGTTGAAAACTTAAGTTTTGTCCCTAACTTATGCCAAAGGGTCTTCCAAAAGTAACTGGTGAACCGGACATCCCTATCTGAAACGATTGTCTTAGGTAGGCCATGGAGTCTAACTATCTCATTGAAGAAAAGTGTGGCTACCTTAGACACATCAAAGGTTTGGGAACAAGGCAAGAAGTGGGCCATTTTAGAGAATCGGTCGACTACGACACAGATAGAATCATGTCTCCTCTGGGTCTTAGGTAAACCTAACACAAAATCCATACTCACATCTTGCCAAGGACGATCTGGGACAGGGAGTGGAGTATAAAGGCCAGTGTTTTGTTTTCGCTGTTTGGCAACAGCGCAGGTTCGACATCTAGCTACAATATTAGCTACATCCCTTTTCAAGCTAGGCCAGAAAAAGTGGTCTTCAATAGCTAGAATGGTCTTGTCTTTTCCAAAATGGCCGGCTAAACCTCCAGCATGGATTTCCCAAATCAAAAATTCCCTAAGAGAAGTTCTAGGGATGCAAAGCCTATTTTTGAAGAACAAAAAACCATCTACAAGGGTATAATCCTGGTGATTACTAGATGGTCCTTGAACTAGATCCTGATACATAGTTGTGAAATCCGGACAAGACTCATATTCCTCTTTGATTTGCTCAAACCCTATGACCTCAGTTCTAACAGAAGTTAATAACAGAGATCGGCGACTAAGGGCATCAGCTACCTTATTCTCAACTCCAGCCTTATGTTTCAGGACAAAAGTATAGGACTGGATATATTCTACCCACTTAGCATGCCTAGGGTTAAGCTTCTTTTGGGAGTTCAGAAATCTAAGAGCCTCATGGTCCGAAAATAGTACAAATTCCTGCGGTAGCAAATAATGTCTCCAGTAACACAAAGCTTGCACCACCGCATAAAATTCCTTATCATAGGTAGAATACCTAAGCTTAGCATCATTAAGTTTTTCACTAAAGAATGCTATGGGATGATTCTCTTGGCTTAGGACTCCACCTATTCCTACACCTGAAGCATCACAGGCAACCTCAAATACTTTAGAAAAATCGGGTAATCTCAGAATGGGTGCCTGGGTCATTTTATCCTTAAGATCTAGGAAGGCTTTATGGGCTGACTTAGTCCAATGAAATTCTCCCTTCCTAATACAATCAGTGATAGGAGCAGCTAAAGTACTAAACCCCTTGATGAATCGCCTATAGAAGGTAGCCAAGCCATGGAAACTTCTAACTTCATGCACATTGGTTGGCTCTGGCCAGTCTACTATGGACCTAATTTTCTCAGGATCGGCCGCCACGCCGTCAGGGGTTACTACAAAACCAAGAAAGATAACTCTACTAGTCATGAATTCACACTTCTTAAGATTACCGTAGAGTCTCTCATTCCTCAAAACTTGGCAGACTGCTCTAAGGTGGCCTAGGTGATCTGCTGGGGTCTTACTATAGATCAGGATGTCATCAAAATAAACCACCACAAATTTTCCTATGAAAGCTCTAAGTACCTGGGTCATAATTCTCATGAAGGTACTAGGGGCATTGGACAACCCAAAAGGCATAACAACCCATTCATAAAGACCATCCTTAGTTTTGAAAGCAGTTTTCCATTCATCCCCGGGTCTAATCCTAACCTGATGATAGCCGCTTTTGAGATCAATCTTAGAAAAAACCATTGCACCAGCCATCATATCAAGCATGTCATCTAGTCTAGGGATGGGAAACCTATATTTGATTGTAATTTTATTGATGGCATGACTGTCAACACACATCCTCCACGTGCCATCTTTCTTTGGGGTCAGTAAGGCTGGGACTGCACAAGGGCTAAGACTTTCTCTAATAAACCCCTTCCTCAATAATTCTCCAACCTGCTTTTGCAGCTCTTCATGCTCAGATGGATTCATCCTGTAATGGGGCAAGTTGGGCAAAGTCGTTCCTGGGATTAGATCTATGGCATGCTGGATATCCCTAAGAGGTGGAAGGTGGTCTGGCAAATCCTCGGGAAAGACATCCTCAAATTCTTTTAACACAGGTTTAACTTCTTGACGAGGCTCTGAGGGTTCTGAAGTTCTAAGTTCCTTAGCAGTCAACATCCAGATGGGTGAACCACTATGAATTTCTTGTTCTAGATCCTTAGCACTGATTAGGTTCACTCCAGTTTTCATCTCCTTAACCTTACCGGCTCCTTTAGTTACCTTGTCCTTAAGGGGAACGGAATGGATCGTAATCTTCTTCCCATTGAAACTAAAGACACAGGTATTGGATTTTCCTAAGAGGGTGGCATCATGATCATACAACCAAGGTCTTCCAAGAATTATACTGCTCACCCCCATGGGTAAAACATCGCACCAAATCTTTTCGTGATAAGATTGCATTTGGATTTGGACTTGACATCTAGACTGGATGGGTATGGAGGTAGAATCTACCCAAGAAACCTTATAGGGGTTGGGATGGGGAACTGGGATTAAGCCTAACATCTTGACAGTGCTAGTAGAGATGGCATTTACACAGCTCCCACTATCTATGATGAACTTACATACCTTATCCCCTAATTTAAGAAAAGTCTGTAGGATGTTAGTCCTACGCCAATCCTCTTGAAATAGATTCTGGGATAGGATGCATCTTACAACTCCTAATTGGTCAGATTCATTGGGTTCCTCCTCTCCTTCATACTCCTCGACCAAATTCATTCCGGCCTCATAAACTTCTTCTTCAAATTCCTCACTGGGCTCGGAATTATCATTCTCTCCCTCTTCTATGTAAAGGGATCTCCGTGGGCACTGGCTAGCAACATGACCTACCTTATGACACTTGAAACAGGCTATGGCAGTACACTGACTGGAAATGTGACCTGGTTTCTGACACTTAAAACAGGTGATATTTGAACTAGGGGTTCTCTGGGTGTCAGGTGCCTTACCTTTGTCCATGGGCCTAGGGGTAGAAGTACCCTGAAAAGGTTTACTAGGGATAACTTGGCTAGGTCCATTCCTTGGGATTGGGGCACTAACCCTAGAAGGTATAGGTCCTCTCTGAAATTTCTCAGTGTTCAGTGCAATCTGGTAGGCTTGGTCTAGATCAGTAACCTCTCTCAGAAATAGTTCTCTCTTGATATCTTCCCTCAGTCCAGCCCTAAATCTAGACAAAGTGACTTCGTGGGCTTCACTCACATCACATCTCATTAGGTATTCATCAAAAGTAGCTATGTAGTCTGAGACAGATCGGTTTCCTTGTTTCAGGTTTTGCCATTGGTCTAACAGGTTTTGCTGGTATGAAATGTGTAGGTATTTATCTCTCAGTTTTTCTTTCATACCCTGCCAAGTGGTTATGGGCTCAACATTCCATCTCCTAGTGGTTAGCTCAATGTTCCCCCAGTATAACCTAGCTTGACGCACTAATTTCATCTTGGCAAACTTGTATTTCCTCTCCTCAGACATAGCATACCACTCAAAGTATTGATCCATCTCACCCTCCCAATCAGAATACACCTTAGGGTTCAGACTACCATCAAAAGTGGGTGCATCTAATTTGATGTTCCTCATGAACCTATCATCTCTATCTTCAGGCTCTGGGTCAGGCCTCCTATGATTAGGTTCAGGATCTCTATATAAAGGCCTTCTAGGCTCCTGATGTGGGTGAGGTTGAGGCACATTAAAATCGGGGTCAGGAGTCCAATTCCGATGTCTAGGTTCTTCAAGTACTTGGACTCGGTCCCTAAGTTGGGTAAGATCCTCATGAATTTGTGCGCTAAACTGGGCCACAGTGTTTGTCATATCCTGATTCATTTTAGCCATACTTTCAGTAAGAGTTCTGATCATGGCCTCTAAATCAGGTTGGGTTTGACCAGGTTGATATGGCACTCCGTTTCTGGTAGACATGATGATTCAAGCAATCACATAAAATGAGACTAGACTAAATCGACTACTGGATCACTAGACCTAGAGTCCAAACTAGATGCCCAATCAGAGTGGCAAGCTAGCCTGTAGTAACTCAGGACTCAGCCAGGCAGGTGTAAGGGGAGTGTTAGGTCCCTGATTGCCAATCCTAGACACCAATCAGTGATTGGCCAGGTAGGCGGACCAGCACACAAGCCCTTCGGGACGTAGTCCCTAAACCACCGTTCTAGACACTGAGTGCTAAGCACACACAGAATAACTCGGCAAACTGACTCAACACTAGCCTAGACCCGACCAATTGGTGTCCCTAGCCCACTAGGGCAAATTAGGTCTAACTGATTTTAAATTAGGTCTAGGTTCGAATGATTGGATGGTGGTTTTGGGCTAAGGAGAGGTAATCAACTCCTCCCCTTATCTTAGATGCTCAATTGCCCTTAAGTAAATTATGAGATGATCACTCCAAAAAGAATTGAATTGCAGAACACAAAAAAAATAGAGTTGCTGTATTTTAATTCTCAGAATTTTTACCGAAACCAATAAATCACAGAAAACTTATGGAAAATAGGTTCAATTATACTGGTTTCAACGAAGCAAAAATCATGCAATTCAGAGTTTTATGCAGGAAGAAATAATTCAGACAACAGGGCAATTATGGGCTGCAACTAGATTGTCTTCCCCGTTTATAATCCCTGCTACGAAGTTATAACCCAATGGATCCCCTACACGTCCTAGGAACACCCCATGGAATGGGAGGAGGAGGCTTGCGCCTCGCTTAGTTCCTAGGACCGGACGTCCTGGGGAGTCTACTTCGAGCAGACAAAATAAAAAGAAACAATCAAAACAAGCAAGCAAGCAAATCAGAAACCCTAGACTGGGCTCTGATACCAAAATGATGCAGAACAAATAAAGGGATGCGATGCGGAAGCAAATTAGGATTAACTAATTTTTTTGTTGTTTTTATATGTTTGTAGAAGTTGGCTTCAAATCAAAGAAAAGTTAACCGAACATTGAAAGATACTAATATGATAATTGAAAGCACAATTTTAGGGAAACTAAATTATCAGAGTAGTTCAGAAGCAACGGATCGCTGGGGGTTGAGAAACTCCCAGACCTAGGGTTTCGCTCCGAACTTTCAAAAGAACAGAAATAAAGAGAAGAGATGGTGTATCTAACCAGACAATGATCTTCACAGATTTTGGTGGAGGAACTCTCCCGAGCAGATTGTTGGATCCCGGATTCAGATATCTTCGTAATGGATCCTCCAATACTGGTCCTTTGGCCGGTTGGCTTCTCCTGAACTCAAGATCTGGAAGAGAAGAAAAATAATTGATGGAATCAGAGAGTCAAGGGAAAGATTTACCAGGTTGATGAACTAGAAGATTGAAATTACTGAAAACTGGATTCTCCTGGATGTTGATGTGATTTTCCTTGGAACTTGCTCTGGATCTGAAGTAGCCGGACTGGATCTGGATGAAGGTGGACGGCCTGGACTTGTACAGACAGAGAGGCCGTGGGAGATGGATGGATCTAGGGTTTGATGGATTGAAAATAATGAAGGGTGGCTAGGGTTTTGGAATTTCAAGTGGCTAACCTAGGGTTTTGGATAAAGATGGAGATCTCTCACCTCCTCAAGGCTCCAATGGAACCTGGATTATCCCCTCACGGAGCTCAACACTTAGAATAGTGCAGAAGAAGAGAAACCTAGGTCACTCAACACAAGAGAATAGCAAAAAAAATAATTTTCTTCATTGATTGTCTAAAGTTACAAAGAGAGGTCTATTATATAGACCTAAAATTTTCTCCAAGCTTGTACAAATTCCCATGTGGGACTAAACTCCTCCAACCCCTAGATTAGGTAGAAAATCTTCTCTTTTGGCCGACCAAGAGTTCAAAAAAAATTGGGATGGCCATAAAGGAATTTTTTTTTGGAATTTTTATGGCGCCTCCTTTGGAGTTGGATTTGGATTTGGAGTCCTCTTCTTCTTATGGCATTTCTTCTTTTCTTCCACTCCAAGTTAAGCTCTTTGATTTTGATTTGAACTTCAATTAGGAGTAGGTTGGATGTCCTTCTTTGATTTCTTCTCCAAGAGAAGTCTTCTTCCTTCTTTGCTTAGGTAAAATAGGCAGGTATGGGCGCCTCCTTTAAAGTAGCCTCCAATTTGATTTTTTCTTCTTTGGATGTGGGGACCATGACACTGGGATGCCTCTGTGGCGCCTCCTGGACTCTGGCATGTGCTCGGAGTGTGGCTGGGCATGTGGCTTGGAGTGTGGCCTCCACTTGCTTGAACCTTGATTTGATTGGAAGACAAATGTGGCACCATTTTGGACCAAATTGAAACCACATCGGGACTTGCACCGAGTCAACATGACTCAACAAAATTTAAATGGTGACTCAAGAAATAAACTGGTTGACCAGGTCAACCTTTATTACAAACCCTAATTTCTCGGGCAATGTCAATCAGAGATCCAAATGGAGCTCTGAAGTCTTCTTCTGAGTCTGGTGCCCGCACCAGCCTCCTAGCCTTGCTCTTCAAGAAAAATATTTTTCCTTCCATGCTTGGTTTTATTTGGAAGTATTTGGGCGCCTCCTAGCATTGCTTTTCAAGAAAAAATTTCCTTCCTTCCATACCTGGTTTTATTTGGAAATATTTGGGCTTCTCCTAGTCTTGCTCCCCAAGCTTTGCTCCTTTCTTTTCATAGCTTGGCTCTTATGGAAATATTTTGGGCGCCTCCTTGGATTGAGGATCCTAAGTTGATCTCCCCTTAAGTGGCGCATGAAAGAAGGGACCTGCTTTCTTGTGGTGTGGGGACCAAAGTACACTGGATGGAGATGTGGCGCCCCTTGGACTCTGGCATGTGGCTGGGAGTGTGGCGCCCACTTACTTGAACCTGGGAGAAAATGTGGCACCCTGGAGAAGACCTAGACTACTACTAGGACTTGTACTGAGTCAATATGACTCAACAAAATTTAAATTGCAGGGAAATACAGACTCAAACTAAAATTGAGTTGACCAAGTCAACCCTTATTACAAAACTAAAAAACCCTAATTCTTCGGGCAAGGTCAATCAGAGATCCAGATGGAGCCCTGAAGTCTTCTTCTGAGTCTGGTGCCCGCACCAGAACACCCTCAAGAAGTAGTTGAGGCTCTGAAAGAATTTGAGGATGTGTTTTTCCCGATGAGTTACCTAATCAACTACCATCCCTTAGGGATATCCAGCATGCTATAGACTTGGTCCCAGGAGCCACATCACCAAACCTTCCTCACTATAGGATGAAACCCACCGAACACCAAGAACTATAGAAACAAGTGGGAGAACTGCTTAGGAAAGGTTTCCTTAGGGAGAGCTTAAGTCCATGTGCAATCCCTGCACTGCTAACCCCTAAGAAAAATGATACCTGGAGAATGTATGTCGATAGCAGAGCCATCAACAAGATCAGGGTGAAATATAGGTTTCCCATTTCCCATTTGGATGACATGCTAGACATGATGGCCAGAGCCACAGTCTTCTCCAAGATAGACCTTAAGAGTGGCTATCATCATATTAGGATTAGGCCTAGGGATGAGTGGAAAACTGTATTTAAGATGAAGGATGGTCTTTTTGAATGGGTAGTAATGCCTTTTGGGCTATCCAATGTGCCTAGTATATTTATGAGGTTCATGACCCAGGTCCTGAAAGAGTTCACTGGAAAATTTATTGTGGTATACTTCGATGACATCTTTATATACAGCTAGACTAAAGAAGACCACCTTAACCACCTCAAGTTAGTTTGTCAGACCCTTAAAAAGAATAGCCTTTATGCTAACCCCAAGAAGTGCGAGTTCCTGACATATAGGGTTATCTTCCTAGGTTTTGTTGTCACCCCCGAAGGAGTCTCAACTGACCCTGAAAAGGTTAAAACCATAGCTGAGTGGCCAGTCCCTTCTAGTGTCCATGATGTACGTAGTTTCCATGGATTAGCCACCTTCTATAGAAGATTTATTCAGGGATTTAGTTCCATTGTGGCACCCATCACCGACTGTATTAGGAAGGAAAACTTTGAATGGACCAAAGATGCCAATAAAGCCTTCCTAGAGATTAAGGATAAGATGACACAAGCACTTATCCTAATATTACCTAACTTTTTCAAAGACTTTGAGGTTGCTTGTGATGCTTCGGGAGTGGGCATAGGAGGAGTACTTAGCCAAGAAAGTCACCCTGTGGCCTTCTTTAGCGAGAAACTCAATGAGGCCAAAATTAAGTACTCAACATATAATAAGGAGTTTTATGTAGTTGTACAAGCCCTTAGGTACTGGAGACATTACCTGCTACATTAGGAATTTGTCCTTTATTCTGACCATGAAGCACTTCGATTCCTAAACTCCAAGCAACGATTAAATTCTAGGCACGCTAAGTAGGTAGAATATATCCAAGCCTATACTTTTGTGCTAAAACATCATGCTAGTACTGACAATAAGATAGCTGATGCCCTTAGCCGTCGTGCCCTACTTTTAAATACTGTTAGAACTGAAGTCATAGGATTTGACCAATTAAAAGAGAAATACGAAACCTATCCTGACTTTGGTGAGATCTTCTAGTCCATGAGACAAGAACCATCTAGTGCCCATAGTGAGTACACCCTTCAGGATGGTTACCTTTTCAATGAAAATAGGTTGTGCATTCCTAGGACCTCACTTAGAGAATTCTTAGTTTGGGAGACCCATGCAGGAGGTCTAGCTTGTCATTTTGGTAGGAAAAAGACCATTTTAGCGGTAGAAGACCAGTTCTTTTGGCCAAGCCTCAAGAGGGATGTTGCCCACATTGTATCCAGGTGTTGAACTTGTGCTGTTGCCAAATAGCAGAAGCAAAATACTGGTCTATACACCCCTCTACTTGTACCTAGTCGCCCTTGGAAAGACCTTAGCATGGACTTTATGGTAGGATTACCTAAGACCTCGAGGAGACATGATTCAGTTTGTGTAGTGTTTGATAAGTTCTCAAAAATGGCTCACTTCATACCTTGCTCTCAGACCTTAGATGCTTCCAAAATGGCCAAACTATTCCTTGAGCATGTGGTTAGGTTACATGGCCTTCCTAAGACCATAGTGTCCGATAGGGATGTCCATTTCACTAGTTATTTTTGGAAGACCCTTTGGCACTTACTAGGGACCAAGCTTAAGTTTTCTACCGCCTACCACCCATAGATCGGTGGCCAAACCGAGGTAGTCAACCATAGCCTAGGGAACCTGCTAAGATGTCTGGTAGGTGAACATACTGGAAATTGGGACCTTCTTTTACCTCGAGCTGAATTTGCCTATAATAGTTTAGTGAATAGGACCATAGGCAAAAGCCCTTTTGAGGTTGTCAATGGATACAAACCTAATCGCCCCATCGATCTGATTTCTCTACCCATCCATGCACAAGTTTCAAAGTTCATAGAATCATTCGCATAGCATATTAGGGACATGAATAAGGAGATTAGCAAAAAAATTAATCTAAGTAATAATACATATAAGAGATTGGCTGATTCCCAAAAATGAGCCAAAGAATTTGAAATAGGAGATTCTGTAATGATTAGGCTTAGGCTTGAACAGTTTCCACCTGGGACCATTAAGAAGATGCTTGCTAGTGAAACTGGACCCTTTAGAGTGACTAAAAATGTAGGACCATTAAGAAGCTGCTTGCTAGTGAAGCTGGACCCTTTAGAATTTGAAATAGGAGATTCTGTAATGATTAGGCTTAGGCTTCAACAGTTTCCACCTGGGACCATTAAGAAGCTGCTTGCTAGCGAAGCTAGACCCTTTAGAGTGACTAAAAAAGTAGGACCTAATGCCTATGTACTAGAGTTGCCTCCGGATTTTGGTATTAGCTTGACTTTCAATATCTCTGACTTAGTCGAGTAAAGGAAGCCAGCAATGATACCCAGCGAGCTATTTGGGCCTAACCTATCCTTTGAGAGTGAAACCGACCATGAGTGTCCACCTCCAATTTTACTTGAGAGAGGAGAACGGATCAAGCGTGTCTTGGATGATCAAGCTATCACAACCTGGGGCAAAGGCTATCAGCATTACCTAGTCCGTTGGCAAGGTCGATCAAAATTCGATGATTCGTGGATTACCCAAGAGGACTTGCAGTGCCTCGACCTCGATCTTCTTGAGACAAACCAGAGCCAAATCAACCCATACTTGACAAGGTCGAGTTCCTCCCACCCCGAGGGAATTGGTATGGGCACCAGGATTAGACAGAGGCTCCTCAACCCTCTATGGATTTCTAATTAGGGTTCTAAGTCTTTTTGGATCTTGTAATAAGGCTTAAGACATTTAAGCCTGAATAATTTGCATCTAGTTGTTTTCAAATTCGATTTAGTCTTGTAATTTGGCCAGGGTGAGTTAATTTGGTCAAGTTAGGATCAATGGGTCCTATAATTAGCCAAGTAGGTTCATGAATTCAGGTCAATTTGAAGATGGGCTCAAGCTAATGTGAGGATGGGTCCACAAGTGAGCAAACAAGTCAAGTCTAATCAAACAACTTCTCCTCCACGCCAAGATAGTGTTGACCCCTAAAGTGATTTTGATGATAACAAAATATTGGAGCATACATTTGGTTATCTAACAACTCTTCAAATGATTGACAAGTTTTTGTAGGACAACTACATTGACACACCTTTTAATTCCTACAATCTTTAATGTTTTTTGTTGAGTTGTAAAGTATTTAGAATCTTGTAAAGAAGAACCCTACAAGAAGTTTCCTATTAAAATCAGTTTAAGAGTTACTTCTAGTAGTCCTTCTTGCTTCAAGTTTCCTTTAATTTATTGTAAGTAGTCCTTGAAGAGGTCATTAAAGCATTGGACAAGTGTTCTGGAAGTATGAAGTTGATCTGGCTGAAGAACCACCTTCGAGCCGACTGGAAGGACAACCCAGCCGACTTGTCCAGAACAAGGTTGAGAACATTCTGAGATTCTCAGGAATCTGAGCCAACTGGAATTAGATCCAGCCGACTCTCCAGAACTCAGTTGAAAATGGTCTGAGAAGCCTCTAAGACTCCAGTCGACTGGAATTCAGCCCAGCCGACTCGTCCAGAGTGAGGTATTTTCTCAACTATGGAAGCTAGCCGACTAGCACTCAGCCTAGTCAACCCGAACTTCATCCGAGCAGACTCAAAGTTTGTCCTAGCCGACTGGAATGACGGGGTCACCTCCAACGGCTAGTTCCATTTCTTAGTTTTTGAATTCCAAAAGTGCTCCAACGGTAACCTGTCACCTCCCAACAGTCTACAACATTAAAAATCAAGGGAAGGTAGTTAAAGTCTCTATAAATAAGGTCTGAGAACATCATTGAAGACGCTAATGAATTATTCAGCATTTATTGAACACTTATTGAAGTAAAGTGAGAGAGCACTAGAGCTTTAAAGTCTACCTTCAAGCCTGCAACCACTCTTACTAGAAGCTTGAAGCACCTTTTGAGGAAAGCAAGGAAGCCATTGAAGTGCATTGAAGAGCATTCAGTGGATCTTCACTCGAGCTACATTGGCAACTACCTAGACAACAGAGTTTGTCTTTATTGTTGCTTTTTTATTCTATCATTTAGAATATCTGGGTTATTGGTGAGCCCTGTTATAAAAACCAAATAGGTTTCTTTGGTGAGCCTTTAAAACCAAAGTATATAGGTTTCTTTGGTGAGCCTATCTAAAAACCAAAGTGTAGAGGTTTTAGGTGAACCTGTAAAAACCTAGCTTGGATTTCTTTGGTGAGCCCGGTTTCAAAAACCAAAGTGTAGAGGTTGGGATTGTGAGCCTATAAAGCAATCCGACTGTATTCCGGTTTGGGGGATATAGTGGAAATCCCGAGTGGTGAACTTGGGTAGTGGATGTAAGAGCTGAGTTGCTCCGAACCACTATAAATCTACTTTGTTTGTGTTATGTATGTTTTATCTTTTAGCTTCTGCATTCATTCTCTGATTTACACAACACATAACCACTAATTGGAATTACTTGTGCACATACTTGTGAAAATTCTGTAATTCTCAATTCACCCCCCTCTTAGGACTAAGCCACCTAGGCAACAGCTGGCATCAGAACAGTGTCTCTGATTACTTGAGTTAAGATCGATGGCTCATCCCATGAGTACATCCTTGGCCGAGGGCCAATCACCAAATAGACCTCCACTATTCACAGGCACTAATTATTCATATTGGAAAGCACGAATGAAAATTGACATACAAGTTATAGATTTTCAATTGTGGAAGGTCATCTTGAAAGGGCCACATATACCCACAATTAAAGTTAATGGCATGGACATCCCTAAGCTTGAAGAGGACAGGGATGATCATGATATGAAGATGGGGGAATTGAACCCCAAAGCAATGAATCTATTATATTGTGCTTTGGATGCTAACGAGTTCAACCAAATTTCCACTTGCTCATCAGCAAAGGAAATCTGGGATAAACTCGAAGTGACCCATGAGGGAACTTTCCAAGTGAAAACCTTCAAGATAAATCTTTTAGTTCATAATTATAAATTATTCAAAATGGAACCTTCTGAAATAATATCTGCCATGTTCTTTAGATTTACAAATATTATTAATAGTTTAAAGGGTCTTGGCAGGGTATACTCTAATGCAGATCTGGTTAAGAAAATCCTTCGCTCCTTGCCCAACAAATGGGATCCCAAAGTGACTGCGATCTAGGAAGCCAAAGATCTCAACACTTTGATGCTGGATGAACTGCTGGGATCACTCATCACCCACGAGCTAACAATGCAACACAGAACGGAAGATGAGTAGAAGAAAAAGAAGATAATAGCCTTCAAAGCTACTTCCGATTCAAAGAGGGATGATGAAGAATCTGAAGAAGAAACCACCTCCTCCAATGATGACCTAGAAGACGAAGACATTGCTATGGTTGTGAGGAGATTTAGAAAATTTATGGAAAGAAAGAAAGGAAGGTACAACCAAAAATTCCACCGGAAGGATTATGGAAAGGAAAAGAAAAAGGACAGAGAGAAAGACAAAGAGGTAGTCCCCACATGCTATGAATGCAAGAAGCTGGGGTACATACGTCCGGACTCTCCAATGTTGAAGAAATCCTTCAGACAAAAGAAGAAAAAGAAAGCCATGGTTGCCACATGGTCCGACAGTGAAGACTCAACATCATCGGAAGATGAAGTGACCACCAAGACTGCCAATCTTTGCTTAATGGGTCTTAAAGATGAGGTAACTTCCCCTAACAATTGCACTGAATTTACTTTCGATGAATTAAATTCTGCATTTCATGATTTACTTTCTGAATTTAAGAAAGCTGGAGTAAAGATAAAATCATTGAAAAATATGAATGATTCTTTACTCAAACAAAAGGATGAAATTTCAGAAAAGAATATTTTATTACAAAAGGAATTGCATGACTTTTCTGAAAAATTTGAAAAACTAAAAAATGAAAATCTTTCATATGAAAAGAAAAACAATGATTTACTTGCTAAAAATAATGAATTAAAAAAGGAGATTACAAAACTCAAGTCTTTGGTTGAAAAACTCACTTTATCTTCAAATAAGCCTGAGCTAATTTTAAAAGAACAATGAATTTCTGGAAATAAAGCTGGAATTGGTTTCAACACTTCTTTTATAAATAGAATTTCAGCAATAACTTTTGTGAAATCCAAAACACCTGCTCAAAATACTTTATCTCAAAATGTTTCAGCTACACCAAAAACTGTTTCTACTTCAAAGTCTTTATCATATGTTCCTAAGAATTTGAGCAAAAATGCATACATTCCAAAAGGTTTGAAATCTACATCAAGTGCATCAACTTTTAGAACTTCAAATTCTGTTTTCAACAAAAATTCTAAAGTTGTTTGCTATGCTTGTAAAAGAATAGGACATAAAGCTTTTGAATGCAATAATCTTAGAAATGTCCATAAAAAGGTAAAAAAGATTTGAGTTCCCAAAGGATCCACCTCTGCTGACCTACAAGGACCCAAGACAGCTTGGGTACCTAAAAGAATTCATTGATTGTTTTGTAGGAATGTCTTGCAGCCCAAAAATTGAAGAAAAGATGGTACTTGGACAGCGGCTACTCAAGACATATGACGGGTGACAAGGATCAATTCATCACCCTTGAAATGAAAGGAGGTATGGTCACCTTTGGAGACAATGGCAAAGAGAGAATAATCGGTATTGGTAAGATCAAAATAACTCCCTTTACTTTTATTAAAAATGTTTTGCTAGTAGACAAATTGAAGCATAATCTTTTAAATATAAGTCAATTGTACGATCTTCAAGGTTATCTTTGAGTCTTCTATGTGCATAGAAACTAACTCTTTAGATTCTAGCAAAAAATTTATTGGACATAGACTCGGGAATATCTATGTGGTGGATCTCAATGATCTTGCCATGTCTAGTAGCCCTAGTCTAGTTGCAATGAATGCTAAGACCAAAGAGTCAGGCTTACTATGGCATAGACGATTAGGTCATGCTAGCATGCATACAATTGCCAAATTAATTTCTAAAGATCTTGTTAGAGGCATGCCTAAGTTTAAAGTTGATTTAAATCATGTTTGTGATGCATACCAAATGGGTAAACAAACTAAGGAAAGTTTTAAATCAAAGAATATAGTTTCTACAATAAGACCTCTTGAACTACTTCACATGGATCTTTTCGGACCTACTAGGACCACAAGCCTAGGAGGGATGAAATATGCTCTTATGATAGTAGATGATTTTTCAAGATTTGCATGGGTTTTGTTTATTGCCTCAAAAGATGAAACATTTCATGTTTTTAAAAAAACTCATAAAAAGGTTTCAAACCAAAAGAACTTATCTTTGATTTCAATTAGAAGTGATCATGGAACTAAGTTTGAAAATCAATTGTTCGAAGATTATAGTACTGAATTTGGCATTGATCATAACTTCTTCACTCCTAGAACACCTCAACAAAATGGTATTGTAGAGAGGAAAAACAGGACATTGGAAGAAATGGCTCGCACAATATTGTGTGAAGGCAATCTTCCAAAGTACTTTTGGGTAGAAGTGGTGAACACTGCATGTTATATTTTGAACCGTGTTTTGATATGTCCTATCTTAAAGAAAACCCCCTATGAGCTTTGGAATGACAAAAAACCCAATATTAGTTATTTTCATGTGTTTGGTTGTAAATGCTTTGTGCATAATAATGGAAAAGATAATTTAGAAAAATTTAATTCTAAAGCTGATGATGCAATTTTCCTAGGTTATTCATTACATAGCAAAGCATATAGTGTTTTTAATAAAAGGACTCTTACTGTTGAAGAGTCAATTCCTGTTGTATTTATTGAAACTAACCCTACACCTTCTAGACAAGAAGAGTGCATAGATAATGATGCATGTACATTGCAAAAAGGGATGGATGACTTGAGCATTCAAGACAAAGACACTCAAGGTAGAGAAGAAACGGTAAGTAAGGATCACACTGATCTACCGAGGGACTGGAGGTATGTTACATCTCACCCTAAAGAAAAATAATAGGAGATCCTTCACATGGTGTTAGGACTAGGGCTGCACATAAGGATGCACATGATTACCTAGCCTTTGTATCATAAATAGAACCCCATAGCTTAGAAGAGGCTGAGACTGACCCAAACTGGATGATGGCAATGCATGAAGAATTAAACCAGTTTGAAAGAAATAAGGTATGGACACTTGTAGATAGACCTACAGACCATCCAATTATAGGAACTAAATGGGTCTATAGGAATAAATTAGATGAGCAAGGAAATATTATAAGGAACAAAGCTAGATTAGTGGCTAAGGGATATAACCAAGAAGAAGGTATTGATTTTGATGAAACTTATGCACCTGTAGCAAGTCTAGAAGCCATTAGATTACTACTTGCATTTGCTTGCTACATGAACTTTAAACTCTTTCAAATGGATGTAAAAAGTGCATTTCTTAATGATTTTATCTCTGAACAAGTTTTTGTGGAACAACCACCAGGTTTTGAAAATCACACTTTTCCAAACCATGTATTCAAATTAAACAAAGCATTGTATGGTTTGAAACAAGCACCTAGAGCCTGGTATGATAGACTTAGCACTTTCTTAATTGAAAATAATTTTTCAAGAGGAAATGTAGATAAAACCTTATTTATTAAAAAAAAATAATAACATCTTAGTTGTACAAATATATGTTGATGACATCATTTTTGGTGCAACTAATGAATCGCTATGTAAAGAATTTGCTAAGCTTATGTAGGGAGAATTTGAAATGAGCTTAATGGACGAGCTGAACTACTTCCTTGGACTTCAAGTAAAATAAACAATGGAAGGCATCTTCATTAACCAAGCCAAATACATCAAGGAAATCATCAAAAAGTTTGATATGGAGAGTAGCAAAACAATGAGCACACCCATGAGCCCAGCTTGCAGACTGGACAAAGATGAGAATGGATCCAATGTTGATCAAAAGCTATATAGAGGTATGATCGGATCCTTATTATATTTGACTACAAGTAGACCTGACATATTATACAGTGTATGTGTATGTGCTAGATTTCAGTCATCACTAAAAGAAATACATATGCTTGCTATAAAAAGAATAATAAAATATTTGAAAGGAACAAGTAATTTAGGAATTTGGTATTCGAAATATTCTACTTTGAATTTGATTGGATTCTCTGATGCTGATTATGCTGGTTGTAAAATAGATAGAAAAAGCACTAGTGGTACATGTCAATTTCTAGGGTTGAATTTAATTTCATGGCACTGGAAGAAGCAAAACTTCGTAGCCTTGTCCATAATTGAGGCTGAGTACGTGGCTGCCGGTAGTTGTTGTGCTCAAGTGTTATGGATTAAACAACAACTAGAAGACTTTGGTGTATCACAATCTAAAATTCTAATTAAATGTGATAACACAAGTGCTATCAATTTGACAAAGAATCCAATTCAACACTCTATAACCAAGCACATTGAAATTATACATCATTTTATTAGAGATCATTTTTCTAATGGTAATATTGTGCTTGACTTTGTGCCCACTGAAGATCAATTAGCTGACATATTTACTAAGCCACTCAATCAAGATAGATTTAATCTAATTAGAAGTGAATTAGGACTTTATGATCCCTTCTAGATTCTTTACCCTAATTTCTTCAATTCTAAGAAAATTTTATCTAGAAAACCTCCTCAATTTATTCTATTTTATTGAGCCTTAATTTCCTTCAAAATTCTATTCAAAGTCCTTCTGAATTGTGTTCAAAATTTTCAAAACTCTATTTTCTCTGTTCGAGTCGACTGATCTTGATCCGAGTCGACTGGATTTCTCTGAGAGTTTTGAACTTGTTCTGGCCTAGCCGACTCGAACAGTTTCAAGTCGACTGGATTTTCTGATTGTTTTAGGAGAGCTCTGGCCGAGTTGGCTCGAGCAGTCTCGAGTCGACTGGAACTTCGCGCCGATGTGTTTTTCCTTGGGCTATAAACCTTTTTTTGAACCGTTTAAACCCTATTTTGTTTTCTTTAACAGTTCGTACCTCTCCAAGACCTTCTCTAAAGTCTTCCTTCTCCCTTCCAAGCACTCCATTTTCTTGTTCTTCCATCTTTCCTAGCTATGGCACCCAAACGTGCAACAGGGAAACGCTCAGTTAGGGTTGCTCCTTTGGCTGAAAAAGAAAGAAGGTCCAAGAGAAGGCAAGAAGAGCCAAGCAATGAAAAAATTGCAGAGGAAGCCACAAGAGAAACTGCAACCGCTCCTAGCCAAGTGCCCTCAATGTCTACGCATCCGGCAACCTCTGGCTGTCGAATTAATTTTGAGTTTATTAAGGGCATTGGATTAAAGATAGGAGATTTAATTGAAGACCAAGGGTGGAGAAAATTTTGTTCATTGAATGAGAAGACCTATCCCTCTTTGGTTATAAGTTTTTATGAGAACTTAAGGTTGGGAACTAACCATGTGGAATCCACTGTCAAAGGGAAGAGGGTTATTGTCAATGAGGAGTCCTTGCATGAATTACTGGATATACATTCTGAGGGACTGAGATTTTTAGTAATTGACAATAGAGAGAAGACTCTAAAAATAATTTTGAACAAAGAAGATGTGGGAGAAATTGGCACTGTTTTTGCTAACACCCTATCACTGGAAATGAGACTACTTCACAATTCCTTTTATAGAATTTTCTTACAAAGAATTGGTAGGTTCGATTGGGTGAGCGAAAAGGATCTATGTCTCATGGAGCACATTCTGGAAAGAACTCCTATCAATTTGTCATACATTATAATCATGCAGATGAAAGAAATAGTAAGAAAAGCTAAATTATGTCTGCCATATGGAATGATGCTTACATTGTTGTTTAAATCCCATAGAGTCAATTTGGATGGTGAAGATGGATTAGAATTGCATCTCACTGATATCTACACTTCTAAAACCCTTGAGAGAATGGGATATTTTCAAGTGGAAGGAGTGTGGAGAAAGAAAGGCACAAATGTAAGGGCCATTGGCAGCTCCAGTAGTAGTGAAGAAAAGGAAGAAAATGTAGAAGCAGCTGGAACTTCTACACCTATACCGGAGCCTGAGTCATGTGTACCTGAGCCTACTACTATTACTGAGAAGACTAGAGCTCCATCACCTATGTTTGATATGCCTACAGCAGAGTTTGATTTGCCTGCACCGGAGTTTGACTTGCCTTCAGCTGATTGATGTTCCTTTACATGACTACCCTACTACAGCTACACAGCCTCCAATTGTCCAAGTTCAGATTGAAGAATAATTGAAAAACTTGATAGAGTCACTGACACGTATAATAACTTCATTATTTACTGATTTGAAATAGTCAGTGGACAGCAGATTGGACAAATTAGAAGAGCATGTATCAAGCCTACAAGGAAAGGTTGAAGCTATAGAAGCTTCAAGGTCAGCACCTCAGATAGACCTTCAGCCTCTTCTGAATTGTATCTCTTTAAGTTCTGAAATAATTTTGAAGTCTGTGGATGCCACTTTGAATGAATATCAGACTGAATTGAAAGAGCTTAGAGGCAAAGTGGGAACTATTGTAGATACAAGAGGTATGGCTGAGGATTATACTAGAGGCATTGGGATCATAAGATCAGAGCTTGGCAGACTTCGAGGATCAGCTAAAGCCTTCGCCAATGTCCAAGCAACTGAGCTTGTATCTATGCAGAAAGAAATAGGTGAAATGAAAGAGATAGTAAATAAAGTTCCAGTTAGCCTCAAGGACTTGGAGCAGTAGATGGGAGCAATTTGGATGGAAATGGTGTCTCTCAATAGCACTGTCAGTTCATTGGAAGTCACAGCTAGGACAAGACCATTGTATGATCCACCATCCATTTCCACTAGGGCACCTAGTACCTCTGTTCACCCTAGGGCTCCTCCTTTACATGCTTCATCTAGTTGAGCACCTAGACCCGCTTCTTGGCATGGTGCCAATGTTCCTAGAGATGATTCTGATTAGACACTTTGTAGTTTCAGTACCTTTTTGGATACATTTTGAAACTTTTGTGATGGTTGATGTACTGAACACTTTTTGACAGAAATGAAATCAACATCTTTTGATTACTATGTAATGTATGTATTTGTATTTTCTTGTCTACACTTCTATTTGTTTAAATAGAATTCTCTCTCTAAGATGAGAAAGTGAAATTATCTCAAACAAATCTTGAAATTTTCTCAATCTATTCAAAATTCTGAGCTTACTTGTTTAACCTTTTTGATTTGTTAACAAAAGGGGGAGAATCATAGAATGCATGAAAGAATACATGAAAGAAAAAGCTTAATGAAGCTTAATGAATTGCAATTGAAATTATTGAAATTCTAAAGTAAAGTAGACAGGGGGAGTTTGTAAGGCATTTCTGAATAAACTAACTTCTTGCATATTATTCTGATAAAATGTTCAAATAAATGTCAAAGGGGGAGAAACATAGAGAAAATTCATATTGTCTAGAAATCTTATAAACAAGGGAGATATACATGTTTAATTTACGTGCTTTAATGATTACTATGATGCTCTCAACTTATTATATCTATCAGTCGATACTTAATGCTGCTTGATATATACAAGCATTCAATGTCTGATATTTACAGTTTATGAACTTGATTTTGTGCATAACTGTAAAGCACATACTGATATACATTTAAGATTGTAGTTGATTATTAAACAAATGTAAATGCTTACATATTTGTGAATAGATTAGATTCTTTTCATGCCCAGTGTTTTGTCATCATCAAAAAGGGGGAGATTGTTGCCCCTAAAGTGATTTTGATGATAACAAAACATTGGAGCATACATTTGATTATCTAACAACTCTTCAAATGATTGACAAGTTTTTGTAGGACTACATTGACACACCTTTTAATTCCTACAATCTTTAATGTTTTGTGTTGAGTTGTAAAGCATTTAGAATCTTGTAAAGAAGAACCCTACAAAAAGTTTCCTATTAAAATCAGTTTAAGGGTTACTTCTAGTAGTCCTTCTTTCTTCAAGTCTTCTTTAATTTATTGTAAGTAGTCCTTGAAGAGGTCTTTAAAGCATTGGACAAGTATTCTGGAAGTTTGATGTTGATCTGGCTAAAGAACCACCTTCGAGCTGACTGGAAGGACAACCTAGCCGACTCTGGAACTGGCACTGAAGAGAAGTTCTCTGGCACACAGATCTAGCCGACTGGCACCAAGGCCCAGCCGACTCGTCCAGAACAAGGTTGAGAACGTTCTGAGATTCTCAAGAATTCGAGCCGACTGGAATCAGATCCAACCGACTCATCCAGAACTCAGTTGAAAATGGTCTGAGAAGCTTCTGAGACTCTAGCCGATTGGAATTCAGCCCAGCCGACTCGTCCAGAGTGAGGTATTTTCTCAACTGTGGAAGCTAGCCAACTGGCACTCAGCCCAGTCGACCCAAACTTCATCTGAGCTGACTCAAAGTTTGTCCGAGCCTACTGGAATGACGGGGTCACCTCCAACGGCTAGTTCTAGTTCTCAGTTTTTGAATTCCAAAAGTGCTCCAACGGTAACCTGTCACCTCCCAATGGTCTATAATGTTCAAAATCAAGGGAAGTCAGTTAAAGTCTCTATAAATAAGGTATGAGAACATCCTTGAAGAGGCTAATGAATTATTCAGCATTTATTAAACACTTATTGAAGTAAAGTAAGAGAGCACTAGAGCTTTATAGTCTGCCTTCAAGCCTGCAACCACTCTTACCAGAAGCTTGAAGCACCTTTTGAGGAAAGCAAGGAAGCCATTGAAGTGCATTGAAGAGCATTCAGTGGATCTTCACTCGAGCTGCATTGGCAACCACCCAGACAATAGAGTGTGTCTTTATTGTTGCTTTTTTATTCTATCATTTAGAATATCTGGGTTATTGGTGAGCCCAGTTGTAAAAACCAAATAGGTTTCTTTGGTGAGCCTTTAAAATCAGAGTATAGAGGTTTCTTTGGTGAGCCTATCTTTAAACCAAAGTATAGAGGTTTTAGGTGAACCTGTAAAAACCTAGCTTGGGTTTCTTTGGTGAGCCCGGTTTCAAAAACCAAAGTATAGAGGTTGGGATTGTGAGCTTGTAAAATAATCCGACTGTATTCCAGTTTGGGGGATATAGTAGAAATCCCAAGTGGTGAACTTGGGTAGTGGACGTAGGAGCTGGGTTGCTCCGAACCACTATAAATCTGCTTTGTTTGTGTTGTGTCTGTTTTATCTTTTAGCTTCTGCATTCATTCTCTGATTTACACAGCACCTAACCACTAATTGGAATTACTTGTGCACATACTTGCGAAAATCTTGTAATTCCTAATTCACCCCCCTCTTGGGACTAAGCCACCTGGGCAACAGATAGGATTGCCAACTCATCTTCCAAGCCATGAAGAAAGCCACATCACCAATGCCACATGTTATAGAGCACCACATCACCAATGCCGCACATCATGAGAGGTGCCACATCACCAAAGCCATGTCAAACACCTTGGGCAACCAAGTTTCATGATGAAATTTTAAATTCAAACTCTAAGTTGGGTGCCCCCTTGATTCAAGCAGACAACCCTCCTCACTCCACTCCACAAATCAAGCCACATCACTAAGATCAAGCCCAGCATCATGGTCGGCCAAGCTCCATGAGAAAAAATCCAAAATCCAAAGTTGGACGCCCCTTGATTCATGTGGACAACCATCCTCATTCCACTCCTCAAATCAAGTTTTGTAACCCCTTTTCAATTTGAATTCAAATGAGGACTTGGGAGCTTATAAATATGGCCCTAACCCTCTTGTAAAAATAAAACAATGATGCATGAATGAAAATCTAATTTTTTTTCTCTAGCCCTTGTCATGTGACTTTAAACTCTATGAGAGAGTGAGCCTTTGTTCTTCGAAACATCGAGGGGTGTGAGGCCCTGGATATCTTCTTCCTACACAAGCCAGCAACCCACCTCCCAAGCTGGGATACCCCACTGGAAGCTCTTCCTGGATGCCTAACAAGAAGGATCTTCTATTGACTGCCACCCTCAACCTCACTCCTCTTCATATTTTTGTTACCTTATTCCTTCTTGTTTTCTAATTCGGTCCCAGGTTGCTCACAGGTCCCTTAGGTGCCACGGACAAAGGAGTTGACCTACCTTGCCTTCAAGACCATTTGATGAAATTCGACAAACCTGCTGGGTCAAGGGCTTGATCTTCCAGGCCGCATCCGGAAGTGTGAGTGACTCGGCAACGGGCGCTTCAGAGTTTTGAGAGGTTTGCTCCTTATTCTTCCGAGTAAAGTATTGATTTAGAGCTAAGTCCTACCGAGATTTCTCAATCCCGGGGTCCTGCCTTATCTCTGTTTAGGGTCTATTTCTGCATGCTAGAGTTTCTTGATCACTATGCGAGTCTCCAGATCTCTACTTAGTTTGATTTTCGAGAATTTGCCAACTCATGAGAACATAAAACAAAAAACAATCACGTGCATGCATCTTAGTCTCGCATCACCAAGCAGCCAGTCCATGATGGGCTGGCTACTTTAAATTTCATGCAATTCATTTATTAATCCTTCAAAAATCAATTATGGGCTCATTAAATCAGATTTGCTTCAAACTTATTTCATTTGAACCCATAAATCGAGCTCTTCACGTGGTGCTTTCTTTTCCTACAAATGATATATAAAAGTCAATTTTAAATGAATCAAGGTAATTTAATTATTAAATTAATACTTTTATATATGTCTATAACATGTTATCATATATCAAGTTTAGGATTCTAAAATCATTCAATTAATAATTGACCATACATATTCAGCACTCCCCATTTACATAATATACTATATTTTCAGGCTAATACTCTTAACACTTGGGTCAACCCACTTATCAATGGCAAAGATACATCCTATCCAGCTCTTCAATATCCATCAGATGCTTACTTATCATGATTAAATAATATAAATCATTTAGCTCTTAATACTCATCTTAGGTCAATCTTACTATGCATATTAGAGACAAAAATCATATTCATCTTTTACACTAATGATATGTCAGATCCTATATATAACCTCAAGATTAGAAATTGAAACTTCAAGTCTATTCTTGTAACTTTTATTATATCCTGACTAATCATAGCACTAAGTTCAGATACCTCTTAAGTCATAGTTCATAATGATCATCATCCAAATTTTGATATCATTTAAATCATATCCTAATCACTTATGTCACAATCCGAAGTGATCACACTCTAAGCTTCGATATTATTCATATTATGTTCAAACCACTTAAATCACAATCCCAAATAATCATAAGCTAAGCTTTGATATCACTTATGTCATGTCCTAATCACTCACGTCATAGTCCCAAGTAATTATAACCTAAGTATTGATATCAATCTATCATGTCCTAATAACCACCATCTTAATTTCTAATCACTTATATCATAGACCCAAGTAATCATAATCTAAGCTCCAACTTTATTCATATCATGCCTAAATCACTTATGTCACAATCCCAAGTAATCATAACCTAAGCTCTGATATTACTCATATCATGCCTAAATCACTTATGTCATAGTCCCAAATAATCATAACCTAAGCTCTGATACCACTCTATCACTTCTCGAACCTAGCACTCGATTCGGCCACACGACCAACCGCACAAACCTTAGAGTACATCCTAGAGATCAGGCAAGGTTTTTTAAAAAACTCACTACTACTTCAATTTTTAATGACATTATAGATCACATTTCATAAGAGAAAATCTAATAATACAACTCATGTAATTACCAATTTGGTTACTCTTTAGTCATCCAATTCATCACTTCACCATGAAACCAATCCACCATTGAGCTCGAATAGCTGTACAATTCTGAGAAGTAAAAGAAGTAGGGGTATGAGCTTTACAATCTAGAAAGAATTCCTACACATTTACATCAGATTAATACAATATAATTTAAAATAATAGTAAATAGTATCAAGTAGAATATAAATCTTAAAATCTCATGTCAAGTAATCAAGATAACTCAATATCAAAAAATGCAAAGAGATGCATTAATTAATACTAAATATCCATCCTATTCAAAATTTTAATACCATATATGTTATTAAGTAAAATCTCTCTTTTTACTTAGTTACGGCTCCACCTCTTATTATCCACATCTCATTAACATGATCTGGATCAACTACTATTATCTTTTAGGATTTTGAACTAATCACTATCATGCTCTAGCCCGTGATTGGCAACCTCAAGATTGATCATGTACTATTCATCCATGGCCAGGCTAACCCATGTCCTATCTACCCGTGGCTCAGCTATTCCATATACTAAGCTCGTGGCTTGGTTGTCCCACGTACTATTTGCCTGTGGCTAGCTATTCCATGTACTATTCGCCCATGGCTCGGCTATTCTACGTACTAAGTCTGTGGTTCGGCTATCCCATGTACTATCTATCTGTGGCTGGCTATTCCATATACTATCCGCTCTGGCTCGACTATTCCATGTATTATGCATCTATGGCTCGATAATTTTCTATTTAACATAGCTAGTCCAAATATCCCTTCTTCTTGATTATTACTTTATCAAATCACAACATGTTATCAAATTATGTTCTTTTCAAGATTTACATTAACCAGTATCACAATCCAAATCATTAAAAAATAATCATGTTTAATACATCTTATTATATGAAATTATGAATGATCATGCCGATAATTTGTAAACTGAATATACACAATGAGAAATGAAAATCATATCGTACATAAATAATCATTCATGCTAATGATCGTATCCAAGGATTAAATCATGTAATGTAAAAAATATAATATATAAACTGGTGATCTGTCTAGAAACCCTTACCTCCCTCGAGACAATCCAAATATATCAAATATTAGTCTGTACTTGAAGCTTGCTTAATGCCCTTATACTCAAAAGGTTATTTTTCTATAATAATAATTTTTAATATAAATAAATAATCTTATAGTAATTATAAATTAAAATTATTTTATTGAAATTTTATCAGCGGTCCTTCCGCTGATACCCTAACTTCACAAATTCCTTGGAAGAAGAACTTTAGAACTCTCCTTTTAATTATTTACTTATTTAACTTGCTCTTTCTTTTCTCTCTCTTTTTTTTTCCCCTCTTCTCTCTCTCCTCTTCATCTCTCCTTCTCTCCTCTTTCTCCTTCTTCTTTCTCTCTCCTCTTCCTCTTTCTTCTTCTTCTCTCTCTCCTCTTCCTCTCTCCTCTTCCTTTCTCTTCTTCTCTCTCTCTTATCTCTCTTCTCTCTCTTCTTTCTCTCCTCTTTCTGTCTCCTCTTCTCTCCCCTCTTTCTCTCCTTTCTTTCTCTCTTCTTTCTCTCTATTCTCTCTCCTTTTCTCTCTCTTCTTCCTCTTCTTTCTCTTCTTCCCTTTTTTTTTTTCTTTTCTTTCTTTCTTCTTTTTCTTTACTTTTTCCTTTTCTTTTCCTTTTTCCTTTTTTTCCTTTTTCCTTTCTTTCTCTTTTTTATTTTATTTTCTTCTCTCCTCTTTCTCTTCTCTTTTTCTTCCCCTCTCCTCTTCTTCTTCTCCGCTGAACAAGTAGGTCTCCCCTCTTTTTTTTTTCTTTTCTTTTTCCTTCTCTTCTTCTACTCTTTTCCTTTCTTTTCCTTTTCTTCTTATTTTCCTCTTCTTCTCCTCTTCCTTTTCTTCTTCTCCTCTTTCCTCTTCTTCTTTGCCAAATAGAGGAGGTTCCTCTTTTTTTTCTTTCTTTTTCTTCCCTTCTCTTCTTCTTCTTCTCTTTTCTTTCTTTCTCATCTTCTTCTTCTTTTCCTCTTCTTCTTCCCCTCTCTCCTCTTCTTCTTCTTCACCGAATAGAGGAGGTTCCCTTTTTTTTTTTCCTTTTCTTCTTCTCTTTTCTTTCCCTTTCATCTTCTTCTTCTCCTTCCTTCCGCTCTCCTCTTCTTCTCCCATTGGATGAACGGAACTTCTTGCGCTCCCCCATTCTCCACCTAAATCCCAAGGTTCCCATCGGACAAAGGTCTACCGGTAGCGATCCAAGTAGCTTGGCCTTTGTCCAGGTCTAGCATCCAATGATGATGATGGTGGCGTTAGAGAACTAAGGTAAGGGATTTTCCTTCCTCCCTTTTCTTTTTTCATGAAGAGATGCAGCCCAAAACTCTGGTAGTCCCTGATTCGTGGAGAGGAGATCCTCCTTATAGTCAAAAAAGTCTGATTCTGGCTTGATTTTGGACTCCTCCTAGAGAAGGAGAAGACTCTTGATGAGAGTTATCTTTTCAATTTTTTTTCCATGCTAGGTATTACAGATCCATTACTGGGGAGAATGGATCGAGTATGTCCATCCCCCACTGGATGAAAGACATGGGAGAAGAGAGCCGGTTAGCTATGTTGCCGATTACTGCCATATGTTGGCATGCCTTTGGCATTGGTCATACTTTAGGATAAGCTCCATGACATCTTCCCACATGATGAGCTACTAGTATCCTTGTCTTAAAGCTTTGTAGGCTAAGGACCTGTCTCCTAGATAGTTTTTGTTGATGCCTTCATGGTCTCTCGAAGTCTGTAGTCGATTTTGGTAGGTCTCAAGCATTTGAGTAAGGAAAATGAAGACTTCCTATGGAGCTATCCATCCAGTAGTATGCATCAAGAAGCTTTCCATTTTAGTAGCCTTGCCCTTGAGAGATCGTCGAGTAGCATGCCTTCAATCTGGTACTTGACAAATGGATCCATCCAACTCAGCTCTTGGATGACTTGTTGGGCTTCCTTGATTTTTTTAATGCCGAGAGCTTCCAGGTGTTCAATGTATGTCCACTCGAGGTAATCATTTGCTAAGGACACGAGCCGGGAAAGCATATTTGGCCTAACAACCTTGCACCAAGGAATGTGGGATATGCCAAAGTATTCGAGTGCCAATATGAAGTTTCCATCATTGAGTCCCAAGCCTTATACTTGCCCATGACTTGGTCAGCCATGAGCTGGGAGTCGGTGAAGATCCTTAGACTCTTTACCCCAAGTTTTTTAGCCAACTTCAATCTAGCTAGCAAGGCGTACTAGGACTAGTTGCTGGTTACCTTGAATAAGAAGCACATGGCATACTCGATTATCACTCTTTCCATGTTTATTAAGATGAGTCTAGCTTCACTCCCTTGAGAGTTTGCAGGTCCATTGATTGAAGGATCCAGGTCATCCTGGTTTAAGTTGCTCAGTTGGTTGCTTAGCAAAGAGCTCCTCAGGCTTGTCATTTGACCATGTGCACTCGACAAGGAAGTCAGCTAGGACTTAAGCCTTCATAGATGACCTTGGGTAGTAGGAGATGTCAAACTTGCTAAGTTTGACCTTCCATTTGGCCATTTTCTCAGAGGTGTCTAGCGATGAAAAATGGTCTTGAGTGGTTGGTCAATCAAGATGACTATTGAATGAGCTTAGAAATATTGCCTGAGATATTGCATCGAGATGATTAGTACATAAAGAATGTTCTCAAGTTTAGGAAACCTAGTATCTACATCATGAAGAACTTGGTTGGTGTAGTAGATGAGATTTTGGACTCCTTTGTCATCATCCCGAACAAGCATGGAGCTAATGACCTCCAAAGAGGCAGTGAGGTACAAGTAGAGCTCCTCTCTAACTTTGGGCTTGGAAAGTAGGGGTTAAGTCTAAAGGAACTTCAACTCCATAAAAGCATATCAACATTCCTCCATCAAGGTGAAGTTATGCATTTGGTACAGGACTTTGATGAAAGGCAAGTAGTGCTTAGTCGATTGTGAGATGAATTGATTAAGTTCTTTAATCTACCCGGTCAGTTGCTATATGTTGCCCAGTGTAGCAACCCAAGAGGGGGGGTGAATTCGGTTTTTAAAATTTTAAACAAGTATGTGTTGAACTAATGTGTTTATGAAATAAGGTGAATGTGCTCAATATGATCTAGATGCTATGCTTTAAGGAATAAATAGCAATGTAATGAAAATAAATGAGAAGATAAAGTATATATAAAAACATAAAAAGTTTATAGTGGTTCGGTGCACACCAAGCACCTACATCCACTTCCCAAGCTACCCCTTGGGAATTCTACTATAATCACCAAGATTACAGCCAACTTATTTTCCGGGCTCACAAGTTAAAACACCTTATTGGTTTTGTCACTTAGACTCACCAACAACCTTTCCCTCAAGCCAACCCTAGGCTTGGTTTCCAATTTATGGCTTAGATGGGCCTAACCCTAGTTTCAATAGCCTTGAAACTAGTTACTATAAGGTTTTGCATGGTGCTCCCAAGCCTTGAAGAGACTTGGAAGGCCATGGCAGGGATGTTCGAGGATTCCTGGGAGATTGGAGGCATGCCAAGTGGTTCTGGAGGTGTTCCAGAGGTCCTGGAGGTGTTCCAGGGAAGGCAACAATGTTTAGGAGGCTTAGGTTTATAAGCTCTCGAGGGCCCTAGAGTCATGTTGGGTCAGGTGGTTTAACCCAGGGTTGAGAGAGCATGTGAGACATGGGTGTACATAGGCTCGGGTTTAAGGATTTTCTCAATTGACTTGTTGGGAAAAGTTTTTGAGAGATTATAACATAACCTTGTTGGGTTATGGGGTTTAGGTCTAGAGGTGTAGTCGGTTGCCCTTTGGTGTGAAAGGAGTTTGAGGCTAGGTAATTAATTGGTTAGTTGGTTAGCATGTGGTTAGTTGGTTAGTCGGTTAGGTGGTTAATCCTAACTGCCCAAGATGTCAACTAACTAGGAGGCCTAACCAACTAAGGATCCTAACTACCTAGGGGTCCTAACCACCTTGAGCCTAAACGTCCAAGTCCAAGAATGGCTAGAACTAAACCACCGCCCTATGTGCTTATAAAATAAGGAGTGAGTGATGGTTTGGGAGTAAGAAAATAAGAGGGCATGAGTGAGGGAGATATCCATGCATGGAGACTCTTGTGCATTAGGGCTTGGAACCGTGGGTTGTTCCACGGGGTTTTGGAGAAGGAAACCTTTCATGAGGTATTATCCATAGGTGGGAGCTTCTTCTCGGGTTTGTGAGAGGAGGCTGGTATCTCTTGTTGTAACAAGTTCTTCTCTAAGGAGTAATACAGTCTCTCTTTTCACCTAATATCTCTTCTACTTCTTGGTTTATAAAAAAGGCTACATCATCATGTCAGGAACTCTCCCTTGCTGTTTTCACTGCATAGGCACTGGTTCGGATTCCTAACCAAGTGGTATCAGTGCCTAGGAATCTCAACAAGTGGTATAAAAGTGGGTTCGAGCATGCAGAGAGGAGGTTTCTACCCAGGATCTCTTCAAGATTTTTCCAGGATTTTGGAGAAGGGTTCATATCTAAGGTTTTCTCAAGGTGTTCGGAGGAAGGATAAGATTTGGGACTCTTCATTAGGTATCTTCTTCAAGGTATTCAATCTTTCACTATTTTTTGATTGTTTTAGATCATGGAAGGTAGTGGGGTGAAGATTGGTGTGGGGAAGTTTGATGGGAAAGGGAGTTTCACCATGTGGAAGGTTAGGGTGGAAGACTTGCTGGTTCAGATGGGATTAGATTTGGCTTTGGAAGATAGGTTGATGTGGCATGCAAGGATGAGTTCTAACTTAGAGGATTAATTAGTTGGTTGAGTAACGAAACCTACTAGCATTAACAAATTCATCAATAAGATAGCAAGGGATTCATATCAAGGAAAACTAAATAAGGGATAGCATCAAACTAGGGCTTCCTGATTAATCCATGAAGATTGGACCTAATGGTTGGGAAACCATACTAACTAGGACATGAACCATTCAAATATTCAAACTTAAGAATAAAGGTAGGTTTACTTACCAATATTGATGTCTCACACTATTAGTAGTAAATCAATTTCAGCACTCCACATATTGAGGTTAGCACTTGAAACTATCACACCAAGAGTTGTAGACTTCTAGCTGGAATGGTTCCAATGGCAAGATTAACTTCCTCTTCAACTCGTAATCTTGGAGGATCCTAGAAAGGAAAGGGATTATAGACTTGAAGTGAAAAGAAGAATGGAATATAATAATATTTCAAGAAAGAATAAGTGTTGGTGGATTGGATGGAGTTGTAGGAGATCAAGTAGCTTCATTTGGCACCTTGAATGTGGGCTCATTGGAATCCTTGAAATGTAGCTGAAGTTGGCATCTCTTGAAGGTTGGAGATGGCATCTGAAGTGATGTAGAAAACTCCCTTGAATAGAGGTGTTGGTGGCTATGGAGATTGAAGAAGAAGAAGGTAGCTTTGGTTGGACTTTGGGAGGAACTCTTTGGGTGATGGAAGGGGTGTCTTCTTGATATAGTGAAGTAGATTTAGGAGATGGCTAGGTCAGCTAAATGAAGGACTTGTGGGCCTCTCACCCTTTCCCTCTCGAAGGACACTTTGCATAACACAAGTGGAAGAAGAACTTACATAATTTCATTCATCAATAATCTTTACAAGAGGGGTTTGAGGGCTATTTATAAGCCCCCAATTCAATTTGAAAATTTGAAATACATGGAGAATTTTATGAGAGGTTGCTAGTTATGTGGAAGGAGAGTTGAACCATGCTTGATATGGGGAGAAAATGGTTGTCGCCTCCTTGAATTTGAATTCAATTCTTGGCCACCCAAAGCTTGGTGATGTGGCATGCTTGGGTGTCCTCCATGTAGACTTTGAAGATGACATGGCTTCCAAGTAAGCTTGATGATGTGACATCCACCTTGTCATAGTTGGTTGGAGTGTCTTGTGGCACTTAATCTTCAATCCCTCTTGCTTATCTTGAACCCAATTCAAACCCATCTTGGACTCAACTTAAAATTCAACTAATTACAGTGTCAAATTGAACCCAATTTGACTTAAAAGACCAAATTAACATGGACCTAATCCTAATTACAGGATTCAAACTTAATCAAAGAAATAAACTTCTTTATTTACAGGACTTATGTTTAATTAAATAAATAAAATTGAAACCAAAAGTAGACTAAACTTACTCCATTGAAATCTATAATGAATCTGGTTTGATTAGACTAGATTGAATTCTTTTTTGAGCTGTGGTGCCTACACCAATTCTCCCAGGATGGGGAAGACTCGACCTTGTCGAGTATGGATCACTCCAACTTTGATAGTACTCCAGTAAGTCTAGGTTGATTCGTTGTAGATCCTCCCGAGTGATCCATGAGTCATCATATTCAAGTCGATTTTGCCATCTCACCAAATAATGTTGATAGTCTTTTTTTCCTGGTAGTAATAGTTTTGTCATCCAGAATTCTCTCAATCCGATCTCGCTGCTCTGGTATAGTTGCTGGTGGACACTCAGGGATAGGGTCACTCTCAATGATAGGTTCAAGTCCAAAAGGCTCACTAGGTATCAATATTGGCACCTTATATTCTACTAAGTCTGAAACATTGAAGGCCGAGCTGATACCTAGGTCAGATGGTAGTTCCAATACATATGCATTAGGTCCAATTTTCTTTAGGATTTTGAATTGCCCTGCACTTCGGGCATGTAATTTCTTCATGGTTCCCAGTGGGAACCGTTCGGGTTTGAGTCTAACCATTACGAAGTCTCCTTCATAAAATTTTTTGAATTTTCTATGTGAATTAGCCATATGCCTGTAAGTTTCATTGCTCATGTTGCTTTTGTTACTGATTTCTTTATGCAAATCCTTAATATGCTGTGCGTATGACTCAGCAGACTTAGAGACTCGTGCATGTGTGGGCAATGGGATGAGATCTATGGGCTTCCTAGGTTTGTAACCATGGACCACCTCAAAAGGACTCTTTCCAGTAGATCTATTGACTGAGCTGTTGTAAGCAAACTCAGCACGAGGGAGTAAGAGATCCTAATTTCCCATACTATTACCAACTAAACATCTTAGCAGATTTCCTAGACTCCGATTAACTACTTCAGTTTGGCCATCAGTCTGAGGATGGTAGGCTATAGAGAATTTTAGTCTGGTTCCTAGCATATGCCAAAGGGTCTTCCAAAAGTAGCCAGTGAACCTAACATCTCTATCTAACACAATGGTTTTGGGTAAACCATGTAGCCTAACCATTTTGTCAAGAAAAAGCTTAGCCATTCTTGAAGCATCGAAGGTCTGTGAACATGGGATAAAGTAAGCCATCTTAGAAAATCGACCAACTACAACGTAGATGGAATCATGTCTCCTTGAGGTCTTTGGGAGTCCTTGTACAAAGTCCATACTAAGATCCTGTCATGGATAATCAGGGACCGGTAGAAGAGTGACAAACCAGTGTTCTGCTTTTGCTGTTTGGCAACAACACATGTTCAACATTGCACCACAACATGGGCTACATTCCTCTTGAGATCAGGCCAAAAAAATTGATCTTCTACTGCTATGATGGTCTTATTTCTTCCAAAATGACTTGCTAGGCCTCCAGTATGAACTTCCCAGATCAAAAACTCTCTAATAGAAGTTTGGGGGACACACAACTGATTTCCTTTGAAAAGGAATCCATCTAGGAGAGTATAGTCACTATACACACTAGATGGTCCTTGTTGGAGGGATTGATAAATGTCACTAAAGTCTGGAGACTTAGGGTACTCTTCTTTCAGTTTATCAAACCCTACAACTTTAGTGCTAACTAAGGTCAAAGGCATGGATCGTCGGCTCAATGCATCTGTAACCCTATTTTCAGTACCGGCAAGATGTTTTAGAATAAAGGTATACGCCTGAATGAATTCTATCAATTTCCCATGCCTAGGGTTCAATTTCTTTTGGGAATTAAGGAATCGTAAGGCTTCATGATCGGAATAAAGAATGAACTCTTGCGGTAGTAAGTAGAGTCTCCAATACCTCAAAGCCTGAACTAACATGTACAATTCCCTATCATACATCGAGTTTCTCATTCTTTGCTCATTCAACTTCTTACTAAAGAATGCCACTGGTGACTCTCTTGACCCAAGACTCCTCCAATTCTTACTCCAGAGGCATCACAAGCAACCTCAAATACCTTTGAAAAATCTGGTAACCTCAAAATAGGTGCTTGTGTCATCCTTTTCTTGATTTCTAGGAAGGCTCTATCGACGGCTTTTGCCATTCAAAGGTTCTCTTCCTAATGCACTCGATAATGGGTGCCACTATGGTACTGAATCATCGAATAAATCTCCTATAAAAAGTGGCTAGACCATGGAAACTTTGAACATCATGGATACTTTTGGATACCGGCCACTCAACTATGGATTTGACTTTTTCAGAGTCAACAGACACTCCTTCAATGGTGACAACAAAGCTTAGAAAGATAACTCTATGGGTCATGAATTCACATTTCTTGTGATTGACATAGAGAATATCTTGTCTAAGAGCTTGGCAAACTTGCCTAAGATGGTTTAAGTGGTCTTCCTTCGTTCTACTATAAATGAGAATGTCATCAAAATAGACCACTGCAAACTTCCCAATGAATGTCTTCAAAACTTGGATCATAATCCTCATGAAGGTACTAGGTGCCTTGGATAGACCGAAAGGTATTACTACCAACTCATATAAGCCATCTTTGATTTTGAACACGATTTTCCATTCATCCCCGAGCCTAATTCTTACTTGATGATAGCCACTCTTAAGGTCGATTTTGGAGAAAATTGTGGCTCTGGCCATCATATCCAACATGTCATCCAAACATGGAATAGGAAAACGATACTTAATGGTGATCTTATTTATGGCTCGGCTATCTACACACATTCTCCATGTGCCATATTTCTTATGGGTCAGGAGGGCAGGTACTGCATATGGGCTTAGGCTCTCTCTAAAGAATCCCTTTTGGAGAAGTTCTCTAACTTGACATTGTAACTCAGAATGTTCTGTAGGATTCATCCTATAATGGGGAAGGTTCGATAATGTGGATCTGGGGATCAAATCTATGGCGTGTTGAATATCTCTTAAGGGTGGAAGATGATTAGGAAGGACTTCTAGAAATATGTCTTGAAACTCCTCTAAAAACCTTAACACTTCCTGGGGCTGTTCCTTATGGGGTTGATCCTGAACTTCCTTAGTTGTCAAAACCCAAACAGGTGAACCACTGCTAAGCTCTTGCTCCAATTCCTTAGCATTGATCATGTTTATTCCTTGTTTCTTGTCCCTCAAGTGACTTAATCCTCTCTTAACTTGGTTTAACTTGGTTCTTAGGTGGTGAGGAATTGATTACAATCTTCTTCCCATTGTGAGTGAAAGAAATTGAATTAGAGCAACCATAGAGTATAGCATCATGATATACAGCCATGGTCAGCCTAATATGATGTTACTAACCCCCATCGAAAGAGCATCGCACCAAACCTACTCTTGGTATGACTGGAACTGGATTGTGACCTGGCACCTAAGTTTGATGGGAATTGAGGTCGAATTTATCCAGGATACCTTATATGGGTTGGGATGGGGTATAGTGGGCAATCCTAGGTTCTTGACTGTACTGGTTGATATGGCATTGACACAACTTTTACTATCTAAGATGATCTTGCAGACTTTTTCTCCTATCTTAACAAAGGTTTGTAGGATGTTGGTCCTACGCCAATCTTCTTGTTCCTTAGCTTGGGTCAAGATACATCTCACAACCCCTAGAGATTCTGATGAGTCTTTGATCTCTTCATCCCCTTCATACTCATCAGCTAAGTTCACACATGCCTCATATACTTCTTCCGCCTCATAATTTTCTATGGGTTCAGTGACTTCTTCTTCTAATTCCTCTATGTGTAATGCTCTGGTGGGACATTGGCTTGAATAGTGACCTATCTTGTAGCACCTAAAATAATGGACATTTCCTTCTCTTTGAACTTCAGGGATCTTTCCTTTTTCTTCTCTTCAAGCTAAAGGAGTAGTAGGATTGGGTCTGTTAGATGGACTTAGGCTTAGACTTGGCCTATTTCCAGGGGAATTAATCCTAGTGAGCTCGGGTCGGTGAAATATAGGTCTCCTCTGAAATCTCTCACAGTTCCTAGCAACTTGGTAGGCTTGGTCTAGGTCATGGACCTCTCTCAAAAATAATTCTCTCTGAATTTCTTCATGTAGACCTACTCTAAACCTAGACAAGGTCGTTGCTTCAGACTCAACCACATTGCATCTCATGACGAACTCATCAAACTTTGTAATATTCTTTGACATCATCTTATTTCCTTGACTTAATCGTTGCCATTGATCCAAGAGTCTTTGTTCATAGGATAAGGGTAAATACTTCTCTCTAAGTTTTACCTTCATAGCTCTCCAAGTGGCTATGGGTATATCACCTCTTTGTCGACTCATGCGCTCAACATTACCCCAATACAATCTAGCCTAACGGACCAATCTAAGTTTGGCAAACTTAAATTTTCTATCCTCTGACATTTCATACTAATCAAAATATTGATCCATATCACTCTCCCAGTCTATATATACCTTAGGATCCAAGTTTCCATCGAATATGGGTGCATCTAGATGAATGTTTCTAAGGGTTCTCTCATCCTGGTCAACATAATCATGGTGTGGTCTCCTTTGATGTGGGTCAAGAGTTTGTTCCAAGTGTTGGAATCTAGGATGGATGGGTGGCAATCTAGCTGATTGTGGCTCAGTAGGGGTCATACGGGTCTCTTCAAGAGTTCTTATCCTCTCTTCCATTTGATCAAACATATTATTCAATTGCTTGAACTGCTCAATCATAGTTCTCATTAGAGCTTCTAGATTGGGGTCCATGGTAGAGCTTGTTGATCTTGTGAATGCTGTCATGGAGTTCCTGATCTAGTAGTCATTCAATACAAAGACTCGTTCTAGGATTTGCTAGACCTAGAAGTCCAATATAGTATGAATTAACTAAGTATAGATCAAAACTACAAATACCCTTTCAATTGGCCAGGTAAGAGGTGGGTTTGTGGGAGCCCCCCCCCCCCCCCCCCCGATTTCACGAGGACCTAATTAAGGAACCACAAATCCACTCAAGGTGTTTGCCTTTGGACTTCTAGTCTTAGACACCAATTTCCAGGAGTAGATGAAGAGATGATTTACACTAGTCTCAACACACTAATTGAGCTTGACTTGTTGGTGTTCCTAATTCTAATTAGGTTGCTAATAGATTTTAAATTAGGCATAGGTTTGAATGCAAGGGTGGTTGTTTATGGGCCAAGGAAAGGTAATGATTTTCTTCCCTTATCTTATGATATTGTCGTCCTTAGAGTAAGTTATGCATATGAAACCCTAATGCAATCTAAAAATCATTTTTTTTTATTTATGACATGTCAGACTCAAGTTTCAGCTGGTTAAGTGATTAAGCAAAAATGGCTTGGGTTTGGGGGTTTGGATGTGATTTAGTTTCAGCCCAAACAAAACATGCAGAAATCTTAGGGTAGAACTGTTCTCAGGCAATAATCAAGTATGCATAAATTCTACCGATCGAATTAAATCTTGAAAAAAAATTTAAAAATAAAATTAAATGTATTGAATCTATTAAAATAAGAATAATAATTTTCTAATTTTTCTATATATAGAAATAATTAAAATAACAAGCTATGTACTGGGATGGATGTGATGCAGAAAATTAATCCTAAAAATGCATATCTCTTTATTCTTTTCTTCAAGGGCCAATCACAGCGGCACCCCTACATGCCATAAGAAATCTCCTTTGAATGGGATATGAGAGTCTTGCAGCCCTACTTTTTTCTATGACTAGATGGCCATTATGAAGCATCCAATCCGAGTACTTAAAGAGAACATACTTGCTACCATGAATATACTACTCATGCAACCATGCTCTGATACCAAATTTGATGTGGCATGTAAGGATGAGTTCTAACTTAGAGGGTTAATTAGTTGGTTGAGCAATGAAATGTACTTGATGCGGGATGACTCTAAGATTACTAAACATGCAGGAAAAATAGTAAACTAATTTTTTATGATTTTTATAATTTAAGTTTATAGGCTAAATTCCCAAATAAAAGTAAGAATTAGCAATAGAGTAGCAATGCAAAGAATCATCATGATCGCAAAATAACTCATGCAAGATAATGAAAGTCAGGACTTGGGAATTGAGAAACTCCCAGTTAGGATAGCTAATTTTCATGAAATCAAATATCAAGAGAAGGGAAGGATGTTACCAATCAGTGATTTGAAGAACTTTCGATGAAGAGATCATACAGCACTCTAATTGGAGCCTGGATGATGAAGCTCGGTTCCCTTGATTTTGAAGACTAATTTGGGCAGTCCTAGAGGGAAGGAAAGCCTCCTCTGGGGAGATGAAATACCTCAGGGATCCTACAAGCATCAGGGGTCAATCAAAATAGCAAATAAATAAAGTAAAGAAACTAGGGTTTGATTAAAATCAGGGTAGAAGTTTGAAGCTGGTGGCTAGAAGTAGGATGATGCTTTTGGCTTAGATGGCAGCTTCTAGGGTGTGTGAAGACTTGGATGGCAGCAAGCTAGGGCATGGAAGGATGTTAGGGCAGTAAAGGATTTGGCCAAGCACAATAGTTTCCAAAGAAGTACAAAAACTCCAACACCGACATAAGCACACAAGCTTCTAAACCAAAATTTCAGCAAAGTTTAATATCATGAATAAAAGTTGCTTACAAGAGGGAGAGGGATGGGGTATTTATAGATGTTCCCCAAGTCATCTCCTAGTTAGGATAGAATTATAAAGTTAAGAGGGAGAGGGATTACAAGTTTGCTTAAGACTAGGAGAATACACTTTGAATAAAAATAAAACAAGTTTTCCTTATTCTACTTGGATTTCTCTCCTCATTTGACTTGGTCTAAGGGCTCTCTTTGGGCTTGGGCACCAATATGGAGTTGGGGTTGGCTTTAGGGCAGCAAGGGGCATCCTGCTTTGGATTGGTGCATGGGCTTTGGGCCCTGGAAGCTGGGGTGCCCTGATATCAGCATATTCCTTGGAATCTTAGTTTTGGGGCTCATGAGCTTGACTCCTGGGCTTGGAATCTCTTGGCCTGGGGTGCTGGCATATTCTTAGAATCATGGGACACCTGCCATCTGGCATATTCTGGAGCATCTGGAGGGAATCTGGCATATGGAATGAAATATAGAGGGAATCAAGGCATCTAGAGAGCATCTGGAAGGTATCTAGGGCTCTGGGGTGTCAAACAGGATCCCATAAGCTGATGTAAATGCCTTTGGCTCCCGGGTGAGGCCTGGTGAAACTCCAGAATATGGTATCCTCTCATCTTGTATAAAAACTGGACTCTCATTAGACTCATACTTAAATACAGGACTCAAAAGACTGGACTAGGTTGAGACAAATCAACTAGTCTCAACTTATTACATGAATCAATGTTACATGCTTACAAAATTGTGACACACGACTAAGGTTCTAAAAAAATCCTAATCAGTAAACCATATGGGATCCAGGAATCTATCTGATCCTGGTGTCCCCACCAATTCTCCCAGAGCGGAAGGAACTCGACCCCATCGAGTAAGGGTCAATTTGGCTACTTAAGGAGGGTCTGGGTTGAGGTGCTGCAGATCTGCACCAGCATTCCACAAGTCCTTAGATTCTGGCTGACCTTGCCATCAGACCAAATATCGCTTACAGTCTCTATTCCAAGTACCGATAGCTTAATCATCGAGAGTTCTCTCAATCTTTACCTTACCAAAAGGCCAAATTATATGTGATCACTATAGGGTGGGTTCTTTCTCAAGAAATGGGAGTGGCTCAAGGGGCTCGCTGGGTATCACTGCTGGCTCCCTAGACTCTATAAGATCTGAGATGACGAAGGTGGAGCTAATACCTAAATCAGGTGATATCTTAGGCATATAGACATTGGGTCCACTACTATTCATTATTTTGGATGGGCTAGCTTCATGAGCAGAAAATTCCTTTTTCATCACATATTCCTCTGCATAAAATTCTTTATCTTTCCTTTGGGAATTAGCCAAGTTGTTATTTAGTTCATTACTTATGTTCAGCTTTTGACTAATTTCATGATGCATATGCTATGCAGAGGTAAGTGTAGGTGTGGATATGTGATTCAAGGCTGTGGATTTATTGGACTCAACTAACACCTAATGACTCAACTAGACTTTCCTTTCAAAAAAAAATTATTGAACTCTATGGGACAAAACTTAACAGACTATAGACTCATTAGGTTTGACCCTTTCATGGCATGCACATGAGAACTTACTATGTACTCCTACTAGGTTCCATTGGGTTCTCTTAAAGTAAGATGCAAACATGACATGAATAATGAATGAATGCAACATGCAAACTCCTATAAAATGCAACCTAATACTAAAAAAAATAGAAGAATTTTCAGGAAAGGGTAGAAAATAAGATGTAGGTTCAGGATTTGTTTGGCAGGAAAAGGGTTCGGGATTGATTAGATAGAATGGAATGTAAGAAGGTGTGTTAGGAATTAGTCCTAGACTAATGAGGTTTACCTTATTGGTTTGGGGTATTCCTACAGGGTCTACATTATGGAAGAATGGATCATTAATTTCAGGGAAGAGATCAATTGGATTTAAAGGAATAACTTCATCCTGAAGGTATTGATGAGAGATCAAGTCCTTAATAAACTTTTCTGGCTCATGAAGTTCAAAACAAGATTCTACAATTTGGTCCTCTTCTAAAGTCTCCTCAGGTAGAGTTGCAGTCTTAGGGTCATGGGTTTCTTCCTCTAATGATTCTTTGATGGGGGATAGATGGGTAGGATCGTTGGCGAGCATAGAAGTTACCAAAATTAGGGTATCATATTTTTTTGGATTTTTTTCTAGGGATGGTGAAGGAAATAATGGGGATGAAAGACAGGGATCTGGATCTCATGGATATTGGGACTCACACTAACGAAGAGACCTCTCACCTCTAGGCATTTCACCCACCTTGATACTTGAAGGCATTAGGATGAATCTCAAAGAACATGAGGGAATAAAGAAAATGGAATCAAGGGGAAGGGGGATAACTAGAATGACTTATCATCATTTCTTGGGGTTGGGCCTCATATGCTCTCCTCACGGAGTGAAAGAAAAGAATCTCTCTTTCCTAAAAACTCATTTTTATTGACCAAACTATTTTTTTACACAGGACTGAGGGTGGTATTTATAGACTTTTCCAACTTTCATTTAAATTTGAATATAAGATAAAAAGATAGGGATGATTTAAATTCAAATACAAGATAGGATAAGATAAGCCTATCCATATCTCAATCCTAACCAACCAAATCCTAATTCAAACTTTAAACAAAAGATAAATCCGAAACTAATTTATTATGGATATGCTTCAAGATTCATGTAGCTCTAGGATTCGTGCTGGTGATGTCCCCATCATTCCTGTGAGGTGGGGAGAACTCGACTCCGTCGAGTTAAGCTCAGATCTAGCTAGCCATGAGGCTTTTTTTTTCTAACCAAAACCAATTTTTTTATTCAAATAAACTTTTTTTCATATATTTTTCTCTCTATTTTTTTTTTCCTTTTTGTTCTCTGATTTTCTTTCCTTTTTTCACTATTTTTTTAAATTCCTTTTTCTTCACTGATGTTGGCTCCGAACGTTGATTATCCATTCATGTTCGTGCACTGGAGCTTCTCCTTCTCCATCGACTGAGGTGGTGGAATAGAGGAAGCTTGGGGGCGGGATTTCGGTGGGCTTCGTTGGCAACAGTACTGGGAGGAAATGGTGACCGGCGACAGTGCTAGGAAGGAAGATGGCAGTGCGGCTGGGAGAAGTGCCGCATGGATAGAGGCAGATTCCACAAGGAAACTATGGCATGGCTAGGCTCAGAGGTGATCTCTCTGGTGATGTTGGCGGACCGAAAGATGGCCGGATGGTGCTTGCAGCATCGATTAGAGGATCTGGGTGGCAGGAAAGGCGGTTCTTGATGAGATAGAAAATAGATCCAAACGGCGAGGAAGGCAACGTAGGCGAGGAAGGCAACGTAGGCGAGAGTGAAGAAGTAGAGGGAGGGGACTGGGGACTGGCCAACCGAGAGGTAATTGTGGGTTCTGTTAGGAAGAGGATTATACATCTCAGTGCGGACGGCCATGGAGACCCGGGACTGGGGGTTGCAATTGGCGAAGAAGAGGCTGTACTCATCGGGATGGGTTATGTTAAGGGAACCGTCATGGGTGTTGCTGGAGGTGTCGAGCTGGTTGAATTTGAAGATAGGGGTGATGTAGGGGCTCGCAGTGGCGAGCGTTGCTATGGTTAAGCCATTGGAGGAGGCAATCCTGGTGTACAAACTTGATACTTCCACTATAGGCACAGGGATAGTGGAGCGGGTTCTCGGCATCGTCGGGGTTATGGCAGATCCGGCACACATCCCCCTCATCATCGAAGTTGGGGTTGGTGGTGCTCACCGCCAGCGATGCCGGCAAGGGCGACGAGGAGGGACTGGCCCCATCGGTGGGGGGGGAAGAGAGAGAGGGAGATCTCCTCCATGGGGTGCAAAGGTCTGGTGGGTCTTCTTTCTGATATGGAGGCGAGGAGGCAGGTGGGGCAGGGAATGGAAGGATACCAGGATGCAGCCGATGGCGCATGGGGAAAAAGAAGAGGAAAGGTAGGGAAATGGTTAGAAACTTAGAGCTAGAGAGGCAGAGAGGAGGGGGGAGCTCGGTCTCGGTGGAGGTGGACGGAGATGAATCTTTCGGTGGGGCTGTTGACGAGGAAGATTGACCGGAAGATGACAGTAGGGGTCGATGGGATAGGCGGCATGGTGGTTCGGTGGTGCAAGGACAGGGAAGAGAGAATGAGGGTTTGAGATGATTCAGGAAGAAAAAATAAACCCTAATTAATCTGGGCTCTGATACCAAAAATTGATGGGGGACAGATGGGTAGGATCGTTGGCGAGAGTAGAAGTTACCAAAATTCGGGTATCATACTTTTTTGGATTTCTTTAGAGATACTGAAGGAAATAATGGGGATGAAAGATAGGGATCTGGATCTCATGGACATTGGGACTCACACTAACGAAGAGACCTCTCACCTCTAGGGCATTTCACCCACCTCGATACTTGGAGGTGTTAGGATAAATCTCAAAGGACATGAGAGGATAAAGAAAATGGAATCAAGGGGAAAGGGGATAACTAGACATGACCTATCATCATATCCTGGGGTTGGGCCTCATACCCTCTCCTCACGGAGTGAAAGAAAAGAATCTCTCTTTCCTAAAAACTCATTTTTATTGACCAAACTATTTTTTTATAAAGGACTGAGGGTGGTATTTATAGACCTTTCCAACTCTTATTTGAATTTGATTACAAAATAAAAAGATAGGGATGATTCAAATTCAAATACAAGATAGGATAAGATAAGCCTATCCATATCTCAATCCTAACCAACCAAATCCTAATTCAAATTTCAAACAAAAGATAAATCCCAAACTAATTTATTGTGGATATGCTTCGAGATTTGTGCAGCTCCAGGATTCATGCTGGCGATGTCCCCATCATTCTTCCACTACAGGTTCAGCTTGGGTGTGGTCAGGTTTAACTAATGTGGGTGGTCTTCTATGTGGGTATGGTTAGGATCAACTGATTCTAGGGTGGCTTCTACCTGGGTATCTATTGATTCAACTAACTCTAAGTCTTCTATGGGGAACTCCTCTTCTTTCTCCTCATACTGTTCCACTAAGCTTGGGTCAGCCTCATATATCTCATCTTCTAGGTCATCTTGGTGGACCAATGGGGTGGTAAGAGGGGTTTGGCTAATGGGATATTAACTAGGGTCTAGGATAACAGGGGTGGGTAAACTAAGGGTTATGGGTTCACAAGTTATGGGTTTAAAGGTTATGGGTTCAGTTCTATGGATCTGGGGTGTAGGAGGGTTATTCTTGTTGGACTCGGTTTGACTAAATATGAGTTCCCTCTAGTTTGACTCAAATTCCAAAGCTCTGTGATAGGCTTCCTCTAAGTCCTCAATCGGCCAGCGACACAATTCCCAACTGATGTCCTCATGTATGCCATACCGAAACCTTGATATGGTCATAAGCTTAAGTTCAACTATGTTACACTTCCTAATAAACTCCTTAAATTAGTCAATGTATTCAGACACAGTTTTGTCACCCTGTCTCAAGTTGCACCATTGGGCTAAAAGTTCATGCTCATAAAATAGACCTAAGTACTCTTTTCTCAACTTACTCCTCATAGCTTTCCAGGTACTTATCTATTCTCCTTTCCAATAACATTCATCCTTAGTATGTTCCTAATGTTGCTTAGCATATCTGATTAACCCATGTGTAGCCAAATTAATCTTCTCTAGCTCTAACATCGTAGTATACTCAAAGTACTGATCCATCATATCCTTCCATTCAATATACATCTTAGGATCTAGTCTTCCATCAAACAGGGGTGCATAAGGTTGGGTGCTCCTAATGGGTCATTCATCTTGGTTCAGGTAATCATAATTGGGTCTCCTATAGTTAGGTTCTAAGGATGGGTCATGGTATGGGGTTCTCGTAGGGTTGGGTTCCCTATATGGGTTAGAGTATTGGGTTCTCCTAGGGTTGGACTCCCTATATGGGTTAGAGTATTGGGTTCTCCTAGGATTGGACTCCATGGTCACACTAGTTGGATTGGATTAAGTCTACTGGCATTAGGTTCCTAATCTAATGCAAATAATCAAACAAGCAAGCAAAGTGATGTGGTGTAGTCAAGCATGCAAAAGAAAGAAAAAGGTTAGTATAATTTAGGATTTGCTAGACCTAGAGTCAAAACTAAATAGGTCAGCTCAACTTACACTTAACCCATCAGCTAATCCTTCCTCTGGCCAGGTTTAGGGTGGGAGTGTGGGAGGCCCCCCTACTTTCGTAGGGACCCAATAAAAAACCACAACACCACTTAGGTCGTTTGACTCTGGACCCTCAGCCTTAGACACCAGATTTCAGTAATAGCCACAAGATTAAATGCACTAGTTGGCCCACACAACTCGGACCCGACCTGTTAGATGTCACCTAGTCCCATAGGGCAAATTAGGTCTAATTAATTTTAATTAGGCTTACATCAGTATGATGAGGGTTGTTTTGGGCCCAGGACAGGTAATGAAATCCTGCCCCGATGTTATATTGATTGCCCTTAAGATTAGGTTAATTAGATGATGGACATTTAATAAGTCCTATTGCAAACTAAAACAATAAGAAAAATAAAATATTTTTGTATATTTTATGATGTGGTAAGTTAGGTTTGAGTTGATTAGGTTAGCAATTAAATTGGGCTTAGGATTGGGGTGTGTGGAAGTTGATTAGGTTAGGTTGAGTCAAGGTACAGAAATTCAGAAAATTAGGATTTTAGGAGATGCAGGATTTGACATAATTTTCGATGCAGAAAAAATTCAAAAAACTTCTAGGACTGAGGATGGACGGTGTTGATGAACTCTACAAAACTTGATGCAAAACAACAATCAAATGATGATGCAAATCCTAGGGTTTTCGGACTGCTGCAGAAATCTCAAGATTTTATTAGGGTTTCTAATATGCCAAACTTTATGGATTTAGGCTTTTGTAAAATTAATTAAAAATTATTATAAAACATAGGACAAGACAGAAAACAATTCATGCAAATTTTATAGAAAAAATCTGACATCTAATGCAATGGACAGGATGCAGAAAATTCAGAACTTAGGGTTTTATGAATCTAATACAGATGAAAACTATCCTAAACCTACTCTGATACCAAACTGATGTGGGACGACTCTAAAATTGCTAAACATGTAGGAAAAATAGTAAACTAATTTTTTTGTGATTTTTATAATTTAAGTTTGCAGGCTAAATTCTCAAATAAAAGTAAGAACTAGTAATAGAGTAGCAATGCAAAGAATCATCATGATCACAAAATAACTTATGCAAGATAATGAAAGTCAGGACCTAGGAATTGAGAAACTCCCAGTTTAGGATAGCTAATCTTCATCAAATCAGATATCAGGAGAAGGGAATGATGTTACCAATCAGTGATTTGAAGAACATTCGATGAAGAGATCACGCTGCACTCTAATTGGAGCTTGGATGATGAAGCTCGGTTCTCTTGATTTTGATGACTGATTTGGGCAGTCCTAAAGACAAGGAAAGCCTCCTCTAGAGAGGTGAAACACCTCGGGGATCCTGCAAGAGTCAGGGGTCAGTCAAAACAGCAAATAAACAAAGTAAAGAACTAGGGTTTGATTGAAATCAGGATAGAAGTTTGAAGCTGGTGGCTAGAAGTAGGATGATGCTCTTTGGCTTGGACGGCAGCTAGGGCACACCTTCTAGGGTGTGTGAAGACTTGGATGGAAGCAAGCTAGGGCATGGAAGGATGCTAGGGCAGCAAAGGATTCGGCCAAGCATAATAGTAACCAAAGAAACACAAAAACTCCAACACCAATACAAGCACACAAGCTTCTAAACCAAAATTTCAGCAAAGTTTAATATCAAGAATAAAAGTTGCTTACAAGAGGGGGAGGGGTGAAGTATTTATAGATATTCCCCAAGTCCTCTACTAGTTAGGATAGGATTACAAAGTTGAGAAGGAGAGGGATTACAAGTTTGCTTAAGACTAGGAGAATACACTTTGAATCAAAATAAAACTAGTTCTCCTTATTCTACTTGGATTTCTCTCCTCATTTGACTTGGTCCAATGGCTCTCTTTGGGCTTCGGCACCAATATGAAGTTGGGCTTGGCTTTAGGGCAGCAAGGGGCATCCTCCTTTGGATTGGTGCATGGGCTTTGGGCCATGGAAGCTGGGGTGCCCTGGTATCAGTATATTCCTTGAAATCTTGGATCTGGGGCTCATAAGCTTGACTCCTAGGCTTGGAATCTCTTAGACTAGGATGCTGGGATTTTCCTGGAATCATGGGGCACCTGGCATCTGGCATATTCCAGAGCATCTGGAGGAAATTTGGCATCTAGAGGGAATCAGGGCATATGGAGAGCATCTGGAGGGTATCTAGGGCTCTAGGGTGTCAAACAAGATACCATAAGCTGATGTAAATGCCTCTGGCTCCTGGGTGAGGCCTGGTGGAACTCCAAAATATGGTATCCTCTCCTCTTGTACAAAAATTGGACTCTCACTGGACTCATACTTAAATATAGGACTCAATAGACTAGACTAGGTTGAGACAAATCTACTAGTCTCAACTTATTATAGGACTCAATCTTACTTGCTTACAAAATTGTGACACATGACTAAGGTTCTAAAAAAAATCCTAATTAGTAAACCATATGGGATCTAGGGATCTGTGTTTGATCCTGGTGTCCCCATTACTACTAGCATAAACAAATTCATCCATAAGATAGCAAGGGATTCATATCAAGAAAAACTAAATAAGGGATAGCAACAAACTAGGGCTTCCTGATTAATCCTTGAAGATTGGACCTAATGGTTGGGAAACCATACTAACTAAGACATGAACTATTCAAATATTCAAACTTAAGAATAAAGGTAGGTTTACTTACCAATATTGATGTCTGACACTATTAGTAGTAAATCAATTTCAGCACTCCACATATTGAGGTTGGCACTTGAAACTATCACACCAAGAGTTGTAGACTTCTAGCTTGAATGGTTCCAATGGCAAGATTAACTTCCTCTTCAACTCGTAATCTTAGAGGATCCTAGAAAGGAAAGGGATTAGAGACTTGAAGTTGCAAGAAGAATGGAATATAACAAGATTTTAAGAAAGAGTAAGTGTTGGTGGATTGGATGGAGTTGTAGGAGATCAAGTAGCTTCATTTGGCACCTTGAATGTGGGCTCATTAGAATCCTTGAAATGCAGCTGAAGTTAGCATCTCTTGAAGGTTGGAGATGGCATCTGAAGTGATGTAGAAAACTCCCTTGAATAGTGGTGTTGGTGGCTATGGAGATTGAAGAAGAAAAAGGTAGCTTTGGTTGGACTTTGGGAGGAACTCTTTGGGTGATGGAAGGGGCGTCTTCTTGATATAGTGAAGTAGATTTAGGAGATGGCTAGGTCGGCTAAATGAAGGACTTGTGGGCCTCTCACCCTCTCCCTCTCAGAGGACACTTTGCATAACACAAGTGGAAGAAGAACTCACTTAATTTCATTCATCAATAATCTTTACAAGAGGGGTTTAGAGGGCTATTTATAAGCCCCAAATTCAATTTGAAAATTTGAAATACATGGAGAATATCATGGGAGGTTGCTAGCTATGTGGAAGGGGAGTTGAACCATGCTTGATATGGGAAGAAAATGGTGGTTGCCTCCTTGAATTTGAATTCAATTCTTGGCCGCCTAAATCTTGGTGATGTGGCATGCTTGGGTGTCCTCCATGTAGACTTTGAAGATGACATGGCCTCCAAGTAAGCTTGATGATGTGGCATCCACCTTGGCATGGTTGGTTGTAGTATCTTGTGGCATTTAATCTTCAAGCCCTCTTGCTTATCTTGAACCCAATTCAAATCCATCTTGGACTCAACTTAAAATTCAACTAATTACAATGTCAAATTGAACCCAATTTGACTTAAAAGACCAAATTAATATGGACATAATCATAATTACAGGACTCAAACTTAATCAAAGAAATAAACTTTTTTTTTACAGGACTCATGTTCAATTAAAGAAAAAAAATTGAAACCAAAATTAGACTAAACTTACTCCATTGAAATCCATAATGAATCTAGCTTGATTAGACTAGATTGAATTCTCTTTTAAGCTGTAGTGCCCGCACCATAGGCCAGGGGCTATGAATGACATGGAGTGGATGTCCTTGGAGAAAAGAACATATGCCATGATTAGGGCTTGTCAGGCAGATGAAGTTTTGTATGGCGTGTTAGAGGAGAAGATACCAAAGGGATTGTGGTCGAGGTTGCACACTATGTACATGGGAAAGAATATGTGCAATAAGTTGGTGATGAAAAGCAATTATATAGCCTTTGATGCAGGAGGGTAAGGATGTTGTGGGACATATTCAGCGGTTTGACTGGATGAGCATGGATTTGCTCAACATTGGGCTAGATTTTGAAGAGAAAGATAAGAGTCTGCTGCTTTTATGTTCACTACCTAGGAGCTTCGATCCATTGTTGACTACACTGCTATATGGAAAGGAGACACTAGTGTATGAGTAGATCATATCAGTGCTAAGGTCCAATGAGCAGTAGGAATGAATGACGAAGAGGGAGGTCTTCTAGGAGGGTTTGGTTGTGTTAGAGAGGCCAAGGAAATGGAAGAAAAAAGGTGAACAAGTAGGACGGGTACAGTCTAGGAAAGGTAGCATGGTGGGCAAGTGCTACAGGTATGGTGTAGCAGGGCACTTTAAGCAGGAGTGTCCGCTTAGAAAGAAGTGCAAGGAGAGAGAAAAGAAAAGATTGGATTTCTCAGGTTCAGTCGTTGGGTCAAAGGAAGAGTTGGATGAGCACTTGGTTATTTTGGAGGAGCCTACGTGGTGTAGTGTATCCAAAATAGTCTCGAAGAGGTTCACAGAAAGGATCCGAGGAGGCAGCGATGGGGTACGAGGTACAGGTACAGGCTCAGCAGGGCAGCATTGAGTGGCTGGCCTCGAGATTTCATTCTATAGCATTAGAGGGACTTCAGTCTTAGGTGAAGCACCAGGGAGAGGTGGCTTCATGGGTGGAGTAAGATTCAATGCGAGTTCAGAGTGAGAGGTGCAGGGATACTGGCTAGGTCCTAGCATAAGAGCTAGGGGTGCACTTAGCCAGGTGAAGCAAAGTGTGCAAAGATTGGCATGGCTCTAAGGAGTTGGTGTCAAGTAGATCTTCAGTTGCAGTGAGTGCCAGCTCAGGATCACTGGGGTCTCTCCAAGGAAGTCCAAGGAAAAGACTAATATAGTTGCCAAGCAGAAGGAATGGTGCGGACACCGACAACGGTCTTCACTCACTATGGATCGACTCCTGATGCAGCACATCTAACCCCGACTTGCAAAACAATTTTATCTTGTTAGAATAATACAAGCAAGACAACTACCAGGATAACTACCAGTCAACTACCAGAGCAACTAACAATCAACTACTATCAAAAGACTACCAAGCAACTACCTCTCAACTTTTCTTGGGATTACTACATCATCATGCCACTTCACCAAGCTTAGAGGGTGCCATATCATCATCCACATCATCAAGCAACGCCACCTAATGGGATTGCCACCACATGTGCTACCTCACCCATTGAAGTGGGCGACCAAGAAGGAGTCAAATTCAAATTTGGGCGGCCAAACTAAACCTCCACCTCATGTAACCACTTCCCCCCATATCTCTCCAACCATCCCATGTATCTCTTAACCATCCCATGTATCTCTCAACCATCCCATGTATCTCTCCTCTCTTTTAAATTTTAAACAAAGGGCTTGGTAGCTTATAAAAGAAGATCCAACACCCCATTGTATGGAGTTGATTTTTTTTGGGATAAAATGAAATGAAGGTCTTTGTCTTGCCATTACTTGAGTGTTTGTGATGTTCTCTTATAGCTTTAGATAAAATTCTAGTTTGAAGTTTGAGAAGCATTTCTTCTTTGGGCGTGCAATCTCCATCTACTTACAAGTGTCAATTTCATTTTCAAGAAGAAGACATCAAGGAGACACCCTTCCATGGATCCCACCTACCCCAATAAGAGTTTCTCAAGCCTCCATAAGAAGAACAATTCTTATGATCTCCTCTTTTCCTTTGTGTTTTGATCTTTTCAAATATTCCATTTCTAATCCTTTCCTTGCAGGGTTCTCTTTAATCCAGAGTTCAAGAGCTCGTCGTCTTGCCAAAGGAACATGAATGGATGGGACGTATTTTCTCGGAACGATCATCTTCTCATCCAAGATTGGTTTATTCGAATGATACCTATCACTTCAAAAGAGAGCTCATCATTGGTAACAAATCTTTCTCATCTCTTCATTTTTGATCTATTGAAGGTTAACCTCTAGGTTTTTAATCCTTTAGCCTTAGATTTAATCTTTTTAGGACAATCTGGCTATTATTGTGGCATATGTTTAAGAATTACCAAATCTTTCTCTAGGTCTTGCTTGAGTCTCTTAGATTGAAAGCTAGTTCATGTGTTTAGGTTTTCATTGCTCAAATTTTAACTCCTCCTCAATAGAAAGCATTTTCATGCCGCATCATTTTGGTATCAAAGCATGGTTGGATTAGGATAGGATTTGCATAGATGCTGAAATTCATTGTTTGCTAGAATTCTGCACATAGAGTTTTAATATCTTGCATAGCCTGTTAAGTGTTTGCATAAATGCATGTTAAATACCAAGGTGAAATCAGGTTATCCTACTATAAGGGGGAATCCTTATAGTGTAAGGTTGTCCTATCTTGGTCATTACCATTGTTAGCATAGATTAATTTCTCATTTGTCTTACTTGCTGGAATTTTCTGAATCTGTGCGTATATGGTTTGATAAATGAATTTTTTTCTCAACATAGAACTCAGAATTTAGTGATTCTTATTTTGTTAAATCCATTATAATTGATAGAAGTTTTTATAATTTTTATGGAATTTTTAGTTAACTGTAGAATTTTCGAGCTGTGATTTAGTACTATTCTATCTAAAATTCCAGTAGAGTTAATTTTCAGCATGGTTGTGTGCATTCATCTTAACTCAATTAAGGGCACCAATATGACATGGGGGCAGGATTGATCACCTGTCCTTAGTCCAAGAACAACAACCCTCATTGTGCATCGAACCCAATTCCCTAATTAAAATTGAGTAGAACCTTAATTGCCCTAGTGGGTTAGGGACATCAATTGGTCGAGTCCTGGTTAGTGTCAAGTCATTGTGTCAACTAGTCTTGTGTGTGATATATTACTTGGTGACTAGGATTGGAACTAAGGGCTTGGGTGCTGATCCGTCTACCGGGCCAATTCCACCGGGCCTAGGTAGGCCAAAGAAGGGATCTCACACTCCCCTTGTTCTGACACCAGGCCAAGTGTAGAGTTACTACAATATAGTTTGCCACCTTGATTAGGTGACTAGTTTGGGACTCTAGGTCTAGTTCAAGTCAATTGGGACAAACTTGTGCAACCAATTCTTCACCTATTATTTGAAGCTGGTGTCAAGGATCGAGGTTAAGTGGTTAAGCCTAAGCGGTTCTTGTGGTTTTTAATTAGGTCCCACCGAGAGCTGGGGAAACCTCCCACAGACCCACCTCCTGATTGGCCAGTGGAAAAGAGTAGTTGTTGGTTTGATTGTATCTAGCCAACTCAGTTTATTTGAGCTAACAGGTCTAGAAAACCTTAGCCCAAGTTTGAGCCCACTTGCATGCATGACAACTAGAGTAGGGACATCATATTCACCAGCCCAAGCCCAGTCAAGTATAGCCATGGACCAAAATCTTGGAAATCTGATTAAAGCCTTGAATGATCAAGTGGCCCAACTAAACAAAAATTTGACTGAACAATTGGCCCAAACCAACCAGAACGTGACCCAGACCAATCAGAGTATGAATGATTAGTTAGCCCACATCACGACTAGGTTGGATCAATTAGAATGTAGAACTCCTGGAGGAAACCATGAAGTCCAGAATGAACCCGAACCTGATCTTGAACCTGAGTTTGAAACACCAGTCAACCCTAGAAGGGTCCCACACCAAAACCATTTCCATGAGCCCAACCCTAGGAGACCTCAGCAAGACCATTTATGTGAACCAAATCCCAGGGGGCCCAATCATGAGCAAGCCCATGAACCCAATCCAAGGAGACTCTATCTTGAGCCCACTTATGAACCAAATGTCAGGAGACCCCCTCCAATTTAGTTAGACCAAGATGATCGAGCCATAAAAAATGTTAGGTTGGAAGCACCCACATTTGATGGAATCTTAGATCCTAAAATTCACATCCATTGGGAAGGAGAGATGGACCAGTACTTTGACTGGTATGATATGACTGAGGAAAGAAAATGTAAGTTTGCAAAACTAAAGTTGGTAAGACAAGCTAGGCTCTATTGGGAAAATGTTAGGCGATTAGCTAGGCAAAGAGGTGATGTGCCTATAGTAACCTGGAGAGCAATGAAACTTAGGCTTAGAGAAAAACACCTTCCTATGTCCTACCACCAAAGACTCCTAGATCAATGGCAAAGACTTACTCAAGGAAATAGGAGTGTCGCAGAGTACATTGCCAAATTTGATGAGTTTGTAATGAGATGCAATGTTGATGAATCTGAGTCAGTAACCCTATCTAGATTTAGAGCCGGACTGAGGGAAGAAATCTAGAAGGAATTATTCATGAGGGAAGTCCATGATCTAGAACTGGCCTATCAGATAGCTAGAGATGCTGAGAGATTTCATAGGAGTCTAGTTTATCATAGACCCGAAAACCCTAGGATTAGTGTACCTAATTAGCAGATAGGACCCAGTCAGTCTAGATTCAACCAACCCAATCCTAATGCACCTGTGACCCGAAGAGATGATAAAGGGGAATTTCCTGAAGTCCAAAGAAATCCAAATGCATGTTTCAAATGTCAGAAGGTAGGTCACTATGCTAGCAACTATCCAAATCGATCCTTACACATAGGGGAAGTAGAAGAGGAAGCCATAGAACCCCAAGATGAGTGTGAAGAGGAAATATACCAGGCGGATGAGAATTTGGCTGAAGAATATGAAGGTGATGAAGCCCTGATAGATCATGATCTTTTAGGAGTGGTTAGGTGTATCCTCACCCAAACCAAAGACCAAGAAGACTGGCAAAGGACTAGTATCCTACAGACTTTCATCAAGATAGGCAAAAAAGTGTGCAAGGTCATCTTAGATAGTGGTAGCTGTGTCAATGCCATATCCACCAACACAGTCAAAAACCAATGATTGTCCACTGTACCCCATCCTAATCCATATAAGGTATCCTGGATAGACTCAACCTCTATTACCATCAAGTCTAGGTGCATAGTTACCATCCAGTTCTAGTCTTACCAAGAGAAAGTTTGGTGCGATGTTCTTCCAATGGGAGTTAGCAGTATCATTTTAGGACGACCATGGTTATACGATCATGACGTTATACTCTATGGTCGCTCTAATTCATGCTCGTTTACTCATAATGGGAAGAAGATTGTAATCCATTCTTCTCCACCTAAGGACCCAATTAAAAGAGGATCTAGCCAATTGAGAGATAAGACACAAGGGATAAACGTGATCACTACTAAAGAATTGGAGCAAGAGATTAGCAATGGTTCACCTGTTTGGGTTTTGACAACTAAGGAACATCAAGAGCCCTCCCCAAAAGAACAACCTTAGGAAGTCATTGAAGTGCTAGATGAGTTTAAGGATGTTTTCCCCAATGAGTTACCTGACCAACTCCCACCCCTTAGGGACATCCAACATGTAATAGACTTAGTCCCTGGAGCGACCTTACCAAACCTTCTCCATTATAGAATGAACCCTATCGAACATCAAGAATTGCAACGATAAGTAGAAGAACTTCTTAGAAAAGGATTCATTAGGGAGAGTTTAAGCCCATGCGCAGTCCCAGCCTTACTCACCCCTAAGAAAGATGGCACGTGGAGGATGTGTGTCGATAGTCGTGCCATAAATAAGATCACAGTGAAATATAGGTTTTCCATCCTCAGATTGGATGACATGCTAGATATGATGGCCGGTGCGACGATATTTTCTAAGATTGACCTGAAGAGCGACTATCACCAAGTTAGGATTAGACCAGGGGATGAATGGAAGACTGCCTTTAAGACTACGGATGGGTTATTTGAATGGGTAGTCATGCCTTTTGGACTATCAAACACCCCTAGCACCTTTATGAGAATCATGAACCAGGTCCTACGATCCTTTTTCGGAAAATTTGTCGTTGTGTATTTTGATGACATCTTATCTATAGTAGGACTAGAGATGATCATTTGAACCATCTGAAGCAAGTATGTTTGGCACTTAGGAAGGATAATCTCTATGCCAATTTGAAGAAATGTGATTTTGTGACTACTAGAGTTATCGTTCTAGGATTTGTCGTAACCCCTGAAGGAGTATCTGCTGACCCTGAGAAGATTAGAGCAATTGTAGACTGGCCAACACCCAATAATATTCATGAAGTATGAAGTTTTCATGGCCTCGCTACATTTTACAAAAGATTCATTAGAGGGTTTAGCACCATAGTTGCTCTATGCCAATTTGAAGAAATGAGATTTTGTGACTACTAGAGTTATCTTTCTTGGATTTGTCATAACTCCTGAAGGAGTATCTGCTGACCCTGAGAAGATTAGAGCAATTATAGACTGGCCAACACCCAATAATATTCATGAAGTAAGAAGTTTTCATGGCCTCACTACATTTTACAGAAGATTCATTAGAGGGTTTAGCACCATAGTTGCTCCTATTACGGATTGCATTAGGAAAGGCAATTTTGAATGGACAAAAGCTGCTGATAAGGCCTTCCTAAACATTAAGGACAGGATGACACAAGCACCGATCTTAAGATTACCCGATTTTTTTAAGATTTTTGAGGTAGCTTGTGATGCCTCTGGTGTAGGAATTGGAGGAGTCTTAAGTCAAGAAAGTCATCCAGTGGCATTTTTTAGTGAAAAGCTGAATGAGGCTAGGATGAAATACTCAACCTATGACAAGGAGTTATATGTGGTAGTTCAGGCTTTGAGGTACTGGAGACACTATCTGCTACTGCAAGAGTTTGTCTTATTCTCGGATCATGAAGTCCTTAGGTTTCTTAGCTCCCAGAAAAAGTTGAACCCTAGGCATGCCAAGTGGGTAGAGTTCATCCAAGCCTATATCTTTGTCCTAAAGCACCATGTGGGAACTGAGAATAGGGTTGCTGATGCCTTAAGTCATAGAGCGTTGCTCTTAAATTCAGTCAGCACCGAAGTCATAGGTTTTGAGAGACTTAAAGAGGAATACGAACCTGTCCAAATTTTGGAGAGATCTATCAGGCTTTACATGTAGGACCATCTAGCAATCATAGTGACTATACCCTTCTAGATGGTTATCTTTTTAGAGAAAACAGGCTTTGTATTCCAAGAACCTCCTTAAGGGATTTTCTAGTTTGGGAGACACATGTTGGAGGTTTGGCTGGCCATTTTGGGCGGAACAAGACTATCTTAGCTGTTGAGGAACAATTCTACTAGCCAGGCCTTAAGAGACAGGTAGCAAACCTTGTAGCCCGATGTAAGACATATGCTGTTGCAAAATAGCAGAAACAGAATACCGGGTTATACACTCCTTTACCTGTACCTGAGTGTCCATGGCAAGATCTTAGCATGGACTTTGTTTCTAGGGTTATCCAAGACCATTAGAAAACATGATTCAATCTTTGTAGTGGTTGACCAATTTTCGAAGATGGCCCATTTCCTACCTGCTCCCAAACTTCTGATGCCTCTAGGGTAGCCAAGCTCTTTTTGATCAAGTAGTCAGGCTACACAGGCTACCAAAAACCATTGTTTCTGATAGGGATATCCATTTTACAAGTTACTTCTGGAAAACCCTTTGGCACCTATTAGGAACCAAACTGAAATGTTCAACTGCCTACCACCCCCAGACTGATGGACAGACCGAAGTTGTGAATAGAAGTCTAAGGAATTTGTTGAGATGTCTAGTGGGAGATAGTCTAGGAAACTAGGATTTGTTATTGCCTCGTGCTGAGTTCGCTTATAACAATTCGGTCAGTCGATCTACGGGCAAAAGTCCATTTGAAATAGTCCATGGTTACAAACCTAGGAAGCCTTTAGATCTGATCCCACTACTCACAAATGCACGAGTTTCTGAGTCTGCTGAATCCTATGCACAGCATATTAAGGATTTACATCATGAAATAAACAAGAAAATTCACTTGAGCAATGAATCCTATAAACATAAGGCTAATTCACGAAAGAGAGTTAAGGAATTCTATGAGGGGGATCATGTAATGATTAAACTCAAACCTGAAAGATTCCCATCAGAGACTTTTAAGAAATTACATGCCCGTGGCACAGGTCCATTCAAGGTCATAAAGAAGATTAGCTCTAATGCTTATGTACTGGATTTACCTTCTGACCTAGGTATTAGTCCAACCTTCAATGTTTCAGACTTAATAGAGTATAAGGAACCAATAATGATACCTAGTGAGTCTTTTGGGCCTGACCCTATTTTTGAGAGCGAACTTGTCCCAGAGTGTCCACAAACCACCTTTCCAAAGAAACGAGAGAAAATTGAACTGATTCTGGATGATAAGATTGTCACCACCAGGAACAAGGACTACTATCATTATTTGGTCCGTTGGCAGGGGCGACCTGAATCTGACAACTCTTGGATCACTGGAGAGCACCTGCAACAAATGGACCCGGATTTATTTGAACAATATCAAAGCCAGATTGGACCATATTCGTTAGGGTCGAATTCTCGTCACCCCGAGAGATTTGGTATGGACACCGACAACGGTCTTCACTCACTTGGATCGACTCCTGATGCAGCACATCCAACCCCGACTTGCAAAACAATTTTATCTTGTTAGAATAATACAAGCAAGACAACTACCAGGACAACTACCAGTCAACTACCAGAGCAGCTAACAATCAACTACCATCAAAAGACTACCAAGCAACTACCTCTCAACTTTTCTTGGGATTACTACATCATCATGCCACTTCACCAAGCTTAGAGGGTGCCACATCATCATCCACATCATCAAGCAATGCCACCTAATGGGATTGCCACCACGTGCCACCTCACCCATTGAAGTGGGTAACCAAGAAGGAGTCAAATTCAAATTTGGGCGGCCAAACTAAACCTCCACCTCATGTAACCACTTCCCCCCATATCTCTCCAACCATCCCATGTATCTCTCAACCATCCCATGTATCTCTCAACCATCCCATGTATGTCTCATCTCTTTTAAATTTTAAACAAAGGGCTTGGTAGCTTATAAAAGGAGATCCAACGCCCCATTATATGGAGTTGATTTTTTTTGGGATAAAATGAAATGAAGAAGAAGGTCTTTGTCTTGCCATTACTTGAGTGTTTTTGATGTTCTCTTATAGCTTTAGATAAAATTCTAGTTTGAAGTTTGAGAAGCATTTTTTCTTTGGGCATGCAACCTCCATCTACTTACAAGTGTCAATTCCATTTCCAAGAAGAAGACATCAAGGAGACACTCTTCCATGGATCCTACCTACTCCAACAAGAGTTTCTCAAGCCTCCATAAGAAGAACAATTCTTATGATCTCCTCTTTTCCTTTGTGTTTTGATCTTTTCAAATATTCCATTTCTAATCCTTTCCTTGCAAGGTTCTCTTTAATCCGGAGTTCAAGAGCTCGTCATCTTGCCAAAGGAACACGAATGGATGGGGCATATTTTCTCAGAACGATCATCTTCTCATCCAGGATTGGTTTATTCGAATGATACTTTGGGTCTATCACTTCAAAAGAGAGCTCATCATTGGTAACAAATCTTCCTCATCTCTTCATTTCTTTAGGACAATCTGGCTATTATTGTGGCATATGTTTAAGAATTACCAAATCTTTCTCTAGGTCTTACTTGAGTCTCTAAGATTGGAAGCTAGTTCATGTGTTTAGGTTTTCATTGCTCAACTTTTAACTCATCCTCAATAGAAAGCATTTTCATGCCACATCAAGGAAGGATATAATGGTGGTGCCAGAGTATAAGAAATGGTCTTAAGCTGAAGAGGCGGTCATCCCAAAGGCTTCCAAGGGATATCAGCAGCTAAAAGATATTAGCAGAGGCAAGGAGATCCATACAAGGAGCTATTAGGACATGCAGTAATAGCGGGATTGTGCAGGAGGATATTGCTAGGTTTGCCAAGGCTTGGGGGCATCAAGGTGGAGATTATAGGATTTTGCATAGTGCTTTCAAACCTTGGAGAGACCTGGGATGCCATGGTAGGGATGTTCGAGCATCCCTAGGAGCTTGGAGGCATGCAATGTGATTCTGGAGGTGCTCTAGAGGTCATGGAGGTGTTCCAGGGAAGGCAACAAGGTTTAAGAGGCTTTGGTTTATAAGCTCCCGAGGACCTCAGAGTCATGTGGGTCAGGGGTTTGACCTAGGGTTGAGAGAGCATGTGAGACATGGGTGTACATGGGCTCGGGTTTAAGGGTTTTCTCAATTGACTTGTTAGGGGGAGTTTTTGAGAGATTGTAACATAACCCTATTGGGTTTTGGGGTTTAAGTCCAGAGGTGTAGTTGGTTGTCCTTTGGTGTGAAAGGGGTTTGAGGCTAGGTAGTTAATTGGTTAGTTGGTTAGCATGTGGTTAGTTGGTTAGTCGTTAGGTGGTTGAATCCTAACCGTCCAAGAGGTCAACTAACTAGGAGGCCTAACCAACTAAGGATCATAACTACCTAAGGATCCTAACCACCTTGAGCCTAACCATCCAAGTCCAATAATGGATAGAACAAAACCACCGCCCCATGTGCTTATAAAATAAGGAAGGGGCAACGATTTGGGAGTGAGAGAAAACAAGAGGGCATACGTGAGGGAGATATTCGTCCATGGAGACTCTTGTGTGTCAGGGCTTGGGACCATAGAGTGTTCCACGGGGTTTTGGAGAAGGAAACCTTGTGTGAGGTATTGTCCGTAGGTAGGAGCTTCTTCTTAGGTTTGTGAGAGGAGGCTGGTATCTCTTGTTGTAATAAGTTTTTCTCCAAGGAATAATACAGTCACTCTTTTCTCCTAATTTCTCTTCTATATCTTCTCCTACTTCTTGGTTTATAAAGAAGGCTACCATCATCACGTCAGGAACTCTCCCTCGCTATTTTTGCTACGTAGGCGCTGGTTCGGATTCCCAACCAAGTGGTATTAGTGCCTAGGAATCTCAATAGTTACAACAAATAAAACCAAAGTACATATTAGAGCATAAGAATAAAACTCTCAAAATAGCAGAAATAAAGTCGATGAAATCTCTTATTGAATGCTTGAGTTGTTTTCTTCTTCTTGGAAGCTTTTAATGAACACTTTTGGATATTGATTTGAAGGCTCAATAGCTAGAACGAAGATTTTTTCAGGTGGAATCTTCTTTATGGTTCACTCTTGTCTTTTCAATAGCTTTCTTAAAAGACAAGATTTGTCTCTTATGTTTCTTTTTTTTCTCTTATATCTTCAATGAGTTTGGTGAGTGATAAATACTCCAAAAACCTCCAAAAAATCATTTATGACTGTTGGAGTGTAGAATCTAGCTATTTTATACCATTTGAGCTAATTTTGAACTTCTGAAAATATAGCCGTTACTATTGTGATAACTTGTGAGTCGACACTTGGGTTGACACTTAAGTCTTCATATGTTGATACTTGGATCGACACTAGGTGTAATTCTTGAAAAAACATGGTTCTGCTTCATTTCTGGTCTCAGGCTATGAGTCAACCTGTGAGTCGACACTTGAGTCGATACTTGAGTCAGCACTTGGCAAAGAATTCAGCAAGGACATTGTTCTATACTTTTCTTGTCTCAGGCCTTGAGTCAATCTTTGAGTCGACACTTGAATCTTGTGAGTCGACACTTGAGTCTAAACTTCACTAAAGTCCAAAAAGCATATTCTGTCCATTTCTATTCTTAGGCCTTGAGTCGTTCTGTGAGTTGACTTGTGAGTCGACACTTGGGTCGACACTTGGCATGCCAACTGAGTTTCTATGTGCTAGTTTTTCAGAAGTGTCAACACTTGAGCTTTCATGAGTCGACACTTGGTTTGTGCCAATTTTAAAACTTTGTGCCAAGCTTCGAAACTCTAAAATTTATCTAATAAACTTCTAGTTTCTTCTTCATAATGTCCAAAGTGATCAGTTGCATAGCTTTCTAAGGTGAGAAGACTTCTTAAACTTTGAAATTCATCTTGCATTCAAGTGAATTACTTTTTGTGAGAAGAATTTGATGTACCTGTAACCTATAATTCATAACTCCAATTGAACTATTAGTATAAAATATATACTCAACATTTTGTTATTCATCAAAATCAAGGGCTAAAGCTAACAATCTCGCCCTTTTTGATGATGACAAAACTTTGAGTATTTAAGCAGTTGAGCTCAAATTTGGCTATTTGTATTAAGCATATATTCAAAAGACATTATGAATTGAACAACTTCATCAAACAAACTTCACAATTATCATCAAACAAAGTTCATAATGATATTCAGATGGAGATATATTATCTTTTTGGTTCATTCAACAATATTTGATGTGTCAAACAAAGTTAGATTTTCTCATTTTCTCCCCCTATCTAAAGTAGATTATGAATTGTTGAAAAATTTGGATTATTGCTTATATAATCTATCTTATCTTATCTTACTCCCCCATTTTGTCATCATGAAAAATTAAGAGGAGTTTCTCTCCCTTAATTAGTGCTTTTGTCACACAAAAATGTTAATAAGACAGAAAAGATGAGTAATAATAGGAAACAATAACTTTCATATATAGAAGAGTTTCAATACAACAACAAAATCTCATACATAAAGTGAAAACACACTAAGGAAAGTACATGAAATACAAATATAGCATCTGTGAGGCTACTCCTCATTAGATGGAAACTCTAGAACTATAGGTGCCATAACCCTAGATGCTAAAGGTCTAGGAGTCTTATGTGTTAAGCTTCTAGTCCTAAGAGATGGGCCAGAGTGATGAAAGGTCCTAAAAGTCTTAGTGGCATGAGTCCCAAGAGTCTCTATTGGTGTCATAAAAGAGGAATCAGTGGCACATTGATCATCCAGAGCAGGATCCAGAGCCCGAGCAGTAGCATCTGCAGAAATAATTGGAGGCCGGTCCTCACGAACTGCATCGCCACCAACTAACAGATCATCACTAGCACCACCATTGCCATCATCATCATCATGATCATCTGAACCATCATCAACTGGGGGAGGAGGAGGTGGAACTGGTGCGGGCACCAGACTCAGAAGAAGACTTCAGGGCTCCATCTGGATCTCTGATTGACATTGCCCGAAGAATTAGGATTTTCTGGTTTTGTAATAAGGGTTGACTTGGTCAACTCAATTTTAGTTTGAGTCTGTATTTCCCTGCAATTTAAATTTTGTTGAGTCATGTTGACTCAATACAAGTCCTAGTAGTGGTCTAGGTCTTCTCCAAGGTGCCACATTTTCTCCCAAGACCAAGCAAGTGGGCGCCACACTCCCAGCCACACGCCAGAGTCCAGGAGGCGCCACATCTCCATCCAGTGTGCCTTGGTCCCCACACCACAAGAAAGTAGGTCCCTTCTTTCATGCGCCACTTGGGGGAGAAATCCATCAAGATACCTCAATCCAAGGAGGAGCCAACTTCTTTCCAGATAAACCCAAGCCAGGATGGCAAGAATTTTTCTTGAAGAGAGGATCAAGGAGGTGCCCCACAATGTTCCACAAAAACCCAAGTTATAAAAGGGAAGAGAGCATGTCTTGGGGAGAAAATCAAGGAGGCACCCAAAAGTTTCCTAAAGTGCCAAAGCCATGAAAGGAAGAAGCCTAAACTTGTGGATCAAGACTAGGAGGTGTCCAAAAGAGCCAAACCATGAAGGGAAAATCCTTGATTCATGGAGAGATACTAGGAGACACCCCCATAACCTGCCATTTGGAGCTGATTTTCAAGTTTTCTTGGAGTTTTTGGGCTGCCCACTCATGGAAGGAGTCTTGGGAAGAGAATTTGATGCCTAAAGTGTGGGTTAGTCCTATTAGTCCCATATGGGAAGTGTATGAAATTTTATTTTTTGTTATGTCTATATATTCAACTCTATGTAACTCTTGAAAATGATGAATGAAATCAATTTCTTTGTGAGCAACTTTGTGTTTCTCTCTTCCGCACTTGTATTCAAGTGTTGAGCTCCGTGAGGGAGTAAATCCGGGTTCCCTAGGAACCTTGAGGAGGTGTGAGATCTCCAACCCCAAAACCCTAGCTTAGTCCACCCATGTCTACTCCACCACCACCAAACCCTAATTTTCCATCTACATCCCACGGCCCCTCTCTTCCACATAGAGGCCGGCCACCAGCATCCAGGTTCAGATCAACTGTTTCAACTACAGAGCAAGTTCAAAGAAGAGTCAGATCAGTATCAAGATCTCCGGAACTTCTACTCCAACAATCTTCATTAAGTCCTCAGGTCAGTGTCTTTCTTTGAGTTTCTGGTTTTTTTTTTTTTTGTTCTTCTTCTTCCAGATCCTGAGTTCGAGAAGAAGGCCAACCTTGCCATAGGACTACAATCCGAGGATCCATTGCGAAGATACCTCATCTCCAAGGATCCTACAATCTGTTCGAGAGTGTCCTTCAATTGAAGCAACGAGAGATATCACAGTCAGGTATAAAACCTTCTCTTCTCTCTTCGTCTGTTTCTTGAAAGAGGAGTAAACCCTAGGTCTGGAGGTTTCTCAATCCCCAGCAATCCTACTTCTGTGTTACTCTGATAATCCACTACTTTTAATTGTGCTTTCCGTCATTTCTTAGTTTCTTTCAGCATTAGTTTATCTTTCCTTTAAGTCAAAGCCGACTTCTGAAAATAAATAAATAAAAAAATACATTAATTTTAATTTACTTTTGCATCACATCATCTTTTTGTTCTACATCAATTTTGGTATCAGAGCTTTCGTTCTGCATCAATTTTGGTATCAGAGCTTTCGTTCTGCATCAATTTTGGTATCAGAGCCCTGTCTAGGGTTTCTGTTTGATTGCTTATTTGAGTCCCTCTCTTTTTACTTTGTCTGCTCGAAGTAGACTCCCCAGGACGTCCGGTCCTAGGAACGAAGCGAGGTGCAAACCTCCTCTTCCCATTCCACGGGGTGTTCCTAGGGCGTGTAGGGGATCCGTTGGGTTATAACTTCGTAGCAGGAATTGTAAACGGGGAAGTGCTCTGTTTTCAGCCCGTAATTGCCCTGTTGTAGAAATTGTTTCTCATTGTAGTTAACTCCAAATTATATGATTTTTATTTTCCTGGAACCACTATAATTGAAAATATTTTACATAATTTTACTGTAACTTATTCATTTCTGTGAAATTTCTGAGAGTTAAATTACAGCAATTCTGTTTCTGTGTTTCTACAATTCAATTTTTTTGAGTGATCATCTCCTAATTCATCTTAAGTGCAATTGAGCATCTAAGATAAGGGTAAGAGTTGATAACCTCTGCTTAGCCCAAAACCACCACCCATTCAATCGATCCTAAGCCTAATTTTAAAATTTATTAGACTTAATTTGCCCTAGTGGGCTAGGGACACCAACAAGTCGGGTCTAGGCTAATGTTGAGTCAGTTTGTCTAGTTACTCTGTGTGTGCTTTGTACTCAGTGTCTAGAATGGTGGTTCAGGGATTCTATTTCGAAGGGCTTGTGTGCTGGTCCACCTACCTGGCCAATCTCTGATTGGTGTCTAGGATTGGCAATTAGGGACCTAACACTCCCCTTACACCTGCCTGGCTGAGTCCCGAGTTACTACAGGCTAGCTTGCCACTCTGATTGGGCATCTAGTTTGGGCTCTAGGTCTAGTTAGCCCATAGTCGTTTCAGTCGAGTCTCATTTGGTGTGCTTGCTTGCATCATCATGTCCACCCGGAACGAAGTACCTTACCAACCTGGTCAAACCCAACCTGATTTAGAGGCCATGATTAGAACTCTTACCAAAAGTATGACCAAATTGAGTCAGGATATGAATGAGGGTTTTGCCCAGTTTAGAAACGGAGCCCAGGGACTTGAGAAACGTAGACATCAAAATTGGACCCCTGATCCAAAATTTAATAGGCCCCAACCTCACCCATGCCAGGAGCCTAGGAGGACCTTATACCGTGATCCCGAGCATAACCCTAGGAGCCTATATCCATACTTGGTTGACTCAGAAAAGGGACCTGTTAGGAACACCGAACCTTATGCACCCACTTTTGATGGAAGACAAGAGACATATATTAAGTGGGAAGAACAAATGGATCGATATTTTGAGTGCACTAACATATCGGAATTAGGACAAGTTAGGTTGGCCAAAACCAAGTTCACCAAACATGCTAGGTCGCATTGGTATGCTATTGAGCATGAGTGTTATCAAAGAAAAGAGGAAATATATACTTGGAGAGATATGAGAAGTAAGTTGAGAGATAGGTACGTAGGTAGATCCTATGAGAAAAGACTTTTAGACCAATGGTACCAATTGCAACAAGGTAATAGGCCTGTGTCTAAATATATTGAGGACTTCCAGTGGTATGAGATGAAATGCAATACTATTGAGACCGAAGCTCAGATCACATCGAGGTTTAGGGTTGGGTTACACCCAGACATTTATAGGAAGCTATGCCTTGAAAAGACCAATAAGTTAGACCGAGCCTACCAAGAAGCCCAAGACTATGAGTGGTCTTTAAGATATAACCAATCAAGTACTTTGGACTTAAAGCCAACCTCTACCAACTTGAGTCAAGTTCTGATTGATCCGACACCCGTAGTGAACCAGACTCTTGTTTGTCAATTCCCACTTGTGTCACCTCTTGACCAGAAGGATAACACTGAGAAGGAGTTAGGCATGGTCATCCCAAAATTAGTTGACCCGACCAGAGCCGTACTTAAAGAGGAATCAAAGGAGAATAGATTAGAACCTTTCAGTGAAATTGAGGAAGAAATATATGAGCCTGACATAAGTTTGATAGATGAATATGAAGAAGAAGAATTTGAGGATATCTCTCCCGATAATTCAATTAACCAACTCCTACCTAATGGGGTTATTGAGGGGACCCCTGCCACTCAAGGAATTCAGGAGCTAACCCTAAGAGAAGACCCTTTTGAGGAAGTTCAGGAAGAAGAAATTACACCCAATGAAAGTTTAAGTAAGAATACCCCTGAACTCATTGAGGAATCCAAAGAAGACACCCCTGAGTCAAATCTGGTAGAGAAGTGTGAAGAAGGAAGGGGTTCACAAGAATTGCCCATTGAAAAGGTCCAAGAACAAGAAAAAGACAGTAGCTTAGAGGACTTTTTAGATAAACATTCCAAAGACCTTCCTGATAACCTTCCACCTTCTAGGAGCACCCAGCCTACCCTAGAGCTTGCACTTGTAGACCCTCCTAGAGCAAATCATGAGGTTTGGATGAGTGCACCTATAGAACAATGTCCTCATTTTAAGGTCATCTTGAATAACCAAGGTTTGTTTCTTGTTTCTGATAAGCCACCTCAAAACTCTGATTCTTATTTCCTACCCTTCCCTGAATCTTCTCATGTTTCTAGAGCTATGGGATTACACTTTATTGAGATCTCTAGGTTGCAAGACTCCTTAGAACCTATTAGGTTTGCCACCTACTTCTGGAAGACCTTATGGCACCTACTAGGCATCCATAATAAGTTTTCATGCTCTGCATGCCCTCCTCCGACCCAAGGTCAAACCTAGAGAGCCTTAGTTTGTTAGGTTTAGACCTAGGGTTCCTTTGGAATAAAGTCCATTCTTTAGGAATGCGTCGTCAGTCTAGTTTAGTTTTTCTTGACCCTTTACTAGGCTTTGGCTTTGATTTTGGTTTGATTGAGAGCACCAGGAATTGGGATTTGTATTTTGTCCAGGACTAAATTTGCATATAATGTTTCGATCAATAGGTCTATAGGCTAGAGTCCCTTTGAAATTGTTCATGGATACAAGCCTCACACACCACTTGATCTGATTTCAATATTAGTCCACACACAAGTCTCTTCATGCACTTGCATAGCATGTAAAGGACTTGCATAAAGAAATTCATGCCAAAATAAATTTAAGTAATGAAACTTATAAGAAGTTGGCTGATTCTCAAAGGCGAGTCAAAACTTTTGTTGAGGGAGACTATGTAATGATTAGGTTAAGGCCTGAACGGTTTCCTCCTGGAACTGTTAGAAAGTTACATGCTAGAGGAGCTGGACCATTTAGAGTGGTGAAGAGAGTAGGGTCCAATGCCTATGTGCTCGAGTTGCCTTCAGAACTAGGCATTAGCTCCACTTTCAACATTACAGACCTAGTAGAGTATAGAGAGCCAGCTGTGATTCCCAGTGAGCCTTTTTGAGCCTAATCCTGCTCTTGAGAGTGAACCCAGCCCTGTGTGTCCACCAACAAACTGGCCTGTGAGGAAAGAGCAGATTGAAAAGATCCTAGATGATTAGGTTATCTCTACTCGTAATCGAGGATACCAAAGATTCCTAGTCCGCTGGCAAGGAAGGCTAGATTCTGATAACTCTTGGATCTCCCGAGAAGAATTACAAGAATTGGACCCAGACCTCTTGGAGAGATACCAGAGCCAGCTTGATCCATACTCGACAGGGTCGAGTTCCTCCCACCCCGGGAGAATTGGTGCGGGCACCAGACTCAGAAGAAGACTTCAGGGCTCCATCTGGATCTCTGATTGACATTGCCCGAAGAATTAGGGTTTTCTGGTTTTGTAATAAGGGTTGACTTGGTCAACTCAATTTTACTTTGAGTCTGTATTTCCCTGCAATTTAAATTTTGTTGAGTCATGTTGACTCAATACAAGTCCTAGTAGTGGTCTAGGTCTTCTCCAAGGTGCCACATTTTCTCCCAGGACCAAGCAAGTGGGCGCCACACTCCCAGCCACACGCCAGAGTCCAGGAGGCGCCACATCTCCATCCAGTGTGCCTTGGTCCCCACACCACAAGAAAGCAGGTCCCTTCTTTCATGCGCCACTTGGGGGAGAAATCCATCAAGATACCTCAATCCAAGGAGGAGCCAACTTCTTTCCAGATAAACCCAAGCCAGGATGGCAAGAATTTTTCTTGAAAAGAGGATCAAGGAGGTGCCCCACAATGTTCCATAAAAACCCAAGTTATAAAAGGGAAGAGAGCATGTCTTGGGGAGAAAATCAAGGAGGCACCCAAAAGTTTCCTAAAGTGCCAAAGCCATGAAAGGAAGAAGCCTAAACTTGTGGAGCAAGACTAGGAGGTGTCCAAAAGAGCCAAACCATGAAGGGAAAATCCTTGATTCATGGAGAGATACTAGGAGACACCCCCATATCCTGCCATTTGGAGCTGGTTTTCAAGTTTTCTTGGAGTTTTTGGGCTGCCCACTCATGGAAGGAGTCTTGGGAAGAGAATTTGATGCCTAAAGTGTGGGTTAGTCCTATTAGTCCCACATGGGAAGTGTATGAAATTTTATTTCTTTGTTATGTATATATATTCAACTCTATGTACCTCTTGAAAATGATGAATGAAATCAATTTCTTTGTGAGCAACTTTGTGTTTCTCTCTTCCGCACTTGTATTCAAGTGTTGAGCTCCGTGAGGGAGTAAATCCGGGTTCCCTAGGAACCTTGAGGAGGTGTGAGATCTCCAACCCCAAAACCCTAGCTTAGTCCACCCATGTCTACTCCACCACCACCAAACCCTAATTTTCCATCTACATCCCACGGCCCCTCTCTTCCACATAGAGGCCGGCCACCAGCATCCAGGTTCAGATCAACTGTTTCAACTACAGAGCAAGTTCAAAGAAGAGTCAGATCAGTATCAAGATCTCCGGAACTTCTACTCCAACAATCTTCATTAAGTCCTCAGGTCAGTGTCTTTCTTTGAGTTTCTGGTTTTCTTTTTTTTGTTCTTCTTCTTCCAGATCCTGAGTTCGAGAAGAAGGCCAACCTTGCCATAGGACTACAATCCGAGGATCCATTGCGAAGATACCTCGTCTCCAAGGATCCTACAATCTGTTCGAGAGTGTCCTTCAATTGAAGCAACGAGAGATATCATAGTCAGGTATAAAACCTTCTCTTCTCTCTTCGTCTGTTTCTTGAAAGAGGAGTAAACCCTAGGTCTGGGGGTTTCTCAATCCCCAGCGATCCTACTTCTGTGTTACTCTGATAATCCACTCCTTTTAATTATGCTTTCTGTCATTTCTTAGTTTCTTTCAGCATTAGTTTATCTTTCCTTTAAGTCAAAGCCGACTTCTGAAAATAAATAAAAAAAAAAAATACATTAATTTTAATTTACTTTCGCATCACATCATCTTTTTGTTCTGCATCAATTTTGGTATCAGAGCTTTCGTTCTGCATCAATTTTGGTATCAGAGCTTTTGTTCTGCATCAGGAACTGAGGGTCCAAGTGCAGTAGGAAGTGGCAACAAGGATCTCAACAATTCTCTAATCTTAGCAAACCCTACCTCCATAGTCTGTCTGATAGATGTGAGCTGGTCATTAGTATGAGCTCTAAGTCCGTGCAACTCAATTTGAACCCTGCTAGTCCTGACTAATACACTCATTATATCCTTATGGACTGCAGTGATCTGCTCCCTCAGTCTGTCCTCGAATGCAGAATCTGTTGCTGAAATATGCTGAGGAGCTGGAGCAGATGGATGTGTAACAAGCTCTAACTCTGATGCTACAACTAGAGCAGGTCTGGAAGGGGTCAACTATGGAGTAAGTGCAGAAGGTCTCATCTCTGCTGCCCTGATCTCATCCTCCTCATCAGGCTCCTGGCTTGATTCCCTCCTAGTCCATCTGCCTACTACCTTTCTGAATCCCATATAGTGAAGTGATATCTCTTAATATGTATCTATATGCAGAGTCTCTTTGGAGGCCTCGCCCTCCAAGGGAATACCATATGCACAAAAGATATGGGTCATACCCATCCCGTATGGCAAATAGAGTCTCCTTTGGGTGGTTGCCTCACCCATTTGGTGAACCATCAATGCAGGTAGGTTGATGGCCATCCTTTGAGTTAGGGTAACCATCAACACTAGCTCTCGCTCTATAATAAAATCAAACCTGCCTGTCTTCGAAAGCAAAATTCATGCAATGATGTGGTGCAGCAACCTCATCTCCATGGATAACTGACTGGTTGAGACAGTGGATACTCCTTTAACATCGTCACACTCTAGAATACACCTGAAAGCTACATCCCTATCCCTGACAAAGTTAGCTGCCAAACCTCACAGTGGGATCTCCTAAACTCTGCTAAGTGTATCAAGTTTGACTGAAATCTGAACTCCCTGACCTGTGCAGTCCATCTAATCCTGTCAGTAGCCATGCTGCCAAAGAACTCTCTCATCAAGTGAGGATAATATCGCTCCCTCATAGTATAGAATGGGACCAAACCAGCTGCTCTCAGCAAATCTCCAATGACAAACCCCTCAGAATCCAGAAAAGGTAGGTCAATCCTCCTCTCACAAGCAATAACATTCCATGCCACTTGCTCAGTTGCGGGGGATAGCTATGGTGGGGGTGCCCTAGTTGTTGCTTGAGCCTTGGGCTCCTCATGCAGGGGATAGCTGTGGTCTTGATGAGCCTTAAACCTTCTTTCTCCCAAGCTAGCTTCCCCTCTCTCAAAATGAGACCTCTTCTTACGGAAGGAAACTTGCTTTCTTGGATCCATTGCCACCAAAATCACTAGAAATGACGGGTTTGAAGGGAAAGGATGGGGATTTTGCTAAAAGAGGAAGGATTGAGAAGAGAAAACACTATTTGAGGGTGATTGGGGAAGTTTGGGGACCACTAGGAAGAGAAAAGAGTGAAAAACAAATGGGAAAGGTTGCTCGGTGAAGCCCTAGATAAACAGTCCAATTGATCATGAGTCGACACTTGTGATTTGCTCAATTGTTGACACTTCGGTGAGTCAACACTTGGTCAAATTGCAAGTGTCGACAGTTGGTCAAAAAACTCAGGAAAAAATCAGGAAAAATTTTAATAAATTGGCAAAAATCAAGGAGTGTCTAGAGATTATACTAAGCATTATTTGAGAGGATTTGGAATATTTGAAAGAATTCAATGAAGAATTTGAAAGAGTTTCAATCAAAGGGGTCACTGATGCCTAATTCTCTTCTAATTATGCAAAACCTATCTTTGCTTAGGGACTTAGTGAAAATGTCCACTAATTTTCTATCAGTACACACAAAATCAAGTATTACATTACCATTTTGTACTTGGTCTCTTATAAAGTAAGGTCTTATTTCAATGTGTTTGCTTCTTCAATGTTGAACTAGATTTTTAGTTAAATTGATAGCACTTGTGTTATCACATCATATAGGAGTTTTATTTAACTTAATGCCAAAGTCTTTGAGTTATTGTTTGATCCATAAGATTTGAGCACAATAACTTCTAGCTACTATATATTCGACTTCTGCTGTAGATAGAGCAATTGAATTATGTTTCTTGCTAAACCATGAAATCAAATTCACTCCAAGAAATTGACAGGTTCCACTAGTTCTTTTCCTATCTAGTTTACATCCAGCAAAGTCAACATCAGAATAGGCAATCAATTTAATTGATGAATCTCTAGAATACTATAGTCCAATATCAATAGTGCCAGACAAATATCTAAGTATTTATTTAATAGCTAGGAGATAAGATTCTTTAGGAGCAGACTTGTTGCCCTGGTGGCTACCCAAGAGGGGGGTGAATTGAAAATTTAAAAATTTAAAATAGATAATGTGCAATTCAAAAATCCCTTATAAGTGGTAGGTATTGTGACAAAGTGTTAAATTGCAGAAGCTAAATAGAGTCAAGTAAGCACAACACAAACACACAAAATTTATAATGGTTCGGAGCAACCTAGCTCCTACGTCCACTACCCATGATACCACTTAGGATTTCCACTATATTCACACCCAAACCCAAATATAGTAGGATTGTTTCACAGGATCACAATCCAAAATCTCTACACTTTGGTTTTAATAGGATCACCAAAGAAAACCCAACACCCTTTGATTTTGAATAGGCTCACCAAAGAAACCTAACTTGGTTTTACCAGGATCACCAAGAACCCAACACTTGGATTTTATCAAGGCTCACCAAGAATCTATTTGGTTTTTCAACCGGGCTCACCAATAACTCAACAATTCAATAAAATAAATTGAAATAAAATGCAACAATAAATGACAAACTCAATTTATCGGATAGTTGCCGGTGCAGCTTGATAGAAGTCTACTTGACTTACACTTGAATGAGCTTTAATTGCTTCAGTGGCTTCTTATAAATTGCTTCAAGCTTTAGATCAGAGTTGGTGAAGACTTGAAGGCTTGCTTGAATGTTCTTGTACTCTCTTTCTTTTTGGTAGGTAGGATATTCAATGTAGCTCTCAAAACTTTGAAGAACTTTCTAATTCTTTTTATTCAAGGAAGTTCAAATCCTTCAAATATAAATTCTTCCATCACTTCAAGACAATTCTAGCCATTATAGACCATTGGGAAGTGGTTTGTAACCGTTGGAGCACTTTTCGGCATTCAAAAACAAATTCTAGAACTAGCCATTTGATACCTGAAAGCGATGTTCGATTCGGCTCGGATCCTTCGAGTCGATAGGTATAGTCACCAAATCTTCAGTGCAGTCAGCTCTTTGTCTCAAGGCACAAAACTTCACTCTGGACGAGTCGGCTCTTGATAGCTCGGGTTGGCTCGAACTTATATCTTTAAAAAAGTTGAACTCGAGGAGTCGGCTCTTTTGATCTTTGGTCGGCTCTTCTTCTCATGTTCTGAAATCATCACTCTGGAAGAGTCGGCTCATTACAGTTCGGGTCGGCTCACTTTCTCAGGTCTTCAAAATTAGGTCTGGTAGAGTCGGCTTTTTTTGGTTCGGGTCGGCTCGCCTGGCTGTTCTCAAAAATGTTCAAAAACTAGACTCTAGAGGAGTTAGCTCGACAAATTCCAGTCGACTCGGATTCACTAGAGTCGGCTCGGTTACCTTCGAGTCAGCTTGGATTGTTGCGTACCAGAATCCTTGCTACGTTCCATGAAGTAGAGTCGACTCTTCAACATGCTGGGTCGGCTCGAGTATTTTCTTCAGGATTTTTATAATTGAACTCAAAGAAAAACTCTTACCAACACTCTTTCAACTTTTCAATCATACCAACTCAAATTAATTCTAAGGCACACATACATAGAAGTAACACTTTTTACATGATTTTTTCTTAGCTTTTTCATTGGGTACTTCTTTATAAAAACAAATTACAATACAACTCAAACAAGAAACAAAGGTGTAGGAGTTGAAGTTTGAATAATTAACTTATCTTACAAAAACTTGTAAAATACTTGAAGAGTTGTTAGAAATAAATGTACATGCTCCAATGTTTAGTTATCATCAAAATCACTTATGGGGTCAACAATCTCCCCCTTTTTGATGATGACAAAATATTGGGCATGAAAAAGCAAGATAAAACTTTACAATTACTTGTATAACTATATTTGCAAGAATTTATGAACAAGTAAGACAACAAATTGACTTCAAGCAGTGCCAAACTATGGAAGGAGATTTAGGACAATAAGAGGTTGTCTCCCCCTCAATAAGATACTCTATGTTTTGACATACTTTCTATGCAATTTCATACTTCAAAGCTCAAAAGTTTCTAACAGAAGTTTAAATATTCATAGCTTTTTAAGTATCAGAGTTTAAAGCATTTAAAACATTATCAGAGCTTTCATATACATTATGTACTAGAGCTTTCAATATTTATGAATCAGAGCAAATATATTCAATTCAATCTTTATGTATCAGAGCAAATATATTCAATTCAATCTTTATATTCAATTCAATCTTTATGTATCAGAGCAATTATACAACCATGAACACATTTTATTCTTTTCTTGCAATAATTTCACAACTTTCTCCCCCTTTTTGTCAATCAATCAAAAAGGTAAAGTAAGAGGTAAGCTTAGATTTTAAAATAGAATAAGAAAGTATATAAAATTTGTTTGAGATAATTTCACTTTCTCATATTCAACTTGAAATTCTAATTTAAAAATCAGTCATTGAATTAGTCATTATATGAACAATTGAACATAAACATTCATTTGCATTAAGAAATAGAACAATTTAAGAGACAAAAAGTATATTTTCATTTCATTTCAAAGATGTTCAATACAAAGTACAAAATGAAAAGCAATACATTTAGTCACTGTCTAAGTTTACTTTAGGATGTGGAGGTTGACCAGGAATTTGAATGCCAGGTGGTAGAGAAGCAATTGGGTCAACAAATTGTGGAATATTATGGGATCCTTGTAGCCTAAAGTGTGGAGCAGGTTGTCTTGGATGAACAGATTGACTAGCAAAAGGTCTAGAAGAGGGAGGAGCACTTTGAGCAGCTTGGAGATCTTCAATTTTAGTCATCATTTTTCATAAAAAACTGGTGATAGATTTCAATTTGGTTGCTATTTTTTTTGTACTTTTGGAAGCATCCAAATCTTTTATTGATTCTTTTATTTCTATAACTTTCTTTTGCATTGTAAAGATTTTGATGGGGACATCATCCTGCACGAATCTCAGAGCAGCATAAATTTCGGAGCAGCAAATAAATTTGAAAAATAAATTTAGGATTTATCTTTTATTTGAAATTTAAATTAGGATTTTGTTGGTTATGATTAAGATATGGATAGGCTTATCTTATCCTATCTTTTATTTGAAATTTAAATTAGGATTTTGTTGGTTATGATTGAGATATGGATAGGCTTATCTTATCCTATCTTGTATTTAAATTTGAGTTATCCCTATCCTGTATTCAAATTCAAATGAGGGTTATGGAGCTTATAAATAACCCCTCATTCCTATTGTAAAAATATAGAAGAAATTGAATTTTTGGGATTTGGTTTGTCAGTTGGTTTGGCAGTTGTTGTTCAGGGCTATGGCCCATTATGTCTTCACCTGCGGGTGTTGATGTTGTCTTTGTCCTTCAAGACATCGTAGGGGCGTGATGCCCTAGTTATCCCCCCATCTTCGTTTTCCTCCACATTCTTTGAAATCCCCCTCATGGCTCTAGGAGTGACCTGGGTGGCAGGTGAAATACCCTGGGCTCCCCGTGTAGTGAGATGGGTGGTAGGTGAGATACCCTAGACTGCATGTAGTGAGGTGGGTGGTAGGTATAATGCCCTAGAGGTGTGAAGTCTCTCTGTGAGAGTGGGTTTCAGGGTTCGTGGTAGTCCATCCTTGTTATCCTCCATCCCTATTTTTTCCTTCGTCACCACCATAAAGAAATCAGAAAATAGAAAAAAAAATAGGATACCCTAATCTTCGGTGACTTCTTAGCTCGCCGACGATCCTATCCCTATCCCGTGCCCCATCAACTTGGTATCAGAGCAGGAATGATGCGTGGAGCCAGAGGATGAGGGAAAAGTATGGTCTTGATACCTCCGAGTTCACATACAACCCAGCAGAGCGCAAACCCCGCTGAGCTTGACTCGACGGAGTCGAGTTCTCCCCACCTCAGGAGAATGATGGGGACATCATCCTGCACGAATCTCAAAGCAGCACAAATTTCGGAGCAGCAAATAAATTTGAAAAATAAATTTAGGATTTATCTTTTATTTGAAATTTAAATTAGGATTTTGTTGGTTATGATTGAGATATGGATAGGCTTATCTTATCCTATCTTTTATTTGAAATTTAAATTAGGATTTTGTTGGTTATGATTGAGATATGGATAGGCTTATCTTATCCTATCTTGTATTTAAATTTGAGTTATCCCTATCCTGTATTCAAATTCAAATGAGGGTTATGGAGCTTATAAATAACCCTTCATTCCTATTATAAAAATATAGAAGAAATTGAATTTTTGGGATTTGGTTTGTCAGTTGGTTTGGCAGTTGTTGTTCAGGGCTATGGCCCATTATGTCTTCACCTGCGGGTGTTGATGTTGTCTTTGTCCTTCAAGACATCGTAGGGGCGTGATGCCCTAGTTATCCCCCCATCTTCGTTTTCCTCCACATTCTTTGAAATCCCCCTCATGGCTCCAGGAGTGACCTGGGTGGCAGGTGAAATACCCTGGGCTCCGCGTGTAGTGAGATGGGTGGTAGGTGAGATACCCTAGACTGCATGTAGTGAGGTGGGTGGTAGGTATAATGCCCTAGAGGTGTGAAGTCTCTCTGTGAGAGTGGGTTTCAGGGTTCGTGGTAGTCCATCCTCGTTATCCTCCATCCCTATTTTTTCCTTCGTCACCACCATAAAGAAATCAGAAAATAGAAAAAAAAATAGGATACCCTAATCTTCGGTGACTTCTTAGCTTGCCGACGATCCTATCCCTATCCCGTGCCCCATCAGATTTCCAAGGCTTGTACATTTGCAAAAGCTTCAACCGTGCCTCTTAGTCTCCCAAACTCACTTCTAAGTATTCCAATACCTCTGGTGTAGTCTTCTTCCATTCCTTTGCCTGCTTCTACTGAGCCCATTCTTGTTCTTAAATTATCCATCTCAACTCTATATGCTTCAAGTACTTGAGTAACAGATTTCTCAATCTTTTCAAAACTTGAAGTGATCAAATGAAGAATAGGTTGCAAATTTGTCTCAGTTGCATGTGCTGTAGTCTTGGAGGTTTCAAGGCTGTCAATTCTGCTTTTCAGATTATCTATCTATCCCCCAAACTGATTGAGTCTCTCATCAATAGATTTGTGAAGTTCTCCAAACATAGTAGACATTGAGGAATTAATAGTTTCAGTCAAGTTGCCTAACTGTTGTGCAATAAAATTTTATAACATTGATGATGCAGAACGGAAGCTCTGAAACCAAAAATGATGCAGCACGAAAGCTTTGATACCAAAAATGATGCAGAACAAAGAACAAAGAAGCGTATGCAGAAGTGAAATTAAGATTAATTCTTTTTTTTTTTTTATATATATATATTTCAGAAATTGGCTTTGACTCAAAGTAAAGCTAAACTACGTTGAAGGAAACTAAGTAAAGATTGAAAGCACAGTTTAGAAGGAACCAAATTATCAGAGTAGTTCAGAAGTAACGGATCGCTGGGGGTTGAGAAACTCCCAGACCTAGGGTTTCACTCTGAACTTTCAACAGAACAGAAATAGAGAGGAGGGACGGTTTACTAACCAGACAGTGATCTTCTCAGGATTCTGGTGGAAGAACTCTCTCGAGCAGATTGTGGGATCCTCGGAGTCGGCTATCTTCGCAATGGATCCTCCAATACTGGTCTCGTGGTTTGGTCGGCTTCTCCTGGACTCAAGATCTGGGAAAGAAGAGGAACAAGTGAAGGAATTCAGAAACTCAAGAAAAGATCTTACCAGGTTGAAGAACTTGAAAGCCGAAGTTGCTAAAATCGAATTCTCCTGGACGCCGATCTTGCTTCCTCTTAGAATTGTTGTAGATCTGCAGTATCTGGACTGGAGCTGGATGCTGGTGGTCGGCCTGGACTTGGAGATGGTGGCCGTGAGAAGGGAAATAGATTAGGGCTTGGTGGAAAGAGAAGGGTGATGGCGGCTAGGGTTTGGGAGTGGAGTGGCTAACCTAGGGTTTAGGGTTTTGGAGATCTCTCACCTCCTCAAGGTTCCAAGGGAACTCGGATTTACTCCCTCACGGAGCTCAACACCTGGAAGCAAGTGCGGACAAGAGAAAACACAAGTTTGCTCAAGAAAAAATTTCTTTCATTCATCTATATTCTTTTCAAACTTACATGGGGGTATAATTTATAGGCCATTACAAGAGAGTAGGGTTTTACATCTTCCCATGTGGGACTAAAGGAGGGGATCTTCAAATTAGGATATCAATCCCTACTCATATGGCCGGCCAATTAATTCCAAAGTTGATTGAAGCTTCAAAAGGAAAGTGGGTGGCGCCTCCTTGTCTTGACCTCCAAGAAAATATTTTTTTCCTTCTATGCTTGGCCTTATTTGGAAGTGTTTGGGCACCTCTTAACCTTGCCCTCTAAGAAAAAATTTGTTGCCTTTTATATCTGGCTTTAGTTGGAATGATTAGGGCGCCTCCTAACCTTGCTTTTCAAGAGAAATCCACTTCCTTCCATGGCTCAACCCTTTTTGGATACCTCCTTTTCTTTCTCCCCAAGTTATGGCTCCTTCTAACTTTGTTTGAGTATTTCTGGCAGGTAATGGGCACCTCCTTGAATCTCTCCCCAAGAGAATTTCTTCCCTTTCATAGTTTGGTTCTTTTGGGAAGTCTTGGATCGCCCCCTTGATTTGTGGACCCCTGGTGGATTTCTCCTCAATTGGCGCATGAAAGAGGGGAGCTGCTATCTGTGGTGTGGGGACCAAAGCCTGCTGGATGGAGATGTGGCACCCCCTGGACTCAGGCATATGGCTGGGAGTGTGGCTGGGAGTGTGGCGCCCACTTACTTGGCCTTGGGAGAAAATGTAACACCCCCAGGTTGAAGCCCTAGTTCACTACTGAGTCAACATGACTCAAAAAAATAAAAATGCAGGCAATACAGACTCAAACTAAAATTGAGTTGATCAAGTCAACCCTTATTACAAGCCAAAAATCCTAATTCTTCGGGCAAGGTTAATCAGAGATCCAGATGGAGTTCTGAAGTCTTCTTTTGAGTCTGGTGCCCGCACCAATTGAGGTATCCACAATAGGAGTAGTAGTGGCATGACTGTGAACCAGAATATCAGTGGTGGCCTGAGTGTAGATAGGTGTGCTAGGTGGCATATCAGGCACTGAAACATCTGGAAATGAAGCATCAAAGTCTATATGGACTAGAGATCCTAGCTATGGCTGTGACTCTGGAATTTGCATTAAATTGCCTTCACCGGTCTCCATTTCACCTTGCTCTTGTACCTCCTCTATTTCTTCAACCATTGGAGTATCAGACTTCTTTTTTCAAGTTCCTTCAGATAATAAATAACCCATCTTTTGAAGAGTTTTGGCTGTATAAGTATCGGTATGTAAGAGGGTTTTGCTATCCTCTCCTGTCAAATCTATATTTGCACTTTGAAAGAAAAGTGAAAGGACCATACCATAAGGCATACATGCCTTAAATTTTTTCACTGCCTCTTTCATTTGACAAATCATGATAGCTGGCAAGTTAATTTTGTCACCATTAATTGGAAACTCCATGAAACAGAGATCCCGCTCACTTACCCAATCAAAATGGCCAGTTCTGGGTAAAAATATTCTACTGATAAAACTGTGAAGAACTCTCATTTCAATTGATAGTGTGCTGGCCTTGAGAATTCCAATTTCATCTACTTTAGTCCTTTCCAGTACTGTTTGCAAAGCTTTAGTTCTGTCTTTTAGGACCAAGTACTCAGTGCCCTTAAATGGCATTTCTAAAATATTTCCAAGAATTTCAGCAGATATTATAATTCCTTTTCCCTTGACAGATGATTCAATAAAGTTCTCTCCAAACCTCATAATTTTATAGAAAGTTCTGACTAGGTTTGGGTAAGTTTTAATGTCTAGGGAACACATGTTTCTCCACCCTTGATTCTCAATGAGATCTCCAATAACAAAACCTATTTCCTTTAAGTATTCGAACAAAATCCTTCTTCTAGTAGTAATAGGTCTCATGCCTAAAGAAATCTAGTAGCTTGGAGAAACTGGGCTTGGTTCTTCCTCTGACTGAGGTGGAATTTGGGAAGCACTGTCTTCTCGGAACTTTGTTCTCTTTTCTTGCGGAGCAGCTTCTGTATCCCATCTCGATTTCTTCCCAACTGCCCTCTTTGGTGCCATTGCAAAAGTACACTTGAGTTCCGAAGTGATTTTTGGAAGTAGGAAGTATTTGGAAAGTTTCTTGGAGGGAAGGAGAGTAGGGTTTAGGAATAGAAATGGGAAAGAAAAACCCTACGACTCGAACTAAAAAGAGATGGCTCGACATCCGAGCCGGCTTCGACCAATAGGTCATCTGCTCGAGTCGGCTCGATCAGAGAGAGCACAAAAAATGATTTTTGGATTTCAATGAAAGCTCTTTTAATCAATATTTGGGATTAGGAGGTCACCTAGATAATTTGTCCTTAAGATTATGGGAGTATTTCTAGAGTAGGTCACATAATCCTAGTTCTTCTAATCATTGCAAATCTATCAAAATTCAAAGGTCTGGTAAAAATGTCTGCAAGCTGGTTTTCAGTTGGCACGAATTCAAGTATAATATCATTATTCAATACATGATCTCTTATAAAATAGTGCCTAATTTAAATATGTTTAGTTCGTGAGTGCTAAATAGGATTTTTAGTTAAATTAATAGCACTTATGTTATCACATTTGATTGAAATTTTAAATTATGTAACACCAAAGTCTTCTAGTTGTTGTTTAATCCATAACACTTGAGCACAACAACTACCAGCAGAAACGTACTCTACCTCAGCGTGGACAATGCTATGGAGTTTTGCTTCTTACAGTGCCATGAAATTAAATTCAACCCTAGAAATTGACATGTACCACTAGTGCTCTTTCTATCAATTTTGCAACCAGCATAGTCAGCATCAGAAAAACCAATTAAATTTAAAGATGATTCTTTAGAATACTAAAGACCTAAATTACTTGTATCTTTCAAATATTTGAAAATTTTTTTAACAGCAAGCATATGTGTTTCTTTAGGATTACATTGAAATCTAGCACATACACATAAACTGTACAAGATATCAGGTCTACTAGCAGTAAGATACAGTAGGGATCCGATCATACCTCTATATAGCTTTTGGTCAACATTGGATCCACTTTCATCTTTGTCTAGCCTGTAGGTAGTGCTCATGGGTGTGCTAGCCTCTTTGCTTGTTTCCATGTCAAATCTCTTGATTATCTCTTTGATGTACTTGGCTTGGCTTATAAAGATTCCTTCCTTCATTTGTTTGACTTGCAATCCAATGAAGTAGTTGAGTTCACCTATAAGGCTCATTTCAAACTCACCCTGCATTAACTCAGCAAATTATCTACAAAGATTTTCATTAGTTGCACCAAATATAATGTCATTAACGTAGATTTGTACAACTAGCATATCATTCTCTTTGTTTTTTATAAAAAGAGTTTTGTTAATATTTCCTCTTTTGAAATCATTTTCAAGTAAAAATTTGCTTAGTCTATCATACCAGGCCCTAGGTGCTTGTTTCAAACCATATAAAGCTTTATTCAATTTAAACACATGATTTGGAAAAGCATGATTTTCAAAATCTGGTGGCTGTTCTATAAAAAGTTGTTCAGAAATAAATACATTTAGAAAAGCACTTTTGACATCCATTTGAAAGAGTTTAAAGTTCATGTAGCAAGCAAATGCAAGAAGTAGTCTAATAGCTTCTAGTCTTGCTATAGGAGCATATGTTTCATCAAAATCAATGCCTTCTTCTTGATTGTACCCTTTTGCTACCAACCTTGCCTTATTTCTTATAATCTTACCATTCTCATCTAGTTTGTTCCTATAGATCTATTTGGTTCCTATGATTGGGTGGTCTGTAGGTCTATTAACTAGTATCCAAACATTATTCCATTCAAACTGGTTTAATTCATCATGCATGGCCATCATCCAATTATGATCAGTTTCAGCTTCTTCTAAAGTGTGAGGCTCTATTTGTGATATAAAGGCTAGGTAGTCATGTGCATCTCTATGTACGGACCTAGTCCTAACACCATGAAAAATATCATCAATAATTAAATCTTTAGGATATGAAGTTACGTACCTCCATTTCTTTGGTAAATCAGTATGATCCTTGCTTACCACTTCATTTTCATCTTGTGTTGGCTTGTCTTGAATGCTTAGATCTTCCATTTCCTTTTGTAGTGTACCTGCATCATTATCTACGCACTCATCTTTTCTAGATGGTGAGTGGTTAGCTTAATCAAAAATAACATGAATTGACTATTCTATAGTAAGAGTCCTTTTATTAAACACTCAATATATTTTGCCATGTAAGGAATAACCAAGGAATATAGATTCATCAGATTTTGCATCAAACTTTCCTAGGTTATCTTTGCCATTATTTAACATAAAGCATTTACACCCAAAAACATGAAATTAGTTAAATTTGGTTTTCTTCTATTCCAAAGTTCATAGGGGGTTTTCTTTGAAATTGGTCTAATTAAAACTCGGTTTAATATATAACAGGCAGTGTTCATCACTTCTGCCCAAAAGTATCTTGGAAGATTACCTTCATACAACATGGTTCGGGCTATTTCCTTCAAAGTCCTATTCTTTCTCTCTACAACACCATTTTGTTATGGTGTTTTAGGAGCGGAGAAGTTGTGATCAATGCCATGCTCAGTGCAATATTCATCAAAAAATTGATTTTAAGATTTAGTTCATGATCACTTCTTATAGAGATAACAGAAAGATTTTTCTCATTTGAAACTTTCTTATGAAATTTTTGAAATACATCAAAAGTTTCATCCTTATGTGCAATAAATAATATCCATGTAAATCAAGAAAAGTCATTTACAATCACAAGGCCATATTTCATACCACCTAAGCTTATGGTCCTAGTTGGTCAAAATAAGACCATGTGAAGTAGCTCAAGGGGTCTAGTTGTTGAAATAATATTTTTTGGTTTAAAACTCTCCCTAGTTTCTTTGCCTAACTGACAAGCATCACATACAAAATCAAGATCAACTTTAAAATGTGGCAAACCTCTAACTATATTCGTTGAGATTAATTTGGCAATTGTATGCATGCTAGCATGACCTAATCGTCTATGCCATAATAAACATGACTCCTTGATCTTAGCATTCATAGCCACTAGACTGGAATTACTAGTCATAGCTAGGCCATTTAGATCTACCACATAGATGTTTCCAAGTTTATGACCAATGAATTTGTTGCTAGAGTCAAGAGAGTTAGTTACTACATACATAGATGATTCAAAGATAACCTTGAAGCCTTTATCACAAAGTTGACTAATACTCAATAAATTATGCTTTAATTTATCTACTAGCAGCACATCTTCAATAAAAGTATAGGAAATTATTTTGATCTTACAGATTCGATTATTTTTTCCTTGCCATTATCTTCGAAAGTAACCAATCCTCCTTCTTTCATTTGTAGGGTGATGAACTGATCTTTGTCACCCGTCATATGCCTTGAATAGTTGCTGTCAAGATGCCATCTTTTCTTTAATTTGCGGGCTGCAAGACAGTCCTGCAAAACAGTCAAGGAGTGATTTTAGGTACCCAAGCTAACTTGGATCCTTTCGCGTTAGCAAAATTGGTTCCCTTTGGAATCCAAATGGTTCTATATTTCAATGCACAAATCATAGAATTTTTCAAGGAATTGCGTTGACGAGATTTATGTCCAAATCTATGACATGCTTAACAAATAATTTTGTCATTTTTGAATGATGCATGCTTTGAAGCTTTAAAAGATGCAGAAATAGAAATATTTGGTTTGAAAGATTTTTGAATAGAATTTTTTGGAACATACTTCAAGCCATTTGAAATAGATTTTGATGGAAAAGTTTTTTGAGGTTTAGCATTTGAAGCTGAAGCTTTTGAAGATATAAATTTTGTTGCTGAAATCCCTTTGGCATTTAAAGCATTAAATCTAATTCCAACTTTAATTTTTGAATCTTTTTGTTCTTTCAAAATTAGCTTAAACTTGTTAGAACTCAAGGTAAGTTTTTCTACTAAAGGCTTAAGCTTTTCAACATCCTTTTTTAAATCAACATTTTCGGTAACTAAAACTTTGTTTGTCTTATTCAAAGCATTTTTCTCATTTTTCAAAATAATAACATTATCAGAAAAGATATTCAATTTTTTTTGCAAAATGTTATTCTTTTCAGAAATCTCATCCTTGTTTTTTAATAAAATATCATTTTGTTTCTTCAAGGATTTAATTTTAACCCCAGCTTTCTTGAATTCAATAAGTAAATCATGAAATACAGAATTCAATTCATCATATGTAAATTCAGTTTGAATCTTAGGGGATGATACCTCATTTTCAAGACCCATCAGACATAAATTTGTAGATTTTGTGGTCTCTTCTTCTTCAGTGGATGAAGATTCTTCGCTGTTGCTCCACGTCGCTACCATAGCTTTCTTTTTCTTTTTCTTAAAATCCTTTTTCAATAATGGACAATCTGGTCAGATGTGCCCTGGCCTTTTGCATTCATAGCAGGTGGGCACTTCTTTCTCTTTTTCCTTTTCCTTGTCCTTCTCCTTACTGAATTCTTTGTTCTTATGGGATTTTCTAAAGTGTCTTCCTTTTCTTCTTCCCAAGAACCTTCTGAATTTTCTAACGACCATGGCAACATCTTCGTCTTCCATGTCACTTTCAGTAGAGGAGCATTCTTCTTCCGATTCTTCATCCTTTCTAGAATCCATAGCAGCTTTGAAGGCAATAGATTTCTTTTTCTTTTGATCATCTTCAGTTCGGTGTTGTATGGTCAGTTCATGTGTGATGAGACATCCTAGTAGTTCATCCAGCAATAAGGTGTTCAAATCTTTTGCTTCCTGGATGGCTGTCACTTTTGGATCCCATTTATCTGGAAGAGATCTTAGAATCTTCTGTACTAGATCTGCATTAGAATATACTTTGCCAAGACATTTTAAGCCATTAATAATATCAGTAAAATGTGAAAACATGGCAGAGATTGTTTCATTAGGTTCCATTTTGAATAATTCATAACTATGCACAAGAATATTAATTTTAGAAGACTTCACTTGAGAAGTTCCTTCATGGGTCACTTCAAGTTTATCCCAGATTTCTTTTGCCGAGGAGCAAATAGAAATTTGATTAAACTCATTACTATCCAAAGAACAGTATAAGAGATTCATTTCTTTGGCATTTAACTCACCCATCTTCATGTCATGTTCATCCCAATCCTCTTCAGGTTTTGGAATGTCCACTCCATCAATTTTAATCATGGGGATATAAGGACCCTTTAGAATGAACTTCCATAACTGAAAATCAACTGCTTGAACATAAATTTTCATTCTAGCTTTCTAGTATGCATATTTTGTGCCAGTAAAGAGTGGAGGCTATTGGTTGATTGGCCTTCAGCTATGGATGTACTCATTGGATGAGCCATCGATCTTTACTCTTATGTATTAGAGACACTACTCTGATACCAGTTGTTGCCCAGGTGGCTACCTAAGAGGGGGGTATTTGGGAATTTAAAAACTTAAAGCAGATAATATGCAATTGAAAAATCCCTTATAAGTGGTAGGTGCCGTGACAGAGTATTAAATTGTAGAAGCTAAATAGAGTCAAGTAAGCATAACACAAACACACAAAATTTATAGTGGTTCGGAGCAACCCAGCTCCTATGTCCACTACCCAATATACCACTTGGGATTTCCACTATATTCACACTTGAATACAGTAGGATTGTTTTACAGGATCACAATCCAAAACCTCTACACTTCAGTTTTAATGGGATCACCAAAGAAAACCCAACACCCTTTGGTTTTGAACAGGCTCACCAAAGAAACCTAACTTGGTTTTACTAGGATCACCAAGAACCCAATACTTGATTTTTATCAAGGCTCACCAAGAACCTATTTGATTTTTCAACCGGGCTCACCAATAATCCAACAATTCAATAAAATGAATTGAAATAAAATGCAACAATAAATGACAAACTCAATTTATCGGATAGTTGTCGGTGAAGCATGATAGAAGTCCACTTGACTTTCACTTCAATGATCTTTAATTGCTTTAGTGGCTTCATCCAAAATTGCTTCAAGCTTCAGATCAGAGTTGGTAAAGACTTGAAGGCTTGCTTGAATGCTCTTATGCTCTCTTTCTTTTTGGTAGGTAGGATATTCAATGTAGCTCTCAAAACATTGAAGAACTTTCTAATTCTCTTTATTCAACGAAGTTCAAATCCTTCAAATATAAGATCTTCCATCACTTCAAGGCAATTCTAGCCATTGTAGACTGTTGGAAAGTAGTTTGTGACCGTTGGAGCACTTTTTGGCATTCAAAAATAAATTTTGGAACTAGCCGTTGGATACCTGAAAGCGATGTTCGAGTCAACTCGGATTCCTTCGAGTCAGCTTGGATCCATCGAGTTGATAGGTCGAGTCACCAAATCTTTAGTGCAGTCAGCTCTTTGTCTCAGGGCACAAAACTTCACTCTAGACGAGTCGGCTCTTGATAGCTCGGGTCAGCTCGAACTTATATCTTTGAAAACTTGAACTTAAGGAGTTGGATCTTTTGATCTTTGGTCAGCTCTTCTTCTCAGGTTTTGAAATCATCACTCTAGAAGAGTTGGCTCGTGGCTGTTCGGGTCGGCTCACTTTCTTAGGTCTTCAAAATTAGGTCTGGCTGAGTCGGCACTTTCTGGTTTGGGTTGGCTCGCCTTGCTGTTCTTAGAAATGTTCAAAAATTGGACTCTGAAGGAGTCGACTCAGACAAATTCTAGTCAACTTGGATTCACTGGAGTCAGCTCGGTTATCTTTGAGTCAGCTCGGATTGCTGCATACCAGAATCCTTGATGCATGCCATGAAGTAGAGTCGGCTCTTCCACATGCTGGGTCGGCTCGAGTATTTTCTTCAGGATTTTTACAATTGAACTCAAAGATAAACTCTTACCAACACTCTCACAACTTTTCAATCATACCAACTCAAATTAATTCTAAGGCACACACACACAGAAGTAACCCTTTTTACATGATTTTTTCTTAGCTTTTTCATTGGGTACTTCTCTATAAAAACAAATTACAACACAACTCAAACAAGAAACAAAGGTGTAGGAGTTGAAGTTTGAACAATTAACTCATCCTACAAAAACTTGTAAAATACTTGAAGAGTTGTTAGAAATAAATGTACATTCTTCAATGTTTGGTTATCATCAAAATCACTGATTGGGTCAACAAAACTGATATCTAGCACACATACATATGCTAAACATAATATCTGGACTACTTCCTATTGGCTTTATCCCTTGATTTTGATGACTAACAAAACGTTGAGTATATATTTTATACTAATATTTCAATTATAGTTATGAGTTTCAGGATACAAGCACATCAAATTTTTAATATAAAAGTATCAAGGCACTAATTGGAAGCTAAGCAATTTTCACTGTTGAAGAAGTCTTCTCATCTTAGAAGGTCTCAAAATAGATCAATCAGAGCTTTAAAAAAAGTGTATTGAAGTTTCATTGAAGAACATCTTGAATTTTGAAAGTTGGCACATATTTTTGTCAAGTGGCAGAGTCAAGTGTCGACTAATGGCATGCAAAGTGTCAACACTTCAAAAGGCTGGCATGCAGAAATCCCTTTGGCATGCCAAGTGTCTACTCATAAAAATCAGGTGTTGACTCACAGAAGTCAGGTGTTGACTCACAGAAATGAAGTGTCGTCTCATGGCCTAAAAAATTTGAAGATACAGAACTATGCCATTTTGAGATGTTTTCTGTTAGGTGTCGGCTCAGGAGACTCAAGTGTCGACTCACAAGATTCAAGTGTCGACTTACATGGTTCAAGTGTCGACTCATAGCCTGAGAACAAAAAAAAGATAGAACCTGATTTTTCAGATGTTTATGCTTTGAGTCGACTCATGCTCATCCAAGTGTCAACTCATGAGACTTATGTATCGACTCATAGAAGTCAAGTGTCGACTCACAAGTTCTGATAGCTATAATGGCTATATTTTCTGAGAGTCATATTTGAGCCCTACAAGCTTCCAATGGCTAGTTTTGCTCCATCAATGGTCTTAAACCATTTTTTAGAAGTTTTTGAAGTATTTAAGCTTCACGAAACTCATTCATGAAGAACAAACTCATAAGAGACAAGACATTTCTTGAAAACTTTACTTCCAAAGTCAAAAAGAAAGCAAAAAAAAAGATTCCACTGAAAAAGTTTACAAGTCTTCATTTCAGCATTCCAAAAGTAGTCTTTGAAGTGATTCCAAAGAGAAGACTACTCAAGCAATCATTAAGAGCCTCAAAGCTTCCATATTTCACTCTATGAGAGAGTTTGCTTGTGCTCTATATTTGTATTTCTGATTTCATTTATTGTACTAGTTTCAAGGGTGTTTGAATCTTGGTGTTAGGCCCTTCCAAGCCTTGAATTGGGATCCAAGCTTAGGTTGGCTTGAGTAAAGGTTGTTGATGAGCCTAAGTGAGAAAACCAACTTTGGGTTTGACTTGTGAGTCCATTGAAAACAAGTTAGTAATAATCTAGGTTGATTATAGTGAAATTCCTAATGGGTAGCTTGGGAAGTGGATGTAGGTGCTTGGTGTACACCGAACCACTATAAACCTTTATGTTTATGTGTGTGCTCTTTGCTATCCTGCATTTATTGCTTATACTCTTAGCATTGCATCTCACTCACTTAGTGCACACTTGCATTGCTTCACAAACATATTAATTTTAGCACATATCTACTTTAGTTTTTTAAAGAAACCCAATTCACCCCCCTCTTGGATTGCTATGCTGGGCAACAAGTGGTATCAGAGCTTGGTACTCAGTGTATAGGTCTAACGATCTTGAGTTAGAGATTTAAATGGTAGCCCAAATAAGTGTTGGAATTGTTGAGGGACAAGCCTCAAATCATGCCCTCTTGTTTAACGGCATAAATTATACATATTGGAAAACATGCATGCGCATTTATATTCAAGCCATTGATTATAACATTTGGAGGACTATTGTTAAGGGTCCTCATCAGCCTACCACCTTAATTAATGGCATTCTCACTCCCAAGTTAGAAGATGAATGGGATGAGAATGACATTAAGCAAGTTGAGCTTAGTGCTAAGGCTATGAATTTATTGTTTTGTGCTTTAGACCCAAGTGAGTTCAATAGAATCTCAAATTGTCTCTCCGCTAAGGAAATATGGATACACTTGATGTTATCCATAAGGGTATGTTGGGGTTTCCGGTGCACCGCAGCGGAAGTATAATTTCAAAAATGATGAATTTGGCATCAAAATCCCTTAGCCAAGATCTCCTTATTCAGAATTAAAACATACAAACTAACATTGTTAGAATTAGGGCACCAACCTTTTAACGCTAAGTCTAATTTTGATGTAGAATCAGAACTTGATGTTGAATGCTTCTTTTGATTTCACCAGGCGTCCAAATGTCCACCCTCCAATGGTGATCCACAAGATGATTGATCAAATGCAAGCTTCTTCAAAATTCCTTCACTTGAATTCTTATCCTAGAACTCAATAGGACTATGGCTCAAAAACTTCAGGGTAGGGGCTCCTTACTTCCTTTCTTCCTTCTTCCTCTCCCTTTCTTAAGACCTTGTCCTAAGAATAAAACTCTTGTCTTGAAGGAGGAGATGGATTTAAGACACTAATGTCTTAAAGTAGAGGAAATAGAAACAGAGTAGGAGTTCCTTTCTTTTACCGATCAAGAGATTCTTCCTATCTCTTGTTTTGGACTTGAGTTTCAACAGAGAAGAGAACTCTGTAAGAGGGAAACTCTCTTTGTCCTAAACAAGCTAAGGAGGAATCAGTTTCCTTGAAAGAAAAGATAATAAATAAACTCTATCGTTCATTAGTTCAAACACCCGAGACCTCTGTTGTTTAAATAGATTACAGAGAGATGTCTTCTCAAAAGAACACAACTCTCCATAAAACCCCATTCCACTTTGTCTCACGCCCCTTCCCTATTTCTCACGCCCAATCCTCCCATCTCATGGCCTTCCAGATTAAATCCCACGGCTTTTCTTAAAGGAAAAATTGCGGTGTTTTAAAAGGAAGGAAGTCGTGACTTTTCATCTCCGAAGAGATGTTATTTCGCGCGCCCGGGAGGAGTTGGCACATTCCTTCTTTCTCAAAATCCCATCAGCCATTGGATTCTCATCCAAGGGGGGAGAGATGGTGCGCTAATTGCTTAAGAAGGAGGCCGCCCCAAATAAAATCATCGAAGAAATATTTGGGGCGCGCCAAGAGTCCATGCGCCATGGACTCTTTCAAATGGCACGCCAAGAGTCCATATGCGCATGGACTCTTGGCATTTGGCATGGAAAAATAAAGGGGGCGGGTGGGGAGGCTAGCCAAGCTACATGGCTAGCCAATAGGGTTAGCCATATTCCTGTTTTCTTAATTAGGGTCTAATTAGGTCCAATTAGAACCAAATTTGAACCAATCCGGAACCCTAATTCGAATCCGATCTGAATAGAAGCTAGGGTTTGCAACACCTGCTAGAGTGTTATCCTGCAAAGATGATTTAATTCCAAATTAAACTCTTGATCAATCCTCTTAAGTGTGTGACCCATTGGGTTCCATATCTAGCTAGCAGTGGGTTCGAATACAAGTTGACCTAATTTGATTAGAACTCTTTCTAATCGATTTAGGTCAAACCGGGCTTACCCGATTCGATCAATTAGGACTCTTCCTAACATGTGATCTTTGAACTTGATCAACCCACAAGACAAGATTGACGTCTAGCAACGTGTCATGTCTACCCGGAAGATATGGAAATTCTGGTGAAATACCAAAATTACCCTTCAGTAGAGAGTTACCGTACAATTAAATCTTTCGATCATCCTGCACCCAAAAATATAACTATGGATATGGATATATGTCAAATCCAATATTATATTTATTTCTAGCTCAATCTTATAATGATGATTCGATTATCTTGATATTAGAAACCATCTCTAATATCTTCACTTTGATCAAAGATTCCCTGAATCATCATGCGATTGTTGACTAGCTAGATGCAATCTCCTCTTACTAAGAGTGATCGATTCCTTGTTGACCTACTCATTACCTTCACATCCAATTCACCATTCCCAGTATCAATCCTGTGCATGGCTCAGTGTCATGATTAGGATTGAACCAAAGAATGGGTTCATGTACATAAGGTACTTATGGCAGTCTCAGGTCAGAAGATTACTTGTACCACTCCCACTATGAGAACCTTCTATTGACATGTAGCTAAGACTCCATTAGATGTTCTCAAGTTGGATCATATCAGTGAACTCATTCTCCAATGAGCACCCACATCCCAATATTAGTGTCATACACAAGTGACTGTGAGAGCAGTCACCCTTTCCAGTATACCCGGGATGTGCTAGTCTTATCGGAAAAACCCTGATCCCCTACTCAGGGTTCTTTTGACTAGGAATACTTTAGATTATGGTTTTAAGATTTTAGGTCTCACTGGTATGATCTCATCATAACCCAAAAAATCATAGCCCTAATCTATGGGGTTCATCATATGATATAAACATAGCGTATGATGAAAAATAATGCCTTTATTTAGAAAATTGTCAATTACAATGGTTTGGGAGATACAACATAGATTGGCTTGTAGGGCATATCCCTTTCAGGGTATACATCAAGTGAAGACTACCAAGGTTAACATGCTCATTCACATATATGAAATGTTTAGAATGGAACCATCTGAATCTATTAGTGAAATGTACACTCAATTTACTAACATTGTGAATGGCATGAGAAACTTGGGTAAAGTCATTTCTAATGCTGAATTAGTGAATAAAATTCTCAAGTCACTTCCTTCATCATGGGATCCAAAAGTGACAGCCATCGAAGAAGCTAAGGACATCAACACACTACCTCTTAAGCAGCTTCTAGGATTTCTCATGACATATGAGCTGTCTTTGAAATAAAAGGTTGCGGATAATGATAAGAAAAAGAAGATCATAGCATTCAAGTCTATAACAAAGGAAGATACAAATGATGATTTTGATGAAAAAGATGATAAAGATGAAACATCTCTCATCTCAAGGAAGTTTAGGAGGTTCATGAGAAAGAAAAGGTATAGTTTTAAGAAAAAGCCTCAAAACGGAGAGCCTAGTAAAGGAAAAGAAAAAGAGAAAGAAAGGGAGCAACCTACTTGTTTTGAATGTAAGAAACCCGGCCACTTTAAGATGGACTGCCCCTTACTCAAGAAGAGCAGAAGCAAAATAAGAAAGAAAGCAATGATGGCCACCTGGAGCGAAAGTGAGGACTCGAGTTCAAATGAAGAGTAGCAAGAAGTTGCCAATTTTTGCTTAATGGCTAATGATGAAGAGGTGTGTCTTGCAACCAACAAAAGTAGATTGTGGTACCTCAACAGTGGTTGCTTAAGGCACATGACTAGAGATGTGGAGCAGTTCTCTTCTCTTGAATATCAAAATGATGAAAATGTAACCTTTGGTGATAATGAAAAGGGCAAAATCATTGAGATTGGTAAAGTCTATATCACCTTTTCTACTTATATAGACAATGTTCTTTTTGTTGATGGTTTAAAGCATAATTTATTTAGTATTATCCAGTTTTGTGACAAAGATTTTAAACTTATTTTTGAATCTTCCATGTATATTGTTTCTAGTCTTGATGACAATGGCATCAAGTTTATTGGTCATAGACATAGCAATATTTATATGGTTGATCTTGATGATCTTCCAGTGCAAAATGGTCAATGCCTAGTGGCAATGGAAGCCAAGATCAATGAAACTAGTTAGTTTTGGTATCGTAGATTAGGACATGCAGTATGCATTTACTTTCGAAACTTAATAAAAAGAATTTCATAAAAGATTTGCCAAAAGTTAGTTTTGAAAAGAATAAGATTTGTAGTGCTTGCCAAGTTGGAAAACAAACTAAATCTTCTTTCAAACCTAAGGGAGTTGTGTCTACATCTACATCCCTAGAATTACTTCATATGGATCTCTTTGGACCTACTAGAATAACTAGTTTGGGAGGTAAGAAGTATGGTCTAGTTACTGTGGATGACTTCTCATGTTTTACATGGGTCATGATTTTAGCTCATAAAGATGAAACTCTTTCTGCATTCAGTAAACTTCATAAAAGAGTCTCAAATAAAAAGGTGTTTCAATTATTTCTCTAAGAAGTAATCATGGTATGGAATTTGAAAATCATGATTTTGAAAAGTTTTAAAGTGAAAATGATATTCATCATAACTTTTCTACACCTAGGACATCTCAACAAAATGGGGTGGTAGAAAGGAAAAAATGAAACTCTTAAAGAAATGGCATGCAGATGCTTTGCAAAAATGATTTGCCTAGATATTTTTGGGCGGAAGCCATAAACACTGCTTGCTATGTTTTAAATCATGTTTTAATCCGGGCTATTTTAAAGAAAACACCTTATGAGCTTTGGAAAGGTAGAAAACCTTCAATTAAGTATTTTCATATTTTTGGATGCCGTTGTTTTATTTTAAATAATGGCAAGGACAATCTAAGCAAATTTGATGCTAAGTCAGATGAGGGTATCTTTTTAGGTTACTCTACATCTAGCAAGGCATACATGGTCTTCAATAGAAGAACACTTCTTATTGAAGAATCCATCCATGTTGTGTTTGATGAGACTGATCAAAAATCTTCTAGAAAAGAAGATGTTTTTTATGATGAAACAGATATTCAAAGATCTAAAAAAGTGAACAACAATGAAGAGCCTTCTAAGGAGCAAGATGACAATCAAAATAATGAAGGGGAACAAGTACAAGGAGTTGGTGACTCATCTACACCTAACCCATTATCTAAAGAATGGAGGTATGCACATGGACACCCCAAAGAACTTATAATTGGTGATCCATCAAAAGGGGTAAGCACTCATTCCTCATTAAGAAATATATGTGATTATTTAGCTTTTGTTTCTCAAATAGAGCCAAAATCTATTGAAGAAGTTAAAAATAATTGTAATTGGATAAATGCTATGCAAGGTAAACTAAATCAATTTAGAAGGAATAATGTTTGGACTTTATTTGAAAGACCTACTAATGTTTCAATAATTGGTGCAAAATAGGTTTTTAGAAACAAACTAGATAAAAATGCATTAGTTACAAGAAATATAGTTAGGCTAGTTGCCAAAGGATACAATCAAGAGGAAGGGATTGGTTTTGATGAAACCTTTGCTCCTATTGCTAGACTTGAGGTAATTAAGCTATTATTAGCATTTGCATATTTTATGAATTTTAAACTATTTTAAATAGATGTTAAAAGTATTTTTCTAAATGGATTTATTGAAGAAAAAATTTATGTAGATCAATCCCCTGGTTTTGAAAATTATGAATTTTCCAATCTTGTTTTTAAACTTCATAAAGCTTTGTATGGTTTAAAACAAGCTCCAAGAGCTTGGTATGATAGATTGAGTTCATTTCTGCTTAAAAATAATTTTTCTAGAGGAAATGTAGATACCACATTATTTTTGAAAAAGAAGAATGATGATCTCTTGTAGTACAAGTTTATGTCGATGACATCATATTCGGTCTACTAATGAATGTCTTTGTCAAGAGTTTGCAAAGCTAATGTAGGGAGAGTTCGAGGTGAGCATGATGGGATAGTTTAATTTCTTCCTGAACTCCAGATCAAGCAAATAAAAGAGGGAATCTTCATCAACCAAGCTAAGTATACAAGAGAAATCTCAAAGAAGTTTGGAATGGAGAATACCAGATCATTAGGTATGCCTATGAGCTCTTCTTGTAAACTTAATAAAGTTGAATTAGGTAAAAGTATAGACCAAAAGCTTTATAGAGGTAACATTGGTTCACTGCTATATTTAATTGTAAGTATGTTGCCTAGTAAGCAACCCAAGAGGGGGGTGAATTGGGTCTCTAAAAATTTAAAGCTAAGCTTAATATCACAAGCTACAAGCTTTACAAAACAAGATATGCAATTCAATTGAACAAGGTACTATGATTCGAATGCAATGCTTTAAAATAATGGTGCAGTAGAAATTAAAAGCAATGAGCAAAAATATAAAGAGCAAGGAGGGAGAAATCAAGCAATCACAAACACCACAAGATATAGCAGTTCGGTGCCAACAATGCACCTCATCCACTCTCCAAGATCCCCTTGGGAATTCACTATAATCACAAGATTATAGCTGATTAGTTTTTCGGGCTCACTAATCAAAACCTAACTTGTTTTCACAAGGTTCACAAGTCAAACCTCACTTGGTTTTCTAGGCTAACCAAGAACCTTAGTTGTTTTGCAGGCTAACCACCAACCTAATCAATTTTTCAAGGCTTACCAATAACCTCCCTTGGTTTTGTAATAGGCTAACCAAGAACCCTTACAAGATGTGAAGTTTAGAAGCAAAGAACCAATGTAAGCTTTCAAAAGAAAAGCAAATAAGTCGAAGTAGCTTGATGTAGCGTTACTTTGCTCTTGTTGAAGCCTTTTGAATTCCCAAGTATGAATGATCTTCAATTCTCTCGATGGCTTTGAATGCTTGGAGGCTTCCTTTAGCTTGAGAGTGGTTGAAGCTTGAATGAATAGGAGTTATGTCTCTTCTCTCTTCTTTTTTCTTTAAACTCTTAATGGTATTCAATAATTATCTTTTTGGATTTGATTTGAACCATATAAATATCCTCCCAAGGCCTTAAAATCGAAATATAGCCGTTACACTCAAAGAACTAGCTGTTGGGGGTATTTGGGACGAGTTTTGTGTTTGAAAAAACTAGCTGTTACTATTGCCAGAACTTCATGTATCGACACTTCCTCAGTTGAGTCGACACATGTTCTTCTTGAGTCGACACTTAGTTCAAAATGGTCCATTCAGATTCTCTGGAAATCTCAGTTGAGTCGACACATTCTCAGTTGAGTCGACATTTTGCATTCATGTGTCGATACTTCAACTGTTCCTTCACCTTCTATAAGTTCTGTGGCTTGAAAGTCTCGGGTGATGTGTTGATCCATGTGTTGACACTTTGAGTCGACACATGGACTAGTCCATGTGTCGACACTTGATCTATGCCATTTGAAACTTTGTAGCGTACCGGCCTGAGTTGACACTTCATCTTCATGTGTCGATACTTCATGTCATGTGTCGACACCTTGAGTCGACACATCTCTGAAAAATCATAGAAGATGCTAATTTTGAGCTGGAACAAGTTTCCATTTGGCTTTCATATCCATTCAACCATCTCTTGAGTGTCCAAGTCTTATTTTGTGCAATCTTATCATTCAAACTTGGTTCTTTAACATAATTGGGCTTCTTCAAATTTTGTGAGCATTCTTTCAATGAAAATACACTTAAAGCAAATCATTAGTCCTCAATTTATACTTAACTATTTTTCTTATCATCAAAATCAATTAGTAGAATCAACAATCTCCCCCTTTTTGATGATGACAAAACCCTTAAGTATAAATTGCTTTACAAGTAAAGCTTTAAGAGAATTTAACAAGGTGCACAATATTGAAAGCATTAAGTAATTCAACATTACTTGCACTAAAGATATGATCATTCAAAAATGCAAGTAATAGTATTTGAGCTTGTCACAAAGATAGAGAGTGTCAGAACTTTGTTAGAACTTTGAGCTTGATATTTATTTAAATGCACTGAGAACATGTATCATAATACTCTATGATGAAAATTCCAGCAATTAGCAAGGCTCCCCCTGAATCAATGATTCATAACAACATTTGTAAGAATCTTTTCAAAACACTGAAAGAGGGGTTTCAAGAATTAAACTCACTTTGAATTTGAGCAAAAAGTAAAGCTCCTCCTTTCTTAAGGAACTTTGTAAATGATTTTCATGTTTTTCAAAAATCCTTAAAATTAAAAGTTACTCCCCCTTTAGTTTTGAGAAGTAAACGCATTTATACTTAAATCTCACTAAATTACTCTCCCTTTTTGTTATCATTAAAAAGGTAGGAAAATATATACAAGATATATCATAGAGTTTATAAATTCATTTTTGAAACTAACTTTTTTTTTTTAAGGAAATACATTCGATAAAGAGTGAAGACATAGAATTATAAGAGCAATTCAATATATAATATTCAATCTCATCAAACACAAAGATAAGAGGAATCAAAAAGTGTTTCATATATGCCAAGAACTTGTACATGAAGTAAAACAAAGGTAAAAGTACATATAAGCATAAAAGTAAATTATCTAGAAGTACATCAAAATAAGTCCTAATCCTCATCCATCGACTCATCAGAAGATGAACTGATCTTGATAGGTCCTGTATAAGAAGAAGATCGAGCTCACGGCCATCATGATTGAAGATCTCGAAGTCTGGTCCTGGTCGGCTGAGGAAGGGTACGACGTCCACGTCCTCTGCGATGAATATAGGTCCGACCTCTGACTGAAGTAGTAGAAGTAGGAGCTACGTCCTCCATAGGAACTGAACTGATAATCAATCAACTCAGCAACAGCTGGAGCAGGAGTGAGATCAAAAGTAGGGCCTGAATATACTGAAAGCTAGGTGCATAAAACCCAAGTTCTCGAGTGACTGATGAAGTATGAAGGGTAGGACTATCAAAAGTAGGTATAACAGCTGATGATATAAGCGTATCAATAACAACAGTATCAGCTATAGAAAGTATTGGGGTATCTACACTGGATGTATCAAAAGAGGGTGTCTCAATGTTAGGTGTATGAATGTCAGGAGAATCAACAGTAGGTAAATCAATGATAGGTATATCAATAACAGGACTAATAATAGGAATAGGAACTGGAACTGGAGTGTGATCAACCGATCTGGAAGGAGAGGATGGATCAGGAATCGGGACAGGTGAGAAGGATGGGTCAACAACAGGGCTCGCAGGCATGTCATCCATCACCTCTGCAACTGGCTCTAACGTAAGATCAGCAATATCAAACTGGTATGAGTCGGCTCCATGTCTCCATTAATATCTCCAATAACAGTATCTCCATCTCCATCTCCGACAGTAGTCTGATCATCAGTATCAAGATCCACAATGTCATCAGCTAGTGCAGGAGCAAGTACATGAACAGAAGCAAGAACGGTGTCTGCAGCAAGAGCACTCGTCGAAGATCTGGATAGTGCTGAGAGAATAGTCGAAATACCATCACTAAGACCAATATGGCTCTCTCTCGTCTCTGCAATAAAAATGTCTAGACGCTGCCTCATGATAAATACATCGATCTCTATGCATCTGACTCTGTCCTCTAAGGTATCCGAAGTACCAGGAGTCTCTGTTGTGCTGGCTATGGCTAGGCAGATGTAGAAGGATCAGGATGAGCTGGCTGTGCTGCCATCTCAGGCTGTGTCTCGCTCAGCCCAGCCTCACCTGAAAGAATCCGCTCCTCCTCTGCTATGTCCTCATCAATATCAGCTCTATCCTTGGCCTGACCTGATATCCTCAATGTCCACTGGCCTCGGACTAAATGATAACCCATGCAATGCAATGACCTGATGTCATATACATCGATATGGATCAAAGTATGATAAGGCTCATCCTGGAAGCTGACTCCATACTCCCGAAATAGTATGTCAATCCCATGCCATAAGGCAAGCATAGCCGCTGACTAGATGACGCCTCAGTAATCTGATGAACCATCAGAACAGGAAGACAAATCGACGTTCGCTGAATCAGTGAGACCATCACCAGCAACTCCCGCTCGAAGATATAGTCAAATCGACCGGTCTTTGGTAGAAGAATCCGGGAAACTATATGATGTAGCAGTCTCATCTCCGCAAACAACCTTAAAGCTAGAACTGTGGCTCCCTCTGGTAAGATATCGAACTCAAAAATGCACTAGAGACCACTAACTCTGTCCATCAGGCTGTCAATAACTATCTAGTCATGGGTATATCCCACACTCGGCTCAAAATCTCTGATGAAATGAGGATATCCCATCCTCTAACCTGTGCAACTCAACCATCTGATCCATGGGCAAGTGATCCGTAGAACTCTCTCATCAACCCGAGATAATATCTCTCACTGAGCGAACAAAAAGTAACCAACCCAGCATGTCTGATCCACTCTTCTATCCAAAAATGCTACTGGTCTAAGAAGGAAAAGTCCACTCGACGTCCTCTAACAATTGTCTTGGAGCTCATCCAGCTAGAAGGGGCAAACAGGGGTCGTGCAGGCAGATCTGGAGCTCTAGACTCATGTCGGGCCTTCGTTCTTCGCTCTTCTTCAACCTATGACTTGCGAGGTCGGCGAACAACTTGTTTGCGAGGACCCATTATCAAGAATCAATGTTTGGGCAAGGTTTTTAGTGGAAAAAGAGGGGTTTTAGGGTTTAGGAGCTAAAACCTAGATAGAAATCTAACAAAAAATGGCCACCAAACCTTCAAATCTGAGAAAACGACGGGTAAAAGCAAGAAAATGAGAAAATGAATTGTATGGGTACCTTGAATCAGTGTGTCGGCTTGAAGGAGAATGAGATTTGGGGGAAAAATGATTTGGAAACCCCTTAAATCTCAGTTTGTCATCGGTCATGTGTCGACTCATGCATAAGTTGACACATTTTGGTGTCGACTCATGATGTATCGACACATCGACTTAAAAATTAAAAAATCAGGAATTTCATAGATGGATCAAAATCAATTGAGATAACATGTATTTGAAGTAAAATTAACAATGATTAATCATGATTTATCAGAAATAGGGTTGAATAAATCTAATTTGAGTCAAATTGAGGGAAGGATTTAATCAAATGGATTGATGATCCCGAGCTCTCTTCTAATCATACATAATCGATCTTCCAGAAGAGGTTTTGTCAAAATATCAGCTAATTTAAATTTAGTACAAATAAATTCAAGCAAAACATCATTGTTTTCTACATGATCTCTAATAAAATGATGCCTAATTTCAATGTGCTTGCTCCTAGAGTGTTGAACAGGATTTTTAGTCAAGCAAATAGCACTGGTATTATCACATTTAATAGGAGTTCTAGCCAACTTGATTCCAAAGTCTTCAAGTTATTGCTTAATCCACAAGATTTGAGCACAACAACTTCCTGCTGCAATATACTCAGCCTCAGCTGTGGATAGTGCAACCGAAGTTTGTTTCTTGCTAAACCATGAGATTAAGTTAACCCCAAGAAATTGGCAAGTTCTACTAGTACTCTTTCTATCTAATCTACAACCAGCAAAGTCTGCATCAGAATATCCAATCAATTTAGCAGAAGAATTTTTGGAATACCACAAACCAATACTAATAGTACCAGACAGATATCTAATAATGCGCTTAACAGCCATGAGATGTGATTTCTTAGGTTCAGACTGATATCTAGCACACATGCAAACACTGAACATAATATCTGGTCTACTAGCAGTCAGATACAGTAAAGAGCCTATCATGCCTTTGTATAATTTCTGATCTACAGATTTAGCATGCTCATTTTTATCAAGTTTACAAGAGGGGCTCATAAGCGTACCTATTGGTTTAGTAGTCTCCATCCCAAACTTTTTGATAATTTCTCTTATGTACTTAGCTTGGTTGATGAAGATACCATCCGAAGTTTGCTTGATCTAGAGTCCGAGAAAGAAGTTTAGTTCACCTATCATACTCATCTCGAACTTACCCTACATAAGCTTAGCAAATTATTGACAAAGAATTTCATTAGTAGCACCGAAAATGATGTCATCAACATCTATTTGTATTACTAATAAATCATTATTTTTCCTTTTCAAAAATAGTGTTTTGTCAACATTTCTTCTAGAAAATTCATTTTCAATAAGAAATTTGCTTAACCTTTCATACCATGCTCTAGGTGCTGGCTTCAATCTATAAAGTGCCTTGTGTAATTTGAAAACATGATCAGGATGTGCATGATTTTCAAAACTAGGTGGTTGTTCAACAAAGACCTTTTCATTTATAAAACCATTTAAGAAAGCACTCTTAACATCCATTTGAAATAATTTGAAGTTCATAAAACAAGCAAATGCTAACAATAGTCTAATTGCTTCAAGTCTAGCAACAGGAGCAAAAGTTTCATCAAAGTCAATCCCTTCCTCCTGATTGTAGCCTTTAGCAACTAGCCTAGCTTTATTTCTAATGACAATACCATTTTCATCTAATTTATTCCTAAATACCCATTTAGTTCCAATAATTGAAACATTAGATGGTCTTTCTACAAGTGTCCAAACATTATTTCTATCAAATTGGATTAATTCTTCTTGCATAGTATTGATCCAATTAGAATCTTTTTCAGCTTCTTCAAAACATTTAGGTTCTACTTGAGATACAAAAGCAATATAATCACATTCATTTCTAATAGAAGCTCGAGTTTTTATCCCTTTAGATGGATCACCTAAGATTAATTCCTTAGGATGTCCATGAGCATACCTCCACTCCTTGGATAGATCTTGATGCTTTGAAGTGTCATTTTCTTTCTCATCCTTGTCTTGTTCTTCTTCACTTGGTTGAACTTGATCATTCTGTGTCAGCTTCTGAAATTTGTCAGCACCTACACATTCATCAGATGTATCCTCTTTTCTCGAGGACTTGTTAGTAGTTTCTTCAAATACAACATGTACTGACTCTTTTACAACCAAAGTTTGTTTATTAAATATTTTGTATGCCTTGCTTGATGTAGAGTATCCCAAGAAGATACCTTCATTAGATTTGGCATCGAACTTTCTAAGATGATCTTTTTCATTGTTTAAAACAAAATATTTACAACCAAAAACTCGGAAATATTTCAAAGTTGGTTTTCTTTGGTTCCAAAGCTCATATGGAGTTTTCTTTAAAATAGGATGAATTAAAACTTGATTTAAAACATAACAAGCTGTATTAATAGCTTCAGCCCAAAAGTACCTTGGCAAATTATTTTCACAAAGCATAGTGTGTGCCATTTCTTCTAAAGTACGGTTTTTCCTTTCTACCATCCCATTCTGCTAAGGTATCCTAGGTGCAGAAAAATTGTATTCTATACCTTTTTCATTACAAAAGTTTTCGAAATCTTGATTTTCAAATTTGGTTCCATGATCACTACGAATACAAATGACTGAAACACATTTCTCATTTGAAACTTTTTTATAAAACTTTACGAATACAGAAAATGATTCATCTTTTTGTGCTAAAAAGAAAATCAAAGTAAATCTCGAAAAATCATCCACAATAACTAATCCATATCTCTTGCCTCCTAGACTTGATGTTCTAGTTGGTCCAACAAGATCCATATGGAGTAGTTCAAGTGGTCTACTAGTAGTTACAAATCCTTTTGGTTTAAAATAAGTTTTGACTTGTTTTCCAAATTGACATGCTTGGCAAATTCTATCTTTTTCAAAATAAATTTCAGGTAAATCTCTAACTAAATTCTTTTTACTAAGTTTTGAAATGAGATACATACTCGCATGCCCTAATCTTCTATGCTATAACCAACTAGTCTCTTCCTTAGTAGAATTCATTGCAACAAGGCATACTTCATTAGGTAAAGATAGATCATCTAGGTCTACCAAATAAATATTTCCATGCCTTTTTCCAATGAATTGTACTTCATTTACATCCGGACTAGTAATCATGCTGTATGATGATTTGAAAACTACTTGAAAACCTTTGTCACAAAACTAGCTAATGCTTAAAAGATTATGCTTTAAACCATCTACTAATAGTACATTACTAATACTATTGGAAGGAGTTATGTGAACCTTACCAATACCAATTATTTTTCCTTTACCATTGTCACCGAAGGTCATACTCCCTCCATTCAAAGCTTCAAGAGAGGTGAATTGCTTCACATCTCCAGTCATGTGCCTTGAGCAACCACTATCAAGATACCAAATTTGTTTGTTTTCCTTGGTTGCAAGACACACCTACAATAAGATCCAGCTTTGTTTTTAGGTATCCAAGCTAACTTGGGTCCTTTAGGGTTAGTGTTACGGCCGTAACAATGACGAGGCCGGGCTCAGATACCGCCAAATATGATCGAGCCACGTGGAGGTTTCTCCGGCAGAGTCAGCGCCACATTGCCAAGGCCGAGCTCGGCAAGGCTACTCCGCCAGACGACTTCCTAAGACAAACTGCTCTCGCCGAAGTCGAGCTCGGTTAGGGGCTCCTCTACCACCTCGCCTGGCGCCAACCCAGGAGGGGTCCGCCTAGGCCGAGGTCGGCCGATCCTTCGCCAGGTGGCCCCCGGAGATGGGCCCACCTCGGTCGAAGCCAGGCGACCTCCTGCCACCTCGCCAGGTGTCCACCCAGGAGGGGTCCACCTAGGTCGAGGTCGACCGATCCTTCGCTCCTTCGCCAGGTGGACCCCGGAGACGGGCCCACCTCGGCCGAAGCCAGGTGACCTCCTGCCACCTCGCCAGGTGTCCACCCAGGAGGGGTCCACCTAGGCTGAGGTCGGCCGGTCCTTCGCTCCTTCGCCAGGTGGCCCCTGGAGACGGGCCCACCTAGGCCGAAGCCAGGTGACCTCCTGCCACCTCGCCAGGTGTCCACCCAGGAGGGGTCCACCTAGGCCGAGGTCGGTCGATCCTTCGCTCCTCCGACAGGTGGCCCCCGGGGACGGGTCCGCCTCGACCGAGGTCAGGCCGCCCGTACGGAGAAGGTCCCAGGGAAGGAGGCGTAGGCCCCGAGGTCATCCCTTGGGCCGTACGCATCACAGACGGTGCCCCGTACGGATGGCGGTGGCACGCGAAACACCATTTGCATCGACCCGACAGGTCCCGCAGCCGAGAGGCACAATTCTGACAAAACAGGCCCCATAGACGGATGGCGCCCACACTTGGGAAAGAGAGCGCTCTCACTAGGCCCGAGGTCTGATCGGCCGCCTTACTAGTGCCCCCCCCCCCCCTTTCTGTCTTTGCCTTTTCCCTGTTGGGCTCGGCGGACGAGGTCGGAAAGCCGCCTGGCCCTCCTCGCCGAAAAGGGGAAAGAGAAAGGGACGGGGGAGGGGAGCCTCCCAGGAGGAGAAGACAGGCGAACGACGGGAGGAGATAAAAGGAAGGAAGCTGGGGACGATAAGGTAAGCGGACAAGCCTGGGGACAAGGAAGAAGCAGCGGCAAAAAGCCTCGCTTCGAGAGTGAGATCCGAGGCCTCGAGAGGGGATCGCTTGACATGATCTCGGCAAGGAGGCCCGGCCGAATTTCTGGTCCCCAGAGCACCTTTCTTACTAGTAAATTCTCTAAGTCTGGAACCCCTTAGGAGGTCCATCTTGGAGAATCTGTTCCTTCTCGTCGTCTACTGACTTGACCATCGGAGCTCCCTCACCGGGATCCCCGGCCAGGGTCTTCTAACCCCTTCTTGCAGGTTCGCCGCAGCCAGGGAGGCTCCCTCGCAAGGCGGTCAGGGAGGATCCACGGATCCGAGGCGCGGGCGCGACGATGAGAGCGGCAACAGATTGGCGCGCCAGGTAAGGGGGCAGGACACCAAACCCTAGCGGGAGCCAGCTTTCTGCAGTTGTCGCGCTCTCTGACAATGGTGGTCACTCATGGCCGCGAGGCATCCACCAGCCATGTGGGGGAGGTTCACTCCCCTCCAGGGGCCCATAGCCCGGAGAGGGAGCTTCCAGCTCCCCCTCCTCTTCCACCACAGCCTACCTCAACGGACGGACCCCTTGCGGCCGTCATCCAATAGCTGCAGACCTTGACCTCGGCGGTCCGGCAGCTTCAGCATCAGCAGCGATCCCTGGCCATGCAGTCGCAGCCAGGGACCCCCGCGGCCCGAGCCGCGGGGCAACGTGGGAGCCTGCGCTCCATTCAAGGCAGGCCATCCAATCCGAGGGCCGTCTCCAACCCCCGTGGGAGCTACCAAGCTCCCGCAAATAGAAACTACTCCGGTTCGGAGGATCACGAAAGCTGATCCCCGGTCGACGAGGCCGAAACGGTGCATCGCAGCAAGCGACGCCGAGGGCTGACTTCACGCCGAGACCGATCGGTGCCCCCTTCACCCACAGCCTCGGTGGAAGACTCCACCGACGAAGCCATCAGGCGCCAGGCTGAGAGGCGCCTGGAGGAGCATGAGCGCAAGCTAGCAGAGTTCGCCCGCCGATTCGCCGACCTGCAGAACTCGTCGACGGACCCGGCGGGCTACGACTCCTGTCTCCCTTTCTTTGAAGAAATCCAGGAGGAGCCGATCCCAAAATGGTTCCGCATGCCGCAGGTGGATCCCTACGACGGGACCACCGACCCTCTGGACCATCTGGAGAGCTACAAAGCTCTCATGAGGGTCCAGGGGGCCACCGATGCTCTTCTGTGCATCGCCTTCCCGGCCACCCTCCGGAAGGCCGCTCGAGTCTGGTTCACCCGCCTCGAGCCCGGATCCATTTGCTCCTTCCATCAGCAGGAAGGAAAGTTCGTGGTGCACTTCGACGCTTATCTGGTGTGGACACCAGAAGCCGAAAGAAACTTCACTCCAACAAGGTTAGCCTTATCCCAATTTGGATCGAAGATAATTAGGTGACCTTGTATCCTTTAGTTCAAAAATATTTTATTTTCAAGAGTCATTTCCTTTTCAAGAGTCCTGTAATTAATTTTGAGTTTCAAATCAAGAGTGTTTATTGAGTCCTGTAATTACTTTTAAAATTTCATTTCTTGTAAGTCCATTTCAAGTTTTAAAGTCTAGGTCAGTCAAGTCAGTTCAGTTGAGTTAAGTCTAATTCAGTTGAGTTAAGTCTAATCAATTCTTAAAGCCATGAAAGCCAGCAACAAGACTCAAATTCTAGACCCCAGAATTTGACCACATGAAGAAGAGAAGACACATCAACCAAGCAAGAGAAAAGGACCATCAACTAGGACCACTGGGCGCCACATGTCATTCTTATCCAAGTAGAAGACCACCTCACCATGCCACGTCATCAGGTGCCACTTCACCAGCCACCTCATCATCCTTTGGGCGCCAACAAGGGAGATTCAAATTCAAGGAGGTTGGCCACATCCCTCCAAGTCCTCCACCAAATCCTCCAACCCCCCCCACATCCCTCCAAACTCTCCACCAAATCCTCCAACCCCCCTTGTAATCCTCCTCGATTTGGGGAGTTTTTAAATTTCAAAAGCTAGCTTTGTGAGGCTATTAAAAGCCTTGGATGCCCATTGTAAAAGAGATTGATTTTGGGAATGAATGAAAATTGAAGTTGAAATTTTGGAAGTAGAAGTTGTCTCGTATTTTTTTCTTATGTGAAAGTTTTCCATCCTCTTCCTCCACGCCAAAGCCATTCTTTTTTCCCTAGCAAAGCATCTTCCAAGCTCAAGTGAAGGCATTGGAGTCGGCCAGATCTTCTCAAAATTCTGTTCTTAGGTCCTTCGAAGTCTTTGAGTTGTGGGCTGGGTTCACCTTAACAAAGAACCAACAAGCTGAAGCCCCAAGTCCAGGGTTCTAATCTCTGTTATCCAGGTTCTTCAGTTCTGAGCATTGGTAGTTTCAAGGTATGAATCAAAAGAAGGTTGGAAAGCTCAACAAGGTAAGTCCACAATCATTAGCCCCTATTGTCTAGATCTTCTTCCTTCTTAGTTTAGGATTGTGTCTAATCAAGTAAAAGTCCAATTTCTTATAATCCTTAAGTCTTATTATGATAAGTACAATGCTAGTGTAATTAGGTTTCATTGCTCTACATACACTAATCAAATCATTAATCATATGCTTGCCGCATCATTCTTGGTATCAGAGCATGGTAGAATAAGTTCCTGATTGCATAGCATTAAGTCCTTGAAGTACTTGGATCGGGGGCGTTACCAGGCCGTCCGGTCTTAGGAGAAAGTAGGGTTTAAACACCCTCTCTTCCCATTCCACGGGGATCTCCTAAGGCGTGTCGGGGTGCCATTGTGATTGACCCGTGAAAAAGAAAGCCAAAGGACTTCTTAGATTTCATTTGTGAATTTTGCATTGGGCACGTTCTGTTTTTCTGCTTGCTATATTTTCTGTAGGCTGACTGTAATCCGCCTGCAACTCCAAAGGCAAGTCACTGATTTTTTATTGAAATATTTTTTTTCTTGTTCCTCTTTAAGTCTGTTATCACCATATTAAATTTCATCATCAAAAAAAAATTATAAAAAAAATAAAAATTTCTGCAGTTCAACACTATCATTAGGGTTATGTTCTGTCCTTTTTATTTATCTTCATTTGTAGGATCTGCTTAGATTAGTATAGATTTTAGTTTTAAAATTCCTTTCATCTACATTGAAAAATATAAGTTAGGAATCCTCTGTGAATTTTTCAGAATTTTTGGATATTTTTTTCATCACATTTTCCACACCACATTCAAATTGCAACACACTTCTGCAGCACCTTTGCATTTCATTCATCTCATGAGAAATCAAATTAAGGGCATCAATTTGACATAGGGTCAGGGTTTCATCACCTGTCCCTAGCCCAAAAATCACCAACCAGCATATCGATCCTAGCCCGTTAATTAAAATTGAGTAGAACGTTAATTGCCCTAGTGGGTTAGGGACACCAACAAGTTGGGTTCAGGTTAGGGTCAAGTTAACTGTGTCAGCTAATTGGTGTGTGCTTACTGGCTTGGTGTCTAGGATTGGTGCATCAGGGCTTGTGATTTGGTCCGCCTACCTGGCCAATCTCAGATTGGTGTCTAAGGTTGGCAATCAGGGACCTTCACTCCCCACCACCTACCTGGCTAAGTCCCATAAGTATTACTAGCTAGTTGGTTCACTTAATTAGACCTCTAATTTGTGCTCTAGGTCTAGGAAACCTTAGCTCAAGCTTGAGTCCATTTGTATGCATGACAACTAGAGCAGGGACACCATATTCACCAATCCAAGCCCAGTCCAGTGTAGCCATGGACCCGAATCTTGAAACCATGCTGAAAGGCCTAAATGATCTAATGGCCCAATTGAACCAAATGCTGGCTAAACAATTTTCCTTAGACCAACCAACTCCTACTTTCCCATTAGCTCATATGAATGATAGGAGTAAGAACCCTGAAGTACAAGTTGAGTTCATGAATACTCAAGACTTAGGGTATCCTCAAACTGAAGGGCTAGGGAAGGAAGAAGGCAAGTCTGAACCTAGTAAATATGTGTATGAGACTAACATAAGTTTAATAGATGAATATGAAGGGGAAGACTGTGAAGAGAACAACTTTAATACCTTACCTGAGGAAACCTTTGGTAAAGAAAAGATTATTGAGCCTAGTCCTGAAACATCAGAACAACCAAAATTTAGTGAGGACTTGGTTCCCGTAAGACAATGCCCTCAGGAAGAACCCAATACTTTAGCTTCGACACAAGAACTCCTTCAGGTACCTGAGAAGAACCCAATCATTATTTTAGAAGACTTTCCTGATGACCTTCAACTACCTAGAAGCATCCCGCCTGTAGATCAATATTCAAATCTTAAGGTCATCATGAGTAACCAAGGTCTGTTTCAAGATTCCCCTAAATTATCCCAAGACTCGGATTCCTATTTCCTGCCTTTCCTTAAGTCTTATCCTAATTTTAAAGCCCTTAAGTTTCATTTTGATGAGATTACTAGGTTGCATGAGCCTTTAAAGCCTATTCCTTTTGCTACCTACTTTTGGAAAACCTTATGGCATTTGCTAGGAACCCATGGTAAATTCTCATGTGCATACCAGACCAGGGTCAAACCTAGAGAGTCATTAATCTGTTAGGTTTAGGCCCTAGAGAGTCCAATAAAACTCCTCTCAATAAAGATGCCTAGTTCAGTCTGCATTTCGTAAGTGCTTGTGTAAGTTTCTGAGTCTGCTGAGTCTTTTGCACAGCATGTCACAAATTTGCATAAAGAAATCAGTAATAAGATCAACCTGAGCAATGAAACTTATAAACACTTAGCTGACTCACATAAGAGGGCTAAATAATTCTGTGAAGGGGATTATGCGATGATTAGGCTCAACCCTGAATGGTTTCCCCCTGGAACCATAAAGAAGCTGCATGCCCGCAGAGCGGGACCTTTTAAGATCTTAAAGAAAATAGGGCCTAATGCATATGTTTTGGAACTTCCACCTGATATGGGTATTAGTACAACCTTCAATGTTTCAGACCTAGTAGAATACAAAGAACCACTACTAATACCTAGTGAGCCTTTTGAGCCAGAAACTTTCATTGAGAGTGAACATATTTCCGAGTGTCCAGCACCAACCTTACCTGAGCAGAGAGAGAGGATTGAGAGAATCCTGGATGACAAGATCATTACTACCAGGAATAAGGACTATCAGCGATACCTGGTTCAATGGCAAGGTCGACCTGAGTCTGAAAACTCTTGGATTACTCGAGAGGACCTGCAAAGACTTAACCCAGACTTGTTCAAGCATTACCAGGGCAAAACTGAACCATACTCGACTGGGTCGAGTTTTGCCCACCCTAGGAGAATTGGTGTGGACACCAGAAGCCGAAAGAAACTTCACTCCTACAAGGTTAGCCTTATCCCAATTTGGATCGAAGATAATTAGGTTACCTTGTATCCTTTAGTTCAAAAATATTTTATTTTCAAGAGTCATTTCCTTTTCAAGAGTCCTGTAATTAATTTTGAGTTTCAAATCAAGAGTGTTTATTGAGTCCTGTAATTACTTTTAAAATTTCATTTCTTGTAAGTCCATTTCAAGTTTTAAAGTCTAGGTCAGTCAAGTTAGTTCAGTTGAGTTAAGTCTAATTCAGTTGAGTTAAGTCTAATCAAGTCTTAAAGCCATGAAAGCCAGCAACAAGACTCAAATTCTAGACCCCAGAATTTGACCACATGAAGAAGAGAAGACACATCAACCAAGCAAGAGAAAAGGACCATCAACTAGGACCACTGGGCGCCACATGTCATTCTTATCCAAGTAGAAGACCACCTCACCATGCCACGTCATCAGGTGCCACTTCACCAGCCACCTCATCACCCTTTGGGCGCCAACAAGGGAGATTCAAATTCATGGAGGTTGGCCACATCCCTCCAAGTCCTCCACCAAATCCTCCAACCCCCCCCACATCCCTCCAAACTCTCCACCAAATCCTCCAACCCCCCTTGTAATCCTCCTCGATTTGGGGAGTTTTTAAATTTCAAAATCTAGCTTTGTGAGGCTATTAAAAGCCTTGGATGCCCATTGTAAAAGAGATTGATTTTGGGAATGAATGAAAATTGAAGTTGAAATTTTGGAAGTAGAAGTTGTCTCGTATTTTTTTCTTATGTGAAAGCTTTCCATCCTCTTCCTCCATGCCAAAGCCATTCTTTTTTCCCTAGCAAAGCATCTTCCAAGCTCAAGTGAAGGCATTGGAGTCGGCCAGATCTTCTCAAAATTCTGTTCTTAGGTCTTTCGAAGTCTTTGAGTTGTGGGCTGGGTTCACCTTAACAAAGAACCAACAAGCTGAAGCCCCAAGTCCAGGGTTCTAATCTCTGTTATCCAGGTTCTTCAGTTCTGAGCATTGGTAGTTTCAAGGTATGAATCAAAAGAAGGTTGGAAAGCTCAACAAGGTAAGTCCACAATCATTAGCCCCTATTGTCTAGATCTTCTTCCTTCTTAGTTTAGGATTGTGTCTAATCAAGTAAAAGTCCAATTTCTTATAATCCTTAAGTCTTATTATGATAAGTACAATGCTAGTGTAATTAGGTTTCATTGCTCTACATACACTAATCAAATCATTAATCATATGCTTGCCGCATCATTATCGAAAGGTGCCGAGAGAGGTGGACAGCCTCTTCTCCATCCGCCAGCAGGACCAGGAGCTGCTCCGGGACTACATCACCCGGTTCAAGACTGCAGCCCTGGAAATCTATAGCCTGGACGAGCCCGTCGCCATTTTGGCTTTGAAGTGCGGGTTTAAGACGTCCCGCCTGACCTACTCCCTGGACAAGAAGCCGCCCAGGACGTACTCCGAGCTCCTCCTCCGCGCCCACAAGTACATCCGAGCGGAGGAGGCCGACCGCACCCGTCGAGAGTTGGACGGGAAGACTCTGAAGAGGCCGCCCCCGAGAGATACCCCGGGGGCTCGGAAGCCCGGGCCATCTGCCGACCCTCGCCCGAATCCAAGGCCGAGGGGCGAGGCCACTCCCGAGCGGAGGTTCACCCCTCTCCTCGCACCTCGGACCAAGATCCTCATGGAAATCGAGGGCGAGCGCTACCTCCGCCGACCTCCTCCTCAGAACCCGAGAGCCACCCGGGACAAATCGAAGTACTACCAGTTCCACCGCGAGCACGGTCACGACACGGAGGAGTGTCGCAACCTGAAGCGAGAGATCGAGGAGCTGATTAGGAGGGGCTACCTCAGGAAGTTCATCAGGAACGAGGCCCCCTCGGAGGGGCAGCCGCTCGCGACCTTACCGCCCGTCCCTGCAATCGATAACCGCCCAACGGAGAAGCCCGTGGGCATGATCTCACGCGGGGTCAGTCGAGCGGCGAAGAGAGCCGAGGAAGTCGGGAACCCGGAGAATGTAATCCCACCCGAGGAGGGGAAGGGTAATGATAATGTAAACAACGATGCCGTGGTGGTCGAGATGACCACCGCGAAGCATCCTGTACATCGAATCATGGTGGATAGTGGAAGCTCGGCTGACGTACTTTTTTACGATGCTTTCTCTCGGATGAACTTGTCCCATGATCAGCTGAGACCGGTGCACACCCCCCTGGTAGGTTTTATAGGGGACTCCATGGGGGTCGAAGGGGAGATCACTCTCCTGGTCACCGTCGGATCCAACCCTAGCAGACGACCGTCCTAATAACATTTACCATCGTCAAACTCCCTTCGCCTTACAACGCCATTCTCGGGCGTCCCGGGCTCAACCAACTGGACGCCACGATCTCCACGAGAAGGTTGTTGGTACAGTTCCCCATGCCTTCCGGGCTCGGGGAGATGAAGGGGACGACCCAGCCAGTCCCGCTCTGCCTCCAGACGGTCCCGAGTGCCCGGGGCGTGGAGCTCGCCCCCGATATCGACGACCTCGACCTAAGAGAGAAGGAACCCAGGGGAGGGCCCATAGAGCGCCTGCTGACTTTTCCCCTCGGTTCGGATCCGCTGAAGACGGTGCAAGTCGGGGCCCAGCTCCCTGAAGAAGAACGGACCCGCCTGCTAGAGTTCCTCCGCGTGAACGCTGACATGTTCGCCTGGTCAGCAGCCGACATGCCGGGCATCCCGCCCGAGGTCATCACGCATAGGCTAAATATGGACCCAAGTTGCCGCCCGGTCTGCTAGAAGAAGAGGAGCTTCGCCATGGAAAGGCAGAAGGCGATCAACGAGGAAGTGGAGAAGTTCCTCACCGCCGGTTTTATGTGGGAGGTCCAGTATCCCAGCTGGCTGGCAAACGTGGTCATGGTGAGAAAGAGTAGTGGTAAGTGGAGGATCTGTGTGGACTACACCGACCTCAACCGAGCTTGCCCAAAGGATAGCTTCCCTCTTCCAAAAATCGACCAGCTGGTCGACACCACCTTGGGACATCGCCTCCTGTCGTTCATGGACGCCTTCTCCGGATACAACCAGATCCGAATGAGCCCGGAGGACGAAGAGCATACCGCCTTCATAACTGACCGCGGAACTTTTTGCTACAGGATGATGCCATTCAGCCTCAAGAACACGGGGGCAACGTACCAGCGCCTGGTCAATAGAATTTTCAAAGACCAGATCGGCCACAACATGCAGGTGTACGTGGACGACATGCTGGTAATGAGCAAACCCGATTCGGACAACGTGGCTGACTTGGCGGAGACATTCGGCAACCTTCGACGTCATCAGATGAAGTTGAACCCGGCGAAGTGCACCTTCGGCATCTCCGCCGGGAAATTCCTAGGATTCATGGTGACCCAAAGAGGAATTGAAGCCAACCCGGAGAAGGTCCAGGCCATCCTGGACATGGAGCCGCCCGCCTCCAAGAAGCAAGTGCAGCAACTCACCGACCGAGTTGCGGCCCTCAGCCGCTTTATCTCCAGGTCGGCAGACCGCTGCCGTCCCTTCTTCAAGGTGCTGAGAAAGATGAACGACTTCGCTTGGACCGAGGAATGCTAGAAGGCCTTCGAGGAGCTGAAAAGGACGCTCGCGTCGCCATCATTGCTGTCCAGGCCCGAGGAGGGGGAGGAGCTTATCCTCTACCTAGCGGTCACCCCGGAAGCCGTCAGCTCGGTCTTGGTTCGGACCGATGGCCAGGGAGTCCAGCGGCCGGTGTACTATACCAGCAAGCTTATCCGCGATGCGGAGCTCAGGTATTCTCGGCCCGAGAAACTCGTTTTTGCGCTAATAGTGTCTGCCCAGCATCTCAGGCCCTATTTTCGAGTGCACCCTATCGCTGTCCTGACGATCAACCGCTGAAAGCGGTGCTCAGCCGACCCGATACTTCAGGATGATTGGCCAAGTGGGCACTGAAGCTCAGCGAGTTCGACATTACGCACAGGCCAAGGTCGGCCATGAAGGCACAGGTGCTGGCCGACTTCTTGGTCGAATGTGTAGGCTTGGGCAAGGAGCCCGAGGAAGGCCCCTCAGGCCAGCCGATGGAGATAGGCACCGATGAGCCCGGAGAGGATGCCTGGATCCTCCATGTGGACGGAGCCTCAAACTCCGGCGGGAGCGGGGCTGGGCTCATCCTTGCCAACAGCGATGGGGTCGTCACCGAATGCGCACTCCGTTTCCAATTCCTCGTGACAAATAACCAGGCAGAGTACGAAGCACTTCTTGCCGGACTGAGAGTCTCCCGCGAGCTGGGCGTAACTAACCTCAAAGCTTTCACTGATTCCCAGCTCGTGGCGGGACAGGTCTCCGGGGAGTATGCCGCACATGACCCCCAAATGGCGAAATATATGGAGCTCGTCAAGGCGGGCGCATCCAGATTCTGGTGCTTCAACATCTTCCACATCCCCAGCAGGGAGAACGCCCGCGCGGACACTCTCTCTCGGCTGGCGACCCTGCCGGACTCGATGCTGGGCCACGCTCACGTGGAGCGCCTTGAGATCCCAAGCCTTGAGGCACCGGCGGAGGTCCATCAGGTCAGCCATGAACCCAGCTGGATGGACAAGTATGCCGAATACATCACCAGTGGCACCCTACCGGAGGATTGCGAGGTGGCTCGCCTTATCAGAAAGAAAGCCGTGCGGTTCGTCCTGATGGACGGGCAGTTGTATCGAAGATCCTACTCCTACCCCCTCCTCAAGTGCGTAGGACCCACGGAAGCCAAGCTTGTGCTCCAGGAGATTCACGAAGGCGTCTGCGGGAACCACGTGGGGGGAAGGGCATTGGCGTATAAGGCCCTCCGTCAGGGCTACTTCTGGGAGACAATGAAGGAAGACGTCGCTGACTTCGTGAAGAAGTGCGACCGGTGCCAGCATCACGCCACGGTGCAATGGCAGCCCTCCAACCCAATCTCCCAGCTCTTAGCTCCCTGGCCGTTCGCCCAGTAGGGGATGGACCTCCTGGGCCCATTCCCGCCAGCGTCTGGACAGCGGAAGTTCTTGATAGTGGCCATCGACTACTTCACGAAGTGGGTCGAGGCCAAACCCTTGGCGAGGATCACCGAGGCAAACGTCGCCAAGTTCTTTTAGAAGTCGATCGTTTGCCGCTTCGGCCTCCCCCACACCGTGGTTACTGACAACGGGCGCCAGTTCGACTGCCGGGAGTTCGAAGAGTTCTGCAGCGACCTCGGCATTAGGCATCGCTTCACCTCGGTGGTCCATCCCCAGACCAATGGGGAGGCCGAAGTCATGAACAGGACCATTCTTCAGGGCCTCCGCACGCAGCTGGACCAGGCCAAGGGCAGGTGGGCCGACGAGCTCCCCAGAGTCCTCTGGGCATACCACACCACCCCGAGGATGGCTACCGACGAGACCCCATTCAACCTCATCTTCGGAGCCGAGGCGGTCATCCCGATCGAGCTCAGCCTACCCACGCTGCGTGTGGAGCAATATGACGAGACAGAAAACCCAGCCAGGATGATGCTCAACCTTGACCTTCTCGAGGAAACGAGGGACAAGGACCGAGTTCGAATGGCGGCGTATAGGCAGCGTGTGGCCTGGTATTACAACTCCCGAGTGCGGCCGAAGGTTTTTCATCCCGGAGATTTGGTCCTCCGGCGCGCTGAAGCTTCCCAGCCACGGGAATGTGGCAAGCTCTCGCCCAACTGGGAGGGCCCATACCGGGTGGCAGAAGCCCTCCCTCATGGTGCATACTACCTGAAGGAGTTGGGAGGTGCCAGGTTCCCCCGGACGTGGAATGCCTCGAACCTAAGAATGTATTATCAGTGATGTAAGGTTCCTTACTCCCGTAATAAAGTTCCCTCGCTTCAAACGCTCTCTTCTCACTTTGAAGGAAAACCGGCGCATGGCCCTGGGCTCGGCATGACCGATCATGGCCGACGGTCGAAGGAATCGGGAGATCCTGGGCTTTGGCCTGGAAGGTGGGACAGAACCCAGTTCACCCACGCAAGCCTGGAGAACAGCTCGGCAAGCCGTGCAAGGCTTGAGAAAGCATGCGGCCCCGGGGTTCAGTCCGGAGATCCTGGGCTTCGACCTGGAAGGTGGGACAGAACCCAGTATGCCCATGCAAGCCCGGAGAACAGCTCGGAAAGCCGTGCAAGGCTTGAGGAAGCCTGCGGCCCCGGGGTTCAGTCCGGAGATCCTGGGCTTCGGCCTGGAAGGTGGCGTAGAACCCAGTTCGGCCACGCAAGCCCGGAGAACAGCTCGGCAAGCCGCGCAAGGCTTGAGGAAGCCTGCGGCCCCGGGGTTCAGTCCGGAGATCCTGGGTTTCGGCCTGGAAGGTGGCGCAGAACCCAGTTCGCCCATGCAAGCCTGGAGAGCAGCTCGGCAAGCCGTGCAAGGCTTGAGAAAGCCTGCGGCCCCGTGGTTCAGTCCGGAGATCCTGGCTTCGGCCTAGAAGGTGGCGCAGAACCCAGTTCGCCCACGCAAGCCCGGAGAGCAGCTCGGCAAGCTGTGCAAGGCTTGAGAAAGCTTGTGGCCCCGGGGTTCAGTCCGGAGGTCCCGGGCTTCGGCCTGGAAGGCGGGGCAGAAACCATGTCGCCCACGCGAGTATGAAGGCGATCCCAAAGACGGACCCGCTCAAGGCCTACTCTGACGCCGCGCGGTCCGGGATGTCCCAACCTTCGATTTGAGCAACGGAAGGGACCAGGCCTACGATCATTTCAGCACTCCACATCAACATCTCAAAAAAAAAAAAAAAAAAAAAAAAAAAAAGAAGGAGAAAAAGGGAGATGGGGGAGTGGAGAAGAAGATGAACTCGAGGCTTTGTTAAACAGTGTCTTCATTAATCTGAGCAACAGTGCAAGCCGGGAATCCCGACAGGCCGAGAGTCCCCAAAAAAAAGAAGAAGAAGAAAAAGAAATACAACTGCGACAACGGAGTAGGGCGAGAAGATGGTGGCTCAGTTTGGTGCAGGGTCGGAGCCCTCTGCCGGGGTCGCGAGCTCTGCATCCTCGCCTTCTGCAGCGGTCGGCTCTTGATGCTGCTCCAGAGCCACAGCTTCGCTGGTCGACGGGGCCGCAGGAGTGGCATCGGCCGCACCGGAGGCTCCGCTCTCGGCTCCTTGCCTCCTACCTCCGAGCACCACCCCGCTGAGGTCGAGCTCGGGGAAGAAGGCCCCTACTTTCTCCCGGCACATCCGGAACCCCTTCAGGAAGGAGTCCACGGCGGCCTCCCGGACCTCCGACGTGTACTCGTCGGAAGCCCGGAACTTCGGGATGGCCTCCTGCGCCTCCTGCTTCGCGGCCTCCAGGAGTCCGTTGATGTACGCACTCCGGTCCTTCGCCACATTCGCGTCTCGTCGAGCCTCCTCCAGCTGGCGCTCTAGCCACTGGGAGTGGGCCTGAAGACGAGCCCTCTCTGTCGCGTCCTCCTCCATGCGAAGCTGGTGGGAGAGCCTCTCCTCCGACAAAGAAGCCTCCAACTCCTTGTTTCGCCCCTCTGAACGTGCCAGGTCGGTCTGGAGGGCTTGGTTGCTGGCTCGCAGCTCGACCCCCTTTTCCATGAGGTCCTTGATGTCGGCTGCGAGCTTGCCGAGCTTCTTCTCCTTCTCGGCGTCCCTCTTCGCATTCCCTATGAGGAAGTTCCTTAGTAGGAGAACGTCATTTCCAATCTGCACAAATAGAGTAACCGGGTTAGGAGAAAAGGCCACTAAAATCATGAAAGACAGAGAAGAATGAGCTCGAGCTTACCGTGAAGAGCTGCGGGAGGATCCCGAGCAAGGCGTCTGCATAGTCCCGGCTGCCCGAAGCTCGACGGTCCCCGGCTGTGGAGGCGTACTCCATGACCTTCTCCGCGAGCCCCTTATCGCGGATGACTGAACACCGATGGGTGATCACCGGTGGCGAAGCTGTCAGGTCGGCTCCGGTGGCGGCTGTCCCTTCAGCTGGGGTCGCAATCGACGGGCCGGCAGAGGCCACGGGCTGCGCCGTCGGAGCTGCGGTGACGATGGGACTGGCGCTGGATGGAGCCTCGGGCGGTGGAGCCCCCTCGACGGCAGTGCCACCAGGTCTGGCAGCCGAGGCATCAACGGCCCCGCCCCGAGGCAACCTGGGCGGGGGAGCAGTGGCCACTGGGCTGGGCGCGGTCGCCGACGCAATCTCCCAGCCCGCCTCAGTTCGAGCCCTCTTGAACGCGGGCTCGTCTACCTCCGGGATTTCTCTCTGGGCCGCGCCCTCCAGAAGGCTCTCCAGTGAGAACTTCATACCTGCAATGCAAAAGAATAGAAGGTCAGCCGACTCGGTCATGAAGAAAAAGAGTGCAGAAGTCAAAAGAGGACCAAATCTCACCCGACTCATGGATGGGACTAATCCCGGCCTCAAAAAGATTCTGCTCCAAAAGCAGAACCTCGAGCGCTGGGACCACATCACTCAGGAGTAGGGAGTAGGCCTCCTGGTCCGCCGACTCAACCTGGGAGTTCCGGTTCGGAGACTGGTCCGGTTCACTCCAGGCCCAGTCGACATCTTCAACCGAGGCGAAGAAAAACCGGCTCTTCCAGCCCTTGATAGAAGAAGGGAGGTCGAACCGGAGACACCTGGGCCGCGGTGAAATATACCACCAGCCGTCATCGGTGGAGTACTTCTTCAGGGTAAACATGGCCCTGAAGAGGGAGAAATGGGCAACAAACCCGTGAAAGTGACAGAAGACTATGAAGGAGAAGATGACCCGGATGGCATTGGGAGCCAACTGGGTCGGAACAAGCCGAAAATGGCTAAGAAAAGAGAGGAAGAAGGGGTGCAGAGGAAATCGAAGACCCCCAAGGAAGAAGTTGGTGTGGACACCAGAAGCCGAAAGAAACTTCACTCCAACAAGGTTAGCCTTATCCCAATTTGGATCGAAGATAATTAGGTTACCTTGTATCCTTTAGTTCAAAAATATTTTATTTTCAAGAGTCATTTCCTTTTCAAGAGTCCTGTAATTAATTTTGAGTTTCAAATCAAGAGTGTTTATTGAGTCCTGTAATTACTTTTAAAATTTCATTTATTGTAAGTCCATTTCAAGTTTTAAAGTCTAGGTCAGTCAAGTCAGTTCAGTTGAGTTAAGTCTAATTCAGTTGAGTTAAGTCTAATCAAGTCTTAAAGCCATGAAAGCCAGCAACAAGACTCAAATTCTAGACCCCAGAATTTGACCACATGAAGAAGAGAAGACACATCAACCAAGCAAGAAAAAAGAACCATCAACTAAGACCACTGGGCGCCACATGTCATTCTTATCCAAGTAGAAGACCACCTCACCATGCCACGTCATCAGGTGCCACTTCACCAGCCACCTCATCACCCTTTGGGCGCCAACAAGGGAGATTCAAATTCAAGGAGGTTGGCCACATCCCTCCAAGTCCTCCACCAAATCCTCCAACACCCCCCCACATCCCTCCAAACTCTCCACCAAATCCTCCAACTCCCCTTGTAATCCTCCTCGATTTGGGGAGTTTTTAAATTTCGAAAGCTAGCTTTGTGAGGCTATTAAAAGCCTTGGACGCCCATTGTAAAAGAGATTGATTTTGGGAATGAATGAAAATTGAAGTTGAAATTTTGGAAGTAGAAGTTGTCTTGTATTTTTTTTTTCTTATGTGAAAGTTTCCCATCCTCTTCCTCCATGCCAAAGCCATTCTTTTTTCCCTAGCAAAGCATCTTCCAAGCTCAAGTGAAGGCATTGGAGTCGGCCAGATCTTCTCAAAATTTTGTTCTTAGTTCATAAACTCTCCCATCCCTTCTATATGTTCCTATCCTTCTTCATTAACTTTGATCTTCATTGCAGGGTCCTTCGAAGTCTTTGAGTTGTGGGCTGGGTTCACCTTAACAAAGAACCAACAAGCTGAAGCCCCAAGTCCAGGGTTCTGATCTCTATTATCCAGGTTGTTCAGTTCTGAGCATTGGTAGTTTCAAGGTATGAATCAAAAGAAGGTTGGAAAGCTCATCAAGGTAAGTCCACAATCATTAGCCCCTATTGTCTAGATCTTCTTCCTTCTTAGTTTAGGATTGTGTCTAATTAAGTAAAAGTCTAATTTCTTATAATCCTTAAGTCTTATTATGATAAGTACAATGCTAGTGTAATTAGGTTTCATTGCTCTACAAACCATATTCAAAACTTTAATCATATGCTTGCCGCATCAAATTGGTATCAGAGCATGGTTGCATTAGGGTAGAATAGTTTTCTTTAAATCCAAGCAAGATCTAAAATTCACGCCTCCTGAGCGGGTGTACTCCAGTACACTGTCATGACCCATGGGAATAATGAGCCCCTGGCCGGACGTGAGTTTTTAGATTGAAGTTTTGGGTAAGCCATTGCACTTGTTTGATTAGGTTCTGTTTTCTAAAAATTTGCATCTATTTACTGTAATCCGTCTGCAGCTCCAAAGGCAAGTCACTAATTTTTTATTGAAATATTTTTTTTCCTGTTCCTTTTTAAGTCAGTTATCACCATATTAAATTTCATCATCAGAAAAAAATTATAAAAAAATGAAAATTTCTGCAGTTCGACACTATCATTAGGGTTCTGTTCTGTCCTTTTTATTTATCTTTATTTGTAGGATCTTCTTAGATTAGTATAGATTTTATTTTTAAAATTCCTTTCATCTACATTGAAACATATAAGTTAGGAATCCTCTGTGAATTTCTCAGAATTTTTGGACATTTGTTTCATCACGTTTTCCACACCACTTTCAAATTGCAACACACTTCTGCAGCACCTTTGCATTTCATTCATCTCATGAGAAATCAAATTAAGGGCATCAATTTGACATAGGGTCAGGGTTTCATCACCTGTCCCTAGCCCAAAAATCACCAACCAGCATATCGATCCCAGCCCGTTAATTAAAATTGAGTAGAACGTTAATTGCCCTAGTGGTTTAGGGATACCAACAAGTTGGGTTCAGGTTAGGGTCAAGTTAACTGTGTCAGCTAATTGGTGTGTGCTTACTGGCTTGGTGTCTAGGATTAGTGCATCAGGGCTTGTGATTTGGTCCGCCTACCTGGCCAATCTTAGATTAGTGTCTAAGGTTGGCAATCAGGGACCTTCACTCCCCACCACCTACCTGGCTAAGTCCCATAAGTACTACTAGCTAGTTGGTTCACTTAATTAGACCTCTAATTTGTGCTCTAGGTCTAGGAAACCTTAGCTCGAGCTTGAGTCCATTTGCATGCATGACAACTAGAGCAGGGACACCATATTCACCAATCCAAGCCCAGTCCAGTGTAGCCATGGACCAGAATCTTGAAACCATACTGAAAGGCCTAAATGATCTAATGGCCCAATTGAACCAAATGCTGGCTAAACAATTTTCCTTAGACCAACCAACTCCTACTTTCCCATTAGCTCATATGAATGATAGGAGTAAGAACCCTGAAGTACAAGTTGAGTTCATGAATACTTAAGACTTAGGGTATCCTCAAACTGAAGGGCTAGGGAAGGAAGAAGGCAAGTCTGAACCTAGTAAATATGTGTATGAGACTAACATAAGTTTAATAGATGAATATGAAGGGGAAGACTGTGAAGAGAACAACTTTAATACCTTACCTGAGGAAACCTTTGGTAAAGAAAAGATTATTGAGCATAGTCCTGAAACATCAGAACAACCAAAATTTAGTGAGGACTAGGTTCCTGTAAGACAATGCCCTCAGGAAGAACCCAATACTTTAGCTTCGACACAAGAACTCCTTCAGGTACCTGAGAAGAACCCAATCATTATTTTAGAAGACTTTCCTGATGACCTTCAACTACCTAGAAGCATCCCGCCTGTAGATCAATATTCAAATCTTAAGGTCATCATGAGTAACCAAGGTCTGTTTCAAGATTCTCCTAAATTATCCCATGTCTCGGATTCCTATTTCCTGCCTTTTCCTGAGTCTTATCATAATTTTAGAGCCATTAAGTTTCATTTTGATGAGATAACTAGGTTGCATGAGCCTTTAAAGCCTATTCCTTTTGCTACCTACTTTTGGAAATCCTTATGGCATTTGCTAGGAATCCATGGTAAATTCTCATGTACATACCAGACCAGGGTCAAACCTAGAGAGTCATTAATCTGTTAGGTTTAGGCCCTAGAGAGTCCAATAAAATTCCTCTCAATAAAGATGCCTAGTTCAGTCTGCATGTCGTAAGTGCTTGTGTAAGTTTCTGAGTCTGCTGAGTCTTTTGCACAGCATGTCACAAATCTGCATAAAGAAATCGGTAATAAGATCAACCTGAGCAATTGGTGTGGACACCAGAAGCCGAAAGAAACTTCACTCCAACAAGGTTAGCCTTATCCCAATTTAGATCGAAGATAATTAGGTTACCTTGTATCTTTTAGTTCAAAAATATTTTATTTTCAAGAGTCATTTCCTTTTCAAGAGTCCTGTAATTAATTTTGAGTTTCAAATCAAGAGTGTTTATTGAGTCCTGTAATTACTTTTAAAATTTCATTTCTTGTAAGTCCATTTCAAGTTTTAAAGTCTAGGTCAGTCAAGTCAGTTCAGTTGAGTTAAGTCTAATTCAGTTGAGTTAAGTCTAATCAAGTCTTAAAGCCATGAAAGCCAGCAACAAGACTCAAATTCTAGATCCCAGAATTTGACCACATGAAGAAGAGAAGACACATCAACCAAGCAAGAAAAAAGAACCATCAACTAAGACCACTGGGCGCCACATGTCATTCTTATCCAAGTAGAAGACCACCTCACCATGCCACGTCATCAGGTGCCACTTCACCAGCCACCTCATCATCCTTTGGGCGCCAACAAGGGAGATTCAAATTCAAGGAGGTTGGCCACATCCCTCCAAGTCCTCCACCAAATCCTCCAACACCCCCCCACATCCCTCCAAACTCTCCACCAAATCCTCCAACCCCCCTTGTAATCCTCCTCGATTTGGGGAGTTTTTAAATTTCGAAAGCTAGCTTTGTGAGGCTATTAAAAGCCTTGGACGCCCATTGTAAAAGAGATTGATTTTGGGAATGAATGAAAATTGAAGTTGAAATTTTGGAAGTAGAAGTTGTCTTGTATTTTTTTTTCTTATGTGAAAGTTTCCCATCCTCTTCCTCCACGCCAAAGCCATTCTTTTTTCCCTAGCAAAGCATCTTCCAAGCTCAAGTGAAGGCATTGGAGTCGGCCAGATCTTCTCAAAATTTTGTTCTTAGTTCATAAACTCTCCCATCCCTTCTATATGTTCCTATCCTTCTTCATTAACTTTGATCTTCATTGCAGGGTCCTTCGAAGTCTTTGAGTTGTGGGCTGGGTTCACCTTAACAAAGAACCAACAAGCTGAAGCCCCAAGTCCAGGGTTCTGATCTCTATTATCCAGGTTGTTCAGTTCTGAGCATTGGTAGTTTCAAGGTATGAATCAAAAGAAGGTTGGAAAGCTCATCAAGGTAAGTCCACAATCATTAGCCCCTATTGTCTAGATCTTCTTCCTTCTTAGTTTAGGATTGTGTCTAATCAAGTAAAAGTCTAATTTCTTATAATCCTTAAGTCTTATTATGATAAGTACAATGCTAGTGTAATTAGGTTTCATTGCTCTACAAACCATATTCAAAACTTTAATCATATGCTTGCCGGCTAAAGAATTCTGTGAAGGGGATTATGCGATGATTAGGCTCAACCCTGAACGGTTTCCCCCTGGAACCATAAAGAAGCTGCATGCCCGCGGAGCGGGACCTTTTAAGATCTTAAAGAAAATAGGGCCTAATGCATATGTTTTGGAACTTCCACCTGATATGGGTATTAGTACAACCTTCAATGTTTCAGACCTAGAAGAATACAAAGAACCACTACTAATACCTAGTGAGCCTTTTGGGCCAGAAACTTTCATTGAGAGTGAACATATTTTCGAGTGTCCACCACCAACCTTACCTGAGCAGAGAGAGAGGATTGAGAGAATCCTGGATGACAAGATCATTACTACCAGGAATAAGGACTATCAGCGATACCTGGTTCAATGGCAAGGTCGACCTGAGTCCGACAACTCTTGGATTACTCGAGAGGACCTGCAAAGACTTAACCCAGACTTGTTCGAGTATTACCAGGGCAAAACTGAACCATACTCGACTGGGTCGAGTTCTGCCCACCCCAGGAGAATTGGTGTGGACACCAGAAGCCGAAAGAAACTTCACTCCAACAAGGTTAGCCTTATCCCAATTTGGATCGAAGATAATTAGGTTACCTTGTATCCTTTAGTTCAAAAATATTTTATTTTCAAGAGTCATTTCCTTTTCAAGAGTCCTGTAATTAATTTTGAGTTTCAAATCAAGAGTGTTTATTGAGTCCTGTAATTACTTTTAAAATTTCATTTCTTGTAAGTCCATTTCAAGTTTTAAAGTCTAGGTCAGTCAAGTCAGTTCAGTTGAGTTAAGTCTAATTCAGTTGAGTTAAGTCTAATCAAGTCTTAAAGCCATGAAAGCCAGCAACAAGACTCAAATTCTAGACCCCAGAATTTGACCACATGAAGAAGAGAAGACACATCAACCAAGCAAGAAAAAAGAACCATCAACTAAGACCACTGGGCGCCACATGTCATTCTTATCCAAGTAGAAGACCACCTCACCATGCCACGTCATCAGGTGCCACTTCACCAGCCACCTCATCACCCTTTGGGCGCCAACAAGGGAGATTCAAATTCAAGGAGGTTGGCCACATCCCTCCAAGTCCTCCACCAAATCCTCCAACACCCCCCCCACATCCCTCCAAACTCTCCACCAAATCCTCCAACCCCCCTTGTAATCCTCCTCGATTTGGGGAGTTTTTAAATTTCGAAAGCTAGCTTTGTGAGGCTATTAAAAGCCTTGGACGCCCATTGTAAAAGAGATTGTTTTTGGGAATGAATGAAAATTGAAGTTGAAATTTTGGAAGTAGAAGTTGTCTTGTATTTTTTTTTTCTTATGTGAAAGTTTCCCATCCTCTTCCTCCACGCCAAAGCCATTCTTTTTTCCCTAGCAAAGCATCTTCCAAGCTCAAGTGAAGGCATTGGAGTCGGCCAGATCTTCTCAAAATTTTGTTCTTAGTTCATAAACTCTCCCATCCCTTCTATATGTTCCTATCCTTCTTCATTAACTTTGATCTTCATTGCAGGGTCCTTCGAAGTCTTTGAGTTGTGGGCTGGGTTCACCTTAACAAAGAACCAACAAGCTGAAGCCCCAAGTCCAGGGTTCTGATCTCTGTTATCCAGGTTGTTCAGTTCTGAGCATTGGTAGTTTCAAGGTATGAATCAAAAGAAGGTTGGAAAGCTCATCAAGGTAAGTCCACAATCATTAGCCCCTATTGTCTAGATCTTCTTCCTTCTTAGTTTAGGATTGTGTCTAATCAAGTAAAAGTCTAATTTCTTATAATCCTTAAGTCTTATTATGATAAGTACAATGCTAGTGTAATTAGGTTTCATTGCTCTACAAACCATATTCAAAACTTTAATCATATGCTTGCCGGCTAAAGAATTCTGTGAAGGGGATTATGCGATGATTAGGCTCAACCCTGAACGGTTTCCCCCTGGAACCATAAAGAAGCTGCATGCCCGCGGAGCGGGACCTTTTAAGATCTTAAAGAAAATAGGGCCTAATGCATATGTTTTGGAACTTCCACCTGATATGGGTATTAGTACAACCTTCAATGTTTCAGACCTAGTAGAATACAAAGAACCACTACTAATACCTTGTGAGCCTTTTGGGCCAGAAACTTTCATTGAGAGTGAACATATTTTCGAGTGTCCACCACCAACCTTACCTGAGCAGAGAGAGAGGATTGAGAGAATCCTGGATGACAAGATCATTACTACCAGGAATAAGGACTATCAGCGATACCTGGTTCAATGGCAAGGTCGACCTGAGTCCGACAACTCTTGGATTACTCGAGAGGACCTGCAAAGACTTAACCCAGACTTGTTCGAGTATTACCAGGGAAAAACTGAACCATACTCGACTGGGTCAAGTTCTGCCCACCCCAGGAGAATTGGTGTGGACACCAGAAGCCGAAAGAAACTTCACTCCAACAAGGTTAGCCTTATCCCAATTTGGATCGAAGATAATTAGGTTACCTTGTATCCTTTAGTTCAAAAATATTTTATTTTCAAGAGTCATTTCCTTTTCAAGAGTCCTGTAATTAATTTTGAGTTTCAAATCAAGAGTGTTTATTGAGTCCTGTAATTACTTTTAAAATTTCATTTCTTGTAAGTCCATTTCAAGTTTTAAAGTCTAGGTCAGTCAAGTCAGTTCAGTTGAGTTAAGTCTAATTCAGTTGAGTTAAGTCTAATCAAGTCTTAAAGCCATGAAAGCCAGCAACAAGACTCAAATTCTAGACCTCAGAATTTGACCACATGAAGAAGAGAAGACACATCAACCAAGCAAGAAAAAAGAACCATCAACTAAGACCACTGGGCGCCACATGTCATTCTTATCCAAGTAGAAGACCACCTCACCATGCCACGTCATCAGGTGCCACTTCACCAGCCACCTCATCACCCTTTGGGCGCCAACAAGGGAGATTCAAATTCAAGGAGGTTGGCCACATCCCTCCAAGTCCTCCACCAAATCCTCCAACACCCCCCCACATCCCTCCAAACTCCCCACCAAATCCTCCAACCCCCCTTGTAATCCTCCTCGATTTGGAGAGTTTTTAAATTTCGAAAGCTAGCTTTGTGAGGCTATTAAAAGCCTTGGACGCCCATTGTAAAAGAGATTGATTTTGGGAATGAATGAAAATTGAAGTTGAAATTTTGGAAGTAGAAGTTGTCTTGTATTTTTTTTTTCTTATGTGAAAGTTTCCCATCCTCTTCCTCCACGCCAAAGCCATTCTTTTTTCCCTAGCAAAGCATCTTCCAAGCTCAAGTGAAGGCATTGGAGTTGGCCAGATCTTCTCAAAATTTTGTTCTTAGTTCATAAACTCTCCCATCCCTTCTATATGTTCCTATCCTTCTTCATTAACTTTGATCTTCATTGCAGGGTCCTTCGAAGTCTTTGAGTTGTGGGCTGGGTTCACCTTAACAAAGAACCAACAAGCTGAAGCCACAAGTCCAGGGTTCTGATCTCTATTATCCAGGTTGTTCAGTTCTGAGCATTGGTAGTTTCAAGGTATGAATCAAAAGAAGGTTGGAAAGCTCATCAAGGTAAGTCCACAATCATTAGCCCCTATTGTCTAGATCTTCTTCCTTCTTAGTTTAGGATTGTGTCTAATCAAGTAAAAGTCTAATTTCTTATAATCCTTAAGTCTTATTATGATAAGTACAATGCTAGTGTAATTAGGTTTCATTGCTCTACAAACCATATTCAAAACTTTAATCATATGCTTGCCGCATCAAAAGTCTTCGTAGAAGGCTATGCGACCGGGGCCACACATGGTGACGCGCTCCCCGGGCCGCGGAACAAATAGACGAATTGATCCCGGGATACCGTAGGCCTCCCAGAGCAAAGAAAGATCGCCTTCGGTCATGGTGGAAGCATGACCGGAGGGACTGGCAGGAAGAAGAGGCGGAGCAGGAAGAGAAAGAAGAGGCGCAGCGGGAGCAACCGGAGGAGACTGGACCCCCCTAGGGATGCCGATGGTGACACCCCCGGGTTGCAGACGCCGGCGGATCTCCTCTGGGATCATTTCCTCCTCTGAGGAGGAAGAAGATGGAGTCCTCGGCCGGGATGGACCGGCCTCGTCCGGATTGGAAGAGACATAGCGACAATGCGCCATGGCAAAGAGGAGGACAAGGATTCAGAGAGGAAAAGAGAGAGGGGAACTAGAGAAGGATGGAGGCACTCACCGAAAATACGCCAAGCAAATGCAGGGCAACGGAAGTTAGCCTGCAGCAAACCACCCACGGAGCAAGGGGAAAGGCCCCATTCTGGAAAGTCCCCTCCTTTTCAAACTCAGTCGACAGCGATCATACCCGTCATTCCTCCCCGAGCTACTGAGCGATCGCCACGTGGACGCACGCACGACACTGATGCCTCGTTAGCAGGGTAACGGCCTCTGCCTCGAAGCGACGCATTTATTGCGGGCAAGTGGGCGACGCATGGCGGCTTCCTATAGGGTTTCAGGCGCATCGAGCCGCGGCGACAAGGATCGTGGCAATTATGATGCAAGATCTTCGCCTCCCCACGTCATATCTGCATTCAATCTCGACGTTCCGTTCTACGACGTCCCAACGGAACGGCGGGCTGGGGGGCAACTGTTACGGCCGTAACGATGACGTGGCCAGGCTCAGATACCGCCAAATATGATCGAGCCACGTGGAGGTTTCTCCGGCCGAGTCAGCACCACATTGCCAAGGCCGAGCTCGGCAAGGCTACTCCGCCAGACGACTTCCTAAGACAAACTGCTCTCGCCGAAGTCGAGCTCAGTTCGGGGCTCCTCTACCACCTCGCCTGGCGCCCACCCAGGAGGGGTCAGCCTAGGCCGAGGTCGGCCGATCCTTCGCTCCTTCGCCAGGTGGCCCCCGGAGACGGGCCCACCTCGGCCGAAGCCAGGCGACCTCCTGCCACCTCGCCAGGTGTCCACCCAGGAGGGGTCCACCTAGGCCGAGGTCGGCCGATCCTTCGCTCCTTCGCCAGGTGTCCCCCGGAGATGGGCCCACCTCGGCCGAAGCTAGGCGACCTCCTGCCACCTCGCCAGGTGTCCACCCAGGAGGGGTCCACCTAGGCTGAGGTCGGCCGGTCCTTCGCTCCTTCGCTAGGTGGCCCCTGGAGACGGGCCCACCTCGGTCGATGCCAGGCGACCTCCTGCCACCTCGCCAGGTGTCCACCCAGGAGGGGTCCACCTAGGCCGAGGTCGACCGATCCTTCGCTCCTCTGACAGGTGGGCCTCGGGGATGGGTCCGCCTCGGTCGAGGTCAGGCCGCCCGTACGGAGAAGGTCCCAGGGAAGGAGGCGCAGGCCCCGAGGTCATCCCTCGGGCCGTACGCATCACAGACGGTGCCCCGTACGGATGGCGGCGGCACGTGAAACACCATTTGCATCGGCCCGACAGGTCCCGCAGCCGAGAGGCGCAATTCTGACAAAACAGGCCCCATAGACGGATGGCGCCCACACTTGGGAAAGAGAGCACTCTCACTGGGCCCGAGGTCTGACCGGCCACCTTACCAGCGCCCCCCCCCCCCCCCTTTCTGTCTTTGCCTTTTCCCTGTTGGGCTCGGCGGACGAGGTCGGAAAGCCGCCTGGCCCTCCTCACCAAAAAGGGGAAAGAGAAAGGGACGGGGGAGTGGAGCCTCCCAGGAGGAGAAGACAGGCGAACGGCGGGAGGAGATAAAAGGAAGGAAGCTGGGGACGACAAGGTAAGCAGACAAGCCTGGGGACAAGGAAGAAGCAGCGGCAAAAAGCCTCGCTCCGAGAGTGAGATCCGAGGCCTCGAGAGGGGATCGCTTGACGTGAGCTCGGCAAGGAGGCCCGGCCGAATTTCTGGTCCCCAGAGCACCTTTGTTACTAGTAAATTCTCAAATTCTGGAACCCCTTAGGGGGTCCGTCTTGGAGAATATGTTCCTTCTCATCGTCTACTGACTTGACCGTCGGAGCTCCCTCGCCGGGATCCCCGGCCAGGGTCTTCTAACCCCTTCTTGCAGGTTCGCCGCAGCCAGGGAGGCTCCCTTGCCAGGCGGTCAGGGAGGATCCACGGATCCGAGGCGCGGGCGCGGCGACGAGAGCGGCAACAGTTAGCATTCAAAATGGTTCCTTTTGGAACCCACACTTTACCAAAAGACATGAATTTTCTAAAATTACGTTGATATGATTTATTACCTAATTTTTTGCATGTAAAGCAAGTAATACTAGATGATGCAGGTACAAAAAAGTTTTTGAAATACTTTTGTTATTTCTGTGGTTTATATCTTAAACCTGCCTTATTAAAAATTTCTCTTTGATTGTTTAGAAGTAAATTCAACTTTTCTGTGCTATAAGTAAATTTGTCAACAAAAGGTTTGATTTTTTCAAGTTCATTTTTGTACTTATCATTTTCAAGTTCTAAATTCTTGTTTTTCTTTAAAAGCTCATTATTAGAAACAATATTTTTAGGTCTTTTAAAAACTTCATTTTCCATAGCCAAAGCATTATTTTTCTTTTCCAAAATATCTAGTTTAGTTTTCAAAGAACTAACATCATTAAGTAAAGAATTGTTTTCTAAGGAGAAACTATTTGCATGCTTTTTCAATTTCTTATTTTCTGATTAAACTATTTTACAATCATGCATAAGTTCTTCAAAAGCATTTCTAAGTTCATCGAAAGTAAAATCAATTTCAGAGTCAGAACATACCCTCTTCATTGTCCTGATGCACCATGAAGTAGAGATTTGTAATTTCAGTCTACTCTTCTTATGAACTGGAGTTTTCACTGTCACTCCAAGTGGCCATCATTGCTTTCTTTCTTAGTTTCTTTCTTGATTTCTTGAGGAGAGAACAATCAAACTTGTAATGTCCCAGCTTCTTGCACTCGAAGCATATCGGTACTTCCTTCTCCTTTTCTTTTTCCTTTTCTTTTCCCTTTTCTTTCTCTTCTTCTTTTCCCTTTTCCTTAGATTGGTATTTCTTTTTGTAGGAAAACTTCCTCCTCTTCATGAATCTTCTAAACTTTCGTGTAAGGAGGGCTTCTTCACCTTCTTCTTCTTCTTCATCTTTGGACTCATCAATCGAGGATTCTTCTTGAACACTTAACTTGAAAGCAATCCCCTTTTTCTTCTTATCAAGGTCCATAGATTTCTATTTCAAGTTGAGCTCATAAGTCATGAGTGATCCTACTAACTACTCAAGAGGTAGCTTGTCCACATCCTTTGCTTCTTGAATTGCGGTCACCTTTGGATCCCATGACGTTGGTAGTCATCTAAGAATTTTATTCACAAGATCAGCATTAGATATGACTTTACCAAGACTTCTCATAGCATTTACAATATTTGTAAAACGTGTATACATATCAGTAATATATTCATTTGGTTCCATTCGGAACATCTCATATATGTGCACTAACATATTGACCTTAGTGTTCTTCACTTGATCAGTACCCTCATGGGTAACTTCAAGTGTGTCCCATATTTTTTTGGCAGACATGCATGTAGATATCCTATTAAAATCACTAGGATCTAATGCATAATACAAGAGATTCATTGCCTTTGCATTGATCTCGGATTGTTTAATGTCATTTTCATCCCAATCATCTTCAAGTTTTGGGATGGAAACACCATTAACCACCACCGAAGGAATATGAGGATCCTTATCAACTACTCTCCACAAATTGTAATCTATAGAATGCATATAAATTCTCATCCTAGTTTTCCAATAAGTCTAATTTGTTTCATTGAAAAATGGAGGTCTATTTGAGGCTTGTCCCTTAACATCACTAGTACCAAATGGGGCTGCCATAGATCTTTACTCAAGGCGGTAAAGCCTATACACTGAGAACAGGGCTCTGATACCACTTGTTGCCCAGTATGCAACCCAAGAGGGAGGGTGAATTGGATCTCTAAAAATTTAAAGCTAAGCATAATATCACAAGCTACAAGCTTTACAAAACAAGATATGCAATTCAATTGAACAAGGTACTATGATTCGAATGCAATGCTCTAAAGTAATGGTGTAGCAAAAATTAAAAGCAATAAGAAAAAATATAAAGATCAAGGAGGGAGAGATCAAGCAATCACAAACACCACAAGCTATAGTGGTTCGGTGCCAACAATGCACCTACATCCACTCCCCAAGATCCCCTTGGGAATTCACTATAATCACAAGATTATAGCCGATTAATTTTTCGGGCTCACTAATCAAAACCCGAATTGTTTTTACAAGGTTCACAAGTCGAACCTCACTTGGTTTTCCGGGCTAACTAAGAACCTTAGTGGTTTTGCGGGCTAACCACCAACCTAATTGATTTTCCAAGGCTTACCAATAACCTCCCTTGGTTTTGCAATATGCTAACCAAGAACCCTTACAAGATGTGAAGTTTAGAAGCAAAGAACCAATGTAAGCTTTCAAAAGAAAAGCAAATAAGTCGAAGTAGCTCGATGTAGTGCTGCTTTGCTCTTGTTGAAGCCTTTTGAATACCCAAGTATGAATGATCTTCAATGCTCTCGATGGCTTTGAATGCTTGGAGGCTTCCTTTAGCTTGAGAGTGGTTGAAGCTTGAATGAATAGGAGTTATGGCTCTTCTCTCTTCTTTGTCCTTCAAACTCTTAATGGTATCAATAATTATCTTTTGGATTTGATTTGAACCATATAAATACCCTCCCAAGGCCTTAAAATCAAAATATAGCCATTACACTTGAAGAACTAGCTGTTGGGGGCATTTGGGATGAGTTCTATGTTTGATAAAACTAGCCGTTACTGTTGCCAGAACTCCATGTGTCGATACTTTCTCAATTGAGTCGACACATAAGGTCGACACATGTTCTTCTTGAGTCGACACTTAGTTCAAAATGGTCCATTCAAATTCTCTAGAAATCTTAGTTGTGTCGACACATTCTCAGTTGAGTCGACACCTTGAGTCGACACCTTGCATTCATGTGTCGACACTTCAACTGTTCCTTCACCTTCTGTAAGTTATGTTGCTTGAAAGTCTTAGATGATGTGTTAATCCATGTGTTGACACTTTGAGTCGACACATAAAGTCCATGTGTCGACACTTGATCTGTGCCATTTGAAACTTTGTAGCATACCAGCATGAGTCGACACCTCATCTTCATGTGTCGGCACCTTGAGTCGACACATCTCTGAAAAATCACAGAAGATGCTGATTTTGAGCTGGAACAAGTTTCCATTTGGCTTTCACATTCATTCAACCATCTCTTGAGTGTCCAAGTCTTGTTTTGTGCAATCTTATCATTCAAACTTGGTTCTTTAACATAATTGGGCTTCTTCAAATTTTGTGAGCATCCTTTTAATGAAAACATACTTAAAGCAAATCATTAGTCCTTAATTTATACTTAACTATTTTGCTTATCATCAAAATCAATTAGTGGAGTCAACAAAATAGGCCAAATATAATGTTCAGTGTTTGTATATGTGCAAGATATCAGTCTACTCCTAAAGAATCTCATTTATTGGCTATTAAATGCATACTTAGATACTTGTCTAGTACTATAGATATTGGAATGTGGTACTCTAGAGATTCATCATTTGAATTGATTGCATATTCTGATACTGATTTTGCTGGGTGTAAACTTGATAGAAAAAGTACAAGTGAAACTTGTCAATTTCTTGAAGTTAATTTGATTTTATGGAGTAGCAAGAAATAGAATTCAGTTGCTCTATCTATGATGGAAGTCGAATATATAGTAGCTGGAAGCTGTTGTGCTCAAATCCTATGGATCAAACAACAAGTCGAGGATTTTGGCATAAAATTAACTAAGACACCTATAAGATGTGATAATACTAGTATAATTAATTTAACCAAAAATCCTGTTCAATACTTAAGAAGTAAACATATTGAAATAAGACATTACTTTATAAGAGATCATGTGCAAAATTCTAATGTGATGCTTGAATTTGTTTGTACTGATAATCAATTAGCTGATATTTTCACTAAACCCCTGAGTGAAGAAAGATTTTGCATGATTAGGAGAGAGTTAGGTATCATAGATACCTTTGAGTAGAACTCTTTCAAAATTTGTTCTTACTCGAATTCTTGTGCTTAAAATCATATCTTTTATGTCTTAAACCCTTGTCTAAGAAATCCCATGATTTTTAGAATTTTTAGGGATTTTTTATTGGGACTTCCTAGCCAAGTGTCGACACTTGATTTTTGGCCAAGTGTCGACAAACGCCAAGTGTCAACCTTGACCAAATTTGAAGTGTTGACTCACGGGCATAAATTTGATTTTTCTAGGGCATCATCTATTCTTTGCGAAGCCACCAATCTTTTGTTTTTCCTCTGTCCTAGTGGTCCTCTAGCAATCCATTGACCTCGGAACAGTGTTCTTCCATCTGTGTCCTTCAATTTTTTGATAGTTTCCTCCCTTTTTCCCTCTTTTGGTCCGATTGCTCTCGATTTTCTTCATGATTTTTGTTGATTTGGCCTGAACCCCTCTTCCCGATTTCTTTCCTCTCTTCGATCCATTTTTCCATTAATTTCTTGTGGATCGGCTTGAGCTATTGCATAATCTCTTCCACATTTCTCCCTCTCCTTCCATTTTGGTCCATTCCCTTGATCGATTCTAGCTTGCATTCACCGTTTCTTCCCGTCGATCTTTTTTCCTCTTTTGGTCCTTTCCTCTTTCATTTGGCCTTTTTCCAGATTCACCCATTTCTTTTCTTGTTCTTTTCCTTTGTTAGTGTTTATGGGACCTCGCAAGCAAGTGGTATCTAGGAAATGGTTGAGTCAAGGTTCTACCAAAAGGAGAACCAAGGCTCGAAGTGATACTACCAGAGGACAGCAGCATGAGCATGAGAGAGTGGCACCCCCTCGATCCCCCGTAGTAGAGAGAGTGTCGGGGAAGATCATCATGGCTAGACGTTGAGTTGACTTGGAGTTTTTCAACCGTGAGGGTTTTCATCTTGTACAGATTATTGAGGCAGCCAGTTTGACCTCCTTCTGTACTATGAAGGAGAAGTATTATATGCACCTTATCAGAGAGTTTTATAGGAGTCTGGCCACCAGTGGATTGATGTGGAGTGCTACAGTCAGAGGCATGGAGATTCCAGTATCTGAGAGCATTTTGAGCAGAGTCTGGGACATTCCTCTTCGTGGGATTGCTACCATGAGTATTGGAGACAAAGAGGCAACATTTCAGTATGTTTTAGAGAGAGACGATGTTCGCGGTGTGACTACAGTCACTGCGAATTAGTTATCAGTAGAGATGCGCCTCCTTCATCATTTCATTTCAAGGATACTTCTATCGAAGACTGGTCACTTTGACTTTATCATAGAGCAGTAGCTTATGTTGATAGTTTGCCATATACAGAGGACTGCCATCAACATCCCTACCCTAATGATGAGCTAGATGGGTGAGGCTATGACTCAGTATCATCTATGTCTTTCATATGGGATGGGTCTGACTCATCAATTCAAAGCTTATCATGTTCCTTTAAAGGAGGAGGCCTCCAAGGATATTCTGCATGTTGATGTGTACGATGAATGATCTCTGCATCATATGGGATACAGGAGGATTGCCGGTAGGTGGGTGCGTAGAGAGTCTGGTCAGGAGCCAGATGAGGAGGATGAGCTATGAGCTGTAGAGGCAGGGCCATCTGGGCCTATTGAGCACTTCACACCTCCAAGACTTGCACTTGTAGCAGCTTCAAAGTCTGAGCCAGTCACTCCAGCATCAGTTTCTTCACCAGCTACTGCTCCACGCACATCTACTGAACCTACTTTTTTAGAACAGATCAGGACTAAGATTGCTGAGGTCAGGAGTGAGTTCATTGCATTAGCTATTAGGACTACACATCTTTGGATTGAGATTGAGAAACTGAGAGCACACATTGATGATCAGCTCTCAAGCATTAGACAGACTATGGAGGTAGGCTTCACGGAGATTCATGATCTTTTGAGATCTCTTTTGCCTCCGACTGCACCTTCTGGTCTGCCTTCTCCTCCGCCAGTAGATGACGATGACCACCCTAACAGACATGATGACACTCCTAGTGATGGTGGTGGTGAGGCTAACAGAGGCACATATATTCTTGATGATGATGACAATGATGGCAGTGATGACAGAGCTGGAGATTATGAGATTGTTAGCAGGAAGATTCAGACTCCAGATGCTGCTACTGATACTCCTAGAGACACTCAGCTTGCCACTACACCAGCTTTTCTGACACCAGCAGAGACTTTACCTCCACCCTCTAGTTGGTCCTCCAGGGTCTTTCCCCGTTCTGGACTAGCTCTTAGGACTAGGAGCCATGGCACTCATAAGACCCCTAGACTCCTTGCTTCTAGGACTAGGATTATAGCTCCTATCTACTTTGAGTTTCCATCTGATGAGGAGTAGCCTCACAGATGTTTATCTGGTTGTTTATGTTTATGCATTAGTCTTTTTCTACTATGTATCAGTTTTTAGTCATGTTTCAGTTTATGCTATGTAAGCAATTTTGTTGTACCGAAATTCTCTTAAATATATGAAAGTTTACTTTTATCTCATGATTACTCTTCTTTTGTCCATTTTCTCTAATACCAACCGATATCTACTGATATATTGTCGGATCATGGCCCCTAACCAACTTTGTATACTTTAATGCATTAATTCAGGGGGAGATTACTCTTTATAATGATTAATGTTGACAAAAAGGGGGAGTAAGATCTATATATAAGCATTTTCTATAAATTCTGAAATATTTCATAACTTATCTAACATAGGGAGAGAGAAAATAAATTTCAACCTTGTTTGGCACTTATCCTCCATGAAACTATATTGTATAAACTTCGATATGCTGAATTTAAATCAATTCTTATGAGTTGTAAGTGTATGCTCACTTGAATGAGTGTTCAATATCTATAATTGAATTTAAATACTTATATACTCGAGGTTTTGTCATCATCAAAAATGGGGAGATTGTTAGCTTTAGCCCTTGATTTTGATGACTAACAAAATGTTGAGTATATGTTTTATACTAATATTTCAATTGTAGTTATGAGTTTCAGGATACAGGTACCTCAAATTTTCAATATAAAAGTATCAAGGCACTAATTGGAAGCTAAGTAATTTTTACTATTTAAGAGTCTTATCATCTTGAAAGGCCTCAAAATAGATCAATCGGAGCATTACAAAAAGTGTATTGAAGTTTATTGAAGAACATCTTGAATTTTGAAGGTTGGCATAAGTTTTTGTCAAGTGACAGAGTCAAGTGTCAACTCATGGCATGCAAAGTGTCGACACTTCAGAAGGCTGGCACACAGAAATTCCTTTGGCATCCAAGTGTCGACTCACAGAAATCAGGTATCAACTCACAAAAGTTAGGTGTCGACTCATAAAAATGAAGTGTCGACTCATGGCCTAAGAAGATTGAAGATACAAAACTATGTCATTCTGAGTGTTTTCTATCAAGTGTCAGCACAGGAGACTCAAGTGTCGACTCACAAGATTCAAGTATTGATTCACATGGTTCAAGTGTCAACTCATAGCCTAAGAATAGTAAAAGGATAGAACCCTAGTTTTTCAGATGTTTATGCCTTGAGTCAACTCATGCTCATCCAAGTGTCGACTCACAGAAGTCAAGTGTCGACTCTCGAGTTCTGACAGTTATATTTTCTAAGAGTCAGATTTGAGCCCTACACGCTGCCAACGGCTATTTTGCTCCACCAACGGTCTTAAATAATTTTTGAAAGTTTTTGAAGTATTTAAGCTTCACCAAACTCATTCATGAAGAACTAACTCACGAGAGGTAAGACATTTCTTGAGAACTTCACTTCCAAAGTTAAAAAGAGAGCAAAAGAGAAGATTCCATTGAAAAAGCTTACAAGCCTTCATTTTAGCATCCCAAAAGTAGTCTTTGAAGTGATTCCAAAGAGAAGACTACTCAAGCAATCATCAAGAGCCTCAAAGCTTCCATATTCCACTCTATGAGAGAGTTTGCTTATGCTTTATATTTGTATCTCTGATTTCATTTATTATATTAGTTTCAAGGGAGTTTGAAACTAGGTGTTAGGCCCTTCCAAGCCTTGAATTGGGATCCAAGCCTAAGTTGGCTTGAGTAAAGGTTGTTGGTGAGCCTAAGTGAGAAAACCAACTTTGGGTTTAACTTGTGAGCTAGTTGAAAACAAGTTGGCTGTAATCTAGGTTGATTATAGTGAAATTCCCAACGAGTAGCTTGGAGAGTGGATGTAGGTGCTTGGTCTGTACCGAACCACTATAAACCTTTGTATTTGTGTGTGTGCTCTTTGCTATATTGCATTTACTGCTTATACTCTTAGTATTGCATCTCACTCACTTGGTGCATACTTGTATTGCTTCACAAACACATTAATTTTAGCACACATCTGCTTTAGTTTTTTAAAGAAGCCTAATTCACCCCCCCTCTTGTGTTGCTATGCTGGGCAATACTTGCAATTAAGTATAATAATGAACCAATGATACCCCTATATATTTTTTTATCAACATTTTTACCTGATTCATCTTTGTTAAGTTTGCAAGAAGGGCTCATAGGTGTACCTAATAGCTTGGTTGTCTCCATCCCAAATTTTTCTAAGATTTTCTTTGTGTATTTAGCTTGGTAGATAAAGATCCCTTCTTTAGTTTGCTTGATTTGGAGTCCGAGGAAGAAGTTTAATTCTCCCATCACGCTAATCTCGAACTCTCCCTGCATAAGCTTGACAAACTTTTGACAAAGTATTTCATTAGTAGCACCAAAAATGATATCATCAACATAAACTTATACTACTAAAAGATTATCATTTTTCTTTTTCAAAAATAGTGTAGTATCTACATTGCCTCTAGAAAAATATTTTCAAGTAGAAATTTACTTAACCTATCATACCAAGCTCTTAGAGCTTGTTTTAAACCATATAAAGTATTATGAAGTTTAAAAACATGGTTAAAATATTCATGACTTTCAAAACTAGGGGTCTATTCAACATACACTTCTTCTTCAATAAAATCATTTAAAAATGCACTTTTGATATCTATTTGAAATAATTTAAAATCCATAAAGCAAGCAAAAGCAAGCAAAAATCTAATTACTTCAAATCTAGCAATCAGAACAAAGGTTTCATCAAAATCAATACCCTCTTCTTGATTATAACCTTTTGCTACCAATCTAGCTTTATTTTTAGTTACTACATTTTCATCAAATTTATTTCTGAAAACCCATTTGGTTTCAATTATTGAAACATTAGAAGGTCTTTCAACTAAAGTTCAAACTTTATTTCTTTTGAATTGAATTAGTTCATCTTGTATGGCATTTATCCAATTAGCATCTTTTTCAGCTTCTTCAATTGATTTAGGTTTTATTTGCGATACAAATGCTAGGTAATCACATACATTTCATAGTGAGAAATGAGTACTTACCCCTTTCGATGGATTACCAATTATAAGTTCTTTAGGGTGTCCATGGGCATACCTCCATTCTTTAGGTAATGGCTTGGGTGTTGATGAAGCTCCAACTTCTTGTACTTGTTCTTCTTCATGGTTTTGATCACCTTCTTGCTCTTTGGAATGTCCTTCATTGATTGACCCTTTGGATACTTGTTTCATCATCAAGAACATCTTCTTTTCTAGAAGATTTTTCATTAGTTTCATCAAAAACAAAATGATTGGACTCTTCAACAAGAAGTCTTCTTCTGTTGAAGACCCTATATGTCTTACTAGAAGTAAAGTATCCTAAGAAGATACCCTCATCTAACTTGGCATCAAATTTACTTAGATTATCTTTACCATTGTTTAGAATGAAATAATGGCATCCAAATACATGAAAATACTTGATGGTTAGTTTCCTACCTTTCCAAAGTTTGTAAGGCATTTTCTTCAAAATCGGTCAGATAAAAACATGATTTAAAACATAACATGCAGTGTTTATGGTTTTCACCCAAAATATCTAGGTAAATCATTTCATAAAGCATGGTGCATGCCATTTCTTCTAGTATCCTATTCTTTCTTTCTACCATCCCATTTTGTTGAGGTGTCCCAGGTACAGAAAAATTATGATGAATTTCATTTTCATTGTAAAATATTTCAAAATCATGATTTTTAAACTCGGTACCATGATCACCATGTAAAGAGATAATTGAAATACCTTTTTCATTTGAAACTTTCTTGTGAAACTTAATGAATGCAGAAAATGTTTCATCTTTATGAGGTAAAAATATTATCCATGTAAAACGTGAGAAATCATCTACAATTACTAAACCATACTTCTTGCCTTCCAAACTAGTTTTTCCAGTAGGTCCAAAGAGGTCCATATGAAGTAATTCTAAGGGTCTAGATGTAGAGACTACTCCTTTTGATTTGAAAGATGATTTTGTTTGTTTTCTAAGTTGACATGCATTACAAATTTTATCCTTTTTAAAGTGAGTTTAGGCAAAGATTTTATAACATTATTTTTGTTCTATTTTGAAAGCAAATGCATACTTGCATGCCCTAGTCTACGATTCCAAAGCAAACTAGTTTTATTGATCTTGGCTTCCATTGCCACTAGGTATTGACCATTTTGCATAGGTAGATTATCAATATTAACCATGTAAATATTTCCATGCCTGTGACCAATGAACTTGATGCCATTATCATCAAGACTAGATACAAATCACATAGAAGATTCGAAAATCACTTTAAAACCTTTATCATAGAATTGACTTATACTAAGCAAATTATGTTTTAAACCATCAACAAGTAAACCATTATCAACATAAGTAGAGAAGATGAAATGGACTTTATCGATACTGATTATTTTACCCTTTTCATTATCACTAAATATCACATTTTCATCATTTAAAGCTTCAAGAGATGTGAATTGCTTTACATCTCCGGTCATGTATCTTGAGCAACCGTTATCAAGGTACCACAATCTCCTTTTATCCTTGGTTACAAGACACACCTACAAAAATAAATTAGGTGGAGACTTTTGGTACCTAAGTCATCTTGGATCCTTTAGGATTAGTTGATGTGGTTCCTTTTGGAATCCAAAATTTTTTAATACTATTCAATTTTCTTCTATCACACATGTAAGATTTATGTCCTAACTTACCACAAGAATAACATGTAATGCTAGAAGATGTAGGTACAAAATTTTTTTTGAAATATTTCTATTCTTTTTGAGGTTTTAAACCTAGGCCTGCTTTGTTGAAAATTGCTCTTTAGCTATTCAAAAGCATGTTAAGTTTTTCTAAACTATAGATAAATTTTTAATAAATGGTTTCACTTTTCCAACCTCTTCTTTGTATTTCTTATTTTCTTGTAAAAGTTCTTTGTTTTGTTTGATAAGTTTTTCATTTGTTACAAAAACTTATCCTTTTATAAAACTTCTTTTTCTTTTGAAAGATCTTCCTTTTCATTTTTTAAGGAGATAATTTGATCATTCAATTTTCTATTTTCTTGAAGTAAACTATCATTCTCTATTAAAAACTTATCATTTATTTTAGAAATCTCCAAGTTTTGCATTTTGAAATCTTTGTTTCTCATTTTGAGTTTTTGATATTCTACAATAAGTTCATCAAAGACATCACACAATTCATCAAAAGTAAATTCATTTTTGGGTTCTGACCTTACCTATTTTTCATTTGTCATGAAGCAGATGTTGGCCACCTCTTGCTACTCTTCATCGAAGCTTGAATCTTCACTTTTACTCCACGTCACCATCATCACTTTCTTTTTGAATTGTTTTTGCCCTTTTTGAGAGTGGGGCAATCCATTTTATAATGACCCGGCTTCTTACACTTAAAACATATTGGTTGCTCCCTTTCTTTCTCTTTTTCCTTCTCCTTACTAGGATCTCCTCTTTGTGGCTTCTTCTTGAAGTTGTACCCTTTCTTCTTAATGAATTTATTGAATTTTCTTGAGATAAGTACCGTTTCATCTTCCTCATCTTCTTTATTGGAATCATCACTTGAATCCTCCTTATTTGTAGACTTGAATGCAATAGTCTTCTTTTTCTTATCATTATCCATAACTTTTTGTTTTAAGGATAACTCGTATGTCATAAGTGATCCCAAGAGTTGCTCAAGTGGAAGAATGTCGACATCCTTGGCTTCTTCAATAGCGATGACTTTTGGATCCTAAGATGATGAAAGAGACTTGACAATTTTGTTGACAAGTACAGCATTAGATATAACTTTTCCCAAACTCCTCATACCATTAACAATATTAGTGAACCTAGTGTACATTTCACTAATTGATTCATTTGGTTCCATCCTAAATATCTTGTAAGTATGAATGAGCATGTTCACTTTGGTAGCTTCACTTGATGTGTACCCTCATGGATAACTTCAAGTGTACACCATATTTTCTTGGTAGAGGAACAATTAGATATCCTATTAAATTCACTAGGGCCTAGTGCCCAAAATAATAAATTAATAGCCTTTACATTAAGCTCAGCTTGCTTAACGTCATTCTCTTCCCAATCTTCTTCTAATTTTGGAGTGGGAATGCCATTAATCAAGATAGTAAGTTGATGAGGACCTTTAACTATGGTCTTTCAAATATTGTAATCTATTGCTTGAATGTAGATGTGCATGCATGTCTTCCAATATATGTAATTTGTGCCATTAAAGAGTAGGGAACAATTTGAGGCGTGACCCTCAACAATACTAACACCAATTTGGGCTGCCATTAGATCTTTAACTCGAGATCATTAGACCTATATACTGAGTACCAAGCTCTGATATCACTTGTTGCCCAGTGTAGCAACCCAAGAGGGGGGATGAATTGGATTTTTAAAATTTTAAATAAGTATGTGCTGAACTAATGTGTTTGTGAAACAAAGTGAATGTGTTGATATAATCTAGATGCTGTGCTTTAAGGAATAAATAGCAATGCAATGGAAATAAATGAGAAGATAAAGCATACACACAAACATGAAAAGTTTATAGTGGTTTGGTGCACACTAAGTACCTACATCCACTTCCCAAGTTATCCCTTGAAAATTTTACTATAATCACCAAGATTACAGCCAACTTATTTTTTGGGCTCACAAGTTAAAACCCCTTGTTGGTTTTATCACTTAGGTTTACCAACAACCTTTCCCTCAAGCTAACCCTAGGCTTGGATTCCAATTCATGGCTTGGATGGGCCTAACCCTAGTTTCAATAGCCTTAAAACTTGTTACAACAAATAAAACCAAAGTACATATTAGAGTACAAGAATAAAACTCTCAAAAGAGCAGAAATAAAATCGATGAAGCTCTTCTTGAATGCTTGAGTTATCTTCTTCTTTTTGGAAGCTTTCAATGAACACTTGTGGATATTGATTTGAAGGCTCAACAGCTAGAATGAAGACTTTTTGATGCAGAACAAATAAAGGGATGCGATGCGGAAGTAAATTAAGATTAACTAATTTTTTTGTTATTTTTATATGTTCGTAGAAGTTGGCTTCAAATCAAAGAAAAGTTAACCTAACATTGAAAGATACTAATATGATAATTGAAAGCACAATTTTAAGGAAACTAAATTATCAGAGTAGTTCAGAAGCAACGGATCGCTGGGGGTTGAGAAACTCCCAGACCTAGGGTTTCGCTCCGAACTTTCAACAGAACAGAAATAAAGAGAAGAGATGGTTTACCTAACCAGACAATGATCTTCACAGATTTTGGTGGAAGAACTCTCCCGAGCAGATTGTTGGATCCTCGAATTCAGATATCTTCGCAATGGATCCTCCAATACTGGTCCTTTGGCGGGTTGGCTTCTCCTGAACTCAAGATCTGGAAGAGAAGAAAAATAATTGATGGAATCAGAGAGTCAAGGAAAAAATTTACCAGGTTGATGAACTTGAAGATTGAAATTGCTGAAAACTGGATTCTCCTGGAAGCTGATGTGATTTTCCTTGGAACTTGCTCTGGATCTGAAGTAGCCGGACTGGATCTGGATGAAGGTGGACGGCCTGGACTTGTAGAGAGAGAGAGGCCATGGGAGATGGGAGGATCTAGGGTTTGATGGATTGGAAATAATGAAAGGTGGCTAGGGTTTTGGATTTTAAGTGGCTAACATAGGGTTTTGGATAAAGATGGAGATCTCTCACCTCCTCAAGGCTCCAATGGAACCCGGATTACCCCCTCACGGAGCTCAACAATTAGAATAGTGCGGAAGAAGAGAAACCTAGGTTACTCAACACAAGAGAATAGCAAAAATAATTTTTCTTCATTGATTTTTTCTCCAAGAGAAGTCTTTTCCTTCTTTGCTTAGACAAAATTGGCAGGTATGGGCGCCTCCTTTAAATTAGCTTCCAATTTGATTTTTTCTTCTTTGGATGTGGGGACCATGACACTGGGATGCCTCTGTGGTGCCTCCTGGACTCTGGCGTGTGCTCGGAGTGTGGCTGGGCGTGTGGCTTGGAGTGTGGCCTCCACTTGCTTGAACCTTGATTTGATTGGAAGACAAATGTGGCACCATTTGGACCAAATTGAAACCACATCAGGACTTGCATCGAGTCAACATGACTCAACAAAATTTAAATGGTGACTCAAGAAATAAATAAACTGGTTGACCAGGTCAACCTTTATTACAAACCCTAATTTCTCGGGCAATGTCAATCAGAGATCCAAATGGAGCTCTGAAGTCTTCTTCTGAGTCTGGTGCCCGCACCACTTTTCAGGTGGAATCTTCTTTATGGCTCACTGTTATCTTGTCAATAGCTTTCTCAAAAGATAAGATTTGTCTCTTGTGTTTCTTCTTTTTCTCTTATGTTTCAATGAGTTTGGTGAGTGATAAATACCCAAAACTTTCAAAAAATCATTTGTGACCATAGGAGTGGAGAATCTAGTCATTTTAGACCGTTTGAGCCAATTTGAACTTGTAAAAATATAGTCGTTACTATTGTCAGAACCTGTGAGTCGACACTTGAGTCGATACTTGGGTTGATACTTGAGTCTTCATGAGTCGACATTTGGATCGACACTAGGTGTAATTCTTTAAAAAAATATGGTTATACTTCATTTATGGTCTTGGGCTATAAATCACCTGTGAGTTGACACTTGAACTTGTGAGTCGATACCTGAGTCGACACTTGAGTCAGTACTTGGCAAAGAATTCGGCAATGATACTATTCTATAACTTTTCTTATCTCAAGCCTTGGGTTGATCTGTGAGTTGACATTTAATCTTGTGAGTCGACACTTGAGTCTAAACTTCACAGAAGTCCAAAAACCATGTTTTGTCCATTTCTGTTCTCAGGCCTTGAGTCATTTTGTGAGTTGACTTATAAATCGACACTTAGGTCAACACTTGGGTCGATACTTGGCATGCCAGTTGAGTTTTTGCATGCCAGTTCTTCAGAAGTGTTGATACTTGAGGTTTCATGAGTCGATACTTGGTTTGTGCCAATTCTTAAACTTTGTGCCAAGCTCTGAAACTCTAAAAGTTGTCCAATAAACTTCTAGTTTCTTCTTCATAATGCCCAAAGTGATCAGTTTCATGGCTTTCCAAGGTGAGAAGACTTCTTAAACTTTGAAATTCATCTTTCATTCAATTCAATTACTTTTTTTGAGAAGAATTTAATGTACCTGTAACCTAGAATTCATAACTTCAATTGAAATATTAGTACAAAATATATACTCAACATTTTGTTGGACATGCCTTATTGAGGTCAGTGTAGTCGAGCAGATTCTCCACTTCCTACTAGTTTTCTTAGCCATGATGATGCTATCTAGCAAATTAGGGTAGTGGGCTTCTTGGGTGAATCCAATAGTGAGAAGTTTACCGACTTCTTCATCAATAGCTTTTGTCTCTTAGGAGCAAAACTCCTCTTCTTCTATCAGATTAGCTTGTACTTTGGATCAACATTCAGTTTACAGATGATCACTTCTAAAGGGATCCTGGTCTGTTTGACACTAACCAAGCAAATATATCAATGTTTATCTACAAGAAGTTCAGTAGTCAGTTCCTTTCCTCCTTAGGAAGAAGATATTTGGTTTGGATAGACATTGCAAGATCATCCCTCAATGGGAAGGAGAGTAGTTGTTCAACTAATTCACCTCTTTTTTCTAGCTCCCCCTAGTCTAGATGTTTAGTAGTTGATACTGTTACTGCCTATATCACTGTGGCCTATAGCTCTTATATGGTGTCAGTTGGTGGCTCTCCCACCTAGCATCCTACATGCATGCCCGGTCCTGCAAAAGAAGGGAGACCCGAGCCAAAAATCTCGAGGGGGCACTCGACAGTCAAGTCAGTAGACAATCAAGGAGAACAGATCCTCCTCAATGGATCCTGGGGTGGTCTCCACTCTTAGAGGATATAAGAGACGATGGAAGGAGAGTTAGGATTGAGAAGGAGGGCTTGAGTGGTAGTGGTTGAGGGCTTGAGCAGTAATGGCTACTATCATGGGAGCTCTCTTAGGGAGTCCTGGGATATTTTTCTTGCCCTTAGAGCCTTGCTGGTTGCTTGCCCCTTCTCCCTTTTTTTTTCTCTCCTCCCTTTATCGGAGGCCCCTTTGAATTTCTTATAGACGCATCGCCCCTCGGATGGGATGCAGATCCCTGACCTGGTGTTCGCTCTCCCCATCGAAGAAGGGGGATAGGATCTATAGCCCCCATAGGGGGAATTCTGCCATGGATGTAGGCAGAGTACTGAGGAGTGCATTTCTCCTTTATGGCAAGTGCGAGTGGCCTGCAATGGGGCCTGATACCTTGACAGTGCACTACCTCTTCCTAGCATCACCCTGCTATGTCTGGGGAGATTTGGCAGAGCACCAACCTCGCGAGAGATGCTGCAGGACTTGGGTTCCCTGGTGACACCTTTCACTTTTAAGTGGTGCAGGTGGTATGTTAGGGTGTGTGGTACCCTGAGTGGAGTGCCCTCTCTCATGAGGTGGTGATAGTAGGTTGAGAGGCTTGACGCTTCGACGGGATGCTTCCCTGCAGGCAGCGTGCTTTGGTGAAGCACCACTCTTCAGAGGTTGCTGGCGGCATGCTCCGGTAAAGATCCACTCTTCAAAGGTTACAGGTGGCATGCTCCGATGAAGCGCCACTCTCTAGAGGTTGCAGGCGACTTGCTCCAGTGATGCATTACCCTACAGGGGTGCCAGGCTCTCCAGGCAACATAGGGTCTTGACGAGGATGGTGACACCTTCTACTGACATCACTATCTCGATCATTTTAGGGGTGCTCATGAAAGAGACCTCGTCCACCAGCAGAAATTTTGTGCCTGACTTTAGGGAAAGGGTTAACCTTGACCTGGACCTCAATCTCGGATGGCGGGAGCACAACCTCGATCAAGAGCTTGACCTCGGATGGGAGCTGACCTCGTCTAGGGGCTCAACTTCGATAGGCGGGAGCATGACCTTAATTGGGAGCTCAACCTTGGATGGGAGTTGACCTCAGCCAGGGGCTCGACTTCGACAGGTGGGAGCATGACCTCGATCGGGAGCTCGACCTTGGATGGGAGCTGACATCGGCCAGGGGCTCGACTTCGACAAGCGAGAGCACAACCTTGATTGGGGGCTCGACCTTGGATGGGAGTTGACCTCGGCAAAGGGCTTAACCTTGGAAGGCAGGACCATGACCTCGACCGAGGGCTCAACCTCAGACGGGTTGACCTCAGCCAAGGGCTCGACCTCTGTATTTTGTCTGCTAGCCATGTCTTGGTGGTGCCTTTTGCTAACATGGCAGCTAGCTAGATCCAACAGGGGTTCCACGTCATCAGTCATGCCATATTAGTTGCCCCCCACTCTCGAGTCACGAGCATGAAATAGTGCTCGGGATGAATGGGGTTATTATGATGCTTATGTGGAAGGACATTTATCCGACACCATTAAATGTAGCGATTGCCGATGATTCACGTATGTCTCCTAACGCCTACGAGGAGATGCCATGTCATAAGCCTAGGAAGATCGTGATGATTGGCACTGGGCCCAAAGCAATCTTCGATGAATTGGAGCATCGATCATAATCGATTTTGATGCATGGTGCACATCCGATAGTCGAAGGACCAAAAATATGCACATTTCCATTAGCCTGATGCGATGGGGTGCTCTCAGGTTTTTTGAAAAGGGGAAAACTCTTTTCTTAGCCATCTCTTTCGAACCTTCAAATTTGTGAGGAGAACCAGGGCTTTTTCCTATCCAGTTCTGGTCTTCCTTTTGAGGCATTTAGGTTAGTCTTCTTCCTTGTCCCCTTCCCCCTTCTTCGTCTTTCACTGAAGGGTACTCCACTTAGAGTCCTTAGGTTCCCTTTCTCTGGCCTACTTCCTTTCTCCATTTAGGGTGAGTCCCTCTGGTCGGAGGCGTCTTCACCCGGGGCACTCTAGCGAGGCTGGGCCTTCTCAACCAAGAACCCCATCCTCTGATGAGGAGGATGATGTCCCCCTTAGTGTCCGTATGGTCCCCGACTGATGGGGATCGTCATAGGTCACCTAGGGCTCCACCTTCCCCTACACCTCCTGTCGCTTCCATTCTTTCTTTCTTTTCTCAATACTTTGCTTAGTTTCAACCCAGCTCACCCCAAATGCTATTAGGGTCATTTGTTGTTTCACCCATCCTCTACCATTTTCATAGGATTGTCGCCCATTTTTCCCTGTTCAAGGCCTTCTTCACCTGAAACACTACCCGTGATGATGGGTGGTAGTTTGTGGCCCTCGCCTAGGGGCCATCAAATTTGAGCTTCCTTCTTCTATCAAGTGGTGGAAGAATATTCTTCTTCACCTCGGTCGAAGGGGTGGACTAGGCTTAGAGTGACCTAGATCACTCCTCGAATCAGAATGCCCAGGTGGAGGCCACAGACTGGGAGGTGTATGACTAGCTCGTCACCTCTATGACTCCTTCCCTTCAGGACCTATTGGCTAAACACAATCTGTCGAGGCTGGGATCATCCCAATCCAATCTTTGGGTGAGGCTCAAAACCTAAGCATTTCTTTCTTTAGGAATTTTTCTTAGCTTTGGATCTGACCGGCCTTCCTCTTTTTCTACATGCATGAAGTTTACCATGGACCAGATCCTGGACATGACTCGGAAGAGGAGTGCATCCACCAGGCCCAGGGAGGACCCATCAAAGAGGGCCTGCGATGAGCCCGCACGGGGGCCTAGGGTCGTTTGTCATCTGACCAGGAGGAAAGGAGGGCTGGCCAGCCCTTCACCATTCGAGGTGTAGGCCCAACACCCGGCTTGTGGGCCTGAGGCAACTACACGGGCCATTCCAGTGATCCCCTCCACTGACATCACGATGGTGGTCAAAATTGGGGCCGAGGTAGTGATGGGAGGGAGACTGACACCATCGACGGTGGCAGGAGCAAGGACCGCACCTTCGATAGTCGAGTTACCTCCGACGGCACCCACCCCGGGACTAATGATAGCCCCATCGATGAGAGCTCCCGGGGTGAACCCGCTGTCCATTACGGTACTACCGAATGTGATGGTTGTTACCCTGGACACCATGCTGGCTGAATGGATGATAGAATTCACCGTTCAGTCATGCAACTGCCATGAGAGGAGTGGCAAGCAACTGGCGGCTATCCATTGTGGGATATTCTCTCAGCTACTCACAATAAGTTCCTCCTTTTCACTTTTCTTCATCTTGTACTTGTGTTTGTCTCCACTGACACTCCTGTTACAATAGATAGCTACTGACATGATACTGGTCTGGGACTACTGCATGGCATGGGCCAAGCAGAAGCCCAGCAGAAGAAACATTCTGAGGCACTGGAGGCGGAGGCCCGGTATAGACTGAAAGGGTTCAGGTTCTAGAGAGTAGAGACCAGGAGCCACCCGGACTGAGATGGCCGATGTGTAAGTGTTGATGGCTATGATGCAGAACAAATAAGATGATGCGATGCGGAAGTAAATTAAGACTAATATTTTTTTATTTTTTATTTTTGTGTTTTGTTAGAAGTGGCTTGACTCAAAACAAGGCTAACTAATATTGAAAGAAAATATGCACTGAAAGAAAGACAATTCAAAGAGTAGATTATCAGAGTAATAAAGAAGAGGATCGCTGGGGATTGAGAAACCCCAGACCTAGGGTTGGCTCCTCTTTCAAGAAATAGACGAAGAGAGAAGAGAAGGTTTTATAGCTGACTGTGGATCTCTCTTTCTTCAATTGAAGGACACTCTCGAGCAGATTGTAGGATCCTTGGAGATGGTTCTTCGTAATGGATCCGTGGTATTGTAGTCCTATGGCAAGGTTGGCCTTCTTCTCGTACTCTGGATCTGGAAAAGATGAAGAACAAGATTAGGATGTAAGAAACTCAAGGAAGAGACCTTTACCTGGGATAGCTCCGGACTGCTCGAACTTTGAAGATAAGGGAAGAGTATGGAGGTGGCGGTGGAAGATGGAGTGGATTTAGGGTTGGCTGGTAGGGCGGCGGCTTGCAGATGAAAAGGACCTAGGGCTTGATATAGTGGGTTGCGGCTTGGAGAAGAGATGGCGGCCTTGAATGAAGTGGAATAGGGTTTAGGATTTGGTGTTGGCGGCTTGGATGAGAAAGGAAATTAGGATTGGCGGCCAGGGATGAAAGCGGGGCAGGGTTTTTGGTGCGGGCACCAGACTCAGAAGAAGACTTCAAGCTCCATCTGGATCTCTGATTAACCTTGCCCGAAGAATTAGGGTTTTTTTGGCTGTATAAGGTTGACTTGATCAACTCATTTTAGCTTGAGTCTATATTAACCTGAATTTTTATTTTGTTGAGTCATGTTGACTCAGTAGTGGACTAGGGCTTCAACCTGGGTGTTACTTTTCTCCCAGGCCAGCAAGTGGGCGCCACACTCCCAGCCCACTCCCAGCCATACGCCTGAGTCCAGGGGGCGCCACATCTATATCCAGCAGCCTTTGTTCCCCACACCACAGATAGCAGCTCCCTTCTCTCATGCGCCAATTGAGGAGAAATCCCCACCAGTCCACAAATCAAGGGGGCGGCCCAAGACTTTCCCAAAGAACCAAACTATGAAAGGGAGGAAATTCTCAATGGAGAGAACTTCAAGAGGCGCCCACTACCTGCCAAAAATATCCAAACAAAGATGGGAAGGACCTTGACTTAGGGAGAAAGAAAAGGAGGAGTCCAAAGAGTGAGCCATGGAAGGAAAGAAATCCTCTCTTGAAGAACCAAGCATGGAGGCGCCATCTACCTTCCTTTTATAACCCAAATCAATTTTTTTTGGAACCTTGGCTGGCCATATGTGTATGGATTATCCTGATTTGTAGATCCCTCTCCTTTAGTCCCCCATGGGAAGATGTAAAACCCTACTCTCTTGTAAAGTCCTATAATTAAACCCTTTGTAAGTTCTAATGAATCAGATGAATTGTGTAAGATTCTAGAATGAATCAGATGAGTGAAACCAAATTTTTTTTGTGAGCAAACTTTGTGTTTTCTCTCTTCCGCACTTGCATCCAGGTGTTGAGCTCCGTGAGGGAGTAAATCCGGGTTCCCCAGGAACTTTGAGGAGGTGTGAGATCTCCAAAACCCAACCCTAGGTTAGCCACTCAACTCCCAAACCCTCGCCGCCCATCATTCTTTTCTTTCCGCCAATCCCTAGCCTATCCCACTTCTCACGGCCTCTCTCTCCAAGTCCAGGCCGACCACAGCATCCAGCTACAGTCCGGATACTTCAGTCCAAAGCTCTTTCCAGAGGGAGTCGAATCAGCCTTCAAGAGAATCCGGATCTCAGCGACATCATTCTTCAAGTTCTTCGAACTGGTAAATCCTTCCCCGAGTCTCTGAATCCATCACTTGTTTTTCTTCTTCCCCGATCTTGAGTCCAGGAGAAGCCGACCCAGCCACGAGACCAGTATTGGAGGATCCATTGCGAAGATAGCCGAATTCGAGGATCCAACAATCTGCCCGAGAGAGTTCTTCCATCCAAATTCTGTGAAGATCACTGTCTGGTTGGTAACCCATCTCTCCTCTCTATTTCTGTCCTGTTGAAAGTTCAGAGCGAAACCCTAGGTCTGGGAGTTTCTCAACCCCCAGCGATCTGTTACTTCTGAACTACTCTGATAACCTAGTTTTTCTAAATTTGCTTTCAATCATTACCTAGTTTACTTCAACTTAGTTTAACTTTACTTTGAGTCAAAGCCAATTTCTGAATTATAAAAAAAAAAAAGAATTAATCTTTATTTTTACTTCCGCATACGCTTATTTGTTCTTTGTTCTGCATCATTTTTTGGTATCAGAGCCCTGTCTAGGGTTTCTGTTTCGATTGCTTGCTTGAGTCTCTCTTTTTTTACTTTGTCTGCTCAAGTAGACTCCCCAGGATGTCCGGTCCTAGGAATGAAGCGAGGTAAAACCTCCTCTTCCCATTCACGGGGTGTTCCTAGGGCGTGTAGGGGATCCGTTGGGTTATAACCTTCGTAGCAGGATTGTAAATGGGGAAGTGCTCTGTTTTCAGCCCTAATTGTCCCGTTACAGGATTATTTCTCACTGCAAGTAACTCCAAATTTGGTGATTTTTGTTTTTCTGAAACAAGTATATTGAAACTATTTGCATAATTTTCCTCTGATTTATTGGTTTCCATGGAATTTCTGAGATTAATTACTGTAACTCTATTTTTGTGTTCTGAAATCCAAATTTTGAGTGTTTTCTCTTAATTCATCTTAAGGGCATTTGAGCATCTAAGATAAGGGAAGAGTTGATAACCTCTCCTTAGCCCAAAACCACCACCCACTCATTCGCCCTAAGCCTTAATCTTAAAATTAATTAGACCTAATTTGCCCTAGTGGGCTAGGGATGTCAACAAGTCGGGTCAAGGCTAGTGTTTGAGTCAGTTTGTCTGGTTACTCTGTGTGTGCTTTGTACTCAGTGTCTAGAACGGTGGTTCAGGGATTCCATCCCGAAGGGCTTGTGTGCTGGTCCGCCTACCTGGCCCATCTCTGATTGGTGTCTAGGATTGGCATCAGGGACCTAACACTCCTTTTACACCTGCCCTGGTCAAACTAACCTGATTTAGAGGCCATGGTTAGAGCTCTTACTGAGTGAGTATGAACAAACTGAGTTAGGATGTGACTACCACTGTTGCCCAGTTTAAAGAACAATTCCATGAGATTTTGCCCAGCTTAGGGATCGAGTCCAAGTGCTAGAGGAACCTAGGCATCGGAACTGGACTCCTGACCCAGATTTTAATGTGCCTCAACCTCACCCACACCAAGAGCCTAGGACCTTATACGAAATCCTGAACCTAATCATGGAGGCCTGACCCAGAACCTGAGGATAGAGATGATAGGTTCATTCGGAACATCAAGTTAGATGCACCCACTTTTGATGGTAGCTTAAATCCTAAGGTGTATTCTGATTGGGAGGGTGAGATGGACCAGTACTTTGAGTGGTATGCCGTGTCTGAGGAGAGGAAATTCAAGTTTGCCAAGATGAAATTAATACATCAAGCTAGGTTATACTGGGGAACATTGAGCTGACCACTAGAAGATGAAATGTAGAGCCCATAACCACTTGGCGGGTATGAAAGAGAAGCTTAGAGATAAATATCTACCCATTTCATACCAGCAAAATCTGTTAGACCAATGGCAGACTTTGAAACAAGGGAACCAATCTGTTTCAGACTACATAACCACCTTTGATGAATACCTGATGAGATGTGATGTGAGTGAAGCCATGAGGTCACTTTGTCTAGATTTAGGGCTGGACTTAGGGAAGACATTAAGAGAGAGTTATTTCTGAGAGAGGTTACTGACCTAGACCAAGCCTATCAGATTGCACTGAACACTGAGAAGTTTCAGAGAGGACCCATGCCTTCTAGGATTACTGCCCCAATCCAAGAAATGGACCTAGCCAGGTTACCCCTAGCAAGCCTAATTAGGGTACCCACCCCTAGGCCCATGGACAAAGGTAAGGCACCTGACACCCAGAAAACCCTAGTATCATCTTTTAAGTGCCAGAAGCCCGGTCATATCTCCAACCAGTGCACAACCATAGCTTGTTTAAGTGCCATAAGGTAGGTCATGTTTCTAGCCAGTGCCTCATAGATCCCTGTATATAGAAGAGGGAGGAGAAGAGAATTCCGAGCCTAATGAGGAGTTTGAAGAAGAAGTTTATGAGGCCGGAATGAATTTGGTTGATGAGTATGAAGGAGAGGAAGAATCCATAAAGTCTGACCATTAGGGGTTGTGAGATGCATCTGTCCCAGACTAAAGTTCACGAAGATTGGCGTAGGACTAACATCCTACAGACTTTCCTTAAACTAGGGGATAAGGTTTGTAAAATCATCATAGATAGTCGGAGCTATTGAATGCCATTTCTACTAGCACTGTCAAAATGTTAGGCTTAACCCCAGTCCCCACCCCAACCCCATAAGGTTTCTTGGTAGACTCTACCTCTATACCCATCCAGTCTGATGTCAGGTCCAAATCCAAATGCAATCCTATCAAGAGAAGATTTGGTGTGATGTCTTGCCCATGGGGGTGAGCAGTATAATTCTTGGAAGACCTTGGTTGTATGATCATGATGCCACCTCTTAGGAAATCCAACACCTGTGTCTTTAGTTTCAATGGGAAGAAATCATAATCCATTCAGTCCCTCCTAAGGACAAGGTAGCTAAAGGAACCAGTAAGGTTAGAGAAATGAAGACTGGAGTGAACCTAATTAGTGCCAAGGATCTAGAACAAGAAATTCATAGTGGTTCACCCATTTGGATGTTGACTGCTAAGAACTTAGGACTCCTACACCCTCAGAGCCTCCTCAGGAAGTTAAGCCTTTATTAGAAGAATTTGAGGATGTTTTTCCCGAGGATCTGCCAGACCACCTTCCACCTCTTAGGGATATTCAGCATTCCATAGATTTAGTCCCAGGAGCTATTTACCCAACTTGCCCATTATAGGATGAATCCATCTGAGCATAAAGAACTGCAAAAACAGGTTGGCGAATTATTGAGGAAGGGGTTCATTAGAGAGTCTTAGCCCTTGTGCAGTCCCTGCACTTCTAACCCCGAAGAAGGATGGCACGTGGAGGATGTGGTTGAGTGTGCCATCAATAAAATCACAATCAAGTATAGGTTCCCCATCCCTAGACTAGATGACATGCTTGATATGATGGCCGGTGCCATGGTTTTTTCTAAAATTGATCTCAAGAGCGGCTATCATCAGGTTATGATTAGACCAGGGGATGAGTGGAAAATAGCCTTCAAAACTAAGGATGGTCTCTTTGAATGGGTTGTTATGCTTTTGGGTTGTCCAATGCCCCTAGTACTTTCATGAGGTTTATGACCCAGGTACTTAGAGCTTTCATAGGGAAGTTTGTAGTGGTCTATTTTGATGACATCCTGATCTATAGTAAGACCCCTGCAGATCACCTAGGCACCTTAGACAAGTCTATCAAGTTTTGAGGAATGATAGTCTCTACGGTAATCTCAAAAAGTGTGAATTTATGACCAGTAGAATTATCTTCCTTGGATTTGTTGTAACCCCTGACGGCGTGGCTGACGATCCTGAAAAGATTAGGTAATAGTAGAATGGCCAGAGCCGACCAGTATGCATGAAGTCAGAAGTTCCATGGCTTGGCTACCTTCTATAGGCGATTCATCAGGGGTTTAGTACCGTAGTTGCTCCTATCACAGACTGCATTAGGAAGGGAGAATTTCAGTGGACCAAAGCAGCCCATAAAGCCTTCCTAGATCTTAAGGATAGGATGACCCAGGCACCCATTTTGAGACTACCGAACTTTTCAAAGGTATTTGAGGTTGCCTGTATGCTTCAGGAGTAGGTATAAGGGAGTCCTAAGCCAAGAGAACCATCCCGTAGCATTCTTTAGTGAAAACTTAATGATGCTAAGCTTAGGTATTCTACCTATGATAAGGAATTTTATGCGGTAGTGCAAGCTTTGCGTTACTGGAGACATTATTTGCTACCGCAAGAATTTGTGCTGTTTTTGGACCATGAGGCTCTTAGATTCTTGAATTCTCAGAAGAAGCTTAACCTAGGCATGCTAGGTGGGTAGAGTATATCCAGTCCTATACTTTGTTTGAAGAATAAGGCTGGGTCTGAAAATAAGTTAGCTGATGCCCTTAGTCGTCGATCTTTGTTGTTGAATCTGTTAGGGCTGAAGTCATAGGGTTTTGAGCAAATCAAAGAGGAATATGAGTCTGTCCGGATTTTAAGACTGTGTACCAGGATCTAACTCAAGGACCATCTAGTAAACATAAGGATTATTCCCTTTTAGATGGCTTTCTGTTCTTTAAGAATAGGCTTTGCATCCCTAGAACCTCTCTTAGGGATTTTTGATTTGGGAAACTCATGCTGGAGGTTTAGCTGGCCATTTCGGAAAAGATAAGACCACCCTGGCTATTGAAGATCATTTTTTCTGGCCTAGCTTAAAAGAGATGTTGCACACATTGTGGCTAGGTGTCGAACCTGCGCTGTTACCAAACAGCGAAAACAGAACATCGCCTTTATACCCCACTCCCTGTGCCAGATCGCCCTTGGCAAGATGTGAGCATGGACTTTGTGTTAGGTTTGCCTAAGACCCAGAGGAGGCATGACTCCATCTGCGTTGTAGTAGACCGATTTTCCAAGATGGCCCATTTCTTGCCTTGTTCCAAACATTTGATGCGTCTAAGGTAGCCACCCTGTTCTTTAATGAGATAGTGCGACTCCATGGCCTACCAAGACCATTGTTTCAGATAGGGATGTTCGGTTCACAGCTATTTCTGGAAAACCCTTTGGCATAAGTTAGGGACGAAACTTAAGTTTTCAACTGCCTATCATCCCCAGACTGACGGCCAAACCGAAGTAGTGAACGTAGTTTAGGCAATCTGCTAAGGTGTCTTTGTTGGTGAAAACATTAGGAACTAGGATTTGTACTTACCTAGAGCTGAATTTGCATATAATGACTCGATCAATAGGTCTACGGGTAAGAGTCCATTGAAATTATGCATGGTTACAAACCCCACACACCTCTTGACCTAGCTCCTTTACCAGTCCACACACGGGTCTTCGAGTCTGCCAAAGTTTTACACAGCATATAAAGACTTGCATAAGAAATTCAAGCCAAAATAAATTTAAGTAATAAAACTTATAAGAAATTGGCTGATTCTCAAAGGCGAGTCAAAACTTTTGACGAAGGAGACTATGTAATGATTAGGTTAAGGCCTGAACGGTTTCCTCCTGGAACCGTTAGAAAGTTACATGCTAGGGGAGCTGGACCATTTAGAGTGGTAAAGAGAGTAGGATCCAATGCCTATGTGCTCGAGTTACCTCCAGAACTAGGCATTAGCTCCACTTTCAACATTACAGACCTAGTAGCGTATAGGGAGCCACTGTGATTCCCACTAAGGCTTTTGAACCTAATCCTGCTCTTGAGAGTGAACCTGACCCTGTGTATCCACCAACAAATTGGCCTGTGAGGAAGAGCAGATTGAAAAGATCCTGGATGATCAGGTTATCTCTACTCGTAATCGAGGATACCAAAGATACCTGGTCCGCTGGCTAGGAAGGCCAGATTCTGACTCTTGGATCTCCCGAGAAGAATTACAAGAGTTGGACCCAGACCTCTTGGAGAGATACCAGAGCCAACTTAATCCATACTCGACAGGGTCGAGTTTCCCACCCTAGGAGAATTGGTGCGGGCACCAGACTCAGAAAAGATTTCAGCTCCATCTGGATCTCTGATTAACCTTACCCGAAGAATTAGGGTTTTTTTGGCTTGTAATAAGGGTTGACTGATCAACTCAATTTAGCTTGAGTCTATATTACCTACATTTTTATTTTGTTGAGTCATGTTGACTCAGTAGTGGACTAGGGCTTCAACCTGGGGTGTTACATTTTCTCCCAAGGCCAAGCAAGTGGGTGCCACACTCCCAGCCACACTCCCAGCCATACGCCTGAGTCCAGGGGGCGCCACATCTACATCCAGCGCTTGGTCCCACACCACAGATAGCAGCTCCCTTCTCTCATGCGCCAATTGAGGAGAAATCCACCAGGAGTCCACAAATCAAGGGGGCGGCCAAGACTTTCCCAAAAGAACAAACTTGAAAGGAAAGAAATTCTCTTGGAGAGAACTTCAAGGAGGCACCCACTACCTGCCAAAAATATCCAAAACAAAGATGGGAAGGACCTTGACATAGGGAGAAAGAAAAGGAGGAGTCCAAAGAGTTGAGCCATGGAAGGAAAGAAATCCTCTCTTGAAGAACCAAGCAGGGCACCATCTACCTTCCTTTTATAACCCAAATCAATTTTTTTTGGAACCTTGGCCGGCCATATGTGTATGGATTACTGATTTGTAGATCCCCTCCTTTAGTCCCACATGGGAAGATGTAAAACCCTACTCTCTTGTAAAGTCCTATAAATTAAACCCTTTGTAAGTTCTAATGAATCAGATGAATGAAACCAATTTTTTTGTGAGCAAACTTGTGTTTTCTCTCTTCCGCACTTGCATCCAGGTGTTGAGCTCCGTGAGGGAGTAATCCGGGTTCCCCAGGAACTTTGAGGAGGTGTGAGATCTCCAAAACCCAAACCCTAGGTTAGCCACTTCACTCCCAAACCCTCCGCCCATCATTCTTTTCTTTCCGCCAATCCCTAGCCTATCCCACTTCTCACGGCCTCTCTCTCCAAGTCCAGGCCGACCACCAGCATCCAGCTACAGTCCGGATACTATAGATCCAAAGCTCTTTCCAGAGGGAGTCGAATCAGCCTTCAAGAAAATCCGGATCTCAGCGACATCAGCCTTCAAGTTCTTCGAACTGGTAAATCCTTCCCGAGTCTCTGAATCCATCACTTGTTTTTCTTCTTCCCAGATCTTGAGTCCAGGAGAAGCCGACCCAGCCACGAGACCAGTATTGGAGGATCCATTGCAAAGATAGCCGAATCCGAGGATCCAACAATCTACCCGAGAGAGTTCTTCCACCCATATTCTGTGAAGATCACTGTCTGGTTGGTAACCCATCTCTCCTCTCTATTTCTGTCCTGTTGAAAGTTCAGAGCGAAACCCTAGGTCTGGGAGTTTCTCAACCCCCAGCGATCCGTTACTCTGAACTACTCTAATAACCTAGTTTTTCTAATTGTGCTTTCAATCATTACCTAGTTTACTTCAACTTAGTTTAACTTTACTTTGAGTCAAAGCCAATTTCTGAAATATATATATAAAAAAAAAAGAATTAATCTTAATTTTTACTTCCGCATACGCTTCTTTGTTCTTTGTTCTGCATCAGTTTTGGTAGCTTTGGAGATCTCTCACCTCCTCAAGGCTCCAATGGAACTCGGATTTACTCCCTCACGGAGCTCAACACTCAAAGAAGTGCGGAAGAAGAGAACACAAGGTTGCTCACACAAGAAAAGATTTCATTTACTCATTCTAATCAAAAGATTACATAAGGGTCCAATATATAGACCTTGCGAGAGAAACAAAATTACACTACTTCCCATGTGGGACTAAACATTCATCCTAAGCATGAAAAACTTTCCCTTGACCGACCAGGCTTTTTCCTTGGAGTGGGCGGCCTCAAATGCAAGGTGATGGCTTCATATGGCAGGTATGTGGGGCACCTCCTAGTTCTTCTCCTTAAGTCATGGGTTTTCCTTCCATGACTTGCTCTTTCTTGGAAGAAAATACTCATCTCCTAGTCTTTCTCCTTAAGTTATGGGTTTTCCTTCCATGACTTGCTCTTTCTTCTAAGAAAATACTCATCTCTTAGTCTTTCTCCCTAAGACTAGGCTCCTTCCATTCATAGCCAGGTACTTTAGGCAGGTGTGGGCGCCTACCTTGAAGTCCTCTCCAAGAAAAATCAACTGCTCCTTTAGCTTGGTTACTTTTGGCAGCTTGTGGGTGCCTTCCTTGACTTCTCCTAAGAAAATTTTCTTGCTCTTTTGGGCGTGGGGACCAGAGACACTGGGATGAAATGTGGCACCAATTGGTCCTTGGAGTGTGGCTGGGAGTGTGGCGTCCACTTGCATTTGGCCTTGGAAGAAAAAATGAGGCCCTAGGGAATGGCACCAACCTGGACTTGACTTGGATTTAGACTGAGTCAACATGACTCAACAAAATGAAATACAGACTCAAAGAAATAAAATAATCTGGTTGACCAGATCAACCCTTATTACAAACCCTAATCTTCGGGCAAGGTCATTTAGAGATCCAGATGGAACCCTGAAGTCTTCTTCTGATTCTGGTGCCCACACCAATTCTCCCGGGATGGGAGGAACTCGACCCTGTCGAGTAAGGCTCAAGTTGGCTCTGGTATCTCTCCAAGAGATCTGGATCCCGCTCTTGTAATTCATCTCGGGAGATCCAAGAGTCATCAGAATCTGACCTTCCTTGCCAGCGGACCAGGTATCTTTGGTATCCTCGATTACGAGTAGAGATAACCTGATCGTCCAGGATCTTTTCTATCTATTCTTTTCTCACTGGCCAGTTTGTTGGTGGACCACAGGGTTGGGTTCACTCTCAAGAACAGGATTAAGCTCAAAAGGCTCACTAGGAATCACAGCTGGCTCTCTATACTCAACTAGGTCTGTAATGTTGAAAGTGGGGCTAATGCCTAGTTCTGGAGGCAACTCGAGCACATAGGCATTGGATTCTACTCTCTTCACCACTCTAAATGGTCCAGCTCTTCTAGCATGTAACTTTCTAACAGTTCCAGGTGGAAACCGTTCATGCTTTAACCTAATCATTTCATAGTCTCCCTCAACAAAAGTTTTGACTCGCCTTTGAGAATCAGCCAACTTCTTATAAGTTTCATTACTTAAATTTATTTTGGCATGAATTTCTTTATGCAAGTCTTTTATATGCTGTGCAAAAACTTCAGTAGACTCGGAGACTCGTGTGTGGACTGGTAAAGGGGCTAGGTCAAGAGGTGTGTGAGGTTTGTTCCCATGCACAATTTCAAATGGACTCTTACCTGTAGACCTATTGACCGAGTCATTGTATGCAAATTTAGCCCTAGGTAAGTACAAATCCCAATTCCTAGTGTTTTCACCAACAAGACATCTTAGCAGATTGCCTAAGCTACGGTTCACTACCTCGGTTTGGCCATCAGTTTGGGGATGATAGGCAGTTGAAAACTTAAGTTTTGTCCCTAACTTATGCCAAAGGGTTTTCCAAAAATAGCTGGTGAACTGGACATCCCTATTTGAAACAATTGTCTTAGGTAGGCCATGGAGTCTAACTATCTCATTAAAGAACAGGGTGGCTACCTTAGATGCATCAAAAGTCTGGGAACAAGGCAAGAAGTGGGCCATCTTAGAAAATCGGTCGACTACGACACAGATAGAGTCATGCCTCCTCTGGGTCTTAGGCAAACCTAACACAAAGTCCATACTCACATCTTGCCAAGGACGATCTGGAACAGTGAGTGGGGTATAAAGGCCAGTGTTCTATTTTTGCTGTTTGGCAACAGCGCAGATCCGACACCTAGCCACAATGTGTGCTACATCTCTTTTTAAGCTAGGCCAGAAAAAGTGGTCTTCAACAGCCAGGGTGGTCTTGTCTTTTCCAAAATGGCCTGCTAGAACCCCAGCATGAATTTCCCAAATCAAAAATTCCCTAAGAGAAGTTCTAGGGATGCAAAGCCTATTCTTAAAGAGCAGAAAGCCATCTAAAAGGGTATAATCTTTATGATCACTAGATGGTCCTTGAGCTAGATCCTGATACACAGTCTTAAAATCTGGACATGACTCATATTCCTCTTTGATCTGCTCAAACCCTACGACTTCAGCCCTAACAGAATTCAATAATAAAGATCGACGACTAAGGGCATCAGCTACCTTATTTTCAGTCCTAGCCTTATGTTTCAAAACAAAAGTATGGGACTGGATATACTCTACCCACTTAGCATGCCTAGGGTTAAGCTTCTTCTGGGAATTCAGGAATCTAAGAGCCTCATGGTCCGAAAACAGCACAAATTCCAGCGGTAGCAAATAATGTCTCCAGTAACGCAAAGCTTGCACTACCGCATAAAATTCTTTATCATAGGTAAAATACCTAAGCTTAGTATCATTAAGTTTTTCACTAAAGAATGCTACGGGATGATTCTCTTGGCTTAGGACTCCACCTATGCCTACACCTGAAGCATCACAGGCAACCTCAAATACTTTAGAAAAGTCGGGTAACCTCAAAATGGGTGCCTGGGTCATCCTATCCTTATGATATAGGAAGGCTTTATGGGCTGCTTTAGTCCATTGAAATTCTCCCTTCCTAATACAGTCTGTGATAGGAGCAACTACAGTACTAAACCCCTTGATGAGTTGTCTATAGAAGGTAGCCAAGCCATGGAAACTCCTAACTTCATGCACACTGGTCGGCTCTGGCCATTCTACTATGGACCTAATCTTCTCTGGATCGGCAGCTACGCCGTCAGGGGTTACTACAAAACCAAGGAAGATAACTCTACTGGTCATGAATTCACACTTCTTGAGATTACCGTAGAGACTATCATTCCTCAAAACTTGGCAGACTTGTCTAAGGTGGCCTAGGTGGTATGCAGGGATCTTACTATAGATCAGGATGTCATCGAAATAGACCACTACAAACTTCCCTATGAAAGCTCTAAGCACCTGGGTCATAATCCTCATGAAAGTACTAGGGGCATTGGACAACCCAAAAGGCATAACAACCCATTCATAGAGACCATCCTTAGTTTTGAAAGTGGTTTTCCACTCATCCCCTGGTCTAATTCTAACCTGATGATAGCCGCACTTGAGATCAATTTTGGAAAAAAACCATTGCACCGGCCATCATATCTAGCATGTCATCTAGTCTAGGGATGGAGAACCTATACTTGATTGTGATTTTGTTGATGGCACGACTATCAACACACATCCTCCATGTGCCATCTTTCTTTGGGGTCAGTAGTGCAGGGACTGCACAAGAGCTAAGACTCTCTCTAATGAACCCCTTCCTCAACAATTCTCCAACCTGCTTTTGCAGTTCCTCATGCTCAGATGGATTCATACTATAATGGGGCAAGTTGGGTAAAGTAGCTCCTGGGATTAAATCTATGGAATGCTGGATATCCCTAAGAGGTGGAAGGTGGTCTGGCAGATCCTCGGGAAAAACATCTTCAAATTCTTCTAACAAAGGCCTAACTTCCTGAGGAGGCTCTAAGGGTGAAGGAGTCCTAAGTTCCTTAGTAGTCAACATTCAAATGGGTGAACCACTATGAATTTCTTGTTCAAGATCCTTAGCACTAATTAGGTTCACTCTAGTCTTCATCTCTTTGACCTTATTGGGTCCTTTAGCTACCTTGTCCTTAGGAGGGACTGAATGGATTGTGATCTTTTTCCCATTAAAACTAAAGATACAGGTATTGGATTTTCCTAAGAGGGTGGCATCATGATCATATAACCAAGGTCTCCCAAGAATTATACTGCTCACCCCCATGGGTAAGACATCACACCAAATCTTCTCTTGATAGGATTGCATCTTGATTTGGACCTGACATCTAGACTGGATGGGTATAGAGGTAGAGTCTACCCAAGAAACTTTATAGGGGTTGGGGTGGGGGACTGGGTTAAGCCTAACATTTTGACAGTGCTAGTAGAAATGGCATTCACACAGCTCCCACTATCTATGATGATCTTACATACCTTATCCCCTAATTTAAGGAAAGTCTGTAGGATGTTAGTCCTATGCCAATCCTCCTGAACTCTACTCTGGGACAGGATGCATCTCACAACTCCTAACTGGTCAGACTCTATGGGTTCCTCCTCTACTTCATACTCATCAACCAAGTTCATTCCGGCCTCATAAACTTCTTCTTCAAATTCCTCATTGGGCCCGGAATTCTCTTCCTTTTCCTCTTCTATGTAAAGGGATCTACGTGGGCACTGGCTAGAAACATGACCTACCCTATGGCACTTAAAACAGGCTATGGCTGTACACTGGCTGGAGATATGACCTGGTTTCTGACACTTAAAACAGGTGATACTAGAACTAGGGGTTCTCTGGGTGTTAGGTGCCTTACCTTTGTCCATGGGCCTAGGGGTGGGAATACCCTGAAAAGGTTTGCTAGGGGTAACTTGGCTAGGTCCATTTCTTGGGATTGGGGCACTAACCCTAGACGGTATAGGTCCTCTCTGAAATTTCTCAGTGTTCAGTGCAATCTGATAGGCTTGGTCTTAGTCAATAACCTCTCTCAGAAACAACTCCCTCTTAATGTCTTCTCTAAGTCCAGCCCTAAATCTAGACAAAGTGACCTCATGGGCTTCACTCACATCACATCTCATCAAGTACTCATCAAAGGTGGCTATGTAGTCTGAGACAGATCGGTTCCCTTGTTTCAAGGTTTGCCATTGGTCTAACAGATTTTGCTGGTATGAAATGGGTAGGTACTTATCTCTAAGCTTCTCTTTCATACCCTGCCAAGTGGTTATGGGCTCAACATTTCGTCTCCTAGTGGTTAGCTCAATGTTCCCCCAGTATAACCTAGCTTGACGCACTAACTTCATCTTGGCAAACTTGAACTTCCTTTCCTCAGACATGGTATACCACTCAAAGTACTGGTCCATCTCACCCTCCCAATCAGAATACACCTTAGGGTTTAAGCTACCATCAAAAGTGGGTGCATCTAATTTGATGTTCCGGATGAACCTATCATCTCTATCTTCAAGCTCTGGGTCAGGCCTCCTATGATTAGGTTCAGGATCTCTGTATAAAGATCTTCTAGGCTCCTGGTGTGGGTGAGGTTGAGGCACATTAAAATCTGGGTCAAGAGTCCAATTCTGATGTCTAGGTTCCTCAAGTACTTGGACTCGATCCCTAAGCTGGGTAAGATCCTCACGGACTTGATCCCTAAACAGGGCAACAGTATCAGTCATATCCTGACTCAATTTGGTCATACTTTCGGTAAGAGTTCTAATCATGGCCTCTAAATCAGGTTGGATTTGACCAGGTTGGTAGGGTACCCCATTCTGGGTGGACATGATGATGCAAGCAAGCACATCAAATGAGACTCGACTGAAACGACTACGGGCTAACTAGACCTAGAGCCCAAACTAGATGCCCAATCAGAGTGGCAAGCTAGCCTATAGTAACTCGGGACTCAACCAGGAAGGTGTAAGGGGAGTGTTAGGTCCCTAATTGCCAATCCTAGACACCAATCAGTAATTTGCTAGGTAGGCGGACCAGCACACAAGTCCTTCAGGATAGAATCCCTGAACCACCCTTCTAGACACTGAGTACAAAGCACACATAGAGTAACTAGAAAAACTGACTCAACACTAGCCTAGACCCGACCAGTTGGTGTCCCTAGCCTACTAGGGCAAATTAGGTCTAATTAATTTTAAGATTAAAGGCTTAGGTTCGAATGCACAGGAGGTGATTTGGGCTAATGAGAGGGTCTCAATCCTCCCCTTATGTTGCAACTTCAGTGCCCTTAAGATAGATTCAAATAAAAAAATAGCTTGCAGAAAATAAAAAAGCAGAACAGTAGTAAAATTGATCTAAGAAAATCTACAGAAATTAATAAATCATGAAAAATTTATGTAAATTACTTTCAATTATACTGGTTCCAAAAAAATAAGAATTACTTAATTTGGAATTTTTACAGGGAGAAACAATTTGAATAACAGGATAGTTACTGGTAGAAAACAAAACGTGTGTCCTGTTTACAATCCCTGCCTAGAAGTTATAACCCAGCGGCACCCTACACGCCCTAGGAACCCCCATGGAATGGGAGGAGGAGACTTGCGTCTCTCTTGTTCCTAGGACCAGACGGCCAGGGGAGTCTACTCCAGGCAGCAAAAGTAAAAAGGAACGAAAAATAATCAAACAAGCAAGAACCCTAGACAGGGCTCTGATACCAAAAATGATGCAAAACAAATAAGATGATGCGATGCGGAAGTAAATTAAGACTATTTTTTTTTTTTTTTTTGTGTTTTATTAGAAGTTGGCTTGACTCAAAAACAAGGCTAACTAATATTAAAAGAAAATATGCACTAAAAGAAAGCACAATTCAAAAGAGTATATTATCAGAGTAATAAAGAAGTAAGATCGCTGGGGATTGAAAAATCCTAGACCTAGGGTTTCCTCCTCTTTCAAGAAACAGACGAAGAGAGAAGAGAAGGTTTTATATCTGACTGTGATATCTCTCTTTGCTTCAATTGAAGGACACTCTCGAGCAGATTGTAGGATCCTTGGAGACGGGGTATCTTCGCAATGGATCCTCAGATTGTAGTCCTATGGCAAGGTTGGCCTTCTTCTCGTACTCTGGATCTGGAAAGGATGAAGAACAAGATAAGGATGTAAGAAACTCAAGGAAGAGACCTTTACCTAGGATAGCTCCGGACTGCTCAAACTTTGAAGATGAGGGAAGAGTATGGAGGTGGCAGTGGAAGATGGAGTGGATTTAGGGTTTGGCTGGTAGGGTGGCGGCTTGCAGATGAAAAGGACCTAGGGCTTGATATAGTGGGCGGTGACTTGGAGAAGGAGATGTCAGCCTTGAATGAAGTGGGAATAGGGTCTACGAATTTGGGTGTTGGCGGCTAGGATGATGAAAGGAAATTAGGGTTGGCGGCCAGGGATGAAAGCAGGGCAGGGTTTTGGTAACTTTGGAGATCTCTCACCTCCTCAAGGCTCCAATTGAACCCGGATTTACTCCCTCACGGAGCTCAACACTCAAAGAAGTGCGGAAGAAGAGAACACAAGGTTGCTCAACACAAGAAAAGATTTCATTTACTCATTCTAATCAAAAGATTACATAAGGGTCCAACATATAGACCTTGCAAGAGAAACAAAATTACACTACTTCCCATGTAGGACTAAACATTCATCCTAAGCATGAAAAACTTTCCCTTGACCGACCAGGCTTTTTTCCTTAGAGTGGGCGGCCTCAAATGCATGGTGATGGCTTCATATGGCAGGTATGTGGGGCACCTCCTAGTTCTTCTCCTTAAGTCATGGGTTTTCCTTCCATGACTTGCTCTTTCTTGGAAGAAAATACTCATCTCCTAGTCTTTCTCCCCAAGACTAGGCTCCTTCTATTCAGAGCCAGGTACTTTAGGAAGGTGTGGGTGCCTACCTTGAAGTCCTCTCCAAGAAAAATCCCCTGCTCCTTTAGCTTGGTTACTTTTGGCAGCTTGTGGGCGCCTTCCTTGACTTCTCCTATGAAAATTTTCTTGCTCTCTTGGGCGTGGTGACCAGGGCCACTGGGATGAAATGTGGTGCCAACTAGTCCTTGGAGTGTGGCTGGGAGTGTGGCGTCCACTTGCATTTGGCCTTGGAAGAAAAAATGACGTCCTAGGGAATGGCGCCAACCAGGACTTGACTTGGATTTAGACTGAGTCAACATGACTCAACAAAATGAAATGCAGACTCAAAGAAATAAAATAATCTGGTTGACCAGGTCAACCCTTATTACAAACCCTAATCTTCGGGCAAGGTCATTCAGAGATCCAGATGGAACCCTGAAGTCTTCTTCTGATTCTGGTGCTCGCACCAGCCACCTCTTCCTGAGATAATCTAGGTTGCCAAATGAGAGGTAATCCAGATTATCACTATAACATAGATTACCTAGTGGGGACACCAGAGGTACCAGAATAAGACAAAGGCTTCTCAACCCTCTATGGATTACTTAGTAGTGTTTGAGTCCATTTGTAATAAAGGCTTAGCCTAATTGAGTTATCATTTGAGTCATGTACCAGTTAGCTCATGTTGAGCTAGTTTTTTTTCTGAGCTTGTATGTAGCATTTGATCCATACCATTAGGATTTTGGATCAGTCGATCAAGTCAGCTCATGTTAAGCTAATCATATTCTGAGTCTTGTAATCATGTCCAGTTGTATTGAGTCTGTATTGAGTTAAGCCCAGTCGAAGAAGACTCAAGCATTTGAAAGACACCACCCAGCATGCCACCTCAGTAGTCGCATGGAGTCCCAGTCACCCTTGGATTTTTCCACCTAGGATTACTTGGAGGATCATGAAGTCGGCCCATGCATGAGGAGTTGATGACCACATCCCGGCACACCCCTTCCACACCCCAAGCACACCGACTCCACCCGCCAGCACGACAAGAAGGAATGTCAAAGTAGATAAACATGAATCCCTTGATTCAGGCCAGCTTGCTTAGGAAAGAAGTGGTCCCCACCTTTGGATGTCCACTACTTACCTTGTTTGGAGGAATTTTGTATGGCATAAGAGTGTTTTCTTCCATATATTCAGCCCCACACTTTAGGAAGAAAGTGGTCACCTCTTATTTTCCTTGTTTTCTTTTGCTTGGGTCCTAAGTCTCATGACTCTATATAAGGGACTCCTTGTATGAAGATTTGAAAACTTTTAATCATGAAATAATATTGAAATTCTCCAATTGTTGTGTGCTACCTACTGTGTGCTAAAAGGGATTCTGTATGTGCCCTTCTTCTTCTCGGTGTTCTGTGCCTAGCCTCCAATCACCATCCTGCTCTACAAACCCTAGCTACCCTCTTCAAACAACCTCTTCCCCTTGCTATTTTTCCTTTCTTACTTCATACCTACTGTGTTTCTAACCCTTGGAAGGTTGTTTGCAGGTCCCTCGACTTCGACTAATCCAACGACTCCAGTCGGCCCGCAATCGGATCACCAACAGACAGATGGGAATTCGTGGGTCTCTGGCTTGATTTTCCAGGCCGCATCCGGGAGTGAGAGCGATCTCTTCGCATACGATCTACACCAGGCACTTCAACCATTGCCAGGTATACCCCCTCTGCCACTAGTAGCCCTATTGTAGGTGAACTAGCCCAACCGAGGCTTCTCAGTCTTGGTAGTCCCTTTTTCTATTGCTTATCAAGTCCTGTTATGCATGCCTTTAGCTTCTTATTTTCATATAGAACTCTTTACATTGTTACTTGGTCTGATCTTCGGGATTAAAACATATAACTCAATATTTAAAAATACAAAAAAATAATTGCATGCATATATAGTTCCGCATCATTTGGTATCATAGCCTGTTTGGGCTCAGTTCTCTTTGGATATTTGGATCGGGTGCTTCACCATGGCCGTCTGATCATAGGAGACTAGTAAGGCTTCAAAACCCTCTTTTCTAATCGATGGGATCTCCTATGGCAGTAGGGGTGCCGCTGTGAATGACCCCTGAAGAAGAACACAAAGAGTTCCTTTAGGATTTTTTTTTTTTTGGCCTTTCAGTATATATCATGTTCTTTTAATTGTTTCTACTTGTATAGAACTCAAAAGATTCTAAAATTTATTTTGATAGATTCTTCATAATTCAAGTTAATTTTTAGAATTTTATCAAGAATTATTTCGGTTTGTGTATTTTTACCTAGCCGAAACACTACCTGAGAATAGTTATGTTATGTTTTGGTAGCAAAGACGATTTTGGAAAGTTCAGGGTTTTTTTCGTATAATCTTTGCATATCTTTAATTTTTGCATATTTTCTGCATATTAGATCATAATCTTTAATTATCTCTCAGTTTAAGAAAAATCCTAAAATAAAAAAAAGATTTACATATATTCAAAAAATACCAAAACACCTAAACCCTAATTTGCATCTTCATCTGCCTGCCATCATTGCATAAATTACTTTCTATCCAAGATAAGGGAAGGAGATCATTATCTTTCCTTAGCCTAAAACCACCATCTTTGCATTCAATCCCAAGCCTAATTTAAAATTAACTAGACTTAATTTACCCTAGTGGGCTAGGGACACCCATCAATTCATTATGAGATGACTAGTGCACCCAATTCATTTCCTATTACTGGATACTGGTGTCTAGGTAAGAGGTATAGAGTTAAACGACCTAAGCAGATTGGTGGTTCCTTAATTGGTACCCTGCGAGAGCAGGGGGTACTCCCACCATCCCACCTCTTGGCCAGATTGAAGGATTATGATTTGAGTTGTGTATAAATTGAGTCAACCCATTCTGATTGGGCTCTAGGTCTAGGTAGATGTAGTCGAGTCAGTGTTGAGTCTTGCATGTGCACTAGATTAGGAGTCCCATTTCATCCACCATCTCCCTGAACCCATGGATAAGCTGGAAGCCAAGATTCAAGCCCTTGTAGACCTACTAGCCCAGGTGAATACCCAGATGACCCAGTCCAATACCTGATGTGGCAGGATCACTGACATGGAGCAGCTGTCAGACACCACGTCAAGGAAGATGCCACGTCAGGGAAGACCGCCATCTCTCCTCTGCCAGATCGAGCCCCTCGAGATCGAGCCCTGTGGTTGGGGCCGAACTCAGCCCTCACCCGCCAGGTGGAGTATCTCTCCGAGGTCGAGCCCTCTAGCCCGGAGCGGCCACCAGTCCTCCGCCAGATCGAGCCCCTCAAGATTGGGCCCTGTGGTCGGGGTCGAGCTCAGCCCTCACCACCCATGTGGAGTCTCTCTCCAAGGTAGAGCCCTCTGGGCCGGAGCCGCCACCTGTCCTTTGCCAGATCGATCCCCTCGAGATTGAGCCCTGTGGTCGGGTTGAGCTCAGCCCTCACCCCCTACGTGAAGTCTCTCTCCGAGGTAGAGCCTTCTGGGCCAGAGCCGCCACCTATCCTTCGCCAGATCGAGCCCCTCGAGATTGAGCCCTGTAGTTGGGGTCGAGCTCAGCCCTCACCCGCCACGTGGAGTCTCTCTCCGAGGTCAAGCCCTCTAGGCCGGAGCCACCACCTGTTCTCTGCCAGATCGAGCCCCTCGAGATTGAGCCTTGTGGTCGAGGTCGAGCTCAGCCCTCACCCACCACGTGGAGTCTCTCTCCGAGGTCGAGCCCCTGGGCTGGAGCCGCCACCTGTCCTCCGCCAGATCGAGCCACTCGAGATCGAGCCCTGTGGTCGGGGTCGAGCTCAGCCCTCACCTGCCATGTGGAGTCTCTCTCCGAGGTCGAGCACTCTGGGCCGGAGCCGCCACCTGTCCTCCGCCATATCGAGCCCCTTGAGATCGAGCCCTATGGTTAGGGTCGAGCTCAGCCCTCACCCGCCACGTGAAGTCTCTCTCTGAGGTCAAGCCCTCTGGGCCGGAGCCGCCACCTGTCCTCCGCCAGATCGAGCCCCTTGAGATCGAGCCTTATGGTCAGGGTCGAGCTCAGCCCTCACCCACCATATGGAGTCTCTCTCCGAGGTTGAGCCCTCTAGGCTGGAGCCGCCACCTATCCTCCACCAGATCGAGCCCCTCGAGATAGAGCCCTGTGGTCGGGGTCGAGCTTAGCCCTCACCCGCCATGTGGAGTCTCTCTCCGAGGTTGAGCCCTCTGGGCCAGAGCCGCCACCTATCCTCCACCAGATCGAGCCCCTCGAGGTCGAGCCCTGTGGTCGAGGTCGAGCTTAACCCTCACCCCCCATGTGGAGTCTCTCTCCAAGGTCGAGCCCTCTAGGAAAGAGCCGCCACCCGTCCTCCGCCAGATCGAGCCCTGCCTCCCTTGCTCGGCCTCTAGCTCGGATAAAGGTGGGAGGATAGTGTCATCACCCCAAGACATTGGTTAGCCACCCAAGGACTACGGAAAAGCACCCACCATATCGCAATAACTGCCTATCCGCCCGACTACCAAGAGGATGGGCTAGTTAGAGAGCACAAGTCTTGGGGGCGGCGGCACCCGGATTGAGGCTCTGCCAAGCTTTCCGGAATGGGGTGACCAGAGAGAATATCAGAGCGAATAGAAGTTTCCCCTATTGCATGTCAGGAAAGACGTCCTGTCCATGGCACGGTACCCCACCGCACGCGCCTACCAGCCCAACAAGGATCCCAAGGCAAGTGTCCAACGGTCACTTTGACTACAAAGAACAATCGACATCTCTAAAGGTGGAGGTAACAAGAAAAAAATGCAACACTGGTGCAAGCTCAACTAGTAGGGCGAAGCACCACCACCACCACTAAACAACAGGTAAAGGAGAAGCGGCTAAGCAGAGAATCCCTCTAGCTCCGTCGTCGTTCTCCTCCCGAGACAGTTTTGTTTTCATTCTCATACCATTCACTCCTCCAACCATGGAGTCCATCAAGAGGGGCTCGACCAAGAGGATCTGTTCCCCTGGATCGTCACTGACTTGACCGTCGTAGTGACCCCACCGGAATCCTTGGCCCGGGTCACTAACCCTGTCCTTTGTAGGTCCGGCCGAGACGGGACCTCCCAGGAACATCAAGCCATGCACCCCGGCGCCGACAGCAGCTACAAGCCACAACGATCTTGGCGGCAACAGATTGGCATGCCAGGAAGGGGGATGGAGCAAGACTCATCGCAGGATGATGGGTCCAGCATAAGCCATTCCCCATTCTTCTTACAAGCAGTTCTCCAGAAGGATGGTGACAACATGAGCAAGGAAGGCTTCCACCAGCCATGCGGGGGACCACCCATCCCGGGAGAACCCGCACCACCAGGAGGAGGAGCCCCCCGCTCCTGTTCAACCACCTCCGTCGGAGTCCCAGCCGGTCGCGCTCACCTAGCAGATGTAAATCCTCACCATGGCAGTGCGCCAGCTCCAGCACCAACACTGGTCCTTGGCTACCCAACAGCAGCTAGGGACCCCCATGGCCCATGTTGCAGCCCCCGCGACAGCCTGCGTTCCTTCCAAGGAAGACCTTCGCAGCCATGGGCCACTACTGACAACCGCGGTAGCCATCAAACTCTGATTAAGAGATGACGAGCTGGCCCTATCGATAGGGAGAGCAGCTCACCAAGCCTTGAGCGGGCAGTGCCCAAACCCCGCAGAGGCAGAAAGAGCAAGACCCCCCGTCACGGTGGCCACACATCCATGTCACCTTCTCGGTCTCCTTCGGCGAAGGGGTCTACTGATGAAGCCATCAGGCACATGGCAGAGAAGCACCTGGAGGAACATAAGCACAAGCTAGTGAAGCTCTCCCACCGGTTTGCCAACATGCAGGGCTTTGCTAGTGAGCCAGCGGGCTATGATGCCCATCCCCCATTCTCCAAAGAAATCCAAATGGAGTCGATCCTGCATCAGTTCCGGATGTCACAGGTGGACCCTTACGATGTGACCACCGACCCCCTGGACCACCTGGAAAGCTACCGGGTCCTCAGAGGGTCCAAGGGGCCACCGATGCCCTCCTTTGTATCGCCTTTCCTGCCACTCTCCGGAAAGTAACCCGGGTGTGGTTCACCCATTTGGAGCCGGAGAGCATCAACTCTTTCGCCGAGTTAGGGCAGAAGTTCGTGGCCCACTTCGACGCCTGTGAAAAGTTGCCACAAGAGGCAGACAGCCTCTTCTCCATCTGACAGCAGGATCGTGAGCCCCTGCGGGACTACGTGGCCCGCTTCAAGGCTGCCGCATTGGAGATTTATAACCTTGATGAGCTAGTTGCCATGCTGGCACTGAAGCGAGGGTTTGACCTCTCGCCTGACCTACTCGCTCAACAAGAAGGCCCCCAAGACTTATTTCGATGATGAGGGATAGATGGGATAGGATCGTTGGCAAGCCTAGAAGTCACATAAATTAGGGTACAATTTTTTTTTGGTATTTTTTTCTCTAGGGGTGGCGAAGGAACAGTGGGGATCTAGGATAGGAATCTGGATCTCATGAACTTTGGGACTCACCCTAACGAAGAGACCTCTCACCTCTAGGGCATTACACCCTCCTCGATACTTGGAGATGCTAGGATGGATCTCAAAGGCCACGAGGGGATAGAGAAGATGGAATGGGAAGGGGGATAACTAGGGCATCACGCCCGAAGGCAAAGGACAGAAGAATCACTCTTCTAAAAAACTCAAATTTTTTATGAACTGAACTGAACTGATTTTTTTTACAAAGGACTGAGGGTGGTATTTATAGACCTGTCCAACCCTTATTTGAATTTGAATACAGGATAAAAAGATAGGGATGACTCAAATTCAAATACAAGATAGGATAAGATAAGCATATCCATATCTCAATCCTAACCAACCAAATCCTAATTCAAATTTCAAACAAAAGATAAATCCTAAATAAATTTATTCTAGAAATGCTCCAAGATCCATGCCACTCCGGGATCCGTGCTGCTCCGAGATTCGAGCGGGCCGATGTCCCCATCATTCCCCTGAGGTGGGGAAAACTTGACTCTATCGAGTTTGGATCAGGCTCCAGCTTCAGCTTGACTTCAGGCTCCGGGAACTCCAAACTTTTAGCTTGACATAACCATGATTTTTATTTTAATCAACGTTGCTTTGAAAATGGTATAGCTTTGAGATCGGTGTGCTTCGAAATCTGTGCTACTTTAAACAGCGTGCAGATCTAAAATCTGTGCTGAGTTGAAGTTGGCAAGAGGGAGGCCCGGAGATGCTTTCATGTTCGTGCAAAGCATCTCCTAGTGCTTTGACAGCTGTGCATAACGGGGGGCTCGCGGGGAGGCCGGCATCGGTGAGGGGCGGAAGGGATCCGACAGGGTGACGATGGCCATGGCAGCAGGGAGGAGCGGGCGGACGTCGGTGTGTCATCATGGGCGGAGACGGTGGCAACGGGAGGGAGTTCCAGCGGCTTAGCATCTCAACTGACAGCAGCAAGGAGGAGAAACAGATGGCTGGTGGTTCTGAACAGAGGAGAGGAGGCCGACGGTGGTTCGGGTCACAAGAGGAAGAGAGCGGGTGGTTTGCTGGAACGGATCGGGCGGATATGGGAGATATGTGCGGTGGTCGGGCGGCAGAGATAATGGACGACGAGCTCCTCGTCGGTGGGGTGGAATTGAAAACCCGGCGACAGGTTGAGCTCAGCATCGATAGGGAGAGGATGGCACGGTTCCCTCAGCTCATTTTCTCCAGCCGGTGTCGGCGGGGGATGTTGGGGTTCAGAGGTGGAAGGTCCGGCAGGGAGGATGGTGCTTGCGGCGCAGATTCAAGGATCTGATGGGAGGCGGAGGTGCTGTCGATCTCCGGCTGTGCGTTGGGCGGACTCGGCTCGAGGCATGGAAGGCAGCAACAGAGTGGATGGAAGAGGAGGTGCGATTCGGTGAAGACTTGGAACGAGGCAGAGAGGAGGGGGTTCGGCCTGGGTGGAGGCTGATGGAGGTGATGCTGGCATTCCCGGTTGGAGGCGGAGGAATGGGGCTTCCGGCGGGAGCGTCGATGAGCTTGATCCCGTGAGAGGCGAGGGCACCGGACTCTGCAAGGGCGATGAGGTAGGCCGTGACCTTGCATCGGAGAGGGGCATCGGTCACAGGCATAGGTGAGCATGATGTGGCTAGCACCGACCTGGGCGAGCTTCAGGGGAGCCAGTGTCTTGGTGTCTACAGGCGGTGAAAGTCTTCCGGACGGATTGCATGAGGGCAATGCCACCGAAGGCTTGCATGAGGGTGTTGAGGGCACCAAACTGGGCAAAGTCGATCAGGGCGGTGCGAAAGAAGTAGCGCATTCCCGATGGCAGGAGCAAGGGGCTGGTGATGGAGGCGAAGAGGCGCCCGAGCATGGCGGCGATCTTGAACAGATGGTTGTTGGGGAATCTGAGTTTGGGAAAGAAACGTACCCTAAATTTTCTTTGCTCTGATACCAAATTGATGAGGGATAGATGGGGTAGGGTCGTTGGCGAGCCTAGAAGTCACCTAAATTAGGGTACTATTTTTTTTGGTATTTTTTTATCAAGGGGTGGCAAAAGAACAGTGGGGATGTGGGATAGGAATCTGGATCTCATGGACTTTGGGACTCACCCTAATGAAAAGACCTCTTACCTCTTGGGCATTACACCCTCCTCGTTACTTGGAGGCGCTAGGATGGATCTCAAAGGCCACGAGGGGATAGAGAAGATGGAATGGGAAGGGGGATAACTAGGGCATCACGCCCATGCCCGAAGGCGAAGGACAGAAGAATCACTCTTCTAAAAAACTCAAATTTTTTTATGAACTGAACTGAACTGATTTTTTTTACAAATGATTGAGGGTGGTATTTATAGACCTGTCCAACCCTCATTTGAATTTGAATACAGGATAAAAAGATATAGATGACTCAAATTCAAATACAAGATAGGATAAGATAAGCTTATCCATATCTCAATCCTAACCAACCAAATCCTAATTCAAATTTCAAACAAAAGATAAATCCTAAATAAATTTATTCTAGAAATGCTCCAAGATCCATGCCACTCCGGGATCCGTGCTGCTCCGAGATTTGAGCGGGCCGATGTCCCCATCATTCCCTTGAGGTGGGGAAAACTCAACTCTGTCATTTTTGGGTCAGGCTCCAGCTTCAGCTTGACTTCAGGCTCCGGGAACTCCAAACTTTTAGCTTGACATAACCATGATTTTTTTTTAATCAACTTTGCTTTGAAAATGGTACAGCTTTGAGATCGGTGTGCTTTGAAATCTGTGCTGCTTTAAAGAACGTGCATATCTGAAATCTATGCTGAGTTGAAGTCGGCAAGAGGGAGGCCCAGAGATGCTTTCATGTTCGTGCAAAGCATCTCCTGGTGCTTTGACAGCCATGCAAAACGGGGGGCTCGCAGGGAGGCCCGCATCGACGAGGGGCGGAAGGGATCCGACAGGGCGGCGACGGCCATGGCAGCAAGGAGGAGCAGGCGGATGTCGTTGTCTCGTCATGGGCGGAGATGGTGGCAACGGGAGGGAGATTCGACGGCTTAGCTATCTCGGCTGACGGCAGCAGAGTGGAGAAACGGATGGCCGGTGGTTCTGAACAGAGGAGAGGAGGCCGACGGTGGTTCGGGTCACAAGAGGAAGAGTGCGGGTGGTTTGCTAGAACAGATCGGGCGGATATGGGAGATATGTGCGGTGGTTGGTCGGCAGAGATAATAGACGATGAGCTCCTCGTCGGTGGGGTGGAATCGGAAACCCGACGACAGGTTGAGCTCAGCCTCGGCAGGGAGAGGAGGGCACGGTTCCCTCGGCTCATTCTCTCCAGCGGGTGTCGGCGGGGGATGTTGGGGTTCGGAGGTGGAAGGTCCGGCAGGGAGGATGGTGCTTACGGCGCCGATTCAAGGATCTGGTCGGAGGTGGCGGTGCTGTCGATCTCCGGCTGTGTGTTGGGCGGACTCGGCTCGGGGCGTGGAAGGCGGCAACAGAGCGGACGAAAGAGGAGGTGCAATTTGGTGAAGACTTGGAATGAGGCAGATAGGAGGGGGTTCGGCTTGGGTGGAGGCTGATGGAGGCGATGCTGGCATTCCCGGTTGGAGGCGGAGGAATGGGGCTTCAGGCGGGAGCGTCGATGAGCTTGATCCCGCGGGAGGCGAGGGCACCGGACTCGGCAAGGGCGATGAGGTAGGCCATGACCTTGCATCAGAGAGGGGCATCGGTCATAGGCATAGGTGAGCACGATGTGGCTAGCACCGACCTGGGTGAGCTTCAGGGGAGCCGGTGTCTTGGTGTCTACAGGCGGCGAAAGTCTTCCGGACGGATTGCATGAGGGCGATGCCACCGAAGGCTTGCATGAGGGTTGTGAGGGCACCAAACTAGGCAAAGTCGATTTGGGCGGTGCGAAAGAAGTAGCGCATTCCCGATGGCAGGAGCAAGGGGCTGGTGATGGAGGCGAAGAGGCGCCCGAGCATGGCGGCGATCTTGAACAGATGGTTGTGGGGGAATCTGAGTTTGGGAAAGAAACGTACCCTAATTTTTCTGGGCTCTGATACCAAATTGATGAGGGGTAGATGGGGTAGGATCGTTGTCTAGCCTAGAAGTCAACTAAATTAGGGTACTATTTTTTTTGGTATTTTTTTCTCGAGGGGTGGCGAAGGAACAGTGGAGATGTAGGATAGGAATCTGGATCTCATGGACTTTGGAACTCACCCTAACGAAGAGACCTCTCACCTCTAGGGCATTACACCCTCCTCGATACTTAGAGGCGCTATGATGGATCTCAAAGGCCACGAGGGGATAGAGAAGATGGAATGGGAAGGGGTATAACTAGGGCATCACGCCCATGCCCGAAGGCGAAGGACAGAAGAATCACACTTCTAAAAAACTCAATTTTTTTTATGAACTGATCTGAACTGATTTTTTTTACAAAGGACTGAGGGTGGTATTTATAGACCTGTCCAACCCTCATTTGAATTTGAATACAGGATAAAAAGATAGGGATGACACAAATTCAAATACAAGATAGGATAAGATAAGCCTATCCATATCTCAATCCTAACCAACCAAATCCTAATTCAAATTTCAAACAAAAAATAAATCCTAAATAAATTTATTCTAGAAATGCTCTAAGATCCATGCCACTCCGGGATCTGTGCTGCTCCGAGATTCGAGCTGGCCGATGTCCCCATCATTCCCCTGAGGTGGGGAAAACTCGACTCTGTCGAGTTTGGGTCAGGCTCCAGCTTCAGCTTGACTTCAGGCTCTGAGAACTCCAAGCTTTTAGCTTGACATAACCATGATTTTTTTTTAATCAACTTTGCTTTGAAAATGGTACAACTTTGAGATCGGTGAGCTTTGAAATCTGTTTCGCTTTAAAGAGCATGCAGATATGAAATCTGTGCTGAGTTGAAGTCGGCAAGAGGGAGGCCCGTAGATGCTTTCATGTTCGTGCAAAGCATCTCCTAGTGCTTTGACAGCCGTGCAGAATGGGGGGCTCGCGGGGAGGCTGGCATCGGCTTGGGGTGGAAGGGATCCGATAGGGCGGCGACGACCATGGCAGCAGGGAGGAGCGGGCGGACATCGATGTGTCATCATGGGCGGAGACGGCGGCAACGAGAGGGAGTTCCGGTGGCTTAGCGATCTCGGCTGATGGTGGCAGGGAGGAGAAATGGATGGCCGTTGGTTCTGAACGGAGGAGAGGAGGCCGACGGTGGTTCGGGTCACAAGCGGAAGAGAGCAGGTGGTTTGCTGGAATGGATCGGGCGGATCTGGGAGATATGTGCGGTGGTCGGGTGGCAGAGATAATGGACGATGAGCTCCTCGTCGGTGGGGTGGAATCGGAAACCCGGTGACAAGTTGAGCTCAGCCTCGACAGGGAGAGGAGGGAACGGTTCTCTCGGCTCGTTCTCTCCAGCTGGTGTCGACGGGGGATGTTGGGGTTCGGAGGTGGAAGGTCCGGCAGGGAGGATGGTGCTTGCGGTGCCGATTGAAGGATCTGGTGGGAGGCGGCGGTGCTGTTGATCTCCGGCTGTGCGTTGGGCAGACTTGGCTCGGGGCGGGGAAGGCGGCAACAGAGCGGACGGAAGAGGAGGTGCGATTCAGTGAAGACTTTGAACGAGGCAGAGAGGAGGGGGTTTGGCCTGGGTGGAGGCTGATGTAGGCGATGCTAGCATTCCCGGTTGGAGGCGGAGGAATGGGGCTTCAGGCTGGAGCATTGGTGAGCTTGATCCCGCGGGAGGCGAGGGCACCGGACTTGGCAAGGGCGATGAGGTAGGCCGTGACCTTGCATCGGAGAGGGGCATCGGTCGCAGGCGTAGGTGAGCACGATGTGGCTAGCACCGACTTGGGCGAGCTTCAGGGGAGCCGGTGTCTTGGTGTCTACAGGCGACGAAAGTCTTCCGGACGGATTGCATGAGGGCGATGCCACCGAAGGCTTGCATGAGAGTTGTGAGGGCACCAAACTGGGCAAAGTCGATAAGGCCGGTGCGAAAGAAGTAGCGCATTCCCGACGGCAGGAGCAAGGGGCTGGTGATGGAGGCGAAGAGGCGCCCGAGCATGGCGGCAATCTTGAATAGATGGTTGTGGGGGAATCTGAGTTTGGGAAAGAAACGTACCCTAATTTTTCTGGGCTCTGATACCAAATTGATGAGGGATAGATGGGGTAGGATAGTTGGCGAGCCTAGAAGTCACCTAAATTAGGATACTATTTTTTTTGGTATTTTTTCTCGAGGGGTGGCGAAGGAATAGTGGGGATGTAGGATAGGAATCTGGATCTCATGGACTTTGGGACTCACCCTAACGAAGAGACCTCTCACCTCTAGGGCATTACACCCACCTCGATACTTGGAGGTGCTAGGATGGATCTCAAAGGCCACGAGGGGATAGAGAAGATGGAATGGGAAGGGGTATAACTAGGGCATCACGCCCATGCCCGAAGGTGAAGGACAGAAGATCACTCTTCTAAAAAACTCAAATTTTTTTATGAACTGAACTGAACTGATTTTTTTTACAAAGGACTGAGGGTGGTATTTATAGACTTGTCCAACCCTCATTTGAATTTGAATACAGGATAAAAAGATAGGGATGACTCAAATTCAAATACAAGATGTGATAAGATAAGCCTATCCATATCTCAAACCTAACCAACCAAATCCTAATTCAAATTTCAAACAAAAGATAAATCCTAAATAAATTTATTATAGAAATGCTCGATTATCCATGCCACTCCGGGATCCGTGCTTCTCCGAGAATCGAGCGGGCCGATGTCCCCATCATGCGAGCTCCTCCTCCAAGCCCAAAAGTATATCTATGCTGAGGAGGCTGATCGTACGAGGCGAGAGCTTGACGGGAAGCCACCGAAGAAGTCGACCCCCACCGAGACGCCCGGGACCCGGAAGCCAAGGCCTCAGGTTCCAAACTCCCGGAGGGGGCCGAGACTGAATGGCACTCCCATTCGTGAGGAGAGTTACACCCCTCTTAGCGCGGGCACCAGACTCAGAAGAAGACTTCAGGGCTCTATCTGGATCTCTGATTGACCTTGCCCGAAGAATTAGGATTTTCTGGTTTTGTAATAAGGGTTGACCTGATCAACTCAATTTTGAGTCTGTAATTTTGTCATTTCAATTTTTGTTGGGTCATGTTGACTCAGTCCAAGTCCAAGGCCAAGGTAGGTGTCATTCCCTTTGCCATAGGGCACCACATTTTCCAGCTACAAGTGGGTGCCACACTCCCTGCCACATCTCCATCCAGTGTACCTTGGTACCCACGCCTCAAGTAAGTAGGTTCTTTTTTTCTTGCACCACTTGGGGGAGAAATCCATCAAGATACCTCAATCCAAGGAGGAGCCAACTTCTTTCCAGATAAACCCAAGCCAGGATGGCAAGAATTTTTCTTGAAGAGAGGATCAAGGAGGTGCCCCACAATGTTCCATAAAAATCCAAGTTATAAAAGGGAAGAGAGCATGTCTTGGGGAGAAAATCAAGGAGGCATCCAAAAGTTTCCTAAAGTGCCAAAGCCATGAAAGGAAGAAGCCTAAACTTGTAGAGCAAGACTAGGAGGTGTCCAAAAGAGCCAAACCATGAAGGGAAAATCCTTGATTCGTGGAGAGATACTAGGAGACACCCCCATAACCTGCCATTTGGAGCTGATTTTCAAGTTTTCTTGGAGTTTTTGGGCTGCCCACTCATGGAAGGAGTCTTGGGAAGAGAATTTGATGCCTAAAGTGTGGGTTAGTCCTATTAGTCCCACATGGAAAGTGTATGAAATTTTATTTCTTTGTTATGTCTATATATTCAACTCTATGTAACTCTTGAAAAATGATGAATGAAATCAATTTCTGTGTGAGCAACTTTGTGTTTCTCTCTTCCGCACTTGTATTCAGGTGTTGAGCTCCGTGAGGGAGTAAATCCGGGTTCCCTTGGAACCTTGAGGAGGTGTGAGATCTCCAACCCCGAAACCCTACCAAAACCCTAGGTTAGCCACTTCAACTCCAAACCCTAGCCGCCCATCATCTCTTCATGCCACCAATCATCCAAACCCTAATCTACCTCATCATCTCACAGCCCCTCTCTTCCAAGTGGAGGCCGACCACCAGCATTCAGGTCCAGATCAGCTACTTCGAATACAGAGCAAATCCTAGAGGAAGTCAGATCAGCATCCTGGAGAATCAGGATTTCAGCAACATCAATTTTCAAGTTCTTCTTATCTGGTAAATCCTTTCTTTGAGTATCTAGTTCCTTAACTGTTCTTCTTCTTTCCCAGATCCTGAGTTCAGGAGAAGCTAACTCTGCCAAAGGACCAATATTGGAGGATCCATTGCGAAGATATCCGAATCCATAGATCCAACAATCTGCTCGAGAGAGTCCTTCCACCAAACTCTATGAGGATCACTGCCTGGTACATAACCCTTCCCTTCTCTTTAGTTCTGTCCTGTTAAAAGTTCAGAGCGAAACCCTAGGTCTGGGAGTTTCTCAACCCCCAGTGATCCTTTACTTCTGAACTACTCTGATAATCTAGTTTCTTTTAATTGTGCTTTCTATCATTTCTTAGTTTCTTTCAACATTAGTTTATCTTTCCTTTGAGTCAAAGCCGACTTCTAAAAATATATATAAAAAAAAAAATATTAATTTTAATTTGCTTTCGCATTCCACATATCCGTTCTGCATCATTTTTGGTACCAGAGCTTTTGCTCTGCATCATTTTGGTATCAGAGCGCAGTCTAGGGTTTCTGTTTTGCTTGCTTGTTTTAAGTCTCTCTCCTTTTTACTTTGTCTGCTCGAAGTAGACTCCCCAGGATGTCCGGTCCTAGGAACGAAGTGAGGTGCAAACCTCCTCTTCCCATTCCACGGGGTGTTCCTAGGGCGTGTAGGGGATCTTACAACTTCGTAGCAGGAATTGTAAACGGGGGAAGCACCCTGTTTTCAGACCGCAACTACCCTATTTCAGGAATTGTTTCTCAGTTCAGGTAATTCTGAATTGCATGATTTTTATTTTGCTCGAACCAATATAATTGAAACTATTTTACATAATTTTTCTGTAATTTATTAGTTTCTGTAAAATTTCTGAGAGTTAAATTACTGCAACTCTGTTTCTGTGTTTCTGCAATTCATTTTTTTGAGTGATCATCTCCTAATTCATCTTAAGGGCATTTGAGCATCTAAGATAAGGGGAGGAGTTGATAACCTCTCCTTAGCCCAAAACCACCACCCACTCATTCGATCCTATGCCTAATTTTAAAATTTATTAGACTTAATTTGCCCTAGTGGGCTAGGGACGTCAACAAGTCGGGTCAAGGCTAGTGTTGAGTCAGTTTGTCTAGTTACTCTGTGTGTGCTTTGTACTCAGTGTCTAGAACGGTGGTTCAGGGATTCTATCCTGAAGGGCTTGTGTGCTGGTCCGCCTACCTGGCCAATCACTGATTGGTGTCTAGGATTGGCATTTAGGGACCTAACAATCCCCTTACACCTGCATGGCTGAGTCCCGAGTTACTACAGGCTAGCTTGGCACTCTGATTGGGCATCTAGTTTGGACTCTAGGTCTAGTGAGCCAGTAGTCGCTTTAGTCTAGTCACATTCTGTGTGTTTGCTTGCATCATCATGACTACCCGGAATGGAGTACCCTACCAACCTGGTCAAACCCAACCTGATTTAGAGGCCATGGTTAGAGCTCTTACTGAAAGTATAAACAAATTGAGTCAGGATATGACTGCTACTGTTACCCAGTGTAAAGAACAAGTCCATGAGAATTTTACCCAGCTTAGGGATCGAGTCCAAGTACTTGAGAAACGTAGACATCAAAATTGGACCCCTAATCCAAAATTTAATAGGCCCCAACCTCATCCATGCCAGGAGCCTAGGAGGACCTTATACCGTGATCCCGAGCATAACCTTAGGAGGCCTAACCATGATATCTATAGTGTGGATCATGTCTATGAGAGGTCCTTACAATATTCTAGACCAGTCACTCAACAACCCAAGTCTTCTAGATCAAACCATTTAGATCCACACCCATGCCCAAGTAAGATCTCTACTAGCTTGAAACCCAGTGTGACCCAGGTTCCTATATCGCAAGAATGTTTGTTTTGTGGAGAAAGAGGCCATAAATCTTGTCAGTGCCCATGCATAGGACTGGCTTGTGCACAGCTAAGTGGTAAGAATCCTAAGGATGACATTAATGAGGGAGAACCCAAGCCTATCAATGAGGAATAAAGGTTAGGTATGACAAGCCTAGAATCAGTTGACCTGATTACCACTGACCCGAAACCCATTAAAGATGGCATCGAGAAAGTATATGATGCTGGCTTGAGTCTAGTTGATGAATATGAGGGGGAAGAACTTGAAGAATGTGACATCGATACTATTGGTTCCTTACCTGAGAAGACCTTGGAGAGCAACCAAGTGGTAGGACCTAGTTCAGAAATTCAAGAGATTTGTGAGAATTAGGTTCCTTTAGTCAAATACCCCCAGGAAGAACTCATAGTGTTAGCCCGAGCTATCAGTTCGTACCCTCTAATGACAGTCATTTCCCAAGTACCAATTGAAGATCTTTGCACTGAACTGTTTAAGTTCGCCCACCCTATGGTAGATCCTCTCCTTAGGATGACTGAATCAAGCCTCTTACAATTGGACCTTGTCCCATGCCCAGCCACTAAGGTCTCTCCCATAATCTCAGTTGAACATCCTTGTCTTGAGCGGATTGATTCACCCAGTCCTGTAGAAGTCCTCCTTATGGCCCCAGACCCCTTCCTTCGCATGACTGACCTACCCTTCTATAGAGTATACCTTTCCGCACCCATAGGTCAAATTTCAAGTCTTGAGGTCATCATCCATAGGCCCTCCCATGAATCATTCTCTAATCCAGTTCTTGAGAAAGTGGATCATTATTTGCTTAGAGAACAAACCTTAACTATTGCAATCACATGTCCTAAGGTACTTCCCGAACCATCTCTTGATCCATTCCTGGGAGTAGCAAACTTTTCCTTTCGTAAGAATGACCAGTTGACACTCATAGATCACCATTCAAACCTTCAGGTCACCACCTTTAGTCAACAGGTAATTCGAGACTCCACCTCATATCTCCTCCCTTTCTCTAGGACTTCCAATGCTTCTTACACCATCCAAGTATACTTTGTCGAAGCCTTTAGAGTGAACCACGTGTCAGAACCTATTAGGTTTGCCACCTACTTCTGGAAGACCTTATGGCACCTACTAGGCATCCATAATAAGTTTTCATGCTCTGCATGCCCTCCTCCGACCCAAGGTCAAACCTAGAGAGCCTTAGTTTGTTAGGTTTAGACCTAGGGTTCCTTTGTAATAAAGTCCATTCTTTAGGAATGCGTGTCGTCAGTCTAGTTTAGTTTTCTTGACCCTATACTAGGCTTTGGCTCAGATTTTGGTTTGATTGAGAGCACCAGGAATTGGGATTTGTATTTTGTCCAGGGCTGAAATTGCATTCAATGTTTCGATCAATAGGTCTATAGGCTAGAGTCCCTTTGAAATTGTTCATGGATACAAGCCTCACACACCACTTGATCTGATTTCACTATTAGGCCACACACAAGTCTCTTGATGCACTTGCATAACATGTAAAGGACTTGCATAAAGAAATTCATGAAACTTATAAGAAGTTGGCTGATTCTCAAAGACGAGTCAAAACTTTTGTTGAGAGAGACTATGTAATGATTAGGTTAAGGCCTAAGTGGTTTTCTCTTGGAACTATTAGAAAGTTACATGCTAGAGGAGCTGGACCATTTAGAGTAGTGAAGAGAGTAGGATCCAATGCCTATGTGCTCGAGTTGCCTCCATAACTAGGCAATAGCTATACTTTCAACATTACAGACCTAGTAGAGTACAGGGAGCCAGCTGTGATTCCCAGTGAGCCTTTTGAACCTAATCCTGTTATTGAGAGTGATCCCGACCCTGTGTGTCCACCAACAAACTGGCCTGTGAGGAAAGAGCAGATTGAAAAGATCCTGGATGATCAGGTTATCTCTACTCGTAATCGAGGATACCAAAGATACTTGGTCCACTGGCAAGGAAGGCCAGACTCTGATGACTCTTGGATCTCCCGAGAAGAACAACAAGATTTGGATCCAGACCTCTTGGAGAGATACTAGAGCCAACTTGAGCCTTACTCGACAAGGTCGAGTTCCTACCACCCCGGGAGAATTGGTGCGGGCACCAGACTCAGAAGAAGACTTCAGGGCTCCATCTGGATCTCTGATTGACCTTGCCCGAAGAATTAGGATTTTTTGGTTTTGTAATAAGGGTTGACCTGATCAACTCAATTTTGAGTCTGTAATTTTGTCATTTCAATTTTTGTTGGGTCATGTTGACTCAGTCCAAGTCCAAGGCCAAGGTAGGTGTCATTCCCTTTGCCATAGGGCACCACATTTTCCAGCTACAAGTGGGTGCCACACTCCCTGCCACATCTCCATCCAGTGTACCTTGGTCCCCATGCCTCAAGTAAGCAGGTTCTTTTTTTCTTGCACCACTTGGGGGAGAAATCCATCAAGATACCTCAATCCAAGGAGGAGCCAACTTCATTCCAGATAAACCCAAGCTAGGATGGCAAGAATTTTTCTTGAAGAGAGGATCAAGGAGGTGCCCCACAATGTTCCATTAAAATCCAAGTTATAAAAGGGAAGAGAGCATGTCTTGGGGAGAAAATCAAGGAGGCATCCAAAAGTTTCCTAAAGTGCCAAAGCCATGAAAGGAAGAAGCCTAAACTTGTGGAGAAAGACTAGGAGGTGTCCAAAAGAGCCAAACCATGAAGGAAAAATCCTTGATTCATGGAGAGATAATAGGAGACACCCCCATAACCTACCATTTGGAGTTGATTTTCAAGTTTTCTTGGAGTTTTTGGGCTGCCCACACATGGAAGGAGTCTTGGGAAGAGAATTTGATGCCTAAAGTATGGGTTAGTCCTATTAGTCCCACATGGGAAGTGTATGAAATTTTATTTCTTTGTTATGTCTATATATTCAACTCTATGTAACTCTTGAAAAATGATGAATGAAATCAATTTCTGTGTGAGCAACTTTGTATTTCTCTCTTCCGTACTTGTATTCAGGTGTTGAGCTCCGTGAGGGAGTAAATCCGGGTTCCCTAGGAACCTTGAGGAGGTGTGAGATCTCCAACCCCAAAACCCTACCAAAACCCTAGGTTAGCCACTTCAATTCCAAACCCTAGCCGCCCATCATCTCTTCATTCCACCAATCATCCAAACCCTAATCTACCTCATCATCTCATGGCCCCTCTCTTCCAAGTTGAGGCCGACCACCAGCATTCAGGTCCAGATCAGCTACTTCGAATACAGAGCAAATCCCAGAGGAAGTCAGATCAGCATCCTGGAGAATCAGGATTTCAGTAACATCAATTTTCAAGTTCTTCTTATCTGGTAAATCCTTTCTTTGAGTATTTGGTTCCTTAACTTGTTCTTCTTCTTTCCCAGATCCTGAGTTCAGGAGAAGCCAACTCTGCCAAAGGACCAGTATTGGAGGATCCATTGCGAAGATATCCGAATCCGAGGATCCAACAATCTGCTCGAGAGAGTCCTTCCACCAAACTCTTTGAAGATCACTGCCTGGTACATAACCCTTCCCTTCTCTTTAGTTCTGTCCTGTTGAAAGTTCAGAGCGAAACCCTAGGTCTGGGAGTTTCTCAACACCCAGCGATCCTTTACTTCTGAACTACTTTGATAATCTAGTTTCTTTTAATTGTGCTTTCTGTCATTTCTTAGTTTCTTTCAACATTAGTTTATCTTTCCTTTGAGTCAAAGCCGACTTCTGAAAATATATATAAAAAAAAAAATATTAATTTTAATTTGCTTCCGCATTCTGCATATCCGTTCTGCATCATTTTTGGTACCAGAGCTTTCGTCCTGCATCACCTCTCCTTGCCCCGAGGACGAAAACCCTCATGGAGATCGAAGGCGAGGACTACCTGAGATGCCCACCTCCGATGAAGCCATCCACTGGCCATGACAAAATAAAGTACTGTCATTTTCATCGCAATCATGGCCACGACACCGAGGAATGCTGCAATCTCAAGTGGAAAATCGAAGAACTCATCAAGAGGGGCTACCTCGAAAGGTTCATGGGGGCAGACCTCAGGTGGAATCCCGGGCGCTCGGCTCTCTCCCGCCAGCTCCAGCCATCAACAATCGTCTTACCGAGAAGCCGGTGGGCATGATCTCCTGGGGAGCTGCGCGCACATCCAAAAAGGTTCGGGGTGCTGGGGACCCTAAGAATGTACTCCCCTTTATGAGGGAAGGGGAAGACGGGGAGAAAAATGTAAATGATGATGCCATGGTCGTCGAGATGACGATCGCGAAGCATCCTGTAAAACGCATCATGGTTGATAGTGGAAGCTCCACAGATGTGCTTTTTTATGATGCCTTCTCTGGGATGAACCTTTCACCTGATCAACTTAATCCTGTGCATACACCCCTTGTTGGTTTAACAGGTGACTCCGTAAGGGTGGAGGGAGAAATCACTCTCTTGGTCACTATCGGGACCCCACCTTGGCAGAGCACCGTTATGATGACTTTCACGGTTGTCAAGCTTCCTTCCACCTACAATGTGATCTTAGGCCGACCCGAGCTCAACCTGCTCGACGCGGTTGTCTCCACCAAGAGGCTACTTATATAGTTCCCTACTCCCTACGTTGTCGGGGAAGTGATGGGAGCACCCCAGCCGGTGCAACATTGCTTCCAAACCCTCCCTGGGAACAAGGTCCCTGAGAATGATCCCAAGGCAGATGATCTCGGCCAAAGGGTCCAAGACCCTAGGTGAGGCCTGGTGGAGTGCCTACTCTCTTACCCGCTTGGAGATGATCCCATGAAGACAGTGCAAGTTGGAGCCCAACTACTCGAGGAGGAGAGGGCTCAACTACTGGAGTTTCTGTGGGTGAGCGCAGATGTGTTCGCTTCGACAGCGACGGACATGCCAGGTATTCCTCCTGACATCATTACTCACAAATTGAGTGTTGCCCAAAGCACAGACTAGTTTGGCAGAAGAAAAGAAGTTTCGCCCCAAAGAGGCAAGTAGCTATCAAGAAGGAAGTTGACAAACTCCTAGCTGTCGGCTTCGTTCGAGAGGTCCAGTATCCGAGCTGGCTGGTGAATATAGTGATGGTAAGGAAGAACAATGGCAAGTGGAGGATCTGTGTAGACTACATCGACCTCAACAAAGCTTGCCCAAAGGACAGCTTCCCTCTACTGAAGATCGACCAGCTGGTGGACGCCACCTCTGGCCATAGGCTACTCTCCTTCATGGATGCATTCTCCGGGTACAACCAGATCTGTATGCATCCAGAAGATGAGGAGCACGCCGCCTTCATCACCAACCAAGTGAATACTGCTACAGGATGATGCCCTTTGGTCTGAAGAATGCAAGAGCTACATACCAGCGTCTAGTCAATAAGGTCTTTAAGGACCAAATTGGCCGGAACATGCAAGTGTATGTGGATGACATGCTCGTCATGAGCAAGCCGAGCTCGAGCCATATTGCTGACCTCACTGAATCCTTCCATAACTTGTGGCAACATCAGATGAAGCTAAATCCGGCGAAGTATGCTTTCAGAGTAGCGGCAGGGAAGTTCCTCGGCTTTATGGTCACCTAGAGAGGCATTGAAGCGAACCCAAAAAAGGTTTAGGCAATCATCGACATGGAGCACCCGACCTCCAAGAAGCAGGTCCAATACCTGACAGGGCATATCACTGCCCTCAACAGGTTCATCTTGAGGTTAGCTGACCATTGCCTTCCATTGTTCATGATGCTGTGCAAGATGCACGACTTCACCTGGACGGAGGAGTGCAGAACAGCCTTCGAGGAGCTGAAGAAATTCCTTGCCTCGCCCCCATTGCTCTCCAGGTCGGAGGAGGGGGAGGAGCTCCTGCTCTATCTAGCAGTTACACCAGGAGCCGTCAGCTCGATTCTCATCCATGCAGATGAGGACAAATCCCAAAAGCCGGTGTACTACACTAGCAAAATCCTTTGCAATAATAATGTCTGCTAAGCGTCTCAGGCCCTACTTCCAAGCACACCCAATAGTGGTTGTGACGGACCAGCCGCTGAGGACCATATTCAGTTGACCCGAGACTTCCGGGAGATTGGCCAAGTGGTCCCTACTGCTTAGCGAGTTTGATATAGTGTACCGATCGACGTCCTCACAAAAGGTCCAAGTCCTAGCTGACTTCGTGGTCGAGTGCACCGGGTTCGCCGAGGAGCCAGAGTAGACAATAATGGAGCCCGAACCAGGAGAGGAGCCTTGGATCCTCCACGTGGATGGGGCATCCAATTCTGGCGGGAGCAGAGCGGGCCTCATCCTCACCAACGGCGGTGGGGTTGTGATAGAATGCGCCCTCCGCTTTAAGTTCGCCGCAACAAACAACTAGGCGGAGTATGAGTCACTCCTCGTGGGTCTAAGAGTCTCCCACAAACTGGGTGTGTAGAATCTAAAAGTCTTCACCGACTCCCAGCTAGTTGCCGGACAAGTCTTCGGAGAGTATGAAGCCAGGGATAACCAGATGATGAAGTACCTGGAATAGGTCTGTACGAATACGGCAGGCCTCCGGCACTTCAGCATCTTCCATATTTCCTGTGGGGAGAATGCACGTGCGGATACACTGTCTAGACTTGTGACCTTGCCGGACTCATCACTGGGATGTGCGAAGATCGAGTACCTCGAAAGTCCCAGCTACGAAAGCTTAGAGGAGCAACATCAAGTCACCCCCGAGCCGAGCTGGATGGACAAGTACATCAGGTACTTCACCGACAGCTCCCTACCCGAGGACCGCGTAGAAGCAACCCTCGTCAAGAAGAAGGCCTCCCAGTTCGTTCTGATGGAGGGCAAGCTCTACCTCCGATTCTACTCCTATCCGCTCCTGAAGTGCCTCAGGCACGCCGAGGCAACCTTTGTACTCCAAGAGATACACGAAGGCCTCTGCGGGAACCATGTGGGAGGGAGAACACTGGCTTATAAAGCCCTTCGCCAGGGATACTTCTGGGAGACCATGAGGGAGAATGCCGCTGACTTCGTTAAAAGGTGCGACAAGTGCCAGCGCCACGTGAACATACAGCGCCAGCCGGTGGCGCCGATCTCCCAACTCTCAACCCCTTGGCCTTTTGTCCAGTGGGGAATGGACATCATGGGACCGTTTCTCCCTGCACCAGGGTAGCGAAGATTCCTACTGGTGGCAATCGACCACTTCACTAAGTGGGTCGAAGCAGAACCACTGGCCCAGATCGCGGAAGCCAATGTTCGCCAGTTCTTCTGGAAGTCAATCATTTATCACTTCGGACTCCCCCATTTTCATCACTGACAATGGGTGACAGTTTGACAATCAGGAGTTCGAAGGGTTCTGCACCGAACATGGCATCCAACACTGATTCACCTCGGTGGCTCACCCTCAAATAAATTGAGAAGCTGAGGTGACCAACCGGACCATCGTCCAAGGACTCAGGACCAGGCTGGACCAAGCTAAGGGCAGGTGGGTGGAAGAGCTCCCAAGTGTTCTGTGGGCCTACCACACAAGGCCCAGAACGGTGACCGACGAGATGCCCTTCAACCTTGTTTTCAGTGCCGAGGCGATCATCTCAATCGAGCTCGGTGTGCCTACTCTACGAGTGCAGTAGTATGATGAGGCATAGAACTCGGCACACCTCCTGCTCTACCTGGATCTCCTCGAAGAAGCAAGGGATAAAGCCCGGCTATGAATGGTGGCATACCGGAAACGAGTAGCGCGGTACTACAACGCTCGGATCAGGCCGAAAGCCTTCAAACCTGGAGACTTGGTGCTATGCCAGGTGGAGGCATCTCAACCCCGGTAGTGCGGCAAGCTCTCACCGCACTGGGAAGGACCCTACAAGGTGGCTAAGGCCCTCTCACGAGGGGCCTATTACCTCGAAGATCTTGATGGTGTCAGGTTTCCTCAAATATAGAATGCTTGCAACTTGCGAAGATACCATCAATAATGTAAGGTTTCCCATCAATAATAATGATAATTGTTTTCTCCTTACACGAGTATCTATCTATCTTGCAGGAAAACCTCATCAACGCCTTCGAGCCCAGCTCCGAGGTGCCAAGACCTGACCCCAACTCTCAGGCAACCCAAGACCGGAGCCCAGCTCTCTGGCCAAGAGAACTTTGAGCCAAGCTACTCTCAATCATCAACGCCTTCGAGCCTAGCTCCGAGGTGCCAAGACTTGAGCCCAGCTCTTAGGCAACCCAAGACTGGAGCCCGGCTCTCTAGCCAAGGGAACTTCGAGCCAAGCTGCTCTTAATCATCAATGCATTCGAGCCCAGCTCCGAGGCGCTAAGACCTGAGCCCAGCTCTCTGGCCAAGGAAACTTTGAGCCAAGCTACTCTCAATCATCAACGCCTTCGAGCCCAGCTCCAAGACACCAAGATCTGAGCCAAGCTCTCAGGCAACCCAAGACCGGAGCCCAGCTCTCCGACCAAGGGATCTTCGAGCCAAGTTGCTCTCAATCATCAATGCCTTCGAGCCCAGCTCTGAGGCACCAGAACCTAAGCCCAACTCTCAGGCAACCCAAGACCGGAGCCTAGCTCTCCGGCCAAGGGAACTTCGAGCCAAGCTGCTCTTAATCAACAATGCCTTCGAGCCCAACTCCGAGGCACCAAGACCTGAGCCCAGCTCTCAGGCAACCTAGGACCGGAACCCAGCTCTCTGGCCAAGGGAACTTTGAACCAAGCTGCTCTCAATCATCAATGCCTTCGAGCCCAGCTCCGAGGCACCGAGGCATGAGCCCAACTCTCAGGCAACCTAAGACCGAGACCCGGCTCTTTGGCAAGAGGTCTTCGAGCCTAGCTCCAAGATACCAACTATCCCGGAGCCCAGCTCTCCGGCAAGAGGTCTTCGAGTCTAGCTCCAAGACATAAACTATCCCAGAGCCCAACTCTCTGGCATGCAAGCCTCGAGCCTAGCTCTAAGGCATCTAAGACCTGAGAAGTCCTCAGGCACCCAAGCCTAGAGAAAAGTCCTCCGGCGCTAAGACCTGGGAAATGCTCAGGCACCTTGGACCGGGGCTAGCTCTCCGGCCAAGGGACCTTTGAGCCTAGTTGCTCCTAACAACCCTAGTCCTGAGCCTAACTAGCCGGCATTGAAGCCTCATCACCAAACCCCAGACGAGATGGAACCCTTCTCCCTTATCTCACTACATACTTTCAAAAACGAAGAAGAAAAAAGAAAGGAAAGAAGAGAAAAGAGGGAGGAGGAGAGAAGCAATGAAGGCATAGGATGAGGTAGTTTGAAAATTTGCTTCCATTAAACAAAATGTCTTTACAAAGAACCCTCGGGCCCCCGACATGCCGGGCGACCCAACTCAAATACAAAAGAAAAGGAGAAGAACTACCCACCGGTTGGCCCCCTTAGCTGGACCGCAAGGCTGAGAGGTTCCATCCGTAAGGACCTCTGGCTGGGCGGCTCCGGTTTTGGGTGGTACAACTCCGTCCTCGGCTGGCATAGAAGGCTCGGGAGCGATGACTTCCTCGGCACCCACCTCTTGGTCTGAAGCTCCGGGGTAACTGAGGCAGCCATGGCCCTCATCAGAGATGAACCCCTCAACTCGGCGGCAAAGGTACATGAAGCCCTTATAGAAGGAGTCCAATGCCATTTGGTGGATCTCGGCGAGGAACTCCTCCGAGACCTTATACCTTGCAACCGCATCCTTAGCCTCCTTCATCGTTGCGGTGGCCTCACATCTGGCATCTTCAGTCGACTTGGTTGCCTCCTCAACCACCTTCTAGGCCGCGGCTGACTTCTCCTTCTCCGCTACCAGCCGGGCCTGGAGGGATTACGCGATCCCCTTCTACCGGGCTGCCTCAGCATTAAACACTCCCAACCTCCACTCGGTGTTGATGAGCTCCTCGGCCCTCTTCCTCGACTGGCCCTGCTCCCGGTCGAGGCTCTCTTGGAGCTCCCTTGCTCGCCCCTTGGAGTCGGTAAGCTACTTCTCAAGTTCCTTGACTCGCCGGTCAAGCACCCCATCGAAGTCAGCCCTCTTCTTCAGATCGACCTTCAGTGACTCGATCTTGATCGCCTGCTGCTATTCAACACGCTCCCAATTTCGATAGTAGCCCCTGATGAAGAGGGCCTCGGCACCAATCTACACCATATAAAAGGTTAGCAAAAAAAAAAAAAAGAGAAAAAAGAGAGAAAAAGGAGGAGAAAGAGAAAGACGAAGTTATTCACCGTATTGAGCTGGGGAAAGATGCTGTTAACCACATCTCCCAACCGCAGCCCGGCCATATCCTGCCGATCACATGGTTGGATGGAGAAGTCCACCATGCACTCGGCCAAGGTGAGGTTGCCAAGCAAGGAGCTCTCCGGCCCCAACTTGAATGGGAGTCGATGCCTCGCCTCGTTCCTCCTGCTCTCTCAGGGAGCAGGTGCGCCCATCCCACCAGTAGTGGGACCCCCAGGGACCAGCCGAGGATCTGGCACCATCACAGGCGGAGCCCCCGTTGCTGGTGGAGCTCCAGCACGAACCTCCCCCTCCTCGACCTCAATCACCGCCGGGCTCGGGGAGCGGGGGGACGCAGCAGCAGCAGTAGCCCTAGCCCGGATGACCACCTCGGGCTCCAGGGCAGGGGCCTCGGCCGGTTGCCTCGGTCTCTCTTCGACCCTCCAAACCACCCGCTAACTCAGCCCTGGTGTTGCGGACAGTGCAGGAGCATCCTCAGCCTCCCTCCTGCTCGAGGCGGCCGGTGCGGTGGGGTCGGCCACCGATGCACCCTCAACCTGGACCCACCTCAGAGGAGGCTCATTGGCCATCCCGGTGGGTGACCTCTTCTTGGTGATCGATAGTAAATCGCTCTTCGAGAAGATCATCCCTGCACACATATCAACCACGGGTTAAAAGCCAGAAAAGTCAGCCCAAAACAAGAAAAAAGAGAGAGAATACATATATATGAAAGAAAGACCTAAGTCGGACTCATCTGACCCTCTCGTCGGGTCAACCCTGGCATCAAAGAGGTTCTGCTCTGATAGCAAAACCCTGAGAAAGGGATCTGGGTGGTGCGATGTTGCTCGTAGTCATCTCGGTCAGTTGCATCAACCATAGAGATTCGGTTGGGGGACTGGTCTGGATCACTCCAAACTTAGTCAACCCCCTCAACGGTGGTGAAGAAGAACTTACTCTTCCATCCCTTGATGGAAGAGGGGAGGTCAAACCTGATGCCCTTTAGGGGGAAAGATAAGGACCACCACCCGTTCTCGGTGGGATGGCGCTTTAGGGCAAAGAACGCCCTGAATAAAGAGAACCAAGCGACAAACCCGTGGACATGACAGAGGATGATGAAGGAAAAGATAGTCCTAATGGCATTAGGGACTAGCTGAGCAGGGACCAGGCGGTAGTTGCTCAGCACGGACATGAAAAAGTGGTGGAAAGGAAAACGAAGCCCTCTAGAGAAAGTCTCTTCATAGAAGGCAATCCGGCCCGAGCCACTGGAAGTGACCCTATCCCCAGGTCAGGGAACCAGAAGCCAGACAGAGTGTGGGATGTCATAGACATCCCGAATGGTCCCCAGCTCCACAGCAGAAATCGTCAAAGTGATCCCACTGGGACCTGTTGATCGGACAGGCTCGAAAACAGGTTCGGGTGGGGGAGGAGGACGAGAAGGATGAGAAGAAGCGGCCCCCGGTTCCCTAATGGACACGGGGCGAAGAGGAAGGGCCGGCTTCCTACTGAACTCAAACAGCGCCCCCTCCGACTCCTCATCGGAGGAGGAAGACGCTGGCCCCTGCACAGAAAGACTAGCTTCACCTTGGTTGGAAGGATAGAACCAAGACCAGAATGAGACATCCTATGAGAAGGAAGGGAGGAGAAAGACCCAGGAAGAAGAAGGACTGGACTCGGTTTGTGGAAGGCCCTAAGCTCGGAAGAGGAACACTACCACAAAGGGGAAGGAGGAAGAAGGGAGACCGACCTGGTTCCTTAGGGGGAGGAAGGGCGGAAGCAGATCGTGAAGAAGAAAGAGACCAAGCACTACAGCAGGCACGAAGGATTTGAAAGAATAAAAGTTTTGGGTAAAAAATTTCTTTTCACTTTGAAAAGACCCGTCAAATCCGTACCGTTACAACCTCTCCGCCAATGGATCCCCGACACGTGCCGGCCATCGGTAAGAAAGGCATCCCGGCCGCTCTAGATTTTGCACCAGCATTAACTACTCCTCGAACGTGGCCATGTGGCTCCTTCGCAAAGGCCTGGAGGACCGTTCCACGAAGAGCCGGCGATCATGGACATCATTGCACCGAATATTCACCTTCCATATCAGCGGTACATTTACTCCCTTCGACTCAAGCGCCATGCACTAATAAGCCTTGAGAGTGGGGGACAAATGATGTGGCAGGATCGCTGACATGGAGCAACTGTCAGACACCATGTCAGGGAAGATGCCATGTCAGGGAAGACTGCCATCTCTCCTTCACCAAATCGAGCCCCTCGAGATTGAGCCCTATGGTCGGGGTCGAGCACAGCCCTCACCCGCCATGTGGAGTCTCTCTCCGAGGTTGAGCCCTCTGGGCCGGAGCCGCCACCTATCCTCCGCCAGATCGAGCCCCTCGAGATCGAGCCCTATGGTCGGGGTTAAGCTCAGCCCTCACCTGCCACGTGGAGTCTCTCACCAAGGTCGAGCCCTCTGGGCTGGAGCTGCCACCTGTCCTACGCTAGATCGAGCCCCTCGAGATTGAGCCCTGTGGTCGGGGTCGAGCTCAGCCCTCACCCACCACATGGAGTCTCTCTCCGAGATCGAGCCCTTTGGGCCAGAGTCGCCACCTGTCCTCTGCCAGATCGAGCCCCTCGAGGTCGAGCCCTGTGGTCGGGGTCGAGCTCAGCCCTCACCTGCCACGTGGAGTCTCTCTCCGAGATCGAGCCCTTTGGGCCGGATCGCCACCCGTCTTCCACTAGATCGAGCCCTGCCTCCCGTGCTCGGCCTCTAGACCAGATAAAGGTGGGAGGACATCACCATCACCCCAAGATGCTAGTGAGCCACCCAAGGACTACGTAGCAGCGCCCACCATACCACAATAACTGCCTGTCTGCTCGTACTACAGGAGGATGGGCCAGTTGGAGAGCATAAGCCCTGAGGGTGGCGGCCCCTGGATCGAGGCTCTACCAAACTTCCCGGAATGGGGTGACTGGAGAGAATGTCAGAGTGAATAGAAGTTTCCCCTATCGCATGTCAGGAAAAACATCCCTTCCATGGCACGGTACCCCACCACACGCGCCTGCCAGCCCAATGAGGATCCCAAGGCAAGCATCCAATGGTCACTTTGACTACAAAGAACAATCGACACCCCCAAAGGAAGAGGTAACAAGAAAATAATGCAACACCGGTGCAAGCTCAACCAGGAGGGCGAAGCACCACCACCACCACCACTAAAAAATAGGCAAAGGAGAAGCGGCTAAGCAGAGAATCCCTTTAGCTCCACCGTCATTCTTCTCCTGACACACTTTCATTTTCATTCTCATACCATTCACTCCTCCAAGCATGGAGTCCATCAAGAGAGGCTCGACCAGGAGGATCTGTTCTCCTGCATCGTCACTGAATTGACCGTCGGAGTGCCCCTGCCAGAATCCCCGGCCCAGGTCACTAACCCTGTCTTTTGCAGGTCCGATCGAGATGGGACCTCCCAGGAAAATCAAGCCAAGCACCTCGGCACCGACAACAGCTATAGGCCATGACGATCTTGGCAGCAATAATACCGATAGCCTCAACTGATGCGGGACTAATATGCATGCAATTATTTTTGTATGTTTTACATGTTGAGTTAGGTGATTAATTCCTGAATTTCAGATCAAAATTATTTGTAGGGAATTTTGTATAAATTTTTAAAGATCAGCATGCAGATTAGGACCTAGAAAAGTAGCAAAGAAGGACCGCCGGGGCTGAGAAGCCTCGGTTAGGGCAAGTTCTCCTACAATAAAACTACTGGAGGTAGAGGGGCGTACCTGACAATGTCTGTGAAGATCTCAGCGAAGGGGTCTCTCGTTCCTCGATGGATGCGGCCTGGAAAACTTAGCCAATGACCCGCGGATACCCGGCTTTCTGCTCGGTGGTCTGATTGAGGCTTAGCTGGAGTCGTTGGATTCGTAGGAACTCAGAGACCTGCAAACGACCTGTCAGGGGTTAGAAAATTCACAAAGGAACAAGAAAACAAAAGAAAGACAACAAGGGAAGGCTTCTTTTGGAGTGCACGTCCAGGGATCTGGAGGATTTGTTGGTAGCAGGAAGATGATTGCAAACATCGGGAAGAAGAACTCTCACAAACCCCTTTATGCACACAGTAGGGTATCACACAACTCAATAGAAGAACTCAAGGTTTTAATTCATATCAAAAAGTCCCTTCATACAATAGGCTAGGGTCCTTTAAATAGACCCTTAACCTTGGGCTCCAAGTAAGGGCACATAAGTCTTTACATAAGAATCCTTTTCCCGCTCAAACCCTAGCTAGAAATAATGAAACATTAGGTAGAAAAATCTCTAAAAATTCTCTTGACTTGGCCAACACTCCAAGGATACCTAAGGGGGTGTGTTGGGCTTCTAAGAGCAGCAAGGGTCCGGCCCAAAGGGGCCCGGGTGCATGGGTTTGGGCCTCTGGAAGCTGGGGTGGCCTGGTAGCCAGGTAGCAGGAATATTCCCTGGTATCTTACTTCTTTGGGGCTTGGGCTTGGCGCCTGGGATTCATTTCTTTAGGATAGGATGCAGATGGACCTATAAAATCATGGATGCCTTGGTCTATGAATATATTTTAGCATCTGGAAGGAAATCTGTGCATCTGGAGGGCATCTAAAAGGAATTAGGGTTTTCTGAATTTTCCTCCTGGGGTCTTCAAATCTTTAAGCTGGGTTGGACTTGGGCTATACTTCCATGTCTTCAATCTGGTTGGACTTGGTCTTCACTTGTATGATGTGGTCTTGAGTCTTCAATATGGTTGAATAGGACTCAAAAAAATAAAATTAGCTCGACATGAGCTGACAACACTGGACTGAACTAGCTCAACATGAGCTGACTAGTACAGAACTGAAACACAAAAAACTCAAATAATAACTAAAATGGACTCAGATAGGCTAAGCCCTTATTACAGATGGACTCATAAATTATTGATCAATTCATAGAGGGTTGAAAAGCCTCTGTCTTATTCTGGTGCCTCCGGTGTCCCCACCAATTCTCTCGGGGTGGGAGAAACTCGACCTTAACGAGTGAAGATCAGACTGGCTCACATATCTCTCAAGAAGGTCTGGGTTGAGGTGTTGCAAGTCCTCTCGAGAAATCCACGAATCGTCCGACTCTGGCTGGCCTTGCCATCGGACCAGAAAGCATTGATAGTCACGGCCCCAGGTCGTGATGGCTTGATCATCCAGGATACGCTCGATCCATTCTCCTCTCTCAGGCCAAATTTATTAGTGGACACTCTGGGTTAGGCTCACTCATAATGAAAAGGAATAGGTTCAAAAGCCTCACTAGGTATCGCTGCCGGTTCCCTATACTCAACCAGGTCTGTAATTTTGAAGGTAGAACTAATGCCCCAATCCAAAGGCAAGTCTAACACCTAGGCATTTGATCCAACCTTCTCTATCACTTTAAAAGGTCTGGCTCTACGAGCATGAAGCTTTTTTTAGGCCTAAGCCTAACCAAGATAGAATCCACTACATCAAATTCTTTGGTCCATCTTGGAGAATTAGCTAGTTTGTCTAAAATTAGTGTAGGTGGTGAACATGCTGGGCACATGCAGACTCCTAACAAATGATTCAAAGGACTCATACTAACATCTAACAGACTTGACTATGCATTCCTATCGAAGGAAATTTTATTGAACTCTTTGGATCTAAACCTAAGAGATTATAGGTTCCCTTGGTTTGATCCTAGCTTGACATGCACATGAAAATTTACAGTGAACTCCTAGCAAATTCCAAAGAGTGTGCCAGAAGTAAGATGCAAACCTAACATGTATGATGAATGCATGCAGTATGCTAATCTCAGTTAAATGCAATCTAATAATCCTAGAAATGCTGGAGGTGTCAGGAAAGGGTAGAAAATAGGAAGTGGGTTCAGAATTAGTTTGGTAGGGTAAGGAAAAAGGTTCAAGGTTAGTTGGATAAAGTTTGATATAAGAAGGCTTGTCAGGGACTAATCCTAGACTAATGAGGCTAACCTTATGAGGTTGCGGTATATCTATGGGGTTTGCATAATGGAAGGATGGGTTACTAATCTCAGGGAAGAGGTCCTTAATGGGAACTATAGGAGGAGGCTCATCCTAAGGGTACTGATTCAAAGAGATCAGGTCCTTAATAAATTCTTCAGGTTCTTGTATTTTAGGACTAGACTCTATAATTTGGCTCTCCTCTATGGTTTCCTCAGGTAAGGCTCTAGCAGCAGTACCTAGGTTCTCTTCCTTTATTTGTTCTTCCACTATAGCTTTAGGTTGGATGTGGTCAAAGTCAACTAGCTCTGGGTTGGTTTCTAGTTGAGTATCTACTGGGTCAGCTAATTCGAGGTCTACTAAAGGTATCTCCTCTTCTCCCTCATACTCATCCACTAGGCTTACATCAGCTTCATACACTTTCGCATTAATGTAAGCCTTGTGAATCTCAGGAATGGTTGGAGAAGGTCAGCTAGCATGAAATTGGTTAGGTTCTAGTATCTGATTATGGGTACTACTCCTAGTAGGTTTAGGTTGTATAAGGGGTAGTGGCTCACTACTGGGTTCATATTTAGGGATACTAATCCTATGGGGTTCAAGTTGACTAGGGGAAGCATGATTAGTACTAGGCTGATACTTAGGGGTTATAGGTTCTCTGGGCTCATAGGACAAGGGTGCAGATCTATGGGTCATGGGATTATAGGATCTGGGGTCATAGGATTTTGGGTCAGCTCTATGGTCATGTTCTAAGGATGAATCATGGTATGGGGTCCTTCTAAGGTTGGGCTCCCTATATGGGTCAGGATATTGGGTCCTCCTAGGGTTGGACTCCCTATATGGGTTAGAATATTGGGTTCTCTTAGGGTTGGATTCCCTATATGGGTCAGAATATTGGGTTCTCCTAGGGTTGGACTCCCTATATGGGTCAGAATATTGGGTTCTCCTAGGGTTGGGCTCCCTATATGGGTCAGAGTATTGGGTTCTCCTGGGTTCAGTATCATAATAAGGGTCATGGTAATGGGTTCTTCTAGGTTTAGTATCATAATAAGGGTCATGGTAAGGGGTTCTTCTAGGTTCAGTATTATTGTAGGGGTCAGGCTGAGGGGCTCTCCTAGGTTCAACCTCTCGGTATGGATCAGGGTTTGGGGTCCTCCTAGGTTGAGGATTGTAGTACGGGTCAGGATAAGGGGCTCTCCTTGGTTCGACTTCATGGTATAGATCAGGGTTTGGGGTCCTCCTCGGTTGAGGGGACTGAGGATCTGGCTCAGACTGTGATCCATGGGTTCTTCCTAGGGTCCCTACATGGCCTTCTAACTAGTCAAACCTATTGGCAAGATGGTCAATTCTATTGTTGGTTTGGGTACTAGACTGAGTTAACTGGGCCATCTGGTTAGCCATCTGGGCCATTTGATCAGCTAGGGCCTTCATTTGGGCTTGCAAATTTTTCATGGGTTCAGACATTTGTGAAGGAGGTGGGTGATATGAAACTCCTGATCTAGTGCTCATGCAAGACTCGATCAAACCAACTATAGCTGACTAGACCTAGAGTCCAAAACTTGATGCTCAATCAGGGTGGCAAACTAGCCTATAGTAACCATGTACTCAGCCAGGCAGGTGTAAGGGGAGTGTTAGATCCCTGATTGCCAATCCTAGACACCAATCAGAGATTGGCCAGGTAGGCGGACCAGCACACAATCCCTTCGGGATTGATCCCTAAACAACCATTCTAGACACCAAGCACAAGGCACACACAGGTTAGCTTGACATAGTGATCTAACACGTAGCCCGGACCCGACCAGTTGATGTCCCTAGCCCACGAGGGCAAATTAAGTCTAGTTAATTTTTGGTTAAGGCTTGGGACCGAATGCAAGGGATGTGGTTTTGGGCTAAGGAGAGGTGATCAAATCCTCCCCCCATCTGATATAACAAGAGTGCCCTTAAAAGTAAATTATGCAATGATGGCAGGCAGATGAGGATGCAAATTAGGGTTTAGATGTTTTTGGTATTTTTGGAGAATATGTATTTTTTTTTTGGTATTTTTTTAAACATAATAAAACATGCAATTTATGCCCTAATATGCAGGAAATAAACTAAAATTAAAAGATATGCAAAAAGATGCTAATCAAAACCCTAAAACTTTCAAACTTGTCTTGCTGAAAATATAGAGCCGAGAATTTGCAGGCTGTATTTTGTCTTGCAAAACATTCACAGGCTATAATAAAATCTGAAAAAATTCTTAAAATTACTGTGACTTATGATGAATCCAGAAAACGAAATTTTATAATTTTTGGAGTTTTTATCAAGGAGAAATAATTAAAATAACAGAGCATATATGGACTAAAAAATTGCAGAAAACAAGCCCTAATCTAAGCTCTGATACCAAATGATGCGGGACTAATATGCATGCAATTCTTTTTGTATAGTTTATATGTTGAGTTAGGTGATTAATTCCCGAATTTCAGATTAAAATTATTTGTAGGGAATTTTGTATGAATTCTTAAAGATCAGCATGCATAATAGGATCTAGAAAAGTAGCAAAGAAGGACCGCCGGGGCTGAGAAGCCTCGGTTAGGGCAAGTTCTCCTATAATAAAACTACTGGAGGTAGAGGGGTGTACCTGACAATATCTGTGAAGATCGCAGTGAAGGGGTCTCTCGTTCCTCGATGGATGCGGCCTGGAAAACTGAGCCAATGACCCGCGGATACCCGGCTTTCTGCTCGGTGGTCCGATTGAGGCTTGGCTGGAGTCGTTGGATTCGTAGGAACTCGGGGACCTGCAAACGACCTGTCAGGGGTTAGAAAATTCACAAAGGAACAAGATTACAAAGGAAAAACAGCAAGGGAAGGCTTCTTTTGGAGTGGGCGTCCAGGGATCTGGAGGGTTTGTTGGCAACAGGAAGATGATTGCAAACACCGGGAAGAAGAACTCTCACAGACCACTTTATGCACACAGCAGGGTATCACACAACTCAATACAAGAACTCAAGGTTTTAATTCTTATCAAAAATCCCCTTCATACAACAGGCTAGGGTCCTTTAAATAGACCCTTAACCTTGGGCTCCAAGTAAGGGCACATAAGTCTTTACATAAGAATCCTTTTCCCGCTCAAACCCTAGCTAGAAATAAGGAAACATTAGGTAGAAAAATTCTTAAAAATTCTCTTGACTTGGCCAACACTCCAAGGATGCCTAGGGGGGCATGTTGGGCTTCTAAGAGCAGCAATGGCCCAGCCCAAAGGGGCCCGGGTGCATGGGTTTGGGCCTCTGGAAGCTAGGGTGGCCTGGTAGCCAGGTAGCAGGAATATTCCCTGGTATCTTGCTTCTAAGGGGCTTGGACTTGGCGCCTGGGCTTCATTTCTTTGGGCTAGGATGCAGATGGACCTCTAAAATCATGGATGCCTTGGTCTATGAATATATTTTGGCATCTGGAAGGAAATCTGGGCATCTGGAGGGCATCTGCAAGGAATCAGGGTTTTCTGAATTTTCCTCTTGGGGTCTTCAAATCTTCAAGCTGGGTTGGACTTGGGCTATGCTTCCATGTCTTCAATCTGGTTGGACTTGGTCTTCACTTGTATGATGTGGTCTTGAGTCTTCAATATGGTTGAATAGGACTCAAAAAAATAAAATTAGCTCGACATGAGCTGACAACACTGGACTGAACTAGCTCAACATGAGCTGACTAGTATAGAACTGAAACTCAAAAGACTCAAATAACAACTAAAATGGACTCAGATAGGCTAAGCCCTTATTACAGATGGACTCATAAATTATTGATCAATTCACAGAGGGTTGAAAAGCCTCTATCTTATTCTGGTGCCTCCGGTGTCCCCACCAATTCTCCCGGGGTGGGAGAAACTCAACCTTGTCGAGTGAAGATCAGACAGGCTCACATATCTCTCGAGAAGGTCTGGGTTGAGGTGTTGCAAGTCCTCTCGAGAAATACATGAATCGTCCGACTCTGGATGGCCTTGCCATCGGACCAGAAAGCGTTGATAGTCACGGCCCCGGGTCGTGATGGCTTGATCGTCCAGGATACGCTCGATCCGTTCTCCTCTCTCAGGCCAAATTTATTAGTGGACACTCTAGGTTAGGGTCACTCATAATGAAAAGGAATAGGTTCAAAAGCCTCACTAGGTATCGCTGTCGGTTCCCTATACTCAACCAGGTCTGTAATATTGAAGGTAGAATTAATGCCCAAATCCAAAGGCAAGTCTAACACCTAGGCATTTGATCCAACCTTCTCTATCACTTTAAAAGGTCCGGCTCTACGAGCATGAAGCTTCTTTTAGGCCTAAGCCTAACCAAGATAGAATCCACTACATCAAATTCTTTGGTCCATCTTCGAGAATTAGCTAGTTTGTTTAAAATTAGTGTAGGTGGTGAACATGTTGGGCACATGCAGACTCCTAACAAATGATTCAAAGGACTCATACTAACACCTAACATACTTGACTATGCATTCCTATAAAAGGAAATTTTATTGAACTCTTTGGATCTAAACCTAAGAGATTATAGGTTCCCTTGGTTTGATACTAGCTTGACATGCACATGAAAATTTACAGTAAACTCCTAGCAAATTCCAAAGAGTGTGCCAGAAGTAAGATGCAAACCTAACATGCATGATGAATGCATGCAGTATGCTAATCTCAGTTAAATGCAATCTAATAATCCTAGAAATGCTGGAGGTGTCAGGAAAGGGCAGAAAATAGGAAGTGGGTTCAGAATTAGTTTGGTAGGGTAAGGAAAAAGGTTCAAGGTTAGTTGGATAAAGTTCGATATAAGAAAGGCATGTCAGGGACTAATCCTAGACTAATGAGGCTAACCTTATGAGGTTGCGGTATATCTATGGGTTTTGCATAATGGAAGGATGGGTTACTAATCTCAGGGAAGAGGTCCTTAATGGGAACTATAGGAGGAGGCTCATCCTGAGGGTACAGATTCAAAGAGATCAGGTCCTTAATAAATTCTTCAGGTTCTTGTATTTTAGGACTAGACTTTATAATTTGGCTCTCCTCTATGGTTTCCTCAAGTAAGGCTCTAGCAGCAGTACCTAGGTTCTCTTTCTTTATTTGTTCTTCCACTATAGCTTTAGGTTGGATGTGGTCAAAGTCAACTAGCTCTGGGTTGGTTTCTACTTGGGTATCTACTGGGTAAGCTAATTCGAGGTCTACTAAAGGTGTCTCCTCTTCTCCCACAAACTCATCCACTAGGCTCACATCAGCTTCATACACTTTTGCGTTAATGTAAGCCTTGTGAATCTCAGGAATGGTTGGAGAAGGTCGGCTAGCATGAAATTGGTTACGTTTTGGTCTCTGATTATGGGTACTACTCCTAGTAGGTTTAGGTTGTATAAGGGGTAGTGGCTCACTACTGGGTTCATAAATAGGGATACTAATCCTATGGGGTTCAAGTTGACTAGCGGAAGCATGACTAGTACTAGGCTGATACTTAGGGGTTATGGGTTCTCTGGGCTCATAGGACAAGGGTGCAGATCTATGGGTCATGGAATTATAGGATCTGGGGTCATAGGATTTTGGGTCTGCTCTATGGTCATGTTCTAAGGATGGATCATGGTATGGGGTCCTTCTAAGGTTGGGCTCCCTATATGGGTCAGGATATTGGGTCCTCCTAGGGTTGGACTCCCTATATGGGTTAGAATATTGGGTTCTCTTAGGGTTGGATTCCCTATATGGGTCAGAATATTGGGTTCTCCTAGGGTTGGACTCCCTATATGGGTCAGAATATTGGGTTCTCCTAGGGTTGGGCTCCCTATATGGGTCAGAGTATTGGGTTCTCCTGGGTTCAGTATCATAATAAGGGTCATGGTAACGGGTTCTTCTAGGTTTAGTATCATAATTAGGGTCATGGTAAGGGGTTCTTCTAGGTTCAGTATTATAGTATGGGTCAGGCTGAGGGGCTCTCCTAGGTTCAACCTCTCAGTATGGATCAGGGTTTGGGGTCCTCCTAGGTTGAGGATTATAGTACGGGTCAGGGTAAGGGGCTCTCCTAGGTTCGACTTCATGGTATAGATCAGGGTTTGGGGTCCTCCTAGGTTGAGGGGACTGAGGATCTGGCTCAGACTGTGATCCATGGGTTCTTCCTAGGGTCCCTACATGGCCATCTAACTGGTCAAACCTATTGGCAAGATGGTCAATTCTATTGTTGGTTTGGGTACTAGACTGAGTTAACTGGGCCATCTGGGCCATTTGATCAGCTAGGGCTTTCATTTGGGCTTGCAAATTTTCAATGGGTTCAGACATTTGTGAAGGAGGTGGGTGATATGATACTCCTGATCTAGTGCTCATGCAAGACTCGATCAAACCAACTATAGCTGACTAGTCCTAGAGTCCAAAACTTGATGCTCAATCAGGGTGGCAAACTAGCCTATAGTAACCCTGTACTCAGCCAAGCAGGTGTAAGGGGAGTGTTAGGTCCCTGATTGCCAATCCTAGACACCAATCAGAGATTGGCCAGGTAGGCGGACCAGCACACAAGCCCTTCAGGATTGAATCCCTAAACCACCATTTTAGACTCCAAGCACAAGGCACACACAGGTTAGTTTGACACAGTGATCTAACACGTAGCCCGGACCCGACCAGTTGATGTCCCTAGCCCACAAGTGCAAATTAAGTCTAGTTAATTTTAGGGTAAGGCTTGGGACTGAATGCAAGGGATGTGGTTTTGGGCTAAGGAGAGGTGATCAAATCCTCCCCCCATCTGATATAACAAGAGTGCCCTTAAAAGTAAATTATGCAATGATGGTAGGCAGATGAGGATGCAAATTAGGGTTTAGAGGTTTTTGGTATTTTTGGAGAAAATGTAATTTTTTTTTTTTGGAGTTTTTTTAAAAATAATAAAACATGCAATTTATGCCCTAATATGCAGGAAATAAACTAAAATTAAAAGATATGCAAAAACATGCTAATCAAAACCCTAAAACTTTCAAACTTGTCTTGCTGAAAAAATAGAGCCAAAAATTTATAGGCTGTATTTTGACTTGCAAAACATTCATAAGACATAATAAAATCTACAAAGATTCTTAGAATTACTGTGAGTTATGGTAAATCCAGAAAAACAAATTTTAGAATTTTTGAAGTTTTTATCAAGGAGGAATAATTAAAATAACAGAGCATATACGGACTAAAAAATTGCAGAAAACAAGCCCTAATCTAAGCTCTGATACCAAATGATGCTGGACTAATATGCATGCAATTCTTTTTGTATGTTTTACATGTTGAGTTAGGTGATTAATTCCTGAATTTCAGATCAAAATTATTTGTAGGGAATTTTGTATGAATTTTTAAAGATCAGCATGCAGAATAGGACCTAGAAAGTAGCAATGAAGGATCGCCGGGGCTGAGAAGCCTCGGTTAGGGCAAGTTCTCCTACAATAAAACTACTGGAGGTAGAGGGGTGTACTTGACAACATCTGTGAAGATCGCAGCGAAGGGGTCTATCGTTCCTCGACGGATGCGGCTTGGAAAACCGAGCCAATGACCCGCGGATACCCGGCTTTCCGCTCGGTGGTCCGATTGAGGCTTGGCTGGAGTCGTTGGATTCATACGAACTCGGGGACCTGCAAACGACCTGTCAGGGGTTAGAAAATTTACAAAGGAATAAGAAAACAAAAGAAAAACATCAAGGAAAGGCTTCTTTTGGAGTGGGCGTCCAGGGATCTGGAGGGTTTGTTGGCAGCAGAAAGATGATTGCAAACACCGGGAAGAAGAACTCTCACAAACCCCTTTATGCACACAGCAGGGTATCACACAACTCAATAAAAGAACTCAAGATTTTAATTCATATCAAAAAGTCCCTTCATATAAGAGGCTAGGGTCCTTTAAATAGATCCTTAACCTTGGGCTCCAAGTAAGGGCACATAAGTCTTTACATAAGAATCCTTTTCCCGCTCAAACCCTAGCTAGAAAATAAGGAAACATTAGGTAGAAAAATCCCTACAAATTCTCTTGACTTGGCCAACACTCCAAGGATGCCTAGGGGGGCATGTTGGGCTTCTAAGAGCAGCAAGGGGCCCGGGTGCATGGGTTTGGGCCTCTGGAAGCTAGGGTGGCATGGTAGCCAGGTAGCAGGAATATTTCTTGGTATCTTGCTTCTTAGGTGCTTGGGCTTGGCGCCTGGACTTCATTTCTTTGGGCTATGATGCAGATGGACCTCTAAAATTATGGATTCCTTGGTCTATGAATATATTTTGGCATCTGGAAGGAAATCTGGGCATCTGGAGGGCATCTGCAAGGAATCAGGGTTTTCTGAATTTTCCTCCTGGGGTCTTCAAATCTTCAAGCTGGGTTGGACTTGGGCTATACTTCCATGTCTTCAATCGGTTGGACTTGGTCTTCACTTGTATGATATGGTCTTGAGTCTTTAATATGGTTGAATAGGATTCAAAAAAATAAAATTAGCTCGACATGAGCTGACAACACTAGACTGAACTAGCTCAACATGAGCTGACTAGTACATAACTGAAACTCAGAAGACTCAAATGACAACTAAAATAGACTCAGATAGGCTAAGCCCTTTGGTGTGGTATGCATGATGAGGATGCAATCATTTGACTCTAAAGGAGATTAACCAAAATTTAACTAGCAATTCCTACTTGCATATGAGTGATTCAACATATAAGATCAAGGAGATCTAAATAAGAAACCCTAAATGCTTATACTTAAACCCAGCTAGGAGGACTATCAAAATCTTAAAGAAATAGGACAAGGTTAGAATTCGCACACAAGTCAAGCTAGCCCTATTTAATGATTCCGATCTTAAAATACTAGGAGTTCAAGCATTGAAATCTCAAGCACAAGGGATTCACTCTTAAGGTTCTCAAATGAAAGATCATACCACATAAGATGGACCTTCTAACTTTCTGGTTTGTAGCAAGTAATCCTTCCTCTTAGATCTGGAGCCTAGAGAACCCTGCAACAAAGAAACCAAGATGATTAGAAACTTAATTAGAAGTGAGAAGATTGATGGAACTCAAAAGGAGAGTTTGTTGGAAATGATCCTTGGCGCCATGGTGGAAGCTTGTGTTGGTGTTGATCTTTTTCTTGTGAGGATGTCCTTAATTCGCTTTGAAGGAAGAGGATTGCTTGGAAGATGAAGAGTAAAAGAGAAGGATTAGGGAGAAGAAATGATGGAGGAGAGGAAGAGGTTCACTTAGGCACAAAGATCCACATAGGCACATAGAAACACATAGAAAATTTCTGAAAAAAAATTGTATTCATTCATCAATTCCCTTTTACAAGAAGACTAAGAGTCTTTTATAGACTATTAAGCCATTTTGAATTCCAACTACACCAAATATCATGGAGAAAAATTTGTGGAGAAAAATATGGGGCATCCCATGAAGAGTGGAGGAAGTTGTGGAGGAGGTTGTAGCCAATTCAATTTCAAATTCCCCTTTTCTTCTCTTGGGCGGCAACCTTGGATGGTGAGGTGGCAGCAATCTTGGATGGTGAGGTGGCATGTGTGATGTGGCAGCAACCTTGGAGATGAGGTGGCATGTGTCATGTGGCATGTGGTCCCCACTTAAGGTGGCTTTGGTCTTGCTTTGGAGTATAAGTCATGAGTCTTCTTTAGTCTTCAAATGTTGTTTGGTTTGATTCTTCATGGATTGGACTTGACTCATTTGGACCCAACTCTCAAATACAAGGTTAATCAGGCTGGACTAGTCCCAACATAAAATTGAAATGGACTCGAATTATATAATTATTTGGACTCAAAATTAAAGAAAGGTTACCGGACTCTCTAGTCCAACCATAAAGATTCGGAATGGGTTTGAATTGGTTGGAGTCTCTTTCTGATTCTGGTGCCCGCACCAATTCTCCCCGGGTGGGATGAACTCGACCCTGTCGAGTGATAAGTTTCTAATATATCCGGGTCGATTTGTTGTAGGTCCTCTTTGGTGATCCAGGAATCTTCAGATTCAGGACGTCCTTGCCATCGAACCAGATAGCATTGGTAGCCTTTATTTCTAGTAGTGATGATCTTGTCATTCAAGATCCTTTCAATTCTTTCCTTTCGCTCAGGAATATTTGGTGGTGGACACTCAATTGGCATTTCACTCTCAAGAGAAGTGTTAGGACCAAAAGGTTCGTCCGGTATCAATGCAGGTTCCTTGTATTCTTTCAGATCGGAAACATTAAATGTAGAACTAATGCCATAACTTGGTGGTAAGTCTACTACATAAGCATTAGGTCCAATTTTCTTTATTATTTTGAAGGGTCCGGCTCCCCGGGCATGGAGTTTCTTCATAGTTCCCGGAGGAAACCTTTCTGGTTTAAGCCTAATCATTACAGAGTCTCCTTCATTAAATTCCTTTAACCGTTTATGTGAATTAGCCATATGCCTATAGAGTTCATTGCTTGTTTGAATCTTCTGACTAATCTCCTTGTGCAAACCCTTAACATGCTGTGCATATGACTCAGCAGACTCAGATATTCGTGTATGTACTGGTAATGGAATTAGGTCTAAAGGTTTCCTAGGTCTGTATCCATGGACCACTTCGAATGGACTTTTCCCAATAGACCTATTAATCGAACTGTTGTAGGCAAATTCAGCGCGAGGAAGTAGTAAGTCCCAGTTTCCTAGGTTGTCGCCGACTAAACATCTTAAGAGATTTCCTAAGCTTCGGTTTACTACTTCAGTTTACCATCAGTTTGAGGATGATAGGCCGTAGAGAATTTCAGCTTAGTACCTAACATGTGCTAGAGGGTTTTCCAGAAGTAGCTAGTGAACTTGACATCTCTATCTGACACAATGGTCTTGGGTAAACCATGAAGCTTAACCACCTGATCTAAGAAAAGCTTGGCCACTTTCGAAGCGTCTAAAGTTTGAGAACACGGGATGAAGTGCGCCATTTTGGAGAAACAATCGACAACCACAAAAACAGAGTCATGTTTCCTAGAAGTTTTAGGTAGACCTACCACAAAATCCATACTGATATCTTGCCATGGACCATCAGGGACAGGTAAGGGCGTGTACAGACCGGTGTTCTGTCTTTGCTGTTTTGCAACAGCACAGGTTCGACACTGAGCTACGATCTGGGCAATGTTCTTTTTAAGACTAGGCCAAAAAAATTGTTCTTCGATTGCTAGGATGGTTTTGTTCCTGCCAAAATGTCCTGCTAAACCTCCAGCATGGACTTCCCAGATCAGAAATTCCCTAACAGAGGTCTTGGGAATACACAACTGATTTCCTTTGAAAAGGTATCCATCTAACAGTGTATAATCACTAGGCTCACTAGATGGTCTTTGTTGGAGGGATTGATAGATGTGACCAAAATCAGGACATGTGGGATATTCATCTTTCAATCTATCGAACCCTACTACTTCAGTGCTCACAGAGGTTAACAACATAGAACGGCGGCTCAACGCATCGGTAACCCTATTTTCAGTACCAGCACGATGTTTCAAAACGAACGTGTAAGCTTGTATGAATTCTACCCATTTCCCGTGCCTAGGGTTTAATTTCTTTTGAGAACTAAGGAACCTAAGAGCTTCGTGATCAGAGAACAGGACAAACTCGTGGGGTAGAAGATAATGCCTCCAAAATCGTAGAGCTTGAACAACAGCATACAGTTCCTTATCATACGTGGAATACCTTAGTCTCGCCTCATTTAACTTTTCACTGAAGTATGCTACTGGGTGATTCTCTTGACTCAAGACACCTCCAATTCCGACCCCAGAAGCATCACAAGCAACCTCAAACACCTTGGTAAAATTGGGTAACCTTAAGACAGGTGCTTGTGTCATTTTCTTCTTAATTGTTAGGAAGGCCTTACCTGCTGCTTTAGTCCACTCGAAATTTCCTTTCCTAATACAATCAGTGATTGGAGACACTATCGTACTGAACCCTCTAATGAATCTCCTATAGAATGTGGCTAAACCGTGGAAACTACGGACATCATGGATATTCTTGGGTACAGGCCACTCTACTATTGACTTAATTTTCGCAGGGTCAGCGGACACTCCTTCAGATGTGACTACGAATCCTAGAAATATAACTCTATTTGTCAGGAAATCACACTTCTTGATATTGGCATAGAGACTATCTTTTCTCAGGACTTGACAAACTTGCTTCAGGTGGGTTAAGTGGTCTGCCTTTGTTTTGCTATATATAAGTATATCATCAAAATAGACCACTACAAATCTTCCGATAAAAACCTTTAACACCTGATTCATTATTCTCATAAAAGTGTTGGGTGCATTGGACAGACCGAACGGCATGACTAACCACTCATATAATCCATCTTTAGTCTTAAAAGTGGTCTTCCATTCGTCTCCAGGCCTAACCCTAACATGGTGATAGCCACTTTTTAGGTCTATCTTGGAAAAAATTGTCGATCCAGCTATCATATCTAACATGTCGTCTAGTCTTGGGATTGGGAATCTATACTTTACAGTGATCTTATTAATGGCACGGCTATCTATACACATCCTCCAGGTGCCATCTTTCTTAGGGGTCAGCAGAGTAGGGACTGCACATGGACTTAAGCTTTCCTTAATAAACCCCTTCCTAAGAAGTTCACCCACTTGCCTTTGCAGTTCCTGGTGATCAGTTGGGTTCATCCTATAGTGAGGCAAATTAGGTAAAGTCGCTCCAGGGATTAAATCTATTACGTGTTGTATGTCTCTTAAAGGTGGGAGGTTATCGGGGAGATCTTCTGGAAACACATCCTCAAATTCTTTCAATAATTGGACCACCTCTTGAGGGTGTTCTACAGGCCTGTGGTCCTTAATTTCCTTAGCAGCTACTACCCAAATAGGTGCTCCCTCAATGATATCTTGCTCTAATTCTTTTGCACCTATTAAATTTAATCCAGTCTTCTTATCTTTCAAGCTGCTAGCTCCTCTCTTGACATTATCCTTAGGCTGGGTTGGATGAATGACAATTTTCTTGCCATTGAAATTGAAAGCACAGGAGTTTGATCGACCAAAGATGGTCACATCATGATCAAACAGCCATGGCCTGCCTAAGATGATGCTACTTACCCCCATAGGAAGCACATCACACCAGATCTTTCCCTGATAGGATTGAAGCTGGACTTGAACCTGACATCTTGACTTGATTGGTATAGAAGTGGAATCGATCCAGGATACCTTATATGGATTGGGATGTGGTACAATGGGTAATCCTAGACTTTTGGCTGCGTTAGTGGAAATGGCGTTGACACAGCTTCCACTATCGATGATGATCTTACAGACCTTTTCTCCTATCCTAACAAATGTGTGTAGGATGCTAGTTCTACGCCAGTCTTCTTGCTCCTTGGTCTGTGTCATGATACGTCTCACAACTCCTAGCAAATCTGATGAGTCTATGTTCTCTTCATCTCCTTCATACTCATCAGCCAAGCAATCCCCTGCTTCATAAACCTCCTCTTCATCATTCTCCAGGGGTTCTGATTCACCTTCTTCTGCCTCCCCTATATGTAAAGCTCTAGAGGGACATTGGCTCATGAAATGACCTGGTTTACGACACTTATAGCAGACTCGCTCCCTCTCACCTCGAACTTCAGGGATCTTTCCTTTGTCTTCTCTAGGAATTGGGGGAATGGCAGGGTTGTGCCTAGGGGTTAGATTCGAGCTAGATCTTGGTCTATTGGTTGTACCAGGGACTAAACTAGGCCTGCTACACAGGAGGGTTAAACCTAATAGGTTCAGGTCGTCTAAATATAGCTCTCCTTTGAAACCTCTCATAGTCCGTGGCAACTTGGTATGCCTGATCTAAATCATGGACTTCCCTTAAAAACAGTTCCCCTTTTATATCATCATTCAACCCTGATCTAAACCTTGATAAAGTGGCTGCTTCAGACTCGACTACGTTGCATCGCATCACAAACTCATCAAATTTAGCAACGTATTCAGAAACGGTCTTGTTACCCTGTGTCAATCGTTGCCACTGATCAAATAACCTTTGCTGATAAGACATAGGCAGATATTTCTCTCTAAGTTTCCTCTTCATATCTCTCCATGTTGCTATAGGTAAATCTCCCCTTTGCCTTGGTATGCGTTCCACGTTTCCCCAATATAACCGAGCCTGACGAACTAGTCTAATTCTGGCAAACTTAAATCTTCTCTCTTCGGACATATCATACCAGTCAAAATACTGGTCCATGTCAGCCTCCCAGTCTATGTACACCTTAGGATCTAGGCTTCCCTCAAAGGTTGGTGCATCTAGACGGATGTTCCTTAGGGCCCGATCATCCTGATCAAAAGTATCATAGTGAGGTCTTCTAGGAGGTGGCTCTGGAGTATGATCAACATAATCCTGATGCGGTCTTCTTTGAATTGGATCAGGTGTGTGTTCCTGTTGTTGGGCTCTAGGATGAACTGAAGGTAATCTGGGTGAAGGTGGTTCAGTTGGGGTCAACCTAGCTTCTTCTAGGGCTCCTACCCTTTCCTCGAACTGACCAAATTTAGCATCCAAATGGTCCATCTTCTCGATCATAGATCTCATAAGGCTTTCCATACTAGTATCCATGGATGAATTAGGTTGGGCTTGTGAAGGGTGGTAAGGTGTGCCTGACCTAGTTGTCATGCAAACAATTAGACTCAGACCCGAACTACGAGTTTTCTAAACCGGTTAGTCCAAATAAACTGAGTTGACTAGATACAATCAAATCAACAGCTACTCTCTTTCACTGGCCAGTCAGGAGGTGGGTCTGTGGGAGGTTCCCCCAGCTTTCACTGGGTCCTAATTAAAAACCACAAGAACCGCTTAGGCTTGAGCCACTTAACCTCTATCCTTGACACCAGCTTCCAATAATAGATGAAGAAATGGGTTGCACAAGCTTTCCCAATTGAATTGAACTGGACCTAGAGTTCCAAGCTAGTTGCCTAATCAAGGTGGCAAGCTAGATTGTAGTAACTCTATACTTGGCCAGGTTTTAGAACAAGGGGAGTGTGAGATCCTGTCTCTGGCCTACCTAGGCCCGGTGGAATTGGCCCGATAGACGGATCAGCACCCAAGTCCTTAGTCCCAATTCTAGACACCAAGTAATAGGGCACACACAAGACTAGTTGACACAATGAGTTGACAATAACCCGGGCTCGACCAATTTGATGTTCCTAACCCACTAGGGCAATTAATGTCTAATCAATTTTAGTTAGGGATTGGATCGATATGCAATTTGGTGATTTTTGGGCTAGGGACAGGTGATGAAATCCTGACCCTATGTCAATTTCATGCCCTTAATTTGATTTGTCATGAGATGCATGCAAATTTCAAATTTCAGGTGCAGAAGTGGTGTGTTGCAGTTTAAAAGTGGTGTTGATAAGTGCATAAAAAAATGTCAGAAAAATCTAAAAAAATCACAGAAAACTCCTAACTTACAGATGACATACCAGATGAAACGAAATTTCAAAATAAAATCTGTACTATTCTAGGAAGATTCTGAAATGAAGATAATGAAAAGGAACAAAACAGAACAGAAACCTTAATAACACTGATGGACTGCAAAAATTTTCATTTTTTTTGTAATTTGTTTCTCAGATTGAAATTTAAAATGGTGATAAACAGCTTAAAATGGAACAGGAAAAAAAATATTTCAACGAGGAATGTGATACTTGCCTTTAGAGTTGCAGGCGGATTACAGTCAGCCTACAGAAAATACAGCAAGCAGAAAAAAACAGAACGTACCCAATGCAAAATTCACAAATGTAATCTAAGAAGTCCTTTGGCTTTCTTTTTTACGGGTCAATCACAATGGCACCCCGACACACCTTAGGAGATCCCCGTGGAATGGGAAGAGAGGGTGTTTAAACCCTACTTTCTCCTAAGGCCGGACGGCCTGGTAACGCCCCCGATCCAAGTACTTCAAGGACTTAATGCTATGCAATCAGGAACTTATTCTACCATGCTCTGATACCAAGATTGGTGTGGTATGCATGATGAGGATGCAATCATGTGACTCTAAAGGAGATTAACCAAAATTTAACTAGCAATTCCTACTTGCATATGAGTGATTCAACATATAAGATCAAGGAGATCTAAATAAGAAACCCTAAATGCTTATACTTAAACCCAGCTAGGAGGACTATCAAAATCTTAAAGAAATAGGACAAGGTTAGAATTCGCACACAAGTCAAGCTAGCCCTATTTAATGATCCCGATCTTAAAATACTAGGAGTTCAAGCATTGAAATCTCAAGCACAAGGGATTCACTCTTAAGGTTCTCAAATGAAAGATCATACCACATAAGATGGACCTTCTAACTTTCTGGTTTGTAGCAAGTAATCCTTCCTCTTAGATCTGGAGCCTAGAGAACCCTGCAACAAAGAAACCAAGATGATTAGAAACTTAATTAGAAGTGAGAAGATTGATGGAACTCAAAAGGAGAGTTTGTTGGAAATGATCCTTGGCGCCATGGTGGAAGCTTGTGTTGGTGTTGATCTTTTTCTTGTGAGGATGTCCTTAATTCACTTTGAAGGAAGAGGATTGCTTGGAAGATGAAGAGTAAAAGAGAAGGATTAGGGAGAAGAAATGATGGAGGAGAGGAAGAGGTTCACTTAGGCACAAAGATCCACATAGGCACATAGAAACACATAGAAAATTTCTGAAAAAAAATTGTATTCATTCATCAATTCCCTTTTACAAGAAGACTAAGAGTCTTTTATAGACTATTAAGCCATTTTGAATTCCAACTACACCAAATATCATGGAGAAAAATTTGTGGAGAAAAATATGGGGCATCCCATGAAGAGTGGAGGAAGTTGTGGAGGAGGTTGTAGCCAATTCAATTTCAAATTCCCCTTTTCTTCTCTTGGGCGGCAACCTTGGATGGTGAGGTGGCAGCAATCTTGGATGGTGAGGTGGCATGTGTGATGTGGCAGTACCTTGGATGATGAGGTGGCATGTGTCATGTGGCATGTGGTCCCCACTTAAGGTGGCTTTGGTCTTGCTTTGGAGTATAAGTCATGAGTCTTCTTTAGTCTTCAAATGTGGTTTGGTTTGATTCTTCATGGATTGGACTTGACTCATTTGGACCCAACTCTCAAATACAAGGTTAATCAGGCTGGACTAGTCCCAACATAAAATTGAAATGGACTCGAATTACATAATTATTTGGACTCAAAATTAAAGAAAGGTTACCGGACTCTCTAGTCCAACCATAAAGATTCGGAATGGGCTTGAATTGGTTGGAGTCTCTTTCTGATTCTGGTGCCCGCACCACCCTTATTACAGATGGACTCATAAATTATTGATCAATTCACAGAGGGTTGAAAAGTCTTTGTCTTATTCTGATGCCTCAGGTGTCCCCACCAATTCTCCCTAGGTGAGAAAAACTCGACCTTATCGAGTGAAGATCAGACAGGATCATATATCTATCGAGAAGGTCAGGGTTGAGGCGTTGCAAGTCCTCTCGAGAAATCCATTAATCGTCCGACTCTGGCTGGCCTTGCCATCGGACCATAAGGAGTTGAGAGTCACGGCCCCGGGTCGTGATGGCTTGATCGTCCATGATACGCTCGATCCGTTCTCCTCTCTCATGCCAAATTTATTAGTGGACACTCTGGGTTAGGGTCACTCATAATAAAAAGGAATAGGTTCAAAAGCCTCACTAGGTATCGCTGCCGGTTCCCTATACTCAACCAGGTCTGTAATATTGAAGGTAGAACTAATGCCCAAATCCAAAGGCAAGTCTAACACCTAGGCATTTGATCCAACCTTCTCTATCACTTTAAAAGGTCCGGCTATACGAGCATGAAGCTTCTTTTAGGCCTAAGCCTAACCAAGATAGAATCCACTACATCAATTTCTTCGGTCCATCTTCGAGAATTAGCCAGTTTGTTTAAAATTAGTGTAGGTGGTGAACATGCTGTGCACATGCAGACTCCTAACAAATGATTCAAAGGACTCGTACTAACACCTAACAGACTTGACTATGCATTCCTATAGAAGGAAATTTTATTGAACTCTTTGGATCTAAACCTAAGAGATTATAGGTTTCCTTGGTTTGATCCTAGCTTGACATGCACATGAAAATTTACAGTGAACTCCTAGCAAATTCCAAAGAGTGTGCCAGAAGTAAGATGCAAACCTAACATGCATGATGAATGCATGCAGTTTGCTAATCTCAATTAAATGCAATCTAATAATACTAGAAATGCTGGAGGTGTCAGGAAAGGGCAGAAAATAGGAAGTGGGTTTAGAATTAGTTTGGTAGGATAAGCAAAAAGGGTCAAGGTTAGTTGGATAAAGTTCGATATAAGATGGCATGTCAGGGACTAATCCTAGACTAATGAGGCTAACCTTATGAGGTTGCGGTATATCTATGGGGTTTGCATAATGGAAGGATGGGTTACTAATCTCAGGGAAGAGGTGCTTAATGGGAACTATAGGAGGAGGCTCATCCTGAGGGTACTGATTCAAAGAGATCAGGTCCTTAATAAATTCTTCAAGTTCTTGTATTTTAGGACTAAACTCTATAATTTGGCTCTCCTCTATGGTTTCCTTAGGTAAGGCTCTAGCAGCAGTACCTAGGTTCTCTTCCTTTATTTGTTCTTCCACTATAGCTTTAGGTTGGATGTGGTCAAAGTCAACTAGCTCTGGGTTGGTTTCTACTTGGGTATCTACTGGGTCAGCTAATTCGAGGTCTACTAAATGTGTCTCCTCTTCTCCCTCATACTCATCCACTAGGCTCACATCAGCTTCATACACTTTCATGTTAATGTAAGCCTTGTGAATCTCAAGAATGGTTGGAGAAGGTTAGCTAGCATGAAATTGGTTAGGTTATGGTCTCTGATTATGGGTACTACTCCTAGTAGGTTTAGGTTGTATAAGGGGTAGTGGCTCACTACTGAGTTCATATTTAGGGATACTAATCCTATGGGATTCAAGTTGACTAGGGGAAGCATGACTAGTACTAGGCTGATACTTAGGGGTTATGGGTTCTCTGGGCTCATAGGACAAGGGTGCAGATCTATGGGTCATGGGATTATAGGATCTGGGGTCATAGGATTTTGGGTCAGCTCTATGGTCATGTTCTAAGGATGGATCATGGTATGGGGTCCTTCTAAGGTTGGGCTCCCTATATGGGTCAGGATATTGGGTCCTCCTAGGGTTGGACTCCCTATATGGGTTAGAATATTGGGTTCTCTTAGGGTTGGATTCCCTATATGCGTCAGAATATTGGGTTCTCCTAGGGTTGGACTCCCTATATGGGTCAGAATATTGGGTTCTCCTAGGGTTGGGCTCCCTATATGGGTTAGAGTATTGGATTCTCCTGGGTTTTGTATCATAATAAGGGTCATGGTAACGGGTTCTTCTAGGTTTAGTATCATAATAAGGGTCATGGTAAGGGGTTCTTCTAGGTTCAGTATTATAGTAGGGATCAGGCTGAGGGTGGTGCGGGCACCAGACTCAGAAGAAGACTTCAGAGCTCCATCTGGATCTCTGATTAACCTTGCCCAAAGAATTAGGGTCTTTTTTGGTTTTTAATAAGAGTTGACTAGATCAACTTAATTTAGCTTGAGTCTACATTACCTGCATTTTATTTTGTTGAGTCATGTTGACTCAGTAGTGGACTAGGGTTTCAAACTGGGATGTTACACTTTCTTCCAAGACCAGGCAAGTGGACACCACACTCCCAGCCACACTCCCAGTCCTGGGGGCGCCATATCCACATCCAGCAGCTTTTGGTCCCCACTCCACAGATGGCAACCTCCTTCTCTCATGCGCCAGATAAGGAGAAGTCCACCAAGAGACCACCAATCAAGGGGGCGGCCAAGACTTTCCCAAGAATTCCAAATAAAGAAGGGAAGAAATTCTCTTGGAAGAGAACTTCAAGGGGGCGCCCACTACCTGCCAAAAACAATCAAAACAAAGATGGGAAGGACCTTGACTTAGTGAGGAAGAAAAGGAGGAGTCCAAAAGAGTTGATCTAGGGAAGGAAGAAAATTTTTCTTGAAGATCCAAGCAAGGTGGCGCCATCTACCTGCCTTTTATAACCCAAATCCATTTTTTTTGGTATTTTGGCCAACCATATATGAAGGATTTGCCCTAATTTGGAGATCCCCTCCTTTAGTCCCACATGGGAAGATGTGAAACCCTCCTCCCTTGTAATGCCTTATAAATTAAACCCCTCTTGTAAGTTTAAAAAAATCATAGATGAATGAAAGAAATTTTTCTTGAGCAAACTTGTGTTTTCTCTTGTCCGCACTTGCTTCCAGGTGTTGAGCTCCATGAGGGAGTAAATCCGGGTTCCCCTGGAACCTTGAGGAGGTGAGAGATCTCCAAAACCCTAAACCCTAGGTTAGCCACTTAATTCCCAAACCCTAGCCGCCATCACCCTTCTCTTTCCACCAAGCCCTAGTCTTTTCCTCTTCTCACGGCCACCTTCTCCAAGTCCTGGCCGACCACCAGCATCCGACTCCAGTCCAGATACTGCAGATCTACAGCAATTCTAAGAGGAAGTCAGATCGGCCTCCAGGAGAATTCGATTTCAGCAACTTCAGCTTTCAAGTTCTTCAACCTGGTAAGATCTTTTCTTGAGTTTCTGAATTCCATCATTTGTTCCTCTTCTTTTCCAGATCTTGAGTTCAGGAGAAGCCGACCAAACCACGAGACCAGTATTGGAGGATCCATTGTGAAGATAGCCGACTCCGAGGATCCCACAATCTGCTCGAGAGAGTTCTTCCACAAGAATCCTGAGAAGATCACTGTCTGGTGAGTAAACCGTCCCTCCTCTCTATTTCTGTTCTGTTGAAAGTTCAGAGCGAAACCCTAGGTCTGGGAGTTTCTCAACCCCCAGCGATCCGTTACTTCTAAACTACTCTGATAATTTGGTTCCTTCTAAACTGTGCTTTCAATCTTTACTTAGTTTCCTTCAACGTAGTTTAGCTTTACTTTGAGTCAAAGCCAATTTCTGAAATATATATATATAAAAAAAAAAAAAATTAATCTTAATTTTACTTCCGCATACGCTTCTTTGTTCTTTGTTCTGCATCATTTTTGGTATCAGAGATTCCGTTCTGCATCATTTTTGGTATCAGAGCCCTGTCTAGGGTTTCTGTTTGATTGCTTGTTTGAGTCTCTCTCTTTTTACTTTGTCTGCTCGAAGTAGACTCCCCAGGACATCCGGTCCTAGGAACGAAGTGAGGTGCAAACCTCCTCTTCCCATTCCACGGGGTGTTCCTAGGGCGTGTAGGGGATCCGTTGGGTTACAACTTCGTAGCAGAAATTGTAAACGGGGAAGCGCTCTGTTTTCAGTCTGTATTTGCCCTGTTGCAGGAATTATTTATCACTACAGGTAACTCCAAATTTAGTGATTTTTATTTTTCTGAAACCAGTATAATTGAAACTAATTTTCGTAATTTTCTCATGATTTATTGGTTTCCGTGCAATTTCTGAGAATTAAATTACTGAAACTCTATTTTTGTGTTCTGCAATCCATTTATTTTTGAGTGTGCATCTCTTAATTCAACTTAAGGGCATTTGAGCATCTAAGATAAGGGGAGGAGTTGATAACCTCTCCTTAGCCCAAAACCACCACCCCTTCATTCGAACCTAAGCCTTTAATCTAAAATTGATTAGACCTAATTTGCCCTAGTGGGCTAGGGACATCAACAAGTCGGGTCCAGGCTAGTGTTGAGTCAGTTTGTCTGGTTACTCTGTGTGTGCTTTGTACTCAGTGTCTAGAACGGTGGTTCAGGGATTCCATCCCGAAGGGCTTGTGTGCTGGTCCGCCTACCTGGCCAATCTCTGATTGGTGTCTAGGATTGGCATTTAGGGACCTAACACTCCCCTTACACCTGCCTGGCTGAGTCCCGAGTTACTACAGGCTAGCTTGCCACTCTGATTGGGCATCTAGTTTGGACTCTAGGTCTAGTGAGCTAGTAGTCGCTTTAGTCTAGTCACATTCTGTGTGCTTGCTTGCATTATCATGTCTTCCCAGAATGGAGTACCCTACCAACCTAGTCAAACCCAACCAGATTTAGAGGCCATGGTTAGAAATCTTACCGAAAGTATGACCAAATTGAGTCAGGACATGAATGAGGGTTTTTCCCAGTTTAGGGATCGAGTCCAAGTACTTGAGAAACGTAGACATCAAAATTGGACCCCTGATCCAAAATTTAATAGGCCCCAACCTCACCCATGCCAGGAACCTAGGAGGACCTTATACCGTGATCCCGAGCATAACCTTAGGAAGCCTAACCATGATATCTATAGTGTGGATCGTGTCTATGAGAGGTCCTTACAATATTCTAGACCAGTCACTCAACAACCCAAGTCTTCTAGATCAAACCATTTAGATCCACACCCATGCCCAAGTAAGGTCTCTACTAGCTTGAAACCCAGTGTGACCCAGGTTCCTATATCTCAAGAATGTTTGTTTTGTGGAGAAAGAGGCCATAAATCTAGTCAGTGCCCATGCATAGGACTGGCTTGTGCACAGCTAAGTGGTAAGAATCCTAAGGATGACATTAATGAGGGAGAACCCAAGCCTACCAATGAGGAAGAACGGTTAGGTATGACAAGCCTAGAATTAGTTGACCCGATTACCACTGACCCGAAATCCATTGAAGATGGCATCGAGGAAGTATATGATGCTGGCTTGAGTCTAGTTGATGAATATGAGGGGGAAGAACTTGAAGAATGTGACATTGATACTATTGGTTCCTTACCTGAGGAGACCTTGGAAAACAACCAACTGGTAGGACCTAGTTCAGAAATTCAAGAGATTTGTGAGAACCAGGTTCCTTTAGTCAAATACCCCTAGGAAGAACTCATAGTGTTAGCCCGAGCTATTAGTTCGTACCATGTAATGACAGTCATTCCCCAAGTACCAATTGAAGATCTTTGCACTGAACTGTTTAAGTTTGCCCACCCTATGGTAGATTCTCTCCTTAGGATGACTGAATCAAGCCTCTTACAATTGGACCTTGTCCCATGCTCAGCCACTAAGGTCTCTCCCGTAATCTCAGTTGGACATCCTTTTCTTGAGCGGATTGATTCACCCAGTCCTGTAGAAGTCCTCCTTATGGCCCCAGACCCCTTCCTTCGCATGACTGACCTACCCTTCTATAGAGTATACCTTTCCGCACCCATAGGTCAAATTTCAAGTCTTGAGGTCATCATCCGTAGGCCCTCCCATGAATCATTCTCTAATCCAGTTCTTGAGAAAGTGGATCATTATTTGCTCAGAGAACAAACCTTAACTATTGCAATCACATGTCCTAGGCTACTTCCCGAACCATCTCTTGATCCATTCCTGGGAGTAGCAAATTTTTACTTTCGTAAGGATGACCAGTTGACACTCATAGATCACCATTCAAACCTTCAGGTCACCACCTTTAGTCAACAGGTAATTCGAGACCCCACCTCATATCTCCTCCCTTTCTCTAGGACTTCCAATGCTTCTTACACCATCCAAGTATACTTTGTCGAAGTCTTTAGAGTGAACCACGTGTCAGAACCTATTAGGTTTGCCACCTACTTCTGGAAGACCTTATGGCACCTACTAGGCACCCATGATAAGTTTTCATGCTCTGCATGCCATCCTCCGACCCAAGGTCAAACCTAGAGAGCCTTAGTTTGTTAGGTTTAGACTTAGGGTTCCTTTGTAATAAAGTCCATTCTTTAGGAATGCATCGTCAGTCGAGTTTAGGACATTGTCTCAGATTTTGGTTTGATTGAGAGCACCAGGAATTGGGATTTGTATTTTGTCCAGGGCTGAAATTGCATTCAATGTTTCGATCAATAGGTCTATAGTCTAGAGTCCCTTTGAAATTGTTCATGGATACATGCCTCACACACCACTTGATCTGATTTCACTATTAGCCCACACACACAAGTCTCTTGATGCACTTGCATAGCATGTAAAGGACTTGCATAAAGAAATTCATGCCAAAATAACTTTAAGTAATGAAACTTATAAGAAATTGGCTGATTCTCAAAGGCGAGTCAAAACTTTTGACGAGGGAGACTATGTAATGATTAGGTTAAGGCCTGAACGGTTTCCACCTGGAACCGTTAGAAAGTTACATGCTAGGGGAGCTGGACCATTTAGAGTGGTTAAGAGAGTAGGATCCAATGCCTATGTGCTCGAGTTGCCTCCAGAACTAGGCATTAGCTCCACTTTCAACATTACAGACCTAGTAGAGTATAGGGAGCCAGCTGTGATTCCTAGTGAGGCTTTTGAACCTAATCCTGCTCTTGAGAGTGAACCTGATCCTGTGTGTCCACCAACAAATTGGCCTGTGAGGAAAGAGCAGATTGAAAAGATCCTGGATGATCAGGTTATTTCTACTCGTAATCGAGGATACCAAAGATACCTGGTCCGCTGGCTAGGAAGGCCAGATTCTGATGACTCTTGGATCTCCCGAGAAGAGTTACAAGAGCTGGACCCAGACCTCTTGGAGAGATACCAGAGCCAACTTGATCCTTACTCGACAGGGTCGAGTTCCTCCCACCCTGGGAGAATTGGTGCGGGCACCAAACTCAGAAGAAGACTTCAGAGCTCCATCTGGATCTCTGATTAACCTTGCCCGAAGAATTAGGGTTTTTTTTGGTTTTTAATAAGAGTTGACTAGATCAACTTAATTTAGCTTGAGTCTACATTACCTGCATTTTATTTTGTTGAGTCATGTTGACTCAGTAGTGGACTAGGGTTTCAAACTGGGATGTTACACTTTCTTCCAAGACCAGGCAAGTGGACACCACACTCCCAGCCACACTCCCAGTCCAGGGGGCGCCATATCCACATCCAGCAGCTTTTGGTCCCCACTCCACAGATGGCAACCTCCTTCTCTCATGCACCAGATAAGGAGAAGTCCACCAAGAGACCACCAATCAAGGGGGCGGCCAAGACTTTCCCAAGAATTCCAAAACAAAGAAGGAAAGAAATTCTCTTGGAAGAGTACTTCAAGGGGGCGCCCACTACCTGCCAAAAACAATCAAAACAAAGATGGGAAGGACCTTGACTTAGGGAGGAAGAAAAGGAGGAGTCCAAAAGAGTTGATCTAGGGAAGGAAGAAATTTTTTCTTGAAGATCCAAGCAAGGTGGCGCCATCTACCTGCCTTTTATAACCCAAATCCATTTTTTTTGGTATTTTGGCCAACCATATATGAAAGATTTGCCCTAATTTGGAGATGCCCTCCTTTAGTCCCACATGGGAAGATGTGAAACCCTCCTCCCTTGTAATGCCTTATAAATTAAACCCCTCTTGTAAGTTTAAAAAAATCATAGATGAATGAAAGAAATTTTTCTTGAGCAAACTTGTGTTTTCTCTTGTCCGCACTTGCTTCCAGGTGTTGAGCTCTGTGAGGGAGTAAATCCGGGTTCCCCTGGAACTTTGAGGAGGTGAGAGATCTCCAAAACCCTAAACCCTAGGTTAGCCACTTAATTCCCAAACCCTAGCCGCCATCACCCTTCTCTTTCCACCAAGCCCTAGTCTTTTCCTCTTCTCACGGCCACCTTCTCCAAGTCCTGGCCGACCACCAGCTTCCGACTCCAGTCCAGATACTGCAGATCTACAGCAATTCTAAGAGGAAGTCAGATCGGCCTCCAAGAGAATTCGATTTCAGCAACTTCAGCTTTCAAGTTCTTCAACCTGGTAGGATCTTTTCTTGAGTTTCTGAATTCCATCATTTGTTCCTCTTCTTTTCCAGATCTTGAGTTCAGGAGAAGCCGACCAAACCACGAGACCAGTATTGGAGGATCCATTGTGAAGATAGCCGACTCCGAGGATCCCACAATTTGCTCGAGAGAGTTCTTCCACAAGAATCCTGAGAAGATCACTGTCTGGTGAGTAAACCGTCCCTCCTCTCTATTTCTGTTCTGTTGAAAGTTCAGAGCGAAACCCTAGGTTTGGGAGTTTCTCAACCCCCAGCGATCCGTTACTTCTGAACTACTCTGATAATTTGGTTCCTTCTAAAATGTGCTTTCAATCTTTACTTAGTTTCCTTCAACGTAGTTTAGCTTTACTTTGAGTCAAAGCCAATTTCTGAAATATATATATATAAAAAAAAAAAGAATTAATCTTAATTTTACTTCCGCATATGCTTCTTTGTTCTTTCGTTCTGCATCAGAGGGGCTCTCCTTGGTTCAACCTCTCGGTATGGATCAGGGTTTGGGGTCTACCTAGGTTGAGGATTGTAGTACAGGTCAGGATAAGGGGCTCTCCTAGGTTCGACTTCATGGTATTGATCAGGGTTTGGGGTCCTCCTAGGTTGAGGGGACTGAGGATCTGGCTCAGACTGTGATCCATGGGTTCTTCCTAGGGTCCCTACATGGCCTTCTAACTGGTCAAACCTATTGGCAAGATGGTCAATTCTATTATTGGCTTGGGTACTATACTGAGTTAACTGGGCCATCTGGGTAGCCATCTGGGCCATTTGATCAGCTAGGGCTTTCATTTGGGCTTGCAAATTTTTCATGGGTTTAGACATTTGTGAAGGAGGTGGGTGATATGAAACTCCTGATCTAGTGCTCATGCAAGACTCGATCAAACCAACTATAGCTGACTAGACCTAGAGTCCAAAACTTGATGCTCAATCAGGGTGGCAAACTAGCCTATAGTAACCCTGTACTCTGCCAGGCAGGTGTAAGGCGAGTGTTAGGTCCCTGATTGCCAATCCTAGACACCAATCAGAGATTGGCCAGGTAGGCGGACCAGCACACAAGTCCTTCGGGATTGAATCCCTAAACCACCATTCTAGACAGCAAGCACAAGGCACACACAGGTTAGCTTGACACAGTGATCTAACACGTAGCCCGGACCCGACCAGTTGATGTCCCTAGCCCACTAGGGCAAATTAAGTCTAGTTAATTTTAGGTTAAGGCTTGGGACAGAATGCAAGGGATGTGGTTTTAGGCTAAGGAGAGGTGATCAAATCCTCCCCCCATCTGATATAACAAGAGTACCCTTAAAAGTAAATTATGCAATGATGGCAGGCAGATGAGGATGCAAATTAGGGTTTAAATGTTTTTGGTATTTTTGAAGAATATGTAATTTTTTTTTTTTGGTATTTTTTTAAACATAATAAAACATGCAATTTATGCCCTAATATGCAGGAAATAAACTAAAATTAAAAGATATGCAAAAACATGCTAATCAAAACCCTAAAACTTTCAAACTTGTCTTGCTGAAAAAATAGAGCCGAATATTTGCAGGCTGTATTTTGGCTTGCAAAACATTCACAGGCCATAATAAAATCTGAAAAAATTCTTAAAATTACTGTGCATTATTTTAAATCCAGAAAAATAAATTTCAGATTTTTTGGAGTCTTTGTCAAGGAGGAATAATTAAAAGAATAGAGTATATATGGACTAAAAAATTATAGAAAACAAGCCCTAATCTAAGCTCTGATACCAAATGATGCGGGACTAATATGCATGTAATTCTTTTTGTATGTTCTACATGTTGAGTTAGGTGATTAATTCCCGAATTTCAGATTAAAATTACTTGTAGGGAATTTTGTATGAATTTTTAAAGATCAGCATGCAGAATAGGACCTAGAAAAGTAGCAAAAAAGGACCGCCGGGGCTGAGAAGCCTCGGTTAGGGCAAGTTCTCCTACAATAAAACTACTGGAGGTAGAGGGGTGTACCTAAAAATATCTGTGAAGATCGCAGCAAAGGGGTCTCTCGTTCCTTGATGGATGCGGCCTAGAAAACCGAGCCAATGACCCGCGGATACCCGGCTTTCTGCTCGGTGGTCCGATTGAGGCTTGGCTGGAGTCGTTGGATTCGTAGGAACTCGGGGACCTGCAAACGACCTGTCAGGGGTTAGAAAATTCACAAAGGAACAAGAAAACAAAGGAAAAATAGCAAGGGAAGGCTTCTTTTGGAGTGGGCATCCAGGGATCTGGAGGGTTTGTTGGCAGCAGGAAGATGATTGCAAACACCGGGAAGAAGAACTCTCACAAACCCCTTTATGCACACAGCATGGTATCACACAACTCAATAGAAGAACTCAAGGTTTTAATTCATATCAAAAAGTCCCTTCATACAACAGGCTAGGGTCCTTTAAATAGACCCTTAACCTTGGGCTCTAAGTAAGGGCACATAAGTCTTTACATAAGAATCCTTTTCCGGCTCAAACCCTAGATAGAAATAAGGAAACATTAGGTAGAAAAATTCCTAAAAATTCTCTTGACTTGGCCAACACTCCAAGGATGCCTAGGGGGGCGTGTTGGGCTTCTAAGAGCAGCAGGGGGCCGGCCCAAAGGGGCCCGGGTGCATGGGTTTTGGCCTCTGGAAGCTGGGGTGGCCTAGTAGCCAGGTAGTAGGAATATTCCCTGGTATCTTGCTTCTTAGGGCCTTGGGCTTGGCGCCTGGGCTTCATTTCTTTGGGCTAGGATGCAGATGGACCTCTAAAATCATGGATGCCTTGGTCTATGAATATATTTTGGCACCTGGAAGGAAATCTGGGCATCTAGAGGGCATCTGCAAGGAATCAGGGTTTTCTGAATTTTCCTCCTAGGATCTTCAAATCTTCAAGCTGGGTTGGACTTGGGCTATACTTCCATGTCTTCAATCTGGTTATACTTGGTCTTCACTTGTATGATGTGGTCTTGAGTCTTTAATATGGTTGAATTGGACTCAAAAAAATAAAATTAGCTCGACATGAGCTGACAACACTAGACTGAACTAGCTCAGCATGAGCTGACTAGTACAGAACTGAAACTCAAAAGACTCAAATAATAACTAAAATGGACTCAGATAGGTTAAGCCCTTATTACAGATGGACTCATAAATTATTGATCAATTTACAGAGGGTTGAAAAGCCTCTATCTTATTCTGGTGCCTCCGGTGTCCCTACCAATTCTCTCGGGGTGGGAGAAACTCGACCTTGTCGAGTGAAGATCAAACTGGCTCACATATCTCTCGAGAAGGTCTGGGTTGAGGTGTTGCAAGTCCTCTCGAGAAATCCATGAATCGTCCGACTCTGGCTGGCCTTGCCATCGGACCAGAAAGCGTTGATAGTCATGGCCCCGGGTCGTGATGGCTTGATCATCCAGGATCCGCTCGATCCTTTCTCCTCTCTCAGGCCAAATTTATTAGTGGACACTCTAGGTTAGGGTCACTCATAATGAAAAGGAATAGGTTCAAAAGCCTCACTAGGTATCGCTGCCGGTTCCCTATACTCAACCAGGTCTGTAATATTGAAGGTAGAACTAATGCCCAAATCTAAAGGCAAGTCTAACACCTAGGCATTTGATCCAACCTTCTCTATCACTTTAAAAGGTCCGGCTCTACGAGCATGAAGCTTCTTTTAGGCCTAAGCCTAACCAATATAGAATCCACTACATCAAATTCTTTGGTCCGTCTTCGAGAATTAGCCAGTTTGTTTAAAATTAGTGTAGGTGGTGAACATGCTGGGCACATGCAGACTCCTAACAAATGATTCAAAGGACTCATACTAACACCTAACAGACTTGACTATGCATTCCTATAGAAGGAAATTTTATTGAACTCTTTGGATCTAAACCTAAGAGATTATAGGTTCCCTTGGTTTGATCCTAGCTTGACATGCACATGAAAATTTACAGTGAACTCCTAGCAAATTCCAAAGAGTGTGCCAGAAGTAAGATGCAAACCTAACATGCATGATGAATGCATGCAGTATGCTAATCTCAGTTAAATGCAATCTAATAATCCTAGAAATGCTGGAGGTGTCAGGAAAGGGCAGAAAATAGGAAGTGGGTTCAGAATTAGTTTGGTAGGGTAAGGAAAAAGGTTCAAGGTTAGTTGGATAAAGTTCGATATAAGAAGGCATGTCAGGGACTAATCCTAGACTAATTAGGCTAACCTTATGATGTTGCGGTATATCTATGGGGTTTGCATAATGGAAGGATGGGTTACTAATCTCAGGGAATAGGTCCTTAATGGGAACTATAGGAGGAGGCTCATCCTGAGGGTACTGATTCAAAGAGATCAGGTCCTTAATAAATTCCTCAGGTTCTTGTATTTTAGGACTAGACTCTATAATTTGGCTCTCCTCTATGGTTTCCTCAGGTAAGGCACTAGCAGCAGTACCTAGGTTCTCTTCCTTTATTTGTTCTTCCACTATAGCTTTAGGTTGGATGTGGTCAAAGTCAACTAGCTCTGGGTTGGTTTCTACTTGGGTATCTACTGGGTCAGCTAATTCGAGGTCTACTAAAGGTGTCTCCTCTTCTCCCTCATACTCATCCACTTGGCTCACATCAGCTTCATACACTTTCGCGTTAATGTAAGCCTTGTGAATCTCAGGAATGGTTGGAGAAGGTCGGCTAGCATGAAATTGGTTAGGTTCTGGTCTCTGATTATGGGTACTACTCCTAGTAGGTTTAGGTTGTATAAGGGGTAGTGGCTCACTACTGGGTTCATATTTAGGGATACTAATCCTATGGGGTTCAAGTTGACTTGGGGAAGCATGACTAGTACTAGGCTGATACTTAGGGGTTATGGGTTCTCTGGGCTCATAGGACAAGGGTGCAGATCTATGGGTCATGGGATTATAGGATCTGGGGTCATAGGATTTTGGGTCAGTTCTATGGTCATGTTCTAAGGATGGATCATGGTATGGGGTCCTTCTAAGGTTGGGCTCCCTATATTGGTCAGGATATTGGATCCTCCTAGGGTTGGACTCCCTATATGGGTTAGAATATTGGGTTCTCTTAGGGTTGGATTCCCTATATGGTTCAGAATATTGGGTTCTCCTAGGGTTGGACTCCCTATATGGGTCAGAATATTGGGTTCTCTTAGGGTTGGTCTCCTTATATGGGTCAGAGTATTGGGTTCTCCTGGGTTCAGTATCATAATAAGGGTCATGGTAACATGTTCTTCTAGGAACTGGGATAATGTTGAGAGAATACTTAGGCTAAAAGGCCACGAACCCATAACTACCTGGAGTGACATGAAACTTGAACTAAGGAGAAAGTACCTACCTAAGTCCTATCAGTCCAAGAGACCCACAACCCATAGATCTTATGACTCCAAATCCTATGAACCTAGAACCTATGTACCCAAAACCTATGAACCTAGATCCTATGACTCTAGATCCTATTTGCCCACACCCTATAAGCCCAGTAGACCCATGACCTATAGATCTGAACCCATGACCTATGAGCAGGATGAACCTATAGGCCATCGACCTGAATCCCATAAGGTTAGTACCCCTAGATATGAGCCCATTAGTAAGCCACTACCCTTTAGGCAACCAGAACCTACTAGGATTAGTGCCCATAATCAGAGACCAGGACCTAGCCAATTTTCTCTAAGCCAACCTTCCCCTACCACCCCTGTGATTCATAAGGCTTACATTAAAGTAGAAGTGTATGAAGCTGATGTGAACTTAGTGGATGAGTATGAGGGAGAAGAGAAGACATCTCTAGAAGGCCTAGAATTAGTTGACCCCGTAGGTACCCAGGTAGAAGCCAATCTAGAGTTAACTAACCCTGACCATGCCTAGATTGAACCTACAGTAGAAGAACAATTAGAGGAAGAGAACTCTGATACTAGGATTTTACCTAAGGAAACACTAGAAAAGGGCCTAATTATAGAGCCTCGTCCTAAATTCCAAAAACTAGAAGACTTTATTGAGGATTTGGCTGGCTTAACCCATTTCCCTCAAGATGAATCCCTTCCTGCCATTCCTATTGAAGATCTTTTCCCAGAAATTGTTGACCAATCCTTCCATATCATGGACCTTTTCTTGCCCATAGATATAACTCCATATTCATACATTAAGGTCAGTCTCTTTAGCCCAGAACCAGTCCCTGAATCCCCTTCCTATTTTCTATCCTTTCCTGAGTCTTCTCATGTGTCTAGAACTATTAGGTTACATTTTATTTAGGTTATTAGGTTGCAAGAATCCATAGAGCCCATCCCATTTGCTACCTACTTTTGGCATACCCTATGGAATTTGCTAGGAGCCCATTGTAAGTTTTCCTGTGCATGTCAAGCTAGGATCAAACCTAGAGAACCTATAATCTCTTAGGTTTAGGTCCAAAGAGTTCAATAAAATTTCCTTCGATAGGAATGCATAGTCAAGTTTGTTAGGTGTTAGTTTAAGTCCTTTGCATCACCTGTTAGGAGTCTGCATGTGCCCAGCATATTCACCACTTGCACTAATTTTGAAAGAAACTGGCTAATTCCCAAAGAAGGGCCAAGGAATTTGATGTAGTGGATTCTATCTTGGTTAGGCTTAGGCCTAAGAAGAAGCTTCATGCTCATGGAGCAGGACCTTTTAAAGTAATAGAGAGGGTTGGACCAAATGCCTGTGTGTCAGATTTGCCTTCGGATTTCGGCATTAGTTCTATCTTTAATATCGCAGACCTAGTTAAGTATATGGAACCGGTAACGATATCCAATAAGGCCTTTGAACCTATCCCTTCCATTGAGAGTGACCCTAGCCCAGAGTGTCCATCAATAAATTGGCCTGGGAGAGTAGAACGGATCAAGCATATCTTGGATGATCAAGCCATAACGACCCAGGGCCGTGGCAACCAACGTTACTTGGTTTGATGGCAAGGCTGGCCAGAATCGGATGATTTGTGGGTTGCTCAAGAGGACTTGCAATGCCTTGACCCAGCCCTTCTCGAGAGATATGTGAGCTAGTGTGATATTTACTCGACAGGGTCGAGTTCCTCCTACCCTGAGAGAATTGGTGGGGACACCAGAGGCACCAAAATAAGACAGAGGCTTCTCAACCCTTTATGGATTACTTAGCAGTGTTTGAGTCCATTTGTAATAAAGACTTAGCCTAATTGAGTTATTATTTGAGTCTTGTACCAGTCAGCTCATGTTGAGCTAGTTTTTTTTTTGAGCTTGTATGTAGCATTTGATCCATACCTTAGGGTTTTGGATCAGTCAATCAAGTCAGCTCATGTTGAGCTAATCATATTCTGAGTCTTGTAATCATGTCTAGTTGTATTGAGTATGTATTGAGTCAAGCCCAGTCGAAGAAGACTCAAGCATGTGAAAGACACCACCCAGCATGCCACCTTAGTAGTCACATGGAGTGCCAGTCACACCTTGGATTTCGCCACCTACGATTACTTGGAGGATCATGAAGTCGGCCCATGCATGAGGAGTTGATGACCACATGTCGGCACACCCCTTCCACACCCTAAGCACACCAACTCCACATGCCAACATGACAAGAAGGAAAGTCAAAGCAGAAAAACATGAATCCCTTGATTCATGCCAGCTTGCTTAGGAAAGAAGTGGTCCCCCCCTTTGGATGTCCACTACCTACCTTGTTTGGAGGGATTTTGTATGTCATGAGAGTGTTTTCTTCCATGTATTTAGTCCCACACTTTAGGAAGAAAGTGATCGCCTCTTATTTTTCTTGTTTTCTTTTGCTTGGGCACTAAGTCTCATGACTCTATATAAGGGACCCCTTGTATGAAGATTTGAAAACTTTTAATCATGAAATAATATTGAAACTCTCCAATTGCTGTGTGCTACCTGCTATGTGCTAAAAGAAATTCTATGTGAGCCCTTCTTCTTCCCGGTGTTTTGCACCCAGCCTCCAGCTACCATCCTACTCTCCAAACCCTAGCACCCTCTTCAAACAACCTCTTTTCCTTGCTGTTTTCCCTTTCTTACTTCATCTCTACTATGTATTCTAACCCTTGGAAGGTTGTTTGTAGGTCCCTTAACTCTGACAAATCCAACGACTCTAGCCGAGCCGTAATCGGATCACCGAATAGAAAGCCAGGAATCCGTAGATCTCTGGCTTGATTTTCTAGACCGCATCTGGGAGTGAGAGCAATCTCTTCACATACAATCTACATTAGGCACTTCAACCATTTCCAGGTACACCCCCTCTGCCACCAGTAGCTCTATTATAGGTGAACTAGCCCAACCGAGGCTTCTTAGCCTCGGCGGTCCCTTTTTCTATTGCTTATCAGGTCCTGTTATGCATGCCTTTAGCTTCTTATTTTTATATAGAACTCTTTACATCGTTACTTGGTCTAATCTTCAGGATTAAAATATATAATTCAATATTTAAAAATATAAAAAAATAATTGCATGCATATATAGTTCTGCATCATTATCGGTTTAAAAAAATACCAAACAAGGTTTTTTGGTGGCCCCAATTTAAAATTACCAGTAATCTGGATAGATTACCATCTACCAAATGCAACCTAAGGGTAGGGTATAGATACTAGTCTGACCTAACTGAGGCACATTAGAAGGTAGTAAAGACTATCCTTAAGTATTTGTGAAATACTAAAGACTAATGGCTAATTTATTGAAAACTTGACTTAAAACTTGTAAGGTATACTGATTCCAATTTTTAGTCAGATAGGGATGACAGCAAGAGTGTATTTGGATTTATGTTTATCCTGAATGGAGGCACCATCTGCTGGAAAAGCTCCAAGCAGCATATAATAGCAGACTCTGTATATGAAGTAGAATACATTGCAGCATCAGATGCCGCAAAGGAGGCTGTGTGGTTGCAGAAGTTCCTAGGTGAGCTGGAAATGGCACCTTCCCTGGATGGTCCTATTTCGGTGTACTGTGATAGCATTGGAGCCATTGTTCGAGCCAAAGAACCAAAGTCCCATTAGCGTACCAAGCACATTCTGCATCGCTACCACCTTGTATAAGAGATCATGGAATAAGGTGACATTGAACTTATGAAGATCGATGGAAAGGAGAATCTGACCGACCTCTTCACTAAAGCTATTGGGGTTCAAGATTTCAACGATTATAAATGGAAGATGGGAATACAATTTTGTCCTGATTGGCTTTAGTCTAAGTAGGAGTTGTTGGGAAATGTGTCTCAAAGCCAATCATCTAGCTTGTAGATGGTTGAGCTATTGGTGTAATTGTATATGAATTATATTGAATAAAATATTTATTCTAGCTGTTCATCATATTTTACATCAACCTATAATGAACTCTTGTGTGATGAAGTCCTTAAGACTACTTTGATGTGATATAGAGAGGACATATCATCTAATTCTTAAATTAATTCATGACCAAATGATACGTTATCATAAGATGTTAGTGTATCAAGTGTAGGCCATTGATGTTATAGTCGTTGATTGTCCTCTTAACCAAGGAGTGTGGAGATACTGGTATGACATGTAGGTATAGTGTATGACACTTCACTAAACGTGACCCATCTATAGAACACTCTTTCTGCCAAAGAGTAGTTTGTATTAGGATATGGATATAAGTGTTCCTCTAACTTGAGATCACCATGGTAGCTTGCAAGCAACTCATTGTGCTTACGTGCCGGACTATCCAGATTTCTAATTCGATGATGAAAGGTTATAGGATACAATCAAGTACTTGTGTAGCAATGGTTGGATCAAGATGGGAATAACCCCTCCAAAAGAGTTTGGAGTGAATGACTCATTATGTCTTAATTGAGTAAAACCTTGGCCAGGATAGTCCTTGTAAGTAGTTATAGGGATTTTGAGTTTGAGATATAGTGTGATGGTCTGTTCTAGGGTTCGGCAAATAAACCCTAAGTTTTCCAGAGCATTGAGAGTTAAAGGAATGTATTATATGATTATCATATCCATTTGATACTTGATAGTTGCTCTGCAACCTTTGACCCATCCGGACGTCGAGTGTCATTGCTAGATAGCGACTTTGGCTGGTATTGGAAGTATTCTAGTACTACTAGCATAGTGTTCGAACCTATGGGGTCACACACCATAGAGGTTCCTGATTGACCTAAGGGAATCATTTTTTTTGGACTCTTTGTACAATTTGATTGTCCATCTACATTTCAGAGTCGACTCATGAGTCGACTCAATTGTAGGGATTTGATGATTTGTCAAGTGTTGACACATCATTTTGCAAATATCATGACAAAGATTTTAATTACTAAATGTTGGTGATTATATGGAGGGTTAGTGGCAATGTTATTCCTTGATTAACTCAATTTGATTGAGTAATTAAGTTTGGGTCAAATCGAATGTGATTTGGTTTGGGCTCGGGTTAGGTCCAATGTGATTGGGCTAAATCATTGCATCTCATTTCAAATTTAAGTTTGAATTATGAATTAAAATTTTTATTTGATATTTAAATTCATAATTTAGTTTGAATTTAAAAGGATGTAACTCCCATGGCCTTGAATGTCATGTAACCGCCCACAGTTATGTAATCCCATAACTTATGTAACCCCCTTTGTTTTGTAACTCTTTCCTTTTCTTCTCTCCCCACTTACCTCTATATTTGGGGACTGAATGAGGACATGGAGAGGAAAGATTTCTGAAAGTTTTTGCTGAAAAAAATTTTAAAAAGAGGGAGAAAAGGCTAGAAGATTTTGAGGCCTTTGTATGGGAAAGAAAGGTTTGGGTTTGGATGTGTACTGTTTAGTGTTTTAAGCTTGGGAAGAGTATCTTGGGAAGAGTTCTTGAGTGCACCTCCTAAATCCTCCATAGTACTTCTTCATCTCCTAGAGTATCCCAAAGAAGAAGAAGAAGAAGAAGAAGAGTCCATAAGCCATTTCATTCCGGCGAAGCTAGCACTTCAAAGGAAGAAGGTCAAGGAAGAACTCCGGTGTGGATTACCTGTAGAGGTCGAACACGTGTGCAGCTTTCAGAGTGATTGTCTTTCTTGGTGAACTTTTTTTCAACTCGATGAGTGTTGCATTGGATTAAAGGTAAGGTTCTTGGTGAGTTTTCTAAAGAAGTGTGCTTTAGTATGTGCATCGAACATAGAGTGGTTCTATGTGATGCACGACTTTGTGTGCTTATATTTTCTTTCATTTGCATGTTAATATTCATACATGATCCTGCTTGTAGGCATTATTAGAAATATTCTAATATTATATGCTGAATAATATGATTAATCTAGTCTTCCGCTATGAAACAAGGTTGAAAAAATTTTAAAGTTGCACGACTATTGCCTACGTAATGTTACCTTATAGTGGTATCAGAGCCAGGTTCATTTGTATGATTATTTTACATGTATATATGAAATCTTAGTTTCTTTTCACATAGGAAGTACTTGGATTAAGGCGAATTAGCCATGGCCATACAGTCATAGGAGAGAAGTAGGGTTTAAAGGCCCTCTCTTCCCATTCAATGGGGTCTCTAATGGCATGTAGAGGTGTCGCTTGCATCAAAGAAGAAAAGTAAAAGGTTTAGTAAATTAAAATAGTTTTAATCTTGTATGTTAGATCTTCAATTTGTTTATATATGATCTAATACAATGATATGATCTAAATCCATTGAAAGGTTTAGTAAAAATCTTTGAATTTTTGTAAAATTGTTTCATATATTTGAAATTGTTTCAAATAATAAGTAATTAATTGAAAATGTTTCAATTAAAATTAATAAACTTAATTATGAATTAAGTTGTCTGATAACCTTTTAAGATTTAGGAATGTGATTAAAATCTTAAGACATGATCATAACCTTGTGTTATTTGGGTTAGCTATGATTAAGTCCTTAATTGGGTTAGACCTAAGTTTAGATGAAATGGATTAAATAGAGAATAAATCTAATCAAATGTTGTATTAGGTCTCTTCTCTATAGATCACTCTAATTAGTTAGTTTGATCGGTCCATACATCTAAATGGACTTGATTTTTGGCTTCATGGTGAGCCCGAGTCTTTAGGTTAGTCGAATTGAGTCTGGTAAACCAATTGATGTCTATGGTAAGTCTGGCATCTTGATCAAGGTTCTTTTGGGCTAACTTTTACCTGGCCAACTCAAGGTTGGTGTCGAAGGCAAGAGGCTTACTAAGCACAACCCATCCCTTGATCTCACTTACTTGGCCAATCTGGTGAACTAGAATTGATTGGATAACTTGTTGATTCGAGTTAACCCATGTCAACTAAGGATAATCAGTCATGACTAGTTATTAGGTGCCCAAGGACCAATTGATCATGAACCCCTCTATGAGATAGTGGGAGGTTTTTTTATTAGGTCCATGTCTTCTCTTAATGTGTCAATGAATTAAATCCTCTAAATTATTAGGTCCTTTAAAAGACAAAGTTATAGGATAACCTAGTCTTAGCCTTCCATTAAGTGGATGGTAATGAGTCCATTAATAGGGTGATCATCGACATATCCAAAGATCGGGTGGTCATCAGGCTCGTGGAATTGCCATTCATATAATATGATGGCTTAGTGCAACTATCTTAACAAGTGATCAGGTTAGCCGGCCAAAGTTGGGCTTGATCATTCGTTAGTTAGAAGCATTGAAGTTGGTCATGTTAATGGTTGGACCTAACAAGGACCTTTAATTGGAGTCCCAAAGGTCGATTGATTGGCATCCTAGGGTAAAAATTATTTACTAGAAATTGCTTCAAGAAGTAATTGGTTATGAACCTACCTTTAGATGCACATGGGTTAGCCTGCCAAAGTCGGGCTCATGTGTAATCTATTGGATTCTAGTACCCATTAAGGAGTAAGTGTTATTCTTCGGATTGGAGTGTAGAGGCTACCAGTCTGTACAAAATAGTGGAAGAAATCTTTAAACTAAAGTCCATGTCTTTAGGATATTCATAATCCATATACACTAATATTTTTTAGGGTTTTTTCCTTTTAGATTATATCTACCAATCTGTCACTCTGGTCATTGCTTGACAACGATAAACTTATGGGTCCCAACTTTGATATTTGGTATCAAAGAGTTAGAATAGTTCTGGAGTATGAAAGGATCCTATATGTGATATCGGATCCTGCACCTGAGGAACATGCTGCCAATGCCCGTACTGTAGTTAGGGATGCTTATCAGAAGTAGCTCTCTGACTACACTACGGTGTGATGTATTATGTTGGTGACGATGAACGACGAGTTCAGTAACAGTTTCGAGGAAGCCCAGCCAGAGGAGATCCTTCAAAAGTTGAAGGAGTCTATTGGCACACCTAATGATGTTGAGCGGTACAGGATTTTCTCTACCATTTTTAGCACTCGGATGAATGATTAAGCATCAGACGCTGATCATATACTGTACATGATCGAGTTGATTGAGCATTTGAGCAAGCTTGGATTTCACTTCCATGAGCAGTTAGGGAAAGATGCAATTTTGAATTCCTTGCCTCCCTCCTACTTAGAATTTCTCGATCACTATAGATTGAATAGGCTTGTAGTAAACTACCATGATTTGTTGGGCTTACTACAGACCTACGAGAAATATCATCAGCTCAATAAAGGGTTGATGAACCTAGTGGGAGACAGTGCGATAGGACATCATCCCTTTGGAAAAAAGAAAAAGAATAAATCCAAGAAAGTGCAAAGTGCTGGATCTAGTCATACGAGGAGGAAGGCTGATCTTAGTAAGGCATAGTGCTTCTATTACAAGAAGCAGGATCTTTGGAGGAGGAACTGTCCTACCTACCTTGCTACTCTTGACTCGAATAGGCTAAAGAAGAGAAAGCAGGAAATTGTTGCTGTACAAGGTAATTATATGATAACACCTTATAATTTCTTTATATATGATACTACTAATTAGGTATTGGATACCGAAAGTCCTATTTATATTTGTAATTCTTTGCAAGGGTTTCAAGTTAGTAGGATATTCGAGGATGGTGAGAAATTCTTGAACGTGGAAAATGGAAGCCAAGTTCCAATCCTGGCGTTGGGAGTTATCAAGCTAGTTTTTGAGTCTTATAATGTCATTTTGAATGACTGTCATTGCTGTCCATCTTTTATTATGAATGTCATTTCTATAGGCCAGTTGGCTAATGAAAATTATGAATTTTCAATAAAGAATGTTGTTTTTTCTATCATTGTGAATGGTGTGAAACTTATGGATGGATGTTTAAGTAATGGCATATACTTACTATCATGACCTATTACAGTAATGACTACTTCTTGCAAATGCCCTAAGATAGATAATGTCAGCGATACTTATCTCTGGCACTATAGGCTAGGTCATATTAACAAGAATAGGATCAAAAAGTTAGTTGGAGAAGGTCTCTTGAATATTAGTGATTGTGAATCACTGGCTACTTGTGAATCTTGTCTTCTTAGTAAAATGACCTAGTCACCTTTTCTAGAAAAGGTGAGCGAGCCAATGATATTTTTAGTCTGGTACATACTGATGTATATGGACCAATGAACATCAATGCCAAGGGTGGGTATAACTATTTCATTACATTTATAAACGACATATCCAGGTATGGTTATGTCTTTTTAATGAGACATAAATTTGAATCATTTAAAATGCTCAAACGATATCATAATCAAGTAGAAAAATAAACTAGAAAGTTTATTAAAACTCTTCGATCAGATTAAGGTGGTATCTTTCTAGTGAGTTTCTGACTTATCTTGAGGAGAATGGGATTCTTTCTCAATGGACTTGATGGAGAAAAAAGGATGATGATGATGATGCTAGCACGGATGATGCAAAGGTGGTTATATCTTGTCTTCTTTTAGGGTTTTATCTTGATTCCATAAGACGAACAAAGGGGCAAACATAGGATAAATTGTAACAACAAAACCAATGCCAGCAGGTAGAATCTTTAGAGAGTAGGGATGGAGAACAGGACCCCGGGATTGAGAAACCCCGGTAGGACTAGCTCGCCAAACAATACCTTACTTGGGAGAAATAGGCACGAACCTCCACTCTTATCGCACCCTATGACGAGATCGCTCTCACTTGGCGGATGCGGCCTGGATGCCCGAGCAGTCAGTACCCGCGATGGCGCCAGCCTCCAGGTTACGTGATCGTGAAGGTGAAGTGAACCGTCTCCGATGCCCGTGGTACCTGGAAAGACCTGAAAACAAATCCACGACAGAATCAATGGAGAGTTGAGGAGTAGTGACATAGAAGTAGGGTTAGGGTTAGGGAAGGTTTCAAGCCCGGTGCCTGGAGGGATCCGAAGTCGAAAGGATAGCTTGGGGCCTAACACCCCGTGACATCCCGGAGGACGAAGGAATGTGGCCTCTCACCACGCGACGCCCTCAGGCGAAGGAATGTGGCCTCTCACCACACGACACCCTCAGGCGAAGGAATGTAGCCTCTCACCACGCGACATCCCAGAGGACGAAGGAAGCTCTCACTCAACCTAGCCTAAGAGACAAGGATTGAAGAAGAGGATGGAACACACAAGCTTTCTTTCATTAATCATCAACAATCCTTTACAAGAGGGGTTTGGGTCTTTTAAATAGGCACCCAAGAGCACTTTGAAATTTAAACTACCCCATTACACTTGGCAACCAAAATTTGGAGGAGGACTTCATTGGCCGACCAGCTTGGATTGGCATGAATCTTGGCTTGGAGTGGGACGTTACACCTTGACTTCCCTCTTTGGGTTGCTTGGTTTAGGTAGAAGGCGTGAATGGAGGCTTGATGTCTTCACCATGCCTTTCTTGCTTAACTTCTTTATGGAAGGAGGCTTGAGTGGAGGCATGCATCAAGGGATCATGCCTTTCTTGCTTAACTTCTTTATGGAAGGAGGCTTGAGTGGAGGCATGCATCAAGGGATTTGAAACTTCTTTTCACTTGGAGAATGGAGGATGCCTTTCTTGCTTGACTTCTTTATGGAAGGAGTCTTGAGTGGAGGCATGCATCAAGGGATTTGAAACTTCTTTCAATGACCGCCCATCCTAGATTGGAAGAGAGCTTGAAGAGGGGAGGGGAAGGGGGCATGGATCATGTGAGTGGTCCCCCCTCTTGGGCGCCCAAAACAAACCACATGTCATCACCTCAGTGCGCCACATAAACAGATAAGGTGGGCCCTGAGCTGACTGGGCTTCCTTCTAGGTTTGGCTCCAAAAAGACACAAAATTGAGACCCAGACTTACAAAGGACTCATACTGAGACTCAGACTGAGACTCGACTCGATACAGGACTCAGTGTGACCTAATGGGTCAGATATAACTCAAAACAAAAAGGAATAGGTTTGAGGCTTATAGCCTTATTACAGGACTCGATAAAAACAGAACCCTAATCTGAGACCACAGAGGGTTGAGGAGCCTCTGTCGGATCCAGGTGCCCACACCAGTTCTCCCGGGGTGGGAGGAACTCGACCCCGTCGAGTAAGGGGCAGACTGGCTTTGGTACCTCTCTAAGATGTCGGGGTCGATGCGTTGTAAGTCTTCCCGGGTGATCCAAGAGTCATCAGATTCGGGTCAACCTTGCCATCGGACCAAGTAACGTTGGTAGCTTGTGTGTTCCATCCTCTTCTTCAATCCTTGTCCCTAGGCTAGGTTGAGTGAGAGCTTCCTTCATCCCCAGGGATGTCGAGTGGTGTGAGGCCACATTCCTTCGCCTGAGGGCGTCGCGTGGTGAGAGGCCACATTCCTTCATCCTCCGGGATGTCGCGGGGTGCGAGGCCCCAAGTTATCAACTTCGATTTCGGACTCCAGTCGGATACCATGCTCGAAGCCCTGTTTCTCTACCCTAATCCTATTTCAACTTCAACACTTCTCATCTCTTCGCTAACCGTTCTTTCTCTTGCTGCCTACAAGTCTTCCTCGGTGCTACGAACATCGGAGATGGGTCATCTTGCCATCATGGCCACATGATCAGGAACCGGCGCATTTACGGGCGCGATTGCTCGGACATCCAGGCTGCATCCATCGAGTGAAGCGATCTCTGCACCAGGCGCTTCAGAATTTGAAAGGTTTGCATCCCCATCTCCTAGGTAGGTATTGGGTGTATCGAGCTAGTCCTAATCCTTTTTTTCTCGTCTTCGGGAATTAAGATAAAACCCTAAAAGAAGACAAGATATAACCACCTTTGCATCATCCATGCTAGCATCATCATCATCATCCTTTTTTCCCCATCATTTTTCCAACAATTGGTTCTCAGGATCATAGACGTCCTCTTCTGGCTCAACAGTGGGTTCTGGTTCTGGCTCAGTCGGTTCTTCTTTGAAAAGGGCAGGGGTGGTGCACTGACTAGCAAAGTGTCCAGGTTTATGGCACCTAAATTAGTTACCCTGGGGGTTAGGTCTTCTCTGGACTTCAACAGCCTTACCCTTGTCTTCTCTACTGTATTGGGGTCGACTTGGGCTAGGATGACTGGGACCAGGTCGAGCTAGGCTGGATTGATTTGGATCAGATCGGGTTGGTCCTGGTCGACTTGGGTAGGCCGGGTTGTATCCTTGGGCTGGGCTAGGTCGGTTCTGGCTCCTAAAGGTCTCAGGTCTTCTATAGGTGGGAGCTCTCTGGAATCGCTCACAGGTCCTAGCAATTTGGTAGGCTTCTTCTAAGTTTCAGGTCGACCTAAAGTAAAGTTCTCTCTGGATGTCTGGGTGAAGGCCAGCCCTAAACCTAGACAGGGTTACATCAGGTGACTCGATAACCTTACACCGCATAACATATTCGTCGAACTTCTCGATTTACTCAGCCACACTCTTACTTCCCTGAGTCAAGGTTTGCCATTGGTCCAATAATCTCTGGGTGTAGGATTAGGGTAAATTCTTTTCTCATAAGCTTTTCTTTCATCTCCCTCCAATCTGTTACAGGCAAATGACCTCTCTGCTCCATGTAGTTCTCAACACTATTCCAGAACAACCTAGCTTGCTTAACCAACCTAAGTTTGGCAAACTTAAACTTGGTTCTATCAATCATGGAATACCAATCAAAATATTCCTCCAATGCAGACTCCCAATCTTCATATACCCGGGGATCTAGACTCCCGTCAAAGGTGGGTGCTTCAAGTTTAATACTTCTAATGGCTCTCTCCTCAGGGTCCTCTAGATGGGCTCTTTTGGGGTGAGTATTCATAAAGGGGCAAACATAGGATAAATTGTAACAACAAAACCAATGCCAGCAGGTAGAATCTCTAGAGAGTAGGGATGGAGAACAGGACCCCAGGATTGAGAAACCCCGGTAGGACTAGCTCGCCAAACAATACCTTACCTGGGAGAAATAGGCACGAACCTCCATGCTTGTCGCACCCGATGACGAGATCGCTCTCACTTGGCGGATGCGGCCAGGATGCCCTAGCAGTCGGTACCCACGATGGTGCCAGCCTCCAGGTTACGTGATCGTGAAGGTGAAGTGAACCGTCTCTGATGCCCGTGGTACCTGGAAAGACCTGAAAACAAATCCGTGACAGAATCAATGGAGAGTTGAGGAGTAGTGACGTAGAAGTAGGGTTAGGGTTAGGGAAGGTTTCGAGCCCGGTGCCTGGAGGGATCCAAAGTCGAAAGGATAGCTTGGGGCCTCGTACCCCGCGACGTCTCGGAGGATGAAGGAATTTGGCCTCTCACCACGCGACGCCCTCAGGTGAAGGAATGTGGCCTCTCACCATGCGACGCCCTCAGGCGAAGGAATGTAGCCTCTCACCATGCAACGTCCCGGAGGACGAAGGAAGCTCTCACTCAACCTAGCCTAAGAGACAAGGATTGAAGAAGAGGATGGAACACACAAGCTTTCTTTCATTAATCATCAATAATCCTTTATAAGAGGGGTTTGGGTCCTTTAAATAGGCACCCAAGAGCACTTTGAAATTTAAACTACACCATTACACTTGGCGCCCAAAATTTGGAGGAGGACTTCTTTGGCCGACCAGCTTGGATTGGCATGAATCTTGGCTTGGAGTGGGGCGTTGCACCTTGACTTCCCTCTTTGGGTTGCTTGTTTTGGTAGAAGGCATGAATGGAGGCTTGATGTCTTCACCATGCCTTTCTTGCTTAACTTCTTTATGGAAGGAGGCTTGAGTGGACGCATGCATCAAGGGATCATGCCTTTCTTGCTTAACTTCTTTATGGAAGGAGGCTTGAGTGGAGGCATGCATCAAGGGATTTGAAACTTCTTTCCACTTCGAGAATGGAGGATGCCTTTCTTGCTTGACTTCTTTATGGAAGGAGTCTTGAGTGGAGGCATGCATCAAGGGATTTGAAACTTCTTTCCATGACCGCCCATCCTAGATTGGAAGAGAGCTTGAAGAGGGGAGGGGAAGGGGGCATGGATCATGTGAGTGGTCCCCCCTCTTGGGCGTCCAAAACAAACCACATGTCATCACCTCAGTGCGCCACATAAACAGATAAGGTGGGCCCTGAGCTGACTGGGCTTCCTTCCAGGTTTGGCTCCAAAAAGACACAAAATTGAGACCCAGACTTACAAAGGACTCATACTGAGACTCAGACTGAGACTCGACTCGATACAGGACTCAGTTTGACCTAATGGGTCAGACATAACTCAAAACAAAAAGGAATAGGTTTGAGGCTTATAACCTTATTACAGGACTCGATAAAAACATAATCCTAATCTAAGATCCACAGAGGGTTGAGGAGCCTCTGTCGGATCCAGGTGCCCATACCAGGACTCCTCCAGGGACACCTCAATTAAAAGGAGTGTCTGAAAAGAGGAATCAGACTCTGTTAGATATGGTCCGATCCATGATGGGCTTAGCCACTCTACCTATATCCTTTTGGGGATATGCTCTAAAGTTAGCATGTTATCTTCTGAATAGTGTTTCTAATAAATCTGCTAACAAAACTCCATCTGAGATATGGACTAGGCTTAAGCCAACACTTTCACATCTTCGAGTTTGGGGGTCTGGCTTATGTCAAACATTTGTAGATGGATAAACTTGGACCTAGGTCTGACAGGTGCTTATTTGTTGGGTACCCAAAAGAGTCTAAAGGATATTTCTTCTATTTACCTGAGGAATATAGAGTGTTCATTAGTCTTAGGACTACCTTTTTGGAAAGGGAGTACCTTATTGAAGGCACTCGAGCTGCTAAGGTTGAAACTAGGGAAGTTCAACACGTAGAGGAAATAACACATTCTAGGACCACTATAGATCTAGATTTGATAAGATCTAAGCCTATTATGCAACCATTAAGGATATCCAGTAGAATACCGCATTAGTTGGACAGATACTACAGTTTTTGGTCCGGGATGGTGATCCTGTTGAGCTCGATGAGAGAAACGAGGATCTGATCACCTATATGGATGCAATGTAGAGATCTAACTCTGAGAAATGGCTTGAGGCCATGAAATCCGAAATAGAGTCCATGGAAATCAACATTATGTGGTCATTGGTTGATCCACTTGAAGCATTAAAATCCATTGGATGCAAATGGATCTTCAAGAGGAAGAGACACACAGACGGGTAGGTGTAGACCTATAAAGCCTGTTTAGTTGCTAAGGGATTTCGGCAACGTTATGGTATAGACTATGACGAGATGTTTTCCCTTGTGTCAATGCTAAAGTCTATTCGAATTATGCTTGCTTTAGCAACATATCTAGACTATGAAATCTGGTAAATGGATGTCTGAACAGCTTTCCTAAATGGTGAACTGTTAGAGGAGGTGTATATGATGCAAAATGAAGGGTTTACATCTATAGATGAGTCTAAGGTGTGCAAGCTATAGAGGTCCATCTATGAATTGAAGCAAGTATATCGAAGTTAGAATATGCATTTTGATAAATGTATCAAGACATATGGCTTTGTTAGGAATGGAGAAGAACCTTGCATATATAAATGGTCTAATGGTTCTGTAGTTATATTTCTTCTTCTGTATATTGATGATATTCTCTTAATCAAGAATGACATTCCTGCATTATAGGGAATAAAGTTATGGTTGTCATCTCAGTTTTCTATGAAGGACTTGGGTGAAGCTTCCAACATACTTGGTATAAAAACATATAGAAATAGATCTAGGAAGCTTTTGGGATTATCTCAATCTACGTACATAGACACTATGCTGAAATAGTTTAGCGTGAAAAATCGTAAGAAAGGTTATCTTCCGATAGGCCATGGAATTACTCTTTCCAAGAAGTATTGTGTGACAAGTCCTGAGAAGAGAGAGCGTATGCATAAGATTTCTTATGCTTCGATAGTGGGTTCTATCATGTATGCCATGACATGTACTAGACCAGACCTGGCATACTCACTAGGGGTAGTGAGTAGATACTAGTTTGACCCAGGTGAGGCACATTGGAAGGTAGTAAAGACTATCCTTAAATATTTATGAAATGCTAAAGACTAATGGATAATTTATGGAGAACCTGACTTAAAACTTTTGGGATATACTGATTCTAGTTTTCAGTTAGATAGAGATGACAATAACAGTTTATCTGGATTTGTGTTTATCCTAAATGGAGGAACCATATGCTGGAAAAGTCCCAAGCAGCATACAGTGGTAGACTCTATATGCAAAGTAGAGTATATTGCAGCATCAGATGCCACAAAGAAGGCTATGTGGTTGCGAAAGTTCCTAAGTGAGCTAGGAATGGCACCTTCCCTGGATGGTCCTATTTTAGTGAAATGTGACAGCACTGGATCCATTGCTCAAGCCAAAGAGACAAAGTCCCATAAGCAAAATTAAGCATATTATATGTCGCTACCACCTTATACGAGAGATCGTGGAACGAGGTGACATCAAACTTATGAAAATTGATGGAAAGGAGAATCTAGCTGACCTCTTCACTAAAGCTATTGGAGTTCAACAGTTCAACGATTGTAAATGGAATATGGGAATATGATTCTATTCTGATTGGCTTTAGTCAAAGTGGGAGTTGTTGGAAAATGTGTCCCAAAGCCAATGTCTAGCTTGTAGACGGTTGAGCTATTATTGTAATTGTATATGAATTATATTGAATAAAATTTTTATTCTGGCTATTCATCATTTTTACATCTTCCTATAATGAACTCTTGTGTGATAAAGTCCTTAGGACTACTTTGATGTGATATAGAGAGGATATATCATTTAGTTCTTAAATTGGTTCATGATCAAATGATACATTATCACAAGATGATAGTGTATCAAGTTTAGGTCATTATATGTCATAGTCATTGGTTGTCCTCTTAACCAAGGTGTGTGGAGACACTGATATGGCATGCAGGTGTAGTGTATGACACTTCACTAGATGTGACCCATCTATAGAATACTCTTTCTGCCAAAGAGTAGTTTGTATTAGGATATGGATATAAGTGTTCCTCTGACTTGAGATTACCTTGGTAGCTTTCAAGTAACTCATTATGCTTAGGTGCCGACTACTCAGATTTCTAATCCGGTGATGAAAGGTTACTGGGTATAGTGAAGTACTTGTGTTGCAGTGGTTAGATCAAGATGTGATTAATCCCTCCTAAAGAGTTTGGAGTGAATGACTCATTACATCTCAATTGAGTAAAACCTTAGCCAGGGTAGTCCTTGTAAGCAGATAAAGGGATTTTGAGTTTGAGACATATTGTGATGGACTATTATTTGGTTGGACAGATAAACCCTAAGTCTTCCAAAGCATTGAGGGTTAAAAGAATGTATTATATGATTATCATATCCATTTGGTTCTTGATAGTTGCTCTGCAACCTTTGACCTATCCAGACACCGGGTGTCATTACTAGATAGTGACTTTGGCTTGTAGTAGAAGTGTTCCAATACTACCGGCTTAGTATTTGAACCTTTGAGGTTACACACCATAGGGGTTTCTGATTGACCAAATGGCTATTGAACGATTAGGAATTATTATTTTTGGACTCTTTGGACAATTTGATTGTCCATCTACATTTCAGAGTCAACTCATAAATCCACTCAGTTGTAGGGATTTAATGATTTGTTATGTGTTGACACATCATGTTATAAATGTTGTGACAGGTTTAATTACAAATGTTGGTAATTATATGGAGGGTTAGTGGCAATGTGAGATTAACTCAACTTGATTGAGCAATTAAGTTTGGGTCAAACTGAATGTGATTCGATTTGTGCTCGGGTTAGGTCTAATATGATTAGGCTAAATCATTGCATCCTATTTCAGATTTAAGTTTGAATTATGAGTTCAAATTTTGATTTGGCATTTAAATTTAGAATTTAGTTTGAATTTAAAAGGATATAACTTCCATGGCCTTGAATGTCATGTAACCACCCATAATTATGTAATCCTATAACTTATGTAACCGCCTTTGTTTTGTAACTCTCCACTTTTCTTCTCTCCCCACATACCTCTATATTTGGGGGCTGAATGAGGACATGGATAAGAGAGATTTTTGAAAGTTTTTGCTGAAAAAAACCTTTGAAAAGAGGGAGAAAAGGCTAGAAGATTTTGAGGCTTTTATGTAGGGAAGAAAGGTTTGGGTTTGGGTGTGTGCTGCCTAGTGTTCTAGGCTTGGGAAGAGTATCTTGGGAAGGGTTCTTAAGTACAACTCCTAAATCCTCCATAGTACTTCTTCATCTCCTGGAGTGTCTCGAAGAAGAAGAAGAAGAGTCCATAAGCCATTTCGTTCCAGCAAAGCTAGCACTTCTAAGGAAGAACAATGGTGTGGATTATCTATAGAGGTTGGACACGTGTATAGCTTCCAGAGTGATTGTGTTCCTTGGTGAACTTTTTCTCATCCCGGCAAGTGTCACATCGGATTAAAGGTAAGGTTCTTGGTGAAAGAAAAGTGCCCCAAAAGCCAATCTTTGTAAGGATATTTTTGTAATCTTTCAACTCTTGCATGACATTATTGTTTTAATGAAAGGCATTTTTGTTTCATCATACTGTTGTGTCTTATTTAAAGATTATGATGAACCTTGTAGATTAGGGCAAAGAAATTAGGGTCATGATGAAGATCATAATAGTGAGACCTAAGTTCCTATAAACTCTAATCTAAAATGTTTCTAGTTGTTGGATCATCGATTCAGGGATCGATGCTTCTGGAAAGACTAGCTTATCCCATGTATGCTTGATGGAGAGGGTGGTTGGTCTCATAGCTACTTGTGTGGAGACACTAATACAAGGATAAAGGTGCTCATTATGATATGAGTTCACTAAACTGATCCGCACTGAGAATATCTTATGGAAATCTTACTACTTGTCAAGAGATAGTTCTTATAGTGGAAGTTGTGCAAGTGATCTTTAGACCTGAGGTTACCATGGTTTCTTATGCACACTAAGCCATATTTTGGTTCATACTCATTCATAACATTGAGTCATGTATGGGGTGTTCTCGGATATGGTGGAAGGTGTATGAAGGATGTGAGTGATTGTGTTCCTTGGTGAACTTTTTCTCATCCTAGCGAGTGTCACATCAGATTAAAGGTAAGGTTCTTGGTGAAAGAAAAGTGCCCCAAAAGCCAATCTTTGTAAGGACATTTTTGTAATCTTCCAACTCTTGTATGACATTATTGTTTTAATGAAAGGCATTTTTGTTTCATCATACTGTTGTGTCTTATTTAAAGATTATGATGAACCTTGTAGATTAGGGCAAATGAATTAGGGTCATGATGAAGATCATAATAGTGAGACCTAAGTTTCTATAAGCCCTAATCTAAAATGTTCCTAGTCGTTGGATCATCGATTCAGGGATCGATTCTTCTAGAAAGACTAGCTTATCCTATGTTTGCTTGATGGAGAGGGTGGTTGGTCTCATAGCCACTTGTGTGGAGACACTAATACAAGGATAAAGGTGCTCATTATGATATGAGTTCACTAAACTGATCCGCACTAAGAATATCTTATGGAAATCTTACTACTTGTCAAGAGATAGTTCTCATAGTGGGAGTTGTGCAAGTTATCTTTAGACCTGAGGTCACCATGGTTCCTTATGCACACTAAGCCATATTTTGGTTCATACTCATTCATAACATTAAGTCATGTATGGGGTGTTTTCGGATATGGTGGAAAGTGTATGAAGGATGTGGGTGGACCAACAAGGAATTGATCATTCCTAGTAAGAGGAAATGTTATCCCATGTAATATCTTCAATTGATGACTTAGGGAGTCTTTGATCAAAGCAGGATAAGATTAGAAGTGGTTTCTAATTAGTCATCAACAGAGTCTTTATTATGAAATTGAGATTCGAAATGACTAAGTGCTAGGGTTTGACAATTATCCATACACATCACTTATTCGGGATAAAGGGAGATCGAAAGATTGAATTGCACAGTAACTTCCATTGAAGGGTATTTTTGTACTTTCAACCAAATTCTTCGTCTTTTGGATAGGCATGACATGCTATTAGACATCAATCATGTCATGTAAGTTATCATGAATCAATTTGATTGGATTCATGAGTCAATTCGAAAGCTAGTTCGAATTGGCAACTTAGGTCAGCTCAATTTGACCTAATTAGGTCAGCTCAATTTGACCTAATTAGGTCAATCGAGTTTGATTAGATCGAATTGGCTTAGACCTAGTCCTACTGCTGGCTAGATGTGGAATCCAAAGGGACATGCACATTAGGGAATTGGCCTAGGAAGTCAATTGAGATTTTATTAGGATCATGGGATCCTAAATAGTTAGCTAGATTACATACTAGCATATATAGGCTAACCTAACTCCTAACCCAATTGAATTGGGTCTAAAGGTTGCTTAATGGGCTAACCAATTTGAGGGAATCCTAGATTGGGTTGAGTCCAAAGTGGGGCAGCAATTATCTGGTTTTATCCAGATTTAATCAGCCTTTATCTATTTATTTGAAGAGTCCTAAGTTGTAAGGACTCTTGGCGCCAATTTGGTTTTTGCGCTAGAATATATGGGGTGCAGAAAGGACCTAGAGTCCTTCTGCTTTGGGGAATTGTTTCTTGATGAAACAAGGAATCATAGCTTTATCCCATGTCCTAATGTCATGGCTTATTACCGATTAAACGAAAGCTTGGGTGGTGAAGAAACATTGGTGCGCACATGAAGGGTTGCGTCCCTTCATGATAACCGCAACATTTAAAATCCAAGAGTCTTTCTCATTGAAGCAACTTGACTCTTGGATGAGCCACTTCATTTGCCATGTCTTCTGAGAAGTCTATCAATCGATTAAGTGCCACATGGCATGAGGAGAAAAGGCATTTGGTGCAGGAAGGGTCATGGCTTTTGGTGCAGGAAGAGTCATGATGTTTCAAGATCAGACTCCTTCTTTATGAAGGATTTGATTTGATCTGTTGATTGATAGATCAAAGGCTGATGAAGAGTCATAATTGGAACCTCCCCATCTCCTATAAATAGCCTTCGGTGTTTAGGCTGAAGGAATTATTATGAATCTGATTTCTTTGTTTCTTACACTTACACTTTGTCACACTATCCTTATCTCCTCCCTCCCTTATTAGAACTTAGGTCTTGTCTTAAGACAAGTCCACCATTTTAATATAATGGTTTAGGAAGATATTTAGAAAGTGATAAAGAGAGTGAAGAGAGGTTTTGGAGAGGGCTCAGAGTACTCTACTGGAGGGCAAGGGTCTAAGCAAGGAAGGAGAGGCTGCCAACGGAAGAAAGGCCAAAGTGAAGAGTCCCAGTGGTTTAAGCAACCTACTAAGATAGACTACTATGAATGTCATGAAGATTGTGCTCTATCAGATCAGAGTCCCTGCTATAACTAGAAAGATGATTTCTCCTTCGACCCCAATCAAATCCCTAGTAAAGCTGAATAAGGGTATTATTTGGGATAATTTTACTCAGGCCAAGGATATGAAGCCAAGGCTACAAATCTAGTCGGTCTTCATTACATGCTCTGATCATTCATTGGATAGGGCTATTGATCAAGGAAAAGGTCCCTCTGTTCTCATGTAGAATCTTTCCCTACTAGAGGAAAACTATGGTGAATGGCAGGAGGGGGGTTAAGGCTAGAAGAGAATGCCTGCAAGTGTCCATGGCTCAGCATAACCATTTCTTTGATTACAAAGGAAATGGGCAACTTAGCCTCCTTAATAACATAAAGTCTTTAAGGGTGGAGCATGATTAATGGCATAGGTGCCCCATCAGATCTATGCTGCATAGCATTATTCCCAAGCCACAGGAGCAAGCATGGTCTCCAGGTTGTCTGACATAGAAGGGAGTAGATGTGACACTACTTGGTTTGGTCACCCCTATTATCACTTAGAACTAAACATTTTGCAGCCCCATCTCTACCTCCTCCTTATTTATAGAAAGACCATTGGAGGATCCCATGAGAAACCCACTAGAGGACCTCCTTGCTGCTGTCTTCCCTTGTTTGAGAGAAACCTGCAGGAGTTCCACCCTCTCTACCGTCTCTTCCCTCTGGCAAGCCACTGGAGGTTCTCATTTCCATTTCCTTGTTTGAGGGAAACACACCGAGGGCCCAATCTCCTCCACTCCACCTATGGCAAGTCCACCAGCCTTGGCCATGAAGACTTTGATTGGGGTTAATGATGCAAGGTTCCTCTATCCCTGCTAGGATTGGTGGCCATGGATGAAAGGATTATGCCCTATAAGCCAATATTTGTATCTCCCAGACCATTGTAAATTGACAAGTTAATAAAGGCAATAATTTTTCATCATTCGCTGTGTCATTATATGATGAACCCCATAGATTAGGGCTATGATGAGATCATACCAGTGAGATCTAAGGCCTTAAAACCCAAATCTAGAATATTCCTAGTCATAGGAACCCTGAGTTGGGGATCAGGGTTTCCGGTTAGACTGGCACATCCTATGTATGCTGAAAAGGGTGACTGCTCTCACAGTCACTTGTGTGGGACACTAATACAAGGATGTGGGTGCTCATTAGCGAATGAGTTCACTGAATAGATCCAGTTTGAGAACATCTAATGGAGCCTTAACTGCATGTCAATAGATGTTTCTCATAGTGGGAGTTGTACAAGTAGTCCTATGACCTGAGACTGCCATAATACCTTATGTACATGAACCCATGCTTTGGTTCAATCTCAATCATGACACTGGGTCATGCACGAGGTTGATGCTGGGCATGGTGAATTGTATATGAAGGTAATGAGCAAGTCAACAAGGAATTGATCACTCCTAGTAGGAGGAGATTGCATCCAGCCAAATTAGATCAGATGATGATTCAGAAAATCTTTGATCAAAGTACAGATATTAGAAATGATTTCTAATATCGAATTAATTGAATCATTAGTGTATGACTGAGCTGGGAATGAGTATAAGCTGGTTTTGACATGTTTCCATATCCATAGTTATATTCGGGATGCAAGATGATTAAAGGATCGAATTGTACGGGAACTTTCCACTGAAGGGTAGTTTTGGAATTTCACCAGAATTTCCATATCTTCCGGGTAGACATGACACGTTGCTAGACATCAATCTTGTCTTGTGGGTTGATCAAATTAAATGGTTTAATTGGATCACCAATTAGGAGGAGTCCTAATTGACTAACTCGAGTTAGCTCGATTTGACCTAAATCGATTAGAATGAGTTCTGATCAAATTAGGTCAACTTGCACTCGAACCCACTGCTGGCTAGGTATGGAACCCAATGGGTCACACACTTAGGATAGATAATCAAGGATTTAATTTGGAATTAAATCTCATTTGCAGATGAACACACTAGCATGTGTTGCAAACCATGGCTTCTACTTGAATTGGATTCGAGTTAGGGTTCCGATTTGGTCTTTTTTAGATCCAAATTCATTCCGGTTTGAATCTAATTGAAGATTCAAGACATTGGGCTAATAGTAGGCTAGCAATTGGGCTAACCTAAGAGGCTAAACCCCTTTCCCACATCGCCTAAGTCCCTCCCCCTCTTTTCCCACGCGCGCGTGCAAGGAGAAGAGTCCACGCGCGCGTGGACTCTTTCCAAGTGGCGTCTTTGCGTGAAAAGGGAAAAGGGGTCGGCGTTTTTTGGCTGAAAGGGCGTGGAAGAGAGTCCACCTAGGCGTGGACTCTTCATAAAGGGTAATTACCGTGAAAGAAAGAAAGAAAACACCGAAGGGGCGCGACTCCTCTCTTCTGCTGCGCCCTTCTGTGTTTTCTCGCGACTCTTTCTTGCGTCTTCCCATCCCAAAGGCCGTGAGATTAAATCAAGTGCCGTGAGATGAAGGGAAAGGACGTGAGAAGGGAGAGAGGGGCGTGAGAGGGTGATTGCAGATGGGTAGGCGCCTCTCTGTCGCCTATTTAAGGAGAAGACTTCACCGTAAAAAATAAGATTTTTCAGATTCTAGTTTTTCTACAGCGAAGTCTTGCCTCGTTATTTTCTCCCTCTCCAGAAGATTGTTTCCCCCTCCTCTCTTTCCTCTTTGATTCCTTTACAGAGCCTTGGCTCTGTCGAATCTCAAAACAGAAGGAGAGTCAGAGAGAAACTCTCCGACGGTAAAGGAAGAAGGCGCCTCTCCTTTCTTTCTTTCTTACATTAAGACAATCTTGTCTTAATTTTCTTCTCCCTCCAAGACAAGCCTTGTCTCATTTTAGGACAAGGGCTTATTCTTAAGAAAAGAGTGTCTTAAGGGGCCAAAGTTGCTAGAAGACAAGGAGAAGGTTAAGAGAGAAGGTTTAGTCCCAGTTTGGCTAGAGGAGTCCTAGCCAATATCCCATATATCAAGTTCTTGGGGTAGAACTTGATTGGAAGGAACCCAATTAAGGAGTCAGTGTCTTGATCATCTGCCCGTGTGGATCACCATCGGAGGGCGGACAAGTGGACGCCTGGTGTGTTCAAGAGGCTGCTCAATTTGGAGTTCATTTCTGCATCAGACTGGTAATAGCAATCTGAGGTTAGTATTTAAACAATGTTTAAATTTGGACATGCATGTAGTCATAGGTTTTAATTGCTAACAAGGAGTTCTTGGGATTAGGGTTCGGACCTGGTTTCATAAATTAATTTAAATCCACGCTTCCGCACTGGTTCCCGAACCCAACAGTGGTATCAGAGCCTCCTTATTAGGATTAAAACTTATGCAGTTCAATTCATGATGTAGTATCATGTTAAAGTTTTTATATTGATGCACAATGCATGTCTTTGATTGAACATGAGTTTGATGATTGCCACCAGTTAGGGTTTTCCACTGAAACCCTAATTGTCTTAGAGATATGATTTGCCCTGGAGCCATCATACTGAAATAAGGTTGCCCTGGCATAATGGTGTATCCATTATGTGGTAAATGATTGTCCTAGTATGATGGCACACATTTCACATATTTGCTTAGTTTAAAGCATGTATTAAGATATGTGATAGCTTTTAATTGAATGTGCTGGCATTGCATGAATCCCTCTTAAAATTATATTAAGTGGTAGTATAGTTAACCGATAAGCATTATTAGTCATGATGGATAATTAGTCATTTCGGTGTCTAGAAAGGTGGTTCTGGGAAGGTAAAGGGAATCGTGGTTTTTAATTGGTTCCGTTGACTGACCTGGCCAATTTTAAATTGGTGTCTAGGAAAGCAACGGGGGGACCCCCACATCTCTTCCACTAGCCTGGCCGATCTGATTGATTTAATTCTTGACTAACATGCTTGGTGTTAAAATACTATTATTGGCCTTCCTTCATGATAGGTCATTATTGTGTTACGATCTATACTAGGTTTGTTGTGTACACACAAGACCTAATATGGTGACTAACACAATTTTTGGCCTAATACAATTATTTGTTTATGGCATGATTTAATGTAATATTTTGTTGTGTACACACAAGGGTATTACTATTAAAGTCATGACTATATGGCAATGAAGGGCCTTACTTAACTAAAATATTATAGTTTGTTGTGTATACACAAGGCTATTAATATTTTAGAGGCCGGGATAAGTTGAGAATTGTACGGGTTACAATTGGAAAGAGTTTTCCTACCTATGAACTTATATAAGATTTGTTATGTACACACAAGGTCTTTTATAAGGGATTGGGATCTCAACCCCACTAAGAAAAACTAATTAGGGTTTTCTCGATCATCGTATAGAGGGTTATGATGCTCGATAAAATAGTGGGAGACATAATTAAATTAAAGTCCTAATTTAATTATGTATTGTCATTTCATGGTTGTTTGCTTATGTATTGTTCTTTGTTTAAATGTAGATAAATGGCCTCTTCACTCTCACTCCGTAGTATTTTAGATGCCAACAAATTGACTGGGCCTAATTATGTTGATTGGCTGAGAAATTTAAAAATAGTACTCAATCAAGAAAGAATTTCCTATATTCTTGATACCCCAATTTTGGAACCACCAAGGGAAGATGCCTCGCAAGAGGAGAAGACCACATATAATATGTGGCAAAATGACTCACTTACTGTCAAGTGCGTTATGCTTGCCTCTATGACTAATGAGTTGCAGAGACAGCATGATAGCATGGATACTAACTCCATACTGCTCAATTTAAAAGAGCTTTATGGAGAACACAGTAGAACTGCTAGATATGAAATATCTAAGCAGTTATTCCGTGCAAGGATGATAGAAGGTACATCAGTACAAGACCATGTATTAAAGGTAATTGATCTAATCACTCGATTAGGTCAATTAGGTTTTGTAATGGATGGGGAGTTGAATCAAGACTTGATCTTGCAATCACTCCCAGAGTCATTTTCACAGTTTGTTCTTAATTACCATATGAACAAACTTAATTCTTCCTTGCCTGAGCTGTTGAATATGTTGAAGACAGCAGAGAGCCATGTAAAGAAAAATAAGGCTCCAGTTCTTCTTGTGGATAAGAAGAAGACAGGCAAAAGGGGTTCCAGTAAGAGGATGAATCCCAAAGGGGGCATTAAGAAGAAGAAAGGAAAGAAGGCCTCCGGACAGATGACCTGCTTTCATTGTGGCAAGCCGGGTCATTGGAAAAGGAACTGCAAGGTTTACCTTGCAAGTGTGAAGCCTGGTGCATCAGAGGCACCAAAAGGTATGAAAGAAGTTCATACTATTTTGTCATTGGATTCTTCCATTTCAAATACTTGGGTGTTGGATACCGCCTATGGTCATAACATCTGCAAATCATTGCAGGGACTTCAGGGGCTTAAAGTATTGAAGGAAGGTAACTTTGAGCTCTACGGTGCTAGAGGGGACCCCATCCAAGCAGAAGCTGTAGGGACTTATATTTTGAAGTTACCTTCAGGGAAGATCTTGGAGCTAAGGAATTGTTACTATATGCCAAAAATCATTAGAAATATCATATCTGTACCCTTGTTACTTAAACAAGGATATACTATGAATGTAATGAGCAGTGGCTGCTCAATTTCTTTATCTAATGAAATTATATGTTATGGCATATTCTGCAATGGTCTATTAACTCTTTCCACTAATGACAATATTTTTCATGTTTTTAACAAACGGAAAAGAGATGATGTAAACAATACCTTACTTTGGCATTGTCGACTTGGACATATTAGTGAGACTAGGATTAACAAGTTATACAAAGAAAATTTCTTTGATCCTTATGACTATGAGTCATTAGGAACTTGTGAATCATGTCTCATGGGTAAGATGATCAAGACTCCATTTAGTGGACATGGAGAAAGGACAAAAGAGTTATTGGGACTCATACACACAGATGTATGTGGGCCTATGACAACTCAAGCCTATGATGGATACTCATACTTCATCACATTTACTGATGATTTTTCAAGGTATGGATTTGTGTATCTAATGAAACATAAGTCCGAGGCTTTTGAAAAATTTTTAGAGTATCAAAGTATGGTAGAGAAACAGACAGGAAAAAGTATAAAGATCCTCCGATCAGATAGAGGAGGTGAGTACTTATCCACTGAGTTTCTTGATCACCTTAAAGATAAGGGGACCATCTCTGAATGGACTCCTCCTTACACACCACAATTAAATGGTGTTGCTGAAAGGAGGAATCGTACTTTATTGGATATGGTACGGTCCATGATGTGCTTCACGGAGTTACCTTTTTCTTTCTGGGGATATGCTTTGGAAACAGCAACTTATATCTTGAATAGAGTACCATCTAAAACTGTCTCTAGCACTCCATATGAATTATGGAGAGGTAAGAAGCCCAATCTTAAGTATATTAAGATATGGGGATGTCCATCCTATGTAAAAAGAAATTTTGGACATAAACTAGATGCTAGAGCAGAAAATTGTCTATTTATGGGATATCATAGAGATAGTATAGGATATCTGTTCTACCACCCTACTGAACAAAAGGTTTTGGTCAGTAGGCATGCCACTTTTATGGAAAAGGAATTCATCCTACAAAAGGGCACTGGTAGAAATATCGAACTTAATGAGATTCAACAAATAGACACTTCTCAGTCAAGTAACAACATAGTTAATATAGAACCTGAACACACTCCTATCCGTAGGTCTGATAGGGTGCGACAGGCACTTGAGAGGTATGGGTTCATAATTGAAAATAATGAAGCCCAAATCATTCAAAATGATGAGCCTCTAACCTATACGGAAGCAGTCATGAGTAGAGACTCAGACAAATGGCTGGAAGCCATGAGATCCGAGATGGACTCCATGTATGTCAACCAAGTATGGTCTTTGGTTGATGCACCAGAGGGTATTAACCCTATTGGGTGTAAATGGGTCTATAAAAGGAAGATTGGGGCAGATGGCCAAGTTGAAACTTATAAAGCCAGATTGGTGGCTAAGGGTTTCAGACAAAAACAGGGAATAGATTATGATGAAACATTTTCCCCTGTTGCCATGCTCAAATCTATTCGGATTATGCTTGCTATAGCAGCATATCATGATTATGAGATCTGGCAAATGGATGTAAAAACTGCATTCCTCAATGGTTTCCTTGAGGAAGAGGTTTATATGTCACAGCCAGAAGGTTTTATCTTGGAGACTAAACCTAATCAGGTATGTAGGCTAAAGAAATCCATTTATGGATTAAAGCAAGCATCCAGGAGTTGGAACATCCAATTTGATAAAACAGTCAAAGAATTTGATTTTTTCAAAAATGAGGATGAACCTTGTGTGTACAAGAAGACTAGTGGGAGTGCCATAGTTTTCTTAGTTCTATATGTTGATGATATACTTCTTATTGGGAATGATATCCCAATGTTACAATCAGTCAAAGTGTGGTTATCGAAACAGTTTTCCATGAAAGACTTGGGAGAAGCATCCTATATACTGGGTATAAAGATCTATAGAGAAAGATCAAGAAGGATGCTAGGCTTATCCCAGTCTAGGTACATTGACCAGGTGCTAAAGAGATTTAGCATGGAGGAAAGTAAAAGAGGTTACTTACCTATTGGTCATGGCATACGTCTTTCTAAGAGGATGTCTCCTAAGACACCTGAAGAAAGAAATAGAATGAGTTCTATACCTTATGCTTCGGCTATAGGGTCGATTATGTATGCTATGTTATGTACCAGGCCTGATGTGGCATATGCCTTGGGTGTAGCCAGTAGATTTCAGGCTGATCCAGGAGAGGATCACTGGAAGGCTGTGAAAAATATTCTTAAGTACCTGAGAAGGACTAAGGATATTTTTTTATATACGGAGGGTCTGATCTTAAACTAGAAGCCTATTCAGACTCTAGTTTTCAATCAGACCCAGATGATAGTAAATCCATTTCAGGGTATGTCTTTACCTTGAATGGTGGAGCAGTAAGTTGGAAGAGCACTAAACAGCAGACTGTAGCTGACTCAACTACCGAGGCAGAGTACATAGCTGTCAGTGAAGCCGCCAAGGAAGCTGTCTGGATGAAGAAATTCATCACAGAGTTGGGAGTAGTTCCTGAGATTGAGAGCCCGGTGCCACTCTATTGTGATAACACTGGAGCAGTTCTCAAGCTAAGGAACCGAGAGCCCATCACAAGTCCAAGCACATTCTGAGACGCTTCCATCTTGTCCGAGAGATAATCGAGAGACAAGAAGTCTGCATCAATAGAGTGGATACAAAGAACAACATAGCAGACCCGTTCACTAAGGATCTACCACAGCGGGAGTTTGATCGCCACCTCGATAGTATGGGGTTAAAGAATAAGAGCGATTGGCTTTAGTGCAAGTGGGAGATTGAAAGGATTATGCCCTATAAGCCAATATTTGTATCTCCCAGACCATTGTAAATTGACAAGTTAATAAAGGCAATAATTTTTCATCATTCGCTGTGTCATTATATGATGAACCCCATAGATTAGGGCTATGGTTGTAGGGCTATGATGAGATCATACCAGTGAGATCTAAGGCCTTAAAACCCAAATCTAGAATATTCCTAGTCATAGGAACCCTGAGTTGGGGATCAGGGTTTCCGGTTAGACTGGCACATCCTATGTATGCTGAAAAGGGTGACTGCTCTCACAGTCACTTGTGTGGGACACTAATACAAGGATGTGGGTGCTCATTAGCGAATGAGTTCACTGAATAGATCCAGTTTGAGAACATCTAATGGAGCCTTAACTGCATGTCAATAGATGTTTCTCATAGTGGGAGTTGTACAAGTTGTCCTATGACCTGAGACTGCCATAATACCTTATGTACATGAACCCATGCTTTGGTTCAATCTCAATCATGACACTGGGTCATGCACGAGGTTGATGCTGGGCATGGTGAATTGTATATGAAGGTAATGAGCAAGTCAACAAGGAATTGATCACTCCTAGTAGGAGGAGATTGCATCCAGCCAAATTAGGTCAAATGATGATTCAGGAAATCTTTGATCAAAGTACAGATATTAGAAATGATTTCTAATATCGAATTAATTGAATCATTAGTGTATGACTGAGCTGGGAATGAGTATAAGCTGGTTTTGACATGTTTCCATATCCATAGTTATATTCGGGATGCAAGATGATTAAAGGATCGAATTGTACGGGAACTTTCCACTGAAGGGTAGTTTTGGAATTTCACCAGAATTTCCATATCTTCCGGGTAGACATGACACGTTGCTAGACGTCAATCTTGTCTTGTGGGTTGATCAAATTAAATGGTTTAATTGGATCACCAATTAGGAGGAGTCCTAATTGACTAACTCGAGTTAGCTCGATTTGACCTAAATCGATTAGAATGAGTTCTGATCAAATTAGGTCAACTTGCACTCGGACCCACTGCTGGCTAGGTATGGAACCCAATGGGTCACACACTTAGGACAGATAATCAAGGATTTAATTTGGAATTAAATCTCGTTTGCAGATGAACACACTAGCATGTGTTGCAAACCATGGCTTCTACTTGAATCGGATTCGAGTTAGGGTTCCGATTTGGTCTTTTTTAGATCCAAATTCATTCCGGTTTGAATCTAATTGAAGATTCAAGACATTGGGCTAATAGTAGGCTAGCAATTGGGCTAACCTAATAGGCTAAACCCCTTTCCCACATCGCCTAAGTCCCTCCCCCTCTTTTCCCACGCGCGCGCGCAAGGAGAAGAGTCCACGCGCGCGTGGACTCTTTCCAAGTGGCGTCTTTGCATGAAAAGGGAAAAGGGGTCGGCGTTTTTTGGCTGAAAGGGCGTGGAAGAGAGTCCACCTAGGCGTGGACTCTTCATAAAGGGGAATTACCGTGAAAGAAAGAAAGAAAACACCGAAGGGGCGCGACTCCTCTCTTCTGCGCGCGCCCTTCTGTGTTTTCTCGCGACTCTTTCTTGCGTCTTCCCATCCCAAAGGCCGTGAGATTAAATCAAGTGCCGTGAGATGAAGGGAAAGGACGTGAGAAGGGAGAGAGGGGCGTGAGAGGTTGATTGCAGATGGTTAGGCGCCTCTCTGTCGCCTATTTAAGGAGAAGACTTCACCGTAAAAAAAAGATTTTTCAGATTCTAGTTTTTCTACAGCGAAGTCTTGCTTCTTTATTTTCTCCCTCTCCAGAAGATTGTTTCCCCCTCCTCTCTTTCCTCTTTGATTCCTTTACAGAGCCTTGGCTCTGTCGAATCTCAGAACAGAAGGAGAGTCAGAGAGAAACTCTCCGACGATAAAGGAAGAAGGCGCCTCTCCTTTCTTTCTTTCTTACATTAAGTAAATCTTGTCTTAATTTTCTTCTCCCTCCAAGACAAGCCTTGTCTCATTTTAGGACAAGGGCTTATTCTTAAGACAAGAGTGTCTTAAGGGGCCAAAGTTGCTAGAAGACAAGGAGAAGGGTAAGAGAGAAGGTTTAGTCCCAGTTTGGCTAGAGGAGTCCTAGCCAATAGCCCATATATCAAGTTCTTGGGGTAGAACTTGATTGGAAGGAACCCAATTAAGGAGTCAGTGTCTTGATCATCTGCCCGTGTGGATCACCATCGGAGGGCGGACAAGTGGACGCCTGGTGTGTTCAAGAGGCTGCTCAATTTGGAGTTCATTTCTGCATCAGACTGGTAATAGCAATCTGAGGTTAGTATTTAAACAATGTTTAAATTTGGACATGCATGTAGTCATAGGTTTTAATTGCTAACAAGGAGTTCTTGGGATTAGGGTTCGGACCTGGTTTCATAAATTAATTGAAATCCACGCTTCCGCACTGGTTCCCGAACCCAACAATGGAAAACCCCTCAGCCATGAAAAGGCCCCCTCGATGTTGGCCCCTAGGTCCTCAGCCATAGAATGATGTCCTTGGTCTCTTCTCTGACTGGATCAGTGATCAGGGAGAACCCTTAGCTCTTCTGCACCGATTGTCACCCGCAGAGAACCACCTTAGGTCTAGCTACAACTGGGTCATTGACAGCCAAGGGACCACCTTAGCTCTGCCCCAATCGACACCCATAGGGAGAATGGTTGACACCCATAGGGATAATGGTTGGCAACATAGGGAGAACCCTCAGCTTCACTCCATAGGGAGTACCCTCGGCTTTACTCTGATCGGTGACACAGGAAGAGCCCTCAGCTTTGCACTGATCGTCACTCACAAAAGAGAACACCTCAGATCCACTCCGATCAGCAGCCTCTGCAAGAAGGTCACAGTTGGCACCCTTAGCAACCACTAGAAGGTCTTGCCTTGGTCCCCTTGTTCAATCAACAATTGCAATAAGCATATCTCTTGTTCACTTTCTTTCTTGTGATTGATAGTCAGAGAAGAAAGGACATGAGAACTTAGATCTCGGAGTGAATGAGATCCGCAAGCCCTGGCTTGGCCCCTTCTTCATGGCCGAATCAATGATCATAACCTCCTACTCAGCCTCTCCTCTAGTCCAAATGGCACCCACAAGAATCCCACACCGGTCTCTAGCTTAGCTACGATCGGATCAGTAACTGCAAGGGGATGCCCCCTTTACCTCTCTCCTTTACCAAGATTAGTGATCAATGCCACCTCCTCTCTAATTCGATTTTTGTCGGATGGAAGGAGCTGGGTGGTAAGGATAGAGGTAGGGTCTATGTTGCATAAGCCAGCAATAGCGATCATGTTAATACTAGTGGAGCGAAGGCATAGCATTCATCTCAAAACCATAGCATGTAGTTGATCCGACATGTAGTTGATCCGACCCTAGCATGTAGAAAGCCTCTTCAAGCCACCCCAAGCATTTTATACAGGCTAAGGCACCAAGCTAATCTAGCCCATGCTTTTCAAGCTGACCACTCCATGTAGAATAGGCTCAAATTACCTAATAAGTCACATCACCTCTCATAGCCACTATTACATCTTGGCATTTAAGAGGAACACTTACATGCCATCAACTAGAAAATGCATGGTAGAACTTCACAAAATGACAATGGTTTCATAAATAAGGACAAGACAATTCCTGTAAATAAAAGGTCCATGACAACCCATATGCCCTATCACCGGATCTACTAGGATCTTCATCATTCCAAAAATGCCCTTATCTTCTATGATGCGGGATGTGCAGGGATGCGAACATCAACATAATGAAATGCAGAAATTTAAGATGAGCAATGATTCCAAAAATATGGCTTATCTCTCCGTAAGAGAATAAAAAAAGCATTGAAGCAAACTACCAGAAGATAAAATCACTTTCCGGTAGATTAGACCTATCTAAGCAATAAATTGATTGGACCTAATGGTTGAGAAACCATTTGAATTAGGACAAGCTCCTTCAAGAGTTCAAATCCGAGAGAGAAAAAAAGCTTGTTACCAGACAAGATCTCTCTTCCCTCAATAGTTAGATCACTCAACACTCCTAGATTGGGCATCTAGATAAGAAGGCTGAATCCCTTGAATGTGTTGGCTTCCCATCAACAGTTCCAAGGCAAAGAGGACCTCTTCTTTGGCTCAAGGCTCCCATAGATGGTGCAAACAAATTAATCAGGGACCAAGGGAGAATAGGGAAAAGAAAAGAAAAAAAGATTAGTAAGGGAAAGAGAACAGGATGCGATGGAGTCTTGAAGACTAAAGAACTTGATTGGGCCTCACACCCTTCTCCCTCACGGAGTGGCAATGCTTGGAGCAATCAAAGTAAAAAGAAAATTTTTCATTCATTCTTCAACATCCCATTACAAGAGGAGGAAGGGTATTTATCATTCACCCAAGCCTCTTTGAAATTTGAATTAAAGAGATTACATGCACTAATCAAGGCGGAATAAGTGGGATGCCTCATTTGAATTTAAATTTGAGTTTTCTTTCATGCTTTGGGCGGCAAGGATGAAAGAACCTTCCATGTTGGGATGGAGATGAAAATGGGATGCCCTATTTGAATTTGAATTCCATGCTTTGGACGACAAGGATGGGGGCCGTTCATGTTGGCGTGGAGAGTGAGGTGGGGACCATCTTATGCGGAGGATGAGGTGGTGCAAGGAATGGATTCCTTCTAAAGTTTTTTCTTGCATGGAGAGTGAAGTGGCATCCTCTATCCAGTGGTCATGCTTACTGGTCTTGACTTGGATCTATATTGGTTACCCTCTTGAGTTAAATTTGATTTAAATAAAATAAATTACAGGACATAAACTGAAGAAAAAATAAATTGACTTATATATCTAAGTACAGGATATAAACTTAAGAAAAAACAAAACTGACAGGACCCAAAAGCTTAATTATATGCAATCTATAATGAGCTCGGATTGGTCTGAATTGAATGTAGCTTCTTTCGGATCCTGGTGCCCACACCAATTCTCTTGGGATGGGAGAAACTTGATCTTGTCGAGTATGGGTCAGCTTAACTTTGATATTGCTCTAATAAGTTTGGATCAATGCATTGCAGATCCTCTTGAGTGATCTATGAGTCCTCAGATTCGGGTTGACCTTGCTAATGAACCAAATAATGCTGATAGCCTTTATTCCTAATAGTAATAGCCTAGTCATCCAGAATATGCTCAATCCAATCTCACCATTCCGGTAAAGTGACTGGTGGACAATCAGGTGAAGGTTCACTCTCAAAAAAGGATTCAGACTCGAAAGGCTCACTAGGTATCACTGTTGGTTCCTTATACTCAATTAGATCTGAAATATTGAAAGTTGAGATAATGCCAAATTCGGGTGGTAACTCGAGCATATAGGCATTAGATCCAATTTCCTTTATTACTTTGAAAGGACCAGCTCTGCAGGCATGTAATTTTTTTATGGTTCCAAGGGGAAACCGTTTAGGTCTAAGCCTAATCATTATGTAGTCTTCCTTAATGAACTCTTTGACTCGCTTATGGGAATTAGCCATACGTCTATAAGCTTCATTACTCAGATTAATTTTTTTACTGATTTCCTTATGTAGATCTCTAACATGCTGTGCATATGACTCAACTGACTCAAAAACTCGTGCATGCATGGGTAAAGGAATAAGATCTATGGGTCTCTTAGGCTTGTAACCATGGACAATTTCAAACGGGCTCTTTTTAGTGGACCTATTGATCGAGCTATTATAGGCAAATTTAGCACGTGGTAACAAGAGGTCCCAATTTCCAACATTTTCGCCTACAAGATACCTTAATAGGTTTCCAAGGCTCCTATTCACAACTTTAATCTGGCCATCGGTTTGTAGGTGGTAGATGGTAGAAAATTTGAGCTTGGTTTCTGACATGTGCCATAGGATCTTCCAAAAAGTAGCTCATGAATCGGACATCCCTACCATATACAATGATTTTGGATAGGCCATGTAACCTAACCACTTCATCTAGAAAAAGTTTGGCCACCTTAAAAGCATCGAAAGTTTGGGAATAGGATAAAAAGTGTGCCATCTTGGAAAATCGAGCGACCATAACATAGATAGAGTCATGTCTCTGCATGGTCTTAGGCAATCCTAAAATAAAATCCATACTAAGGTCTTGCCAAGGATGATCGGGTATAGGTAAAGGAGTGTAAAGGCTGGTGTTTTGCTTCTACTGTTTGGCAACAGCACAAGTTTGACATTGGGCTACAATTTAGGGAACATTTCCTTTGAGGCTTGGCCAATAAAACTAGTCTTCAACTGCTAGAATTGTTTTGTTCCTACCGAAATGGCTAGCTAAACCTCCGGCATGGGTTTCCCGAACTAAATACTTTCTAAGGGAGGTTTGGGGAATGCACAACTTATTTCCCTTGAAGAGAAAACCATCTTGAAGGGTATATTCATTATGCAAACTAGATGGTCCTTGCTGAACAGATTAATAGATTTCACTAAAGTTGGAACAATTCTCATATTCCTCTTTTAGTTTGTCAAATCCTACGACTTCAGTACTGACAGAGGTTACAAGCATGGATTGATGGCTAAGAGCATCAGCAACTCAGTTGTTAGTACCAACACGATGTTTTAAGACAAAGATATAAGCTTGAATATATTCTACCTACTTGCCATGCCTAGGGTTCAGTTTCTTTTGAGAACTAAGGAATTGGAGTGCTTTATGGTCTGAATATAGGACAAACTCCAGCAATAAGAGATAGTGTCTCCAATACCTTAAGGCTTGAACTACCGCATATAATTCCTTATCATAAGTTGAATACTTTAATTTTGCTACATTCAACTTCTCAATAAAGAAGGTTACAGGGTGGTTCTCTTGACTTAAAACTCCTCCAATTCTAACTCTGGAGGTGTCACAAGAAACCTCAAAGACCTTTGAAAAGTCAGGTAATCTCAAAATGGGTGCTTGGGTCATTTTCTTTTTGATGTCAAGGAAGGCTCCATCAGTGGCCTTAGTCCACTCAAGGGTTCCCTTCCTAACACAGTCAATGATGGGTGCGACAATCAAACTGAATCCCCGAATAAGTCACCTATAGAAGGTAGCAAGGCTGTGGAAGCTATGCACTTCAAGTATACTAGTGGGTACAGGCCACTCAACTATGGACTTAACCTTTTCTAGGTTAGTAGATACTCCTTCGAGGTAACGACAAATCCTAGAAAGATGACTATACGGGTCAAGAATTCACATTTCTTTAAATTGGCATAGAGGCTATCCTTTCTAAGAGCTTGGCATACTTGGTGAAGATGGTCTAGGTGGTCTTCCTTAGTCCTATTGTAGATAAGGATGTCATTGAAGTAGACCACAACAAATTTTCCAATGAATGATCTTAGGACTTAGGTCATGATCCTCATGAAAGTACTAGGGGCATTAGAAAGGCCAAAAGGCATCATTACCCATTCATAAAGGCCATCCTTAGTTTTGAAAGCTATTTTCCGCTCATCCCCTGGCCTAATTCTAACTTGGTGATAACCATTCTTAAGGTCAATCTTAGAAAAAATGGTAGCTCTAGCCATCATGTCCAACATATCATCAAGACAAGGAATAGGAAAATGATACTTGACCATTATCTTATTGATGACATGACTATCTACACACATTCTCCAAGTGACATCCTTCTTGGGGGTCAAAAGGGCACGTACCGTATAAGGGCTCAGGCTTTTCTTAATGAATCCCTATTGGAGGAGATCTCCAACTTGCCTTTGTAACTCTGAATGTTCAGTGAGATTCATCCTATAATGTAGAAGGTTTGGTAAGGTGGCTCTTTGGACTAAGTCTATGGCATGTTGAATGTCCCTTAATGGTGGGAGGTGATCAGAAAGATCTTTTGGAAACATATCTTGAAAATCCTTCAAAAACTCTACTATTTTTTAGGGTTGCTCCTTTTGGGGTTGATCCTGGACTTCCTTGGTGGATAATATCCAAACTGGTGAACCCTCATTCATCTCTCATTCTAAATCCTTAGCATTGATCAAATTTAATCCTTGTTTCTTTTCCTTCAAATTACTAGACCCTCTTTTGGTGTTGTCCTTAGGTGGTGAAGAGTTTATAATGATTTTTTTTCCTAGGTGGGTGAATGAACGAGAGTTTGATCGATCGTACAAGATAGCATCATGATCATACAACTAGGGTCAGTCTAGAATAATACTACTAACTCCCACAGGAAGAACATCACACCAAACTTTTTCCTGATAGGATTGGAATTGGATTGTAACTTGGAATCTTAACTTAATTGGAATGGAGGTTGAATCAATCCAAGATACCTTATAAGGGTTGGGATGGGGAACAGTGGTCAACCCTTGACTCTTGACAGTACCAGTTGAAATGGCATTAACACAGCTCCCTCTATCTATGATGATCTTGCAAATCTTTTCTCCTATTTTGATAAAAGTTTATGATGCGGGACAACTCTAAAACTACTAAACATGCATGGAAAATAGCAAAATAATTTTTTTGTGATTTTTATAATTTTATTTGTAGGCTAGATTTCCAAAATAAAGTAAGACTAGCAAAAAGACTAGCAGTGCAAAGAATCATCGGATCACAGGCGAACTCATGCAAACTAATGAAATAACCAGGACCCAAGAGTTGAGAAACTCCCAGTTTAGGATAGCTTATCTTCATCAAAATTAGATAATAAGAGAAGGGAAGGTTTCTTACCAGTCAGAGATTGAGATTCAATAGCAGAAGAGATCACTCACAACTCTGATCGGAGCCTGGATGAAGAAGCCTCGTTTTCCTCGAATATGATGGCCGATCTGGGTAGTCCAGGCAGAAAAGAAGGCCTCCTCAGGGGAGGGGAAGTACCTCGGGGATCCTGCAAGCATCAAAGGTTAATCAAAATAGAAAATAAAAATTAGAAAAAGAACTAGGTTTGAAGGGATTCAGGATTAGGGCTAAAAGCTGGCAGTCGAGGAAGAAGGAGCTCTTGGGCTTGGACGGCAGCAAGGACTCCTATTCCTTGGATGTGACTGATCTCTAGGGATGCCAAGGGATGCTAGGGCAGCAGGGTATCAATCCAGGAATACAAGGAGAGCACTCAAAGAGAGAATAAAAACTCAAACTCAAGATAATTTCACAAAATTTCAGCAAAGGTTTATTCATAAGAAAAAGATGATTACAAGAGAGAGAGGGGTGGGGTATTTATAGAGTTCCCATGCCCTCACTAACCATGCCCTCACTAACCATGGTTACACTTGAGTTACAAGTCATCTTCCAAATTGGAATACAAGTCCTTTCCTAGCTAGGTTAGAATTACAAAGTTTAAAAGGATTAGAAATCCCAACTAGGTTAGGAATAAACTTGGTCTTCTCCTTCTTCTCTTCAACTTGGACTTGGTCAAACCTCTTTGGATGTGGTCAACACTTCAAGGATGCCTAGGGGGGCTTGTTGGGCCTCTAGGAACAGCAAGGGGCCAGCCCAAAGGGGCTTGGGTGCATGGGTTTGGGCCTCTGGAAGCTGGGGTGGCCTGGTAGCCTGGTAGCAAGAATATTCCCTAGAATCTTGCTTCTTAAGGGCTTGGGCTTGGCACCTGGGCTTGATTTCTTTGGGTTGGGATGCAGGTGGACCTCTAGAATCATGGATGCCCTAGTTTAGAAATATTCTTTGGTATCCGGGGATGAATCTGGGCATCTGGAGGATATCTGTAAAGAATCAGGATTTTTGGAAACATCTTGGATTCTGGGTTGTTTCACAAAATCCAATGGGCTGATGTAGTGGCCTCTGACTCCTAGATGTGACCTGGTGGAACTCCAAAATAGGGTGATCTCCTCTCTTGTATATAAATTGGGCTTATACTGGACTCATAATTGATGTACAGGACTCAAAATACTGACTAGGTTAAGGGTTGAGACAAATCAACTAACCTCAACTTATTACAGGACTCAATTCAAGTTGATTATAAAATTTGACACATGGTTTGGTAAACCAAATAGGGCCCAGTAATCTATGTTTGATCCTGGTGACCCCACCAATTCTTCCGAGATCAGAGGAACTCAACCCCATCGAGTGTGGGATAACATGGCTCTTATAGTGCTCGAGTAGGTCTGGGTTGAGGCGCTGCAGATCCTTACGGGTGATCCACTAGTCCTCAGATTCTGGCCGACCTTGCCATCGGACCAAATACCTCAGATAGCCTCGATTTCGGGTACATATGGCTTGATCATCCAGGATTCTCTCAATCTTTTCCTCACTATTTGGCCAATTGGTTGGTGGACACTTTGGGGTGGGTTCTCTCTCAAAGGGAGGGATGGGCTCAAGATGCTCGCTAGGTATCATTACTGGCTCCCTAGACTCTATAAGATCTGAGATGATGAAGGTGGAGCTAATACCTAAGTCAAGTAGTATCTCATGCACATAGGCATTGGGTCCATCGATATTCATTATCTTGGATGGGCCAGCTTTGCGAGCAAAAAATTCTTTACAACTACAAAATCCCCTGTAAAATTCTTTATCTCTCTTTTGGGAAATAGCCAAGTTGTTATTTAATTCATTAGTTATGTTTAGCTTTTGACTAATTTCCATATTCATATGCTGTGCAGAGGGTAGTGCAGGTGCAGACATGTAACTCAGGTTGTGTATTTATTGGACTCAACTAATATCTAATAGACTTGACTAGACATCCCTATCAAAGGATGTTTTATTGGACTCCAAGGGACAAAACCTAACAGATTATAGACTCTTTAGGCTTGATCCTATCATAACATGCACATGAAAATGTGACATGAACTCTTAGTAGATGCCAGAGGGTCTTCCAGAAGTAGGAAGCAAATATGACAGACTCGATGAATGAATGTAGTATGCAAACCTCTATGAAATGCAATCTAACGGTTAGAAAATCATGAAAAGTTTCATAAAATGGTAGAAAATAAGAAATGGATTCAGGATTAGTCTGATTGGATAAGGAATAAGAAAAGGGTTCGAGGTTAATTTGGTAGAATAGGATGCAGGAAGGGGTATCAGGAATTAGTCCTAGACTAATGAGGTTGATCTTATGGGGTTGATGTCTATCTAAAGGGTTTGCCTTATGGAAGAATGGATCACTAATTTCAGGAAAGAGATCTTTAATTAGGATCAAGGAAGTGACTTCATCTTAAGGGTACTGGGTGCGATAAGCCAAGTCCTCAATAAACTCTTTTGGCTCAGGAAATTCAAGACTAGGCTCTACAATTGGATCCTCTTCTAAAGTCTCCTCTAAGTACTCTTCCATTACAGCTTGGGTGTGATTTGGGTTATCTAATTCTTGGTCGGCCACAAACTGATTATGGTCAAAGTTAGCTAAATCTAGATTGGCTACTACTTGGGTATGGTCAGGTTCAACTAATGTTGGGTGGTCTTCTACCCGGTCATCTAATAATTCAATCCTATGGATCATTTGGTTATTCGATTGGATCAGTTGGTCAAACATTTTATTCCTTTGGTCAAACTTGTGTTCCAATTGGTCAAACTGTTCCATCATGGCCTTAAAGAGGGATTCTAGATTGGACTCCATGGTTGAACTGGGTTGGTTACACTGGACTTCTGGTTCAACTAATTCTAGGTTGGTTTATATTGGGGTTTGGTTATAGTCAACTACTTCTAGGTCTTCTATAGGTGTTTTTTCCTCTAGATCTATAATAGACTCATCATCTTCATACTCCTCCACTAAACTTGGGTCAACCTCATATATTTCTTCTTCTAGGTCATCTTGGTGAACCAATGGGGAAGTAGGAGGGGTTTGGCTAAAGTCTGGGGTAACAAGGGTGGGTGAACTAAGGGTTATGGGTTCAAAGGTTATGGGTTTAAAGGTTATGGGTTCAAAGGTTATGGGTTCAAATCTAGGGATTATGGGTCCTGGGGTTCAGCTCTATGGGTCTTGCCTAGGGTTCCTATATGGTTAAATCTATGGTTTATTTGATCAAGCTTAGTATCAGACTGGTCAAACCTACGGTCTATTTGGGCAAGCTGATTTTGGATTTGGGTGTTGGATTGCTTTATTTGGGTAAACTGGTTTTGAGATTGGGTAGATAACTGGGCAAGCTAGGCTTGGGTTTAGGTATTGGCTTGGTTCATTTGGGTAAGCTGTGCTAGGATGGCCTCCAAAGTGGGATTCATGGTTGGGCTGGGCTGAGGTTTGGACTTTTGATATTGGGTTCCTAATCTAGTGGTCATGCACAAATCAAACAATCAAAATGAAATGATGCAACCAAGCATGTAAAAGAGAAAGAAAAGGCTAATATAATCTAGGATTTCTCAGACCTAGAGCCAGAAACTCGGTGGGTCAGCTCAACTTACACCTAACCCAATAGCTAATCCTTTCACTAGCCAGGTAAGGGGTGGGAGTGTGGGAGGCCCCCCTGCTTTCGTAAGGACCCAATTAAAAACCACAGCACCACTTAGATCGTTTGATTCTGGACCTCCAGCCTTAGACACCAGCTTTCAGTAATAGCTAAAAGGTTAAATGCACTAGTTGGCCCACATAGCTCGGACCGACCTGTTGATGTCTCCTAGCCTACCAGGGCAAATTAGGTCTAGTTGATTTTAATTAGGCTTGGATTAGTATGATGATGGTGGTTTTGGACCCAGGACAGGTGATGAAATCTTGTCCTGATATGAGATTTTGAGTTGCCCTTAAGATTAGGTTAAAATGATGGCAATCAATGGCCCTAATATAATCTAAAACAATCAGAAAAGAAAATGTTTTTTTAATGATTTATGATGTGTCAAGTTAGGTTTAAGTTAACTGGGGTTATCAAATAATGTTTGGCTTGGGATTGGGGGTTTAGTAGTTGATTAGGTTAGGTTGAGTCAAGATGTAGAATGTAGCAAAAATCAGTGAATTAGGGTTTCAGTTATTGCAGAGTTTGACACAGATCTCGATGCATAAAAACTTCAAAAAAAGTCTAAAATAGATGATGGACGGTGTTGATGAAGCCTACCAAATTTCATGCAAAAAAAAAATCAGATGATAATGAAAACCTAGGGTTTTCTGGATTGCTACAAAAATTATCAAGATTGTGTTAGGGCTCTTATTATGCCAAATTTTAGAGATTTATGTTTTCAGTAAAAATAATTAAGAACTTTGATAATTACTAGGACTGAACAGAGGACATGCAGTGCAAATTTTATAGAAAAATAAAATGTTTATGATACTGAAATCAGATAAAACCTAGACACCTAATGCAGTGGACAAAATGCAGAATTAGGGTTTGTGAATGCAAAGCAAATAAAAAACTATCCTAAACCCACTCTGATACCAAAATAATGCAGGATAACTCTAAGACTAGTAAACATTCATGAAAAATAGCAAAATAATTTTTTTGTGATTTTTATAATTTTATCTGCAGGCTAGTTTCCTAAAATAAAGCAAAAACTAGCAGAAAGACTAGCAGTGCAAAGAATTATCAGATTGCAGGCGAACTCATGCAAACTAATGAAATAACCAAGACCCAAGAGTTGAGAAACACTCGATTTAGGATAGCTTATCTTCATCAAAATCAGATAATAAGAGAAGGGAAGGTTTCTTATCGGTTAGAGATTGAGATTCAATAGCAGAAGAGATCACTCACAACTCTGATCGGAGCTTAGAAGAAGAAGCCTCGTTTTGCTCGAATCTGATGGCCGATCTGGGTGGTCCGGGCAGCAAAGAAGGCCTCCTCAGGGGAGGGGAAGCACCTTGGGGATCCTGCAAGCATCAAAGGTTAATCAAAATAGCAAATAAAAATTAGAAAATGAACTAGGTTTGAAGGGATTCAGGATTAAGGCTAAAAGCTGGCAGTGAGGGAAGAAAGAGCTCTTGGGCTTGGACGATAGCAAGGACTCCTATTCCTTGGGGATGGCTGATCTCCAGGGATGCCAAGGGATGCTAGGGCAGTAGGGTATCAATCTAGGAACACAAGGAGAGCACTCAAAGAGAGAACCAAAACTCAAACTCAAGATAGTTTCACAAAATTTCAGCAAAGGTTAATTCATAAGTAAAAGATGATTACAAGAGGGGGAGGGGTGGGATATTTATAGAGTTCCCATGACCTCACTAACCATGGTTACACTTGGGTTACAAGTCATCTTCCAAATTGGAATACAAGTCCTTTCCTAGCTAGGTTAGAATTTTAAAGTTTAAAAGGATTAGAAATCCCATCTAGGTTAGGAATAAACTTGGTCTTCTCCTTCTTCTCCTCAACTTGTACTTGGTCAAACCTCTTTGGACGTGGTCAACACTTCAAGGATGCCTAGGGGGGCATGTTGGGCCTCTAGGAACAGCAAGGGGCCAGCCCAAAGGGGCTTGGGTGAGTGGGTTTGGGCCTCTGGAAGCTGGGGTGGCCTGGTTGCGTGGTAGAAGGAATATTTCCTAGAATCTTGCTTCTAAAGGGCTTGGGCTTGGCACCTGGGCTTGATTTCTTTGGGTTGGGATGCAGGTGGACCTCTGGAATCATGGATGCCCTAGTTTAGGAATATGCTCTGGTATCTGGGGAGGAATCTGGGCATCTGGAGGATATCTAGAAAGAATCGGGATTTCTGGATACATCTTGGATTCTGGGTTTTTACACAAAATCCAATAGGCTGATGTAGCAGCCTCTGACTCCTAGATGTGGCCTGGTGGAACTCCAGAATAGGGTGACCTCCTCTCTTGTATAAAAATTAGGCTCATACTGGACTCATAATTGATATACAGGACTCAAAATACTGACTAGATTAAGGGTTGAGATAAATCAACTAACCTCCACTTATTACAGGACTCAATTCTAGTTGATTACAAAATTTGATACATGGCTAGGTAAACCAAATAGGGCCCAATAATCTATATCTGATTCTGGTGCCCCCACCAGTTTCTAAGATGTTGGTTCTATGCCAATCCTCTGCTCTCTTGTTTGGGTTAGAATACATTTAATGACTCCCAGTAACTTAGGTCGATCTATAGTTTCCTCATCTGCCTCATATTTATCCACTAAGTTTGTTCCTACTTTGTACACTGCTTCCTCAAATTCTTCAACAGGTTCAGGGGCTTCTTCCTCTAATTCTCCTATGTGTGGGGATCTAGTAGGACACTGACTAGCATAGTGACCAACTTTGTGACACCTAAAGCAATGAATATCAAGATATTACTTCTTTGAACTTTAGGGCCCTTACCCCTATCGTCCTTACGACCTAATGGTATAGTAGGAGTGGGTTGGGTTGAAGGAACTTGACTAGAACTTGGCTTATATCCAAGTGTTCTAATCCTGTTGGGTTCAGATCGATGGATCATGGGTCCCCTCTAAAATCTCTCAAAGTCCCTAGCGATTTGATAGGCTTATTGTAGGTCATGGACTTCTCTAAAAAATAACTCCCTTTGAATTTCTTCATGCAGGCCAGCCCAAAATCTGGATAGGGTCACGATCTCAGACTCATCTATGCTACATCTCATAACGTACTCATCGAATTTGGCAATGTATTCAGATACAATTCTATTGCCTTGACTTAATCTTGCCACTCGTCTAAAAGTCTCTATTGATAAGACATGGAGAGGTGCTTTTTTTCTAAGTTTAATCTTCATGGCTCTCCAGATAGCTACGGGCATATCTCCTCTCTGATGACATTTATGCTCAGTGTTTCCCTAATATAACTCGCCTGGCGGACTAATCTAAGTTTGGCAAATTTAAACTTCCTCCCTTCTGATATCTCATACCATTCAAAGTACTGATCCATGTCACCTTCTCAATCAGTGTATACCTTAGGGTCTAGACTTCCATCAAAAGTAGGTGCTTCTAGGCAAATGGTCCTAATGGCTCTTTCATCTTGGTTCACAAAATCATGGCATGGTCATCTTTGGTTATGTTCCAAGGTAGGTTCATGGTGTTGGCTCTTCTAGGATTGAGGGGTGTTGGTAGAGGTGATTCAGGTTCAGCATGGGTCACATGGGTCTCTTTTAGGGTCCCGATACCCTCCTCCATTCGATCAAACCTATTATTTAGTTGGGCAAACTATTCAGTCATGGTCCTTAGGAGTGTTTCAAAATTGGGATCCATGGTTAAACTATTTGGGACTACTGGTATTGGATTCCTGATCTAGTGGTCATGCAACACAGAATTTCTAGTTTCTAGGGCTCCTAGACCTAGAAGCTCAATGTAGCATTAATTGCCAAAGCACCAATCAAGACTGTAGTCACCCTTTCAACTGGCCAGGTAAGAGGTGGGATTGCGGGAGGCTCTCCTTGCTTTTGCAAGGCCCTAATTAAAAATCATAGATCCACTTAAGGCATTTGCCATTGGACCCCTAACCTTAGACACTGACTCCAGGAGTAAATATAGAATTAATCAATAATAAGTCTCAACACGAAACATGAACTTGACTTGTTGGTGTCCCTAGTGTAGGTTCTTACACAGTTTTAGATTAAGCTTAAGTCAATGCAATATGTGGTTGGTTGTTTCTGGGCCAAGGAAAGGTGATGAAATCTTTTCCTTATCTTGTGATAGGAATGCCCTTAAGTGTTTTAAAATGAATGCACAAAGATCTACCACAAAGACTATAATAGGCAAGTATGTGAAAACTCAAATTTCAAAATTTGAAATTTCAAAACTAAAATTTTAAATTTTAAATTTGAAAATTCAGATTTCAAGAATTCAAAATTTTTAAATTTGAAATTTCAAATCTAAAATTCCTTATAGGGAACTTAGATTTGATTTGTGCTAGTAAAAGAAAAATAAAAATATTCATTATGCCAATAAAAGATCATTCAATGAAGCATTCACTAATCTAACTTCAATCATGCAAGCACGTAATTAGCACATCAAACTCTCTAATCTAGAAGGTCTCACATTCGGTCGTAGCTCATTACTCCCATGGGTCATAAGTATACTTTCATAGACCCACTTAAGAGGCATGAAATCTTAGATTAAATGTTAAAAAGAAGGAAATAAATTTTGAAAATTCAGATATGGAAATCTATAGGAGAGATTTTAGATATGGGTTTGAATCTGGCAAATTAATAAAAAAAATTACTATTAAACTTAGATCTGAAAAGTTATGAGAAGAACTTTCAGATCCAGTCCTTAAAATGTAGAAATTTCAGATACTAGCATATCTTGTCATAATTTAACCATGCTCTAATACCAAGTTGATGTAGGACATGAAGGGATGCGAACATCAACATAATGAAATTGCAAAAATTTAAGGTGAGCAATGATTCCAAAAATATGGCTTAACTCTCCGTAAGAGAATAAAAGAGCACTTAAGCGAACTACTAGAAGATAAAAACACTTTCCCGTAGATTGGACCTATCTAAGCAATAAATTGATTGGACCTGATGGTTGAGAAACCATTTGAATTAGGACAAGCTCTTTCAAGAGTTCAGATTCGAGAGAGGAAAAAAGGCTTGTTACCAGACAATGACCTCTCTTCCCTTAATAGTTGGATCACTTAGCACTCCTAGATTGGGCATCTGGATAAGAAGGCTGAATTCCTTGAATTTGTTGGCTTCCTGTCAATGGTTCCAAGGCAAGGAGGGCCTCTTCTTTGGCTTAAGGCACCCAAGAATCCTACAAACAGATTAATCAGAGACTATGGAAGAATAGGGAAAGAAAAGAAAAGGAGATTAGCAAGCAAAAGAGAAGAGGATGTGATAGAGTCTTAAAGACTAGAGAACTCGATTAGGCCTCACACCCTTCTCCCTCATGGAGTGGCAATTCTTGGAGCAATGGAAGTAAAAAGGAAAATTTTCATTTATTTTTCAACATCCCATTACAAAAGGAGGAAGGGTATTTATCATTCACCCAAGCCTCTTTAAAATTTGAATTAGAGAGATTACATGCACTAATCAAGGAGGAATAAGTGGGATGCCTCATTTGAATTTGAATTTGATTTTTCTTTCATGCTTTGGGTGGCAAGGGTGAAAAAAACCATCCATGTTAGCATCGAGATGAAAATGGGATGCCCCATTTGAACTTAAATTCCATGCTTTGGGTGATAAGGGTGGGGGCCTTCCATGTTGGCATGGAGAGTGAGGTGGGGACTATCTTATGTGAAGGATGAGGTGGTACAAGGAATGGGTTCCTTCTGGAGTCTTTTCTTGCATGGTGAGTGAAGTGGTGTCCTCTATCCAGTGGTCATGCTTTTTGGTCTTGACTTGGATCTATGTTGGTTGTCCTCTTGAGTTAGACTTGACTCAAATAAAATAAATTACAGGACATAAACTGCAAAAAGAACAAATTGACTCAAATATCTATGTACAAGACAAAAACTTAAGGAAAAACAAAATTGACAGGATCCAAAAGCTTAATTATATGCAATCCATAATGAGCTCGGATTGGTCTGAATAAAATGTAGCCTCTTTCGGATTCTGGTGCCCGCACCATTCTACCTGGTGGGGACACCAGAGGCACCAGAATAAGACAGAGGCTTCTCAACCCTCTGTGGATTGATCAATAATTTATGAGTCCATCTGTAATAAGGGCTTAGCCCATCTGAGTCCATTTTAGTTGTTATTTGAGTTTTTTGAGTTATTATTTCAGTTCTGTACTAGTAGCTCATGTTGAGCTAGTTCAGTCCAATGCTAGTCAGCTCATGTTGAGCTAATTTTATTTTTTTTGAGTCCTGTCCAAGTACACTGAAAACTTAAGACTACATCATACAAGTGAAGACCAAGTCCAACCATATTGAAGACATGGAAGTATAGCCCAAGTCCAACCCAGCTTGAAGATTTGAAGACCCCGGGAGGAAAATCAGAAACCCTGATTCCTTGCATATGCCCTCCAGATGCATAGATTCCCTTCTAGATGCCAAAGTATATTTATAGACCAGGGCATCCATGATTCCAGAGGTCCATCTGCATCCTAGCCCAAAGAAATCAAGCCCAGGCACCAAGCCCAAGCCCTTAAGAAGCAAGATACCAGGGAATATTCCTGCTATCTGGCTACCATGCCACCCCAGCTTCTAGAGGCCCAAGCCCATGCGCTCGAGCCCCATTGGGCCGGTCCCTTGCTGCTCCTAGAAGCCCAACACGCCCCCCTAGGCATCCTTGGAGTGTTGACCAAGTCAAGAGAATTTTTAGGGATTTTTCTGCCTAACGTTTCCTTATTTTCTAGCTAGTGTTTGAGAGAGAAAAGGATTCTTATGTAATGTCTAATGTACCCTTACTTGGAGCCCAAGACTAAGGGTCTATTTAAAGGACCCTAATCTCCTGTATGAGATTTGATTTTGATAAATGAATTAAACTTGAGTTCTCTTCAATTGCTGTGTGTTGCCCTGCTGTGTGCATAAAGGGGTTTTTGAGAGTTTCTTCTTCCTGGTGATGCAACTATCATCCAGCCACCAACCATCCTTCCAGAGCCCTGGCCGCCCTCCAAGACTTTCTTTCCCTTGCTATTTTCTATTGTTTCCTTGTTCCCTTATTAGTTTTCTAACCCCTGACAGGTCGTTTGCAGGTCCTCGAGTTCCTATGAATCCAACGACTCCAGCCAAGCCTCAAACGGACCACCGAGCAGAATGCCGGGAATTCGTGGGTCTTTGGCTCGGTTTTCTAGGCCGCATCTGATGCAGAACAAATAAAGGAATGCGATGCGGAAGCAAATTAGGATTAACTATTTTTTTTTTTTTGTTGTTTTTATATGTTTGTAGAAGTTGGCTTCAAATCAAAGAAAAGTTAACCTAACATTGAAAGATACTAATATGATAATTGAAAGCACAATTTTAGGGAAACTAAATTATCAGAGTAATTCAGAAGCAACGGATCGCTGGGGGTTGAGAAACTCCCAGACCTAGGGTTTCGCTCCGAACTTTCAGCAGAACAGAAATAAAGAGAAGAGATGGTTTACCTAACCAGACAATGATCTTCACAGATTTTGGTGGAAGAACTCTCCCGGGCAGATTGTTGGATCCTCGGATTCAGATATCTTCGTAATGGATCCTCCAATACTGGTCCTTTGGCGGGTTGGCTTCTCCTGAACTCAAGTTCTGGAAGAGAAGAAAAACAATTGATGGAATCAGAGAGTCAAGGGAAAGATTTACCAGGTTGATGAACTTGAAGATTGAAATTGCTGAAAACTGGATTCTCCTGGATGTTGATGTGATTTTCCTTGGAACTTGCTCTGGATCTGAAGTAGCCGGACTGGATCTGGATGAAGGTGGATGGCCTGGACTTGTAGAGAGAGAGAGGCCGTGGGAGATGGATGGGGCTAGGGTTTGATGGATTGAAAATAATGAAGGGTGGCTAGGGTTTTGGAATTTCAAGTGGCTAACCTAGGGTTTTGGATAAAGATGGAGATCTCTCACCTCCTCAAGGCTCCAATGGAACCCGGATTACCCCCTCACGGAGCTCAACACTTAGAATAGTGCGGAAGAAGAGAAACCTAGGTCACTCAACACAAGAGAATAGCAAAAAAAATAATTTTCTTCATTGATTTTCAAAGTTACAAAGAGAGGTCTATTATATAGACCTAAAATTTTCTCCTAGCTTGTACAAATTCCCATGTGGGACTAAACTCTTCCAACCTCTAGATTAGGTAGAAAACCCCCTCTCTTGGTCGACCAAGACTTCAAAAAAAATTGGGATGGCCATAAAGGAATTTTTTTGGAATTTTTATGGCGCCTCCTTTGGAGTTGGATTTGGATTTGGAGTCCTCCTCTTCTTATGGCATTTCTTCTTTTCTTCCACTCCAAGTTAAGCTCTTTGATTTTGATTTGAACTTCAATTGGATGTCCTTCTTTGATTTCTTCTCCAAGAGAAGTTTTCTTCCTTCTTTGCTTAGGTAAAATAGGCAGGTATGGGCGCCTCCTTTAAATTAGCTTCCAATTTGATTTTTTTCTTCTTTGGGTGTGGGGACCATGACACTGGGATGCCTCTGTGGTGCCACCTGGACCCTGGCGTGTGCTCGGAGTGTGGCTGGGTGTGTGGCTTGGAGTGTGGCCTCCACTTGCTTGGACCTTGGTTTGATTGGAAGACAAATGTGGCACCATTTTGGACCAAATTGAAACCACATTGGGACTTGCACTGAGTCAACATGACTCAACAAAATTTAAATGGTGACTCAAGAAATAAATAAAATAAATAAACTGGTTGACCAGGTCAACCTTTATTACAAACCCTAATTTCTCGGGCAATGTCAATCAGAGATCCAAATGGAGCTCTGAAGTCTTCTTCTGAGTCTGGTGCCCGCACCAATTCTCCCAGGGTGGGAGGAACTCGACCCTGTTGAGTAAGGCTCAAGTTGGCTCTGGTATCTCTCCAAGAGGTCTGGGTCCAATTCTTGTAATTCTTCTCGGGAGATCCAAGAGTCATCAGAATCTGGCCTTCCTTGCCAGCGGACCAGGTACCTTTGGTATCCTCGATTACGAGTAGAGATAACCTGATCATCCAGGATCTTTTCAATCTGCTCTTTCCTCACAGGCCAGTTTGTTGGTGGACACACAGGGTCGGGATCACTCTCAACGATAGGGTTAGGCTCAAAAGGCTCACTAGGAATCATAGCTGGCTCCCTGTACTCTACTAAGTCTGTAATGTTGAAAGTAGAGCTAATGCCTAGTTCTGGAGGCAACTCGAGCACATAGGCATTGGATCTTACTCTCTTTACCACTCTAAATGGTCCAGCTCCCCTAGCATGTAACTTTCTAACGGTTCCAGGAGGAAACCGTTCAGGCCTTAACCTAATCATCACATAGTCTCCCTCAACAAAAGATTTGACTCGCCTTTGAGTATCAGCCAACTTCTTATAAGTTTCATTACTTAAATTTATTTTGGCATGAATTTCTTTATGAAAGTCTTTTACATGCTGTGCAAAATTCTCAGCAGATTCGGAGACTCGAGTGTGGACAGGTAAAGGGACTAGGTCAAGAGGTGTGTGAGGTTTGTACCCATGTACAATTTCAAATGGACTCTTACCCGTAGACCTATTGACCGAGTCATTGTACGCAAATTCTGCCCTTGGTAGGTATAAATCCCAATTTCTGGTGTTTTCACCAACAAGACATCTCAGCAGATTTCCTAGGCTACGGTTCACTACTTCAGTTTGGCCATCAGTTTGGGGATGATAGGCAGTTGAAAACTTAAGTTTTGTCCCTAACTTATGCCAAAGGGTCTTCCAAAAGTAACTGGTGAACCGGACATCCCTATCTGAAACGATTATCTTAGGTAGGCCATGGAGTCTAACTATCTCATTGAAGAAAAGTGTGGCTACCTTAGACGCATCAAAGGTTTGGGAACAAGGCAAGAAGTGGGCCATTTTAGAGAATCGGTCAACTACGACACAGATAGAATCATGTCTCCTCTGGGTCTTAGGTAAACCTAACACAAAATCCATACTCACATCTTGCCAAGGACGATCTGGGACAGGGAGTGGGGTATAAAGGCCAGTGTTTTGTTTTCGCTGTTTGGCAACAGCGCAGGTTCGACATCTAGCTACAATATTAGCTACATCCCTTTTCAAGCTAGGCCAGAAAAAGTGGTCTTCAATAGCTAGAATGGTCTTGTCTTTTCCAAAATGGCCGGCTAAACCTCCCGCATGGATTTCCCAAATCAAAAATTCCCTAAGAGAAGTTCTAGGAATGCAAAGCCTATTTTTGAAGAACAAAAAACCATCTACAAGGGTATAATCCTGGTGATTACTAGATGGTCCTTGAACTAGATCCTGATACACAGTTGTGAAATCCGGACAAGACTCATATTCCTCTTTGATTTGCTCAAACCCTATGACCTCAGTTCTAACAGAAGTTAATAACAGGGATCGGCGACTAAGGGCATCAGCTACCTTATTCTCAACTCCAGCCTTATGTTTCAGGACAAAAGTATAGGACTGGATATATTCTACCCACTTAGCATGCCTAGGGTTAAGCTTCTTTTGGGAGTTTAGAAATCTAAGAGCCTCATGGTCCGAAAATAGTACAAATTCCTGCGGTAGCAAATAATGTCTCCAGTAACGCAAAGCTTGCACCACCGCATAAAATTCCTTATCATAGGTAGAATACCTAAGCTTAGCATCATTAAGTTTTTCACTAAAGAATGCTATGGGATGATTCTCTTGGCTTAGGACTCCACCTATTCCTACACCTGAAGCATCACAGGCAACCTCAAATACTTTAGAAAAATCGGGTAATCTCAGAATGGGTGCCTGGGTCATTTTCTCCTTAAGATCTAGGAAGGCTTTATGGGCTGACTTAGTCCAATGAAATTCTCCCTTCCTAATACAATCAGTGATAGGAGCAGCTAAAGTACTAAACCCCTTGATGAATCGCCTATAGAAGGTAGCCAAGCCGTGGAAACTTCTAACTTCATGCACATTGGTTGGCTCTGGCCAGTCTACTATGGACCTAATTTTCTCAGGATCGGCCGCCACGTCGTCAGGGGTTACTACAAAACCAAGAAAGATAACTCTACTAGTCATGAATTCACACTTCTTAAGATTACCGTAGAGTCTCTCATTCCTCAAAACTTGGCAGACTGCTCTAAGGTGGCCTAGGTGATCTGCTGGGGTCTTACTATAGATCAGGATGTCATCAAAATAGACCACCACTAATTTTCCTATGAAAGCTCTAAGTACCTGGGTCATAATTCTCATGAAGGTACTAGGGGCATTGGACAACCCTAAAGGCATAACAACCCATTCATAAAGACCATCCTTAGTTTTGAAAGCAGTTTTCCATTCATCCCCGGGCCTAATCCTAACCTGATGATAGCCGCTTTTGAGATCAATCTTAGAAAAAACCATTGCACCAGCCATCATATCAAGCATGTCATCTAGTCTAGGGATGGGAAACCTATATTTGATTGTAATTTTATTGATGGCACGACTGTCAACACACATCCTCCACGTGCCATCTTTCTTTGGGGTCAGTAAGGCTGGGACTGCACAAGGGCTAAGACTTTCTCTAATAAACCCCTTCCTCAATAATTCTCCAACCTGCTTTTGCAGTTCTTCATGCTCAGATGGATTCATCCTGTAATGGGGCAAGTTGGGCAAAGTCGCTCCTGGGATTAGATCTATGGCATGCTGGATATCCCTAAGAGGTGGAAGGTGGTCTGGCAAATCCTCGGGAAAGACATCCTCAAATTCTTTTAACACAGGTTTAACTTCTTGAGGAGGCTCTGAGGGTTCCGAAGTTCTAAGTTCCTTAGCAGTCAACATCCAGATGGGTGAACCACTATGAATTTCTTGTTCTAGATCCTTAGCACTGATTAGGTTCACTCCAGTTTTCATCTCCTTAACCTTACCGGCTCCTTTAGTTACCTTGTCCTTAGGGGGAACTGAATGGATCGTAATCTTCTTCCCATTGAAACTAAAGACACAGGTATTGGATTTTCCTAAGAGGGTGGCATCATGATCATACAACCAAGGTCTTCCGAGAATTATACTGCTCACCCCCATGGGTAAGACATCGCACCAAATCTTTTAGTGATAAGATTGCATTTGGATTTGGACTTGACATCTAGACTGGATGGGTATGGAGGTAGAATCTACCCAAGAAACCTTATAGGGGTTGGGATGGGGAACTGGGATTAAGCCTAACATCTTGACAGTGCTAGTAGAGATGGCATTTACACAGCTCACACTATCTATGATGATCTTACATACCTTATCCCCTAATTTAAGAAAAGTCTGTAGGATGTTAGTCCTACGCCAATCCTCTTGAACTAGATTCTGGGATAGGATGCATCTTACAACTCCTAATTGGTCAGATTCATTGGGTTCCTCCTCTCCTTCATACTCCTCAACCAAATTCATTCCGGCCTCATAAACTTCTTCTTCAAATTCCTCACTGGGCTCGGAATTATCATTCTCTCCCTCTTCTATGTAAAGGGATCTCCGTGGGCACTGGCTAGCAACATGACCTACCTTATGACACTTGAAACAGGCTATGGCAGTACACTGACTGGAAATGTGACCTGGTTTCTGACACTTAAAACAGGTGATATTTGAACTAGGGGTTCTCTGGGTGTCAGGTGCCTTACCTTTGTCCATGGGCCTAGGGGTAGAAGTACCCTGAAAAGGTTTACTAGGGATAACTTGGCTAGGTCCATTCCTTGGGATTGGGGCACTAACCCTAGAAGGTATAGGTCCTCTCTGAAATTTCTCAGTGTTCAGTGCAATCTGGTAGGCTTGGTCTAGATCAGTAACCTCTCTCAGAAATAGTTCTCTCTTGATATCTTCCCTCAGTCCAGCCCTAAATCTAGACAAAGTGACTTCGTGGGCTTCACTCACATCACATCTCATTAGGTATTCATCAAAAGTAGCTATGTAGTCTGAGACAGATCGGTTTCCTTGTTTCAGGTTTTGCCATTGGTCTAACAGGTTTTGCTGGTATGAAATGGGTAGGTATTTATCTCTCAGTTTTTCTTTCATACCCTGCCAAGTGGTTATGGGCTCAACATTCCGTCTCCTAGTGGTTAGCTCAATGTTCCCCCAGTATAACCTAGCTTGACGCACTAATTTCATCTTGGCAAACTTGTATTTCCTCTCCTCAGACATAGCATACCACTCAAAGTATTGGTCCATCTCACCCTCCCAATCAGAATACACCTTAGGGTTCAGACTACCATCAAAAGTGGGTGCATCTAATTTGATGTTCCTGATGAACCTATCATCTCTATCTTCAGGCTCTGGGTCAGGCCTCCTATGATTAGGTTCAGGATCTCTATATAAAGGCCTTCTAGGCTCCTGATGTGGGTGAGGTTGAGGCACATTAAAATCGGGGTCAGGAGTCCAATTCCGATGTCTAGGTTCTTCAAGTACTTGGACTCGGTCCCTAAGTTGGGTAAGATCCTCATGAATTTGTGCGCTAAACTGGGCCACAGTGTTTGTCATATCCTGATTCATTTTAGCCATACTTTCAGTAAGAGTTCTGATCATGGCCTCTAAATCAGGTTGGGTTTGACCAGGTTGATATGGCACTCCGTTTCTGGTAGACATGATGATTCAAGCAAGCACACAAAATGAGACTAGACTAAATCGACTACTGGATCACTAGACCTAGAGTCCAAACTAGATGCCCAATCAGAGTGGCAAGCTAGCCTGTAGTAACTCAGGACTCAGCCAGGCAGGTGTAAGGGGAGTGTTAGGTCCCTGATTGCCAATCCTAGACACCAATCAGTGATTGGCCAGGTAGGCGGACCAGCACACAAGCCCTTCGGGACGTAGTCCCTAAACCACCGTTCTAGACACTGAGTGCTAAGCACACACAGAATAACTCGGCAAACTGACTCAACACTAGCCTAGACCCGACCAATTGGTGTCCCTAGCCCACTAGGGCAAATTAGGTCTAACTGATTTTAAATTAGGTCTAGGTTCGAATGATTGGATGGTGGTTTTGGGCTAAGGAGAGGTAATCAACTCCTCCCCTTATCTTAGATGCTCAATTGCCCTTAGGTAAATTATGAGATGATCACTCCAAAAAGAATTGAATTGCAGAACACAAAAAAACAGAGTTGCTGTATTTTAATTCTCAAAATTTTTACCGAAACCAATAAATCACAGAAAAATTATGGAAAATAGTATCAATTATAATGGTTTCAACGAAGCAAAAATCATGCAATTCAGGGTTTTATGCATGGAGAAATAATTCAGACAACAGGACAATTACGGGCTGCAACTATGTTGTCTTCTCCGTTTATAATCCCTGCTACGTAGTTATAACCCAATGGATCCCCTACACGCCCTAGGAACACCCCGTGGAATGGGAGGAGGAGGCTTGCGCCTCGCTTAGTTCCTAGGACCGGACGTCCTGGGGAGTCTACTTCGAGCAGACAAAATAAAAAGAGAAAACAATCAAAACAAGCAAGCAAGCAAATCAGAAACCCTAGACTGGGCTCTGATACCAAAAATGATGCAGAACAAATAAAGGAATGCGATGCGGAAGCAAATTAGGATTAACTAATTTTTTTTTTTTTTTGTTGTTTTTATATGTTTGTAGAAGTTGGCTTCAAATCAAAGAAAAGTTAACCTAACATTGAAAGATACTAATATGATAATTGAAAGCACAATTTTAGGGAAACTAAATTATCAGAGTAATTCAGAAGCAACGGATCGCTGGGGGTTGAGAAACTCCCAGACCTAGGGTTTCGCTCCGAACTTTCAGCAGAACAGAAATAAAGAGAAGAGATGGTTTACCTAACCAGACAATGATCTTCACAGATTTTGGTGGAAGAACTCTCCCGGGCAGATTGTTGGATCCTCGGATTTAGATATCTTCGTAATGGATCCTCCAATACTGGTCCTTTGGCGGGTTGGCTTCTCCTGAACTCAAGATCTGGAAGAGAAGAAAAAAATTGATGGAATCAGAGAGGCAAGGGAAAGATTTACCAGGTTGATGAACTTGAAGATTGAAATTGCTGAAAACTGGATTCTCCTGGATGTTGATGTGATTTTCCTTGGAACTTGCTCTGGATCTGAAGTAGCCAGACTGGATCTGAATGAAGGTGGACGGCCTGGACTTGTAGAGAGAGAGAGGCCGTGGGAGATGGATGGGGCTAGGGTTTGATGGATTGAAAATAATGAAGGGTGGCTAGGGTTTTGGAATTTCAAGTGGCTAACCTAGGGTTTTGGATAAAGATGGAGATCTCTCACCTCCTCAAGGCTCCAATGGAACCCGGATTACCCCCTCACGGAGCTCAACACTTAGAATAGTGCGGAAGAAGAGAAACCTAGGTCACTCAACACAAGAGAATAGCAAAAAAAATAATTTTCTTCATTGATTTTCAAAGTTACAAAGAGAGGTCTATTATATAGACCTAAAATTTTCTCCTAGCTTGTACAAATTCCCATGTGGGACTAAACTCTTCCAACCTCTAGATTAGGTAGAAAACCCCCTCTCTTGATCGACCAAGACTTCAAAAAAATTGGGACGGCCATAAAGGAATTTTTTTTGGAATTTTTATGGCGCCTCCTTTGGAGTTGGATTTGGATTTGGAGTCCTCCTCTTCTTATGGCATTTCTTCTTTTCTTCCACTCCAAGTTAAGCTCTTTGATTTTGATTTGAACTTCAATTGGATGTCCTTCTTTGATTTCTTCTCCAAGAGAAGTTTTCTTCCTTCTTTGCTTAGGTAAAATAGGCAGGTATGGGCGCCTCCTTTAAATTAGCTTCCAATTTGATTTTTTTCTTCTTTGGGTGTGGGGACCATGACACTGGGATGCCTCTGTGACGCCACCTGGACCCTGGCGTGTGCTCGGAGTGTGGCTGGGCGTGTGGCTTGGAGTGTGGCCTCCACTTGCTTGGACCTTGGTTTGATTGGAAGACAAATGTGGCACCATTTTGGACCAAATTGAAACCACATTGGGACTTGCACTGAGTCAACATGACTCAACAAAATTTAAATGGTGACTCAAGAAATAAATAAAATAAATAAACTGGTTGACCAGGTCAACCTTTATTACAAACCCTAATTTCTCGGGCAATGTCAATTAGAGATCCAAATGGAGCTCTGAAGTCTTCTTCTGAGTCTGGTGCCCGCACCAGCATCCATCGAGGAATGAGAGATCCCTTTGTTGAGATCTTCATCGGGTGCTTCAGATATTGTCAGGTACATCCCTTCTATCACCAAAAATTTTATTGTAGGAGAACTTGACCAATTGAGACTTCTTAGCCCCGGCGATCCATCTTTACTGCTTTCTTAGGTCCTAATCTGCATGCTTAGCTTCTAAATTTCATATAAAATTCTCTACAACTTATTTTGATCCAATTTTTTGGATTTAATCACTTAACTCTACATATAAAATAAACAAAAATAATTGCATGCATATTAGTCCCGCATCACTACCTCTATGAAAGGAAGCTCCCTGAGAGCTCCTAAGGTATGCAAATTCTCTCTACCAATGCTTCTCAATACTGTTGGCCTAAAACTGACTTGAGCATTGGAGTGCTTTTACCAGGGTCATCCCTAGTGAGACTTTTTCATAGGTACAACCTCCTAGAGAGCTACCTACACCACCTACTCCAGCATCATCTCTAGCACTTCCTCACGTACTTGATGAATTTTGATACCAACAGGTATTGAAACTGGTTTTAAATGGTTTAGGGGCTAGTTAATCCAAACAAAAATATCCTAGAAAGAAACATTGACGAGCTTCCATAATCACCTAAAATTTCTTTTGCATCATGCTTAGCTATCATTATGGACATGGTGATAGCATCATTATTGGGATTGTGAACCCTGATTAAGTCTCTATCAGGAAAAGGGATTACATTTTCTTCTCTGCCCTCTCCATTGATCTCTTTATAGAGTGCTTTGCCCCTAGAGATCATATCAACTTGCACCTCTATTGGTCGATTGTTAATCTCGGCCTGAGTCAGCTTCTTGTTGGGATTCTGGGCATTGAGTTGGGCTCCTTTGTGAGCATACTTCTTGAGGTAACCACGTCAAATAAGTTCTTCAATCTCTCTCTTCAACTAGTGGAACTAGTCAGTGTTGTGGCTGTAGTCTCGATAGAACTGGCAATATTTGTTTTTATCATGGGTGGCCAAGGGCTTCAATGGACGAGGCCTTTTTAGGTACTACATGCCTTCTATCTCCATCAAATTTTAGCTTTAGGGGTGAGGAGAGGGGTGTAGTTACCAGGTTTGCTGGCAAAGTTCTTTGACTTGGGACTTTATCGATGGAATGAGTTGGGCTTTCCTACTTGGGCTCTGCTTAGTTCCCCATGGACTTGCTTTTTTTTTGGCTTCCTTTCGATCTCTTGTCGAGTGAGAGCTCCCTTATCTGCACAAATATACTTCTTCATGTGAGCCAGCATTTCTAAATAAGGCTTTGGATGAGTCTTATCCAACAAGTAGGTGAAGCAAGAGGTGCAGAGTCCCCTCTTCATGGCTAGCATGGTGATAGACTCGTCCAGATTATAGACTTCTAGTGTGACCACCTTACATTAGGCCACATAATCCTTTGAAGATTCTTTGTCTTTCTAGTGGATAGAGAAGAGATTGTCAACTTCCCATGGCTTCTTTCAACTAGCATCAAAATGAGCCATGAATCACCTCTCTAGCTACTTGAAGAAGTTAATGCTCTTTGGCTCAAGTCAGGAGTACCATGCTTGAGCCACAAATCGCCTCTCTATCTACTTGAAGAAGTTAATGCTCTTTGGCTCAAGTTAGGTGTACCATGCTTGAGCCACCTTACAAAGAATGGCTAGGAGGATGATGTGGAGTAGGGCATCGAAAGCATCCTGAATTTGCATGAGAGCCTTGTAGTTTTTTAAGTGGTCTAGTAAATTGATGGTGCCATCATATGGATCCAACTAAGGTATTTTGAATTGATTAGAATTTGGTTTCTCCATGTCCGGTGGGAGAAAGGAGGACATATGTTGAAACCTATTGGTTCTTGATTTCTACCTTGAAGATCATCAAGTCTATAGTTGATGTCGCTCAACTTGCAGTCATAGTCATCAAGGTATTTCTTGACCAATCATTGAATAGCCTTGTTGAAGTGGAGTCCCTGTTCCGGCCGGTCGGAGCTGTTGCACCACAGGACTGCTCCCTGGTTCACCTATAAAACAGGTCCCTTGCCGGAGTTGTTCTGGCGGGGGACACTTCGATGCTTAAGTCAGAGGCGGGCCCCAGCCATAGAATGAGAAAGATTCTCGAGAAGCAGAGGGAAAGGCTCTTTGAATTTAGAGTGTGTATGTGTGTGTACCTCTCTCGAGCATTTCTTCTTACCGCTGTTTATAAGGGGGATGTGGCCTGCGGATCCGTTCTTCTTCCAGTGATTACACGGAGTTAATTTCTTCCCATGATTGGCAATCATGAGTTGTCATTGAGCGGTTCCAGCTAGACCGGAGGCATTGCAGCTAGAGTTGCATGCCATGATCATGGCATGAAGATAGTCGATAGTAACCGTTGGTTACTATTGCCTATCTGAGATAGATTGTGGATCTATTTTCAGATTTCCCCCGCTTAGGGAGATTCTCATAATCAAATCGGGAATCTCCTCATCTTCGGATCTTCTCGGTCGGAGATCTTATCTTCTGCATGAGTCGAGGACTTGGTGTTTACCAAGGGCCGGAGATCGTGTCTTCGACAGGAAATGAAGAGCATGTCTTCGGAAGTCGACAAGAAGCCTGGTCTTCGGTTAGGGCTGAAGACATAATTCGAAGGTCTTGCCTTCGGATGTTGCAGGCCGGCGGAGAGCTTTGATTTGCCCGTAGTTGGCCTGGACTTTCTAGGTCCAAAGTCATTGGTTCGGAGGAGAGGTCTTCGATCAGCCGAATTGGTATTCAGTTCGTACTTGGACCGGGATACCTCAACAGTTGCCCCCTACTCTCAATTATCGAAGCGAAGGTTTGCCTCGAGAAGTGAGAGTACCAATGCTTTGTCATTTTCCTCCTAGGGGATAGTGCAGTGGATGATATGAGATCTCTAATTAGACCGCTCATCATGATTGCTGGTTGATTTGGGAATCAGGCGATGGACAGCTGTCACTTCCTGGTTAGGGGAGAAGAAAAGAGCGAGTATCCCTGGGACCGCCTCTTTTTTTCCTGTTATGTGACAGTTCAGCCAATCTTTCGATTGAGATTTGGGTGGTTGTGGTGACTTCTCCCTGCCCGTTGGATGATGGATGCGCTTCATCCTGGCCGCTAGTTCAAGATGGGTTTCCTCATTGGGTGACCCTTTATCAAATCAACTTGGTGGGACTTCAGAGGCTCCTGGTCTTATTTTGAGAAAGAGAGAAGGTCCGGTTAAGGAAGCTTCTTCAACCTTGCCTCATTCTTCGCTCAGCCTTCCCTGTTCTTGACTACCAGTCTATTTTGCAACTAGAATCTTCCTTCTACCTTTTTGTTTCATTCTTTTGTCATGGAAGAAGCTGTAGAATGTCAGGGGGGACAAGTTGGGCCCTCGGGGGCCAGTGACGTAGTAGGTCCAGAGTCGATCCCTAGTTCAGTTTCATAGTGGAAGATGACTCTTCTTCGATAACGCTATCACGTTCCCGAGGGGTTTCCTTTCATTCTTCCTGCACCTGAGGAACGGGCAAACAAACCTCCTCCTGGGTGTGCCAATCTATTAGCATGGAGTCTCTGTTCTGGCCGATCGGAGCTGCTACACCACAGGACCACTCCCTGTTCACCTACAAAATAGGTCCCTTGCTGGAGTTGTTCCTGTGGGGGACACTCTGATGCCTAAGTCAGAGGTAGGCCCCAGCCACAGAATGGGGAAGATTCTCGAGAAGCAGAGAGAAAGGCTCTTTGAATTTAGAGTGTGTATGTGTGTGTACCTCTCTCTCGAGCATTTCTTCTTACCGCTATTTATAAGGGGGCATCTAGCCTGCGGATCCGTTCTTCTTCCAGTGATTACGGGGAGTTAATTTCTTCCCATGTTTGGCAATCGTGGGTTGTCATTGAGCGATTCCGGTCAGATCGGAGGCGTGGCAGCTGGAGTTGCATGCCATGATCATGGCATGGAGATAGTCGATAGTAACCATTAGTTACTATTGCCTATCTGAGATAGATTATGGATTCGTCTTCAGATTTCCCTCGCTTGAGGAGATTCTCATAATCAAATCATGAATCTCCTCTTCTTTGGATCTTCTCGGTCGGAGACCCTGTCTTTTGCATGAGTCGAGAACTTGGTGTTTACCAAGGGCCGGAGATCGTGTCTTCGGCAGGAAACAAAGAGCATGTCTTCGGAAGTCGACGAGAAGCCTGGTCTTCGGTTAGGGCCGAAGACATAATCCGAAGGTCTTTCCTTTGGATGTCGCGGGCCAGTGGAGAGCTTTGAGTTGCCCGTAGTTAGCCTGGACTTTCTAGGTCCGAAGTCGTTGGTTCGGAGGAGAGGTCTTCGATCAACCAAACCAGTGTTCAGTTCATACTTGGACCGGGATACCCCAACAAGCCTCATCAGTAGATTGTTCTTCGGAGGACTCAATCAATGACTCAGATGAAGATCAAGGATGCTTCTCCCACTTTGGCTCCTTTCTTGGTCATTGCTCCTTACACGAGGGACCAGCCTGGTGTGATATGGGAGACTATGACCAATGAATGGTTTGATGATGGGAGGACCTTCCCTGGGGGGTCTAATGGCTTGCTCGATTGGGTGAAGGAGATCATAGCCAATGAAGGGCTCGTTAGTGAGAAGATCTCCCCTAGAAGATTGATGGCTGAGGTAAGTCATAGTAGAAGGAATGGCTAGAATGTTTGACTATTACTGCATGGCCATAGATTGCTATTGTTGTTATAGCTCCTACACCACCCTAATAGGTATCTGAACCTATTGCATCAAGGTAGCGAGCAAGTCCTACTAGGTCACTAGCAATGGAGGTGATGGAGCAAGGAGCTTTACCCCTTGACTAAGTCATTCACATTATGCAAAGGATTTTTGATGTGGCTGGTGGAGCTATCTTGTGCTTGCATTAACCACCATTGTGCTCCAAACTCTAGGAACTTAATGCTTGCTTGCTGCCCCGTTCCTGGCATGCCTGTTAGGAAATATGTCCTAAAGCCAATCATCTAAGTTGTAGATGGTTAAGTTCATTGTAATTTATACATGATTCATTAATTAATAAAGGTTATTTTTGGTAATTCATCATTATGTATACATCTTCCTCTATGAACTCTTCTATGATGAAGTCTCTAGAACTATTTTTGTTCCACAAAGGAGGATTTGACATGTAGTTCTTAAACCTGTTCATGACCAAATAATATGTTGTTACTTGGGATGATGATGTTTATCATGTACAGATCATTGTGAGCCATATAGGTTGGTTGTCCTCGTAATCAAGGAGTTTAAAGAATTTGTATGGCATGTAGGTGAGTGTAAGAGTACACTGTACTAAACATGACCAACTCTATAAAGTACTCTACTATTAAAAGTATCTTTCAGAAGGATTGGGTATAAGTATTCCTCTAACTTGAGATCACTATGGTCACTTGCAAGCAACTCACTATACTTAGATGGTGAACTACCTGCATTTCTAATCCAGTGATGAAAAGTTTTTGGGTGCAGTCAAGTACTTGTTAAGTTAGTGTATGAGTCAAGACGTTATTGAACACTCCAAGGTGTTAGAGATAATTCTTTGTAGTATTTCAATTTAGCAAAATCTATATTTGGGTAATCCTTGTGAGAAGTCACAAGATTTAGTTGGTTGAGATACATCTGGATTACTATTTAAGAGTTGGCAGTTATAAGTCATCTTGAGTATTAGGTCAAAGGGATGAATTATATAATAACCATATGCTTGGTCTAGATGTTGGGCATCATTGCTAGATGGTCATATTGATTAGTTCAAAAATTAGTTTTTAGGCTATTGGCTTAATGTTTGAACCTATGGGGTCATACACATTAAAAGTTTTAGACCGATTATGATGGCTAATGAACGATTTAAAAATTTAGGCACAAAATTATAAATATAATTAATCTATACAAATATTATAAATTAATTATTAATTATTAATTAATTATAATAGGATTAATTAGTAATTAGATTGCTAATCAATTTAATTTGATTGAGCAAGAGGTTTAGGTCTAGCCTAATTACTAAGCAATTTTGATTTCTTGATTTGATTCAAACTTGAGCTTCATTAATTTTTAATTTGATTAAGAATTAATTAAGTTAATTATAATTTAATTAGATTAGGTTCAAGTTGGTTTAATTAGTTTTAACCAAATTAGTTTTGACTCCTAACTAATTTTGGTCAATTCTTGGTCACATCCTAACCTAGCTTAACTAATTTCTTTTCCTAAATTTTCTCCAGGTTTTCCAAGATTATTTTCATGAATTCTCCATGAAAAAAATTAGTTTTTCTCATCCTCCCTAATTCCTATTTATCTTAGGATTGGATTGAATTAAATCTAGATTTATTTGAATTCAAATTAAAGGAATTTGATTGGGAATCAAACTCCCTATCTAAGTACAACTTTGTCTCTCAATCCTTATCGAAACTTAACCAATTTTAACTTAGTTTTTCCTCATATATGTGACATTCAAAGGAAAATTACCATGTGAAATCTGATGTAAAATTACCATGTGAAATCTGATGAACTAAATTGTGTCTAAGGTAAGTTTAGCATTTGATCATAGTTATTAAGTGGGACTACCTCTTACCTGGCTAACATGGTTGGTGTTCAAGGAAAGAGGTTAATGATGGAACCCTCCCATTGATCTCACTTACTTAGCTAATGTGATCAATCAAAATTTGATTAGATTGCTCATTGATTCGAGTTAACTCGTGCTAGTAAGGATGATCAGATTGACTGATCTAGGTGCCCTTGGACCAATTATGTCTTCGACCCTCATCACAGACTTGGGAAAATCAATGAAAGGTTTGGTCCATATCTTCTTCTCTCTTTTGAACCATTAGTAAAAATCTCTAAATTATTAGATCCTTAATAGTGATAAAGTTATAGAAATAACTGAGTCATAATCTCCTATTAAGAGGATGGTAGTAGGTTCAATAGTTAAAATGACCATTGGAGGTCCAAAGACTTGGTACTCATCTAGCTATTGAAATTATCATTCATATTCTGATGGTTCATTATAATTTTCTTAATGGTTGCCAGGTGAGTTGGCCAAAGTCGAGCTTGACTATTCATGGGTTAGAAGTACTGAGTCTAGTCATGTTAATAGTTGGACCTAACCAGAACTTTCAATGAAGGTCCAAAGACCTACTAAAGAGGTACTTGGGATAAAATAATTAATAAAAATTATTTAGAAAAATAATTAGTTAAGAATCTACCTTTATATGTACATGGGTGAGATGGCCAAATTTAGGCTGATGTGTAGTCTATTGGATTCTAGTACCCACTAAAGAATTAATTAATTCCTTAAATTGGTGGTAGAGGCTACCAATTTGAAAAAAATAGTGGGAGGGCCTTTAGACTAAAGTCCATGTCTTTAGGATTAAATAATTCATGAACTAATAGGTTTTGTTCTCTTTTTATTTTAGTTAAAAATAGCCAATACATTGTCATTCCATTCATTATTAAATAATGAAAGGCTGATAGGATCTGATTTTGATAATTGGTATTGAAAGCTAAAAATAGTCCTGAAGCTTAAATGGATCTTGTATGTGCTGACTGATCTAGCACCGAGGAGCTCTCTCCTAATTCCTGAGATCCAGTCTGAGACACTTACCAAATATGGCTCAATGACTAAAGCACGGTTTGATGCATTATGAGGGCATCCATGAATGATAAACTAAATTACAAATTTAAGGATGCTCAGTCATAGGATATACTTCAAGTGTTGAAAGAATCCTTTGGCACTCTTAATAATGTTGAAAGATACAAAATATCTTGAGCCATCTTCAATTCAAGGATGTGGGAAAGGGCACTGATCACAAATTATGTATTATATATGATCAAACTGATCAAGTGCCTGAGCAAACTTTGATTTTGCTTGCATGAATAGCTAGAAAAGGATGCAATTCTAAATTTCCAATTGAAGTCCTACCTAGACTTTCTTAGTTATTATAAAATGACTAAGCCTATAGTTAACTACCAAGGTTTGCTAGGGTTGCTACAGACTTATGACAAGGATATCAGCTCTATAAAAGGTCGATGAATATAGTGGAGGATCTACTTTAACGGGCATCATCCCTTTAAGGGAAGAACAAAAATCAGAGGAAGGTGCAATGTGCTCAGCCTAGTTAGACCAAGAAGATGAAGTCCAACTAGAGTTACGCAGAGTGCTTTTGTGAAAAGCAAGGTCACTGGAAGATGAACTGTCCTCTTTACATTACCTCTCTAAATATGAACAGGCCAAGAAAGAAGAGGAATCAACAAGGGGTTACTAGACAAGGTGTTTATATGATAACACCTTGTAACTTCTCTATCTATGATACTACTACTTAGGTATTAGATATGAAAGTCTTATTAATATTTACAATTCATTTTAGAGACTTCATTTTAGTAGAAGATTTGAAGAAATGAGAGATTCCTGAATTATGATGATGAAAGAGCAGTTTCAATTATGGTTTTAGGAGTTGTGAAACTTATCTTCAATGAAATATTGTTAGTTTTAATGATTGTCATTATTGTCCTAGTTTTATGATGAATGTAATCTCTATAGGCCTTTTGTTTAAGAATGGTTTTTATTCATCAATAAAAGATTATTATTATGATATCATTTCGAATAGTATTACTATAATGTATGGATAATTTAAAAATAATATTTATATTTTATCATAGCCATTAGTATAGTGTACACATCTAGCTGTCTGATATTTATCTTTGGCATTATAGGCTATGTCATATTAATAAGAATAAGATAAATAGGCTAAATAAAGAGGGTTTCCTTGAGATCAATAATTTTGTATCATTGTCAACCTGTGAATCCTGCCATCATTGTAAGATGACCAAGTCACCTTTTACTAAAATTGCTGAAAGAGCCACTGAGGTTCAGAGTCTAGTACATAGGATGTATGTGGATCCATGAACACTTCATCCATTAGTAGATATCATTACTTCATCATGTTCATAAACAACCTATCGAGGAATGGGCATGTCTACCTTATGAAGCATAAGTTATAGTTATTTGAAATGTTCAAATGATTCCATAATAAAGTAGAAAAATAGACTGTGACAAGTATTAAAGCTGTTTGATTTGAGCAAAAAGGTAAATACCTCACTAGTAAATTTTTGGTATATTTAGAAGAGATTGGGATTCTCTTGCAATGGACACCTTCTAGGACATCTCAGTATAATGGAGTGTCTAAAAGGAGGAATCAAATCCTGTTAGACATGGTTCAATCCATGATAGGGTTTGTAAGTCTGCCAATCTCCTTTTGGGGATCTGTAATTAAGTTGACTTATTACATTCTAAATAGAGTTTTTAGCAAGTTTGTAAATAAAATACTATATGAGATATGGTCAGGGCATAAGTCAGGGCTCTCACACTTTAGGGTTTGGAGATATCTAGCTTATGTCAAATGTTTAAGAATGGACAAGCTCGGATCTAGGTCTGACAAGTATATTTTCATAGGATACCCAAAAGAGACTAAATGATATTTCTTGTACCATACTAATAAAAAAAAGGTGTTCAACAATAATAGGATAATCTTTTTGGAAAGGGTGTTTCTTGGAGAAGGAACTAATGCTATTAAGGTTGAATTTGAAGAAGTTTAGCATGTAAAAGAACGGGCACTATTGGCTGAATCTACAGAATTAGATTTGATTAGATCAAACTTGAAGCCCATTGTAGATGCACCATTAAAGAAACTTGGTAGAGTACCATGTCCGCCAAAGAGATACTATGGTTTCTTGGTCCAAGAAGATGATCCTATTTAGCTTGATGAAAATAACGAGGATCCGATCATCTACATGGATGCTATATAGAGTGCCAACTTTGATAAATGGCTTGAAGCCATAAAATCCAAAATGGAGTCCATAAAAGTTAATAATGTATGGACACTCCTTAACGCACCTAAAGGGATAAAATCCATAAAGTGTAGTAGATTTTCAAAAAAAGAAGAGGCACAAATGAGAAGGTGCAAACCTATGAAACCTGTCTGGTTACCATGGGATATCATCAATGTTTTGGTATTGACTATGACAAGACATTTTTGCTTATAACAATATTCAATTCTATTTAGATTATGCTTGCAATAATGGTATATCTTGATTTTGAGATCTGACAAATGGATGTAAAAACTACTTTCCTAAATAGTGAGCTTGAAGAAGAGGTGTGATAGATTCATGATGTTGTTGTAGGATATCGTGGCTATCATTTTTTTTTTTTTGACTTCAAAAGAAAGTAAAAATATGAGCAAGCGGCAAGTCGGGTCAAATCCATGGAGAAGGTAATTTTTAGATGAATTGAAATCCTTGATCTTTTAAGAGAAAAGAAAAGTGTTTGGAATCTAAAAAAATTCAAAGGTGCAAAAAAAATAAACTTGGTACTAGGATATATTATTTAGATCCTAGCATCTACATGCAATAAAATGAAAACACATAAAATTTAAATTATAGGAATATAAATTTATATTAATTGAAACTGAAACATTAAACTAAAAAATTAAATAAAAACTGTAACAAAGTCTTAGAAGCAAATTGGCATAGCCTCGATAGGAAGGTGTTAAATGAGCACCTTTCTTCCTTAATACTTCTCAGAGCGAACAGGGCTTCTTTGCTTCTTCCTCTCTGGATCTTGATCTTAAGAATGGAGTCGGCTCGAAGATAATATAGGGACAACACTCTCCTCTAAAAGACCCCACTCTTAGAGGCCAAACCACAACCCAAGCAGTACCCTCTATCCTGTACTGCACTCTCTCAAGATGATCTCTTCTATAGCTCATGGGGCCTTTAAATAGGACTTGGAGAAGGCCAAATCAGTACAGGATTGGGAGTTAGACTCCTAGTAGAATTCTTGAAATTATTATGGTCTGTTAGATTACCCCAAATTACATTGATCAAAACCTCATCAAGGTTGGACTGGATCATTGCCATCTAATCTTCGATTGCTCTTAGCCCATTGGATCATAATCAGAGGGCTTGCATGCCCCTTCTCTCAATTGGATTCCTCCCTGCAGCATCTTTGATGGAGATAGGAAGAAAGGCCAGTGGTTGTGGTCTTGGAAATGTAAGAAGGTGGTAGCATGGTGGTTTCTCAACAACTTGGGACAGTGAAAGGGTGGCATGGATTGCTAATGATGAGAAACTTGATCGACAACAGGCGATTATGGGAAGAACATAGCGAGCAGACAGGGATGGGGGCATGTTCACTATCGTGGGTGGTCAAAAATAATTCACCAACTCAAACTCTATAGTCATGGTGAGTCAGGATCATATGCTTAAGAACTTAGGGCTATGTTTTGATTTTTAAAGAAAAGGAGGATAATTGTTGTTGCATAAAAATAAAAGTAAGCAAAAAAAATTACTCTTAAGATAGAAGTAAGTAGACAAGTTTGTTTCGAAGGTTATAAGTCAATCTTATACTAATAAAATTATGTTTCTTATATAATTTAAAAATAATTAGTTTTTAAGAATTACTTGTCTTCCCTCAGCATACTCCATATCCATAGATCATGATGCATCTCTGGGAGGCACTAGGTATTCAACTCTTCTTTCATCGACTTGCATCATATCTGTAATAGATCATGACATCTTCAAAAAGAAAGAGTTGTTCCAAAACTTAATTTAACATTAAAATATAATAAAAGGTAAATAAAAGAGAACAAATAAAGAACTCATAATTAAAAGCATAATCTTTTATTGCATACTAAATTAAAAGAAATACAAGAAGAGTGGAGAACAAAAAAATTGTGCTCTACATTGTTACAAGATCTCCTTATACCTCCAAGACTTTTGCACTTAGTCGCTCCTCAGTTGATCCCTATCTTGGTGCGGGCACCAGAATCCGAAAGAGGCTACACTCAATTCAGACCAACCCAACCTCTTTATGGATTACAGATAATTAAGTCTTGTCAGTCATGTAATTGAGTCAAGCTATTTTCTTATGTCATTAAGTCAATGTCCTGTAATTCATTTGAGTCAAGTTCAACTCAAGAGGACTACCAACATAGATCCAAGATAGAACCTTGAAGCCTGACCACAGGAAAGGTGAAGCCACATCAATCTTCATACAAGAATTGACCCCAAAAGAGGACTCACTCATGACGCCACCTCATCTTCCAAAAAAAGCAGGGTCCCACCATATCTCCACGCCAAACAAGGGAGATCCCAAGCATGAAATTCAAATGGGCACCCCACTTTCTTCTCCCACTAACTTCAAAGTTTTTCAAAATTCAAAAGAGGTGCCCCACTTGAAAATCTTTGACCCAGCATGAAAGGAAATCTATTCAATTCAAGAGAGGCACCCTACATGGAAATCCTTGACTGCCCAAGCATGAAAGACACCCCTTTTTTTTTCTTCTTGTTTTAGGCATGTATTCAAATTTCAAAAAAGTCTTGGGTGAATGATAAATACCCCCCTTCCTCTTGTAAGGATGAATTATGATGAATGAATGAAAGAGTTTTCTTATATTTCCTTTGCTATTGGCATTGACGCTCCGTGAGGGAGAGGGTGTGAGACCCAAACCAAACTAGTTCTCTAAATTCCAAAGCCTAATCTCTCCTCCAAGCCCTAGTTGCCAAGAGTCCCTCCTCCAAGCCCTAGCCATCAAGCATTCCTCTTTCAAGTCTCCAGGCGACAAGCTTCCTCCTCACCAAGACTCTTCCACGCCAAGCCTCATCCATGCCAAGACTCATCTTCCATTGCCATTCCCTACCACTCTCTACTCAAAGTTTCCTTTCCCCTTCATTCACTACTTCAATAGGTCTCTAACTCTGTTGCTTGCAGGATCCCATAGGTATCTCGATCCGCAGAGGAGGTCCTCCTTGCCTTGGTACCCCTGACCCGAAAGCCGATGAATCTGTCGAAGTAAAGCCTCCTTATCCAGGTGCCAACCTCCCTCAAGTGCTGAGGGATCCAACTATTGAGAAGAGATCATTGCATGGTACAAACCCCCCCTAATCTTAGGTCCGACATGTTGAAGAAGGCACTAGTCCTAATCGTAAGTGGTTTCTCAACCCTTAGATCCTCTTTCTTTCTCATTTGGGTGAGTTCAGTCTACGTGATAGTGCTCTTTACTCCTCTTGTAATCAATCCTAGCATGTTCTTTACTCCTTCTCAGGAAGAATAAGCCATACAGATCTGAATCATTGCTCATCCGAAATAGCTTTTCCTTTATGCTGATGTTCTTCATGTAAGCATCCCACATCATTTCTCTCCCTCTACGTAAAGGTACTAGAGGGATTCCTGGGAGTTGATGCCCCTAGGTAGAGGTAGGGGACTCTTTTTATAGGTATTAGGAGGGAAGAGGCTTTCATGATTTTTTGATGTGGGACTAAGGATAGAGATCATAAAGGTGGCTAGGATTTATTTGCCAAAGTAATGAAAGGTTGGATTGATAAATAGATGGAAAGAGGGAATTCTTCCATAAGTAGGACACAAATCTTGGCACCCATGGATTCCAAGTCCCTCTTTAACTTGTCCCTTTAATTGTTGATAATTCATGACCTTTTGATGGCAAATAGAAAGACTTTGAATCCCCTTCTCATAGCTTCAATCTTGGTTAAAAAATTAGGCCTCAAATGGTGACGAAGCTATCTATTTACATCTAAATTGAGCTCTTAGTCCTCTTCTCAATTGAGGTCATTTTGGATCATCAGATTATGCTGAAAGAGCTTGGATAAAACTCCTCAAATTGGCATTTCCTTTCTATCATTGGATTGCTGATTAGGAGAGGGAGGAGGTGATGGCTCAATAGGAATGATGCATGGAAGAGGAAGATGTGCGCGGTGAGTGCGATGGAGAGGAAGATGATGGCTTGGTGGCTTGGGACAAGGAGGAGGAAAGTAGCTCCGAGGCAACATTAATGTCATCGGATCGGATGGAGTGGCAATAATGGAAGATGGCAATGGCAATTGCGTAGGTGGTGGCAAGTGCTCGGGTTTATCTTAGGCCAATGATGGATAGTAGGGGATCAATGGCGGCATGGCAAGCTATGATGGTTCATGAACAGGGAAGAAACCCGGTGATAATGGGAGATACGGTTAGTGGTGGGTGGTAGTGGTGGTTCTACAATAGGCTACTCGACATCGGGGGGATCAAGGAAGGAAACAAAGATGGCTGATGGATAGGGGGCGACAAGCAGTTGAAATCCTTCCATGGTCCATGGCTTTAAGCTGTGGATTGATAATAGTGGCTGCTATAGACCCGCTACTCTTATCAACCAGGTGATTGGTCCATGATGGACTGGGTGCTTTAAAAGTCATGCAAACTCTTTAATCTTTAAACTTCAATTCTGGACTCATTTAAAGTCTAATTTGCTTCAAACTTATTTTATCAGAACCCATAAATTGAGCTCTTCGCATTGGCAATCTTCTTTCCTACAAAGATATATAAAAGTATCAATTTTAAATAAATAAAAATAATTTAATTTTTAAATTAATACTTATATATATAATATAATTATCACACCTTTCAACTTGAACTTTGCTTATCCTCTAGTAAAGTATATAAATTAGGCATGTATACAAACTTGTCATTGAATTGAAAATTAATTTATGTAGCCCTAAAGATAGCTAATACCCCCTACACTATTGAAAAGGTACTTTTTTGGATCATTGACTTAACCCAATTAGTAGTTGAGTGTTGACCATAGAAATTTTTGAAAACTTTCTTTACCATCCCCCCAACCTACTCTTTAAGTCCTTTAACTTGATTTGAGTTGGGTTTGTTATCTTTTTACACTTTAGTCCTCTCTTCTTTTTTTTAGAAAGGAGTCTAGTGCAATGTCCTAACCTCTTAAGTATTAGCATCCTTACCTTTTAATGCGAACCGCAATGCTTATTTAGGTGAAGGGGTCTAGTTACTCGGTAAGCTACCATTGCTTAATAGATCTCTTGGCATTTTTATCTTTTGATATGAACCACAATGCTTACTTAGGTGAAGGGGCATGGTTACTCAGTAAGAGTCTAAGAACAGTTATGAGATAAGATTAATTATTTAATAGGTTTTCTGGCATCACTACCTTTTAACATGAACTATAATGCTTACTTAGATGAAGGGACTTAATTACTTAGTAAGATAATGCCAAAATCCTTTTATCACTTTCTATTTTTTTTATAAAAAACTTTTTGTATATCTCGACCTTTTCACCTATACTCTCAACAAGTAGATTTTTTATTGAGATAAGAAGGGAGATAGTTCTAAAATCACTCCTAAAATCTGATTTGGTTAAAATCTTATCATTTGTTGAGTTTTCTTTGTATAGTAACTCTAAAATTATCTAGATCGTTAATCAATCATTGATTAGAATGCTTAATTAACTTTAGATCAAGATAAAATTTGGATATACAAAACTAATTACTTCTGGTCATACTCGAGGACTTAATTAGATTAGTTATTCTCCTCCCAACTTAATCAATATTATCCTCAATGGAAAAAGAAAATAAGAACATAAAAGAAAAAGAGAGAATGCACCTGGGATGAGTATGCTTCGGGAGTTGAAGAGGGCTTCATGGAGTAGCGGGCTTTTGTTTTTCTACCTACATTCCTATAACTATGATAAAAAAAAATGAGATTGTTGGGTTGCCTCCCAACTAGTTCTAAGTTTAACATCTTCAATTAGATGTTAAGCACATTATTCATTATAAATCGGATCCATTAGATAGATAGTATCGGTTCGTTCCTTGTGTGTAATTCAATCTACATATGTCTTCAAGCATTGGAAATTTACCTTAAATGTGTTTCCATTCTGAGGATCTTTTATTTTTATTACTCCATATTGGAATACTTGTGTGACAATGAATGGTCCATCCCATCGTGAGTGGAGTTTACCGGGGAAGAGGTGTAATCTAGAATTGAAGAGCCACACTTTTTAGTTTGGCTCAAATGACTTTCGAGAGATATACTTGACATGAAATACTTTAGTTCGAGCTTTATAGATTTGTGAACTTTCAGATGCATCATTGTGCAGCTCTTCAAGTTCATTAAGTTGCAACATCTAATTAGAACATACATTTTGTGTGCCAAAATTGAATGTTCGAATGGCCTAGAATGCATGATGTTCTAACTCAATTGGTAGATTGTATGCTTTACCACAAACTAATCATTATGGTGACATGTTGATCAGGGTTTTGGATGTTGTACAGCCTATAATGCATCATCTAAGCACAGGCACTAGTCTTTTATTATAAGGAAACATTATGTAGGCAATAGTGATGCAACTTTAAAATTTTTTAACCTTGTATCACAGCGAAAAACTAGATTAATCATATTAATCAACATATAATATTAGAACATTTCTAATATAGGCCTACAAATAGGATCTTGTATGAATATTAACATGTAAATGAAAGACAATACAAGCAAACAAAGTTGTGCATCATATAGAATCATTCTATGTTTGATGCTCATACCAAAGAACACTTCTTTAGAAAACTTACCGAGAGCCTTACCTTTAATCTGATGCGACACTCGCCGGGTTGAGGAAAAGCTCAGCAAGGAAGACAATCGCTCTAGAAGCCACACATGTGTTCGGCCTCTACAGGTAATCCACACCAGAGTTCTTCCTTGACCTTCATTTTTTAAAGTGCTAGCTTCACCAGATCAAATTGGCTTATAGACTCTTCTTCTTCTTCTTCTTCAGGACGCTCCAGGAGATGAGGAAGCACTATGGAGGATGTAGGAAGTGCACTCAAGAACCCTTCAAAGGACACTCTTCCCAACCTAGAACACTAGGTAGCACACACCCAAACCCAAACCTTTCTTCCCATGCAAAGGTTTCAAGCTTTCTTCTTTCTTTTTTTTTCCTCTTTTTTTTAAAGGCTTTCCAGCAAATAAACTTCAAAAAACCCTATCATTCACATCCTCATTAAGCCCCCAAATGTAGGTAAGTGGGGAGAGAAGGGAAGGGAAGTGTTACATAAGTTACGGGGGTTACATAACATCAAAGGCCATGGGGGTTACATCCATTTAAATTAAAACTAAATTTTGAATTTAAAACTTAAATTAAAAATTGAATTCATAATTCAAACTCAAATATGAAATTGGATGCAATAATTTAGCCCAATCACATTGGACCTAACTGTTGCCCAGTAAGCAACCAAAGAGAGGGGGTGAATTGGGTCTCTAAAAATTATTTGAATGCATTGCAAGAGTGTGTGATCTAATCCAACAATTAAACTAAGTACTATGAATGCAAATGAAGTGCTCTTAAGTATGTGTGTAGCAGAAATATAAAGCAATAAAAGTAAGAGCAAGTAGAAGAGACAAGCAATCACAAACACATGGAAGTATAGTGATTCGGTGCTATCCAATGCACCTACATTTACTCCCCAAGATCTTCTAGAGAATTCACTATAATCTCAACCGATGATAGCCGATTAGTTTTTCGGGCTCACTAATCAAAACCCGATTTGTTTTCACAAGGCTCACAAGTCGAAATCTCACTTGGTTTTACGGGCTAACCAAAAACCTAAATGATTTTAAGGCTCACCACCAACCTTCCTTGGTTTTGTGGGCTAACAAATAACCTAATTGGTTTTCAAAGGCTCACCAATAACCTCCTTGATTTTCCAATAGGCTAACCAAAAATTCTTACAATAAATATAGTTTGAAGTAAAGAAACAATGAAAGCTTTCTAATAAAAAGCGGGTATCTCTTTGAAGCTCGTTGTAGTGCTACCTCCAACTTGATGAAGCCTCTTTAATTGCTCGATAATGATTGATCTTGAATGCTCTTGAATGCTTTGAGACATGCTTTTGCTTGAAGGTGGTTGAACTCAATGAATAGGAGTGGATGCTCTTCTTTTCTTCTCTTTTGGTTATTCCTTTTTCATTCTCTTATATTTTGATTTGATTTGAATCATATAAATACCTTCCCAAGACCTTAAATCCAGTTTCTAGCCATTAGATACGAGAAACTAGTCGTTGGGAGCCAAGAGGGATGAGTTATGTATTTGAAAAACTAGCTGTTACTGTTTTCATAACTCCATGTGTCGACACATCAGGTTGTGAGTCGACACTTCAGGTCGACACATGCACTCCTTGAGTTGACACCAAGTTTAAATATCTTCAATGTAGCTTTCTAGAATTCTCAAGTAAGTTGACACTTTTTTAGGTGAGTCGATACTTTGAGTCGACACTTAGCATCCATGTGTCGACACTTCAGCCAGATCTTCAACTTTAGCAAGTTCTGTAACCCAAAAATCTTAGCCGATGAGCTGATTCATATATCGACACTTTGAGTTGACACTTCAAGTCCATGTATTGATACTTCAGCCGTGCCATCTGAAACTTTCTTTGTGTACTGGCTTGAGTCGACACTTCACTATCATGTGTCGACACTTGGTGTCATATGTCGACACTTTGAATCGACACTTCACTGAGATTTTCACATAAACAGCTGAACTTATGCTAAATCAAGTCTGTGTTGAACTCAAGTATCTATTCAAGTAATTTTCCACTGTCGAAGTCTTCTTTGAGCAAATCTTTCATCTAAATTTGGACTTCTTCAATCAAACAATATTTGTCAAATTGATGAGCACTTTTTTCTATAAAAACATACTTCAAAGAAATCATTAGTACTCAACTTATATTTAAGCATTTTTCTTATCATCAAAATCAATAACGGAGTCAACAATCTCCCCCTTTTTGATGCTGACAAAACCTTTAAGTATAAATTATATAAAAAGCTTTCAAAAAAAAATTTTTAAGGTGCGAAGAGCTAATTACAATAGGTGTATCAGAACAATTGCAATATTAAAAAAGATGTATCAGAGTAAGAGCATTATAATGGCTAAGAGTATCAGAGCTTGGAATATATAAAAGATAAATTCATGTATCGTGATACTCTAAAAGAAACATGCTCAGGACAAATTCAATAATAGACTAGACTCCCCCTAAATAGAAGATTCGTAAAAGAATTTGTAAACATCTTTTTAAATATCTAAAGAAAAGATTTGACATGAAATTCAATTCAAAATTGATTTTCAATACAAAGGAGGTATTACTCTCCCTTACTCAATGAGTTTGTAAAGAATTTTCAATTCAAGCTCAAGGAAATCTCAAAAGAATTTTTAACCACAAAAGAAAGAATTGTCAAACATTAAATTTTCAAGCACATTTATATTTTCAAGTACATTTATACTTTAGTCATATTACTCCCCCTTTTTGTTATCATTAAAAAGGAAGGAAGAGAATAATAAGTAAGTCATTCAATATATAATAATGAAGTACAACATAACAATTCATTCATCCATTCATTAAAAACGAAGACAATGAAGTACTGAAGGTAATTAATGCATTTCATTCATTTGAATTCATAACATGAAGTACAACATAAAAATTCATACAAGGTCATAATGTGTACATAAAGAGAGCATCAAAACATACAAAAAGAGCAGAAAAGCAAACTATCTAAATATAAAAAGTGTCCTAATCCTCATCCTTTGAAGATTTGATCTCAATCGATCTAGTATCAGTGAAAGAATGAGCTCGGGGCCACATCGATCTGAGATCACGAAGATGGGTCTTGGTCAGTCACGAAGGAATACGATGACCACATCCTTTGCGTCGAACATAGGTCCTGCCTCTAGCTGAAGTAGAAGAGGTTGAGGCTATGTCATCAGCAGGAATGGAACAGATCAGAGCGATAGTCTCTACAACTGCCGGATGTGCTGTACGATTGAATAAAGGACCGGAATCAAGATAATGAAAGCCAGGTGTGTAAAAACCTAGCTCCCGAATGAGAGAGAATGTATGAACTACAGGTGTATCAACCACAAGTGTGTCAAAAATTGGTGTATCAGTTGAAGAAATGATAGGCGTATCAACGATAGGCATATCAACTGAAGAAACAAAAGGTATATCAGTAATCGGTGAGTCAACAATGGGAGTGTCAATGATGGGGGTATCAATGATAGGTGAAACAATAACAGGTGAAAGAATAGGTATAGCATTATGATCATCAGATCTAGATGGAGTAGATAGAATAGAAGTCTGAATGGGTGAACTAGAAGGATCTCAAATGGGACTCCTAGGTAAGTCTACTGTCGTCTCTGCCGCTAGCTCTGACATCAAGTCAGGAAAGTCGAAACCATCAGAGTCAGTCTAACCATTAGTGCCAATCCTTGATCCTGGTGTTGGAGCTAGAGCTGGATCCGGAACACTCCTAGAAGAGGGTCTAGATAGTGAGATAAAATAGCGGAGATGCCATCACTCAATCCCCTATGGCTGTCTCTCATCTCTATAATAAAGTTGCCAAGTCACTGTCAAACAATCATGATATCTATCTCTATATGACTGACTCTATCTAATAGACTCTCTGAAGCTCCTGGAGCATCTGACTGAGCTGGCTGAGGCTGAGGCTATGTGGCTGGCTCAGACTGAGAAGCAGACTCTGGCTGCGCTACTGGCTCAGGCTGAATCTCTAAAAGATATGCCTCTAAAGGCCTTGCCTTACCGGAAGATATACGCTCCTCCTCTGCAGTGTCATCATCTCTGTCATCGGCCTGTCCAGATACTCTGCATCTCCACTGGCCTTTGAACAACTGATATCCCATCTGATGTAGTTACCTGATGTCATAGACATCAGTATATAGAAGCATTCAGAAGGGCTAATCATCAAAAGTCACATCGTACTCTTTAAAAAGTAGTGTCAACCCCATCCCGTAGGGTAAGCAGAGTCTCTGACACATCGATGCCTCTGTTATCTGATATATCATGAGCACCGTAAGGCAAACTGGAGTGTGCTGAACTAAGGAGACCATCACGAGTAATTCTCTCTCTATGATGTAATCAAAATGTCCGGTCTTCGGTAGAAGAATCCGGGCAACAATGTGATGTAGAAGTCTCATCTCAGCAGAGAGACGGGATGCAGGAATAGTGGCTTCCTCAGGCAAAATATTTGACTCAAATATGCACTAGAGTCCACTCACTCTGTCAATCAGACTATCAACTACTGATCTGGTCAAGGGTATATCCCATACTCTACTCATTATCTTTGCAGTCACGGGGATATCTCTGCCTCAGACTTGAGCTAACCATCCGTCAATGCCACAGGCTAAAGATCCGTAGAACTCTCAAGTAAGGCCCGAGTAGTATCTCTCACTCAATGAGCAAAAAGATGTCAGATCAGTATCTTTAATCCACTGACCAATCCTGAAATTCTGCTGGTCGACAAATACAAAGTCTACACGGCATCCTCCGACTACTGTCTTCGAACTCATGCGACTGGATGCAGTGAAGAGTGGTCAAACAGGTGGATCTGGAGCTGCAGCTTCATGTCTTGCTTTGGTCATTCTTTCCTCTTCCTGATTGGATGGCCGTGGGCGATCGGCGACTTGTTTCCTAGGTCCCATTGCATAGAAGAATGGTTTGAACAAGAATGGAAAAGAAACCTAGGGTTTCTAGGATTCAAAATAGAAATGGGAGAGGAAATGTCGCACAATCTAAACCAAAAACCATCCAAAATGAAGATTTGAGGGGGTTTAAGCTATGATTTGGATGGTAGAAGTGGTTAGGAAGGAGCTAGGGCAAGTGTCGGCTCGAGTGGGGAAGAAAAATGGAAAGAAAATGCTATGTTTTCACCTTTAACTTGGGTCTGCAGCCATTCAAGTGTCGACTCATTACATAGTCCCATGTGTCGACACATATGTGTCAACACATCGACTTAAGATTGAAAATCCAAAGAATAAAGTGCAGATCAAAATCATAAGAAATACAATGAAATTAAAAAAGATTAATGTTAAATTTGATCTATTTTGAGTCAATGATTGGATAAATTTAATCAAATGGATTAATGATCCCAAGTTCTCTTCTAATCATACTGAACCGATCTTCTTAGAGAGGCTTAGTTAAAATATCAGCTAATTGCAATTCGGTACAAATAAATTCAAGCACAACATCATTATTTTCAACATGAACTCTAATAAAATGATGCCTAATTTCAATGTGTTTAGTTCTAGAATGTTGAACAGGATTTTTAGTCAAGCAAATAGCACTAGTATTATCACATTTTATAGGTTTACTAGTTAACTTGATTCCAAAATCTTCAAGTTGTTGCTTAATCCACAAGATTTGAGCACAATAATTTCCTGCTGCAATATACTTGGCTTCAGCTATGGATAGTGCAACCGAAGTCTGTTTCTTGCTAAACCAGGAGATTAAGTTAACTCCAAGAAATTGGCAAGTTCTACTAGTACTTTTTCTATCTAATTTATATCCAGCAAAATCAGCATAAGAATATCCAATTAATTCAGTAGATGAGTCTCTAGAATACCATAAGCCAGAACAATTGTACTAGATAAGTATCTAATAATATGTTTAATAGCCAACAGATGTGATTCCTTAGATTCAGACAGATATCTAGCACGCATGTATACACTGAAGATTATATCTGGTCTACTAGCAGTTAAGTACAATAAAGAGCCGATCATACCTCTGTATAATTTTTGATTTACAGATTTACCATGCTTATCTTTATCAAGTTTATAAGAGGGGCTCATAGGGGTACCTATTGACTTAGTAGTCTCCATCCCAAACTTCTTTATAATTTTCCTTGTATACTTAGCTTGGTTGATGAAGATTCCATCTTTAGTTTGCTTGATCTGGAGTCCAAGAAAGAAATTGAGTTCTCCCATTATGCTCATTTTGAACTCACCCTACATTAGCTTAGCAAACTCTCGACAAAGAATTTCATTAGTAGCACCGAAAATAATATCATCAACATAGATTTGCACTACTAATAAATCATCATCTTTCTTCTTTAGAAACAAAGTTTTATCAACATGGCATCTAGAGAATTCATTTTTAATCATAAATTTGCGGAGTCTTTCATACCATGCTCAGGGTGCTTGCTTTAAATCATAGAGTGCCTTGTGCAATTTAAAAACATGATCAGGATATGCGTGATTTTCAAAACCAGATGGTTGTTCAACAAAAACTTCTTCAACTATGAAACCATTTAGAAAAGCACTTTTAACATCCATTTAAAAAAGTTTGAAATTCATAAAACAAGCAAATGCTAATAGTAGTCTAATTGCTTCAAGTCTAGCAACAGGAGCAAAAATTTCATCAAAATCAATTCCTTCCTCCTGATTCTAGCCTTTGGCAACTAGCCTAGCTTTATTTCTAACAACAATTCCATTTTCATCTAACTTATTCCTAAACACCCATTTAGTGCCAATAATAGAAATATTAGATGGTCTTTCTATTAATGTCCAAATATTATTTCTATCAAACTGAATTAATTCATCTTGCATAGCATTTATCCAGTTAGGGTCTTTTTCAGTATCTTCAAAATATTTAGGCTCTACTTGAGAAACGAAAGATATATAATCACATTCATTTCTAATTGAAACTCGAGTTCTTACCCCTTTAGATGGATCACCTAGCATTAATTTCTTAGGATATCCATGAGCATACCTCCACTCCTTAGGTAGATCTTGGTGCTTTGGAGTGTCTTCACCTTTTTCATCTTTATCTTGATTTTCTTCGCTTTGTTGAGAGGGTTGATCATTCAATATCAACTTTTGAAGATTATTAGCACCTGCACATGCATCAGAAGTATCATCTTTTCTGGAGGATTTGTTAGTAGATCTTAAAAAATATAATGTATAGACTCCTCTACAACTAGGATTCTTTTGTTAAAAACTCTATATGCCCTGCTTGATGTAGAGTATCCTAAAAAGATACCTTCATCAAACTTGGTATCAAGTTTTTCAAGATTGTCTTTGCCATTATTTAAGATAAAACATTGACAACCAAAAACTCGAAAATATTTTAAAGTTGGTTTTCTTTGATTCCAAAGTTCATAAGGAGTTTTCTTCAAAATAGGGTGAATTAAAACTTGATTCAAAATATAACATGCAGTATTAATAGCTTCAGTCCAAAAATATCTTGGCAAATCATTTTCATTAAACATAATGCATGCCATTTCTTCTAAAGTACGATTTTTCCTTTCTACTACCCCATTCTGCTGAGGTGTCCTAGGTACAAAAAAATTATGTTCAATACCTTTTTCATTACAAAAGCTTTCAAAATCATGATTTTCAAATTCAGAACCATGATCACTACGTATGCAAATAATTGAAGTACTTTTTTCATTTGAAACTTTTCGATAAAACTTTATAATGCAGAAAATGATTCATCTTTATGAGCAAGAAAGAAAATCCACGTAAATCTTGAAAAATCATCAACTATAACCAATCCATATCTCTTACCTCCTAGACTGGATGTTCTAGTTGGTCCAAAGAGATCCATATGAAGTAGTTCTAGTGGCCTACTAGTAGTAACAAAACCTTTAGTTTTGAAAAAAGTTTTAACTTATTTTCCAAATTGACATGCTTGGAAAACTCTATCTTTCCAAAACTAAGTTTCGGTAAATCTCTTACTAAATTCATTTTGTAGAGTTTTGAAAGTAAATACATACTAGCATGTCCTAGTCTTCTATGCCAAAGCCAACTAGTCTCATCTTTAGTAGAATTCATTGCAACTAGGCATTCTCTATTAGGTAAAGATAGATTATTTAAATCTACCAAATAAACATTTTCATGCCTTTTTTCAATAAATTGTACTCCATTTTTATCCGGACTAGCAATCATGTAATTAGAAGATTCGAAAACAACTTGAAAACCTTTATTGCAAAACTGACTAATACTTAAAGGATTATGCTTCAAACCTTCAACTAAAAGTACATTTCTAATACAAGTAGAAGGAGTAATGTGAACCTTACCAATTCCAATGATTTTTCCTTTACCATTATCCTTGAAGGTCACACTCCCTCCATTCATTGCTTCAAAAGAGGTGAATTGCTTCACATCTCCCATCATGTGCTTTGAACAACCACTATCAAGATACCAAAGTCTTTTGTTCTCCTTGGTTGTAAGACACACCTGCAATACAAATCAAGCTTTGTTTTTAGGTACCCAAGCCAACTTGGGTCCTTTAGGGTTAGTACTTAAATTGATTCCTTTTGGAATCCAAACTTTTTCATGAATATTAATTTTTCTCATATTATATTGAAAATATTTATGATCTTGTTTCTTGCATGAAAAATATGTTATGCTAGATGATGCAGGTACAAAAAAGTTTTTGAAATAGTTTTGTTATTTTTGGAGTCTATAACCTAATCCTGCTTTGTTAAAAGTTGCTCTTTGGTTGTTTAAAAGAAGGTTTAATTTTTCTGAGCTATAGGTAAACTTTTTAATAAAAAGTTTCATTTGTCAAGCTCATTTTTGTACTTTTCATTTTTCAATTCTAAATCCTTGTTTTTCTTCAAAAGATCACCATTTGAAATGATAGTTTTGGATCTTTTTAAAACATCATTTTCCATTATTAAAGCATTATTTTTCTTTTCTAAAACATCGTTTAGTTTTCAAATTACTAACTTCATTTAATAAAGAATTATTTTCATATGAAAAACTATTTGCATGCTTTTTCAATTTTCTATTTTCAGTTAAAATCAGTTTGTAATCATGCATTAATTCATCAAAAGTAAAATCTATTTCTATATCAGAATTTATCTCTTCTTGCTCTTGATGTGCCATGAGACATAGGTTTGCAATTTCAACTTGTTTTTCTTCTAAACTGGAGTCCTCACTATCACTCTAGGTGGCCATTATTGCCTTCTTCCTTAGCTTCTTCCTTGACTTCTTTAGGAGAGGGCAGTCGAATTTATAGTGTCCCGGCTTCTTACACTCGAAGCATGTAGGTATCTCCTTCTCCTTTTCCTTTTCTTTTTCTTTTTATTTCTCTTTTCCCTTCTCTTTAGTTGATTGGAACTTCTTCTTGTAAGGGAACTTTCTTCTCTTCATGAACCTTCTAAATTTTCTTGCAAGAAGTGTTTCTTCACTTTCATATTCTTCTTCTTCTTCGGATTCATCAATTGAGGATTCTTCTTGAATAGTAGACTTGAATGAATCCCCTTTTTTTTCTTATCCATATCCATAGATTTTTACTTCAAATTCAGCTCATAAGTCATGAGCAATCCTACCAACTGCTCTAATGGTAGCTTGTCAACATCTTTAGCTTCTTGGATGGCGATCACCTTCGGATTCCATGATGTTAGAAGTGACCTGAGGATTTTGTTAACAAGATTAGCATTAGACATTATTCTCCCTAAACTTCTTATTCCATTTATAATATTTGTAAATCTAGTGTACATATCAGTGATAGATTCATTAGGTTCCATTTGGAACATTTTATATGTGTGCACTAACATGTTCACTTTAGTGTTCTTCACTTGATCGGTACCCTCATAGGTAACTTCAAGTGTGTCTCATATTTCCTTGGCGGATATGCAAGTAGATATCCTATTGAATTCACTAGAATCTAATGCATAATAAAGGAGATTCATTGCTTTTGCATTGATCTCAGATTGTTTAATATCATTTTCATCCCAATCCTCTTTGAGCTTTGGGATGGAAACACCATAAACCACAATCAAAGGAATATATGCATCTTTATCAACTACCTTCCACAAGTTATAATCAATAGAATGCATGTATATTCTCATTCCAGTTTTCCAATAAGTATAATTTGTTTCATTAAAAAATGGAGGTCTATTTAAGGTTTGTCCCTCAACTACACTAGTACCAATAGGGGATGCCATAAATCTTTACTCAAGGTGATTAGATCTATAAACTGAGAACAGGGCTCTGATACCATTTATTGCCCAGTAAGCAACCCAAGAGGGGGGTAAATTGGATCTCTACAAATTATTTGAATGCAATACAAGAGTGTGTGATCTAATCTAACAATTAAACTAAGTACTATGAATGTAAATGAAGTGCTCTTAAGTAAGTGTGCAGCAGAAATATAAAGCAATAAAAGTAAGAGCAAGTAGAAGAGACAAGCAATCATAAACACAAGGAAGTATAGTGGTTCGGTGCTATCTAATGCACCTACATCCACTACCCAATATCTCCTTGAGAATTTACTATAATCTCAATTGATTACAGTCGATTAGTTTTTCAGGCTCACTAATCAAAACCTGACTTGTTTCTTTAAGGCTCACAAGTCAAAACCTCACTTGGTTTTATGGGCTAACCAAGAACCTAAATGGTTTTAAGGCTCACCACCAACCTTCCTTGGTTTTTTGGGCTAACCAAGAACCTAATTAATTTTCAAAGGCTCACCAATAACCTCCTTTGTTTTTCAATAGGTTAACCAAAAACTCTTACAACAAATATAGTTTGAAGTAAAGAAACAATGAAAGCTTTCTAATAAAAAGCAAGTATCTCTTTGAAGCTCGTTGCAGTGCTGCCTCCAACTTGATGAAGCCTCTTTAATTGCTCAATAATGATTGATCTTGAATGCTCTTGAAGGCTCTTGAATGCTTTGAGACTTGCTTTTGCTTGAAGGTGGTTGAACTTAATGAATAGGAGTGAATGCTCTTCTTTTCTTCTCTCTTGGTTATTCCTTTTTCATTCTCTTATGTTTTGATTTGATTTGAATCATATAAATACTCTCCCAAGGCATCAAATCCGGTTTCTAGCTGTTAGACACGAAAAACTAGCTGTTAGGAGCCAAGAGGGATGAGAGGGATGAGTTCTACATTTAAAAAACTAGCCATTACTGTTTCCAGAACTCCATGTGTCGATACTTTAGGCTGTCAGTCGACACTTCAGGTCAACACATGCACTCCTTGAGTCGACACCAAGTTCAAATATCTTCAATATAGCTTTCTGGAATTCTAAGATGAGTCGACACTTCTTCAGGTGAGTCGACACTTTGAGTCGACACTTAGCATCCATGTATCGACACTTCAGCCAGATCTTCAACTTCAGCAAGTTCTGTAATCCAAAAATCTCAGGTGATGTGCTGATTCATGTGTCGACACTTTGAGTCGATACTTCAAGTCCATGTGTTACACTTCAGCCATGCCATCTAAAACTTTCTTTGCATACAGGCTTGAGTCGACACTTCACTATCATGTGTCAACACTTGGTGTCATATGTAGATACTTTGAGTCGACACTTTATTGAGATTTTCACATAAACTGCTGAACTTATGCTGAATCAAGTCTGTGTTGAACTCAAGCAACCATTCAAGCAATTTTTCATTGTCGAAGTCTTCTTTGAGCAGATCTTTCATCTAAATTTGGACTTCTTTAATCAAACAACATTTATAAAATTGATGAACACCTTTTTCTATAAAAATACACTTCAAAGAAATCATTAGTACTTAATTTATACTTAACCATTTTGCTTATCATCAAAATCAATAACGGAGTCAACACTAACCCGAGCCCAAACTAAATCACATTCGGTTTGACCTAAAGTAGATTGCTTAATCAAATTGAGTTAATCAAGCAATCACATTTCCACTAACCCTTCATATAATTACCAGTATTTAGTAATTATAACCTTTATCATAATATTTGTAACATGATGTATCAACATTTGACAAATCAAATCCCTACAACTGAGTCAACTCATAACTCTAGTCGACTCCAAAATTAGATGGACAATCAAATTGTCCAAAAAGTCCAAAAATGATTCCCAATTGTTCTATAGTCATTAGGTCAATTGGAAACCCTTATGGTGTGTGACCCCATAGGTTTGAATACTAAGCTGGTAGTACAGCAATACTTTCAATACCAGCCAAAGTTGCCATCTAGAAATGACACCCAGTGTCCAGATAGGTCGAAGGTTATAGAGCAACTATCAAGAACCAAATGGATATGATAATCATATAATACATTCCTTTAACCCTCAATGCTCCAGATGACTTAGGGTTTAACTGCCCAACCCTAGAATACTCCATCACAATGTCTCAAACTTAAAATCCCTGTAACTCCTTACAAGGACTACCTTGGCCAAGGTTTTACTCAATTGAGACATAATGAGTCATTCACTCCAAACTCATTTGGAGAGGCTAATCCCATCTTGATCTAACCACTGCTACACAAGTACTTAACTGTACCCAGCAAGCTTTTACACCATCTTAGAAATCTGGGTAGTCCGGTATCTAAGCACAGTAAGTTGTTTGCAAGCTACCATGGTGATCTCAAGTCAGAGGAACACTTATATCCATGTCCTAATGTGAACTACTTTTTGGTAGAAAGAATGTTCTACAGATGGGTCACGTCCGGTAAAGTATCATACACAATACCTGCATGCCATACTAGTATCTCTACAATCCTTGGTTAAGAGGATGATTGACAACTATGACATACAATGACATACACCTAATACACTACCGTCCTATGACAATGTATCATTTGGTCACGATCGAATTTAAGGACTAGATGATATATCCTCTCTATATCACATCAAAGTAGTTTTAAGGACTTCATCACACAAGAGTTCATTACAGGAAGATATAAAATGTGATGAACAGCCAGAATAAAAATTTTATTCAATATAATTCATATACAATCACAATAATAGCTTAACCATCTACAACCTAGATGATTGGCTTTGGAACACATTTTCCAACAACTCTAACTTGGACTAAAGCCAATCAGAATAGAATTGTATTCCCATCTTCCATTTACAATCATTGAACTCTTGAACTCCAACAGCTTTAGTGAAGGGTTGGTCAGATTCTCCTTTCCATCGATCTTCATAAGTTTGATGTCACCTCATTCCACGATCTCTCGTACAAGGTGGTAGCAATGCAAAATATGCTTGGTATGCTGATGGGACTTTGGCTCTTTGGCTTGAGCAATGGCTCCAGTGCTATCATAATACACTGGAATAGGACCATCCAATGAAGGTGCCACTCCTAGCTCGCCTAAGAACTTCTGCAACCACACAGCCTCCTTTTTGACATCTGATGCTACAATGTACTCTGCTTCGCATACTGAGTCTGCCACTATATGCTGCTTGAAACTTTTGCAGTAAATAGCTCCTCCATTTAGGGTAAACGCAAATCCGGTGCACTCTTGCTGTCATCTCTATCTGACTGAAAACTAGAATCAATATATCCCATAAGTTTTAAGTTAGGTTCTCCATAAATTAGCCATTGGTCTTTAGTATTTCAAAAATATTTAAAGATAGTCTTTACTACCTTCCAATATGCCTCACCTGGGTCAGACTGGTATCTACTCACTATCCCTAGTGAGTATGCCATTTCTGGTCTAGTACATGTCATGGCATGCATGATAGAACCCACTACCGAAGCATATAAAATCTTATGCATACACTCTCTCTCCTCAAGAGTTGTCCCATAATCCTTCTTGGAAAGATTAATTTCATGGCCTATCGAAAGATAGCCTTTCTTGAAATTTTTCATGCTGAACCATTTCAACATAGTGTCTATGTACGTAGATTGAGACAATCCCAAAAGCTTCTTAGATCTATCTTTATAGATTTTTATACCAAGTATATAGGAAGCTTCACCCAAGTCCTTCATAGAAAACTAAGATGACAACCAGACCTTTATTCCCATAATTCAAGAATGTCATTCCCAATTAAAAAAATATCATCTACATGCAGAACAAGAAATACAACTACAGAACCATTAGCCTATTTATATATGTAGGGTTCTTCTCTATTCCTAACGACGCCATACATCTTGATACATTTATCAAAATGCATGTTCCAACTCCGAGATGCCAGCTTCAGTCCATAAATGGACCTTTGCAGCTTTCACACCTTAGACTCATATATGGATGTGAACCTTTCAGGTTGTATCATATACACCTCCTTTTCTAGTTCACCATTTAGGAAAACTGTTCGAACATCCATTTGCTATATTTCATAGTCTAGATATGTTTCTAGAGCAAGCATAATCCAAATAGACTTGAGCATTGCCACAAGAGAAAATGTCTCGTCATAGTCTATACCATAACATTGACGATATCCCTTGGCAATTAGATGAGCTTTATAGGACTCCACCTACCCATCTATGCCCCTCTTCCTCTTGAATATCCATTTGCACCCAATGGGTTTTATCCCTTCAGGTGGATCAACCAATGTCCACATATTGTTGATTTCCATGGACTCCATTTTGGATTTCATGTCCTCAAGCCATTTCTTAGAGTTAGACCCCTGCATTATATCCATATAGGTGATCGGATCATCGTTGTTCTCATCGAGCTCAACAGGATCACCATCCTAGACTAGAAAACCATAGTATCTATCCAACTGACGTGGTACTCTACCAGATCTTTTTAATGGTTGCATAATAGGCTCAGATCTTATCAAATCTTGTTCTATAGCGACCCTAGAATGTATTGTTTCCTCTACCTGCTGAGCTTCCCCAAGTTCAACCTCAGTAGCTCGAGTGCCTTCAATAAGGTTCTCCCTTTCCAAAAAGGTAGCCTTAAGACTGACGAACACTCTATGTTCCTCAAGCAGATAGAGGAAATACCCTTTAAACTCCTTTGAATACCAAACAAAGAGGCACCTATCAGACCTAGGTCCAAGTTTATCCGTCTGCAAATGTTAGACATAAGCCAGACACCCCCAAACCTGAAAATGTGAAAGTGTTGGCTTATGCCCAGTCCATATCTCATATGGAGTTTTGTCAATGGATTTACTAGGAACCCTATTTAGAAGATAACATGCTGACTCAAGAGCATATCCCTAAAAGGATATAGGTAGAGTGGCTAAGCCCATCATGGATCAGACATATCTAATAGAGTTTGATTCCTCCTTTTAGACACTCTATTTAACTGAGACATCCATTGAGAAAGAATCCCATTCTTTTCAAGATAAGTCAGAAACTCACCAAAAAGATACTCACCACCTTGATCTGATTGAAGGGTTTTAATAAACTTCCCAATTTATTTTTCTACTTTATTACGATATCGTTTGAACATTTCAAACAACTCTGATTTATGTCTTATTAAGAAGACAAAACCATATATGGATAGGTCATCTATAAATGTAATGAAATAGTTAAACCCACTCCTGGCACCAATATTTATTGGTCCACATACATCAGTATATACCAAACTAAAAATATCATTGGCTCGCTCACCTTTTCTAGTAAAAGGTGATTTGGTCATTTTACCAACAAAACAAGATTCACAAGTTGGTAGTAATCATAGTCACTGATATTTAGAAGACCTTCTCCAATTATTTGTTGATCCTATTCTTGTTAATATGACCTAGCCTACAGTGCCAGAGATAAGTATCATTAACATTATCTATCCTAGGGCATTTGCAAGAAGTTGTCATTACTATAATAGGTCATGATAGTATGTTTATACCATTACTTAAACGTCCATCCATAAGTCTCACACCACTTACAATGATAGAAAAAATATCATTCTTTATTGAAAATTCATAATTTTCATTAGCCAACTGGCCTATAGAAATGACATTCAGAAGAAAAGATGGACAGTAATGACAATCATTCAAAAGGACATTACAAGACTCGAAGCTAGCTTAATAACTCCCAAGGGAACTTAACTTCCATTTTCCACGTTTAGGAATTTCTCACCATCCTTGAATCTTCTACTAACTTGAAACCCCTACAAATAATTGCAAATATGAATAGGACTTTCAGTATCCAATACCTAATCAGTAGTATTACATATAGAGAAATTATAAGGTGTTATCATATAATTATCTTGTGTATCAACAGCTTGTTGCTTTCTCTTTTTGGCCTGTTCAGGTCAAGAGTAGCAAGGTCGGCAGGACAGTTCCTCCTCCAATGACCCTACTTACAATAGAAGCACTCTGCCTTACTATGATTAGCCTTCTTCCTCATTTGACTTGGCCTAGCACTTTGCACCTTCTTAGATTTATTCTTTTTCTTTTTCCCTTTTCCAAAGGGACGACGTCCTGCCTCACTGCCTCCTACTAGGTTCACCAACCCTTTATCAAGATGATGATCTTTCTCGTAGGTCTGCGTAAACCCAACAAACTGTGGTAGTTTACTATAGGCCTATTCAATCTATAGTGATTAAGAAAGTCCAAGTAGGAGGGAGGCAAGGAATTCAAAATTGCATCTTTCCCTAGCTGCTCATGCAAGGAAAATCCGAGCTTGCCCAAATGCTCAATCAACTTGATCATGTACAGTACATGATTAGTGATTAAAGTCCATCATGCATCTGAGTGCTGAAAATGGCAGAGGAAATCCTGTACTGCTCAACATCATCAAGTGTGCCAAAAGACTCCTTCAACTTTTGAAAGATCTCCTCTGGCTGGGCTTCCTCAAACCTGCGACCAAACTTATCGTTCATCACCACCAACATAATACATTGCACCATTGTATGGTCAGAGAGCCACTTCTGATAAGCAACCCTGACTGCAGTACAGGCATTGGCAGCAGGTTCCTTAGGTGTAGGATTCGCTATCACATATAGGATTCTTTCATGCTCCATAACTATTCTGAGTCTTCGATACCAATTATCGAAGTTAGGACCTATAAGTTTGTCATTGTCAAGCAATGATTAGAGCGACAGACTGGTAGACATGATTTGAAAGGAAAAACCCCCAAGAATATTAGTGTATATGAATTATTAACATCCCAAAAACATGGACTTTAGTCTAAATATTTCTCCCAATATTTTGTACAGATTGGTAGCCTCTACACTCCAATATGAAGAATAACACTTACTCCTTAGCTGGTACTAGAATCTAATAGATTACACATGAGCCTGACTTTGGTCGGCTAACCCATGTACATCTAAAAGGTAGGTTCACAACCAATTACTTCTTGAAGCAATTTCTAGTATATAATTTTTGCCCCAAGGTGCCAATCAATCAACCTTTGGGCCTCCTATTGAAGGTCCTGGTTAGGTCCAACCATTATCATGATAGAATTCAATGCTTCTAACTAACAAATGAGCAAGCCCAACTTTGGCCGGCTAACCTGACCACTTGTTAAGATAGTTGCACTAAGCCATCATATTATGAATGGCAATTCCACCAGCCTAATGACCATCCGATCTTTGGATCTGCCAATTATCACCCTACTAATGGACTCATTACCATCCACTTAATGGGAGGCTAAGATTAGGTTATCCTATAACTTTGTCTTTTAAAGGACCTAATAATTCAGAGGATTTAATTCATCGTGACACATTAAGAGAAGATATGGATGTAATCATGAAACCTCCCACTAGCTCCTAGAGGGGCTCATGATCAATTGGTCCTTGGGCACCTAATACCAGTCATGACTGATTAACCTTAGTTGGCATGGGTTAACTCGAATCAACAAGTTATCTAATCAATTCTAGTTCACCACATTGTCCAGGTAAGTGAGATCAAGGGATGAGTTGCGTCGAGTAAGCCTCTTGACTTTGACACTGTTGGGGTTTCCGGTGTACCGCAGCGGAAGTGTAATTTCAAAATGATGAAATTTGCACCGAAATCCCTTAGCCAAGATCTCCTTATTTCGAATTAAAACATACATACTAACATTCAAACATAGATTGTTAGAATTAGAGTACCAACCTGTAATCGCTAATTCCAACAAAGTTGATGTTAAAAGGGCTGATTGAATTCACCAGGCGTCCAAGTGTCCGCCCTCCGATGGTGATCCACACAGAGCAGTGATCAAGACAACTCTATCTTCTTTTCAAAGGTTCCTTCTATTGAATTCTTCTTCCTAGAATTCAATTGCTTGGATTATGGCTTGAATTCCTCCACACAAAGGCTTGCTTTCCTTTCCTTGACTCCTTCTCCTCCTTCCACCAAGACCTTGGCCCTTTAGACACCCTTGTCTTGAAGAAAAAGACCTTGTCCTAAGAGGACATAGGCTTGTCTTAAGTTGGAGGAGAAATTAAGACAATGATGTCTTAATGTATGAAAGAAAGGAAGAAATCAGAACTTCTTTCTTTCCTTTACCGTCGGAGACTTTTACTTTTATTCTTGTTCAGTAGCAGAGTTTCGACAGAGGTTTACTCTGTAGAGGAAACAATGCAAGAGCAAGAAAAAAATAAAAGAGTCTTCAGGAGAGGAAGAAAGAAAAATATTATTATTGTTCTGATTTTCCCGACCCTTTAAATAGAAATCAGATAGGCGCCTACACACCTCTCCGTGATCTCTTTCTCACGCCCTTTCCAATTTCTCACGCCCCATCCTCCCATCTCATGGCCTTCCAGATTAAATCCCACGGCTCTTCTTAAAGGAAAAACCGTGGTGTTTTAAAAGGAAGGAAGTCGTGACTTTTCATCTCCGAAGAGATGTTATTTCGTGCGCCCGGGAGGAGTTAGCGCTTTCTTTCTTTCTCAAAATCCCATCAGCCATTGGATTCTCATCCAAGGGGGGAGAGATGGTGCGCTAATCACTTAAGAAGGAGGCCGCCCAAATAAAAACATCGGAGAATTTATTTGGGGCGCGCCAAGAGTCCATGCGCCATGGACTCTTTCTTAAGGCACGCCAAGAGTCCATATGCGCATGGACTCTTGGTGTTTGGCGTGAAAAATAAAGGGGGCGGGTGGGGAGGCTAGCCAAGCTACATGGCTAGCCAATAGGGTTAGCCATATTCCCGTTTTCTTAATTAGGGTCTAATTAGGTCCAATTAGAACCCAATTTGAACCAATCCGGAACCCTAATTCGAATCCGATCCGAATAGAAGCTAGGGCTTGCAACACCTGCTAGAGTGTTATCTTGCAAAGATGATTTAATTCCAAATTAAACTCTTGATCAATCCTCTTAAGTGTGTGACCCATTGGGTTCCACATCTAGCCAGCAGTGGGTTCGAATACAAGTTGACCTAATTTGATTAGAACTCTTTCTAATCGATTTAGGTCAATCCGGGCTTACCCGAATCGATCAATTAGGATTCTTCCTAACATGTGATCTTTGAACTTGATCAACCCACAAGACAAGATTGACGTCTAGCAACGTGTCATGTCTACCCGGAAGATATGGAAATTCTGGTGAAATACCAAAATTACCCTTCAGTAGAGAGTTACCGTACAATTAAATCTTTCGATCAGCCTGCACCCAAAATATAACTATGGATATGGATATGGATATATGTCAAATCCAATATTATATTTATTTCTAGCTCAATCTTATAATGATGATTCGATTATCTTGATATTAGAAACCGTCTCTAATATCTTCACTTTGATCAAAGATTTCCTGAATCATCATGCGATTGTTGACTAGCTGGATGCAATCTCCTCTTACTAAGAGTGATCGATTCCTTGTTGACCCACTCATTACCTTCATATCCAATTCACCATTCCCAGTATTAATCCTATGCATGTCTCAGTGTCATGATTAGGATTGAACCAAAGAATGGGTTCATGTACATAAGGTACTTATGGCAGTCTCAGGTCAAAAGATTACTTGTACCACTCCCACTATAAGAACCTTCTATTGACATGTAGCTAAGACTCCATTAGATGTTCTCAAGTTGGATCATATCAGTGAACTCATTCTCCAATGAGCACCCACATCCCAGTATTAGTGTCATACACAAGTGACTGTGAGAGCAGTCACCCTTTCCAGTATACCCGGGATGTGCTAGTCTTATCGGAAAACCCTGATCCCCTACTCAGAGTTCCTTTGACTAGGAATACTTTAGATTAAGGTTTTAAGATTTTAGGTCTCACTGGTATGATCTCATCATAACCCTAAAATCATAGCCCTAATCTATGGGGTTCATCATATAATAAACACAGCGTATGATAAAATAATGCCTTTATTTAGAAAAATTGTCAATTACAATGGTTTGGGAGATACAACAGAGATTGGTTTGTAGGGCATATCCCTTTCAATCTCCCACTTGCACTAAAGCCAATCGCCTTTGAATCTTAATCCCATACATTCTAGGTGGCGATCAAAATCTCGTTGTGGTAGAGCCTTAGTGAACGGGTCTGCTACATTGTTCTTTGTATCAACTCTATCTATGTAGACATCTTGTCTCTCTACTATTTCTCGGACAAGATGGAAGCGTCTCAGAATGTGCATGGACTTATGATGAGCTCTTGGTTCCTTAGCTTGAGCAACGGCCCCAATGTTGTCACAGTAAAGTGGCACTGGGTTTTCAATTTGAGGAACAACACCCAACTCTGTGATGAACTTCTTCATCCAGACTGCTTCCTTGGCGGCTTCACTAACAGCTATGTATTCTGCCTCTGTGGTTGAGTCAGCTACAGTCTGCTGCTTGGTACTCTTCCAACTCACTGCTCCACCATTTAGGGTAAAAACATATCCCGAAATGGATTTGCTATCATCAGGGTCTGATTGAAAACTAGAATCAGAATAAGCTTCTAGTTTAAGATCAGAACCACCATAAACCAGAAAAATATTCTTAGTCCTTCTTAGGTACTTAAGAATATTTTTAACTACTTTCAAATGATCCTCTCCTGGATCAGCCTGAAACCTACTGACAATGCCTAAAGCATATGCCACATCAGGCCTGGTACATAACATGGCATACATTATGGATCCTATTGCCGAAGCATAGGGTATAGAATTCATTCTATCTCTTTCTTCAGGTGTCTTAGGAGACATCCTTTTAGAAAGATGTATGCCTTGACTCATAGGAAGATAACCTCTTTTACTTCCTTCCATGCTGAATCTTTTCAGCACTAAGTCAATGTACCTAGATTGGGATAATCCTAGCATCCTCTTAGATCTATCTCTATAGATCTTAATACCTAGTATATAGGATGCTTCTCCCAAATCTTTCATGGAAAACTGGTTTGATAGCCAAACATTGACTGATTGCAACATTGGGATATCATTCCCAATGAGGAGTATGTCATCTACATACAGAACCAAGAAGACTATGGCACTCCCACTAGTCTTCTTATAAACACAGGGTTCATCCATATTTTTGATAAAACCAAATCTTTTAATAGTTTCATCAAAGCGGATGTTCCAACTCCTGGAAGCTTGCTTTAATCCATAAATGGATTTCTTTAGCTTGCATACTTGATTAGGTTTATTCTTTGAAATAAAACCTTCTGGCTGTGACATGTAGACTTCTTCCTCAAGGAAACCATTGAGGAATGCAGTCTTCACATCCATCTGCCATATCTCATAATCGTGGTATGCTGCTATAGCAAGTAAAATCCGAATTGATTTTAGCATGGCAACAGGTGAAAATGTTTCATCATAATCAATTCCCTGTTTTTGTCTAAAACCTTTAGCCACTAATCTGGCTTTATAGGTTTCAACTTGGCCATCAGCCCCAATCTTTTTCTTATAGACCCATTTACACCCAATAGGATTAACACCCTCTGGTGCATCAACCAAAGACCATACTTGGTTTACATACATAGAGTCTACTTCGGATTCCATGGCTTCTTGCCATTTATCTGAGTCAGTACTCAAGATAGCTTCCGTATAGGTCAGAGGTTCATCATTTTGAATGACTTGAGCTTCATTATTCTCAATAATAAACCCATACCTCTCAGGTGCCCGTGGCACTCTGTCGGACCTACGAGGAGGAGTTTTGTGTTCTGGTTCTGTCCTAACTATATGTTCTAATGGTTGAGAATTGTCTATCTGTATTTCTTGCACTTCTCCAAGTTCAATTGTTCTACCATTGCCCTTTTCCAAAATGAACTCTTTTTCTAGAAAAGTGGCATGCCTGCTAACAAAAGTCTTTTGTTCAGTAGGATGGTAGAATAGATATCCTCTACCTTCTTTAGGATATCCTACAAATAGACATTTATCCGCTCTAGGTTCCAACTTATGTCCAAAATTTCTTTTAACATAAGCTGGACATCCCCATACCTTAAAATATTTAAGATATGGTTTCTTTCCACTCCAAATTTCATATGGAGTACTAACAACGGATTTAGAAGGTACCTTGTTCAGAATATAAACAGCAGTTTCTAGGGCATGACCCCAGAAGGAAATGGGCAAATTTGTGAAGCACATCATGGATCGTACCATATCTAATAAGGTACGATTCCTCCTTTCAGCTATACCATTTAGCTGTGGTGTATAAGGAGGGGTCCATTCAGAAAGGATTCCATTAACTTTAAGATAGTCTAAAAACTCCATGGATAAGTATTCTCCTCCTCGATCAGAACGAAGAACTTTAATACTTTTCCCGGTTTGTTTTTCGACCATACTTTGATACTCTTTAAATTTATCAAAGGCTTCAGATTTGTGTTTCATAAGATACACATATCCGAACCTAGATAAATCATCTGTAAAAGTGATAAAATATGAGTATCCTCCTCTGGCCTGAGTTGTCATTGGACCACATACATCAGTATGTATAAGTCCTAATAACTCAGTTGACCTTTCCCCATGTCCAGTGAATGGAGTTTTTGTCATCTTACCCATGAGACATGATTCGCAAGTTCCTAATGATTCATACTCATAAGGATCAAGGAATTTTTCCTTGTATAACTTGCTAATCCTAGACTCATTAACATGACCAAGTCTATGATGCCAAAGTAAAGTATCATTAAAGTCTTTTCTTTTCCTTTTAGTATTGACATGAAAAATACTATCATTGGAAGAAAGAGTTAAGAGCCCATTGCTAAATATGCCAGAACAAATAATTTTATTAGATAACATTATTGAGCATCCAGTGCTCGTTACATCCATTACATATCCTTGTTTTAATAACAAAGGAATAGATATAATGTTCCTAATAATCTTTGGCATATAGTAACAATTCTCTAGCTCCAAGATCTTCCCTGAAGGCAACTTCAGAATATAGGTCCCTACAGCTTCTGCTTGGATGATATCACCACCAGCACCGTAGAGATTAAAGTCGCCTTCCTTCAATACTTTAAGCTTGTGGAGGTCCTGCAAAGATTTGCATATATGGTAACCACAAGCGGTATCCAATACCCAAGTATTTGATATAGACGAATTTAATGTCAATATAGTATGTATCTCATACATACCTTTTGGTGCGTCTGCCGCACCAGGCTTCACAGTTGCAAGGTAAGCCTTGCAATTACTTTTCCAATGTCCCGCTTTGCCGCAAAAGAAACAGGTTGACTGTTTTGAAGCCTTCTTTCCTTTCTTGTTCTTATTGATGCCACCCTTAGGGTTTAGTCTCCTGCTAAAACCCTTTTTGCCTGATTTCTTCTTATTGGTCTTATCAACAAGAAGAAGTGGAGCCTTTTCTTTCTTAACGTGGCTCTCTACTGTTTTTAACATATTTAACAGCTCAGGCAAGGAAGTGTTCAGTTTGTTCATGTGATAATTCAAGACAAACTGAGAAAATGACTCCGGGAGTGATTGCAGGATTAAATCCTGATTCAGCTCCCCATCCATAATAAACCCTAATTGACCTAATCTGGTGATTAAGTCAATTACCTTCAGAACATGATCCTGAACGGATGTACCCTCTGTCATCCTAGCACGGAATAACTGCTTAGATATTTCGTATCTAGCAGTTCTGCTTTGTTCTCCATAAAGCTCCTTTAAATTGAGCATTATGGATTGAGTATCCATGCTTTCATGCTGCCTCTGTAACTCATTGGTCATAGAGGCCAGTATGATACACTTGACAGTGAGGGAGTCATTCTGCCACATTTTGTATGTGGCCATATCTTCCTGTGTGGCATCATCCCCTAGTGGATTAAGACTAGGGGTATCAAGAATATAAGAAAGTTTTTCTGAACTCAGTACAATCTTTAAGTTTCTCAACCAGTCCACATAGTTTGGACCAGTCAATTTGTTGGTATCTAAGATGCTTCTCAGTGATAATGAAGATGCCATTTATCTACATTTAATTAAGAACAATACATAAGCAAACAACCATGAAATGACTTACATAATTAAATTAGGTCTTCAATTTAATTATGTCTCCCACTATTTTATCAAAAATCATAGCCCTCACTATGATAATCGAGAAGAACCCTGATCGGTTTTCTTAGTGAGATCGAGATCCTTATAATTTATAAAAGATCTTGCAGACAACACAACAAATCTTTTATAAGTTCAAAGGTAGGAAACTCTTCCAATTATATCTCATATAATTCTCAAAAATAACTTGGCCTCTAGAACATTATAAGTCTTGCAGAAAACACAACAAACCATAATGTTCTAGTTAAGTCAAGACCCTTTCATTTCTATATAGTCAATATTCAAATATAATGCCCTTGTAGATAACACAACAAGGCATTATACTGAATATACTGTAAGCATATTTTGCACTAGACCAATATTATGTCAATCACCCTATTAGGTCTTGCAGATAACACAACAAACCTAATGTGGTTCATAACACAGTAATGATCCAGCATGAAGGAAGGCCAACATATAGCATTTTTTTAACACTAAGCATATAAGTCAAGATTTAAATATAATCAAATCGGCCAGGCAAGTGGAAGAGATGTGGGAGTCCCCCCGTTGCTTTCCTAGACACCAATAAAAATTGGCCAGGTCAGTCAACGGAACCAATTAAAAACCACGATTCTCTTTACCTTCCCAGAACCACCTTTCTAGACACCGAATGATCAATTGTTCATCATGACTAGTGATGCTTATTAGTTAAATATGCTATGACTTAATATGATTTTAAGAAGAGGGCTTTATAAAATTGCCAGCACATTCTTACATAAAAAATATATCATAATAATATGAATCAGATAAACATATATGTGCTAAGTGTGTCATCATACTAGGACAACCATTTACCACATAATGGATCCACCATTATGCCAGGGCAACCTTATTTCAGTATGATGACTTCAAAACTAATCATATCTCTATAATAATTAGGGTTTGAGTGAAAAACCCTAATTAGTGGCATACATCAAAATATTAATTATCATATATGCATTCCTTAAATTATGCTAAGTGTATCAGCATTCAAGGGTTTAAAACCCTAATTTCGATACTACAACAAAAATGCATATAAATAATTTTCATATGTTTTAACTGTAATAAGGATGGCTCTGATACCACTGTTGGGGTTTCCGGTGTACCGCAGCGGAAGTGTAATTTCAAAATGATGAAATTTGCACCGAAATTCCTTAGCCAAGATCTCCTTATTTCGAATTAAAACATACATACTAACATTCAAACATAGATTGTTAGAATTAGAGTACCAACCTGTAATCGCTAATTCCAACAAAGTTGATGTTGAAAGGGCTGATTGAATTCACCAGGCGTCCAAGTGTCCGCCCTCCGATGGTGATCCACACAGAGCAGTGATCAAGACAACTCTATCTTCTTTTCAAAGGTTCCTTCTATTGAATTCTTCTTCCTAGAATTCAATTGCTTGGATTATGGCTTGAATTCCTCCACACAAAGGCTTGCTTTCCTTTCCTTGACTCCTTCTCCTCCTTCCACCAAGACCTTGGCCCTTTAGACACCCTTGTCTTGACGAAAAAGACCTTGTCCTAAGAGGACATAGGCTTGTCTTAAGTTGGAGGAGAAATTAAGACAATGATGTCTTAATGTATGAAAGAAAGGAAGAAATCAGAACTTCTTTCTTTCCTTTATCGTCGGAGACTTTTACTTTTATTCTTGTTCAGTAGCAGAGTTTCGACAGAGGTTTACTCTGTAGAGGAAACAATGCAAGAGCAAGAAAAAAATAAAAGAGTCTTCAGGAGAGGAAGAAAGAAAAATATTATTATTGTTCTGATTTTCCCGACCCTTTAAATAGAAATCAGATAGGCGCCTACACACCTCTCCGTGATCTCTTTCTCACGCCCTTTCCAATTTCTCACGCCCCATCCTCCCATCTCATGGCCTTCCAGATTAAATCCCACGGCTCTTCTTAAAGGAAAAACCGTGGTGTTTTAAAAGGAAGGAAGTCGCGACTTTTCATCTCCGAAGAGATGTTATTTCGTGCGCCCGGGAGGAGTTAGCGCTTTCTTTCTTTCTCAAAATCCCATCAGCCATTGGATTCTCATCCAAGGGGGGAGAGATGGTGCGCTAATCACTTAAGAAGGAGGCCGCCCAAATAAAAACATCGGAGAATTTATTTGGGGCGCGCCAAGAGTCCATGCGCCATGGACTCTTTCTTAAGGCACGCCAAGAGTCCATATGCGCATGGACTCTTGGTGTTTGGCGTGAAAAATAAAGGGGGCGGGTGGGGAGGCTAGCCAAGCTACATGGCTAGCCAATAGGGTTAGCCATATTCCCGTTTTCTTAATTAGGGTCTAATTAGGTCCAATTAGAACCCAATTTGAACCAATCCGGAACCCTAATTCGAATCCGATCCGAATAGAAGCTAGGGCTTGCAACACCTGCTAGAGTGTTATCTTGCAAAGATGATTTAATTCCAAATTAAACTCTTGATCAATCCTCTTAAGTGTGTGACCCATTGGGTTCCACATCTAGCCAGCAGTGGGTTCGAATACAAGTTGACCTAATTTGATTAGAACTCTTTCTAATCGATTTAGGTCAATCCGGGCTTACCCGAATCGATCAATTAGGATTCTTCCTAACATGTGATCTTTGAACTTGATCAACCCACAAGACAAGATTGACGTCTAGCAACGTGTCATGTCTACCCGGAAGATATGGAAATTCTGGTGAAATACCAAAATTACCCTTCAGTAGAGAGTTACCGTATAATTAAATCTTTCGATCAGCCTGCACCCAAAATATAACTATGGATATGGATATGGATATATGTCAAATCCAATATTATATTTATTTCTAGCTCAATCTTATAATGATGATTCGATTATCTTGATATTAGAAACCGTCTCTAATATCTTCACTTTGATCAAAGATTTCCTGAATCATCATGCGATTGTTGACTAGCTGGATGCAATCTCCTCTTACTAAGAGTGATCGATTCCTTGTTGACCCACTCATTACTTTCATATCCAATTCACCATTCCCAGTATTAATCCTGTGCATGTCTCAGTGTCATGATTAGGATTGAACCAAAGAATGGGTTCATGTACATAAGGTACTTATGGCAGTCTCAGGTCAAAAGATTACTTGTACCACTCCCACTATGAGAACCTTCTATTGACATGTAGCTAAGACTCCATTAGATGTTCTCAAGTTGGATCATATCAGTGAACTCATTCTCCAATGAGCACCCACATCCCAGTATTAGTGTCATACACAAGTGACTGTGAGAGCAGTCACCCTTTCCAGTATACCCGGGATGTGCTAGTCTTATCGGAAAACCCTGATCCCCTACTCAGAGTTCCTTTGACTAGGAATACTTTAGATTAAGGTTTTAAGATTTTAGGTCTCACTGGTATGATCTCATCATAACCCTAAAATCATAGCCCTAATCTATGGGGTTCATCATATAATAAACACAGCGTATGATAAAAAAATGCCTTTATTTAGAAAAATTGTCAATTACAATGGTTTGGGAGATACAACAGAGATTGGTTTGTAGGGCATATCCCTTTCAGACACCAACCTTGAGTTGGCCAGTTAAGAGTTAGTCCTAAAAAACCTTGATCAAGATGCCAAACTTACCTTTGACACCAATTGTTTTACCAAACTCAATTGGACCAATCTAAAGACTCAGGCTTATCACGAATCCAAAAATCAAGTCCATTTAGATGTATGTGATGGGAATTCTCCTAGGGTGCAAGGAATCATGCAGCATGTGAAAGTGAATTTCAAAACTGAAATTCTAAGCATGAAACCCTAATTGACAAGAAAACCCTAATTCCCAGGAACCCCTCATGCAATACCAATTCATGAAACATAAATGAAGTCAGAATACATACCTGGATCACTGAAATCCAATCCTTTCCATGAGGATCACAAGTGCAAGCCCTCCAACGGTGTTCCACATGAGAATGGTACCAAGGAAGAATCCTTACAGGGGTTGCTTGCTTCAACAGGACTCTTATGTCAGCCTTTTGACCTTTGACTACTTTAGGGTACCCTGTCCTACTATAGGGCTCTCTGGATACAGTCCTAAACCATTCTTAGTTTTAGGACAACCCTTCTCTAAGACCCCTTAGGCTTATGTCCTAAAACTAAGCCTTGTCCTAGTAGAAAAGACCTTGTCTTAACAAGACAAGTCTTGTCCTAAAGTAAGAAGGAGGGAGGGAGAAGTGGAAGAGCACTCAGAATATCTTTACAGTGTAAAGAAGATCTGAAACTCATATCACTGCCTCTATTTAATGTTTTAAGAGGGGCATGTGATATGTCCTCCAACAGGTTATCAGATATGATTTTTCAACACTGAAAAATCATATCCAATATGTCTCCTCATGCACCAAAAGATATATTGGCATCCATCCATTTTCCTGGACAATCTGTGACTTGCCACATGGCAAGTACCAGTCCCTGGGAAGCTAAGAGGCACCTCTTCAATCTCCAAACACTGGAGAATATGAAGAGTCCCGAAGCAGAAGGACTCTACTTTAGGGTGCGCGCCACATGAAGAGACGCGTCTCTTCATGTGCGCTTTTGCTTTCATCACTTTTCACATCCTTTCAAAAGGCCTTGACTGGTCAAACATGTCCAAGAGGCATGGGGTAAGATGAGAAGGTGCCCCATTGAAATGAGACACTCTAGTGTTTCATCTGTAGAAGGACTTTTGTCCTTCTGCGTGCACCTTCATCTCCCTCGCGCACCAAGAGTCCCTTTATTTCTTGGTCAACTTTATCCACACCCCATGAAACCTTTGACTAGTCAAAGCATATCCAATATGGATGTCAAAATAAAGAGCATTAAGTACTCTTTCCATCCATATAAATATTTTTCATATCAGAGGACTAAAGACTCTTCTAGGCCTTTTTGAATACCAAGGTGTCATTTTGGCATTAGAGTCCCAACTCAAATGGAGTCTTCAATAAAATGTCCAAAATACCAAAATAAAATTAGATCAAGCTCCGATTTGGCTATCCCCACTTAGGACTCAACCTAATTTAGGTTTTTCTTAATTAGGTTAGCCTAACTGCAAGCAAGCGGACCCAATCCAATTGGGTTAGGAATTGGGTTGCCTACATATGCTAATATGCAATCTGGCTACTCAATTAGGATCCCATGACCCTAATTAATCATGAGTGACTTCCTTGGACAACTCTCTATTGTGTGTGACCCATTGGGTTCCATGTCTAGCTAGCAGTAGATTTAGGTTTGAGATGATTCAATCCGATCGAACCCGATTGACCTAATTAGGTCAAATCGGCTCACCTTATTGTCCAATTCGAATCACACATTGAATTGACTCATGAAACCAATCCAATTAGTTCATGAAAACCCACAAGACAAGATTGACATCTAGCGACATGTCATGCCTACCCAGAAGATGAGGAATTTGATAGAAATTACCAAAATACCCTTTAGTAGTAAGTTACTGTGCAATTCAATCTTTCGATCTCCCATTATCATAATTAAGTGATGGGTATGGATAAATGTCAAACCCTAACACTTAATCATATCAAATCTTAGCTCGATCATGAGGACTCAGCTGATGACTAATTAGAAGCCACTTCTAATCTCATCCCACTTTGCAAAGATTCCTTAAGTCACTCATCAAAGAGACTACACGGGATAACATATCCTCTTACCAGGATTGATCGATTCCTTGTTGGTCCACACATCCTTCGTACAACTTCCACCATACCTATAACACCCCGTATATGTCGCAATGCCATGAATGAGTATGAACCAAAGTATGGCTTAGTGTGCACAAGGAACCATGATGACCTCTGGTCTGAAGATCACATGCACAACTTCTACTTTAGGACTTATCTTTTGACAAGGAGTAAGACTTCCATAAAATAGTCCCGGTGTGGATCAGTTTAGTATATTCATAACCTAATGAATACCCTTATCCTTGTATTAGTATCTCTACACAAGTGGCTATGAGACCAACCACCCTCATCAACTGAGCATACATAGGATAAGCTAGTATTACTGGATTCATCGATCCTCGAATTGATGGTCCAATGACTAGGAACATTCTAGATTAGAGTTTATAGGAATTAGGTCTCACTATTATTTCATCATAACCCTTATTCCATTGCATTACTCTATGGGGTTCATCATAGTCAAAAACATGACACAGCAGTATATGATGAATCTAATGCCTTTATTATAAATAATGATGTCATACATGAGTTGGAAGTTTACAAAAAGGCCCATACAATGATTGGCTCTTAGGGCATTTTTCTATCAAACTCCCACTTGCACTAAAGCCAGTCGCCCTTATACTTTATGCCCATACAATCCAAGTGGTGATCTAACTACTGCTTGGCTAATGCTTTAGTGAATGGGTCTGCTATATTATTCTTTGTGTCAACTCGTTCATCGACAACATCTTGTCTTTCTATAATCTCTTGAACGAGGTGGAACCATCTTAGAATGTGCTTGGACTTATGATGAGACCTTGGTTCCTTAGCTTGTGCAATAGCCCTAGTGTTATCATAGTATAATGGCACTGGCTGTTGTACATTAGAAACCATGCCCAATTCCATGATGAATTTCTTCATCCATATAGCTTTCTTTGCGGCTTCACTAGTAGCTATATACTCTGCCTCAGTGACTGAGTCAGCAATAGTAGGCTGCTTGGTACTCTTCCAACTCACTGCACCACCATTCAGGGTGAAGACATACCCCGATATGGATTTGCTATCATCTAGATATGATTGAAAACTAGAATCTGTATACCCTTCTTATTTCAACTCAGATCCTCCATATACTAGAAAAATATCTTTAGTCCTTCTCAGGTACTTAAGAATATTTTTCACAGCTTTTCAATGATTCTCCCCTGGATCTGCCTGAAACCTGCTCACTATGCCTAAGGCATAAGCAACATTAGGCCTGGTACATAACATGGCATACATAATCAATCATACAACTGAAGCATAAGGAATCATAGCCATCCTCTCTCTTTCTTCTGATATCTTAGGAGACATCTTCTTAGAGAGTTGTATGCCTTGACTCATTAGCAAGTAACCTTTCTTACTTCCATCCATGTTGAATCTCTTCAACACTAAGTCAATGTACCTAGATTGGGATAAGCCCAGCATCCTCTTGGATCTATCTCTATAGATCCTTATACCCAGTATATAGGATTCTTCTCCCAAATCCTTCATGGAAAACTTTGATGATAGCCAAGTTTTAACTGATTGCAACATTGGGATATCATTCCCAATGATCAGTATGTCATCCTCATATAAAACTAAGAAAACGATGGCACTCCCACTTGTCTTCTTATATACACATGGTTCATCCATATTTTTGATAAAACCAAATCCTTTGATTCTTTCATCAAAATGGATGTTCCAACTCTTTGATGCTTGCTTAAGTCCATAAATGGACTTCTTTAACTTACATACCTGGTTTGGTCTCCCACTTGAGACAAACCCTTCTGGTTGTGACATATAGACTTCTTCCTCAAGGTTTTCATTGAGGAAAGCAGTCTTTACATCCATTTGCCAGATCTCATAGTCATGGTATGCTACTATGGCAAGCAGTATCTAAATGGACTTGAGCATGGCTACTGGAGAAAAGGTTTCATCATAGTCTACACCATGTTTTTGTCTAAAACCCATTGCTACCAGCCTAGCCTTATAGGTCTCAACTTGACCATCTGCTCCAATCTTCTTCTTGAAGACCCATTTACACCCTATCGGGTTAATTCCTTCAGGTGGATCTACCCAAGGTCCAAACCTAATTGGAATACATGGAGTCCATTTCAGATTTCATGGCACCAAGCTACTTGTCGGAGTCCCTACTCTCGACAGCTTCCGAATAGGTCATAGGATTATCATCCTGTATGATACAAGCTTCACTGTCATCCCTGATGACAAAGCCATATATGAGAGATGCTTCCTGCACCCTCTTTGACCTTCGGAGAGGAGGTATGTATTGTGGCTGTTCTTGATCCATAAGAACCTCTAGTTAAGGAACTTCACTTGAAGGCTCATCGGTTTGTTGGTTCCGTTCTTCACACAACTCAAGTGAAGAATCACTACATTCTTCTTGGATAAACTCTTGTTCCAAGAATGTAGCATGCCTATTGACAATTATCTTTTGCTCAGTAGCATTATAAAAAAGGTATCTCTTACCTTCTTTTGGATAACCAACAAACTTATACTTGTCAGCCCTAGCACTTAACTTATGTCCAAAGTTTTTCTTGACATAAGCATGGCAACCCCAAATCTTTAAGTACTTAAGACTTGGTCTTTTACCATTCCATAACTTAAATGGAGTGCTACTTACTGACTTAGATGGAATCATGTTTAATATGTATGTAGCAGTCTCCAAGGCATGTCCCCAGAAGGAAATGGAAAGATCTGTGAAGCTCATCATGGACCTCACCATGTCCAACAAGGTGCAATTTCTCCTTTCTGCCACTCCATTTAACTAGGGTGTATATGGAGGGGTCCATTCAGAAATAATGCCTTTGTCCTTGAGATGGTTCAAAAACTCACTAGACAAGTATTCCCCTCATTGATCAGATCGAAGAGTTTTAATAATAAGTCCAATTTGTTTTTCAACCATACTCTAATATTCTTTAAACTTATCAAAGGCTTCGAACTTGTGTTTCATAAGATACATAACCGAACCTTGATAAATCATCGATTAAAGTGATGAAATAAGAATATCCTCCTCTGGCCTGAGTTGACATAGGTCCACACACATCAGTATGTGCAAGACCTAACAATTCAGTTGCCCTTTCTCCATATCCAGTGAATGGAGACTTGGTCATTTTTTCTTTGAGGCAAGACTCACAAGTTCCTAATGATTGAAAATCAGCAGTGTCAAAGTAATCCTCTTTGACTAACTTGTTTATCCTTGACTCACTGATATGACCTAACCGGCAATGCCAGAGATATGTGACATTAACATTATCTCTTTTTCTCTTCTTGTGATCTACAAGAAGTATTTCATCATAGAGTACTAAAGTTAGAAGACCATTCACAAAACAACCATGCCCAAATATTATATTAATATGAAGAATAGAGCAGCCACTGCTCTTTACACTTATTTCATATCCTTGTTGTAACAACAAGGGTATAGAAATAATGTTTCTTACAATATTTGGCACATAGTAGCATTCTTCCAATCTTATGATATTACCTGAAAGTAATAACAGAAGATACGTGCTCACAACTTCAGCATATATGGGTTCTCCACTTGCCTTATATAATTTGAAGCCACCTTTCTTCAAATTTCTAATTCTGTGGAGTCCTTGTAAAGATTTACAAATATGTGACCCACATGCGGTATCCAATACCCATGAATTAGAAATAGATTCACTCAATGATAAATTGGTTTATATCATGTACAAACCCCTAGATGCACCACTTGCATCTAACTTCACATTTGCAAGACAAGTCTAACAATCCTTCTTCCAATGCCTAAAAATGTTACAATGGAAATAGGCTCCATCAGCCTTCTTCCTCAAACAGTCCACATAGTTTAAACCGGTTAACTTATTAGCATCCAAGATGCCATGTAATGATAAATTTGAAGCCATATTTAATTAAAGAATAATATCAGCAGACCACTCAAGATGACATCCATAACTAGATAAGGACTTTATATCTAAGTATGTCTCCCATTATTTTTTTCAAATACCATAACCCTCAACTATGGTAAGCGAGAAACCTTCCTGGTTTTCTTAGTGGGGTTAAGATCCTTATTCCTCATGAGTGTCTTGTGTGTACACAACAAACACACATTAGTTCAAAGATAGGACAACCTTTCCAATTACAACCCATGCAATTCTCAACAATTATCTTTGCCTCTAGGACACTTATGGCCTTATGTATACACAACAAACCATAATGTCTTAGTTTAGTCGAACCATTCATTTCCATATAGCCATGATTAAATAATGTTGCCCTTGTGTGTGCACAACAAAGCAACATATCCAAACATGCTATAAAGCACAAAGTGCACCAAGACAAATCTTATATCAATTCCTAGAGTAGGCCTTGTGTGTACACAACAAACCTACTATAGTTTTGACATAAATTTGGCTTAGCATGAAGGAAGGCAAATTATAGTATACTTAATCAATTAGCATTACCAAATTAAGATTTAGATATGACCAAATTGGCTAGGTAAGTGGGAGGGGCGAGGGGGTCCCCCTGTTGCTTTCCTTAGGCACCAATTAGATTGGCCAGATCAATCAACGGAACCAATTAAAAGCCTCATTCCCTTTAGCTTCCCAGAACCACTTGCCTAGGCACCAATCGACTGATCAAACCCTAATCGGTTTTGCATCATGACTAAGCTTTTACTTTGACTAAATATGATTTTCATGAGGGCTTTGATGGTCTTAAAAACACATTCTAAATTATCATGATTACTATACTTATAACATATATAAACATGTAACATATCATCATAACATAACATCATAGCATAACATGTTATGTTAAACAAGCATATTATAACTAATATGCAAATCAAGGCATGATAAATACATAAAAATACCTTTCACCTCACTTTTTCATAGGATATGGCCATGGCGGCACCCCTACATGCCATAGGAGAACCATTGAATGGGAGGAGAGGGCCTTTAAACCCTACTTAGCTCCTATGACTGGATGGCCATAGTGACTAATCCAATCCAAAGTAGTTACTAGGTACAATCAACATGCATAATTTCATACTTGACATAATATCATGCATTTCATAAAAATTTGAAATTAAACAAATTACCTTAATATGCAAAATTCATACAATTGCATTATCATGTCATTTCAAAAATAAATCAGAAATCATATATATGAGTTTAATCGGGTCGACTCGACAGGGTTCGGGTCAGCTCGACAGGGTCCGGATCGACTCGATTGGGTTCGGGTCGGCTCAATAGTGAAATTTCATAAAACTCCAGAAATGGTTCATACTGGTATGCCATAAGGGTGGCTCTGATACCACTGATTGGAATTCTCCCAGGGTGCCGGGAATCATGCAGCATGCGGAGGTGAATTTCAAAACTGAAATTCTAAGCATGAAACCCTAATTGACAAGAAAACCCTAATTCACAAGAACCCCTCATGCAATACCAATTCATGAAACATAAATGAAGTCAGAATACATACCTGGATCACTGAAATCCAATCCTTTCAACGAGGCTTACAAGTGCAAGCCCTCCAACGGTGATCCACATGAGAATGGTACCAAGGAAGAATCCTTACCGGGGTTGCTTGCTTCAACATGACTCTTATGTCAGCCTTTTGACCTTTGACTACTTTAGGGCACCCTGTCCTACTATAGGGCTCTCTGGATATAGTCCTAAACCACTCTTGATTTTAGGACAACCCTTCTCTAAGACCCCTTAGGCTTATGTCCTAAAACTAAGCCTTATCCTAGTAGAAAAGACCTTGTCTTAACAAGACAAGTCTTGTCCTAAAGTAAGAAGGAGGGAGGGAGAAGTGGAAGAGCACTCAGAATATCTTTACAGTGTAAAGAAGATCTAAAAATCATATCACCGCCCCTATTTAAAGTTTTAAGAAGGGCATGTGATATGTCCTCCAACAGGTTATCAGATATGATTTTTCAAGACTAAAAAATCATATCCAATATGTCTCCTCATGCACCAAAAGATATATTGGCATCCATCCATTTTCCTGGACAATCTGTGACTTGCCATATGGCAAGTACCGATCCCTGGGAAGCCAAGAGGTGCCTCTTCAATCTCCAAACTCTGGAGAATATGAAGAGTTCTGAAAGAAGAAGGACTCTGCTTCTGGGCGCGTGCCACATGAAGAGACGCATCTCTTCATGTGCGCTTTTGCTTCCATCCCTTTTTCACACCCTTTCAAAATGCCTTGACCAATCAAACAAGTCCAAGAGGCATGGGGTAAGATTAGAAGGTGCCCCCTTGAAATGAAACACTCCAGTGTTTCATCTATAGAAGGACTTTTGTTCTTCTGCATGCACCTTCATCTCCCGCACGTGCCAAGAGTCCCTTTATTTCTTGGTCAACATTATCCACACCCCATGCAACCTTTGACTAGTCAAAGTATATACAATATGGGTGTCAAAAGAAAGAACATTAAGTCCTCTTTCCATCCATATAAATATTTTTCAGATCATAGGACTATAGACTCTTTTAGGCCTTTTTGAATGCCTAGGTGTTATTTTGGCATCTAGAGTCCCAACTCAAATGGACTCTTCAATAAGATGTCCAAAATACCAAAATAAAATCAGATCAAGCTCTGATTTAGCTATCCCCACTTAGGACTCAACCTAATTTAGGTTTTCATTAATTAGGTTAGCCTAATTAGCAAGCAACCGGACCCAATCCAATTGGATTAGGAATTGGGTTAGCCTACATATGCTAATATGCAATCTAGCTAACCAATTAGGATCCCATGACCCTAATTAAACCATAAGTGACTTTCTTGGCCAACTCTCTATTGTGTGTGACCCATTGGATTCCACATCTAGCCAGCAGTAGATTTAGGATTGAGCCGATTCGATCCGATCGAACCTGATTGACCTAATTAGGTCAAATCGGCTCACCTTATTGTCCAATTCGAATCACACATAGAATTTACTCATGAAACCAATCCAATTAGTTCATAAAAACCCACAAGACAAGATTGATATGTAGCAACATGTCATGCCTACTCGAAAGATGAGAAATTTGGTGGAAATTATCAAAATACCCTTCAGTAGTAAGTTATCATGCAATTCAATCTTTCGATCTCCCATTATCCCGATTAAGTGATGGGTATGGATAAATGTCAAACCCTAATACATAATCATATCAAATCTCAGCTCGATCATGAGGACTCAGCTAATGACTGATTAGAAGCCACTTCTAATCTCATCCCACTTTGCAAAGATTCCTTGAGTCACTCATCGAAGAGATTACACGGGATAACATATCCTCTTACCAAGATTGATAGATTCCTTATTGGTCCACTCACATCCTTCGTACACCTTCCACCATATCCAGAATACCCTGTACATGTCGCAATGCCATGAATGAGTATGAACCAAGTATGGCTTAGTGTGCATGAGGAACCATGGTGATCTCAAGTCTGAAGATCATATGCACAACTTCTACTCTGGGACCTATCTTTTGACAAGGAGTAAGACTTCCATAAGATAGTCCCGGTATGGATCAGTTCAGTGTATTCATAACCTAATGAACACCCTTATCCTTCTATTAGTGTCTCTAAACAAGTGGCTGTGAGACCAACCACCCTCATCAACTGAGCATAAATAGTATAAGCTAGTCTTACCGGATTCATCGATCCCGAATCGATGGTCCAATGACTAGGAACATTCTAGATTAGGGTTTATAGGAATCAGGTCTCACTGTTATTTTACCATAACCCTAATTTCATTGCCCTACTCTATGGGGTTCATTATAGTCAAAAACATGATACAGCAGTAGATGATGAATCAAATGCCTTTATTATAAATAATGATGTCATACATGAGTTGGAAGTTTACAAAAAGGCCCATACAATGATTGGCTCTTAGGGCACTTTTCTATCAGTATGGACCGATCAAACTAACTAATTAGAGTGATATATAGAGAAGAGACCTAATACAATTTTTGATTAGACTTATTCTCTATTTAATCCATTTCATCTAAACTTAGGTCTAACCCAATTAAGGACTAATTATAGCTAACCCAATTAACCCAAGGTTATGATCATGTCTCAAGATTTTTGAATCACATTCCTAAATCTTAAAAGGTTATTAGACAACTTAATTCATAATTAAGTTTATCAATTCTAATTGAAACATTTTCAATTAATCACTTCTTATTTGAAAGATTTTCAAATATGTGAAACAATTTTACGAAATATTCAAAGATTTTCACTAAACTTTTCAGTGGATTTAGATCATATCATTGTTTTAGATTATATCTAAATAAATTAAAGGTCTAGCATACAAGATTAAAACTATTTTAATCTACTAAACCTTTCATTTTTATTTTTTATAAGATCATGATGCAAGCAGCACCCTTACACGCTATAGGAGATCCCATTGAATGGGAAGAGAGGGCCTTTAAACCCTACTTCTCTCCTATGACCGGATGGCCATGGCAAATTCACCTTAATCCAAGTACTTCCTATGTGAAAGGAAACTAAGATTTCATATCTATATGTTAAATAATCATACAAATGAACCTGGCTCTGATATCATTGTAAGAAAACATTTTGTAGGCAATAGTAATGCAACTTTAAAATTTTTTAACCTTGCATCACAGCGAAAAACTAGATTAATCATATTAATCAACATATAATATTAGAACATTTCTAATATAGGCCTACAAATAGGATCATGTATGAAAATTAACATGTAAATGAAAGGCAATACAAGCATACAAAGTTGTGCTCAAATAGAATCATTCTATGTTTGATGCACATACCATAGAACGCTTCTTTAGAAAACTCACCAAGAGCCTTACTTTTAATACGATGCGACACTCGCCGGGTTGAGGAAAAGCTCACCAAAAAAGATAATTGCTTTAGAAGTTGCACACGTGTCTGACCTCTACAGGTAATCCACACCGGAGTTCTTCCTTGACCTTCTTCCTTTGAAGTGCTAGCTTTGCCAGAACAAATTGTCTTATGGACTCTTCTTCTTCTTCCCCGGGATGCTCCAGGAGATGAAGAAGCATTATGGAGGATGTAGGAAGTGCACTCAAGAACCCTTAACAAGACACTCTTCCCAAGCCTAGAACACTAGGTAGCACACATCCAAACCCAAACCTTTCTTCCCGCATAAAGGTTTCAAGCTTTCTTCTTTCTTTTTTTTTCCTCTCCTTTTTAAAGACTTTCTAGCAAATAAACTTCAAAAAACCCTTTCATTCACGTCCTCATTAAACCCACATATGTAGGTAAGTGGGGAGAGAAGGAAAGGGAAGAGTTACATAAGTTATGGGGGTTACATAACATCAAAGGCCATGGGGGTTACATCTTTTTAAATTCAACTAAATTCTAAATTTAAAACTTAAATTAAAATTTGAATTTATAATTCAAACTCAAATATGAAATTGGATGCAATAATTTAGCCCAATCATATTGGACCTAACCAGATCCCAAACTGAATCACATTCGGTTTGACCTAAAGTAGATTGCTCAATCAAATTAAGTTAATCAAGCAATCACATTGCCACTAACCCTTCAAATAATTACCAACATTTAGTAATTATAACCTTTATCACAATATTTGTAACATGATGTATCAACATTTGACAAATATTCAAATCCCTACAACTAAGTTGACTCATATCTCTAGTTGACTCCGAAATATAGATGGACAATCAAATTGTCCAAAGAGTCCAAAAATGATTCCCAATCGTTCAATAGCCGTTAGGTCAATCAGAAATCCCTATGATGTGTGACCCCATAGATTCGAACACTAAGCCGATAGTACTGCAACACTTTCAGTACTCGCCAAAGTCGCCATTTAGTAATGATACCCGGTATCCGGATAGGTCGAAGGTTACAAAGAACTATCAAGAACCAAATGGATATATAATCATATATCACAAGATGGAAGAGAAAATAGAAAGTGAATTTCTTTGGATCAAAATTTCGTGCATGTCATCAGATTACCGATGCCTATTTATAGAGAGGAATGAGGTACCTTATATGTCTCTTTCTTAGCCCCTTGATAAGATCCTTCAAGCATGAGTCTTTTGGGTGAGAGGACTTATCATGAAATGTCCTTTCATGCACCAAAAGACATATAATTGTCTTTTTATTTTTCCAACCAATTTCTCCACCTACCATGTGGCATATTTTTCATTAGATAATAGCCCAGGGGCATGGGATCCCAAGTGGCATATTCAAAGAAAATCAAGAGTCTTCAAACAGAAGAACTCTAGCCACTTGAATCCATGCCAAAATGAAGGGACACGACCCTTCATCTTGCATTCCTATTTTCTTCATGCCATTTTTTCCTATTAACTGATCAAAGCCCATCCAAAAGGGCATGGAGATAAGGAAGAAAATCTTAAATATTATCTAGAAAAGGTGATTTAGAAGTAGAAGGACTCTTGGTCCTTCTGCACCCCTTCATTCTTGGCGCACGCCAAACTTGGTGCCAAGTGTCCCTTCCACCTTGGACTCAATCACAAATAAAGGATAAAGGCCAACAAAATCTAGATAAATATTGATTAAGGCTGCCCCACTTAGGACTCAACCTAATCTAAGTTTTACCTAAATTGGTTAACCCAAATAGCAAGCTAACTGACCCAATCTAATTGGGCTAGGAGTTGGGCTAGCCAACATATGCTAGTATGTCAATTAGCTAGCCAATTAGGATCCAATGACCCTAATAAAAATACAATTGACTCCCTTGGCCAATTCTTTAATGTGTGTGACCCTTTGGGTTCCACATCTAGCTAGAGTAGGTTTAGGTCCAAGCCATTTCGATCCAATCAAAATCGATTGACCTAATTAGGTCAAATCATTCAGACCTAAGTTGCCAATTCGAACCAACTTCCGAATTGACTCATGAATCCGATCAATTTGATTCATGAAAATCTATAAGACATGATTGATGTCTAGCAATGTGTCATGCCTATCCAAAAGATGAAGAATTTGATTGAAATTACCAAAATATCCTTCAGTGAAAAGTTATCGTGTAATTCAATCCTTCGATCTTCCTTTATCCCGAATAAGTGATGGGCATGGATAAATATCAAACCCTAGCACTTAATACTTTTGAATCTCAATTTGATAATGAAAACTTGATCGATGAAAGATTAGAAATGCTATATAATCTTATCATGCTTTGGTCAAAGACTTCCTGAATCATCATTTGAAGAGATCACACGGGATAACTTATCCCTTTCCTAGGAGTGATCTATTCATTGTTGACCTACTCATTACCTTCATACACAATCCACCATATCCAGAAGCACCTCGTACATAAGATATGGGTTCATGTGCATAAGATACTATGGCAGTCTCAGATCTAAGAATCACATGCACAACTCCAACTAAGAGAACATTCTTTTGACAAGTAAGATTTCCATTTGATGTTCTCTTATCAGATCAGTTCAATGAACTCATATCCTATTAAGCACCCACATCCTTGTATTAGTGTTTCTACACAAGTGGCTATGAGACCAACCACCCTTATCATTGATCATACATAAGATGTGCTAGTCTTCCATATCCATCGATCCCTGAATTGATGATCCAATGACTAGAAACATTTTAGATTAGATTTATAGGAACTTAGGTCTCACCATTATGATCTCCATCATAACCTCAATTTCATTGCCCTAACCTATGGGGTTCATCATAATCTTAATAAGATGCAATAGTATGATGAATCAAATATCTTTTATTAAATAATATCATATATGAGCTGGAAGATAATAGAAATGCCCATACAAAGATTGGCTTTTAGGGTATAATTCTTTCAACCCAGACCTTTTGGTTGCATGCTAGGTTGATGATCACTATAACTCGACTTGCAACCATTAGACAAAGAGCTAGAAAAGATCCTTAAGATAATCCGAGCTACAAACATGGCTAAACCTGGTAGTGCTAACCATCCATGTCCATTAAGAAAATATTTTATCTCATCCTTGTACTCATCTCACCATGCATTCAAGCACCTCGTTTGGAGGCTACCCAATATGAGATCAAGTCCAGCATTATTTAGATGCTACCATCTTTTCATGGACTTGTAACGATGACCCTTATAGTCAACTAGATAAATTTCTTGAGATTTGCTTTACAGTTAAAATTTTGAATTTCTCTAACGATGCCCTTAGGAAGAAGCTTTTTCCATTTTCACTTAAGGACAAAGCCAAATATTGGCTAAGCTCTTTGGATTTAATAACTATATCAACCTGGGATCATCTTCAAAGAGAATTTCTTGAGAAGTACTTTTCTATAGGTAAAACCAACTTGATTAGAAAAGCTATAACCAGTTTTTTCCAAATAGATAGGAAATTGTTCCATGAAACATGGAAGAGATTAAAGGACCTAATTTGAAAGTGTCCACATCACGTAGTCCCAAAGTGGCAACTAGTCTAGTATTTCTATGGTCTATTAGAGAAACACAAGCAAATGGTCGATGCCTCATGTGGAGAAACTTTTATGCTAAAAATTGAAAATGAGGCATGGCAATTATTTGAGATACTAAGTAAAAATGCTTTACACCATATGTCTGCCTCATGTAATGATAGACACATTGCTTCTCAAAAAAGGGATGGAATCTATGAAGTTGGTCACTATATAGATATCCATAGCAAAATGGATGAGATGTCATAAAAGATGGATCATAGAGTAGATGAGTTGTCCGCAAGGACAGATCGTATGCTTAATATGGGACACTCTCGTACTCCACCCATGCTTATTGCACAACAAGAATCCTGCATAATTTATTCTAGCCCCACCCACTACATAAGTGACTGTCCAATCACAGTCCAGTTCCTAAATTTGTCTATGAACAGGTCTAGCAAGCCCAAGCCCAACAAGCTCATAGACTAGGAAATGACACATATTCGAACACCTACAACCCAGGTTGGTGAAATCATCCTAATTTCTCATGAAAACCATAGCCACCTATTTCCCCAATTCCATCAAAATTGAACTATCAAGAAATCAACTATAAGAACACACCTCACCCATAATACCAAAACCCTCGTCAACCATCCACCACTAGCTATGGCTCATCTTCTAAGGAGAATGTTTTGAAGATACTGGACTAGATAGAAGTCAACATTCAAACCCTCAACTCCCACTCACAATCTATCAATTCTAACATGTAATACATCATTAGGTTAGGAACATAAATTGGGTAATTAGTAGCAAATCTGGGTAGGAGGGAAGGAGGTAAATTGCCATCTTAACCTGAGAGCAATTCGAGAGGGCAATTCATGGCTAAAAGCACCAATGTCCTAGAAATCTTTTTTGAACATGCTAAATCAATCATGACTCTCGGGAACAGAAAGGTCATCAAATAGACTTGCAAACCTAATGAGACCAATCCTATACCTCTAACCTAATCTGAAACCAAATCATCTATGGACAAGGACCCCAAAGTAGAAGATGTATCGATTGCACTAAAACCACCTTACTTGCCCAAAGTTTCATTTTCTAGATGTCCTAAAAGCTCCTATTCCTATTGAGAAGAAGGGAGGAGGACTCAATGAGATGCTAGAATTAGTTAAGCAAGTCCAAATTAATCCCCCCCTCCTAGATGCAATCAAATAGATCCCAGCATATGCAAAATTTTTGAAAGATTTGTGCACCTAGAATGTAAATCTAGATCACAAATCCCAAAGAAAGTATGCCTTATGAAGCATGCTAGTTCCATCTTCCAGTATACTACCCCTCCAAAATGTAAAGATCCAGGAGCTCCCTTCATTTCATGTGTTAAAAGAATCTTTCATGTTGAAAATGCTTTCCTAGACTTAGGGGCAAGTGTAAATCTTTTACCTAGTTTGGTGTTTGAACTCTTTAGACTTGGAGAATTGAAACCTACATCAGCACCTTGTAGTTAGCTGACAAATCAATTAAAGTACCATGTGGGATGCTCGAGGATGTCTTAGTTAAGGTAGATGAGTTTTATTTTCTAGTAAACTTCCTAGTCCTCAACATGGAATTAAGTGGCAATCCAAGATAAATTTCCATTATCCTAGGCCGGCCCTTCCTAGCAATAACAAATGCATGCATCAACTATAGGATAGGAGTCATGGAAGTATTATTTGGAAATAAGAAATTGACATTGAATGTGTTTGGTGTTACTCAGGGTCCATCAATAGATAGTTGCTCTGAAATCGATATACTAGAAGACATTATAAAGAAAGCAACATCCATAATTCTTCCACAAGATCCCCTAAACACTTGCTTGGCTCATTTTGGAGGAGATGACTTTGATATAGAGGGACATATTCATGAAGTTAAACACCCTATTAGACAAACCCCATACCAAAACTATGCCTCCATGGACAATCAAGTATGAGCCATTGTCTCCATTAGCCAGTACACCTATAGCCCCATCTTTAGAATCATCGCCTATACTAGAACTAAAGTCGCTTCCTACCATACCCAAGTATATATTTCTCAGATCCAATGACACCCTCCTAGTGATTATTGCATCAGACTTGACCCCTAATTAGGAAGAATAATTGGTTGGTGTTCTATAGAAACATAAAGAGACTATCAGCTGGTCTATTATTGATTCAAAAGGAATTGAACCCTCTATCTACAAGCACCACATTCATTGCAAGGTAGATGCCAAACCACATTGAGACATGCAAAGGAGACTGAACCCTAACTAGAGAGAGGTAGTCAAGAAGGATGTTGTCAAGTGGCTAGATATAGAAATTGTCTACCCCATATGAATAGTAAATGGGTCAGTCCTACTCAAGTAGTACCTAAGAAATTAGCTATTACTATGATGGAAAATAAAGAAGGTGAATAATTGGCTACCCGTGCAACATCTAACTGGTAGATATGTATAGATTATCATAAATTAAATTCTATCACTAAGAAAAATCACTTTTCCTTACCATTTATTGATCAAATCCTAGAATGGCTTGCCGGGCAAAGCTTCATTAGCTTTTTGGATGGCTATTCAGGATATAATCAAATACCTATCTTTCTGATGATCAAGAGAAAACCACCTTCACTTGTTCCTTTAGCACGTTCACTTATCAGTGCATGCCCTTTGGCCTCTACAATGCACCCGCTACATTTCAATGGCATGTACTAGCTATATTCTCCAATATGGTAGATAAGTTCTTAAAAATTTTTATGGATGACTTTTCTGTATTTGTTACCACATTTGAGGATTGTCTTCAAAACTTATCTAAGGTATTAGAATGATGTAAGGAAACAAACCTTGTCCTAAGTTGGAAAAGGAGCCATTTTATGATTCAAGAAGGGATTGTATTAGGACATGTATCTAAAAGAAGAATTAAGGTAGATAAAGCTAAAGTATAGGTAATATCAACACTAACACCCCCAACCTCGAGTCAACAAGTACGATCTTTTCTAGGTCATGCCAAATTTTATATGTACTTCATCAAAAACTTTAGTAAAATTTTGAGATCTTTATGTAATCTGCTATCCAAGGATATACCATTTGTCTTTGATGAAGACTATTTGAAAGCCTTCCATATACTAGGAACTACTTTGATAATAGCACCAATCATAAAACTCCTTGACTGGTCCATTCTATTTGAGATCATGTGATGTCTTTGATTTTGCAATAGGTGCTCTCTTAGGCCAAAAAGTCAATAAGGAGCCCCCCATGATCTACTATGCTAATAAAATTCTTTTTGATACCCAAATGAAGTACACCATAACTGAAAAAGAGTTGCTAGCTATAGTGTTCACCTTGAAAAGTTTTGCTCATATCTACTGGGGTCCAAGGTTTTGATTTACTCTGATCATTCAGTTTTGAAATATCTGCTTTCAAAGAAAGATACTAAACTATGATTGATTAGATGGGTCATTCTTCTATATGATTTTGATCTAAAAATTCATGATAAGAAGGATTCCAAAAATGTGGTAGCTGACCACATCTTCAGAATCTTGGTTGAACATACAACGGGCACAGATGAGGTCAAGGAGAAATTCCCTGATGAATACCTTTTTGCAATCTCCTCCAACCAATCTCCATGATTTGTCCATATCGTTAATTCCTAGCAACAGGACAAATACCTCCCCATTGGATAAAATAGGAGAAAGAGTGATTCTATTCATAAGTTAAACATTACTATTGGGAGGAACCTAAACTATTTAAATACTATCATGACTAGATTATTTGGCATTGTGCCCCCAAGAGTGAAGTTTAGAACATTCTCACCTTTTGCCACTCCTTGGCATGCGGGGGACACTTCAGTTGAAGAAAAACTATAGCAAAAGTTTTGCAAAGTCGATTTTATTAGCCAACACCTTTTAAGAATGCACATGAGTTTGGCCAATACTATTTACAGTGCTAGCAAATAGGAAATAATTGAGGAAGCACATTATGCCATTAACCCCCATATTAGTAGTAAAAATCTTTGATGTTTGGAGGATTGATTTCATGAGATGCTTTTCGGTCTTATTCAGGTTCGAATACATTCTAGTAGCGGTGGACTATGTGTCTAAATGGGTGCAGGAGATAGCTACATGGACTAATGATAAGAAGGTTGTAATTAGTTTATCTAATGGAATATCATTAGTCGATTTGGTTTTTCCAAGGTGATCATTAGTGATTAGGAAGATTAAACATATCTTAAAAAAGACTATTAGGCCCAATAGAAATGTTAGGAAATATATCCCAAAGCCAATTGTCTAGCTTATAGATGGTTGAGCTATTGTTGTAATTATATATAAATTATATTGAATAAAATATTTATTCTGGCTGTTCATCATATTTTACATCTTCCTGTAATGAACACTTATGTGATGAAGTCCTTGGGACTACTTTGATGTGATACAGAGAGGATATATCATCTAGTACTTAAATTCGTTCGTGACCAAATGATACATTATCACAGGACGATAGTGTATTAGGTGTAGGTCATTGTATGTCATAGTCGTTGGTTATCCTTTTAATCAAGGAGTGTAGAAATACTGGTATGGCATGTAGGTATTATGTATGACACTTTACTAGACGTGACCCATTTATAGAATATTCTTTCTGCCAAAGAGTAGTTTGCATTAGGATATGGATATAAGTATTTCTCTGACTTGAGATCACCATGGTAGTTTGCAAGTAACTCATTGTGCTTAGGTATCGGATTACCCGGAATTCTAATCTGGTGATGAAAGATTGCTGGGTACAGTCAAGTACTTGTGTAGCAGTGGTTGGATCAAGATGGAATTAACCCCTCCAAAAGAGTTTGGAGTGAATGACTCATTATGTCTCAATTGCGTAAAACCTTGGCCAGGATTGTTCTTGTAAGCAGTTATAGGGAGTTTGAGTTTGAGACATATTGTGATGGACTATTCTAAGATTGGGCAGTTAAACCCTAAGTCATCTGGAGCTTTGAGGGTTAAAGGAATGTATTATATGATTATCATATCCATTTGGTTTTTGATAGTTGCTCTGCAACCTTCGACCTATTCGGATGCCGGGTGTCATTTCTAGATGGCGACTTTGGTTGGTACTGGGTGTCATTGCAACCTTCAACCTATCTGATGCCATGCATGAAATTCTGATCCAAAGAAATCCACTTTCTATTTTCTCTTCCATCTTAAGACAAGGCTTGTCCTTTTAAGACAAGACTTGTCCTTTAAGACAAGGCTTGTCCTTTAAGACAAGGTCCTAGGAAGAAAATTAAGAGGGGTATTCAGATTTTAAGAGAGGATTTAGAGAGGTCTCTGAGTGCCCTATAGGAGGGTAGGGATTCCAATAAAGGGAGAAGTTTGAAAGGCTTCCAGAAGAGTCCTAGTCAAATAAGCAAGCTTAGTATGAGTGCTTCCTTGGTCCGGTTCTAATATGGATCACCTCTAGAGGGCACACACTTGTGTGCCTTATGAAAATAAGGAGTATAGCACTCAAGGTATTCTTCTATAATCCTAAAGTTTTGATTTATTAGTTGTCATGGTCAAGCAATCCTAGGTTTTAGGGTTCTGGATGATTATGGTTTCAATAATAAAAATTTTAAAACTCAATCTTCTATAGTGCCCTGCCCAGAACCCAACATGGGTAAGGCAATTCTAGCTATTAAGTTTTTCATTCATTATTTTATTAGAGAAAAGAAGGGAGAAGAAAAAAGAAGAAAGATGAGAAGTCTAAAGATAAGGACCTAAGAAGTCCTAGAGCTAAGAGAGAGAAAAATTATTAGTTAAAGTTCTATGTTTATTTTAATCAAGTTAGCATATCATGGATTCTTTTTCCTAGGGTTCTTTAATTCTATACAGTTCCTAACTATTCTAAGGTTGTCTTCGAGCCCTCTATGTCAGGGGCTCACCAACCAACTATCCAAGTAAGTTTAAGGTTAGTTGGGATCCCCCCGTTGCTTTCCTTAAACACCAAATAAATTGGCCAAGTCAAATAATACAACTAATTAAGTAACCACCTTTTTTTGGGATCTTGTCCATGAACCACTTAAATACCAAGTAACTAGCTAACTCTAGCCCTGTTCAACTCTTAAGGTCCCTTATCTTGAGGAGCTCAAAAATCTTTAGGGACCAATGTCTAATTGATTTTAGATTAAAGGCTTAGGTCAATGCATTATGTAGGGTGGTGATTTGTGGACCAAGAAAAGGTGATGAAATCCTCACCTTATATTGTTTTAGGGTTTAGTACCCTTAAGATGTTTTATGAAATATGCAATGCAAAAAAAAAGATAGCCAATACAAGTGGTATGTTTGTAAGGTTTAATTAGTTTCCCTATTTTAATTATGTATTACGCAGTGTCCTTATTTTTTCCCAAATTTCTTATTTTTTATTTTTATTTTTAAATTACAACCATGCCTATGGTCCCCGGTAATGATACCAAAATTTGATCGCTGTCATGGGTAGTCAAAAATAATTCACCAACTCAAACTCTATGTTAGGGTGAGTCGGGATCGTATCCTCAGAAAAAGTTATGATTTTTAAAGAAAAGGAGAATAATTGTTATTGCATAAAAATAAAAGTAAGTAAAAAATAAACTACTCTTAAGATTGAAGCAAGTAAAAGAGATTATTTTGGAGGTTATAAGTTGATCTTGCATTGACAAATTTATATTTCTTTTATAATTTAAATGTAATAGTTTTAGAGAATTACATGTCTTCCCTCAGCACGCTCCATATTCATAGATCATGGTATGTCTCTAGGAGGTGATGCACATCATAATGCACCGATTTAGTACCTTAATTTCACTATTCTTGCGAAGCATAGTGGGAGTAAGGGTCAAATCCACAGGAACCTTTGTGTTATTTTAAAAGTAAAAAAATCTAGACATGTGTAATAGAAAAGGAAATTAGAAAGGGAATTAACAGGTAATTAGCAGTGAAAGTAATCTAGAGATGATCTATCATAGCGAGGGCATGACCTGTACTCATAGATCATGGCCCATCCCTTTTGGGAGTAGATTAGTCAAAATGATAGTAAAAATAATCAAGATATGATCTATCTTAGCGAGAGCACAACCCGTACCCGTAGATCACGGCCCGTCTCTTTTAGGAATAGATTAGTCAAGATTATAATCATGTAGAGTGACTTCCTCTAAAGCTTTGCACTACTTATAAACCTACTTTAGACAAGATAAAAAAAAGAAGAGAACATGAATTAATTGGAAGCTCTTTTCATTTGATAAAATGAGGACTACATCAAATGAACATTAAAATATAAACCTCCTTTTCCCAAATAGGCTTCCAGAGTCAACTGCAGCACATCTGAAGATGGAGCAATCCGGTGACGTGATGGAGAGTGGAGATTGGGAACCAGTGCCAGTGTAGTGGAAGTGGGAACCAAGCTAGTGCAGTGGAAGTGGTAACCAGTCAAGGATCAGAAAGATGATAGAGCAGAGAAGGGAGAGAGGTGGAATAAAAGTGGAATGGAAGAGGGATAAGAGGAGGAATAGGAGGAATAGAGGAGGAATAGGGGAATACTAGAGGAAAAGTGTGGAAGAAGAGGCTGTGGGCTGTGGGCTGTGGGCCTTGATCCATCCCTTCTGGACTCTCTCCTCACGATTTTATATGTAGTAAGCTCCAACTATCTTCTGTTTCTTCAACAAAAACTTGCCTCACCTTTCCAATCAAAATCATTGAGTTCTAACTGCATTCCCATCATTCTAACAATCTCTAACCGATCTCCAACTGAACTCCAACCAAACTCCAACCAACCAACTAATTCTAGTTCCCGTCGTTCCAACCATATGCAAATAACCTGGAAAGCATGGCATGGCCGGTGACAGGCGGCATGGCATGGCAGACGACGGGAGGTGTGGCATGGTCGGTGATGGGCAGAATGGTGTGATGAATAGGGACAGCGGGGAGAGGGCCAAAGGCTTGGGATCATGGTGGGTTCTAGCCATGGGAGGCTCTCGATGGCGAGGAAGAAGGTGCCAGCATCTTCTCTGACCGGTGATAGGTAGAGCAGGAAGTCCGATGGCTTGGGAAACATGGGATGACAGTGAAGAAGAAGAAAAGCAATAGTTTTTTCGGCCATTTTTTCGGTCATGGGAGCTTCTCCGGCTAGCAAGGGAGATGCTTGTGGCTTGGACGGCGGTGGGGCGGCATCTCCAACGAGTTTTAGCTCAAACCAAACTCTACAGTCCATGGTTCTATTTCATGGACCGCAACCATGGCAGCTTGTAGACCACGGGGTGCACGGTAGACCATTCAGCCGGTCCATGGTGGACTAGCTGCATCAAAATCCATGTTTTTTTAAAAAAATCAATTATGAGCTCATTTTAAGTCTGATTTGAGTGCCGTTTACACCATTGGACTTCTAAAATTAAGCTCTTCACATTGGTACTCTCCTTTCCTATAAATAATATATAAAAGTATTATTTTTAAGAGAATAAAGATAATTTAATTATTAAATTAATACTTTTATATATGCATATAATGTAGTTATCACACCCCCCAACTTGAACTTTGCTCATCCTCGAGTAAAGCAGATAGATTATCCATGTGTATCAACCCATCCATTAATTGGTTGTTAACCTAAGCAGCCCTCAAGGCAGATGATTCCTGGTCAGACCACTACTGAGATACTTCATCAAATTATAAATTCAACTCAATTAGTGGTCGGGTAGAGCTTATAAAGATTTATAGAGTTTTTCTTTTGCCAACTTCCACCTCACTATTTGAATCCTCTCACTTTCAAGGGTTTAGTACCTTTTAGCTAGCTAGTTTTTTTTTTTTTAAGTATAGTGTCATGTCTAAGGCTCTTAAGTGTTAGTATTCTCCCCTTTTGACATGAATCATAATGCTTACTTAGGCAAAGGGATCCGGTTACTTAGGGAGGTACCATTGCTTAACAGATTTCTTGACCTTCTCACCTTTTGATGCGAACCACAATGCTTACCTGGGTGATGGGGCCCAATTACTCAGTAAGAGTTAAAGCAAAGCTGTGAGGCGGGACTAACTTCTCTTTTCTTTCAAGGAAAAAACTTTAGCATACTTAACCTTTTGATTTATACCCCCAAAAAGTAGATTCATTATTGAGATCAATGGTTAGAAGGTTCTGAAATTACTCCATAAAATTATTTATGATCTAAACCCTACCATTTATTAAGTTTCTTTAATAATTTATCCCTCAGCATTTTTAGCATTATCTAGACCATCAAGCAATCATTGATTAAGGTGCCTATGTAACTCCAATTCGAGATAATAATTAGGTACACATAACATGATCATTTATAACCGTACTCGATGATCTAAGCGAGTCAAGTTTTTCTCTCCCCCCAACTTAATCGACATTGTCCTCAATGGAGTAGGAAAGAAAATAAGAGGTATTATAAGAAAGAATACACTTGGAGTGAGTGTGCTTTGGAAGCTGAAGAGGACTTCATGAAGTAGCAGGTATTTTTGTTGCTGTACTCCCCTCACTTTATTGTTCTTCTAAAAGAAAAGAAAGTAACTAGTTAAAAATAAAAGTATAAACTGGGTTGCCTTCTAGGAGCGCTAAGTTTAATATCTTCAGTTGGATGCTATGAGGGAATGTTACTGATATTCAACTTGGGCACATCCATCCAGATTTTTAGAAAACAAGACCGATAAGGATGCCTTGTCATCATGGCAGAAAAATATTCGTAGAGTTTTTGACGATGATTATCCCTGATCCATAGAGTACACTGGGCAAGCATGTTGGACCAAGATTTAAAAATATTCTTATAATTTGATCGATGACTAGGAAGGGATTGTGTGTGTTGGGCCAAGAGCAGGGATGGTAGCTTAAAAATTTTTGTAACTATAGAAAGATCTACCCTAATCCCTTCCTGATGGAACTTTGTCCAAGTTAATCATAAGTCTACCTCCATACATCATTTTAGAATAAAAGATAGATTTTGGAGGCATTCTCGAAAGTAGTGCCAAATATAGTGAAACCAGATATAAAATCTTGAAGATCAATATCCCTTATTTCATAAACATTCCATCCAATAGCTTGTCTATGCATCTTTAGAACACCAACTATTCAGTCTTCCAGAGTAGAGATCACTAGTAGGGTATCATTAGGTGTGATAGGAAGCGACTTCATTTTGAAATCCGGTGGTGATTCTAATAGAGGAGCTATTGGGGGGCTAGGTGTTGGCTCAACTTATTCAATCAAAAGTGGGGTGGGTTTGAAATGTGGTGAATCAAGTAGGTTATCCCTCCCTATGATATATTCATCCTCTTTAAAATTATCTACCTCACACTAAGCCATATAGGGATTTAATGACTTCTGGGGACAACTTGGAGATATGACTTCTTCTGTTATGTCATTATATTGTAGCTCTTAGGGATCCTCAATTAATTCCATCATATAATCAATTTTTTTTCCATCCCATAAAATGGAATTGATGATTCAAGGCACTTGGGAAGGGAACTATTAGTGAGTGAGATGATGATGGAAAGAGGTCATCCCACCATTCTACCTTAGTTGAATCATCCAAATTGGGTTCTATGATAGTGTAGGGTTGTTCTGTAACCAATTCGTTCCCGAGAGCTATGATTGATTGTTCAGAAAAAATTAAAGGGTCCTTAGAATCTTCAACTTGGTAGTATCACTCTAAATTACTCTCGGACTGACTAGGCAATATTCCTACCTCCTCTTTATTAATTTTAGCTATTAATTGGTCAGTCTAATTTATAAGTTCATTAAGAGATTGTTGCTGAAACATGATTGATTGCTGCTGTAGCATAATCCTATCGATAGATTGTTGGAATTGAGCAGTCCAGTCGACATCTGGGTTGATTGGTTGGAGAGGTGGGGTATGACTAATTTCTTCGATTTAGTTTATGGCTTGCAAAACCTTCTCTTGAAATGGTAAACTATAATTAGGAGAAGGTTAATAATATGGATAGGGCTGATCATAATAAGGCCCATCTACAAATGACGGTCTTTGTGGTACCGAGGGAACCACTGGGTGTGGTTGCCATGACAAATCTGGTTGAGTCCCCAAACCTTGGTTGTAAGCATTGAAGTGTGGGTTTTCTCCTGGTCTATAAGCCATATAAGTTTGATCTTGGTAAACTTGGTTATATTTAGACTCAGGAAATTGATATATGGCTGGGCACTCACTTACAAAGTGAGTTGGATTTGGATATGTGGAGCATGCCTATTATGCAAGAAAAAAGGATTGAGTGGAAGAGTGTCTCAAAGTTTGTAGAAGATCGAGTTTATAGGATATGGCATCAAGGGCATGGGACAACTTATCCACTCCACTATTGGCATACACGTTCCTAGCACTTCTCTGATTCATTGGATTGTTTTGATGATTTTAGAATATTTAATCAAAGGTCCTAGATCAGAGCAATCCTCTTCTAAGGTTTTTTTTTCTATAGAGGAGAGGAGGAAAGAAGAAAGAAGAAAGACAGAAAGAAAACTAAAGGTGAGAGCCTAAGGGGTCCTAAAGCTAAGAGTGATAGATAAGGAGTATTAGTTAGAGTTTTAGGTTAATTGCAAACAAGTTAGTAGTTAATGGACTTTCTATCCTAGGGTCCCTAATTCTAGATAGCTCCTAACTATTCCAAGGTTGTCTTTGAGCACTCCAAGCTCAAGATCAATCAACTGACTTGGCCAGGTAAGTGTAAGGCTGGTGGGGGTCCCCCCATTGTTTGCCTTAGACACCAATTAAAAACTGGCCAAGTAAGCGAATAAAACCAATTAAAGAACCACCTTCCTTCAGGCTCTTATCCCTGAACCACTTGCCTTAGACACCGAGAAACTCCCTGATCTGAACCCGATTCAACTCTAGGGTTTCCTTGTCCTAGTGAGCTCAAAAATCCTTAGGGGCCAACATCTAATTGATCTTAATTTTAAGGCTTAGGTCAATGCAATATGCAAGGTGGTTGTTAGAGCTATCAATGGGTCAGGTTCAGGTTAGAACCCAATATCTAGACCCAGACCCGATCTTAGCTACTAGACCCAGGCCCAGATTTGAATATCCAATAGGTCTAATTTTAAAGTACCAGACCCGGACTTGAATGGATCTCGGGTATCCAGACCTGAACCCAGACCCGAATAGCAGGAATGACAATGACAAAACTACATAGATGAAATACCAAAATTAGAAATGCACCACACCAGGAAGATGAAACCAAAGATGGGACATTCCAGTAGCTGCAGTAGTCAATGGGGGACGATCGATGATGTTGGTCACCGACGGAGATTGGATCCAACTTCCAAGAATGGTAGCTGTGGCCTGCAGGGGGTCGACCATCGATGTCGAGCACTCAAGCTGTAGGGGGTGTCGATGTTAGGGTAGCATGGCCAACAGGGATTGGATCCGGCGAAGGCAGCACTGCAGGGGGTGTTAATGTCATGACTGATTGAATCAGAGTGCTGCATGACATTGTCTTTCATCATTGCCCACCTACAAGAGGCATATACAAAGAATGGAGATGAAGCGATCGTGCCATTAGAAATCTCCAAAGGAAAAACTGTGTAAAAGATAAAGAAAAAATTAAAGACTGAAAAAATTTCAAGGAAAAAATAATGAAATTAAAACAATTCGACTCAAGACAAGGATTGCATAAAGGTGGAATTGGGAACTCAGTGGAAGGAGAAGTCATTTAATAATTGAGGAAGGCTCACAGTGAGATGATGATGCATCTCGTCACTGCCCACACCTCTATTCTAAACTCATCATCGCTTCAATTCCTCATCACAAACCTTTTTTCCAAAAAAAAAAAATTGAAGAAACAAAGACCAACCGGTTACATAGTAGGTAGAAATTTATCAAAATTAAAAACTAAAGAGAAACCTCAAATTTTTTTTTTCAAAGAATAAAGATTTTCAGCATCAAAAGGAAATATTCGAATGAAAAATAAGATAGAAAGACAAGAAAAAATACAGGAGCTTCGATGTGTGTAACAACAGGAGATTAGATCATGATGCACGGCCTTACTAAAATTTGCTAAGATCTTTGAGATCAATCATCATCAGCCGATGAAGAGAACCACGCATTCAAGAGATCGGAGGAAAAGGAGAGGGATGGTGATGAGAGGAGAAGGAAGGAGATGGTGATGGGAGATAGGAAAGACCTAGGGCAAACAATAGGGCTAGGGAAGGGAGAGCTGGAGTGGTAGGCAGTAGGTCGATGCTGGAGGCCCGGAGTAGCAGAGCGGCTAGCGAGCAGCGAGGGATAATGTCTGCCATCAAGCAGTCCATCGTCGAGGGGGGGGAGGCATTGGCCATCGAGGGGTCTGCCATCGAGGGGGGAGGTGTCAGCCATCGAGGGGGGAGGCCGATGTTGGAGGCTTGGAGCAGTAGAGCGGCTAGTGAGCAGCGAGGGATGATGTCGTTCGTCGAGGGATCCACCATCGAGGGGGGGAGGCATTGGCCATCAAGGAGGGAGAGGTGTCGACCATCGAGTGGGGGGAGCCATCGACCATCGAGGGGGATTGAGGATTCGGTGGAAGGGAAAAAAGGCTAGGTCATGAATGGAGGAGGTTTTTTATAGTAAAAGCAAGATTTTATTTTAAACCATTGGATCATGATCTAACATTCCATATATATATATATATATATATATATATATATATATATTATTTTATATAATCGGGTCCCGGGTCTATCGGGTCTGGATATTACATATCCAGACCCGGATCCATTTAATTATGGGTAAACAGGTCCAGATTTAGACTCAGACCCAGACCCGTTGAGTAAATACCCATGGGTGTCAGGTCTGGACATGACCCATTCACAGCTCTAGTAGTGGTTTGTGGGCCAACGAAGGGTAATGACGTCCCCACCTTATGTTGTTAAAGTATTTAGTGCCCTTAAGATATTTTATAAAAATGCAATGCAAAGAAAATAGATATTTAGTAAAAGAAGTTAAGAGAGTAGTTAAAAAAAATGTAGCATCTTTTTTTTTACTTTTATTTATTTATTATTTTTTAATTCGATGGTTAAGTGTCTAAACTCCAACCAAGTCATGAGGGTGTCAAAAAAAAATTTAAGTGTTCAATCATACATAGAAAAATATTAACAAACAATTTTTTTTTAAATTTTGATTTTTTTTTGTTTCTTTTAAAATAATGCCAAAAAGTACCCCGAAAACGATGCCAAAAATCTGATGCGCATCACAATGCACCGATTTAGTACCTTAATTCCATTATTCTTGAAAAGCGTAGTGGGAGTAAGGGTCGAATCCATAGGGACCTCTGAGTTATTTTAAAAGTAAAATAATCAAGACATGTGCAATAGAAAAGGGAATTAGAAAGGGAATTGACAGGTAATTGGTAGTGAAAGTAATCTAGAGATGATCTATCTTAGCGAGAGCATGACCTGTACCATAGATCATGGCCCGTCCCTTTTGAGAATAGATTAGTCAAAATGATAGTGAAAATAATCAAGATAACCTATCTTAGCGAGAGCATGGCCCATACCTGTAGATCATCATAGAAAAGTGCCCTAAGAGCCAACCATTATAAAGGCCTTTTTGTAAACTTCCAACTCATGTATAACATATTTTTCATATTAATAAAGGCATTTGATTCATCATATACTGCTGTGTCATGTTTTGTTGATTATGATGAACCCCATAGAGTAGGGCAATGTAATTAGGGTTATGATAAAATAACAGTGAGACCTAATTCCTATAAACCCTAATCTAGAATGTTCCTAGTCGTTGGACCATCGATTCAAGGATCGATGAATCTGGAAAGACTAGCTTATCTTTTGTATGCTCAGTTGATGAGGGTGGTTGATCTCAAAACCACTTATGTAGAGACACTAATACAAGAATAATGGTGCTCATCAAGGTATGAGTATACTGGACTGATCCACACCGGGACTATCTTATGGAAGTATTACTGCTTGTCAAAAGATAGGTCCTAAAGTAGAAGTTGTGCATGTGATCTTTAGACTTAAGGTCACCATGGTTCCTTATCCACACTAAGCCATACTTTGGTTTATACTCATTCATGTCATTGCAACATGTACAAGGTGTTCTGGGTATGGTGGAAGGTGTACGAAGGATGTGAGTGGACTAACAAGGAATCGATCTTTCCTGGTAAGAGAAATTGTTATCCTATTTAATCTCTTCGATGAGTGACTTAAAGAGCCTTTGATCAAAGCTGGATGAGATTAGAATTGGTTTCTAATCAGTCATCAGCTAAGTCCTCATGATTAAGATGAGATTCGATATGATTAAGTATTAGGGTTTGACATATATCCATACCTATCACTTAATCGGGATAATGAAAGATCGAAAGATTGAATTGCACGATAATTTACTATTGAAGGGTACTTTGATTATTTTTACCAAATTCCACATCTTTCAGGTAGGCATGATATGTTGCTAGATGTTAATCTTGTATTGTAGGTTTTCATGAACCAATTGATTTGGTTTCATGAGTAAATTCGATGTGTGATTCGAATTGAATAATTTGGTGAGCCAATTTGACCTAATTAGGTCAATCGGGCTCGATCGGATCAAATCGGCTCGAACCTAAACCTACTGCTGGCTAGATGTGGAATCCAATGGATCACACACAATAAAGAGTTGGCCAAGGAAGTCATTCGTGATTTAATTAGGGTCATGGTATCCTAATTGGTTAGCCAGATTATACACTAGCATGTGTAGGCTAACCTAATTCCTAACCCAACTGGATTGGGTCCGGTTGCTTGGTATTTGGACTAACCTATTTGAGGGAAACCCAGATTAGTTGAGTCCTAAGTGGGGCAGCTTAAACCAGGCTTTATCTGGTTTTATTTGGACTTAAAATGACACTTGAATTAGAGTCCAAGTGGGCGTGGACTCTAGGCACCTCTTGGCGCGCGCGGGAGATGAAGGTACGTGCAGAAGGACTAAGAGTCCTTCTACAGATGAAACTCTGGGAGTTTCATATCTGGAGCACCTTCTCATCTTATCCCCATGCCTCTTGGATAATAATGGACTGGTCAAAGCAGGTGGTTTTTGCATGAAAAGGCTTGGTGCATAATGAGGAGACGCGTCTCTTCATTATGGCGCTAATTGAGATCAAGAGTCCTTCTGTTTGAAGGCTCTTGAATTTTTTCTGATGCAATATTTCAAAAGTCACGTCCCTTGGCTTCAAATTGACAGGTATTTCCAAGTGGCAGAAGGGGATTAATTGATGGAAATTGAAGAGACAAAAAGGTGTCTCTTGATGCATGAAAAGGGCTTATCATGATATGCTTATCCATCCATAAGACTCCTTCACATTGAAGGGTCTTATCAGATGGTTGCAGAAGAGGCATATTAGGTGCCCCAATCCACATTATAAAAGGCACAATACTCTGATGACTTGGCAATTCTTTTCTGATAAAAAAGGAATGCCACCTGTTATTCTTCTCTCCCTTCCTTAAGACAAAGCTTGTCTTTTTAAGACAAGGCTTTTTTCTCTATAACAAGTCTTAGATTTTAAGACATAAGCCTAGAGTGTTCTAAAGGAGGGATATCCTAAGTCTAAGAGTGATTTTGGAGAGCATTCAGAGTGCCCTACAGTAGGACAGGGTGTTTTATAGTGGTCCAAGGTCCAAAGGCTGCCCTAAGAGTTCTGTTGTAGTAAGCAACCCGGTAGGGATTCTTCTTTGGTATAATTCTTGTGTGGATCACTGTTGGAGGGCTTGCACTTCGGAGCCTCATGAAAAAGATTGGATTTCAATGATCTAGGTATATTTTTCTGACTCCATTTATATTTTATTAATTGGTATTGCATAAGGGGTTCCTGGGAATTAGGGTTTTCTAGCCATATTAGTGTTTCATGCTTAGAATTTTGTTTTGAAATTCACTTCTGCATGTTGCATGATTCCTGGTACCCTGGGAGAATTCTCATCAGTGGTATCAGAGCTATCCTTGTGGCATACTAGTTATGAACCAATTTTGATTTAACTCGACAATAACTTGAAAGAAATAATTAGGGTTTGATTTAAAAGGTAAAAGAAAGCAAAAAGGTAGGTTTAGGTTAGGGATTAACTATAAAAACATAAAATCGGAAGGTAAAACTTGGGAAAAATGATTAAAAATAGTGAAATCAAACAATGCCAAGTGAAATTGAATTTTTATTTGGTAGAAAATCGGTTTAAACAAGGAAAAAACATCAAATGGTTGATTTTATCCCAAAAACTTCAATCCAACGGTGAAACCGTGCGGAACAAATGGCAAAATGAGGCATAAACAATAAAATTAAACACATAATCCATCTCAATGAGAGAAATCCAAGAAACTCGAACTCAAATCCATGAAAAATAGGATTTTCGGCCAAGAACCTTCAAAGCAACAGTAAATCGGTAGAAAACAAGGTAAAAGCTAGAGTTTTGAGGTAAGGAAACGGTCCAAAATAGGAAAGAATCCAAGAAAAAATGACAAAATGGTTCACCATAGATAAGGAAGAAAAAATAACCCAAAACCTATGAAAAATAGGGATTAAATGGAATACAAGAATGAAATCGAAGAAAAATACGGATTCATGGTTTGAATGAGAGAAAAGAGGGAGATAAATACCTTGAATCGAAGGGACAATGGGGGAAATCAATTGTTTCGAAGGTTAGAGGATGGTAGGGGACCACTAGGGCACTTGGGAATGGAGGGTAATAAAAAACAAAAGGGTTCAGACAAGCCCTAAAAATTTTGAAATTTTTGTGAGTGTCGACACTTCAAATTTCTCAAGTGTCGACACTTGGTCAGGTGTCGACACTTCGCAAAATCCAAGTGTCGACACTTGGCCAAGAAACTTCCAAAAAAAATCAAAATTTTTCAAAAAATCAAGGGATATTTTGAAAAGTTTTGGGACTCAGTAAAAGTGATTTTGAGTAAAAATAAATTGGGTAGAGTGGAAATTGAGAGAGTTCTAAGAGAATGGGTCAATGATTCCTAACTCTCTTCTAATCTTACAAAATCTCTCTTCACTCAAGGGTTTGGTAAACGCATAAGTTAGTTGATCATCAGTACACACAAATTCAAGCATCACATTAGAGTTTTGTACATGATCTCTTATGAAATTATGTTTATTTCAATGTATTTACTTCTTGAATGTTGTACAAGATTCTTAGTTAGATTGATTGCACTAGTATTGTCATATCTTATAGGTGTCTTAATTAGTTTAATGCCAAAATCTTTGAGTTATTGTCTAATCCATAGGATTTTAGCACAACAGCTTCCAGCTATTATATATTCGGCTTTTGTCATAGATAAAGCAACCGAATTCTTTTTCTTGCTACTCCATGAGATCAAATTAACTCTAAGAAACTGACAAGTTTCACTAGTACTTTTACGATCAAGTTTACACCCAACAAAGTTAGCATCAAAATAAGCAATCAATTCAAATGAAGAATCTCTAGAGTACCAAAGACCAATATCAATTATGCCAGACAAATATCTATGTATACGTTTAACAGCCAAAAGATGAGACTCTTTAGGGACAGACTGATATCTTGCACACATACAAACACTGAACATAATATCTGACCTACTAGAATTAGATACAATAATGAACTTATCATTCCTCTATAAAGCTTTTGGTCAACAGATTTACCTGATTCATCTTTGTCAAGCTTACAAGAGGAGCTCATTGGTGTACTTAAAGGCTTGGTGCTCTCCATCCCAAACTTCTTCAGAATTTCTTTTGTGTACTTAGCTTGGTTGATGAAGATCCCCTCTTTGGTTTGCTTTATCTGGAGTCCAAGGAAGAAGTTAAGTTCTCCCATCATGCTCATCTTGAACTCATCCAACATTAACTTTGCAAACTCTTGACAAAGAGATTCGTTAGTAGCACCGAATATGATATCATCCACATAAACTTGTACTACTAAGAGATCATCATTCTTTTTTTTTCAAAAATAAAGTAGTATCTACATTACATCTAGTAAAATCATTTTTGAGCAAGAAAGAACTTAAATGATAATACCAAGCTCTTGGAGCTTGTTTCAAACCATACAAAGCTTTATGAAGTTTAAAAACATGGTTTGGAAATTCATGATTTTCAAAACCGGCTGGTTGTTCAACATAAACTTATTCTTCGATAAAACTATTCAAAAAGGCACTTTTGACATCCATTTGAAATAATTTAAAATTTATAAAATAAACAAAAGCTAATAATAGCCTAATTATCTCAAGTCTAATAATAGGAGCAAAGGTTTCATCAAAATCAATCCCTTCTTCTTGATTGTATCCTTTGACAACTAGTCTAGCTTTATTTCTAGTAACAGTTCCATTTTTATCAAGTTTGTTTCTAAAAACTCATTTTATGCCAATAATTGAAATATTTGAAGGTCTATCTACTAAAGTCCAAACATTATTTCTTTTAAATTGATTAAGTTCTTCTTACATAGCATTAATCCAATTACAGTCATTTTCAGCTTTTTCAATAATTTTAGGTTTTATTTGAGATACAAATGCTAGATAATCATAAATATTTCTAAGAGATGATCAAGTACTTACACCTTTAGATGGAACACCAATGATAAGTTCTTTGGTGTGTTCATAAGCATACCTCTATTCTTTAGGTAGAGGATCAGGTAATGAAGTAATTTCATTTTCTTGATCTTGTCCTCTTTCATTGTTATGATCATCTTCTTGCTCCTTGATAGGTTTTTCATTGTTGTTCACCTCTTCAGTTCTTTTGGTACCTGTTTTATCACAAAGCACATCTTCTTTTCTAGAAGATTTCTGATTAGATTCATCAAATACAACATGTATGGATTCTTCAACAACAAATATTCTTCTATTGAATACCCTGTATGCCTTGCTAGATGTAGAGTAGCCTAGGAAGACACCCTCATCTGACTTGGCATCAAATTTGCTTAAATTATCTTTACCATTATTTAAGATAAAATAACGGCATCCAAAAACTCAAAAATATCTTATTGAAGGTTTTCTACCCTTCCAAAGCTCATAAGGTATTTTCTTTAAAATCGATCGGATTAAAACACGGTTCAAAACATAGCATGCAGTGTTTATGGCTTCCGTCCAAAAATATCTAGGTAGGTCATTTTTGCAAAGCATGGTGTGTGTCATTTCTTCAAGAGTTCTATTTTTTCTACCACCTCATTTTGTTGAGGTGTCCTAGGTACAGAAAAATTATGATGAATACCATTTTTACTACAAAACTTATCAAATTTATAATTTTCAAATTTGATTCCATGGTCACTTCTTAAAGATACAATAGAAAAACATTTTCCATTTGAAACTCTTTTATGAAATCTAATGAATGCAAAAAATGTTTCATCTTTGTGTGCTAAAAACATGACCCATGTAAAACGTGAGAAATCATCTACAATAACTAGACCGTACTTCTTACCTCCCAAACTAAATGTTCTAGTTAGCCCAAAGAGGTCCATATGAAGTAACTCTAAGGGTCTAGATGTAGAGACTACTCCTTTTGGTTTAAAAGATAATTTGATTTGTTTTCCAAGTTGGCAAACACTACAAATTTTGTCTTTTTTCAAAACTAAGTTTAGGCAAATCTTTTATCAAATTCTTTTTACTAAGTTTTGAAATCAAATGCATACTAGCATGTCCTAGTCTACGATGCCAAAGCTAACTAGTTTTATTGATCTTGGCTTCCATTACCATTAGACATTAACCATTTTGAAAAGGAAGATCTTTAAGATCAACCATATAAATATTGCCATGCCTATGACCAATGAACTTGATGCCATTGTCATCTGAACTGGAAACAATGCACATGGAAGATTCAAAAACAACTTTAAAATCTTTGTCATAAAATTAACTAATAGTAAGTAAATTGTATTTCAAACCATCAACATACAAAACATTATCAATGTAAGTAGAGGGGGTGATATGGACTTTACCAATTTTGACAATCTTGCCATTTCCATTATCACCAAATGTTACATTACCACTATTCTGATATTCAAGTGATGAGAACTGCTCCACATCTCTAGTCATGTGCCTTGAGCAACCGCTGTCAAGGTACCACATCCTTCTTTTATTAGTTGCAAGGCACGCCTATAAATAAAATCAGGTGGAGACTTTAGGTACCTAAGTCATCTTGGGTCCTTTTAGGTTAGTGGTAATGGTTCCTTTTGGAACCCAAACTTTCTTAGCATTGCTAATTTTTCTTTTATTGCATAAGTAAGATTTATGTCCTACAATACCACAAGTATAGCAAGTAATAGATGATGATGTAGGCACAAAGAAATTCTTGAAAAACTTTTACCATTTTTGAGTTTTCAAACCTAGACTAGCTTTGTTAAAAATAACCCTTTGATTATTTAGAAGCATGTTCAATTTTTCAGAACTGTATGTAAATTTTTCAACAAATGGTTTTAATTTTTCAAGTTCTTCTTTGTACTTTTTATTTTCTTGCAAAATGTCACTATTTTGTTTTGAATAGTTTTCATTTGATACAGAAGCATTTTTCTTTCTCAAAGCTTCCTTTTCTTTTTTAAGGAGAATAATTTTATCATTTAGCTTTTTATTTTGAAGAAGTAAGTAATCATTCTCAGTTAAAAACTTGTCATTTGCTTTAACTAAATCTAAATTTTGCCTCTTTAGTTCTTTATGCTTTAATTTGAGTTTTTAAAATTCAATAACTAATTCATCAAAAACTTCATGCAACTCATCAAAAGTAAACTCATTTTCATTTTCGGAAAATACCTCATCATTATCGGCCATCAAATAGAAGTTTGCAACTTCTTGCTATTCTTTCTCAGAACTGGAGTCCTCGCTATCACTTCAGGTTGCCATCATAGCCTTCTTTCTTAATCTTCTTTTGCTCTTTTTGAGTCGGGGCAGTCCATCTTGAAATGGCTCGATTTCTTACACTCAAAGCATGTGGGCCGCTCTTCTCTTTCTCCTTCTCCTTCTCTTTCTAGGCTCTTCTTTTAGAGGTTTCTTCTTGAAGTTATACTTCTTCTTTCTCATGAACCTCCTGAACTTTCTAACCATGAGAGCCATCTCATCTTCTTCATCTTTTCTTCGGACTCATCGCTAGACTCCTCTCTTGTGGTAGACTTGAAAGCGATCACTTTCTTCTTCTAGTCAACATCCATATTCTTTTGCTTTAAGGAGAGCTCATATGTCATCAATGAGCCCAACAATTGCTCGAGAAGAAGAGTGTTGACATCCTTGGCTTCTTCTATAGCAGTCACCTTGGCATCCCATGAAGCCAAAAGAGACCTGAGAAGTTTGTTTACAAGTTCACCGTTAGATATAATCTTTTCTAAGCTTCTCATGCCATTCATAATATTTGTAAACCTAGTATACATCTCACTTATAGATTCAGTAGGTTACATTTTGAATATTTCATATATGTGAATGAGCATGTTAACTTTAGTTATTTTCATTTTGTATGTACCCTCATGGGTAACCTCAAGTGTATTCCATATTTTCTTAGTGGAGAGACAGATAGAGATTCTATTGAATTCACTCGGATCTAAAGAGCAAAACAATAGATTCATAGCCTTAGCATTAAGCTCTATTTGCTTAATGTCATTCTCATCCCAATCATCTTCCATTTTGGGAGTGGGAATGCCATTAGTCAACATAGTAGGCTGATGAGGACCTTTGATAATTATCCTCCAAAGATTATAATCAATGGCTTGTATGATGTATGCCTTAACTCATGGGCAAGTAACCTTTCTTACTTTCCTCCATGTTGAATCTCTTCTACACTAAGTCAATGTACCTCGATTGGGATAAGCCCAGTATCCTCTTAAATCTATCTCTATAGATCTTTATACCCAGTATATAGGATGTCTCTTCCAAATCCTTCATGGAAAACAACTTTGATAGCCAAGACTGATCGATTGCAACATTGGGGTATCATTTTCAATGATGAGTATGTCATCGACATACAGAACCAAGAAAATAAGGACACTCCCACTTGTCTTCTTGTACATACATGGTTCATCCACATTCTTGATGAAACCAAACTCTTTGATTGTTTTATCAAAGTGGATGTTCCAACTCCTCAATGCTTGCTTTAATCCATAAATGGACTTCTTAAGCCTACATACTTGGTTTGGTCTCTCACTCGAGACAAACCCGTCTGGCTATGACATATAGACTTCTTCCTCAAGGTATCCATTAAGGAAAATAGTATTTACATCCATTTGACATATCTCATAATCATAGTATGCAGCTATAGCAAGCAATATCCAAATAGACTTGAGCATGGCTACTGGTGAAAAAGTTTCATCATATGTCTTTACATGACCTTCTGCTCCAATCTTCTTCTTGAAGACCCATTTATATCCAATTGGGTTTAGTCCCTCAGGTGGATCTACTAATGTCCAAACCTGATTAGAGTACATGGATTCCATCTCGGATTTCATAGCTTTTAGTCATTTGTCAGAGTCTCCACTCATGATAGCTTCTATATAGGTTACAGGATCATCATCTTGTATGATATTGGCTTTATTATCATTCCCAATGATAAAGCCATATCTGAGAGGTGCACTTCACACTCTCTCTGACCTATAGAGAGGTGTGTGTTGTGGTTGTTCTTGAATCTTAGGAACATCTAGTTGAGGAATTGTTTCAGGTGTAGGTTGAACTTCTTCAAGTTTAAATATCCTCTCATTGCCCTTTTCTTGGATAAACTCTTTTTCCAAGGATGTGACATGCCTACTGACAAAGACCTTTTGCTCAATAGGGTGGTAAAAAAGGTATCCCATACCTTTTTTAGGATATCCTACCTACATTTGTCAGCCCTAGCACTTAGCTTATGTCCAAAAATATTCCTGATATAAGCAGGGCAACTCCAAATCTTAAAATATTTAAGACTTGGCCTTTTTCCATTCCATAATTCATATGGAGTGCTTTTAACTGCCTTTGTTGATGGAACCCTGTTTAGTATGTGGATAGCAATCTTTATGGCATAACCCTAGAAGGATACTAGAAGATCTGTGAAGCACATCATGGATCGTACCATATCCAATATGGCTCGGTTCCTCCTTTCTGGTACGCCATTTAACCGTGGCATATATGGAGGGGTCCATTTAGAGAGAATTCCTTTGTCTTTAAGATGATCGAGAAATTCACTAGACAAGTATTCTCCTCCTCTATCAGATCGAAGAAATTTAATACTATGCATAGTTTGTTTCTCAACCATACTTTGATACTCTTTGAATTTTTTAAAGGCTTCGAACTTGTGTTTCATAAGATACACATATCCGAACCTTGATAAGTAATCAATAAAATTGATGAAATAAGAGTATCCTTCTCTGGCCTGGGTTGTCATAGGACGACACATCTGTGTACTACACCACCTAACAACTCAGTTGCCCTATCTGCATGTCCAATGAATGAAGATTTGGTCATCTTATCCATGAGACAGGACTCATAAGTTCCTAATGATTCATGATCAAAAGGTTCAAAGAAGTTTTCTTTGTACAACAAGTTTAGCCTAGACTCACTAATATGACCCAAATGGCAATGCCAAAGATATGTGACATTTATATCATCTCTCTTTCTTTTCTTGTTTTCAACAAGCATAACTTCATCATTAAGTGATAGAATCAAAAGACCATTAACAAATGTACCACAACCAAAGAACTTCTTTGAAAAGAAGATCGAGCACCCATGGCTCGAAATATTTATTCCATAACCTTGTTTCAATAACAAAGGTATAGAAATAATATTCTTTATAATGTTGGGTACATAATAACAATCTTTTAATTCAAGAATATTTCCCAATGGCAATAACATCGATAGGTGCCAACAGCTTCAGCATGAATGGGATCACCACTCATGCCAAACAGCTCAAAATCACCCTTCTCCAAGCTTCTGAGTCTTTGTAACCCTTGCAATGACTTGCAGATATGAGACCTACATGCGGTATCCAATATCCATGTATCAAAAGCTGAAGAACTTAATGATAAGTTTGTTAGTATCATGTATAAACTTTTCGATGCATCACTAGCATCCTGCTTTTGACTTGCAAGATATAACTTGCAATTCTTCTTCCATTGCCCTTGCTTTCCATAATGATAGTAGGTTCCACCAGCAAAGGGCTTCTTTGCCTTTTTCCTTTTCTGGAAGCTACTCTCATGGTTCCTTTTTCTATTTAAACCCTTCTTAGTAGCATCCTCTCCTACGAGATCTAGGTCGGAATATTAAGGCTATAGACATTTTTTTTCTGAGCTAATATAATTCTCAGGTTCCTCAACCAATCCACATAATTTAGATCAGTCAACTTATTGGCATCCAAGATGCCTTGCAGTGAAAAAAGTAGAAGCCATGATATAACAATCTACAGTAAGTAAAGAACAACTATAAGCAGACCACTCATGATGATATTCAAAATTAGATAAGAACTTTTGCATCTAATTGTATCTCCCACTATTTTCTATCGAATACCATAATCCTTAACTATGGTAAGCAGGAAACCCTCCCAGGGCTTCCTTAATAGGGTTGAGATCCCAATTCCTCATGAATACCTTGTGTTAATCATAACAAACACCCATGAGTTCAAGGATAGGAAAATCCCTTTCTAATTGCAACCCATGCAATTCTCAATATAACAACTACCTCTAAGACACTTATAGCCTTGTGCTAATCACAACATACTATAATGTCCTAGTTTAGTCAGACCCTTAATTTTCATACAGCCATGTTTGATAAATGTTGCCCTTGTGTCAATCACAACAAAGCAACACCACCAATCATGCCATAAAGCATAAAAATGCACCAAGACAAATATCATATCAAATCCTATAGTAGGCCTTGTGTCACTCACAACAAACCTACTATAGTTTTTGACATGGATTTGGCTTAGCATGAAGGAAAGCAATGTGTAGTATGCTTAATCACTTAGGATTTCCAATTTAGGGTTTAGATATGACCAAATTGACCAGGTAAGTGGAAGAGATGAGGGGCTCCCCTCGTTGCTTTCCTTAAACACCAATTAAATTGGCCAGGTAAGATAATGGAACCAATTAAAAATCTCATTCTCTTTACCTTAGCAGAACCACTTGCCTAGACACCACTTGGCTGATCATACCTAATCAGATTTGCATCATGATTAACTTACACTATGATTAAATATGATTTTTATGAGGGCTTTGATGGTCTCATAATATAGACTTAATCGTGTCAACCTAACATTCATGACATCGTAAAACCTAACATTCATGACATCATAATGTATTCATAACCATACACATATGACATGATATTTATTCCATCATTCGAGCATATTAACCCTAATATGCATACCATAAGCATGATTGTAATATGAATCCATTCATCTCACTTTTTAATGGGATATGGCCAAGCGGCCCCCCTACACATCATAGGAGACCCCATTGAATGGGATGAGAGGGCCATGAAACCCTAAGTAACTCCTTTGACTGGATGGCCATGACGACTAACCCAATCCAAAGCAGTTACTAGGATTTAACATATATCATATGTAATTTAAAACAATCATGCATCACTTCATAGCATAATAAGCAATCATTAGTAATTGCATTCACTATCATATACTCTTTCAATAGTCTACATCATACTATGATTCATAAATATGATCATATTATTATTCACTATATAAGTGAACCCTAATTAGTGGCATGCATCAAATTACCATTTATAACCATCTTCACTATCACATAAGCTATTCAATTGACCATTAATTGAATGAAATAAGAGGGCTCTGATACCGCTGCTGGGTTTCGATGGCATAGTGGAAGTTTGGATTTCAAAAATTTTCATTTTTGAAACTCCAAACAACTTGAAACCCTAAGCCTAAGATCCCTTATTCATTAAAATTAACAAGTCATTCAATTAGGATTTGAAAAAATACCTCAAATATTAATTCCTTCTTCTTTTCACTTGGCACACAAGTGCATGCCCTCCAGAGGTGATCCACACAAGAATTGATCCTAGGAAGCACTCCTTAGTAGGTTGCTTAATCCACTGGGATCCTTCTGATGGCCTTTCTTCCTTTGGCAGCCTCTCCTTTCTTGCTCAGACAATTTCCCTCCAATAGAGCACTCTGAGCCCTCTCCAAAGCCTCTCTTCACTCTCTTTATTACTTCCTAATTTTCTTTATAAATCTTTATCTTAAAATAGGGAGCTTGTCTTAAGACAAGGCTTATCCTCTAACAAGTGAAGGAAGAGACAAGGAGTGAGTGGCAGAGTGTAAGTGTAAGAAAGAAAGGAATCAGATTCATATCTCTTCGGCCTAAACACCGAAGGCTATTTATAGGAGATGGGGAGGTGCCAATTATGGCTCTTCATCAGCCCTTTGATCTCTCAAATAACAGATCACATAAGACCCTTCATTAAGGAGTCTTATTTTGAAACATGATGACTCTTCCTGCGCTAAAGGCCATGACCCTTCCTGCGCCAAAAGACTTCTCCTGATAGTTGGCCAATTGTCTTCTTGCCATGTGGCATGTAACTAGTTTGATAGGGATCTTAAGATGGCAGGAAGTAGACTTATCCAAGAGTCAAGTTCCATCATTAAAAAGGACTCTTGGATTTAAAGTTTTGCTGTAACCAAGTGAAGGGTCGCAACCCTTCACTTGTGCATGCCATTTAATTTCTCCACCCATCCCTTCTTACAACCAGTAATAAGCCAGGACAAATATGCATGGGATACCTTGTTTCATTTGGAAACAACTCCCCTAAGCAGAAGGACTCTAGGTCCTTTTCTGCATGCCAATAGTGAAGAATCCTACTCTTCACTTATGTGCCACCTTTCTCCAAGCCATTTCCCACTTTGACCAGTCAAAGGCCATGCAATATGGGTGTCATAGAAAAGGGGATAAAGTGTAGTTTATCACCTTATAAGTGATGAGCATGGATAAATGTCAAATCCTAGTACTTAATCCTTTTGAATCTTAATTCGATAATAAAGACTCGACCGATGAATGATTAGAAATCCTATCTAATCTCATCCTACTTTGATCAAAGACTTCTTGAGTCCTCATTTGAAGAGATCAAATAGGATAACTTCTCCTCTTACTAGGAGTGATCGATTCCTTGTTGACCTACTCATTACCTTCATGCACAATCCACCATATCAACACCATGTACATGACTTAATTACCATGAGTGAGGATGCATACCATGAGTGAGGATGCACCCAAACATGGGTTCATGTTCACAAGATACTATGATAGTCTTAGGTCTAATGATAACATGCACAACTCTCACTAAGAGAACATTCTTTTGACAAGTAAGTAAGACTTCCATTTGATATTCTCTTGTTGGATCAGTTCAATGGACTCATAACCTAATGAGCACCCACATCCTTGTATTAGTGTCTCTATACAAGTGGGTGTGAGACCAACCACCCTCTCCATCGAGCATACATAGGATGTGCTAGTCTTTCCGGATTTATCAATCCCCGAATTGATTATCCAATGACTAGGAACATTTTAGATTAGGGTTTATAGAAACTTAGGTCTCATCATTATGATCTCTATCATAACCCTAATTCCATTGCCCTAACCTATAGGGTTCATCATAATCTCTATAAGATGCAGCAGTATGATGAATCATAAGATGCCTTTTATTAATAAATAATATCATATATAAGTTGGAAGATCAAAAAAATTCCTTATAATGATTGGCTTTTAGGACACCATTCTTTCAAAAACTACTTCTAATAACTCTTTCTCAGTGGCGGTATAATTCTTTTGGGCTTCATTCATAGTTCTGCTAGCATAATAAATTATTATAAGATGTTTGTTTACCCTTTGGCCCAAAATAGCTCCTATGGTGAAGTTCGAAGCATCACACATTATCTCAAAAGGTAGTGATTAATCAGGGGGTTGAATGATAGGGGGCTTTGGTCACAAATTCATAGGCCTTAAGATAGTCTTCATCAAAGTCAGAGGGGATATTCTTAGTGAGTAGATTACATATAGGACAAGATATTTTGGAAAAGTCTTTGATGAAGCGATGATAGAATCCTACATGGCCAAGAAAAGATTGAATTTGTTTGATATAATTGGATGGAGGAAGTTTAGAAATCAATTCGACCTTAGCTCTATCAAACTCAATCCCTCTTTCTGACACAATATGCCTTAAAATGATTCCTTCTCTCCCAGCTTAAAACTAGATTGGCCTCAATGCATCATTTTAATATCTTCTTCAAACTATTGAGGCAACTCTCAAATGATACTCCAAAGTTTGAAAAGTCATCCATAAAAACTTCAAAAAATCTCCCACCATATCCGAGAAAATTGACATCAAGAACCTTTGAAAGGTTGCAGGTGCATTACACAATCAGAAGGGCATTCTATGAAAAGCAAAGGTTCCATAGGGATAGGTGAAAGTAGTCTTTTCCTGGTCTCGTGGATAGATTGCTACTTGATTATATCCGGAGTATCCATCTAAAAAGTAGAAATATCATTGGCCAACTAGTTTCTCCAAAATTTGGTCAATGAAGAATAAGGGAAAATGGTCTTTGCACGTGGCTGCATTAAGTTTTCTATAGTCAATACAGACATGCCACCTTGTGGAAAGTCTCGTTGGCACTAGATCCCCTTGGTCAGTATGGACAACCGTTAGTCCATATTTGTTGGGAATAACTTGAGTGGGACTCACCCAATGGCTATCAAAGATGGGATAGATGATACCAGCATCAAACCATTTAATTACTTCCTTCTTGACCACTTCTTGCATGTTTGGGTTGAGCCATCTTTGCATTTCTTGGGTTGGTTTGGCATTATCTTGTACATAAATGTGGTGCATGCAATTTGATGGATTAAGCTTTCAAGTCAGCAATAATCCTACCTATGGCCTCCCTATGTATCTTTAGAATATCCATTAATTGATCTTTCTACTCATGGGTTAGGTTTGAAGCAATAATTACTGGCAAGGTTTTCTCAGGTCCTAAGAATACATACTTAAGTGATTCGAGCAAAGGTTTCAATTCTAGTTGTAGAGGGACCTAGTCGAAGGACATAATGGTGCAGCTCCTAGATCTGGTAAAGGTTCAGCTATCATTAACCAAGGTCGTGAAGGTGATGGGTGAGGTGACTCAAGTAGGACATTCACCTCCTAGACTTAGGTTTCTTCAATAAGCTCATTATCATTCATCGAATTGGAGAAAGAATCAAATTTAACTAGGCATCTATCAGCTTAACCACCGAACAACTTTCCTCCTCTTGAACAAATTTTGAGGCATTAAAAATATTAATTTTTACCTTTTGATCCCCAAAACAAATATGTCCATGGATCATGTTTTACAATTAATATTGGCATTCATAGTGGCTAGGAATGGACGACCTAAAATTATAGGATTTTGATTTTTAGCTCCTAGGATGGTTCCATGTCAAGTATGAGGAAGTCTACCAGGAATAACACTAGTTTACTCTAACTAGAATATCCTCAATCAAACCACATGGAGTCTTAATAGATCTATCTACTAGTTATAGGATGACTGATGTAGGTTTTAGTTCTCCTATCCCAAATTTCTCATAAATCGAGGTTGGAAGAAGGTTCATGCTGTTGGCTAGTGATGATGATGACGCAATCCAAGAGGGGGATGAATTGGACTTTAAATTTTTTTGTAATACTTCAAATAATGTGCCAATTCAAAGCAAGTGTTTGTGAGTATGATAATAAAGTGTAGCAGAAATAAAAAAAATAAATGCAAGAATAAAAATAATCACAAACACATGAAGATTTATAATAGTTCGGTGCACTCTAAGGCACCTACATCCGCTCTGAATCCTTGGAGGCTCAACACTTTTAACAATTGGATCCTTAAAGTATTTTTACTTGATCTTCAAGAAATTCACCTTTCAATCCAAAGGATCCACTTTCCCTTGAGCTTGATAGTGTATAAATAGCCCTTCTTCATAATTAAATCTTGAGTATCTATATCTGATTTACATACTTAATACATAATTAGTACTCAAATATACTTAAGTATTTTGTCATAATCAAAACCAGAGTCAACACATGCTTGCTCCTAAATCTAATAAGGCTCAGTCAAAGGTGATGCCTCCTACAACACAAGAAATCAAAGGAGCACCAGGATCTTTCATCTTCTGAGGTAATTGGTTTAATAGGACTGTACTTACATCCTCAAATAAAATAAATTTTTTTGTACTATGTGGCTCACATTTTTGGATACAAAGTTTCTTGAAAAATTTAGCATAAGCCGGAACATGCTAAATTGCATCAAGAAGTGGTAAATTTATGTGTACTTGCTAAATAATTCCATCAATTCCTCATTACGTGCTTCTTGCTTTTTTGATGCAGAACAAATAAAGGAATGCGATGCGGAAGTAAATTAAGATTAACTAATTTTTTTGTTGTTTTTATATGTTTGTAGAAGTTGGCTTCAAATCAAAGAAAAGTTAACCTAACATTGAAAGATACTAATATGATAATTGAAAGCACAATTTTAAGGAAACTAAATTATCAGAGTAGTTCAGAAGCAACGGATCGCTGGGGGTTGAGAAACTCCCAGACCTAGGGTTTCGCTCCGAACTTTCAAAAGAACAGAAATAAAGAGAAGAGATGGTTTATCTAACCAGGCAATGATCTTCACAGATTTTGGTGGAAGAACTCTCCTGAGCAGATTGTTGGATCCTCGGATTCAGATATCTTCGTAATGGATCCTCCAATACTGGTCCTTTGGCGGGTTGGCTTCTCCTGAACTCAGGATCTAGAAGAGAAGAAAAACAATTGATGGAATCAGAGAGTCAAGGGAAAGATTTACCAGGTTGATGAACTTGAAGATTGAAATTGCTGAAAACTGGATTCTCCTGGATGTTGATGTGATTTTCCTTGGAACTTGCTCTGGATCTGAAGTTGCCGGACTGGATCTGGATGAAGGTGGACGGCCTGGACTTGTAGAGAGAGAGAGGCCGTGGGAGATGGATGGATCTAGGGTTTGATGGATTGAAAATAATGAAGGGCGGCTAGGGTTTTGGAATTTCAAGTGGCTAACCTAGGGTTTTGGATAAAGATGGAGATCTCTCACCTCCTCAAGGCTCCAATGGAACCCGGATTACCCCCTCACGGAGCTCAACACTTAGAATAGTGCGGAAGAAGAGAAACCTAGGTCACTCAACACAAGAGAATAGCAAAAATAATTTTTCTTCATTGATTTTCTAAAGTTACAAAGAGAGGTCTATTATATAGACCTAAAATTTTCTCCAAGCTTGTACAAATTCCCATGTGGGACTAAACTCCTCCAACCACTAGATTAGGTAGAAAATCTTCTCTCTTGGCCGACCAAGAGTTCAAAAAAATTGGGACGGCCATAAAGGAATTTTTTTTTGAATTTTTTTGGTGCCTCCTTTGGAGTTGGATTTGGATTTGGAGTCCTCTTCTTCTTATGGTATTTCTTCTTTTCTTCCACTCCAAGTTAAGCTCTTTGATTTTGATTTGAACTTCAATTAGGAGTAGGTTGGATGTCCTTCTTTGATTTTTTCTCCAAGAGAAATCTTCTTCCTTCTTTGCTTAGGTAAAATAGGCAGGTATGGGCGCCTCCTTTAAAGTAGCCTCCAATTTGATTTTTTCTTCTTTGGATGTGGGGACCATGACACTGGGATGCCTCTGTGGCGCCTCCTGGACTCTGGCGTGTGCTCGGAGTGTGGCTGGGCGTGTGGCTTGGAGTGTGGCCTCCACTTGCTTGAACCTTGATTTGATTGGAAGACAAATGTGGCACCATTTTGGACCAAATTGAAACCACATTGGGACTTGCACTGAGTCAACATGACTCAACAAAATTTAAATGGTGACTCAATAAATAAAATAAATAAACTAGTTGACCAGGTCAACCTTTATTACAAACCCTAATTTCTCGGGCAATGTCAATCAGAGATCCAAATGGAGCTCTGAAGTCTTCTTCTGAGTCTGGTGCCCGCACCATTTTTGCATGAGGTGATGGCTTCTAAGGCTGAAGGGAATGGAACTCTAGGTTTATATGTATTAGGCAACTCATCTACTCTCTTTCTCCCTTTATCTTTCTCATTCAAATTTGGGCCAGCATCAATACCTATTTTGGGCTCAGGTTCTTTCACAAGGTTAGTCTCAGTATGAGCCTTCTCTTCTAAGTTCAACTTTTGGCTAGCATCAGTACTAGCCTCTCCCACCAGGTCTAATTATGGGTGTCTAAGAATCTTACCACTTCTAAGCTCAGAGAATGCTTTGGCATTCTCAAATTGGGGGTTCTTAGGTGGGACATTTGAGTGAAGGTTGGGTGGGTTATTCCTGGGGTTTGCTACTGGTTGGCCTGGCAGTTGACCTAGTTCCCTCCTGATGGTAGACTCAGCTATTTGTCCTATTTGTGCTTCTAGCCTGGCAATTGATTATTGTTGAGCCATGATTAATTATTGGAGTTGATTAAATCTATCATGGGCTAGATTGGTCTATTACGGAGGTTGGTATGATGGCTGATTATAATAGGATGGCTATGTAGGCAGACTAAGTTGACTAGGTTGACCTCTATTATGGACATAATTTTGGTATTGGGGTCTGTTTTGAAAGTTCTACACATAAGGAGTTTGGATCAGAGCTTGAGTCAGTGGGGTCTTCCAAGAAAAATTGGAATGGTTCCTCCAACCTGGGTTATATATATTTGAGAATGGATCATTAACTAGTTTGGAGTAACCTTGGCCAGCTTGGGCTTGTTCTTGAATGAATGGTGGTAACTGTGCAACCGTAAGACATTCATTCACATGATGAGTTGGGCTGGCACATATAAAACATATCTTTTGTGATGGGGACATCAAAACCTATCCAGATTTTTCTTTTTCTTTTCTAGATTTTTTATTTTATTTTTTATTTTTTTATTCTAGCTATTCCACCTATTCCCGCTATTCTCATTTTATTCTAGATTTATCCCTGACTTATTCCTCTGCTATTCCTATCATCTTCCCCACCTTTCTGCCCAAATCCAAGCCCCATTTTTTTTCCATTCGATGCCACCGATGCACCGCTGGATCTCCTCCCTTCCCTACGCTGGCCGCCCACACCGCCATCACTGGTCATCGTCGACAGATGCCTGTCCACCCCGTTTGTGACCTTCAGAAGCTCGACCGTGGGCTTCTCCCGGACGATGGGCATGTATGGGCCTTGGACCTGAATGGCAGTCGCTAGTTCTTCCGGAGCAGAATCACCAGCCTTAAATGTGCGAGCACACCTTGGGAAGATGACTATCTTGGCTTTGTATGTCTTCAACCTCTGGACATTAGCTTGGAGACCCTCAAGGGAATGGTTCTTCCAACGGTGATCAACGGCTATGCTAATAGTTGGGACAAGCTTCTTTGGAATGCTTGCTGCCTTGAGTTCTTCAAGAGTAAGTAAAACCCCAGCCAACTCTAAATTTCATATTGTATTTGAGTGTTTGACATTGAACAATAGGCCGTAGAGGTCCAACAGTTGGCCATGGGAAAATTTTTACAGCCTTCTTTTGCCGAGCAATGCATCTTCTGGTTTTGCAAGCTGGCATGCTTCTCAGAGCAGAAAGTGCAATGCATCTTCTGGTTTTGGAAGCTGGCATGCTTCTCAGGGCAGAAAGTCCTCTGCATAGTTATTAGGCCCGTGCAGATTTCAGAGTAACTCAGCATAGATCTCGATGCATTCAAATTATATTTTATTAATTTTATTTTTTCATAATATGGATGTAGTTATTAGTTTGAAGTTGTTTTAATTTCAAGTTTGTTTTAGATTAGATTATTAGTTTGAAGTTTGTTAGGATTGGGATAGGTATAACTTCATCTCGTGCAGGGTTGAAAAGTCTATAAATACCACCCTCAGTAATTTGTGAAAAATGAGGTGAATAAAGATGAGTGTTTAGAAAAAAGCATTTCTTTTTGTTGGCCCTGCATGGGGAGGGTGTAAGGCCCATTATTCCTTCACTTTCGAGCGTCGCGGAGTGTGAGACCCTTTTTCTTTGTTCTTCGGAATATCACGGGGTGTGAGGCCCTTTTCCTTTATTCTTCGGAACATCGCAGGGTGTGAGGCCCTTTTTCTTTGTTCTTCAGAACATCGCAGGATGTGAAGCCCTAGTTATCCCCTTCTTGATCCTAATCCCAGGAGACTTCTCAGCTCTCTAACGATCCTCCTAGCCTTGTCCCACATCATTCTGATGATTAGAAGGTGATGGGTGTTGCCTCCTAGATTGTCATGGCCTGTATCTCTAACGTGTCGCAGACTTATCGAGCTCCTGATGGGTGCTTGGTCCTCTTCCAGTATGGCTTGCAAAAAAGAGAAGACCCAGGCCGGGGATTTTGGCGGGGATACTTTGACGATCAAGTTAGTTGGGATGATCTAGAGGAATAGAACCTCTGTGCTGGAGGGCTTAGGATCTCTCCAAGTAGAGGGTGAAAGATGAGATGTAAGTAATGGAAAGAAAGAGTCGAGTGGAGATCAGAGAGCTGGGAGGTTTTCTTGGCTAGTTCCATGCCCGTTTGCTCTCTAAGTCTTACCAGTTGCTTCTCTCTCCTCTCAAGGGTCCTTTTGCCTTTTTTTATACGAGAAGGAATTGCCCAGACCAAGCCTGGGGCTTTATTAAAACGTCCCTTTCCTGGAGGGCTTTTCCTTTGTCTGTAGCCTCCCCCTACAGATGAGTAGGACCATTGGTGAGCCTAAAAGTCACCAAAATTAGGGTATCCTATTTTTTTTTCTTTTGATATTTTTTGTAGGGGTGGCGAAGGAATAGTGGGGATGAGGATAGGGATATGGATCTCATGGACTTTGGGAAAGAGACCTCTCACCTCTAAGGCATTACACCCTCCTCGATACTTGGAGGTGCTATGATGAATCTCAAAGGTCACAAGGGCATAAAGAAGATGGAATGGGAATGGGAATAACTGGGCATGACCTCACATCATGTCCTGGGGTTGGGCCTCACACCCTCTCCTTATGGAGTGAAATAAAAAAATCACTCTTTTCTAAAACTCATTTTTATTCACTGAATTTTTTCATAATGGACTGAGGGTTGTATTTATAGACCTGTCCAACTCTCATTTGAATTTGAATACAAGATAAAAAGATAGAGATGATTCAAATTCAAATACAAGATAGGATAAGATAAGTCTATCCATATCTCAATCCTAACCGACTAAATCTTAATTTAATTTTCAAACAAAAGATAAATTCTAAATAACTAATCTTCAAATTTAAATTTATTTGTTGCTTTGAAATCCGTGCAACTCCAGGATTCGTGCAGGCTGATGTCCCCATCATTTCCCTGAGGTGGGGAGAACTCGACTCTGTCGAGTTTGGATTAATAGGGACTCTAGTGAACCGCATCCAATCAAAAAAAGCTTTGCTCTGAAAATGATGCAGCTTTGAAAGCGGTGTGACTTTGAGAATCGTGCACTTTGAAATCCATACATAGAGAAATCGGCAACAGGGAATTGATTGCTTTGAGGAATGTGCAGTGCATTCTCGTGCGGGCCTCTTCTCCCTTCTCCACGGACCGAAACCAGGGGCAGACGGTCTTCACCGATGACTTCAACGTACCGGTGGACTTCACCGGCACCGGTAATGGGAGGCGGGCAGCGGCACGGGGGAACACACGGCGGCACAGGTGGGGACGATGTTCGGTGGTGGAGATGAGGCGTTGGGTATTGCAGCAGCGGGGACTCCTTTAAAGAGTGGCAGAGACAGTCTTCTTCTGGCAAGGGAGCAGGGAGGATCTGGCGGAAGATGGGGCATCGACGTGGCGTCGATTGAAGGGAAGATGGCTATTTCGGTCGGTGGTGACCAGTGACGATGGAGACGGGCACCGGTTGAAGGCTTCTTCCCTTGGATCCGATGGGGAGTCTTCGATCGGATCTGGGAGGTCCGGTGGCAGCAGGGGTGTTGGTGGACGTGGGAGGACTCATGGTGGATGGGACGGAGAGGATTGCTGCTGCTGCTGCTGCTGGGGTTGTGGGGTTTGGAAGATCAACGGCTGCTACTTTGACAAACAAGGCAAGGGCTCCTGTGACATAAGGGATTGCAGCGGGCGACTCCATTGTTAGGGCACGAGTGGAGCACCGCCAGCTACAGTCGTTGAGATGACCTTCGGGACTGCCAGATCACCACTTCACTACTACGATGTGAGCTTGGTTGATGGCTTCAATCTTCTAGTTACAATGAAACCAATCGGTGGAGGAATCGAGTGCGGTGTGGCAGAATGCGAGGTGGACTTGAACGTCTACTGCCCATCCAAGTTTGAGGAGATGCAGCAAGGGAAGGTCGTTGGTTGTAAGAGTGCATGCCTGGCTCTGAAGACGGACAAGTATTGCTGCACTGGGGACTACGGTTCCCCAGAGCTGCAAGCCAATACTTTTCTCGCGCATCTTCAAGGCCGTATGCCCGTATGCATCCAGCTTTGTCAATGACGATCCCACTAGCTTGAAAACCTGGACGGGTGAAGACCGACCTGTAGGGCGGCGGCAAGGCGACGCGTGCGGAGATGGGGGGTTTGGATCTGGTTGGAGAAGGTCCGGCCAATGGTGGTTTGCTCACAGACGGAAGAAGTTCCGTGGTGAGGGAATGGGTGGACTTCTCTCCATTAGCATCACCATTGTCACAATGGTGGCGAAAATTCTTCGCTCTGCTCATTCATTCGCAGATGTCGAGTTCCTCTTTAGGGTGTCCTGGAATCCCTCTTTGACGGCGAATTTTAGTTTCTTCGCTCGCTCGCTGGTTCTCTCTCTTCTCTTCGACTTCTTGTGCTTCATTTCCGCCTCCTTTTTCTATGGGAGCAGAGAAAATAATAACAGAGGGGGTCACGGAAGGCTTGACCACATACCAGAGATGCATCACGCTCGTAGTTGATCTGGGGCGGGAGTCCTTGGCCTTTTCGATGTCGGGTAGGCATGGACGGATTGTTGGTGGTCGGTCGGAGATGGGATTAAGAACTGAAAAGATGGAGAATGGCGGAACCGGTGGGGAGGATTCTAGGATTGGAAAACAAACATAACCTGATCTATGGCTTTGATACCAAATTGATGAGGGACAGATAAGTAGGACCGTTGGTGAGCCTAGAAGTCACCAAAATTAGGGCATCCTATTTTTTTTCTTTTGATATTTTTTGTAAGGATGGCGAAGGAATAGTGGGGATAAAGACAGGGGCATGGATCTCATGGACTTTGGGATTCACCCTAACGAAGAGACCTCTCACCTCTAAGGCATTACACCCTCTTCGATACTTGGAGGCGCTAGGATGAATCTCAAAGGTCACAAGGGGATAAAGAAGATGGAAGGAAGGAGAATAACGTGCTAGGATGAATCTCAAAGGTCACGAGAGGATAAAGAAGATGGAAGGAAGGGGAATAACTAGGCATGACCTCACATCATGTCCTGGGGTTGGGCCTCACACCCTCTCCTTGTGGAGTGAAAAAAAAACCACTCTTTTATAAAACTCATTTTCATTTACTGAATTTTTTTACAAAGTATTAAGGATTGTATTTATAGACCTGTCCAACCCTCATTTGAATTTGAATACAAGATAAAAAAATAGAGATGACTCAAATTCAAATATAAGATAGGATAAGATAAGCCTATCCATATCTCAATTCTAACCAACTAAATCTTAATTTAATTTTCAAACAAAAGATAAATCCCAAATAACTAATCTTCAAATTTAAATTTATTTGTTGCTTTGGAATCCATGCAACTCCGGGATTCATGCAGGCTGATGTCCCCATCACTATTGGACCAGTCCTCTGAAGGAGATCTTTCTGTTACGGGTGATCATCGACGTAATATAGATCTTGTCCCTTTGATGGTGTAATTTTCCATGGGAGGGGCAGGCACCATGCCGTTGAGCCCCGAGTCATGGTAGAGCGTTTCTATTCTAGGAGGGAGCATCGAAGTGTCGTAGGGCCTGTGTCCTAAATAGAATACTCTTCTTGGAGGAGGTTCAGGTTTCATGTCGCATGGATCGAAGCCCTCAGTTGCATGGTCATTAATGTGGCGGTGCGCTATATAGGGTGTGAAGCCCGATGGAGCATGCATTGCACAGAATGTGTGGGTGACGTGTTGCAGAGTTTGAGTTTTTTGGATGGCCATGCATCACTTTTGAGAGGTTGTAGGTAGCTGGGAGCTTCCCTGTCACAGTCTATACCTTTACTGATCTTCTCTATCTTTTGCTTATGGCAGAAATTTCATCCTCAGTAGGATAGGGGGAGCTCCATCTCGGGAGCCCGACCCCAAAATGCATGAGCACGACCTCGACATGGTGCTCGACCCCGTATATGGGGCCACCTCGACCAAGGGGCTCATCCTTGGAGAGCATGAGCATGACCTCGTTCAGGCACTCGACCCCAAATGCAGGAACTGCCTCATCCAAAGGGCTCGCCCTTGGAAAGCATAAGCACAACCTCGATTGGATGCTCAACCCCGAATGCGGGGGCCGCCTCGGTTGAAGGGCTCACCCTTGGAAAGCATCAGCATGACCTCGACCGGGCACTCGACCCCGGATGCGGGGGCTGTCTCAATCGAAGAGCTCATTCTTGGAAAGAATGAGCACAACCTCGGCGGGGCAATCGACCCTGGATGCGGGGGCCACCTTAGCTGAGGGGCTCATCCTTGGAAAGCATGAGCATGACCTCAGCGAAGTGCTCGACCCTGGATATGGGGCTCACCTCGGCTGAAGGGCTCACCGTTGTAAAGTATGAGCACGACCTCGATCGGGTGCTCGAACCTAGATTCGGGGGCCACCTCGATCGAAGGGCTTGCCCTTGTAAGGCATCAGCATGACCTCGACCAGGTGCTCGACCCCAGATACGGGGGCCACCTCGACCGAAGGGCTCACCCTTGGAAAGCATGAGCATGACCTCGGTCGGGTGCTCGACCCTTGATGGGGCGACCACCTCGATCGAAGGGAATGCCCTTTGGAAGCATGAGCATGACCTCGTTTGGGTGCTCGACCCCAAATGCGGGGACGGCCTCTCGACTGAAGGGCTCGCCCTTGGAAAGCTTGAGCATGACCTCGACCAGGCCCTCGACCCAAGATGCTGGGTCTGCCTTGATCGAAGGGCTCACCTTCGGAACTTCATGCGGGTGCCGCATCCAAGTGGCACTTCCCACCAACACGATCGCCAGCTGTTGCCATCATGTGCTCCATATCAGCGGTTATGCCACATCAGACGCCCCTCACTCTCAAGCTCGGAGAATGATGTGGTGCTCGGGGTAATGAGAGTACTGTTCACACTGACATGGAGGGGTGCACTTCCTGTGCCATCAATACCTCGAGCACCAGTGCCCCAAAGATTGTGCATCCACCCCAACGAAGCGGCACCATGTTAGCCCTCCTTTAAGGAAACCACAATTACTGCATCTGGCCCAATGCGGGTGCCTCCGAATCAAAGCATCGCCCTCAGCAGATCTCGACATGTGGCAAGCTTTGGTTGGCTAGGAAGAAGAAGAGGTGCATGTCTTCGACTCGTACAAGGTAATGAGAATCTATAGGTGCTTAAAAGGGACTTGTTTTCTTGCCCTCTTGCTCCATAAGGGTTTTTCGAGCATAGAAGGCCGAGTTTCTGTAAAGTCCACCTTCTTCTTTAGTCCTCCCCTTTGCTCCAGGGTTTGGAGTCTTTAGCAGGTCAGACCTCTCCCTCATTCTTCCTCCTTCCTTCTACTCTTCTATTCTTCTCCTTCGGCCTGTGCTAAAGGAGAGCTTTCATTAGGTTTCTAGGCTTCTGTTTCTCTTCTATCTTCTCCCCTTTTTTCTTTTCTTGTCTCCATGAGTTCTTCTAATAGAGGGATCCGTCACTTGGATAATTCTGGCTAGATGGGGCCATCTCAATCAAGGCCTCCTTCCTCGGATAGCGAGGAGGAGGATGTTCCTTTCATGGTCTGCAGGGGTCCCCGCCAACCGGGGATTGTCATTGGATGCCCTGCGGCTCCTCCACCTACTCTTTCTGTTCCCATTAAAGAGTTGGGCAGTCCAGCCGGCATTGCTTGGTTGAAGACTGGTGAGGACCTCCTCCATGTTCGAAACATGTTTGGGATCCCAGACTTCATCCAGCTTTTTGTTCCAAGACCGGAGGAACGGGTCACTTTTAGTGGCTTGGGCCGAATCGCCCTGTATGAAGATTTTTTTCTTTGGTGATCTTCGTCTTCCTTTCCATCCTTTTTTTCTTTCCTTTCTCAACAACTATCATCTGGTCTCAGCCCAGCTTGCTCCTAATGAAGTCTGGACCATCTTTTGCTTTATTATCCTTTATCACCTCCATGGAATTATTGCATGTTTCTCTCTCTTCATGGCCTTGTTCACCCTGAAGCACCACCCATCCGATAATGGGTGGTGGTTCATGGCCCCCCGCTTGAGGACCCTCAAACTTGACCTGCCCTCCTCCATCAAGGGATGGAAGGGCAGGTTTTTGTTCACCTCGGTTGAGAGGGGGTGGACTGGGTTTGGAGTGACCCAAATCGCTCCTCCAATCGACAGTCTATAGTCGAGCCGGCCGACAAAGAGATATTCGACCAGCTCGTTACTTGTGAGGTTCTGATCCTTCGAGATCTATTGACCGAGCAGAACCTCATCGATGCCGGGGTCAGCCAGGCCCCACCTCAGGGTAAGGCTTGATACCGGGCTTCTTTTTCTTCTGAGTTTGATATCTGGCTTTGATAGGAGATTGACCAATCTTTTGTGTTTCACAGGGATGAAGTTCTTGATGGATGGGCTGCTCAGCATGTCCAAGAAGAGGGCTACCTCCGCAAGGCCCGAAGGAGAGCCTATAAAGAAAGCCTGAGAGGAGCTAGGATAGAGGCCCAATAGAGAGCTTGCCAGGAGGGGGCTGATTGCTGCACCAGCCATGCCTGGGCTGGTAGTCCACCCTCCAGCACATGGGCCCCGAAGGGAAGCCCAGCTAGCAGAGGTGGTCGCGCCAACACCTCCAGTAGTCCCTGCATGAACTGAGGCTCCACCATAGCCTGAGGTGGAGGAGGCGGCGGGAGTCACCACCACAAAGAGCCCGGCACCACCATTTGAGGGGAGATCCACTAGCGACCAGCCTACTGCCATCACTCCCATGCCTGCCACTACCTCAGAACCCAAACCATCTAGGATGTCGAGGTCAGTGTCGAAGAAGATATCCCTCATCCTACCATGGGATGCAAGGCTGACAAGGGACAAGAAGCTGGCCGAGGAGCTTCTGAACGCCCTCGCCCAGCTACTGGACCGCCAAGAGAGGGTCGGCCGGTAACTAGTGGACATCTTCTCCGGGTGTTCCCCCAACTCTTCTCGGTAAGTCACCTTCCTGGTTGCTGCATTTTCTCTCTTGTCTGTAGAGGTACTAACTGATGTTCTTCATGTAGGTGGCCCTAATGCCTATGTGCTTGAGTTACCACCTGAACTAGGTATTGGTCCTACTTTCAACATTTTAGACCTTATTGTGAATAGGGAGCCAACATTGATTCCTAGTAAGCCTTTTGGGTTGAATCTAGTCCTTGAGATTGAGCCAATCCAAGTATGTCCACCTGCCATACCACTAGCCCAGAAAGACAAGATCGAGCAGATCTTGGATGACAAGATAATCGCTACTCAGAAGGCTATCAGTGATATCTGGTTCGTTAGCAAGGAGACCCGAGATTGATTGATGATTCTTGGATCACCAGAGAGGACTTGCAGAGAGTTGACCCAAACTTACTAGAGTGCTATCATAGCGGAGTTGACCCATACTCGACAGGATTGAGTTTTTTCCACCTTGGGAGAATTGGTACGGACACTAGAACCAGAAAAGATCGACAGGTTGAACCCACATCCCTTTGGATCAGCTGCAAATAAAGCCCTAAACCCGCCCCTTTTATCTATAAATATTTTATTTTATTTTTTTTTATTTAGGATAAGTTGGGTTTAGCCCTTTTTACCAACTATAATTAGGATTTTTTTATTTAGCCATTTGGACCAAATCCCTTTTACCAAGTTGAACCATTTGTTTACATGTCTTGCCTTTTGATCAAATTGAGTTCCAATTGATCAAGTGGGGCTTTAGTTATTTGGTATGTTTAGTTAGTTTTGAGTCTTGTAATTTTTAGTTGAGTCCTGTAATACAAGAGGGACCCAAGTCCATACCCATATAACTCCATGTGCTAGCTCAAGACAAGCCATGTGACTCCATGTGCTAGCCCAAGTCACTTGTTGCAACCACTTCTTGGCACCACCTTTTCAAGAATTTGGACAACATCACATGATATGTTTGGACACCACCTACCACCTCATCGGGACAACATCACTTGCCACTTCATCGGGACAACACAACATGCCACCTCACCTACTTTGGTCGGCCACATACATTCATGAATTAGCGCCACTTATTTTTTAAGAGGAGTAAAGCAGAAGGAAGCCTACCAAGTTAGTGCCCACTCTTCTCAAGTTGTCACCAATTCCAAGAGGGAGGATGCCACCTAGCTTCTCATTGCCCATCTTAATGTAATTCTGTCTCAAGGGGACACCAATCAAGGAGAAGACCAAGGAAACTTCCTACTTCAGAGTTCAAGCTACTCAAGTTCCAAACTCAAGAATCCAGAAAAAAACTCTTGAGTCTTCTTCTATTCAGACTGAAGAGTCCACTATTCTGCTAGAGCCCATATCATCCAAACTCTAGAGTCCAGCAATCAAGGTCAATCCATGAAGCAATCTTGGCCCTTCATCATGACACCTCACCTATCCTCATCATTGGTGCCCAACTTGGATGGAAATCCCATGATGTCGCCCACCTTGGAGAGAGCCCCAGTTCAGCCCAAGAGCAGGAGTCCAAGATGCCTAAAGTAAGGATTCAAGTAGCTGTTGCTTAAGGGACACCAGTGCTAGTCTTTGTATCCCTTACACCACTAGTTGATGGTCTATAAAAACTCCATTAACCCCCCTATATTATTAATGAATTATTGATGAGATAAAGTGACATTCTATCTAATTCTTTTCCATTGCTGTGTGCATCACGGGGTGTGAGGCCCTTTCCTTTGTTCTTCGGAGCATCGCGGGGTGTGAGGCCCTACATATCCAGAATCGAGAAACACTAGCCACCCACTTCCATCTTTTTCTTTCATTTTTTCCATCCTCTTTCTTTCTTTATTGCTTTCTAACTGAGAGATCTTCCTTTGTCGAGTGATTGCAGGTAATCAAGAACTAAAGTTGAGGTGTTCTTGTCTTAGAATCAAAATCATGGAAGATCGGAGCCTGAAGATCAAGATCTTGAAGCCCTGCCACGAGATTCTTGAGAGTCCAGTTTGATCTACATCAGAGGGAAACATCTTCATTAGTAAAATTCAAAAACTCTTTCTTACTCTTTGATTTCTGATTCTTTGATAAGTAGACTCTAGTTTATGGTGGTTTCTTTGCCACCAAATCCTATTTTTCTAGTTTACTTTGTAGAATTACTTTGTGGGTTATTAACTAGTAGACTAGTTTCCTTTGAGTCTTTAAATCTAAAAATCCTAAAAAATTTTAAACTCTATTTTTTCTCTGTTAATTAGATTAATAATCAGTAGATTAAGTTTCCATAATTGTCCCACATTAGTTTTGTTATCAGAGCGAAGGTTAAACTAGGGTTTAACTTCTAGTTCTAAAATTTCTGCATACCTAGAACTAGGTTGAAATTAAAATTGCATAAAACCTATTTTAAAAAATTCAAAAAAATTAGTAATTAATTTTTTGATAATCTTCTATTATCCTCTATTTAATCTCAAAAAAAAATCAGAATTTTTTTTTTATTTTCTATTTTCTGGTGGAAGGAAATCACACCTCCTGAGCGGGTATAAGTGAGTATACTATCACGACCCATGGGAGTAATGAGCTACGGCCGGACGTGATATCTTGAGATCAAAAATCTAAAAATTAATTAGATCTAAAATTTAATAATTAATTTTTTTTATTATTTTCAGCTATTTTTAATTATTTTATTGCTTCATTGCATATTAGGGTTTCATCTTGTGTGTGCATCATCAAGTAACCGAATCTTAAGGGCACTTGAGCATCTCAGATCAGGGCATGATCTCATCACATGTCCTGGGCCCACAACCACTACCTTTGCATCGAACCTAACCCTAATTAAAATTAATTAGAAATCTAAAGCAATTTAGGGACACCAACAGTCGGGTTCCATATTTTGTGCGAAAGCTAGTGCACCCAATCCTTTGATTATCACTTGAATCTGGTGTCTAAGGCTAGAGGTCCAGAGGCAAACACCCTAAGTGATCTCATGGTTTTTAATTAGGATCTTGCGAGAGCAGGGGGAGCCTCCCACGACCCCACCTCTTACTTGGCCAGTGGATAGGGTAATTACTGAATTGGCTATAATTAAGCTAACCCATTCTACTTGAGCTCTGGTCTAATCCTAGTTCGATTTATGTGATTGCATTACTTGGCTACTAGATTAGGAACTCCATACCAGTAGTCTCACCCAAATCCAACCCAGCTTGACCATGGAGTCCAGCCTTGAGACCTTCTTTAGGACTATGACTGAACAGTTAGGACAACTCAACATTAGGTTTGACAACTGGATGAACGATTCGAAAACCTAGAGAGAACCCCTGTGACCCGTACTAAGCCTAAACATGAGACCCCACACCCTGACCCATTCCTAGAACCCAACCCTAGCCCCTTACCAGGACCAAATCTGGGAGACTAGCCATAGGAGACCCAACTATATTTTATAGACCAGGATGAGAGAGCCTCTAGGAATTTTAGGATAGAAGCACCTAAATTTGGTGGTGATCTTGATCTTGAGGATTATATTGTTTGGGAAAGTAATATGGATCTGTATTTTGAGAAGGATCTAATGACTGACGAAAGAAAGTTTAAGATTGCTAAGCTTAAGTTAGTACGCTGACTAGAATTTACTAGGATGATGTTGAAAGAATGATCAGACGAAAAAGAGACATTCCCATAACTACCTGGAGTGACATAAAAAGTAAACTTAGGAAAAAGTACCTACCCAGATCATATGAACCTATGACCCATAGATCCGAGCCCATATCCTATGAATCTAAGAAACCCATAATCCCTAGGTATTAGCCAAATGTTAGTCAGGTTTCCCTTAGTTGGCCAGAACCCATTAGGATTAGTGCTCCTTATAAAAAATTAGGATCTAGTCAAATCCACCCAAGTCGACCCATTCCTCAGCAGAGTCGACCCAATTCTCACCTGAGCTTACTCAACCCTAATCCGAGTTGACTTACGCCTACTAGCCCAGTTCCTAGCCAATTTTTCCTTAACCAACCTACTCCTACTACCCTATTGGTTCACCAGGATGATATTGAAGTAGAAGTGTATGAAGTTGAGGGAACTTAGTGGATGAGTATTAGGGAGAAGAGGAAATTCTTATGGCTAACCCAGAATTAGATGACCTAGTAGACACCTAGACTGAAGCCAGCCCAGAGTTAGTTGACCATGACCGTACCCTGACTAAAACTGTATTGGTAGGATCCTTAGAAAAAGAGACCCATGAGGAGCTTAACCCTACGACTAAGACTTTACTTGAGGAAACACTAGAAGAAACTCAAGTCATAGAGCCCAGTCCTAAAATTTAGGAACCAGAGCTTATTGAGGACATGATTTCTTTAGTCCGGTACCCTCAGACTGAAGTCACCCCTTTGACTCCAATTGAAGATCTTTTTCCTGAAATTACTGACCCATTCTTCCATCAAGTGGACCTTTTAGTGCCTGTAGATGTAATTCAGTGTCTAAACTTTAAGGTCAACCCCATTAGTCTAGGACAAATCCCTGAACCCTTTTCTTATTTCCTACCCTACCAAGTCACCCTCGAATCCACTTCTTATTTTCTACTCTTCCCTAAGGTTTTCAATGTTTCTAGAACCATTAGATTACATTTTGTTGAGGTTAGCATGATTCATCAATCCTTTGACCCTGTTAGATTTGCCACTTATTTCTAGTGAACCTTATGGCATCTATTAAAAGTGCATGTCAAATTTTCATCTACATGTCACCCACCGAGCAAGGATCAAGTATAGAATTGAAATTAAGGACTTAAAAAGACAAAATAAATAAATAAATAAATTTCATTCACTAGGAATGTATAGTTGAGTCTATTAGATGTTTGCAAAGTCATATGCACAACACATTAAAGAATTGGATAATAATCATATAGCTAACTCAAGAGAAAAGACTCAAAGAATTCAATGAAGGAGACTTTGTCATGGTTAAGATATAACCCAAACAGTTCCCACCTGGAATAATGAAAAAGTTATATGCCCGTAGTAGTGGACCATACAAAGTAATTAAGAAAATTGGACCTAATGCCTATGTGCTTGAGTTACCACCTGAACAAGGTATTAGTCCTACTTTCAACGTTTCAGATCTTATTGAGAATAGGGAGCCAACGTTGATTCCTAGTGAGCCTATTGGGCCTAATCCAATCCTTGAGAGTGAGCCAACCCATGTGTGTCCACCTGCCATACCACTAGCCTAGAAAGATAAGATCAAGCAGATCTTGGATGACAAGATAATCACTACTCAAAGCAAAGGCTATCAGTGATATCTGGTTCGTTGGTAAGGATGACCCGAGAATGATGATTCTTGGATCACCAGAGAGGACTTGCAGAGAGTTGACTCAGAGTTACTAGAATGCTATCATAGCAAAGTTGACCTATATTCAATATGGTCGAGTTTCTCCCACTCGGAGAGAATTGGAGTGACACCAAGGCCAGAAAAGATCGACAAGTCAAACCTACATTTCTATGGATCACTTGTGAATAAAGCCCTGAACCCAAACCCCTTTTATCTATAAATATTTTATTTTAAATTATATTATTTAGGCTTAGTTGGGTTTAGCCTTTTTTACCAACTATAATTAGGGTTTTTTTATTTAGCCTTTTGGGCCAAACCCATTTTACCAAGTAGAACCATTTGTTTACATATCTTGCCTTTTGATCAAATTGGGTTCCAATTGATCAAGTGGGGATTTAGTTATTTGGTTGGTTTATTTAGTTTTGAGTCTTGTAATTATTAGTTGAGTCCTGTAATACAAGGGAGATCCAAGTCCAGATCCGTGTGACTCCATGTGCTAGTTCAAGACAAGCCATGTGACTCCATGTACTAGCCCAAGTCACTTGTCATATGCAACCACTTCTTGGTGCCACATTTTCAAGAATTTGGACAACATCACATGATATGTTTAGACAACACCTGCCATCTCATCGGGACAACATCACTTGCCACTTCATCGGGACAACACAACATGCCACCTCACCTACTTTGGTCGACCACATACATTCATGAATTAGCACCACTTATTTTTTTAGAGTAAAGCAAAAGGAAGCCTACCAATTTAGTGCCCACTCTTCTCAAGTTGTCACCAATTTCAAGAGGGAGGATGCCACCTAGCTTCTCATTGCCCATCTCAATGTAATTCTATCTCAAGGGGACACCAATCAAGGAGAAGACCAAGAAAACTTCCTACTTCAAAGTTTAAGCTACTCAAGTTCCAAACTCAAGAATCCATAAGAAAACTCTTGAATCTTCTTCTATCCAGACTGAAGAGTCCACTATCCTGTAGAAGCCCACATGATCCAGACTCCAAAGTCCGCAATCAAGGCCAATCCATGAAGCACTCTTGGCCCTTCATCATGACACCTCACCTATCCTCATCATTGGCGCCCAACTTCGATGAAAATCCCATGATGTCGCACTCCTTAGAGAGAGCCCCAGCTCAGCCCAAAAGCAGGAGTCCAAGATGTATAGAGCTAGGATTCAAGGAGCTGTTGCTTAAGGGACACCAGTGCTAGTCTTTGTATCCCTTACACCATAAGTTGATGGTCTATAAATATCCCATCAATCCCCCTATATTATTAATGAATTATTGATGAAATAAAGTGACATTCTATCAAATTCTTTTCTTTTGCTGTGTACATCACAGAGTGTGAGGCCCTTTCCTTTATTCTTCGGAGCATCACGGGGTGTGAGGCCCTACATATCCAAACACCGAGAAACCCTAGCCACCCACTTCCATCTTTTCCTTTCATTTTTTCCATCATCTTTCTTTCTTTATTTCTTTCTTTATTGCTTTCTAACTGAGAAATCTTTCTTTGTTGAGTGATTGCAGGTGATCAGGAACTAAAGTCGAGGTGTTCTTGCCTTAGAACCAGAATCGTGAAAGATCGGAGCCTGAAGATCGAGATCTTGAAGCCCTGCCGCGAGATTCTTAAGAGTAGGAGTTTAATCTACTTCAGAGAAAAACATCTTTATTGGTAAAATTCAAAAACCCTTCCTTACTCTTTGATTTCTGATTATTTGATAAGTATACCCTAGTTTATGGTGGTTTCTTAGCCACCAAATCCTATTTTTCTAGTTTACTTTGTAGATTTACTTTGCGGGTTATTAACTAGTAGACTAGTTTGCTTAATTATCTTTTTTGAGTCTTTAAATCTGAAAACCCTAAAAAAATTAATCTTTATTTTTTCTCTGTTAATTACATTAATAATCATTAGATTAAGTTTTCATAATTATCCCACATCACATGGGTTGGCTCACTCTCAAGGATGGGATCAGGCCCAAAAGGATCACCAGGTATCAATGTTGGCTCCCTATATTCTATAAGGTCTAAAATGTTGAAAGTAGAACTAATGCCTAGTTTAGGTGGTAACTCAAGCACGTAGGTATTAGGTCCAATTTTCTTAACTATTTTGTATGGTCCAGCACTACAGGCATGTAGTTTTTTCATGGTTCCTGGTGGGAACCGTTCAGGTCGAAGCCTGATCATGACGAAGTGTCCTTCATCAAATTCTTTGAGTCTTTTTCTTGAATTACCCTTGGTTGGTGAATGACATGCCGATGAAAACTTGATATAAACTCCTAATAGATGCCATAGGGTTTTCTAAAAATAGGATGCAAACCAAACATGCTCAACTTATACAACATAAATAACCTCAATGAAATGTAACCAATGGTTTTAAAGGCATTAGGAACCTTAGAAAATGGTAGGAAGTAAGAAGATGATCCATAGACTGGTTCCGAATCAATGGGGATGACCTTAAGGTTTGGACATTAGGTTACATCAACAGGTAAATAAAGGTTAGCCTTATGGAAGGATGAGTCAATGATTTTAGGAAAAAGTTCTTCAATCGAGACTAATAGGTTGTATTCAACCTGAGAGTGCTGGATTGAAAAGATCAAGTCCTCACTAATTTCTTCTGGTTCTTGAATTTTAAGACTAGGTTCTATGACTTGAGTCTCTTCTAGTGTTTGCTCAGGTAAAGTCTTAGTAGTTGGGTTAGACTCCTCATGGGTCTCTTTTTCTACTTGTCCTTCCAATACAGCTTCATCTGGGTAGGGTCAGGGTCAACTAACTCTGGGTTTACCTCCTATATCTCCTCATCTTCATACTCATCTACTAAGCTCTTCTCAGCTTCATACACTTCCACTACAATGGCATCTTGGTGAACCAATGGGATAGTAGAGGTGGGTCAACTAAGGGGAAATTGGCTAGGATTTGGGCTAGTAGGGGTAGGTTGGCTCAGATTAGGGTTGACTCAACTCGGGTGAGAATTGGGTCGACTCTACTGAGGAATGGGTCAACTCGAGTGGATTTGACTAGATCCTGATTTTTGATAAGGAGCACTAATCCAAATGGGTTCTGGCCAACTAAGGAAAACTTGACTAGCACTAGATTGATACCTAGGGGTTATGGGTTCCTTAGGTTCATAGGATATGGGTTCAGATCTATAGATCATAGATCTGGGTTCGTAGGAGCTAGGTTCAAAGGATCTGGGTACATAGGAACTAGGTTCATATGATCTAGGTAGGTACTTTTCCCTGAGTTTAAGTTTCATGTCACCTCATGTAGTTATGGGTATATTGTCTCTTCTTCGTCTGATCATTCTTTAAACATCATCCTAGTAAATTCTAGACTGTCATACTAACTTAAGATTAGCAATCTTAAACTTTCTTTCCTCGGTCATTAGATCCTTCACAAAATACAGATCCATATTTTTTTTTCAAATAATATAATCCTCAAGATCAAGATCACCCCCAAATTTAGGTGCTTCTAACCTAAAGTTCCTAGTGGCTCTCTCATCCTGGTCTATGAATCATAATTAGGTCTCCTATTATGGTTAGTCTCCTAGATTGGGTTATGGCAAGGGGCTATCCTAAGGTTGAAAGGTGTAGGACATGGGGCCTCAAGTTTAGGCTTAGTACCAGTCACAAGGGTTCTCTCTAAGGTTCCTCTAGGGTCTCCTATCTGGTCAAACCTATGGTTCGCTTGGTCAAACTTATGGTTCAGTTGGGCAAGCTGTTCTTTCATGGTCCTAAGGAAGGTTTGAAAGATGGACTCCATGGTCAGGCTGGGTTGGGTTTGGGCTAATGATACGGTGTTTCCTGATCTAGTAGACAAGCAATGCAATCACACAAGAAAATCAAACTTGGGTTTCCAAGATCTAGAGCTCAAGTAGAATGGTCAGCTCAATTTACAACCAATTCTGCAATTACCCTATCCACTGGCCAGGTAAGAGGTGGGTCATGGGAGGCTCCCCCTGCTCTCGTAAGGTCCTAATTAAATACCACGAGTCCGCTTAGGATGTTTGCCTCTGGACCTCTAGCCTTAGACACCAGATTCAAGAGATAATCAAAGGATTGGATGCACTAGCTTTCACATAATACTTGGAACTCGACCTTGTTGGTGTCCCAAAGCTGCTTTAGATTTCTAATTGATTTTAATTAGGCTTAGGTTCAATGCAAAGGTAGTTTTTTTGGGCCTAGGACAGGTGATGAAATCTTGCCCTGATCTGAGATAGTAGAAGTGCCCCTAGATTAGGTTAACAATGTATGCACACAAGATGAAACCCTAATATGCAATGAAACTTAAAACAAAAAATAGCAGAAAATAAAATCTTTTTTTTTCTCAAGATTGAATTTTAGATCTAATTAAGTTCTATATTTTCGATATCAGTTTATCACGTCCGGCCGTAGCTCATTATCCCATGGTTTGTGACAGTATACTTTCGTATATCCGCTCAAGAGACGTGATTTCCTTCCACCAAAAAATAATAAAATAAAAAAAAATTTCTGATTTTTTTTCTAAGATTAGATGGCAGATTAGCAGAGGATTAACAAAAAATTAATTATTAATTATTTTATATTTTTATGATGGTTTTATGCAATTTTAATTTCAGCTTAGACTAGGTATGCATAATTTCAGCAAAGAGTGATTAAACCCTAGTTTAACCTACTCTGATACCAAAACTGATGCGGGACAAAAAAATGCTAACTAATCTACTGATTAAATAAACTAATATCAAAGATTAAACTCAACTAATTTTTCTATAATTTATCAGAAATAAGACTCAAAGCAATTAATTGAAAGAAAACTAGTCAACTAGTTTCAAGCCCGCAATGTAGATCTAACAAATCTAATTAAGAAAGGACCTTGGTGATTAAGAAACCACCATAAACTAGAATTTAAAACTTTCAAGGAATCAGATCTTAAGAGAAAAGAAGTATTTATATTTACCAATGAAGATTTGTCACTCTTTGTTGTGGATTAGGATCAGCACTCTAAAATTTCGTGGCAGGACTTCAAGATTGTCATTCTTTGGGCTCCAATCTGCAACGAACTCAGTTTCAAAGCAAGGAAAACCTTTACTTCAGATCTCGATCACCTGCAAACACTCACAAACACTCAAGTTAGAAGGCGTGGAAAGAAGAAGAATTTTGGAAGGAAGAGAAAAGGAGAAGAAAGCTTGAAGGTGGTAGCTAGGGTTTTTGTTGGATGGTTGGATAACTAGGGCCTCACACCCCACGATGCCATCATAGCAAAGGAATGACACGGAATATCTCCTTTATTTTATGAATAATAATTAATTTCTACAAAAGCAATTGATAGTGGTATTTATAGACCACCAACTAAAATTATATGGGTTACAAAGTGTAGAGTTCTTATTAGAAAGGCAAGAACTTCTTGGAATTGGATCTTCTTGGGTAGCAACTCCTTGGAATTTCTTCTCCTGGCATCATGAACACTTGATCTTAATCCACTTGGGGTGTCAAGACTTGAAGACTTTCCACTTGGGTGACAAATCTTGAAATGAAGTGGGCTGCAAGAAATATAATGAGTGCTCCTTCTGGATTTGAAGTGTCCGACAACATAATCACAAATGAGAAGTGGATGGGCACTAATTTCCTTCTTCTTGGCATTAATTCTTCTCTTTCTTGGGCATTGAAATAAGATATGGTTTCTTGATGAGATAAATCTCCATTTGAATCTTGGATAAACCTTGGAATGGATGAGACTTGATCTTAGAAGCATCTTGGATTGGATAAAACTCCTTGAATAGGTAAAACTCTTTTATGATGGGTGACAAAATTGAGTTTAGATAGGTAGGTGCTCTTCCCTTTCTCAAAATTGGCATGAATCTCCTTTGGACTTCTTCTCGCATTTGAAGATAAGCTCCATCTTGAATTTAGAATGGAATTCCTTTGGATTTGAACTCTTTCATGATAGGCGCCTATTTGAATTCAAACTCCTTCATTTTGGGTGACAAAGAAAGGGTGAGATGAGCCATCCTTCCTTCTTACTCTTAAAAAAGTCAGTGACATCTTGGAATTTTAATGGGCATCAAAAAAAATAATGGGCACCCTCCTTGGATAAACTTGAAATTTAAATGGTGTTTGAATGTTCGGATGTCTTGATGTCTGGATGTTAGATGTTTGGATGTCTAGATATCCGGATGTCTGGATGTTTGGATGTCTGGATGTCCTAATTCTTTTGGGAGATGAGACTTGGACTTTTGGTGGGCATCCATGTGGAATTCTTGTGGCCGACCAAGATGAAATGGCATGTGATGATGTCCAAGATGATGTGGCAGGTGATGTGGCCTGTGGCATGTGACATAGGCATCCAAGATTTGAGGATGTGGTGCCAAGAATGGGTTGGCACATAACTTGAATTGGGTTGGCACATGGTATCACATGGAATCTTGATTTGGGTCCCCTCTTGCATGATAGGACTTAATAAAATAACTAATTACAAGACTCAATCAACTAATTAAAAGGGCTAATTCTAAACCCAACTTGATCAAATTGATCAAAAGGCATAATCTCACAAGCCAAAAAATTAAATATTGACTCAACTCAACTTGGTAAATAGGTTTTGTATATATATACAGGTTTTGATTGAATTGGGATTTAGGGCTGAATCCAACTGAGCTAAAATAATAGAATTTAAAATTCTGGGGTTTAGGGCTGAACCCAACTGGATAAAATAATAGAATTTATAAATGATCTTAGGGCTTAAGGCTTAGGACTTTATTCATAGGTGATCCACATGGATGTGGGATTGACCTATCATTTCCTTCTAGCCCTGGTGTCACTGGTGTTAGCTCTAGTGTTAGCCCTGGTGTCCGCACCAGTATGTTTCCCGGCTTTGAGGGTGGGGTTTCGTAAGTTTTCCAGTTTTGAGTGCAGGGCTTCGTAAGTTTCTTAGCTTTGAGTGCGGGGCTTTGTATGTTCCTCGACTTTGAGTGCGGGGCTTCATATATTTCTCGACTTTGAGTGTGGGGCTTCGTATGTTTTCCATCTTTGAGTGCGGGGCTTCATAAGTTTCCTGGCTTTGAGTGCATGGCTTCATAAGTTTTCCAGCTTTGTCCGTTGGACTTAGAGTCGGACGGATGTATTCCTGCACAGGTGAAAGATAGGGTTGCACCAAAAAGGAACCTTAACAATTCAAAGAAAGTCTTACATTAATGGTAGTACATCCTTAGATTGCTTGCATTCCTTGTCCACATAAATCGGGCACCATCGAGCCCGACGGATAGTAAGCCTCATTTGGCAAAGCCTCTACCACCTTGTAGAGGACCTCCCAATTCGGGGACAGCTTGTCGCATTCTCTTGACTGGGACACCTCTACCCTTTTGAGGACTAGGTCGCCTGGGTGGATGCCTCAAGCGTCACGAGAGAGTTGTAGTAGCGAGCTACTCACTACCAGTAGGCTACCATCCACAGTCGAGCTTTATCCCTCATCTCATCTAGAAGATCTAGGTTGAGGAGGAGATGGGCTGGATTCTCAGGTCCATCGTATTGCTCTACCCATAGCATGGGTAGACCAAGCTCCACCAGAATCATGGATTTGGCACCGAAGACGAGGTTGAAGGGCATCTTTGATGGGGACATCAGGTCAACCCTAGTTCACTATGGGTCCACGAGTTTTGAGTCCCTTAGCCATGATTCAAATTTTATCTTTGAGTCCAATAATCTGGCGATGTTAGCCATTTGAGTCCTATTATGGGCCTTTCTATATTTGAGTCCTATATTTAGAGTCATCCATACCATTCGGGTTTTGGATAAGTCAAGTCAAATTCAGTTGAGACATTTATCATTTGCAGTCCTGTAAGTTTAGTCATCTCATGTTGAGCTAATTTTGAGTCCTATGAGTCCTGTAAGTTTTATATTGAGTCCAGTCCATCAAGAAAAAATTCAAGACACTAATGGATCCCAGCCCGAATCATAACTTGCCAACTTCAAGGAGTCCCAATCATATTTGGATGTGCCACCTTGGATTGCATGAGAAAGACCTTGAAGATCTTCACATCATCAACCTGCTGAGAAGATGGAGCCCAGAAGAAACCCTAGAACCAGTCTAGCACTGAAGTGGGCCACCCAAAGCCCAAAGCCTTCTTGGATATTGCACCCCACCCTTATGGTCACCTTCCTTGGTCAGCCACCCTTAGAATTACCACCCATTGGACCAAGTCAAAGAGAGGGAGAGACCAAGTCAAAGAGAAGGTTTAATCCTAGTTAGGAAAGGAATTGAGAGCCTATTTGGGAGAGGAGATCTTCCATGTATTTGAGTGGGAAAATGATACTTAGGGTTTTACATATATATCCTTACTTAGAGCCCAAGCTTGTATGCCTATATAAAGGGCCCCCCTCTCATGTATATTTGATGCTATTGAATATGAAAAATTTCTTAAGGTCTTCTCAACTTTCTATGTAAATTCTGTGTGAATTTCTATGTGATTAAGGGTATCCATGTGATCCCTCAGGGTTTCTATGTGATCCCTGCACCCTGCCTCCAAGCCACTAGCCTTCTTCATCTCTTGGCCGACATCCTCAAACCTCTTCCCCTTCTTCTTTCAGCCATCTAGTCTATTTTTTTTTATTTTCTAACCCATGATAGGTGATTTGTAGGTCCCTCAAAGTTCACGAATACATGGATTCCATCAGACCAGCTTCCGGGCCGCCAGATTGAAAGCCACGAATCCGTAGGGTCGATAGCTTTATTTTCCAGGTGCATCCGAGAGCGTAGAGCAAACTCTTCATGAATCGATCTTCAAATCTCTACCAGGTACACCCCGTAGACTCCTCTGGTAGTGGTATTATAGAAAAGCAAGTCCTAACCAAGGCTTCTCAGCCTTGGCGGTCCTATTTCTTCACTTTTAGGATTTATTTCTGCATGCTTGTGCTTTAGATTTTCTATAGAATTTCTTGCTTAATATCTTGGCATGAAATTTGGAATACAAACTCATAACTTAATATCTAATCACAAAAAAATAACTAGAATGCATAAATAGTCCCGCATCAGCTTGGTATCAGAGCACTTTAGGGCTAATTTTCTGCATCCCGTAATTCCTACGTATAGTCAGTTAGTTTAATTATTTCTGCATGTAAGAAGATCATAAAATCCTGATTATTATATTTATAGATTCTTAGTAATTGAGAATATTTACCAAAGCTTTTCTATGTTTTATTTTGATATGAACAATTTTTCACGCCTATTTTCTGCACTAGAAAATTTTTGCATCTTGTCATCTGAATTAGGGGGTCTGAGTTTTGCTCTATTTCACCATCTTAGGATTTTTGTTTTTATCTAAAATTTGTACAAAATATTCTCTGTTTAGTCTTGATAATTTTTATTATTTTTAATTAATTTTATAGAAACTAAAAATATATAAAAGTCTGCATCCTAGAAACCCTAACTAGAATCCTAAGTTTTCTGCACACAGTCTGAAACCATAGGTTTTGCATCATCATCCATATTTGTTTTTGCATGAAATTTGGTAGGGATCATCTTCACTATTGATCCTCTAACCTAAAATCTTTATGAAAATTTTATGCATATAAAACCATACAAAATTATGCATCAAAGCAAACCCTAATTGCAGTTTCTGTGATTTCTGCATACTTCACCTAACCCAGACCTAATCAACAACCAAACCCCTCCCAACCCAAGCCAACTTTTGTTTGATATTAACCAACTTAAATTTAATTTTCCACCTCATAAAAAGATAAAAAAATATTTTTATTTTATGTTTTGTTTAAGATTGCATCAGATTTCATTGTGCTCATCATTTGCATTAAACTAATCTTAAGGGCACTCTCTCTATCTCATATCAGGGCAGGAGGTCATTACCTGTCCTAGGCCTAAAACAACCACCTTGCATTTGTACACAAACCTTAATTATAATCAATTAGAAATTTAATTTGCTCTAGTAAGCTAGGAACACCAACTGGTCGGATCCGAGTCTAGTGAGGAAACCAGTGCACCAACCCATCATCTATTAGTTGAAGCTGGTGTCTAAGGCTAGTGGTCTAGAGGCAAACGCCCTAAGTGGATAGGTGGTTTTTAATTAGGACCCTGTCACAAGCAGGGGGAGCCTCCCACCACCCCATCTCTTACCTGGCCAGTGGAAGGATTAGTAGCTATGTTGAGTATAAGTTGAGTTGACTCACTTTGCTTTGACTCTAGGTCTAGGAAACCTAGAACATTTGTGTGCTAGATTAAGAGTCTAATCCCATCGATCCCACCCCAACTCAATCTGACCATGGAGTCGATCTGTGTGCTTGTTTACATGACCTCTAGATTAGGAGTCTAACCTAACCAGTAATCTCACCTCAAACCCAGTCAAACCATGGAACCTGAGTACGAAACCTTTCTAAGAACCTTTACTGAACAGTTTACCCACTTAAGCACCCAACTGTGTAATAGACTTGACCAGACGATCCATAGGATATTGATCCATTAGATGACCAAATAGGAACCCTAGAGAAAACCCATAGGACCCATGCTAGACCAAAACTTGAGTCACCTTTGCCCACACTTCCTGATCCCAGGAGACCCATACACTATGAACCCATATCTTATGAGCCCATACACTATGAACCCATATCCTATGAGCCCATACACTTTGAACCCATATCCTATGAGCCTATACACCATGAACCCATATACTATGTGCCCATATCCTATGAGCCCAAGGAATCCATAATCTCTAGGTATCAACCTAGTACCAGTTAGGTTTCCCCTAGTCAACCTGAATCCCATAAGATCAGTACCCCTAGATATGAGCCTGGTGTTAGTCCACTTACCTTTAGTCAACCTAAACCCTTTAAGGCTAATGCCCCTATCCCAGGACCAGATCCTAACCAGTCCAGCCTGAGCCAACCCTAGCCCAGTACCACTATGGCCCGTAGAGAAGATAGAGGCAAGTCTATAAAGGTTCAAAGGAGTTCCAATCCCATGAGAGTGTGTTTTAGATGTCGCAAATCAGGCCATTTTGTTAGCTAGTGTCTAGTCAGCACCCTACACCTAGGTAAGCTAGATGAAGATAAGTCTAAACCCATTGTTAAACTCAATGTAGAAGTTTATGAGGCTGATCCAAGTTTAGTAGATGAATATGAAGGAGAAGACTTTGAGGAGGAATGTGAAGAAGAGGAACAAGAGAGTGAACCCATTAAGGAATCAAAGGATAAAGATCCTGAACCCACTTTAGAATTTGAAGGAGTGACTGAGCCAGGATCGAGCATAGTAGATGAAAGTGAAGGTTTATAAGAGTTGTCCATAGAGGAGGTCCAGGAACAAGTCCTTAAGAAACCTGACCCTTCTATTAGAATCTTACTTAAGGAGCCACTAGAAGAAAGCCTAAGTATAGAGCCCAGTCTTAAAATTCAAGAGCCCGAGAAATTTATTGAGGACATGATCTCTTTAATTTAGTACCCTCAGGATGAATCCCCTCCCATAGTTCCCATTAAAGACGTCTTCCCTGAGATTGGTGACCCATTCTTCCATTATGCAAACCCTGTAGATATACCTCAATCTCGTAAGGTTAGCCTCATTAGTCTAGGATTAGTCCCTGACATCCTTTCTAATATCAAACTTTATCAAACTAACCCTGAACCTTTTTCCCTACCCTACTAGACTAATCATGAATCCACCTCTTATTTTCTGCCCTTTCCCGAAACCTCCAGCATTTCTAGGATCATTAGATTGCATTTTGTTAAGATTAGCATACTGCATACATTCATTATGCATGTTAGATTTGCATCTTACTTCTGGTATACCTTATGGCATTTGCTAGGAGTCCATTGTAAATTTTTATATGCATACCAAGCTATGGTCAAACGTAGAGAGTCTATAGTCTGTTAGATTTTGGCCCAAAGAATCCAATAAATTTTGTTCGATAGGAATGCCCAGTCGAGTCTATTAGGTGTTGGTTTTGAGTCCGATAAGTCCACAAACCTAATCCATCTATCCACACCTGCATTGACCTCTGCACAGCATCTGCATCAGGACATTAGCCAAAAGATTGATTTAAGAAATGAAACATATAAGAAACTGGCTAATTCTTAAAAGAGAGCCAAGGAATTTAATGTAGAGGATTCTATAAAGATTAAAGGTCTAGACCTGAGTGGTTTTCTCTTGGAGCCCCAAAGAAGCTACTTGTATGCACAGCTAGACCCTTTAAGTGATAAAGAAAGTGGAACCCAATGCCTATGTGCTTGATCTGCCCCTAGATTTAGGCATTAGCTCTACCTTCACTATCGTGGACTTGGTTGAGTATAGGGAACCAGCAATGATTCGTAGTGAGATTTTTAGACCTCACCCATCCTAGTGTCCACTAAATTTGCTTGAGAGAGGAATATGGATTGAGCGTATCCTGGACGATCAAGCTATCATGACCCGGGGCCACAGCTATCAACGCTACCTGGTCTGATGGCAAGGTCGACTAGAATCTAGTGATTTGTGGATAAATCGAGAGGACCCATAATGCCTCCACCCAGACTTACTGCCAGCACCGGACTAACCTATACTCAACAAGGTTGAGTTTCTCCCATCCCGGGAGAATTGATGGGGACATCAGGTCAACCCTATTTCACTATGGGTCCCTGAGTTTTGAGTCCCTTAGCCATGATTCAAATTTTATCTTTGAGTCCAATAATCTTGTTGTGTTAATCGTTTGAGTCCTATTTTGGACCTTTCTACATTTAAGTCCTACATTTAGAGTCATCCATACCATTAAGGTTTTGGATAAGTCAAGTCAAATTCAGTTAAGACATTTATCATTTGGAGTCCTGTAAGTTCAGTCAGCTCATGTTGAGCCAATTTTGAGTCCTATGAGTCCTGTAAGTTTTATATTGAGTCCAGTCTAGCAAGAAAAGATTCAAGATACTAAGATTCAAGATACTAATGGACCCCAGTTCGAATGATAACTTGCCAACTTCAAGGAGTCCTAGTCATATTTGGATGTGCCACCTTGGATGGCATAAGAAGGACCTTGAAGATCTTCACATCATCAACCTACTGAGAAGATGGAGCCCAGGAAAAGCCCTAGAACTAGCCCAGTACTGAAGTGGAACACCCAAAGCCCAAAGCCTTCTTGGATATTGTGTCGCACCCTTATGGTCACCTTCTTTGGTCGGCCACCCTTAGAATTACCACCCATTGGACCAAGTCAAAGAGAGGGAGAGACCAAGTCAAAGAGAAGATATAATCCTAGTTAGGAGAGGAATTGAGAGCCTATTTGGGAGAGGAGATCTTCCATGTATTTGTGTGGGACAAGGATACTTAAGGTTTTACATATATATCCTTACTTAGAGCCCAAGCTTGTATGCCTATATAAAGGGCCCCCCTTTCATGTATATTTGATGCTATTGAATATGAAAAATTTCTTGAGGTCTTCTTAACTTTCTGTGTGAATTCTGTATAAATTTCTATGTGATTAAGGGTATCTGTGTGATCCCTTAGGGTTTTTGTGTGATCCCTGTGCCATGCCTCCAAGCTGCAGCCTTCTTCATCACTTGGCCGACATCCTCAAATCTCTTCCCCTTCTTCTTCTTTCAGCAATCTAGTCTGTTTTTCCTTGTTTCCTAACCCATGATAGCTGATTTGCAGGTATCTCAGAGTTCACAAATCCAAGGATTCCATCAGACCAGCTTTCGGGGCCACCGGATTTAAAGCCACAAATCCGTAGGTTCGATAGCTTTATTTTTCAGGCCGCATCTAAGAAGTAGAGCAAACTCTTCATGGATCAATCTTCAAATCTTTACCAGGTATACCACCTAGACTCCTCTGGTAGCGGTATTGCAAAAGAACTAGTCATAACCAGGGCTTTTCAACCTTGGCGGTCCTTTTTCTTCACTTTAGGATTTATTTCTACATGCCTATGCTTCAGATTTTCTATATAATTTCTTGTTTAATATCTTGGCTTGAAATTTGGCATACAAACTTCTAACTTAATACCTAATCATAGAAAAATAACTAGCATGCATAAATAGTCCTACATCAATCTCGCTAGTTCCTGTGTGAGGCATAGTATGGTAAGCCCACAGCACACTGGGGAGTTCTTTGACCCAACGACCCTTGGCTTCATCCAGTTTGGTGCAGAGCCCCTGCAATATGGTTTGGTTGGTCACCTCGACCTCTTCATTGGTCGAGGGTGAGCTACCAAGGTGAAGCAATGGTGGATGTTAAGGTCAGCACATAACTTCTTGAAAGCCTGATTATCGAACTGTCGTATGTTATCAGTGATGACTGTGTGTGGGAGTCCAAATTGATAGATGACTAACTTCTAGAAGAATGATCTGACTTTGGCCTCAGTGATCCATGCTAGGGGTTTGGCCTCGATCCATTTGGTGAAGTAGTCAATGGATGCAATTAAAAACCTCCGTTGGCCAGATGTGGGAGGAAAGGGACTTAGGATGTCCATTCCCCACTGCACGATGGCCACGGGGCTGATAGCTAGGAGAGCAAGGCAACCAGCTATCGCTCGATGTGGGCGTGACGCTAACACCAGTAACACATTTTCATGAAATTGGCGGCATCCTCATGCATGGTCTCCTAGAAGTACCCCGCCGGTGTGCCTTGTAAGCTAGCATCCTACCCCCCACTTGATTCTTATAGATGCCTTCGTGTATCTCTCAAAGCACATAAGCAGCTTTTAAGGGCTTCAAGCACTTCAGTAGGGGTTAAGAGTAAGACCTCTGGTAAAGCTGCCCATCCATCACCATGAACTGCACAGCTTCTTCTTGAGGAGGCTGGCTTCCTTGCGGTCCTCAGGTAGGGCACCGGTGTGTTGGGAAATGTATGTTCCAAAGCCAATCATCTAGGCTATAGATGGTTGTGCAACTCATGTATATGTATATGAATTATTGAATTGAATAAAAGGTTTATTTTGGTTTTTCATCACATGTCATCTTCCTAATTGAACTCTTGTGTGATGATATCTTTTGAGCTACCTTGTATGCGATGTAGCGATGATGCATCATGTAGTTCAGAAACTGGTTCGCAATCAAAGGATATGCTGTTTTAGGATGATGGTGTATCAAGTAGCATGGAGATGCTGGTATGACATCAGGTGTTGTGTTCGATACTTCACTAAACATGACTTTCATGCAAGATTCTCTTTCTGCCGAAGAGGAGTCTTGCATTAGAATGTGGGTACGAATTATTCCTCTGACTTGATATCATTATGGCAGCTTGCAAGAAACTCACTGTGCTTAGGTGCCAGACTACCCGGATTTCTAATTTGGTGATGGAAGGTTGCTGGGTATAATCAAATACTTATATAGCAGTAGTAGGATCGATATATGATTGATCTCTCTAAATGGTTTGGATTGAATGCTTTAAATGCCTCAATTGAGAAAGACCTTGGCCACGGCATTCCTTGTAAGGAGTTACAAGGATTCTTTGTTTGAGACATATTGATATGGACTGATTAAGGTTGGGCAGTTTAACCCTAAGCCATCCAGAGCATTAGGAGATTAAAGGAATAAGTTCATTGCTATTCCATATTCGATAGGTTCATGTTGCTCTGCAAGCTTCAACCTATTTGAACGTCGGGTGTCATTACTAGATCATGACTTTAGCTAGTACTAGAAATGTTCTCGTGCTACCGGTTTAGTGCTTGAACCTATGGGGTCACACACCGAGGGTTTCTTCTTGCTTTGTTGGCATGCAAACGATTGGAAATCATTCTGGACTCGTTTGACAAGGTGTTGTCAAACCTGTGTTTAAGCCAACTCATCTGGATGAGTCAACTCGAGTCGACTAGTCTATCAGATTGCTGTAAACCAAAATGTTCCATTTAATTCTATAATTGTTGTGGGCATTTAATGGATGCATTTCTGGATTTTATGATATATTGTTGCTGAATTCCAAAAGTTTTTATAACCTCCCTAGAATCTCAAGAGACCCCCCACACTATTATGATCCCCTTCCGGTCATCATCCCCCAAACCAACTCCCTATTGCTATGATGCCCGATATCTACCACACCCCTTGATGGACTCTGACCACCCGTGTCCTATGCCTGCAATCATGAACACCCTATTGCCTTTGCCAGATCTTCCTTGCTTCCCTGCCAGAACCCAACCATCTACCGTGCAGCCCCCTTCCACCACCATCAGCCATCGGAAGCAGAGCCCATGCTGCCCTTCTCCCCGTCGTGCCATCATTTCCTCCCCAGTGCCATCACCAGTGGAAGCTTGTCAGATCTGCCCTCCGAAGTCCCTTCCCTGTGGTGCGGGCACCAGACTCAGAAGAAGACTTCAGAGCTCCATTTGGATCTCTGATTGACATTGCCCGAGAAATTAGGGTTTGTAATAAAGGTTGACCTGGTCAACCAGTTTATTTATTTTATTTATTGAGTCACCATTTAAATTTTGTTGAGTCATGTTGACTCAGTGCAAGTCCCAATGTGGTTTCAATTTGGTCCAAAATGGTGCCACATTTGTCTTCCAATCAAATCAAGGTTTAAGCAAGTGGAGGCCACACTCCAAGCCACACACCCAGCCACACTCCGAGCACATGCCAGAGTCCAGGAGGCGCCACAGAGGCATCCCAGTGTCATGGTCCCCACATCCAAAGAAGAAAAAATCAAATTGGAGGCTACTTTAAAGGAGGCGCCCATACCTGCCTATTTTACCTAAGCAAAGAAGGAAGAAGACTTCTCTTGGAGAAGAAATCAAAGAAGGACATCCAACCTACTCCTAATTGAAGTTCAAATCAAAATCAAAGAGCTTAACTTGGAGTGGAAGAAAAGAAGAAATACCATAAGAAGAAGAGGACTCCAAATCCAAATCCAACTCCAAAGGAGGCACCAAAAAAATTCAAAAAAAATTCCTTTATGGCCGTCCCAATTTTTTTTGAACTCTTGGTCAGCCAAGAGAGAAGATTTTCTACCTAATCTAGTGGTTGGAGGAGTTTAGTCCCACATGGGAATTTGTACAAGCTTGGAGAAAATTTTAGGTCTATATAATAGACCTCTCTTTGTAACTTTAGAAAATCAATGAAGAAACATTATTTTTGCTATTCTCTTGTGTTGAGTGACCTAGGTTTCTCTTCTTCCGCACTATTCTAAGTGTTGAGCTCCGTGAGGGGGTAATCCGGGTTCCATTGGAGCCTTGAGGAGGTGAGAGATCTCCATCTTTATCCAAAACCCTAGGTTAGCCACTTGAAATTCCAAAACCCTAGCCAACCTTCATTATTTTCAATCCATCAAACCCTAGATCCTCCCATCTCCCACGGCCTCTCTCTCTCTACAAGTCCAGGCCATCCACCTTCATCCAGATCCAGTCCGGCTACTTCAGATCCAGAGCAAGTTCCAAGGAAAATCACATCAGCTTCCAGGAGAATCCAGTTTTCAGCAATTTCAATCTTCAAGTTCATCAACCTGGTAAATTCTTTCCTTGACTCTCTGATTCCATCAATTGTTTTTCTTCTCTTCCAGATCTTGAGTTCAGGAGAAGCCAACCCGCCAAAGGACCAGTACTGGAGGATCCATTGCGAAGAAATCTGAATCCGATGATCCAACAATCTGCTCGGGAGAGTTCTTCCACCAAAATCTGTGAAGATCATTGTCTGGTTAGGTAAACCATCTCTTCTCTTTATTTCTGTTCTGCTGAAAGTTCGGAGTGAAACCCTAGGTCTGGGAGTTTCTCAACCCCCAGCGATCCGTTGCTTCTGAACTACTCTGATACTTTAGTTTCCTTAAAATTGTGCTTTCAATTATCATATTAGTCTCTTTCAATGTTAGGTTAACTTTTCTTTGATTTGAAGCCAACTTCTACAAACATATAAAAACAACAAAAAAATTAGTTAATCTTAATCTACTTCCGCATCGCGTCCCATTATTTGTTCTGCATCATTTTTGGTATCAGAGCCCAGTCTAGGGTTTCTGATTTGCTTGCTTGCTTGTTTTGATTGTTTTCTCTTTTTATTTTGTCTGCTCGAAGTAGACTCCCCAGGACGTCCGGTCCTAGGAACTAAGTGAGGCGCAAGCCTCCTCCTCCCATTCCACGGGGTGTTCCTAGGGCGTGTAGGGGATCCATTGGGTTATAACTTCGTAGCAGGGATTATAAACGGGGAAGACAATCTAGTTGCAGCCCGTAATTTCCCTGTTTTCTGAATTATTTCTCCCTGTATAAAATTCCGAATTGCATGATTTTTGCTTCGTTGAAACCAGTATAATTGAACCTATTTTCCATAATTTTTCTGTGATTTATTGGTTTCGGTAAAAATTCTGAGCATTAAAATACAGCAACTCTATTTTTTTGTGTTCTGCAATTCAATTCTTTTTGGAGTGATCATCTCATAATTTACCTAAGGGCAATTGAGCATCTAAGATAAGGGAAGGAGTTGATTACCTCTCCTTAGCCCAAAACCACCATCCAATCATTCGAACCTAGACCTAATTTAAAATCAGTTAGACCTAATTTGCCCTAGTGGGCTAGGGACACCAATTGGTCGGGTCTAGGCTAGTGTTGAGTCAGTTTGCCGAGTTATTCTGTGTGTGCTTAGCACTCAGTGTCTAGAACGGTGGTTTAGGGACTACGTCCCGAAGGGCTTATGTGCTGGTCCGCCTACCTGGCCAATCACTGATTGGTGTCTAGGATTGGCAATCAGGGACCTAACACTCCCCTTACACCTGCCTGGCTGAGTCCTGAGTTACTACAGGCTAGCTTGTCACTCTGATTGGGCATCTAGTTTGGACTCTAGGTCTAGTGATCCAGTAGTCGATTTAGTCTAGTCTCATTTTGTGTGCTTGCTTGAATCATCATGTCTACCAGAAACGGAGTGCCATATCAACCTGGTCAAACCCAACCTGATTTAGAGGCCATGATCAGAACTCTTACTGAAAGTATGGCTAAAATGAATCAGGATATGACAAACACTGTGGCCCAGTTTAGCGCACAAATTCATGAGGATCTTACCCAACTTAGGGACCGAGTCCAAGTACTTGAAGAACCTAGACATCGGAATTGGACTCCTGACCCTGATTTTAATGTGCCTCAACCTCACCCACATCAGCAGCCTAGAAGGCCTTTATATAGAGATCCTGAACCTAATCATAGGAGGCCTGACCCAGAGCCTGAAGATAGAGATGATAGGTTCATCAGGAACATCAAATTAGATGCACCCACTTTTGATGGTAGTCTGAACCCTAAGGTGTATTCTGATTGGGAGGGTGAGATGGACCAATACTTTGAGTGGTATGCTATGTCTGAGGAGAGGAAATACAAGTTTGCCAAGATGAAATTAGTGCGTCAAGCTAGGTTATACTGGGGGAACATTGAGCTAACCACTAGGAGACGGAATGTTGAGCCCATAACCACTTGGCAGGGTATGAAAGAAAAACTGAGAGATAAATACCTACCCATTTCATACCAGCAAAACCTGTTAGACCAATGGCAAAACCTGAAACAAGGAAACCGATCTGTCTTAGACTACATAACTACTTTTGATGAATACCTAATGAGATGTGATGTGAGTGAAGCCCACGAAGTCACTTTGTCTAGATTTAGGGCTGGACTGAGGGAAGAAATCAAGAGAGAACTATTTCTGAGAGAGGTTACTGATCTAGACCAAGCCTACCAGATTGCACTGAACACTGAGAAATTTCAGAGAGGACCTATACCTTCTAGGGTTAGTGCCCCAATCCCAAGGAATGGACCTAGCCAAGTTATCCCTAGTAAACCTTTTCAGGGTACTTCTACCCCTAGACCCATGGACAAAGGTAAGGCACCTGACACCCAGAGAACCCCTAGTTCAAATATCACCTGTTTTAAGTGTCAGAAACCAGGTCACATTTCCAGTCAGTGTACTGCCATAGCCTGTTTCAAGTATCATAAGGTAGGTCATGTTGCTAGCCAGTGCCCACGGAGATCCCTTTACATAGAAGAGGGAGAGAATGATAATTCCGAGCCCAGTGAGGAATTTGAAGAAGAAGTTTATGAGGCCGGAATGAATTTGGTTGAGGAGTATGAAGGAGAGGAGGAACCCAATGAATCTGACCAATTAGGAGTTGTAAGATGCATCCTATCCCAGAATCTAGTTCAAGAGGATTGGCGTAGGACTAACATCCTATAGACTTTTCTTAAATTAGGGGATAAGGTATGTAAGATCATCATAAATAGTGGGAGCTGTGTAAATGCCATCTCTACTAGCACTGTCAAGATGTTAGGCTTAATCCCAGTTCCCCATCCCAACCCCTATAAGGTTTCTTGGGTAGATTCTACCTCCATACCCATCCAGTCTAGATGTCAAGTCCAAATCCAAATGCAATCTTATCATGAAAAGATTTGGTGCGATGTCTTACCCATGGAGGTGAGCAGTATAATTCTCGGAAGACCTTGGTTGTATGATCATGATGCCACCCTCTTAGGAAAATCCAATACCTGTGTCTTTAGTTTCAATGGGAAGAAGATTACGATCCATCCAGTTCCCCCTAAGGACAAGGTAACTAAAGGAGCCGGTAAGGTTAAGGAGATGAAAACTGGAGTGAACCTAATCAGTGCTAAGGATCTAGAACAAGAAATTCATAGTGGTTCACCCATCTGGATGTTGACTGCTAAGGAACTTAGAACTTCGGAACCCTCAGAGCCTCCTCAAGAAGTTAAACCTGTGTTAAAAGAATTTGAGGATGTCTTTCCCGAGGATTTGCCAGACCACCTTCCACCTCTTAGGGATATCCAGCATGCCATAGATCTAATCCCAGGAGCGACTTTGCCCAACTTGCCCCATTACAGGATGAATCCATCTGAGCATGAAGAACTGCAAAAGCAGGTTGGAGAATTATTGAGGAAGGGGTTTATTAGAGAAAGTCTTAGCCCTTGTGCAGTCCCAGCCTTACTAACCCCAAAGAAAGATGGCACGTGGAGGATGTGTGTTGACAGTCGTGCCATCAATAAAATTACAATCAAATATAGGTTTCCCATCCCTAGACTAGATGACATGCTTGATATGATGGCTGGTGCAATGGTTTTTTCTAAGATTGATCTCAAAAGCGGCTATCATCAGGTTAGGATTAGACCCGGGGATGAATGGAAAACTGCTTTCAAAACTAAGAATGGTCTTTATGAATGGGTTGTTATGCCTTTTGGGTTGTCCAATGCCCCTAGTACCTTCATGAGAATTATGACCCAGGTACTTAGAGCTTTCATAGGAAAATTTGTGGTGGTCTATTTTGATGACATCCTGATCTATAGTAAGACCCCAGCAGATCACCTAGGCCACCTTAGAGCAGTCTACCAAGTTTTGAGGAATGAGAGACTCTACGGTAATCTTAAGAAGTGTGAATTCATGACTAGTAGAGTTATCTTTCTTGGTTTTGTAGTAACCCCTGACGGCGTGGCGGCCGATCCTGAGAAAATTAGGTCCATAGTAGACTGGCCAGAGCCAACCAATGTGCATGAAGTTAGAAGTTTCCACGGCTTGGCTACCTTCTATAGGCGATTCATCAAGGGGTTTAGTACTTTAGCTGCTCCTATCACTGATTGTATTAGGAAGGGAGAATTTCATTGGACTAAGTCAGCCCATAAAGCCTTCCTAGATCTTAAGGATAAAATGACCCAGGCACCCATTCTGAGATTACCCGATTTTTCTAAAGTATTTGAGGTTGCCTGTGATGCTTCAGGTGTAGGAATAGGTGGAGTCCTAAGCCAAGAGAATCATCCCATAGCATTCTTTAGTGAAAAACTTGATGATGCTAAGCTTAGGTATTCTACCTATGATAAGGAATTTTATGCGGTGGTGCAAGCTTTGCGTTACTGGAGACATTATTTGCTACCGCAGGAATTTGTACTATTTTCGGACCATGAGGCTCTTAGATTTCTGAACTCCCAAAAGAAGCTTAACCCTAGGCATGCTAAGTGGGTAGAATATATCCAGTCCTATACTTTTGTCCTGAAACATAAGGCTGGAGTTGAGAATAAGGTAGCTGATGCCCTTAGTCGCCGATCTCTGTTATTAACTTCTGTTAGAACTGAGGTCATAGGGTTTGAGCAAATCAAAGAGGAATATGAGTCTTGTCTGGATTTCACAACTGTGTATCAGGATCTAGTTCAAGGACCATCTAGTAATCACCAGGATTATACTCTTGTAGATGGTTTTTTGTTCTTCAAAAATAGGCTTTGCATCCCTAGAACTTCTCTTAGGGAATTTTTGATTTGGGAAATCCATGCTGGAGGTTTAGCCGGCCATTTTGGAAAAGACAAGACCATTCTAGCTATTGAAGATCACTTTTTCTGGCCTAGCTTGAAAAGGGATGTAGCTAATATTGTAGCTAGATGTCGAACCTGCGCTGTTGCCAAACAGCGAAAACAAAACACTGGTCTTTATACCCCACTCCCTGTCCCAGATCGTCCTTGGCAAGATGTGAGTATGGATTTTGTGTTAGGTTTACCTAAGACCCAGAGGAGACATGATTCTATCTGTGTCGTAGTCGACCGATTCTCTAAAATGGCCCACTTCCTACCTTGTTCCCAAACCTTTGATGCGTCTAAGGTAGCCACGCTTTTTTTCAATGAGATAGTTAGACTCCATGGCCTACCTAAGATAATCGTTTCAGATAGGGATGTCCGGTTCACCAGTTACTTTTGGAAGACCCTTTGGCATAAGTTAGGGACAAAACTTAAGTTTTCAACTGCCTATCATCCCCAAACTGATGGCCAAACTGAAGTAGTGAACCGTAGCCTAGGAAATCTGCTGAGATGTCTTGTTGGTGAAAACACCAGAAATTGGGATTTATACCTACCAAGGGCAGAATTTGCGTACAATGACTCGGTCAATAGGTCTACGGGTAAGAGTCCATTTGAAATTGTACATGGGTACAAACCTCACACATCTCTTGACCTAGTCCCTTTACCTGTCCACACTCGAGTCTCCGAATCTGCTGAGAATTTTGCACAGCATGTAAAAGACTTGCATAAAGAAATTCATGCCAAAATAAATTTAAGTAATGAAACTTATAAGAAGTTGGCTGATACTCAAAGGCGAGTCAAATCTTTTGTTGAGGGAGACTATGTGATGATTAGGTTAAGGCCTGAACAGTTTCCTCCTGGAACCGTTAGAAAGTTATATGCTAGGGGAGCTGGACCATTTAGAGTGGTAAAGAGAGTAGGATCCAATGCCTATGTGCTCGAGTTGCCTCCAGAACTAGGCATTAGCTCTACTTTCAACATTACAGACTTAGTAGAGTACAGGGAGCCAGCTGTGATTCCTAGTGAGCCTTTTGAGCCTAACCCTATCATTGAGAGTGATCCCGACCCTGTGTGTCCACCAACAAACTGGCCTGTGAGGAAAGAGCAGATTGAAAAGATCCTGGATGATCAGGTTATCTCTACTCGTAATCGAGGATACCAAAGGTACCTGGTCCGCTGGCAAGGAAGGCCAGATTCTGATGACTCTTGGATCTCCCGAGAAGAATTACAAGAATTGGACCCAGACCTCTTGGAGAGATACCAGAGCCAACTTGAGCCTTACTCGACAGGGTCGAGTTCCTCCCACCCTGGGAGAATTGGTGCGGGCACCAGACTCAGAAGAAGACTTCAGAGCTCCATTTGGATCTCTGATTGACATTGCCCGAGAAATTAGGGTTTGTAATAAAGGTTGACCTGGTCAACCAGTTTATTTATTTTATTTATTGAGTCACCATTTAAATTTTGTTGAGTCATGTTGACTCAGTGCAAGTCCCAATGTGGTTTCAATTTGGTCCAAAATGGTGCCACATTTGTCTTCCAATCAAATCAAGGTTCAAGCAAGTGGAGGCCACACTCCAAGCCACACGCCCAGCCACACTCCGAGCACATGCCAGAGTCCAGGAGGCACCACAGAGGCATCCCAGTGTCATGGTCCCCACATCCAAAGAAGAAAAAATCAAATTGGAGGCTACTTTAAAGGAGGCGCCCATACCTGCCTATTTTACCTAAGCAAAGAAGGAAGAAGACTTCTCTTGGAGAAGAAATCAAAGAAGGACATCCAACCTACTCCTAATTGAAGTTCAAATCAAAATCAAAGAGCTTAACTTGGAGTGGAAGAAAAGAAGAAATACCATAAGAAGAAGAGGACTCCAAATCCAAATCCAACTCCAAAGGAGGCACCAAAAAAATTCAAAAAAAATTCCTTTATGGCCGTCCCAATTTTTTTGAACTCTTGGTCAGCCAAGAGAGAAGATTTTCTACCTAATCTAGTGGTTGGAGGAGTTTAGTCCCACATAGGAATTTGTACAAGCTTGGAGAAAATTTTAGGTCTATATAATAGACCTCTCTTTGTAACTTTAGAAAATCAATGAAGAAACATTATTTTTGCTATTCTCTTGTGTTGAGTGACCTAGGTTTCTCTTCTTCCGCACTATTCTAAGTGTTGAGCTCCGTGAGAGGGTAATCCGGGTTCCATTGGAGCCTTGAGGAGGTGAGAGATCTCCATCTTTATCCAAAACCCTAGGTTAGCCACTTGAAATTCCAAAACCCTAGCCACCCTTCATTATTTTCAATCCATCAAACCCTAGATCCTCCCATCTCCCACGGCCTCTCTCTCTCTACAAGTCCAGGCCATCCACCTTCATCCAGATCCAGTCCGGCTACTTCAGATCCAGAGCAAGTTCCAAGGAAAATCATATCAGCTTCCAGGAGAATCCAGTTTTCAGCAATTTCAATCTTCAAGTTCATCAACCTGGTAAATTCTTTCCTTGACTCTCTGATTCCATCAATTGTTTTTCTTCTCTTCCAGATCTTGAGTTCAGGAGAAGCCAACCCGCCAAAGGACCAGTACTGGAGGATCCATTACGAAGAAATCTGAATCCGATGATCCAACAATCTGCTCGGGAGAGTTCTTCCACCAAAATCTGTGAAGATCATTGTCTGGTTAGGTAAACCATCTCTTCTCTTTATTTCTGTTCTGCTGAAAGTTCGGAGTGAAACCCTAGGTCTGGGAGTTTCTCAACCCCCAGCGATCCGTTGCTTCTGAACTACTCTGATACTTTAGTTTCCTTAAAATTGTGCTTTCAATTATCATATTAGTCTCTTTCAATGTTAGGTTAACTTTTCTTTGATTTGAAGCCAACTTCTACAAACATATAAAAACAACAAAAAATTAGTTAATCTTAATCTACTTCCGCATCGCGTCCCTTTATTTGTTCTGCATCACCCTGTTCCACCTTCATTGGTCTACAGAGAATAGGCACTAGCGCACGAACATGAATGTAGATACTCCACCCTTGTTGCCGACTTCACATTCTGCACAATTCTCAAAGTGCATGGTTCTTAAAGTTGCACGATTCTCAAAGTTGCATGGTTTTCAAAGCCACATGAATCTTAAAGCTATACAGATTTCAGAGCAAAGCTGATGAAAAAAAATCTCATGGTTATCTTAAGCTAGAGCCTGGAGTCCTAGGGAAATGATATCAAGCAGAAGACTGGAGACTTGAAGCCTGACTCGACGGAGTTGAGTTCTCCCCACCTCAGGAGAATGATGGGGACATCAGTAGCATAGATCTTTAAGTAGCACAAATCTCGATGCAGCACAAATCTTGGTGCAAATAAATTTAAATTCGAAGATTAGTTGTTTAGGATTTATCTTTATCAATTATTTTGAAATTTGTTTTAGGATTAGTTTGGTTAGGATTGAGATATGATAGGCCTTATCTTATGTTTAAACCCTTTATCCTTATCTTGTATTTAAATTTGGACCCTTATCTTTCTATCTTGTATTCAAATTCAAATAAGGGTTTGGAAAGGTCTATAAATACCACCCTTAGTCCTTTGTAAAAAATAAATTTGATAAAAATGAATTTATTTTAGAGAAGAGTGATTTTTCTTTTCGCTCTGCATGGAGATGGTGAGAGGCCCAACTTTTGCTTCGTAAGGAGAGCACGAGAGGTGCAACCCCAGGACATGATGCGATGTCATGTCTAGTTATCCCCTATCCTTTGATTCCACCTTCATTATCAGCCTCATGACCTTTGAGACTCATCTTAACAGCTCCATTAGTGAGGTGGGTGAGATACCCTAAAGGTGAGAGGTCTCTCCATGATTATGAGTCCTAAAGTCCTTGAGAGTCCAGATCCCTATCTTCCATCTCCATTGTTCCTTCACCACAAAAAAAATAAAAAAATAAAAAAAATAGTGGTAGCGTAATCTTTGGTGACTTCTTAGCTCACCAACAATCCTCCCCTAATCCCATTCCCCGTCAGTTAACTATGAAGTCCTGGCTCAACAATAGCAGACCATCAAGTCCCCCATCCTCCTGTAACTACGAAGTCCTAGTATAGGACTTAGGCTAACTACGAAGACCCTCATCCCTTGACCATCGATTTGACTATGAAGTCTTGACTAAATGATGGCAGACCATCAGGTCCCCCCATCCTTCAGATTGGCCAATTGGGTTAACTATGAAGTTCCAATATAAGGCTTAGACTAACTATGTAGACCCTGATCCCTCAACTATCAAGTTAACTATGAAGACCCGGCTTAATGCTAGTGGGCCATTAAGTCCCCCATCCTTCGGATTGGCTAGCTGGGTTAACTACAAAGTCCTGGAATAGGGCTTGGGCTAACTATGAAGACTCTCATCCCTCGACCACTAAGTTAACTATGAAGTCCCAACTCAATGGTGGAAGACTGTCAGGTCCCTCATCCTTTGGATTGGCCAGCTGGGTTAACTATGAAGTTATGGTATAGGGGCTTAGGCTAACTATGAAGATCCTCGTCCCTTGGTCATTAGGTTAACTATGAATTCCCAGCTCAATGGTGGTAGACCATCGGGTCCTCCCTCCTTTAGATTGGCTAGCTAGGTTAACTACAAAGTTCCAGTACATGGCTTGGGCTAACAACTAGCCATTGAGTTAACTATGAAGTCCCAACTTAATGGTGGTGGACTATCAGGTCCCCTATCCTTCGAATTGGCTAGCTGAGTTAACTATGAAGTCTCAGTACAAGGCTTAGACTAACTATGAAGATACTCAGCCATCAGGTTAACTATGAAGTCCTGACTCAATGATGGTAGACCATCGGGTCCCCCATCCTTCAGATTGGCTAGCTAGGTTAACTACTAAGTTTCGGTACAAGGCTTGGACTAACTATGAAGACCCTCATCCCTCTGTTATCAGGTAAACTATGAAGTCTCGACATAATAGTGGCAGACCGTCAGGTCCCCCATCCTTTGAATTGGCCAACTAGGTTAACTACAAAGTCCTAGTATAGGGCTTGGGCTAACTATGAAGATCCTCATCCCTTAGTTATCGAGTTAATTATGAAGTGTAAGCCTAATAGTGGTGGACCGTTGGATCCCCCATCCTTTGAATTAGCTAACTGGATTAATTACAAGGTCCAGATAAAGACCCTTGTCCCCTACAATTTAAGTTGATCAAGGAAATTAAGGGACCCACATGAAAACTTAGGACTAACAATAAAAACCTTTACTCTTTCTAAATTCCAAAGTCCCATAAACGATGCTAGAGTTTTTGTTGTTGGCCAACTCGTAACCCCTTTGGTAAGGGTATCATTGATGAGTGTTGTATATATAGCTCCTAAGGTCTACTGACCCATAACACTCACTAGCAACCCCGTGATTATAGAGATAAAATATGATGACGATATCCATAATAGCAAAAATAAGAAATATTTGCCTAAGAATAGAAGGATATCTAAGAGCAAAAGCAAACTCCATTGATATTTGAAAGAAAGGCCTTACAACCATTACAAAAATGATCCCTTAAAAATGGGGACTGAGATCCTTACAAAATAAAAATGAAATGGAAAGGAGCCCTTAGGAATCCGCCAGGGACCCTGATTCAATGGAGAGTCTAGAGTGGCTATGGAAGTTTCATCCTCATCAGAGGGTGTTGCCCAGTGTAGCAACCCAAAAGGGGGGGTGAATTGGGTTTCTTAAAATTTTAAACTTAAGCAAGTACGTGCTAAACTAAGGTTCTTGTATAATAATGTGATTATGCTCAATGATGATATGCAGTAGAATTATAAAGTAAATGCAAAGTAAATTAGAGTAAATAAAAAGGAAGAGCAAGCAATCATAAATACCAAGATGTATAATGGTTTGGTGCACTTCAAGCACCGACATTCACTCTCCAAGCTTCCCCTTGGGTATTCCACTATAATCTATCCAAGATTACAGCCAACTTGTTTTCAAGGGCTCACAAGTCAAACCCTTGTTGGTTTTGTCACCTAGGCTTACTAACAACCTTTACAACTTGTTATTAATCCGGGTTCACAAGTCAAACCCTAGTTGGTTTAGGCTCACCAATAACCTTTAATACTAGTTTCAATACCTTTGAAACTAGTAACAACAAGTAAGACAAAAAATACAGATTTTAGCTCAAGAAAGAACTCTCAAAAGAGCTAAAATAAATGTCGTTGAAGCTCTTCTTGAATGCTTGAGTTGTCTCCTTCTTGGATGCTCTTCAATGCACACTTTTGGCTAATGATTTGAAGGCACAAGAGCAAAATTGAAGGCTTTTTCAGGTGGAATCTTCTTTAAGGCTCACTCTTATCATTTCAAAGGCTTTCTCAAAAGATAATGTTTGTCTCTTGTGTCTCACTTTTTCCCTTATGTCTTCAATGAGTTTGGTAAGTGATAAATAGTCCTCAAACCTTTAAAAAATTGTTTATGACCATTAGAGTGAAGAAACTAGCCGTTTGGAGCTGTTTGAGATCAATTCAAAACTTCTGAAAATATAGCCATTATACTAAGTGTCGACACTTGATTTGGTCATGAGTCGATCTGTGAGTCGACACTTAGATCAACACTTGAGTTGACACAAGGTGTAAATTTGAATTTCCAAGGTTCTACTTCAATTCTGTTCTCAGGCTATGAGTCAACCTGTGAGTCGACACTTCGGTTGACACTTCGGTCAGCACTAAGCAAAAAGTCCAAGAATGGCATTGTTCTATCCTTTTATTGTCTCAAGCCATGAGTCGATCTGTGAGTCGACCTGTGAGTCGACACTTAGGTCGACACTTGAATCTATACTTCATTGAGGTCCAAAAATCATGTTCTATTCAATTCTGTTCTCAGGCCTTGAGCTGATCTATAAGTCGACACTTGATTCTTATAAGTCGATCTGTGAGTCGACACTTGTTATGCCAGCTAAAACTCTACAAGCCAGACTTCAAGGTGTCGACACTTGCTACATGAGTCGACACTTTGAGTCAACATTTAGGTCGATACTTGATCTATGCCATTCCTAGAATGTGTGCCAAACTCCAAAATTCATAAATTTTGTCCAATAAACTTCCAGTTTCTTCTCCATAAAGATAAAAGTGATCATTTTCATGGCATTCTAAGGTGAGAAGACCTCTCAAACTTTTTAATTCATCTTGCTTTGATGTCCATAACTTTGATACTCTTGAGTGAAAAATTTGAAGTACTTGTGACCTAGAATTCACAACTCTAATTAAAATATTAGTACTTACACTCAACATTTATTCATCAAAATCAAGGGCCAAAGCCAACAATCTTTTCCTTTTTGACGATGACAAAATATTAAGTATATAAGCAAATTTCCAAAACTTATTGAGCAAGTTCATTCAACATGCTTCATAATTGGCAATATATCAAAGTTCATACAAGTATTTAGATGAAAATGAATCAGTTCTTTAGTTCATACAACAATGTTTCAAGATTCATGATTAGTTTTTCTCATTTTCTCCCCCTATCTTGAGTAACTTGTGAATCCTTGAAAATTTTGAATTTGTTGCTTATATGTCTTTCTTACTCCCCCTTTTAGTCATCATTAAACATTAAAAGGGAGTTTCTGATGCGAGATGCAAGAAGATCTGATACCAAAGATGATGCAAGATGGATGCAAGGGCCAATCTGAAGATTAAGGATTTAATTTTAATGAGCAATAGCAGCAAACTCAAATAAACTATCAAGAAATTTAAGAAAGAGAGACTAAAATTACTACTAGCTACCCGCAATGTATTGCATGCAATCACATAAAGAACTCTAGATCCGATGATTAAGAAGCCATCGAAACTAGGACTTCCTTGCTTCGAATAATCAGATCTAATGAGATTTGATTGGGTTACTTACCAATAATGATTTTTCCTCCTCCGTTGTAGCATATCTGGATTCAACTCACAAGTTCTCATGGTAGGATTGCAAACTTCTGTTCCTTCGGAGCATATCTTTCCATTGATGGTTGGATGGCAAGGAAAATCTCCTCTTCAGATCGAGAGCACTAGGGATCTTGCAAGAGATTTGTGATTAGTGGTGTGAAAAAGGAGTGGGAATTTGAAAAGAGAGAGGGAAAGAGGGATGGTCTATTTGGATCTGGATCTGGATCTGGACTGGATGTTGAAGATGGTGGCACCTGGCTTCTTGGATCTTGGAAAGATAATTAGGGCTTTAGCACCCACACTCATGAATACACTGCTTACCTAGCAAAGCACTCTCACAATATAATGCTTAACCATCAATTGTAAAAACAAACTAACAGAGTTTCATTAATAATTCAAAGATAGTTACAACGGGGGGAATGGAGTGGTATTTATAGACCCTCCATACAAGGTAGCAAGATAAAACAAATTCCTTTGAATACAAGATAGATAAGTATAGGGCCCTTTGAGAGGATAACATTGGACTCCTATCTTCTTTTGAGATTGGATGAGATTTTCTTATAATTTAAACTAGATAGGCTCCCTTGCACTTGGACTCTTCCATGTGATGGTTGACAAGAATGAGATGGGCAGCAAAAGAAAAAATGAGATGGCATTCTTCCTTCTTGATATCAATCTCTTGATTTCAAATGTGAGAGGGCAACAACTTATGAGAAATGTGGCATCCAAACCTCCTCCATCTTGGTGTTAATCCCTTCTTGGCATCTATGTTGATCCTCTTCTATTTGAAATAAGATAATCCTCCATTTTACCTTGGGACATGGATGAGATGAGGCTTTTGAAATTTAAATGGATGAGAGGAGGCGCTTCTCTTCACGTGGGCGACAAAATGATGATGAGAGGAGGTGCTAAATGAGAGGTAGAGTCCTTCCATCTTACTCCTCTTAAATTGGTATCTTGGATTTCAAATAGGAAACAAAAAGGGAGAAAAATGAGGCACCCTCCCTTTTGGATAAACTTGACCTTTAAATGTTGTCTTAACATCTTGATGTCTTGATGTCACATGATGTCTTGATGAAAGATAACCTTCTTTGATATTAGGATACTACTCCAAGTGGTGGGTGACAAGGCTCCACGACATGGTGATGTGGCATGACATGGCATGATGACATGGCATGGTAACATGGCATGATGAATTGACTTGAACCTTGGCTAACTTATAAACCCCCTTGACTAAATCAAGTGCTAATTACAAGACTCAACTCGACCAATTTGCAAATAAAGCAAACTAATTTTATTTACAGGACTCAAGTTGAAATTAGGATAAAATAGCTACTCATTGGTGATCCACAATGAGCTTGGAGGGTTCTGATGTCTCTTCCTAGCTCTAGTGTCCTCACCAGTTTCTCCCCCTAAATTAGTGCTTTAGTTAAAACAAACTACTAATTAGACAAAAAGAAGAGTAACAATGCAATTTTCATAACTAAGAGACATAACTTTCATATATAAAGAGTTTCAATACAATAGGAAGTACATAGCATAACATAGTCTAGAAATACAACAAGGAAAATACATGAAATGTAAACATAACATAATATAACATCTATGAGGCTACTCCTCATCAGATGGGAACTCTAACACTATGGGAGATGAAGATCTAGGAGTCTTATGCAACATACTCCTAGTCCTAAGTGAGGGACCAGATCAATCTACAACTCTAGTAGTCCTAGTGGCATGGGTAGAAAGGGTATCCTCAGGTGTCACAAAGGCTGAGTCAGTCCCATACTGATCATTAGTAGGAGAAAAAATTGAGGTTTGAACAGGAACAACTGAAGCACTAACTGGATCACTACCAATAGCTTGATCACCACCTGCACCAGTACCATCATCACCATCATCAAAATCACCATCATTGCCATCACCATGATCATCACCATTATCATCAGCAGTACCATCATGTGCATCATCATCACCATCTGCTGGTGGAGGAGGAGGTGGAGGAAATGAAGGTCCAGCTAGAGGTAATAGGGATCTCAGCATATCTCTGATCTATTCAAATCCTGTTTCCATTGTCTACCTAACACCAGTGAGCTGCTCATCTGTGTGAACTTTTGGTCCATGCAGCTCAAGCTGTAACAGGCTAGTCCTAACTGAAAATCATAAGATCTCCTCCCTGACTCCAGTAATATTCTTAGTGACCCACTGCTCAAAAGTCAAATATGTAGCTGTAGAGTCTTGAGAAGCTGGTGCACGAGTAGGTGCAGGTGTAGAAGGCTTTGACTTAGAGGCTGTAGCAGGTGCAGGTCTGAGGAGACTAATCTGTGATGCAGGTCTAGAGGGTCCAACCTCTACAGCTCTAATATGGTCCTCCTCATCTGGCTCCTGACCTGACTCTTGTCTGACCCATCTGCCAGCCACTCTCCTGAATCCCATCTTGTGAAGAGATTTCTTCCCATATATATGTATGGAGAATCTCCTTGGAGGCCTCACCCTCTAGTGGGATACCAAAAGCCCTAAAAATCCTCGTCGGACCCATACCGTAGGGCAAGCATAATCTCCGCTAGGAGGGTGTTGGGTTTCTAAGGATTCGATGGCACAGCAAAACAATGGATTTCAAAAAATTTCTTTCTTAAAACTCCAAGCAACTTAAAACCCTAAGCCCAAGATCCCTTATTCATTACAATTAACAAGTCATGCAATTATGGTTTGGAAAATACCTAGAATGATAATTCCTTCTTTTTTCCACTAGGCACATAAGCCAGAGGTGATCCACACAGGAATGGAACTTAGGAAGTACTCCTTAGTAGGTTGCTTAAACCACTAGGACTCTTCTGATGGATTTTCTTCATTTGGCAGCCTCTCCTTCCTTGCTCAGACCCTTTCCCTCCAGTAGAGCACTCTGAGCCCTTTCCAAATCCTCTCTTCACTCCCTTTTCCACTTCAGGTCTCTTCCTAAACCCTTTCTTAAAATGGTTGACTTGTCTTAAGACAAGACCTAAACTCTAACAAGGGAGGGAGGAGACAAAGGAGAGTGTGGCAAAGTGTAAGTGTAAGAAAGAAAGATGGAATCAAATGCCCATCGACCTAAACACCGATGGCTATATATAGGAGTGGGAGAGGCACCAGATAGATAAGGCTCTTCATTAGCCTTTCATTTGTCTATCAACATATTAAATAAGACCCTTCAGTGAGAAGGAGTCTTATAAGTGAAAAGCCATGACTCTTTTCCGCCAACTGCCATATATCAAGTCCCTTCAATTTTTCATCCGACATCTCCACTTGACACTTGTCAATTTCTAGTTACAAAGAAGCCAAGGGACATGACCTTTTATTTAGAAGTATCGGTGATTTGAAATTCCTTAAAGCAGAAAGACTCTGCTTCATAGAATTAGCACCAAATGAAGAGTCGCAACTCTTCATTTGCACCAACTCCCTTTTCACCGCTCTTCACTATTGTTGACTGGTGCCCACATGAGAGGGCATGGAGATAAGGATAAAGTCCCTTATACTTTATCTGGCTTTGGTGGCTTTTAGGATCAGACCAGGGGATGAATGGAAGACTGCCTTTAAAACTAAGGACGGGTTATTTGAATGGGTAGTCATGCCTTTTGGGTTATCAAACGCCCCTAGCACTTTTATGCGAATCATTAATCAAGTCCTACGGTTCTTTATTGGAAAATTTGTTGTCGTTTACTTTAACAACATACTTATCTATAGTAGGACTAGAGAAGATCATCAACAACATCTGAGGCAGGTCTGTTTAGCACTTAGGAAAGATAACCTCTATGCTAACCTAAAGAAATGTGCTTTCATGACTACTAGAGTTATCTTCCTAGGATTTGTTGTGACCCCTGAAGGAGTATCCGCTGACCCTGAGAAGGTTAAGGCAATTGTAGAGTGGCCAACACCCAATAATATTCACGAAGTAAGAAGTTTTCATGGCCTCGCTACGTTTTATCGAAGATTTATTAGAGGGTTTAGCACTATAGTTGCTCCTATCACAGATTGTATTAGGAAGGGCCAATTTGAATGGACGAAGTCAGCTGATAAGGCCTTCCTTCACATCAAAGATAAGATGACCCAAGCACTTAAGGCTACCCAATTTTTCTATGGTCTTTGAAGTAGCATGCGATGCTTCGGGAGTAGGGATTGGTGGAGTTCTGAGTCAAGAAAACCATCCCATAGCATTTTTTAGTGAGAAATTGAATGAAGCCAGGAAGAAATACTCCACATATGATTGGGAGCTTTATGCGGTAGTGCAAGCATTAAGGTATTGGAGGCATTATCTCCTACCGCAAGAATTTATTTTATTTTCAGACCATGAAGCCCTTAGGTTTTTGAGTTTCCAAAAGAAACTAAACCCTAGGCATGCCAAATGGGTAGAATACATCCAATCCTATACTTTTGTCCTAAAACATCAATCGGGAACTGACAATAAGGTAGCTGATGCCCTAAGTCGTAGAACGTTACTTTTATCTTCAGTCAGTACTGAAGTCATAGGTTTTGAAAGACTTAAGGAGCAGTATGAAACCTGTCCAGATTTTGATGAAATTTATCAGGTTTTGCATCAAGGACCATCTAGTGATCATAGTGACTATACCCTTCTAGATGGTTATCTTTTTAAAGAGAATAGGCTTTAGTTCTCCTTAAGTCTTTCAAAACCTATGACTTCAGTACTGACTAAAGATAAAAGTAACGTTCTACGACTTAGGGCATCAGCTACCTTATTGTCAGTTCCCGATTGATGTTTTAGGACAAAAGTATAGGATTGGATGTATTCTACCCATTTGGCATGCCTAGGGTTTAGTTTGTCTTTGCAGGTCCTCTCGAGTAATCCAAGAGTTGTCGGACTCAGGTCAACCTTGCCATTGAACCAGGTATCACTGATAGTCCTTATTCCTGGTAGTAATGGTCTTGTCATCCAGGATTCTCTCAATCCTCTCTCTCCGCTCAAGTAGGGTTGGTGGTGGACACTCGGAAATATGTTCACTCTCAATGAAAGTTTCTGGCCCAAAAGGCTCACTAGGTATTAGTACTGGTTCTTTATATTCTACTAGGTCTGAAACATTAAAGGTTGTACTGATACCCATATCAGGTGGAAGTTCCAAAACATATGCATTAGGCCCTATTTTCTTTAAGATCTTGAAATGTCCCGCTCCGCGGGCATGCAGCTTCTTTATGGTTCCAGAGGGGAACCGTTCAGGGTTGAGCCTAATCATCGTATAATCTCCTTCACAGAATTCTTTAGCCCTCTTATGTGAGTCAGCTAAGTGTTTGTAAGTTTCATTGCTCAGGTTGATCTTATTACTGATTTCTTTATGCAGATTTGTGATATGCTGTGCAAAAGACTCAGCAGACTCAGAGACTCGTGTGTGAATAGGTAGTGGGATTAGATCTAAAGGCTTCCTAGGCTTGTAACCATGGACTATCTCAAAGGGACTTTTGCCCGTAGATCTATTAACCGAACTGTTGTAAGCGAACTCAGCACGTGGCAATAACAAATCCCAGTTCCCTAGACTTTCTCTCACTAGGCATCTCAACAAGTTCCCTAGACTTCTATTTACAACCTCGGTTTGTCCATCAGTCTGGGGATGGTAGGCTTTGGAGAATTTCAGTCTGGTTCCTAATAGGTGCCAAAGGGTTTTCCAGAAGTAACTTGTGAAGCGGACATCCCTATCAGAAACTATGATTTTTGGTAATCCGTGGAGTCTGACTACTTGATAAAGAAAGAGTTTGGCTATCCAAGAGGCATCGGAAGTTTGGGAGCAAGGTATGAAATGGGCCATTTTTGAAAACCGGTCGACCACCACAAAGATTGAATCATGTTTTCGAATGGTCTTGGGTAATCCTAGAACAAAGTCCATGCTTAGATCCTGCCATGGATACTCAGGTACAGGTAATGGAGTGTATAGCCCGGTATTCTTCTTTTGCTGCTTTGCAACAGCACATATCCTACATCGGGCTACAAGGTTTGCTACTTATTTCTTAAGGCCTGGCCAGTAAAATTGTTCCTCAACAGCCAAGATAGTCTTGTTTCATCCGAAGTGGCCAGCCAAACCTCCCGCATGTATCACCCAAACTAAAAAATCTCTTAAGGAGGTTCTTGGGATGCAAAGCCTATTCTCTCTAAAAAGATAACCATCTAGAAGGGTATAGTCACTATGATCACTAGATGGTCCTGATGTAAAACCTGAAAAATTTCACCAAAATCTAGACAGGTTTCGTACTGCTCCTTAAGTCTTATTTTGATGAGTACAATGCTAGTGTAATTAGGTTTCATTACTCAACAAACCATAATCTAAATATTAATTTCACCTAAGGGGAGATCCGACAACTCTTGGATTACTCGAGAGGACCTGCAAAGACTTAAACCAGACTTGTTCGAGCATTACCAGGATAAAACTGAACCATACTCGACTGGGTCGAGTTCTTCCCACCTCAGGAGAATTGGTGTGGATACCAGAAGCAGAAGCAGAATAAAACCTCAAATAAGGTTAACCTGATTCCACTTTGGATCGAAGATCACTAGGTTAAATTTTTCTTGTAAAGGGCAATTTACTTTCAAGAGTCCTGTAATTACTTAGTTTCAATTTCATGAATCCTGTAATTATGTCCAATCGAGTCCTGTAATTATGTCCTGTCTAAATCTAGGTTCAAATAAGAACTCAATTAGAGTTCCATTAGGTTTATTTAAATCAAGTCCAAGCTACTTCAAGTTGAGGTTCACCAAACCACTTGGAGCTTCCAAATCAAGACCTTGGTCCACCAAGCTGGAATTCCACATCACCATGCCAACAAAGCAGCCACCAGGGATGCCACATCATCAGCCACGTCACCTTCAAATGGGCGCCTAAAGGGGAGATCGACCAATCATTTTAAATTCAAAGAAACTGGCTAATCTCCATGAATTTCTCCTTATCCCATGTAACAAGGCCCCATATCCTCCAACCTCCCTTGTAATCCTCCACAATTTGGGGAGTTTTCAAATTTCAAAAGTTTTGTAAGGCTATTATTAAAAAGCCTTGGATGCCCCATTGTAAAAGGAATTTGATTTTTGGAGATTAATGAAAGTTGAAGTTGAATTGAAGTTTTATGTTTTGAGTGATTATCTCTAAGCCCCTCTCACGGTAAGTCCACAATCATTAGCCCCTATTATCTAGATCTTCTTCCTTCTTAATTTAGGATTGTGTCTAATCAAGTAAAAGTTCCATTTCTTGTAATCCTTAAGTCTTATTATGATGAGTACAATGCTAGTGTAATTAGGTTTCATTGCTCTACAAACCATAATCTAAATATTAATCATATGCTTGCCGCATCATGAAGCCTCTTAGATCTTGAAAAAAAAGTATCCTAAGAGCCAATCATTGTAAGGGCATTTTTGTAATCTTCCAACTCTTGTATGACATTATATTAATAAAGGCATTTATTTTCATCATATACTACTATGTCTTATTTATGGATTATGATGAACCCCATAGATTAGGGCAATAAAATTAGGATTATGATAAAGATCATAATAGTGGACCTAAGTTCCTAAAAACCCTAATCAAAATGTTCCTAGTCAATGAACTATTGATTCAGGGATCGATGAATCCGGTAAGACTAGCTTATCCTATGTATGCTTGGTTAATGAGGATGGTTGGTCTCATAACCATTTGTGTAGAGACATTAATACAAAGATAAGGGTGCTCATCAGGGTATGAGCACATTGAACTGATCCGCACCGGGACTATCTTATGGAAGTCTTACTGCTTGTCAAAAGATAGGTCTTAGAGTAGGAGTTGTGCATGTGATCTTTAGACTTGAGGTCATCATGGTTTCTTGTGCACACTAAGCCATGTTTTGGTTCATACTCATTCATGATATTGAGTCATGTGCGGGGTGATCTGGGTATGGTGGAAGGTGTATGAAGGATGTGAATGGACCAACAAGGAATCGATCATTCCTAGTAAGAGGAATTGTTATCCCATGTAATCTCTTCGATGAGTGACTCAAGGAGCCTTTGATCAAAGCAGGATGAGATTAGAAGTGGTTTCTAATCAGTCATTAGTTGAGTCCTCATGATCGAGCTAAGATTCGATATGACTAAGTGTAAGGATTTGACATATATCCATACCTATCACTTAATTGGGATAATGGGAGATCAAAAGATTGAATTGCACGGTAACTTTCTGTTGAAGGGTATTTTGGTACTTTCTATCAAATTTCATATTTTTTGATAGGCATGATACATTGCTAGAAGTCAGTCTTGTCATGTAGGTTTTCATGAACCAATTGGATTGGTTTCATGAGTCAATTCGATGAATGATTCAAATTGGACAATTAGGTGAGTCGATTTGACCTAATTAGGTCAATCGGGTTCAATTGGATCGAATCAACTCAAACCTAAACCTACTGCTGGCTAAACATGGAACCCAAAGGGTCACACACATTAGGGAGTTGACCGAGGAAGTCATACATAATTTAATTAGGGTCATGGGATCCTAATTGGTTAGCTAGATTGCACACTAGCATGTATAGGCTAACCTAATTCCTATCCCAAGTCGATTTGGGTCCAGTTGCTTGCTATTTTGATTAACCAATTTAAAAGAGACTTAAATTGGGTTAAGTCTGGGTTAAGATAACCTTTATCAGGTTTTATCCTGATTTAATTGGACATGGAATGCCACTTGGACTAGAGTCCAAGTTGGCATGGACTCCTTGGGCGCATATGTGCACGCACTAAGGAATGGATCGTAGAAAGGACCAAGAGTCCTTCTATAGATGAATCACTTTGGCTGATTCATTTGGGACTCTCTAGGCATATATCCCCATGCCCCTTAGGATTATTTTTGACCAGTCAACACCATTTAAATTGGCATGAAAAAGGTTTGAAAGGGAATACATGCATGAAGAGACGCATCTCTTCATTTGGCGCACGTCCGAAGCAGTGTCCTGCTATCTGGACTCTTCAGATTCTTCGATGCTTGGAGATTGAAGAGGCAACCTCTTGGCTTCCCAAGGACCGGTACTTGCCATGTGGCAAGTCAGAAATCATCCGAGAATAAGAAGGGATGCGAATATGTGACTTGGTGCATGAATCAACTTATTGGATATGACTTTTCAAGCTAGATAACTTCTCTTGGGTCTTGAAAAATTATATCTGATAAGTTGATGGCTGGACATATCACACGCCCCTTCTAACATTATAAATAGGGGCAGTGTTATGGGTTTCAAAAGAGTTCCACTGTAGTTTTTATTCTGAGTGTTATACCTTCCTCCCTCCTCCTTAAGACAAACCTTGTCTCTTTAAGACAAGTTTGTTCTTGCTAGGACAAGTCTTTGGATTTAAGACATAAGCCTAGAGTGTCCTATATAAGGGCAATCCCAAATCCAAGAGTGGTTTTGGAAAGCATTCAGAGTACCCTACAAGAGGGTAGGGTATCCTACAAAGGTCAAAGTCCAGAAGGCTGTCAAGAGGAGTCTTAGTCAAGCAAGCAACTGAAGTAGGAGTTATTCCTTGGGTCAATTCCTGTGTGGATCACCATTGGAGGGCTTACACTTGTGAGCCTTGTAGAAAGAAGTGGAAAACAGTGTTTCAGGTATGTTTCTTGTACTTTATTTATGATTCATTAGTTGATAATGTCTAAGGGGATTCGGAAATTAGGATTTCTTCTAGCCAGTTAGGGTTTTCATGCTTGATTTTTTGTTTTAAAATTCACTTCCGCAAGCAGCATGATGACCTAGGCTCTTAGAAATCCCTTCAGTGGTATCAGAGCCACCCTTAGTTCATTCAATTATGTGTCATTTTGAAGTTCATGAACATCCACATCCGAGTCGACCCGAGCCTATTCGAGTCGACCCGACCAAAGACTGAGTCGACCCAAAACCTGTCGAGTCGACTCTTCCAGAATTATGATTATATGCATATTAGAATTAATATGTTTGGTTTCTATTTTATCATGAAAATAGCATGATTTTGTTATGATATGATATTATGCATATTGTTAATCAAATGCATCGTTATAACATGTTTTATCCTAGTAACTGCTTTGGATTGGGTTAGTCACCAAGGCCGTTCGATCATAGGAGCCAAGTAGGGTTTAAAGGCCCTCTCCTCCCATTCAATGGATCTCCTATGGCGTATAGGGGTGCCGCTGTGGCCATATCCCATGAACAAGTGAGCTGAACGGGGTATTAAAATATCATGCTATGATATGATTGCTACGTAATCATGCAATGTTTGCATATGCTGGATTAATATGCTTTATGTTTATACTTGTTGTTATGAACATTGTTGATATGATGTGTTTGAGACCATCAAAGCCCTCATTAAAAATTATATTTAGTCATAGTATAAACTTAATCATGATGCCAAACTAATTAGGATTTGATTAGCCAGTTGGTCTCTAGGCAAGTGGTTTTGGGAAGGTAAAGGGATTGAAGTTATTAATTGGTTCTATTGTCTGACCTGGCCAATTCAATTGGTGTCTAAGGAAAGCAACGGAGGGACCCCCTCATCCCTTCCACTTACCTGGCCAATTTGGTCATATCTAAAAAACCTTAATTTGGGAATGCTAATTGATTAAGAATACTATAATATGCCTTCTTTCATGCTAAGCAGAATTTATGTCAACACTATAATAGGTTTGTTGTGTACACACAAGGCCTACTTTAGGGTTTGATATGAAATTTGTCTTGGTGCACTAGGTGCTTTATAGCATGATTGGAATTGTTGCTTTGTTATGTACACACAAGGGCAACATTATTCAATCATGGCTATAAAAAAATGAAGGGTCTAACTAAACTAAGACATTATGGTTTGTTGTGTACACACAAGACTATACGTCTTAGAGGCAAGTTTAATAGTTGAGAATTGCATAGATTGCAATTGGAAAGGAAGAGTACCTTTGAACTCATGAGTATTTGTTGTGTACACACAAGGCATTCATGAAGAATTAGGATCTCAACCCCACTAAAGAAACTAGTAAGGTTTCTCGCTTACCATAGATTAAGGGTTATGGTATTCGAAGAAAATAGTGGGAGACATAATTAGATATAAAAGTTCTTATCTAATTATGAATGTCATCTTGGGTAGTCTGCTGATATTTTTCTTTAATTAAATATAGGATATTTATATTATAGCTTCAAATTTATCACTGCGGGGCATTTTAGATGCCAACAAGTTAACCGGTCCCAATTACATGGACTAGCTGAGGAACCTGAGAATTGTACTAACTCAAGAGAAGCTTTCCTATATTCTTGATTCTCCGGATCCTGAGATGATTGGAGAGGATGCTTCAGAGGAGTAAATTGCCATACACAGAATGTGGCAAAATGACAGTACAATGTTAGGTGCATCATGTTAGCCTCGATGAGCAACGAGCTCTAGAGGCAACATGAAGGTATAGAACCTCAATCCATATTGCTCAATTTAAAAGAGCTATATGGAGAGCAAAGTAGGGCTGCTCGATATGAGATATCGAAGCAGTTGTTCCATGCATGGATGAGTAAGGGTTCATCTGTACAGACCCACGTATTGAAAATGATTGTCTTAATCAGCCGATTAGATCAATTAGGATTTGTCATGGATGGTGAACTCAATCAGGACTTGATCTTGTAGTCACTCCTAGATTCCTTCTCTCAGTTTGTTCTTAATTACCATATGAACAAACTGAATACTTCATTGCCAGAGCTGCTTAATATGCTTAAGACAGCAGAGAGCCATTCTAAAGGAGATAAGGCTTATATTCTTCTAGTTGATGGAAGAAAGAAGCAGGCAAAGAAGAAGGGCTTGAAAAGAAAATTCAACCCTAAGAAGAGCTTCCAGAATAAGAAGAAAGCTAAGAAGGCTGATGGAGCCTGTTTCTATACGGCAAACAAGGGCACTGGAAGAAAAATTGCAAGATATATCTTGCAAGTGTGAAGCAAGATGCAAGTGGAGCATCTAATGGTTTGTACATGATACAAACAAATTTATCATTGAGTTCTTCAAATACTAATTCATGGGTATTGGATACCGCATGTGGATCTCATATCTGTAATTTGTTGCAGGGACTCCACCAAATTAGGAATTTGAAGAAAGGTGACTTCACGCTATATGGGGTGAGTGGTGAGGCCATTTATGCTGAAGCTGTGGGCTATGCTGAAGCTGTGGGCACCTGTATCTTATTATTACTTTGGGTAATATGTTAAAGCTAGAAGAATGTTACTACATACCCAATATTGTAAGAAACATTATTTCTATACCCTTGTTATTACAACAAGGATATGAATTAAATATAAAGAGCAGTGGCTGCTCTATTCTTCATAAGAATAAAATATTTGGGCATGGTTGTTTTATTAATGGTCTTCTAACTTTGGAACTCAATAATGAAATACTTCTTATTAATGATAAGAAGAGAAAGAGAGATAATGTCAATGTCACATATCTCTTGCATTGCCGGTTAGGTCATATAAGTGAGTCAAGGATAAACAAGTTAGTCAAAGATAATTACTTTGACCCTTATATTTCCAATCATTAGAAACTTGTGAGTCTTGCCTCAAAGGAAAAAATACCAAGTCTCCATTCATTGGATAGATAGGGTAACTGAGTTACTAGGTCTTGTGTATACTGATGTATATGGACCTATGACAACTCAAGCCAGAGGAGGATATTCTTATTTCATCACTTTTATTGATGATTTATCAAAGTTTGGTCATGTGTATCTTATGAAACACAAGTTTGAAGCTTTTGATAAGTTTAAAGAATATCAAAGTATGGTTGAAAAGCAAACCAGACATAGTATTAAAGCTCTTTGTTCTGATCGAGGAGGTGAATACTTGTCTAGTAAGTTTCTAAACCATCTTAAAGATAAAGGCATAATCTCTGAATGGACACCTCCTTATACACCCCAGTTAAATGGTATGGCAGAAAGGACAAATCGCACCTTGTTAGACATGGTGAGGTCCATGACGAGCTTCATAGATCTTTCTATTTCCTTCTAGGGACATGCCCTGGAAACTGCTGCACACATTTTGAACAAGATTCCATCTAAGTTAATAAGTAGCACTCTATATGAGTTATGGAATGGCAAAAGACCAAGTCTTAAGTACTTAAAGATTTGGGGTTGCTATGCTTATGTCAAAAATAACTTTGGACATAGTTAAGTGCAAGGGCTGATAAGTGTAGGTTTATTGGTTATCCTAAAGAAGGTATTAGATACCTCTTTTATAATGCTACTGAGCAAAAGATGTTTGTCAGTAGGTATGCTACATTCTTGGAGCAAGAATTTATCCAAGAAAGAAGTAGTGATTCTTCAATTAAGTTATGTGAAGAATAGAACCAACAACCGATTGAGCCTTCAAATAAATTCCTTAACCAGAAGTTCTTGTAGATCAAGAACAGCCACTATACACACCTCCTCTCCGAAGGTCAGACAGGGTGCGGGGAGCACCTCTAAGATATGGCTTTGTCATCGGGGGTTGACAATGAAGCCAGTATCATTCAGGATGATGATCCTGTGACCTATTCGGAAGCTGTCGAGAGAAAAGACTCTGACAAATGGCTAAGTGCCATGAAATCTGAAATGGATTCCATGTATTCCAATCAGGTTTGGACCTTGGTAGATCCACCTGATGGAATTAATCCAATAGGATGTAAATGGATCTTCAAGAAGAAGATAGGAGCAGATGGTCAAGTAGAAACCTACAAGGCCAGGCTAGTAGCAAAAGGTTTTTGACAAAAACATGGCATTGACTATGATGAAACCTTTTCTCCAGTAGCCATGCTCAAATCTATTCGGAGTTTGCTTGCCATAGCAGTATACAATGATTATGAAATATGGTAGATGGATGTCAAGACTACTTTTCTCAATGGAAACCTTGAGGAAGAAGTATATATGACACAGCCAGAGGGTTTTGTCTCAAGTGGGAGACCAAACCAGGTATGCAAGTTAAAGAAGTCTATTTATGGACTAAAGCAAGCATCAAGGAGTTCGAACATCCATTTTGATGAAACAATCAAGAGTTTTGGTTTTGTCAAAAATGAGGATGAACCATATGTCTATAAGAAGACAAGTGGGAGTACACTTGTTTTCTTGATCTTGTATGTTGATAACATACTGATCATTGGGAATGATATCCTAATGTTACAATCGATTAAAACTTGGCTATCATCAAAGTTTTTCATGAAGGATTTGGGAGAAGCATCCTATATTCTAGGTATAAGGATATATAGAGATAGATCTAAAAGGATGCTAGGCTTATCCCAGTCTAGGTACATAGACTTAGTGTTGAAGAGATTGAACATGGATGGAAGTAAGAAAGGTTACTTACTTATAAGTCAAGGCATACATCTCTCTAAGAAAATGTCTTCTAAGACATCAAAAGAATGAGAGAGGATGGCTATGATTCCTTATGCTTTGGCTATAGGATCAATTATATATGCTATGTATGTTATGTACCATACCTGATGTTGCTTATGCCTTGGGCATAGTGAGCAGGTTACATGCAGATCAGGAGAGGATCATTGGAAAGCTATGAAAAATATTCTTAAGTACCTGAGAAGGACTAAAAATATTTGTCTAGTATATGGAGGATCTGAGTTGAAACTAGAAGGCTATACATATTCTATTTTCCAATCAGATCCAGATTATCGCAAATCAACATCAAGGTCTTCACCCTGAATGGTGGTGCAGTGAGTTGGAAGAGTACAAAGTAGCCAACAGTAGCTGACTCAGTCACTGAGGCAGAATACATAGCTACATGGTAACATTTTGCTGAAGGGTATTTTTGGTCCTTTCACCAAATTCCATATTTTCTGGGTAGGCATGATATGTTGCTAGATGTCAATGTTGTCTTGTAGGTTTTCATGAATCAATTGGATTGGTTTCATGAGTCAATTCGATGGATGATTATAATTGGACAATTAGGTGAGCCAATTTGACCTAATTAGGTCAATCGAGTTCGATTGGATCGAATCAACTCAAACCTAAACCTACTACTAGCTAAATGTGGAACGCAAAGGGTCACACACATTAGGGAGTTGACCAAGGAAGTCATACATAATTTAATTAGTGGTGCGGGCACTAGGTTCAAGAAGAGACTTCAACCGATCCAAATTAGGTAAGATTCTCTATGGTTGAAAGATTGAGAGTTTGAGTCCTGTAATAAGTTTTAATTGGGTCTATTAGTCTTGTATTTATTTCATTTTGGTAATTGAGTCATGTATTTGTTTCAATTGGATTCTTCATTGTAATTGAGTCAAGAGAGAGTTTAGCCAAGTCCAATCTGGCTTCAGCACAACCAAGTCAAGAAGGCTAGTGGGCGCAAGGACCATGGGATCACCAACTTGGAAGCCACTTCATCATTCCTCCTTGCCACATCACCAAGATAGCTCAACAAGGATGTCACCCAAGAGAGAAGAATGAATTTGAAATGGCCAACAAAATCTCCACAAATGCTGCCCCTCTTTATGGGATGCCCACAATTTTATCCCTTCATTTTGTTGTTATTTGAAATTTGAATTTGAATTTCAAATGGCTTGGTGGTCTATAAAAAAAGGCTCCAAACCTTATTGTAATCAATCATGAATTTTAAATCAGTGAAGAAAGAAGTTTTCTTGAAATTTTTCCTTGCTTGATGTTTGGTCCCTTGTGGGAAGGTGGGCATGAGGCCTAGAGAGTTCTTCCCCTTTCCAACTCCACTCATCCAACCTAGCTTCTTCCCATCCCTCTTAGTCCATTCGGCTAACCAAAGAAGCACATCCTTAGTCCACATCACCTCCATTTCCAATGAATTCAATTATTCAAGGAGTCCTTCACAAGATCAAGCCAAGAGTTGTCATCCAAAAGAAGCCATAGAAGATCCACGCCAAGACTACTCCAAGCTTTCCTACTTCATTTCAAAGATCCCTCCCCTCACTTCTCCATTTCAATCCTTTTCTCTAATCTCCCATACATCTCTTTGTTGCAGGATCCCCGGGCTTCCAGTGCTCCAAAGAAAAAGGTCTCCCGTGCCAAGAACCGGATACAAGACACTTTGCAACCTAGAGAAATCTCCCTGTCATCCAGAAACTTCTTCTTTGAGTGTTCCCAGTGGTAAATCTAAAAGTATTAATTTCCGGGTAACCCTCTTTAGAAAGGCTTTCATATTAGCAATTATTAGATTAACTTAATCCTAATCTGAGTGGTTTCTTAACCACGAAAGTCCTCCTCTTATTTTCTTTGAATGGTTTTATTTCTAGTCAAGTTTAATATTTAGAATCCTATCATTGAATTCCTACTTCTTTACTTGAATAGCTGCATCTATTTATCTCATCTTTTATTTAATCAATACTGATTCCATTAGGAATGCATCATTGTCATCATCATCCCCCATCAATTAGGGTCATGGGATCCTAATTGGTTAGCTAGATTGCACACTAGCATGTGTAGGCTAACCTAATTCCTAACCCAAGTCAATTCGAATCCAGTTGCTTGCTATTTTGATTAACCAATTTAAGAAAGACTTAAATTAGGTTAAGTCTGGGTTAAGACAACCTTTATCAGGTTTTATCCTGATTTAATTGGAGATGGAATGCCACTTGGACTAGAGTCCAAGTTGGCATGGACTCCTTGGGTGCATATGTGCACGCGCCAAGGAATGGATCACAAAAAGGACCAAGAGTCCTTCTGCAGATGAATCACTTTGGCTGATTCATCTGGGACACTCTTGGCACATATCCCCATGCCCCTTAGGATTATTTTTGACCGGTCAACACCTTTAAAATGGGCATGAAAAAGGTTTGAAAGGGAATGCGCGCATGAAGAGACGCGTCTCTTCATTTGGCACGTGGTCTGAAGCAGTGTCCTACTATCAAGACTCTTCAAATTCTTTGATGCTTGGAGATTGAAGAGGCACCTCTTGGCTTCCCAGGGATCGGTACTTGCCATGTGGCAAGTCAGAAATCATCCGGGAATAAGAAGGGATGCGAATATGTGACTTGGTGCATGAATCAACTTATTGGATATGACTTTTCAAGCCAAATAACTTCTCTTGGGTCTTGAAAAATCATATCTGATAAGTTGGTGGTTGGACATATCACATGCCCCTTCTAACATAATAAATAGGGATGGTGTTATGGGTTTCAAAAGAGTTCCACCGTAGTTTTTATTCTGAGTGTTATACCTTCCTCCCTCCTCCTTAAGACAAACCTTGTCTCTTTAAGACAAGGTTGTTCTTGCTAGGACAAGTCTTAGGATTTAAGACATAAGCCCAGAGTGTCCTATAAAAGGGAAATCCCAAATCCAAGAGCAGTTTTGGAAAGCATTTAGAGTACCCTACAAGAGGGTAGGGTGTCCTACAAAGGTCAAAGTCTAGAAGGCTGTCGAGAGGAGTCCTAGTCAAGCAAGCAACTAAAGTAGGAGTTCTTCCTTGGGTCAATTCCTGTGTGGATCATCGTTGGAGGGCTTACACTTGTGAGCCTTGTGGAAAGAAGTGGAAAACAGCATTTCAGGTATGTTTCTTGTACTTCATTTATGATTCATTAGTTGATAATGTCTAAGGGGATTCTGGAATTTGGGTTTCTTCTAGCCAATTAGGGTTTTCATGCTTGAATTTTTGTTTTAAAATTCACTTCCGCAAGTTGCATGATGACCTAGGTTCCTAGAAATCCCTTCAAATCTATCTCATAGAATATGTAAGAGGCTTCATCCAAGTCCTTCATAGAGAACTGAGATGACAACCAGAACCTTATTCCTTGTAGTGCTGGGATGTCATTCCTGATTAAGAGAACTTTATCCACATAAAACATAAGGAACACAATCACATAACCATTAGCCCATTTGTAAATGCAAGGTTCTTCTCCGTTCCTAACGAAGCCATATATATGACTTGATACACTTATCAAATCGCATGTTCCAACTCCGTGATGCTTGCTTCAGTCCATAAATGGACCTTTGAAGTTTGCACACCTTTGACTCGTTTATGGATGTGAACCCTTCAGGTTGTATCATATACACCTCCTCTTGTAGCTCACCATTCAGGAAAGCCATTCGGACATCATTTGCCAGATTTCATAGTCAAAGTGTGATGCTAAAGAAAGCATGATCCGAATGGATTTGAGCATTGCTATAAGAGAGACCGTCTCATCATAGTCAATACCATAACATTGATGATACCCCTTGGAAACCATATGGATTTTATAGGTCTCTACCTGCCTGTCTGCGCCTCTCTTTCTTTTGAAAATCCATTTACACCCAATGGATTTTATCCCCTTAGGTGGATCAGCCAATGTCCATACATTGTTCATTTCCATGGATTCCATTTCAAATTTCATGGCTCCTAGCCATTTATCAAGGTCGGACCTCTACATCGCATCCATACAGGTGATCGGATCTTCATTGTTCTCATCAAGTTCAATGGGATCACTGTCTAAGACCAAGAAATTGTAGTATTTGTCCGGTCGACTCGGTACCCTACCGGATCTCCTTAATGGTTTCTGTATGAGCTCTAGGTGTGATCTAATCATAACCTATTTTATGTTGTCTCTTAAATGTGTCGGTTCTTCTACTTGTTGAACTTTATTAAGTTCAATCTTAGCGGCTATAGTTCTCCTTCACCAAGAAACTCCTTTTCCAAAAAGATAGTCCTAAGATTGACGAACAACTTTTGTTCCTCAGCCAAGTAGAAGTAATACACCCCTTAAACTCTTTTGGATACCCAATAAATAGGCACTGGTCAGACCTAGGTCCAAGTTTGTCCATTTCCAAACATTTTACATAAGCTGGGTAACCCCAGACCAAAAGGTGTGAGAGTGTCGGCTTACGTCCAGTCCATATCTCATATAGGGTTTTCCTAACAGTCTTACTCTGAGCCCTACTCAAAAGGTAATAGGCTGATTCCAAAGCATATCCCCAAAAGGATAGCAGCAGAGAAGCAAAGCCCATCATGGACCAAACCATGTCTAACAGGGTTTGATTCCTCCATTTAGACACTCTATTTAACTGAGGTGTCCCTGGAGGTGTCCACCAAGAGAGAATCCCATTCTCCTTAAGATATGTCAGAAACTCACCGAATAGGTATTCACCATCTCGATCTAATCGAAGGATTTTGATATACCTTCTAGTTTGATTTTCTACTTCACTACGATATCGTTTGAATATTTCAAATGATTCAGATTTATGTCTCATCAAGAAGACATAACCAAACCTCGAAAGGTTGTCCGTAAATGTAATAAAATAACTGTACCCACCTCTGGCACTAATATTCATGGGTCCGCATACATATTTGTATATACCAGACTTAGAATCTCTTTGGTTCGTTTACCTTTTCCAGTAAAAGGTGATTTTGTCATCTTTCCAAGAAGACAGGACTCACAGGTTGGTAGTGAACCACTTTCATTAAACTTGAGGGGACCCTTGCCTTTTAACCTGTTTATCCTGTTCTTATTAATATGACCTAGCCTACAATGCCATAGGTACGCATCACTGACATTATCTATCCTAGGAAATTTGCCAGATGTGTACACTACACTAACAGGTCATGATAGTACATAAATGCCATTGTTCATATATCCATTCATCACAATAGAACCATTCCAAATGATTTTGCAAATGTCATTCTTTATTGATAGTTCATAAAGATTGTACAAGACTACAAAAATGACAATCAAGATGAAAGATGGATAATAATGACACTCATTCAAAATGATTGTACAAGACTCGAAAACTAGTTTGAGGACTTCCAATGCCAGGACTGGAACTTGGCTTCCATTTTTCATGTTCAAGAATCTCTCATCGTCCTCGAATCTTCTACTAACTTGAAGATCCTACAAAGAATTGCAAATGTGAATTGGACTTCCTATATCCAATACCTAGTTGTAGTATGCAGAAAGAGAAACTACAAGGTGTTATCATATAAATATCTTGTCCAGCATCGTCCTGCTGCTTTTCTCTTCTTGGACCTGTTCGGGTCAAGGGATGCAATATAATGAGGACAATTCCTCTTCTAATGATCCTACTTTTTATAAAAGAAGCACTCCGCTTGGCTCTTATCAGCCTTCACCCTCTTGGCCTGACTAGGCCAAGAAGAATTTTGCACATTTTTTCCTTTATTTTTCTTTTTCCCTTTCTTAAAGGGACGATGCCCTGTCAAAGATCCTCCCACTAGATTTTTCATCCCTTTGTTCAGTTGGTGGTCTTTCTCATAAGTCTGCAGTAACCCTAACAGGCCGTGGTAGTTAACTGCAGGCTTATTCATTTTATAATGATCAAGAAAGTCTAGATAGGAACAGGGCAGGGAATTCAATATCGCATCTTTCTCGAGTTGTTCATGCAAGGGACATCCCTGCTTGCCCAGGCACTCAATCATCTCGATCATATAAAATATATGATCAGTGACTGAGGCCTTATCATGCATCCGCACATTATAAATAGCACAGGAGACCCTATACCTCTCAACATCATCCGGTGTGCCAAAAGACTCCTTCAACCTTTGAAGGATTTCCTCCGACTGGGCTCTTCGAATTTGTGACTAAACTCATTGTTCATCACTGCCAACATAATGCATAGGATAGTGGTCCTGTCAGAGAGCCACTTCTGATAAATGTCTCTGACCTAACCCCGAGCATTGGGAGCAGGAGTTTTAGGTGCCGGATCCGATATCACATACAGGATCCATTCATGCTCCAGGATAATCCTGAGCCTTTGATACCAGCTATCGAAGTTGGGACCCTTGAGCTTCTCATTATAGAGAAGAGATCGAAGTGACAGGTTGGAAGACATCTGAAAGGAAAACCAAAACTTATTAGTGTATATGAATTATTAACCTAAAGACATGGACTTTAGTCTAAAGGCCTCTCCCACTATTTTGTTCAGACTGGTAGCCTCTAACTCCAATCCGAGGAATTACTTTATATCCTTAGTGGGCACTATAGTCCAATAGACAACACATGAGCCTGACTTTGGCCGGCCCACCCATATGCATCTAAAGATAGGTTCTCCAATCGATTACTTCTTCATGTAACCTCTAGTATTTAGGTTTTGCCCCAAGGTGCACTTCAATCGGCCTTTGGGCCTCCTATTGAAGGTCCCAGTTAGGTCCAACCATTAACATGACAAAATTCAATGCTTCTAACTAACGAATAGTCAAGCCAACTTTGGCTGGCCCACCTGATCATAGTTAAGAGAGTCGCACTAAGCCATCATATTAGAACAGCAATTCCAATAGCCGGATGAACACCCGATCTTTGGATCTATCGATGAACACCCAACTATTGGACCCATTACCATCCCACTTAATGGGAGGCTAAGACTTGGTTATCTCCATAACTTCATCCTTTTTTGGACCTAATAATTTAGAGGATTTAATTTTAATGTGACAGAAGAAGAGATGAGAAGACATGGATCAACCTCCCACTTACCACATCAGTTAGCAAAGAGGGTTATACATAACTAATGATCCATGGGCACCTAAAATCAGTCAAGACTGATTAACCTTGGGTGACATGGGTTAACACAAGTCAATGAGCTATCCAATCAATGGGTTGGGTTCCGCCATTAACCGTCTTGCCTTAGACACCAACCGAGTTGGCTAGGTAAGGAGTAGCCCTAAAGAACCATGATCAAACTGCCAAACTTACCTAGACACCAATTGATTCATCAAAGTTGATTAGACTAGCCTAAAGACTAGGGCTGACCACTGATCCACAAATTAGGTCTATTTAGATTTATAGACTAATCAATCTAACTATTAGAGAGATATATAGAGAAGAAACCCTAACTCAACATTTGATTAGATTAGTTCTCTATTTAGTCCAATGAATCTAAAAATAGGTCTAAACCAATTAAGGATCCAAAATGGTGGGGACACCAGGATCAGACACAAATCACTGGATCTCATATGGTTTACTGATTAGAATTTTTTTAAGAACCTTAGTCATGTGTCATAATTTTCTTATCAATTAAGATTGAGTCCTGTAATAAGTTGAGACTAGTTATTTGTCTCAACCTAGTCCAGTCTATTGAGTCTTGTATTTAAGTATGAATCCAGTGAGAGTCCAGTTTTTGTACAAGAGAAAAGGTTATCCTATTTTGGAGTTCCACCAGGCCTCACCCAGGAGCTAGAGGCATTTACATCAGCTTATGGGATCTTGTTTGACACCCCAGAGCCCTAAATACCCGTTAGATGCTCTCTAGATACCCTGATTCCCTCTAGATGCCATTCCAGATGCCAGATTCCCTCCAAACGCTCTAAAATATGCCAGATGCCAAGTGCCCCATGATTCCAAGAATGTGCAAGCATCCCAGGACAAGAGATTCCAAGCCCAGGAGTCAAGCCCATAAGCCCCAGATCCAAGGAATATGCTGATACCAGGGCACCCCAGCTTCCAGGGCCCAAAGCCCATGCACCAATCCAAAGGAGAATGCCCCTTGCTGCCCTAAAGCCAAGCCCAACTCCATATTGGCGCCCAAGCCCAAAGAGAGCCCTTGGCCCAAGTCAAATGAGGAGAGAAATCCAGGTAGAATAAGGAGAACTAGTTTTATTTTCATTCAAAGCGTATTATCCTAGTCTTAAGCAAACTTGTAATCCCTCTCCCTCTCAACTTTCTAATCCTATCCCAATTAGGAGAGGACTTGGGGAACATCTATAAATACCCCACCCCTCCCCCTCTTGTAAGCAATCTTTATTCATGGATTAAAACCCTGCTGAAATTTTGAGTTAAGTTCTTATGTTCTTATGTTTGAGGTGTGTGAGTTGTTTTGTGTGCCCTAGTTCTTCCAAGCCTTGGCCAACCAAGAACCATCATTCAAGCCCTAAGATGCCCAAGGAGAAGCAACCATCAGCCATCCAAAGCGAAGAGCCTTCTTTCCCCTCGATCCGCCAGCAAACGAAACCCCTGATTCCACCTTCTTCAAACCTTAATCTCCTTTTATTATTTTGTGGTTGCTTTCTAACAATCCTCTAATGCTTGCAGGATCCCCGAGGTGTTTTTCCTTTTTAGAGGAGGCTTTCTTTGCCTCCGTCGGGACTGCCCATATCAGCCATCAAATTCAAGGAAACTGAAGCTTCATCATTCAAGCTCCAATCAGAGTGTGAGTGATCTCTTCAATTGCAGATTCTTCAATCTCTGATTGGTAACATCATTCCCTTCTCTTGATTTCTGATTTGATGAAAATTAGATATCCTAGGCTAAGAGTTTCTCAATTATCGGGTCCTGGTTCTTATTATTTTGTATGAGTATGCATGTGATTATGATGATTCTTTGCATTGCTACTCTTTCTGCAAATCTTACTTAATTTTAGAAATTTAGCCTGTAAATTTAATGTTAAAAAATTATAAAAAAAATTAGTTTACTATTTTTCCTACATGTTTAGCAATCTTAGAGTCATCCCGCATCAGTTTAGTATTACAGCAGGTTTAGGATAGCATTCATCTGCATTAGGATCACAAACCCTAATTTCTGCATCGTGCTAGCTGTATTTGGTGTTTATTTTTCATCTGATTTCGACCACCTAGAATTTTATTTTTCCAATTAATTTTCATGAATTGTTGTCTATCTTGTCCTCTATTTTATAATAATTTTTAATTAATTTTTAAGAAATTAAAAAGTCCTAAAATTTGGCATCTTAGAAACTCTAATTGAAGTCTTGAGATTTTCGCATCAGTCTGAATCCCCTAGGATTTGCATCATCATTTGATTTTTGTTTTCCATAAAATTTGATAGAGTTCATCATCATCACTGTCCATCCTCTGTTCTATATTTTTTTGATTTTTTTATGCATCAGTAATTATGTCAAAACCTACATCATCTGAAATCCTAATTTTCTAAATTCTGCTATTCCTGCATACTTGACTCAACCAAACCTAATTAACTTCCACACACCCCAATCCCAAGCCAAATTTGTTTGAAAACATAATCAACCTAATCCTAATTTGCCACTTCATAAAATACACATAAAATATTTTTATTTTTTTGATTGTTTTAGATTACATCAGGACCATCGATTGCCATCATCTTTTAACCTAATCTTAAGGGCAATTGCTATCTAACATCAGGGCAGGATTTCATCCCCTGTCTTGGGCCCAGAACAACCATCATCATTCTGACCTGAGCCTAATTAAAAATTAATTAGAACTAATTTGCCCTAGAGGGCTAGGTGACACCAACAGGTCTGGTCTAAATTGTGTGGGCTATATCTAGTGCATTTAATTTTGTGGCTATTACTGAAATCTTGTGTCTAAGGCTGAGGGTCCAGAATCAAACAACCTAAGTGGTGTTGTGGATTTTAATTGGGTCCCTACGAAAGTAGGGGGGCCTCCCACACTCCCACCCTCTACCCAGCTAGAGGAAGGATTAGCTGCTGGGTTAAGTGTAAGTTGAGCTGATCCATTCAGTTTTGGCTCTAGGTCTAGGAAACCCTAGAATTACTGATCCTTTGTATGCTTGGCTACACCATCTCATTCTGACTGATTGTTGATTGCATAACCACTAGACTAGAAACTCAATACCAGAAGTCTAAACCCCAACCCGCTCATTCATGGATTGCAATTTTGAGACCCTCATGAAAGCCATGACTGACTAGTTTGCCCAAATGAATCACAAGCTTGACCAAATGATCCAATCCTATAATCCCCAAGAACCCATAGTCCCTATATATGAACCCAGTAGTAACGCACCATCCCTTAGTCAACCTGAACCCTATAGGATTAATACCCTTAGATTTGAGCCTAGTATTAATCAATTTTTTCTTAGTCAACCCCCTCTTACCACCCCATTGGTTCACCAGAATGACCTTGTAAAGGATATATGTGAAGCTGATGTGAGCTTAGTGGAGGAGTATGAGGAAGAAGAAGACACACTTATAGATGATCTAGAATTAGTTGACCTGATAGATACCCAGGTAGAAGACCACCTAACATTAGTTGAACCTGATTACACCCAAGATGTAATGGAAGAGCAGTTATAGGAGATTTTAAGAGAGAACCCAATTGTAGAGCCTAGTCCTGAATTTCATGAGCTAGAAGAACTTATTAAGGACTTGATCTCCTTAAATCAGTACCCTCAGGATGAAATCACTCCATTGACTCCAATTGATCTCTTTCCTAAAATTAATGATCCATTCTTCTATAATGCAGACCTTGTAGGACTACCTCAAGCCCATAAGGTCAATCTCATTAGCCTAGGACTCATCCCTGAAGCCCCTTCCTGTATTCTACAATTTTTGATTAACCCTGAGCCATCTTCTTATTTCTTACCCTGCTAGACTGGTTCTAAGCCTGCATCTTATTTTCTACCCTTTCCTACAACTTCTTCTATTTCTTTCACTATTAGGTTGCATTTTATAGGAGTTTGTATATTGCATTCATTCATTAAGCATGTCATGTTTGCATTTTACTTATGGAGAACCCTATGGCACTTAGTAAGAGTCCACAGTAAATTTTCATGTGCATGCCATGCTAGGGTCAAAACTAGAGAGTCTATAGTCTGTTCGGTCTTGACTCGAAGAGTCCAATAAATTTTCTTTGATAGGGAAGCCTAGTTGAGTCTATTAGGTGTTATTTTTGAGTCCAATAAAATTCATAGTCCAAACCCATTTGTCTACACCTACACTACCCTCTGCACAGCATATGCATCAGGAAATTATTCAAAAAAATTGAACATCAGTAATGAACTAAATAAAAACTTGGCTAATTCCCAAAAGTGAGATAAAAAAGTTTTTACAGAGAATTATGTGATTGTGAAGGAATTTCATGCTCGTGAAGCTAGCCCATCCAAAATAATGAAGAGTAATGGACCCAATGCCTATGTGCTTGAGATATCACCTGATTTAGGTATTACCTTCACCTTCATCATCTTAGATCTTGTAGAGTCTAGAGAGCTAGCAGTGATACCCAGCGAGCCCCTTGAGCCACTCCATTTCTTTATGAGTGAACCCATCATAGAGCGATCACATACAATTTAGCCTTTTGGTGAGAAGAAGATTGAGAGAATCCTGGACGATCAAGCCATTAGTATCTGGGATGGAGATTGTCAGCGATACTTGGTCCGGTGGCAAGGTCGGCCAGAATCTGAGGACTTGTGAAATGCTGGTGCAAATTTGCAGCGCCTCAACCCAGACTCTCCTTGAGCAGCCAAATTGACCCTTACTCGATGGGGTTTAGTTCCTCCTGTCCTGAAAGAATTGGTGGGGACACTAGGATCAGACACAGATCACTAGATCCCATATGGTTTACTGATTAGGGGTTTTTTTAGAACCTTAGCCATGCATCACAATTTTGTAATCAATTAAGATTGAGTCCTATAATAAGTTGAGACTAGTTGATTTGTCTCAACCTAATCCAATCTATTGAGTCCTGTATTTAAGTATGAGTGCAGTGAGAGTCCAGTTTTTATACAAGAGAGGAGGTTACCCTATTTTAGAGTTCCACCAGGCCTCACCCAAGAGCCAGAGGCATTTACATCAGCTTATGAGATCTTGTTTGACACCCTAGAGCCCTAAATATCCTTATGGGATCTTGTTTGACACCCTAGAGCCTTAAATACCCTTCAGATGCTCTCTAGATGCCCTAATTCCCTCGAAATGCCATTCTAGATGCTAGATTCCTTCCAGATGCTCTAGAATATGCCAGATGCAAGGTGTCCCATGATTCCAGGAATATGCCAGCAACCCAGGCCAAGAGATTCCAAGCCTATGAGCCCTAGAACAAAGATTCCAAGGATATGCTGATACTAGGGCACCCTAGCTTCCAAGGCCCAAAGCCCATGCACCAATCCAAAGGAGGATGCCCCATGCTGCCCTAAGGACAAGCCTAACTCCATATTGGTGCCCAAGCCCAAAGAGAGTCCTTGGACCAAGTCAAATAAGGAGAGAAATCCAAGTAGAATAATGAGAACTAGTTTTATTTTCATTCAAAGTGTATTATCCTAGTCTTAAGCAAACTTGTAATCCCTCTCCCTCTCAACTTTGTAATCCTATCCCAACAAGGAGAGGACTTGGGGAACATCTATAAATACCCCACCCCTCCCCCTCTTGTAAGCAATCTTTATTCATGAATTAAAACCCTACTAAAATTTTGAGTTAAGTGAAGTGTTCTTGTGTTCTTGTGTTCGAGGTGTGTGAGTTGTTTTATGTGCCCTAGTTCTTCCAAGCCTTGGCCAACCAAGCAACATCATTCAAGCCCTAAGACACCCACGGAGAAGCAGCCGTCAGCCGTCCAAAGCGAAGAGCCTTCTTTCCCCTCCATCCGCTAGTAAACGAAACCCTGATTCCACCTTCTTCAAACCCTAATCTCCTTTTATTATTTTGTTTTTGCTTTCTAACAATCCTTTGATGCTTGCAGGATCCCCGAGGTATTTCCACTCTCCAGAGGAGGCCTTCTTTGCCTCCAAGACCACCCAGGATCAGCCATCAAATTCAAGGAAACTGAAGCTTCATCATCTAGGCTCCAATCAGAGTGTAAGTGATCTCTTCAATTGCAGATTCTTCAATCTCTGACTGGTAACATCCTTCCCTTCTCTAGATTTCTGATTTGATGAAGATTAGCTACCCTAAGCCGGGAGTTTCTCAATTCTCGAGTCCTGGTTCTTATTATTTTGCATGAGCATGCCTACGATTATGATGATTCTTTGCATTGCTACTCTTTCTACTAGTTCTTACTTAATTTTAAGAATTTAGCCTACAAATTTAATGTTAGAAACTAATAAAAAAAATTAGTTTACTATTTTTTTGGCATGTTTAGCAATCTTAGGGTCGTCCTGCATCACAAAAGACCCATGACCCTTAAGGATTGAAATAACTTAAAATCTTTGAATCATATTCCTAGAGTTTTTATCATTCAATATAACGTAAGTCTCAATTAAGTCCAATAGCCTTAATTAATCAAAATAATTTCAATTAAGAATGTAAAATAATTTTACAAGCAAATTTGAATTCACTATTTTAGGGCTTTCTGGTCGAGTCGACTCATGTAGAATGTGAGTCGGCTCGTATAGAACCAAAAACTGACAAATTCATCTGTTAGCAAAGACGAGTCAGCTCGAGCAGGGGTCGAGTTGGCTCATCCAGAACTAGAACAGATAGACTATTTTACCTTCATAAACAAGTCGGCTCGAGCAAGAGTCGAGTCGGCTCATGTACGTGGGCAGAAAATAGTGACTTCAATTTCATGCATCTTACTCGAGCTATTCAAAGTTAGAGATTAAATATGATCAAAACAAAACTCTTAGATTTTATCTAAATTTGCTTTATAATCATAACATTAGATTAAAATATTTTTTAATCTGCATTTTCTCTTATTTTCTTTTTTATATTCAATCACAAGCGGCACCCTTACATGCCATAAGAGACCCCATTGAATGGAAAGAAAGGGTCTTGCAGCCCTACTTCTCTCCTATAACCGGACGACCATGATGAAGCACTCAATCCAAGTTCTTAAGAGAAAACAATAATTGTTAAAGCATGCTAGCATTATTATACTATGAAGAAAATATATACTCTGATACCATTTGTTGGGACAAACATAGCCGACAGAAAGAAAGTATTTTAAAACTATTTTAAAATGAACATGGTGGAAGGCTTGGTAGATCGATCAAAATGATCTACCAATCTGCCAGCAATAGGATCTAGTAAGATAATGCAGCATGCAATATACATTAAGAGCAAGAAAAATAATCAAAGATATAAAAGTACCTTACTGTTATACCTTTGAAAATGCTGTGGAAAAGGGTAAAGCGCTCGAGCCACATGCATGTCTGGCCTCTACAGGTAATCCACATCGGGACTCGACACTAATCAACTCCCTCGGAGTGCTAGCTCCTTGGGATCCTTTGGGCCGATCTTCTTCTCGAAAGACAAGGAGGAGAGGTGGAACCCTTCCTAACTTTCTCTCTTCCCAAGACCTCGCTTGAATGCTAGGCATTCTCACACCCAATCCCAAGTCCTCACAAAACCCCATTTCTCTTCTAGATCTTCAACCAACCAACAATCCCTAAAACAACCTTTATTTATAGAGGCAGCCATGAGAGGGAGAAAGAGGAAGGAGAGGTGATTGGGAGAGAAGGTCAAGGGTATACCAATTTGTCTCTAACCACATTAGGAAGGAATGACAATCATTCCATGAAAGTTTGGAGCCAAAACAGCTTGAATTCAAAATTCAAACCAAGTCAAACCTTCTAAAAAGGCTTCCCAGAAATTCTGTTCTGGATTTTCTGATCGAGTAGAGACGAGTCGACTCGAGCAGGGGTTGAGTTGGCTCATCCAGAACACAAAATAGTCAGACTGTTCTTTCAGTAAGAATGAGTCGGCTCGAGTAGGGGTCAAGTCGCCTCATCTAGAAAAGTCTTCCAAAAATAATTCTCGTCATAGCCAAGTGTCGACCCCTCAAGTATTGATACATGGTCAAACATATTGACCACCAGTGACAGCAAATAATTCTTAATCATCGATCAACCTTAAGATCTGATAGAGACCCCTATGATGTGTGACCCATAGGTTCGAACACTAAGCCGGTAGTACTGGTGCACTTCCAGTACCAGTCAAAGTCTTCATCTAGCAATGATACCCGATGTCCGGATAGGTCAAAGATTGCAGAGAAACTTACAAGAACCTCTGGCATATGGTTACCGCATAATTCATCCCTTTGACCTCATAATGCTCAGGATGACCTAGGATTTGACTGCCAACCGAAATTTGGTTCATCCAAATCGTGTCTCAACCTCACAAGTTCTGTGACTCCTCACAAGAACTACCCTGGTCAAGATTTTACTAAATTAAGACACAGCGAGTCATTCACTCCAAACTATTTGGAGGGATCAATTCTACCTTGATCCACTACAGCTCCACAAGTACTTGACTGCACCTAGAAACCTTTCATCACTGGATTAGAAATCCAGATAGTCCAGCACCAAAGTACAGTGAGTTGCTTGCAAGCTACCATGGTGATCTCAAGTCTGAAAGACACATATACCCATATCCCTTTGCGAGCAACCCTTTGACAGAAGGGAGCTCCGCAGATGGTCATGTTCAGTGAGATATTACATATTTTACTTGTCTATCACATCAATGTCACCACACTCCTTGGTCAAGAGGACAACCAACCAATGTGAGATACAGTAACCTATACTTGATACATCATTGTCATATAACAATGTATCCTTTGGTTGTGAACCAGTTTAAGAATAACTTGATATATCCTCTCTATATCAAATATAATATAGTTCTAAGAACTCCATCATACAAGAGTTCTTTTCAGGAAAATGCACATGTGATGAACAGCCAAAAGAATAACTTTTATTCATTAACAATTCATATATAATTACAAAATTAGCATAACCATCTACAACCTAGACGATTGGCTTTGGGACATAATTTCCAATACCTTCAACCTATCCAGATGCTGGGTGTCATTGCTAAATGTCAACTTTGGCTGGTATTGGAAATATTCTTGTGCTACTGATTTAGTGTTTGAACCTATGGGGTCACACACCGAGGGTTTCTTCTTGCTTTGTTGGCATGCAAATGATTGGAAATCATTCCAAACTCGTTTGACAAGGTGTTGTCAAACTTCTATTCGAGCTGACTCTTTTTGAACGAGTCGATTCGAGCCGAGTCGACTCGAATGGTCGAGTCGACTCGTCTGAAGGACTGCTGAAATTCGAGAACACTTCATTAAATGTTGTAATGGTTATCGGATTTAATGCTGAGAGTTTCGAGTTTTAATAATTATTGTTGCTGAATTCCAAGAGACTTCTATCCTCTCTAAAATTTCAAGGGTCCCCAAAACTGCTCATTAATCTCTCATTATGTCCTCTTAATTATTTTGAGGGCTACTGTTATAAAAGCAGGGTTGAAAAAGGTCAAGAGTTGACATTCAACACTCCTCACATTCCACACCTAAAAACCTGGATCAAGGCTGAGACTCTGCCATATTCCTTGGTTAGAGATCTTGTTTGATCCTTGAGAGATTGTGAGATTGGATCTCCAAGATAGATGAGTTTTGGATGGGATCTTTGAGTGCATACCTTTTATTGAAGGTTTGGGATAGAGAGAACTGGGAGAGTCCTTGTTCTATTCCAGCACTGTTGCAGGAACCGGGACTTCAAGGAGTTGAAGGTGTCCCACTCATCTTCAAGGAGTTGAAGGAGTCCACCCGACAAAGTTTCCATAGGAGCTAGCATCTCGAAGGAAGGAGAAGAAGTCATGCTACACGGTGTGAACCACTCGTAGAGGTGGTACACAAGTGTTGCTTGCAGAGCCAGACTTTTTTAAGAGGTCAGTGCCATCGCTAGGATCGTGGCTGAGAGGCGGGCATTTCTGCAACTTCTGGTTCTTCCTGGTGAACATCACCAAGGTATGTGCTTATTTTATGTATGACATAATAATTTTTGCTGCATTATTATATGATTTCTAAAATTGTTCTATTTTTCATATAATATTTGTATGATTTCATATTTACATTACTCTAGATGCATCTTGATCCTAGTAAGGGGGTTGTGTTAATTAGATTAACATCTTGAAATAAAATTGTTTTATCACTTTCTGCTGCTGCATGCCTTTAGAAATGTTTTAAAATGCATGTGTCACCCCTAGAAATAGTTCCTCTCAATGGTATCAGAGCCAGGTTGTGTATGCATCTCATTTAATGTTTTTTATGAAATCGGTTTGATTTCGTTCACGTAGTACTCAGATTAAGGTGGATTCCATCATGGCCATCCGGTCATAGGAGAGAAGCATGGTTTAAAGACCATCTCTTCCCATTCCAAGGGATTCTTCTATGGCATGTAGGGGTGCCGCTGTATCATGACCTTATGAAGAAGAAAGTGAAAAAATGTAATGGATTAAAATTATTTTAATATTTGGTTTATAGATCATAATTATGTTATGATAAGATCTAAAAGAAGTTCGATCTAAAACTTTGAAAAGTTCAAGTGGAAATGATTGAAGTTTAAAAAAATAGTGTACTCGAAGAGCTGGCTCAAGTAGAAGAGCTGACTAGAAGAGCTGGCTCGAGTAAAAGAGCTGACTCGACCAAAAATCTATATTTTAGAAGAGCCAACTCGAGCAAAAGAGCTGACTCGAAGAGCCGACTCGAGAAAAAGAGCTCACTCAACCAGAAATGTGTGTTCTGGAAGAGTTGACTCGATCTACAAGAGCTGACTCGACCAAAAAACTATGAAACAGTAATTTTAAGCTTCAAGTTATTATGAAATTATTTCATTTCATTTTGAAAATATTTCAAATAGTGTAATACACTTAATTGAGAATTAAGATGTATAATTTTAAGATTTAGGATATGATTCTAATCTTAAGTCATGATTCATAAATCATGGGTTGATTGGGTTAGCTAGATTGGATCCTTAAATGGGTTAGACCTAGGTTTAGATGAATGGATTAAATAGAGAAAAAACTAATCAAAAGTTGAATTAGGTCTCTCCTCTATAGATCTCTCTAATAGTTAGTTAGATCAGTCCATACATCTAAATGGACTTGATTCATGGCTTCATGGTGAGCTTGGATCTTTAGGTTAGTCTGATTGAGTCTGGTAAACCACTTGGTGTATAAGGTAAGTTTGACATTTGTGATCAAGGTTCTTTGGGGCTAACTCTTACCTGGCCAACTCATGGTTGGTGGTTAAGGCAAGAGGGTTACTTAGCATAACCCATCCCTTGATCTTACTTACCTGGCTAATGTGGTGAATCAGATCAAATTAGATTATCTATTGATTCGAGTTGACCCATGTCAACTAAGGTTAATTAGTATGACTAGTTTATAGGTGCCCATGGACCAAATTGATCTAAAAACCCTCTAAGAGTTTGGTGGGAGTTTTCTTGATCAAGGTCCATGTCTTCATCTCAAATGTCACAAAATTTAAATCCTCTAAATTATTAGGTCCATAAAAAGACTAAGTTATGTGATAGCCTAAGTCTTAGCCTCCCATTAAGTTGGATTGGCAATATATTCTTTAGTTGGGTGATCATCGGCAGTACCAAAGTACGGGTGGTCATCATGCTATTAGAATTGCCATTCATAATATGATGGCTCAGTGCAACTCCCTTAATGGTGGTCAGGTAAGCCGGCCAAAGTCGGGCTTGATTATTCATTAGTTAGAAGCACTGAATTTAGTCATATTAATGGTTGGACCTAACCAGGACCTTCTTTAGTAGGAAGCCCAAAGGCCGATTGAAGTGCTCCTGGAGAAAAATTTGAAATACTAGAAATTGCTTGGAAGAAGTAATTGGTTAATTGAGCCTACCTTTAGGTTCACGTGGGTGAGCCGACCAAAGTCAGGCTCATGTGGCACCTTTAGGATCCTAGTACCCATAAGGAATTAAGTGTAATTCCTTAGATTAGAGGTAGAGGCTACTAATTTGAATAAAATATGTGGGAGGACCTTTAGACTAAAGCCCATATCTCTAGGATTAAAATTGAAATTCATATACTGATTGGTCTTATGGTTTTCCTTTTAGAAAAATGTTTGCCAACTTGTCCCTCCACTCATTGCTTGACAATGAAAAACTTTCTGGCCCAAACTTCAATAATTGACATTGAAGGCTTAAGATTGTCTTAGAGCACAAAAGGGTCCTATATATTGTATCGGATCCAGCACCTGAGGACCCCGTAGCCAATGCTCGTACATCTGTCAGGGATACTTATCAGAAGTGGCTTTCTGATAGAATTACTGTGCGTTGCATTATGCTAGCGGCTATGAACAATGAGTTCAGTCATAAATTTGAGGATGCCCAACCAGAGTAAATCTTGCAAAAGTTAAGAAAATCCTTCAGCACGCATGATGATGTAGAGCAGTACAGGACTTCCTGTGCCATCTATAACGCCCATATGCGAGATGGGGCATCAATAATTGATCATGTATTGAAGATGACCGAGTTATTTGAATGCTTGGCCAAACTCAAATGTCCCCTACATGAACAGCTGGGCAAAGATGCTATACTGAATTCTCTGCCCCATTCTTACCTTGGTTTCCTTGATCACTTCCGGAAGCATAGGCCTGTAGTGAACTACCACACTCTGTTGGGGTTACCACAGAACTATGAGAAGGACCACAACCTCAATAAGGGGTTGGTGTACTTGGTGGGAGGAAATAGGGCAATGCGTCATCCCCTTGGGAAGGGGAAGAAAAATAAAAAGAAAAAGACCAAAAAGGTGCAGAGTGTTGGTGGGGCCAGTTAGGCTGGAAAGAAAAAGGTAGACCAGAGTCTGGCAGAGTGCTTCTATTATAAGAAGCAGGATCATTGGAAGAGGAATTGTCCTCTGTATATTGCATCCCTTGATCCAAACAGGCCGAAGAAGAGGAAGCAGCAAGATGTTGCTGCTCAAGGTATTTATATGATAAATCCCTGTACCTATTCTTTTTGTAATATTACTAATTGGGTACTTGATACTGGGAGTCCTTACCACATTCGCAACAAATTGCAGGGACTTCGAATTCATAGGAGATTCGAGGATGGCGAAAGGTTTTTGAACGTTGGAGATGGAAGTCGAGTTCCAGTTCTGGCATTAGGAGACCTCTCTTATTTTTGAATCTTGTAAAATCATTTTACATGACTACCATTATTATCTTGCATTTCTTATAAACATTGTCTCTATAGGCTTGTTGGCCAAAGAATGTTTTAAACTTTCAATAAAGAGAAGTGTTTGCAACATTACTTTGAATGGTTCAGTTGTAATGAATGAAAATTTGGTAAATGGCATTTATTTACTATCACAGCCTGTAAGTATAATGTACACGATAAGCAAATGCCCTAGAATGGATAATGTCAGCGATGCTTATCTTTAGCACTATAGGCTAGGTCATATAAACAAGAACAGTATAAACAGGTTAAGACAAGAAGGTCTCTTAGAGGTAAATGATTTTGAATCATTGCCTACCTATGAATCTTGTTTACTTAGGAAATAACCAAGTCATCTTTTTTTGGAAAAAGTGAAAGAGCCAAAGAAATTCTAAGTCTAGTACATACAGATGTATGTGGACCTATGAATGTTAATGCTAGAGGTGGGTATAATTATTTCATTACTTTTACAGACGACCTAGGTTCGATTATGTCTATCTTATAAAACATAAGTTTGAGTCATTTGAAATGTTCAAACGATATCGTAATAAAGTTGAAAAGCAAATTGGAAAGAGTATAAAGACTCTTCGATCTGATTAAGGAGGTGAATATCTTTCCAATAAGTTTTTGACTTATCTTCAAGAGAATGGGATTCTTTTTCAATGAACACCTCTGAGGACACCCCAACTGAATGGTGTGTCTGAAAGGAGGAATAGGACATTCTTGGATATGGTCCGATCCATGATGGGCTTTACCACGCTGCCTATCTCTTTCCGGGGTTATGCCCTGGAGATAGCCTGTTATCTTCTTAATAGGCCTCCTAGCAAGTCTGTAGACAAGACTCCATATGAGATGTGATCTGAACGGAAATTGATGCTCTCATACCTTAGGATCTGGAGGTGTCCGACCCATGTTAAGTGTTTGTAAACTGATAAACTAGGACCTTGGTCTGATCGGTGCCTATTCATTGGGTATCTGAAAGAGTCTAAAGGGTATTTCTTTTACCTACCTGATGAACAAAAGTTATTTATTGGTCATAGGGCTATCTTTTTAGAAAAGAAGCTCCTTGGTGAAGGAACTATAGCCACTAAGATTGAACTTAGTGAAGTTCAACAGGTAGAAAACCAGCACAATTAGGAGACACCTCATAACCGGATTTAACTAATTCAAATCCGAAGCCCATTGAGCACCCATTAAGGAGATTCGGTAGAGTACCACATCAACCAGATAGATACTACAATTTCTTGGTCCAGGACAAAGATCCCATTGAACTTGATGAAAACAATGAGGATCCGATCACCTATATGGATGCTCTACAAAGGTCTAACTCTGATTAGTGGCTAGAAGCCATGAAATCCGAAATGGAGTCCATGGAGATCAATAATGTATGGACATTAGTTGATCCACCTAAAGGAATAAAACCCATTGGGTGTAGATGGATTTTTAAAAGGAAACAGAGTGTAGACGGAAGGGTGGAGACCTACAAAGCCCATCTGGTTGCCAAGGGGTATCATCAACGTTATGGTATTGACTATGACGAGATATTTTCTCCCGTGGCAATGCTTAAATCCATTTGGATTATGCTTGCTTTAGCAGCATACTTTGACTATGAAATCTGGCAAATGGATGTCCGAACAACCTTCCTAAATGATGCGAGATAGATCAGGGAGGATCATCGATGAGCTGAGAGAAGTCACCGAAGATTAGGGTATCCTATTCTTTTTTTATTTTATTTTTTTTTCTATGGTGGTGGCGAAGGAAAAATAGATATGGAGGGCAGGAAAATTGGACACTCTAGGACTTGGGACTTACATTCACGGAGAGACCTCTCACCTCTAGGGCATCTCACCCATCCCACTACATGTAGCCTAAGGCATCCCACCCATCTCACTACATGCGGAGCCTAGGGCATCCCACCCAAATCATTACCTGGGATCGTAAAGGAAAATCCCTAAGACCATAGAGGGGACTCGACGAGAAAGGGGATAACTAGGGCCTCAACACCCCTCGACTCTCGAAGGCGAAGGCATAGGGTCTCACACCCCTCGACGCCCGAAGGCGAAGGCATAGGGTCTCACACCCCTCGATGCCTGAAGATGAAGGAATAGGGTCTCACACCCCTCGACGCCCGAAGGTGAAGGAAAGACGGGCCTCTCACCCTCCCCATATGGAGTGAACGAAAGAAACACTATTTTCTAAAAACTCATCTGTATTGATAAAACTATTTTTTTACAAGGGACTGAGGGTGGTATTTATAAATCTTTCCAACCCTCATTTGAATTTGAATACAAGATAAAAAGATAGGGATGATTCAAATTCAAATACAAAAAAGGATAAGATAAGCCTATTGATGGGGACATCACCAGCATGGATCCCGAAGCAAGCATAAATCTTAGAGTTGCATGAATCTCAGAGCATATCCAGAATAAATTAGTTTGGGATTTATCTTTTTTGTTTGAAATTTTAATTAGGATTTAGTTGGTTAGGATTGAGATATGGATAGGCTTATCTTATCTTATCTTGTATTTGAATTTGAATCATCCCTATCCTTTTATCTTGTATTCAAATTCAAATGAGGGTTAGAAAGGTTTATAAATACCACCCTCAGTCCTTTGTAAAAAAATGAATTTTTGTCAATAAAGATGAATTTTTAGAAAAGAGTGTTTCTTTTCATTTGCCCCACATGGGGAGGGTGAGAGGGCCACCTTCGAGCGTCGAGGGGTGTGAGACCTTAGTTATCCCCTTTTCCCGTCGAGTCCCCTCTATGGTCTTAGGGATTTTCCTTTACGGCCCCAGGTAGCGATTTAGGTGGGATGCCTTAGGCTCTATATGTAGTCAAATGGGTGGGATGCCCTACGCTACATGTAGTGGGATGGATGAGATGTCCTAGAGGTGAGAGGTCTCTCCATGAATATAAGTCCTCAGTCCTAGATTGTCCAATTTTCCTACCCACCATTCCCATTATTCCTTCACCACCCCTTACAAAAAAATCAAAAAGAAAATAAGATACCCTAATCTTCGGCGACTTCTCAATTCACCGACGATCCTACCCCCGAGTCGTCCCCCATCAATTTTTCGTATCAGAGCTAGAGGGTTAGGATATGTTTCTTCTTCCCGAATCATCCAAGGTCCCTTCACTAGTTCCGTCGTTCTCCCTCCCCTACCCTTGATCCACTGCCCATATGGTCATGACCCTTCTCCAACCCTTTACTATCCCCTTTTCGATCCCTTCTCCAATACTTTACCAGATCCCTTCCCCAACCAGCTCCGCCTCCTCCATGATGATGTGACTACCGTGGCGGCCAAGCTGCCGGTGCAGCAAAAGCTGATCAATGTGATCAGCAATGTGTGCTTCATCACCATCATCTTCTCCGTGCTCATCTTCACCATCATCGCCATCACCTACCAGCCCCCGGACCCTTGCTCCAATCGTCCACTACCCTAACCAAAAACCTCGATGCCATCCTCTCGAACACCACCTTCGCCATCGACGAATCCCTCCTCCCCACCAGTGAGGACCTCGTCCCCCATCAGGATGGCTCCTACCTGACTGAATTCCTCCTTGGCAAAGGCTACGAAGTCCTTGGCCTGATCCGACTATAATCCAACTTCAACACCGCTTGGCTGGACCACCTCTACATGCATCCCCACAACCTCTCCAAGGCTCGCATGAAGCTCCACTATGCCAACCTCTCCGAAGCCTCCTCCCTCCATCGTTGGGTCGAGTCCTCCTCCCCGATGAGGTCTACAACCTCACAGCCCAGTCCCACATTGCCACCTCCTTCAAGATCCCCGACTACTGATGAAAATTCTCCCAGGGTGCCGGAATCATGCAGCATGCGGAAGTGAATTTCAAAACAAAATTCTAAGCATGAAACCCTAATATGGCTAGAAAACCCTAATTCCTAGGAACCCCTTATACAATACCAATCAACGAAACATAAATGAAGTCAGAATACATACCTGGATTGTTGAAATCCAATCTTTTCCATGAGGCTCACAAGTGCAAGCCCTCCAATGGTGATCCACACGAGAATGGTACCAAGAAAGAATCCCTACGGGGTTGCTTGCTTCAACAGAATCAGTCTTTTGACCTTTGACCACTATAGGACATCCTGTCCTACTGTAGGGCTCTCTGGACACAGTTCTAAACCACTCTTGGTTTTAGGACAACCCTCCTCTAAGACCCCTTAGGCTTAAGTCCTAAAACTAAGCCTTGTCCTAGTAGAAAAGACTTTGTCTTAACAAGACAAGTCTTGTCCTAAAGTAAGAAGGAGGGAAGGAGAAGTGGAAGAACACTCAGAATATCTTTTTTTTTTATGGTGAAAAGAAAAGGATCTGAAACTCATATCACTGCCTCTATTTATAGTTCTAAGAGGGGCGAGTGATATGTCCTCCAACAGGTTATCAGATATGATTTTTCAAGACTGAAAAATCATATCCAATATGTCTCCTCATGTACCAAAAGACATATTGGCATCCGTCCATTTTCTTAGACAATCTGTGACTTGCCACAAGGCAAGTACCGGTCCCTGGGAAGCCAAGAGGTGCCTCTTCAATCTCTAAACACTGGAGAATATGAAGAGTCCTAAAAGCAGAACTCTGCTTCAGGGTTCGAGCCACAAGAAGAGACGCGTCTCTTTTATGCGCGCTTTTGCTTCCATCCATTTTTCACGCCCTTTCAAAAATACTTGACCAGTCAAATATATCCAAGAGGCATGGGATAAGATGAGAAGGCATCCACTGAAATGAAACACTCAAGTGTTTCATCTGCAGAAGGACTTTTGTCCTTTTGTGCGCATTTTCATTTCCCCCGTGTGCCAAGAGGTGCCAAGAAATCCTTTATGTTGTGGTCAAATTTATCTACACCCCATACAACCTTTGACTAGTCAAAGCATATGCAATATGGGTGTCAAAAGAAAGAGAATTAAAACCTCTTTCCATCCATATAAAAATATTTCAAATCAGAGGACAATAGACTCTTCTAGGCCTTTTTGAATGCCAAGGTGTCATTTTGGCATCTACAGTCCCAACTCAAATGGACTCTTCAATAAAACATCCAAAAGTCCAAAATAAAATCAGATCAAGCTCTGATTTGGCTATCCCTACTTAGGACTCAACTTAATTTAGGTTTCCTTTAACTAGGTTAGCCCAATTAGCAAGCAACCGGACCCAATCCAATTGGGTTAGGAATTGAGTTAGCCTATATATGCTAGTATTAAATCTGGCTAACCAACTAGGATCCCATGACCCTAATTAAACCATGAGTAACTTCTTTGGCCTACTCTCTATTGTGTGTGACCCATTGGGTTCCATATCTAGCCAGCAGTAGGTTTAGGTTTGAGCCGATTCGATCCGATCGAACCCGATTGACCTAATTAGGTCAAATCGGCTTATCTAATTGTCCAATTCGAGTCACACATCGAATTGACTCATGAAACCAATCCAATAAGTTCATGAAAACCCACAAGACAAGATTGATGTCTAGCAACGTGTCATGCCTACCCGAAAGATGAGGAATTTGGTGGAAATTATCAAAATACCCTTCAATAGTAAGTTACCATGCAAAATTCAATCTTTTGATCTCCCATTATCCCGATTAAGTAATGGGCATGGATAAATGTCAAACCCTAACACTTAATCATATCGAGTCTCGGCTCGATCATGAGGACTCAGCTGATGACTGATTAGAAACCACTTCTAATCTCATCCCACTTTGCAAAGATTCTTTTTTGTCACTCATCGAAGAGATTACATGGGATAATATATCCTCTTACCAGGATTGATCAATTCCTTGTTGGGTCCACTCATATCCTTCGTACACCTTCCACCATACCCAGAACACCCCGTACATGTCGCAATTCCATGAATGAGTATGAACCAAAGTATGGCTTAGTGTGCACAAGGAACCATGGTGACCTCAGGTCTGAAGATCACATGCACAACTTCTACTCTGGGACCTATCTTTTGACAAGGAGTAAGACTTCCATAAGGTAGTCCCGGTGCGGATCAGTTCAGTGTACTCATAACCTAATGAGCACCCTTATCCTTGTATTAGTGTCTCTACACAAGCGGATGTGAGACCAACCACCCTCATCAACTGAGCATACATAGGATAAGCTAGTCTTACCGGATTCATCGATCCCCGAATTGATGGTCCAATGACTAGGAATATTCTAGATTAGGGTTTATAGGAATTAGGTCTCACTATTATTTTATCATAACCCTAATTCCATTGCCCTACTCTATGGGGTTCATCATAGTCAAAAATATGACACAGCAGTATATGATGAATCAAATGCCTTTATTATAAATAATGATGTCATATATGAGTTGGAAGTTTACAAAAAGGCCTAAACAATGATTGGCTCTTAGGACATTTTTCTATCAAACTCCCACTTACACTAAAGCCAATCGCCCTTATACTTTATGCCCATACAATCCAAGTGGCGATCTAATTGCTGCTTGGCTAATGCTTTAGTGAATGGGTCTGCTTTATTGTTCTTTGTGTCAACTCGTTCAATGGTAACATCATGTATTTCAATGATCTCTAGAACGAGGTGGAACTATCTTAGAATGTGCTTGGACTTGTGATGAGACCTTGGTTCCTTACCTTATGCAACAGCCCCAGTGTTATCATAGTATAATGGCACTAGCTGTTGTACATTAGGAACCACATCCAATTTCATGATGAATTTCTTCATCCAAACAGCTTCCTTTATGTCTTTACTAGCAGCTATGTACTAGACCTCAGTGATTGAGTCAGCTACTGTAGGTTGCTTTGTACTTTTCCAACTCACTGCACCACCATTTAGGATGAAGACATACCCTGATGTGGATTTGCTATCATCTGAATCTGATTGAAAACTAGAATCTGTATAACCTTCTAGTTTTAACTCGGATCCTTCATATACTAGAAAAATATCTTTAGTCCTTCTTAAGTACTTAAGAATATTTTTCATAGCTTTCCAATGATCCTCTCCTGGATCTGCCTGAAACCTACTCACATGCCCAAGGCATAAGCGACATTAGGCCAGGTACATAACATGGCATACATAATCGATCCTACAGTCGAAGCATAAGGAATCATAGCCATCCTCTCTCTTTCTTCTGATGTCTTAGTCGAAGACATCTTCTTAGAGAGTTGTATGCCTTGACTCATTGGCAAGTAACCTTTCTTACTTTCATCCATGTTGAATCTCTTCAATACAAAGTCAATGTACCTAGATTGGGATAAGCCCAGCATCCTCTTGGATCTATCTCTATAGATCATTATACCTAGTATATATGCTTCTCCCAAATCCTTCATGGAAAACTTTGATGATAGCCAAGTTTTAACCGAATGCAACATTAGGATATCATTCCCAATGATCAGTATATCATCCACATACAAAACTAAGAAAATAATGGCACTCCCACTTATCTTCTTATACACACATGGTTCATCCACATTTTTGATAAAACCAAATCCTTTGATTGTTTCATCAAAATGGATGTTCCAACTCCTTGATGCTTGCTTTAGTCTATAAATGGACTTCTTTAACTTGCATACCTGGTTTGGTCTCCCACTTGAGACAAACCTCTCTGGCTGTGATATATAGACTTCTTCTTCAAGGTTTTCATTGAGGAAAGCAGTCTTTACATTTATTTGCCAAATCTCATAATCATGGTATGCTGCTATGGTAAGCAGTATCCGAATGGACTTGAGCATGGCTACTGGAGAAAAGGTTTCATCATAGTCTACACCATGTTTTTGTCTAAAACCTTTTGCTACCAGCCTAGCCTTATAGGTCTCAACTTGACCATCTGCTCCAATCTTCTTCTTGAAGACCCATTTAACCGTATCGGGTTAATTCCTTCAGGTGGATCTACCAAGGTCCAAACCTACATGGAGTCCATTTCAGATTTCATGGCACCAAGCCACTTGTCAGAGTCCCTACTCTTGACAGCTTCCGAATAGGTCACAGGATCATCATCCTGTATGATACTGGCATTGTCATCCTCGATGACAAAGCCATGTCTGAGAGGTGCTCCTCGCACCCTCTCAGACCTTCGGAGAGGAGGTGTGATTGTGGCTGTTCTTGATCCACAAGAACCTCTGGTTGAGGAACTTTATTTGAAGGCTCATCAGTTGTTGGTTCTGTTCTTCACACAACTCAAGTGAAGAATCACTACATCCTTCTTGGATAAACTCTTGTTCTAAGAATGTAGCATGCCTACTGACAATTATCTTTTTCTCAGTAGCATTATAAAAGAGGTATCCCTTACCTTCTTTTGGGTAACCAACAAACCAACACTTGTCAACCCTAGCACTTAACTTATGTCCAAAGTTATCTTGACATAAGCATGGCAACCCCAAATCTTTAAGTACTTAAGACTTGGTCTTTTACCATTCCATAACTCAAATGGAGTGCTACTTACTGACTTAAATGGAACCCTGTTTAATATATATGCAGCAGTCTCCAAGGCATGTCCCCAGAAGGAAATGGGAAGATCTGTGAAGCTCGTCATGAACCTCACCATGTCCAACAAGGTGTGATTTCTCCTTTCTGCCACTCCATTTAACTGGGATGTATAAGGAGGGATCCATTCAGAAATAATGCCTTTGTCCTTGAGATGGTTCAAAAACTCACTAGACAAGTTTTCCCTTCCTCGATCAGATCGAAGAGCTTTAATACTAAGTCCAGTTTGTCTTTCAACCATACTCTGATATTCTTTAAACTTATCAAAAACTTCGGACTTGTGTTTCATAAGATACACATAATCGAACCTTGATAAATCATCAATAAAAGTGACGAAATAAGAATATCCTCCTCTGGCCTGAGTTGACATAGGTCCACACACATCAGTATGTACAAGACCTAATAATTCAGTTGCCCTTTCTCCATATCTAGTGAATAGAGACTTGGTCATTTTCCCTTTGAGGCAAGACTCACAAGTTCCTAATGATTGAAAACCATCAAGGTCAAAGTAATCATCTTTGACTAACTTGTTTACCCTTGACTCACTGATATGACCTAACCGGCAATACCAGAGATATGTGACATTGATATTATCTTTTTTTCTCTTGTTATCTATAAGAAGTATTTCATCATTGAGTACTAAAGTTAGAAGACCATTCACAAAGCAATCATGCCCAAATATTGTATTATTATAAAGAATAGAGCATCCACTGCTTATTTGGCACATAGTAGCATACTTCCAACCTTATGATATTATCCAAAGGTAATAACAGAAGATAGGTGCCCACAGCTTCAGCATATATGGGTTCTTCACTTGCCCTATATAATTTGAAGTCACCTTTCTTCAAATTTCTAATTCTGTGGAGTCCTTGTAAAGATTTACAAATATATGACCCATATGCGGTATACAATACCCATGAATTAGAAATAGATTCACTCAATAATAAATTGGTTTGTGTCATGTACAAACCCCTATATGCACCACTTGCATCTAGCTTCACATTTGCAAGACAAGTCTTGCAATCCTTCTTCCAATGCCCAAACATGCTACAATAGAAACAGGCTCCATCAACCTTCTTCCTCAACCAGTCCACATAGTTTGAATCGGTTAACTTATTAGCATCCAAGATGCCATGCAATGATAAATTTGAAGCCATAAAAATAAATGTCCTATATTTAATTAAAGAACAATATCAGCATACCACTCAAGATGACATCCATAACTTGATAAGAACTTTCTATCTAATTGTCTCCCACTATTTTCTTCAAATACCATAACCCTTAACTATGGTAAGCGAGAAACCTTTCCGGTTTCCTTAGTGGGGTTGAGATCCTAATTCCTCATTAGTGCCTTGTGTTACACAACAAACACTAATAAGTTCAAAGGTAGGACTTACTTTCCAATTGCAACCCGTGCAATTCTCAACAATTAATTATCTTTGCCTCTAAGATATTTATAATCTTGTGTTACACAACAAACTATAATGTCTTAGTTTAGTCAAACCCTTCATTTCTATATAGCTATAATTGAAGATTGTTGCCCTTGTGTTATACAACAAAGCAACAATTTCAACCATGCCATAAAGCACTAAGTGCACGAATACAAATTTCATATCAAACCCCAGAGTAGATCTTGTGTTACACAACAAACCTACTATAGTTTTGATATTAATTTGGCTTAGCATGAAGAAAGACAAATTATAGTATACATAATCAATTAGCATTCTCAAGTTAAGGTTTAGATATGACCAAATTGGCCAGGTAAGTGGAAGGGGTGAGGGGATCCCCCCGTTGCTTTCCTTAGACACCAATTAAATTGGCCAGGTTAGACAACGGAACCAATTAAAAACCTCATTCCCTTTACCTTCCTAGAATCACTTGTCTAGACACTAATCGGCTAATCAAACCCTAATCGGTTTTGCATCATGACTAAGTTTTTTACTATGACTAAATATGATTTTTATGAGGGCTTTGATGGTCTCAAAAATACATTCTAAATACTATCATGATAATTACATTTATAACTACAAGTATAAACATAAACATGATAACTATGTTTATAACAAATATAAACATATTGCATATAACTCTAATATATGCAGAGCATTCATGTCATCAAGCATATTACCCTAATATGCAAAGCATTACATGACAACAAGCATATTACCCTAATATGCAAAGCATGATAACACGCATATTACCCTAATATGCAAAACATGACATGATTAATGTAAAATACCGTTCACCTCACTCATTCATGGAAATTACCACAAAGTTGCACCCTTAAACGCCATAGGAAACCCATAGAATGGACATAGTGGGCTTTTTACACCCTACTTTACTCCTATGACCGGATGACTATGGCAACCCCAATCCAGAGAAGTTACTTGGTTCAATCAACATGCATAATTTCATACTTGAAATGATAACATGCATTTCATGAAAAATAGAAATTAAACATATTACCCTAATATGCAAAATTTCATATCAATGCATTAACATGCCTTTTTCATGAAGAAACCAGAAATCTGACATTTTAATCATAATATGCATTTTCATCACAAGATTCTAGTAGAGTCGACGTGACAGGGTTCGAGTCGGCTCGATCACTAGTCGGGATGAACTTCAAAAATTATTCATAATTGGTATGCCACAAGGCTGGCTCTGATACCACTGATGAGAATTCTCCCAGGGTGCCGGAAATCATGCAGCATGCGGAAGTGAATTTCAAAACAAAATTCTAAGCCTGAAACCCTAATATGGCTAGAAAACCCTAATTCCCAGGAACCCCTTATGCAATACCAATCAACGAAACATAAATGAAGTCAAAATACATACCTGGATCGCTGAAATCCAATCTTTTCCACGAGACTCACAAGTGCAAGCCCTCCAACGGTGATCCACACGAGAATGGTACTACCAAGGAAGAATCCCTATCGGGGTTGCTTGCTTCAACTAGACTCTTTTGTCAGCCTTTTATCCTTTGACCACTGTAGGACACCCTGTCCTACTGCAGGGCTCTCTGGACACAGTCATAAACCACTCTTGGTTTTAGGACAACCCTCCTCTAGGACCCCTTAGGCTTATGTCCTAAAACAAAGTCTTGTCCTAATAGAAAAGACTTTGTCTTAACAAGACAAGTCTTGTCCTAAAGTAAGGAGGGAGGGAGAAGTGGAGAACACTCAGAATATCTTTTTTTTTTACGGTGAAAAGAAAAGGATCTGAAACTCAAATCACCACCCCTATTTATAGTTTTAAGAGGGGCGTGTGATATGTCCTCCAACAGGTTATCAGATATGATTTTTCAAGACTGAAAAATCATAGCCAATATGTCTCCTCATGCACCAAAAGACATATTGGCATCCGTCCATTTTCTTAGACAATCTGTGACTTGCCACATGGCAAGTACTGGTCCCTGGGAAGCCAAGAGGTGCCTCTTCAATTTCCAAACACCGGAGAATTTGAAGAGTCCTGAAAGCAAAAGGACTCTGCTTCAGGATGCGCACCACATGAAGAGACTCGTCTCTTTTATGCGCGCTTTTGCTTCCATCCATTTTTCACACCCTTTCAAAAAGCCTTTACCAGTCAAATATATCCAAGAGGCATGGGATAAGATGAGAAGGTGCCCACTGAAATGAAACACTCAAGTGTTTCATCTACAAAAGGACTTTTGTCCTTCTGTGTGCACCTTCATTTCCCGCACGTGCCAAGAGGCGCCAAGAAACCCTATATGTTGTGGTCAAATTTATCTACACCCCATACAACCTTTGACTAGTCAAAGCATATGCAATATAGGTGTCAAAAGAAAGAGCATTAAATCCTCTTTTCATCCATATAAAAATATTTCAGATCAGAGGACTATAGACTCTTCTAGGCCTTTTTGAATGCCAAGGTGTCATTTTGGCATCAAAAGTCCTAACTCAAATAGACTCTTCAATAAAACATCCAAAAGTCCAAAATAAAATCAGATCAAGCTCTGATTTGGCTATCTCTACTTAGGACTCAACCTAATTTAGGTATCCCTTAATTAGGTTAGCCCAATTAGCAAGCAACCGGACCCAATCCAATTGGGTTAGGAATTGGGTTAGCCTACATATGCTAGTATACAATCTGGCTAACCAACTATGATCCCATGACCCTAATTAAACCATGAGTAACTTTCCTGGCCTACTCTCTATTATGTGTGACCCATTGGGTTTCACATCTAGCCAGTAATAGGTTTGGTTTGAGCCGATTCAATCCGATCGAACCCGATTGACCTAATTAGGTCAAATCGGCTTACCTAATTGTCCAATTCGAATCACACATCAAATTGACTCATGAAACCAATCCAATTTAGTTCATGAAACCCACAAGACAAGATTGACATTTAGCAACATGTCATGCCAACCCGGAAGATGACAAATTTGGTAAAAATTAACAAAATACCCTTCAGTAGTAAGTTACCATGCAATTCAATCTTTTGATCTCCCATTATCCGGATTAAGTGATGGGTATGGATAAATGTCAAACCCTAACACTTAATCATATCAAATCTCGGCTCGATCATGAGGACTCAGCTGATGACTGATTAGAAGCCACTTCTAATCTCATCCCAGTTTGCAAAGATTCCTTGAGTCACTCATCGAAGAGATTACATGGGATAACATATATCCTCTTACTAGGATTGATCAATTCCTTGTTGGTCCACTCACATCCTTCGTACACCTTCCACCATACCTAGAACACCCCGTACATGTCGCAATGCCATGAATGAGTATGAACCATAGTATGGCTTAGTGTGCACAAGGAACCATGGTGATCTCAGGTCTGAAGATCACATGCACAACTTCTACTCTGGGACCTATCTTTTAACAAGGAGTAAACTTCCATAAGATAGTCCCGGTGCAGATCAGTTCAGTGTACTCATAACCTAATGAGCAACCTTATCCTTGCATTAGTGTCTCTACACAAGCGACTGTGAGACCAACCACCCTCATCAACTGAGCATACATAGGATAAGCTAGTCTTACCGGATTCATCGATCCCTGAATCGATGGTCTAATGATTAGGAACATTCTAGATTAGGGTTTATAGGAGGAATTAGGTCTCACTGTTATTTTATCATAACCCTAATTCCATTGCCCTACTCTGTGGGGTTCAACATAGTCAAAAATATGACACAGCAGTATATGATGAATCAAATGCCTTTATTTTAAATAATGATGTCATATATGAGTTGGAAGTTTACAAAAAAGCCCAAACAATGATTGGCTCTTAGGGCATTTTTTCTATCAACTACACCATCGACGTCGTCACCACCAGTGCCCTTCGCCTCCTCGAGGCCGTCCGCTCCACCTCCTTCTCTAGCAAGCCCATCCACTACTACCAAGCCGGATCCTCCAAGATGTTCGGCTCCACCCCCCACCCCAGTCTGAGTCGTCCCCCTCCCACCCAACACCTCCCTCCTCTCTCCCCTCTAGTCGCCACGCCACCTATTACCTCCGCCCCTGTCACTGTGGCCACCGCTTGTGACCCTGATGCATCGCTCAACTGCTCCGATCCCCGCATTCTCGCCGTGATCCGGTGCTTCAACTCCCAGATCTCTTTTCGCCCCATTCCGACTCCTTGGGTCACTTCCTGGCCTTGGTCTCTCTGATCCCGGTGTTCATAAGCCTCGGGGGATTCGTGACACACTTCCTCTTTCAATGGGAGCTCCAGGGTGTGTGCTTATTTCTAGTCCTCCTCATGTCCCAGGTCCTCAATGAGCTTATCAAGACCTCCGTCCAGCAGTCCCGTCCGGCCACCTATGCCACCCTCAAGATGTGGGACTCCCACGGCTAACCCTCCTCCTTGGAATCAAGCCATGGCCGCCTCCTTCCTCCCGCCCGATCTAGTTCCCTTCCTCTGCCACTAGCCACTGAAATAGGTCCGTGCCACCATCTCCCCGAGCCACCGTCTCCGCCCAAGCACTGCCACCAACATTCGCCCGCCGGACTGCCCTCTGAAGCCTCCCCTATTTCCTTCATTCATCCATCCATGGAAGAGGAAGAAACCTACACGATCATGAAGGCAACTTCTTCCCCTGTTACTGACTTCACGATCTACACGATTCTCAAAGTTACACGATTTTTGAAGTTACACAGATCTTAAAGCCTGCACATATCTTAGAGCTGCATACCTTTCAAAGCTGCATAGATTTCAAAGTAGAGGAAAAAAAATTTTATGGTTAGCTGAAGCTGGAGTCTAATTTTGACTCGACGGAGTCGAGTTCTCCCCACCTTAGGGGAATGAAGGGGACATCGCCAGCATGGATCCCGGAGTAAGCACGAATCCTAGAGCTACACGAATCTTAGAGCATATCCATAATAAATTAGTTTAGGATTTATGTTTTTGTTTAAAAATTGAATTAGGATTTGGTTGGTTAGGATTGAGAAATGGATAGGCTTATCTTATCCTATCTTGTATTTGAATTTGAATCATCCCTATCTTTTTATCTTGTATTCAAATTCAAATGAGTGTTGGAAAGGTTTATAAATACCACCCTCAGTCCTTCGTAAAAAAATAGTTTTGTCAATAAAGATGAATTTTTAGAAAAAAGTATTTCTTTTTGTTCGCCCCGCATGGGGAGGGTGAGAGTCCCGTCTTTCCTTCACCTTCGGGCATCGAGGGGTGTGAGACCCTAGTTATCCTCTTTTCCCGTCGAGTCCCCTCTATGGTCTTAGGGATTTTCCTTTACGACCCCAAGTAGCGATTTGGACGGGATGCCTTAGGCTCTGCATGTAGTGAGATGGGTGGGATGCCCTAGGCTACATGTAGTGCGATGGGTGAGATGCTCTAGAGGTAAGAGGTCTCTCCATGAATGTAAGTTTCCAGTCCTAGAGTGTCTAATTTTTCTACCCTCCATTCCCATTGTTCCTTCACCACCCCTTACAAAAAAATCAAAAAAAAATAAGATATCCTAATCTTCGATGACTTCTCAGTTCACCGACGATCCTACCCCCAAGTCATCTCCCATCACCTATCCATATCTCAATCCTAACCAACCAAATCCTAATTCAAATTTCAAACAAAAAGATAAATCCCAAACTAATTTATTCTGGATATGCTCCGAGATTCGTGCAGCTCCAGGATTCGTGCTTGCTCTAGGATCCGTGCTGGCGATGACCCCATCACTAAATGGCGAGCTGGAAGAGGAGGTGTATATGATGCAACCTGAAGGGTTCACATCCATAGATGAGTCAAAGGCTTGCAAGCTCCAAAGGTCTATCTATGGACTAAAACAGGCATCTCGGAGTTGGAACATGCGATTTGATAAGTGTATCAAGTCATATGGCTTCGTTAAGAATAGAGAAGACCTTGCATTTATAAGTGGGCTAATGGTTTTGTGGTTGTATTCCTTGTATTGTATGTGGATGGCATTCCCTTAATCGGGAATGACATCCCTGCACTGTAAGGAATAAAAGTCTGGTTGTCATCTCAATTCTCTATGAAGGACTTGGGCAAAGCCTCCTACATCCTAGGGATGAAGATCTATAGAGATAGATATTTGAGACTTCTAGGACTGTCCCAGTCAACATACATTGATACCATGCTGAAACGGTTCAGCATGAAAAATTCCAAGAAAGGCTATCTTCGATAAGCTATATAATTACTCTCTCCAACAAGGATTGTGCGTCAACTCCTAAGGAGAGAGAGCATATAAGTAGAGTCCCATATGCTTCGGTAGTAGGATCTATAATGTATGCAATGACATGTACTAGACTAGACTAGCATACTCACTAGGAGTAGTGAGTAGATACCAGTCTGACCCAGGTGAAGCTCATTGGAAAGTGGTAAAAACCATCCTAAAGTATTTGAGAAATACTAAAGACCAATGGCTTATCTATGGAGAGCCTGACTTAAAACTTGTTGGTTATATCGATTCAAGTTTTCAGTCAGATAGAGATGATAGCAAAAGTATGTTGGGCTTTGTATTTACCATAAATGGAGGAGCCATCTACTGGAAAAGTTCCAAGCAACACATAGTGGCGAACTCAGTTTGCGAAGCAGAATACATTATAGCATCAGATGTAGTGAAGGAAGCTGTGTGGCTATGAAAGTTCCTAGGTCAGCTAAGAGTGGCACCTTCCCTGGATGGCCCTGTTCCAGTATTTTATGACAGCATTGGAGCTATAGCTCAAGCCAAAGAGCCAAAGTCCCATCAGTGCACTAAGCACATTCTGCGCCACTACCATCTCGTGCAAGAGATTATGGCATGAGGGGACATCGACCTTTAAAAGATCGATGGAAAGGAAAATATGGCCGACCCCTTCACTAAAGCAGTAGGAATTTAAGAGTTTAAAGATTGTAATTGGAAAATGGGAATGCGATTCTGTACTGATTGGCTTTAGTCCAAGTGAGAGTTTATTGGGAATTATGTCCTAAAACCAATCATCTAGACTATAAACGGTTGTGCTATTTGTATATTGGATATGAATTTTGATATAAATAAAAGTTATCTTTTGGCAGTTCATCATAGGTTGATTTTTCTTAGTATGAACTCTTGTATGATGAAGTCCTTAGAACTTCCTTGTACTCGATATAGAGAGGATATATCGAGTAGTTTTTAAATTATTCACGATCAAATGATATATTGTTATAGGATAACTATGTATCAAGTATAGATCATTTTCTGTCATATAGGTTGGTTATCCTCTTAACCAAGGAATGCGGAGACATTGATATGACATGCAAGTGTTGTGTTTGACACTTCACTGAACGTGACTCCCATGCGAGATTCTCTTTCTGCTAAAGAGGAGTCTTACATTAGAATGTGGACATGAATTATTTCTCTGACTTGAGATCACTATAGCATCTTGCAAGCAACTCACTGTGCATAGATGCCGGACTACCCGGATTTCTAATCCAATGATGGAAGGTTGCTGGGTACAGTCAAGTACTTGTGTAACGATAATAGGATCGAGATAGGATTGACCTCTCTAAATGGTTTGGATTGAATACTTAATATACCTCAATTGAGAAAGACCTTGGCCAGGGCATTCCTTGTAAGGAGTTACAGGGATTCTTTGTTTGAGACATATTGAAATGAACTGATTAGGGTTGGGCAGTTTAACCCTATGCCATCTAAAGCATTAGGAGGTTCAAGGAATAAGTTCAATGCTATTACATATTCGACAGGTTCATGTTGCTCTGCAACCTTCAACCTATCTAGACACCGGATGTCATTGCTAGATGGCGACTTTGGCTAGTACTGAAATGTTCCTGTACTACCGGTTTAGTGTTTGAACCTATGGGGTCATACACTAAGGGTTTCTTCTTGCTTTGTTGGCATGCAAATGATTGGAAATCATTTCGGACTCGTTTGATAAGGTATTATCAAACTTCTGTTTGAGTTGACCCTTTTTGAACGAGTCGACTCGAATGGTCGAGTCAACTTATCTGACAGACTACTGAAATTCGAGAACACTTCATTAAATGTTGTAATGGTTATGGGATTTAATGCTGGGAGTTTTGAGTTTTAATAATTACTGCTGCTAAATTCCAAGGAACTTCTAACCTCCCTGGAATCTCAAAAGACCCCAAAACTACTCATTAATCTCTCATTATGTCCTCTTAATTATTTTGAGGGCTACTATTATAAAAGCAGGGCTGAAAAAGGTCAAGATTTGACATTCAAGGCTCCTCACTTCCACACCTGGAAACCTGGATCAAGGCTGAGACTCTGCCATATTCCTTGGGGTTAGAGATCTCATTTGATCCTTGAGAGATTGTGAGATTGGATCTCCGAGATGGAGTGAGTTTTGGATGGGATCTCTGGGTGCATACCTTCTATTGAAGGTTTGGGATAGAGAGTACTGGGAGAGTCCTTGTTCTGTTCCAGTACTATTGCAGCAATCGAGACTTCAAGGAGTTGAAGGTGTCCCACTCATCTTCAAGGAGTTGAAGAAGGAGTCCACCCGACAAAGTTTCCATAGGGGCTAGCACCTCGAAGGAAGGACAAGAAATTGCGCTACACGGTGTGAACCACTCGTAGAGGTGGTACATGAGTGCTGTTTATAGAGCCGGACTTTTTCCACAGGTCAGTGCCATTCCTGGGATCGTGATTGAGAGGCGGGCATTTTAGCAACTTCTAGTTCTTCCTGGTGAACGTCACCAAGGTATGTGCTTATTTTATGTATGACATAATTATCTTTGTTGCATCATTGTGTGATTTCTAGAATTGTTCGATTTTTTGTACAATGTTTGCATGATTTCATATTTACATTACTCTAGATGCATCTGGATCCTGGTAAGGGGGTTGTCTTAATTAGATTAAAATCTTGAGATAAAATGGTTTTATCACTTTCCGCTGCTGCACGCCTTTAGAAAAGTTTTAAAATGCATGTGTTACCCTAGGAATAGTTCCTTTCAACAAGTTATATGACTCCTCACAAGAACTACCCTGATCAAGGTTTTGCTAAATTGAGACACAGCGAGTCATTCACTTCAAACTATTTGGAGGAGTCAATTCCATCTTGATCCACCACCGCTTCACAAGTACTTGACTGTACCCAGAAATCTTTCATCACTAGATTAGAAATCTAGGTAGTCCGGCACAAAAGTATAGTGAGTTGCTTGAAAGCTACCATGGTGACCTCAGGTCTGAGGGACACATATACCTGTATCCCTTGGCAAGCAACCCTTTGGCAGAAGGGAGCTCTACAAATGGTCTTGTTTAGTGAGATGTCACACATTTCACTTTTATATCACATTAGTGTCACCACACTCCTTGGTCAAGAGGACAACCAACCAATGTGAGATACAACAACCTATACTTGATACAATGTCGTCTTATAACAATATATCTTTTAGCTATGAACTAGTTTAAGAACTACTTGATATATCTTCTCTATATCAAATATAATATAGTTCTATAGACTCCATCATACAAGAGTTCTTTTCAAAAAAATGCACATGTGATGAACAGCCAAAAGAATAACTTTTATTCATTAAAAATTCATATACAATTATAAAATAGCACAACCATCTACAGCCTAGATGATTGGCTTTGGGATACAATTTCCAATAAGATGTAGAGTTAATAGGATCCTGTTGAAACCATCTCTATCCTCTATCTGTAGCTGATCAATCCTAGAGTGAATCTCTACTTGAACTGTTTGAAGATCTGATCTGAGAGCAGAAACATCATTTCTAAGTGTCCTCATCTACTCAGAGTCATGCTGCTATCCACCAATGATGGGCTCTGAAGGTACTGATGGAGGTGGTGTGGCAGGTGCTGGCTCTGAGGGTCTAGCCTCATCATCATGCTCATCCTCGTCATCTCTAGTTTGCTAAACTATCTTAGCATCCTTAGGGATGTCATCCTCATCATCATCTAAATGAACTGCTCTCCATCCTGACACTTTCTTCACCCATTCATCTTCAACTTTATGATAGCCCATTCTGTAAAGTGATTTCTCATAATATCTATCAGCATGCAGAAGGGGTCTATTTTCTTCTCTAGATAGATCAACACCAAAGTCCTAAAATAGTAGGGCGAAGGCCATCCCATAAGGTGGCCATATGAGCAGCATCTCTAATATGTGTCATCATGATAAACGATAGATTGAAGGCCTCCCCTTCAATCATGTATCTCATAAACATGAGATCTTGCTCACTCACCCAATCAAAATGCCCTGTCTTGGGCAAGAAAACTCTGCTGATGATGTGGTAGGCACATCTCAAGTGATAGTCGATTGTCTTATACATTGGAGATGCCCTTCATATTGCCTCTTTCCAAAACAATTTTCAAAGTTTTCTCCCTGTCTTTGATGTTCAGATAACACTTTCTAGTCCTAGGCATTTGTAGAACTCTACTCAATCTTGCTTCATCCATTGAAATAGTAATACCCTTCACAGTAGAAAGGATCTGATGTGCGCCAAAAGTCAGGTTCTCAAAAAATGTCCTAACAAGAGTGGGATAAGTAGGAACATCTAAGAACTGAAAAACTCCTACCCCTATACTGCTATCTAGTCACCAATATGGAAGTGTTGTTGCTCTAGAAATCCAAAATCAACTTTCCTACTTGATGTCACAGGTTTGTTGCCCATAGACTGATCTATCACTGAGAAGGAAGTAGAGCTTGTAGTTCTTGAGGAGTCAGCTCATATTCTCATCTTTTTGATCTTCTTTCTACTTGAACCAAGCTTGGAGTCGTTTGTTTCTTTCTTTTTGCCATAGCCTTTTTGGGAGCCATAGATCTAGAATCTAAGAGAATGTAGTTGATTGGAGTGGTCCCTAGGGCTACAAAGAAATGTCTCTCTTAGGCTAGAGTTCAACAGGGAACAATAAAGAAAACAGAGATTTTAGGGCTCTATGGTCCTTAAGTAATTTTGCTATTCGAGTCAGCTCGTCCAGAGAGCTTTTTCTGCTCGAGTCAGCTCGAGCAGAACCAAAGAAAATGGTTCAAAAATTCAAGGAAAAGGTTTCTATTCCTAAAAAAATACTAAGAAAAGTATGCATTTAACCTATATAGGTGATGGAGGTCCTCTAGATGAATTTTCCTTAATTCTTGAAGAAATTAGGTTAAAATTCTAAAAAGGATCTCAAATGCCTAATTCTCCTCTAATCATTTGAAATCTATCCTTACTAAGGGGTTTAGTAAAGATATCAGCTAGTTATTTTTTAGTACAAATAAATTCGAGTTCAATATCACAATTTTAAACATGATCCCTAATGAAATAATGTCTAATTTTAGTATGCTTTGTTCTTGAGTACTGAATAGGATTCTTTGTTAAGTTGATAGCACTGGTGTTATTATCACATTTGATTAGAATTTTAGATTGAATAATATCATAGTCTTCTAGTTGTTGCTCAATTCATAACACTTGAACACAACAACTCCCTACAGCTACATACTCTACCTTAGCAGTAGATAATGCCACGGAGTTTTGTTTCTTACTGTGCCATGAGATTAAGTTCAATCCAAGAAATTGATATGTGCCATTAGTGCTCTTCCTATCAATTCTACAACCACCATAATTAGCATCTGAATAACCTATTAAATTTAAAGATGAAGGTTTAGAGTACCATAATCCTAAGTTTGATGTATCTTTGAGATATCGTATAATTCTTTTAACAGCAAGTATATGCGATTCTTTAGAATTAGCTTGAAATCTTGCACATATATAGACACTAAATAGTATATCAAGTATGCTTATAGTCAAATAAAGTAGAGATCCAATCATACCTTGATATAATTTTTGATCAACCTTGTTACCTTCCTTATCTTTGTCAAATCTACAGGTTGGGCTCATGGATGTGCCAATTTTTTTTGTAGATTCCATCCCAAACTTTTTCAAGGATTTTTTGATGTACTTTGTTTGGTTGATGAATATCCCTTTCTTTATTTTTTTGATTTGCAATCCAAGGAAGAAAGTGAGTTCACCCATCATGCTCATTTCAAATTCTTCCTGCAAAATCTTGGTAAATTCTTGACATAAAGTTTCATTAGTTGCATCAAAGATTATATCATCAACATATATTTGTACAACTAATAATTCATCATCTTTTATTTTGATAAACAATGTTGTAATTACTCTACTTCTTTTGAAATCATTTTCTAAAAGAAACTTGCTCAACCTCTCATACCATACTCTATGTGCTTGTTTTAAACCATATAAAGCTTTGTTTAGCTTGAAAACATGACTTGAAAAAAAGTAATTTTCAAAACCGGGAGGTTGTTCCACAAAAGCTTCTTCTTCAATGTAGCCATTTTAAAAAGCACTTTTTACATCCATTTGAAAAAGTTTAAATTTCATGTGACATGCAAATATAAGAGTCTTATGGCTTCTAATCTAGCTATAGGTGCATAAGTTTCATTAAAATCTATTCCTTCCTCTTGGATATATCCTTTAGCAACTAATCTAACCTTGTTTCTAACTACATTGCCTTTGTCATCTAATTTATTTATAAAAACCCATTTTGAACCTATGACAGGATGTTTCTTAGGTCTAGCAATTAAGGTCCATACATTGTTCCTTTTAAATTGATTAAGTTTCTCCTACATAGCAATCATTCAATTTGGATCATTTTCAGCTTCCTCTATACAGTTAGGTTCAACTTGAGAAACAAATGCTAAATAGTAAAAGGTGTCTCTAAAAGATGACCTAGTTTTTACTCCTTGAGAGGGATCACCAATAATCAATTCTTTGGGATGAGAATGTGCATACCTCCAATCTTTTGGTAGCTCATCACATTCTACATTTACCTTCTACTTTTCTTGCTCAACTTGCTTTTCTTTCAAGCTCATATCCTTTACTCCATCATTTAAGAAACTTACATCATTGTCAATACACTCTTCTTTTCTTGAAGGTGTTAGGTTAGATTCATCGAAAACAACATGAATTGATTCTTCAATAGTTAAATTTCTTTTGTTAAAAACTCTATATGCTTTGCTTATGGTTGAATATCCACGAAATATACCTTGATCAGATTTTGCATCGAACTTTCCTAAGTTATCTTTCCCATTATTCAAGATATAACATTTACATCCAAAAATATGAAAGTAATGAATGTTTAGTTTTCTATCATTCCAAAGCTTATAGGGGGTTTTCTTCAAAATTGGTCTAATTAAAACATGGTTTAATATGTAACATACAGTGTTCACAGCTTCTGCCTTAAAGTATCTTGGAAGATTGCCTTCACACAACATGGTTCAGGCCATCTCTTCTAATGTTTTATTTTTTCTTTTCACAACTCCATTTTGTTGTGGTGTTCTAGGGGCTGAAAAGTTATGATCAATACCATGTTCTGTGCAAAATTTTTAAAGTATTGATTTTTGAATTCAGTTCCATGATTACTTCTAATTGAGACAATTGAAATATTTTTCTAATTTAAAACTTTTTTATAAATTTTTGAAAATCTTTGAAGGCTTCATCTTTGTAAGCTAGAAATAAAATCCAAGTGAATCGTGAGAAATCATTTACTATCACAAGTTAATATTTAGTACCTCCTAGGCTTGTGGTCCTAGTATTGGGAAATGTGATCCAAAACCAATCATCTAGGCTGTAGATGGTTGTGCAACTCATGTATATGTATATGAATTATTGAATTGAATAAAAAGTTTATCTGGTTGTTCATCACATGTCATCTTCCTAATTGAACTCTTGTGTGATGATATCCTTTGAGCTACCTTGTATGCGATGTAGAGAGGATGCATCATGTAGTTCATAAATTGGTTCACGACCAAAGGATACGTTATTTCAAAATGATGGTGTATCAAGAGTAGGTCGTTGATGTAATATCTGTTGGTTGTCCTCTTAACCAACTAGCATGGAGATGCTGGTATGACATCAAGTATTATGTTCGACACTTCACTGAGCATGAGCCTCATGCGAGATTCTCTTTCTACCAAAGAGAAGTTTTGCATTATAATGGGGACATGAATTATTTCTCTGATTTGAGATCGCTATGGCAGCTTGCAAGCAACTCACTATGCTTAGGTGCTGGACTACTCGAATTTTTAATTCAGTGATGGAAGGTTACTAGATAAAGTCAAGTACTTATGTAGTGGTAGTAGGATCGAGATAGGATTAATCTTTCCAAATGGTTTGGATTGAATGCTTAATATGCCTCAATTGAGAAAATCCTTGGCTAAGGCATTCCTTGTAAGGAGTTACAAGGATTCTTTGTTTGAGACATACTGAGATGGACTGATTAAGGTTGGGCAGTTTAACTCTAAGCCATCTAGAGCATTAAGAGATTAAAGGAACAAGTTCAGTTGTATTCCATATTCGATAGGTTCGTGTTGCTTTGCTGTTGGAAAATGTGTATCCCAATGCCAATCATCTAGGCTGTAGATGGTTGTGCGACTCCTGTATATGTATATGAATTATTGAATTGAATAAAAGTTTGTTGTGTTTGTTCATCACATGTCATCTTCCTAATTGAACTCTTATGTGATGATGTCCTTTGAGCACCTGTTTATGAACTACATGATGCATCCTCTCTACAATGCATACAAGGTATATCGAGAGTAGGTCGTTGATATCATGTCTGTTGGTTGTCCTCTTAACCAAGTAGCATAGAGATGCTGGCATGACATCAGGTGTTGTGTTTGATACTTCACTGAGCATGACTCTCATACGAGATTCTCTTTCTACCGAAGAGGAGTCTTGCATTAGAATATGGACATGAATTATTTCTCTGACTTGAGATCACTATGGTGGCTTGCAAGCAACTCACTGTGCTTAGGTGCCGAACTATCTAGATTTCTAATCCAGTGATGGAAGGTTGCTGGGTACAGTCAAGTACTTATGTAGCGGTGTAGAATCAAGATAGGATTGATTAGCTAAATGGTTTGGATTGAATGCTTAATATGCCTTAATTGAGAAAGACCTTGGCCAGGGCATTCCTTATAAGGAGTTACAAGGATTCTTTGTTTGAGATATATTGAGATGGATTGATTAGGGTTAGGGCAGTTTGACCTTAAGCCATCCGGAGCATTAGGAGATTAAAGGAATAAGTTCAGTGATATTCCATGTTCGACAGGTTCATGTTGCTCTGCAACCTTCAACCTATCCGGACACCAGGTATCATTGCTAGATGGTGACTTTGGCTGGTACTGAAAATGTTCCTGTGCACCGGGTTAGTGTTTGAACCTATGAGGTCACACACTATAGGGTTTCTTCTTGATATGTTGGCATGGGAATGATTGAGAATCATCCTGGACTTATTTTGACAAGAAGTTGTCAGAACTACATTTGAGCCGACTCATTTGATGAGTCAACTCAGCTCGAGCCGACTCGAATGATCGAGTCAACTCGATTGACAGACTTTGGCAAAAATCAAAATTGCTTCATTAATCGTTGCAATCATTGTGGAAATTAATGGGAGGCATTTCTGGTTTTTATGCTGATTGGTTGCTGAATCCCAAAGGGCATGTAACCCCTCTGAATCCCAAGAGACTCCACATCTCTCTTTATAATCTCTCAGGTTTGAAGTCTTTTAATAATAATAATATTCTGGTTCTGAAAATCAGTTCTGGGTTTTTTGAAGAGAAGAGAAGGAGATCAAGAGCTCACTTTTGATCTATGAGAGATTATCTTAGAGAGGGATAGTGAGCTTTGGGTGGGGTCTTTGAGTGCACACCTTCTATTAAAGGTTTGGGAAAGAGCGTTGGGAAGGGGTTCTCAAGCATCCTCGTTCCAGCACCACTGCAGCAACCACCCTTCAAGGAGTTGAAGGAGTTTGCACATCTTCAAGGAGTTGAAGAAGGAGTCGCTGCTGCCAACATTATTTCTGGAGGGGCTAGCACCTCGAAGGAAGGAGGAGAAGTCCCTCTATCTGGTATGAACCACCTATAGAGGCGGTATGCGTGTGCCACTCGTAGAGCTCTGTAGTCATCATTGATGTACTATCCTTTGCAGGTGATCATCATTTCGTAGAGTGCCTCATTTGCAGAAGTAGTACCATTCGGTGCTGGTGTTGTCCTTGTTTGGAGTGTTGTCATTTCGATGGTGATCGTCACCTTCCAGGTATGGCATGCATTTCCTGACTGTTTATCTTGGATTTCATACATACATTATTCTACATATGCATCAAGATCTGCATAGGGCAGTGTTAATTAAATTAACATTCTTTGATAAAATGGTTTTATCCTTTTCTGCTGCACCATGTATTTAGAAAAAGTTTTTAAATTGCATGCTTTTGCCCTACACATTATTTCCAACAGTGGTATCAGAGCATCCAAGTTGGATGCACATGTAGTTTAATATTTTTGTATGAAATCGGATTGTTTTCCTTCACAAAGTCTTGGATTAAGGTGGATTCACCATGGCCATCCGGTCATTGGAGAGAAGTATGGTTTAAAGACCATCTCTTCCCATTCCAAGGGGTTCTCCTATGGCATGTAGGGGTGCCACTGCATCATGACCTTATGAAGAAGAAAGTGAAGAATTTGATAGATTAAAATAGTTTTAATCTATGTTAGTAAATCATTGATATGTTTAGATAAGATCTAAAAGAATGCATGATCTAATGCTTTGAAAGGTTCAAGTGAAAAATTGTGAACTTTGAAGTTTCCATCTTGTACCCTAGTAGACGAGCACTCGACCCATGCTTGAGTCGACTCGAGTCTACAGTCAGAACAATGTGTTTTTGTTTTGTGTTCTGGATGACTCGACTCATCTTCTGCTTGAGTCGACTCGACTAGAAAACCTTGAAATAACAAATTTCAAGTTCATGATTTGTTTGATTTTTGAAATTGTTTCAAAACTTGGTTTAATTGAAAATGTTTCAATTAGCATGATACACTTAATTAGGAATTAAGTTGTATAATTTTAAGATTTAGGATATGATTCTAATCTTAAGTCATGATTGATAAACCATGGGTTAATTGGGTTAGCTAGAATTGGATCCTTAAATGGGTTAGACCTAGGCTTAGATGAATGGGTTAAATAGAGAAAAGACTAATCAAAAGTTGAATTAGCTCTCTCCTCTATAGATATCTCTAATAGTTAGTTAGATTAGTCCATACATCTAAATGGACTCGATTGATGGCTTTGTGGTGAGCCCAGATCTTTAGGTTAGCCTAATTAAGTCTGGTAAACCACTTAGTATCTAAGGTAAGTTTGATATTGGTGATCAAGGTTTTTTGGGGCTAACTCTTACCTGACCAACTCATGGTTGGTGTCTAAGGCAAGAGGCTTACTTGGCTTAACCCATCCCTTGATCTTACTTACCTAGCTAATGTGGTGAATCATATCTGATTAGATTAGCTATTGATTCGAGTTGACCCATGTCAACTAAGGTTAATCAGTCTAACTGGTTTATTGGTGCCCATGGACCAATTTGATCTTGAAACCCTCTAAGTGTTTGGTGGGAGTTTTCTTAATCAAGGTCCATGTCACTTTCTATATGTCATAAAGACTTAAATTCTCTAAATTATTAGGTCCATAAAAAGACTGAGTTATGTAATAGCCTAAGTCTTAGCCTCCCATTAAGTTAGATTGGTAATGAGTCCATAAGTTGGGTGATCATCGATAGTTCCAAAGAATGGGTGGTCATCAAGCGAATGGAATTGTCATTCAACATATGATGGCTTAGTGCAACTATCATAACACATGGTCAAGTGGGCTGGCCAAAGTCAGGCTGGATCATGGGTAGTTAGAAGCATTGAACTCGATCATGTTAATGGTTGGACCTAACCAGGACCTTCAATAGGAGGCCCAAAGGCTGATTATGAGGACCCCTGGGGCAAAATGATTACTAGGAATTGCTTGGAGAAGCAATTGGTATTGTACCTACCTTTAGATGCATTTGGGTTGGCCGGCCAAAGTCGGGCTCATGTGTAGTCTATTGGATCCTAGTACCCGCTAAAGGATAAATGTTATTCTTTGGATTGGAGTGTAGAGACTATCAGTCTAAATAAAATAGTAGGAGAAACCTTTAGACTAAAATCCATGTCTTTAAGATTTTTAAAATAATTCATATACTGATAGGTCTTGTTCTCCTTTTTTAGATAATGTCAACCACTTTATCGCTCTGGTCATTATTGGATAATGACAAACTTTCTGGACCCAACTTCAATAGCTGGTATTGAAAACTCATGATAGTTCTGGAGCATGAGCAGATCCTTTATGTGATAACAGATCCGGCACCTGAAATCCCAGCCCCCAATGCTCGTTGCACTATCAGGGATACTTACTAGAAATGGATATCTGACCACACCACAGTACATTGCATTATGTTGACTGTGATGAATGATGAGTTCAGTTGCAAATTTGAGGAAGCCCAGCCAGAGGATATTCTTGAAAGGTTGAAGGAGTCTTTTGGCACTCTGGATGATACGGAGAGATACCGGATCTCTCTGCCATCTATAACATGCATATGCATGATGGAGCTTCGGTAACTAATCATGTAATACATGATTGAGTTATTTGAGCATTTGGACAAACTTGGATCTCTTTTGCATGAGCAGCTTGGCAAGGACGTGATATTGAATTCTCTGCCCCCTTCCTACTAGGTCTTTCTTGATAATTTCAGAATGAATAGGCCTGCAGTAAACTATCATGAGATGTTAGGGCTACTGCAAACTTATGAGAGAGACCACAATCTCAACAAGGGATTGGTGAATTTGGTGGGAGGTTCTGGAGCTGGGCGTCATCCCTTCGATAAAGGGAAGAAGAAGAAAAAGAATAAAAAGGTGCAAAGTGCTTGGCCTAGTCAGACTAAGAGGGTGAAGGCTGACAAGAGTAAAGAAGAGTGCTTCTTCTGCAAGAAGCCAGGTCATTAAAAGTAGAACTGTTCTGCTTACCTTGCCACTCTGGACCCGAACAGGCCAAGGAAGGGAAAGTTGCAAGCTATTTTTGGTCAAGGTATTTATATAATAAATCCTTGTAGTTTCTTTGTTTATGATACTACTAGTTAGAAATTGGATATCAGAAGTCCTTACCACATTTGAAATTCTTTGCAGGGATTTTAAGTTAGTAGGAGATTCGAAAGCGGTGAAAGGTTTCTGAACATTGGAAATGCAAATCAAGCTCCAATTCTGGCATTGGGAACTATTTCTTTATATTTTGAGTACTATACTGTCATTCTTAATGATTGTCACTTTTGTCCTTCCTTTCTAGTGAATATCATTTCTATAGGCCTGATGGCCAAAGATGGTTATGAATTGTCTATAAAGATTGATATTTGCAATATCACGTTGAATGGTTCTAATGTAATGATTAGATAAATGAAGAGTGGCATATATGTACTTTCATAGCCTGTTACTGTATTGTACACTACTAATAAATGCCCTAGATTAAATAAAGTCAGTGATACTTATCTTTGGCACTGTATGCTAGGTCATATAAATAAGAACAAGATAAATAAGTTGGTAGGAGATGGTCTCCTAGATATCACTAAGAGTGAATCCTTGTCGACTTGTGAATCCTATCTTCTTGGGAAAATGACCAAGTCACCTTTTACTAGAAAGGGTGAAAGAGCCAATGATATTCTAAGTTTAGTACATACTGATGTATGTGGACCTATGAATATCAGTGCAAGAGATGGATATAATTATTTCATTATATTTATAGATGATCTTTCGAGATACGGTTATGTCTACCTGATGAGACATAAATTTGATTCGTTTGAAATGTTCAAACGTTATCGTAATGAAATTGAAAAATAAACTGGAAAGTTTATCAAAACCCTTCGATCGGATCGAGGTGGTGAATACCTTTCTAGTGAGTTTCTGACTTATCTTGAGGAGAGTGGGATTCTCTCTCAATAGACCTCTCCAGGGACACCTCAGTTAAATGGTGTGTTTGAAAGGAGGAATCAAACTTTGTTGGACATGGTTCGATCCATGATGGGCTTAGCAAGTCTGCCTAAACCCTTTTAGGAATATGCTCTTGAGTCAGCATCCTACCTTCTAAATAGAGTTCCAAGTAACTCCGTTGATAAAACACTATATGAGATATGGACTGGATGTAAGCCACTTTCTCTCCCCTTCAGGTTTGGGGATGTCCGGCTTATGTCAGATATTTGGAGATAGATAAGCTAGGACCAAAGTCTGATAAGTATCTTTTTGTTGGGTATCTTATAGAATCCAAAGGGTATTTTATTTCTATCTACTGAGAAACAAAAGTTGTTTATTAGTCTTAGAGCAACCTTTTTAGAAAGGGAGTACCTTGGTGAAGGCACTCAAGCTTCAGAGATTGAACTTGGAGAAGTTCAATAGAAGAACCTTCTTACTCTAAGGCCACTATAGAACTGGATTTGATTAGATCAAATCCAGAGCCCATGCTATAACCATTAAGGAGATCTGGTAGAGTACCATGTCAACCGGACAGTACTACAGTTTCTTGGTCCAAGATGGTGATCCTGTTGAACTCGATGAGAACAATGAGGATTCGATCACCTATATGGATATAATTTCAAGGTCTGATTCTGAGTCATGGCTGAGAGCTATGAAATCTAAAATGGAGTCCATGGAAATCAACAATATATGGACATTGGTTGATTCACCTGAAGAGATAAAAACCATTGGGTGCAAGTGGATCTTCAAGTGGAAGTGGGGTGCAGATGGGCAGGTAGAGACCTATAAAGCCCATCTGGTTGTCAAGGGATATCACCAGTGTTATGGTATTGACTATGATGAAACGTTCTCCTCTGTAGCAATGCTCAAGTCCAATCGGATAATGCTTGCTATAGTAACACATTTAGATTATGAATTTGGCAAATGGATGTTCGAATAGCTTTCCAAATGGTAAGCTAGAAGAGTAGGTGTATATGATGCAGCTTGAAGGGTTCACATCCACAGATAAGTCTAAAGTGTGCAAACTTTAGAGGTCCATCTATGGACTGAAGTAGGCTTCTCGGAGTTAGAAAATGCACTTGGATAAGTGTATCAAGATGTATGGCTTCATTAGGAACAAAGAGGAACCTTATATATATAAGTGGGCAAAAGGTTCTATAGTTGTATTTCTTATTTTGTATGTGGATGACATTCTCCTAATCGGGAATGACATTCCAGCATTATAAGGAATAAAGGTCTGGCTTTCATCTCAATTCTCTATGAAAGACTTGGGTGAAGCCTCATACATACAGGGTATGAAGATCTATAGAGATAGATCTAAGTGGCTTCTAGGAATATCTCAATCTATGTACATAGACACTGTGCTGAAGCGCTTCAGCATGGAGAGTTCCAAAAGAGGTTATCTTCTGATAAGTCATGGAATTACTCTTTCCAAGAAGGATTATGCAACAACACCTGAGGAAAGAGAGAGGATGAGTGGGATTCCATATGCTTCGGCAGTGGGTTCTATTATTTATGCTATGTTATGTACTACACCAGATGTGGCATACTCACTAGGGATAGTAAGAAGATACCAGTCTGACCTAGATGAAGCTCATTCGAAAGTTGTCAAGAACATCCTTAAGTATTTGAGAAATACTAAGGACTAATAGCTTATTTATGGAGATTCCGACTTAAAACTTGCGGGGTACACTAACTCCAGTTTTCAGTTAGATAGAGATGATAGCAAGAGTGTTTCTGGTTTTGTGTTTACCCATAATGATGGAGCTGTTTGCTAGAAAAGTTTCATGCAGCATATAGTGGCTGATTCTGTTTGTGAGGCAAAATATATTACAGCATCAGATGCAGCGAAGGAAGATGTGTGGCTATGAAAGTTCCTAGGTGAGTTGGGAGTGGTACCTTCCTTGGAGTATTATGATAGCACTGCAGCCATAGCTCAAGCAAAAGAGTTGAAGTCTCATCAGTGAACCAAGCATATTCTGCGTCATTATCATCTTGTTTGGGAGATCATTGAATAAGGTGACATCTAGCTTTTGAAGATCGATGGTAAGGATAACTTGGCCGAACCCTTTACTAAAGCCATTGGAATACAAGAGTTCGATGACTGTAAATGAAAGATGGGAATCAGATTCTATTCCGATTGGCTTTAGTCCTGGTGGGAATTATCAAAAAATGTGTGTCCTAAAGCCAATCGTCTAGGCTGTAGACGGTTGTGCAACTTATGTATGTATGTGAGTTATTGAATTGAATAAAAGTTTATTCTGGTTGTTCATTATATGTCATCATCCTAATTGAACTCTTATGTGATGATGTCCTTTGAGCTACTTTGTATGCGATGTAGAGAGGATGCATCGTGTAGTTCATAAACTGGTTCACGACCAAAGGATACGCTATTTCAGGATAATGGTGTATCGAGAGTAGGTCGTTGATATCATATTGGTTGTCCTCTTAACTAAGTAGCATAGATACACTTCACTGAGGGTGACTCTCATGAGAGATTCTCTTTCTATCGAAGAGGAGTCTTTCATTAGAATATGGACATGAATTATTCCTCTGACTTGAGATCACTATGGTGGCTTGCATACAACTCACTGTGCTTAGGTGCCAGACTACCAGATTTCTAATCCAGTGATGGAAGGTTTCTGGGTACAGTCAAGTACTTGTATAACAGTAGTAGGATCAAGATAGGATTGATCTCTCTAAATGGTTTGAACTGAATGCTTAATATGCCTCAATTGAGAAGGATCTTGGCCAGGGCATTCCTTGTAAGGAGTTACAAGGATTTTTTGTTTGAGACATATTGAGAAGGATTGATTAGGATTAGGGCAGTTTAACCCTAAGCCATCCAGAGCATCAGGAAATTAAAATAATAAGTTTAGTGATATTCTATATTTGATAGGTTCATGTTGTTCTGCAACCTTCAGCCTATTCGAATGCTGGTGTCATTGCTAGATGGCGACTTTGGCTGGTACTAGAAATGTTCCTGTGCTACCAGGTTAGTGTTTGAACCTATGGGGTCACATACCATGGGGTTTCTTCTTGATATGTTGGCATGGGAATGATTGAGGATCGTTCCGGACTTGTTTTGACAAGAAGTTGTCAAAACTACATTTGAGCCGACTCATTTGATGAGTCGACTCAGCTCGAGCCAACTTGAACAGTCGAGTTGACTCGATTGATGGACTTTGGCAAAAATTGAAACCGCTTCATTAATCACTGCAATCATTATAGAAATTAATGGGAGGCTTTTTTGATTTTTATGCTGATTGGTTGCTGAATCCCAAAGGGCATGTAACCCCTCTGTATCCCAAGAGACTCCACATCTTTTTTTATAATCTCTCAGGTTTGTAGTCTTTTAATAATAATAATATTCTAGTTCTAAAAATCGGTTCTGGGTTTTCTGAAGATCTGAGGAGATGAAGAGCTCACTTTTGATCTCTGAGAGATTATCTTAGAGAGGGACAGTGAGATTTGGGTGGGATCTTTGAGTGCATACCTTCTATTGAAGGTTTGGGACAGAGCGTTAGGAAGGGGTTCTCAAGCATCCTCGTTCGAGCACCACTACAGCAATAGCCCTTCAAGGAGTTGAAGGAGTCCACACATCTTCAAGGAGTTGAAGGAGTCCACACATCTTCAAGGAGTTGAAGAAGGAGTCGTTTCTACCAACATTGTTTCTAGAGGGGCTTGCACCTCGAAGGAAGGAGGAGAATTCCATCTATCCATTGTGAACCACCCATAAAGGCTATAAGCATGTGCCGCTCACATAGCTCCATAGTCGTCATTGTGTACTATCCTTTGCAAGTGATCATCATTTTGCAAAGCACCTCATTTGTAGAAGTAGTACCATTCGGAGCTAGTGTTGTCCTTGTTTGGAGTGCTATCATTTTGGTGGTGATCATCACCTTCCAGGTATGGCATGCATTTCCTGACTGTTTATCTTGGATTTCATACATACATTATTCTACATATGCATCAAGATCTGCATAGGGCAATGTTAATTAGATTAACATTCTTTGATAAAATGGTTTTATCCTTTTTCGCTGCACCATGCATTTAGCAAAAGTTTTTAAATTGCATGCTCTTGCCCTACACATTATTCCCAACATCTGCAACCTTTTAACCTATCCAGATGCTGTGTGTCATTTCTAGATGGTAACTTTGGCTGGTACTAGAAATGTTCCTGTGCTACCAATTTAGTGTTTGTACCATGGGGTCACACATCATGGGGTTTCTTCTTAATCTATTGGCATGGGAATGATTTGGAATCATTCTGGACTCGTTTTGACAAAAAATTATCAGAGCTACATTTGGGCCGACTCATTTGATGAGTCGACTCGAGCAAATTCACTCAAGTCAACTCGAACAGTCGAGTCGACCGACTAACGGACTCTGCTGAAAATCGAAACTGCTTCATTAATTCTTGCAACTATTGTGGGATTTAATGATGGGCATTTCAGGGTTTTAGTCGCTGCTGTTGTAGAATTCTAAGGTTTGTAACACCATGAATTCCAAGGGACTCAAACTCTCTTTATAATCTCTTATTAAATCAGATTTTGTGTGCAAAAAAAAAATTATTTCAGTTCATGTGAGTTTGTTCTATTATTAGTTCTTCTAGAAGAATAGAAAAGGAGATCAAGAGACTACCATTTTCTCATGGTTAGAGTTCACACTTGATCTCTAAGAGATTGTCAGAGAGGGGGTTTGAGTTTTGGGAGGGATTCTTGAGCGCATACCTTCTATTGAAGGTTTAGGACAGAGAGTTGGGAAGGGTTCTTAAGAGTCCCGTTCCATCTGTGCTTCAGCAGCATTTCTTCAAAGAGTTGATGAAGCAGTCCATAATTCTTCAAGGAGTTGAAGAAGCAGTCCATAGTTCTTCAAGGAGTTGAAGAAGGAGTCCCTGTTACCGATACTGTTTCCAAAGAGGCTAGCACCTCGAAGGAAGGAAAAATCTCGTATCCCTGTGTGAACCACCTGTAGAGGTAGTACACGTGTGCTGCTTGCAGAGCTTACTCTTCTTCCTTGCTGGTGAAGCACGTGCCTTCCAAGTGATCGTCATCTCGAAGGTATGCGCTTACAATATATATGTGTGACATATTATTCTTGCTGCATCATTGTGTGATTCCATGAATAGTTCTTTGTTTCATACTATAGATGCATGATTTCAAACATACATTACTCTAGATACATCAAGATCCAAGTCAGGGGCCTGTGTTAATTAGATTAACATATCATAGATAAAAGTGCTTTTATCTCCTTCCGCTGCACCATGTGGTTTAGAAAAAGTTTTTAAATTGCATGCATCAGGGCCCACCTCATCCACTGTCCTAACCTTATACCTAGTTGGTCCAAATAAGCCCATGTGTAGTAGTTATAAGGGTCTTGATGTTAAAACAATGTTTTTAGATTTAAAATTCTTCCTAGTTTGTTTACCATTTTGACATGCATCACAAACATGATCAAAATCAACTTTAAACTTTGGTAAACCTCTAACTAAGTCTTTGAAAATTAATTTTGCTAATGTATGCATGCTATCATGACCCAATCTCCTATGCCAAAGTAAACTAGATTCCTTGGTTTTTAGCATTCATAGCCACAAGATTTGTACTAATTGACATGGCTAGATCATTCAAATCTACTATATAAATATTTCCAAATCTATGACCAACAAACCTAATGCTAGACATTGAAGATTCAAATAAAACTTTGAAGCCTCTATCACACAATTGACTAATGCTTAATAATAGATTATTCTTCAATTTGTCTACTAGCAATACATTTTCAATATAAGTAGAAGGGATAATTTTGATCTTAACAATCTCAATGATTTTTTCCTTGCCATTATCACCAAATGTAACCATTCCACCTTCTTTCATTTCAAGGGTGATAAATTGATCTTTGTCACCCATCATGTGTCTTGAACAGCCACTATCTCTTCTTTGAATTTTGGGCTGCAAGACATTCCTGCAAAATAATCAAGTAGAATTTTTGGGTAGCCAAGATTTCTTAGGTCCTTGATGGTTAATAGCTATGGTTCCTTTAGGAATCCAAATTCTTTTTACTTTACTTTTGTTTTTCCTTCTTAGATTGCATTCATATGCCTTGTGTCCAATCTCATTATAGTAAAAACAAACTACTTTTGACTTTTGAAAAGAAGTGGATGCTAAAATTTTGATGCATAAGGTTTTGAAGCTAAAAACTTGTTTATATGCATTGTATTATACTCAATTCCAGCTCTATTATTAGATTTCTTCTGATTTTTTAGGATTAGCTCAAGTTTGTTCAAACTTAATGTCAATTTATCAACAAGAGACTTGAGTCTATCCATTTCATTTTGCAAATCTTTATTCTTTTCAAAATATTCATCTTTTCAGCTTGTAACACTTTATATTTTTAAGAAACACTACTTAATTCCTTTTGTAAAAGATTGTTCTTTTCATAAATCTCATTCTTTTCTTTCAATAATATGTCATAGTTATTTTTTAAAGATTTGATTTTCAAACTAGCCTTCTTATATTTAGTTAGAAGTTCCAGAAAAGCAGTATACAAATCATCATAAGTAAATTCATGAATGGGATCACTAGATTTATCTCATCTTCTAGACCCATTAAACATATATTTACTGATTTTGATGTCTCTTCTTCTTCATTTGAAGTAGATTTATCACTGTTACTCCATGTAGCCATCATTGCTTTCTTTTTTTTTTTCTTGTATCCCTTTTTCAGTGTAGGACACTCTGAATGGTAGTGCCCCGGCTTCTTACATTTATAACAAATAGGTAGTTGCTCCTTTTTCTTGTCTTTGTCTTTCTCTTTTTCTTTGCTTTGTTTACCTTTGCTAAGGTGCTTCCTCTAGTATCTTGACTTTCTTTTGCCCATAAGTCTTCGGAATCTTCTTATAACTAATGCATGCTATATCATCATCTCCCAATTCTTCATCCGAGGATAGGCTTTCTTCTTCTTTTTCCTCTTCTTGCTTCTTAATCTCCACTACTGCCTTGAATGCTATTGATTTCTTTTTCTTGTTGTCATCTTCGTTGCGGCGCTGCATTGTCAGTTCATGGGTAATCAAAGAACTAAGAAGTTCATCAAGTGAAAGAGTGTTTAAAGTCTTTGGCTTCTTGTATTGCAATGACCTTGGGATCCCATTTATCTGGTAAGGATCGAAGAATCTTTTGTACCAGATCAGCATTGGAATATACCCTGCCAAGACTTTTCAAACCATTAATAATATCTATAAATCTAGCAAATATTTTAGATATAGTCTCATTTGGTTCCATTTTGAATAGTTCATAATTATGTACAAGTATATTAAATTTAAAGATCTTTACTTGGGTAGTGCCCTCATGTGTAACTTGTAGTTTATCCCAAATTTTTTTTGTCAAAGTGCAAGAGGAAATACGGTTAAACTCATTTGCATCCAAAGCACAATAAAGAAGATTCATGGCTTTGGCATTAAGTTCATCCATTTTCATGTCATATTTATCCCATTCCTCTTCTGGTTTAGGGATATCTATTCCATCTACCTTCTTGATGGGTATATGTGGTCCTTTCAAGATTATTTTTTATAATTGAAAATCAATAGTTGTATATAGATTTTCATCCTAGCTTTCTAATAGGTGTGATTGGTGCCAGTGAATAGTGGAGGTCTATTACTTGATTGACCTTCGACCAAAGATGTGCTCATTTGGGTTGTTATAGAACTTTTCTCTTGATCGTTAGATTAATGATACTGAGACATGGCTCTCATACCACTTGTTGCCCAATTGGCCAACCCAAGAGGGGGGGTGAATTGGATTTTAAAAAGTTAGCAAGTATGTGCCGTTTGAAACCTTATATGGTGAGTGAAGTAGATAGAGTATTACATGAGGAAGTAAATAAGAATTCTAAAGTAAGAGCAAACACAAACACTACAAGATTTAGAGTGGTTCGGAACAACCCAACTCCTACATCCACTACCCAAGGTGCACTCTTGGGATTTTCACTAAATTCACCCTGAATACAATCGGATTGTTTTCCTACAGGATCACAATCCAAAACCCAATACACCGTTAGTTTTCCCGGGGTCACTAACAACCCAACTTAGTTTTAAAGGCTAACCAACAATGTAAAAATAACTCACAAGCTACAGCCACCTGCTGTACTTGTAGCAACTCAAAGCAGAGTAGTAAAAGAAAGCAACACAAAAAAAACAAATCCAATGTGTTGAATGATTGCAGTTGAAGCTCTTAATGAGGCCTTCTTGAATGCTTCTTCAATGTTCTTCAAGCCTCTCTTAATTCTTTAAAGAATAATTCAAGAAAGTAGTTGGAAGTTGTTGGATAACTTGAGTTTCTACTTGAAAGCTCTTAGAATGATCAATACGCTCATAAAAGTTTTTTTCTCTTACCTTAAATCCTTCATTTATAGCTTTTTGAAGTGTTCCCAAATGAATATGACCATTGAAAACTCTTGGGAATCGAAAACTAGCCGTTGGGACTCTTAAGATTCAAAAATCTGAATTCTGAAACTAGCTGTTATAGTTGAAATTAATGGGAAGTGAGTCGACTTGCAGAACTTGAGTCGGCTTTGATTATCAGTGAAGTAATTCTGCAATCAGTGAGAGTCGGCTCCTATCAATTTAGAGTCGACTCGGTTGACTGAAATCTCAGAAGGAACTTTCTGTGACTCTATGAGAGTCAGCGTTGATTTGGAGTCGGCTCGGATGTCTTGTATCAGAAAATTATTATGTTGTGCCAAGAAATGTATCAGCTCTATTTATTAGAGTTGGCTCGAGTTGAAACTTCTCCAAAGGCTTCCAAATAGTTTCAAACTTCTTCCAAACAAATTCTAAACCTATTCTAAAATATTTATACTTAAAATTACATTGATTTGGCCCCTTTTTCATGAATATATAATTGAATTTACTTAGGGCTCTCAAATGATTGAAAGATACATGAAATTTTTCTTGACATGGATTCGTTTCAATGGTCTTAAGAAATGTAGGGTTGATGATTGTTCATTAGAAATGCCCTACAAAAACTTTTTAAACACTTAAAAAGTATTAGTATCAAATACATGCTCCAATATTTCATAATCATTAAAATCATTCTAGGGCTCAACACAAAGCATTCTATCCTTTATCATTCATCTATTTGTACAGATCTCAAAGCATGCCATCTTTTATCATATATCCATCCATGTAGATTTCAAAGTGCTACATCCTTTGTCATCCACCTGCTTGCATAAATCTCAAAGTAAACTATCCTCCATCATCCATCCATTTGCACATATCTCAAAACACTCAATTTTTGTCATCCAACTACTTATATAGATTTCAATACACTCTATCATCTACCATCCATTTGCATATACATTTCAAAGCACTCTATCACTTATATACCTGCATAGATCTTAGAGCATCCCATCATTATCATTTATCTATTGACATAAATATCAAAGCACTCTATCTACCATTCATCCATTTGCATTGCTCTTAAAGCATTTTATTCTTTGTCATCCATCCATCTATATAGATCTCAAACTTTATTCACCAACACATATTTTGAAGTATTAATTTTCTCATTTATTTTTAATTCCTACCAAAATAAGAGTTCTTTGATGAGAAAGGTAGTTTTGAAATTTTACATAAAATCAAGTATCATGTGATTCTCATGTGATAACATTTTGTAATGGAGATAGATGACTAGATCACATTGCAATAAATTTAAAATTTTGATTGCTAATTGATATTTCAAAATTTAAATATAAATCATCCAAACTTAAAGCATATCTCTGTAATTTTTCTCAACTAGTTTACTTTCCTACCCATGATGTATCGATGGCTAAGATCTTCCTTTCTATAATATATTATGAGTGTTCAAATTTTAAGAAGGCAAATACATCTCATACTGTCAACTAAGGGAAAGGGACCAAGAAAGGATGGTGTGCAAGCTCAACATTGAGAAGTTGTCAACAAACTAAAGTAGGATTTCTCTTTTTATCTATCCCTTTGCACCTTGAAACTCAAGGATTCGGTCATTCTGGGACTTCCATAATCTCTTCAATTATCTATAAAAATCTTTGTTCAACTTAATGGGAACCTAGTTACCTAGTTCCCTTGTCAATAGTGTCAAGCAAAAAGGCCCCCACTCTCATACATATTCATTGCAACATCAACTATCCTAAACTATTTTTTTCCTAAAGTGCTAACTACTCCATATAAGATTTTTTCATGAATATCATGTAGCAGATTAGAATACAAAATCAAAATAAAAATCAAGGATAAAATAAAGCATACCTTGATAACTTGAGAAGCCATTGATGATCCATTATCGTGGTAGCACTATATGGAAGAAGAAAACAAAATTATGGAATAGATATTCCTCTCCATCTCCATCTTATTCCTACCTCCTTAATAAAATGGGTAGACCCCTAGGAACATACAAAATCCTTGATATCCTAGGATTTTTACAAATGAATATTTATAGGAGCATAGTGGAGACCTAGCATGGTTAGTAATGATAATGGGTTAACCTATTATAGAGCTCATTAACCAAAATAGAATTGCTTTGGTATCTATTACATCATATGACTAAGATAATAAGACTGAAAAAATAATATAATCACAAATAATTATGGATTCCTTAGCCATTCATTCAAATAATAGCTTAGCCTATATTTCATAATAAATCAAATAAAATATTTGAAATCAGGGTAGGGTTTCATGATGTATTTTAATTTTTATAATTACTAATGGAAGCATATTTGATTAAAACTATTTTTAATCAGAAAATATGCATAAGAATAATTCTAAAATCCCTACCAAGGATCCAAAATATGATATGCAAAGTAGTTAGTGCTGAAATTAAAATCAGCATGCATCAATCTTGTCAATGCATGATTTAGATCTGATCTACACTACCTACGAGATCATATCTCATATTTGAGCATGGGTCATTGATCTCCACTACTGATGAACATGGTAAAGAGTTCTTCACATTGTCCCATAGTCGCACAGGATGTCCGGCCTCTACAGAATATCCACATGAAGCCTTGAAGTGATCAGCCTCTCTAGAGTGCTAGCTCCATGCAAAAGCCAGGGATGGCTGATTATCTCCTTTTTTGAAACTACTCAGACAATCTGAGAAGCCCATGAGGAGGAGATGCAAAGGATTAAAGGTGGGAAAAATAAAAAATGAAGAAGGCCCATCTATATTTTTTTTTCTTTCCCTCAAAACCATAGTGCCAATAAACCCCACACCCACCACTTATTTTCATGCTAACTCTCTCCATTTCAAATTTTTTTCTCATTGTTTCCTCCTAGATTTCTTATGGTAATAGGTTCCCATATCAGCAGACAATCCCAAAAGAATTCAATAAAATATAGGCATGCAAAAGAATTTGGGATAAGGAGGAAAGAAGGGATATATAAAGATAAGGCTAGAAGTTTCGGTCCTATGGAAACTCTATCAGTCTAAATTAAATATGATTTCTAATTCTAACCAAACCTGATTCTCATCTAATCCACTTCTAGAAGAGAGGAAAGGAGGGTGACAAATAGCTTTTGGCATGGGATTTCTTCACACGAATCTTAATTTTGCATGGAGTAGCGACATGGAAAAAAATCTAGAGGGCATTAGGTGGGGTTTTAATCCTATTCCAATTCAAATTGAGCCCTTATCAAATCAAATTTGATTTAACCCAATTAATACATCTAAACCTAATCTAATTAGGTCCTTAATGGCTTAATTAAATCCTAATCAAGTTCAAGTCAAGATCAAACCAAAAATAAAATTTCTTAGTAATTAAATCATCATATAACCTAATTGGTGTAACCTAATTTAATTAAATTCAATTAGACTTGACCTAAACCTCTTTGTCCAACTAGATTGAGCCAATTAGCAATCTAACTACTAATTAATCCTCCTATAAATATTAATACTTAATTAATATTTCTTTACAACACTTGCATTAGGTAAATTATCAATATGATTGGTAATTATATCCTTCAATGATTCTTAATTCATTAGTCAGCCATCATGATCAGTTAGAAACTTTTATTTTGTATGATCTCATAGTTTCGATCACTAAGTCAGTAGCAAAAGAACAAATTCTTAAACTAATCAATGTGATATGTAGCAATGGTACCCGAAATCTAGATAGGTCTAATGATTACAAAGCAATATATAAGAACTCAGGTATATGGTTATTGTATAACCATCTCTTTGATCCAATGCTTAGGATGACTTCAGAGTCAACTACCAACTTTTAAATAGTACATCCAGATATATCTCAATCTAATAAATTCTATGACTCCTCACTATAATTATCCTGGCCAAGATTTTACTAAATTGAAATATTGCAAAGCACTTTCTCTTATACCTTCCCATCTTGACTCACACACCGACTTTACAAGTACTTGACTATATCCAAAAATCTTCTATCACTATATTAGAATATAGGTAGTCAAGCATCAAAGTATAGTGAGTTATTTGCAAGTCACTATGATGATCTTAGGTCAGAGAGACACTTATACCTATATCCTACTGAGAGATAATCTTGATAGTAGAGTATTCTATAGAGTTGGTCATGTTTAGTAAATGTACTCTAATAATAGGATGTGCTAGTCTTTCTAGATTCATCGATCCTCAAATCGATGATCCATCAACTAGGAACATTTTAGATTAGGATTTATAGGAACTTAGGTCTCACTGTTATGATCTCTATTATAACCCTAATTCCATTACCCTAGCCTATGAGGTTCATCATAATCTTATAATTAAAATATAAGACATAACAAATGATGAATCAAAAATTGCCTTTATTTATATCAATCTTAAGTTGGGAGAATACAAAAATGCCACTGTGATTAGCTTTCAGGACATAATTATTTCAATCTCTCACTTGCACTAAAGCTAATCACCCTTGTATTTAACACCCATACAATCTAGATGGCGATCTAACTGCTATAGAGGAAGGGCCTTAGTGAATGGGTATGCCATATTGTTCTTCGTATCAACTCGTTCTATTATCACATCATTTCTTTTAATGATTTCTCGAATGAGGTGGAAGCATCTTAGGATGTGCTTGGACTTATGATGAGATCTTGGTTCCTTCGCTTGTGTGATAGCTCCACTGTTATCACAATACAGTGGCACCAGTTGTTGTACAGTATGAACCATGTCCAATTTCATGATAAATTTCTTCATCCACATAACTTGCTTCGTGGCTTCACTTGCAGCTATGTACTCTGCCTCAGTGACTGAGTCAGCTACATTTGAAATTGGACACTTCCAACTCACTGCACCACCATATAGGATAAAGGCATATCCTAATATGGATTTACTATCATTTAGATCTAATTGAAAACTAAAATCCGTATACTCTTTTAGTTTCAACTCTAATCCACCATATATTAGAAAAACATCTTTAGTCCTTCTCAGGTACATAAGATGTTTTTCACAGCTTTCCAATGATCCTCCCCGGGATCAACCTGGAACCTGCTTACTATGCTTAAAGCATAAGCAACATCAGGCCTAGTACATAACATGGCATACATTATTGATCCTGTAGCCGAAGCATAAGGAATCAAACTCATCCTCTCTCTCTCTTCTGGTGTCTTAGGAGACATCTTCTTGGAGAGATGTTTGCCTTGACTCATGGGCAAGTAACCTTTCTTACTTCCCTTTATGTTGAATCTCTTCAACACTAAGTCAATATATCTAGATTGCGATAAGCCAAGCATTCTCTTAGATCTATATACCCAGTATATGGGATGCATCTCCCAAATCCTTTATGAAAAACTACTTTGATAGCCAAGACTTGATCGATTGCAACATTGAGATATCATTCCCAATGATGAGTAGTATGTCATCAACATATAAAACCAAGAAAACAAGGACACTTCGACTTGTCTTCTTATACACACACAGTTCATCCACATTCTTGATGAAACCAAAATCTTTAATTATTTTATCAAAGCGGATGTTCTAACTCCTCGATGCTTGCTTCAATCTATAAATGGATTTTTTAAGCTTGCATACTTAGTTTGGTCTCCCACTTGAGACAAAATCCTTTGGCTGTGACAATAGACTTCTTCCTCAAGATCTTCATTGAGGAATGCAGTCTTAATATCAATCTGCCAGATTTCATAGACATAGTATGCAGCGATGGCAAGCATAATCCTAATGGACTTGAGAATGGCAACTGACAAAAATGTTTCATCATAGTCTATACCACGCATTTGCTTGAAACCTTTTGCTACTAACCTAGCCTTGTAGGTTTCTATTTTCCCATATGCTCCAATCTTCTATTTGAAGATCCATTTATACCCTATTGGGACAATTCCCTCAGGTAGGTCAACCAAGGTTCGAACCTGGTAGTCATACATAGAGTCCATTTTAGATTTCATGGCACTGAGCCATTTGTCAGAGTCCTTACTCATGACAGCTTCCGTATAGGTTAGTGGATCATCTTCTTCAATGATGCTGGTTTCATTATTATTTCCAATCATAAAACCATATCTTAGAGGTGCAGCCTGCACTCTCTCTAACTTACGGAGAGGAGATGTGTGTTGTGGTTGTACCTGATCAACTGGTACTTCTGATTGAGAAACTTGAGTTTGTTTATTTTGAACTTCACTCAATTCAATTATTCTCTCATTACCTTCTTCTTGGATAAATTATTTTTCCAAGAATATGGCATGCCCACTAACAAAAATCTTTTATTCGGTAGGATGATAGAATAGGTATCCAATACCCTCTTGAGAATAATCGATAAACCTATATTTCTCAGCCCTAGCACTTAGCTTATGTCTAAATTCCTTTTTAACATAAGCTGGACAACCCCAAATCTTAAGGTATTTAAGACTAGGTTTCTTGTCATTCCATAATTCATATGGAGTGCTAGGTACTGATTTTGATGGTACCCTATTTAATACATATACAGTAATTTCTAGGGCATATCCCTAGAAGGATATTGGAAGATCTGTGAAGCACATCATGGACCTTACCATGTCAACAAGGTACGATTCCTCCTTTCAGCTACACCATTTAACTATGGTGTATATGGAAGGGTCCATTCAAAAAGAATATCGTTTTCCTTACGATGATTAAGAAATTCACTGGATAAGTATTCTCCTCCTCGATCAGACCGAAGAACTTTAATATTTTTTCCAATTTGTTTCTCAACCATACTTTGATACTCTTTAAATTTGTCAAAGGATTCAGATTTATGTTTTATTAGATACACATATCTAAACCTAGATAAATCATCAATAAAAGTGATGAAATAAGAGTATCCTCCTTTGGCCTGAGTTAACATAGGTCTACATACATCTGAATGTATTAACCCTAACAACTCACTTGCCCTTTTTCCATATCCAGTGAATGGAGACTTAGTCATTTTTCCTATGAGGCAAGATTCACAAGTTCCTAATAATTTATAATCATAAGATCCAAAAAAATCATCTTTGTATAACTTGTTAATTCTTGACTCACTTATATGACCTAATCAGTAATGCCAAAGGAATGTTTCATTGGTATCATCCCTCTTTATCCTTTTGTTTTCTATAAGCAACACTTCATCATTGAGAGATAGAATAGACTATTCATAAATTTTCCCATTCCATAATAGTCATTAGAATGAAAAATAGAACAACCATTTCTATCAACTTTTGTTTCATAACCTTGTCTTAATAACAGAGGTACAGAAATAATATTCCTAATAACATTTGGAATGAAATAACAGTCTTTCAATTCCATTTTCTTGCCCGAAGGCAACAATAATAAATAGGTTCTAACAGCTTCAGCATGAATAGCCTCTCCACTAAGCTTGAAGTCACCTTTTTTAACATTTTAATCTTGTAGAGTCCCTGCAAAGATTTGCATATATGAGACCCACATGCGGTATCCAATACCCATGATTCAAAAGTTGAAAAACTTAGTGATAAGTTTGTTTGTATCATAAACAAACCTTTAGATGCTCCACTAGCATCTTGCTTCAAACTTGCAAGGTACGTCTTGCAGTTCTTCTATCAATGTCCCTTCTTGTCATAGAAGAAATAGGATCCATCATTTGAAGGCCTCTTTGCCTTCTTCCTCTTATCGATGCTTTTCTTAGGGTTCAGCTTTTGCTTTATACCCTTCTTCATTAGCCCTTTCTTCTTCCCATCAACTAAAAGAAGATGATTAGCCTTATCTACTTTGAAGTGGCTCTAGCTATCTTAAGCATGTTAAGCAGCTCTGGTAATGACAGGTTCAGTTTGTTCATGTGGTAGTTCATGACAAACTGAGAGAGAATCTGGGAGTGATTGTAGGATCAAGTCTTGTTTAAGTTCCCCGTCCATCACAAACCCTAGTTGACCTAATCTAGTGATTAGGACAATCATCTTAAGGACATGTGCCTGGATGGAAGAACTCTCACTCATGCATGCTTGGAACAACTACTTCGATATTTCATATCGAGCAGTTCGACTATGCTCTCCATAAAGCTCCTTAAGATTGAGCAATATGGACTGAGATTCCATGTCTTCATGTTGCCTCTGTAGCTCATTGTTCATCGAGGCTAACATAATGCACTTGATAGTCAAGCTATCATTCTGCCACATTTTATAAGTGACATTTTCCTCCTCTGTAGCATCATCTCCGATCGAACTAGATCTGGAGAATAGAAGATGTAGGAAACTTGTTGCCCAATTGGACAACCCAAGAGGGGGGTGAATTGGGTTTGAAGACTTTTTTAATAAATATGTACTCTTTTGAAATCTTAGTGTGGTGAGTGATGTGAATTAGAAATTAAATGCGGAAGCAAAAGAAAGACACAAACAAACCAATCACAAACAGGAGCAACCTCGCTCCTACGTCCACTGCCCAAGATACCACTTGGGATTTCTAATTGAAGGTTTAGATATGACCGAATTGGCCAGGTAAGTGGAAAAGATGAGGGGGTCCCCTCGTTGCTTTCCTTCGATACCAATTAAATTGGCTAGGTCAGACAACGGAACTAATTAAAAACCTCATTCCCTTTACCTTTCCAGAACCACTTTGCCTAAACACCAATTAGCTGATCATACCCTAATCGAATTTACATCATGATTAACTTACACTATGACTAAATATAATTTTTATGAGGGCTTTGATAGTCTCAAACACATCCTAATTAAACATGACATTCAATCCATCATACAAGCATATTAACTCTAATATGCATAACATAGCATGATTATAATAGTAATTTGTTCACCTCACTTGTTCATGGGATATGGCCACAGCGGCAGCCCTACATGCCATAGGAGATCCCATTTATGGGAAGAGAGAGCCTTTAAACCCTACTTGGCTCCTATAACCGGATGGCCATGATGACTAACCCAATTCGAAGCAGTTACTATGATATAACATATAACATATCACATATATATGTATTTAAACTAATCATGCATCAATTCATAGCATAGGAAACAATCAATACTAAAGAGATTTCTAATTGCATGCATCAAGGTGGCTCTGATACCGGTATTGGGTTCCTTGGGTCGGGCACAGCAGAAGATTGGGTTTCAAAATTTTTATTTTTCGAAACCCTAATCGGTCGAAACCCTAAACCCTAGGACCACTTGAGCATAACAACTAATAAATCAAATCTTTAGAATTATGGAGGAATACATGGAGTGCTATACTCCTTATTTTCACAAGGCACACAAGTGTATGGCCTCTAGAGGTGATCCACACAGGCTCCGAACCAAGGAAGCACTCCTGCCAAGCTTGCTTATTTGATTGGGACTCTTCTGGTAGCCTTCCAGACTTTCTTCCATTGCTGGACTCCCTACCCTCTTGTAAGGCACTCAGAGCACTCTCAGAATCCTCTCTCAGAATTTGATTATCCCTTCTATAGCTTTTCCTAGGACCTTGTATTAAAGTGACAAGGTTTGTCTTAAAAGCACAAGTCTTGTCTTAAGAGGATAAGGCTTGTCTTAAAAGAGCAAGGAAGAAGAATAGAAAGGACTCTATCAGATGAAAATTGGAATGCCTGGCATCCAATTATCGATGCCTATTTATAGAGAGGGATGAGGTGCCTGATATGTCTTTATCTCAGCCATCTGATAAGACCCTTCAATGAGAAGGAGTCTTTTGGATGGATAGACATATCATGATACCACCTTTCATGCACCAAGAGATATATAAATGTCTCTTGGATTTTCTAGCATTTTTTCTATATGCCATGTGGCATATTACCTACCAAGAATAAAGCAGGGGACGTGGGATCTCAAGAGGTGTATCAAAGAAAACTTGGAGTCTTCAAACAGAAGGACTCTGGCCTTTCAAATTTGCATCTCTTTATGAAACATTACAACCTTTCATTGTGCGCCACTTTATTCCATGCCAATTCTTCATTTTGACCAATCAAAGCCCATTCATTTGGGCATGGAGACTAGGGAGAAAAGTCTTTAGGCTTATCTAGAATAGGTGATTAAGTGGCAGAAGGACTCTTGGTCCTTCTGTGCCCCTTAATGTTGCTGCACACAATTCTTGGCTCCAAGAGTCCCATGCTAGTAGGACTCTTCCATAATTCCAAGATAAAGCCTAAATAAATTTAGATAAAATCTGATTAAGGCTGTCCTAATTAAGACACAACCTAATTTAAGTTTCTCTTAAATTGGTTAGCCTAATTAGCGAGCAAGCTCACCCAATTCAATTGGATTAGGAGTTGGGCTAGCGAACATATGCTAGTATGTCAATTAGCTAGCCAATTAGGATCGCATGACCCTAATAAAAAATAATTGACTTTCTTGGCCAATTCCTTGATGTGTGTGACTCTTTGGGTTCCACATCTAGCTAGTAGTAGGTCTAGGTACAAGCCAATTCGATCCAATCAAAATTGATTGACCTAATTAGGTCAAATCAAGCTAACCCAAGTTGCCAATTTGAAACTAGCTCCAAATTGACTCATGAATCCAATCAATTTGATTTATCAAAACCTACAAGACATGATTGATGTCTAGCAATATGTCATGCCTACTCAGAAGATTAGAAATTTGGTAGAAATTATCAAAATTTCCTTTAATGAAAAGTTACTGTGTAATTCAATCCTTCGATCACACTTTATCCTGATTAAGTGATGGGCATGGATAAATATCAAACTAGAGTACTTAATCCTTTTGAATCTTAATTCAATAATGAAACCCTATCTAAATCTCATCTTGCTTTGATCAAAGACTTCCTGGGTCAACAATCGAAGAAACCTATCCCTTGGTTCATTTCATCTGGAATCTACAGTTAAAGGAAAATTCATTTTGGTAGATGAGCAAAAATTGAGCTCTATTCTTCAGATTCCCAAGGAAGGGAAATGTTTCTTGGCTTTAAAAGAAAAGAAAAAGACATTGAGAACAGTCTTAGAAAGGAATGATGTTTCAGGAATTGTCCATGTTAGGGCAAATTTGCTATCCTTGGAGATGAGGCTGATCCACAACATTATTAGTCATGTATTCCTACCCAGAATTGGAAGGTTTGACTGGATAAGTGAGAGGGATCTTGTATTCATGAGATGCTTGATTGAGTGGGAGGCCCTCAACTTGCCATGCATCATGATATCTCAAATGAGGGAAGCTGCTTGCAGGGCACGAGCATGTCTTCCATATGGTATGGTATTTACACAACTTTTACGGGATGCCGATGTTGACTTATCTGGTGAGGAGAGTAGGCCTTTGCTACATACTAACAGATATAATGTAAAGTCCTTGAGCAGAATGGGATTTTCTGAAAGTAGATGGACATTGGATCAGGAAGAATTCTGGACTGCCAGTGACACATTCAGATGAGGAGTCTGATGAGGATGACCTGACTGGTCAGGCAAAGGCCACTGAGGTAGAGAGACCTACAGATGAGGCGGACCCTCCGAGCCAGCACCTACTGAACCTCAGACACATGTGAGAGATGGTGCAGACACTGCTGGTTCCACAGATGATCATAGATGGCAGATTATCTTGGATGAGATTTTCTACCTTGCAGAGAGGTAGGGAAAAGATAGATGCCAAGATTATTGCCTTACAGACTAAGATAAGAGATGGCTTTCAGTAGATATTATCAGTTCTTTAGCAGATTGGTATAGCTAGCCATTCAGCACCTCCTCCATCTTTAGCAGGACTAGATGTTCTTATGCAGACTGTGCACAGGGAGAGACTGAGCATTCTACTAACACTCATGTTGCAGCTACTCCTACTGTTGGGCTTGGTACTAGCACTCAGGGTCCAAGCACTGGCATATCAGACACTCCTGCGATGCAGATTCTATCGAGCACCAGCACCCTAGCATTATCTGATCCTGATCCTCCTTCTGTGCAGCCGACACCCACTTGATATCTTATAAGCCTCCAACCAAGTCTAGACCTAGAGTTTCTAAGCCTTTAGCTCCTGTTAAGACTCTACTTAGAGACCTTAGACCTAGGTTTCTAAAGTTTAAACCTGCTCTTGGCATTCAAGAGATTGACTCTTCTTCTAGTGAAGATGAGCCTAGTGATGATGTTCCTAGTCCTTCTTTCTGACCTTTAGGACTTTATTTTTTCTGCATTTCCTGTTGTTTGTGATACTATTTTTGATGTGCTTTAGCACTTTTGTAATGTATCACATCTTGTATTGACTCTTTATATATATATATATATATATGTATATGTGTGTGTGTGTGTGTGTATTTTGAAAATGTTATGTTTTGATGCATATGAATGATTGAGTATGAATGAATGTTTTCCCTATATTGTATACTTTTGTGTTGATGACAAAAAGGGGGAGAAGAGAGCTAAAAATGAACATGAATTGTTGAGTATGATAAAAAGGATGAGCAATGTTATATTATATGAGAAAGGGGGAGCATTTATTGAGCATTTACTAAAATTTCTTTCAAATGCAAAGTGAGAAGTTCTCTTAATTGAAGCTGAAAATTAATATAGCGATGATTCGATACTTGCATACGATTTTAGTGCATGTAAACTTATTGACCTAATACATGTTGAAAAATTTGTTTTGATACTACTTTGTTTCAACTTCCTGATACTTTATTTGCTTTGATACATACTGCTTTGATACATTCTACTTTGAGTACACATTGATACATGTGAATATGGTACTTAATATATGACTAATTCTTAAACCTTCTCATGCCCAGTGTTTTGTCATCATCAAAAAGGGGAAGATTATTGACCCCTAGAATGATTTTGATGATTACAAAACATTGGAGCATGTATGACTAATTCTTTCAATTACTCAAAAAGTTTTGCAAGAAAGTACTTATCTTTGTATCAATTGGTTTTCTAACTAGTTGGAATGTATTCCAGTATTGTATGAACCTATGTATATTTCAAGTTGTAAAGCCCTAATTTTTCATCCATGTAATCTTGTAAAAAATTCTATAAATTAGTAAAAAATGAGTGCAAGTAGGTTAGACTTGTGTGGTAAACTCCTTGAACTGTTTGGAAGACCTACTTTTGTTGGAATCTTGATTTGAAAAAGTTTGGAGAAATTTGAATGCATCGGAAGTATTTTTACAAGAGCCGACTCATGGACCAAGAGCTGACTCCTATTCTAGCATGGCACAAACATTTCAGAGTTTCAGAAGTTCGAGCTGACTCGAGCCTTAAGAGCCGACTCGACCAAGAACTTGTATTTTTGTTGATTGAGACATTGAGCCAACTCGAACCCAAAAGAGCCGACTCGTCCAGAGTTTATGTTGTTGGTGACTAAGACTTCGAGCCAACTCAGCCTTGAAGAGCTGACTCCTGCAGAGTTTATTTTTTCATTGTTTGAGCTTCGAGCTGACTCATGATTCTCGAGCCGACTCGAGTGACAGGTTTTGGCAGTCTAACGGCTAATTCCTTAATCAAATTTTTGAACTCCAAAAGCCCTCCAACGGCTCTATTTCAGTTTCCTAGGCCCTACAATGGCTAGTTTTGATTGAAGACTATAAAAGGGAGTATTTATGATGGTTTAAATAATTATTCATTGATTATTTGTTGAAGTTAAGGAGCTTTCAAGTTGATTTCAAGTCTTTCACCAACCTACTTCAAGAGAGCATTCAAGAAAGGATTCAAAGCTTCACCAACTAATCTTCATCCTTGAATCCAACCTTTTAAGGAAGTAAAGAAGCAGCTTGAAGAGCATTAAATAGCATTTTAAGCTAGGCTTCAAATTGATCTTCATCGGCAACACTCAAACAAATTTGGTTTGTTGTAAAGTTGCTATTTCCATTTATTATATCTTGTTTTCTTTCTAAGAATAGTAAGGGGCTGTGTCTTGAGAGTGTGTTACATTTTTAGGTGAGCCTATTAAAACCTAAGTTTGGGTTTGTTTGGTGAGCCCGGTTCTAAAAATCAAAAGGTGTTAGGTTCTTGGTTAGCCTGTGTTAAAATCAAGTATGGGTTTTCTTTGGTGATCCCGTATTAAAATCAAAGTGTAGAGGTTTGGATTGTGAGCCTGTCAAAATAATCTGACTGTATTCCAGTGGGGGATATAGTGAAAATCCCAAGTGGTGCTTCGGTTGTGGACATAGGAGTGGGTTGCTACGAACCACTCTAAATCGCTTGTGTTTGTGATTACCTTGATTGTGCTTAATTGTTTGCTTCCGCATTGTATAATTCACCACAACACTAAAAGGATTTTAAATTACACATACTTGCTAAAGTTTTTATAATCCCAATTCACCCCCCTCTTGGGAAGCCACCTAGGAAACAATTTCATCTACTTCTAACTGGGTCATAGATTTTGATTCAAGTACTTATATATGTACTTCTATGTAGGGTCTGGTAGAAAGTCTAGTTGAGGGAAGGTAAAATGATTTTTCATGTCAGCAATAGAGTAAGGATTGCTGCAGTTGCGCTTGGAACCTATCCTCTTTGATTACCATCAAGATTTAGATTAGTATTAAAGGACTGTTATTATGTACCTGTAGCAAGCAAAAATTTGATTTTTATGTCTATAGCATAGGATAAATTTAATTGTAATTTTAATAAAGACTATTGTTCAGTTTATTTCTAAAATAAATTGCTTATATGTAGTCTTTTAATTGATAGTCTTTATCATTTACATGTTGATAATCAATGAATATCAACTAGCAAATAGTGAGTGCTGTAAGATATAAAAGACCTAAAGATGATGTTAACCATAAGTATATATGGACCTTTAAACTCGGCCATATTAGAGAGGACAGGATAAATAAAGTGGAAAAGGATGGTATCCTTGACTTGTTAAATTCTGAGTCATATCAAGTTTATGAATTCAAGGAAAAATGATCAAGTTATCCTTTATAGGACATGGAGAGAGGACTACTAAGGTATTGCTCTAGTACACATTATTGTGTGTTTAATATGCAGGCCAGAGATGATTACCACTACTTCATTATCTTTACTGATGATTACTCTTGGTATGGATGTGTATCTCATGAAATACAAGTCTGAGACCTTTTAAAAGTTCATGAAATTTAGAATAAAGTAAAAAAATAAATAGAAAAACTTTTTATGGTTCTTCGATCTGATCGAGGAGGAGAACACCTTAGCGGAGAAGTTTTGAGTTATCCCAAGGATATCAACATAGTCTCACAATGGACTCTTGGTAAACCATAACTCAACAAAGTATCAAAAAGGATAAATAGGATCCCATTAGATATAGTTCGGTCCATGATGAGCTTCATTGACTTATCCTTATTTTTTGGAGACACACCTAACTTTTTGCTATTTATTTATTAAATAGAGTTCACTCTAAATCCTTTCGTACCACATCATATGAGATGTGGCATGGTAAAAAATTAAGTCATAGTCATCTCAAGATTTGGGCCAACCTATATTAAAAGATAATAGGTAGATAAGTTAAAGGCTAGATCTATGAAAGCTCGCTTTATAGGATATCCTAAAGAATCAATAGAATATTATTTTTACTTTCTAAAAGATCACAATATGATTATGAGCCATTATGCCACATTCTTGGATAAAAAGTTCATCCAAGAGGATGGTGGTGGAAGGCAAATTGAGCTTGAAGATAAGGTCTCTAAAGAGCAACGGGCTATAGAACCTACTCAACCTATTCATTCCAAGCCAATAAGAGTAGAGCATCCTCCACTTCATAAATCTAGTAGGATCTCCCTTCCTCCGGAGAGTACATATGTACTGTCATAGAGGATATAGAGGAAATGTTCCTCGTACGAGATAAGGAGCATGGTAATGATCCCAAAATCTATGATGAGGCAATGTCCGATATTGACTCCGAGAAATGGTTGATGCGATGAAGTCCCTGAAATTGACTCCATGCATTCGAACCAAGTATGGACCTTAGTGGATCCACTATAAGGTATTATATCTATTAGGTGCAAATAGATCTATAAAAGGAAAATAGATGCAAATAGAAACATAGAGACCTATAAGGCTAAGCTAGTGGCAAAAGTCTATATTCAACATAAACGCATTGACTATCAAGATACCTTTTGGCTAGCGGCATGCTAAAATCCATCAGCACATGGCTTGCGATTACGACCTATTATGATTATGAATCTAGCAAATGGATGTGGAAACTACATTCCTTAATGAATATCTTGAGAAAGATATCTATATGGAGTAGCCTATGGATCTCACTTCCAGTAATGATCACAAAGTCTGCAAGCTGCAAAAATTATTTATAGGCTAAAGCAAGCATCTCAAAATTGGAACACTCATTTTAATAATGCAATCAAATCATTTAATTTCATCAAGACTGATGAGGAACCAAGTGTCTATAAGAAGGTCAATGGAAATGCTATCATATTCCTTGTATTGTACATAAATGATATCCTCCTTATTAAGAATAACATTTCCATGCTAACCTCGATCAAAAGATAGTTATCCAAAAGAGTTCTTCATGAAAGACCTAGAAAAAACATCCTATATTCTAGAAATAAAAATCTATAGAGATAGATTTAAAAGGATACTAGAGCTTTCATAAATACATAGAGGTGCTAAAAAGTTTCGATATGAAAAACTTCAAAAGGGGACCTTTATCCCTCAAATATGACATTTATCATTTCAAGAAGATATGTCCTAGTATATTTAAGGAAATACGATGCATAAGCAAGATCCTTTATGCTTCAAAAATAAGGAGACTCATGAAAGACCTAGGAAAAACATTCTATATTTTAGAAATAAAAATCTATAAAGATAGATTTAAAAGGATGCTAGGCCTTTCATAGAAAATGTATATAAAGGAGGTGTTAAAAAGGTTCAGTATGGAAAACTCTGAAAAGGGACATTTATCCCTTAAACATGACATTTATCTTTTCAAGAAGATGCCCTAACACATCTAAGAAAATATAATGCAAAAGCAAGATCGCTTATGCTTCAACAATAGAGAGTCTTGTGTATGCCATGCTATGTACTCAACCTGATATAGCCCTTGCTATGAGTATCATAAGTAAATATCAGTCGAATATAAATAAACAATACTGGATAGCTGTGAAGAACATTCTTAAGTATTTGAGAATGACAATGATTTATTCGACTTTGGAGAAAGGTCTGAGTTGCAAGTTAAAGGATACACTAAGTCAGACTTTATGTCTGATACTAATGATAGAAGGTCTACATCGGATGTGTGTTCTATGCAATTATGGTTCAACTAGCTAAAAGAGTTCCAAGCAACATATCATTATATATGCAACCATGAAAGTTGAGTACATCGCTATATCAGCTATGAAGGAAGCTTTTTGGTACAAGAAGTTTATTACAGAACTTGGAGTGATGCCATCATATGTCATCCCACTATATTGCAAAAATAACAGTACCATAGCCCTTCATAAAGAGTTGAAGTCTTACCAAAAGTCCAAGCACATTAGGCAATAGTTCCATATTATATGTAATTGTATCAAGAAGAAGTACATCAAGGTAAAAAGAGTTGACTCCATAAATAACATGGCAGATCCACTGTCTAAGCCACTCAGCCAGCAAAAGACAGCAGCCCACCTTGAGAAGATGGGACTTAGATTCATAGCAGATTGGCTTTAATGCAAGTGAGAGATTGTTAGGCGTATGCCCTAGAAACCAATATAACTGACACATTATAACCTTTTCTATGACATATTCTTAATACTTAATCAATTTTTATCAATAAAATAGACTTTTCTTATCCATTCTTATGTTATGTGTCCTTGAATCATCCAATAAATTAATAGTTAATAATACATATTCTTATGAGTTGAGAATTTGAGACATGTGTCATTATAAGTCAATTTCTAAATTGCTCTCGATTATTGAATTATCATGAAAATGGTCATTGATCCATCAAAATCAGTACATGAATCACTTTTCCTTGGATAGACAAGTCTCGAGTCTATGATATAGGGACACTAGAATGAGAGTGTAAGTAGTTATTAGAGAGTAATGTACTAAGCATGATAATACAAAAAGTCATTTGGATGTCTACTTACTCGTCAATGACTTTTTCGATGCTATAGTAGTATGAATGGTCCTTTGACCTATGATGCTTCGACTATTCATAATGAGCTTGATATAGTTTGACTGCACAATCACTTAGTCTCCTAGTCATTTGAGTCCTTGCAATATATGTTGGCTGTAACATTAGGTTAGCAATAGAAGTAAGGTATGCATCTAGATAGGATCTATCAGCCTTGGTATAAGAGTAGTCCTATGTAATTTAGAAGCTAAGTTCTTAAGACCGTGGCTATGACAATGTGAATGATGAAAAAGAGTTTTCATAAGATTTTATAATTTAGACTTAAGCTGATTGAATCTAGCATATGACAGATGAAAGGATCTGACAAGTATTCTATAAACTCCATCTTATCAGAACTCATGATAGAAGAACTAAATTACATGATAACCATATCTAGGGGTTTCATATATTCTATTCTCTTAGAATTGCTATTACATAATGCAAGGCATCATTAGTGGATTGTGAAAACTCATTTGAATCATTTTTAGATCAATGATCCCTGTTGAGATAAGTTAGAATCTTCCACTACATCAAAAGGAGTTTCGATGTACCATGATAAAGATCATAGTATATCTTACTATCAGATAGAATAGGACCTATGAGGTCATACACAATAGAGGTTTAGACTTGATCAATTGGTTGAGTCATAATCTAATTATCAATGATGTAGGAGGCTAACCCCCCACACTCAGCATCTTAAGAATTGTGAATCAGGTTTCGTGGAGCATCTTTCAGTTGAAGCAAGGCTTTCAGCTTTCACTCCTTTTGGCCTCGGTGAGGATTCACCTCACCTTCAATATTCAAGTCTAGGCACCCCCTTTGATAGATTGGAGTAATGCCTCAAAACCCTCGACTTGAATGATCGTTGGCTTGGATGACTCTCAACCATGGAGGGAGGACTTGGGTCATGGGACCGATGGAAGCCACAAAGACCTATTCCCTCCTTAGCAGCATGACCTTCAGGTGAGATTGAAATTCACCCCGAGTCTCTCGATCCTATGGACCCTCAATCCCAATACAGGGTACCCAGGCTGATCTTGAACTTTTATGCCTAAGGGTAAATAAAGCTCCCTAATAGCGTACCTCAAGGCAGCCTAAGGAGGTACTAACTGAAGCTCATTTCCATGCACCTCCTACTGTGAATAGGTAGATAGATCCCATAATCTACTAAAAATCCTTGTAATTAAGAAAAATGTGACTAGATCCATATAGCGATCCACCTCACTATTAAAAAGTATGGCTGGCAATGTAGATGAGACATTCTTAATTAATTGAAAATAGACATTTTATGCATACAACACGATTCTCTAACACCATGTAGGACATAATCCCTAGAACTATCATTTCTCGCCACACACATCGAGCATTTTCTCTCTTCCAAAAGTATCCCTACCATGGGCCTATAAAAGAGGGTTCCTTGAGAACCCCCAAGATATATGTTCACTACGTTCTCTCTCTCAACTCCACTCACCTTTCTTCTCCTATTTCTTGTCGCGTGACTTAAGCATCAGAGGATCCTCACCGGACCCACCTCCAACAAGGGCTTTTTTGCAAGTATAGCTGACAAGCATCACTCCTCCAATAGCCTCTGATGCTCAAGCGGGAATCAACGTCATCAATCAATATGATTGACAATTAGGATAAATTTGTAATAGTTACAAGTTAGAAAAATTATAAGGAGGACCTAATTGCAATAATTGTAATGCAATTTGATTTCATCAAATTTAAGTTCAAGTCTTACTTGAATTTAATCAGATTTAATTTAATTAGGCTTGGTTTAATCGAGTCAAATTAGATTTTCTAGTCCAATTAGGAATTAGATTTAAATCCTAATTGGATTAGGGTTAGTGTTTGGTTCAAATTGATTTTGAATCGATTTTGAGTTAACCTATAATTGATTATAATTGGATTAAGAATTGAAGATCCTATCAATTGGGACTCTCTCTCCCCTTGATCCATGCCCAGGAGCTTTCATGCCAAGAGTATGGCACACAAATCTGAATTGGCATGAAGGTTTTGTGTGATGAAAATTTGCATCAAAGAATTCTTGCACCAAGAAGTTGGCACCCCATCTCTCAAAGTCTTGATAAGGACTTTTGTTCACATCCTAACTTCTTATTTGAATTTGAGTCCTAATTTGAATTCAAATGAGTTGTTATACGGGGTTGATCTAAGAGGTGGCACATGATTAAGAAGGGGTCTTAATTCCTTACGCCTCATATCAATTTTCATTGGAAAATCTTTCTCCCCTTTCCAATGCCAAATACCAAAGAGGAAGAATATTTTTGGCACCTGATGTTTTCTCTCACACCATGTTAGAGAGAAAAGAGAGAGAAAGAGAGAATGTGTTCTCTCTTGATATTTGTCCTCCTCTCTTCATCTAGCATGAAGGAATTCACACGGTAGCACTCTTCAAGTTGCTACCCCTTTTGTTTCATTCTTGAGAAGGAAGCAGAGATCCAAATCTGACCATCAGAAGCCATATCTGTAAGAGAGGTAGCACCTTAGTGATCGTCAAATACTTCAAATCAAGTCAGAGTTTTGTGGATACCCGTAGAGGCCGGACAATTAAATAGCTTTGAAGAAACTCGCAACACATCTAAATCTAATTTGTTTGGAAAGAAACAAGTTGTTGACCCCATAAGTGATTTTGATGATAACCAAATATTGGAGCATGTATATTTATTACTGACAACTATTTAAGTGTTTGACAAGTTTTTGTAGGATGTATAACATGTTCAAACTTCAACTCCTATATTTCTATTTTTCTTGCTTGAGTTGTAAGTGTTTTTGTAAAGAAGAACCCAGTGAAAATGCTAAGAGAAATCAAGTAAAAGGGTTACTTCTATGAGTGTGTGTGCCTTAGATTTTGCCTTGAGTTGGTTTGTGTGAAATTGTAAAAGAGTTGGTGAGAGTTTTTTTTAAGTTGAAATTGTAAAAATCCTGAAGAAGACGCTCGAGCCGACCCCAAGATAAGAAGAGCCGACTCTGATTACTGGCACACAACAAGGATTTTGGAATGCAGCAATCCAAGTTGACTCAATGGAAAGCGAGCCGACTCTAATGAATCTGAATTGACTGGGATCAGTCCGAGCTGACTCCTCTAGAGTCCATTTCCTAAAAGTTTTCTGAGAATAGCCAAGCGAGCCGAGCTGACCTAGAAAGAGCCAACTCTGCCAGACTTAATTTCAAAAGCCTGAGAAAGTGAGCCGACCCAAACTGCATCGAGCCAACTCTTCCAGAGTAAGGTTTTTTGAACCTAAGAAATAGAGCCGACCTAAGCTGAAAAGAGCCGACTCGTCCAGAGTGACATTCTGCGCCCTAAGACAAAAAGCCGACTGCATTGAAGAACTAGCGACTCGACCTATCGACTCAACGGATCCGAGCCGACTCGAAGGAACCTGAGCCGACTTGAATGACACTTCCAGGTATCTAACGACTAGTTCCAGAATTTATTTTTGAATGCCAAAAAGTGCTCCAACGGTCAAAAACCATTCCCCAACGGTCTACAACGGCTAGAACTGTCTTGGGATGATGGAAGACTTTAAATTTGAAGGATTTGAACTACCAAGAAGAATAATAATTGGAAAAGAAGAGAGTTCAAAAGAAAAAAAAGAGAGAGCTTCATTGAATATCCAACCAACCACAAGAGTTAGAGCATAAGTGCATTCAAGTCTGCATTCAAGCCCTCAACAACTCTGATCAAAAGCTTGAATCAACTTTGGAAGAAGCCACTGAAGTCATTAAAGCTTATTCAAGTGCATTCAAGTGGACTTCCAATGAGCTGCACCGGCAACTATCGACAACTTGAGTTTGTCATTTATTGTTGCATTTATTTTCAATTCAATCTTTGATTTGTCGGGTTATTGGTGAGCCGGTAGAAAAACCAAATAGGTTTTTGGTGAGCCTTATCAAAACCAAGGTTTAGGTTCTTGGTGATCCTGTGAAAACCAAGTTTAGGTTTCTTTGGTGAGCCTGTTAAAACTAAAGGATGTTGGGTTTTCTTTGGTGATCCCGTAAAACCAAAGTGTAAAGGTTTTGGATTGTGATCCTGTAAAACAATCCTACTGTATTCGGGTGTGAATATAGTGAAAATTCCAAGTGGTATCTTAGGTAGTGGACGTAGGAGCTGGTTTGCTCCGAACCACTATAAATTTACTGTGTTTGTGTTGTGCTTTCTCTACTTTATTTAGTTTCTGCATTTATAACCTTATCACAGCACCTACCACTTGCAAAGGATTTTGAAATAGAACATTACTTGTTTAAATTTTTTAAAAAAGATCCAATTCACCTCACTCTTGGGTAGCCACCTGGGCAACAACTGGTATCAGAGCAGAGTCTCTGAATATACTATAGTAAAGATTGATGGCTCATCCCATGAGTACGTCTTTGGTCGAAGGCCAATCAACAAACAGACCTCCACTCTTCACTGGCATAAATTATGCATATTGGAAAGCTAGAATGAAGATTTATATTCAAGTTGTTGATTTTCAGTTATGGAAGGTCATTCTAAAGGGTCCTTGCATTCCCATGGTTAAAATTGATGGAGTGGACATTCCTAAACCTGAAAAGGATTGGGACGAACATGACATGAAGATGGAAGAGTTAAATGCCAAAGCCATGAATCTCTTATATTATGCTTTGGATAGTAATGAGTTTAATCGAATCTCTATTTGCTCTTCAGCAAAAGAAATTTGGGATAAACTCGAAGTGACCCATGAAGGAACTTCTTAAGTGAAATCTTCTAAGATTAATCTTCTTGTACATAGTTACGAATTGTTTAAGATGGAACCAAATGAAACAATATCTGCCATGTTTTCATGATTCACTGATATTATTAATGGCCTAAAAAGTCTTGGCAGGGTATATACTAATGCAGATCTAGTGCAAAAAATTTTAAGATATCTTCCGGATAAGTGGGATGCGAAAGTGACTGCCATCCAAGAAGCAAAAGATTTGAACACCTTATTGCTGGATGAATTGCTAGGATCTCTCATCACACATGAACTGACCATGCAGTATCGAACTGAAGATGATCAAAAGAAAAAGAGATCGATTGCCTTTAAAGCTGCTATGGATTCCAAAAAGGATGAAGAATCGGAAGAAGAAAGCTCCTCTACTGAAAGCGACATGGAAGATGAAGACGTTGCCATGGTCGTAAGAAAATTCAGAAAATTTTTGGGAAGAAGAAAAGAAAGATATTTTAAAAAATTCCACAAGAACAAAGAGTTCAGTAAGGAGGACAAGGAAAAAGAGAAAGAAAGAGAAGTGCCCACATGTTATGAGTGTAAAAAGCCAAGGCACATCAGACCAGACTGTCCTTTATTGAAAAAGGGACTTAAGAAAAAGAAAAAGAAAGCAATGGTAGTGATGTGGAGCGACAGTGAAGCATCCTCATCTACTGAAGACGAAGAGGCTCCGAAATCTGCAAATCTTTGTTTAATAGGTCTCGAGAACGAGGTATCATCCCCTGACCTTCAAACTTAGTTCACTTATGATGAACTGAGTTTAGCATTTCATGATTTACTTATCGAATTCAAGAATGCTGGAATTAAAATCAAGTCCTTAAAGAAACAAAACGATGTTTTATTAAAAGATAAGGATGAAATTTTTTAAAAGAATAATACTTTGCAAAGAAAGTTGGATAACCTTTCTGAAAGTGTTATAGTCTTGAACAATGAAAAAATTATTTTATATGAGACAAACAATTTTTTAGTTGCCAAAAATACTGATTTAAAAAAGGAGGTTGAAAAGCTTTTAGTAGAAAAATTGACCTTGAGTTCAAATAAACTTGAGCTAATTTTGAAAGAACAAAAAGACTCTAAAAGTAATGTTGGAATTGGATTTAATGCTTTAAGAGCTAAAAGGATTTTAGCAACGAAGTTTGTACCCTCAAAAGCTTCGGTTTCAAAATCTAAACTTGAAAAAGCTTTTTCATCAAAATCAATTACAAATGGCTTATAAAATATGTTCCTAAAAATACTATGCAAAAATCCTTCAATTCAAGCATTTCTGTTTCTACATCCACTATACCTTCAAAGCATGCATCATTCAAAAATGATAAAATTATTTGTTATGCATGTCATAGATTTGGGCATAAATCTTTCCAATGCATTTCTTTGAAAAGTTCCATGAACAATGCATTAAAGTGTAGAACCATTTGGGTTCCAAAAGGAACCAATGTTGCTAACCTGAAAGGACCCAAGTTAGCTTGGGTACTTAAAATCACTCGACTGTTTTGCAGGATTGTCTTGCAGCCCAAAAATTAAAGAAAAGATGGTATCTTGACGGCGGCTGTTCAAGGCATATGACGGGTGACAAGGATCAGTTTATCACCCTACAAATGAAAGAAGGAGGACTGGTTACCTTTGGAGATAATAGCAAAGAAAAAATAATCAGAATCGGTAAGATCAAGTTAACCCCTTGTACTTTTATTAAAGATGTATTACTAGTAGATAAGTTGAAGCACAATCTATTGAGTATTAGTCAATTATGTGATAAAGGCTTCAAAGTTATCTTTGAATCATCTATGTGTATAATAACTAACTCTCTAGACTCTAGCAACAATTCATTAGCCATAGACCCGAAAATATCTATGTGGTAGATCTAAATGATCTAGCCATTACAAGTAGTTCCAGCCTAGTAGTCATGTCTATTATGGCATAGACGATTAGGTTACGCTAGCATGCATACTATTGCCAAATTAATCTCAAAGAACCTAGTTAGAGGCTTGCCACATCTCAAAGTTAATCTTAACTATATTTGTGATGCTTGTCAATTAGGCAAATAAACTAGGGGGGGTTTTAAATCGAAAAATGTTATTTCAACAACTAGACCCCTTAAGCTACTTCACATGGACTTATTTGGACCAACTAGGACCACAAGCCTAGGAGGTATGAAATATGGACTTGTGATTGTAGATGACTTTTCTAGGTTCACATGGGTATTATTCATTGCACATAAAGATGAAACTTTTGGTATATTTCGAAAATTTCATAAGAAAGTTTTAAATGAGAAAAATATTTCTGTTGTTTCTTTAAGAAGTGATCATGGAACTGAATTTCGAAATCAATTATTGATGAATATTGCACTGTGAAAGGATTCCAGTGCACCACGGTGAAAAGATAATTTCAAAATGATGAAATTTACACCAAAACCCTTAGCCAGGATCTCCTTATTCAGGATTAAAATATATGAGAAACATGCAAACCTACACTATTAGAATTAGGGCACCAACCTGTTATCGCTAAATCCAATTTTGAAGTAGAATCAAAACTTGATGTTGAATGACCCTTTTGAATTCACCAGGCATCCAAATGTCCACCCTCCAATGGTGATCCACAAGAAAATTGATCAAGATGCTTGTTTCTTCAAAAGTTCCTTCACTTGAATTCTTCTCCTAGAACTCAAGAGGACTATAGCTGAAAAACTCCACGGCAGGGACTTCTTACTTCCTTTCTTTCTTCTTCCTCTCCCTTTCTTAAGACCTTGTCCTAAGAATACACACTCTTGTCTTGAAGGAGGAGGAGGATTTAAGATACTAATGTCTTAATGTAAAAGGAAATAGAAACAGAGTATATCTTCTTTTCTTTTACCGTTCGAGAGATTCTTCCTATCTCTTGTTTTAGACTTGAGTTTCAACAGAGAAGAGAACTCTGTAAAAGGGAAACTCTTGTGTCCTAAACAAGCTAAGGAAGAATCAGTCTCCTGGAAAGGAAAGAAAAATAAAAAAAAAACTCTGTCGTACATTAGAAAAAACACCCAAAGCCTCTGTTCCTTAAATAGACTACAAAAAGATGTCTTCTCAAAAGAACACAACTCTCCGTAAACTATTTCTCATGGCTTTCCACATTTCTCATGCCATCTCCTTCCTTCTCATGGCCCTTCAGATTCAAACTCATGGCTCTTCCTAAAAGAAAAGTCGTGAAGTTTTAAGAAGAAGGAAGTCGCGATGTTTCGGTCTCCGAAGAGACATTATATCGCGCAACCGGGAAGAGTTAGCGCCTTTTGTCTTTCTCAAAATCCTCCAAACCGTTAGATGACCATATAATGGTCATTAGGAGATGCGCTAATAGGGAATAACCGGCCAAAAGAAAAAAATACGGTGAAATAAAAAGACTTCACGCGTGCATGAAGAGTCCATGCGCGCATGGAGTTTTTCCTCTTATCCACGCGCACAAATTTTTTTTGGCGGCCTATATGGATGGGCTTGGGTGTTAATTAAGATGTAGTGTTAGCCATGGGTTAGCCCAAAGTCCTATATATTTTAATTAGGGTCTAATTAGGTCCAATTAGAACCCAAATTGATCCAATTCGGAACCCTAATTCAAATCCAATTCGAATAGAAGCTAGGGTTTGCAACACCTGCTAGAGTGTTATCCTACAAAGATGATTTAATTACAAATTAAACTCTTGATCAATCCTCTTAAGTGTGTGACCCATTGGATTCCATATCCAGCCGGCAGTAGGTCTGAGCACAAGTTAACCTAACTTGATTAGAACTCTTTCTAATCGATTTAGGTCAAATCGAGCTTACCCGACTTGATCAATTAGGACTCTTCCTAATAAGTGATATTTAAATTTGATCAACCCACAAAACAAGATTGACGTCTAGCAACGTGTCATGTCTACCCGGAAGATATGAAAATTCTGGTGAAATACCAAAACTACCCTTCAGTAGAAAGTTACCGTACAATTAAATCTTTCGATCAGCCTGCACCCAAAATATAATTATGGATATGGATATATGTCAAATCCAATATTATATTTATTTCTAGCTCAATCTTATATTGATTATTCAATTATCTTGATATTAGAAACCATCTCTAATATCTTTACTTTGATCAAAGATTCCCTGAATCATCATCCGATTGATAACTAGCTGGATGCAATCTCCTCTTACTAAGAGTGATCGATTCCTTGTTGACCTTCTCATTACCTTCATATACAATTCACCATTCCCAGTACAATCCTGTGCATGACTCAATGTCATGATTAGGATTGAACCAAAGGATGAGTTCATGTACATAAGGTACTTATGGCAGTCTCAGGTCAAAGGATTACTTGTACCACTCCCACTATGAGAACCTTCTATTGACATGTAGCTAAGACTCCATTAGATGTTCTCAAGTTGGATCATATCAGTGAACTCATTCACTAATGAGCACCCACATCCTAGTATTAGTGTCATACACAAGTGACTGTGAGAGTAGTCACCCTTTCCAGTATACATGGGATGTGCTAGTCTTACCAGAAAAAATCTTGATCCCCTACTCAGGGTTCCTTTGACTAGGAATATTTTAGATTAAGGTTTTAAGACTTTAGGTCTCACTGGTATGATCTCATCATAATCCTAAAATCATAGCCCTAATCTATGGGGTTCATCATAATAAAAAACACAGCGTATGACAAAAAATAATGCCTTTATTAGAATATTGTCAATTACATTGATTTGGGAGATACAATATTGATTGGCTTATGGGCATATCCCTTTCACACTGAACATGGCATTGATCACAACTTCTCCGCTCCTAGAACACCACAACAAAATGGTGTTGTAGAGAAAAAATAGGACGTTGGAAGAAATGGCTAGAACAATGTTGTGTGAAGGTAATCTTCAAGGTACTTTTGGGGAGAAGCCATGAACACTGCCTGTTATATATTAAACTGAGTTTTGATACGACCAATTTCAAAGAAAACCCCCTATAAGCTCTGGAAATGAAGAAAACCAAATATTAATTATTTTCATGTTTTTGGGTGTAAATGCTTTGTATTAAATAATGGCAAAGATAACCTAGGAAAGTTTGATGCAAAATCTGATGAATCTATATTCCTTGGTTATTCATCACATAGCAAAGCATACAGAGTATTTAACAAGAGGTCTCTCACTATAGAAGAGTCAATTCATGTTATTTTTGATGAAGCTAACCCTTCACCATCTAGAAAAGATGAGTGCATAAAAAATGATGCAGGTACTCTACAAAAAGAAATAGAAGATCTAAATATCCAGGACAAACCAACACAAGATGGAAGTGAAATGGTGAGTAAGGATCATACTGATCTACCAAGAGAATGAAAGTATGTAACTTCACATCCTAAAGAATTAATTATTGGTGATCCTTCTCAAGGTATAAGGACTAGGTCATCATATAGGACTACACATGATTACCTAGCCTTCATATCTCAAATTGTACTACAAAGTTTAGAAAAAGCTAAGAATGATCATGACTAGATATTGGCCATGCATGATGAACTAAACCAGATGGGTCAATATGAACACATCAAATGAAAATGTTTGGTAATAAATGAATTAAATCCAGAAGAGGACATCGATTTTGATGAAACCTATGTTTTGGTAGCAAGACCTGAGACTATTAGATTACTTTTTGTTTCAAACAAATCTCAAAAGTTCTTCTAGTCCTGAACAAAGTTTTTGTAAATCAGTCACCAGATTTTGAAAATCTTGCTTTTCCAAATCATGTATTGAACAAAACTTCACATGATTTGAAACAAGCATCTAGCACTTGGCATAAGCATGTTATTACTTGAAAATGTTTTGAAGAAAATGATCTGATAATTGTACAAATAATTCATTGATGATACTATCTTTGGTACAACTAATGAAGATTTTTTGTAAAGTAATTTACTGAGTTAGTATAGGTTTGGATGAACTCAACCACTTCCTTGGCTTACAAGTCAATCAACTGAAGGAAGGTATCTTTATAAGTCAAACCAAGTCCATCAAGGAATTCATCAAAAATTCGGCATGGAAACAAGCAAAGAGGCTAACACACCAATAAGTTCTATCTGCAAGTTAGACAAAGATAAAAATGGATCCAACGTTGATCAAATGCTATATAGAGGTATGATTGGATCCTGTTTTATATTTGACAGCAAGGAAGCCTTACATCTTGTACTATGTATGTGTTTGCACTAAATTTCTCTCGAACTAAACACATCAAAATTTAGGCACCATTCAATAAGAAAACATGTTTTGAACAATGTCATTATTCTTGAAAATATACCTATGAAAAATTTACTTGCGAATATTTGTATAAAACCATTAGATTTAGACAAATTTGCATTAATTAAATTAGGATTATATGATCCCATCTAAAAGAATTCTCAAAAACTCTAAGGAAATGCATCTAGACAACCTTCTAATTCAAATCCTAAATCTCTTGGGGATTTGATTAATACAAAAATATATCTTTGTGCTCCCTCTGCTCGAGCTGACTTGAGCAGATGATCTATTGATCGAGCCGACTCGGATGTCGAGTCGTCTCTTTTAACTCGAGCCGTAGGATTTTGTATGTGACATTTTTACTTCCAAACCCTCGTCAGCTCCCTCCTAAGAACTTTCTAAATTTTTTTAAACTTCCCCAAAAACTTCTTTAAACCCAATTTCCTTGGAATGGCGCCAAAAAGATCAGTTGGGAAGAAATCTAGCAGAAGTGTTATTGCAGCTCCATAGGAAAGGAGAAGCAAATTCTGTGAAGATATTGCTCCTCGAAATGAACCTCAATCAGAAGAGGAAGGTAGCCCAGTTTCTCCTAGCCAACAAAGATCCCTAGGTATGAGACTAGTCACCTCTGGCCGATGCATTCTTTTTGAATATCTTAAAGAAATCGATTTTGTGATTGGGGATTTAATTGAGGACCAGGGCTGGAGAAATTTATGTTCATTGGATGTTAAGACATATCCTAATTTAGTTAGAATGTTTTACAAGAATCTGAGATATGGGGAAAATTTTATTGAGTCTATAGTCAAAGAAAAAAGAACAATCATTACTACTGAGATCCTAGGAAGTATCTTGGAGATGCCATTTGAAGGAATTGAATATCTTGTATTAAAGGATAGATCCAAGTCTCTGCAAACTGTTTTGGAAAGGATTGAAATTGATGAGATAGGGATTCTTAAAGCAAATATGCTATCAATTGAAATGAGAATCCTACATAACTTCATTAGTCATAATTTCCTACCCAGAACAGGTCGATTTGACTGGGTGAGTGAAAGGGACTTGTGCTTCATGGAACTCTTAATCATTGGTGAGAAAATTAATTTATCAGCAATCATGATTAGTCAGATGACAGAGGTAGTTAGGAAAGTCAAAGCATGTCTGCCATATGGAATGGTCCTCATAATCCTTTTTCAAAGGGCCAATGTTGACTTGACAGGAGAAGATAACAGGGTATTACTTCACACTGACACCTATACAGCAAAGACTTTTTAGAGAATGGGGTACTTACTGACCGATGGTACTTGGGAGAAAAAGTCTGACCCTTCTGCAATTGAAGGAACTGAAGAAGTCCAGGAACAGAGAGAAGAAGAGGCTGGTGAAGGTACTACTTCACACATCCCTGAGCCTCAGCCACAGCATGAATCTCCAGTTCAGATAGAGTTTGATATTTCCTTCCCAGATATTTCTGGCTTGCCTGATATACCCTACAGCACACCCATATTTGATCAGGCTGCTGACATTCCAAGTCAAAGTCAAGCTGCTACTGCTCCTACTTTGGATACTTCAAGGATACAAGACTTTTTGGCACAACAAATGAACAATATGAATGAGTCCATCAAGTCTTCAATGAGTGAAATATTTGAAGTATTTCAAAGATCTGTTGACAATAAGCTAAACCAGTTTGGAGAACAATTAGACAATTTGAAAGAAAGAATTGATATTCTTGAGAACTCCAAATCTGCATCTGGTATAAATGAAAGTGATATCCAACCAATACTCCAATTAATTACATCTAGTTCTGATTCAACCAAAAATTCAGTTACTCAAGTCCTAGAAGCATACAGAACAGAAATGGATAACTTAAGAGTCAGAATGGGATCTCTTGAGGCAGGAAATAAAATGGAAGAGAATTATACCAAGGGCATAGGTATAATCAGAAGTGAATTTGGAAGGCTAAGAGGATATGCAGAGGCTTTTGCTAATGTCCAGGCTTCGGAAATGCTTACTCTACAAAAGGAAGTGGCAGTAATCAAAGAAGGAATGGAAGACTTGGCAGCTTCTAGAAGCGTGAAGAAAGTTGAAGCTGAATTGAAATCAACGAATAGCTTTCTGTGGAAGATGATGGGCAAAATTGAAGATATTCTAGCTGCTCTCAAAACTCCTTTTATATATGTTCCTAGTCACTCAAGCCATCCAAGACAACCTGCCCCACACATTAGGACACCTGGATCTCATAATATTCCATAATTCGTTGATCCTATAGCTTCTTTGCCTCCTGGAATTCAAATCCCTTGCCAAACTTCTTCAAAACCTAGCGTAGATGTAGACAGTGACTAAATGTATTAACTTTTTACAATTTGTACTGAACTTTTGGAATAGAATGAAGTATATCTTTTGCTTCACAAACTCTTCTCTATAGATTGAATGTTTGATTGCTTCACATTGATTAATTTTTAATTAGAATTTCAAGATGAATATGAGAAAGTGAAATTATCTCAAACAAATATTAAAGACTTTCTCAATCTATTTTAAAATCTAAACCTTATTTGAAATCACCTTTTTTATTGGTTGACAAAAAGGGGGAGAAAGTATTGCATGAAAAAGATAAAACATTGATACTTCAAAGCTTTGGTACACCTGTGCTATATGTTTGCTCTGATACATGTTATGTTTGCTCTGATACATGAAAAGAACATGTACTTCGAGCTCTGATACTTTAAATTCTGACTTACAATGTTTAAAGTGTCAAGCTTTAAGCTCTGATGCTTTAAGTTCTCACTGATAATGTTTAAAGCTTTGAATGACAATTTTTTACAAACTCTGACACATAATGTCTCACACTTCAACCTTTGTCAGCTCTGATAATCAAAGCCTGAGAGCTTTGAAATATAAAAAGGAATGAAAAGTTTGCCAAAACATGGAGTATTTTATTAAGGGGGATATTATCTCTCTATGCCCTAATTCTCCTCTCATTGTTTGGCACTAATAGAAGTAAACTTGCTCTACTTGTTCACATACTTTTGCAAATGCTATTATACAAGTAATTGTAAAATTTTGTGCAAAACTTTAACGATATATAGTAATATCATCTGTTGAGCTCTGATTTTCTTTTAAATCCAATCAGCTCTATTACATGTGAATATTTATGTTTCAAATACTGTTATACATGTATAGTGTCTTACTGATTTTTCATGCCCAGTGTTTTGTCATCATCAAAAAGGGGGAGATTGTTAATCCCATAAGTGATTTTGATGATAACCAAACATTGGAGCATGTACATTTATTACTGACAACTCTTCAAGTGTTTGACAAGTTTTTGTAAGATGTATAACATGTTCAAACTTCAACTCCTACATTTCTATTTTTCTTGCTTGAGTTGTGTTGTAAGTGTTTTTGTAAAGAAGAACCCAGTGAAAATGCTAAGAAAAATCAAGTAAAAGGGTTACTTCTATGAGTGTGTGTGCCTTAGATTTTGCCTTGAGTTGGTTTGTGTGAAATTGTAAAAGAGTTGGTGAGAGTTTTTTTTTAAGTTGAAATTGTAAAAATCCTGAAGAAGACGCTCGAGCCGACCCCAAGACAAGAAGAGCCGACTCTGATTACTGGCATGCAGCAAGAATTCTAGAACGCAGCAATCTGAGCCGACTCAATAGAAAGCGAGCCGACTCTAATGAATCCGAGTCGACTGGGATCAGTCCGAGCCGACTCCTCAAGAGTCCATTTCCTAAAAGTTTTCTAAGAATAGCCAAGCGAGCCGACCCGACCTAGAAAGAGTCGACTCTGCCAGACTTAATTTCAAAAGCCTGAGAAAGCGAGCCGACCCGAACTGCATCGAGCTGACTCTTCCAGAGTAAGGTTTTCCAAACCTGAGAAGAAAAGCCGACCCAAGCTGAAAAGAGCCAACTTGTCCAGAGTGACATCCTACACCCTGAGACAAAGAGCCGACTGCATTGAAGAACTAGCGACTCGACCTATCGACTCGACGGATCTGAGCCGACTAGAAGGAATCCGAGCCGACTCGAATGACACTTCCAGGTATCTAACGGCTAGTTCTAGAATTTGTTTTTGAATGCCAAAAAGTGCTCCAATGGTCAAAAACCATTCCCTAATGGTCTACAACAGCTAGAACTGCCTTGGGATGATGGAAGACTTTAAATTTGAAGGATTTGAACTACCAAGAAGAACAATAATTGGAAAAGAAGAGAGTTCAAAAGGAAAAAAAGAGAGAGCTTCACTGAATATCCAACCAACCACAAGAGTTAGAGCACAAGTGCATTCAAGTCTGCATTCAAGCCCTCAACAACTTTGATCAAAAGCTTGAATCAACTTTGGAAGAAGCCATTGAAGTCATTAAAGCTTATTCGAGTGCATTCAAGTGGACTTCCAACAAGCTGCACCGGCAACTATCCGACAACTTAAGTTTGTCATTTATTATTGCATTTATTTTCAATTCAAACTTTGAATTGTTGGGTTATTGGTGAGCCCGGTTGAAAAACCAAATAGGTTTTTGGTGAGCCTTATCAAAACCAAGGTTTAGGTTCTTGGTGATCCTGTGAAAACCAAGTTTAGGTTTCTTTGGTGAGCCTATTAAAACCAAAGGGTGTTGGGTTTTCTTTAGTGATCCCATAAAATCAAAGTGTAGAGGTTTTGGATTGTGATCCTGTAAAACAATCCTACTGTATTCGGGTGTGAATATAGTGGAAATCCCAAGTGGTATCTTGGGTAGTGGACGTAGGAGCTGGGTTGCTCTGAACCACTATAAATTTGCTGTGTTTGTATTGTTCTTTCTCTACTTTTTTTAGCTTCTGCATTCTATAACCTTATCACAGCACCTACCACTTGCAAAGGATTTTGAAATAGAACATTACTTGTTTAAATTTTTTAAAAAAGATCCAATTCACCCCCCTCCTGGGTAGCCACCTGGGCAACACAAGTGCATAAGATATGCTTCTTAATCTTCTAAATTTCATATTTATAGATTTCAATTTTGCTTTATTTTTTTATATATGAACTAGATCTTTAGGTGTAAAGTATATTAGATCTTGCATGCTTTTTTTGTTATAAAATTCTTCATGCTAGATCTTTAGGTGTAAAGTATTTAATCTTAAGTTTTCACTACAAAATAAAATTTTGTTTTAAAATTTTTCAAGCTACACCTATAAGAGCATAATAGTTCATAATCCATTGAAATCCACAAACCTTCAAATCAGAGATCAACTAGCTATGCCCATGAATCCATTTATTCAACTTATGCACCAATAAAAAGTAATCAATAAAAAGATAACATACTTAATCTCCTAAGATACTAAATAGAAGAATGCTACAAATCTTAATGAATAGGCTATTTTAGTGGACAGCACCCATTAAAACCTACAATCCTCCTAATCAGGGATCAATACAAAACATATCATTATTCAAACCAAATATGGAGCACAAAAGGTGCAATAGCATATTCAAGGGTTTTTATGCAATTAAACAATATTACAAGGATCATAACATGACTATCAATGGACCATTATTCAATCAACTTTGAAGCAGAGACTGCAAGAAAGAATCTGGGAGTGACTATAGGATTAAGTCCTGATTAAGCTCTCCCATCCATCATAAATCCCAGTTGACCTAATCAAGTGATCAGGTCAATCATCTTGAGGACATGTGCCTGAACGGAAGAGCCCTCACTCATGCATGCTCAAAACAACTACTTCGATGTTTCATATCGAGTAGTCCGACTATGCTCTCCATAAAGCTCTTTAAGATTAAGCAATATGGACTAAGGTTTCATTTTCTTATATTGTCTCTGCAATTCATTGCTCATAGAGGCCAACATGATACACTTGACAATCATGCTATCATTCTGGCCCTTTCCTCCTCAGTATCATCCTCTCCTACCAGATCTAGGTTAAGAGAAACGAAGATATAGGCAAGCTTTTCTTGAGCTAATATAATCCTCAGGTTCCTCAACCATTATACATAATTCAGACCGGTCAACTTGTTAGCATCCAAAATGCCCCACAGTGAAAGAGTAGAAGCCATAATGTAAAATCAATATTAATTAAAGAACAACTATAAGCAGACCACTCATGATGATATTCATAATTAGACAAGGACTTTTACATCTAATTATGTCTCCTACTATTTTCTTTCAAATACCATAACCCTCAACTATGGTAAGCAGGAAAACCTTTCTAGGACTTCCTTAGTAGGGTTGAGATCCTAATTCCTCGTGAATGACTTGTGTTAATCACAACAAACACCCATGAGTTCAAGGGTAGGAAATTTTCTTTCCAATTATAACCCATGCAACTCTCAACATAACACCTGCCTCTAAGCCACTTATAGCCTTGTGCCTATCATAACAAACTATAATGTCTTAGTTTAGTCAAACCCTTCATTTCCATATAGCTATGTTTGATAAATGTTGCCTTTATGTTAATCACAATAAAGCAACACCACCAACCATGCCATAAAGCATAAAATGTACCAAGATACATATCAAACCCTAGAGTAGGCCTTGTGTTAATCCGTTGCCCAGTGATGATGCAACCCAAGAGGGGGGGTGAATTGGATTTTAAAAATTATTTAAACTATTTCAATGGATATAAAACAAGTATGTGCTAATTCAAATAAGTGCTTATGTTTTGCCAAAGTATTTGTGTGCTTAATAAAAATACACAACGGAATTAACAAAGTAAATGCAAGAGTAAATAAGCAATAAATAAGAGCAATCACAAATACAAGAAGATATAATGATTCGGTGCACTCCAAGGCACCTACATCCACTTCCTAAGTTTTCCTTGGATATTTCACTATAATACCAAGATTACAGTCGATTAGTTTTCCGGGCTCACTAATCAAAACCCAACTTATTTTTCCAGGCTCACAAGTCAAAACCCCTTGTTGGTTTTATAACTTAGGCTAACCTTCGATGGTTTTACGGGCTCACCAACAACCTATGTTGGTTTTACGGGATCACCAACAACCTCTTTGGTTTTCCGAGGCTCACCAAAAATTCTGATACAATAATGTAAGAATGAAAGTAAAGAATACAATAAAGCTTTCTAAAATAAAGCAAGTATCTCTTTGAAGCCCTTGGATGATGTTGAAGAAGCTTATCTTCAATTTGTTAAAGCCTTTGAATGAAGCTTGATGTTGTGGACTTGGATCAACTCTCTTATCTTTGGAACCTTGAAGGCATGAACCACTCAACTCTTAAATCCTTGAAGGATATTCAATGATCTCACCAAAGGATTTGCTTTTTCATTTGATTTTTGGTATTTATATAGCTCTCCAAACCATAGATGACCATTTATGACCGTTAGAGATGAAAAACTAACCATTTGAAGCAAGTTGGAATCAATTCTGCACTTCTGAAAAACTAGTCGTTACACCAAGTATCGACACTTGAATCTGGTGAGTCAACACTTGAGTCGATACTTAGGTCAACTCAAGGCAAAAATTCTGGATTAACACAATTCTATATTTTTTTTGTTCTCAGGCCTTGAGTCGACACTGTGACATCTTCATGAGTCGACACTTGAGTGTGCCAGTGCTGAACTTGCTAAAATTTCTCCAAAATCAAACTTTAAGTCCTTCCAAGTCTTTCTTATGTTCCAAGGTCCTTATAACTTGAGATTTCATGAATTTGAAGGACTTCTTCAACTAAAATAAAAGCATTTCTTTACTCAACATGGATGAGTACTAAGATCTGATAAACACACTTTAAAATATAATTAGTACTCATATATACTTAAGTATTTTATCAATCATCAAAATCAATACCAAAGTCAATAATCTTTCCCTTTTTGATGATGACAAAACCTTTAAGTATATGAACAGGGTAAGCTTAAAAAGATTAACAATAAGATAAACATATAAGCTCAAAATCAATGAGTATCAAGCTCCTCCTCAAAATATGATTTCAAAATATTTTTCAAGATCTCCCCCTTACTAATTCTTCCCTTAAGATTAAAACATTTTGCTTTCTTCTCCCCCCTTTCGTATTTTCTTTCATTTCTCATATAATTTTTCATGTTTATCAAATCTTTCCCCTTTTCATACTTAACATTTTTCTCCTCCTTTTTATCATCATGAAAAAGGATGAAAGGCAATACAAAATAGGAATGAAGGTGAAAAGAATAGCAAGTAGATCATCAAAATCAACATATAAAATTAATTAATCATGAGACCAATTAAATATGATACCAATTGAACATGATACCACAAAAAAATGACATGCACATGCAAAAGATAAATCAATTTTCTCCTTTTAAAAATAAATCCTGATATCATTGAATGTGACTCCCCTCAAAAAAATAGATTTGAAGGAAAAGAGAAGGAGTATCAGAGCAATATAAGTAAAGCATGATATCAAAAAAAAATTCAAAGCATCATATGTATATAATGACAATAAATCTTTGGATGCTCCTCCTAAATATTATTCCTCCTTAAAAATATGCATTCATTGAGGAATAAAATATGAAAGCACAAGCATCATACTTTTGAACAATTTGAGATATGAATATAAATACTAAATCAAAAATCAAAGATTAAATTTTCAAGATATACATGACTTTCAAAATATAGAAGGTTGACATTTAAAGATTCAATTTAATATGATTTCAAATTCATTTGACGTGATTTGATATCCATACAAATGATAGAAGTAATATGATACCAAGTCTAGCTACTGAATTATAAGGGTTTATCAATGTGCATACATTCTTCTTTAATGTAATCCTTAACTATCAGTTCTAGTCTTGATCCAAATCATTTCTAACTTAAATATAGATGTTAAAAATGTATACATTTCATCATAATATTTAACTTGAAATAGTTTAAAAACTATATTAATCAAAATCAAGTGAAAAATCTAATAATCACAAGTTTAATCATGAGAGCATAAAATCCATCAACATCAAAAAGTTCATGACCACAACAAATGACTATTAGTCTAAACTTGATTCTAATTAATCAGTCAAAATAATTTTTCAAAGTAATTGATGCAACATTTATAACAAATATTCAACTATATTTTTAATTATGGAAGGAAATGTTTAGAATTTATTAATATGTATAATCCTTCCTTTACCATTTAGTCCAAAATGTTTCTTGTCCACTTTGTATTGTCTTGTAAAGCCACCTTTCAAAAACTTCCTTTTTTCATGTTGGGTTGCAAGACACTCCTACAAAATAAACAAGATGGATAATTTTGGTACCTAAACTTTCTTGGATTCTTTAGGGTTAGTAAATATAGTTCCTTTTGGAACCCAAATTTTTTTTAATTTACAAGGATATGCACTATGCCCAATTTTACAATATCTAAAATAAGTCAGATTGGAAGATGCATCAATAAAGGAATTCTTATTTTTCAACTCAAGATTTTTATTTTTCTTTAAAAGCACATCATTTGATACAAAAATCTTGAGTCTTTTTAAAATTTCTATTTTATTTAATAAAATATTTTTCTCATTTGAAAAATTATTGCATAATTCTTTCAAATCAATTTTTTTTTTCTAAATTTTTTTTTCTTTATAAAGATTATCCTTATCAATTTCTAAAACATCAATCTTTACATTTAATCATGATTTTTATTAGCAAGATTGGTGTTCTCAAGAGAAAAAGAGTCAACATGCCTTTTTAATTTCTTGTGCTCAGTTTTTAGCAATTTATATTAATGCACAAGATCATTAAATGCATCACGTAATTCATCAAAGATAAAATCATATTCATTTTTAGCACATACCTCTTCCTTATTTGCCATGAAGCAAAGATTGACAACTTCTTGTTCTTTCTCCGAACTAAAATCTTCACTATCGCTCCAAGTTATCATCATTGCCTTGAATTTTATTTTGGCCTTGAGGGCTATTATCTTTTTCTTCTCTTGATCAGCAACCAGTTCTTTATGCCATAAATTCAACTCATGGGTCATGAGTGAACCAATAAGCTCCTCTAAAGGTAGGGTATCAATATCTTTGGCTTCTTGGATCACCGTTACCTTTGGATCCCATGATATTGGCAAAGATCTAAGAATTTTATTAACCAAATCAGCATTAGTATAGACTTTGCCAAGACTTTTCAATTCATTAACAATAGTCATTGTTGTACCCTGACGGCTCACCCTCAGCTAGTTACGGCCCATTCTTGCTGTCCGACCGGGCCACCCCTTCAGGGCTCCGACCGTCAGAGGTCTGACCCATTAGAGCAGAGGTCCGAACGACCCTCTCCTGCTGGGGTTCGGCCCGTCACTCTCCTTCAGAGGTCCGACCCACCGGAGTAGAGGTCCGAATGACCCTCTCTTGCTGGGGTCCGGCCTATCGCTCTCCTTTAGAGGTCCGACCCACCGGAGCAGAGGTCCGAACGACCCTCTCATGCTGGGGTCCGGCCCATCGCTCTCCTTCAGAAATCCGACCCACCGGAGTAGGGTCCGAACAACCCTCTCCTGCTGGGCTCTGGCCTGTGGCTCCTTCGAAGGTTTGGCCTTTAGTCCGGCCGACCGGCTTTCCCACGGCCGACATCCGACGGGCATGCCTTAGCATCCAGGGAATTCTAGAAGCACCATTCTATTACCACGGGATCCTGCCATCCCAACAGCCTTGCTCCACTACTTTCACATGTCACCGTATCTGCATGCCACATGGCCACTTTCTAGATTCTCCTAGGGGTAGATCGGTCTTTCTCAGCCTCTCCCCTAATGGATTTTGGACTGTTCCATGCCTATATAAGGTACTCAGGGGACCCCGTTTGAAGGTACAACAACTCTTCCCTCTCCCTACGCTGTTCTTTTCTTGGTTCCTCCATTATATTGCCTTCAACCTCCTACTAACTTAGGCATCGGAGGGACCCCCGCCGGAACACCACCGGCACCCTTGGGGACTTTGTTGCAGGTTCATCCGGGAGAGGAGAGCTCTAGCACATCCAGCCCCGGTCCAGGAGTTGATGCCACAACAAATTGGCACTAGAGGAAGGGGCGCTTGAGTTTCTGTTCCCTTCTCTAAAAGGAGGAATCCCTCACCCCTGCTACAAAATGGGTAAGGGAAGAGCTCCAAATGCCACTGCCAGAAGAGGTATCTCTCCTTCCAAGTCTGAGGAACCTCTAAGGGAGAATGATATCGCCACCACCGTCACTGCTGCCACTGAACCTACCATCACACTGGGGTTGCAGCGGTTCCAAATGCTGGTAAATCATATCGAAACACTTACTGCTGTAGTTCAGCATTTCTAGGAAGTAGCCGACAACCGGCAGCAACTACCGATTGTTTCTTGTACCAATCCTTTGATTGTCGCTAAGGGAAGCCGATGGTCGAAGGTCCCTCAGCATTGTTCTCACGTTATCGCGGAGCCCCGGAGATCATTGGGCAATCGCACCGATGGCAAAAGGGCAAGGTCTGCTTCACATTCTTGCACCGAATCCTAGTCAGCGGTCAGCCTACTACCGAACCTCCGAGGGACTATGCCAGCAAGATCATGCGCATGGAGGAGCGCATTACCGAAATCACCCTCCGGCAGAAGGTCGAAGGGGGACAGGTATACGACTCCCATCCTCCGTTCTCTAATGAGATCCTGGCGGAGACAATTCCCCGCCACTTTAAGATTCCGTAAGTGGACCCCTACGATGGTATCACTGATTTGATGGACCATCTGGGTATGTACAAAGCCCATATGATGGTACAAGGCACCTCCGATGCCCTCCACTGCATCGCCTTCCCTGCCACCCTTAAGAAGACCGCCCGGATGTGGTTCTCCGCCATCCGGCCAAGTACGATCCACTCCTTTTCTCAACTTGAATCACTTTTTCTTTCCCATTTCAGGACTTGCAGTCGGACCCCGAGGAATACCGACTACCTCTTCCTCGTGCTGCAAAAGGAGAGAGAGACCCTTCGGGATTTCATGGCCCGTTTCAACTCAGCAGCCATGGAAGTCCCGGACTTGAATGAGGCTGTGGCCATGTCAGCCTTCAAGCGAGGGCTCTGCTCGTCTAGGCTAACCTTCTCCCTGGACAACAAGAAACATCCGACAAGCTACAGCGAACTCCTGGCCATAGCATAAAAGTACGCCCTGGCAGAAGAATAGGCGGCCAGCCGACGTCAAGCTGAGGAAAGGTCGACCCCCAAGAAGTGGAGCAATAAGGCTCCTGAAGTCCAACCTCTGAGTGATAATCGACGGTCGACCCAACGCCGAAGTCCGCAGCCAAGGGACTTCCCCCGGAGGTTCAAGACTTATGTGCCTCTGTCCCTGCCAAGAGAGAAGATACTTATGGAGATTGAGAATGAGACCTTTCTGCAAAGGCCTCGGCTGATGAGGGGTCCTCCTGCCCAGAAAACAAAGATAAATTCTGTCGGTTCCATAGGGATCATGGGCATAGCACTGAAGAGTGCCTCCAGCTGAAAGATGCCATTGAAGACCTCATCCGGAGGGGGTACCTGTGAAAGTATATCCGACTCCATCGAGATCAAGTTGAAGCATCAAACACCAGAAACCCTCCGGAGGAGATGGAGCTCCCCAATCAGAGGTCAACCAGCAGGGATGTCGGCATGCTACATCGGCGATCTGCAGGAAGTTACGAGGGTCGACTCGATATTGCTAAGAGATCCAGGGGCTCCAATGCAATCACTTTCTCTGATGAAGATCTTCTGGATACTCATGTTTTTGAAAATGACCCTATAGTCATGTCGGCAATGATTGCCAATCATGATGTAAGGAGAATACTTATAGATAATGGGAGCTCAACAGAGGTATTGTTGTATGATGCTTTTGTAAGAATGAATCTATCCAGGTCCATGCTGCAAAAATCCCTCGCACCACTGACAGGCTTCGGGGGCAACTCCGTCGGAGTGGAAGGGGAGATAGTTCTCCCTGTGACGATCGGGATGGAGCCGTTCCAGAAAACCCTCACCATCAATTTTGCGGTCATTCAGATGACCTCCCCTTATAATGCTATCTTGGGCCGACCGGCCCTCAACAAATTCAGAGCCATTGTGTCCACTTACCATTTGCTGGCAAAATTTCTGACCAGGAGCGGGGTCGGAGTGATGAGGGGAGATCGTCGGATGGCAGGCAGTATTTCACCATTATGAACCAACAGTCAGAAGGCCATCCCACTCTAGAGCAACTTGACCCGAGGGCTGAGGCCGATGGCCTTGGTCAGCCAGGAGAAAGGATTCTGTTCATTCCCCTTCGGGAGGATGATCTCACCAAAGTCCTTCAGATTGGAGGTTCTCTCAGCGAAGATATTAAGTCATAACTGATTGGCTTTCTCATGAGTAATGCCGATGTCTTCGCTTTGTCGTCATCGGACATGCCCAGGATACCGTCGAAGGTCATCACTGACCAGCTCAAGGTGGATCCAGCCTACCGACCTGTCCGACAGAAGAAGAGAAGCTTTGCCACCGAAAGGCAGAAAACCATCGATGAGGAAGTAAAGAAGCTCTATGATGCTGGCTTCATCAGGAAAGTCCACTACCCTGAGTGGCTAGCGAATGTAGTTATGGTGAAGAAGGCCAACGGGAAGTGGAGGATTTGTGTAGATTACACCGACCTCAATAAGGCCTGTCCGAAGGATAGCTTTCCAGTGCCCAAGATTGATCAGCTGGTGGATGCCACGGCCGGCCACCAACTTCTCAGCTTTATGGATGCCTTCTCTGGCCACAACCAAATAAAGATGCATCTGGAAGATGAGGAGAAGACCTCCTTTGTCACCGACAAGGGTTTGTACTGCTATCGGATGATGCCTTTCGGCTTGAAGAACGTCGGTGCCACCTTTCAAAGGCTAATCAACCGAGTGTTTGAAGGTTAGCTGGGCAGGAACATGGAGGCTTACATGGATGACATGATAGTGAAGAGTCTCCATAAGGCCAACCATATCAGGGACTTGCGGGAATCCTTTGACGTGCTCATGTGCCATCGGATGAAGCTGAATCCCATGAAGTGTACTTTTAGGATAACCTCTAGCAAGTTCCTTGGTTTTTTGGTCATGCAGAGGGGAATCGAAGTGAACCCCGACAAGATAAAGGCCATCACTGAGATGGCACATCCGACCAACAAAAAGCAGGTGCAAGAGCTCACCGACCGAATCACATCTCTCAGCCATTTCATCTCCCGTTTGGCTGAGAAGTCTCTGCCATTCTTCAAAACCCTACGTCAGTCGGAAAGCTTTGTTTAGATTAACGAATGTTGGTTAGCTTTCAAAGCATTGAAGGAGTACTTGAAGAACCCCCCATTGCTGGCCAAGCCGATGGAGGGGGAGCCTTTGTACCTTTATCTTTCGGCATTGGACGAAGCGGTCAGTGCCATCCTCATGCGAGTCAGAGAGGACGGATAGCAGAAGCCTATCTATTATATCAGCAAAGTCCTCCACGACGTCGAAACAAGGTACTCCAAGATGCAAATGTTGATATATTCTTTGGTCACGTCCGCCAAGCGACTCTGACTGTATTTCCAGGCACATCCGATTATGGTGATGACCGACCAACCCCTCAAGGCAATCCTTCGGAGCCCAGACACATCCGGTCAGCTCGCCAAGTGGGCTGTCAAGCTTGGTGAATTCAACATCTCTTTCCAGCCACGATCTGCCTTGAAAGCCTAGGTAATTGCTGACTTCATTGCAGAGTGTACATGGAGACAGGGGACGCCTCCTCAAATGGCCGAAGTACCTGAAGCTGATGCCATCTATGAAGCCGAACCAGCCTAGACCCTCCATGTGGATGGAGCATCCAACCTTGCGGGCTGCGGGGCCGAACTGATCCTGGCCGACCCGGATGGAAAGAACCTGGAGTATGCATTGCATTTTTTATTTCAGGTGTCAAACAATCATGCGGAATATGAAGCCCTCCTTGCGGGGCTACAAATCGCTAATGAACTGGGCATCAGCCAACTCAGAGTCTTCTCCGACTCCCAACTAGTGGTTAATCAAGTAAAGGAATAATTTGAAGCAAGGGATCCGACCTTGTTAAGATACTTAAAGAAGGTACAAAACCTTATTTCTCGGCTCAGATTTTTCGAAATCCTCCATATACCTCGTCTGCAGAACTCTCGGGCGGACGCGCTATCAAGGTTGGCTACGACGGCTATCAGCACTTACGACTGAACTTTTGTGGAGCATCTGCAGCATCCGAGTATTACGAAGGAGCCGACCGAGGTCCACCAGGTGGAACAAGAAACTTCTTGGATAGATCCAATCCTTGCTTTCTTGACTAAGGGAACTATCCCGGAGGATCCGGCGAAGGCCAAGCGAGTGCGCTCGACGGCCTCTAAGTATGTCATCATCAACGACATCCTGTATAAGCGGTCATTCTCACTGCCACTATTGAAATGCTTGGAGCCGATAGATGCCAACTATGCACTCAGAGAAGTCCATGAAGGCATCTATGGCGACCGCTTCGAAGGAAGGTAAGTAGCTTACAAGATCATCCGACAGGGGTATTACTGGCCTACCATTCAAAAAGATGCATCAGACTTCGTCTGAAGGTATGACGCGTGTCAAAGATACTCCATTATTCAAAGGAGGCATGCTAGTGAGCTGACGCCGATCACTACCCCATGGCCATTCGCATAGTGGGGGATGGATATCTTGGAGCCCTTTTCCCCGGCATCAGGGCAACGAAAAGTTTTGATTGTGGCCATCGATTACTTCACCAAATGGGTGGAGGCCAAACTACTACCACAGATAACAGAGGCCAAGGTGGAGAACTTCGTCTGGAATAACATCATCTTTCGGTTCGGCATTTCTCGAATGATTATTACTGACAATGGAAGACAGTTTGACAACTCTAAATTTCAAGACTTTTGTCAGCAATATCATATCTCTCACCGACTCACGTCGATCGGACATCCTCAGTGCAATGGGGAGGCTGAAGTCACCAATCAGACAATCTTGCACGGGTTGAAGACCCGACTGAATGAATCTAAGGGGCTTTGGGTGAAGGAGCTCCACTCAGTATTATGGGCATAACTGACGATCGCCAGAAAATCAACCGACGAAACCCCATTCAACCTCACTTGCGGGAGCGAGGCCGTCATCCTTATTGAGACCTCTCTTCAATCTCTCTAGATTGACCACTATGCCAAACTGGCAAACTCCGAACAGCGAAGGGTTGACCTGGACTTGCTCAAAGAAACTAGACTTCGGGCAGGCATGAAGATGACAGTTGTTGCCGCCAAGACCGTCATGGCCCGTAGCTGCTGCCGGCACCGGAGTGCGCTCCTTTCACTGCCTGCCATCCCTCTGCTCCTGGACCTGCGAAACAGGGGTTAGTGACCCGGGCCGGGGTTTCCAGCGGGGGCACTCCGATGATCAAGTCAGTGACGATCCAGGAGAACAGATCCTCCTGGTCGGGCCCCTCTTGATGGACTCCGCACTAGGAGGAGTGGAAGATGTGTCAGTGAAGGAGAAATGCAGCAGGGGGAGAGTGATAGCGAGGACAGAGGGGTTCCCTGTTCCTCCGCTTCTCCTTGTTTCCCAGTAGTTTTCCCTCAACTGTGGTGTTGGTGGTGGCGCTTTGCCCTTTTGGTCGAGCTTGCGCTTGTGTTGATGGTGGATTGTTTGTTGCTACTGGTATATTTTTTCTATTGTTACCTCCCCCCTCTCGAGGGTGCCGATCGTTCTTTGTAGTTGGAAATTAGTCGTTTGGAGCCTGCCTCGGGATCCTCGCTGGGTTAGCAGGCGCGTGCGGCAGGATCCTGTGCCATGGACGGGATGCCTTTCCTAACATGTGGTAGGGAAAGCTTCCATTCCTTCTGACATCCTCTCTAGTCGCTCCATTCTGGAAAGCCTGGCAGGGCCTCGATCCGAGGGCCACCGTCCTAGGGGTGCGTGCTCTCTGGCTGTCCCATCCCATGGAAGTATGGCGGACAGGTAGTTATGGCGGCATGGGGGGTGTCGTTTCGTGGTCCTCGGGTGTCTCGTTGGCATCTTGGGATGGCAGGGTCTGCTCCGGTCTGGGCGCTCCGAGCTCGTGCGATCACCTTGGTGGAGAAGGAAAGAGTGCGGGCCCGGTCCAGAGGCCGCATGCTCGGAGAGGGTCCACGTCGATGGGTGAGCGCTGAGCTCGACCTCAATCGCAGGGCACTAACCTCCAAGGGTCTCGCTCTGGAGGGCGGAGGACGGATCCTGTCCAGACGGCACGCGCTCGGAGAGGCTCCACATCGATGAGTGAGCGTTGAGCTTGACCTCGATCGTAGGGCACTAGCCTCCGAGGGTCTCACTCTGGAGGGCTGAGGATGGACCCGGTCCAGAGGGCATGCGCTCGAAGAGGCTCCACATTGATGAGTGAGCACTGAGCTTGACCTCGGTCGCAGGGCACTAGCCTCCGAGGGTCTCGCTCTGGAGGGTGGAGGACGAACCCAGTCCAGAGGGCGCGCACTCGGAGAGGCTCCACATTGGCGAGTGAGCGCTGAGCTCGGCCTCGACTGCAGGGCACTAGCCTCCGAGGGTCTCGCTCTAGAGGGCAGAGGATGGCTCTGGCCTAGGCGCCCCGAGCTCACGGGCACGACCTGGCGGAGGATGGAGCTCGGCTCGTGGCCTTATAAAAGCTCAACTCAGCTTGGGAAAGTGATCCGGGCTGGGGCGTCGCCTTGGCGTCCACCGTGGCAGCCTCCCTCAATGTGGCGCCCGTCAGCTACCCACGTCAGTGGTCTTGCCACATAATTTGCCTCCCACTCCCAAGGCTCGTTAGTGTGAGGCGCTCGGGGTGAAGGGAATAACTGTAGTGCTGACATGGAGAAGCTAAAATCCGATGAAAATCTGGTGCAATGATGGTCGCGGTCACCGGCGCTTCGAGGGATGGCCCCACCAGACAGTGCGGGGGTGCCGCGTGGCCACGTCCGAGGGGCAGTTAATGTTGGCACAGAGTTTTGAGCGACTGGGATTCCTTTTTCGCCGATGGGCAGCACATGGCGCAGATCCATTGGCGAGGGAGTCATAACAGCATGGATTTGGTGGACCTTTTTGAAGTGAAAAGAAAAATTTTCTTACCCAAAGTTCCCTTTCTTTCAAATCTTTTATGCTTGTTGCAGTGTCTAGACCTTCATTCTCCATGGTCTGCACCCGTTCTTCTCTTCCCTGGGGTCTCTTGGGCCGAAGGTCTGAGCTCCAGTCTTGAGCTGGCATCCTGGAGCTGGGTTCGGGGACGTGGATGGTTGAGAGCTGCGTGGCTCGAGGGTCTCTTGGCTGGAGGTCTGAGCTCCGGTCTTGAGCTGGCATCTTAGAGCTGGGCTCGGGGATGTGGATGGTTGAGAGCTGCGTGGCTCAAAGGTCTCTTGGCCGGAGGTCTGAGCTCCGGTCTCGAGCTGGCATCCTGGAGCTGGGCTCGAGGACGTGGATGGTCGTAACTTCGATGATGTTGTATCTTCCTCTTGTTCTCTCTTTCTTTCCTTCCCCACTCTTCTCTCATTCATTTTTTATTCATCTTTTCATCATTCATTCATCATTTTCATTTTTCATTTCTTTTTTTTTTTTATTTTTAGAGTAGGGAGATCAGAGGAGAGGATGCTGTCTGTACCCCCACTTTGTTCTCTTTCTTTCCTTCCCCTCTTGTCTTCTTTTCGAGTAGGGAGATCAGAGAAGGGGGATGCCGGGCTTTCCACTTTGTTCTCTTTCTTTCCTTCCCTTCTCGTCTTCTTTTCGAGTAGGGAGATCAGAGAAGGGGGGTTATCGATCTTGATTGCCTTGGAGCTAGGCTCGAGGCCTTCCTGGACGTGGAGCTAGGCTCGGGCCTTGGGATTGCTTGAGATCTTGGCTCAGGTCTTTGGTGCCTTGGAGCTAGGCTCAAGGCGTTGATGGGAGCTACATGGTCCCATGATCTCTTGGCACCTCGAAGCTGGGCTCGGAGACATTTGAGATAGAGAGCTGCTTGGCTCGAAGATTCTTTGACATCCTGGAGCCGGGCTCGGGGATGCTTGGAGTTGGGGAGCTGCATGGCTCAAATTTCCTCCGACGTCTTGGAGCTGGGCTCGGGGGCATCGTCGATCAGGAGCAGCATGGCCCCTTGATTCCTTGATATCCTGGAACTGGGCCCGGGGATGCTTCGAATTAGGAGCTACGTGGCTCGATGATTCTTCGACGTCCTAGAGCTAGGCTCGAGGGTGTCATTGATCGGGAGCAACGTGTCCCCTTGATTCCTTGACGTCCTAGAGCTGGGCCCGAGGATGCTTTGAATTAGGAGCTATGTAGCTCGATGATTCTTCGACGTCCTGGAGCTGGGCTCGAGGGCGTCGTTGATCGGGAGCAGCATGGCCCCTTGATTCCTTGATGTCCTGGAGCTGGGCCCGGGGATGCTTTGAATTATGAGCTACTGGCTCGATGATTCTTCGACCTCCTGGAGCTGGGCTGGAGGGCGTCGTTGGTATTCTCCTACAAGACAGATAGACACTTGCACAAGGAAAAAGCATTGTTATTATCATTGTTGGGAAACCTTACATTATTGATAATATTTCTACAAGTTGCAGGCGTTCCATGTCTTAGGAATCCTGACGCCATCAAGAACTTCAAGGTAATAGGCCCCTTGTAAGAGGGCTTTAGCTACTTTGTAGGGGCCCTCCCAGTTCGGGGAGAGCTTGCCGCACTCCCTAGGCTAGGATGCCTCTGCTCGCTACAGCACCAGGTCTCCGAGCTTGAAAGCTTTTGTCTGGATGCGAGCGTTGTAGTACCGGGCCACTCTTTGTTGGTAGGCCGCCATCCGTAGGCGGGCTTTGTCCCTTGCTTCTTCAAGAAGGTCCAGGTTGAGCAGGAGGTGCGCCGAGTTCCGTGCTACATCATACTGCTGCACCCGCAATGTAGGCACGTCGAGTTCGACGGGGACAACTGCTTCGACACCGAAGATGAGGCTGAAGGGCATTTCATTGGTCGCCATCCTGGGCATTGTGTGGTAGGCCCATAGGATGCTCGGGAGCTCTTCTGCCCACATGCCCTTAGCTTGGTCCAGTCTGGTCCAGAGCCCTTGGAGGATGGTTCGATTGGTCACCTCGACTTCCCCATTTGTTTGGGGGTGAGCTACCGAGGTGAACCGATGTTGGATGCCGTGAGCTGCGTAGAATCCTTCAAACTCGTGGTTGTCGAACTGTCGTCCGTTGTCGGTGATGATACAACAAGGGAGCCCAAAGCGGCAGATGATTGATTTCTAAAAGAACTGGCGAACATTGGCTTCCACGATCCGAGCTAGCGGCTCTGCCTCGCCCACTTGGTGAAGTAGTCGATCGCCACTAGCAGGAACTTTCACTGCCCGGACGCTGGGGGGAATGGTCCCAAGATGTCCATCCCCTACTGGGCAAAGGGCCAAGGGGCTGAGAGCTGGGAGATCGGCGCCGCCGGCTGACGCTGTATGTTGGTGTGGTGCTGACATTTATCGCACCTCTTGATGAAGTTGGCCGCGTCCTCCCTCATGGTCTCCCAAAAGTACCCCTGGCGGAGAGCTTTGTAAACCAGTGTCCTCCCTCCCACGTGATTCCCGCAGAGGCCTTCATGTATCTCTTGGAGCACAAAGGTCACCTCGGCGGGCCTGAGGCATCTCAAGAGTGGGTAGGAGTAAGATCGACGGTAGAGTTGGCCCTCCAACAGGACGAACCGAGAGGCTTTCTTCCTGACGAGGGTGGCTTCTGTACGGTCCTCTGGCAGGGTGCCGTCAGTGATGTACCGGATATACTTGTCCATCTAGCTCGGCTCGGGGGCGACTTGATGTACCTCCGTCGAGTTCTCATAGCTGGGACTTTCAAGGTGCTCGATGTAGGCACATCCCAGTGACGAGTCTGGTATGGTCGTGAGTCTGGACAATGCCTCTATGCGTGCATTCTCTCCTTGCAGGATGTGGAAAATACTAAAGCGCCGGAGGCTTGCCGTGCTCGCATGGACGTGCTCCAGATACTTCATCATCTAGGCGTCCCTTGCTTCATACTCCCCGGATACTTGTCCGGCGACCAGTTGGGAGTCAGTGAAGACTTTCAAGTCCCACACACCCAGCTCGCGGGAGATTCTTAGGCCTGCGAGGAGTGCCTTGTACTCTGCCTGGTTATTGGTTGTGGCGAACTTGAAGCGGAGGGCGCATTTCGCCACAACCCCATCATAATTGGTCAGGATGAGGCCTGCTCCGCTTCCACTGAAATTGGATGCCTCGTCTACATGGAGGATCCAAGGCTCTTCTCCTGGCCCAGGCTCCATTGATGTATGCTCTGTCTCCTCGGCGAACCCGGTGCACTCGACCACGAAGTCGGCCAGGACCTGGGCCTTTTGTGATGACCTCGGTCGGTACGCTATGTCGAATTCGCTGAGCAACAGGGACCACTTAGCCAACCTTCCGGATGTCTCAGGTTGGGTGAGGATAGTCCTCAACGGCTAGTCCGTCACCACCACTATTGGGTGTGCTTGGAAATAGGGCCTGAGACACTTAGCAGACATTATTAATGCAAAAATGAGTTTTTCAGAGCGAGTAAACCTGATCTCTGCATCATGGAAAATTTTGTTGGTGTATTACACCGGCTTCTGAGATTTGTCCTCATCTGTGAGGACGAGAACTGAGCTGACAGCTCCCGGTGTCACCGCCAGGTACAGCAAGAGTTCCTCTCCCTCTTCCGGCCTGGAGAGCAATGGAGGGGATGCGAGGAAGTTCTTTAGCTCCTTTAAGGCTATCCTGCACTCCTCGGTCCAGGTGAAGTCGTGCATCTTGCGCAGCACCTTGAAAATTAGCAGGCAATGGTCGACCAACCTCGAGATGAATCTACTGAGGGCGGCGATGCATCCCATCAAGTGTTGGACCTGCTTCTTGGAGATCGGGTGTTTCATATCGATGATGGCCTGCATCTTCTCTGGGTTCGCTTCGATGCCCCTTCGGGTGACCATGAAGCCCAAGAATTATCCTGCTGCCACCCCGAAGGCGCACTTCGTCGGTTCAGCTTCATCTGATGCTGTCACAGGTTGTGGAAGGACTCGGTGAGGTCAGCTACGTGGCTCGAGCACGGCCTGCTCAAGATGAGCATGTCATCCACATACACCTGCATGTTGCGACCAATTTGGTCCTTGAAGACCTTGCTGACCAGGCACTGATAGGTGGCCCCCGCATTCTTCAGACTAAAGGGCATCATCCTATAGCAGTATGTCCTCTGGTCGGTGACGAAGGCAGTGTGCTCCTCGTCCTCCGGATGCATGCAAATTTGATTGTACCCGGAGAATGCATCTATGAAGGAGAGCAGCCGGTGGCCCGAGGTGGCATCCACCAGCTGGTCAATCTTCGGGAGAGAAAAGTTGTCCTTTGGGCAAGCTTTATTGAGGTCGATGTAGTCCACACAGATCCTCCATTTGCCATTATTCTTCTTGACCATCACCATATTCGCCAGCCAGCTCGGATACTGGACCTCTCGAACGAAACTAGCAGCCAGGAGTTTATCTACCTCTTCCTTGATGGCTGCCTGTCTCTCCGGGGCAAAACTCCTTTTCTTCTGTCAAACTGGCTTGTGCTTTAGGTCGTCACTCAATTTATGAGTAATGATGTCAGGGGGAATACCTGGCATGTCTACCGCCGTCCATGCGAACACATCCGCATTCGCATGTAGGAACCCCAGCAATTGGGCCCTCTCCTCCTCGGGTAGCTGGGCTCCGATCTTCACCGTCTTTGCGGGATCGTCTCCAAGCAGATAGGAAAGTAGATGCTCGACTAGGCCTCCTCTAGGGTCTTGGGTCCTTTGGTCGAGGTCGTCCGTGCTGGGATCGTCCTGAGGGACCTTGGCCCCTGGAAGAGTTTGGAAGCAATGCTGCACCGGCTGGGGCGCTCCTCTCATCTCCCCGACACCATAGGGAGTTGGGAGTTGTACAAGTTGCCTCTTGGTGGAGATGACGGCATCAAGCAAGTTGAGCCCGGGTCGACCCAATATCACGTTATAGGTAGAAGGGAGCCCTTACAATCATGAAAGTCATCATGATGGTGCTCTGCCGAGGTGGGGTTCCGGCAGTGACCGGAAGAGTGATTTCTCTTTCTACTCTCACAGAATCGCCCGTGAAACCAACAAGGAGTGTGTGCACAGGCCTAAGCCAATCGGGAGAAAGATTCATTCTAGAGAAGGCATCATAAAAAAGCACGTATTTGGAGCTTCCACTATCAACCATGATACGCTTTACAGGGTGCTTCACGATCATCATTTTGATGACCACGGCGTCATTATTTATATTTTCCCCCATCTTTCCCCTCCCTCATAAAGGGAAGTACATTCTCAGAGTCCCCTGCCCCCCGGGCCTTCTTGGACGCACACGCCGCTCCCCAGGAGATCATGCCCACTGGCTTCTCAGTGGGGCGGTTGCCGATGGCTGGAGCTGGCGGGAGAGCGACGAGCGCCTGGGACTCCACTTGAGGTCTGCCCCCCACGAACCTCTTGAGGTAGCCTCTCTTGATGAGTTCCTCAATCTCCCACTTGAGGCTGCGACATTCCTCAGTGTCGTGGCCGTGGTCGCGGTGGAAGCAGCAGTACTTCGTCTTATCATGGCCAGCGAAAGGCTTTAATGGAGGCGGGCGCCTTAGATAATCCTCGCCCTCGATCTCCATAAGGATTTTTGTCCTCCGGGCGAGGAGAGGGGTGTAGCTCCCCTCAGGGATGGGGGTCCCTCTCAGTCTTGGCCGGTCCCTCCGGGAGCTCTGAGCCTGGGATGCTGGCTTCCGGGTCCCGAACATTTCAGCAGGGGCCGACTTCTTTAGGGGTCCTCCATCGAGCTCCCACCTCGTATGGTCCGCCTCCTCGACGTGGATGTACTTTTGGGCTCGGAGAAGGAGCTCGGAGTAGGTCTTGGGGGGCTTCTTTTCCAGCGAGTAGGTCAGGCGGGAGGTGCTGAGCCTTCAGTGCCAGCAAGGCAACTGGCTCATCAAGATTGTAGATCTCCAACATGGTGGCCTTGAAGCGAGCCACGTAGTCTCGTAGGGGCTCACGGTCTTGCTACCGGATGGAGAAGAGGTTGTCTACCTCTCGTGGCAACTTTCTACAAGCATCGAAGTGAGCCATGAACTTCTATCCTAACTGGGCAAAGGAAGTGATGCTCTCCGACTCCAGACGGGTGAACCACACCAGGGCTGCCTTCCGGAGAGTAGTAGGAAAAGCGACGCAGAGAAGAGCATCGGTGGCCCACTGGACTCTCATGAGAGTCCGGTAGCTCTCCAGGTGGTCAAGGGGGTAGGTGGTCCCATCGTAAGGATCCACCTGCGGTATCCAGAACCGATGCGGGATCGGCTCCGCTTGGATTTCTTGGGAGAACGGGGGATGTGCATCATAGCCCGGTGGCTCGCTAGCGGAGCCCGGCAATGTTGGCAAACTCCGCCAGCTTGCGCTCATGTTCCTCCAGGCACCTTTCCACCGTGCACCAGACGGCTTCATCAGTAGACCCCTCTACCAAAGGAGACGGAGAAGGTGACATGGGTGCATGGCACCCATGGCGGGGGGTCTTGCTTTTCTTGCCTCGGTGGGGTCTGGGCACCTCCCGCCCGAGGTTTGGCAAGTGGCTCTCTCTATAAGCAGAGCCGGCCGTTGTCTTTTTGCCGGAGCTTGGTGGCTGCCTCGATTGTCAGTGGTGGCCCGCGGCTGCGACGGCCTTCCTAGGGGTGCGTGCTCTCTGGCTATCCCATCCCCTGCAAGTATGGCCAGACAGGTAGTTATGGCAGCATGGGGGGTGCCGTTCCGTGGTCCTCGGGTGGCTCGACGACGTCCTATGATGGCAGGGTCTGCTCCGATCTAGGTGCTCCGAGCTCGTGCAGTCACCTTGGTGGAGAAGGGAAAAGTGTGGGCCCGGTCCAGAGGGCGCACGCTCGGAGAGGCTCCACGTCGGCGGGTGAGCACTGAGCTCGACCTTAATCGCAGGGCACTAACCTCTGAGGGTCTCGCTCTTGAGGGCGGAGGATGACCCGGTCTAGAGGGCGCGTGCTCGGAGAGGCTCCATATCGGCGAGTGAGCGCTGAGCTCGACCTCGGCCACAGGGCACTAGCCTCCGAGGGTCTCACTCTGGAGGGCGGAGGATGGACCCGGTCCAGAGGGCGCATGCTCAGAGAGGCTCCACATCGGCGAGTGAGCGCTGAGCTCGACCTCAGCCGCAGGGCACTAGCCTCCAAGGGTCTCGCTCTGGAGGGTGGAGGACGGACACAGTCCAGAGGGTGCGCGCTCGGAGAGGCTCCAATCGGCGAGTGAGCGCTGAGCTCGGCCTCGACCATAGGGCACTAGCCTCCAAGGGTCTTGCTTTGGAGGGCGGAGGACGGCTCCGGCCTAGGCACCCCAAGCTCGCGGGCACGACCTGGCGGAGGATGGAGCTCGGCTCGTGGCCTTGTAGGAGCTCAACTCAGCTCAGGAAAGTGATCTAGGCTAGGGAGTCGCCTTGGCGTTCGCCGTGACGACCTCCCTCGATGTGGCGCCCGTCAGCTACCCACGTCAGCGGTCTCGCCACATCAGCGGTATACCACCAGAAGATGGCAAAATATTACAACTCGCGGGTCAAGGCATGAGCTTTCCGAGTCGGAGACCTGGTCTTGCGGAGGATGGAAATTTCGAGGCCGACCGAGCAAGACAAGCTTTTCCCAAATTGGGAAGGACCATATCGGGTCACGAAAGTGGTTCAAGCCAACACCTATCGACTTGAATTTTTGGACGGGCGACAGATGGCGCGTCCGTGGAATGTAGACAATCTTTGCAAGTATTATCAATAAAGTCCACATTTCTTCTACGAACCACTTCTGAAAGTCCGACTCCGGTCGGCAGAGGCTCTAGGGCAGCCCACTTCTGAAAGTCCGACTCTGGTCGGCAGAGGCTCTAGGGTAGACCACTTCTGAAAGTCCGACTCCGGTCGGTAGAGGCTCTAGGGTAGCCCACTTCCTAAAGTCCGACTCTGATTGGCAGAGGCTCTAAGGGCAGCCCACTTTCGAAAGTCCTACTCTGGTCGGCAGAGGCTCTAGGGCAGCCCACTTTCGAAAGTCCGACTCCGATCGGCAGAGGCTCTAGGGCAGCCCACTTCCGAAAGTCTGACTCCGGTCGGTAGAGGCTCTAGGGCAACCCAGTCCGGAAAGCCGACGGACCAATACTTAGGTTGAAATTCCTATGCTCGTTGCTTTGGCCTGAGCTACAATCCGACTGCTACCTCAACTACTTCTAGGTCCGGAAAGCCGACGGACCAACACTTAGGTTGAAATTTCTAAGCTCGTTGCTCCAGCCTGAGCTACAATCCGACCGCTGCCTCAACTACTTCTGGGTCCAGAAAGCCGACGGACCAACACTTATGTTGAAATTTCTAAGCTCGTTGCTCCACCTGAGCTATAGTCTGACCGCTGGCTCAACTACTTCTGGTCCGGAAAGCCGACGGACCAACACTTAGGTTGAAATTCCTAAGCTTGTTGCTTCGGCCTGAGCTACACTCTGACCACTACTTCAATTGCTCTTGGTCTGGGCAAGCCAACGGACCAATACTTAAAGCAGAAATCCTAAAGGAATCTAGTTCGGCCTGAGCCACTATTCGATGCTTACCCTGGAGGTCCGACCGTTTGCTCAGATCAGTCGACTAGTCCACACTTAGTGAAATTTCAGAGGGAAGAAAATGAGACATTATGAAAAAAAGTTCTTCATTACTTCCAAAAAGTTTCTTTACAAAATTGAAGGTCAGACCTTTACAAACGACTAGGTCTGACCCTCGGGAGGGTACACTATCTTCGGCCACTCCGGACCCCTCGGCAACAACAGCCACTTCGGCCCCCTCGGCCCCTTCGGCTGCTTCTGCTTTGGCTCCAACTTGGGCATCTGTTCCAGCCACTTCTACGATGGCCTCCACTGGAGCGTCGGTCGCTCGGGCAGTCAGATCCGCCGCCTCCAAGCCCTCCTCTTTCGCCGGCTTCGACGACTAAAGGAATGATAGATTGAGGTCTGGGAAGGTTGCACTAACCTTTCCCAGACACTCATCGTACCCGTAGTCGAAGCCGACAGTCCCGGCTTCGTTCATCTCCTTGGTGAAGTCCTCGGAGGCTTTATAGGTTGCAACGGCCTTCTCATCGGCCATCTTCAGTAATTCCTAGGCTGTCTTCAGCAGGCCCTTGCACCTCTCCGCCACCGCCTGGTGGCCCTATGCGCGGACCTCGCATTCGGTCAAGCACCCCTCCTCGATGGCCAGCCGATGGGTCAGGGCCTTGATCTTCTTCTTCTTATTTTTTAAACTTGCCTCTCAGTCCACCTTCTGGGCTAGCAAGTTCTCCAGCTACTTTTTTTGTTCCTCCGATTCGGCCTGTAAGGTGGACATCTCTTCGGCTACTGCCCGTAAGCCGAGCACCTCCTCCCTGGAGGCTGTCAGTGCCACCCAAGCCGTGTCCCTTGCCAGCTCTGCTACTTCGGCCCTTTGGGTCAACTGCTCTTTCAGATCGAGCAGCTCGTCCAGGCCATTGTCCATCAGCAGGTTATCTTTGACAAGCTGTCGACTGACATACACAGTCAGAAAGTCGCCACCCATGAATTCGGAGCGGAGAAATAAAAAGTGATACTTACCCCTAGAAGATGGCAGAGGGAACTCCTAACTACCTCATTCACCAACCGCTCATCATTGTCGGGGGTGGCCCTCTGAAGCAGCTCCTTAGACTTTTTAGCATCGTGCCACTTTTGGCGCTCCGCCTCATCATGAGCATCGCCGGCCCTCTCATCAACGGCTGACGGCCCCTCCTCTGCAGGAGTTCCCCTGACTGTCCGAGAGGTCGCCAAAGTCAGCCCCAATGGCGGGGATGGAGGAGCCGCGTCTGCCCCAGTCGGCATCGAAAGCCTCTCCCCCGCCCGGGCGACCGGCTTCCCGATCGAGGAGGATCGCTCGGACGCAATCACCCTTCGACATTCAGTCAATGGCACGTCGTCATCCTCCGAACCAGCCAACACCACCGTGACGGACGGTTCTACAGTCCGTTGTTTCTTCGACCTCTCAAGCGCCCGCTCTGTTGCCCGCTTCTTCGGCTCCTGGGGGGTCAGCTCCATGATATGAATAGCCCTCCACTACTCAGATCATGCCGAAAGGATCGCCCGATCTGGCTTCATCTTGCCACCTGCCAACAAACAAAGTTAAAGTAAGGTGCGGTTGCAAGGCCGATAGAAGATAAAGCAGCCGGTCTCTCTCTCTACGACTCTCGTCCTACCTAACATCGGGTGCCGGTTGAGTCCAGCCTGATGAAGACTCCCCTCGTGGAGCATGAAGCCGACGAACTTCGGATCCTCATCATCCAATTTATGGAAGTTGGCCTCGTCAACCCTCGAGACCTTCCTCCCGTTCAAAGCATTCGGCCTCGGCTCCCTCCAAGCTACCTCAAAGCCCCATGGCTCCAGGCAATCTACAAAGAAGTATTGGGACTTGCATCCATGAATGGCGGATGGAAGCCCCCTAGTATCTTCCGACCAGGGCATGGACTGAACATCCACCACTCCTGACTCCAGAAGTCCTGCTTCAACAAGAAAAAATTAGAAAACAAGGATACCCTCGGCTCAATGTCGGCCTCCCGACATAGAACCACGAAGCCGCAGAGAACCCGAATGCTATTCGGGGTCAGCTGGGAAGGGGTAATTCTATAGGTGTTGAAGACCTAGATAAAAAAGCTATGGATTGGGAAGCGGAGGCTGGCTTTCAGGCGGTCTTCATACACAGGGAGAGCTCCTATGTTTAAAGGCCCATTCACTCTACCCTCGTGATTGGAGACGGTCAGATGTAGGGTGAAGGGAATGTTATACACAATCCTAAGATTTTCGACCCTCTCTCGAGTCATGGCCGAAGGGATGTCATAAGGGCCGGGTTCCCTATGTCCACGAGCCGAACTCCGACTCCCAGAAGCCATTCTAAAGGGGGTTGGAGAAAAGAAAGAAGATGGAGGAAGGTGGAGGCGGAACTAATCTGGTTCCATGGTTCTCTAAGAGAGGCTAAAGCAATGCAAGGAGAGAGAAGGCTGCCTTCTCTTCAAGCGCAAGGGTAGAGTGAACATCCAGCCCCGGTCCAGGAGTTGACACCGCAATAGTCATAAATCTAGTATACATATCAGATATAGATTCAAAATGCAACATTTTAAATATTTTAAAAGAATAAACAAGTATATTAATTTTAGTACTTTTTACTTGAAGAGTACCCTCATGAGTAATTTCAAGTGTGTCCCATATCTCCTTCGTCGATGTGCATGTGGAGATCCTATTGAATTCATTAGAGTCCAATGCATAATAAAGCAAGTCATTGTTTTAGCATTAATTTTAGATTGCTTAATGTCATATTCATTCCAATCCTCTGCGAGCTTTGGAATGGAAATGTCATTAATTAAAATGAAAAGAATATGAGGACCATTAACTATAACTTTCCAAAGATAATAAATAATAGATTGAATATAGATGCACATGCGAGTTTTTTCTAAAAAGTGTAATTAGTGCCATTGAAAAATGATGGTTTATTAGTTGCATGTTCCATAGCAAAACAAGAACCTTCTAGGGCTGCCATGATCTTTTAACTCAAAATCATTGGACTCTTTGCAAAGAACCAAGTTTAGATACCAACGATTTTGGATTCCGGGCTTTGATACCAATTGGTTGCCCAATGATGATGCAACCCAAGAGGGGGGGGGGGGGGGGGGGAATTGGGTTTTAAAAATTATTTGAACTATTTCAATGGATATGAAACAAGTATGTGCCAATTCAAATAATGCTTATGTTTTGCTAAAGTGTTTGTGTGCTTAATAAAAATATGCAACGAAATTAACAAAGTAAATGTAAGAATAAATAAGTAATAAATAAGAGCAATCACAAATACAAGAATATATAGTAGTTCAGTACACTCTAAGGCACCTACATCCACTCTCCAAGTTTTCCTTGGGTATTTCACTATAATCACCAAGATTACAGTCGATTAGTTTTTCGGGCTCACTAATCAAAACCCAACTTATTTTTCTAGGCTCACAAGTCAAAACCCCTTATTGGTTTTATAACTTAGGCTAACAAACAACCTCCGATGGTTTTACTAGCTCACCAACAACCTATGTTGGTTTTACGGGATCACCAACAATCTCTTTGATTTTCCAAGGCTCACCAAAAACCTTGATATAACAATGTAAGAATGAAAGTAAAGAATACAATAAAGCTTTCTAAAATAAAGCAAGTATCTCTTTGAAGCCCTTGAATGATGTTGAAGAAGCTTGTCTTCAATTTGTTAAAGCCTTTGAATGAAGCTTGATGTTGTGGACTTGGATCAACTCTCTTATCTTTGGAAGCTTGAAGGCTTGAACCACTCAACTCTTGAATCCTTGAAGGATATTCAATGATCTTATCAAAGGATTTGCTTTTCCATTTGAATTTTGATATTTATATAGTTCTCCAAACCATAGATGACCATTTATGATTGTTGGAGATGAAAAACTAGCTATTCGAAGCAAGTTGGAATCAATTCTGCACTTCTAAAAAACTAGCCATTTCCAAGCATCGACACTTGAATCTGGTGAGTCGACACTTGAGTTCTTCAAGAGTCGACACTTGATTTCTGTGAGTCAACACTTGGGTCAGCTCAAGACAAAAATTCTGGATTGACACGGTTCTATATTTTTCTTGTTCTCAGGCCTTGAGTCGATACTTTGACATCTTCATGAGTCGACACTTAAGTATGCCAGTGCTAAAACTTGCTAAAACTTCTCCAAAATCAAACTTTAAGTCCTTCCAAGTCTTCCTTATATTCCAAAGTCCTTATAACATGAAATTTCATGAATTTGAAGGACTTCTTCAATTGAAATACAAGTATTTCTTCATTCAACATGGATGAGTACTAAGATCTGATAAACATACTTAAAAATATAATTAGTACTCATATATACTTAAGTATTTTGTCAATCATCAAAATCAAGACCAGAGTCAACATAATCACAACAAACCTAATATATTTTTTTGACATGGATTTCGCTTAGCATGAATGAAGGCAATTTGTAATATGCTTAATCAATTAGCATTTCCAATTTAAGGTCTAGATATAACCAAATTGGCTAGGTAAGTGGGAGACATGACGGGTTCCCCCCGTTGCTTTCCTTAGACACCAAATAAGTTGGCCAAGTCAAACAACGGAACCAACTAAAAATCTTATTCCCTTTACCTTCCAAGAACTACTTGCTTAGACACCAATTGGCTAATCAAACTCTAAATGGATTTGCATCATAATTAACTTATACTATGACTAAATATAATTTTTATGAGGGCTTTGATGGTCAAAAACACATGCTAATTAAACATCTAACATGACACATATCCCAGCAAATAAGCATATTAACCGCTAATATGCATAACCAAAGCATGATTAAAATAACTATCCATTCACCTCACTTGTTCATGGGATAAGGCCACGCGACACCCCAACACATCATAAGAGATCCCATTGAATGGAAAGAGAGAGCCTTTAAATCCTACTTAACTCCTATGACTGGACGACCATGGTGACTAATCCAATCCGAAGTAGTTACTAGGAGCATAACATATCACATATGTAATATGAACTAATTATGCAAGAGTCATAGCAAAGCAAGTAATTAACACTAAAAATGACTACTAATTGCATAAATCAAGCTTGCTCTGGTACCACTATTGGACTTCAGGCTAGCATAGCAGAAGACTTGATTTCAAGATTTTCATTATTGGAAATCCTAATCGACCGAAACCCTAAACCCAAGGACCACTTGACCATGACAATTAATGAATCATAATTTAGGATTATAGAGGAATACCTGAAGCGCTATACTCCTTAATTTCCACAAGGCATATAAGTGTATGCTCTCTAGAGGTGATCCATACAGGAACCAAACCAAGAAAGCACTCCTACGAGCTTGCTTATTTGACCCTTCAAATAGAAGGAGTCCCCTGGATGAAAAGATTCTCTTAACATGTCATTCATGCACCAAGAGACATATATATGTCTCTTCATTTTTCCAGTATTATTCCCACTTGCCATGTGGTATGTAACCAATCATAAATTGGCTAAGGGGCATGGGATTCCAAGGGATGTATCGAAGAAAATAAAAGCCTTCAAATAGAAGGACTTCTGGATTTTAAATCTGCACCAAATATGAAGGGACTAAAAGAAATAGATAACAGGTGGTTTGACATGATCCTACACTAGGCATGCAAACAGCTGCGGGAGCAGAATGGATTTTAAAACTTTTTTAAAAAATCGCGCAACGAAAAACTGCTCCGCCCAGAACCTAATCTATTCATGTTGCATGTAGGCATGTAGCATGATATAAAAATATTTACAAAAACTTAAACAAATAAATCTATTTATGCATGATTAAAAAAATAATTTTCCATACCCTTATTCCGCCTGGAATAACTCTGGAATAAACTTGGAATAGGCTGGAATAGCTGGAATAAAACTATTCCAGCCTTCTTCTTCCTTGGGGGCGTGGGATGTCCTGTTTTGGGCTTTCAAAACGTTGTCCAAACACCACCTTCCGGACCTCCGTTTGTGCCCAAATCGAAGCAACAGCAAGGAGGTTGGATCTTCTTCGATTTTCAACCAAAATCTGCAAAGAAAAAATCACTAAAAGACCTCTACCAATTCACCGAAAGCTTACTGCCAAAAATCTGCTGCAGGAAAAATACCAGGCTTCTTTAGATTTTGAGTAGCAGCAGCAAACGGGGTTCGATTCTCTTGCTCCTAGGAGTAAAGGGATACTCCCTCTAGAGGGGAGACATGCCCAGGGCTCTCGGATCATCCTTCTCGCGCGGTGCTAGCTACTAGAAGGGATGTTGGTCATGGTGGGTAGCAGCAACACTGGTTTCCTGCAGCATTAGGCTTGAGCACAACAATCAACGAGGAATCAAGCTTGTAACTCTCCCTAAATCACACCAAAACTCATCCCCAAGAGCACCGGATGGAAGCAAGGATTAAACTCTCAAAAATGGGAGAACTCTCGGCCTCTCAAACAAGAACAACCCCAGACAACCTATTTGCTGTTGCACGGTTCGTTGAAACAGAGCCTGCTGTATTTAAAGACAGCAGAGGGAAGAGGGAGAGGCTGGGAGACGAAGAGGACTCAAGAGGCTGCCATTCTCTCAATAAATCAGCAAATAAAAGAGAGTTTAAAGACAGCGGGTGGAGGGAGAGAGAAGACGCTGTCGTTTGGCCTCCATCGAATGGAATTCCTTCCAGCAAATCACCGTGTAAAACGGTCAAGCGGTAAAAAGAAAATACCGGTTCAATAAATCGGTCCAATCCCATTCAAAACCAAGTGGTTCAATCCAATTGAACCGGTTCAGGAATATTCCAAACCCAATTAAATTGGTTCAATGGATTAAAATTGGTTCACAACCAATTGAAGGCCGAAACGAGCTCCGAATCAGTTCAAAACTGATTCAGAAAAAACCTGGTGCAGTCATGGTCAACCCGGAACAAATTTCAGTTGACAGAGATAAGGGCAAGACGGAAAAAAGAGTGCTCAAAAATATCGTGACCATAAAATCGAGATGAGACCCAATCGTAATCGGTATCCGGATCAGAGAGTAATTCTCTATGACGTGTGACCTCATAGGTTCGAACCTAAATGGTAGCACTAGAACAATTCTAGTACGAGCACAGGAAACCATCTAGCAATGGGTCCCGGCGTCCGGATAGGTCGAAGATGCAGGAGCAAACTATCGAACCTCTGGCATATGGTTACCGTATAATTCATCCCTTTGACCTATAATGCTCAGGACGACTGAGATTGGGCTGCCAACTCAGACTGAGTCAGTCCACTACGTGTCTCAACCTCGCAAGCCTAGTGACTCTTCACTAGGACTACCCCGGCCGAGGATTTGCTAAATTGAGATACTGCGAGACATTCAATCCAAACTGTTTGGACAGGTCTATTCCATCTTGGTCCATCACTGCTCCACAAGTACTTGCCTGTATTCAGAATCCTTCCATCACCGGATTAGAAATCCAGGTAGTCCGGCATTAAAGCACAGGGAGTTGCTTGCAAGCTACCATGATGACCTCAGGTCAGAGGGACACATATACCCATATCCAATCATGAGTATCCCTTTGGCAGAAAGGGGCTACACGGAGTCACGTTCAATGAGATATCACATATCCCACTTGCAGATCACATCAGTGTCACCACACTCATTTGGTCAAGAGGACAACCAAACGATGTGAACTACGACAACCTATACTTGACATATTGCCGTCCAGTACAATATATCCTTTGGTTGTGAACAGGGTTTAAGGACCACTGATACATCCTCTCTGTATCGAAGTCAATGTAGTTCTAAGGACTTCATCACATGGAAAGAGTTCATTTCAGGAAAATTTAGTATGTGATGAGCTGCCAAAATAATATTTTATTAATTCATAAAAAGAGTACAATACTGAGCACAACCGCCTACAACCCAAACGATTGGCTTTGGGACACAATTCCCAACAGGGATGCATCCCTTCATTATGCGTGCCATCCATTTCCATGCCAAATCCTTCTTTTGACCAGTCAAGCCCAATCCAAATGAGCATGGGGATAAGGGAGAGGGTCCTTGTGTTTATCTGGAATAGGTAATTAAGTGGAAGAAGGACTCTTGGTCCTTCTACACACCTTAATCTTTGCACATGCCAAGCTTGGCGCCAAGAGTCTGTTGCCCAGAGATGATGATGCAACCCAAGAGAGGGGATGAATTGGACTTTAAAACTTTTTTGCAATACTTCAAATAATATGCCAATTTAAAACATGTATTTGTGAGCATGATAATAAAGTGCAGCAAAAATAAAAAAATAAATAAAAGAATAAAAGCAATTATGAACACATGAAGATTTATAGTGGTTCGGTGCACTCCAAGGCACCTATTGGGAATTGTGTCCCAACTAGGATTTATATGGATTTATATAAATTGACTCAACCAAGGTTGGCAGTCTAACCCTAGATCATCCTGAGCATTGGAGGTCAAAGGGATGAATTATACGGTAACCGTATGCTAGAGGTTCGATTGATTGCTCTCGCATCTTCGACCTATCCGGATGCCGGGACCCATTGCTAGATGGTATCTTATGCTGGTACTGGAATTGTTCCAGTGCTACCGCCTAGGTTTGAACCTATGAGGTTACATGCCATAGAGGATCTCTCCCTGATCCAGGTATCGATTAATGATTAAAAATCATTTCGGTAACGATTTGATTGAGCATTCTTTGGATTGACCCGGTTTTGGGTCGATCAGAATTTGTTTGGATCCACCGGAAATTGTTTCTGGGTGACCGGGACTTGACCAAGCCTTTTTATTAATTAGATTTTGATCTAATTATGTTGTGAACCGGTTTTGAACCGGTTTGGGATTTTTTAAACCCATTGTGAACCGGTTTGAACCATCCACACGGTGTCTAAGGCTTGGGCGAATAGGGGTTTATAAGTGTCTCTTCCTCTCCCGTATGCATTGGTTTTGGCCAGAGTTTAACCTCCGTTTAATGATTCTTAACTGCTGTGTTGAAGATGAATATCATTCATCCTGAAACCTGCTGCCACTTTGAATTCCCAGCAATTCTCCTAAGCTTCCATATTCACCATTTTTATTGTTTTCCCACTGGATAAATTTCTGGGCGGTGTAAAAGCTAAGGGCTGAAAAAATGTTGATTGTCTTCTTCCTTAGAGAGCTTCCACATACTTTCCATCGGTGATTTTGGAGCTGGGTTCTCGTGAGAGATTGGGAGAGAAAGAGTTCCCTAATCTCCTGTTTAGTTAGTGCTCAATTGGTGGAGGATAGTTCTGTTTTGGAGAAAATGAATCACAGAATAGAGAGTTCTATTTTTCTTCCTCCCTCTCACCAATTCAAGGACCTTCCAGTGACTAGCATCATGCGAGAAGCCGGATCAGAGGAGGCCTAGGTGTGTCCCCCCTCTTGAGGGTGCTCCTTTGAGCATCTGTGAGCCGAATCAACCACCCTTGCTGCTGGTTTTTGGTTTGCTCTGTTTTGGGTGTAGGTTCTAAAATTCCTGGGTGTAAGGACTTCGGAAGCGTTGGATGATCTATCCAATACCTCTCCATTGAAGCAACTCCTGTCAAGACTTTCCCTTGCTGTTGTTGCAGGAGAAGAGATCAACGTATTGCTGCTTTGGTTTGAGTTTGCTACTATTAAAGAAAAGAAGAAATCAACGTTCCAAAAGGTTGCTGGAAGAAGAAGACTGGAATAAAGTTATTCCAGTTTTTCCAACTATTCCAGTATTATCCCTACTTTATTCTAAGTGGGAATATAAGGTAAAATTTCTGGTTTTAATTTTCATGCATGCCTAGATCTAAGTTTATTAAATTGGTTATAAATATTACATGCCCATTTCATGCCTTCTTTTATTTATACATGCATCTTGAATATGTTAGATCCTGTGCTTTAAAATTGTTTTAAAATACATACATGCTCCTTGTGCTGTTGCATACTTAGTATAGGCACTCGCAACCCCATTTTCTTTCAGTGGTATCAGAGCACTAGGTTCAGGTGTAACATATCTTGATTGCATGTATAGTAGATTAAACTGTTTAATCTTTTGGTATGTATTTGTATCTTAATCATAGGGTATGATTAGGGAGTACTTTTAGGAACCTAGTTGAGACCTTCACCATGGTCGTGTGTCTTTGGCACGATGCGATTCATCTATGTTAGCCTCTTCAAAAGGATCCTTTAAGGAAATCAAAGGAATTAAAATTGTTTTAATTCAGATACATTTTTGGCATGTCTTATAATTTCTTTTTGGCCATGTAATATTTATAAAACTAGATATGATGCATGATATGATGATATGTAAAAGGAGTTTTACATGTTTTAATTAAAATTATTTTTAATTAAAATATTGGCTTATATTCAAACAATTTTGAATTGTATGATTAAATTAAATGACAAGTTATCTTAGGATTTATGAAACCTAATGTCATTTAAATAAGCCAATTGGGTTAATTGGGTTAGCTATCTTTTTGGGTCTATATTTTGGGTTAAACCTATGTTTAGTTGAACTGGATAATAAGAAGACTAATCAAAAGTTGATTAAGGTCCTTCTTTTAAAACTATCTAATAGATAGATAAGTTAGTCCATTCATCTAAAATGGATCTAATTAGTGGCTCCATGGAAGCCCGAGTCTTTAGGCTAGTCTGATCGGGTCTGGTAAACCGATTGGTGTCGAGGTAGGTTTGGCATTGTGATCATGGTTGTATGAGGCTGCCTCTTTCCTGGCTAACTTGGTTGGTGTCTAGGAAAGATGGTTAATGGTGGATACTCACCCATGATCTCACCTACCTGGCCAGTCGTGTCAACCAGAACTGATTAGAAAAGCTCATTGACTCGAGTTAACCCATGTCACCCAGGTTGATCAGTCTGACTGATCGGTAGGTGCCCATGGATCAATTGTTGAATTGGTTCAACCCTCCTAAAAACTGATTTGTTCAGTGGGAGGATGATCCATGTTCTTGTCTTATTCATCTATCATAATCTAAAATCCTCTAAAATTATTAGGTCCTGAAAAAGACTAAGTCAAAGAGTTGACGACGTCTTAGCCTCCCATTAAGTGAGTTAGTAATGTGTCCTTTAACTTGGTGTTCATCAACAGTTCTATAGAATGGGTGTGCATCCGGTTACTAGAATTACTCTTTCATAGATGATGGTTCAGTGCAACCTTCTTAACGGTGATCAGGTGAGCCGGCCATAGTCAGGCTTGGTCATTCGTTGGATGGAAGTATTGGATTTATCATATTAATGGTTGGACCTAACCGGAGACCCACAATAGGAGGCCCCTAGGCCGATTGGGATGCTCTCTATGGCAAAATAAATTACTGGAAGTTGCTTAGGGAAGCAATTGGTTGGTGAACCTACCTTTAGGCAATATGGGTGAGCTGGCCATAGTCGGGCTCATACATGGTCTATTGGATTTCAGTACCCACTTTGAAATAGTGATTTCATGGATTGGAGTTAGAGGCTCCCAATCTGAAAAATTAGTGGGAGAGACCTTTAGACTAAAGTCCAAGTCTTTTGATTAATTAATTAATTCATACTCTAATATGGTCTTATTTTTCCTTTCAGATGTCTTCAAATCTTTCGCTCCGGTCACTTCTCGATAATGAGAAGTTGAAGGGTCACAACTTCGATAGCTGGTATCGAAAGTTGAAGATTGTCCCGGAGTATAAACGGATCCTTTATGTGATAATGGATCCTGCACCTGAAATCCCTTCTGCTAATGCTCGGAGTTCGGTCAGGGACACTTATCAGAAGTGGGTTTCTGATCGAACTACTGTTCGATGCATTATGCTAGTGGCAATGAACAACGAGTTCAGTCGCAAGTTCGAGGAGGCCTAACCTGATGAGATTCTTCAAAAGTTAAAGGAATCTTTTGGCACGCCGGACGATATAAAGCAGTACAAAGTATCTTGTGCTATCTACAATGCCAAGATGTCGAATGGTGGTTCTGTCACTGATCATGTAATGTACATGATCGAGCTGATTAAAAAGTTGGGCAAGCTCGGATGTCCCTTGCACGAATAGCTCGGCAAGGATACGATTTTGAATTCTCTGCCCTCTTCCTATCTTAACTTTCTCGACCATTACAGAATGAACAAGCCTGCAGTCAATTACCATGGTTTAATGGGATTACTGCAGACTTACGAGAAAGACCACCAACTGAACAAGGGGGTGGTGAATTTAGTGGGAGGTTCAAGAGATCGTCGTCCCTTTAAGAAAGGAAAGAATAAAAGGAAGGGAAAGAAGGTGCTGAATACTCCTGGCCCGAGTCAGACCAGGAAAGTAAAAGCTGACCTGTCTAATGCAGAGTGCTTCTGCTGCAAGAAGCGGGGACACTGGAAGAGGAACTGTCATCTTTACCAAGCGTCCCTAGATCCGAACAAGCCAAGAAAGGGAAAGCAGCAGACTGTTGGACAAGGTATTTATATGATAAAACTGAAAGGATTATGCCCAGGCCAATCAAAATGTTGTATTTCGATGGGATTTTCTTTTGTATCCCAAACCAGTGTATTGACATTATCAATTAATAAAGGCATTTTATTTTCATCATACGCTGTGTCTTATTAATTTTATTAAGATATGATGAATCCCATAGATTAGGGCTATGGTTCTAGGATTATTATGAGATCATACCAGTGAGACCTAAAGCCTTAAAACCCTAATCTAGAATATTCCTGGTCTATGCGATATTGAGTAGGGTATCAATGTTTCTGGTAAGACCAGCACATCCTATGTAAGCTTGGTGAAAAGGGTGACTGATCTCACAGTCACTTGTGTTTGACACTAATACTAGGATGTGGGTGCTCATTAGAGAATGAGTTCACTGAATGGATCCAACTTGAGAACATCTAATGGAACCTTATCTGTTTGTCAATAGATAGTTCTCATAGTGGGAGTAGTGCATGTGGTCCTTTGACCTGAGACTGCCATGGTACCTTGTATGCATGAATCCATACTTTGATTCACACTCAATCATGACACTAAGTCATGCATGGGGTGATACTGGGTATGGTGGATTGCATATGGAGGTTGTGAGTAGGTCAAAAAGGAATCGATCAACCCTAGTAAGAGGGAAGCACATCCAGATGATTTCAATCAAATGAAGATTCGGAAAATCTTTGATCAAAGTATGAACATTAAAAATAGTTTCTAATGGTTCATTAATGAATCATCATTATCAGATTGAGCAAGGAATGAATATGAAATTGGATTTGACAAGTATCCATATCCATAGTCATATTCAGGGTGCAAGTTGATCGAAGGACTGAAATGCCCGGTAACTCACCACTGAAGGATATTTTGATAAATCCACCAAAATTCCTCATCTTTCGGGTAGGCATGACACGTTGTTAGACATCAATCTTGTCTTGTAGGTCTTCATGAACCAATTGATTTGGTTTCATGAGTCAATTCAATGTGTGACTCGAATTGGACAATTATGTGAGCCAATTTGACCTAATTAGGTCAATCAGGTTCGATCGGATCGAATCGGCTCAAACCTAAATCTACTGCTGGCTAGATGTGGAACCCAATGGGTCACACACAATAGAGACTTGGCCAAGGAAGTCATCATGATTTAATTAGGGTCATAGGATCCTAATTGGTTAGCCATATTACATACTAGCATATGTAGGCTAACCAAATTCCTAACCCAATTGGATTGGATCCAGTTGCTTGCTAATTGGGCTAACCTAATTATGAAAAATCTAAATTAGATTGAGTCCTAAGTGGGGCTAGCCTAATCATAGCAAAATCTGATTTTAATTTGGATTTAAGGGCATTTTAGGTGCCATACATGAAGAGTCCCAATGGCATGGGACTCTTGGAACCTAAATGATACCTTAACTTCAAAAGGGCACAGAATAAGCTATAGATCTCTGATTTGAATATAATTTATATGGTCAGAAAGAAAATTTTATTCTCTTTCCAATGACACCCATATTGCCTATATTTTGACTGGTCAACATTCTTTGAAATTTGCATGGAAGAAGGATGGCGCGCGTGGTGCATGAAGAGTTGCAATCTTCATGTGGCACACGGTTATGATGGAGAGTCCTTCTGCTATCAGGACTCTTCAAAATCTCCGATGTTTAGAGATTGAAGAGGCACCTCTTGGCTTCCTAGGGACCGGTAATTGACATGTGGCAAGTGAGAATTCATCCAGATAAAAGAAGGGATGTGAATAAGGCCTTCGGTGCATGAATGGGCTTATTAGATATGATTTTTCAAGCCAGATAACTTCTCTTCGGTCTTGAAAAATCATATCTGATAAGTTGATGGGAGGACATATCACACGCCCCTCTTGTATCTATAAATAGGGGGCAGTGAAATGAGTCTGATATAAGAATTCTATCGAAGTATTATTCTGAGTGTCTCTCTCTCCCTCCTTTCTTTAAGACAAGACCGTCTTGTTAAGACAAGGTCTTTTCTAATAGGACAAGGCTTTGTTTTAGGATATAAGCCTAAGGGGTCCTAGAGGAGGGTTGTCCTAAAACCAAGAGTGGTTTAGGAGAGTATCTTTAGTGCCCTACAGTAGGACAGGGTGTCCTACAGTGGTCAATAGACCAAAGGCTGTCGAAAGAGTTTCACTTCTCCAAGCAACTTGAAGAAGGAGTTCTTCCTTGGTCCGAGTTTTGGTGGATCACCGTTGGAGGGCGAACATTTGGGCGCCTGGTGGAGAAGAAGGCTGAATCAGGGTTTTCTTCATCAAATTGGATACTAGCGATTCAAGTTTGTGCCTAAACTCTAGTTTATATTATATATGCATGTTTGTGTGTTTTAATTCCTAGTAAGGAGGTCTTGGGTTAAGGGTTTGGTAGTGGTTTCATAATAAATTTTTGAAATCCACGCTCCCTGGTCTCCAAAACCCTTACAAAAACCTTGTAATTTCTCTATTTGTGATACTACTAACTGGGTATTGGATACCGGTAGTCCTTTTCATGTTTGTAATTCGTTACAGGAACTGCAGGTTAACAAGAGATTCAAGGATGGGGAGCAGTTCTTGAGCGTCGAGAATGAAAATCGTATTCCAGTACTGGCGATCGAAGTTCTGAGTCTTGTCTTTGAGTCCTGTACTATCGAGTTAGTCGACTGTCATTACTGTCCTAGTTTCATTATGTGCATAATCTCTATAGGCCTTTTGGCCAATTATGGTTTTGAACTATCAATAAAAGGAGATATTTACCAAGTTATTTTGAATAACTCTGTGATAATGAAAGCTAAATTAAATAATGGCATTTATGTACTGTCACAGCCTGTTAATGTAATGTACACATCTAGCAAATACCCAAGGTTAGTAAATGTCAGTGATCTGTATCTTTGGCACTGTATGCTAGGTCATGTAAAACAGAGTAGGATAAACAAGTTGCGAGGAGAAGGTCTCCTCAAGGTCAATGATTCTGAATTACTACCTACTTGTGAATCCTGTTTACTTGGTAAAATGACCAAGTCACCTTTTACTGAAAAAGGTGAACGACTTACAGAACTTCTAAGTCTCATACATACTGATATATGCGGACCCATGATAGTTAGTGCCAGAGGTGGATACAGATATTTCATTACATTTATAGATGACCTTTCAAGGTTCGATTATGTCTTTTTGATGAGACATAAATCTGGGTCGTTTGAAATGTTCAAACGATATCGTAATGAAATAGAGAAACAAACTGGAAAAAATATTAAAACCCTTCGATCCGATCGAGGCGGTGAATACCTATCTGGTGAGTTTTTGACATACCTTGAGGAGAATGGGATTCTCTCTCAGTGGACACCTCCAGGAACACCACAGTTGAATGGTGTGTCCGAAAGGAGGAATCGACTGTTGGACATGGTTCGATCCATGATAGGCTTTGCAATTCTGCCGCTATCCTTTTGGGGATATGCACTTGAAACAGTTTGTTACTTGTTAAATAATGTTCCGAGTAAGTCTGTTGTCTCCACTTCATATAAGATGTGGACTGGACATAAGCCCTCAATCTCATACCTTCAGTGTCCAGCTTATGTAAAGCATTTAGACTCATATAAACTTGGTCCTAGGTATGATCCGTGCCTGTTTATTGGTTACCCTAAGAAAACCAAAGGGTATTTCTTCTACTTGGAGGATGAACAGAAAGTGTTTGTCGCTCTTAGGGCTATCATTTTGGAAAATGAGTTCCCTGGAGAAGGGACTGTAGGCCTCTAAGATTGAACTTGGTGAAGTTCAGCCAGTAGAACCTGCACACTCTAAGGACATCATAGAACTGGCTGTGATTGGATCACACCCGGAACCCATTATTAGAAGATCCGGTAGAGTACCGCGTCAGCCGGACAGATACTATGGTTTCTTGGTCCGGGACGGCGATCCCATTAAGCTCGATGAGAACAATGAGGATCCAATCACCTATATGGATGCACTTCAGAGATTTGACTCTGAGGCATGGCTTGGAGCCATGCGATCCGAAATGGAGTCTATGGAGATCAACAATGTATGGACATTGGTTGATCCACCTGAAGGGATAAAACCCATCGGGTGCAAGTGGATCTTCAAGAGAAAAAGGGACACAGATGGGAAGGTGGAGGGAGACCTATAAAGCCCGTTTGGTTGCCAAGGGGTATCGTCAGTGATATGGTATCGATTATGACGAGACTTTCTTCCCTGTGGCAATGCTCAAGTCCATTCGGATCATGCTTGCTTTAGCAGCATATTTTGATTATGAAATCTGGCAGATGGATATCCGAACCACTTTCCTAAATGGGGAGCTGTAAGAGGAGGTGTATATGATATAGCTTGAAGGGTTCACATCCTCAGATGAATCAAAAGTATGCAAGTTGCAGAGGTCCATTTATGGATTCAAGCAAGCATCTCGAAGTTGGAACTTACGGTTTGATAGGTGTATCAAATCGTATGGCTTTGTTAGGAACGGAGAAGAACCGTGCATCTATAAGTGGGTTAATGATTCTGTGATTGTATTCCTGGTACTGTATGTTGACGACATTCTCTTAATCGGGAATGACATCGTAGCATTACAAGGAATAAAGGTCTGGTTATCATCTCAGTTCTCTATGAAGACTTGGGTGAAGCTTCTTACATACTGGGTATGAAGATCTATAGAGATAGATCTAAGAGGCTTTTGGGATTGTCCCAGTCTACGTACATTGATACCGTGCTGAAACGGTTCAGCATGAAAAATTTCAAGAAAGGCTATCTTCCGATAGGTTCTGGAATTACTCTTTCCAGGAAGAATTGTGCAACAACTCCTGAGGAAAGAGAGTGCATGAGTAGAGTACCTTATGCTTCTGCAGTAGGCTCTATCATGTATGCTATGACATGTACTAGACTAGACATGGCATACTCACTAGGAGTAGTGAGCAGATACCAGTCTCACCTAGGTGAGGTGCATTGGAAGGTAGTTAAGTCTATCCTAAAGTATTTGAGAAATACTAAAGACCAATGGCTAATTTATGAAGAATCTGACTTGAAACTTGTGGAATATACTGACTCTAGTTTCCAGTCAGACAGAGATGATAGCAAGAGTATTCAGGATTTGTATTTATCCTAAATGGAGGAGTGATATACTGAAAAATTTTCAAGCAGGCGATAGTTGCAGACTCGGTATGCGAGGCAAAGTACCTTGCAGCATCAGATGCAGTGAAGGAAGCCATGTGGTTGCGGAAGTTCCTTGGAAAGCTAGGGGTGATATCTTTTCTAGATGGTTCTATTCCAGTGTACTATGACAGCACTGGAGCCATTGCTCAAGCTAAGGAGCCGAAAGCACATCACTGTATCAGCATATTCTGCCACGTTACCACCTCGTACGAGAGATCGTAGAATGAGGCGACATCGATCTTATGAAGATCGATGGAAAGGAAAATCTGGCCGACATTTTTACTAAAGCCCTCGGAATAAAAGAGTTCGACTTTTGTAAAAGGGAAATGGGTATTAGATACTATTCTGATTGGCTTTAGTACAAGTGGGAGTTGTTGGAAATTGTGTCCCAAAGCTAATTGCTTAGGCTGTAGGCGGTTGAGCTGAGTATTGTACTCTTTGTATGAATTAATAAATATTATTTTGGCAGCTCATCATATTTTGACTTTTTCCTTTAATGAACTCTTTTCATGTGATGAAATCCTTAGGACTACATTGACTTCGATATAGAGAGGATATATCGAGTGGTCCTTAAACTAGGTTCACGACCAAAGGATACATTGTACTGGACGGCAATGTATCAAGTGTAGGTTGTTATGGTTCACATCGTTTGATTGTCCTCTTCACCAGAGTGTGGGGACACTGATGTGATCTGCAAATGGAATATATGATATCTCATTGAACGTGACTCCGTGTAGCCCCTTTCTGCCAAAGGGTTGCTCACGAGAACACCCCATACATGACTCTTTATTATGAATGAGTATGAACCAATATATGGCTTTATGTGCATAAAGAATCATGGTGATCTCAGGTCTAAGGATCACTTGCACAACTCCCACTATGAGAACCATCTTTTGACAAGTAGTAAGATTCCATAAAATGTTCTCAAGGTGGATCTGTTCAGTGAACATATCCTAATAAGCACCCACATCCTTGTATAATATCCCTACATAAGTGACTGTGAGACCAACCACCCTCTCCATCGAGCATACATATATGTGCTAGTCTTTCCAGAAATATCGATCCTTGAATTGATGATCCAATGACTAGGAACATTTTAGATTTTTATAGAAACTTAGGTCTCACCATTATGATCTCCATCAAACCCTAATTTCATTGCCCTAACCTATGGGATTCATCATAATCTTGATAAGAAGTAGCAGTTTGATGAATCAATAATTACCTTTTATTAATAAATAATATCATACATGAGTTGAAAGATTATAGAAATGCTCATACAAAGATTAGCTTTTAGGGCACAATTCTTTCAATCTCCCTCTTGCACTAAAGCCAATCACCCTTATATCTTACACCATACAATCTAAGTGGCGATCAAACTGCTACTATATAGTGCTTTAGTGAATGGGTCTGCTATTCTATTCTTTGTATCTACTCATTCGATAACAACATCATATCTTTCTATGTTCTCTCGAATGAGGTGGAAGCATCTTAGGATGTATTTGGTCTTTTGATGAGACCTCGATTCCCTAGCTTATGCAATAACTCCAGTGTTATCATAATAAAGTTGCACTGGTTGTTGTATAGCAGGAATCACATCCAATTTCATGATAAATTTCTTCATCCACACAGCTCCCTTTGTGGCTTTAATTAAAGCATGTACTCTACCTCAATGACTGATTCAGCTACAGTTTGCTGCTTTATACTCTTCCAACTCATTGCACCATCATATTATTAGTATAAGTGGATCCTAGGTGGTGGGCCCAATGCATGCAATTTGAAAATTTTTCTAAAAAGCATGGCACAGTGGAAGATGATAAAACTATTTTATCAATATGTTAATCAAATTAACAAAGGCCCTGACATGGATCTTGATGCATCTAGAGAAATGCAAGTATGAAATCAAGCATGCATTGCATGAAATTCAGAACTATTCTAGATTCACATAATGATGTAGTAGATAACAATAGGTCAAACATATAATCTAAAAGCATACCTCAGTGACAATCACTAGGGCTGCTCCAACTGTAGGAAGAATACCAGCTCTGCGAGCAGCACATGCGTACTACCTCTATAAGTTGTTCACACCGGGGTACGGGATTCCTCCTCCTTCCTTTGAGGTGCTAGCCTCTTCAAAAATAGTGTCGGTAGCAGGGACTCTTTCTTTAACTCCTTGAAGAATCACGGACTGTTTCTTTAACTGCTGGTGAAGCAGAGATGGAATGAGATTCTTGAGAACCCTTCCCAACTCTCTGTCCCAAACATTCAACAGAAGGTATGCACTCAAGAATCCCTCCCAAAACTCAATCCCTACTCTGAGAACTCTAAGGGATCAAGGAAAAGCTCTGGCCAAAAGAAGAATTAGCAGAGTTTCTTGATCTTCCTCTCTATTCTTTAGCTAGCAAAAGAAAAAACCAGATAACTAAATGTGAACCTTTCACATTCAGATTAAAATTAAATGGAGACTTGAGACCCTTGGGATTCAGGGAAGTTACAAGCCCCTTGGAATTCAGCAACAGCAGCTATTAAAACCTTGAAACACCCACCATTATGTACCACAATAGTTGCAGGCATTAATGAAGCAATTTTGATTTTGAGCATAGCCCGTCAGTCGAGTCGACTCGATTGGCAATTTGACAACTCCTTGTCAAACAAGTTCGGAACGATTTTCAATCATTTCCAAGCTAACAAATCAAGAAGAAACCCCATGGTGTGTGACCTTGTAGGTTCAAACACTAAACCGGTAGCACAAGAACATTTCTAGTACTAGCCAAAATCACCAACTAGCAATGACACCCAGTATCCGAATAGGTTGAAAGTTGTAGAGAAATAAGAATTTGTCAAACATGGAATATCACTGAACTTGTTTATTTGATCTCCTAATGCTCTAGATGGCTTAGGGTTAAACTGCCCAACCCTAATCAGTCCATCTTAATATGTCTCAAACAAAGAATCCCTATAACTCCTTACAAGGAATGTCCTAACCAAGGTCTTTCTCAATTGAGTCATATTAAGCATTCAATCCAAACTATTTGGAGAGATCAATCCTATCTTGATCCTACTATCGCTATACAAGTACTTGACTGTACCCAGCAACCTTCCATCACCGGATTAGAAATCCGGGTAGTCCGGCACCTAAGCATAATGAGTTGCTTGTAAGCTACCAAAGTGATCTCAAATCTAGGAAATAATTCATGTCCACATTCTAATGCAAAACTTCTTTTTTACAGAAAGAGAATCTTGCATGAGGGCTATGTTCAATGAAGCGTCAAACACAATACCTGATATCATGCCAGCATCTCCATGCTACTTGGTTAAGAGGACAACCAATAGACATGACATCAACAACCTACTCTCGACACACCATCATCCTGAAATAGTGTATCCTTTGGTTGCAAACAAGTTTATGAACTGCACGACGCATCCTCTCTACATCGCATACAAGGTAGCTTAAAGGACATCATCACACAAGAGTTCAATTAGGAAAATGTCATGTGATGAACAACCAAAATAAACTTTTTATTCAATTCAATAATTCATATATATATATACATGAGTTATACAATCATTTACAACCTAGATGATTGGTTATGGGACACACAATTCCCAACAACGACTACATGGACTAAAGCTAATCGAAACAAAATCTGATTCCCATCTTCCATTTACAGTCATCGGACTCTTACATTCCAACATCTTTAGTGAAGGGGTCGACCAAGTTCTCCTTACTATCGATCTTCAGAAGCTTGATGTCACCTCGTTCAATAATCTCCCGGACAAGATGATGATGACACAGAATATGCTTTGTCCACTGATGTGATTTCGACTATTTGGCTTGATCTATGGCTCCAGTACTATCACAATATACCAGATAGGACCATCCAAGGAAGGTGCCACTCTCAGCTCACCTAGAAACTTTCGTAACCATAGCTTCCTTTGTTGCATCCGATGTTGCAATATACTCTGCTCGCAAATAGAATCGGCCACTGTATATTACTTGGAACTCTTCTAGCAAATAGCTCCACCATTGAGGATAAATATAAAACCAGATATACTCTTGCTATCATCACTATCCAACTAAAAACTGGAATCAGTATATCCCACAAGTTTTAAGTCAGAATCTCCATAAATAAGCCATTGGTCCTTAGTATTTCTCAAATACTTAAGGATGTTCTTAACAACTTTCCAATAAGCTTCAATTAGGTCAAACTGGTATCTGCTCACTACCCTTAGTGAGAATGCTATATCTGGTCTAGTACATAACGTGGTGTGTATAACAGAACCCACTATTGAAGCATATGGAATCCTACTTATACGCTCTTTTTTCAAGAGTTGTCGCACAATCCTTCTTAGAAAGAGTAATTCCATAACCTATCGAAAGATAGCGCCTTTTGGAATTCTCCATGCTAAACCACTTCAATACAGTATCTATGTACATAGATTAGGACAGTCCTAGGAGCCTCTTAGATCTATCTCTATAGATCTTCATACCTAGTATGTATGAGGCTTCACCCAAGTCTTTCATAGAGAATTGAGAAGAAAGCCAGACCTTTATTTCCTGTAATGCTAGAATGTCATTCCCGATTAGGAGAATGTCATCCACATACAAAACAAGAAATACAACTACAGAACTGTTTACCCATATATATACACAAGGTTCCTCTCCATTCCTAACAAAGCCATACATCTTGATACACTTATCAAAGTGCATGTTCTAACTTCGAGAAGCATGCTTCAGTCCATAAATGGACCTCTAAAGCTTGCACACTTTAGACTCGTCTATGGATGTGAACCCTTTAGGTTGCATCATATAAACCTCCTCTTCTAGCTCACCATTTAGGAAAGCTGTGTTAGAACATCCATTTGCTAGATTTCATAGTCTAAATGTGCTGCTATAGCAAGCATAATGGACTTGAGCATTGCTACAGGAGAAAACATCTCATCATAGTCAATAACATAATGCTGATGATACCCTTTGACAACCAGATGGGCTTTATAGGTCTCCACCTGCCCATCTATGCCTCGCTTCCTCTTGAAGATCTACTTGCACCTAATAGGTTTTATCCCTTCAGGTGGATCAACCAATGTCAATACATTATTGATTTTCATGGACTCCATTTTGGATTTCATGGCTCTCAGCCATGACTCAGAATCGACCTTAACATGGCATCCATATAGGTGATCGGATCCTCGTTGTTCTCATCGAGCTCAACAAGATCACCATCCCGGACCAAGAAATCATAGTATCTGTCCGGTTGACGTGGTACTCTACCAGATCTCCTTAATGATTATACAATGGGCTCTAGATCTAATCTAATCAAATCCAGTTCTATAGTAGCCTTGGAGTGAGAAGGTTCTTCTATCTGTTGAACTTTCCCAAGTTCAATCTCAGCAGCTTAAGTGCCTTCACCAAGGCACTCCCTTTTTAAAAAGATTGCCCTAAGACTGATGAACAACTTTTGTTCCTCAGGAAGATAAAAATAATACCCTTTGGATTTTTGGGATACCCAACAAAGAGACACCTATCAGACTTAGGTCCTAGCTTATCCATCTCCAGATGCTTAACATAAGCCGGACACCCCCAAACCCAAAGGTGAGAGAGAGTTGGCTTACGTCCAGTCCATATCTCATATGGTGTCTTATCAACGGACTTACTTGGAACTCTATTCAAAAGGTAACATGCTGACTCAAGAGCATATCCCCAAAAGGATTTAGGCAGACTTGCTAAGCCCATCATGGATCAAACCATGTCAACAGAGTTCGATTCCTCCTTTTAGACACACCATTTAACTGAGGTATCCCTGGAGGAGTCCATTAAGAAAGAATCTCATTCTCCTCGAGATAAGTCAGAAACTCACTGGAAAGATATTCACCACCTCGATCTGATCGAAGGGTTTTAATAAAATTCTTAATTTGTTTTTCAACTTCATTACAATAAAGTTTAAACATTTCAAATGACTCAGATTTATGTCTCATTGATAGACATAACCGTACCTTGATAGGTTGTCTGTGAACATAATGAAATAATTATACCCACCTCTTGCACTGATATTCATAGGTTCACATACATCAGTATGTACTAGACTCAAAATATCACTGGCTCTTTCACCTTTTCAAATAAAAGGTGACTTGGTCAATTTTCCAAGCAGACAAGATTCATAAGTTGGCAAAGATTCACTCTCAGTGATATCTAGGAGACCTTCTCCCACCAACTTATTTATTCTGTTATTTATATGACCTAGCCTATAGTGCCAGAGATAAGTATCACTGATTTTATCTAACCTAAGACATTTATTAGCGGTGTACAATACACTAACAGGCTGTGATTAAACATATACGCTATTCTTCACTTGTCCAATCTTCACATTAGAACCGTTCAATGTGATCTTGCAAATATCATTCTTTGTAGATAATTCATAACTATCTTTGGCCAACAGGCTTACAAAAATGATATTCACTAAAAAGGAAAGACAAAAATGAAAATCATCAAGAATGACAGTACAAGACTCGAAATACAAAGAAATAGTTTCCAACGCCAGAACTGGAGCTTGACTTCCATTTTCAACATTCAGAAACCTTTCATTGCTTTCGAATCTCTTACTAACTTGAAGTCCCTGCAAAAAATTACAAATATGGTAAGGACTTCCGGTATCTAATACCCAGCTAAAAGTATTACAAATGAAGAAACTTCAATGATTTATTATATAAATACACCTTGACCAGCAATAGCTTGATGCTTTCCCTTCCCTTGCCTGTTTGGGTCTAGGGTAACAAGGTAAGCAAAACAATTTCGCTTCTAGTGACCCAGCTTATTGCAGAAGAAGCACTCTGCCTGACTCTTGTCAGCCTTCACCCTCCTAGTCTGACTATGTTCAGCATGTTGCACCTTTTTATTCTTCTTATTATTTTCTTCTTTCTTCCTTTCCTAAAGGGAGACACTATTAGATGTATGCCCTGAAAGCCAAATTGGCTTAACACATTTTAATTTTTAGGGCATGAACTTTGTACTTAATCATTCTTATTAATAAAAGGGCATTAGTTTCATTCATATTGATGTGTCTATGAATCGTCCATGGAGTTAATGGGCAATGACACATATTCTCAAGAGTTGAGAATTTGAGGTACGTGTCTTTATAGATTAACACTTAAAAGCTCCCGATTATTAAAATTTCGAGGATGATTGATCTATTAAAATCGATGCACGGATCACTTTCCTTTATGGGTAGATGAGTCTCTGACCTATAGTGTGGTGACACTGGAGTGAGAGTGCATATAGTTGATAGAGATCAATGGTACTGAGCATGATCAAATACAGAAAGTTACATGGATGACTACTCACTTGTCGATAATTTTCTCATACTGTAGTCATGTGAATAGTTCTTTGACCTAGAGTATCTCGACTACTCACAATAAGGTTGCTGTAGTTTGACAGCACAATCACATGGTTCCTATCCATTCGGGACCTTGCGGTGTTCGTTGGCTACAGTAAGTTTATTGTAGGAGTAGGGTGTTCAATTGTAGGGATCTATCAGTCTTAGTAGTAAAGAATAATCCTATGCAGCTTAATAAGACTAAGTCTAGAAGTCTATGGCCATAGCAGGGTGATAATGAAAAGGTATTTTCATTAGTATCACAATTGGACTTGTGTCGATTAAGTTAAGCATATGACTGATATGTTTGACGAGTATTCGTAACCAACATCATGTCAAAATTTTTAATAGAGGAACCGAACACATGGTAACTACACCTAGGGGTTCCAATCTTATTCTGCTGGGTTGCCACTACATACTGCTGGTATCACTTGTGGATTGTGAAAGCCCATTAGGATCATTCTCGGATCGATGATTATGATTAGGGTTGAGCTGAAATTGTTTTAGTCCATCAAAAGAAGTTTCGATGATGTATAATGAAGATTATAGCATGTCTCATTACCAAACGGATAGGACCTGAGGGGTCACATACATTAGGAGCTCAAGTAACCAATCAGCAAACCAATTTGGACCTAATTATAAGTGTTACAATTAAGATTTGTCCTAATTGAAAATGTTACAATTAATTAATTATGGATTAATTACTAATTGAATTAAATTAGATTTAATTTAATTGAGTTAGACTCAGTTAATTTATCCTAATTGAGTTGGGTCAATAGCCTTTTCGAAATGGTTCAATCGGATTTAAAATTGGCTTCGATTTGACTATCAAATTAGTTTATTTGGACCATGACCTAAAGTCCAGTTGGATTGGGACTCTCTCTCCTTGTCTCCCCTTGTCTCCACATGCCAAAAGGTGGGTCCCATTTATTTTGTGTGACAAAATAAAGTGCACATGAAAACCAAAGGGCACAAAGAGTTTGGCGTGAATAAATTAAGAAAGGGAAGAGTCCTTCTCTTCCACTCCTCTTAATTTTCAACCAGATAAAATCAAATACCGATGTTTTGGCATGGAGAAATAAAAAGAAAGGAATTACTGTGAATAATAAAAGGGGAGAGATGGGTGGCCAATTGAGGAGCTTTTTCTTTTGGCATGATTTTTCCTTGCGCATCTTCTCCAAAGAGTCTCTCTCCTAGGGGCCAACTTCTCCTCACCCTTTTATATGTTTCCTTCTTCCTTCTATGAGATCCAGAGAGTTATTTTAGAAAAGAAAGAAGAGATAAAAGGATCCAAGGTCTTGCAGATCTAAGATTGCAAGATAGAAGCTAATTTAAGAAAAGCTGGTCCGGATTCGGATCGATATAGTTTTTAAAGTGGGTGATTTACTGAAAGAGGAGAGGGCTACAAGGATCTAGCAGTTCGGTGCTCTCTATGACTCGATTATGAGAGCTCTGTGTGGATACCAGTAAAGGTCGGACGATTGCGCGGCTCCAGTAGAATCCTGGTTTTAGAAGCAGATTAGCATGTTTTTCAGAGCAAGCCAGGATAGCGATCCAGGTAAGTATTTTATGCTTAAAATAATTTTATTTTTAGATCTATTATTTTTTTCATATATTTCAACATGTTAGAAATTTATGATGAATAAATTAGATTTATTTATGAATTGCATCATTATATATAAAATATTTTTATATCTACTTTTACTGCGTCAAGCTTTTGATGCCTGATTTTATGCAAGATACTGTTCCTAGGAGAACTCCAATAGTGGTATCAGAGTCACGGTTCTCCTTTAACATGCATGGTTGAGAATCAGATCTAAAAAATATTCAGATCAGATAAAAATAGATTATGATTGTTTCAAATCTATGCTGAATATGAGATTGTTCTAGCATAGAATTGTTTTGCTTTGAAAACTTTTTTTAAAATTAAAATTATAATTTTCAGATCTAAAATTAAATATTATAATCTAAAATTTAATTGATCAAAGGTTGCACAAAGTGACATAAGGTTGTCTTGCTATAGGGTTTATCCCCTATAGTGCAAAGGTTGTCCTACTTTGATGTATACCTGATTTTGAAAAAGGACTTTTAAAAGGGTTTTGATCGATTTATGATTATGTATGTTATTGTATGTGATTCACCAAATTAGGATTTAGATCTTAAATGTAATTCATGATCAAAAGCCATTAAATTCATGCACTTGAACCTAATTTTATAATTGGTTTGATCTAGAAAATCAAATAAGGTGCATGAGGGTTTGGGTTGAACAAATTAGGTCTAGTCATCTTAAAATTATTTTTAGATGATGTATGGTCAGATCGATTCATTTGATAGTGAATCGATAAGTTAAGACCTAATTTGGCTCAGTGATGAGCCCAAATCACTAGCTTGACCTAATTGAATCTTATCAATTAATTGGTATCTAAGGAAGGTTTCGATCATGGTTTTTAATTAGGGCTAACTCTTTCTCAACCAACTAGTTTGGTGGAAAGAGGGTATATTGGTAGAACCCTCCCATGGATCAAACTGACCTGGCCAATTTGGTTGATTAGTTTTCAAAATGGTCACTTTTGATTTGTGTTCACCCATGCTAGTTATTTTAGTCAGACATGAGATTATGCTGACTGAATGTAATTAGTTAGACATGAGATTGTGCTGACTTAATATAATTGGTTAGTCATGATTTGGCAGATCAATTTAGAAGAGACCTGAACCTAAGTTTTCTATAAATATTAAGTCTTAGGTCTTCCACCATTGTAGGTGTGCGAGTGTCCTACTGGTGTTGATTATTCTCGGCTGGTTATAGTGGACTAGTTGCATCGGGAAGACACAACCACCCTATTAGGCATGAGATGTTGCTAGGCATTGATGGGGTTGGGCCCAATAAACAGGCATGTTGAGGGACTCAATGATGGCTTTGTCTAGCAGGAATGGTGGGTCTAACTTAACTAATGATTGGACCAATAAACGGGCACGTTGAGGTTCCATGATTTAAAGACCAAGTTGCTACAACTTGTATTAGATATATTGGACAAGAGTTGGCCACTTATTGGTGTAGCATGTTACCAATAACTGGCATGGTGAGGTGTCATACATCGATGGAACCGTAGTACCCACTAGAAACCTAGAGTCGCAGGGTTTCCGTATCTCCACAGGGAGTGTGAGAGATCCGAGAAAATAATAAGAGTTTTAAAATTATTTCTTAAAGAGCCTAGAATAATTTTTATAATTAAATATAAAGCATCTAATTTGAATCTTCTACTCTTGCAGTTAACAATGTCTGCTTCAAATCTCTTAGTCTATATTCTAGAGACAAACCGACTTGTAGGCCTTAATTTTAAAGATTGGTTAAGAAACATCAAAATTGTTTTGAGTTCTGAGAAGTTGAGCTATGTGCTTGACCAGGAACCCCCTGTTTTACTTGACCATCCAAATGCTCGTCAAACGATTGCATATAAGAAATGGATGGAGGATGATAATAAAGTTAAGTGTTACAAGTTGGCCTCAATGTCAAATGAATTACAAAGCCAACATGAGGATATGCCAATTGCTAAATCGATTCTGATTCACCTACAAGAGTTATATGGTGAACAAAGTCGGATTGCACCTTCGAAGTATCAAAAAAGCTTTTCAACAACAAGATGCGTGAAGGGCTGTCAATCCACGATCATTGTTTGACAATGATCATGGACATCGAATAGCTTGAGAAGCTGGGCATTCCTATTCATAAGGAGCTTTAGGTGGATTTGATCCTCCAGTCCTTGACTAGTTCATATACTCAGTTTGTTATGAACTATAATATGAACAAGTTAAATTATACTTTGCTTGATTTATTGAACATGCTGGTAAGCAATGAGGAAACCCTGAAGAGTTCAAAGGGCTATATTTTCTCTGTGGAGCTGTCTTCCTCCAAAAGAAAGCCTACCTGGAAGAAGAATAAATCTGCAAACAAGCAAAAGAAAGAGAACAAACAGAAGAAGGACAGTCCTAAGAAAGCCAAGGTTAGCAAAGAAAAATGTTTTCACTGTAATACAGATTGCAATTGGAAGAGAAATTATCCTCTCTACCTGGAAAGCTTAAGAAACAGAAGGAGGATGCACTTTCTGAAGGTAAGTCCATACTCGTTATTGAATCTAACCTAACGATTTTATCTACTTCTAGTTAGATTTTAGACTCTGGCTCTAGTGCTCATATATGCTTTCTATGCAAGACCTGAAAAGAAGTAGAATGCTGAGAGAAGGTGAGATGGTCCTACGATCCAAAAATGGAGCATAAGTTGCTACTCAAGCCATTGGATCATATTCTTTGGTATTATCTTTAGGATTTAGATCAATACTTAGTGACTGTTATTTTGTGCCTGGAGCTAGTAGAAATTTGATTTCTGTCTGTATGCTAGCACAAGAAGGATTTGAATTTATATTCAATAAAGACTTTTATAATATTTATTTAAGAAATAAATTGGTTATAAAAGTTATTTTAATTGACAGTCTCTATCATTTGCATGTCGATGCATCTTTAAATATTAACGAGAAAATTAAAGTGAATGCCATGGCACATAAACATCCTAGAGATGACCTAAATGATAAATATTTATGGCATCTAAAGCTCGGTCATATAGGTAAGGACAGGATTGACAAACTGGAAAAGGATGGGATCCTAGATTCAGTTAATTCTGAATCATACCCACCTTGTGAGTCATGTCTTCAAAAAAAAAATGACCAAATTATTCTTTGTAGGACATGGGAAAAGGGCCACAGAATTACTTGCCATGGTATACACTGATGTGTGTGGTCCATTTGATGTGTAGTCCAAAGGTGGTTTTTACTACTTCATAACCTTTACTGATGATTGTTCACGGTATGGTTATGTATTTCTTTTGAGAAACAAATCTGAAGCTTTTGAAAAGTTCAAGAAATTCGGACATGAGGTAGAAAAACAAACAGGTAAAACCCTTAAGGTTCTTCAATCAGATCGGAGAGGTGAATACCTTAGTAGGGAATTCTTAGGTTATCTTAAGAATAATGGCATAGTCTCACAATAAACTCCACCTGGTATGCCTCAGCTCAATGGGATGTCTAAGAGGAGATACAGGATAATATTAAATATGGTCCGATCCATGATAAGCTTCATTGAGTTGCCTTTATTTCTTTGGGAATATGCCTTACAAACTTCAATCTATATTTTAAATAAAGTTCCATCTAAATCTATTCCTACCATACCATATGAGATTTGGCATGGTAAGAAACCAAGTCTTGCTCATTTTAAGATTTGAGGATGTCCAGCCTATGTCAAAAGGCTAATGGCAGATAGGTTAGAATCTAAATCTATGAAAGCTTGGTTTATAGGATATCCTAAAGAAACTTTAGGATATTACTTTTACCTTCCAGAAGATCACAATATGATTATGAGCAGACATGCCACATTTCTTGAAAAATAGTTTATTCAGGAGGGTGGTAGTAGAAGGTTAATTGAGCTCGATGAGAAAGTCTCTGAAGAGCAGCCAGTTGTTGATCAAATCGAACCCAATCAACCAATTCACATAAATGCTCTTCCACCTCGTAGGTCTATTAGAGTCTCCAAACCTCCTGAAAGGTACTTAGGTATGCTTATAAATGATATAAAAGAAATGTTTCTTGTTAGGGGCAAGGATCAATTGATTGATCCTAAGACTTATGATGAAGCGATGTCAGACATTGACTCCGAGAAATGGCTGAATGCTATGAAGTCAAAAATTGAATCAATGCATTCTAACTAAGTATGGTCCTTAGTGGATCCACTAGAAGGTATTATACCTATTGGTTATAAATGGATCTACAAAAAGAAAATATGTATAGATGGTAAGGTAGAGATATTTAAAGCTAGGTTAGTGGTGAAAGAATATAGTCAACGTAAAGGCATTGACTATCATGACATATAGTCAATGTAAAGGCATTGACTATCATGACACCTTTTCACCAGTACCTATGCTGAAATTCATCCGTACATTACTTGCAGTTGTAGCATATCATGATTATGAGATATGGCAGATGGATGTGAAAACTGCATTCCTGAATGGATATCTTGAAGAAGATATCTATATGGAGCAGCCTTAGGGTTTCACTTCCAATGATGAAGATCAAAAGGTCTGCAAGCTGCATAGATCAATCTATGGATTGAAGCAAGCTTCTCAGAGTTGGAATACTCATTTTGATAATACAATCAAATTGTTTGATTTCATCAAGAATGAGGATGAGCTGTGTTTACAGGAAGGCCAGTAGGAGGGTGGTGACATTCCTCGTATTGTACATCGATGACATCCTCCTTATAGGAAATGATATTCCCATGTTGACTTCGATCAAAAGTTGGTTATCTAAGAAATTCTCTATGAAAGACTTAGATGAAGCATCTTATATTTTGGAGATTAAGGTCTATAGAGATTGATATAATCGGATGCTTGGCCTTTCACAAAAATTGTATATAGAGGAAGTGCTGAAAAGGTTCAGCATAGAGAACTCTAAAAGAAGATTGTTATCTTTTCAGCATGGCATTAATCTCTCCAAAAAAATATGTCCTAACATACCTGAATAGATTCAACGCATGAGCAAGATTCCATATGCTTCGATAATTGGAAGCTTTATGTATGTCAAGTTGTGTACTCGACCTAATATAGCTCTTGCTGTGAGTGTCATGAGCAGATATCAGTCAAATCTAGGTGAAGAACACTAGATAGCTATGAAGAACATTCTTAAGTACTTGAGAAGGACTAAAGATTTATTCTTAGTCTTTGGAGAGAGTTGGAATTAGGGATAAAGGGATATACAGACTCAGACTTTATGTCTGATCCTGATGATATAGAAAGTCTACATCAAGGTATGTGTTTTTGTGCAAAGGTGGGGCAACTAGTTGGAAAAGTTTCAAGCAGCCCATCATAACAGATTCAACAATGGAAGCAGAGTACATCGTTGCCTTTGAAGCTGCAAAAGAAGACTTCTGGTATAAAAAGTTCATTACGGAGCTTGGAGTGATGCCATCCCCATATATTGTGATAATAATGGTGCAATAGCTCTTGCGAAGGAGCCCAGGTCTCACCAGAAGTCTAAGCATATTGAGCAAGGATTTTATATCATATGCGACTACCTCGAGAAAAAATATATTGAGGTGCGAAGAGTAGACTCCATAGACAAAGTGGTAGACCCACTGACTAAGACTTTGAGCTAGCAGAAGGCTGAAGTCCACTTTGAGAAGATGGGACTTAGATATGTAGCCAATTAGCTTTAATGCAAGTGGGAGATTGTTAGATGTATGCCCTGAAAGCCAAGTTAGCTTGACACATTTTAACTTTTAGGGCATGAACTTTGTACTTAATCATTCTTATTAATAAAAGGGCATTAGTTTCATTCATATTAATGTGTCTATGAATTGTCCATGGAGTTAATGGGCAATGACACATATTCTCAAGAGTTGAGAATCTGAGATGTGTCTTTATAGATTAACTCCTAAAATCTTCCGATTGTTGGAATATCATGAGGACAGTGATTGATCCATTTAAATCGGTGCACAGATCACTTCCCTTTCTGGGTAGATGAGTCTCTGACCTATAGTGTGGTGAAACTGAAGTAAGAGTGCAGGTAGTTGATAGAGATCAACGGTACCGAGCATGACCAAGTACAGGAAGTTATACGGATGACTACTCACTCGTCGATAATTTCCTGATACTATAGTCATGTGAATAAATCTTTGACCTAGAGTATCTCAGCTACTCATAATAAGGTTGCTGTAGTTTGACAGCACAATCACATGGTTCCTATCCATTTGGGACCTTGCGGTGTTCGTTGGCTACAGTAAGTTTATTGTAGGAGTAGGGTGTTCACTTGTAGGGATCTATTAGCCTTAGTAGTAAAGAATAATCCTATGCAGCTTAATGAGACTAAGTCCAAAAGTATATGGCCATAGCAGGGTGATAATGAAAAGGTGTTTTCATTAGTATTACAATTGGACTTGAGTTGATTAAGTTAAGCATATAACTAATGGGTTTGACGAGTATCCATAACCAACATCATGTCGGGATTTTTGATAGAGGAACCAAATGGTAACTACACCTAGGGGTTCCAATCTTATTCTGCTGGGTTGCCACTACATACTGCTAGGTATCACTAGTGGATTATGAAAGCCTATTAGGATCATTCTCGGATTGATGATCCTGATTAGGGTTGAGCTTAAATTATTTTAGTCCATTGGAAGGAGTTTTAGTGATGTATAATAGAGATTATAGCATGTCTCATTACCAGACAGGATAGAACCTGAGGGGTTACACATATTAGGAGCTCAAGTAACCAATCAGCAAATCAATTTGGACCTAATTATAAGTGTTACAATTAAGATTTGACCTAATTATAAATTTTAGAATTAATTAATTATGGATTAATTATTAATTGAATTAAATTAGATTTAATTTAATTGAGTTAGACTCAGTTAATTAATCCTAATTGAGTTGGGTCAATAGCCTTTTCGAAATGGTTCGATCGGATTTAAAATTGACTTCGATTTGACTGTCAAATCAATTTATTTAGACCATGACCTAGAGTCCAGTTAGACTGGAACTCTCTCTCCTTGTCTCCCCTTGTATCCACATGCCATAGGATCGGTCCCATTTATTTTGTGCTACAAAACAAAGTGGGCATGAAAATCAAAGGGTGCAAAGTATTTGGCATGAATAAATTAAGAGAGGGAAGAGTCCTCTTCCACTCCTCTTAATTTTCAACCGGATAAAATCAAATATCAGTATTTTGGCATGGAGAAATAAAAAGAAAGGAATTATCGTGAATAATAAAAGGGGAGAGATGGGTGGCCGATTAAGAACTTTTTCTTTTGGCATGATTTTTCCTTGGGCGTGCTCTCCTTCTTGGGCATCTTCTCCAAAGAGTCTCTCTCCTAGGGGCCAACTTCTCCTCTCCCTTTTATATGTTTCCTTCTTCCTTCTATGAGATCTAGAGAGTTATTTTACAAAAAAAAAGAAGAGAGAAAAGGGTCCAAGGTCTTGCAGATCTAAGATTGCAAGATAGAAGCAAGTTTAAGAAAAGCCGGTCCAGATTCGAATCTGCATAGTTTTTAAAGCAGGTGATTTGCTGAAAGAGGAGAGGGCTATACGGATCTAGCAGTCCGGTGCTCTCTATGACTCGATTACAAGAGCTCTGTGTGGATGCCAGTAGAGGTCGGGCAATGCATGACTCCGATAGAATCTTGGTTTCAGAAGCGGATCGACACATTTTTTGTAGTAGGCAAGGACAGCGATCCAGGTATGTATTTTATGCTTAAAATAATTTTATTTTTAGATATGTTATTTTTCTCATATATTTCAGCATGTTAGAAATTTATGATGAATAAATTAAATTTATTTATGAATTCCATCATTAGATATAAAATATTTTTTATATCTACTTCAGTGTCAAGCTTTTGATGCCTGATTTTATGCAAGATACTATTCCTGGGAGAACTCCAACAGACGCCCTGCTCCAGAATCTTCCACTAAATTCACCAACCCCTTGTTGAGGTTGTGGTCTCTCTCATAAGTCTGCAGCAACCCTAACATATCATGATAGTTTACCGCAGACCTATTCATTCTAAAATTATCAAGAAAGACCTGGTAGGAAGGGGGCAGAGAATTCAGTATCGTGTCCTTACCAAGCTGCTCATGCTAAGGACATCCAAGTTTGCCCAAACGATCAAATAACTCGATCATGTACATTACATGACCAGTTACCGAAGCTCCATCATGCATATGCATGTTATAGATGGCAGAAATGATCCTATATCTCTCTGTATCATCTGGAGTGCCAAAAGACTCCTTCTCAACCTTTGAAGCATTTTTTCTGGCTGGGCCTCCTCAAATTTGTGACTGAACTTGTCATTCATCGTAGCCAACATGATACAACGCACCGTGGTGCAGTCAGAGTGTTGGAAAATATGTGTCCCAAAATCAATCGTCTAGGTTGTAAATGGTTATGTGACTCATGTATATATGTATGTGAATTATTGAATTGAATAAAAGGTTTATTCTGGTTGTTCATCACATGACATCTTCCTAATTGAACTCTTATGTGATGATATCCTTTGAGCTACCCTGTATGCGATACAGAGAGGATGAATCGTGTAGTTCATAAACTGGTTGGTGACCAAAGGATACGCTATTTCAGGATGATGGTGTATCGAGAGTAGGTCGTTGATGTCATATCTGTTAGTTGTCCTCTTAACCAAGTAGCATGGAGATGCTGGCATGACATCAGGGTTGTGTTTAACACTTCACTGAACGTGACTCTCATGCAAGATTATCTTTCTACGAAAGAGAAGTCTTGCATTAGAATATGGACATGAATTATTCCTTTGACTTGAGATACTATGGCAGCTTGCAAACAACTCATTGTGCTTAGGTGTCGAACTACCCGGATTTTTAATCCGATGATGGAAGGTTGGTTCTGGGTATAGTCAAATACTTGTATAGCGGTAGTAGGATCGAGATAAGATTGACCTCTCTAAATGGTATGGATTGAATGATTAATATACCTCAATTGAGAAAGACCTTGGCTAGGGCATTCCTTATAAGAAGTTACAAGGATTTTTTTGTTTGAGACATATTGAGATGGATTGATTAGGGCTGGGCAGTTTAACCCTATGCCATTCGGAGCATTAGGAGGTTCAAAAAATAAGTTCACTAATATTCCATATTTGACATGTTCATGTTGCTCTGCAACCTTCAACCTATCCGGACACCGGCTGTCATTGCTAGATGAAGAATTTGGCTGGTACTGGAAATGTCCCTGTGCTACCGGTTTAGTGTTTGAACCTATGGGGCCATACACTATGGGATTTCTTCTTACTTTGTTGGCATGCAAATGATTGGGAATCATTCCAGACTAGTTTGACAAGAGTTGTCAATGCTGCTCTTGAGCCGACTCAAATGGTCAAGTCGACTCAGCTCGGGCCAACTCGAAAGTCGAGTCGACTTGTCTGACGGACTGCTAAAATTCGAGAATGCTTCATTAAATGCTGTAATGTTTATGGGATTTAATGCTGGGCATTTCAAGGAATAATTATTGCTGTTGCTGAATCCCAATAAGCTTGTAACTCCCCTAAATCCCAAATGTTGACTCTGATTTTGATTATGGCAAAATACTTAAGTATATTTGAGTACTAATTGTGCATTAAGTATGTAAATCAGATATAGGTACTCAAGATTTAATTTTGAAGAAGTTTCAGCACTGGTGCAGCCAAGTATCGACCATAAAATCTAAGTATCGACCCAAAGTGTCGACTCATGAACAGTGAAGTATCGACTCAAGGCCTGAGACCAAACAAGATGCAGAACGTGGTGATCTCTGGAGTTTGGTCAAGTATCGACTCAAGGTATCGACTCACCAGATGAAGTGTCGACTCACCAGATGAAGTGTCGACTCACCAATACAGAGCAGAAGACTTTAGAAGATATTTTTGGTCAAGTGTCGACTCAAAGAAATGACGTGTCGACTCAATGTGTCGACTCACGAAGATCAAGTATCGACATTTGCTGTAATGGCTAGTTTTTCTAAAGTACAAAACTTTTCCAACTTGGCTCCAATGGCTATATTTTCTCCTCCAATGGTCACAAATGGTCAAAAAGGTATGGAGGGCTATTTATACACTACCAAGCTCAAGGGGAAGGGGATCCTTTGGATTGAATGATGATTTCTTGAAGATCAAGTGAAAATACTTTAAGGATCCAATTGTTGAGTGTTGAGCCTCCAAGGATTCAAAGTGGAGAAGGAGCTTCCAAGAGTGGCATCTTCAAGCATCCATTGAAGCTTCTACAACATGGAGACAAGCTCAACAACAATAATCAAGTACCTCAAAGATAAATCCACTTTTTGTAAGAAAGCTTTTATATTTGTATTGTTATTCTTGTACTTGTATTGCAGTAATGGAATTGAAACTAGTATCTAGGTTATTGGTGAGCCTATGTGATAAAAACCAACAAGGGTTTTGACTTGTGAGCCGGTGAAAATAAGTTGGGTTGTTGGTTAGCCCAAAAAACCATCAAGGTTGTTGGTGAGTCCATAAAATCAACTAGGTTGTTGGTAAGCCCGTAAAACCAACTAGGTTCTTGGTTAGCCCGCAAAACCAAGAAATTTTTGGTGAGCCCATGAAAACCAAGAAATGTTTTGTTAGCCCGTGAAAACCAAGGGATTTTGACTTGTGAGCCCGAAAAACAAGTTGACTGTAATCTTGGTGATTATAGTGAATTCTCAAGAAAAACTTGGGGAGTAGATGTAGGTGCCTTGGAGTGCACTAAACCACTATAAATCTTTATATGTTTATAATTATTTTTATTCTTGCATTTATTTATTTATTTCCATAGCACTTTATTTTCATGCTCACAAATACATGTTTTGAATTGGCATATTATTTGAAGTATTGCAAATAAATCTTAAAGTCCAATTCACCCCTCTCTTGGGTTGCTACCTTACCCTGGCCTACAATTGGTATCAGAGCCCGTACTCTTCTTGAAAATCTAACGATTTTGAGTTAAAGATCATGACAGCCCAAGTTTGAAAATTTGAAAGTTTGAATTTTTTGAAAAACTTTGAAAAGAATTAACAAATCATATGTTGAGGGGAAGCTTTTGAAAAATCATTTTTGGATCATATTTTGAGAGGGAGCTCAATGTTTTTCATTGCTACATTTGCTCTATGCTTAGTGTTAAACTTTTGGAGCATGTTATATTTATTTTTGAGCTTACCTTATTTATATACTTAAAGATTTTGTCATTATCAAAAAGAAAAAGATTGTTGACTCTGGTTTTGATTACGGTAAAACATTTATGTATATTTGAGTACTAATTGTGTATTAAGTGTGTAAATCAGATATAGATACTCAAGATTTAATTTTGAAGATGTTTCAGTGCTGGTACAGCCAAGTGTCGACTCATGAAATCTAAGTATTGACTCAAAGTATCGATTCATGAACAGTGAAGTGTCGACTCAAGACCTGAGACCAAACAGGATACAGAACGTGGTGATCTCAGGAGTTTGGTCAAGTGTCGACTCACGGAACTAAAGTGTCGACTCAAGGTATCGACTCACCAGATGAAGTGTCGACTCACCAGTGCAGAGCAAAAGACTTCAGAAGATATTTTTGGTCAAGTGTCGACTCAAAAAAATGAAGTGTCAACTCATGAAGATCAAGTGTCGACACTTACTGTAACGGCTAGTTTTTCTGAAGTGCAAAACTTCCCCAACTTAGCTCCAACGGCTATATTTTTTTCTCCAACAACTACAAACGATCCAAAAGGTATAGAGGGCTATTTATACACTACCAAGCTCAAGGGAAAGGGGATCCTTTGGATTGAATGATGAATTTCTTGAAGATCAAGTGAAAATACTTTAAGGATCCAATTGTTGAGAGTGTTGAGCCTCCAAGGATTCAAAGTGGAGAGGGAGCTTCCAAGAGTGGCATCTTCAAGCATCCATTGAAGCTTCTATAACATGGAGACAAGCTCAACAACAATAATCAAGTGCCTCAAAGATAAATCTACTTTTTGTAAGAAAGCTTTTATATTTTTATTGTTATTCTTGTACTTGTATTGCTTACTAGTTTCAATGGAATTGAAACTAGTATCTAGGTTATTGGTGAGCCTATATCATAAAAACCAACAAGGGTTTTAACTTGTGAGCCCGGTGAAAATAAGTTGGATTGTTGGTTAGCCCAGAAAACCATCAAGGTTGTTGGTGAGCCCATAAAACCAACTAGATTCTTGGTTAGCCTGCAAAACTAAGGGATTTTTGGTAAGCCCGTGAAAATCAAAGGGTTTTTGGTTAGCCCATGACAACCAAGGGGTTTTGACTTGTGAGCCCGGAAAACAAGTTGGCTATAATCTTGGTGATTATAGTGAATTTCCAAGAAAAAATTGGGGAGTGGATGTAGGTGCCTTGGAGTGCACCGAACCACTATAAATATTTATGTGTTTGTGATTGTTTTTATTCTTGAATTTATTTCTTTATTTCTGCAGCATTTTATTATCATGCTCACAAACACATATTTTGAATTAGCACATTATTTGAAGTATTGTGAAAAAGTTTTAAAGTCCAATTCACCCCCCCCCCCCCCCCCTCTTGGGTTGCTACCTTATCCTAGCCTACACCAAAGGTCTTAACTCTCTTTATAATCTCTTCAAATCTGATTATGAAGTGTTCACATTCATGTTTCCTTTTGGCTTCCTAGTTTTCTGTTCTGGGTTTTTCTGAAGAACAGAGAACGAGACCAGCAGCTCACTTTTGATCTTTGAGAGATTATCTTAGAAAGGGATAGTGAGGTTTGGATGGGATCTTTGAGTGCATACCTTCTATTGAAGGTTTAGGATAGAGCATTGGGAAGGGATTCTCAAGGACCTTTATTCCAGCACCACTGCACCAATAGCCCTTCAAGGAGTTGAAGGAGTTTGCACATCTTCAAGGAGTTGAAGGAGTCCACTGCTGCCAACATTATTTCCTAAGGGACTAGCACCTCAAAGGAAGGAGGAGAAGTACCTCTATCCGGCGTGAACCACCCATAGAGGCGGTATGCGTGTGCCGCTAGTAAAGCCCGATCATCTTTCTGCAAGGCTGATCTCCATCGGGTGCTGTTCCACCTTGCTACCGGAGCACGTGCCTTCCAGGTGATCATCATCTCAAAGGTACACCTTTAGATTATTTATTTGGCACACTATAATCTGTTGCATCATTGTGTGAATCTAGAATAGTTCTGTTTTTTATTCAGTGAATGCTTGATTTCATATATACATTATTCTACACATGCATCAAGATCTGCTTAGGGCAATGTTAATTAGATTGACATTCTTTGATAAAATGGTTTTATCTTTTTCCGCTGCCCCATGCATTTAGAAAAAGTTTTTAAATTGCATGCTCTTACCCTATACCTTGGTTCCCCAACAGTGGTATCAGAGTATCCAGGTTGGATGCACATGTAGTTTAATAATTTTTGTATAAAATCAGATTATTTCCTTCACAAAGTACTTGGATTAAGGTGGATTTGCCATGGCCGTCCGGTCATAGGAGAGAAGCATGGTTTAAAGACCATCTCTTCCCATTCCAAGGGGTTCTCCTATGACATGTAGGGGTGCCACTGCATCACGACCTTATGGAGAAGAATGTGAAGGAATTTGATGGATTAAAATGGTTTTAATATATGGTTAATAGATCATAACTATATTTAGATGAGATCTAAAAGATGTTTGATCTAAAACTTTGAAAAGTTCAAGTGAAAATGACTGAAATTTGAAGATACTATTTTTGCTCGAGTCGACTCGACCTGCAAGAGCTGACTCGATTCTGCAGATAGTTCATTCTATCTATTTTTTGTGTTATGAAAGAGCTAACTCGACCTGCAAGAGCTGACCCGACCAGAAAACTATGAATAGTAATTTTAAGCTTCAGATGTTTATGAAATTGTTCCACTTGATTTTGAAAATATTTCAATTAGTGTGATACACTTAATTGGGAATTAAGTTGTATATTTTTAAGATTTAAGATATGATTCTAATCTTAAGTCATGATTGATAAACCATGGGTTGATTAGATTAGCTAGAATTGGATCCTTAAATAGGTTAGACCTAGGTTTAGATGAATGGATTAAATAGAGAAAAGACTAATCAAAAGTTGAATTAGGTCTCTCCTCTATAAATCTCTCTCATAGTTAGTTAGATCAGTTCATACATCTAAATGGACTTGATTCATGGCTTCGTGGTGAGCCCGAGTCTTTAGGTCAGTCAAATTGAGTCTGGTAAACCACTTAGTGTCTAAGGTAAGTTTGACTATTATTATCAAGGTTCTTTGGGGCTAACTCTTACCTGGCTAACTCATAGTTGGTGTCTAAGGCAAGAGGCTTACCTGGCTTAACCCATCCCTTGATCTTACTTCCCTGGCTAACGTGGTGAACCAGACTTGATTAGATTATCTATTGATTCGACTTGACCCATGTCAACTAAGGTTAATCAGTCTAACTGATTTATAGATGCCCATGGACCAAATTGATCTAACTAACTATTAGAGAGATCTATAAAGGAGAGACCTAATTCAACTTTTGATTAGTTTTTTTTCTATTTATCTATTCATCTAAACCTAGGTCTAATCCATTTAAGAACCCAATTCTAGCTAAACCCAATCAACCCATGGTTTATCAATCATGACTTAAAATTAGAATCATATCCTAAATCTTAAAGGGTTTTCAAAAATTATAACTTAATTCTCAATAAAGTGTAACATGTCAATTAAACCATATTTTGAAACTATTTCAATATCAAGTGAAACAATTTCAAAAAAATTTGAAGTTTAAATTTACTATTTCAGGATTTTCTGGTCGAGTCGGCTCATGTAGATTGAGTCAGCTCGTCTAGAACACAAAACACAGATAGATTATGCTATCTACAGAATCCAGTTGACTCGAGCAGGGGTCGAGTCGACTCGTTTCATCAAGGCAGAAATAGTTACTTCAAATTTCATTCTTTTCCATTTGAACATTTCAAAGTTTTAGATCATACATCTTTTAGGTCTCATCTATGCATAGTTATGATCTATCAATCATAGATTAAAACCATTTTAACCTATCAAATCCCTCACTTTCTTCTTCATAAGGTCGTGATGCAGCGGCACCCCTACATGCCATAGGAAAACCCCAATGAATGGGAAGAGATGGCCTTTAAACCATACTTCTCTTCTATGACCGGACGGCTATGGCGAATCCACCTTGATCCAAGTACTTGGTGAAGGAGATTAGATGGATTTCATACAAAAGCATTAAACTAGACTTGCATCACAACCTGTGGCTCTGATACCAATGTTGGTATAAGTGGATCCATGGTGGTGGGCCCGATGCATGCAATTTGAAATTTTTTCCAAAAAGCGTGGCATAGCAGAAGATGATAAAACTATTTTATCAATATGTTGATCAAATTAACAAAGGCCCTAACATGGATCTTGATGCATCTAAGGAAATGCAAGTATGAAATCAAGCATGCAGTGTATGAAATTCAGAACTATTCTAGAATCACACAATGATGCAGCAGATAACAATATGTCAGACATATAATCTAAAAACATACCTTAGTGACAATCACCAGGGACTGCTCCAATCTGTAGGAAGAACACCAGCTCTGCGAGCAGCACATGTGTACTGCCTCTACAGGTTGTTCACACCGGGATACAGGATTTATCCTCCTTCCTTTGAGGTGCTAGCCTCTTCGAAAACAGTGTCAATAGCAGGGACTCCTTCTTCAACTCCTTGAAGAATCACGGACTGTTTCTTCAACTCCTTGAAGAACTGCTAGTGAAGTAGAGATGGAACAAGACTCTTAAGAACCCTTCCCAACTCTCTAAACCAAACCTTCAACAGAACATATGCACTCAAGAATCCCTCCCAAAACTCAATCCCCACTCTAAGAATCTCTCTGAGGGATCAAGGAAAAGCTCTAACCAAAAGAGAAATTGGCAGAGTTTTTTGATCTTCCTCTCTATTCTTTAGCTAGCAAAAGAAGAAACCAGATAACTAAACGTGAACCTTTCACATTCAGATTAGGAGAGATTAAATGGAGACTTGAGATCCTTGGGATTCAGGAGAGTTACAAGCCCCTTGGAATTTAGCAACAGCAGCAATTAAAACCTTGAAACACCCACCATTAAGTCCCATAACAATTTCAAGCATTAATGAAGCAGTTTTAGTTTTGAGCATAGTCCGTCAGTCGAGTCAACTCTCCTTAAGTCTGTTGGTGCAGATCCTCTCCTATACCAATTATCTAGGAGATTTCTCTTGCCCTGCGGAATGCCCAGGGGCATATTCAACCCTCTGCCAGTGATCACGATCTTTGAGAGATGATATGATGCATTAGGATACAGGTTTAAGAAGGTTTGTAGATATGAGAAGTAAAGAGGAAGAAGAGATAAGGTTTCTTGGGAGAAAAGGGATGTTCTATTCCTTCAAAAAATGGCACACCAGCAAAGAACACATTTACATATTATATACCCTAGGTCAAACCCGACCTAGCCCTCAAAAACTCTCCACACGACCCAGAACAAAACAGAAACCTGACATCCGAGCTGGCTTGTCTAGAAGTATGTTCTGGCTACAGCAGAACCCTGAGACATCGAGCCGACTCATCCAGAACACCTATCTGCTCAAGCTGGCTCATCCAGAACTATGTTTTGGCAACAGCTAAAACACTGAGAAATCGAGCGAGCTCGTCCAAAACACCTGTCTGCTTGAGCCGGCTTGTCCAGAACATAGGTTTATGGTACTGTATTGTGCCAACATGCCCAGAAACCACATAGGACTTTCAATACAAGGTGACCTACGAGTCGACTTATACCCAAACACCATCGACTCCAAGCCTAAAGTCCCTAAACACTTTAGACTTCAACCTAGGACTCTTCCTAGCCCTAGAAAACCTCTTGAGTACATCAAGATAACTAGATCAAGGCCTAAACCTTGACCCCCTAAGCCTTGAACTCACCACAAGATGCCCAACAATCTCCACCTTGGTGGTTCAAGGCTTCAGTAAACTTCCCCAGATCCCATAGACCCATCAACCCCATACATGAGCAAAAGCTTTCTCTTGGTAGAGCCTTTGTAAGAGCATCAGTCTGGTTCTCCTTTGTATGGACCTTCACCAGCTCCACTACACCATCCTCCACCAGCTCTTGAATCCTGTGGTATATGACATCTATATGCTTTGTGTGTGCATGATAGACTGGGTTCTGAGTCAACTGTATGGCACTCTAACTATCGTTATGTAGGACTACCATACTTTGCTTCACCCCCATTTCAGCAATGAGCCTTATACGACACAGTGCTTCCTTTGCAGCCTCTGTAATACCTATGTACTTAGCTTCTATTATAGATAGAGTGGTGATAGGTTGAAGTGTTGATCTCCAAGAAATCGACCCACCATACATGATGAAGAGATACCTTATGGTAGACCTTCTTGTATCAAGATCACCTACGTAACTTGCATCCACATACCCTTCCAAAGGACTCGAACCTCCATATAACTCCTTAGACTCCTTTCTTGTCCTTCTAGCTATCCACCAAATACCAGTCCATGTGAGTTCCTTGTAGATACCTCAAGATCCACTTCAATGCTTTCCAGTGTTCCTTCCCAGGATTAGACATGTATTTGCTCACCTAGCTTATAGCATATGCTATGTCTAGCCTGCGACACACCATAGCATACATAACACTGCCCACTGTATTTGCATATGGAACTCTCTCCATGTACTCTCTCTCTTCATTTGTCTAGGGCCTTTGAATCTTAGAAAGAAAGATGTGCCCTGGTAATGGTGTCTCTTCTGATTTGTCTTTCTCCATCCCAAACCTCTCAAGTACTTTCTTGATATATTTTCCTTGTGACAAATGGACTATTCCTTTACTTCTATCCCTGCAAATCTCCATTCCAAGAATTTTCTGTACTGGATCCAAATCTTTCATCTCAAATTCAATAGATAATGCTCTCTTCAGCTCTTTCACAGCCTTCATACTTTTGCTAGCTATCAGCATGTCATCCATATACAGAAGTAAATACAGAGCATTATTCTCATCCACATCCTTTACATACACACAACAATCATGTTCACATCTGAGAAATCAAAGGCTCAAAATAAATGAATTAAACCTGCAACACCACTGACAAGATGACTGCTTCAGACCATACAGTGACCTCTGGAGTAGACATACCTTGTCCTCCTGTCCGATCTCTATAAAGCCCTTAGGTTGTTTTATATAGATCTTCTCCTCCAGGTTTCCATGTAGGAAAGCTATTTTCACATCCATCTATTCCAATTCCATATCATATTCTGCCACTAATGACAGCAACACTCGAATTGAAGTATGGCATACCACAGGAGAAAACATCTCTGTGTAGTCAACTCCTTCCCTCTGTGAGCATCCTTTTGCTACCAGCCTTGCCTTGTACCTTGCTCCACCTTGCTTTGAAGGTACTATCTTCTTTGTGAACACTCATTTTGAGCCAATTGCTAGAGCATCTTCAAGTAGATCCACCAGCTGCCATGTTTTGTTCCTCCTAAGAGATTCCATCTCTTCTATCATGCCTTGCATCCATGATTCTTTATCAGGACTTTTCATGACCTCCTTGAATGATTCTGGATCTCCATTGACAGAGATGAGAGCATAAGAGATAGCCTCATCCATACCATATCGTGCCGGCTTCTAGATCGTGTGCTGGGGCTTATGTAGTGCCACTCCCCTTGCACTGTCCTGCCAAATATGTTAAGTGTGGCTCTTCCTGCCCCTCTATCTGTATAGCTGGCTCTCCTTGCTGATCCTTCACTACTAGAGAATCTCTCCCGCCTAACTCCACCTCAACTAAAACACCCCTACCAGTAGAAGTAGAAGGCCTATCTCCCACCTGTAAAGGATGATCACTACAATTCGCCTTTGTGGCTACACCTCCATCCATACTCCCCGGTCTCTTCAAGATACTCCCCTCATCAAAAATAACATCTCTATTGATTACTATCCTCTGAGACTGAGGATCCCACAGTAGATAAACTTTAACTCCTCGTGGATATCCGATGAAGATCATTTTCTTTGATTTATAGTCCAACTTGCTTCTCTCGGATGCTTCCACATGTGCATAGGCCAGACAACCAAAAACTTTAAGGTGGCCAAGCTCCACCTTCTTCCCACTTCAAACCTCTTCTGGAAATCCTCCATTTAGTTTGTAGTGAGGGGACCTGTTAACAAGAAAACATGAAATGATTATAGCATCACCCCAAAAAGTTACCGGGAGTGATGTTTGCAGCCTCATACTCCTAGCCTTCTCCAATAGTGTTCGGTTCATCCTCTCCGCAATACCATTTTGTTGAGGGGTCATTCTTACTATGTAAAGGTGTTTGATCCCATTCTCCTCACAGTAATTCCTGAACTCTTTGCTTGAGTACTCCCCTCCATTGTCAGACCGAAGGCACTTCACCTATCTTCATGTATCCTTTTCTACCTCAACTCTCCATGCCTTGAATCGGGCAAACACCTCTAATTTTTTCCTTGTCAGATAAAGCCACACCTTCCTTGAGTAATCATCAATGAAGGTGACAAAATATCTTGCCCCACCTCTAGATGATACAGGAGCTGGTCCCCATACATCAGAGTGCACTAAATCCAACACTCCATCACTTGGTTTGGTGCTAACAGCAAATTTTACCTTATGCTGTTTACCAAAAATACATGGCTCACACAGGTCATCTCCATCCTTTTTCAGAACTGTAATCTTTTCTCTTCTGCTTAACTCCATGAGCCCTCGGTCACTCAGGTGACCCATATGATAAACTCCATGAGCCATGGTTTATATACAAACTGCTCCTCCTGTGCCGCTGCAAGCACCTCTGCACTATCATTTATCACTAAACCTTCCATCTTGTGTAAATTATTGCTCAGTCTTCTTCCCTTCATCACCACTAAGGCTCCCTTGGTAATCCTCAAACATCCACTACCTGGATTGCAACTGAAACCATAACTTTGCTTTTCCAAGTAGCCCAAAGAAATCAAATTTTTCTTTAGTTATGGAACATGTTTGATATTTGATAGTCTTTATCACTCCGTCATATATCCTCACCCTAATAGTGCCAACTCCAGCTACCGAACAAGGGTGATCATCACCAAGGTTTACACTCCCTCCATCTGTTTTGTCATAGGTATCAAACCACTCCAGATGTGAGGTATTATGATGAGGGCATGTCGAATCCAATGTCCATGAATTGTCCCAATCTATAGAACCATCTGAAGCTATCAGTATATCTTCACCACTACCTTTAGATGCTTTGGCACCATTTATGCTGGCTTTCCCTTTCTCTAATTTCCAAAGAGGATAATTTCTCTTCAGATGACCTGGATGATGACACTTTAACACTTCCATCCCTTTTGATAGCTTCGAGATTAGGATCCGCCTTTTGGCTTCTCCCTAACTCTTTCCTTGGGTCTCTCCTGCCTTTAATTTATACCAAGTACCTCTGAGTTAGGATTTTCTTTGTAGATCTTCTCCCTTTGGTCATTTGACCTGAGCACTCCAACAACCTCTTCAAAGTTCAAGGTTTCCTTCCCATACACCAAGGTTGTTATAAGGACATCATATGATCCTGGGAGCGAACATAACAATAACAATGCCCGATCCTCCTCATCAATCTTCACATCTAGACTCATAACCTCAGAACATACCTGATTAAATCTCTGAATGTGAGCAACGAGGTCTCCTCCTTCAGGCATTCTCAGACTATACAGCTGCTTCTTCAACCATAGTTTGTTTATCATGTTCTTCCCCATATATGTGTTTTCCAGTCTTAGCCAAAGGCCCTTTATCGTGGTCTCTGTACATACCTCAGGCAAAACCTGATCCACCAGACACATCCTGATGGTGCTGAAAGCAATCTCTTTTAACTCTTTCCAATCTTCAACACTGATCTTTTCCAGTCTCTCTTTAACCAAGACCTTGTAGATCCTCTGTTGAACCAGCAAATCTTTAACCCTTTGCTACCATAGAGTGAAGTTTTTCTTGCCATCATACTTCTTAAAATCTACCTTAAAATCACTTGATGCCATTACACACAATCAAGCAAATCACCCTTCAAACAATTTCTGTAAACCAAATATAGAGAAACCTTCCTTCCAATCCTTTCCTTTCACCCTTTCCATAAGAGAGATACCCTCCACCTAACTCTGGAGATTACTATGGAAGAAAATAGAACAAAGATTGATGAAAACCTGGTATTATAGAAATCTGAAGTGCACAAATCTTCCTTCTTTCCCCATGCCAAAGCCTAGCTCTGATACCAAATGTTGGTACAAATCCTCTCCTATACCAATTATCTTGGAGATTTCTCTTGCCCTACGGAATGCCTAGGGGCGTGTTCAACCCTCTGCCAGCGATCACGATCTCCGAGAGATGATATGATGCGATAAGATACAGGTTGAAGAAGGTTTGTAGATATGAGAAGTAAAGAGGAAGAAGAGATAGGGTTTCTTGGAAGAAAAGGGATGTTCTATTCCTTCAAAAAATTGCACACCAGCAAAGAACACATTTACATATTATATACCCTAGGTCAAACCCAACCTAGACCTCAATAACTCTCCACAGGTCGACCCAGAACTTAACAGAAACCCGACATTTGAGCTAGCTCGAGCTGCTTCGAGCTGGCTCGTCCAGAAGTATGTTCTAGCAATAGCAGAACCCTGAGACATCAAGTCGACTCGTCCAAAACACCTGTCTGCTCGAGCCAGCTCATCCAGAACTATGTTCTGGCAATAGTAGAACACTGAGAAATCAAACCGGCTCATCCAGAACACTTGTTTGCTCGAGTTGGCTCATCCAGAACATAGGTTTCTGGCACCGTATTGTGCCAGCACGCCTAGAAACCACATGGAACTTCCGATACAAGGTGACCTACGAGTCGACTCATACCCAAACACCATCAACTCCAAGTCTAAAGATCCTAAACACTTTAGACTTCAACCTATGACTCTTCCTAGCCCTAGAAAATCTCTTGAGTACATCAAGATAACTATATCAAGGCCTAAACCTTGACCCCCTGAGCCTTGAACTCACCACAAGATGCCCAACAGAGCTGACTCACCTTGAGTCAACTCGATTGGCAGTTTGACAACTCCTTGTCAAACAAGTCTGGAATGATTTCCAATCGTTCCCAAGCCAACAAATCAAGAAGAAATCCCACGGTGTGTGACCCCATAGATTCAAACACTAAACCAGTAGCACAGAGACATTTACAGTACCAGCCAAAGTCGCCAACTAGCAATGACACCCAGTGTCCAGATAGGTTGAAGGTTGTAGAGCAACAAGAACAAATCGAACATGGAATACCAGTGAACTTATTCATTTGATCTCCTAATACTCTGGATGGCTTAGGGTTAAACTGCCCAATCCTAATGAGTCCATCTTAATATGTTCCAAATAAAGAATCCCTATAACTCCTTACAAGGAATGCCATATCCAAGGTCTTTCTCAATTGAGACATATTAAGCATTCAATCCAAACCATTTAGAGAGATCAATCCTATCTTGATTCTACTATCGCTACATAAGTACTTGACGTACCCAGCAACCTTCCATCATCGGATTAAAAATCCAGGTAGTCCGACACCTAAGCACGGTGAGTTGCTTGCAAGCTGCCATAATGATCTCAAGTCAGAGAAATAATTCATGTCCACATTCTAATACAAAATTTCTCTTTGGCAGAAGGAGAATCTCACATGAGGGTCATGTTCAATGAAGTATCAAATACAACACCTGATGTCATGCCAGCATCTCCATGCTACTCAATTAAGAGGACAACCAACAAACATGATATCAACAACCTACTCTCGATACACCATCGTATTGAAATAACGTATTCTTTGGTCGTGAATGAGTTTATGAACTACACGACGTATCCTCTCTACATCACATACAAGGTAGCTCAAAGGACATCATCACACGAGTTTAATTAGGAAGATGTCATATGATGAACAACCAGAATAAACTTTTTATTCAATTAAATAATTTATATACATATACATGAGTTGCACAACCATCTACAACCTAGATGATTGGCTTGGGATATCAATTCCCAACACATATAGGGTGAGGATATATCCTGATATGGATTTGCTATCATCTGGATCTGATTGAAAACTAGAATCCATATACCCTTCTAGTTTCAACTCTAATCCATTATATATTAGAAAAATATCTTTAGTCCTTCTCAGGTACTTAAGAATATTTTTCATGGCTTTCCAATGATCGTCCCCTAGATCAACCTGAAACCTGCTTACTATACCCAAGGCATAAGCAACATCAGGCCTAGTACATAACATGGCATACATAATTGATCCTACAGTCGAAGCATAAGGAATCAAACTCATCCTCTCTCTCTCTTTTGGTGTCTTAGGAGCATCTTCTTAGAGAGATGTATGCCTTGACTCAAGAGCAAGAACATCTCTTACTTCCCTTCATGTTGAATCTCTTCAACATTAAGTCAATGTACCTAGATTAGGATAAGCCAATCATCCTCTTAGATCTATATCTGTAGATCTTTATACCTAGTATATAGGATGCCTCTTTCAAATCCTTTATGAAAAATTATTTTGATAGCCAAGACTTGATCGATTGCAACATTATTATATCATTTCCAATGATGAGTATGTCATCAACATACAAAACCAAGAAAATAAGAGCACTCCCACTTGTCTTCTTATATACACACGGTTCATCCACATTCTTAATGAAACCAAACTCTTTGATCATCTCATCAAAATGGATGTTCCAACTTCTCGATACTTGCTTCGATCCATAAATAGATTTCTTAAGCTTGCATACTTGGTTTGGTCTCTCACTTGAGACAAATCCCTCGGTTATGACATATAGACTTTTTTCTCAAGATATCCATTAAGGAAAGCAACCTTTACATCCATCTGCCAGATCTCATAGTCATAGCATGCAGCTATGGTAAGCAATATCCAAATGGATTTGAACATGGTTACTGATGAAAATGTTTCATCATAGTCAATACCATGTCTGTCTAAAACCTTTTGCCTCCAGCCTAGCCTTGTAGGTTTCTACTTGACCATCTGCTCCTATTTAATTCTTGAAAATCCATTTACACCCAATTAGGTTTACTCCCTCAGGTGGATTAACTAATGTCCAAACCTGATTAGAGTACATGGAGTCCATCTCAGATTTCATGGCTTATAGCTATTTGTCAGAGTTTCTACTCATGACAACTTCCATATAGGTCACAGGATCATCATCTTATATGATACTGGCTTTATTGTCATTCCCAATGACAAAGTTATATCTAAGAGATACACTTCGCACTCTCTTTGACCTACGGAGAGGAGGTGTGTGTTGCGGTTGTTCTTGAACCTTAGAAAATTTAGTTGAGGAATTGCTTCAGGTATTGGTTGAACTTCTTCAAGTTCAAATATCCTCCCATTACTCCCTTCTTGGATAAACTCCATTTTTAAGAATGTGGCATGCCTACAGAAAAAGACATTTTGCTCAGTAGCATGGTAGAAAAGGTATATCATACCTTCTTTAAGATATCTTACAAACTTGCACTTATCAGCCCTAGCACTTAGCTTATGTCCAAAAATATTCCTAACATAAGCAAGGCAACCCCAATCTTAAAATACTTAAGACTTGGCCTTTTCCCTTTTCATAATTGATATAAAGTACTTTTAATTAATTTCCTTTGATGGCACCTTGTTTAGTATGTAGGTAGCAATCTCTAGGACATATCCAACAAGGTATAAATCCTTCTTTTTACTACATCATTTAACTGTGGTGTGTATGGGGGATCCATTCAGAGAGAATGCCTTTATCTTTAAGATGTTCAAGAAATTCACTAGACAAGTATTCTCCTCCTTGATCAGATTGAAGGATTTTAATACTTTGTCTAATTTATTTCTGAGCCTCACTTTTATACTCTTTGAATTTATCAAAGGCTTCAAACTCACTTTTCATAAGATACACATATCCGAACCTTGATAAATCATTAGTAAAACTAATGAAATAAAAGTATCCTCTTTTGGCTTGGATTGTCATAGGACCACACATATCTATGTATACTAGACCTAATGATAAGGACATCAACAAGAAGAAAATATTTTCAACTAATTCTCTTTAGTTTTGCAGCTAATATAGTCTACTAAAATTTAATAAGAGCCTTTGAATGAAGCCCACCAAGCACATGAAGCCAACTCCACTTGAAGCACAAATCCATGAGCCAACTCATGAAAGAAAGCCAGATTTTTCTTAAGTCGGCTCAACCCAGGTCAAGCCCAACTTCCAACAAGCCATGATGCCACCCAAATCAAAGCCCAAGCAAATCATGACACCACCTTTTGAAGCCCATTTTTCCTTCACATGGGAGACACATCATCAAGCATTCTTGGGGAAAAAGGATGGACACCACATCAAGCATTGTGAGGGGAGCAGACAACTACATTCCACTCCCCCAACAAACCTCCAACCAACTTGACATGTGGGATGCCACATCACATGCCACCTAAGATTCCACAACAGCAAATCGGAGCCATGTCATTGCCAACTAGGTACCACATGTCAAGTTATTATAACCTCCTACCCATAAGTTGTTTCTAGTTACAACTATGTAACCTAAGTTGTTAGATCTAACTAGAATAGTTAGCCTAACCTAACCCCTTTCCCCTCTCTCTCTTGGCCGACCCCTATGCCTATAAATAGGGCTCCAAGGCCTCTCTTGTAAGGCATTCCATGTTATGAGAATTTTTGAGAATTAATGAAGGTTTCTTCTTGTTGAGTTCCATCCTGTGTTCTTGTGTGGATTGAGTGAGTTCTCTTTAGTTTGAGTGTTTGAATCTTTGTTTGATGAGAGGGTGAGAGGCCCTTGAGTTTGGGTTTGAAGAGTGGATTGCCCTTGCAAGGAGTGAAGGGTGGGACGCCCTCTTGATTGATCCAAGATCAAATTTCAAAGCTCCAAGCCGTTGGCCTATAGTTTTCTCCTTTCTTTCCTTGTTTCAATTCCAACCTCAATTCTCCTTCCATGCCTAATCTTAGGTTTTGTTGCAGGTTCTCTCAGGTCCCTAAGTCAAGGATGAAGGTCTCCACGCCATGGATCAAGGCCAAGATAAGTCCTAAAGTAGGGAGTGCTAATCCTGCCTTCTAGTCCTCATTCCTTGAGTGTTGAGAGCTTCCTTTCCACCAAATACTTAGCCTTCATTATTGGTAGGAAAACCTCTTCTTGGCTCTTTGGATCTGATCATTTGAAGGTTAACTTGCCCTAGTAGTAATAGTTTCCTTGCCATGAAGATCTTAATCTTTGTTTTGAACTAGATCTACATTGCGGGTGTTGTACTTAGATCAACTACTCTCCTTATGAAAATTCTTTCCCTGGATTAATTTAGTCCATTTATTTGATAATTAATTGCTCAAGTTTACTTACTAGTTAGCTTGCTAAAACTCTCCATCTATCATTTCATTTTTGTCCCGCATCACCTAACAACTCAGTTGCCCTTCTCCATGTCCAGTGAATGGAGACTTGGTCATCTTTTACCTATGAGACAGGACTCACAAGTTCCTAATGACTCATAATCAAAAGGTTCAAAGAAATAATCTTTGTACAACTTATTTATCCTGGACTCACTGATATGTCCAAATGGCAATGCTAGAGATAAGTGACATTCACATCATCTCTCTTTCTTTTCTTATTCTCAACTAGATAACACCATCATTGAGTAATAGAATCAAAAGATCATTAGAGAATGTACCACAACCAAAGAATTTCTTTAAAAAGAAAATCCAGCACCCATAGCTCATCAAATTTATATAACCTTGTTTCAACAACAAAGGTACAAAAATAATATTTTTTATAATGTTGGGTACATAATAACAATCTTTTAATTCAAGAATATTGCCCGATGGCAATAACAACAGATAGGTGCCAACAGCTTCAGCCTGAATGGGTTCACCACTCATGCCGAACAACTCGAAATCACCCTTTTTTAAGCTTTTAGATCTCTATAACCCCTATAATAACTTGTACATATAAGACCTACATGCGGTATCCAATACCCATGTATTAGAAACTGAAGAACTCAATGACAGGTTTGCGTTTATCATATACAAACCTTTAGATGATTCACTAGCATCATGCTTCAGACTTACAAGATACAACTTGCAATTCTTTTTTCGGTGCCCTTGCTTCTCACAATGATAGCAGGTCTCATCAGCAGAGGGCTTCCTCGCCTTCTTCCTCTTCTAGAAGCTACTCTTAGGGTTCCTCTTCCTCTTTGAACCCTTTTTCATTACCTGCTTCATCTTTCCATTAACCAGAAGAAGCTGAGCCTTATGACCTTTGAAGTGGCTCTCTACTGTCTTGAGCATATTTAGCAGCTCAGGCACTAACATATTCAGTTTATTCATGTGATAATTCATGACAAACTGCAAGAATGAATCCAAGAGTGACTGCAGGATCAAGTCCTGATTAAGCTTTTCGTCCATCACAAACCCCCATTGACCTAATCAAGTGATCAAGTCAATCATCTTGACGACATATGCCTAAATAGAAGAGCCCTCACTCATGCATGCTCTGAACAACTACTTCGATATCTTATATCGAGCAGTCCGACTATGCTCTCCAGAAAGCTTCTTTAAGATTGAGCAATATGGACTTAAGGTTCCATTTTCTCATGTTGCCTCTGCACCTCATTGCTCATAGAGGCCAACATGATGCACTTGATAGTCATGCTATCATTTTGTCATATTTTATATGTGGCCCTATCCTCCTCTCCTATCAGATCTAGGCCAGGAGAATCGAGAATATAGGTAAGATTTTCTTGAGCTAATACAATCCTTAGGTTCCTCAACCAATCCACATAATTTAGACTGGTCAACTTGTTGTCATCCAAGATGCCTCGTAATGAAAGAGTAGAAGCCATAATATAAAATCTACATTAATTAAAGAATAACTATAAGCAGACCACTCATGATGATATTCATAATTAGATAAGAACTTTTGCATCTAATTGTATCTCCCACTATTTTCTTTCAAATATCATAACCCTCAATTATGGTAAGAGGGAAAACCCTTTCAGAACTTCCTTAGTAGGGTTGAGATCCCAATTCCTCATGAATACCTTGTGTTAATCACAACAAACACCCATGAGTTCAAGGATAGGAAAATTCCTTTTCAATTGCAACCTATGCAACTCTCAACATAAAACCTGCCTCTAAGATACTTATAGCCTTGTGTCAATCATAACAAACTATAATATCTTTGTTTAGTCATACCTTTTATTTTCATACAACCATGTTTGATAAATGTTATCCTTGTATCAATCACAACAAAGCAACACCACCAATCATGCCATAAAGCATAAAATGTACCAAGATAAATATCATATCAAATCCTAGAGTAGGCTTTGTGTTAATCACAACAAACCAACTATAGTTTCTTGACATGGATTTGGCTTAGCATGAAGGGAGGTAATTTGTAGTGTGCTTGATCAATTAACATTTCTAATTTAAGGTCTAGATATAACCAAATTGGGCAGGTAAGTGGAAGAGATGAGGGGGTCTCCCCATTGCTTTCTGTTGACCCTATAAGTAATTTTGATGATAACAAAATATTGGAGCATGTACATTTATTTCTAACAACTCTTCAAGTATTTTACAAGTTTTTGTAGGATGATTTAATTGTTCAAACTTCAACTCCTACATCTTTAATTCTTGTTTTGAGTTATGTTGTAATCTATTGTTGTAAAGAAGAATCCAATGAAAAAGCTAAAAAAAATTCATGTGAAAAGGGATACTTCTGTTTGTGTGTGTGCCTTAGAATTATTTTGAGTTAGTTTGCTTGAAAAATGTAAGAGTGTTGGTGAGAGTTTTTCTTTAAGTTCAATTATAAAAATCATGAAGAAGTTACTCGAGCCGACCTAACATGTTGAAAAGCTAACTCCACCTCATGGCACGCAATAAGGAATCTGGTACGCAGTAATCCGAGCTGACTCGAAGGTAACCGAGCCGACTCCAATGAATCAGAGTCGACTGGAATTTGTCCGAGCCGACTCCTCCAGAGTCCAGTTTTTGAAGATTTCTGAGAACAGCTAGGTGAGTCGACCCGAACCAGAAAAAGTCGACTTTGCCAGACCTAAATTTGAAGACCTGAGAAAGCGAGCCGACCCGAACTGCAATGAGCCGACTCTTCCAGAGTGATGATTTTAGAACCTGAGAAGAAGAGCCGACTAAAGATCAAAAGAGCCGACTCCTCGAGTTCAAGATTTTCAAAAGATAGAAGTTCGAGCCGACCTAAGCTATCAAAAGCCAACTCGTCTAGAGTGAAGTTTTTCACCCTGAGACAAAGAGCCGATTGCACTGAAGATTTGGTGACTCAACCTATCAACTCGAAGGATCCGAGCTGACTCGAGAGAATCTGAGCCGGCTCGAATATCGCTTTCAAGTATCTAACGGCTAGTTCCAAAATTTATTTTTGAATGCCAAAAAGTGATCCAACGGTCATATGTCACATCCTAACGGTCTATAATATCTCAAACTACCTTGGAGTGATGGAAGACCTTATATATGAGGGATTTGAACTCCTCTAAAGAGAGAGTTAAGAGGTTTTTGAAAGTTAACAAGCTTCATTGAATATCTTACCTACCAACTAGAGCAGAGAGCATAAAAAGCATTCAAGTCAGCCTTCAAGTCTTCACCAACTCTGATCTGAAGCTTGAAGCAATTTAGGAAGAAGCCACTGAAGCAATTAAAGCTCATTCAAGTATAATCTAAGTAGACTTCTCACAAACTATACCGGCAACTATCCGATAAATTAAGTTTGTCATTTTTGTTGCATTTATTTCAATTCATTTTCTGAATTGTTTGGGTTATTGGTGAGCCCGGTTGAAAAACCAAATAGGTTCTTGGTGAGCCTTGATAAAAACCAAGTGCCCTTCTTGGTGATCCTGGTAAAACCAAGTTAGGTTCTTAGTGATCCTATGAAAATCAAGTTGGATTTCTTTGGTGATCCTGTTTAAAACCAAAGGGTGTTGGGTTTTCTTTGATAATCCTATTAAAAACCAAAGTGTAAAGATTTTAGATTGTGATCCTGTAAAACAATCCTACTGTATTCGAGTATGAATATAGTGGAAATCTCAAATGATATCTTGGATAGTGGACGTAGGAGCTGGGTTGCTCCGAACCACTATAAATCTTGTGTATTTATAGTGTGATTCTCTGATTTCTTTTAGCTTATGTATTTAATTCTTAATCACAGCACACAACACTTTAAAAAGGGATTTTAATTGCACATTATCTATCTTAATTTTTTAAATTCTCAATTCACCCCCCTCTTGGATAGCCACCTGGGCAACAACTAGTATCAGAGCAGTGTCTCTGAATACATGAAAGTAAAGATCGATGGCTCATCCAATGAGTACGTCCTTGGCGGAGGCCAATCAACTAATAGACCTCCACTCTTCACTGGCACAAATTATGCATACTGGAAAACTAGAATGAAAATTTATGTTCAAGCAGTTGATTTTCAGTTATGGAAGGTCATTCTAAAGGGTCCTTATATCCCCATGGTTAAAATTGATGGAGTGGACGTTTCAAAACCTGAAAAGCATTGGGATAAACATGACATGAAAATGGATGAGTTAAATGCCAAAGCAATGAATCAATTATATTATGCTTTGGATAGTAATGAGTTTAATCGAATTTTCATTTGCTCCTCTGCAAAGGAAATTTGGGATAAACTTGAAGTGACCCATGAAGGAATTTCTCAAGGGAAGTCTTCTAAAATTAATCTTCTTGTGCATAGTTATGAATTATTCAAAATGGAACTTAATGAAACAATCTCTATCATGTTTTCACATTTCATTGATATTATTAATGGATTAAAAAGTCTTGGTAGGGTATATATTCCAATGCAGATCTTGTACAAAAGATTCTAAGATCTTTTTCGGACAAATGGGATCCGAAAGTGACTGCCATCCAGGAAGTAAAAGATTTGAATACCTTACTACTGGATGAACTGCTAGGATCTCTCATCACTCATGAACTAACCATGCAGCACCGAACTGAAGATGATCAAAAGAAGAAGAAATCTATTGCCTTCAAAGCTGCTATGGATTCTAGAAATGATGAAGAATCGGAAGAAGAATGCTCCTCTACTGAAAGTGACATGGAAGACGAAGATGTTGCCGTGGTCTTTAGGAAATTCAGAAAGTTCTTAGAAAGACGAAAAAAAAGAAATTTTAGAAAATTACACAAGAACGAAGAATTCAATAAAGAGAATGACAATGAAAAGGAGAAAGAAAAAGAAGTGCCCACCTGCTATGAATGCAAAAAACTAGGGCACATTCGACCAGATTGTCCATTACTGAAAAAGGATTTTAAGGGAAAAAAAAGAAAGCTATAGTAGTGACATGGAGCGACAGCAAAGCATCCTCATCTACTGAAGATGAAGAGACCATAAAATCTATGAATTTATGTCTGATGGATCTTGAAAATGAGGTATCATCCCTTGAGCTTCAAACTGAATTTACATATGATGAATTGAATTCTGCATTTCATGATTTACTTATTGAATTCAAGAAAGCTGGGGTTAAAATTAAATCCTTGAAGAAACAAAATGTTATCTTATTAAAAGACAAGGATGAAATTTCTGAAAAGAACAACATCTTGCAAAAAGAATTAAATATCTTTTATGATAATGTTATTATTTTGGAAAATGAAAAAAATACTTTAAATAAGACAAACAAAGTTTTAGTTGCCAAAAACGTTGATTTGAAAAAGGAGGTTGAAAAGCTTAAGCCTTTAGTAGAAAAACTCACTTTGAGTTCTAACAAGCTTGAGCTAATCTTGAAAGAACAAAGACATTAAAAAAATAAAGCTGGGATTGGATTTAATGCCTTAAATGCTAAAGGAATTTAAGCAACAAAATTTGTATCTTCAAAAGCTTCAACTTCAAATGCTAAATTTCAAAAAGCTTTTCTATCGAATTCTATTTCAAAGGGCTTGAAGTATGTACCTAAGAATTGTTGGGAAATGTGTCCCAAAGCCAATCGCCTGGGTTATAGGTGGTTGTGCTAAGTATTGTACTCATTTTATAAATTAATAAAATAATATTTTTGGTAGCTCATCACATACTAAATTTTCCTGAAATAAACTCTTTTCATGTGATGAAGTCCTTAGGACTACACTGACTTCGATACAGAGAGGATGTATCGAGTGGTCCTTAAACCCTGTTCACAACCAAAGGATATATTGTACTGGACGGCAATATATCAAGTATAGGTTGTTGTAGTTCACATCGTTTGGTTGTCCTCTTGACCAAATGAGTGTGGTGACGCTGATGTGATCTGCAAGTGGGATATTTGATATCTCGTTGAACGTGACTCCGTGCAGCCCCTTTCTGCCAAAGGGATACTCACGATTGGATATGGATATATGTGTCCCTCCGACCTGAGGTCATCACGGTAGCTTGCAAGCAACTCCCTGTGTTTTGATGCCGGACTACCCGGATTTTTAATCCGGTGACGGAAGGTTTCTGGGTACAGGCAAGTACGTGTGGAGCAGTGATGGACCAAGATGGAATTGACCTGTCCAAACAGTTTGGATTGAATGTCTCGCAGTATCTCAATTTAGCAAATCCTCGACCGGGGTAGTCCTAGTGAAGAGTCACTGGGCTTGCAAGATTGAGACACGTAGTCGACTGACTTAGTCTGGGTTGGCAGCCCAATCTCAGTCATCCTGAGCATTAGAGGTCAAAGGGATGAATTATACGGTAACCATTTGCCAGAGGTTCGATAGTTTGCTCATGCATCTTCGACCTATCCGGATGCCGGGACCCATTGCTAGATGGTTCCTATGCTGGTACAAGAAATTGTTCTTGTACTACCATTTAGGTTCGAACCTATGAGGTCACACGCCACAGAGGATAACTCTCTGATCCGGATACCGATTACGATTGGAAATCGTCTTGATTTTATGGTCACAGTATTTTTGAACACTCTTTTCCCCATCTTGCCCTTGTCTGTGTCAACAAAAAATTATTCCGGGTTGACCAGCACTACGCCAGGATTTTTTTGAATCAGTTTTGAACTGATTCGGAGTTCGTTTCGGCCTCCAATAGGTTGTGACCCAATTTTATTCCTTGAACCAGGTTCAATTGGATTGAACCGTTTGGTTTAATGGAATTGAACTAAAATTGGGTTTGAACCAATTTTGGTTGGACCGGTGTTTTGGTTCCTTTTTTTCTCCCTGCCGTTTTACACGGTGTTTTTGGAGAAGGCAAAATGTTTGAAATCCAAACGTCGTGAAGGCAAAACGCTGAGCGTTTTCCTCTCCCTCCACCCGCTGGCCTTAATCCCATGTTTAAGGCTTGTTAATTGGGTTAACAAGCTGCTGCCTCTCCACCTCCCGTCGCTCCACCTCCCTCTCCCTCCCAGCAGCCTTTATAAATGCCCAAGCCGTCCCTGTTTGTTTGGTTGAAGTTTAAACGATATAAAAATTTCTCTTCACCATGAGAGAGGCTTAAAAAGAGAGAGCTTTGGGCATTCTTTGAGAGGCTTAAGGAGGGAACATCTGGGGCTGGGTTTAGTAGCTTTAGAGGGAGAGAAACAAGGCATTAATCCATTGTTTTGAAGTGCTCAAGTTCTGCCAAGTGCTGCAGAATTCTGTGACCGTGAAGCCCTCTTCCGGTGGCTAGCACCATGCGTGGAGGTGGATCCGAGAGCCCCGGGCGTGTCTCCCCTCTAGAGGGAGTACCATTCTACTCCTAGGAGCAAACCACGCGAGCCGGGATCGCTCCAGCTGCTCCGAAACGAAGGCCAAAGTCTGCTGCCCAGTTCTGCTGTAGAAACCTGGTAGCAAAATTTGGTGATTTATTTAAATTTTTTGGCTTAGATTTGATTGCAGTAATCGGTGGCAAATCGAAGAAGACTTGTCCAAGTTGCTGCTGCTCAAATTTGGGAGCAAACGAAGGTCCGGAAGAAGGTGTTCCGACAACGTTTTGCAAGCCAAAAACAGGGTCCCAGGGAGGAAGACGACTGGAATAACTTTATTCCAGTTATTCCAGTCTATTCCAGGTTTATTCCAGAGTTATTCCAGGCAGAATAAAAGGTATGGAAAATTATTTTTTAATCATGCATGGATAGATTAAATTGTTTAATATTTTATAAATATTTTTATATGTTTATACATGCCTAAATGCAACTAGATTTAGATTAGTTCCTGGCGGAGCAGATTCCCGCTGCGCGAATTTTAAAAATTATTTTAAAATCCAATCTGCTCCCACAGATGTTTGCATACCTAGTGTAGGATCTTGTCAAACTACCTGCATCAGTAAACTTTCAGTGGTATCAGAGCCACGTTGAATTTGTAATCTAATCTAGAATGCATGCTTATAGATTAAAATTTGTTTAATCTTAAAAATGTATCAAGTTTTCTTTTTGGAACCTAGTTGAGATCTTCACCATGACCGTGTGTCTTTGACACGATGCGGATCGTCTGTGTTGGCCTCTTCAGAAGGATCCTTAAAGAATATTAAAAAATTAAAATTGTTTTAATTTGCAGATACATGATTTAGGCATGTTTTATAAAATATTTGTAAAATATTTTTTGATGCATGATTTGGTATGTAAAATTGTTTTACATAAAGACTTAATTAAAAAATATTTTAATTAAGTGTTTGGCTTATTAAAAATTTTTTTTTAGGTTTATGAAATCTAATACAATTTGCATAAGCCATTTTTGGGTTAATTGGGTTAGCTGACTAGTTGGGTCCAAATCTGGGTTAGACCTAAGTTTAGTTGAACTGGATAATAAGAAGAAGATTAAACAAAAGTTGTTTAATGTCCTTCTTTAGAACTATCTAATAGTTAGATTAGTTGATCGTTCATCTAAAATGGATCCAATTAGTGACTCAGTGGATGCCCGAGTCTTTAGGCTAGTCTGATCGAGTATGGTAAACCGACTGGTGTCGAGGTAGGTTTGGCATTGATCACATGGCTGTATGAGGCTACCTCTTTCTTGGCCATCTTGGTTGGTGTCTAGGAAAGATGGTTAATGGCGGTTACTCACCCATGATCTCACCTACCTGGCTAGTCGAGTCGACCAGAACTAATTGGAAAAGCTCAATGACTCGAGTTAACCCATGTCACCCAGGTTGATCGGTCTGACTGATCTATAGGTGCCCATGGATCATTTGTTGATTTATTTTAACCTTCCTGGAATCTGATTGATTCAGTGGGAGGATGATCCATGACCTTGTCACTTTCTTCTGTCACAATAAAAAAAAAAAAAAAATCCTTTAAAATTATTAGGTCCTTAAAAAGACTAAGTCAAGGAGTTGATAGTGTCTTAGCCTCCCATTAAGTTGGATAGAAATGTGTCCACTAGCTTGGTGTGCATCGGCAGTTCCATAGAACGGGTGTACATCCGGCGACTGGAATTTCTATCTGATCGATGATGGTTCAGTGCAACCTCCTTAACGGGACCAGGTGGGCCGGCCATAGTCGGGCTTGGTCTTTAGTTAGCTGGAAGCATTGGATTTGTCATTTTAATGGTTGGACCTAACCAGAGACCCGTAATAGAAGGCCCTTAGGCCGATTGGGGTGCTCTCTGGGGCAAAATAAAATACTGAAAATTGTTTAGGGAAACAATTGGTTTACGAACCTACCTTTAGGCTCGTATGGGTGAGCCGGCCATAGTCGGGCTCATGCGAGGCCTATTGATTTCAGTACCCACTTGAGAAAAAGTATTTTCACGGATTGGAGTTAGAGGCTACCAATCTGAAAAATTAGTGGGAGAAACCTTTAGACTAAAGTCCAAGTCTTTTGGTTAAGTTATTAATTCATCAACTAATATAGTCTAATTTTCTTTTCAGATGTCTTCCAATTTATCGCTCCGGTCACTTCTCGATAATGAGAAGTTAAAGGGTCACAACTTCGATAGTTGGTATCGAAGATTGAGAATTGTTCTGGAGCATGAACGGATCCTCTATGTAATAGCGGATCCGGCACCTGAAATCCCTCTCGCTAATGCACGGAGTGCGGTCAGAGACGCTTATCTGAAGTGGGTCTCTGATAGGACTACTGTCCGATGCATTATGTTAGCGGCGAAGAACGACGAGTTCAGTCACAAATTCGAGGAGGCCCAACCTGATGAAATTCTTCAAAAGTTAAAGGAATCCTTCGGCACTCCGGATGATGTAGAAAGGTACAAAGTGTCTTGTGCCATCTACAACTCCAAGATGCCGAATGGTGGTTCAGTCACTGATCATGTATTGTACATGATCGAGTTGATTGAAAAGTTGGGCAAACTCGGATGCCCCTTGCACGAGCAGCTCGGCAAGGATGCGATCCTGAATTCTCTTCCCTCCTCCTATCTTGATTTTCTCGATCATTACAGAATAAACAAGCCTGCAATCAACTACCATGGTCTTTTGGGGTTGCTGCAGACTTTCGAGAAAGACCACCAACTGAATAAGGGGGTGGTGAATTTAGTGGGAGGAAGTAAAGGTCGTCGTCCCTTTAAGAAAGGGAAAAAGAAAATAAATAAAAAGGGAAAGAAGGTGCAGAATGTTCCTGGCCCTAGTCAGACCAGGAAGTATAAGGCTGATCAGTCTTCTGCAGAGTGTTTCTACTGCAAGAAGAAGGGACACTGGAAGAGGAACTGTCCTCTTTATATTGCATCCCTTGATCCGAACAGGCCGAGGAAGCAGAAGTCTGCTGAATAAGGTATTTATATGATAAAACCTTGTAATTACTCAATTATTGATACTGCTAACTGGGTATTGGATATTGATAGTCCAATTCATGTTTGTAATTCGTTACAGGGACTTTAAGTTAGCAGAAGATTTGAAGATGGAGAACAGTTTCTGAGCGTCGGGAATGGAAATCGTGTTCCAGTACTGGCGATCGGAGTCCTGCATCTTGTCTTTGAGTATTGTACTGTCGAACTAGTCGACTGTCACTATTGTCCTAGTTTCATTATGAGCATAATCTCTGTAGGCCTTTTGGCCAATTGTGGTTTTGAACTTTTAATAAAAGGAGATTTTTGCAATGTTATTTTGAATAACTCTATTATAATGAAAGCTAGATTAAATAATGGCATATACGTACTATCAAGGCCTGTTAGTGTAATGTACACTTCTAGCAAACGTCCAAGGTTAGATAATGTCAATGATTTGTATCTTTGGCACTGTAGGCTAGGTCATATTAACCAAAATAGGATAAACAAGATGCGAGGAGATGGACTTCTCGAGGTCAGTGATTTTGAATCACTGCCCACTTGTGAATCATGTTTACTTGGTAAAATGACCAAGTCACCTTTTACTGGAAAGGGTGAACGGGCTACAGAACTTCTAAGTCTAATACATACTGATGTATGTGGACCGATGACAGTTAGTGCTAGAGAAGGATACAAATATTTCATTACTTTTACAAATGACTTTTCAAGATTCGGTTGTCTTTTTAATGAGACATAAGTCTGAATCGTTTGAAATGTTCAAACGATACCGTAATGAAGTAGAAAAGCAAACTGGAAAAAGTATTAAAACCCTTCGATCTGATTGAGGTGGTGAATACTTATTTGATGCTTTTTTGACATATCTTGAGGAGAATGGAATTCTCTCTCAGTGGACTCCTCCAGGAACACCACAGTTGAATGGTGTGTCCGAAAGGAGGAATCGAACCTTGTTGGACATGGTTCGATCCATGATGGACTTTGCAACTCTGCCGCTATCCTTTTGGGGATATGCGCTTCAGACAGCCTGTTACTTATTAAATAATGTTCCAAGTCTGTTATCTCCACTCCGTATGAGATGTGGAATGGGCGTAAACCCTCAATCTCACACCTTCGAGTCTGGGGTTGTCCAGCTTATGTAAAGCGTTTAGACTCAGACAAACTTGATCCTAAGTCTGACAGGTGTTTATTCATTGGTTATCCTAAGGAAACCAAAGGGTATTTCTTCTACTTAGAGAATGAACAAAAGGTGTTCGTTGCTCTTAGAGCTATCTTTTTGGAAAAGGAGTTCCTTGGAGAAGGAACTATAGCTTCTAAGATTGAACTTGATGAAGTTCAGCCAGTAGAAGAACCTATACACTCTAAGGACATCGTAGAACCGGCTGTGATTGAATCACACCCAGAACCCATTAGGAGATCTGGTAGAATACCGCGTCACCCAGACAGATACTAGTTTCTTGGTCCGGGATGGCGATCCCATTGAGCTCGATGAGAACAATGAGGATCCGATCACCTATATGGATTCTCTTCAAAGATCTGACTATGAGGCATGGCTTGGAGTCATGCGATCCGAAATGGAGTCCATGGAAATCAACAATATTTGGACATTGGTTGATCCGCCTGAAGGAATAAAACCCATCGGGTGTAAATGGATCTTCAAGAGGAAAAGGGGCGCAGATGGGAAGGTAGAGACCTATAAAGCCCGTCTGGTAGCCAAGAGGTATCGTCAGCGATATGGTATCGATTATGATGAGACTTTCTCCCCTGTGGCAATGCTCAAGTCCATTCGGATCATGCTTGCTTTGGCAGCATATTTTGATTACGAGATCTGGCAGATGGATGTCCGAACCGCTTTCCTAAATGGGGAGCTAGAAGAAGAGGTGTATATGATACAGCCTGAAGGGTTCACATCCACAAATGAATCAAAAGTATGCAAGTTGCAGAGGTCCATCTATGGACTCAAGCAAGCGTCTCGAAGTTGGAACTTACGGTTTGATAGGTGTATCAAATCGTATGGCTTCGTTAGGAACGGAGATAAACCGTGCATCTATAAATAGGTTAATGGTTCTGTGATTGTATTCCTAGTACTGTATGTTGATGACATTCTCTTAATCGGGAATGATGTCGCAGCATTACAAGGAATAAAGGTCTGGTTATCATCTCAGTTCTCCATGAAGGACTTGGGTGAAGCTTCTTACATACTAGGTATGAAGATCTATAGAGATAGATCCAAGAAGCTTTTGGGACTGTCCCAGTCTACGTACATTGACACTATGTTGAAACGGATCAGCATGAAAAATTTCAAGAAAGGCTATCTTCCGATAGGTTCTGGAATTACTCTTTCCAAGAAGGATTGTGCGACAAATCCTGAGGAAAGAGAGTGCATGAGTATAGTACCTTATGCTTCTGCAGTAGGCTCTATCATGTATGCTATGACTTGTACTAGACCAGACGTGGCATACTCACTAGGAGTAGTGAGCAGATACCAGTCTGACCCAGGTAAGGTGCATCGGAAGGTGGTTAAGTCCATCCTTAAGTATTTAAGAAATACTAAAGATCAATGGCTGATTTATGGAGAACCTGACTTGAAACTTGTGGGGTACTCTGACTCCAATTTCCAGTCGGATAGAGATGATAGCAAGAGTGTGTAAGGGTTTGTATTTACCCTAAATGGAGGAGCGATCTACTGGAAAAGTTCTAAGCAGGCAACTATTGCAGACTAGGTATGCGAAGTAGAATATATTACAGCATCAGATGCGGCAAAGGAAGCTGTCTGGTTGCGGAAGTTCCTTGGAGAGCTAGGGGTGGCACCTTCCCTAGATGATCCTGTTCCGGTGTACTGTGACAGCACTGGAGCCATTGCTCAAGCTAAGGAGCCGAAAGCTCATCACCGCACCAAACACATTTTGCGGCGCTACCACCTCGTACGAGAGATCGTGGAACGAGGCGACATCAATCTTCTGAAGATCGATGGAAAAGAAAATTTGGCCGACCCCTTCACTAAAGCCCTTGGAATAAAAGAGTTCGACTATTGTAAAAGGGAAATGGGTATTAGATACTCTTCTGATTGGCTTTAGTACAAGTGGGAGTTGTTGGGAATTGTGTCCCAAAACCAATCGCCTGGGTTGTTGGCGGTTGTGCTAAGTATTGTACTCATTTTATGAATTAATAAAATAATATTTTTGGCAGCTCATCACATACTAAATTTTCCTGAAATGAACTCTTTCCATGTGATGAAGTCCTTAGAACTACACTGACTTCGATACAGAGAGGATGTATCGAGTGGTCCTTAAACCCTGTTCACAACCAAAGGATATATTGTACTGGACGGCAATATATCAAGTATAGGTTGTTGTAGTTCACATCGTTTGGTTGTCCCCTTGACCAAATGAGTGTGGTGACACTGATGTGATCTGCAAGTGGGATATTTGATATCTCATTGAACGTGACTCCGTGCAGCCCCTTTCTGCCAAAGGGATACTAACAATTGGATATGGGTATATGTGTCCCTCCGACCTGAGGTCATCACGGTAACTTGCAAGCAACTCCATGTGTTTTGGTGCCGGACTACCCGGATTTTTAATCCGGTGACGGAAGGTTTCTGGGTACAGACAAGTACTTGTGGAGCAGTGACCACCAAGATGGAATTGACCTGTCCAAACAGTTTGGATTGAATGTCTCGCAGTATCTCAATTTAGCAAATCCTCGGCCGGGGTAGTCCTGTGAAGAGTCACTGGGCTTGCAAGATTGAGACACGAAGTCGATTGACTTAGTCTGGGTTGGCAGCCCAAACTCAGTCGTCCTGAGCATTAGAAGTCAAAGGGATGAATTATACGGTAACCATATGCCAGAGGTTCGATAGTTTGCTCCTACATCTTTGACCTATCCGGACGCCAGGACCCATTACTAGATGGTTTCCTGTGCTGGTACAAGAAATTGTTCTTGTGCTACCGTTTAGGTTCGAACCTGTGAGGTCACACGCCATAGAGGATAACTCTCTGATCCGGATACCGATTACGATTGGGAATCGTCTCGGTTTTATGGTCACAGTATTTTTTAGCACTCTTTTTCCCATCTTGCCCCTGTTTGTGTCAACCAAAAATTATTCCGAGTTGACCAGCACTGCGCCAGGATTTTTTTGAATCAGTTTTGAACTGATTCGTAGTTCGTTTCGGCCTCCTATTGGTTGTGAACCAATTTTATTCCTTGAACCAGGTTCAATTGGATTGAACCGTTTGGTTTAATGGAATTGAACCAAAATTGGGTTTGAACCAATTTTGGTTGGACCGGTGTTTTGGTTCCTTTTTTTCTCCCTGCCATTTTACACGGCATTTTTGGAGAAGGCAAAACGTTTGAAATCCAAATGTCGTGAAGGCAAAACGCTAGGTGTTTTCCTCTCCCTCCACCCGTTGGCCTTAATCCCATGTTTAAGGCTTGTTAATTGGGTTAACAAGCTACTGCCTCTCCACCTCCCGTCGCTCCACCTCCCTCTCCCTCCCAGCAGCCTTTATAAATACCCAAGCCGTCCCTGTTTGTTTGGTTGAAGTTTAAACGAGAGAAAAATTTCTCTTCACCGTAAGAGAGGCTTAAAAAGAGAGAGCTTTGGGCATTCTTTGAGAGGCTTAAGGAGAGAACATCTGGCGCTGGGTTTAGGAGCTTTAGAGGGAGAGAAACAAGGCATTAATCCATTGTTTTGAAGTGCTCAAGTTCTGCCCAGTGCTGCAGAATTCTGTGACCGTGAAGCTCTCTTCCGGCGGCTAGCACCGTGCGTGGAGGCGGATCCGAGAGCCCCGGGCATGTCTCCCCTCTAGAGGGAGTACCATTCTACTCCTAGGAGCAAACCACGCGAGCCGGGATCGCTCCAGCTGCTCCGAAACGAAGGCCAAAGTCTGCTGCCCAGTTCTGCTGCAGAAATCTGGCAGCAGACTTTGGTGATTTATTTTAATTTTTTGGCTTAAATTTGATTGCAGTAATTGGTGGCAAATCGAAGAAGACTTGTCTAAGTTGCTGCTACTCAAATTTGGAAGCAAACGGAGGTCTGGAAGAAGGTGTTCCGACGACGTTTTGCAAGCCAAAAACAGGGTCCCAAGGAGGAAGACGACTGGAATAACTTTATTCCAGTCTATTCCAGGTTTATTCCAAAGTTATTCCAGGCGAATAAAATGTATGGAAAATTAGTTTTTAATCATGCAAGGATAGATTAAATTGTTTAATATTTTATATGTTTATACATGCCTAAATGCAACTAGATTTAGATTAGTTCCTGGCGGAGCAGATTCCCGCTGCGCGAATTTTAAAAATTGTTTTAAAATCCAATCTGCTCCCGCAGATGTTTGCATGCCTAGTGTAGGATCTTGTCAAACTACCTGCATCAGTAAACTTTCAAGAATTCTATTCAAAAATCTTTCAAACCAAATATATATATTTCTGCATCTTTTAAAGCTTCAAAGCATGCATCGTTCAAAGATGATAAAATTGTTTGTTATGCATATCGTAGATTTGGGCATAAATCTTATCAATGCAATTCCTTAAAAAACTTCATGATTGGTGCATTGAAATATAGAACCGTTTGGGTTCCAAAAGGAACCAATTTTGCTAACCCGAAAGGACCCAAGTTAGCTTGGGTACCTAAAATCACTCCTTGACTATTTTGCAGGACTGCTTACAGCCCACAAATTAAAGAAAAGATGGTATATTGACAATGACTATTCAAGGCATATGACAGGTGATAAGGATCAGTTTATCACCCTACAAATGAAAGAAGGAGGATTGGTTACTTTCGGTGATGATGGTAGGGGGAGGATAATCGGAATCGGTAAGATCAAGATAACCCCCTGTACTTTTATTGAAGATATATTGCTAGTAGATAAATTGAAGCATAATTTATTGAGCATTAGTCAATTGTGTGATAAAGGCTTCAAGGTTATCTTTGAATCATCTATGTGCATAGTAACTAACTCTCTTGATTCTGATAACAAATTCATTGGTCATAGGCTTGAAAACATCTATATGGTATACCTGAATGATCTAGCCATGACTAGTAGTTCCAGTCTAGTAGTAATGAATGCTAAGATCAAGGAGTCATGTTAACTTTGGCAAAGATGATTAGGTCATGCTAGCATGCATACAATTGTCAAATTAATTTCTAAGAATATAGTTAGAGGTTTGCCACATTTTAAAGTTGATCTTGATTATGTATGTGATGCTTGTCAATTAGGCAAACAAACTAGAGAGAGTTTTAAATCAAAAAATATTATTTCAACAACTAGATCCCTTGAGCTACTTCACATAGACTTATTTGGACCAACTAGGACCACAAGCCTAGGAGGTATGAAATATGGCCTTGTGATTGTAGATGACTTTTCTAGATTCACATGGGTATTATTCATTGCACATAAAGATAAAACATTTGATGTATTTCGAAAATTTCATAAGAAAGTTTCAAATAAGAAAAATCTTTCCATTAAGTCTATAAGAAGTGATCATGGAACTGAATTTCAAAATCAATTTTTTGATGAATATTATTGATCACAACTTCTCCACTCCTAGAACACCACAATAAAATGATATTGTAGAGAGAAAGAATAGGACTTTGGAAGAAATGGCCTGAACCATGTTGTGTGAAGGAATCTTCCAAGATACTTTTGGGCAGAAGCGGTGAACACTGCCTGTTATATTTTAAACCGAGTTTTAATATACCCAATTTCAAAGAAAACCCCCTATAAGCTTTGGAATGGAAGAAAACCAAATATTAACTATTTTCATATTTTTGGATGTAAATCTTTGTATTAAATAATGGTAAAGATAACCTAGGAAAGTTTGATGCAAAATCTGATGAATCTATATTCCTTAGTTATTCATCACATAGCAAAGCATATAGAGTGTTTAATAAGAGGACTCTCACTTCATAGCCTTTGTTTTTGATGAAGCTAACCCCTCACCATCTAGAAAAGATGAGTGCGTAGATAATGATGCAGGTACACTACAAAAGAAAATGGAAGATCTAAGCATTCAAGACAAACCAATATAAAATGGAAATGAAGTGGTAAGCAAGGATCATACTGATTTACCAAAGAAATGGAGGTATGTAACTTCACATCCTAAAGATTTAATTATTGGTGATCCTTCTCATGGTGTTAGAACTAGGTCTGCACATAGATATGCACATGACTACCTAGCCTTTGTTTCATAAATTGAACCACATAGCTTAGAAGAAGCTGAATTATATCCAAACTGGATGATGGCCGTGCATGATGAATTAAACTAGTTTGAAAGGAATAATGTTTGGACACTAGTTAGCAGACCTACAGACCACCCAATCATAGGAACCAAATGGATCTATAGGAACAAACAAGATGAGAATGGTAAGGTAATAAAAAATATAGCAAGGTTGGTAGTAAAAGGGTACAATCAAGAAGAGGGTATAGATTTTGATGAAACATATGCTCCTGTAGCAAGACTTGAGACCATTAGATTACTTCTTGCATTTGCTTGCTACATGAATTTTAAACTCTTTCAAATGGATGTCAAAAGTACTTTTCTAAATGGATTTATTTCTGAACAAGTTTTTGTAGAACAGCCATCAGATTTTAAAAATCATGCTTTTCCAAATCATGTGTTTAAATTGAATAAGGCTTTATATAGTTTGAAATAAGCACCTAGGGCCTGGTATGATAGACTAAGCAAATTCTTACTTGAAAATGATTTCAAAAGAAAAAATGTTGACAAAACTCTTTTTATTAAGAACAAAGATAATGATATATTAGTTATACAAATTTACGTTGATGACATTATATTTGGTGCAACTAATAAAAATTTTTGTGGAGAATTTGCTGAGTTAATGCAGGGTGAGTTTGAAATAAGCCTTATGAGTGAACTCAACTACTTCCTTGGATTACAAGTCAAACAAATGAAGGAAGGAATCTTTATAAGCCAAGCCAAGTATATTAAAGAGATAATCAAGAAATTTGGCATGGAGATAAGTAAAGAGGCTAACACACCCATGAGTGCTACCTGCAGGCTTGACAAAGATGAAAGTGGATCCAATGTTGACCAAAAGCAATATAGAGGTATGATCGAATCCTTATTATATTTGACAGCCAGTAGACCTGATATCTTATATAGTGTATGTGTGTATGCTAGATTTTAATGTAATCCTAAAGAAACACACATGCTTACTATTAAAAGAATTATCAAATATCTGAAAGGTACAAGTAATTTAGGTCTTTGGTATTATAAGGAATCATTCTTGAATTTAATTAGTTTTTCTGATGCTAACTATGCTGGTTGCAAAATTGATAGAAAAAGCACTAGTGGTACATGCCAATTTCTAGGATTGAATTTAATTTCAGGCACTATAAGAAGTAAAACTCCGTAGCACTGTCTACTGCTGAGGCAGAGTACGTTGCTACTAGTAGTTGTTGTGCTCAAGTATTATGGATTAAACAATAACTAGAAGACTTTTGTGTTATACAATCTAAAATTTCAATCAAATATGATAACACAAGTGCTATTAATTTGACAAAAAATCCTGTTCAGCACTCAAGAACTAAGCACATTGAAATTAGGCACCATTTCATAAGAGATCATGCATTAAACAATGATATTGTACTTGAATTCGTGCCAACTGAAAACCAACTTGCTGATATTTTTACTAAACCTTTGAATTTTGATAGATTTACAATGATTAGAAATGAATTAGGGTTATGTAACCCACTCTAGGAACATCCCTACAAACTTAAGGAAAAGTTATCCAGGTGACCTCCTTATCCCAATTTTTTGTTAAAATGATTTTGATTGAAAGCCCAAAAATCACTTTTGTGCTCCCTCTGCTCGAGCCGACTTGAGCAGATGACCTATTGGTCGAGCCGGCTTGGATGTCGAGCCATCTCCTTTTAGTTCGAGCTGTAGGGTTTTTCATTCCCATCTCTATTCTTGATTCTACACCTTCCCTCCAAGAAACCTTTCCAAAAACTTCATCTTTCCAAAAACTGCTTTGGAACTTAGTGTATTTGTGCAATGGCTCCAAAGAAGGCGTAGTAGGGAAGAAATCTCGACGGGAAACTGAAGGTGCTCCACAGGCAAGAAGAATAAAATTTTGTGAAGATAGTTCATCTCAAATTCCACCTCAATCGGATGAAGAACCAAGCCCCGTTTCACCAAGCCATCAGATTTCCTTGGGTATGCGACCTATAACTACTAGTAGACGAGTTTTGTTTGAATATCTAAAGGAAATAGGGTTTGTTATTGGGGATTTCATTGAAAACTAGGGTTGGAGAAATATGTGTTCTTTGGATATCAAAACCTATCCAAATCTGGTTAGAACCTTCTACGAAAATATGAGATTGGGAGAAAATTTTATTGAATCTCAGGTCAAATAAAGAAGAATTATTATGTCAGAAGAAATACTTGGAAATACTCTAGAAATGCCTTTTGAGGGTATTGAATACTTTGTCCTAAAGGATAGGACAAAAGCTTTGCAAACTATACTGGAGAGGACTGAAGTTGATGAAGTTGGAATACTCGAGGCAAGTTCATTATCCATTGAAATAAGGATACTTCACAGCTTCATTAGTAGGATTTTTCTACCCAGGACAGGCCATTTTGACTAGGTAAGTGAGCGAGATCTTTGTTTCATGGAGCTGCTGATAAATGGGGACAAAATTAATCTTCCAGCCATTATGTTAAGTCAGATGAAAGAGGCAATAAGAAAAGTAAAGGCATGTATGCCTTACGGAATGGTCCTCACTCTTTTCTTCCAAGGTGCAAATATTGATTTATCAGGAGAAGACAATAAAACCCTCCTTCATACTGACACGTACACAGCTAAGACCTTACAGAGGATGGGTTACTTATTGTCTGAAGGAACTTGGAAAAAGAAATCTGATGCTCCAATGACTGAAGAAGCACAAGAACAAGCTGAAATGGACACTGGTGAAGGCACTTCTATTCCACTGCAAGGTTTACCATTGGAGCATATACATTTATTTCTAACAACTCTTCAAATGTTTTACAAGTTTTTGTAGGATGATTTAATTGTTCAAACTTCAACTCCTACATCTTTAATTCTTGTTTTGAATTGTGTTGTAATCTGTTGCTGTCAAGAAAAACCCAATGAAAAAGCTAAGAAAAATTCATATGAAATGGGTTACTTATGTTTGTGTGTGTGCCTTAGAATTATTTTGAGTTGGTTTGCTTGAAAAATGTAAAAGTGTTGGTGAGAGTTTTTCTTTAAGTTCAATTGTGAAAATCTTGAAGAAGTTACTTGAGCCGACCCAGCATGTTGAAAAGTGACTCCACCTCATGGCACGCAACAAGGATTCTGGTATGCAACAATCCGAGCCGACTCGAAGGTAATCGAGCCGACTCCAATGAATTTGAGTCGACTAGAATTTGTCCGAGCCGACTCCTCGAGAGTCTAGTTTTTGAAGATTTATGAAAATAGCCAAGCGAGCCGACCCGAACCAGAAAGAGCCGACTCTGCCAAACCTAAATTCGAAGACCTGAGAAAGCGAGCCGACCCGAACTGCAACGAGCCTTGAAGAAGAGATCGGCCATTAAGAAGTCATCGACCTTGAAAAAAATATTGGCTATTAAGAAGTCATTGGCCATGAAGAAGATATTGGTCTTCAAGAAAATATCAGCCTTGAAGAAAATATCGACCTTTAGATGTTCCTGCAAAATAAATTCCTAACCGAGATTCCTCTGGTAGGAGACACTCTGCCGTTCAAGTTAGTAGAGTTCGAACAATAAAATGGAGAACTCTTTGATAAATGAAAGAGGTCAAAGTGATATTATCCAAGATAGAAACTTTTTGACAGTACTTACTGTTATAATGCTTGGGTTAAAGTTATTTTTGAGCGATTCTTTTGCTTCTTAAAAATATGAATAGTCCTTCATCAGAAGTTACTAACTAGAAGTACTTACAGTATGGAAATCGATGTTGATGGCGTGGCTCCGAACGGGATCCGATGGTCGTGAAGACTTCAGAACCTCAAGGAACCATTTCTTATGCTAAAGAGAACCGTTTCCTTTTTCTTTTGATGGGCTTTGTTAGACAAGTGCTTCCTCTCCTTCTCTATCTCCGAAGAGGAGTGCTTCAGGATTGCAGGAAACGATGCCAGCTAGGATTCTTCTTTGGCTGAAGGGCAAGAAAAGGGACAAAAGAGACACCATCCCCTCTCTTTCATCTCCTACTACCAGACGTTGACTGACAGCCAAAGCACCCAATGCTCATGGGATCCACCATCACGTTAATCCCAAACTTTTCATTCAATGGACCTCACGTTCCTCGCCCAAGTTTTGTACCTGCACTAGGACCCACGGACCATGTTACCATTGTGCCCATGACCTGATAATTGGGGCTATCAATGTTGCCCCAGTGCCGTTTTGTTCTGAACTCGGAGGACACCACAGAGAGACATGTAGGTTTCTTTAACGTGCTTCGAGGAGCACCATAATCGATGTCTCTGATCCGTGCCTTGAGCTGGCGTTTGCACCAGAATTGATATTTTTTTTTTTTACCTGCACGCCTCGGATGCCATGGGAGCAGAGCTAGGGAAAACGAATGAAGAAAAAATGCAATAGCAAAAAAAGATAGACGATGGGAGGAGAAGAAAAAAGGGTTCACCAGCGATCTGGCGGGATTCAGTGGATGGTCTAGGCATCAACAGAATGAAGAATTCAAGAATAGCATAGATAAAAAAGAAGGAAATGAGTAAAGTGGAATGGCCTCAGACCTTGCTTACCCTTGGAGTGTCCCCTCTTATCCTATTTATAAAGGTTGTAATAACCAAATATGATTGAAGTGGTTGTAACTGAATAACCGAATGTGGTTATAACCGAATAACCAAATATGGTTGTAACCAAATAATAGAATAATCGAAGTGGTTGTAACCGAATAACAGAATAACCAAAATAGTTGTACGAAGCGGTTGATCTTAATGGACTTTGAGCCTTTAATGGGCCTGGATGAGAAGGATATAACAGATCTTCCTTCCCATCTTCATCTTAAGCATGCCTTTTCGATGGAATAGGTGCCTCCTGGAACGTACAAAATCCTTGATACTCTAGAATTTTCATAGCCGAATATATGAGTGAAGAACCTAACCTAGTTAGTAATGATAATGAACCAATCCATTATAGAGCTCATTAAACAAAATCAAGCCTATACCGGTATCCATTGCAACACATTATTAAGATAATAAAATTTTAAAAAAATAATAATATGATCATAAATAATTATAATTTTTTTAATCATTCATTTATATAACAACTTAGCTTATATTTTATAATAAATCGAATAAAAATTAATTCATAATCAATATAAGTACACCTTATAAAAGTTTTCTAACATGAAATATTCTGAATCACCTCAACCCAAAATAACTAATAGAAGCAATCAAAAACTTGCATCATGTTGGTGATATTTACCTATTCTGGGGGCTAGCGCAATCTCCATTCCCAACTTAAACTCATACTCTACAGCCTCTAATTAATTTTGGGTCCTCCAACAAAAGATCCGTATTTCATTGCACCCAATTAATCTTGGGTCCCTCAACAAAAGATCTCTTACATTGCACAGCTGAACCATATACTCATTTTCTGCTATCAAATATAGTGCTTGGAAGTTAGAAACAGTACTTCTGCTAACTTCCAAGATTGACCAGCCTCCTAACCATATATTCAATTTTACTGAAAAACAGAATTTTGACTCAAAAATATTTAACAATACCAATTTATTAGTTGAACCAAGTTTCAGCTAGTATACAAATTAGAATTGAAAAATCGCATCTGCTCATTACATATATTAAAACTGATTTCATTCCTCTTCAACCTAATACCTGAGTATGATAACGTAAAAGATACTCTATATCCCAGAGGAATTAACAGCTCCGACTTAGAGTTGTAGAAAAAAATAACCAATACATATTTGGTGAATTTTACTAAAAAATTGAATTTTGACTCTCAAAAACATATAGCAATAGGAATTGATCACTTGCACCAAGTTTCAGTAAAGTACATTAATTAGAATTGGGAAATTGCATCTGCTCATTAGATACATAAAAATTTATTTCATGTCTTAAACATAATACTGAGTATGATCATGTAAAATAATACTCTATATCCCTGAATAATTAACAAGCTAAAGAGATAGAGCTCTTGTCTACAGAAATGAGTAGGTTTTCATGATAAACCTCACACTAGGTATTTTATCATCCATGCAGACATATCACTCAAGCCTCACAGGAAACAACCTGTCAGAAAACAAAGATCCCAGTGGCAGCTGCGGGTAGGTTAGTCAAGTGCAGGAGCATTAGGCAATCTTAGCGGGTTATTTAACAAGTACTCAGAAATCTATCAAGGTAATTCGCGGGCTCCAGATACAAGAATCACATTGTTAAAAGAAGATCAGAACCTTGCAATGCATCAGAAGAATAAAAAAGAATGACGACACCTCGATTGCTGATAAAGGAGTTCATGGTTGAAAGAAACAGAATTACATGGAATACATTCATATTTTACAATTAAATGAACTACCTGGAAAGGATGCCTGTCGACAACATCATTGAAACATGTGAACATGAACATTTCACATTAGCTTACCTGGTAACTCGAATTGCACTTCAGTGAAATGTAACTAAAAGCACCAACTCCAACAGGCAAATGAGAAAGGAATGCGGCCAGTTTTTCTGATGTACTCCACTTGCTGTGCTGTTCGAGCAGCTTGTTTGTTTCTTTTGGCCTCTGCTGCTGCTCGCTTTTCCTCAGCTTTATGCCTTGCACCTGCTAGCTTGTTCATAAGCCTCTCATGAGCAAGAGCTCTCATTCTTTCTACCTCAACCTGTCATACATGGTTATCAGTAAATGAAAAAATTAAAGTGATGCAAAGAAGAAAGCAAATTTTCTCCTTTCAGCACTTCGTTCTTTTGGGTCAAGTGAGACCGCTTCAGCCCAGCAATGAAAGCAGCATTGATAACTAAAACAAGAAAATTAGTCAAATTGTTTACCTGTGGCTACAACTATTTTAACTTAACATCTACAACTTAGAGAGATGGAAGTGAACTTGAGCCATACTGGATTCTGGATTGAGGTATCACAGGGAGGGCATGCAAACTATATCAACAAGAATATTCATACATCATCAATATATAATCCTGCCATGATATAGAGTCAATCATGTGCTATTCTGCTTAATTGGTAGGCTTTTGCTCTCCCAAGGTTTTTTATGGTAAGAGAAATTTGTCAGTTTTCTCAACAGGTATTAGTAATGTAAGCTTATACTTCTGAAACAATAATGTGGAGGGCCATGTACTTAGAAAGGCCCCATGTTACTCAGACACATAAAGGTGTCAGACAGAGCTCTAGGAGAATTCACATGCATGGGGACTGGAGTGTTAGTACATCTTTGGTGAATGGGTTTTACTAGAATTGGTTGGAATCCATATTCCAAAAAGCAAAGAGCAGGTGCATGATAGGGGAAACACAAGTTTCCTCATGCATGCATAGAAATTTCTATGTTGGTTTAAAATCTGCCTTTAATATTGCCCACCAACCACTTCTCTTGCTGACCATGCATGGTGGAAGTTGCTTCTTTTGCTAGGCCTAATGCCATAGACAAGCTGATGTGATTGCTTTAAAAGAACATTGCTAATGGTAAATCAGAATCTGCATAGGATTTTTAGCATAAATTCTGATAAGCACAAGAGATCTCGTAGATGTTGTTAGTAGTCAAAACCCCCAGAGTTCATGGGCAACATTCACTCTAATCAGCATGTCACTATATCAGCCAGTGTCATCTCCACAAAAATATAAAATGGGAAAATTAAATGGAACAAATGTCAACATTATCAATATTTCTGAAATAGGATTCGAACATTTTAAATACCACCAGCCCCCATTGTCACTCTTCAATATACCTTGATGTTTGATTCTCCAATTTGAACATATAAGCATTTATTTCTTTGTTTCTCAAAATACTCGTCATTCCTCTGTATTCAAGAGGGAATTTCTTTAAAATCTTGGCTCGCAAACAAGCTTCAATTTGGGAGCTTCTACAGCCCTGGAATTTAGAAGTATCACTGAGTTCATCAACTCAATACTTGAAAGTTCCTTGCCTAAATTCTGAATTGCCACATTGCTGGAACAAATGCAGGTACCTTTGAAAACTGGCTATCAGCTAGATTCCTTCTTATAAAAATTTGTTCGTTCATTGCCCATCAGATTCCAAATGTTAAGATGACAAAGGACGCTGCCTTAGTCTCCAAAAAACTAACGAGATTGAAATACAGACAATTTCTTTCACCAGCCAAACTGCACCTCCAAAATACACCTAGATTGTTTTTGCTAGTCACCGATGTAGTAGGACATGCACAACAAATTCATATATCCATGATACAACTTTGGTACATTCTCTCCAAAACGAAACTAGCAGTCACCTTTCAAGATGAAATGTCATTTTCATATATCCACTCTTTCATGGTTCAAACTAGCAGTCACCTTGCAAGATGAAATGTCATTTTCAACAAAGGTCATCACGAAACTCTAAATAGAGGGTCTTCAATGCCATGAATGCCTGTTTCTGCCTTCTGCCTTCAGAAGATACAGTCCAACCATCAAGAACCAAATCAAGCTTCAAACAAAAATTCCAGTGATATATTGGTACAATCCAATTAGCAGGGGTCAGTGTCCTATTCTTGTTGTTGTAGTTGTACCACCATGAACTGGATTCATCTCAGATGAAGAAAAAATTACAACATAAGCCCAACCTATTTTGAAACCACTTTGCAGACATGTGAAGCTTGATGTGTGCAAGTGTCCTAAAGAACTCCTAGACCACTAGCTCATCACCATGGTCTCTATATATATTTTTCTATTTAGCCTCTTCTATTGATTTGTTCTTTCACTCCAACTTTTCTTCTTAGAAGCACAGCTTTTCCTATAATCTGGCTTCCTAAACTAAAATTGTTAATTGGGGCAATCTCAAACATTCACAAATGAATTCCGTGCAGCATCTTAGACTAATAAAATTCAAGAATATGGATTAATAAATGAAGGGCGTTTTATTTCTTGTCTAACCAACCAAATTAACCACTAAGCTTTTATCGGAAACCAGCCTTAAATAAGTCTCCTTGCCAATATATTATTTGATTGTTAAAGCAAAATAACCATTCTCAAGAAATGCAATTACTTGGTTTAAGGTAAAACAAGATCTATATCATGTAGTGACAAGAAAGGAAATGTCTACACATGTTAGACACTTGTTGTCTCGCTTACATCAAATGGCAGCAATAAATGAGATTGTTGGAGATAAGCAAGCAGTGATGATATCAGGCCCTTGATTAAAATTTTTTGTCACCAAGAGCTTCTAGTATCATTAGCTTATCTTGGAACCATGTTTTTCAGCGAGGAAACTTTTTCCCGATGCCAGGGATGCACAAATTGTGATTGGCACGGAAGCTGTAGTTCTGTACATTATGAACAATATGGATATGGAGAACTTGTTTCACTTTCCACAAATATACAAACAAAATTCTTGCTCACAACTACTCAAAAAAACATTCCTGTTCAACAGCACAATTGATAGTCACTAGATTCCACCTAACCAATCATACTTCATAAATACCACCAGCTAGAAAAACATCCTTAAGTTCAGCAACCTGTACATCTTCTTAATGCAAGACCATGTTAATTCATAGTGAACACACCTAGTCTTTACCAGGGTTGCAGCTTAGATTGGGCTCAACCTGAACCCACCAGCCCAACCTGCTTATTGGGCATGTTGGTTTGATGGTTTATGAACTTGATTGGGGCTTGAGCTCAAAAATCCAAACCTGCCCTCATGTAGGATTAGTTAGGGGTGACTTTCAATCCAACATGAACCTAGCCCTAACCCAACCCAAACCCGATCTAACCCAAACCAACCAAACTTAACCCGACCCTGTCAGATATATAAATAATTAAACAAACAATTCATATTTAAACAAATATGCAAGTGCATAGTTCAAATAATGACTGAGGACACAATTCAACAAATATCAATTCAATAGAAATGTCCTATCCCTTTTCCTTATCTAAAAATTCTTATTCAACCTCATTTAAATTAATTAATATGGCACAATCCAACTCAACCTGAAAACTTGACCTGACCATGCCACCCCAACCAGAATTTTGCTTATAATAATAGAGCTCGGTTGGATTGGGAAAGGGTTGAGGGATTTAGAAGTCGGGTTGGGTTAAGGATTGCCATCAACTTGGCCTAACCTACCCGAGTTTCAGCCCAGATCTTTACAACTTTTGTCTAACTATTTCAAGTCTTACAAAAAACAACTAATTGCTTAGGTTGTCATAAGCAAGCACCTAACGTTGGAAGGAGGGTAAACCCTAAAAATACAAAACAATAGTAAAAATATAATACCTACCTCCTATTCACACGTCATATACAGTACATGGTATGCACAAACAACAGTTATAAAGTCAGAAAAGAGTCCACAAGAACTCAGAGGGTTTATCTCCAAGTGTATGGAATGCTTTTCAAAAGAGGATTGAATATTACTAATTCTAAGCAAGGATTCAGGTCCCGGCGAGATGTCCCGTGGGACACCGGGATGGGATACCATCTCATGTGTTGGGACAGGACGTCCCGCCAGCATCCCAGCATCCTAATCGGAATATCTTGGGACATCCCCTGTCCCTAGTGTCAGGATGGGACATGACGCATTCCATAGAAAAATCGGGCCAGCCCTGTCCCACGAGATTTAAAACCTTGATTCTAAGTACCCGAAATTTTTTCTCAGCTATAAATAAGGTTGGGCATTACCCCAATAAGGCTGTTGAGATGGATAATGACTTTATGGAGTTCCTCCATTTAATTAAACCATGCCCTAAAATTTGGGTGTACAATCACACTGAATGGTTAACACTCGCAATCTAAAGGGCAAGATAGCTTGTAATATTTTAGAGGTTAGTAAATTTATGGCTAAAAATATATATTAATCATAATACCCTGAACTTTATCCTTGATAGGGAACATAGTGGTTACTGGATTCAGATACATGTAAGAGTTAGGCTATCCAACATAGAAAACATCAAATAGCATAGCATCCATATTAAGACAGTGATATATTCAAACATATTAGACCTGGACATATAGTAATTTGAAAGATTTTGAAAAAAAATATTTTGCAAAATTATTATAGTCAATAATTAATTATTTTCAAAAGGGATTCGCATGAATAGTTTTCAAAAAAAGGATGTCTGGCTTGATGCAAGGCACTAACGGGCTAGAAATCATGTGATTAAGAGTTTGACAAAGGATGTCTGGCTCGTTGCAAGGTACTAATGGGCTAGAAATCATATGATTAAGAGCTTGACAGTGCTATACACAATGGTCATACAAGGACACCGATAATGGAAGGCTAACTTGCAAGACAACTTGTACAGGAACAGGAAAACCAATTAGTGTCATCCTACTTGTTGCCGGCAAATCACTTCTTGCTGGAACTCTGGCAGCACCTGAGAATCCTCCGGGCTTTTTCGATGGGAAAAGGATAGTTGTTGCTGACTTCTCTCCAGCAGAAACCTACAAGGAGTCCCTTGATCGATGGTAACCGATGGGGGACCCTCCGATGCTCAAGTTAGTGGAAGGAGTGAGATGGGCTCCAGCAGCCGAAGCTAAGACCAATAAGAGAAAGAAAACTGAGCATCTAGGAATGGTAGAAGTGTCATGCCTGTCCAGGAATCCTCTCTTACCTATTTATAGAGTTACCAGAGATAACTGAATGTCGTTAGGGAGGTGGTCTCCATTGTTGTGGATAACAACCTTCAGTTGGGAGGTTGGGATCTTGTCTCCCATATCCTTTTTGTTAGAAAGATAGTGATTTATTGAGAAATTGTCTACCATGATCTCTAGCTGGAATGGCTGGAAGTTGTTGGCTCCTACCGCTTACTCATATATCGCCAACTCCGAGTAGGTGAGATAACATGCTACTAGTAGAATCTTGGCACTGTACGTGGATAGGCCCTACTAGATTTACCTGAGTAGCTAGTCGGTCCTGAATTGGTATTCAGTATCAAATAAGTAGTTAGTACCGAGTAAATACTCGATATCGAGTAAGCACTCGGTCTGGCTGATTGTGCTACTTGGTATAGTCGTCTCTTTCGTACTCAATACTATAATCGATAGTCGAAGTGCACCATAGTTGATGAAGTAGTCAATATTATGGCAAGCAGTCGGATGTCTGGCTAGTTCTCGAGACCGAATAAGTAATCACCATAACAATTGCCCCCCCACTCCCAAGTCGGAAACATTGCTGAGTAGTTAGCTTTGCCGTTTCTGGAAAAAAAGGACTAGTCATTTTTTTGATCTCAGGGATGGAACAAATCTCTTCGTCATCTGAGTGTCAAATGCCTTCTCGAAAGTCATTGCCAATTGTCCTGTCACCTTGATAGTGATGGATGGTGAAATCATTGGCACAACATTTGAAAAGGCTATGCAATAACTCCTGAAACAGTCGACAATTTATCCAAACCTTCTCGACAAATAGAGATGTGCCACAAGACCTGATAACCATGGCACATAAATGATTTGTGCAGAACTTGGCACCGAGAGTTAATCAGCCAGTTACTTTTTCGAAGCACTAGCTAGCTGAGAGCAGGTCACATGTCGAAATCCGATAGCTTTGGCTGAATGGAAGGCTTCAATCAAAACCATTAAAGTAGGTATAAATATGGATCCCTGCCATTGTTGCAAAAAATGCCTTCTTTGCAGAGCAACAGAGGGATCACCCTATCCAACAGGATTCTTGCCCAAGTGGGCCTATGCCAGATGCAGTCGAGAGGTGTGGGAAGGGCTTCGTTACTTCACCTCTTGTCTTTTTGCTATGTTACATATTTCTGCACTTTTGATTATTAATTTTTCTTTTTGCAGATATGGATCCTAGAAGCGAAGAAGCTGAAGTGGACAGCAATGTCCAAGGCCAGGGCTCCCCTTACCATGAAGCCCAAGAGGGTCACTTTACTTCTCGCCTGGGCTCGGCTGGCGATATCGCTCCCAAGGCTATTGCCTCGCAAACTGAGGGTGGCATCCTTGTTGCACCCTCGGAGGTTCCGGTTGCCGCTTTAGATGTTAAAGCCTCGTCTTCAGCATCTACCCCTTGGCCCGATGTTCAAGCCGAGAGTTCTAGGGAGCAAGGGCTTTCTATCGCCCCGTGCACTAGCATTCGTGACTGGGCCACTACGTAGAAGGCATTTAAAAGTATTCTCTTCCTCGACGATGCTGAAGTGTTCGTTGAGGCACAAGCTACTCACCGCCAGCAAGAAGCATATCAAGTTTACCTTCAGATAGGTATCCTTCGCCTCGGATTATCGTTCCATCCTTTCAAACCATTTTATTGACGTATGTCCTTTTCACAGATGGCTCATTACATGAATGATTATTCCAAATTATGAAGCCATGCTAGAGAACTAGAAAGGAAAGTGACCGAAGTCGGTGCTGCCAAATCTTCTCTTAAGGCTGAGGTTGCCCGCTTGAATGGGGCAATTTCTAAAGAAAGAAAAAAGCGGATGAGGACAAAAGGACCGGGAGAAAGAATTAAGCAACATGCTTGTCGAGGCATGCCATGAATTATCAGAGGCCAAGGGTCGACTAGTAGTGGCTCAAGAAAGCATGGAAGCTTACAAGGCCTCGAAAGAATGAGCTCAAGATCGGAGGGAATATGCTTCTACATCCTATCTTTATGATAGGGACGAAACCCAATCCAAGGTGGCCCTAAGATATCTGAAGCTTGAGCTTGACTTTTTGGATGAGCCATTTAATGAGGACAAGGCTCCTGAAGATACTGCCAGATGATCAAGTCCATCCACCAGCCACCTAAAATTATCTCTTCCTTTTTGTAATAGACTCGGTTTGTTTTCGTACATACCACTTTTGTAATGACCTCAGACCTTTTTGAATATTAATGAAATTCTCTCTTTGCACTTTGAACAATTCTCATTTTTACTTTTGCTATTTTCCATCTTTTGCATTTTAGAATTATGATTGCTAAACTATCAATGTTGTAAGAAGTCAAATCGAAAGGACTTAATGTTTCACCTACTCGTAGGTTCTTTAGAGAGATCATGGGGGGTGCTGGTAGTTACAAGAATCTCTAGCGCCATTATCCGGTCTTCCATACTTCGGCCAAGGAGAAAAGGGAGCGCATAGCGGAAGATGGTCGCAAAGGTTAACTCTTAGTGTGCGAAGGGAGGGGTCCTTCTGGTTACCTCAACGTGATAACAGGCGAGGATCCTTTTTGTTATCCCGTGTCTTTATGTCGGGACCTCTTAGTTAACCGAACTGGCTGAGGGACTAGGGACCTTTTGGTTATCCCTCGCCTTCATGTTGGGACCTCTTGGTTAACCCAACTAGCCAAAGGATAAAGGACTTTTGGATTATCCCTCGCCCTTATGTTGGGACCTCTTGGTTAACCCAAATGGCCGAGGGATAAGGGACCTTTTGGTTACCCCTCGCCTTCATGTTGGGACCTCTTGGTTAACCCAGTTGGCCGAGGGACAAGAGACCTTTTGGTTATTCCCCGCCTGCATGTTGAGACCTCTTAATTAACGCAATTGGCCGAGGAATAAAGGACCTTTTGGTTATCCCTCGCATTCATGTTGGGGCCTCTTAGTTAACCGAACTGGCCAAGGGACAAGGAACCTTTTGGTTACCCGTCGTCCTCATGTTGGGACCTCTTGGCTAACCCAACTGATCGAGGGATGAGGGACCTTTTGGTTACCCATCGACATCGAGTAAGGTTTCAGAGGTAGCCTCATGGTAGATGGAAGTTCTCCAAAAAAATTAACAGGAGTTCAAGTGGTAAACCGACGAAGAGAAGTTCTTAAAAAGTGCATTTAAGTTGAAAATCTAATGGATGCCCTTGATGCGGGAGGGTGTCCGCATACTTGGCCTTCGCTATTGCCATAGGTGCTGGCCCTTGTTATTACTAAGCTAGGCCTACTAGGGCTTTCTAGTCTGTATTTATTTCTCAAGGGTGCCTAATGTACCACCACATGGCAAGTACCTCAACATTCTCTTCGAATCATAGATTGCCAGCTATTGGGATATAATTCCCAAGGGATTTTAAATTATCTTTCTAAGTTTCAAATGCCTTTATGGCACCGCCGTGACACAAATGTTAGGTAACGACCATACTAGCTTCAAGCGGATAGGAACATTGACCTGGGAAGTTTGCCACCTCGACATCCATTCCCAAAGGTGTTCGATTCTTGGGGAGAAGATGCATGTCTATTCATGGCGGTGCATGGATACGGCAAGGACACACGTCTAGCCATGATTGGGCACCGATGCGACCGGTTCCTGCCTGGCTCTTCTATAAATAGGGGGCGGGTAAGGTAGGTAGGGTATATTTTCATTATACTTTCTTCTATCTCCCAACTCATCTTCGAACTTTGCAGGAAGATTTCGCCATCGACTTCTAGTGTGGGTGCCTGCAGCATGGGGTTCCCCTTCTTAATGGAAGGATTCTTACCGAGAATAATGCTTAAATGGAAGCAAGAGCATGATGATAGACACTTATTTTGGAATGGGAGGTACTGAAAATGGCCGGCATTCCAGCTATGTTGCTACTTCCATTGCCGGTCGAAGGATGGAGCTGGGGGGGGGGGGGGGGGGGGGGTTCAAGCTACATACCTCCTCACCTAGTTCCTTCAGTGAAAATTGGGTTTGGAGAAGAAGCAACAAGCGCCTTCCTAGGACCTTTGCTACGACTTGCAGGCAGTTGGAGGCCTCCAAGAGGTTCCTCTCTTGCAGCAAGCAGAGCCCTTAGTCTATATCAACTTCTCCCTCATCTACTTATGGACCAGGAAAGACTTTTTCGTTATCTTTACTCCATGCAATGAGGGTTTGTGTCCGACATCCATCGACTTCATCTGCTTCACCTGCATGGTGTATCTCTCTACTACAGCGAGATCCTTATGTACAATGAAGGGTGCTAGCTACTTTCAGGGGGTGAGGACTTTTGGCTCCTTGGGATGGAACTTCGCTGCCTCGAGGGGTTAGAACTTAGTCCCAACTCTTCTTCCACCGATGCAAAACTTGGAGTCTCAAGTCAGCCTTCCAGAGTTTGTCCATACTTTGGCTATTTTTCATGAAACATCCTAGAAACAAATGTAATTTAATAGAGGCCAAAAACATATTGTAATCAAACAATTCATCAATAAAATGTTCTTTTAGGCTTCTTATCTATATGTTTGCTTATTGTCTATGAAGTTTGAAATTACATGGTTGTATTCTCTATTCAGCTCTTCTGCATTTTCATTGATAGTTTAGGCCTCGGTCCTACGAACTTCGGCGAGGGCTTTGCCTCGGCTCAGACTTGGGCTCAACAGCCCTTACTACCAGGACTTAGCCTCTCCACTAATTTAGAGTAAACACAATTTAAGAGAGACTTCCATTTAATGAAGTGAGATGAGACTACATTCCTGGTAGTACATTTGTAGGTTTTCTAAATTCCATGGGCGAGGCAAGGGTATCCCGTCCAACTGTGTTAGGCAATACGTCCCGAGTCGGATGACTTTTTCCACCTGGTATGATCCCTTCCAGTTTGGGGACAACTTTCCTTGGATGGTCGACTAGGATACTTCAGCCTCCACAGTATAAGATCTCCAACCTGGAAGAGCTTGCCTCAGACTCTTGTATTATGGTATCAGCCAACCCTTTACCAATAGGCCACCATTCTTACCACGGCTCGCTCCTGAATTTCTTTGAATAAGTCTAGGTTCACTCGTAAGTGCTCAAAATTGCTATCTTCATGGACGTTTTCGACCCAGAAAGAAGGCCTAGTTCTAACGGAACCCCTGCTTCAATCCCAAAGGCAATATTAAAAGGGATTTCACCAGTCAAGACCCTTTGTGTAGTTCGATAGACCCAAAAAACATGGTATAGTTCGTTAGCCCACGCCCCCTTTGCTCAATCAAGTCAGATCTTCAATCCCTACAAAAATGTTCCATTGGTGATCTCAGCCTCCCCATTGGCTTAGGGATGGCTTATAGAAGTAAAGAAATGCATTATGCTCAAATCCTTATAGAACTTGGCTAGTTTAAAGTCACTAAATTATTGACCATTGTCAATAATAATGACTTTTGGAAGGTCAAACTAATAGAATGGACTTTCATATGAAGTCCTTCACTCGGGCTTCAGAGATTTTGACAAACGACTCAACTTCCACCCACTTTGTATGGTCCATAGCCACAAGCAAGAAATTCCATTATCCCAAAGCCTGAGGGAAAGGACCAAGTATGTCCATCCCCGACTGGACGAAGAGCCATGGTGCACTGATCGGAGTCAATGAAGCGACCGGCTATTGTATATTGGAATATCGTTGGCACCGGTTACATTTTTTGACGAAGTCCATGGCATCTTGATACATGGTGGGCCAATAACACTCTTGGTGCAGGATTTTGAAAGAGGGACTTGCCCCCTATGGCTTCCACACAGCCCCTCATACTTGCAAGGCGTATTTCGCTTCCGAGGGAGTAGACACCTCAACAGTGGCAGAGAGAATGATCTTTTGTATAACTTGTTCTCATAGAGGACATACTCCGAGGACGTGCAGGAGCTTTCGAGCTTCCTTCCGGTCAATAGGGAGGGTTCCATCACGGAGGTAGCAAATCAAAGGATCGATCAAACATGGCATGGAATCAAGCTACAGCACCAATGTTGGCTCTTTGATGCTGGGCTCTTCTACAACTTCAAAGAAGACTACAGTGTGCAAATCAAGCAGTGCGCATGTTGCTAACCTTGCAAGGGCATTGACTTGAGCATTCTCTGTCTTGGGAATCTGCTAAATGTCGAAGCTTTGAAAGATTCGGATCAAATCTTTCACTTTTGATAAATACTTATGTATATTTTCCTCCTTGGCTTCGTATTTGTCACATACATGGCCAATGAGTTGGGAATTGTTGCAAGCTTTCAGATGTTGCATGGCCAATTCTTTTGATATTCTGAGACCAGCGATTAAAACTTCATATTTAGCCTTGTTGTTGGTGGAAAAAAAATCTGAAGCGGAGAGCATATTGAAGGATATCTCCCTCAGGGCTGGCAAGAATCAGTGCTGCCCCTGGCCGGCTGGCCCATTAGTGTTTGATGAGCCATCTACATGCAATACCCATCAATTTTATGAGCTTTCTTTCGCTTGCCTATCTCCACCATCAGCTCTTCGTCCAGAATGGTGCACTCGATCATAAAATCTACCGACACTTGTGCCTTGATGGAAGGGCGGGGACGGAATATAAGATCGAACTCCATGAGCTCGAGAGCCCATTTGGCCATCCGACCTGCCATGTCTAGCTTATGCAGAGCTACCTTGAATGGTTGGTCCATTAGAACCACAATGATGTGAGCCTGAAAATAGGACTGAAGCTTTTTAATAGAGACTATGAGAGCAAAAATCAACTTCTCAAGCCAAGGATACCGGGAACCACCATGATGTGAGCCTGAAAATAGAACTGAAGCTTTCTGATAAAGACTATGAGAGCAAAAATCAACTTCTCAAGCCAAGGATACCGGGCAAGGTTCCCGGTACCGGTACCGGGTGCCGTACCGGTGGCTGGCCGGTACCAGTTCAGTACCGAACCGTACCGTGCCGACACACGGTACGGCAGGGCGTGCCGGTCCAAACCGGTACGCCCAAAATTTTTTTTTTTTTGATTTTTTTTTTGCTTTTTTGTAATTTTAAGGTTTTTATTTTAATTTTTAAGGGTTTAGGGTTTATTTTTTAAGGGTTTAGCCGTTTAGGATTTAGGGTTTAGGTCGGTTTAGGATTTAGGGTTTAGGATGGCGTACCGCTTTAGGGTTTAGGACTAAATACTAATATTTAAGACTATTTTCAATTGAAATTAAAAAAATTAATAATTAAACTAAGATTATCGGCAATTAATTATAGTAAAATGTGGCATAAACATATAATTACATACCAATGTCTAGAATCGGGTAGAGTGACGATGTCCATAAATATAGGGATCATGTATGTACTCTATAGGAAATTCGGCATGTCCCTCCTGCCGGCAGCATGATACTCCTCTAAGCTCATCCCAGGAGGTATGCGTGATGGGTCATAACTAATCGCAGATCCCTCTCTGATGTCCCGACTCTGAGAGCTGTCCAGAGACTAACGATATGGCAGTGCAGGTGCAGGGGGGAATCCAAATATACCAACGACAAAATTAGGTACAAAAGATGCTCCGGGATAATAACGACTGAATGCTGACGTCTCGGATACACCATATGGATCATATGGACCATAAGCGCCGGTAGCTGTGGATAAGAGGATCCTGAATATGAGATGATCGAGATACATCCAAGGATCCTACTCCACGTGCAAGATCTGCAGCTGTAACGTGTCCCGAACGACCACGCGGAGCCTGTCACCTATATGGAATCGTATCACGAGGTCTATCAGATGGTGCTCCATGATCTGTATCCTGCGTGGCATGAAAAAACTGCGACTCCCCAGTGAATCGAATAGGACTAGGTGGGTTGTGACTCCTGTCCTCCTGCCCCTCCCTGATCACTAGATGCTCCACTATCTGAAGCACTATCATCACTATCTCTGGTATCTGAATCTGAGTGGACTGAGTGCTCCGATGGAGGTGTAACTGCCTTTCCTTTTTCTCTGTCTCCAGGTCTACTAGATGGTGGGGACGGACGATGTGCTGTATCTGCTGGAGCCCTGTGAGGAATATGACTTGTTGCTCATTGTCCAGCATCCACCCCAGCCTCACTAGCTACAAAACTGGCTGGTCGAGGAGGCGATCCTGGCTCATCAAGCTCTGGCTGCTGCTGACCCATGACCCACCCAATCATTGGATCTTCATCCTCATCAATATATGAACTTGCAGTAGGATCAGGATATTTCAATTCTACTTCTTCCTGAATACATTTTAGCCTCAACCTTAAATTATAGTGTACATACACAAGATCGTTGAGGCGTTTCTGTTTCAGACGGTTTCTCTGTTTGGAGTGGATAAGACCAAATATAGACCAGTTGCGCTCACATCCACTGGAGGACACCGTCTGGGAGAGGATCTTCACTGCAATAACCTTCAAATTTTTAGCAAATCCACTAAAATGCACCCACCATTCAGCTGCAAAAGATATTACATCATTTAGAATTTTAGAATTGGCAAAATAAAAAATTTAATCCTGATATAATATTAAACTTACTCCTTAGTAGTACCTAACAGGATTCATCTTTGATTTACTTCTGATCGCTGCAGTGGATCCAAATGAATATGTGCCCTCCCTAAAAAATTCTGCCAGAAAAAAATTTGTTAGCTTGTTGAAATTAATGCTATCAAAAATCATTCAATAATTTTAACCTAACTTACTTCTTCAAGGCACATAGCAACGATATCTGGATCGGGCTCTATCTTATATATAACATTGTGCATGACAGACATAAGATCCTCATCCATGGCAATGTCCGGTACGGAGTACTGAAATCTCGGATTTAGATAGTAAGCTGCACATATATTTTAAGAATTAGTCAAGCATACTTGTATGAATCTAATTGAAACTTAATTTTTAGGGACTTCATAAAATACTACGTACCTGCTAGATGCAAATCCGAACTTATTTGATAACTCCACCGTCCATCAATGATCCGGATATACTCATATGCATGTGATGGATCTGCCTCCTGGATCTTTTTCTTTGCCCTTTGCATCATGAAATATAAGAAGCCCATCTGAGCATACCTCTCGAAGTCCACGGCACGAAGTACCTCATATAGAGGCTTGATAGCCTCCACTACCCTCTCAGTCCGCTGCTAGAATGTCTCGTCACTAAATTCTCCACATTGCTTCCCTCAGTTTTTGCCCTGGCATATCTGCTCTCCTGCCAGTCCTGACTGACAAACATTTAACGCAACTCTGCTTTCTTGTTAAGAAGACTATCAAGTGCAATGTAATTAGTTGCAAACTGTATGACCCCCGGTCTCAATATTTTCTCCATGTAAAGCTCCTCATCAATGATAAGACCAATGTATGGTTATATATAAATCTGGTGATAGACTGTGCTAGCTCAACAATCTTCTGCACCCTGCGAATTTTACCAATATCCATCAACATGAGGTCTATACAATGTGCAGCCCAAGAGGTCCAAAAAATATGCGACCGCCGCTCCATCAAGATCTGCCCTGCGGCCCTGTACCGTGGCCCATTATCAGTGATTACCTGCACGACATTATGCTCTCCTACCTGATCAATCACCTCCTCCATCACTCTGAGGATATAACTGGCGCCGTGCACCTGATCTGAAGCATCAATAGACTTCTGAAAAAGATCTTCCCATCATGATAAGTCAAAAAATTGATGATGCTCCGTCTAGTAGGACCAGTTCAACCATCACACATCACCGTCAATCAATACAAAGGCCACTTGCTATGATATGAGGATATCCATCCTTCTAGCTCCTCCTTATTGCTTTCCAGAAGATGACCATAAATATCCCTTGATACTGGCGGATCTACACCTGCACCAGCAGCCTGTATAGATGAAATAGCAGAGCGATAATAAGGATTGTCTGCTGCATGGGCTGGGATATGACTAAAATGAAACCAGGAGGAGATGGCCCGCCATATATCCTTCTTCTTATCATTTTTCAGCATTGTGTCAATCCTCTGTTGCTTGGAATCTCTACTGGAAAATGCATGTGGATCGACATCATGGATAGTGGCTCCCTCTAGAATGTCCCTGGGCTTCGAAGATTTCCTCCTACTGCCAAATGCTCCCAACATGGATGCAATACGACCGGTGCCTCTCCTGACGGGCTCTCTAACAGAGAAGATCCTCCTAAACCGTCTCAGACTCTCCTGGAGCACTAGCAGAAGCGGATCCCGATCCTGACTCAAAAGCTGATGGCTCGAATCACTGTCTATGCCTGGCTGCCTCCTGCTGCCTCTGCTCATACAAGCTCGCCTGAATAGCAGCCTCCATCTGTGCCTCCTCATCAGAAGGAATAGATACTTCTTCTGACTCCCCGGAGTGATAAGAAGGTGGTTCTGCGGCTCTGCGGTCCACATCTGCCTTCTTCTTTGCTGCTCTTTCCTTTCCAGCTTTAAAATCAGCAAAGTGTTTCTTCATCAACTGACGGACCTCCTGTAGACACTGTCGGCATGCAGATACATCAGGATAGCCGCCAGCCAAGTGCTGCTTCAACTTTGTTACCCCCATCTTTGAATTCGGTATTGCACCATTTACACCTCTAGTGATGCTGACCCGAGAGCATCTCTCCATGTAACCAGCCAATGTCCCACTCCGGATCCTTCCTTATTGATGGATCCATACCTGAATATTTAAATTACATATAAGATCAATAATAATCTTTATTAATTAACAGTTTATCAACCTAATTTTTAAAATTAAATTTTTTTTTATTTTTTATTTAAAAAATTCAAAAAAATAAAGAAAAATAAAAAAAATTTTAAATTTTAGATTCATGTAGGATTCCATTATACATGCTACATATATTTTTTTAAGATCCTAGAAATGCATTAAAAGTCAATTTTTTTCAATTTAAGACCTACGGGCACTATTCATGAGATGCACAAAACTTAAATAAATCGACATGAAATTTATAGTGAGAATAGCTTACAAGCCCTAGATTAATAATTTATAATTACAGTTTTTTTTTTAATTATTTTTTTTAATTAATTTATTAATCCGAAATTAATTTTTAATTTAAAAAATTATATACTTAACAAAAAATTAAAATTTTAGTATCATTGTGTAGATCTATCCTAAATCTACCACATACTCTAAAATCATTGCCAACAAATAAATTTTGACAACATTTCTTCTTAATTTTCTAATTTGCACGAATTTTAACAAAATTTAACGCTACGAAAGACGAAAATATGGAAAAAGAAAGGTATACGGACCTTGATTCTACTTACCCCTTCGATTTTTGCAGGTTAAATTGGGTTGAAATTGATCCTGCGAAATTTTTTTTTTGATTTTCCTTTCACCGTGCACTGCTGCAGAGAACACAGAGAGTGTGCCTTTCCTTAATTATAAGGAAAGGCATCATTCTCCACCCCTTTGGACAATGTCACATCGCTACAGTGTAGCCATGTGCACCAAAAAAAAATTGCCCCCACCCTCTTCAAACCGTACCAAGCCGAACCGGGCCGAACCAACCGGTTCGGGCCCATTTCGACCGATTTGGGTCCGGTTCGCACCGGTTCGGCACGTTTCGGTGAACCTTGATACCGGGTCTCCGCATTTTGCAGCACTTACTAATAATAGACTGGTTTCTATACCCGATTTTCCTCCTGGACCAGTACAGATCCGATGGACAAGGAGGACACCGCCAAGTATAAATATAGCTCTTCACCCACTTCGGGCTTTCTAAGGTGTGGAGTACTGAGGTAGGCTTTGAGTTCTTCGAATGCTTTCTGGCATTTGTCGATCCATTGAAAGTCCTTTGGCTTCTTCAAGATTTGGAAAAAGGAAAAACACCACTCAGCCGACCTAGAGATGAATCGGTTGAGGGCAGCTATTCTTCCAGTGAGCCTCTATACCTCTTTAACCATCCTTAGAGCTTCCATTTGCCTCACCGCCTGGATCTTCTCTGAGTTAGTTTCGATCCCTCAGTATAACACTATGAATCCGAAGAATTTATCGGAAGTTATCCCGAACGTGCATTTTACTGGATTCAGCTTCATTTGATATTTGCATAGGGTAGCAAAAGTTTCCTCCAGGTCGTCAACATGACTCCCTGAGGCATGGCTTTTAACAAGCATGTTGTCAATATAGACTTTCATATTATGGCCGATTTATTCTTTGAACACTTTGTTTACTAGTCGTTGGTATGCTATCCCTGCATTCTTCAAACCGAAAGGCTAATCCTATAACAAAATAAGCCATAGTCAATAATAAAAGTTATTTTTCTTCGTCCTTTAGCATCATGCAGATTTGGTTATATCCAGAAAAAATATTCATGAACGATAAGAGCTCATGGCCTATGGTGGCACCACTAGTTGGTTAATTCGGGGAAACGGATAGCTATCTTTCGGACAGACTTTGTTTAAATCAGTGAAATCGATCACATCCGCCACTTTCCATTGACTTTCTTCACAAGCACAACATTACCAACCATTTGGGATGGTTGACTTCCCTGATGAATCCAGCGCTGGTCAGCTTGTCCACCTCTTCGGCAATGACCTTTTATCATTCAAGGACAAAGTTCCTCTTATTTTGCATTATTGGCCGATGGGCTGGATCCACTTCTAGAAAATGCACCATCACCTCTAGATCGATACCTGGCATATCTGCAGGAGACCAAGCAAAAATGTCACTATTTTTTTAGAAAATTTGTGAGCTGATGTCTCGTAGCTTCATCCAGCTTTGAGCCGATGCAGACGATGTACTAAGGATCACCATCATGCAAAGGGATAACCAAAAGATCTTCAACAGGCTCCCCTCGTGCTTCGATCAACTCATCACGAGTATCCAGGCCTTTGATAGGGATAGTGCCTAGTGGCCTAGCTTAAAGATTGTTGCCAAGGTATTTCCTCAGACTTCTCCAATTCCTCGTGCCGTTGGAAATCTCATCAGCAAATAATAAGTCAAGACAATTATGCTAAAAGCATTTAGTCCAGATTGACCAATTATAGCATTATAGGCTGACAGGGTCTTAACGACCATGAAAGTTAGGAGCATGAGGGATCGTCAAGGGCCTGCCCTACTATCACAGGCAGTACAATGGTTCCTTCAATAGGAACTAGCTCCCTTGAAAATCTTGCTATTGGCCCATTCATTCCTTCCAGTTATGCTGGGGAAAGGTTTAATTTCAAGAGGACATCATAAAACAAAACATCTACAAAGCTTCCATTATCAATGAGCACGTGATTTACATCATGATTAACTATGTTCATGACTACAACCATGGGATCATTGTATGAAAATCGTACTCCCTCGGCATCAGCCCAAGTAAAGGTAATAGATTCATCAGCTTCTTTAACCCTCTGCCTCTTGCTAGAGCTTGGTCCTACCGTCCTACCACCAATGGTACCAAGGTTGCCCCAGGCGGGGCAATCGACAGGTTCCTTCAGCCTCAGGAGTGGTGCTGGTAGGTGCGATGAAGCCTTCGAGGCATCACATCTCTCCTAATAGTCCCAAAGGAATCCATCCAATCTGCGATGAATTTCTCGATTTCATTCCAAAATTGTACACATTCCTCCATATCATGACCGTGATCATAATGATAGAGCCAATATTTACATGGGTTGTGCCGTTCTAGCCCATCCGCATCTTTCTTGCCTTGGGCAACTATCCCGACCTGCATCAAAACTTGGGCTCAAGGGGTGTTCAAAGGAGTATAGTGATCAAACCTTCTGGATGGTAGGATGCCTGGAAGATGCTAGGGGTTTGGATGATAGTGAACCCAAAGGGAAAACTTTCGGCACCATGGGGATCGGCTTCTATGCCTCCTTTTCCCTCGGTCCTCCTTCCTTGGCTAGAATTCTTGGTCCGAGGGCTGTCCCTTAGGTATTAGAACGAATGATGAAGCAAAGGGTGGAGCAAGCATTAAAGTAGACGGGATAATCGGTGGAACAAGAACATCGTATGTCTTTAGGGCAAAAGGAACCATCGACGAAATATGAGCATCATATCCTTCGGCACGTGCATACTTTTTTGCCCTGACAAGCATTCAAAGAGCCCACCGATGGTCTCTTTTCTAAAGAAAAAAGAAAAGGACATTACTTTAGACCACTCTTCATGGTGGTTATAGCAACAGAATGATCCAAGTTGTATGCTTCCAGAGCTACCTCATTAAATTGGCTTACATAACATAAAAGGGGTTCTCTCCTTTTGCTTGATATGGATCAAAGAGTCAGAACTCCAGCGTAGCTTTCTGCTATAGTATCAGGCTAATTTTTTAAGGGTAGAGGGAAGGCCTAGCACAGTACTTTATCAGTAGTCCCATGGAGAAGCATCAAGGTCTTGAAACATTCCAAATAGTCCACTGGATCGGTAGATCCATCGTAGATCTCCAACTACGGCATTTTGAAATGCTTCGGCAATAGTTCCAATATGATATAGGCTCCGAATGGGGGGTCGATAATAAAACCAAGACCATCTCTAGCCGGGGCTAGACCTCACAGTGTCTTGATATGCTGGTCTAGTTCTCAAAGCATTCGGTCTACTTTGGCCTCTTTGACAGTCAATGCCCTGGAGAGTTGAGAGGGTGACCGAGCCAATGTCGACCCCTTAATAGATTGAGGCAAATGAGGATGCCCCTGGCATGCCTAGGGCTTTGTGCTGCACTAGGACGAGCAGGCTCCTCCCGCTTAGGGCTTCGTGGGAGGGCAAGTCACCTTCGTCACTACTGAAGGAAACAGTGGATGGTTTCATACATGTATTTCAAAACTTTTTTAAAATGCCATAATACAATGGAAGCAATAGGATTAATCTAATTAATCTAAATATTCATTTGATCTAATCAATAAACCACCAAAAGTAGGATCATGACATGATATAAAGCATATAAATAAATAATCAAAAATAGAAGGCAAGCATAGATCATATCTATGCAATGAATCCGATACTGTAAATCACATCTACAATGTTAATAAATTCATAACCCATTACCTTTGCACAGGTCAACGATCGCCACTGTTGCATTCTGTGGTATCAAGGCCCTCCTAGCCACACACGTGTATGGTCTCTACAGGTGATCCACACAGTCCTGCTCTGACCAGTCTTCTCGGAATGCTAGCTCCTCACTGAGAGTTTGATAGTTAATGAAACCTTCTTCAAGCCACCGAGACACACCAAGAGACTAAATAGAATGCCAGAGGAAAAGAGGTGGAGGTATTGGAAAATGAGACTAGAAACCCTTTCCCTTTCTTCCCAAAACCTAGTAGAAGAACTAAGAAGCTCACACCCAAAACCTTTTTCTCAAGCCCCACAACCCTTTCCGTTAGCTAGAAAACTTATTTCCAGCTTGTCTTAGCCTCACACGCCCACCGGCAACCCATTTAAAAATAGGTGCCTAAGTGGTTAGGAGGCTAGGATATGGTTAGGATGAGATGAATAGTTGACTCAAAATCAAAACTACTTAATTCAAATTTAAAATCTGAATTCAAATTCAAAATTGAATTCAAAATTCAAGTTTGAATTCAAATTTAGAAACCAATTCAAATTTGAATTCAAAATTCAAATTTAAATAGGGCTAGGGTGCTTGGGTGTAGGCCAATCCAATTGAACTCAACTCGAGCTCAAACCAAATTTTATTTAGTTAGACCTAAACAAATCAGTGAACCTAGTCAAATTAGGAACCCAGTTTTCTTAGCTAAATCATAATCCAATTAGAAATTAATTAAGCTTAAGTCCTGATCAAATCAAGAAATAAACTTTCTTTGAGATTAGGTTATCACATAACCTAATTAGAGTGAACCTAATTGAATCCAATTCAATTAGACTTGATCTAAACTTCATTGCTCAATTAAATTGAGCTAATTAGTAATCCAATTGCTAGATTAATCCTTCCAAAATTCATCACCTTTTAGTGAATAATTGGAGTCGACTTAGAAAATACCGATGAGTCAACTTACCTATAAGTCGACTCATCGAAGTGTCAACTCAAGGTCAATCATCTATCATATTAACGATTAAACCCCGAAACGATTCACAATCATTGATTAACCAATAAATCAGGCAAGAACACTTATTGTGTATGACCCCATAAGTTCAAATACTAAGCCGGTAGCACAGGAACAATTCATATACTAATCGAAGTGACCACCTAGCAATGGTACCCGACATCTGGATAGGTCGAATCATTGCAAAACAACATTCAAGAACCTTTGGCATATAGTTACCATATAATTCATCTCTTTGCCCCTTAATGCTCAGGATGGCTTCAAGGTTAAATTGCTAACCTTTAATTAGTCCATCCAATAGTATCTCAACCTTACAAATCCTGACTCCTCATAAGGATTATCCTGGCCAAGATTTTTTTAAAATTATAATACAGCGAGACATTTTTTCCAAACCCTTTGGAGCGGTCAATCTCATCTTGACTTACATACTGACTTTACAAATACTTGACTGCATCTAGAAACCTTCCATCACTGAATTTGATATCCAGATAGTTCGATACCAAAGTACAATGAGTTGCTTGCAAGTCACCGTAATGATCTCAGGTCTAAAGGACTCTTATATCTATATCCTTCGCAAGCAACCCTTAGCAGTAGAATGCTCTGCAGGTGGATCACGTTCAATAAAATGTACTCCTATATTTTACCTGAATGCCATACCAGTGTCTCTACAGTCCTTAGTTAAGAGAAAACTAATTCATATGGCATAACGATCTACACTCGGTAAACGTCGTCGTCCTTTAACAACGTACCATTTGGTCACGAACAATTTTAAGAACCACATGATAAATCCTCCTTTATCGTATTAAATGTAACTCCACATAAGAGTTCATTACAGGAAGATTCAATATGATAACTACCAAATAATAATTATTAATAATAATTCATAAATATTTACAAATAGCACAACCGTCTATAAGTTAGACAATTGGTTTTAGAACAATTCCCAACACCTGCCGCACTGCCCGTAGTGCTGCAAGGATCTAAGGCAAAACCGCCTGGTCCACCTCCGATGGTGGTGCTACTAGCGGCACCACTAATACTGCTAGGTGCTGAATCACCCGAACGGCCTCTGCTAGCACTTGGACTTGCTGTGACGGATGTTCCAAGCAGTCAAGTCGCCTTCTCCGCTGAGTGGTGCCAACCTAGGGCTCTAGAGCAGAACTTCCAGTAGGCTAACCGACTTGACGAGAGGTAGTGGCACCGGAGCGCCGAGTTGACACATCTTTAGGTAGCATGATCCTACTCGATGTCTCCCCAAAAACGAAAGAATAGTAGGCCCTTCCTCTCTCTGTTGATACTGAAATCTAGCTCACCACTAAAGTACGCTAGAGGAGGTAGCACTCTCGGGCTATACCTACAAGAAAATCCCACCAGATGTGGCTCCGGCAAGACACTCCAATCTCAAGTCAGTATCAAACAATAGTGAAGAAATTAAGCAAAGTAATGAAAGGGAAGTGTCTCGTACCTTGAAAGCTCGCAAAGAGCTCCCTTTTATAGGTGGGTGGGTGAAGGGCAATCTTGGAATGTGATAAATTAGAGTGGGTTGATAGGATCTAATTGAGTATCAGATCATGTCAGAAGATCTGACGAAAAATCATTCTGCCTGTTGGGAATGTCCGCCTTCCCATTAATGGGATTTTTGTCTTATCTGCATAGCCAATCGCTCCCTTTAATGATGACTTTGACTGTAACCTGAAATGGATCACATCCCTTTTAATTAAGGAGATTTGTCAAACATTACAGGACACGACCTTCTGATCACATCTCTGTGCTCATAGGAATAAGCATCGGGTGATATTCCTTTGAATTGTTTTATAGTATGCTACCAGGGTGCCTTAGCCTCCATTAGGCAAAGGGTCTTGATTTAGATCTAGTTTGTTTGCCGAGGATCGGCTAGAGTCGACGGTCAAGCGACTAAGGGTCTTAAAGGGATAGATACCTTGATATGCCAGAGCCCAATTACCGAGGGCTAGATCATCCTTCGACCAAGTTGAAGATCGATTGGGCAAAGGGTCGGCAAGGCCGAGTGAGCTGGGCTGAAGAGCAATTAGGCCGAAGATCCTCCTTTTAAGGGTCTCAGGGCATGGCCTGAACTTCATTCAGATGGTGCTACCTCCCTCGGATGTTGAAGAAGTGGTCACTTATCAGGACTAAAAGAGCCCAATAATACAGCTCCACCCTTAGGTACTGAGGGTGAACCTTGGATGATGTCTGAAGAGTCTGTGTAGGTGGCATATAACTGGTATTGTTCCGTAGGTCATCCAAGGAATGTCTTGGCTGACCTTTCTTCTTCATCATAAATGTTTGGTTGATGTTCCACCTAAGATGGTGTCTTCTACATAAATAATCCAAGGGTGAGTAGCTCAGTCCTGTGGATTGCAGGAGCCAAAGAGGGGTCAAGACAGTCTTTGCCTTGCCGAGAGTAAGATTACTACATGCCTTGATGCGCAGCACTATATGCCTTGGTGCTCGACATGGAAGCCCTCAAGATGCCGAGGGTGGGGGGTTTACCCTACATCAGAAATCATGAGGTGCAAAGAACTGATCCAATGCAAAAGTGGAATAACTTTATTATAAAACTGCAATAGGTGAAAGGCATTCTTACAAGTAACCAAGTTTGTTAATGAAGAATTTGAAGATTAAAAAGAATTATTTCTAAGGTAAGCTTTCAACAATGTAGGAAATGTGCAAATCATAGCTCTAATAAAGGCGGTATGGCCTTCTTATTGAAAAACCAATGAAAAATGAAAACAATATTTCACCCTAAAGCAAGATATGTGAAAAAGATGCACATGTAGTCTTTTTCTTCGGTAAGTATTGAATAAACATTTTCTCTATGGTATATGGGCATGGTTTGGACTAGTATCTAATGATGTTGGGCTTTTGAGAGCCTAAAACAACCTCAGACAGAATTTTGTTTTGGTTAGTACTACTTAGTACTGTATAACCAGTCTCGTAGTAAGGATGGGGGTAGAGTTGAACACTGAAACCTGATTATTCAATAACTTTTGAGTATTCCTAGATGGAAATTTTTCATGTATACACTGTTCCCACATAGTACATTTTCTGCTCTTCTGTTTCACAAATCTCCTTGGAGATCAATTGACAGAACATCTAACATTTTTTAAGGCATGGAGGCCCGCTATTAAGCTCATTGTTTCTGGTAATGAGTTTTAGTCCTTCGTCTCTCAAGTTTGTTCGGCTGGGTTTAATCATAATATACTTCTAAAAGTTTGTGCAACCAAGGAGCTGCTATTATGAATACTATTACTGAACAAATAGTGAATTCAGGAAGATCTTCATTTGGAAAAGAGGCTTCATACTTTCTTACCAAGACTTCATTTGGAACAAATAATGAATGCATGGTTCTTCGGCTTGACTCAAAATGATACACATGATAAAGGTCCTTCATTCTTTCTTGCTAGGAAATGAGACTTTATTGATTTTAGATCTTGAATTTAAATCTAACTCCCCGTCAAGTTTATTATTATGATTTAAATATTCCTTTAATGGCAACCAGGATATTTATAAGAGACCAGCAAAGTGATCTAAACTCATTGCCAATATAATCAATGGACTGTAGGTGATGGTGAGTGGATATTGGTCGTATTTGATCCTTGGTCCTCCAATATTCCTTGAACATGCTTTCAATGTTTCTCTTAACTGGGAAATCCTTATGTCTAAGAACTTATTTTGCCAGGCCACAACCCTCTTGGAGCAAGATCTTGTAATCGGTTCTCTTCCCTCCCTCTGTGATGTTTCATATTGTTAGTCACCCACTTCTAGTCAACAATCAATAGATACTTTCCTTTGGGCTCAGATCTTTATGGCGAGGTAATTTATTGAGAAGTCTATTTGTCTCTGAGTAACAGAGCTAATGATTTGATACTCCTACTCTCCTAGTATATCTTATACTTGGAAAAACAAAGTTCACCCTCAGATCCATATGTTTATTTTGACAACTATTTCAAGGGTGGCTCCCTAATGCAACTCTCTTGAATAATTGGGGCATCTATTTGTTTCATGTGTTCTGCGTTCTTTGGAACCGAGGATCAAGGTTCCCGGTACCGGTACCGGGTGCCATACCGGTGGCCGGTCGGTACAGGTTCGGTACCGAACCGTACCGTGACGACACACGGTACGGCAGGGCGTGCCGGTCCAAACCGGTACGCCCAAAAAAAATTTTTTGATTTTTTTTTATGTTTTTGTAATTTTAAGGTTTTTATTTTAATTTTTAAGGGTTTAGGATTTAGGATTTAGGGTTTAGGGTTTATTTTTTAAGGGTTTAGCCATTTAGAATTTAGGGTTTAGGCCGGTTTAGGATTTAGGGTTTAGGATGGCATACCGCTTTAGGGTTTAGAACTAAATACTAATATTTAGGACTATTTTCAATTGAAATTAAAAGATAAATAATAATTAAACTAAGATTATCAGCAATTAATGAAAGTAAAATATGGCATAAACATATAATTATATACCAATATCTAGAATCGAGTAGAGTGACGATGTCCATAAATATAGGGATCATGTATGTACTCTGTAGGAAATTCGGCATGTCCCTCCTGCCAGGCAGTATGATACTCCTCTAAGCTCATCCCAGAAGGTATGCGTGATGGATCATAACTAATTGCAGATCCCTCTCTGATGTCCCGACTCTGAAAGCTGTCCAGAGACTGACGATATGGCAGTACAGGTACAGGGGGGAATCAAAATATACCAGCAACAAAATCAGATGCATAAGATGCTCCAGGATAATAACCATTAGATGCTGACGTCTCGAATACACCATATGGATCATATGGACCATAAGCTGCCGGTAGCTGCGGATAAGAGGATCCTGAATATGATGATCCAGATACATCCAAGGATCCTACTCCACGTGCAAGATCTGCAGCTGTATCGTATCCCGAACGACCACGCGGAGCCCGTCGTCTATATGGAATCGTATCACGAGGTCTATCAGATGGTGCTCCATGATCTGTATCCTGCGTGGCATGGAAAAACTGCGACTCCCCAGTGAATCGAATAGGACTAGGTGGCTGCGACTCCTGTCCTCCTACCCCTCCCTGATCACTAGATCCTCCACTATCTGAAGCATCACTGTCTCTGGTATCTGAATCTGAGTGGACTGAGTGCTCCGATGGAGGTGCAACTGCCTTTCCTTTTCCTTTGTCTCCAAGTCAACTAGATGGTGGGGACGGACGATGTTCTATATCTGCTGGAGCCCTGTGAGGAATATGACTTGTTGCCCATTGTCCAGCATCCACCCCAGTCTCACTAGATACAAAACTGGCTGGTCGAGGAGGCGATCCTGGCTCATCAAGCTCTGGCTGCTGCTGCTGACCCATGACCCACCCAATCATTGGATCTTCATCCTCATCAATATATGAACTTGCAGTGAGATCAGGATATTTCAATTCTACTTCTTCCTGAATACATTTTAGCCTCAACCTTAAATTATAGTGTACATACATAAGATCGTTGAGGCATTTCTGTTTTAGACGGTTCTTCTGTTTGGAGTAGATAAGACCAAATGTAGACCAATTGCGCTCACATCCACTGGAGGACACCATCTGTGAGAGGATATTCACTGCAAGAACCTTCAAATTTTTAGCAAATCCACCAAAATGCACCCACCACTCAGCTGCAAAAGACATTACATCATTTAGAATTTTAGATTTAGCAAAATAAAAAATTTAATCCTGATATAATATTAGACTTACTCCTTAGTAGTACCTAACAGGATTCATCTTTGATTTACTTCTGACCGCTATAGTGGATCTAAATGAATCTGTGCCCTCTCTAAAAAATTTCGTCTGTCAGAAAAAAATGTTAGCTTGTTGAAATTAATGCTATCAAAAATCATTCAATAATTTTAACCTAACTTACTTCTTCAAGACACATAGCAGCGATATCTGGATCGGGCTCTATCTTATATATAACATTATGCAGGGCAGATATAAGATCCTCATCCATGGCAATGTCCGGTACGGAGTACTGAAATCTCGGATTTAGATAGTAAGCTGCACATATATTTTAAAAATCAGTCAAGCATACTTGTATGAATCTATTTGAAACTTAATTTTTAGAGACTTCATAAAATACTATGTACCTGCTAGAGCAAATCCGAACTCATTTGATAACTCCACCGTCCATCAATGATCCGGATATACTCATATGCATGTGATGGATCTGCCTCCTGAATCTTTTCCTTTGCCCTTTGTATCATGAAATATAAGAAGCCCATCTGAGCATACCTCTCGGAGTCCATGGCACGAAGTACCTCATATAGAGGCTTGATAGCCTTCACTACCCTCTCAGCCCGCTGCCAGAATGTCTGTCTCGTCACTAAATTCTCCACATTACTTCCCTCAGTATTTGCCCTGGCATATCTGCCCTCCTGCCAGTCCTGACTGACAAACATCTGACACAGCTCTGCTTTCTTGTTAAGAAGAATATCAAGTGCAATATAATTAGTTGCAAACCGTGTGACCCTGGGTCTCAATATTTCCCTCCCTGTAAAGCTCCTCATCAATGATAAGACCCATGTATGGTTATATATAAATCTGGTGATAGACTGTGCTAGCTCAACAATCTTCTGCACCCTGCGAATTTTACCAATATCCATCAACATAAGGTCTATACAATGTGCAGCACAAGGGGTCCAGAAAATATACGGCCGCCGCTCCATCAAGATCTGCCCTGCGATCCTGTACTGTAGTCCATTATCAGTGATTACCTGTACGATATTATACTCTCCCACCTGATCTATCACCTCCTCCATCAATCTGACATCGTGCACCTGATCTGAAACATCAATAGACTTCCGAAAAAAAGTCTTCCCATCATAACAAGTCAAAAAATTGATGATGCTCCGTCTAATAGGACCAATCCAACCATCACACATCACCGTCAATCCATACACAGGCCACTTACTCTGATATGAGGATATCCATCCTTCTAGCTCCTTATTGCTGTCCAGAAAATGACCATAGATATCCCTCGATGCTGGAGGATCTATACCTGCACCAGCAGCCTGTATAGGCACCCTGCGAATTTTACCAATATCCATCAACATAAGGTCTATACAATGTGCAGCACAAGGGGTCCAGAAAATATACGGCCACCGCTCCATCAAAATCTGCCCTGCGGTCCTGTACTGTAGTCCATTATCAGTGATTACCTGTACGATATTATGCTCTCCCACCTGATCTATCACCTCCTCCATCAATCTGACGTCGTACACCTGATCTGAAGCATCAATAGACTTCCGAGTACCCATCATAATAAGTCCGAAAAAAAGTATTCCCATCATAATAAGTCAAAAAATTGATGATGCTCCGTCTAGCAGGACCAGTTCAACCATCACACATCATCGTCAATCAATACAAAGGCCACTTGCTATGATATGAGGATATCCATCCTTCTAGCTCCTCCTTATTGCTTTCCAGAAGATGACCATAAATATCCCTTGATACTGGCGGATCTACACCTGCACCAGCAGCCTGTATAGATGAAATAGCAGAGCGATAATAAGGATTGTCTGCTGCATGGGCTGGGATATGACTGAAATGAAACCAGGAGGAGATGGCCCGCCATATATCCTTCTTCTTATCATTTTTCAGCATTGTGTCAATCCTCTGTTGCTTGGAATCTCTATTGGAAAATGCATGTGGATTGACATCATGGATAGTGGCTCCCTCTAGAATGTCCCTGGGCCTCGAAGACTTCCTCTTACTGCCAAATGCTTCCAACATGGATGCAATACGACCGGTGCCTCTCCTGACGGGCTCTCTAACTGAGGAGATCCTCCTAAACTGTCTCAGACTCTCCTGGAGCACTAGCAGAAGCGGATCCCGATCCTGACTCAAAAACTGATGGCCCGAATCGCTGTCTATGCTTGGCTGCCTCCTGCTGCCTCTGCTCATACAAGCTCGCCTGAATAGCAGCCTCCATCTGTGCCTCCTTATCAGAAGGAATAGATACTTCCTCTGACTTCCTGAAGTGATAAGAAGATGGTTCTGCAGCTCTGCGGTCCACCTCTGCCTTCTTCTTTGCTAATCTTTCCTTCCCAGCTTTAAACTCAGCAAAGTGTTTCTTCATCAATTGACGAACCTCCTGTGGACACTGTCGGCATGCAGATACATCGGGATAGCCGCCAGCCAAGTACTGCTTCAACCTTGTTACCCCCCCACCTTTGAATTCGATATTGCACCATTTACACCTCCAGTGATGCCGATCCGAGAGCATCTCTCCATGTAACCAGCCAATGTCCCACTCCGGATCCTTCTTCCTCGATGGATCCATACCTGAATATTTAAATTACATATAAGGTCAATAATAATCTTTATTAATTAGCAGTTTATTAACCTAATTTTAAAATTTTAATTTTATTTTATTTTTTTATTTAAAAAATTCAAACAAATAAAAAAAATTAAAAAAAATTTAAATTTTATATTCATGTAGGATTCCATCATACATGCTACATATATTTTTTTAAGATCTTAGAAATGCATTAAAAGTCAATTTTTTTCAATTTAAAACCTACGGGCACTATTCATGAGATGCACAAAACATAAATAAATCGACATGAAATTTATAGTAAGAGTAGCTTACAAGCCCTAGATTAATAATTTATAATTACAGTTTTTTTTCTAATTATTTTTTTGAATTAATTTATTAATCCGAAATTAATTTTAATTTAAAAAATGATATACATAATAAAAAATTAAGATTTTAGTATCATTGTGTAGATCTATCCTACATCTACCACATACTCTAAAATCATTGCCAACAAATTAATTGAAAGCATTTCTTCTTAATTTTCTAATTTGCACAGATTTTAACAAAATTTAACGCTACGAAAGACGAAAATACGGAAAAAAAAATGTATACGGACCTTGATTCTACCTACCCCTTCGACTTTTGCAGGTTGAATTGGGTTGAAATTGACCCTGCAAATTTTTTTTTTTGGTTTTCCTTCCTTCATGCGCTGCTGTAGAGAACACAGAGAGCTCGTAAGAGCTCTCTGTGTGCCTTTCCTTAATTATAAGGAAAGGCATCATTCTCCCGCCCCCTTTTGGACAACGTCACATGGCTACAGTGTAGCCATGTGACACCAAAAAAAAAAATTGCCCCCACCCTCTTCAAACCGTACCGAGCCAAACCAGGCTGAACCGGCCGGTTCGGGCCCGTTTCAACCGGTTCGGGCCCGGTTCGATGAGGTAAGGGTTTTTTTTTTGATTTTCTAAAATAGCTGTGCCATTTTTTAAAGCCGAACCGTGCCAGCCGATCGCCAGTCTGGTTCGATACATCCTGAACTGGTCAGTTCGGTATGGTTCTGTGAACCATGCCGAGGATATTTTGAAGCATGTTACTGCTCAAGGTCATCACTCTTTACACACGTGTTGCACATATTAAAGCAGACAGAAAGCCATGTTCGGATGGAATAGTTACAAAAATTTCTTGTTAGATTTACACCATCATTGTAATGTAACGGTGCTACGTTTTCAAATCTGCTTCATGGTCTTGTCTTGATGGCATACCATCAAATGCATGGGTAATTAAACTACCATCAATTATAAGGTAGTAGCACTGCCAGTCTATGATGCAACTAAAGGCAGTTCATTTTGAGAAATCCATGACAAAATAATAGAGTTAGCTAGTGTTATATCTGGCATAAAGAAGCATTAAATATCTGACTGCACGCAATCAGAAACACATAGGGACATAATACATAAAGATATATTTATATACATATCACATATGCGCCTACAAACATATGCATGTACCTGTGTATGCACATATTTATACATGCAGGTGCATTTCTCATGCAGAAAATGACAGGCTTTACCTCAATCTTCCTCATTTCAGCTTCGGTTTTTGCCTTCTGGTGATTTTCCCAAGCTTGAATTTTGATTTCCTCACGTTTAAACCTGAGAAATGTTCTGCCACTAAGAAACTGAACCCACATAAAAGGTAAACCACAGAAATTATACAATTTGATGTAAGCGGCAATGTCTAACACATAGTTCAAACAAAGCTTTGCCACACAGGCAAACTGAGTCTCACTGTCAAACTACCTGGCCAGATACTTGGCTTTTTCTGCTTCCTCCCAGGCTGTTGCTCGGGTCTCTATAACACTTTTAGCTGCCTGGTCTACAGATACAGTCTTAAGTGAAACAGATGCATCTGTTTCCTCCTCTTCCTTGCTTGCCCAGTCGGCTATGTTTGTCTTACCCAATTGTTGGCCAAGAACCATTATTTCTCTTCTAGTTTTCATTTGTAATTCCTTTGCAGATAGCTGTGCGTTTTTGGAATCCACATGACAATCAGCTGAATCAGTTGGGTTTGAATTTGGAGCAGTTCTTTGTGGAGTTGATGGTCGAGATGAAGTTGGGCTGCGTATTGGTGTAGTTGCTCTCACAGGAGTTCCTGTCCGAGAAGGTTCCTGGCTAGCAATTGGAGTCATTTCTGTGCCTATATCTCTCATAGATACAGACCTAGCTGTTGATGGGGGTGTAATAAATTTTGCAGCACTGTGAACAGATGTTGATGAATCATGCCGACTAAGACTGACTGCAGAAAGTTACACATTCAAAAATGTTCCAACCATGAAATCCCAAAACTCATTCTATATTACCACAACATTAATAAAGATAATTAGATTCAAATGAAAATGTTCTGAATATCCATAAAGTAGTTAACACATGATGATTATACAACTTCAAATGGAATGAATATGGATCCTACGATTTCCTTAATGTACCATAAATATTGCAACCGCAGCTATTCCTATCAGGTAAGAAATCTTCTTGCATAAGAAAAGCAAAATGGTCTCAACATGATTTATCACTTATGCTTTTAAACCTCAAAAGCAAGAACTCTAGTCTAATTTCACAGTGGAACCGAAAATAAAGAACTAGGTTCCTTCTGTTGGCATCCATCTCCTAAGCATGTGCACTATAGAGAGGCTCCAAGTTTAACTTAAAGATATCATCTCACACACACATAAACACATTTGTGCAGGCATCCACGCCTTCACTCACCCACACGTGCACTCACTCACCCACACGTGCAGATGCCTATTCCACAAACACATGCATATGCATGCACAAACATATGCACACGCACATACATCCACACCCACACCTACATGCACACCCCCATGCCCGCACACAACAAACTCCCCTCACTTGACCAACAACCATGCATATGCCCATACCCAAGGACATGAGTGCACACCTGCTGGTCCCCCACGCTGCTCACTCACTAGCCCAACCAAGGAGGCTGCACATGCACATGCACATGCACATGCACACGTACACCAGCTCTAGAAAGAAGGAAAAGTCACAATTTGGTTCTCGATAACAATTCTGATAAAGGCAAAACCGAAAACTTCCAAAAAAATCTGCTAAATTAGTCAAAAATTTGGAAGGAATTCAAATAACTAATAATTAGAAAAAAAATAACAAGAATATACAATAAAATGTTTCTAAAATATTCATATATTTATTTATGTAAAATAAATATGGAAGAGGTAGGAATATAAATTACAAAAGCAAAAACACCAATGATAGTGCATAATATTAATAGTTTGTAACATGTAAGTATTTCTTAAATTAGTCATGAAAAACTCATGAATGGGGGCTTGCAACAGCTGTTACACTTGTCTGCTTCACAAGAGGTTCTAGGTATACAAATGCACATACATATGCACACACATTTGCATGCAGGCAAGTGCATGTGCATGTGCACATCTCTATTGTAGTAACATTAAAGATCGCCACAATCTCAACACTTGGGAACAATTTAGATAGAGGCAAAAGTCTAGGAGTTGAAAAAAAAATTGGCAAATGAATCAAAAGTTTGAAAAGAATTCAGAAGACTAATAATTCAAAACATATAACACAAGTATGGAGTGTGATCTTTCTATCTTATTCATACATTTATTTATGTAAAAAAAATAATATGGAAGAGGCAAGAATAATAAAAAAGGGCAAAAAAACCACAATCAGCAATAATATATAACACTCAGTTTGTCATACACCGGTATTTCTTTTATTAGTCATGAATAGCTCATGAATGTAGGCTTGCCCTAGCGGTGAGACTCCTTTGCTTAACAACAGAAGACTCTAGACTCGAGTCTTGGGAGGGTTATCCCCAAGCATTTGGACCTAGGACTGCAAACAAGTCAATTTGGACCAAGGCATCCATGACCCCGACATGATTTCATATTCAGGTTTTGGTTGGGACAGGATTGGGTCAGGTTTGTAATTTGAGCCAATTATCTAGTTAATCTTTTACAGCTATAAATACAAAATCACTAAAACATTTAAATAAAACAAGAAAATGTAAACTTAACCTTGAATTTTCGTTCAACAACTTTTAATTTCATCCTAGCTTAAGTGTACAAACTATGATACATACATACACACACACATATATATATTTATGCACATACATATATGTACATATGTATATGTACATATTGATATATGTTCACACGTATATGTACATATATACATACATACATATATATATATATATATGTACGAATACATATACATACATATATACATATATACATATACATACATACAGATATATACATATATATTTAATTCAAATAAGAGTTCATTCAACAAACAGGGAAATATGTTTTAAGTGAAGTAGAAGCAGGTCTATATGATTCAAAATTTTGAATCACATTGGATCAGGTTAGTGTACATCAGGCCCATTTTTGTTGACCCAAACTAGACCCAGATGATATATGGACTTGGCCGAGTCAACCCAGGTTAAAGAGTACAAGACCCAAACCTAACTCAGAATTTACATCAGTCCAACTTTTGGACCCAACCGAACCCAACCCATAGGTCTTCAAATACGGATGAGGTAAGGTCTAATTGGGTCAGGATCAAGTTAGGTCACAGGTCAACCTGGCCATTTGCAGCCCTATTTGGACCTAGATAATCATAGTGCATGTGGATCTTCCTCTCTCACTTCCTGCACACCACAAGGAAAAGAATAAAACATGAATAAGTTGTTAAATTTGCATATAAAACATGAATTATTGCATGATCATGGACTGATTCATTTACACTGAATAGTTCAGAAAATCATTCAATAATTCAAGATTTTTTTAAAATAATCAGATAATATTGTTACCATGACATGAAATCACTTTATTGTCTTCATTTGGGATTTGCATTGCAAATACGCAACATTCTAAAAGGTAATAGTATTGTTCATGTCACTAGGGAACTTCATTCTGCATATGTGGAAGTCCAACGCTTAAAAGGAAGGAGCTTAAATATAGAAGGCTGAATGGCTGATTGTATCAATAAACAGTGAAGGTAAGTTATGTTATTAAATATAAAAGACAGAGAATGTTAGAAACAAAAAGAAGAAAAGAAAATAAAAATTAAGGAAACAATTTCACATTTATAGCTGTCATAATGAGCATTAAATGATAATTTGTCTGACGAGGAACACAACAATATTGATACATCAATCAAATGGCATGATCTACTATTCATGTTAATATAAGCAAGCACTATACCAAATAATAAACAATTAATACTGTAGTGATGAATCGGGCGGATTAGTCAAACAGGCTCATCTTAAAGCCCAAAAGCTGACTAGCCTACGAGATAACCATTGACCGACTAGAACTCATTAATCCAACTTACTTGAATAGTCCAACTGACTCATAAAGCCCGATCAACATAAAGACCGAATGATGGGTCAGCAACTTAATTCGCCGACCAATTCAAGAAAAGTAAGGTTGGCAAGAAAAGGAGTCGTTATCCTAACAGGATAACAACTAACCGTTATAACGGATCCCAATCAGTTTCAATGATGTAACGTTGGAACTAACCTTTCCCAACTGAATTCTGTTAAGGCAAATGCCTATAAATACCGACAAGAGGGGATCTCTGAGGTAAGTGAGAAAAAATACTGGCTAAAGTATTCCTAACGACTTTAGCTTCTTCAATATTCTATATCTGTTGATTGAACCCTTACTAACTTAAGCATCAGAGTGTCCCCCACCGAAAATCCTCCGGTGAGTGGGTTTGTTTAGTAGGAGCCTCGAAAAGATGGCTAGCAAATCTAATGGTGCGAAGAGACCGCTCAGGTTCGGCGTCAACAAATACAATAACAACATCTCAAAAATTGGTATTCAAGACAGGATGTCAGGACCTCTTTCAATCATTGCCATGAGTATTAAACGAAGAGACCGCTCAGGTTCGGCGTCAACAAATACAATATTGGAAGTAAACATCTCAAAAATTGGTATTCAAGACAGGATGTCAGGGCCTCTTTCAATCATTGCCATGAGTATTACATGATAATTTCCTTTACAACAAATATAACAAATATTGATTGGTCACTCAAATTGCATGCTTCATTATTCATGTTATTGTTAACAGTAGCAACAAACTATAACAAATAATCCTTAGAGATCGTGGTCCAAGGCCAAAGAATAAAAACAAAAAAACAATCCCCGAAAAGTTAAAGCTAGCGTGTCCTGTGGGCTGGATCTCTATGCATGGTTTGATAAGCTAAGCAAGGTGATGTCTTCTACCGGCTTTCGTAGGTGTAATTTTGACCATTCTATTTTTGTGTAACAAGATTAATGGGATGGTTATTCTGGCAATATGTGTCGATGATATTCTATTAACAAGTAGTGACAAAGCAGAAGTGGAAGAAACTAAGATCTTTCTTAAAGAGAATTTTGTTATAAAAGATATAGAAAGACCTATGTATTTCCTAAACTCAAAGTTTCACTACTGGAGAGCAACTAGAGGCAGAATTTTGATATCTTTATCTTAGAGTAGTATTTTATTAAAGTTTGATGTCAAACTTTAGACTATTGTTGGTTTTTGTGAGATGTTAAATTTTGGTTTATTTATTTAAATTAAAGTTGAACATTGGTCAGCCAAATTTATTTCTCTATTTACTTTATGATATCATGTATGATGTCTTGCATGCTTGTAGGAAGAGTCCTTTATACATAAGTGGTAGTTGCTACAATTTTGGATTGGAAGCGTGACTCAGTACCAAACAAGCTCCAAAAGATAGCCCAAAATTGACCAGCCAGTGCTACCTAGGTCAACTTAGGTTCTTAGGGCTTAAGATGCGTGAACAAGGGCTTGCTAAAGCCTAGGCTATTGCCCTTAAAACATTTTGGGAGGGACTTCACGCAATAATATATTCAGGGATTTCTTACAAATAAATAGGCACAGTTGTACATAAACCAAGCACAATAGTAAGAGAGGGGGGGGAGGTGGTTTCTTACACAAGTTTTAGGGGTTTTCTTATAGAAGCATCAAAACTCCAAGGTTTCTAACCACATTCATGATGCTGGTCAAGGCATACTAAAAATGACACCAATGACAAGGTCCAAGACAAGGTACTCTCTTTGGAGTTTAATCTTAGATTTTAATCCATGAGTCCTCATCAACAATGAATTCCCAAGTATAAGAAATCTACAATACATCAAATTTCTTTTAATAGCATGGACATCTTTTGGTTTGCTTTTGTTTCGGAGTTTTTATGGGCTATTCTAATCATATAATGTGGTGTTCAAGTTTCTTTCCAACAATGAGACCTAGTAAACCTGAGCATTTTAGGCTTGTATACCTGACTTTGGGCTCTCAAGTGGTGTCTAGATCTATAAACCTCACTAAATTTCAGACTGAACCTGCCAAAGGAAAACAACATTAGGCCTACTTGTCTTGGCACACAATTCTATAGCTTATATATCATATATTATATCAAGTAATATATTATTATATATTACATGACTTTTACTAAAAATATTCAAAAATCCTATCAACAACCCTCCCAATAAACCCCTTTTTCCCATCCCTGTTCCGATGCTTCTCACCTCGGCCACCTTAATCTCTCCTCTCCCCCCCACCAAAGAAAGTGGAAGGGCATGAAAGGTACCCCTTCCATTGTCTCTATAGGATGACCATTACCAACAACATGTGATTGTGTTCTTCAATATCACCAACAAATGCTATGATACCTGATCAACATTAAGTCCCTCTTCTCTCTCTCTCTCTCTCTCTCTCTCTCTCTCTCTCTCTCTCTCTCTCTCTCTATCGCTCTCCTCTGATGCTGGTACTAACCATTTCTGATTCCATCATCGCCGACACAGTGCCATCAACTAGGAAGGCCTTTCTCCTCTCTCTTTCTCTGTATATATATCTATCCCTGATGCTGGTACTAACCATTTCTGATTCCATCATCGCCGACACAGTGCCATCAACTAGGAAGGCCTTTCTCCTCTCTCTTTCTCTGTATATATATCAATCCCTATCTATCCCCACTTTCTCTGAAGGTTGTCCAACGGGGATCATGTTGCCTAATAAGGTGATTGAATCAAGCAAAATCCAACACAAGTTTGGGATGTAGAAGCCCCATAAACTCAGGTTTGTAATCTATAGGCTTCATGCCAACCAGGCTTAGGCCAGCTAGTTCACCCCTTCATATTATGCTTAAGCATTGACCATATGATGTAGCTCTAGTTGAAAATTTTGGCCTCAAAACTTAAATCCGTTGCATCTTTAGGCTTCAGATCTAAAATAATTTTGGACTAGATTCCTAATAAACCACTTGTGATGAAACAAGTCACCAATATAATCTACTGCCTAACATTTGTCTGGGGCGTTCAAACAAACCTCCATGTTGTATAAGTATTACATCATGTCCAATATTCATTATCATTTTGAAGTTGATGCAGATTAGCCTTTCCTTACACCAATTGCCAACATTTTTGGATCATCCATTGTTATAGCAATTGGATGTAGCTATAATTGGAATTCTGGCTACAAGATATTAATCTACTGTAGATTAGGGTTCGGGTCTAAATTAGATCCAGGTTAAATTCTTAAAAAACCATTTGTGATGAAATAAGTCACCATAAAAAAACAAGGTCTAGATTTCAGCACAAAAAATGCTGAAAAGAAGCTCCATTTTGTCACAGCAATGAAGGAACTAAGTAGAAAGTGTAGCAGAATAAGAGAAAGGGGAAGAATAGAGGCAAAAGAAAGAAGAAAGAAGAAAGAATGAAGGGAAATTGAGGTATGTGGCCATTTTATATTCTTAAGCTCCTAATGTCATTTCCATAACCACCTAACAATCAGCTATCAAACCCACCATCTATAATTGAAAATGTTTTTTTCGTGCCAGTTATGCGCACATGAAAAGTTCATCAGGCCCAAAACTACTGAGTTGGGGGATTACCTGGACCAAGCATATATAAAGGCCCTAGGTCCAAGCACACATATAGAAAGCCAACAAGCCTCTACATGTGAGAAATATTATTTCCTCTCCTCCCATGTTTCCTCTCTAATTCTGACTCTTTCTATACTTCTAGGCAACTAAAGAAATCCTTGGGTCACGTCCACATGATCGTACCCATGATAGAAGGATTTGGACTAAGCCAGGTTCTTTGCACCTTGGGGACGATATCACCCTGTACTAGCACAAGAGGGTGAAATTCATTCTTAGGACAGTGTTCTCTACACCCATTAATTCCCAACATGCCTTATTTTTCCTTATTATAATATTGATTTTACACAAAGTTTTTAGAATTATTTATATGACATGCAAATATCAACAACAGATTTCCAAGAGCAAATCCATCCAACTTATGTTTCAGGCTCTTCAAGTAGAGAAGACATGGACTTTAACTTCTATGGTTTTTAAGGAATGGAGGTTATAGCTAGCATTGGCAATCATGTTGGGTCAAGTTGTACATGGGCCAAGTCAGATGCAAGCTGGGCCAAAAAACTTCAAATCTGAACCTGGCCTGTTTATTAAACAAATCAAGTTTTGAAATCAACCTATCATGTTTAATAAACGGGTAAGCCAACCCAACTTGTTAAACCTATCTAATAAATAGGTCAAAAGGGTCTATAAACTCTTTGATTTAGTCTTAAATCAAAGAGTTAATCAACCTTTCTATTAAATCTACAGAGCATCGATACACATCATTAACATAAAAAATAAAGATGTTAAGGTTATGACCAAGGTCCGCTGAACCGGTACCGGAACCCATACCGGACAGCGAGCAGTACGGTATGGTATAGTCCGTACCGTACCGGCATGTGTACCGACATGCCAAATTAAAAAAAAAACAATCTTTCTCCCCCCCTCTCACTGAACCGAACCCGAACCGACCCCGAACCGACCCGAACCGGGCTGAACCGACCCGAACCGGGCGGTTCGTACCGGTACGGTACTGTACCGTACCGGTATGGGAAAAAAAAAATTTATTTTTTTTCAACGGTACGGTGTCCGGACCGTTTTTTGATGGCGAACCGTACCAACCAAGGGCCGGTACGGTACGGTACGCCCCATACCGGGCTGTATGGAACGGTACCGCGAACCATGGTTATGACCGTTCCCTTAATTATAAGAAAACAAACAAACAAGAAAAGGAACATAACACCACATCTGATAATGAGAGAGGAGAACACATTTACTTAACTAAACTTAACTCTTAAACATTATTTGAAAAAAGAAAAGAAACAAATCAGAAGAGGTTGGTAGCTTTAAATACTTCTTATCAAGGCTTTAAATCCCATAGGACAAGGCTATCACTGCTTTTCTATGGAATTGAACATGTCATAATCCCGCCTCATCTCGACACTAGGGATAAGAATGGTCCAAGATATCCCATTTGGAATGATAGGACGTTGGCAAGATGGCCCTATCTTGACACATGAGATGATACCCCGTCCTGATGTCCAACAGAATGTCCTATCGGAACCTGAATCCTTGCTTTTGATACATAAGTAAATATCCAAAAAAGGAAAAAATCTACACAAAGTATGAGTAGCAAAAGGGTCATGAACAAAGTTTCAACCAAAACATAATTAAGCTATCCAGATATTTATCCTTTAATGCAAAATCCCAAAACCCTAAATGTCGCATTTCATACTTTCAATAAAATCCAAGAAGACGGTTGTAAAATCTTAAGACAAGCAAAGATAAAGAAAGGACCAAGAATTGTGCTGAGACAAAATCATAGTCTAGCCAACCTAATTTATATTTGTTGGCCACGCAAGGAATCCCGTGACCTTTGCCAAAACAAAATCCCCCAGCTTAAATTGGTCCTTTGACTTGCTCTGGTCCCCACCTTTCCTATGCTGTGTAGGGCCCTAGGAGAGGCAGTGGGGGCAGCAAGTGAGGATTGGGATCTGAGATCTAGATGTGGCTGATGGCTGGGAGGGCCCAAAAAGGTGGAAGGGATGGAGGAGACCGGGGTTTGTGTTGGATTTCATAGGTGATAGCATGTTGAAAAATTTTTCAGGTTTCTAAAATCCTAGCAGCGGATATAGATTAAAACTATTTTAATCCTACCATGCATAATCTAATCATTTTAATCACCTAGGGATCTATCTAACATGCTGAAATCAACAAAATAATTCAGATCTGAAATCATAAAAACCAGAAAGACATTGAACTTTACCTCAACCACTTTCCTTCTTCTATCTTGATCGGGTCGGATCCGACAGATTCCTGGGATTTCTGTCAAAGCCGTGCATGTGCCCGGCCTCTAATGATATCCACATGGGGCGTGATGCTGATCGAACCTCAAGTACTACTAGTGTGATAGCACCTTGCAAGCACGGCCTTTTGGGCTTGGATCTAGATCTCCTTTTGGATCCCGAAGAAAAATCTGCAGCCTTTGCATGATCCCTTCACACAGATCAATGGGATTTTTTTCAAGGACACCAAGGAAAGAAGAAAACTCTTTTCTTCTCCCTGATTCTCTCCCTCTAGACTCTCTTTCTCTCAGGTTTTGGTCATGGAGAACAAGAAAGAAGAAGAGGAGAGGCGTTGGAAACTTATAGCTAAAAAGATGAGGCACAGAAAAATTCTGCAATAAGCAACAAGATGTGTATTTCGCCCCACTCTTCCTCTCATTTTATGTTTGTCGCACAAACCCTTCAGCAATTCCATGCCAATTTTAGATAAGAATTGATCCTAACTAATCCTAATTCGAATTAGAATAGGTTAGGATTAATTCTTATCATGTGAGAGTCCTAAACAGAAAGAAGAGGCGCCAACTGGCGCCTCCTCTTCCTTTCTGTTGGCGCCTTACCTTTCTCGTGCACGCAAATGAGGGGGGGCCAAAATCAGTGCCCCCCCCCCATTTCACATGCCTAAAAAAGAGAGGAAACCAAATCCCTTTGGATCAAGACGACCTATTTCGATTGGGTTTCGATTTGGATTCAATTCGAGTCCAATTCAAACCTGATTCGAATCGAATTCGAAAAGGCTATCAATCTTAATCTAATTAAGATTACAATCTAAGTCCATCTTGGATAATTAAATCCAATTAGACTAAAATTAAGTCAAATCCAATTAAATTAAATCTAGTTTAAATTAATTAGGACTTGCTTCATAATTTAATTAAGCCCAAATATATTGCAACACTTGCAATTAAGTCCCTTGTATTAACAATTAGCAGCTGCTAAATTTATAACTCTTATAAATTGATTTAAATGATCAATTCTATTAATAATTTGGTTTTGATCCAAGCTCTTGATCAGATCAAGCCCCTTTTGTGTGTGACCCCTCAAGTTCTATTCTATCAGGTAGTGAGACATACTATGATCTCTATCATAGTATCATCGAAACTCTTCTGAAAGACTGAAATAATACCAGCTCAACTCTAATAAGGATCATTGATCCGAAAATGATTCTAATGAGTTCTCATGATCTACTAATGATATCTAGTCGTATATAGTGACAAACCAGTAGAATAAAAAGATGAATCCCTATGTGTAGTTATCATGTGATCAAATTTCTCAATCGAGAGTCCTGATAGAATGCAGGTCATGAAAACTCGTCAAACTCTAAGTATCCATCATATGCGAGACATAATCAACTTGAGTCCAATCATGATTTTCATGGAAACTCCTTTCTATTATCACGCTACTATGGCTACAGACTTAAGGACTTAGCCTCTTAAATTACATAGGACTACTTCTCGACTACTAAACTGATAGATCCTCTATAAGTGTACATCCTACTCATACAGAAAACCTACTACAGTCAACGAACATTGCAAGACTCCGAATAGCTAGGAACCATGTTTATGTATTGTCAAACTATAACAATCCCACTATGAATGGTCAAGATACTGCAAGTCAAAGAACTACTCACACAACTACAGCATCAAAATAGTCACTGACAAGTAGACACCCATATGACTTCTCAAACTTGATCATGCTCATATCGTTGTTCTCTAACAACTACCCGCACTCTCACTCCAATATCCTTATACTATAGAGTCGAGACTCATTTATCTAAAAAGGAAAAGATCCATGCACCGATCTTGATAGATCAATCACCATCTTTAACAACACATGTCTCAAATTCTCAACTCTTGAGAATATGTATCATTATCCATTAACTCCTTAGATGATACATGGACATATATACAACATGTATGATAAAAATAGCTCTATTTAAAATATTAAATATAAAATTATATTCTAGAAAGAAAATATATACCTGCCAGATTGGTTTCTAGGATATATATCAACAGTTTGATGGCTAGGATCTTGATGTCACGGGGAGGCATGGGTCATCAATCAACGCTTGGAGGTTGGAAAAAATCTTGAGATGGCCAATTGTTGGAAGGGCTCAAGTCACCGTTCATTGCTTCTGATACATGGACATATATACAACATGTATGATAAAAATAGCTCTATTTAGAATATTAAATATAAATTATATTCTAGAAAAAAATATGTATCTGCCAGATTGGTTTCTAGGATATATATCTAACAGTTTGATGGCTAGGATCTTGATGTCACGGGGAGGCATGGGTCATCAATCAACGCTTGGAGGTTGGAAAAAATCTTGAGATGGCCAATTGTTGGAAGGGCTCAAGTCACCGTTCATTGCTTCTTTGAATAAGAAACAAGGTAAAGATGGGGCATCGTCATTGATCGAGGGTTGGAGGTTGGGATCTTGAGGTGGCCGGCAGTTGGAAGGGCCTAGACCATTGCTTGATCATGAAGAATGGAAAGGGGTTGCGCATTGCTTAGAACTCTCTAAAAGAGAAGAATGAGCAAAGTGAAACCCTAGTCCCTGACTACTTTAATACCCTAAATGATGCCTTAAGACTCGGGACTCTACTAGTGTAAATGATGTGGTTCAAATATGTTACTTCAATATGTTAAACAGGTCAAGAGCTTAGAACCCAAACCTAACTCGATAGTTAAACGGTTTAAATAGGTGACATGTTTGTGACCCGAACCTGTTTAGCTCGAATCTAGACCTCTTTAATGCAAGTCAGATATAGGTCAAGTTTGGGTCACTTATTGCCACCCCTGGTTTTTGCAACAATGTGACTTTTTATAATGGTGGGGATTATTTGATTTTTATGTTATGAAATCACATTATGGTGATGTGAAAACTATGAGAACATTCATTCTCCATGGGTTATAAAATACAAGAAAAAAGGAACTTGGCTTTAACCAAATGCACACTTCAAGGAGAAAGAGACATAATAGTTGTTCCAACTCTCGCAAGGGCCTCACTTGCATAATTATAGAGGTCCAGCTGTGCAAGTAATAGTTCTCTTTGGCAACAACTTGAAAGTCAGGCTACAATTTAGCTTTTCTTACTGGAAGTAGAATAGGAGGTGCCGTGCTTAGTACTAACAATTTCAAGATAAGATGATATGCATGTTGATGTGGAAAGAATGCAATTTTTTTCTGTTTGGTAAGTGTACTTATGTAGCCGATAGTAGGACATAATCCCTTCGTCATTGAGGCATTCATTTCAATTTTTTCTCTGTTTTTCTCCACTTTGTTCTAACACTACAGAAAGAACCTTGTTTGCTATTGCAATCAAAAAACAAGGTATTTAACCATGTGATTTCTCTCTAGCCAGAAGTACCAAAGGTGGTCTTAGGTACCAGGTCTCTGCATTCTTGGGATGGTACCAGAACTTACTACAACATAAATTGCAAGTTCAAGATGCAGGAAACAAAATTTTAATTTTATCCTTCAATTTGACTGCCTTAAGTTCAATGATAACCAGAGAAAGGCTTCTGGTTTTACAAAACATCAGGAATATGGTGCTAAAATAGTTAATATATAATGCCAATAAAAATCAACAGAATGAAGAAGCTTTTCTTACTTTCAGGATCAGCAAGTGGGTTGTCAACAATAAGCGCAGGCTTTGCAGCTGAATCCACAATAGGATAAGGTTCAGGCACCCAATTCACACTCTTATGCTCTCGATTTTCCTTCTTGTCTTGGCTTGGATCAATCCTCTTAGTGTCCGCTTCCTCTGTAACCTCCAGAACAACCCTTGTGGCAGCCTGTCGATTCCCATACCCAGTCAAACCTGGCTTCCTGGACTGCCCTCCGCCGGCCTTTCCCCCGCGGTGCGACGTGGGGCTCGCGATCCACTTCTGGGCATCATCCCACTTTGAAGGTGCTGGCTTCGAGAACGGCAGCATAAGCGCAGACCGGTGCGGCGCTCGCTCCGCCTTCTGGAACTCGAAGCCAGATGACACTCTCTCAGACTCAAATGCATCATACTGCTCCAACCGAATCCTCGAGACAGCCATCGATCTATGAACACTCACCGTATCCATCGAAGTGGAGCATTCCGGATGCAAGCTTACCATGTCTACATCCCTGCATCTCTCCACAGCACTAGCACCTGCCAAAATTCACCTTTTTTCTCTCAAAAAACAGTAAATTTAAGCCTGAATTCATCTCAAACACAGAAAAACGAAGAAACTCACGTCTATCTTCGATCTCAGGGGGGTCCGATCTCAAAGAGAACCTGGCCTCCAGCTCCTCCTCCTCCTTCAGCTTCTTCTCCACTCCAAGAAGCATCGCTCGCAGCTTCCCAGGGGAAAACCCACCGCCCTGAAGCAAAAACTTTACATCAAAATCTCATCAACCCAATGTTTCTCATCAGATCAACACCTCTTACCCGCTCCATATCTAGTCCTTTTCACGCTTTAATCATTGCCAAAAAAAGGCAGGGATCTAATCGGAGGAAAAGCAGAATAAGACCAAAATTGCAGCAAAATCAAAGCAAGGGAGGGAGATAGGGAGGGTCCCAGAGGTACAGCTTTCCCGTGAGAATATCTGAGATCGGTTCTCCGAAAGGAGAGAAGAGTTCAGCGAGAGAGGGGGGGGCGCGGGCGGAGACGGTACCTGAGGGGGAAAGGGCTTTTTGATTCTTTCGTAGTCCATCGGAGGGAGGGAAAGAAGGAAACGAACGGAATTGACGAACGGAATCGGGGAAGGGAGAGGAGGGGAAGGAGACGGGGAAAGGGGGAGGGTGGCCCGCCTCTGGCGACTGGCAGTAGCTGCCTTGGTCTGGCGGTCTAATCTTAGACGTAAATCGTAAGGAAGCTTAGGCAAGTTGTCCGGCTTTCGGACTTGGTAGCAATTAGGGCCGGAAATTGATAATATTTTAAAAATTTTTAGATTCAACTGGGACATTCTTGAATTCAAAAATTAAATAAATTTTATTTTATAATTTAAAAATTAATTAGATAGGTTTAAATTTGGTCTGAAATCTGAATCAATTTTAAATTAGTCTGAAGTTTATTGAGCTAGCCCAGTTCATTGTTCCAGCCCTAGTAACAATCAATTCATCAGTTTGCTAGAACCTATTATTTTATTATATTTAATATATTTTTATAATAATTTATTTTATCATGTAATTTAAATTATTTTTAAAAAATAATTAGACTATCTTAAAACAAATGATAATCTAGATTATTATCTTTTGAATAATCTAAATTACTAAATTATTCTCTCTTCCTTTTTTTTTCCTTCTCCATAATATAATATAATATAATATAACATAATTAATATTTTATAATAATATAATATACATTATATTATAATATAATATATATTGCCACATAGATTGTCATGGTCCGTAGCTCTGACGTGCGATGTGTACGTCAAGTTCCCTCTAGGTGCTTGATCATCTTTCCAGTCAGCTCCTGGTCGATACCATTTGATGCGGGACAGAGATTGGACTGGATCGCTGGCGAGCATGAAAGCCACCAGAGATTAGGATTTGCAAAGGAGGAAAGAAAGAGGGTGCAGGGTTAAGAAAAATAATGGGGTTCACATAGATTCCCCAAGAAGAACAAGCACATAGCAAAGGGGCTCACATAGATGCCCTGGGCTCACACAGATGCCCAAAATCAGGGATCACACAGAAACCCTGGGAGGATGGATGAATAAAATTTCTATTATTCTGTATGAAGGATCTGTGTGATCCTAGGGTATCTGTATGATCCCTTCCTGCAAAAAAGAAGAGACAGACCGAGAATTCCGACAGGAACACTCCGATAATCAAGTCAGTTAGGACGATCGAAGGGAACAGAGCCTCTATGGTGGAGGATTGGGACACCTTTGCGTAGAGGAGTAAATGAAGTGGAGTAAAGAGAAATGGAGTGAGTGGGAGCTAGAGAGCAGGGAGGTTTCCTTTTTTGGTTCCTTGCCCGTTTGCTCTCTTTGTCTTACCAGTTGCCTTTCCTTTTTGCCGAAAGTCCCTTCTTCTGTTTTATATGAGAGAAATGGCCCAGTCCAAGTCTTGGGCTTCATCGGAATGTCGCTTTCCCGGTGCCTTTTTGTAGTGGGATTTTTCTCTATCAGCGGCCTTCCTCCTGTCGGACTGGTCCTCAGGAGGAGATCTTTCTATTATGGGTGTTCACCGGCGTAATACAAGTCCTGTCTCTCTGGTGGAGCAATTTTCCATGGGAGGCGCGGGTGTCGTGCCGCTAAATCCCAGCCATGGTGGTGCATTTCCCTTCCAAGAGGGACCATCAGAGTGTTGCAGGGCCTGGGACCTTAATTAGATACTCTTCTTAGAAGAGGTGCAGGTGTCGTGTTGTGGAAAATGGAGCCCCAATTGCATGATAGTGGGCACGAGCGGCGTGCTACAGGGCCCAGAGCTTGGTGGAGCACGCGTCGCGCAAAGTGTGCGGCGGTATGTTATAGAACCTGGAACCTCCGGTAGGGTACGTGCCACCCTCTGAAGGTCATAGGTAGTCTGAAATTCCTGGTCCATGGCTTGAATTCCTCCTAGTCTTCTTTTCCTTATTCCTGGTTGATCCCCTATCAGTCGATGATGCCTCTTGGTCTTGGACGGTGATTCTGCCTTGGAAAAAGGGAGCTCTATCTCAAGAGCTTGATCTCAAATGGCAAGAGCACGATCTTGGCTGGGAGCTTAACCTTATATGAGAGCTGACCTCGGTCGGGGGCTCGACCTTAGATGGCGGGAGCATGACCTTGGCCTGGGGCTCGCCCTCGGATGGGAGCTGACCTCGGTCGAGGGCTCGACCTCGGATGACGGGAGCACGACCTCGACCGGGAGCTCGACCTTGGATGGGAGCTGACCTCGACCGGGGCCTCGACTTCAGATGGTGGGAGCACGACCTCGGATGAGGGCTCGACCTCATATGGTGGGAGCACGACCTCGACCGGGAGCTCGATCTCATATGGTGGGAGCTGACCTCGACCGGGAACTCAACCTCAAATGGCGGGAGCTCGACCTCGGATGGGAGCTAACCTCGACCGGAGGCTTGACCTCGGATCTTTATTTGGTCACCACATTCAGGTGGCATCTTCTACCAACGTGGCCGCCAGCTGGGTCCAGCATGGGTTCCACGTCAGCAATAGTGCCACATCAAGTGCCCCCCACTCTCGAGCTCAGAGTACATCATGATGCTCAGGGCGAAGGGAGTAATGATGATGCTGACATGGAAGGGAGCTTATCCTGCACTATTAATGCCTCGAGCGCTAGCACCATGGAGATCGTGCTTTCATATCAATAAAGAGACACCATGTCAGCCCAACTAGGAGAGCCATAATTGCTGTGCCGAGCCCGAAGTGATTGCCTCCGAATTGAAGCATCACCTCCAATGGATCTCGATCATGGCAGACTCTCATTAGCTGGGGAGAAGAGAGGATGCACGTTTTTGACCAGTACGATGCAATGGAGGTCGGCAGGCTTTTGAAAGGCACCTTTCGGGTCATTACTTAAGAACTTTCTGAGCAAAGAGGGCGAAGTTTTCATAGAGTCTTTCTTCTTCTTCAATCCCATCTTCCAAAGTTCAGAGTCTTTGCAGGTCAGCCCTCTTCTTCTTCTTCCTTCCTCCTTCTTCCTTCCTTTCCTTCGGCCTGTGTTGAAAGGGATCCCATAGAGTTCTTAGGACCTACATCTTTTCCTTCTTTTCTTCTCCTCCATGAGTTCCTCCGACAAAGGGTACCACCACCTGGATCATTTTGACGAGGCGGGGCCGTCATGACCCAGGCCTCCTTTCTCAGAAAGTGAGGAGGAGGAAGTTCCTGTAGTAATCCGTAGGGGTCCCCGTCGGACGGGGATAGTCATAAGACCCCCTACACTCCTCCTCCCCCTTCTCCTCCCGTCAGGGAATCGACTGGTCCCTCCGGCATTGCTTCGGCAATGACCCGTGAGGACCACCTCCATGTCCGAAGTACATATGGGATCCTGAATTCCATCCGGCTCTAGGTCCCAGGACTAGAGGAGCGGGTCACTTCCAGTGGCCCGGGACGAATTGCCCTATACCAGGATTTTTTCCTCGGGGGCCTTCATCTTCCCTTCATCTTTTCTTTCTCTCCTTCTTGAGTAATTTATGTCTGGTCTTGACCCAACTCACTCCTAATATCGTTAGGACCATTTTTTGCTTCATCATCCTTTGCCACTTCCATTGGATCGTTGCCCGTTTCTCTTTGTTCAGGGCTCTTTTCATCTAGAAGCACCACCTGGTCTATAATGAGTGGTAGTTTGTGGCCCCCCACCCGAGGGCTATCAAACTGGACCTGCCTTCTTCCATCAAGGGATAGAAGAGCAGGTTCTTGTTCGCCTCGGTTGAGGGGATGGACTGGATTTGGAGTGACCCAAACTGCTCTCCCAACCGGCAGTCTTCTATCAAGCCGGCCGATAAAGAGGTGTATGACCGGCTCGTCACTTCTAAGATCCCAGCCCTTAGGGACCTGCTGATCAAGTGGAACCTTGCCGATGCTGAGGTCAGCCCGGCCCAACCTCAGGATAAGGCTCGACATCTAGCTTCTTTTCTTTAAGGTAGATTTTACTTCAACTAGGAACTAACCATTCTCTTTTCTTTCTACAGAGATGAAGTTCTCCATAGAGTAGCTCCTCCAAATGTCAAGGAAGAGGGCCGCCTGGTGTGGGCACCAGAATTAGTAAGAGACTCCAACCAATTCAAGTCAAATCTGAGTCCTTATGGTTGGATGAGTAAAAGAAAGTCCTGTAATTTTTTCTCTTTCTTTAATTTTGAGTCCAAATAATTATGTAATTCGAGTCCATTTCAATTTTATGTTGGGACTAGTCCAGCCTGATTAACCTTGTATTTGAGAGTTGGGTCCAAATGAGTCAAGTCCAATCCATGAAGAATCAAACCAAACCACATTTGAAGACTAAAGAAGACTCAACGAATCTGGTGTGATGTGCTCCCTATGGGAGTAAGTAGCATCATCCTAGGTAGGCCATGGCTGTTTGACCATGATGTGATAATTTTTGGTCGAACAAACTCCTGTGCTTTCAATTTCAATGGCAAGAAAATTGTCATTCATCCAACCCAGCCTAAGGACAGCACTAAAAGAGAAGCTAGCAACCTGAAAGAAAAAAGGACTGGATTAAATTTGATAGGTGCAAGAGAACTAGAAAAAGACATTAATGAGGGAGCACCTATTTGGATGGTAGCTGCTAAGGAAACTATGGACCACACCCCTGTAGAACACCCTCAAGAGGTGGTCCAATTATTGAAAGAATTTGAAGACGTGTGAGAAGAATTTAGAACTACCACCTAGGCACATAGAACTCACATAGAAGAAACTTTTAATTTTTTTTCATTTCCTTTCTCTTTTTTTTTACAAGAAGACTAAGAGTCTTTTATAGACTATTAAGCAATTTTGAATTCAAACTACACCAAATATCATGGAGAAAAATTTGTGGAGAAAAATATGGGGCGTCCCATGAGGAGTGGAGGAAGTTGTGGAGGAGGTTGTAGCCAATTCAAATTCAAATTCCCCTTTTCTTCTCTTGGGCGGCAACCTTGGATGGTGAGGTGGCATGTGTGATGTGGCAGCAACCTTGGATGGTGAGGTGGCATGTGTGATGTGGCAGCAACCTTGGATGATGAGGTGGCATGTGTCATGTGGCATGTGGTCCCCACTTGAGATGGCTTTGGTCTTGCTTTGGAGTATAAGTCTTAAGTCTTCTTTAGTCTTCAAATGTGGTTTGGTTTGATTCTTCATGGATTGGACTTGACTCATTTGGACCCAACTCTCAAATACAAGGTTAATCAGGCTGGACTAGTCCCAACATAAAATTGAAATGGACTCGAATTACATAATTATTTGGACTCAAAATTAAAGAAAGAGAAAAAAATTACAGGACTTTCTTTTACTCATCCAACCATAAGGACTCGGATTTGACTTGAATTGGTTGGAGTCTCTTACTGATTCTGGTGCCCACACCAATTCTCCCGGGGTGGGAGGAACTCGATCCTGTCGAGTAAGGGCTGGCTTGATAAGCTTTTAGCCACCTTCTATAGGAGATTCATTAGAGGGTTCAGTACGATAGTGGCTCCAATCACTGATTGTATTAGGAAGGGAACTTTTGAGTGGACTAAAGCAGCAGACAAAGCCTTCCTAACAATTAAGGAAAAAATGACACACGCACCTGTCTTGAGGTTACCCGATTTTACCAAAGTGTTCGAGGTTGCTTGTGATGCTTCTGGGGTAGGAATTGGAGGTGTCTTAAGTCAAGAGAATCACCCAGTAGCATATTCCAGTGAGAAGTTAAATGAAGCGAGACTAAGGTATTCCACCTATGATAGGGAGCTGTATGCGGTAGTTCAGGCATTACGTTAGTGGAGGCATTATCTTCTACCGCAAGAGTTTGTCCTATTTTCTGACCATGAAGCTCTTAGGTTCCTTAGTTCTCAGAAAAAATTGAATCCTGGGCACGGGAAATGGGTAGAGTTCATACAAGCTTATACGTTCGTACTGAAACATCATGCCGGTACTGAAAATAGGGTTGCTGATGCGTTGAGTCGTCGTTCCATGTTGTTGATTTCTGTGAGCACTGAGGTAGTAGGGTTTGATAGATTGAAAGAGGAGTATCCTACATGCCCTGATTTTGGTAACATCTATCAATCCCTTCAACAAGGATCATCTAGTAAGCATAGTGATTATACCCTTTTAGATGGATACCTTTTCAAAGGAAATCAGTTGTGTATTCCCTAGACCTCTGTTAGGGAATTTCTGATCTGGGAAGCTCATGCTGGGGGCTTAGCAGGACATTTTGGTAGGAATAAGACCATCTTAGCAATAGAAGACCAATTCTTTTGGCCTGGTCTCAAAAGAAATGTGGCCCAGATTGTAGCTCAGTGTCGTACATGTGCTGTTGCAAAATAGCAAAGACAGAACACCGGTCTGTACACACCCTTACCTGTCCCTGATTGTCCATGGCAGGATATCAGCATGGATTTTGTAGTAGGCCTCCCTAAGACGTCTAGGAAGCATGATTCTGTCTTTGTAGTTGTCGATCGTTTCTCCAAGATGGCTCACTTCATTCCTTGTTCTCAAACTTTAGATGCTTCGAAGGTGGCCAAGCTTTTTCTCGATCAGGTCGTTAGGCTTCATGGTTTACCCAAAACCATTGTGTCCGATAGAGATGTCAAATTTACTAGCTATTTCTGGAAAACCCTCTGGCACATGCTCGGTACCAAGCTGAAATTCTCTACTGCCTATCATCCTCAAACCAATGGCCAGACTGAGGTAGTTAACCGAAGCTTAGAAAATCTGTTGAGATGTTTAGTTGGTGACAACCTAGGAAACTGGGATCTATTACTTCCTCGTGCTGAATTTGCCTATAACAGCTCAGTTAATAGGTCTATTGGGAAAAGTCCGTTCGAAGTGGTCCATGGATACAGACCTAGGAAGCCTTTAGACCTAGCTCCTTTACCCACACATGCACGGGTGTCTGAGTCTGCTGAGTCATATGCACAGCATATTAGGGAATTGCATAAGGAGATTAGCCAAAAGATCTAATCGAGCAATGAACTCTATAAGCATATGACTAATTCACATAAACGGTTAAAAGAATTTAATGAAGGGGACTCCGTCATGATCAAATTTAAACCTGAAAGGTTTTCACCGGGAACTATGAAGAAACTCCATGCCCGGGGAGCCGGACCTTTCAAAATAATAAAGAAAATTGGACCTAATGCTTATGTATTAGAATTACCACCAGGTTATGGCATTAGTTGAACATTTAATGTTTCAGACTTAAAAGAATACAAAGAACCTGCATTAATACCTGGTGAGTTTTTTGGTCCTAATATTTCTTTTGAGAGTGAAGCCCCAAATGAGTGTCCACCACCAAGTGTTCCTGAGCGAAAGGAGAGGATTGAAAGGATCTTGGATGACCAGATCATTACTACTAGAAATAAGGGCTACCAACGTTATCTGGTTCGATGGCAAGGACGTCCTGAATTTGAAGATTCCTGGATCACCCGAGAGGACCTACAACAAATCGACCCGGATGTATTAGAAGCTTATCAAGCCAGCCCTTACTCGACAGGGTCGAGTTCCTCCCATCCCGGGAGAATTGGTGTGGGCACCAGAATCAGTAAGAGACTCCAACCAATTCAAGTCAAAAATTCTTCTCCCTATCCCATGCCAACCCTACTTTCTCCTCCTCCATCTCCAATGCCAAGACACTCTCCTTCTTCTCCAATCTCAAGCTAGCCCTTCAATATTCAAGGTTAATCAAGAAGACCATCATGACAAGGAGGCCGGCCTAATCCATTTCAAGTGATCTACCATGGCACTAAGATTATTCTTCAACAATGCTTCATCGATTCTTCTTTAGTTTCTCCATTTCATGACTAACATATCTTACCAAGTTCCTAATCTCGAGGTTTCTTCGTTGTAGGGTTCTTCGGGATTCTGAATTCAAGAGGAAGGAATTACTTGCCATAATCCAGAAAACAAGAAGGGCCCTCAATTTGTAGTATGTTCTTGTCATTTGGGAGGTCTTTTCATGAGTGATTTTGACCTACTTGAAAGATTAATGCCAGGTATGTTCTGGTGTCGATTAGGTCTGAAATATTAAATTTGCCTAGCTTAACTTGTGTGGTTCGAATCTTATTCCTATTTCTTTGTTATTTTGATAGTCTCATTAATTAGGTTTACATTTGATCGTTCGAGTTCTCTTCATTAGACCTCCTTTGATATTATATGCTGAACTAATCATATGCAAATAAGAAATTGCTAAGTCAATCTTTGCTAATCTCCTTTAGGGTTGCATAGTTGCATTCTCATCTTGCATGTCCTCACCACCGCCTTCGCAGGGCCCAAGGAGGAGCAGTCAAACAAGGCCCGGGAGGAGCCGAAGTGGAGGCCCAGTGGGGGGCCTTCGACCGGGCCAGCAAAGAAAGGGCAGCCCACAGATCGGTCCCTCCCTGAACCAACGAGGAAACCACACCAGCAGTTCCGACAGTCCCTCCCCGAACCGAAGCTTCGCCATGACCAGCGGTGATGGAGGTGGTGGATGACGCCACCACGGATGATGTGGGACTAACAAGATACTAGGATGATACAGGTGATTTTTTTTTATGATTTTTAGGTTTTTTTAAATGAGGTTATGGATTTCCGAAGACAAGCAAGAGTAGATCTAGGGTTCTATAATAATAAGAACTTCAAACTAGCAAGTAAGCCCCTAAACAGGATAAGAAGAGGATCCCGGGATTGAGAAACCCCGTAGGACATAGCTCTCGGATCAATACCAGCTTAGGAGTTAGGGTGGCAAACCTAAAAAGTTCTGAAATGTCCGATACCAAGTTCATTTGCTCTCGCGGATGCGGCATGGATGATCAAGCCTTCAATCCCATGGATACACCGGCTTTCCGTTTGAAGGTCTCGAAAGCAAGGGAGATCGACTCCGTATTCGTGGCACCTGGAGGACCTGCGAGCAATCAAGATAAATGTTGGGAGTTAGCAAGATATAAGAAACAATAAGGGAAGAAAAGTTGAAGATGGTGGTGAATGGGGGATCTTCTTGCAAGCGCCAAGATGGATCATCCCGTTGGACTCCGAACTCATGGAAGAGAAGGTAACTTGAGTCCTCACACCTCTCGACGCCCGAAGGCGAAAGCACTCCCTCACAAAGATCGACGTTCTTAAGGAACGAAGGCAATAACTAGAAGAGTAGCACTCAAAATATTTTCTTTCATTCATCAAGATTAAACTTTACAAGGGAGTGGTAAGGCCCTTTATATAGGCACCTTAAAATTCATTCAAATTTCAAAAAAAATACAAAGCTTCATGAAGAGGGCACCCAAATTCAGATTTCTTCTTCCTTTGGCAGACCAAGGTCTTTTGGCTTGAATTGGGGCTTGAAACAAGGGAGTTGTCTTCTTGATTTGAGGGTCAATGCTTTTCTTCCATAGCCGACCAAGCATTTTGGGAAGAAGTCTTGATTGGGGCTTGAAACAAGGATCATGCCTTCAATGCCCATTGACCTTCCTTGGCTGCCCATAGCTCCTTTAGAAAGAGGCTTGATAGGGGGAGGGAAGGGAAAAAAGAATCAAGGAATGGCACCCAAAAATTCCAGCATTCCCTTCTTGCCTTGGCCGCCCACTTGTCATGGTGATGTGGCACCACGTGGGATGGATGAGGTGGTGCCCAAGGGCTGAAGTGGCATCTTTCAAGGCTTTGGGAGATGGCTTGACCCATTAATAATTGGACTAGACTCAATGACCACTCTGGCTTGGGCCCAAACTTCAAACAGACTCGGACTGAAATCAATACAGGACCTATAGACACAACTTAACCAAATTGGTCAAGGTATATGACTAAAACAAAAGCAATTGAGACTAAATTCATGAAAAAAATACAATGCTTAGGCTTGAAGCCTTATTACATGACCCGATAAATTTGGAACCCTAATCAGATATCCACAAAGGGTTAAGGAGCCTCTGTCAGATTCTGGTGCCCACACCAGTTCTCCCGGGATGGGAGGAACTCGACCCTGTCGAGTAAGAGTTGATTTGGCTTTGGTACTTTTCCAGAAGGTCGGGGTTGAGGCACTGCAAGTCCTCCTGGGTAATCCACGAGTCATCGAACTCCGATTGGCCTTGCCATCAGACCAAGTAATGTTGATAACCTTTGCCCCGGGTGGTGATATCTTGATCATCCAAGACACGCTCGATCTGCTGTCCTCTCTGAGGTAAAATTGGAGGTGGACACTCTGGGTCGAGTTCACTCTCAAATGAAAGGTCAAGCCCAATGGCTCGCTGGGTATGTTTGCTAGTTTCCTGTACTCGACTAAGTCTGAGATATTGAAAGTCGAGCTAATGCCATAATCCGGGAGTAGCTCAAGCACGTAGGCATTAGGGCCAACTCTCCTTATCACTTTAAAGGGGTCAGCTCCACGAGCATGAAATTTCTTAACGGCTCTTGGTGGAAACCGTTCAGGCCTAAGCCTAACCATTACAGAATCTCCTTAATTAAACTCTTTGGCTCTCTTTCAAGAATCAGCCAAATTATTTTAAAATTTATACTTAATGCAGAATTCTATCATGATGCAAAATGCAGACTCAACTATGCATTCTTATTGAGAGAAATTTTATTGAACTCTCCAGGACCTAAACCTAACAGATTATTGACTCTCTATGTTTGACCTTGGTTTGGTATGCAGAAGAAAAATTATCATAGATCCCTAGCATATGCCATAAAGTATACCAAAAGTAGGTAGCAAATTGGATGGTCTCTAAGGGTTCATGCAACCTGGTAATCTCTACGAAATGTTACCCTATGGCTCTAGAAACATGAGAAGACTCAGGGAAGGATATGAAATAGGAATCAGAGTCTTGGAACAATCTATGGGAAGCATGAAACAGGCCTCGGTTAGTCAGGATGATCTTAAAATTTGGACATTGATCTATGGGTGCAAGTTCTAGGGCAGGCTGGGTATTTCTCAGGAGTGGTAATTGATCAGGTAACTCATCGAAAAGTACATCCTCAAATTCTTTCCGAGCTTCAACCATCTCTTGAAGATGTTCTCTTTGGGTTGGTTCATTAAGGGTTAGTTCCTGAACTCCTTCTATGGACAAGACTGGTGAACCCTCATGTTCATTTACTAAATGTGATCCCGGCTCGGTCATTTCTTCTTCAAATTCTGTAGTGGGTTCATGATCTTTTTCCTTTGGTTCCTCAATGATTTCTACCTTAGACCCATCTTCACCATACTCCTCTACTAAACTTGACTCATAGATGTTTACTTTAGATTGTTTAATGGGCTCAGGAGTTTCTTTCTCTAGATTTTCTATGGGTTCAACCTTTTCATACTTAAAGTCTTCAATGGGCTCAGGGATTTTCTCATTTAAATTCTCAGAATGTTCAACCTTTTCTTCCTGAAATTCTTTAAAGGGTTCTTCCTCAGTAATCTCTTTTTCTAATTCCTTAGACTTGATCAGGTTGACTCCAGGTTTCTTTTTCTTAAGACTACTCAATCCTCTTTGAACCTGGTCCTTAGGCTGAATTGGATTGATTGAAAATTTCTTTCTATGGTGGTTAAAGGTACAGGTATTGGTCCGATCATAAAGGGTGGCATCATGATCGTAAAGTCAAAGTCGACCTAAGATAATGCTACTGACACCCATGGAAAGGACATCACACCAAATCATCTCTTCATAAGATTGCAGCTTGATCAAGACTTGGCATCTAGATTTGATAGGTATTGAGATTGAATCTATCAATGCGACCTTATAAGGGTTGGGATGAGGAACTGGAGTGAATCCTAGGAATTTGACAGTACTTAAAGAAATGGCATTGACACAGCTCCCACTATCAACTATGATCTTGCACACCTTATCCCTTAGTCTGACAAAGGTTTGTAGGATGTTGGTCCTACGCCAATCTTCTTGCACTAAGTTTTGGGTAAGGATGCACCTAACTACTCCTAAAAGGTCTTCAAATTTAATCTGTTCTTCCTCTCCCTCATACTCTTCTAGCAATTGACTTCTGGCTCAGCCTCTAAGGAAGGATCACGCTGAGGGTATTCCCTAGGGTGGGGAGGTGACTCAGGCTCAAGTTCAATGGATGGTTTATTGTCCTTTTCAAAGGCTCCAAATCTATCTTCAAACTCATCAAGCCTTTTGTTTATCCTAGCTAACTGTTTAGTGATGACCCTTAATTGATCCTCGTGGGTGTTTTCCATGGGTTCACTTGACTGGGAATGATGGGGATGATAGGAGACTCCTGATCTAGTCGACATGCAACACACAACGAAAGGTGTTACGAGTTTGCTAGACTTAAGAGTTCAATCACAATGAGTCCACGTAGAAGACACACAGTACAATCAACTAGCCCTTTCACCGGCAAGGTAAGAGGTGGGAGGCCCCTCTTGCTTTTGCAAGAATCCAATTAAGGAACCACAACACCACTTAGGTCGTTTGACGTTAGACCTTTTGCCTTAAACACTGGCTTCCCGGTACCAATTGAAGCATTGTATGCAACTAGCTTCCCCAAAATGGTCAAACCCAACTCGTTGATGTCCCTAATCTATTAGGTTGCTACTAAATTTTAGATTAGGTCTGGGTTCGAAATGCAAGGGTGGTTGTTTTTGGGCTAAAGAAATGTAATAACTTCCTTCCCTTATCCTATGATATTGACGCCCTTAAGTTATTTATGAGAATGATGGCATACACTTGATCTAATGAAATGTAACTAAGCTTTTTTTTTGGATTTTTTTGATGTATGATAGCAGAAATAAGATACCGAAAATTAAAAAATATGAACCTAAATGCAAAAATTACACTATATGGAAAATGAAAATGGGATGAGATGCACTTGTTGAATTTTCAGAGCAGAGTTTTTTTCAAATGGTAATCAGCAGTATAGAAATTCTATAGACTAAAATAAAATCTAAAAATATTCTAAAAAATACTTATAATTATGCAGAATCCAGCAAAATAAAAATCATAAAAATTTGATGTTCCTACAGGCATAAATAACTAAAATATCAGACTATGTACTGAAATGAAAAAAAATATAGAAATTAAAAGAGCTAGATTCTAATGATGCAAAACTATTCTTTAAGGCTCAAAACTTATCTCCTTATGTTCTCCTTCAAAGGTCAATTCACATCGGCACCCCTACACGCCATAAAAATTCCCGTGGAATGGGATGTGAGGGTCTTGTAGCCCTTCATTTTTCTATGACCGGACGGCCATGGTGAAGCACCTAATTCAAGTACTTAAGAAGATGCTAAGTCCTAACCATGCTCTAATACCAGATGATGTAAGACTAACTAAATTCTAGGATGATGTAGGTGATTTTTCTTTGTGATTTTTAGGTTTTTTTAAATGAGGTTAAGGATTTTCGAAGACAAGCAAGAGTAAATCTAGGGTTTTATAATAATAAGAACTTCAAACTAGCAAGTAAGCTCCTAAACAGGATAAGAAGAGGACCCCGGGATTAAGAAACCCCGTAGGACTTAGCTCTCAGATTAATACCAACTTAGGAGTTAGGGTGGCAAACCTAAAAAGTTTTGAAGCGCTCGATGCCGAGTTCACTCGCTCTCGCGGATATGGCCTGGATGATCGAGCCTTCAACCCCGCAGATGCATCGGCTTTTCGTCTGAAGGTCTCGAAGGCAAGGGAGACCAACTCCATATTCGTGGCACCTGAAAGACCTGCGAGCAATCAAGAGAAATGTTGGGAGTTAGCAAGAGACAAGAAATAATAAGGGAAGAAAAGTTGAAGATGGTGGTGAACGGGGGATCTTCTTGCTAGGCACCAAGATGGATCATCCCGATGGACTCCGAACTTGAAGATGGAGGATGGCTTGCACCGAAGAGAAGGTAACTTGAGGCCTCACACCTCTCGATGCCCGAAGTCGAAGGCGCTCCCTCACGGAGATCGACATTCTTAAGGAACGAAGGCAATAACTAGAAGAGTAGACTCAAAATATTTTCTTTCATTCATCAAGATTAAACTTTACAAAGGAGGGGTAAGGCCCTTTATATAAGCACCTTAAAACTCATTCAAATTTCAAAAAAATACAAAGCTTCATGAAGAGGGTGCCCAAATTCAGATTTCTTCTTCCTTTGGCCGACCAAGGTCTTGTGGCTTGAATTGGGGCTTGAAAGAAGGGAGTTGTCTTCTTGATTTGAGGGTCAATGCTTTTCTTCCATAGCCGACCAAGCACTTTGGGAAGATGGCTTGATATGGGGCTTGAAACAAGGGAGTTGTCTTCTTGATTTGAGGGTCAATGCTTTTCTTCCATAGCCGACCAAGCATTTTGGAAAGAAGTCTTGATATGGGGCTTGAAACAAGGATCATGCCTTCAATGCCCATTGACCTTCCTTGGCTGCCCATAGCTCCTTTGGAAAGAGGCTTGATAAGGGGAGGGAAGGGAGGAAAGAATCAAGGAATGACGCCCAAAAATTCCAGCATTCCCTTCTTGCCTTGGCCGCCCACTTGTCATGGTGATGTGGCGCCACATGGGATGGATGTGGTGGCGCCTAAAGGCTGAAGTGGCATCTTTCAAGGCTTTGGGAGATGGCTTAACCCATTAATAATTGGACTAGACTCAATGACCACTCTGGCTTGGGCCCAAACTTCAAACAGACTTGGACTAGAATCAATACAGGATCCATAGACACAACTTGACCAAATTGGTCAAGGTACATGACTAAAACAAAAGCAATTAAGACTAAATTCATGAAAAAAATAAAATGCTTAAGCTTGAAGCCTTATTACATGACCCGATAAATTTAGAACCCTAATCAAATATCCATAGAGGGTTGAGGAGCCTCTGTCGGATTCTGGTGCCCACACCAATGGAGGGGTTGGCACCGCCTTCGATAACTGAAGTGGCTGGTACTCGTCTTGTGGCCACCGTACCCCCTTCGACCGCCACATCGGAGCCCGTAGTGCGTTCCATGACATCGAGCTCAGGGGTGCATAGGGTGATGGCCTATCTACCACCAGATGCGACTGTGATGAGGGATGCCAAGCTGGTCGAGGAGATTCTAAATGTCGTCATCCAGTCGTAGGACCGTTGAGAGAAGACCGGTCGGCCATTAGTGGAGGTCCTCACTGGCATATTTTCTCAACTTCTATCCGTAAGCTGGTTTTTAACTTGCATCACTTACTTTCCACTTGGAAGAATGCCAACTGATCTATTTTTTGGTATGGTTGTAGGTTGTTACCGACACTCAGCTTGTCTGGGACTCGGACCTGGGGCTGATGAAGCGAGACCACCATCTGTGCAAGGAGAAGGAGGCCACCGAGGTCGAAGCCCGGGCTCAGATGGCCTGGGTGCAGGAGCTGGAGGACCGAGTAAAGACCCTCCAGGCTAAGCTGAATATCTCCCAAGCAATTGCGACGGAGCTGGAGAAGAAGTCCACCGAGCTCGACGAGGCTTTAAAGGCGAAGAAGGAGAAGACCTCTCGCCTAGCTAAGAGGGAGGCCAGCTCCATGGTGGAGGTGGCGCGCTTGGAGGGAGGGCATAGACCCTCCAGGTTCAGCTTGATGAGGCAACTGCTTGGGCTGCGGCATCAGATGAGAAGGCCACGATGGTGGTCATATTGATGGGGGTGGCGAAGAAGGAGGCCATTGAAGCCATCCCAAGGTTCAAGGCCTCAAAAGCCTTCACATATAAGGTATCCAAGGCGGTCCTGGACTCCTACCAGAAGGGGTTCGATGACTTTCGGGAGAAAGCCAGGAGGCTCTTCGGGCTGAAGGGTCTAGAGAATATCTTCCCGGATCTTCCCATCGCCGCCAGGGCACCAAGGTTGCCTGTCGTAGAGGTCGAATCGGAGCCAGACATGAAGTCAAAGACCGGAGTGAGGGTCGAAGTTGAGGTCACCACCCCCAGGACACCCCACCTACCAAGGTCGTGCTAGCACCTGAGGAGGTGGCCCACCGGCTTGGGAAGGAACCGGCTACCTCAGATTAGTTAGGACTTTTCTTTCTTTCTATACTTAGCATTTTTTAAGGACTTCCAGGCCTGTCGGGAGTCCTTATACTTGTAAAAGAAAACTCGAATGAATAAAAGTTTCCTTTCTCAAACAATGTGTCCTTTCGTTCTCTTTTTTTAAAAACATACTTTGAAGTATTTTCTGGCAAACAGGGGTCTTTCATGTTGTAAAGGGCTTGTTTCTGCAATGAGGAATAAGCCTTACTTGGTCGATGAACTTTGCCTTGCTTTTCTTCCTTCTGCTTTTCTTTCCTTTGCATGATAGGAAGATAGGTCTCATGACAGTAAAGCATAAGACTTCCCAGGTCCCGACCATTTTCGGCTAAGTATGAAACCTTGTGACCGACTAGGAGGACTCTGGGAACACTCCAACTTCTCTTGCTGGTCTTGAGATCATGCAGACATGAGTGTAGGGCTTCTGGAGTTTTCCTAGCTCGCATCTCTGGTTCGGAGGAATAAGATGAATGAATGATAAGTAAGGGGCTTCTGGAGTTTTCCTAGCTTGCATCTTCGGTTCAGAGGAATGAGATGAATGAATGATAAGTGTGGGGCTTCTAGAGTTTCTCGGCTTTCTTCACCGGACTTGGAGTCGGATGGATGAGTGCGGGGCTTCGTAAGTTTCTTGGCTTTGGATGCGGGGCTTCGTAAGTTTCCTGGCTTTGGAGTGCGGGACTTCGTAAGTTTCCTGGCTTTGGAGTGCGGGGCTTCATAAGTTTCCCGACTTTATTCACCGAACTTAGAGTCAGGCGGATGGGTTCCTGCACAGGTGGAAAATAGTGTCACACCAAAAAGAAACTTTAATAATTGAGAAAAAGCCTTACATTATTGGTAGTACATTCTTAGATTTTTGGCATTTCATATCCGAAGGAACTGGGCGTCATCGAGTCCGACGAGGTAGTAGGCTCCATCCGGCAAAACCTCGACCACCTTACAGGGACGAACCTTCCCAATTCGGAAAAAGTTTGCCGCATTCTCCTGGTTGGGATACTCTCGCTCGCCTGAGAACCATGTCACCTGGACGGAACGTCTTGGGCCTGACGTGGGAGTTGTAGTAACAAGCTACCCACTGCCAGTTTACCGCCATTTGGAGTTGAGCTTTATCTCTTGTCTTGTCCAATAGATCTAGGTTGAGGAGAAGGCAAGCCAAATTCTCAGCTTCGTTATACTGCTCCACTCACAGTGTGAGCAGACCCACATCCACCGAAATCACAGCCTCAGAATCGAAAATAAGGTTAAAAGGTGTCTCACCTATTGCCGTTTGAGGTGTGGTGTGGTAGGCCCACAGTACACTGGGGAGCTCCTCGACCCATCAACCTTTGGCCTCATCCAATCTTATGCGAAGCCCTTGTAGGATGGTCCGGTTGGTCACCTCAGCCTTTCCATTGGTCTGAGGGTGAGCCATTGAAGTGAAGCGGTGGTGGATGTTGAGGTCAGCACAGAATTCTTCGTAAGCCTAATTATCGAACTATCATCCATTGTTGATGATAACCGAGTGTGGGAGTCCAAACCAGCAGATGACTGACTTTCAAAAGAATAATCTGGCCTTGGCCTCGGTGATCCGTGCTAAAGGCTCGGCCTCGACCCACTTGGTGAAGTAGTCGATGGCCACGATCAGGTACTTCTGTTGATCGGACATAGGAAAAAAGGGACCCAAGATGTCCATTCTCAATTGGACAAATGGCCACGGAGTAGAGAGCTGGGAGAGCGGTGTGGCCAACTAATACTGGTAGTAGTCACATTTTTTCATGAAGTCAGCGGCGTCTTCTCGCATGGTCTCCCAGAAGTACCCTTATCTAAGTGCCTTGTAGGCCAGAGTCCTACCCCCCACTTGATTCTCGCAGACACCTTCATGTATCTCGTGGAGTACATAGGCGGCTTCTGAGGGCCTTAAGCACTTTAGTAAGGGGTAGGAGTAAGACCTTCGATAAAGGTACCCGTCTATCAACATGAAGCATGCAGCCTTCTTTTTGAGGAGGTCGGCTTCCTTGCAATCCTTGGATAGGGCGCCAGTGATGATGTATTTGATGTAAGGGTCCATCCAGCTCGCCTCGGAAGTGACTTGCTGGATTTCTGCTACGGACTCATAGCTGGGGGTCTCTAGATACTCAATGAAAGTATGCCCCAATAACGACTCTGACAGGGTTGCCAGCCGGGAGAGGATGTCGGCCCGAGCATTCTCTACATGAGGGATTAAGAGATGCTGAAGTGATGGAGGTTTGCTATGTATGAATGTACCTTGTCTAGATACTTCGCCATCATGGGGTCCGAGCTTTATACTCGTTAAAGACTTGACTTACCATGAGTTGTGAATCCATAAAGACCTTCAGGCATCTTATGCCTAGCTCATGGGATCCCTTTAGCCCTATGAGGAGCGCTTCATACTCTACTTGATTATTGGTTACCTCGAAGAGGAAGCATAGTGCATATTCAATGATGACTCCATCGGAGTTAGTGAGGATGAGCCTGGCTCCACTCCCTCTAGCGTTGGATGCACCATCAACATGGAGAATCCACGTCATCACTTCCGGGGTTGAGTTCTGCTTAAGCTCAGCTTCCTTGTTCGTCTCCTCTAGATCCTTAGCCTTCCAGGTGCATTCCACCAGGAAATCAGCAAGGACCTAAGCCTTTTGCACTGGCCTTGGATGGTAGGTGATGTCGAATTCATTGAGCTTTACCACCCACTTGGCCAGGTGCCTCGATGTATCAGGGTAGCTTAGAATGGCCCTTAGAGGCTGGTTGATGAGGACCACGATCGAGTGTGCTTGGAAGTAGGGCTTGAAATGCCGCGCAGACACAATGAGTATAAAGATAATCTTTTCGAATTGAGTGTACCTGATTGTCATGTCGTGGAGCAGCTTGCTGGTGTAGTAGACTGGCTATTTGGAGCCATTATTGTCAGTACAGACCAGCATTGAGCTGACTGCTTCAGTGAGACTGCCAAGCACAAGAGGAGCTCCTCTCCATGCTCAGGCCTGGACAGTAATGGCAGGGAGGCGAGGAGCTTTTTCAGCCCCTCGAAGGCCTCCCGACACTCCTCTATCCAGGTAAAATCGTGCATCTTGCATAGCACCTTGAAAAATGGCTGACAACGCTCGGCAGAATGCGAGATGAAATGGCTTAATGCCACGACGTGTCCGGTTAAGTGCTGGACCTCCTTCTTGGAAATGGGATGTCTTATATCGATGACCACCTGGATTTTCTCAGGATTGACCTCTACCCCTGTTGAGTGACCATGAACCCCAAGAATTTTTCTGTCGCAACACCAAATACACATTGGTGGGATTCAGCTTCATCTGATAGATGCAGAGGTTGTCAAAGGCCTCCGCCAGGCCAATGATATGATCCTACTCCTGGCCACTCATGACGAGCATGTCATCCACATAGATGTGCATGTTGTGGCCTATCTGGTCTTTGAAGACCTTGTTGACTAGGTGCTAGTACGTGGCCCCTACGTTCTTAAGGCCGAATGGCATCATCCTGTAGCAGTACGTATCTCCATCAATCATGAATTCGTGTGGTCCTCATCTTCTAAGTGCATATGATTTGGTGTACCTGAAGAATGCATCCATGAAGTTGAGGAACTTGTGGCCTGAAGTTGTATTTACCAACTGGTCAATCTTGGAAAGCGGGAAGCTATCCTTCGGGTAGGCCCAGTTGAGGTCGGTATAGTCCATGCAGATCCTCCACTTCCCAGAGGCTTTCCTGACCATCACTACATTAGCAAGCAAGTAGGATATCGTACCTCACAGATAAAGCCTACTGTGAGGAGCTTTTCGACCTCCTTGTCGATCTTCTTCTGTCAAGGTAAAGCTCCTCTTTTCTACGGAATGGACAATTGTGGGGTTGACATTCAGCTTGTGAGTGGTTACTTCTGGAGGGATCCTCGGCATATCTGTTGCAGTCCAGGCAAAGACATCTGCATTGGCCCATAGAAAGCTGAGCAAGCGGGATCTCTCTCTCGGGTAGCAGGGCTCCCACCTGCACAGTCTTCAAGGGGTCCTGTCCCAAAGGGAAAGACAGTAGGGGCTTGACTAGCCCACCCTTGGCTCTAGCTCCGTCAGGCCGACTGGTTGATGACCGGACTCTGCCCAGCCTCTCGCACCCCCGGGATGGTCTACAGGTAGTGCTAGACAGGTTGCGGACCCTCTCATCTCCTAGATCCCCCAAGAAGTCAGGAACTGGATGAGAAGCCACTTGGTGGAGATGGTGGCGTCGAGCAGATTAAGTCCAGGATGCCCCAGGATCATGTTGTAAGATGAGGGAAGCCTTACAATGATGAATATTGTCAATACGGTACCTGTCGAGGTGGCATCCCGATGATTATCAAGTGTGTAATTTCTCTTTCAACCCTAATCAAATCCCCATTGAAGTCGACCAACGGCATGAATACCAACTTTATTTGACCAGTAGATAGGTTCATCCTTGCAAAAGTATCAAAAAAAAAGGATATCAGGAAAGCTTTCACTATTAACCATAATTTTTTTAACAAGGTATCTGGCTATCATCATTTCTACGATGACACATCATTATTTGGGTTATCTATCTTAGTTGACCCTTCTCCCTCGTAGGGGAGTACATCATCACTCTCTTCTCTCCCCCTAGCCATGTTTGAACTTCTCCCTGCCTCCCAGGAGATCATCCCTACTGGCTTCTCAGTGGACTAGTTGTCGATGGTAAGTTGCTAGGGCTCGTCGCTCCGAGCTGCTGGGGGAGCTCCGCCCTCCACATACTTTCCAAGATAGTCATGCCTGATCAGGTATTCTTTTGCTTCTTTAGGTGGGGCATTCCTCGATGTCATGGCTATGGTCCTGGTGGAAGCGATAGTAGCAAGACTGGTCGCATCCAGCGAACAGTCTTAGAGGGGGAGGTCGACATAGGAAGCGAGCTCTCTTGATCTCATGAGAATCTTCGCTCTCAGGGCGAGGAGGGGAGTGAACTTCTCTTCATTGGTAGGATCTTAATAGGCGGCCGATGCATTCTTTGGGGCTTGACGGGGCCAGAGCTTCCCCAAGGCCTACTCTTCAAGGCCTTCGTCCAACTCTTTCCAAGTATGATCAGCCACTTTCGCACGGATGTACTTGTAGGCCCCGAGGAGGAGCTTCGAGTAAGTCTTCGGGTTCTTATCGACGAGAGTAGATGAAATGGGAGGTCCTGAGTCATCTCTTCAGGGCCAACATGGTGACTGGCTCGTCAAGGTAGCTAGGAAGGCGCATAGAGAAGAGCATTGGTAGCCCCCTGAACCCTCATGAGGGCCTTGTAGCTTTCGAGGTGGTCCAAGGGATCGATTGTCCCATCATTAGGATCACCTGAGGTATCTAGAATCGATTAGGAATTGGTCCTTTTGGATTTTGAGGGAGAAAGGGGGACGGTTTATAACCAACAGGTTCATTGGGGGAGCCCTGAATCTCCACAAAATAGTGGATAGATCGGCCAGCTTGCGCTCTTGCTCTTTGAAGATAGTTGAGTCCAGTAGGGAACCTGAAGAAGAAAAACTAGAGAGTGACCTATTAAGGACCTAGAAAAGATCTTGAACCCACTATAGAATTTGAAGAGGAAGTGACTAAGCCAGGATCAAACATAGTTGATGAAAGTGGGGGTTTACAAGAGTTATCCATAGAGGAGGTTCAGGAACAAGTCCCTAAAGAACAACCCCAGAAAGTACATTATTTTAGAAGACTTTCAAGAAGCTTTCCCGAAGACCTCCTGATGACCTTACCCATTAATGGACATCCAGCCTACTCTAGAACTAGTGCTGTAGACCACCCTAGTGTCAAACTGTGGTTAAGACAGGCACACCCTTAATTTCCCTTAACTAGAACCCTGTTGAACCATGTCTACCCTAAAGACTTCCATGCTACAATTCATATCCTACAGTTCTGGAGAGGATATTTACTGTCCCTAGGAAACTTACTGTACCCATACCATAGGACTTTCAGGTTTTATGATTCCTAGAAAAATTTAAGTTTAAAGCCTAAAAGATGGTTGAATTTTGGTCTACATCTTTAACATAAAGGATGAGTAAGTATAGAGGATGAAGTGCTACTTAGTTTTAAGTCTGAAAGATCCTTAGGCCTAATCCCACTATTCACACATGCACAGATCTCTGCACAGCATCTGCATTAGGGCATTAGCATTCATTTGAACACTGGTAAAAATATGGTAATTCTCGAATCGAGCCAAAGAATTTATGTAAGAGGATTTTGTAGAGATTAGTCTAGACCTGAGTGGTTTCCTCTGGAGCCCCAAAGAAGCACTGTATGCACAGCTGGACCCTTTAGAGTGATAAAGAAGGTGGAACCCAATGCATATGTGCTTGATCTGTCCCTGGATTTAGTATTAGCTCTACCTTCAATATCGTAACTTGGTTAAGTATACGGAATCGGCAGTGATTCCTAGTGAGATTTTTGGACCTCCACCCATCCTTTGAGAGAAAACCTTACCTGAGTGTCCATTAAATTTGCTTGAGAGAGAATGGATCGAGCATATCTTGGACGATCAAGCAACCACAACCCGAGGCCGCGACTATCAACGCTACCTAGTCCGATGGCAAGGTCGACTAAAATCTGATGATTCGTGAATTACTCGAGAAGACCCATATCACCTCCTCCATATTACTACCTACAGCACTAGACTAACTCGACAGGTCGAGTTTTCTCCGATCCGGGAAGAATTGATGGGGACATCAGGTCAACCCTAGTTCGCTATGGGTCCTTGAGCTTGAGTCTTGTATTCAGGCCTTGTTACACTTGAGTTCTTGTATTTTGGCCCTTGATTCTTGTTTGGGCCTTTCTGCATTTGAGTCCTGTATTTAGAGTCATCCATACCGTTAGGGTTTTGGATAAGTCAAGTCAAATTCAGTTGGGACATTTATCATTTGGAGTCCTCTAAGTTCAGTCAGTTCATGTTGAGCCAATTTTGAGTCCTATGAGTCTTGTAAGTTTTATATTGAGTCCAGACCAACAAGAGAAGATTCAAGATACTAATGGATTCTAGCCCGAATGATAACTTGCCAACTTCAAGGAGTCCTAGTCATATTTGGATGTGCCACCTTGGATTGCATGAGAAGGATCTTGAAGATCTTCATATCATCAACCTGTTGAGAGATGGCCCAGGAGAACCCTAGAACCAGCCCAGTATTGAAGTTGGCCGCCCAAGCCCAAAGCCTTCTTGGATATTGCGCCCCACCCTTATGGTCACCTTCCTTGGCGGCCACCCTTAGATTACCATCCATTGACCAAGTCAAAGAGAAGGTATAATCCTAGTTAGAGAGGAATTGAGAGCCTATTTGGGAGAGGAGATCTTCCATGTATTTTGAGTGGAAAAGGATACTTAGGGTTTTACTTATATGCGCTTACTTGGAGCCCAAGCTTGTATGCCTATATAAGGCCCCCCCTCTATGTATTTTGATCAATTATTATGAATTATATAAATGAATTTCTTTTGAGTTTTTTCTCAAATTCTGTGTGATTTCTGTGTGAATTTTGTGTGAAGGAATCTGTGATCCCAACCCCTGCGCCCTGCCTCCAAGCCCTCCAACCAGAAGTCCTAGCCGCCCATCAGCACCCTCTTCCCTTCTTCTTCTTTTAGCTATCTAGCCTATTTTTCTAGTTTTCTAACCCATGATAGGTGATTTGCAGTCCCTTAGAGTTCACGAACCAAGGATTCATCTGACCAGCTTTTGGAACACCAGATTGAAAGCCACGAATCCGCAAGGTCGATAGCTTTATTTTCAGGCGTACCTGAGAGTGTAGAGTGAACTCTTCATGGATTGACCTTCAAATCTTAGCTAGGTACACCTCCTAACTCCTCTGGCAGTGGTATTGTAGAACAGCTAGTCCTAACCAGGGTTTCTTAGCCTTGCGATCCTGTTTCTTGACTTTTAGGATTTATTTCTGCTTGCCTGAGCTTCAATTTTTTATAGAATTCCTTGCTTAATATCTTGGCTTGAAATTCAGGATACAACTCTTAACTTAATTGCTAACAACACAAAAATAATTGGCATGCATAATTTCCCGTATCAGTTTGGTATTAGAGCAGGTTTTAGGACTAGTTTCTGCATCCCATATTTCTATACATAGTATTCTATTTTTATTGTTACTATATGTAGGTAGATTAGAAAATTCTAATTTTTATTTTGCTGGAATCCTGTTAATTTATAGTACTTTTTAGAATTTTTTCATAATTTTACTTCAATCTATAGAATTTTTCCATGCCTATTTTCTTTTTCCCTAGAAAACTTCTCATCTTGTCTTTGCATTAAGGGTCCCGAGTCTCAGTTTGTTTCATCATCTTAGGATTTTGTTTTTTCTTTGAATTTGCATCATGTTATCTTTGTGGAGTCCTCTGTTTACTGATATTTTTCACAGATTTTACCAAATAAAATTTACAAAAAAATTGGCATCCTAGAAACCCTAACTAGATTCTGTGTTTTCCTGTACCCAGTTAGAACCCTTGGTTTTGCATTATCATGACATTTATTTCTGCATGAGATTTGATAGGGCCATCTTCACTGTTAATCCTCCATCCTGAATTTTTTTTTGAAATTTTTCTGCATAGAAAATCATACCAAATTCTGCATCAAAATAAGCCCTAATTTCAGTTTCTGTGATTTTTGCATACTTGACTTACCCCCTAATCCACAACCAAACCCTCCCAACCCAAGCCAAATTTTGTTTGATAACTTAGCCAACTTAATTTAATTTGCCACCTATGAAAAGACAAAAAAAATATTTTTATTTTCTATTTTTTTTTAGATTGCATCCTTTTCATTGTGTGTTCATCATTTGTATTAAACTATCTTAAGGGCACTCCTCTATCTCAGATCAGGACAAGAGGTCATTACCTGTCCTGGGCCAAAACAATCACCTTGCATTCGTACCCAAACCTTAATTAAAATCAATTAGTAATTTAATTTGCTCTAGTGAGCTAGGACACCAACAGGTCAGGTCCGAGTCTAGTGAGGAAACTAGTAGTGCACCCACCCATCATCTATTACTGGAAAATGGTGTCTAAGGCTAAAGGTTTAGAGGTAAATGCCCTAAGTGGACTGGTGGTTTTTAATTAGGACCCTGTCACAAGCAGGGGGAGCCTCCCACCACCTCACCTCTTACCTGCCAGTGGAAGGATTAGTTTGCTCTGTTGAGTGTAAGTTGAGTTGACTCACTTTGCTTTGACTCTAGGTCTAGGAAACCTAGAACGTTTGTGTGCTTAGAAGTCTAACCCCCATCGGTCCCACCCCAACTCAGTCAAACAAGGAGCCTGACTACGAACCTTTTTAAGAACCTTTACTGAACAGTTTACCCACTGAGCACCCAACTGTGTAATAGGCTTGACCAAGACATCCAGGATTGATCCATTAGATGACCAAATAGGAACCCTAGAGAAAACCTGTAGGACCCATGCTAGGCCCATGAACCATATCCTATGAGCCCATACACCATGACCCATATCTTTTGAACCCTACACCATGAACCCATATCCTATGAACCCATACACCATGAACCCATGTCCCTATTAGCCCATACACCATGAACCCATATCCTATGAGCCCATACACCATGAGCCCAAGGAATCCATAACCTCTAGGTATCAGCCTAGTACCAATCAGGTTTTTCCTAGTCAACCTTAATCCCATAAGATCGTACCCCTAGATATGAGCTTAGTGTTAGTCCACTTCCCTTTAGTGAACCTAACCCTTAGGGACTGGGCCCCTAGCCCAGGACCAGATCCTAACCAGCCCAACTCGAGCAACCCTAGCCTAGTACCACTATGGCCCATAGGGAAGATAGAGGCAAGTCTGTAGAGGTTCAGAGGAGTTTCAATCCCCTGAGAGTGTATTTTAGATGTCGCAAACCAGGCTATTTTGTTAGCCAGTGTCCAGTCAGCACCCTACACCTAGGTGAGCTAGATGAAGATGAGTTGAACCCATTGTTGAGCCTGAAGAAGGGTATATGAGGCTGATCCAGTCTGGTAGAGGAGTTTGAAGATGATGAGCTATTGAATATTTAGAGGAAGAACTCTTGACCCATTGATGAATCTAAAGAAGACATTAATGAGTTGAGTCAGTAGAGAGCCTGAAGAGAAAAACTAAGAGTGAACCCATTGATGACCTAATAGAAAAGATCCTGACCCATTATAGAATTTGAAGAGGAAGTGACTAAGCCAGGATCAAATATAGTTGATGAAAGTGGGTTCACAAGAGTTATCCATAGAGGAGGTCCAAGAACAAGTCCCTAAAGAACACCCCAGGAAGTAGACATATTTTAGCAGACCTCGAGAGAAGCTTCCTGAAGACCTTCCTGATGACTTTCCACCGTCAATGGACAATCCGCCTACTCTAGAACTATGCCTGTAGACCACCCTGGTGTCAAACATGTGGTTAGGACAAGCACCCCTTTAATTTCTCTTAAGCATAGAAGCCCTGTGAACATGTCTACCCTAAAGATTTCTATGCTATAATTCATGTCCTACAGTTCAGAGAGGATATTTACTACCCCTAGAAAACTTACTGTACCCATACCATAGGACTTTCAGGTTTTATGATTCCCAAAAAATTTTAATTTTAAAGCTTAAAGATGGATTGAATTTTAGGTCTACATCTTTAACATAGGGATGAATAAGTATAGAGGATAAGGTGCTACCACGTGGTTTATCTGAAAGATCTTAGGCCTAATCCCACTATTCACACATGCACAGATCTCTCACAGCATCTGCATCAAGGCATAGCTTCATTTGAACACTGGTAATAACATGGCTAATTCTCGAAATCGAGCCAAATGATTTAATGTAGAGGATTCTATAGAGATTAGGTCTAGATATGAGTGATTCCTCTTGGAGCCCCAAAGAAGCTACTTGTATGCACAGTTGGATTAGTTTCTCCCCCCCCAGGATAATTGATGGAGACATCAGGTCAACCCTAGTTTACTATAGGTCCCTGAGTTTGAGTCTCTTAGCCATGATTCAAATTTTATCATTGAGTTCATAATTGGCTGTTTTAGCCATTTGAGTCCTGTATTTGTACCTTGAGTTTTTTGTTTTTTTCAGGCCTTGTTATACTTGAGTCCTGTATTTGGTCCTAGTCCTATTTTTGGCCTTTCTGCATTTGAGTCCTGTATTTAGAGTCATCCATACCATTAGGATTTTGAATAAGTCAAGTCAATTCTTGAGACATTCATCATTTGGAGTCCTGTAAGTTCAGTCAGCTCATGTTGAGAGCCAATTTTGAGTCCTTTGAGTCCTGTAGTTTTATATTGAGTCTAGTCTAGCAAGAGAAGATTCAAGACACTGATGACCTTAGCCCGAATGATACTTGCCAACTTCAAAGAGTCCCAGTCATATTTGGATGTGCCCCTTTGATTTCATGAGAAGGACCTTGAAGATCTTCACATCATCAACCTATTGAGAAGATGGAGCCCAGGAGAACCCTAAACTAGCCCAGTACTGAAGTGGGCCACCCAAAGCCCAAAGCCTTCTTGGATATTGCGCCCCCCCCTTATGGTCACCTTCTTGGTCGGCCACCCTTAGAATTACCACCCATTGACCAAGTCAAAGAGAGGGAGAGACCAAGTCAAGAGAATGTATAATCCTAGTTAGGAGAGGAATTGAGAGCCTATTTGGGAGAGGAGATCTTCCATGTATTTGAGTGGGAAAAGGATACTTAGGGTTTTACTTATATGCCCTTACATGGAGCCTAAGCTTGTATGCCTATATAAAGGCCCCCTCCCTCTCATGTATTTTGATCAATTATTATGAATATGAATGATTTTTCTTAGGTTTTTCTAAAAATTCTATTATTTCAGTGTGAATTCTAGTGAAGGAATCTATGTGATCCCAACCCCTACGCCCTTCGTCCAAGCCCTCCAACCAGAAGCCTTAGCCACCCATCAGCAACCCTCTTCCCTTCTTCCTTCAGCTATCTAGCCTACTTTTTCTAGTTTTCTAACCTGTGATAGGTGATTTGCAGGTCCCTCAGAGTTCACGAATCCATGGATTCCATCTGACCAGCTTTCTGGTCACTGATTAAAAGCCCAAAGCCGTAGTCAATAGCTTTATTTTTCAGGCCGCATCCGAGAGTGTTGAGCGAACTCTTCATGGATCGACCTTCAAATCTCTACCAGGTACACCCCCTAAACTCCTCTGGTAGCGGTATTGCAAAAGAGCTAGTCCTAACCAGGCTTCTTAGTCTGGCGATCCTATTTCTTCACTTTTAGGATTTATTTCTGCATATCTGTGCTTCAGATTTTCTATAGAATTCCCTACTTATATTTTGGCTTAAAATTCAGGATACAAACTTCTAACTTAATACCTAACAAACAAAAATAATTGGCATGCATAATTATCCCGCATCATAAGGATTTCCTTTTTTAGTTCCTTGCGTGTTTGCTCTCCGTCTTACCAGTTGCCTCTCCTTTTTTTTGGAGGTCCCTTCTTCTATTTATATTAGAGAATGGCCCAAACCAGGTCTGGAGCTTCATCGAGATGTCACTTTCAGGCGATCCGAGAGGTTGAGCGCATATCTTTGCTTCAGATTGACCTTCAAATTCTTACCAGGTACACCCCCTAAACTCCTCTGGTAGCGTATTGCAAAAGAGCTAGTCCTAACCAAGGCTTCTTAGTCTTGCGATCCTATTTCTTCACTTTTAGGATTTATTTCTGCATATCTGTGCTTCAGATTTTCTATAGAATTCCCTACTTAATATTTTGGCTTAAAATTCAGGATACAACTTCTAACTTAATACCTACAACAAAAAAATAATTGGCATGCATAATTAGTCCCGCATCATAAGAGATTTCCTTTTTTAGTTCCTTGCGTGTTTGCTCTCCGTCTTACCAGTTGCCTCTCTTTTTTTTGGAGGTCCCTTCTTCTATTTTATATTAGAGAAATGGCCCAAACCAGGTCTGGAGCTTCATCGAGATGTCACTTTCCTAGTACCTTTTTGTGGTGGGGTTTTCCTCTATCAACGACCTCCCCTTATCGAACCTGTCGGGAGGAGATCTTCTATTAGGGGTGTTCACTGGTGTAATCAGGTACTGTCTCTCTGGTGGAGCAGTTTCTCATGGAAGGCGCGGGCACCGTGCCTTTGAGCTCCCGATCCACGATGGTGCATTTTCCTTCCAGGAAGGACCATCGGTGTGTTGTAGGGCCTAGGGCCTTAATTGGATACTCCTCTTGGAGGAGGTGCAGGTGTCGTGTCGCGGGAACTGGAGCCCCGATTGCACGATAGTGGGCACGGGTGGCATGCTACAGGGCTTGGAGCCTGGTGGGGCACGCATCGTGCAAAGTGTGTCGGCGGCGTGTTGCAGAGCGTGGAACCTCTGGTAGGGTATGCGCCACCCTCTGAAGGTCATAGGTAGTTTGGAATTCTTGGTCCATGGCTTGAATTCCTCCTAGTCTTCTTTTCCTTATTCCTGGTTGATCCCCTATCAGTCGATGATGCCTCTTGATCCTGGATGGTGATTCTGTCTTGGAAAGTGGGAGCTCTATCTCGGGAGCTCTACCTTAGATGGTGGGAGCATGATGTCGGTTCGGAGCTCGACCTTGGATGGGAGCTGACCTCATCGGGGGCTTGACCTCGGATGGCGGGAGCACGACCTCGATCGAGGGCTCGACCTCGGATGGGAGTTGACCTCGACCGGGGGCTCGACCTCGGATGGTAGGAGCACGACCTCGATCGAGGGCTCGACCTCGGATGGGAGTTGACCTCGACCGGGGGCTCGACCTCGGATGGTAGGAGCACGACCTCGACCAAGAGCTCAACCTCAGATGGGAGTTGACTCGGCTAGGGGCTCGATTTCAAATGGTGGGAGCATGACCTCGACCGGGGGCTCGACCTCGGATGTTGACGTACTCATCGGTTGATGGGAAAAGTATGCGGAAAAAAATGCAGCTTGAATCGAATAATCACCTAACGGGCTGGGGCCAAAACGGGGAGCTACATCGGAGTTTATCTTTATAAAAAACCATAATGCCGCTATATATAAAATAGTGAGGTTATTTAATTATTATGTATATACTTTTATATGTTTTATAAATTTATTTTTTCTTCTAAAGGGTCATGGTTCCGAGAAAAGCAGTTATGATTGGCTTTACAGGATGACTTGGTGAATGGTATTTGGTGGCTGCACAAATGCCTTGAGCCAAGGAAGATCTATAATCCTTATTTTCTGTTTATGATGTCTCAAGCTGTTCAGACCGAGTGGCATGTACATCTTTTTTATCTAAGAAAAATTATGAAAAGGTCTATCACATATTGCATCCACACATTCAGCAGGACTATCTTGCTGTAAATTAAATGACAAATTTCACACCGATCATGGGATGATCAAGCTTGACATCTTTGAGACAGTGTTCATGCTAATATAGATGATTTAACCTTCTTAAAAAAAAAAAAAAAAAGGAGCGTGACACTTTTCTTCGGTAACTGGAACAAAAACCAATATATTTAACCATGCATAAGATACAAATCAATAGGCGGATAATTTTTCCAAAAAAAAATAGGCAGATAATTTTGAAATAGCGGGTATTTTCATGTCATGCCTAAATGATGCCAGTATTGTAGTTGGTCTTTGTTTGACAAGCCGTTGCCCTGATAATGGCTACAAGCGAAGGATATAAAATTTTTTGAATAATTTTTTAAAAATAAATATTTATCAAAATACTTTTGTTTGAAAATATATTTATAAAAATAGTATTATTAGGTCTGCGTGGATGCCACATCCAATGCTGCATGTTAAACCTGCTACTTCATTTTGAATGAAGCCACATGTATAATATATAATTTCAAATTTTTAAATAAAAATATAAAATATTTAAAATATATAATAAAATAAAAATTTTAAATTTTAAAAAATTAATGTAGGTCTCACCTACAACTTCATCTTATTCCATTCCATTTTCAAATAAAAAATTTACAAAAAATTAAAAAATATATAAATAAAATCATAAATTATTATTTAATAATATTATCAAATATTAATATTATAAAATATTTTATTGTAATATATAATAATATATTATAATATGTTAAATTGTAAATTATATTATAAAATATAATAAATATTTTATAATATAATATAACATTTATATTTTAGCCGGTGCCGTTCGGCCGCTAGTTCGGTTGCTAGCCCAGTGTTAGTCCGGTCGTTAGCCCAGTGCTAGTCCGGTCGCTAGTCCGACCACCAATTCAATCACCCGTCTGTCTGCCAGGCCGGTGCCAGTCCGACCTCCAGTCCAACCGCTAGCCTGGTGCTAGTTCGGCACCAAGCCGGTATTAGTCTGTCTACCAAGCTGGTACTAGTCTGATTGCCAATCTAGTCACCACGTTGGGGCTAGTCTGGCTGTCAGGCCGATGCCAGTCCAGCCACCAATTCGATCACCAACCTGGTACTAGTTCGATCGTTAATCCAGCTATCAATTTGGTGCTAGTCCAGTCGCCAATCTGCCTGTTAGGCCGGTACTAGTATGTCCACTAAGCCAGTGCTAGCTCGGTCACCAGTTCGGTGCTAGTTCGGTCACTAGTCCAGTCGCTAGGTCAGTGCTAGTTTAGTGGCTAGGCCAGTGCAAGTCGCTAGGCTATTGCAAGTCGCCAAGCCAATGCCAATCCGATCACCAATCTGCCTACCAGGCCAGTACTAATCCGACTGCCAGCCCGGTGCTAGTCCAGTCGCTAGTTCGATTGCCAGTCCAGCCACTAGGTTGGTGCTTGTCTGATCGCTAGTTCGATGGCCAGGTCGGTGCTAGTCCGATAGCCAAGCTGGTGCTAGTCCGGTCACAATGATCATGTCTCTAGGGGCATGGGTGGGCGGGTGCCCATCGTGCCCCTAGCAGTCGAACTAGCATCGACCTGGTTGCCAGACTAGTGAATGGACTAGCACCGACTTGGCAGCCGGACTAGCACCAGGCTGGCGATTAGATTGGCACCAGCCTTATGGACGAACTAGCAATTAGACTAGCACCGAACTGGCAATCGAATTGGCACCGACAAAATTATAATGTTATATTATATTATAAAATATTTATTATATTTTATAATATAATTTATAATTTAATATATTATAGTATATTTATTGTTATATTTGTATTATTTATTATATATTATAATAAATTTTATTTTATAATATTAATTGATGTGGCTAGGCACTAATGTGGCACCCGGGTGGCCAACGTGGTGCATGCATCCAACATGGCAGCCTGTTGACATGGCACTCACGGTCCGCATTTCTAATCGAGTAAAGCTCTTGGCTGAGTATAGCTCCTAGCTGAGTAGAGCTCCTGGCTAAGTAGAGCTCCCAGTAGAGTAGAGCTCCTGGCCGAGCAAAGCTTCGATCGAGAGAGCTCCAGGCCGGCCTAAACCTCGGCCACGAAAGAAAGTGACTCCTGCACATAGGGGAGGAAGGAAAGACTGAAGGAAGCCGCTACTCCAGACAGGTATGTGTGCTCCAATTGGCCCTTACGAGGCCAGACGACGACCAAAGAGGGTGGGGTCACTATCTCTGCCGGACTTGTGAAATGCCATGGAGGAGGAATAGCACCTCGCCTGCCCTGTGCCCCCCGTAAGGGCGTGCACTGCCGGAATAGGGAGCTGCGCAGCATGTCATCTCTCTCCCATGTAGAGGATCTTACTGGGGCTCTAAGCCCTGCGGGATTTACACCTTCACAAAGAAGCAAATCTGGTGGCACGCCACTTACACCCATCATAGAAGGGGTCCTGCTGGAACTTTAGTTCTTGTCCCACGAGATCCTGTTAGGCCTGCACCTGTTCCCAAGAGGATGGCTACAATACACTACCTGCACCCACTGTAGAGGAAACCTTTCTGGGACTTCAGTTTTTGTCCCACGAGGCCTGCACCCCTTTCAAGAAGGGGCACACAGCCTAGATACCTCATCCACCCTGTAAGCATTGGCTACCATATATATCAAGTAAGAGGGGCCTCTAGTAAAGGTAAGCAAGAAAAGAAGACCAAACCCAATAGAAAGTAGTGGCAAGCAATCCCAGAAAGTTCATCATTTTCTAAAAAGACCTCTTCATGGAGGTCACCAAGGCTTCCATGGTAGATGATATGTTGCCCTCGATCACCCTACTAACTTGACCGTCGAAGTATCCCTGCCGGGATTCCCGGCCTGGTCTTCTCTTTTTTGCAGGATCATCTGATGGCCAGGAGTGTATATCGACAAGGCATCCGACGGTGCTCGAAGCGACCTATGTGCCCCGGGACCCACCAAGCTATAGGCTAAAGGTGGTTGTGGTGACAATAGATTGGTGAACCCGGAAGGGGGAGTGAAATAGACTGCCACCTCATTACAATGACCCGATTGTTATGATGCGTGCACGCGAGGCTTCCACTAGCCATGTCAAAAATCCATGCAGCCACGAAGACTAGCGTAGTCAGGAGGTGGAGCCTCCAACCCCACCACCTCCTCCACTGGTGGACTAGCTAGTGCAAGTCATCGTGCTGGCGTAGCAAGTCCAATCCTTGACCATAGTAGTGCAGCATCTGCACACCAGCACTGGTCCATGGTGATGCAGCAGTAGTTGGGGACCTTGGTAGCCCCCACCATGATGGCCCCCACAAGCCCACGAGCCACCTCATATCCATGCTCCCCGCGTCACCCATGGAAAGGCCAGCATTCCCTAGGCAACGGGCATTAGAATAGTTCGGCCATCCAGGAGCATCCCTTCCTAGACTCAAACTACAGCAGCCCCTCTCACCGATGATAGAGACATGGCCGGGGGCTTAAGTGCAAGCTTCCCCGATCTTCACCTTCTTCTTTGCTGATAGCCTTAGCCAAGGGATCCACTGATGAGGCCATCTGACAGCAAGCTAAGGAGCACCTAGAAGAGCACGAGCATAGGCTGGCTGACCTTGCCTGCCAGTTCACTGACCTCTAGGGTGCTTCCCATAAGCCGGCGGCTACAACACTCATCCTCCTCTTTCTCGCTAGATCCAAGAGGAACCGATCCTCCATCAGTTCTGCATGCCCCAGCTAGATCCCTACGATGAGACCATAGACCCCCTGATCACCTTGAGAGCTATAAGGCCCTCATACAGGTCCAAGGGGCGACTAACACCATCCTCTGTACTGCCTTCCCAGCTACGCTCCGCAAGGTTGCTCGAGTTTGGTACTCCCATCTCGAATCGTAGAGCATTAACTCCTTTGAGCAGCTAGAGAGGAAGTTCGTGGTACATTTTGATGCCTGTCGCAAGGTGCCACAAGAAGTTGATAGCCTCTGTTGCCCAGGTGGCTTCCCAAGAGGGGGGTGAATTGGGATTAAAAAACTTTTCATAATTATGTGCACTTTGAAATTCTTTTAGTGTTGTGGTGCAATATGCAATGCGGAAGTAAATAAGTAACTGCAATAAGCTAAAGTAAGCACAAACAATAAGCTAAAGTAAGCACAAACAGAAACATAAAGAGATTTAGAGTGGTTTGGAGCAACCGACTCCTACGTCCACTATCCAAGTACCACTTGGAATTTTTACTATATCCCCCAACCGGAATACAGTCGGATTATTTTACCAGGCTCACAATCCAAACATATACACTTTGGTTTTACCGGGATCACCAAAGAAATCCAACTTCCTTTGATTTGAACGGGATCACCAAAGAAACCTTAACACTTGGTTTTATACCGGGATCACCAAGAACCCAACTTAGGTTTTCACAAGGCTCACCTAAAAACCTTCAACCCTCTCTAAAGACACAGCCCCTTGCTGTTCTTAGAGAGAAAACAAAGATAGAGAGAAATAAACAAGCAACTACAACAAACCAAGTTTGTTTAAATGTTGCCTGTTGCCGCCAGGATCGCCGCGTCCCGTAGCTGCTATCAACATCGAATCGCCCCTCATCTCCACGGTGAAGTCCCGCCTATCGAGACTTGCAAACTAGGGGTTAGTGACTTGGGCCGGGGATTCCAATGGGGGCATTCTGATGCCCAAGTCAGTGATGATCCAGGGGAACAGATCCTCCTGGTCGAGCCCCTCGTGATGGACTCCACACTAGGAGGAGTGGAAATGATGTGAGTAAAGTGAGAGCGGGGGTGCAAGTGTGCCAGGAAAGGTTATGGCTGAGGTGGATGGGTGCTCCTGTATGGCCTCCTCCCCCTTCCCCCTTTGCTTGGAGGTTTTCTGTTTAGCTTTTGTTACCTCTCTCCTGAGCATGTCGAAGGTTCTTTTAAGTCCGGGCGATCATTGAACGCCTACCTTGGGATCTCCCCTATGCTGTCAGGCACATGCGGCGGCGTTCCATACTGCGGATGGGACATCTCTTCTGATACGTATTGTCAGAAGCGTGTGGTGGCGTTCCGTGCCATGGACGGAACGTCTTTTCAGTTGGTGGTGAGAAAACTACTATGCATTCTGACATTCCTTCCGGTCGCTCCATTCCAGGAAGCCTGGCGGTGTCTTAATTGGGGGGGACTCCTTTTTCTCCTGATGTAAGCGGCATCCACAGGCAGTTATTATGATTTAATGGGTGCTTCTTCATAGCCCTCGGGTGGCCCGCCAGTGCCCTAGGGAGGTGGCTCCGCTTTTTTGGTGGCCGGCGGTGTTGCCCGAGGTGGTTTCCGAACTGGAGAGTTGGGACTCAGCTCCGGCCCGGGTGGGGCTTGACCTCGACTTCGGAGAAGCTCGAACCGGTGGAGGAGGGATCGACCCCTGCTTAGAGAGCTCGACCTCGGAGGGGCTCAGCCTAGCAGAGGAGGGCCAAGTCGACTCCGGCACAGGGGGCTCGACCTCAGAGGGGCTTGATCTGGCGGAGGAGGGCCGAGCTCGACTCCGACACAGGGGGCTCGACCTCGGAGGGGCTTAGCCTGGCGGGGGAGGGCCGAGCTCGACTCCGGCATAGGGGGCTTGACCTCGGAGGGGCTCAGCCTGGCGGAGGAGGTCGGTACGTGACCCTTGCCCAGAGGGCTCGACCTCGAAGGGGCTCACTCTGGTGAAGGGGGTCGCTCGGCTCTGGCCTAGGCGACCCGAGCTTACGGTTGCCGACCTGGCGGAGGATGGAGCTTGGCTTCGATGGATCAGGGGAGCTCGGCTCGGCAAAGGAATTCGAGATGGAGTGTCCACCGTGGCAGCTTTTCTGACATGGCATCTGAAAGGGGTCACACATCAGCCTTCCGCCGTATCATTTGCCCCCCACTCCCGAGTCTCATTGGCGCGAAGCACTTAGGGCGAAGGGAGTAAATGCAATGCTGACATGGAAAAGCGAGAATCCATCACAATGATAGCCACGATCGTCGGCACTTCGAAGAGCGGTTTCTTCGACCTATCTGATAGGGCCACGTGGACACGTCCGAGGAGTGGTTATTACAGGCACAGAATTCCGGGCGGCCACAATTGAAGCCAGATGCCAGCCCTGCCGATGGTCGACACATGGCACGGATCCAATGGTGGGGAGTCGTAACGGTGCGGTCGGACGCCCGTCATTTTGAAAGGAAAGGTGACCTTTCTCGAAGCGTACCTCCTTTCAAATTCTACGTGCCCGCCTTTGTACCGAGGCCTTTCCTTCGTTCTCCTGGCAACTTCTACCTCCCCAAGTCCTGAGCAGGTCAGTCTCCTTCCTCGCATTGGTCGGGTAGGGACCTTCTCTTAGGGTTAGGTTCTCCTTTGGATCTTCGTCCATCTCTTCCCTCTTTCTGCTCTTCTCATTTCTTAACCCTCATGTCTCGTTTCGGGCCAAATTTTCATTCCATTGCTGACCAAGGTAAGGCCGGACCTTCAAGACCGAGGCCACCTTCTTCCTCTTCTGATGAGGAGGAGGGCGCGGTGCGCTTCAAGGTTAGCTGAAGGCCCGCGCCCGGGGGAATAGTGATTAGGGAGCCCACATCCTCTCCCCCACCTCATCCTCTTCTTCTGCCTTCTGTGCCTGCTCCCGATCCTTCTCGGTCAACAGGTCCCGGGGGGATCACTTCGGTGATTACGGCTGTGGACCTTGCGACCATCTGGGATACCTATGGTATCCCAGACGGTGTCCGGCTCTCGGTTCCTCGACCGGGGGAGCGGGTCACCTCCAGTGGCCTGTGTCGGATAGCCTTCTATGAGGAAACCTTCTCAGGTAGCCTCCGATTCCCATTCCATCCTTTCTTTTTCTCTATCTCGAGTCATTATCGTCTTGTCCCCGTCCAGCTTGTCCCGAATGGCGTCAGGGCCATTTTTTCCTTCATTGTCTTGTGCCACTTTCACGAGATTGTCGCCCATTTTTTCTTGTTCAGGGCTTTCTTCATCCTGAAACGCCACCCCACCGAGGAGGGGTGGTGGTCTCTTTCCTCCCGTCCTAGGGGGATTAGGTTTGAACTTCCCTCTTCCATTAAAGGATGAAAGAGTAGGTTTTTTTTCGTCTCGGTCGAGGGGGTCGACTGGGTCTGGAGCGACCCGAATCGATCCCCCAACCAGGATTTTGCGGTCGACGCAGCCGATTCGAAAATGTAGACCAGCTTCGCTCTGCCGAGGTCCCTTCGCTTGAGGTCCTGCTGTCAGAGCAGAATCTCCATGAGGTCGGGGTCGGCCCAACACAAGAGTTGTGAGTTTGGCTAAAAAATCTTTTTATTCTCTCTCTCTCTCTTTTTCTTCTTCTTCTTCTTTTTTTTTTGAGCTGACATCTTTTTTCTCGGTGTAGGCATGAAGTTCTCTATAGAGGAACTCCTCTCATTCTCCGAGGTGAGGAATCAAGTGGAGGGCACCGGAGAGCCCACTCCAAAGAGGGCTTGGGTAGATGTCGGCACGAGCGCGGCACCGGTGGTGGGGGCACTAGGTTCAGAAAGAAGCTTCAACTAATACCAAGTTCTTTATGGATTGAGACTAGGAACTCAAGTCTCGTATGAGTCCTGTATATTTATTGAGTCCTGTTTTATTTTCTTTTGGGGTTTTAAAGTTCAATTAGAGTCAATTAGGCTTTATACTAAGTCAAGTTCAAGAGCTACTTGAAATTGGGCCAGACCAGCTTTACTTGGAGCGCCACATCATCATGGACCACCATGCCAACTCATCACCAAAGAATGCCACATCACCTTTTTGCCAAGTCATCTCCAAGGGGTGCCATGGAGAAGGATGCGCCATGTCACCATGCCATTTCACCTTGCCACATCATTGGATTTGAAAACCACCTCGCCATGCCAACTTACTTTGCCAAGTCATCACCAAGTGGTGCCACATCAAAACAACTTCAAAGTGGGGACCTCACCATGCCAACTCACCTTGCCAAGTAATCACCAAGAGGCGCCAACTTCAAGTGGGGACCAAGGATTCAAATCCTCCACATTCCATGTAACCCTCCACCAAATCCTCCACATTCCATGTAACCCTCCACCAAATCCTCTATATTTCATGTAACCCCCCTAATATTTCTCCATGATATGGGGAATTTCAAATTGATTGAAAGGCCAATAAAAGCCTCTTGTACGCCCATGGTAAAGGGAGGCTTTTGGATGATGAAAACAAGAAGGAGTAGTTTTTCTATGAAGCAAGTGTTTTATAGTGTGGTTGTGTTTCAATCTTGGCGTGTGATCTTCTACCTCCCAAGCCAACGACTTCTCCAAGGATCCCATCTTCCCTCAACGACCACTTGTTTTCTTAATTCCTTCCTCCTACTTTGATTTGGTATTCCTTCAAATCAACTTAGTCCTAATTCTTTCATTGCGCAGGGTTCCTTCTATGATCCGGAGTTCAAGAAGGGGGTCATTGCCATCAGATCAAGTATGGTGAGAACTTGTTTCGATGGAAGAGTCATCTTTTCATCCAGGGCTTGTTTATTTGATTGCTTCAACGAATCTACACCAACAAGGAGTGCTCATCATGGTAACAATTCCCTTCTAATATTCTTAAGTCTGGGTTATTGAAGACAGTTTTCCTAGGTTTAGAATCCATAATCATTAGCCCTAATCTTCTCTAGGATTTAGATAACTACATCGTGGCGTAAGTTCCAAATTTCCGTGCTCCTTCCATAGCTTTATCTTAGTACTTTTGATCTAAAATTTAGTACCTGTTAATAGGCTTCATTGCTCTCATTTCTCAATTCATCATTTAGATTGCATCCTCATCATCGGTCCACATCAACCGACCGAGCCCGTTCCCGAGCCAAGGAGGAAGAGGGTTGCTGAATCTGCCCCGAGCCTTCGAGGTGGTGCAATCCAACCCCCGTGTCGGAGTCCGAGATGGTAGTTCGGGCCAGATCTGCCGCTACTGTTGCCGCGATGGCATCCCCTCCTCCGGAGATCGTCGAGATCGAGGAGGGCAGGGAGTCGGAGAACGCAGAGCTGACTTCAGCGGTTCCATCGAGGTGGCACCAAGCTCCCAGCCCGCATCAATTGCTTCCACCGCCAATGGAGTAGGTGGTCCCGAATCGGTGATGGGCAAAAGGGACAGGGACTACCGTCGGGTCCCCTTCAAACTGGGGCCCAACATCTCCCTTGCCAGGGACCTGACACTTGCCGAGCGGATGATGATTTCTCCGTCCAGTCCTGCAATCGGTGAGAGAGGAGCAGGAAGTACCTGGCCGACACCATCAGTGCATCCTTTTCCACCCTCTACGCCGTAAGTTGATTTCCGATATGCCTCGCTCTCTCTCTCTCTTTCTCATTGACTAACATCATTCTTGATGCAGTAAGGCGCTGAACTCCTACTGATCCGTGACTATTGCCACAACTAGGTCAGGAGGGATAAGGAGCATGAGGCAGAGTTCGAGTCTTCAAAGGAGCGGCCTCGGCACAAAAAAAAGAGAGAGGGAGAAAAAGGAGAGAGAAAATAAAGAAGAAGAGAAAAAGAAGAAAGGGAGGAAGGGTCTGACCATCGTAGAGAGGGAAGAAATTCATGCAACATAGTTTCCAACTCTCCCATGCAACGGGGTTCCACCTTCCCATGCAACGGAACTCCAACTCTCCCATGCGATAGGAGTCTCATGCTCCCATGTACCAGGAGCCTTTTGCTCCCATGCAACGGGGCTTGCTCCCATCCAACGGAGCCTCCCTCCATCCAATGGAGCCATTTTTCTCATGCAACGAGGTCACCTCCTCCCATGTGACGGAGTATGCTCCCATGCAACGGAGCTTGCTCCCATCCTATGGGGTTTCCTCCCATGCAACGGAGTTTTCTCCCATGCAACGAGGTCACCTCCTCCCGTGTGGTGGAGTATGCTCCCATGCAACGGAGCTCGCTCCCATCCTACGGAGTTTCTCCCTATGCAACGAAGCCTTGTGCTTCCATGAAATGGGAGTCTCATCTCCTCTCATGCAGCAGGATCTCATCTCTCCTGAGTGACAGGATTCCATTCCTCCCATGTGACGAATCCCCATGCTTCCATGCAACGAGGTCACCTCCTCCCATGCAACGGAGGTCCATCCTCCCATGCAACGGGGCCTTGCTCTCCCATGCAAGTGAGTTTTATTCTTCCATGCAAAGGAGTCACATTCTCTCCTGAGAGGGCAGCCGGCAAATTTAATCCTGGCTCGCTCAAGGAAGAAACGTATTTTTATTAATTCATATGGCCGGAGCTCATCAGGTAACTCCTTCTTCGCTATATTTACAAAATGAAAAACTGTGCTTCATTTCCACAAGAAAGGCTCTCGTACTACCATCAAGGGCAAGCACTATGACCTGCCAGAGCCAGTCACTGCCCACAAGAATTCTTGATAAAATTCCAGAGTCCAGTCCGGATAAAAGCCCGGAACCCAGTTCAGGTACAAAATCTTGGAGTCCAGTTCGGATGAAAGCCCAGAATCCTGTTCCAGCACAATGGAACCTAGTTTCATTACAAAATCCCGAAGTTCAGTCCGGATGAAAGCCTGAAACCCAGTTCCGGCACAACGGAACCTAGTTCCGATATAAAATCCCGGAGTCCAGTCCGGATGAAAGCTCGGAACCCAGTTCCGGTATAAAATCCTGGAGTCCAATCCGGATGAAAGCCCGGAACCCAGTTCCGGCACAACGGAATCCAGTTCTAGTACAAAATCCCATAGTCCAGTCTGGATGAAAGTGCAGAACCCAGTTCCGGCACAACGAAATCCAATTCTGGTATAAAACCCTGGAGTCCAGTCCGGATGAAAGCCCGGAACCTAGTTCCGGCATAATGGAACCCAGTTCCGGTACAAAATCCTAGAGTCCAGTCTAGATGAAAGTTCGGAACCCAGTTCTGGCACAACGGAACCCAGTTCCGGTACAAAATCCCGTAGTCAGTTCTAGATGAAAGCCCGTGACCCAGTCCCGGCATAATAGAATCCAGTTCCATCACCTCAAGATGGGAAATACCGGAGGTCTCGCACCAAAGCCAAGAAGCTTCCGAAGTTCTGCGTTCAAGCCAAGAGTCAATCAAGCTTCTCAAACAGAGCTGAAGCCAAACCCCCTAATGAAGCCGAGCTCCTCACCAAAGTCAAGCACTTTGATGAGACCAAGCTCCCTGCCGAGGTCAAACTCCAGTTGGAGATGAAGAAGATAGCCCCCACTATGGCTAGGGAAGGCAATGAATGAGGCACGATTCCCAAAAGGAGGAAGCTGTGAAGGCCCAGTCACTTCACGCACATCGTGCGAGACCGTGGAGTGGGACTCTGTCCTCCACACCATGCAAACATAATGCAAAGGGTGGTCCTGTTCCTCCATACAACATAGGCATTGGATGGTACGAAGCTAATAAATGCATGCACTGACCTGCTCCCCTCCTGAGGGCTTCTACAACACTATCATCGCCAACATTATTAAATATTCTCGGCCATTGGGATACACAAGGCCAACCATCGTGGAAGCTTGTGATGGCTGCACCTCCACCAGCTGGAGTTTGTGATGGCCGCACATGCGCTAGCGGACTACCACTCTTTGGGTTCCTCCTCCAGGATGGCTCCCCCGCGGTCGAGAATCTGGCCGGGGTCGACTCTCTCTCCTGCTCCTCGAGCTTCTTCAGCCAGGATGGCTCCCATCTTTCAGCAACTTCAATGCCTTCATCAAAGGTTCCGAGGGGTGCCTTGAGCTCGGCCACGTCAACTATATGCCCGGTCATAATTGTGTGCACCCAAGTTGTGCACCTTACCAACTTCCTCACTAAGCCTTGCATCTATCGCTTGACTCTCAGTTCAGCTCTGGCCTTACTCACAGTCCAGAGATGTCCGTGGAGACTCCAAGAAGGCCCGCCATCTACTGAGAAACTCACAGTTTGGTATTTGCTGTACTCACAGTCCGGAGATGTCCATGAGAGGCTCCGGAGGTCCAACCGTTCATGGCTCGCCTCCTAGCACGGTGAACCAGTGGCTCTACCATCTCATGAAGGAGCCGAGCTGAAGTCAAATAAAGCCGAGCTAAACTCAAGTCAAGCTCCTCAGTTCAGCCGATCTAAAGTCAACAAAGTCGAGCTAAAATCAAGCTTTTCAGTTCAGCCGAGCTGAAGTCAACTGAAGCCGAGCTGAAATCAAGCTCCTCAATTTAGCCAAGCTGAAGTCAAATAAAGCCGAGCTGAACTCAAGTCAAGCTCCTCAGTTCAGCCGAGCTGAAGTCAAATAAAGCGAGTTGAACTCAAGTCAAGCTCCTCAGTTCAGCCAAGCTGAAGTCAACTGAAGCCGAGCTGAAGTCAAGTTCCTCAGTTCAACCGAGCTGAAGTCAGGCCCCTTAGTCCAGCCGAGCTGAAGTCCTTAGTCTAGCTGAGCTGAAGTCATGTCCCTTGATTCAGCCGAGCTGAAGCCAAGCTCTTCACTAAGCCCCGCATCTACCACCTGACTCCCATTCGAAGATGTCTAGGGGTAGCTCTGGAGGTCCAACCTGAAAGTAAACTGATGCAGGTGGTTTGACAAGATCCTACACTAGGCATGCAAACATCTGTGGGAGCTGATTGGATTTTAAAATAATTTTTAAAATTCGCGCAGCGGGTATCTGCTCCGCCAAGAACTAATCTAAGTCTAGTTGCATTTAGGCATGCATAAACATATAAAATATTTATAAAATATTAAACAATTTAATCTATCCATGCATGATTAAAAAATAAATTTTTCATACCTTTATCCTGCCTGGAATAACTCTAGAATAAACCTGGAATAGACTGGAATAACTGGAATAAAGTTATTCCAGTCGTCTTCCTCCTTTGGACCCTATTTTTGGCTTGCAAAACGTCGTCGGAACACCACCTTCCGGACCTCCGTTTGCTCCCAAATTTGAGCAACGACTTCTTGGACAAGTCTTCTTCGATTTGCCATTGATTTCTGCAATCGAATCTAAGCCAAAAAAATTAAATAAATCACCAAAGTCTGCTGCCAGATTTCTGCAGCAGAACTGGTTAGCGGACTTTGGCCTTCATTTCGGAGCAGCTGGGGCGATCCCAGTTCACGTGGTTTGCTCCTAGGAGTAGAGTGGTACTCCCTCTAGAGGGGAGACATGCCCGGGACTCTCGTATCCGCCTCCATGCATGGTGCTAGCCACCGAAAGAGGGCTTCACGGTCACAGGATTCTGCAGCTCTGGGCAGAACTTTGAGCACCTCAAAAGGCAATGAAATGGCCTTTGTAACTCTCCCTCAAACTCTCCTAAACCCAGCTATACCAATACCCAATGGAAGGAATCAAGCTCTCAGGGGATTTGTAAACTCTAAGAAGAAAAACCAACCCAGCAGAAAAAATATATCTATGTCCTTTGAAACAGGGGATAGCTAGAGTTTTTATAGGCTACTGGGAGGGAGAGGGAGGTGGAGCGGCAGCAGCTTGTTAACCCAATTAACAAGCCTAAAACAGCCATTAACTCAGGTTTAAAGCCATTAACCCATGTTAAAAACCATTAAACCAGCCTTTGGGAGGAAGGGAAGAGATGCCAGGGAGAAGAGAAGACGGTCGTTTGAGCATTTTGGCCTCTTCCAGCGGACGCATGGAATTCTCAGCAAAAGACCGTGTAAAACGGTCACGGTGAGAGGAACACACCGGTCCAACCGGTCCAACCCCATTTTTTAAACCTTTTGGTTCAAACCCAACGGTGGTTCAATCCAATTGAACCGGTCCGAGCCCAATAAAATTTGTTCAATTGGTTCACAACCAATTGGAGGCCGAAACGAACTCCGAATCAGTTCAAAACTGATTCAGAAAAATCCTGGCGCAGAGCTGGTCAACCTGGAACAATTTTTGGTTGACACAGATAGGGCAAGACGGGGAAAAGAGTGCTAAAAAAATAATGTGACCATAAAACCGAGACGATATCAATCGTAATCGGTATCCGGATCAGAGAGTTATCCTCTGTGGCGTGTGACCTCATAGGTTCGAACCTAAACGGTAGCACTAGAACAATTTCTAGTACCAGCACAGGAAACCATCTAGCAATGGGTCCCAGCGTCCGGATAGGTCCAAGATGCGGGAGCAAACAATCGAACCTCTGGCATATGGTTACCGTATAATTTATCCCTTTGACCTCTAATGCTCAGGACGACTGAGATTGGGCTGCCAACCTAGACTGAGTCAGTCGACTACGTGTCTCAACCTTGCAAGCCCAGTGACTCTTCACTAGGACTACCCCGACCGAGGATTTGCTAAATTGAGATACAGCGAGACATTCAATCCAAACTGTTTGGACAGGTCAATTCCATCTTGGTCCATCACTGCTCCGCAAGTACTTGCCTGTACCCAGAAACCTTCCATCACCGGATTAAAAATCCGGATAGTCCGGCACCAAAGCATAGGGAGTTGCTTGCAAGCTACCGTGATGACCTCAGGTCTGAGGGACACATATACCCATATCCAATCGTGAGTTTTCCTTTGGCAGAAAGGGGCTGCACGGAGTCACGTTCAATGAGATACCACATATCCCACTTGTAGATCACATCAGTGTCACCACATTCATTTGGTCAAGAGGACAACCAAACGATGTGAACTGCAACAACCTATACTTGATATATTGCCGTCCAGTACAATATATCCTTTGGTTATGAACTGGGTTTAAGGACCACTCGATACATCCTCTCTGTATCGAAGTCAGTGTAGTCCTAGGGACTTCATCACATGAAAAGAGTTCATTTCAGGGAAATACAATATGTGATGAGCTGCCAAAAATAATATTTTATTAATTCATAAAATGAATACAAAACTCAGCACAACCGCGTACAATCCAGGCGATTGGCTTTGGGACACAATTCTCAACAACTCCCACTTGTACTAAAGCCAATCAGAAGAGTATCTAATATCCATTTCCCTTTTACAATAGTCGAACTCTTTTATTCCGAGGGCTTTAGTGAAGGGGTCGGCAAAATGTGTTTGGTGCGGTGATGAGCTTTAGGCTCCTTAGCTTGAGCAATGGCTCCAGTGCTGTCACAATACACCAGAACAGGACCATCTAGGGAAGGTGCCACCCCTAGCTCTCCAAGGAACTTCCGCAACCAGACAGCTTCCTTTGCCGCATCTGATGCTGTAATATATTCTGCTTCGCATACCAAGTCTGCAACAGTTGCCTGCTTAGAACTTTTCCAGCAGATCGCTCCTCCATTCAGGGTAAATACAAACCCTGACACACTCTTGCTATCATCTCTATCCGACTGGAAACTGGAGTCAGAGTACCCCACAAGTTTCAAGTCAGGTTCTCCATAAATGAGCCATTGATCTTTAGTATTTCTTAAATACTTAAGGATGGACTTAACCACCTTCCAATGCGCCTCACCTGGGTCAGACTGGTATCTGCTCACTACTCCTAGTGAGTATGCCACGTCTGGTCTAGTACAAGTCATAGCATACATGATAGAGCCTACTGCAGAAGCAAAGGTACTCTAGTCATGCGCTCTCTTTCCTCAGGAGTTGTCGCATAATCCTTCTTGGAAAGAGTAATTCTAGAACCTATCGGAAGATAGCCTTTCTTGGAATTTTCCATGCTGAACCGTTTTAGCACCGTGTCAATGTACATAGACTGTGACAGCCCCAAAAGCTTCTTAGATCTATCTCTATAGATTTTCATACCTAGTATGTAAGAAGCTTCACCCAAGTCCTTCATGGAGAACTGAGATGATAACCAGACCTTTATTCCTTGTAATGCTGCGACATCATTCCCGATTAAGAGAATGTCGTCAACATACAGTACTAGGAATATGATCACAGAACCATTAACCCATTTATAGATGCACGGTTCTTCTCCGTTCTTAATGAAGCCATACGATTTGATACAGCTATCAAACCGTAAGTTCCAACTTCGAGACGCTTGCTTGAGTCCATAGATGGACCTCTGCAACTTGCATACTTTTGATTCATCTGTGGATGTGAACCCTTCAGGCTGTATCATATACACCTCTTCTTCCAGCTCCCCATTCAGGAAAGCGGTTCGAACATCCATCTACCAGATCTCGTAATCAGAATATGCTGCCAAAGCAAGCATGATCCGAATGGACTTGAGCATTGCCACAGGGGAGAAAGTCTCGTCATAATCGATACCATATCGTTGACGATACCCCTTGGCAACCAGACGAGCTTTATAGGTCTCTACCTTTTCATCTGCGCCCCTTTTCCTCTTGAAGATCCATTTGCACCCGATGGGTTTTATTCCTTCAGGCGGATCAACCAATGTCCAAACATTGTTGATTTCCATGGACTCCATTTCAGATCGCATGGCTCAAGCCATGCCTCAGAGTCAGATCTCTGAAGTGCATCCATATAGGTGATCGGATCCTTATTGTTCTCATCGAGCTCAATGGGATCGCCGTCCCGGACCAAGAAACCATAGTATCTGTCCGGGTGACGCGGTATTCTACCGGATCTCCTAATGGGTTCTGGGTGTGATTCAATCACAACCGGTTCTACGATGTCCTTAGAGTGTGTAGGTTCTTCTATTGGCTGAACTTCATCAAGTTCAATCTTAGAAGCTATAGTTCCTTCTCCAAGGAACTCCTTTTCCAAAAAGATAGCTCTAAGAGCAACGAACACCTTTTGTTCATTCTCCAAGTAGAAGAAATACCTTTTGGTTTCTTTAAAACACTTGTCAGACTTAGGACCAAGTTTGTCTGAGTCTAAACGCTTTACATAAGCCGGACAACCCCAGACCCGAAGGTGTGAGATTGAGGGTTTACGCCCATTCCACATCTCATACGGAGTGGAGACAACAGACTTACTTGGAACATTATTTAAAAAGTAACAGGCTGTCTGAAGGCATATCCCCAAAAGGATAGCGGTAGAGTTGCAAAGCCCATCTGGATCGAACCATGTCCAACAAGGTTCGATTCCTCCTTTCGGACACACCATTCAACTGTGGTGTTCCTGGAGGAGTTCACTGGGAGAGAATTCCATTCTCCTCAAGATATGTCAAAAAAGCATCAGATAAGTATTCACCATCTCGATCAGATCGAAGGGTTTTAATACTTTTTTCAGTTTGCTTTTCTACTTCATTACGGTATCGTTTGAACATTTCAAACGATTCAGACTTATGTCTCATTAAAAAGACATAACCGAATCTTGAAAAGTTGTCTGTAAAAGTAATGAAATATTTGTATCCTTTTCTGGCACTAACTGACATCGGTCCATATACATCAGTATGTATTAGACTTAGAAGTTCTGTAGCTCGTTCACCTTTTCCAGTAAAAGGTGACTTGGTCATTTTACCAAGTAAACAGGATTCACAAGTAGGCAGTGATTCAGAATCACTGACCTCGAGGAGTCCATCTGCTCGCATCTTGTTTATCCTATTTTGGTTAATATGACCTAGCCTACAGTGCCAAAGGTACAAATTATTGACATCATCTAACCTTGGGCATTTGCTACAAGTGTATATTACACTAACAGGCCTTGATAGTACGTATATGTCATTATTTAATCTAGCTTTCATTATAATAGAGTTATTCAAAATAACATTGCAAAAATCTCCTTTTATTGATAGTTCAAAACCACAATTGGCCAAAAGGCCTACAGAGATTATGCTCATAATGAAACTAGGACAATAGTGACAGTCGACTAGTTCGACAGTACAAGACTCAAAGACAAGATGCAGGACTCCAACCGCCAGTACTGGAACACGATTTCCATTCCCGACGCTTAGAAACTGTTCTCCATCTTCAAATCTTCTGCTAACTTGAAGTCCCTGTAACGAATTACAAACATGAATTGGACTACCAGTATCCAATACCCAATTAGCAGTATCAACAATTGAGTAATTACAAGGTTTTATCATATAAATACCTTGTTCAGCAGACTTCTGCTTCCTCGGCCTGTTCGGATCAAGGGACGCAATATAAAGAGGACAGTTCCTCTTCCAGTGTCCCTTCTTCTTGCAGTAGAAACACTCTACAGAAGACTGATCAGCCTTATACTTCCTGGTCTGACTAGGGCCTGGAACATTTTGCACCTTCTTTCCCTTCTTATTTGTTTTCTTCTTCCCTTTCTTAAAGGGATGACGACCTCTACTTCCTCCCACTAAATTCACCACCCCCTTATTCAGTTGGTGGTCTTTCTCGAAAGTCTGCAGCAACCCCAAAAGACCATGGTAGTTGACTGCAGGCTTGTTCATTCTATAATGATTAAGAAAGTCAAGATAGGAGGAGGGAAGAGAATTCAGGATCGCATCCTTGCCGAGCTGCTCGTGCAAGGGGCATCCGAGTTTGACCAACTTTTCAATCAACTCGATCATGTACAATACATGATCAGGACTAAACCACCATTCGGCATCTTGGAGTTGTAGATGGCACAAGACACTTTATACCTTTCTACATCATCCGGAGTGCCGAAGGATTCCTTTAACTTTTGAAGGATTTCATCAGGTTGGGCCTCCTCGAATTTGCGACTGAACTCGTCGTTCATCGCCGCTAACATAATGCAACGGACAGTAGTCCGATCAGAGACCCACTTCAGATAAGCATCTCTGACCGCACTCCGTGCATTAGCGGGAGGGATTTCAGGTGCCAGATCCGTTATCACATAGAGTATCCGTTCATGCTCCAGAACAATTCTCAACCTTCGATACCAACTATCGAAGTTGTGACCCTTTAACTTCTCGTTATCGAGAAGTGACCGGAGCGATAAATTTGAAGACATCTGAAAAGAAAATAAGACCAAATTAGTTTATGAATTAATAACTTAACCAAAAGACTTGGACTTTAGTCTAAAGGTTTCTCCCATTAATTTTTCAGATTGGTAGCCTCTAACTCCAATCCGTGAAAATACTTTTTCTCAAGTGGGTATTGAAATCCAATAGGTCTCGCATGAGCCCGACTATGGCCGGCTCACCCATACGAGCCTAAAGGTAGGTTCGTAAACCAATTGTTTCCCTAAACAATTTTCAGTATTTAATTTTGCCCCAGAGAGCACCCCAATCGGCCTAGGGGCCTCCTATTGCGGGTCTCTGGTTAGGTCTAACCATTAAAATGACAAATCCAATGCTTCCAGTTAACTAAAGACCAAGCTCGACTATGGCCGGCCCACCTGGTCCCGTTAAGGAGGTTGCACTGAACCATCATCGATCAGATAGAAATTCCAGTCGTCGGATGTACACCCGTTCTATGGAACTACCGATGCACACCAAGCTAGTGGACACATTTCTATCTAACTTAATGGGAGGCAAAGACACTATCAACTCTTGACTTAGTCTTTTAAAGGACCTAATAATTTTAGAGGATTTTTAATTGTGATAGAAGAAAGAGATAAGAACATGGATCATCCTCCCACTGAATCAATCAGATTCCAGGAGGGTTGAAATAAATCAACAAATGATCCATGGGCACCTATAGATCAGTCAGACCGATCAACCTGGGTGACATGGGTTAACTCGAGTCATTGAGCTTTTCCAATCAGTTCTGGTCGACTCGACTAGCCAGGTAGGTGAGATCATGGGTGAGTAACCGCCATTAACCATCTTTCCTAGACACCAACCAAGTTGGCCAAGAAAGAGGTAGCCTCATACAACCATGATCACAATGCCAAACCTACCTCGACATCAGTCGATTTACCAGACTCGATCAGACTAGCCTAAAGACTCGGGCGTCCACTGAGCCACTAAGTGGATCCATTTTAGATGAACGGATCAACTAATCTAACTATTAGATAGTTCTAAAGAAGGGCCTTAAACAACTTTTGTTTAATCTTCTTGTTATCCGGTTCAACTAAACTTAGGTCTAACCCAATTATGGACCCAACTAGTCAGCTAACCCAATTAACCCAAAATGGCTTATGCAAGTGTTTTAGATTTCATAAACCTAAAAGATTTTAATAAGCCAAAGACTTAATTAAAACCATTTTAATTATGTCACTATGTAAAACATTTTTACATAACCAAAAATCATGCATCAAGATATTTTATATCCATATTAAACATGCCGAAAATTATGTATCATCAAATTAAAACATTTTTAATTTTAATATTCTTTAAGGATCCTTCTGAAAAGGCCAACATAGACGATCCGTATCGTGTCAAAGACACACAGTCATGGTGAAGGTCTCAACTAGGTTCCAAAAAGAAAACTTGATACATTTTAAGATTAAACAATTTTAATCTGTAACCATGCAGACTAGATTAGATTACAAATTCAACCTGGCTCTGATACCATTGAAAGGAAACTGATGCAGGTGGTTTGACAAGATCCTACACTAGGCATGCAAACATCTGCGGGAGCAGATTGAATTTTAAAATAATTTTTAAAATTCACGCAGCGGGTATCTGCTCCGCCAAGAACTAATCTAAGTCTAGTTGCATTTAGGCATGCATAAACATATAAAATATTTATAAAATATTAAACAATTTAATCTATCCATGCATGATTAAAAAATAAATTTTTCATATCTTTATCCCACCTGGAATAACTCTGGAATAAACCTGGAATAGACTGGAATAATTGGAATAAAGTTATTCCAGTCGTCTTCCTCCTTTGGATCCTGTTTTTGGCTTGCAAAACATCGTCGGAACACCGCCTTCCGGACCTCCGTTTGCTCCCAAATTTGAGCAACGGCTTCTTGGACAAGTCTTCTTCGATTTGCCACCAATTTCCGCAATCAAATCTAAGCAAAAAAAATTAAATAAATCACCAAAGTCTGCTGAAATGGCCTTTGTAACTCTCCCTCAAACTCTCTTAAACCCAGCTCTACCAATACCCAATGGAAGGAATCAAGCTCTCAGGGGATTTGTAAACTCTAAGAAGAACAACACTTGCTGTTCTCTTCACACGATGCAAAACCAACCCAGCAGAAAAAATATATCTATGTCCTTTGAAACAGGGGATAGCTAGAGTTTTTATAGGTTGCTGGGAGGGAGAGGGAGGTGGAGCGGTAGCAGCTTGTTAACCCAATTAACAAGCCTAAAACAGCCATTAACTCAGGTTTAAAGCCATTAACCCATGTTAAAAACCATTAAACCAACCTTTGGGAGGAAGGGAAGAGACGCCAGGGAGAAGAGAAGACGGTCGTTTGGGCATTTTGGCCTCTTCCAGCGGATGCATGGGATTCTCAGCAAAAGACCGTGTAAAACGGTCACGGTGAGAGGAACACACCGCTCCAACCCCATATTTTAAACCTTTTGGTTCAAACCCAACGGTGGTTCAATCCAATTGAACCGGTCCGAGCCCAATAAAATTTGTTCAATTGGTTCACAACCAATTGGAGGCCAAAACGAACTCCGAATCAGTTCAAAACTGATTCAGAAAAATCTTGGCGTAGAGCTGGTCATCCTGGAACAATTTTCGGTTGACACAGACAAGGGCAAGACGGGGAAAAGAGTGCTCAAAAAATACCGTGACCATAAAACCGAGACGATATCAATCGTAATCGGTATCCGGATCAGAAAGTTATCCTCTGTGGCGTGTGACCTCATAGGTTCGAACCTAAACGGTAGCACTAGAACAATTTCTAGTACCAGCACAGGAAACCATCTAGCAATGGGTCCCGGCGTCCGGATAGGTCCAAGATGCGGGAGCAAACAATCGAACCTCTGGCATATGGTTACCGTATAATTTATCCCTTTGACCTCTAATGCTCAGGACGACTGAGATTGGGCTGCCAACCTAGACTGAGTCAGTCGACTACGTGTCTCAACCTTGCAAGCCCAGTGACTCTTCACTAGGACTACCCCGACCGAGGATTTGCTAAATTGAGATACAGCGAGACATTCAATCCAAACTGTTTGGACAGGTCAATTCCATCTTGGTCCATCACTGCTCCGCAAGTACTTGCCTGTACCCAGAAACCTTCCATCACCGGATTAAAAATCCGGATAGTCCGGCACCAAAGCATAGGGAGTTGCTTGCAAGCTACCGTGATGACCTCAGGTCTGAGGGACACATATACCCATATCCAATCGTGAGTTTTCCTTTGGCAGAAAGGAGCTGCACGGAGTCACGTTCAATGAGATACCACATATCCCACTTGTAGATCACATCAGTGTCACCACATTCATTTGGTCAAGAGGACAACCAAACGATGTGAACTGCAACAACCTATACTTGATATATTGCCGTCCAGTACAATATATCCTTTGGTTTTGAACTGGGTTTAAGGACCACTCGATACATCCTCTCTGTATCGAAGTCAGTGTAGTCCTAGGGACTTCATCACATGGAAAGAGTTCATTTCAGGAAAATACAATATGTGATGAGCTGCCAAAAATAATATTTTATTAATTCATAAAATGAATACAAAACTCAGCACAACCGCGTACAATCCAGGCGATTGGCTTTGGGACACAATTCTCAACAACTCCCACTTGTACTAAAGCCAATCAGAAGAGTATCTAATATCCATTTCCCTTTTACAATAGTCGAACTCTTTTATTCCGAGGGCTTTAGTGAAGGGGTCGGCAAAATGTGTTTGGTGCGGTGATGAGCTTTAGGCTCCTTAGCTTGAGCAATGGCTCCAGTGCTGTCACAATACACCAGAACAGGACCATCTAGGGAAGGTGCCACCCCTAGCTCTCCAAGGAACTTCCGCAACCAGACAGCTTCCTTTGCCGCATCTGATGCTGTAATATATTCTGCTTCGCATACCAAGTCTGCAACAGTTGCCAAAACGAGAAATGCCAAAAGCCCCACATCAAAAGTCATGAAGCTTCTAAAGCCCAGCATTCATGTCGCCAAGCTGGAATCAAACTCCTATCCAAAACCAAACTCCTACTTTTAGAACCTTCTAGCATCTTCTATGCCCTCATCAAAAGCTTTAAGGAGTGATATGAGCCCAACCATGTGCCCGGTCATGTATGTATGCACCCAAGTTGTGTGCCTCACCAACCTCTTTCTCCATGGCACCGCTTCCTATTCGGTCAAAGAGGAGTCAGATTGAAGTGCTAGCACCATCCTAATGCAACTAACCTTCAGTCAAAGTACCTACAAGTAAGTAAGTTTCAAAAACACCACCTCCTACTCTCGTTTTACAGGCCTGCTATGACATAGAGCCAAATGGATAAAAAACTACTCCCTTCGCCCAAAATGAGGAGAAGTAACGCTTTGGACTCAGGGAGTGGGGGCATCTATTACAGTAGCAACCAACCCATTCGGCCATAACACAACGGTGGGTCCACTTGAAGAGATCAGCCCCTGTGGCACCTCGACCAGGTCAGCAGCTCGGCCAGCCTACTTTAGGCGTGCATGGGGCCCGGCCAGGCATGCGAGGTAGCCTGCTTCGGCCTAAGAAGCTCCCTGGCTCTGCTCGCCCCAGCCAGGCATGTCGATGCATGCCCATGCAAGCCCACAGGAGCTTCCCCATGCATGCCCAGCCAGTCCGCCACCGCCCAGCGTGGCAAGCCCACGCATCAGCCCCGACTCCGCTTGATCCAGCCCAGGTTTGGCGCCAAGGTCATGTCTGCAATAAAACCGTGCCCAGGTCAGCCCGTGCCAGGCCCAAGCTCGTGGCCGTGACCCTGCGCCAGTCGACCTCGCCTCCGCTCGCTCTGGCTCAGCCCAACGGGACCCCAGCTCGGTGCTCTCGCATCCAGTGCAGTAGGGCCTCGCTCCGGCTCCGCCCCTAGCTCGTAATCGTGGCACGACCCCGTGCTTTCGCTCGTTCTGGCTCAGCCCGGCGAGACCCCAGCTCGGCGCTCCCGCATCCAGGGCAGCGGGGCCCTACTCCGGCTCCATCGCTAGCTCACGATCGTGGCACGACCCCGTGCTTCCGCCCGCTCTGACTCAGCCCAGCAGGACCCCAGCTTGGCACTCCCGTGTCCATGGCAGCAAGGCCCCACTCTGGCTGCTCCGGCTCCTCCCCTAGCTCACGACCATAGCACGACCCCGTGCTTCCGCTAGCTCCGGCTCCGATCTGGCATGACCTCGCCCAAACCTCGGCTTCGCCCGACGTGGGGGGCAGTGGCACCCCGCTCCAGCTCCAAGCTCGCCACCGCCCAGGCCGACACATCGACAGCGCTCTGCATGGCTCCGCCTCTAGCTTGCGACCATGGTGGACCTCACCCCCCTGCTCTGGCTCCAGTCCGGTGCCCCGATTTGGCACTTCCGCCCGTAGGAGCACCAGCATGCATGGCATGCATGGAGCCCAGTTTGGCATGCCCACGTGCCCGTGTGCCCAGTTCGGCACACCCACATGGCGCCAGGTCTGTCCACACCAGCTCTACACCCTAGCATGCCCGCGGTCTAGCACCGCCCTCTCGCGGTCTGGCTTTGACCGGGAGCAGCGTCTTGGTTTGCAACGCATGGGTTCACACCCACATGCATGGAGCCTCACACCTTGTCTCAATCAGCTTACATGGAGGCCCCCACGGGCCTTCTCTCGGCCCGCGTGTTCACATGGCAACCTGGAGTAGCATCCCAGCCAACTCGCCACTTCAGCATTTTAGCCCAGCTCGGCCACCGAGAGCATCGAATGGTTTTGTCTCATCCACGTCAGCCCGGCACTCTTTCCAATGATCCCTATCCACGTGGATCCTATGGCACGCCGCCTGCAAAGAAGGTTTGCATTCAAGCTTCCCAAGCCACTGTTTACACTAACCAGAAAATAATATCCTGCCCAAGGCACTATATCCTTGCACCAACTTCCTGAACCACCCAGAGGAGGAAGGTTCACCAGCCCATCATGGCCTCACAGGCTATCCAAGCCTCACAGGTCTACGTCAAGACCAGTACCCCTCCCCCAAACGGCAGGAGCCATTCATCTACACAAAGACCGGCATAAAGAGGTAAGGGGAGGTAAGAGAAATAACACACTCTCTTCATTCTTACATTATCATCCATTTTCTATCACCCTCTGGAAGTAGAGAGTCCCCCAAGCTTTCCACCTCAGAGGTTTTCTATTCCCTTCGATCGTCCCACTGACTTGATTGCCGGAGTGTCTTTGCCAGAATTCCCGGCCCAGGTCTCCCCTATTTTGCAGGTCTTCGCTCACGAGGGATGGTACAAAGAAGATTGCTCCCCACCGGAGAGGCCCATGGGAGGACTACAGCACAGCTTCAAGCCCCTTTCATCCCTACAACGATCCCTCTGAGCATGGTGGTTCCACCAAGCCCCGTGGCGGAGGGTCTATTCCCCTTGATCGTGTTCGACCGACGAGCTCGGTGATGCTGGCGGGGAGTCCACTCACCTAGGCCACATAAGAGCTGTAGGCCACAGCGATCTAGATGACAACATTATCGATGTAGATCAAGATGAAGCCTAGCTTTGAATGCTCTTTAATTGCTCTTTAAGCTACTTCTTTGCTTTTTCAATGAGTGGATTCAATGATGAAGTGGAGTTGGTGAAGTTTTGAATCCTAACTTGAAAGCTCTTGAAGTAGGTTGGTGAAAGACTTGAAGGCTCTTCAATTTCTCAAGATAAATCAATAATAATGCTCTAATAATTAGTTAATCCTTCAAAAGCAATATCTTTTATAGTTTTCTATGAGATATGGCCATTGTAGGGCCTAGGGGTTCATGAAAGAGCTGTTGGAGATGAAATAGAATTCAAAAATTACTTTCAGCAACTACCCGTTAGAGAGCAGAAAACAGCTATTCGAGTCGGCTCAAGGTCCACGAGTCAGCTCGAAGTCTCAAACAGCCCAAAATAAATTTCTGAGAGAGTTGGCTCTTCAAGCTGGAGTCGGCTCTTGCCTTAAATCAATTCAAAATAACAAATACCTAGAGTCGGCTCTTCAGGATAGAGTCGACTCGAAATCTCAGTCACCAAAAATTCATAACTTTGGATGAGTCGGCTCTTAGGGCTCGAGTCGGTTCGAGTTCTTAGACTTCAGAAACATGAATTCTTCCATGAGTCGGCTCTTGGAACACGAGTTGGCTCTTGATACTGAAACTCTAAAATTTCTTCGTGCCGTGCCACAAGGAGTCGGCTCTTGATCCATGAGTCAGCTCTTGCCAAAACTTCAATTGATGTTTCAAACTTCTCCAAAACTCTTCAATACTTGAATCAAACAAGAGCTAACCTACATACTCTCAATTTTACAATTTTACAACCCTTTTTACAAGATTACAAGATTGGCAAAAATTAGGGCTTTTACAAGTTAAAGTTCATAAAAGTCCATACATAATTGAATTACCTCTCAATCAATTTGAAACCAATTTAAACTAAAGGTAACCAATTTCCTGCAAAAACTTCTTAAGTAATTGAAAGAATTAGTAACAAGTACATGCTCCAATATTTTATGATCATCAAAATCATTTCAGGGGTCAACAGCCTCTTTTCGATTCGCTAGCAGGATCACGAGTCCCTCAGGGACTATGTGACCCATTTCGATGAGGAGCCGAGCGGGTCTTGAGAGTAGAAGTTTACTCCAACTCCTAGGACCAGCTCCAAGCCAAAAAACATTTCTGATAAGGACAAGGGGTATACTCCTCTCCTCGCCCTAAGAGCTAAGATCCTAATGGTGATCAAGGATGAATGCTTTCTGCATCATCCACCCCTACCGAGGCTATCCAATGGCCGTGACAAGTCCAAGTATTATTAGTTTCACAGGGTCCATGGCCATGACACTGAGGACTACCGTCACCTGAAAAGGGAGATCGAGGAATTGATTCGGCGAGGCTACCTTGGAAAGTATGTTGGGGGATAGTCTCCACCCAGGGATTAGGGCGGCAAGGCCCACCATACTGCCATAAATAACTAGGCCATGGAGAAGCTAGTGGGGATGATTACTTGTTGAGCAGGGAAAAGGCCAAAGAGAACCAGAGGCAGGGAAAGGGATACTGATGAAAGAAAAACTGGGTTGCAAGTGCCTACACTAAGCATGCAATAGCACATGGAGCAGGTATGTATTTTAAAATGATTTTAAAATAGCAGCAGAAAAACCTACTTTGCACATGATCTAACATATTCAAGATGCATGTACAGGCAAAAGAAGGCATGAAATCGGCATGTAATATTTATAAACAATTTAATAAACCTGATCTAGGCATGCATGACAAATAAGAATACAAATTTTACCTTATTCCTACTTGGAATAAAGTAGGGATAACTGCTGGAAAAGCTGGAATAACATTATTCCAGTCTTCTTCTTCCAGTAACTGATTGAAGAGCTTTTCTTCCTCTGTTCAAAATGCAGCAAACCCAAAACAAAAATGGGAATCTTTTGATCTCTCCTCCTACACCAAAAGCAAGGCAAAATCTTGATGGAAGTTGCTTCAACGGAGAGGTTTTTGGATCGATTGAAGTCCCTTTGATGCAGAATTTCAGAACATTAAACCTGCAACCAAAAATAGAGCAAACCAAACAGCAACAATGGAGGTTGAAGCGGCTCTTAAGTGCTCAAGAGAACACCCTCTAGAGGGGGGACATACCTGGGCTTCCTTTGATCCAGCTTCTCGCACGATGCTAGTCGCCGGAAACTCTTGAAATGGTGAGGGGAGGAAGGAAAAAATAGAACACTCTATTCTATGATTTGTTTTCTCCAAAACAGTACTATCCTCCACCAATTGAGCACTAACAAAATCGGGGATTAGGGAACTCTTTCTCTCCCAATCTCTCACAAGAACCCAGCTCCAAAATCACCGATGAAAAGGATGGTAGAAGCTTTCTAAAGAAGAACTCACACAGAATTTTTCACTGCCCATAAATTTATCCAGCGTGAAACAAATAAACCGGTGCAATAGGGAGCTAAGGAGACAAGCTGGGAAAACAAGAGGGTAGCAGGTTTCAGGACGAATCAAATTCATCTTGAAAGAAGCAATGAAGGGCCTTAAACGGTGGTTTAATTCAGCCAAAACGAGTGGAAAAAAGGAGAAGAAAAGATGCTTAAAAAACCCCTGTTCGCCTAAGCCTTAATTACCATGTTGATGGGTTCAAATAGCGGTTTGATGTGTTAAAATTGGTTCACAACTGGTTTAATAATCCCAAATCGATTCTAAATTGGTTCAATACATAATTAGATCAAAATCTAATTAATAAAAAGCTTGGTCAAGTCCTGGTCACCCAGAAATAATTCCCGGCGGAATCGAACAATTTCTGATCGTCCCAGAACCGGGTCAGTCCAATATATGCTCTCAATCAAATCGTTATCAAAATGATTTCTAATCATAAATCGATACCTGGATCAGGAAGAAATCCTCTATGGCATGTGATCTCATAGGTTCGAATCACACTCCTGGTTATAGCTGGGTCGCCATCCCGACAGAGCACGGTTCTGATGACTTTTACTATGGTCAAGCTTCTTTCGGTCTATAACATGATCCTAGGATGGCCTGGGCTGAACCAGCTTGACACGGTCATCTCGACCCGACACCTCCTTGTGCAATGCCCAACCCCATATAGGATCGAGAAAATGAGAGGTGACCAACGGATGGTCTGGTATTGCCTACATATCATTCCCAGAGTTCAAAAGTTTGAGGAGAGCCTCGATGTGGACTAGCTAGATCAGAGGGAATTGGAGGCAAGAGGGGGACCAATCGAGCACTTGCTATCTTCCCTCTTGGTGAAGACCCCACAAAGATGGTGCAAGTGGGAGCCCTTTTGTCCAAGGGAGAAAGGGCCTAGTTGCTAGGCTTCTTGCAAGCAAATGCAGATATCTTTGCCTGGTCTACCTTGGATGTGCCGGGGATTTTCTTTGATATGATTACCCACAAGCTAAATATCGACTCCAAGTATTGGTTGGTCCAGTAGAAGAAGAGAAGTTTTGCACTGAAATGATAGAGGGCGATAAGTGAGAAGGTCGAGAAGCTGCTTACTGTGGGCTTCGTTTGAGAGGTACGTTACCCTCGATGGCTCTTAAATATAGTTATGGTCAAGAAGGTGAGCGGGAAGTGCAGAATCTACATGGATTACACTGATCTCAATCGAGCATGTCCAAAGGATAGTTTCCTGCTGCCTAAGATCGACTAGCTTATGGATGCAACATCGGGACACCGGCTACTCAGCTTCATGGGTGCATTCTCGGGATACAAAATGATCCGCATGGACCCGGAGGATGAGGAGCACACGCATTCATGACCGATAGTGGAATGTTTTGCTACAAGATGATGTCATTTGGCCTGAAGAACATGGGAGCGACCTACTAGGATCTGGTCAGTAAGGTCTTCAAGGACCAGATAGGCCATAATATGTAAGTCTACATGGATGACATGCTTGTCATGAGCGACCAAGAATCGGATCATGTTGCTAACTTGATGGAAGCTTTCAACAACCTGCACCTTCACTAGATGAAGTTGAACCGGTGAAGTGCACATTCGGTGTCACGACTGGAAAGTTCCTGGGCTTCATGGTCATCTAGTGCAGGATCAAAGCAAGTCCTAAGAAGATCCAAGCCATTGCAGACATAAAGCACCCGACCTCAAAGAAGGAGGTCAAGTGCTTTACCGGCTGCATCGCCACACTCCCAGTTCATTTTACACTCGGTCGAGCGCTGCTTGCCATTTTTCAAGGTGCTGTGCAAGATGCATGACTTCACCTAGTCTGAAGAATGCAGGGAGGCCTTTAAGGGATTGAAGAAGTTCCTCACCTCGCCCCCTTTCTCTCCAGACCTGAAGTCAGAGATGAACTCATCCTCTACTTGGCCGTATCCCTAGGCATCATCAGCTCAGTGCTAGTTCGAATTGATAAGGATGGATCCAGAAGTTGGTCACTATAATAGCAAGGCGCTGCACGATGCGAAACTCAGGTACACCAGATCTGAAAAAGTTAATTTTGTGCTAATTGTGTCTGCTCAGCATCTCAAGCCCTACTTTCAAGTCCATCTGATCGCGATCCTCATCGATCAACCTTTGAACAGATACCTTGGGATGCTTGGCCAAGTGGGTGATGAAGCTTAGCAAGTTTGACATCTCATATCACCCAAGACCATCTCAGAAGTCCCGATCCTAGCTGACTTCATGGTGGAGTGCTCATGGATGGGCGATGACTCGGAGGAGGCACCACTCGAGCCAGTCGATGTCCACCAGAAGGAGGGACGACATGGATACTCCATGTTGATGGTGCGCCCAACTCTGGGGGGAGCGGAGCTGGGCTTATCCTTGCCAACTAGGAAGGGGTGGTGGTCGAGTACGCTCTTCGTTTCCTCTTCCAAGCGATCAATAATCAAGCCAAGTATGAGGCCCTCTTAGCAGGGCTGAGGGTATCCCGTGAGCTGGGAGTCATGAGCCTAAGGATCTTTACTGATTCACAACTCATGGGTGGGCAAGTCAGGGATGAGTTCGAGGCTTGGGATACCTTTATGGCGAGGTACCTAGATGAGGTGCGCTCCCATATGGTGAACCTTTGGCACTTTAGTATCTCCCATATCACTTGGAGGGAGAATGCCCGCATCGATGCTCTCTCCAGGCTTGTGACCTCACCCGATTCCTCGTTAGGGAGAGCCTTCATTGAGTACCTAGAGGCCCCAAGCCTCGAAATGAGTGGCGAGGTCCAACAAGTCAACCATGAGCTGAGCTGGATGGACCCCTACATCAGGTACATAGCCGAAGATACTTTACTTGAAGATTGCACAGAAGCCAGCCTCTTGAAGTGGAAGGTCACCCGTTTCATGCTGATGGATGGGCAACACTATCGTAGATCCTACTCCAATCCCTTGTTGAAGTGCCTGAGACTTTCTAAAGCCACCTACATCCTCTAGGAGATTCATAAGGGTATCTGTGGAAATCACGTGGGGGGCAGAGTGCTAGCTTACAAAGCTTTGAGGTAGGGTTATTACTAGGACACCATGCAGAAAGATGTAGCTGAGTTTGTGTGGAGGTGCGATCATTGCCAATGGCACATGCATATTCAACAGTAGCTGACTTCACCGCTATGCCAACTTTCCTCTTCTTGGCCTTTCGCCCAATGAGAAATGGATATATTGAGATCATTTCCCTCGGCATCTAGCTAGCAGAGGTATTTGATCATTGCCATCAACTACTTTACCAAATGGATGGAGGTCGAGCCCCTATCACAGATCACTAAGGTCAAAGCTAGAGCCTTTCTCTAGAAGTTGGTCATCTACCATTTTGGTCTTTCCTATACTATCATCATTGATAATGGGTGGCAGTTCGACAACAAGCTATTCAAGAGTTCCATGCCAAGCTAGGCATCTACCATCGCTTCACGTCGGTCAGCCACCCATAGACTAATGGGGAGGCTGAGCTGACCAACTGCACCATCCTCTAGGGACTTCGAACCCGTCTAGATAAAGCGAAGGACTGGTGGGCGGAAGAGCTCCCCAGCATGCTATCGGCCTACCACAGCACCCCTCGAGCTGTGATGGACTAGACACCATTCAATCTGGTCTTCAGTATTGAGGTGGTCTACTAGTGGAAATCGATCTACCAATGCTGAGGGTGTAGTAATTCGACGAGTCGAGCAATTTGACACATCTCCTACTCAACCTTGATCTGCTAGATGAGATAAGGGACAAAGCCCGACTTCGCATGGCCGCATACCACTAATGAGTGGCTTGGTACTATAACTCCCAAGTGAAATTGAAAGCCTTTCACTCGAGAGACCTCATCTTGAGGCGAGCAGAAGTGTCACAGCCTAGCGAGGGTGGGAAGCTGTGACCCAATTGGGAAGGCCCTTACAGGGTGGTTGAGGCCTTGCACCAAGGAGCTTATAGGATAGCTAGGCTCGATGGCATCCAGATCTTGTGAACATAGAATGCGAGGAATCTGAGGATACATTACTAGTGATGTACGCCGCCTACTCAAAGATGGAATGGAAAACGCCCTTTGGCGGCACGGTTTGGCTTCACCCTTTCAAAAAGCACTCACTCATCGAACCCTAGGTTTGGTGAAGAAAGTCAAGAGCTCCAAAGCCCTGCACTCATCCGTCGGACCCCAGTTTTGGTGAAGAAAGCTGGGAGCTCCAGAGCCCCATACTTATCTATCAGACACCAGGTTCAGTGAAGAAAGCTGGGAGCTCCAAAGCCCTGCACTCATCCGTTGGACCCCAGGTTCGGCGAAGAAAGCCGGGAGCTCCAAAGCTCCATGCTCATCCATCGGATCCCAGGTTTAGCAAAGAAAGCCAGGAGCTCCAAAGCCCCACACTCATCCGTTGGACCCCAGGTCCGGTAAAGGAAGCTAGGAGCTTCAAAGCATGACACTCATCTATCGGACCCCAGGTTCGGCGAAGAAAGCTGAGAGCTCTAAAGCCCTGCACTCATCCATCAAACTTTAGGTTCGGTGAAGAAAGCCAGGAGTTTCTAAGCTTCGCACTCTCCATCGTACTCCAGGCTCGGCGAAGAAAGCCGGGAGGCTCCATGGCCCCGTACTTATCCATTAGCCCCTGGGTTTAGCAAAGAAAGATAGGAAGCCTTGCAACACTGCCACTCTAGGCTGCTTGCACCACTACTCAACATTCACTCCTCAGACCCTGCATCCAGTGAAAGAGAGGACAAGTCACTCCATAGTACCGTCCTTATTAGTGACCTGCACCATGGCGCTCATGTCTACCTCTCCTATCCCAAGCTAACCTTTATTAGCTTGGGAATTGGCGGAGCCTAACAAGATGCTACCTAGCACTACCACCTTCGATAGTCTATCTAATTGCCCCACTGCTTAGCAGATGGGCCAAATGATGGGCACCAAAAAAAAGGGGGGAAAAGTGGGAGCAAAGAAAGAAGGTCAGCTTGGCAAAGAAACTTGATTCCATTACTTTAAATAAGTCTACAAAAGGAGAACTCCCCAATAGCTCAGGGAGTCCATCAAAAAGCTTTAATTATAGCAAGAAGAGAAAGAAATGGAAGAGCACTAGGCCAGCCTTGATCTAGAAGTCAATGCCAGAGTACCACCAGACCTAATGGCCTCCATAGTGGCTTTTATCATCGCCCTTGTTTTGACCATTATGATGGGGACATCAACAAGAAAGAAGTTTTTTGGACTAACCCACTCTTGTTTTGCAGTTAAAATAGATAAATCTAATAAAGGATTTGAGCCCATCTTCTCTTTCAGCAAATACTTGAGCCGATTCATAAGTCGACTCAACCTAGATTCAAGTAGGGTATGAGGCTACTTCTTCAATACACATTTTCTTCACTTGACGTCATCCATTTGAAGCCCACTTCCCTCACTTGGATGCCATCTACTTGAAGCCCATTTCCCTCACTTGGACGCCATCTACTTGAAACCCATTTTCCTCAATTGGTCAACACCACATCAAGCACCTTTTGGGGAGGAGGAAGGACACTATATCAAGAATTTTATGGGGAGATTGAAGCCATGTTCTATTGCCCCAACAACCCTCCAACTAACTTGCTATGTGGGATGCCACATCACATTACACATAGGGCTTCACATCAGCAAATTAAGCCAAGTCATTGCCACATGTCAATTGGTTGTAACCTTCTACCCATAAATTGTTATAAAGAACTAATTCTAGAAACTACCCAACTATAGTTAGCTAGACCTAACTTCCACTCTCTCTCTCTCTTTGGCCGACCCATGCAGGTTATGAAGGGCTATAAATAGGGCCTAAGCCCCCCCATTGTATTCATTCTACTTTGGATTAAATGAAGAAAGCTATCTTTCTTGTTCTAGTTCCCTATGTTCTCTTGTTTGGAGTGAAAAGTTTTTGAGTTTGAGAGTTAGGAGATAGGTTTAAGAAGAGAGTGTGAGGTTCTTGAGTGAGTGTTTGAAGGGTAGAATACCCTTGAGTGCTTGAAAGGTGGAGTGTTCCTTGCTTGATCCGAAATCCAAGCATCATCCCTTGAAGGCGCCAGCCTCTACTTTCTTGTTTCCCTTCCTTCTTCTTCTTATTTCAATTCCAATTTTGAATTCTCCTTCCACGCCTAATTGTTGATTTAATGCAGGTTTTCTCTGATTTTCCAAGTCCAAGACGAAGGTCTCCAAGCTAAGGATCATGGCCAAGGTAAGTTCTAAAGGTAGGGAGTGCTAGTCTTATGGTTTAAACTTCAATCCTTGAGTGATGAGAGCTCCTTCTTTCACCAAATAATTAGCCATCATTGTTGGTAGGAAAACTCTTCCTAAGCTTCATTAGATTTGATCATTTGAATGTTAACTTGCCCAAGTAGTGATGGTTTCCTTGCCATGAAGATCCTAATCTCTATTTTGAACTAGATCTACATTACGGGCATTGTAACTTAGATCAACTAGTCTCCTTATGAATATTCTTTTCTTGGATTAATTTAGACCATTTATTTGATAATTAATTTCTCAAGTATACTTTTTGGTTAGCTTGCTAAAACTCTCCATTCATCATTTTAATTTTTGTCCCCCATCAATTTTTGGTATCAGAGCTTATGGTTTGCTAGGTCAAGTGTTTGATTGTTGAAATTTCTATTCTAGTATTCACCCAAATTTTTCATGAATTTTAGTAATTTTCTTATAATGCAAAAAATCCACAAAAATACTTTTCCAGTACTTTAGTGTGTTAGAATTCAAAATATAAAATTCAGAAAAATATCTTTCATTGATTTCTGGATTTAAAAATATGAGTTCTTAGATCATTTTTGAAGTTCTATTCAGAATTCTATTTCTTCCTTCCATTTCATTTAATTTTCAAAAAAATATAAAAATATTTTTTTCTAAATTTTAAATTTTATATTTGAGATCCAGACTTCTATTTTATTATTTTCCACTAGAATTTTAAATTTTAGAAGGATCTAGTATTAGGAATTTGAAATTTGAATTCAGGTTATTAAGAGTTAGCTAAACTACTGGAACCTTCTAGCATGTGCTTTCAAACTACCTTCTTAACCAAAATTTGAGTTAATATGAAGTCAAAACTTTAAAATACAAGAATTTTTATCTGAGAGTTAACCAAATCAGTTTTATTTTAGATTTTTGGAGTTTTAAAAAGACTAAATTTTGAATTTTTAAAACTAGCTTATTGAAAATTGTTCCTTGCTGAAATTTTCTTTTACAACAAGCTTTCAAAATGAATTTCTTAACCAAATTCCAGGAATTAAATTTCAAAATTTAGAATCTAGAATCTTCACTGAGGGATCTAACAATTCAAATTTTAATTTTAATTTTTTTAAAATTTTAAAATTTTAATTTAAAATTTTTTAAAACTAGTTGACTAGAAGTTGTTAGGGTTGGAACTATCTTGCAACAACTCTAACTTCTAGAATGAATTTTTAATCCTAATTCGAGATTTAAATTTTAAAATTTGATTTCTAAAATCTGGACTTCAAAATCTAATTTTTTTAATTTATTTTTTTTTGAATTTTTTTTTTAAAAAAATTCGAGTTTGAATCACATGTTTATGCTAATACTAGTTGGTGAATTGTTTGTGCATCCATTCCTAAATCTTATTAAGGGCATTCAATCATAACATAAGGAAAAGAGGTCATTACCTTTCCTTGGCCCAAAACAATCACCCATATTTGCATTGACCTAAACCATAATTGAAATCGAATAAGAACCTAAAACTAGGGACACCCACAAGTCGGGTTCAAGTGCAAGATGAGACCAAATATTAGTTGAGTTTGTACTTATTTCTTGAAATTGGTATCTAAGGCAAGAGGTCCAATGGCAAATGCCTTAAGTGGACTTGCAATTTTTAATTAGGACCTCGTGAAAGCGAGGGGAGCCTCCCACAACCCCACCTCTTACTTGGCCCGTAGAAAAGGTAATTACAACTTTAACTAGTACTTAGTCATTCATGTTTTTTGAATTTTTAGGTCTAGGAGCCCTAGAAGTTAGGTTTGTACTGCTTGTTTTGAAGCTCCATACCAATAGTCCCACAATCAGCCGTTCTTATCCATGGATCATAATCTTGAATTCTTTTTAAGAATCCTGACTAAAAAGTTTGATACCATAAATGGGCAATTAGGGCAAATGAGAAAGGAATTAGGTCAAGTAAAGGACCATGTTGAGACACTTGAAGAGATCCCAATAACCCCCATCGAACTTGAGTCACTTAGGTCAATTCCTCGAGGTCCAAGAGTCCATCATCATGAATTCACTACTGAATACAATTCAAGATGACTTCACCATGACTTCATTGAAGAAGTCCATAGGATCCATGTTGAGCCTAAATCACCTATTCCACCTCCCCTTGGTCCAAGAGCCCAATGTCATGATCTCACCCCTGAGTATAACCCTAGATACCTCTACCAAGACTTTATAGATCAGGAGGAGAGAGTCTTTAGGAGCAATCGACCCTATGCAGCCACTTTTGATGGAAACCCTGAGGTGTATGTCGATTGAGAAGAGAAAATGGATCAATACTTTGAATTTGATGAAATGTCAGAAGTAACAAAGTATCAATTTGCCAAATCAAAGTTAGTCCGACATGCTAAAGCATATTGGGGAGAAGTTGAGCAAAAAAGTTATTATAGTAGGGATAAAATAAATACTTGGAAAAAAATGAAGAGTAAACTGAGGGAAAAGTACCTAGATAAATATTATGAGCAAAAACTTTTAGACCAATGGTATAAATTGAGATAAGATGATATAACTGAATCTGATTATATTGCCAAATTCAATAAGTATGAGAGAGATGAAGAAGAGACTAAACCCATGAAAAAATATCCTGAACCTATTGAAGAATTTAAGGATGAAATAGAATCAAAGTTTTTCCAAATGAAGTGCTAGAAAGAGAAAATTCTAAACCCGTTGAAGAACCTAAGGAAGAAGTTTATAAAGTTGGGTTTAACCTTATGGACGAATATGATCAAGGACAATTACTTGAAGATAAAATAATTACCCAGCCTAAAGAAATCAACAACGGGGATGATCAAAATGAAGTCCAAGAACAAAGCCATGAGAACAATTCGAGGAGATAATAGAGGACCTAAAATTAATCATTATTGAGGATTTACATCTAGAGATTAATGAAGGATCACCTAATGGGGTATTGACCATCAGAGAAAATCTAGAACCAATTCCAAAAGATCAACCCCAAGAAATTGTAGAACCTGCAAAAGAATTTAACATGAGGATTAGAAGTGAAGAGATGGCAGGAATTGAAAGATGGAAGTGCAAGAGAAGGAAGATGGAAATTGTATTCCCTGATAATTGCCCTAAGCCTGATTCACCCTTCTGGAACATTCCCAATCTTAATCCACCCAGCTGGAACATCCACCATTTCATTGATCAGGTCCCAGTAATATTCAACAGTTACTTTTGGAAGACATTATGGCATTTATTGGGCACCAAATTAAGATTCACTGCCACCTACCTAAAGTTGTGTGCCAGAGTTTTCAAAGCCATTTAGAGGAATATTGAAAATTAAGAACTTTTGTTTCCTATCTCAATAATAAAGTTTAGTTCATAGATAATAAAGTCCATTAAAGCTTGTTTTGTTTTGGTGTCATTTATGTTTTGTCATTTGATGTCATTTGACCTTCCCATGCATAAGTGTCCATGACTGCGAGAGTCATATGCATAGCATGATTAGTAAGAAAATTTGAGCAATGAAATTAACAAGCATATGATCAACTCACATAAAAGAGCTAAAGAATTTCAGGAAGGAGACTATGTCATGGTAAGGCCAAACTTGAACAATTATATGCCCGTGGTGTAGGTCATTTTCAAAATAGTAAGAAAAATTTGGACCTAATATGTGCTAGATTGACCATCCGACTTTGGTATCAGTTCCGCTTTCAACAATTTAGATCTAGGAGGGTAAAGGAACCAACAATGATACCTAGTGAGCCTTTCAAGCCTGATTCTATCTTTGAGAGTGAGCCAACCCATGAGTGTCCACCAGCCAAATTACCAAAGCAGCAAGACAGGATTGAGTGAATCTTAGATAATAAGACTGTCACTACCTGAAATAGGGACTATCAACGTTTCTTGGTTTATTGGCAAGGATGCCCTGATTCTGAAGACTCAGGATTACTTGAGAAGACTTACAAAGAATCGACCAGACCTCTCAGAGTATCATCAGAGTCAGATTGATTCTTACTCGATAGAATCGAGTCCTTTTCATCCTGAGAGAATTGATGGGGACATCAACAAAAAAGAAGTTTTTGGACTAACTCATTGTTGTTTTGCAATTATAATAGACAAATCTAATAAAGGGTTTGAGCCCATCTTCTCTTTCAGCAAATACTTGAGCCGATTCATGAATCGACTCAACCTAGATTCAAGCAGGGTATGAGGCCACTTCTTCAATGCCCATTTTTCTCACTTTGGACCATCCATTTGAAGCCCACTTCTCTCACTTGGATGATATCTACTTGAAGCCCATTTCCCTCACTTAGACACCATCTACTTGAAGCCCATTTCCCTCAATTGGTCGACACCACATCAAGCACCTTTTGGGAGGAGGAAGGACACTACATCAAGAATTTTATGGGGAGATTGAAGCCATGTTCTATTATCCCAACAACCCTCCAACTAACTTGCCATGGGGATGCCACATCACATGACACATAGGGCTCCACATCAGCAAATTAAGCCAAGTCATTACCACATGTCAATTGGATGTAACCTTCTACCCATAAATTATTATAAAAAACTAATTCTAGAAACTACCCAACTAGAGTTAGCTAGACCTAAGCCCCCCCCATTGTGTTCATTCTACTTTGGATTAATGATGCGGAACTAATATGCATGCGATTATTTTTTTGGGTTTTATATATGGGGTGAGGTGGTTAAATCCTGAATATCAGATCAAAATAAGATGTAGAGGGTTTTATATAAATTTTAGAAGCTACGCATGCAGATCGAGACCTAAGAAAGCAGTAAAAAGGGGATCGCCGAAACTGAGAAGCCTCGATTAGGGCCAGTTTATCTACAATAAAATTATTGGAGAATATAGGGGGTGTACCTGGCAACGTCTGATGCGCCTGGTGAAGATCATAGCGAAGAGATCACTCGTTCCTCGATAGATGCGGCCTGGAAAATCAAGCCAGAGGCCCATGGATTCCTGGCTTTCTGCTCGGTGGTCTGATTGCGGCTCGGCTGGAGTCGTTGGATTCGTAGGAACTCAGGGACCTGCAAACAACCATCAAGCATGAGAAAACAATGCTGGAAACAAGAAAATTTTAGAAAAGGCAGCAAGGGGCATGTTGGAAGAAGAGGCTTGGAAGAAGGTTGGTCGGCTAGGGTTTCTTCGGGCAGCACTTTGGCAGGACTTCAGGCTCACACAAGATCCCTTTATGCACACAACAGGGAGGCACATAGCAAGAAAAGAACTCAATAAAATTTTTATTCATCAAAATAATCTCCCTTATACATGAGAAGGGGTCCTTTTTAAATAGGCCCAAGCAAGGACACATATGTCATTACAAATGAATATCATTCCCACACAAAGTCCTAACCCTAGCCCACTCTCCCTCAAACTCTCTCCATATGACACTAGGATACTCTCTCCCTCTCCCTTTGGTTGGCCAAGAGAGGTGACCATAGGGGAGGCCGACCAAGGGGGGTGTCCATAAGCTAGTTTAGCTCCCTGGTTCCCTCCTGGGCCTTCATCTGGCCCAATTAGCTATGGGCTGCAGTTCAGGGCTCCCGAGCTTCTGATTTCTCCTCTCGAGATCTTCAAATCTTCAGGCTGGGTTGGACTTGGGCTTCACTTCTATGTTTTCAAACTGGTTGGACTTGGTCTTCACTTGTATGATATGGTCTTGAGTCTTCAGTGTACTTGGACATGACTCAGAAAAATAAAATTAGCTCAACATGAGCTGACTAGCACTGGACTAAACTAGCTCAACATGAGCTGACTAATACTGAACTGAAATGACAACTCAAAAGACTCAAATGACAAACTAAAATGGACTCAAATGGACTAAGCCCTTATTACAAATGGACTTATATATTATTAATCAATCCACAGAGGGTTGAGAAGCCTCTATCTTATTTTGGTGCCTCCGGTGTCCGCACCAATTAAATGAAGAAAGCTATCTTTCTTGTTCTAGTTCCCTATGTTCTCTTATTTGGAGTAAAAAGTTTTTGAGTTTCAGAGTTAGAAGATAGGTTTAAGAAGAGAGTGTGAGATTCTTGAGTGTGTGTTTGAAGGGTAGAATACCCTTGAGTGCTTGAAAGGTGGAGTGCTCCTTGCTTGATCCGAAATCCAAGCATCATCCCTTGAAGTCCCCGGCCTCTACATCCTTGTTTCCCTTCCTTCTTCTTGTTTCAATTCCAATTTTGAATTCTCTTTCCATGCCTAATTTTTGATTTTTGATGCAGGTTTTCTCTGATTTTCTAAGTCCAAGATGAAGGTCTCCAAGACAAGGATCATGGCCAAGGTAAGTCCTAAAGGTAGGGAGTGCTAGTCTTATGGTTTAAACCTCAATCCTTGAGTGATGAGAGCTCTTTCTTCCACCAAATAATTAGCCATCATTGTTGGTAGGAAAACTCTTCCTAAGCTTTATTAGATCTGATCATTTAAAGGTTAACTTGCCCTAGTAGTAATGGTTTCCTTGCCATGAAGATCCTAATCTCTATTTTGAACTAGATCTACATTACGGGTATTATAACTTAGATCAACTAGTCTCCTTATGAATATTCTTTTCTTATATTAATTTAGACCATTTATTTAATAATTAATTGCTTAAGTCTACTTGCTAGTTATCTTGCTAAAACTCTCCATTCATTATTTTAATTTTCATCCCCCATCACATTGTCTGCTCGATGGATTTCCTCATCGAGCTTCGCCAGATGGATGTTGTGGCAGTCACAGGTGATTGGGATGCTAAAGGTAGAGCTGACTTGATGTCGGGTTCTGCAGGTTCTGTTGGGGTAGCTTCGGCTGGCAGGTCTGCCTCACTGGCCATGTCTCCCTCATGCTCATTAGGAATGAACTCGTGTAGGTTCGGGAGGTGGAAGAGCTGTGCCATCTTCTTCTTGCATTCTTTAAAGCCTTTGAAGAACGCATCGTAGACGGCCTCCCTCACTTCATCCTCAAACTTTGCTAAGGCCTTCTACCACATGATGGACTCGACCACTTCCCTCTCACGACCTCCATCACTATCATAGTGGCGGCAGCCTTCTCCTCGGCCACCATGGCTCGCTCTTCCACCAAATTTAGCCACACCTATAGGCCCTATGGTTGCCCTTCTAGGAAGAGTGATGTAGAGATGGACCTAGCAAGGTTCTCCTCCAGATGGGTGATATACTTTGCCTTCTCCACGAGCATGGCCTCACAGTCCATCACACCTTAAGGTTAGCAATGGAGTCTCGGGTCTGCCCGAGCTCAGTTTCTAGTTCCTTCACCCGAGCCTCCAAGGTCGACAACTACTCTGCCAGGACCTTGGCTCTTGCTTTGGTGGTGGTGGCCTTGCCGTGGGACTCCACATCCCACCAGAGTAGTGCCCAGCATGCGTCCTTGACTAGAAACACATCCTGGATGACCTGAAGCAGGAACCAAGGAGAAGTCGTGAGCCCAGCAGGAATGAACCAAAATGTTGAACCCTTAAATGATTTTGATGATAACAAAATAATGGAGCATGCATTTATTTTGCTAACTGCTTCCAAGTCTTTCCTAAGTTTTTGTAGGATGATTTTAATGCACATTCACACTTCCTACAACTTTGTAAGTATGTCAAGCAAATTTCTGGAAATATTGGAAATATTTTATGAAAAGAAGTGTCCAAGAAAAATCACTCAAGAATTCATAAAAATGGGCAACTTCACTGAAGAGCTGACTCAAATCATAAAGAGTCGACTCGAGTTCTGGTACAAAACATAACTTATTGGCATGCAGTTATCCGAGCCGACTCGAAGGAAGTCAAGCTGACTCGTCCAGCGCTTCAGTTTCTTAGTAAAAAAATTGAGCCGATCCAAAAGCAAAGAGCCAACTCAAGCAGAGTACAAGTTCTGAAATTCTAGAATCCAAGATGACTCGAGGGTATCCGAGTCGACTCGACCAGAGTAAGTATTTCTCAGAATGATAGGCAAGCCGACTCAAGGACAGAAGAGCCGACTCTTACAAAGTTCAGATATAATCAGTTTTGAAGAACAAGCCAGGTGAGCCAACTCGATGAAGAGGGGCCGACTCGACCAGTACAACCTTCTGACTTATAAGAATCTGAGCCGACTCGAAGCATCCGAGCTGACTCGAAGCATCCGAGCTGACTCGAAGCATCCGAGCCGACCTGAATTCCAGTTTTAGGCAAGTAACGACTAGTTCCAGAACTTGCTATTTGAAATCAAATCAAGCTCCAACGGTCATATTTCGAATCCCAATGATCGATCCGAATTCCAGTTTTAGGCAAGTAACGACTAGTTCCAAAACTTGCTATTTGAAATCAAATCAAGCTCCAATGGTCATATTTCGAATCCCAACGATCTACAATGGCTATATCCACCAAAGAAGAGTACAAGACTCTATTTATGAGGGATTTGGACATCTCTTGAGAGTAGAATGAGCTTTAATGTTTATTTGGTGAGAATATTCAAGAGAAAGCATTCAAGAGAGTCTTCAAGTCTTCACCAACTCTCATCTAAAGCTTGAAGCATTTATTGAGGAATCTAAGAAGCCATTAAGGAGCATTCAAGTGTAATTAAGAAGGCTTTCCTTGAGCTGCAACTGTAACCATCAGATAACTTGGGTTTGTCATAAATTGCTTGTATTTTCTTAACTCTTTTGTGAGTGTGTTAGGTTCTTGGTGAGCCTGTTGAAAACCAAGTGTGGGTTGTTAGTGATCCCGTCTTGAAACTAACATTGTAGTGGGTTTTTGGTGAGCCCGGTCAAAACCAAGTTTGGGTTTTTGGTTAGCCCGGTTAAAACCAAGTTTGGGTTTTGGATTGTGAGCCCGTGAAAACAATCCAACTGTATTCCATGGGTGAATATAGTGAAAATCCCAAATGGTATCTTAGATAGTGGATGTAGGAGCGAGGTTACTCCGAACCACTATAAACTTGATATGCTTGTGATTGTGCCTTTTCTGCTTTTGCTTGCTTCTACTTTAATTACTCTAATCACATCACTTTCCACACTAAAGAACACTTAACAGAGCACACATTTGCTTAAATTTTTTAAATTTCCAATTCACCACCTCTTGGAAAAACCGACTTGGGCAAGAATTGGTATCAAAGCAGTGTCTCTGAATTTTAATTAGAGTAAAGATTAATGGCTCATCCTATGAGTACCTCCTTGGCTGAAGGCCAATCAACAAATAGACCTCCACTATTCACTGGCACAAACTATTCTTATTGGAAAGCTCGAATGAAAATATACATTCAAGCTGTAGACTTTCAATTGTGGAAGGTCATTCTCAAAGGACCTTATACACCCATGATAAAAGTTGATAGCGTGGATGTCCCAAAACCTGAAGAGGATTGGGATGAACACGATATAAAAATGGATGAGTTAAACGCCAAAACCATGAACTTGTTATATTGTGCTTTGGATGCAAATGAGTTCAATCGAATTTCTACTTGCTTATCTGTAAAAGAGATTTGGGACAAACTCGAGGTAACTCATGAAGGAACTTTTCAAGTGAAGACTTCTAAAATTAATCTTCTTGTGCACAACTATTAACTATTTAGGATGGAACAAAATGAAACTATCTCTACCATGCTTTCATGTTTTACAAATATTATTAATGGTTTGAAAAGTCTTGGCAGGGTTTACTCTAATGCAGATCTAGTATAGAAGATCTTAAGATCACTTCCAAACAAGTGGGACCCTAAAGTAACTGCCATCCAGGAAGCAAAAGACTTGAACACACTACCTCTGGATGAATTGATAGGTTCTTTAATAACATATGAGTTGACCATGCAGCATAGGAACGAAGATGATCAAAAAAAGAAAAAGACTATTGCCTTCAAAGCTACATCGAAAATGAAGAAACAAGAAGATAAATCTGAAGAAGATTGCCCCTCTTCCGAAGACGACTTAGAAGATGAAGACATAGCATGGTCATGAGGAGATTTAGAAAATTTATGGGCAAGAAAAAGGGAAGATACTTCAGGAAATTTTTCAAGAAAGGTGAATACAGCAAGGACAAGGACAAGGAGAAAGAAAGAGAAAAGGATCAAATGCCCATATGTTATGAATGCAAGAAGCCAGGGCATTTCCATACTGATTGTCCTTTATTGAAGAAGACATATAAGAAAAAGAAGAAAGCGATGGTTGCTACTTGGAGCGACAGTGAGGAGTCGACTTCAATCGAAAAGGAAGAGACCACTAAAACTACCAATCTATGTCTTATAGGTCTCAAAGATGAGGTAATGTCTCCTGAGCCTCACAATGAATTTACTTTTGAGGAGCTAAATTCAGCATTCCATGATTTACTGTCTGAATTTAAAAAGGCTGGGATAAAAATTAGAGCTTTAAAGAATAGCAATGATTCATTAATGAATGAAAAAGTTGAAATTTCATAAAAGAATAAGTTATTGCAAAAAGAATTGATTACCTTTTCTGAAAACTATAAAGCTTTGTAAACTGAAAAGAATAGTTACTTTGAGAAAAATAAAGCTTTTACTTGAAGAAAACATTGGTTTGAAAAAGGAGGTAGAAAAACTCAAGCTTTTGATTGAAAAACTAACTTTAAGTTCAAATAAGCTTGAGTTAATTTTGAAAGAACTAAGAGATTTAAGTAATAAGGCTAGAATCGGTTATAACTCTTTGAATAAAAATGGAATTTCAGCTACTAGATTTGTATCTTCAAAAGCTTATGTAGCGAAACTTTTATTTCAAAAAGCTTTTGTATCAAATGCTTCCACATCCATTTCTAGAACTTCAAAGTATGTACCCAAAATTTAAAATAAAAATCCTTTCAAGTTAAATGATTCTACATCTGCATTCAATACTTCTTGTTGACCCTATAAGTGATTTTGATGATAACCAAATACTGGAGCATGCATTTGTTTTACTAACAACTCTTCAAGTGTTTTACAAGTTTTTGAAGGATGAATTCATTACTTAATTTCAACTCCTACATTTTTAGTTTTGAAATGAGTTGTGTTGTAAGTGATTCATGTAAAGAAGAACCCAAATAAAAAGTTAAGTAAAAATCATAAAAATGGGTTACTTCTAGATATGTTTCAAGCTTAAGTTTCTTAGAAAATTTGTTAGAAGAGTTTGAAGGCATCTTGAAATTTAGAAGACTTGTTGGATGATTTTTGGAGAGAAACTGATACTTCACTAAAGATTTCATCCGAGCTGACTTGAAGAGAAGAGAGCCGACTCTAGCACATGGCACACATGAAGATTTCTAGCATGCAGATATCTGAGCCAACTCTAAGGGACTCGAGCCGACTCGTCCAGAGTACCACTTTCTGAATCAGACAGGCAAGCTGACCTAAAGGGAGTCCGAGCTGACTCTATCATTAGTAAGACATCTGAGCCGACTCTTTAGAGATTCAAGCCGACTCTTCTAGAGTCCAAGAAAAGAGCTCTGAGAACTATAGCCAACCGAGCCGACTCTAAAAAGAAAGAGCTGACTCTTCTAGACTATATTTTTGATGACCTGAGGATCCGAGTCGAATAGAATAAAGACAAGTTGACTCTTACAGAGTGAGGAATCAGAACACTGTGCAACCGAGCCAACTTGATTGAAGAGAGTTGACTCAACCAGAACTACTCTAAGGATCCGAGCCGACTCGAAGGTCGATTTTAGACTTATAACGGCTAGTTCCAGAACTTGCAATTTGAATCCAAAAAGTACTCCAACGGTCAAATGTCACATCCCAACGGTCTATAATGACTAAAATCATCTAAGAAGAGTACAATACTATATATTTGAGGGATTTGAACTACTTTAAACAAGAGAAAATGAGTAACTGCTAAATTGAATATCCAAGCTGCTTTGTAAGCAAGAGAGCACTGTACGAGCATTCAAGACAGTCTTCAAGCCTTCACCAACTACCACCCAAAGCTTGAAGCATTTATTAAAAAAGTTGAAGAAGCCAACCAAGTGTATTGAAGTGCAATCAATTGGACTTCTTTTGAGTTGCATCGGCAACCATCTGACAAAATTTGTTTATCATTCTGTTGCTTTCTTTTTACAATTCTCTTTTGAATTGTTGGGTTATTGGTGAGCCCGGTTTAAAAACTAAATAAGTTCTTGGTTAGCCTGTGTTAAAACCAAGTATTAGGTTCTTGGTGATCTTGGTAAAACCAAGTGTTGGGTTTCTTTGGTGAGCCCAGTTTAAAAATCAAAGTATAGAGGTTTGGATTATAAGCATGTTAAAACAATCCGACTGTATTCCATTGGAGGATATAGTGGAAATCCCAAGTGGTAATCTTGGATAGTGGATGTAGGAGCTGGGTTGCTCTGAACCACTATAAAACTTCTATGTTTATGTTGTGCATTTTCTTTATATCCTACTTCTAGTTTTAATTATCTCAATCACAGCACTTAACACTTCAAGAGGTTTTCAAAGAGTACATAATTGCTTAAACTTTTTACATTCCCAATTCACCCCCTCTTGGAAAAGCCACCTGGGCAACAACTGGTATCAGAGCAGTGTCTTTAAATATATTTAGAGTAAAGATTGATGGTTCATCCTATGAGTACATCCTTGGTCGAAGGCCAATCTACTAATAGACCACCACTCTTCACTGGCACAAATTATTCATATTGAAAAGCTAGAATAAAAATCTATATTCAAGCTATCGATTTTCAATTATGGAAGGTCATTCTAAAAGGGCCACAAATTCCCATAATCAAAATTAATGACGTGGATGTCCCAAAGCCTGAAGAGGACTGGGATGAACATGATATGAAGATGGGGAAATTAAATGCCAAAGCAATGAACTTATTATACCATGCTTTGGATGCTAACTAGTTCAATCGAATTTCCACTTGCTCTTCTGTAAAAAAAATCTTGAACAAACTCGAAGTGACCCACGAAGGAACTTCCCAAGTGAAGACTTCGAAAATTAATCTTCTTGTACATAGTTATGAACTTTTCAAAATTGAGCCAACTGAAACTATCTCTGCCATGTTTACTCACTTTACATATATTATTAATGGTTTGAAAAGTCTTGACATGATTTACTCAAATGCTGACTTAGTACAGAAGATCCTTAGATCACTTCCTAACAAATGGAATCCCAAAGTGATGCCATCCAGGAAGTAAAAGATCTAAGTGCCTTACTTCTGGATGAATTAATGGGTTCACTCATCACACACGAATTGGCTATGCAGCACCGAACCAAAGATGATCAAAAGAAAAAAAAGACTATTGCATTCAAGGCTGCATCTGATTCTAAAAGACATGATGAGGAATCGGAAGATGACTGCACCTTCTCCAAAAATGATCTAGAAGACGAAGATATCGCATTGGTCGTGAGGAGATTTAGAAGATTTATGGGAATGAAAAAAGGTAGATATCATTGAAAATTTTACAAGAAAGGGGAATTAGTAAAGATAAGGACAAGGACAAGGAAAAAGAAAAGGAACAAGTCCCCACTTGCTATGAATGTAAGAAACTGGTGCACATTTATCTAGATTATCCACTATTAAAGAAAACATTCAAGAAGAAGAAAAAGAAGGCGATGGTTGCTACATGGAGCGACAGCGAGAAATCCACCTCAACTGAAGAGGAAGAGACCATGAAAATTGCTAATCTCTGTCTAATGGGTCTCGAAGATGAGGTAACATCCCCCAATGCTCAAACATAATTTACATTTGATGAATTAAATTTTGCTTTTTATGTTCTATTATCTGAATTCAAAAAGGCCGAAGTAAAGATTAGATCCTTAAAGAATATCAATGATTCTTTACTAAAAGAAAAAGAAGAAATTTCAGGAAAGAACAATATATTGCAAAAGAATTTACATGCCTTTTCTGAAAAATACAAAGCTTTAGAAACTGAAAACAATGCATGTGTTGATAAGAACAAACTTTAATTGTTGAGAATAATGACTTGAAAAAGGAGGTTGAAAAACTCAAGCCACTTGTTGAAAAACTTACATTATCTTCAAACAAGCTTGAGTTGATTTTAAAAGAACAAAGAATTTCTGGAAATAAAGCTAGAATCGATTTTAATTCTTCAATTTCAAATGAAATTTCAACTACTACTTTTGTGACACCAAAAGCTTATGTTCCAAAATTAATATCTCAAAAAGCTTTTGCAACAAATATTTCTACTTCTACTCCTAAAGCTACATTGTATATTCCTAAGAGCCCAAATAGAAAATCTTTTATATCTACATCTCATGTATCAACATTTAGAACTTCAAAATCTACATCCTTTCAGAATTCTAGAGTTGAATGTTATGTATGCAAAAGGTTAGGGCATAAAGCGTTTAATTGTAATATCTTTAGAAATGACAAGAGTAAAGTAAGAAAGATTTGGGTTTCCAAAGAAACCACCTCCACTAACCTACAAGGATCCAAGTTAGCTTGGGTACCTAAAAGAACTTCTTGATTATCTTGCAAGAATGTCTTGCAGTCCAAAAATTGAAGAAAAGATGGTATCTCAACAGTGGCTATTCAAGGTATATGACGAGTGACAAGGATTAATTTATCACCCTAGAGATGAAAGGAGATATGGTTACTTTTAGAGATACATTACAAGGAGAAAATAATCAGAATTGGTAAGATCAAAATAACCCCTTGTACTTTTATTGAAAATGTATTGCTAGTTGATAAACTAAAGCATAATTTGTTAAGCATTAGTCAATTAGGTAATAAAGGCTTCGGGTTGTTTTTGAATCATCTATGTGTATTGTAATAAACTCTCTTGATTTTAGCAATAAATTCATTGGACATAGACTTGGAAATATTTATGTGGTAGACCTTAATGATTTTGCCATGTCAAGTAGTTCCAGTCTAGTTGTAATGAATGCTAAGACCAAGAAGTCTTGCTTACTTTGGCATAGACGATTAGGTCATGCTAGCATGCATACTATTGCCAAGTCAATTTCCAAGAATTTAGTTAGAGGCATGCCTAAATTTAAAATAGATCTTAATCATGTTTGTGATGCATGCCAAATGGATAAACAAACTAGGGAGAGCTTTAAACCCAAAAATATGATTTCAACTACTAGACCCCTTAAGCTACTTCACATGGACTTATGTGGACCAAATAGGACCACAAGCCTAGGTGGTATGAAATATGCTCTTGTGATAGTAGATGATTTTTCTAGATTTACTTGGGTTTTGTTTATCATTCATAAAAATGAAACTTTTAGAGCCTTTCAAAAATTTCATAAAAAAGTTTCTAATCAGAAAAATCTTTCAATAATTTTATTAGGAGTGATCACGGCATCGAATTTGAAAATTAGTTTTTCGTTGATTATTGCACAGAAAATGATATTGATCATAACTTCTCCGCTCCTAGGACACCACAACAAAATGGTATTGTAGAGAGAAAAAATAAGACTTTGGAAGAGATAGCCTGAGTAATGTTATGTGAAGACAATCTTCCAAGGTACTTTTGGGCAGAAGTGGTGAACACTGCTTGTTATATTTTGAACCGCGTTTTGATTCATCCTATTTTGAAGAAGACCTCCTATGAGCTTTGGAATGAAAAGAAATCCAACATCAATTATTTTCATGTATTTGGTTGTAAATGCTTTATGCTTAACAATGGTAAAGATAATCTAGGAAAAATTTGATGCTAAATCTGATGAAGGAATTTTCTTTGGTTATTCATTACATAGCAAAGCATATAGAGTATTTAACAAATAAACTCTTATTATAGAAGAATCTATACATGCTATTTTTGATGAAACTAACCCTTCACCTTCTAAGAAAGAAGAGTGCATAGACAAAGATGCAGGTACAATTCAAAAAAAAATGGAAGACATGAGCATACAAGAAAGACCAACTCAAGAAGGAGAAGAAACGGTAGTAAGGATCATGCTGATCTACCAAGGGAATGGAGGTATGTAACTTCTCATCTAAGAGAATTAATTATTGGTGATCCTTCACAAGGTATTAGGACTAGGTCATCATATAGAGAGATGCACATGATTACCTAGCCTCTGTATCACAAATAGAACCTCTACCTTAGAAGAAGCTGAATCTGACCCAAACTGGATGATGGCTATGCATGAAGAACTAAATCAGTTTGAAAGAAATAAGGTATGGACTTTAGTTGAAAGACCATCAGACCATCCCATCATAGGAACCAAATGGGTCTATATGAACAAATTATGAACAAGAAAATGTAATTAGAAACAAAGCTAGATTAGTGGCTAAGGGATATAACCAAGAAGAGGGTATAGATTTTGATGAAACATATGCACCTGTAGCAAGACATGAAGCCATTAGATTACTTCTTACATTTGCTTGCTACATGAATTTCAAACTTTTTCAAATGGATGTGAAAAGTGCATTCTTGAATGGTTTTATATCTAAACAAGTTTTTATAGAACATGCACTAGGTTTTGAAAATCATGCTTTTCCAAATCATGTTTTTAAACTCAATAAAGCATTACATGATTTGAAACAAGCACCTAGAGCCTGATATGATAGACTTAGCACCTTCTTGATTGAAAATAATTTTTCAAGAGGAAATGTTGACAAAACTCTTTTTATCAAGAAGAAAAATAATGATTTATTAGTTGTACAGATTTATGTTGATGATATTATATTTGGTGTAACTAATGAAACTCTTTGTAGAGAATTTGCTAAGTTAATGTAGGGAGAATTTGAAATGAGCCTAATGGGTGAACTTAACTACTTCCTTGGACTTCAAGTGAAACAAACAAAGAAAGAAATCTTCATTAACCAAGCCAAGTACACCAAAGAAATAATCAAAAAGTTTGGTATGGAGTCAAGCAAACACATAAGCACACCCATGAGCCAAACTTGCAGATTGGATAAAGATAAAAGTGGATCCAACATTGATCAAAAGCTCTATAGAGATATGATCGGATCCTTGTTATACTTAACTACAAGTAGACCTGATATCTTGTATAGCGTATGTGTATGTGCTAGATTACAATCTAATCCTAAAGAATCATATATGCTTGCTGTTAAAAGGATTATAAAATATTTGAAAGGAACAAGTAATCTAGGTCTATGGTTTTCAAAACATTCTTCGTTAAATTTAATTGGATTTTTGGATGCTGGTTATGCTAGTTATAAAATTGATAGAAAAAGCACTAGCGGCACATACCAATTTCTAGGGTTGAATTTAATCTCATTACACTGTAAGAAACAAAACTCGGTAGCACTATCTACTGCTGAGGTAGAGTATGTTACTGTAGGGAGTTGTTGTGCACAAGTGTTATGGATTAAATAATAACTAGAAGATTTTGGTGTTATACAATCTAAAATTCCTATCAAATGTGATAATACAAGTGCTATAAATTTGACAAAAAATTTAATTCAGCACTCAAGGACTAAGCACATAAAGATTATACACCATTTTATTAGAGATCATGTTTTGAATGGTGACATTGAACTAGAATTCATTCCTACTGAGAACTAACTTACTGAAATTTTCACTAAGCCACTCAATCAAGATAGATTTGAAATGATTAGAAGAGAATTAGGTCTTTGTGATCCTTTCTAGATTTTCCTAACCTAATTCCTTCAAAATTAAGGAAAAATTATCTAGAAAACCTCCTACATCAATTCAAGTTCTTTGAACAACTTTCCTTGAAATTTTATCGAATTAATTTTAATTTATGAATCATTTCAACTTTTGTAGAAAGTTTCTGTTCGAGTCGACTCGGGCAATTTGGCTCTGGTCTAGTTGACTCGAATCTCTGTTGTTTCAGTTTTTGCTCTGGTCGAGCTGACTCAGGCAATTTAGGGTTATTAGAGCTGACTCGAGTATCAAGCAAACTATTTTTTAATAGAGCCGTGCAATTTTTCTAAACTTTTTGCTCTCTATTCTTGTTCTAAACCTTAAAACTCCACTTAAAATCTCTAGCAAAACATGGAAATCTTCTTCCTCAAGCTCCCATTCCATATTTCTTCCCGCAAGTATTACAATGGCACCGAAATTGGTAGTGGGAAAAGATCTAAAAGAGATGCACCCTTAGTGGAAGTAGAAAGAAGAACAAAGCATCGGCAAGAGGAGCTTACTCAAGCATTTGAGAGGGAAGAAGAAGAAACATAACAGTTGGCCTCTACTCACTCTCCAAGATAGGTGATGTCAATGTCTAACCGGCCTGTTACTAGTGGTAGAAGGATTATTTTCAAGTTTCTTGAAGAAATTGGATTGAAAATTAGGGATTTAATTGATGAATAAGGCTGAACATTCTTTTGCTCTCTAAATTTATCTACATATCCAACCCTTGTTAGAGAATTCTATGAAAATCTGAGAATTGAATCCTAACACATTGAATCCAAAGTAAAGGGAAAATGGATTATAGTGATAGAGGAAAGGCTCAGCATAATATTGGAAATGCCTATTGAAGGGACTAAGAACTTAGTTTTGAAGGATAGAGAGAAAACCCTTCAAACAATACTAGGCAAGATAGATGTTAGTGGAGTGGGAACTATCATGGCAAACACACTTTTACTAGAAATGAGACTACTCCACAATTTTGTCAATATAATATTTCTTCTAAGAACTAGCAGATTTGATTGGGCAAGTGAACATGACCTCAGCTTTATGGAACACATCATTCAGGGGGAGGCATTAAATTTACCCTATATTATGATAATGCAAATGAAGGAGGCTGTCAGAAAAGTTAAGGCATGTTAACCTTATGGAATGGTTCTAACCTTGTTGTTTCAAGCCTCTAGGATCAGTTTAGAAGGGGAAGATGGTAATAAACCCCTTCATCACACTTACACTTATACTTCCAAATCTCTACCCCGAATGGGATATATCCTTAATGAAGGGATATGGAAGAAGAAGGGAACTGAAGAGAGGGCTATAGCAGCCTCCAGCAGCAGCAGCGCAGTACTAAGGATAGTGACAGTGAAGACCTTCCTAGGGAGATCTCCACTGCAGGGCCTTCATCACCTAAGCACATTATTGATGTTCCAGTTGGCACTTCTACTGACTTTGCTAGCATCTCTGAGCTAGCTGAGACTATTGTACATGGATTTACACCTACTGAGACAGAGCATGCTACATTTGAGGCTGTGGAGACAGCACGCTTTGAGTACGAGACTACATTACTAGCATCTCCACCTATGTCGGATACTACTTATGTTCCTCCTGCACCTTTTGTTCCAGAACAACCTGCACATTCAGATGGACCTTCAGTGACACAGGACTTCATAGCACTGTAGATGAAGTCACTGACAGAATCTTTGACTGCTTCCTTGGCTACTATGTTTGGTGAGTTTTGCCAATTAGTGGACTGTAGACTGGATCACATTGATAGTGCGGTTAGGGAGTTAAGAGGCAGAGTTGAATCACTTGAGACCTCTAGATCTACATGTCAGCCTGATCTACAGCCTATCATTGATACAATATCATCTGGTTCTAATTCAATCAAGAAAATCGTTGATCAAACTTTTGAAGAATTCAGAACAGAGCTAAATGAGATAAGGTTCAAAATGGGATCATTCGAACAGGGAAAGAGGATGGAGGAAGACTATACAAGGAGCATAGGGATCTTAAGGTCATAATTTGGGAGATTGCGAGGTTCTGCTGAAGCTTTTGCAAATGCGCAAGCTGCTGAGTTAGTTGCATTAAACACTGAGGTGAAGAAGATTCATGAGGAGATTGAATGTTCAAATTCAACTTGATTAGCTCAAAACCACTATCATTGCAGCATTTGCCACTCCTAAACCTAGACCTGTATCTATACTTGGACCTAACTCTATTACACATCCTAGGCAGCCAGCTCCTCATCTCAGGCCCCAAGCTTCCGAACCATAATTTGTGCACCCAATAGCATCTATGCCATCTTTTGGACCTTTTAGGGTACCACCTTATGGGCCATCAACTAGTACTAAGGTAGATAGTGATAGTGAATAGATTTTTAATTTTATCTTTTGCAATGTATAATGAAAATTCTATGAATGCAATGAACTTATTTTGGCATATCTTTGGCTTGTGCAATATTATCAATGATACTTTATGATGTGGCAGGATCACAAACGGGGAACCCCTGTCAGACGCCATGTCAAATAAAGTTGCCATGTGGGACGTCTGAGCCTGGACTCCTTTGCTCGGCCACACTCCCTTCGAGTCGAGATATCGAGGTCGAAGTCGAGCTCTGCCGCTCCTTCGCCCGGTCGTGCTCCCTCCGGGTCGAGACGTCGAGGTCGAAGTCGAGCTCCGCCGCTCCTTCGCCTGGCCGCGCTCCCTTAGGATCGAGATGCTGAGGCCGAAGTCAAGTTCCACCGCTCCTTCGCCCGGCTGTGCTCCCTTCGGGTTGAGACACCGAGGTCGAAGTCGAGCTTCGCCGCTCCTTTGCCCGGTCGCGCTCCCTTCGGGTTGAGATGCTAAGGCCAAAGTCGAGCTCCACCTCACCTTGGACGAAGAGATCTGCGGCTAAAGGAGGCCACCGCTCTCCCTAGACGATGGCCTGACCCTCGAGGACTGTGAAAAGATGCCTGCCAGGCCGCATGATGATCCAAGCTGCCACTTACACCAAAATAGAAGGAATCCTCCGGTCAAGGCTCTGCATTCTCCACCAACCGGCTGCACCCTCCAGAATTGGAAGTCAACCAGTGGATCCGGACCCAGGAGACGGTGGCCCGTCGATCGAGGCTCTGCTATGTTACCCAAAAGGGAGCGACCAGAAGGAATGTCAGTGTGAACGGTAGCTTCCAGGCCCCCAAAATGGAAAGGCAACCCGTCCACGACACAAAACATCGCCGCACATACCCATAGGCATGGGAAAGATCCCGAGGTAAGCAGCACGCAACACCCCCAGCTAAAAGGGGGGCTCTCAGATTCAAATAAGGTAACACACTCAAAAAACACACATTCAAGCTAAGATTCAGAGGAGTGAGGTCCAATGAGCAAGAAGGGGGCAGCGCACAGGGAAACAATGCTCGAGGCTACCACGAAACCCCCAGGAGGGGTCTAAATAGAAACAGCCACCCAATTCGAGCTCTCCTTTACTGCCTATCCCACACTCTGTGCTCGGCCCGCTCGTGCCCTTTCACTTCATCAATTCTCCTCCAAGCATGGAGTCCACTCTCGGGGCTCGACCAGGAGGATCTGTTCTCCTGGATCGTTACTGACTTGACCGTTGAAGTGCCCCCGCCGGAATCCTCGGCCCGGGTCACTAACTCTATTTTGCAGGTCCGGGCGATCGAGCAGGCTCCTGAGTGGTTGGAGCGATTGGGGCGCTTGCCGACCTCGACCTCAGCTACAGGCCACGACGATCTTGGCGGCAATAGATTGGCATGCCAGGAAGGGGGGCAGGATGCATTTTGATCCGACCCAGTCCCCTTGCAAGTAGTCCACCAGGAGGATGGTGACGACGCGAGCGAGGAAAGTCTCCACCAGCCATGCGGGAGATCCCCCTTCTCGTGGGGACCTGCATAGCCCAGAAGGGGAGCTTCCCCTCCAGCTCAACCACCTCTGGCAGAAATCCAGCTGGCCACACTCACCCAGCAGATGCAGATTCTTACTACAGTAGTGCACCATCTCTAGCACCAACACTGTTCCTTGGCTACCCACCAGCAGCCAGGGACTCTCGCGGCCCATGTCGCAGCACCCCACGATAGCTTGCGTTCCTTCCAAGGAAGGCCTTCACAGCCGTAGGCCACCATCGATCGCTGGGAAAGCCACCAGACACCGGTGAAGAGACAACGGGCCGGATCTGCCGATTGGGAGAATCGATCCTCGACCCTTGAGCGGGTAATAGCTAGAGCCTGCCGAGGTCGAAAAGGCAAAATCCCCCATCTTGGACACCGTCTTATGTCACCTTCTCTGGCTCCTTCAGCCTCCATAGAGGGTTCTACTGACGAGGCCATCAGGCGCATGGCGGAGAAGTGCATGGAGGAGCATGAGCACAAGCTGGCGAAACTATCCTGCCGGTTCATAAATCTACAGGGCTCCACCAGCGAGCCAGTGGGCTATGATGCCCGTCCCCCTCTCTCCCAAGAAGTCCAAGAGGAACCGATCCCAGCTCGGTTCCACATGCCACAGGTGGATCCTTACGACGGGACCACCGACCCCCTGGATCATCTTGAGAGCTACAAGGCCCTTATGAGAGTCCAGGGGGCAACCAACACTCTCCTCTGTGTCACCTTCCCTGTTACTCTCCGGAAAGCATCCCGGGTGTGGTTCACCTGCTTGGAGTCGGAGAGCATTAGTTCATTCACTCAGCTGGAGCAAAAGTTCATGGCCTACTTCGATGCCTACCGGAAGGTGCCATGAGAGGCAGACAACCTCTTCTCCATCAGGCAGCAAGACCGCGAGTTCCTACGGGACTATGTGGCCCGTTTCAAGGTTGCCCGTGCTGGAGATCTACAATCTTGATGAGCCAGTCACTATGCTGGCATTGAAGAAAGGACTTTAGGACTTTCCGCTTGACCTACTCTCTTGACAAAAAGCCCCCTAAGACCTATTATGAGCTCCTCCTCCGTGCCCAAAAGTACATCCATAGCGAGGAGGCAAATCGCACGAGGAGGGAACTGGATGGAAGGCCTCTGAAGAAGCCGACTCCCGGGGAGACCTCCGGGATGAGGAAGCCCGGACCAGCCACACCGAACTTCCACCAGGGGTTGAAGCCATGGAGAGACCACATCCTGGAAGGGAGCTTCACTCCTCTCCTTACCCCGAGGGTGAAAATCCTCATGGAGATCGAGGGTGAGCGCTACCTAAGGCGCCCACCTTTGTTGAAGTGGTCAAACGGTCGTGACAAGATGAAGTATTGCCAGTTCTACCACGACCATGGCCATGATACCAAGGAGTGCCACAACCTCAAGAGAAAAATTGAAGAACTCATAAAGAGGGGCTACCTCAGAAGGTTCGTGGGAGGCAGACCCCCAATGGAACCTCAGGCGCTCGTCGCACTCCCTCCAGTCCCTGCCGTCGACAACTGCCTTACCGAGAAGCCAGTGGGGATGATATGCTGGGGAGTCGATCATGCTTCCAAGAAGGCCCGGAGTGGGAGAAATTTTAAGAATGTACTTCCCTTTACGGGGAAAGGGGGGATGAAAATAAAAATGTAAACAATGATGCCGTGGTCGTTGAGATGATGATCGCGAAACATCCTGTAAAATGCATCATGGTTGATAGTGGGAGATCCATAGATGTGCTTTTTTATGATACTTTCTCCATGATGAATCTATCCTCTGCTCGGCTCAAACCCGTGCATTCATCCCTTGTTGGTTTCATGGGTGACTCCATACGAGTCGAAGGTGAGATCACTCTCCCCGTAACTGTCGGAATGCCACCTCGGCAAAGTACCGTCATGATGACCTTCATGGTTGTTAGGCTCTCCTCAGCCTACAACGTGATCCTTGGCTGACCTGGGCTCAACTTGCTCGATGCGATCATTTCCACAAAGTGGCTATTGGTGCAGTTCCTAACTCCTTATGGTGTCGGGGAGATGAGGGGGCACCTCAACCAATCCAACTTTGCCTCCAAACCTTCTCTGGGGCCAAGGCTGCCGAGGACGACCCTAGCACGGATGACCTCAACCAAAGGGTGCAGGACCCTAAAGATGGCCCATCGAGCGCCTACTGTCGTACCCCCTCGGAGCCGACCCGGCGAAGATGGTGCATATCGGGGCGCAGCTGCAAGATGATGAACGAGCCCACCTACTGGAGTTTCTCCGGGCAAACACTGACATGTTCGCCTGGATAGCTACCGACATGCTTGGGATCTCATCAGAGATCATCACTCACAAGCTGAGCATCGACCCAAAGTACCTCCCTGTGCGGCAAAAGAAAAGAAGTTTTGCACTAGAAAGATAAAGTGCGATCAACGAGGAGGTGGATAAACTCCTCGCAGCCGGTTTCATTCGAGAAGTGCAATATCCAAGCTGGTTGGCAAATATGGTTATGTTGAAGAAGAATAATGGGAAGTGGAGGATCTGTGAGGACTACACCGACCTCAACCGAGCCTATACAAAGGATATCTTCCCTCTACCAAAGATCGACCAGCTAGTGGATGCCACCTCAGTGCACCACTTGCTCTCCTTTACGGATGCATTCTCTAGATACAACCAGATCCGGATGCACCCAGAGGATGAGGAGCACACCTCCTTCATCACCGATTGAGGGACGTACTGCTATCGAATGATGCCATTCAGCTTGAGGAATGCTGGTGCTACATATCAGCGCTTGGTTAACAAGGTCTTCAGAGACCAGATCAATAGGAATATGCAAGTCTATGTAGATGACATGCTCGTCATGAGCAAGTCGAGTTCGGACCATGTAGCCGATCTTGCAGAAGCTTTTCAAAATCTTCGGGAGCACAAGATGAAGCTGAACCCGACAAAGTGTGCTTTCGGGGTAGCAGCAGGGAAGTTCCTTGGCTTCATGGTAACCCAAAGAGGAATCGAGGTGAACCCGGAGAAGGTCCAGGCGATCATTGACATGGAGCATCCAAACTCGAAGAAACAGGTCTAGCGCCTGACGGGTCGGATTGTCGCACTGAGCCATTTCATCTTGAGGTCGGCGGATCGCTGCCTTCCCTTTTTCAAGGTGCTGTGCAAGATGAACAACTTCACCTGGACAAAGGAGTGCAAGACAGCCTTCGAGGAGATCAAAGACTTCCTGGCATCACCACCACTGCTCTCCAGGTTGAAGACAGGAGAGGAGCTCCTGCTGTACCTGGCAGTTACCCTGGAGCCGTCAGCTTGGTCCTCATCCACACGGATCAGGATGGATCACAAAAGCTGATGTACTATGCCAGCAAGCTCCTCCGAGATGCCAAGCTACACCCAATCCAAAAAACTCATTTTTGCACTTATCATGTCTGCTCAACATCTCAAGCTATACTTTCAAGTGCATCCGATCGTGGTCTTGACAGACCAGCCCCTGAGGGCTATGCTCAGTCATCCTGACACATTCAGACATTTGGCCAAGTGGGAACTAAAGCTCAGTGAGTTCGATATCACGTACCGACCAGGGTCATCTCAGAAGGCCTAGGTGCTGCCCGACTTCCTGGTCGAGTATGCGAGACTTGCCGAAGAGCTAGAGTAGGCTGCCCTGGAGCACCAAGTGGAGCCCGGAGCCGAGGAGGAACCTGGATCCTCCATGTCGATGGCGCATCCAATGCAGGCGGAAGTGGTGCAGGCCTAATCCTTGCCAATAATGATGGAGTTGTAGCTGAAAGCACACTTCGCTTCGAATTCACTGCGATAAATAACCAGGCAGAGTATGAGGCACTCTTCGTGGGCCTCAAGGTCTTCCACGAGCTGGGTGTATGGAGCTTGAAGGTCTTCACCGACTTCTAACTGGTGGCCAGACAGGTTTCCAGAGAATATGAGGCCAGAGATCCCTAGATGATGAAGTACTTGGAGTAGGTCTGCTCGAGCACGACGGACTTCCGGTGCTTCAGCATCTCTCACATCCCCCGAGATGAGAATGCTTGCACCGATACACTGTTGAGACTCGCGACCTTGCCGGACTTGTCATTAGGGCATGCCTGCATCGAGTACCTCGAAAATCCAAGCTTCGAAGCTCCTATAAAGGTGTAGCAAGTCATCCTGGAGCTGAGCTGGATGGATAGGTACATCAGATACATCACCAAAGGCACCCTGCCGGAAGATCGATCAGAGGCTGGCCTTATCAAGAAGAAGGCCTCGCGGTTCGCCCTCATAGAAGGATAGCTCTACCGCTGATCCTACTCCTACCCACTCTTGAAGTGCTTGAGACCCGCAGAGGAGACCTTCATGCTCCAAGAGATACACGAAGGCCTTTATGGAAACTACGTTGGAGGGAGGACTCTCGCGTACAAGGCCCTCCAACAGGGATAATACTGGGAGACCATGAGGAAGGATGCCTCCGACTTTGTGAAGAGGTGTGATCGATGGCAGCGTCATGCCCACATCTAGCATCAACTGGTAGCGCCACTCTCCCAGCTCTCCGCCCCCTGGCCATTCTCCCAGTGAGGAATGGACATCTTAGGTCCATTTCCCCTAGCATCAGGGCAACGGAAATTCCTAATAGTAGCCATCGACTACTTCACCAAGTGGGTAGAAGCGGAGCCACTAGCATGAATCACGAAAGCCAAGGTCCGCTAGTTCTTTTGGAAGTCGATCATTTACCACTTTGGGCTTCCCCACAACATCATCAACGATAATGGGTGGCAGTTCGACAACCGGGGTTTCGAAGAATTTTGTGCTGAGCTCGGCATCCAGCATTGTTTCACCTTGGTGGCTCACCCCCAGACAATGGAGAAGCCGAGGTGACCAACCGAACCATTCTCCAAGGGCTCAGAACCAGGCTATATCAAGCCAAGGGCAGGTGGGTAGAAAAACTCTCCAGCGTTCTCTGGGCCTAGCACACAACGCCCAGGATGGCAATGGACGAAATACCCTTCAATCTCACGTTCGGCGCAAAAGCTGTTGTCCCGATTGAACTCGACGTACCCATGCTGCGGGTACAATAGTACAGTGAAGCAGAGAATCCGATGTGCCTTCTTCTCAACCTGGACCTCCTTGAGGAAACCAGAGACAAGGCCCGACTACGGATGGTGGCTTACCGATAGCATGTAGTTCGGTACTACAACACGTGAGTAAAGCCGAAGGTCTTCCGCCTAGGTGACCTAGTGCGGCGTCGAGCTGAGGCCTCTCAACCCCGGGAATGTGGCAAGCTCTCGTCGAACTGGGAAGGCCCCTATAAGGTGGTCGAAGCTCTTTCATAGGAAGCCTATTATCTCATAGATCTAGATGGCTCCAGGTTCCCGCGGACGTGAAATGCCTGCAACCTGAGAATATACTATCAGTAGTGTAAGGCCTTTCCCTAATAAAAATAAAGATCCCTTTTTGTGCAAAATACTTTTGCCTTGTAGGGATACAGAAGTTCGGAGCCCAGCTCTCCGGCATTGAAGCCCGGAGCCTAGCTTTCCGGCACTGAAGCTCGGAGCCCAACTCTCCAGCATCAAAGCCCGGATCCCATGATCTCTAACACTTAGACCTGGAGCCCAGCTCCCAGGCACTAAAGCCCAGATCCCACGACCTTCGGCACTCCGACCTGGAGCATAGCTCCCAGGCACCAAAGCCCGGATCCCATGACCTCCGGCACTCAGACTTGGAGCCCAGCTCCCAGTCTCCAAAGCCCAGATCCCATGACCTCTAGCACTCAGACCTAGAGCCCAGCTCCCAGGCACCAAAGTCTAGATCCCACGACCTCCAGCACTCAAGCCCGGAGCCCAGCTCTCCGGCACTGAAGCCTTGGGCCCAGCTCTCTGGCACTCAAAAACTTTCATCCACTTCTGAAACATTCAGAAACAAAGTGGAAGCAACTCGGTGGGTTGAAGGACTTCTCTCTAACTTCATCACATGTCAAAAAAAAAAAAGGAAAAGAGAGAAGAGAAGAAAGGAGTTATGAGCCAAAGTGACTGGAAGAAGTTACTTCATTGAAAGTCAACTATTTAATATAACTATTCCTGGGCCCCTGACATATCAGGCAGCCCAGGTCAAAAACAAAGATATGTACAGTGATAAAGGAACCCTATCCTACTCAAGCGGCCCCTTTCCGGGACTGTGTGGCTATGGGACATCATCCCCCGGGGCCTTAGGCTATGCAGCTCTGGCTTCGGTGACCACCACTAGCGGAGCAGATTTGGAGGCTATGGCCGGCTCATCGACAGTGCCCGAATCCGGGGCCGGCTCCATGTCCAAAGCTTAGGGATATCTAAGGAAGCCTCGACCCTTGTCAGAGATGAAGTCATCCACCCTGGAGCGTAGATACACGAAGCCTTTGTAGAAGGAGTCTGATGCCATCTCATGGAACTCGGTGGCGAACTCCTCTGAGGCCTTATATCTCGCCACGGCCTCCTCAGCTCCCTTCTTTTCCTCGATGGCTTGCTTCTTTGCTACCTCTACCGACTCGGCTGCCACTACTGCCTCTATCTTAGCAGTGATGGCCCTCTTCTCGGCAGCGATTAGCCTCTCCCTTGTCGCATCCAATTCAGCCTGAAGGGATCGAGCACGCCCCTTCTGTCGGACAGCCTTGGCATTGAACTCAGTCAGCCTTTTGTCAGTGGCCATGAGCTCCTCAGCCTTGCTCCTTGACCGGCTTCATTCTTGGTCAAGACTCTCCTAGAGCTCCTTCGAGTGCCTCTAGGCACTTGCGAGTTCCTTTTGAAGCTCCTTGTTCTTCAAGCTGAGCTCCCAGGAGGCGTCATTCTTCTCTCTCAGCTCGGTCTTCAAAGACTTGAGCTCCGCTACTCACTGCCGGTCATTCTTCAACCAGTTCTTACAGTAGTCCTTGATTAGAAGAAGCTCGGCACCGAGCTGCCCCAGATAAAGTATCAGCAACCAATGCAAGAAATAAGGAAGAAATTAAGAAGATGAAGTTACTTATTGAGAAGAGCTGGGGGAATGTATTGCCAATCGCATCCCCCAGCAGCTTTTCGGTTTTCTCCTGCTGGTCGCATGATTGGATTGCAAAATCCATCATGCGCTCCGCCAGCCCCTAGTCCCGGACCAGGGAGACATTTGGTGCTAGTTTGAATGGGACCCAGTGGTAGTCCCTCTCTCTCTTGCTCACCCCAGAAGCGGAGTCCCTACTCCACCAGTAGAAGAGGCTTTGGGGGCATGGTGGGAGCTCGGCGCCCCCTCGGACGGTGCCCCTGGTGCCGACTCTGTTCCTCCTTGCACCTCCTCTTCCTCGACAATAATGACCTCCACGGGAGGAGGAGACATTATGGCAATGGCCGTGGCAGCAGCCCTGGCTCGGATGACCACCTCAGGTTCCAGGGCAAGGGCCGACTCTCGTCGCCTCGGTTGCTCTGGCATGGGCTCAGTAGCCCTCTGGCCCAGCTCGGGCTTCGCATCGACCGCCCTTCTTCCTTGTTCAGGGATGGTCTCGGTCTCTCTCCAGCTCGGCTTAGGTGGCGTGGCGGGAGTAGTCCCCACCGCACTCTCGTTGCGAGCCCTCTTCGAGGGGGACTCGTCAACCACCTCTGATGGAGGCCTCTTCCTGGTGATTGAGAGCAGGTCATCCACTGAGAACTTCATGCCTGCATATAGAAGAAGGGATGTCAGTTCCAAGTTTAGAGAGACAAAGTAAGAGGCACAAGGAGAAAAGTTCAAGCCGAACTCACCCAACTCTCTCGTTGGGTCGACCCCGGCCTCGAAAAGGTTCTGCTCTGACAACAGAACCTCGAGAGAAGGAATCTGGGCAGTGTGAAGCTGCTCGAAGATCTCTCGGTCAGCTACTTTGATTGTGAAGTTTCGGTTAGGGGACCAATCTGGGTCGCTCCAAACCCAGTCGACCTCCTCGACCGTTGCAAAAAAGTACTTACTCTTCTATCCTTTGATGGAAGAGGGGAGTTCAAATTTGATGCCCTTCGGGCGAGAAGAGATAGACCACCACCCCTCCTCGGAATGGTGGCTCTTCAGGATGAAGAAGGCCCTAAACAAGGAAAAACGGGCTACAATCCCCTGAAAATGGCAGAGCACTATGAAGCAAAAAATGTTCCTTATAGCATTCGGGACGAGTTGAGCAGGGACGAGATGGTTGTTGCTCAATACTAAAAGGAAGAAAGGGTGGAAGGGAAACCGAAGTCCCCCTACAAAAGTCTCCTCATAGAAGGCAATCTAGCCTTGGCTATTGGAGGTAACACGGTCCCCTGGTCGAGGGATCAAGAGCCGGATAGAGTGCGAGATGCCATAGGCATCCCGGATGGCCCCCATTTCCTCAGCAAAAATTATCGAAGCAATCCCGCCGGGACCTGTTGATCGAGCAGGTTTGAGGACAAGTTCTGTTGGAAAAGGAAAAGGGGGGCTGGCTCTGGGCTCCCTAATAACTATCCCGCTAGGGGGACGCCTCCTACTAAACTCGAAGCGTACCTCTTCTCCCTCTTTACTGGAGGAAGAAGGTGGCCTCGACCTAGAAGGCCCGCCTCACCTTGGTTGGTTGAGGGATGGAAGTCAGGACCGAAGCAAGACATCTATAGAGATGGAAAAAATGAAGGCTGAGGAAGAAGAGGGTGGCAGATGACTTCCGAGAAGACCCTAAACTTAAAGGGAGATCCTACCCTGCTGTAATGTGAAGAAAGAAAGAGACAAACCTGGTTTCTGGGGGAGTCTAAGATGGCTGGGGGAGAAGAGAAGACTTGGGTACGTTCGCGGGCACGCGAGATTTGAAAGAGCAGATATTTTGAAAAAATCTGCCTTTCATTTCAAAGTGACCCGATGCTAACCATACCGTTACAGCATCTCCATCGATAGATTCGTGCCATGTGTCGACCATCGGCGAGTGGGATGCCCTGCTTCGATTGCAATGCTCTAAATTCTGTGCTAGCAATAACTGCTCCTCGAATGTGGCCATGTGGCTCCTTCGCATTGGCTTGGAGAATCACCTGATGAAGCACCGGCGAACGTGGTCATTATTATACCATATCTTTGCCTTTCCATGTCAGCACCGCAATTACTCCCTTCGACCCGAGCACCGCGCACCAACAGGCCTCGAGAGTGGGAGGCAAATGATGTGGCGAGATCACAGATGTGGAACTCCTATCAGATGCCATGTCAGATAAAGCCACCACGTGGGATGTCTGAGCTCGGACTCCTTCGCCCGATCGCGCTCCCTTCGGATCGAGATGCCGAGGCTGAAGTCAAGCTCTGCCCCTCCTTCGCCCGGCCGCGCTCCCTCCGGGTCGAGATGCCGAGGTCGAAGTCGAGCTCTGCCACTCCTTTGCCCGGCCGAGCTCCCTTCGAGTCGAGATGCCGAGGCCGAAGTCGAGTTCCGGTGCTCCTTCACCTGGCCGTGCTCCCTCTGGGTCGAGATGCCGAGGCCAAAGTCGAGCTCCGTCTCTCCAGATCGGCCCCACCTCGGACGAAGAGATCTATGGCTGAAGGAGGCCATCACTCTACCTGGATGATGGCCTGACCCCCGAGGACTATGAAAAGATGCCTGCTAGGCCGCGATGTTGATCCAAGCTACCACTTACACCAAAATGGAAGGAATCCTCCGATCGAGGCTCTGCATTCTCCACCAACTAGCTGCACCCTCCAAAATTGGAAGTCAACTAGTGGATTCAGACCCAGGAGGTGGCGGCCCATCGATCGAGCCTCTGCGATGTTATCCAAAGGGGAGCGACCAGAAGGAATGTCAGTATGAACGATAGCTTCCATGCCCCCAAAATGGAAAGACAACTCATCCACGGCATGAAACATCGCCGCACGTGCCCATAGGCATGAAAAAGATCTCGAGGTAAGCGGCGCGCAACACCCACAGCTAAAAGGGGGGCTCTCGATTCAAACAAGGTAACACACTCAAAAAACACACATTTCATGCTAAGATTCAGAGGAGTGAGGTCCAACGAGCAAGAGGGGGCAGCGCATAGGAAAACAATGCTCGAGGGTACCGCAAAACCCCCAGGAGGGGTCTAGATGGACACAGCCACCCAGTTCGAGTTCTTCTTTGCTGCCTATCCCACACTCTGTGCTCGGCCCGCTCGCGCCCTTTCACTTCATCAATTCTCCTCCTAGCATGAAGTCCACTCTTGGGGCTCGACCAGGAGGATCTATTTTCCTGGATTGTTACTGACTTGACCGTCAGAGTGCCCCCACCGGAATTCCCGGCCCGGGTCACTAACTCTATTTTGCAGGTCCGGGCAACCGAGTAGGTTCTAGCGGTTGGAGCGATTAGGGCACTTGCCGACCTCGACCTCAGCTACAGGCCACGACGATCTTGGCGGCAACACTTTCATTTGTACAATGCTAATCAAAATAAATTTTAATTAGAATATCAATGTTGAGAAGAGAATGAAATTATCTCAAACAAATTTTATCAACTTTTTCTTCCTATTATAAAAATTGAGCTTTGAAACATCAATTGAACACCTTTTTTGATTGCTGACAAAAAGGGGAAGAATGTTTGAAGTTGCATGAAAAAGAATGAAAGATAAAGAGAGAATAAATATGAAAGAAAAAGGGGGAGAATGTAATTAAGGGGGAGAGAGAAAAATTGACTTTAGTTCTTGCTCTATGCTTTCAAAATTGGCACACATTTCTTGAAGATCTTAAAGCATTAACTCTAATATTTATCAACTCTGATACATGTCTGAAACTTTGCAAAATTGAGCTTTGATACCTTGCATACCTTAATAGCTCTGATACTTTGTGAATGTGCTAGCCTTAACACTCTGATACATATAAAAGCACTGATACTGTATAGTCTTTCTTTTCACAAAAAGCTCTGATACTTGCAAATATAATTAGCTTTGATACATGTTAATACTCACTTTCAAATTCAGTCATACATGTAATTGTAAAGAATTTTTTCATGTCCAGTATTTTGTCATCATCAAAAAGGGAGAGATTGTTGACCCCATAAATGATTTTGATGATAACCAAACACTGGAGCATGCATTTATTTTACTAACAACTCTTCAAGTGTTTTACAAGTTTTTGTAGAATGAATTCATTGCTTAATTTCAACTCCTACATTCCTAGTTTTGAAATGAGTTGTGTTGTAAGTGATTCATATAAAGAAGAACCCAAAGAAAAAGTTAAGTAAAAATCATAAAAATGGATTACTTCTAGATGTGTTTCAAGCTTAAGTTTCTTAGAAATTTGGTTAGATAAGTTTGAAGGCATCTTGAGATTTAGAAGACTTGTTGGATGATTTCTGGATAGAAATTGATACTTCACTGAAGATTTTATCCGAGCTGACTCAGAGAAGAGAGCCGACTCTGGCACATGGCATGCATGAAGATTTTTGGCATGTAGATATCCGAGCCGACTTTAAGGGATCCGAGCTGACTCATCCTGAGTACAACTTTCTGAATCAGACAGGCGAGCTGAACCAAAGGGAGTCCAAGCTGACTCTATCATTTAGTCAGACATCTGAGCCGACTCTTCAGAGATTCGAGCTGACTCTTCCAGAGTCTAGGAAAAGAGCTCTAAGAACTACAACCAACTGAGCCGACTCTAAATAGAAAGAGCCGACTCTTCCAGACTATATTTTTGATGACCTGAGGATCCGAGTCGACTAGAATCAAGGCAAGCTGACTCTTTCAGGGTGAGGAATCAAAACACTATGCAACCGAGCCGACTAGATTGAAGAGAGTCGACTCAACCAGAACTACTCCGAGGATCCGAGCCGACTTGAGTAATACGAGCCGACTCGAAGGTCGATTTCAGACTTATAACGGCTTGTTCCAGAATTTGCAATTTGAATCCAAAAAGTGCTCCAACGGTCAAATATCACATCCCAATGGTCTACAATGACTAAAATCATCTAAGAAGAGTACAAGACTATTTGAGGGATTTGAACTACTTTAAATAAGAGAAAATGAGTAAATGCTAAATTGAATATCCAAGCTACCCTGTAAGCCAAGGCAAGAGCATTCAAGACAGTCTTCAAGCCTTCACCAACTACCAACCAAAGCTTGAAGCATTTATTGAAGAAGTTGAAGAAGCCAACCAAGTGCATCAAAGTGCAATCAATTAGGCTTCTCTTGAGCTACATCGGCAACCATCCGACAAAATTTGTTTGTCATTCTGTTGCTTTCTTTTTACAATTCTCTTTTGAATTGTTGGATTATTGGTGAGTCCAGTTTAAAAACCAAATAGGTTCTTGGTTAGCCTATGTTAAAACCAAGTGTTAGGTTCTTAGTGATCTTGGTAAAACCAAGTGTTGGGTTTCTTTGGTGAGCCCGGTTTAAAAACTAAAGTGTAGAGATTTGGATTGTGAGCTTGTTAAAATAATCCGACTGTATTCCAGTGGGACTCTGACAAGTGGCTTGGTGCCATGAAATCTGAAATGGACTCCATGTATTCCAATCAGGTTTGGACCATGGTAGATCCACCTGAAGGAATTAACCCGATAGGGTGTAAATGGGTCTTCAAGAAGAAGATTGGAGCAGATGGTCAAGTTGAGACATATAAGGCTAGGCTGGTAGCAAAAGGTTTTAGACAAAAACATGGTGTAGACTATGATGAAACCTTTTTTCCAGTAGCCATGCTCAAGTCCATTCGGATACTGCTTGTCCTAGCAGCATACCATGATTATGAGATCTGGCAAATGGATGTAAAGACTACTTTCTTCAATGAAAACCTTGAGAAAGAAGTCTATATATCATAGCCAGAGGGGTTTGTCTCAAGTGGGAGACCAAACCAGGTATGCAAGTTAAAGAAGTCCATTTATGGACTTAAGCAAGCATCAAGGAGTTGGAACATCCATTTTGATGAAATAATCAAAGGATTTGGTTTTATCAAAAATGTGGATGAACCATCTATGTATAAGAAGACAAGTGGGAGTGCCATTGTTTTCTTAGTTTTGTATGTGGATGACATACTGATCATTGGGAATGATATCCTAATGTTGCAATTGGTTAAAACTTGACTATCATCAAAGTTTTCCATGAAGGATTTGAGAAAACCATCCTATATACTAGGTATAAGGATCTATAGAGATAGATCCAAGAGGATGCTGGGCTTATCCCAATCTAGGTACATTGACGTATTATTGAAGAGATTCAACATGGATGGAAGTAAGAAAGGTTACTTGCCAATGAGTCAAGGCATACAATCTCTAAGAAGATGTCTCCTAAGACATCAGAAGAAAGAGAGAGGATAGCTATGATTCCTTATGCTTCGGCTGTAGGATCGATTATGTATGCCATGTTATATACCAGGCCCGATGTTGCTTATGCCTTGGGCATAGTGAGCAGGTTTCAGGCAATCCAGGAGAGGATCATTGGAAAGCTATGAAAAATATTCTTAAGTACCTGAGAAGGACTAAAGATATTTTTCAAGAATATCTAGGATCTGAGTTGAAACTAGAAGGCTATACAGATTCTAGTTTTTCAATCAGATCCAGATGATAGCAAATCCACATCGGGGTATGTCTTCATCCCGAATGGTGGTGCAGTAGTTGGAAGAGTACCAAGCAGTCTACAGTAGCTGACTCAGTTACTGAGGCAGAGTACATAGCTGCTAGTGAAGCTGCAAAGGAAGCTGTCTGGATGAAGAAATTCATCATGAAATTGTGCGTGGTTCCTAATATACAATAGCCAGTGCCATTATACTATGATAACACTGGAGCTATTGCACAAGCTAAGGAACCAAGGTCTCATTACAAGTCCAAGCACATTCTAAGACGGTTTCACCTTATTCGAGAGATTATAGAAAGACAAGATGTTGTCGTCAAACGAGTTGACACAAAGAACAATATAGCAGACCCATTCACTAAAGCGTTGCCAAGCAGCAGTTAGATCGGCACTTGGATTGTATGGGCATAAAGTATAAGGGCGATTGGCTTTAGTACAAGTAGGAGTTTGATAGAAAAATGCCCTAAGAGCCAATCATTATTTGGGCCTTTTTTTTGTAAACTTCCAATTCATGCATGACATCATTATTTATAATAAAGGCATTTGATTCATCATATACTGCTGTGTCATATTTTTGACTATGATGAATCCCATAGAGTAGCGCAATGGAATTTGGGTTATGATAAAATAACAGTGAGACCTAATTCTTATAAATCTTAATCTATAATGTTCATAGTCATTGGACCATCGATTTGGGGATCGATGAATCCAGTAAGACTAGCTTATCCTATGTATGCTCAGTTGATGAGGGTGGTTGGTCTCACAGCCACTTGTTTAGAGATACTAATACAAGGATAAGGGTGCTCATTAGATTATGAATGAGTACACTGAACACCATACCGGGACTATCTTATGGAAGTCTTACTCCTTGTCAAAAGATAGGTCCCAGAGTAGAAGTTGTGCATGTGATCTTCAGACCTGAGGTCACCATGGTTCCTTGTGCACACTAAGCCATACTTTGGTTCATACTCATTCATGGCATTGCGACATGTACGGGGTGTTCTGGGTATGGTGGAAGGTGTACGAAGGATGTGGGTGGACCAACAAGGAATTGATCAATCATGGTAAGAGGATATGTTATCCCATGTAATCTCTTCGATGAGTGACTCAAGGAATCTTTGTAAAGTAGGATGAGATTAGAAGTGGCTTCTAATCAGTCATCAGCTGAGTCCTCATGATCGAGCTGAGATTTGATATGATTAAGTGTTAGGGTTTGACATTTATCCATACCCATCACTTAATCGGGATAATGGGAGATCAAAAGATTGAATTGCACGGTAACTTACTACTGAAGGATATTTTGATAATTTTCACCAAATTCCTCATCTTCCGAGTAGGCATGACATGTTGCTAGACGTCAATCTTGTCTTGTGGATTTTCATGAACTAATTGGATTAGTTTCATGAGTCAATTTGATGTGTGATTCGAATTGGACAATTAGGTGAGCCGATTTGACCTAATTAGGTCAATCGGGTTCGATCGTATCGAATCGGCAAACCTAAACCTACTGCTGGCTAGATGTGGAACCCAATAGGTCATACACAATAGAGAGTAGGCCAAGAAACTACTCATGGTTTAATTAGGGTCATGGGATCCTAATTGGTTAGCCAGATTGCATATTAGCATATGTAGGCTATCCCAATTCCTAACCCAATTAGAATGGGTCCGGTTGCTTGCTAATTGGGCTAACCTAATTTACAGAAACCTAAATTAGGTTGAGTCCTAAGTGGGGATAGCCAAATCAGAGCTTGATCTGATTTTATTTTGGACTTTTGGATGTTTTATTGAAGAGTCCATTTGAGTTGTGACTCTAGATGCCAAAATGACACCTTGGTATTCAAAAAGGCCTATAAGAGTCGGTAGTCCTCTGATCTAAAATATTTTTATATGGATGGAAAGAGGATTTAATTCTCTTTCTTTTGACACCCATATTGCATATTCTTTAACTAGTCAAAGGTTGCATAGGGTGTAGATAAAGTTGACCACAACATAAAGGGTTTCTTGGCGCCTCTTGGCGCGCGCGAGAAATGAAGGTGTGCACAGAAGGACAAAAGTCCTTCTATAGATAAAACACTTGAGTGTTTCATTTTAGTGGGCACCTTCTCATCTTATCCCATGCCTCTTAGATATGTTTGACCGGTCAAGGCTTTTTGAAAGGATGTGAAAAATGGATGGAAGCAAAAGCGCGCATGAAGAGACGCGTCTCTTCATGTGGCCTAACCCTGAAGCAGAGTCCTTCTGCTTTCAGGACTCTTCATTTCTCTAGTGTTTGGAAATTGAAGGACCTCTTGGCTTCCCAGGGATCGGTACTTGCCATGTGGCAAGTCATATATTGTCTAAGAAAATGGACGAATGCCAATATATCTTTTGGTGCATGAGAAGACATATTGGATATGATTTTTCAGTCTTGAAAAATCATATCTGATAACCTGTTGGAGGACATATCACATGCCCCTCTTAAAACTATAAATAGGGGTGGTGATATGAGTTTCAGATCTTTTTCTTTTCACCGTAAAAAGATATTCTGAGTGTTCTTCTACTTCTCTCTCCCTCCTTCTTACTTTAGGACAAGACTTATCTTGTTAAGACAAGGTCTTTTCTACTAGGACAAGGCTTAGTTTTAGGACATAAGCCTAAGAGATCCTAGAGGAGGGTTGTCCTAAAACCAAGAGTGGTTTAGGATTGTGTCCAGAGAGCCCTATAGTAGGACAGGGTGTCCTATAGTGGTCAAAGATCAAAAGGTTGATAAAAGAGTCCTGTTGAAGCAAGCAACCCCGGTAGGGATTCTTCCTTGGTACCATTCTCGTGTGGATCACTATTGGAGGGCTTGCACTTGTGAGCCTCGTGGAAAAGATTGGATTTCAGCGATCCAGGTATGTATTCTGACTTCATTTATGTTTCGTTGATTGGTATTGCATAAGGGGTTCCTAGGAATTAGGGTTTTCTAGCCATATTAGGGTTTCAGTCTTAGAATTTTGTTTTGAAATTCACTTCCGAATGCTGCATGATTCCTGGCACCTAAGAGGAGAATTTCCATCAGTGGTATCAGAGCCCTCTTTGTGGCATACCAATTATGAATCATTTTTGAAGTTCATGATTTCCACATATCAAGTCGACCCAACTAGTGATCGAGCCGACTCGAACCCTGTCATGTCGACTCTACCAGAATCTTGTGATTAATATGTTAGATTTCTGGTTTCTTCATGAAAAGGCATGTTAATGCATTGATATAAAATTTTGCATATTAGGGTAATATGTTTAATTTCTATTTTTCATGAAATGCATGTTATCATTTCAAGTATAAAATTATGCATGTTGATTGAACCAAGTAACTGCTCTGGATTGGGGTTGCCATAGTCGTCCGGTCATAGGAGTAAAGTAGGGTGTAAAAAGCCCACTATGTCCATTCTATGGGTTTCCTATGGCGTGTAGGGGTGCAACTTTGTGGTAATTCCCATGAGTGAGTGAGGTGAATAGTATTTTACATTAATCATGTCATGTTTTGCATATTAGGGTAATATGCTTGTTGTCATGTAATGCTTTGCATATTAGGGTAATATGCGTGTTATCATGCAATGCATATTAGGGTAATATGCTTGTTATCATGTAATGCTTTGCATATTAGGGTAATATACTTGATGACGTGAATGTTCTGCATATGTTAGAGTTATATGCAATATGTTTATATTTGTTATAAACATAGTCATCATGTTTAAGTTTATACTTGTAGTTATAAATGTAATTATCATGATAGTATTTGGAATGTATTTTTGAGACCATCAAAGCCCTCATAAAAATCATATTTAGTCATAGTAAAAAACTTAGTCATGATGCAAAACCGATAAGATTTTGATCAGCCGATTGGTGTCTAGGGAAGTGGTTCTGGGAAGGTAAAGGGATTGAGGTTTATTAATTAGTTCTGTTGTCTAACCTGGCCAGTTTAATTGGTGTCTAAGGAAAGCAACGGGGGACCCCCTCAGCCCTTCTACTTACCTGGCCAATTTGGTCATATCTTAACCTTAACTTGAGAATGCTAATTGATTATGTATACTATAATTTGCCTTCCTTCATGCTAAGTCAAATTAATATCAAAACTATAGTAGGTTTGTTGTGTAACATAAGATCTACTCTAGGGTTTGATATGAAATTTGTATTGGTGCACTTATTTATGGCATGGTTGAAATTGTTGCTTTGTTGTGTAACACAAGGACAACAATTTTTAATTATAGCTATATAGAAATGAAGGGTTTGACTAAATTAAGACATTATAGTTTGTTGTGTAACACAAGACTATAAGTATCTTAGAGGCAAAGATAATTGTTGAGAATTGCATGGGTTGTAATTGGAAAGTAAGTCCTACCTTTGAACTTATTAGTGTTTGTTGTGTAACACAAGGCACTAATGAGGAATTAGGATCTCAACCCCACTAAGAAAATCGGAAAGGTAGAACGCTTACCATAGTTGAGGGTTATGATATTTGAAGAAAATAGTGAGAGACATAATTAGATAGAAAGTCCTTATCCAATTATGGATGTCATCTTGAGTGGTCTACTGATATTGTTCTTTAATTAAATATAGGATATTTATTTTTATGGCTTCAAATTTATCATTGCATGGCATCTTGGATGCTAATAAGTTAACCAATTCAAACTATGTGGACTGGTTGAGGAAGAAGGCTGATGGAGCCTGTTCCCATTGTAGCATGTTTGGGTATTGGAAGAAGGATTGCAAGACTTGTCTTGCAAATGTGAAGCTAGATGCAAGTAGTGCATCTAGGGGTTTTGTACATGATACAAACCAATTTATCATTGAGTGAATCTATTTCTAATTCATGGGTATTGGATACCGCATGTGGGTCATATATTTGTAAATCTTTACAAGGACTTCACAGAATTAGAAATTTGAAGAAAGGTGACTTCAAATTATATGGGGCAAGTGGAGAACCCATATATGTTGAAGTTGTGGGCACCTATCTTCTGTTATTACCTTCGGATAATATCATAAGGTTGGAAGAATGCTACTATGTGCCAAATATTGTAAGAAACATTATTTTAATATCCTTGTTGTTACAACAAGGATATGAAATAAGTGTAAAGAGCAGTGGCTGCTCTATTCTTCATAATAATACAATATTTGGGCATGGTTGCTTTTTGAATGGTCTTCTAACTTTAGTATTCAATGATGAAATACTTCTTGTAGATTATCATAAGAAGAGAAAAAGAGATAATATCAATGTCACATATCTTTGGTATTGCCGGTTAGGTCATATCAGTGAGTCAAGTATAAACAAGTTAGTCAAAGAGGATTACTTTGACCCTGATGATTTTCAATCATTAGAAACTTGTGAGTCTTGCCTCAAAGAGAAAATGACCAAGTCTCCATTCACTAGATATGGAAAAAGGGCAACTGAATTGTTAGGTCTTGTACATACTGATGTATGTGGACCTATGCAACTCAGGCCAAAGGAGGATATTTTTATTTCATCACTTTTATTGATGATTTATCAAGGTTCGATTATGTGTATCTTATAAAATATAAGTCCGAAGCTTTTGATAAGTTTAAAGAATATCAGAGTATGGTTGAAAGACAAACTGGACTTAGTATTAAAGAATATCAGAGTATGGTTGAAAGACAAGTCCGAAGCTTTTGATAAGTTTAAAGAATATCAGAGTATGGTTGAAAGACAAACTGGACTTAGTATTAAAGCTCTTCGGTCTGATCGAGGAGGGGAATACTTGTTTAGTGAGTTTTTGAACCATCTCAAGGACAAGGCATTATTTCTGAATGGACCCCTCCTTATACATCCTAGTTAAATGGAATGGCAGAAAGGAGAAATCACACCTTGTTGGACATGGTGAGGTCCATGATGAGCTTCACAGATCTTCCCATTTCCTTCTGGGGACATGCCTTGGAGACTGCTGCATATATATTAAACAGGGTTCCATCTAAGTCAGTAAGTAGCACTCCATTTGAGTTATGGAATGGTAAAAGACCAAGTCTTAAGTACTTAAAGATTTAGGGTTGCCATGCTTATGTCAAGAATAACTTTGGACATAAGTTAAGTACTAGGGTTGACAAGTGTAGGTTTGTTGGTTACCCGAAAGAAGGTAAGGGATATACCTCTTTTATAGTGCTACTGAACAAAAGATAATTGTCAGTAAGCATGCTACATTCTTGGAACAAGAGTTAATCCAAGAAGGATGTAGTGATTCTTCACTTGAGTTGTGTGAAGAACATAACCAACAAACCGATGAGCCTTCAAGTAAAGTTCCTCAACCAGAGGTTCTTGTGGATCAAGAACAGCCACAATACACACCTCCTTTCCGAAGGTCAGAGAGGGTGCGAGGAGCACCTCTTAGAAATGGCTTTGTCATCAGGGATGACAATGAAGCCAGTATCATACAGGATGATGATCCTGTGACCTATTCGAAAGCTGTCAAGAGTAGGGACTCTGACAAGTGGCTTGGTGCCATGATATCTGAAATGGACTCCATGTATTCCAATCAAGTTTGGACCTTGGTAGATCCACCTGAAGGAATTAACCCGATAGGATGTAAATGGGTCTTCAAGAAGAAGATTAGAGCAGATGGTCAAGTTGAGACCTATAAGGCTATGCTGGTAGCAAAAGGTTTTAGATAAAAAACATGGTGTAGACTATGATGAAACCTTTTTTCCAGTAGCCATGCTCAAGTCCATTTAGATACTGCTTGCCATAGCAGCATACCATGATTATAAGATCTAGTAAATGATGTAAAGACTGCTTTTCTCAATGAAAACCTTGAGGAAGAAGTCTATATGTCACAGCCAGAGAGGTTTGTCTCAAGTGGGAGACCAAACCAGGTATGCAAGTTAAAGAAGTCCATTTATGGACTTAAGCAAGCATCAAGGAGTTGGAACATCCATTTTGATGAAACAATTAAAGGATTTGGTTTTATCAAAAATGTGGATGAACCATGTGTGTATAAGAAGACAAGTGGGAGTGCCATTGTTTTCTTAATTTTGTATGTGGATGACATACTGATCATTGGGAATGATATCCTAATGTTGAAATTGGTTAAAACTTGGCTATCATCAAAGTTTTCCATGAAGGATTTGGGAGAACCATCCTATATACTAGGTATAAGGATCTATAGAGATAGATCCAAGAGGATGCTGGGCTTATCCCAATCTAGGTACATTTACTTAGTATTGAAGAGATTCAACATGGATGGAAGTAAGAAATGTTACTTGCCAATGAGTCAAGGCATACAACTCTCTAAGAAGATGTCTCCTAAGACATCAGAAGAAAGAGAGAGGATAGCTATGATTCCTTATGCTTCGGCTGTAGGATCGATTATGTATGCCATGTTATATACCAGGCCCGATGTTGCTTATGCCTTGGGCATAGTGAGCAGGTTTCAGGCAATCCAGGAGAGGATCATTGGAAAGCTATGAAAAATATTCTTAAGTACCTGAGAAGGACTAAAGATATTTTTCAAGAATATCTAGGATCTGAGTTGAAACTAGAAGGCTATACAGATTCTAGTTTTTCAATCAGATCCAGATGATAGCAAATCCACATCGGGGTATGTCTTCATCCCGAATGGTGGTGCAGTGAGTTGGAAGAGTACCAAGCAGTCTACAGTAGCTGACTCAGTTACTGAGGCAGAGTACATAGCTGCTAATGAAGTTGCAAAGGAAGCTGTCTGGATGAAGAAATTCATCATGAAATTGGGCGTGGTTTCTAATGTACAATAGCCAGTGCCATTATACTATGACAACACTGGGGCTGTTGCACAAGCTAAGGAACTAAGGTCTCATCACAAGTCCAAGCACATTCTAAGATGGTTTCACCTTATTCTAGAGATTATAGAAAGACAAGATGTTGTCGTCAAACGAGTTGACACAAAGAATAATATAGCAGACCCATTCACTAAAGCATTAGCCAAGCAATAGTTAGATCGCCACTTGGATTTTATGGGCATAAAGTATAAAGATGATTGGCTTTAGTGCAAGTGGGAGTTTGATAGAAAAATGCCCTAAGAGCCAATCATTGTTTGGGCCTTTTTTTTGTAAACTTCCAACTCATGCTGACATCATTATTTATAATAAAGGCATTTGATTCATCATATACTACTGTGTCATATTTTTGACTATGATGAACCCCACAGAGTAGGGCAATGAAATTAGGGTTATGATAAAATAACAGTGAGACCTAATTCCTATAAACCCTAATCTAGAATGTTCCTAGTCATTAGACCATCGATTCGGGGATCGATGAATCTAGTAAGACTAGCTTATCCTATGTATGCTCAGTTGATGAGGGTGGTTGGTCTCACAGCCACTTGTGTAGAGACACTAATACAAGGATAAGGGTGCTCAATAGATTATGAGTACACTGAACACCATACCGGGACTATCTTATGGAAGTCTTACTCCTTGTCAAAAGATAGGTCCTAGAGTAGAAGTTGTGTATGTGATCTTCAGACTTGAGGTCACCATGGTTCCTTGTGTGTGCCATACTTTGGTTCATACTCATTCATGGCATTGCGACATGTACGGGGGATGGTGGAAGGTGTACGAAGGATGTGAGTGGACCAACAAGTAATTGATCAATCCTGGTAAGAGGATATGTTATCCTATGTAATCTCTTTGATGAGTGACTCATGGAATCTTTGCAAAGTGGGATGAGATTAGAAGTGGCTTCTAATTTGTCATCGGCTGAGTCCTCATGATCGAGCTGAGATTCGATATGATTAAGTATTAGGGTTTGACATTTATCCATACCCATCACTTAATCGTGATAATGGAAGATCAAAAGATTGAATTGCACGGTAACTTACTACTGAAGGATATTTTGATAATTTTCATGAAATTTCTCATCTTCCGAGTAGGCATGACATGTTGCTAGACGTCAATCTTGTCTTGTGGGTTTTTATGAACTAATTGGATTGGTTTCATGAGTCAATTCGATGTGTGATTCGAATTGGACAATTAGGTGAGCCGATTTGACCTAATTAGGTCAATCGGGTTCGATCGTATCAAATCGGCTCAAACCTAAAATTAGTTTCAGATCTTTTTCTTTTCACCGTAAAAAGATTTTTTGAGTGTTCTTCCACTTCTCTCTCCCTCCTTCTTACTTTAGGACAAGACTTGTCTTATTAAGACAAGGTCTTTTCTACTAGGACAAGGCTTAGTTTTAGGACATAAGCCTAAGGGGTTCTAGAGGAGGGTTGTCCTAAAATCAAGAATAGTTTATGATTGTGTCCAGAGAGCCCTACAGTAGGATAGGGTATCCTACACAAAAGGCTGACAAAAAGTCCTGTTGAAGCAAGCAACCCCGGTAGGGATTCTTTCTTGGTACCATTCTCATGTGGATCACTGTTGGAGGGCTTGACCTTATGAGCCTCATGGAAAAGATTGGATTTCAGCGATCCAGGTATGTATTCTGACTTCATTTATGTTTCGTTGATTGGTATTGCATAAGGGGTTCCTGGGAATTAGGGTTTTCTTGCCATATTAGGGTTTCATGCTTAGAATTTTGTTTTGAAATTCACTTCTGCATACTGCATGATTCCCGGCACCTAAGAGGAGAATTCTCATCATCTGGATAGCGACTGCTCAAGGCATATGACGGGTTATAAAGAGCAATTCATCACCTTTCAAATGAAAGGAGGATTGGTAACTTTTGAAGATAATGGCAAGGAGAAAATAATCGGAATTGGTAAGATCAAAATAACCCCTTCTATTTTCATTGAAAATGATTAGTAGACAAATTGAATTATTTAAGGGTGATAAAGAGCATAATTTGTTTAGTATTAGTCAATTGTGTGATAAAGGCTTCAAGGTTATCTTTGAATTATCTATGTATATAGTAACTTACTCACTTGATTCTAGCACCATACTTATTGGACATAGACTTGGAAATATATATGTTGTAGATCTGAATGATCTAGCCATGACTAGTAATACAAGTCTAGTAGTAATGAATGCTAAAACCAAGGAGTCTAGCTTACTTTGGCATAGATGTTTAGGTCATGCTAGCATATATACAATTGCCTAATTAATTTCCAAGAATTTAGTTAGAGGTTTATTCAAATTCAAAGATGATTTTGAACATGTTTGCGATGCTTGTCAAATGGGTAAACAAACTAAGGGAAATTTTAAATCTAAAAGTATGGTTTCAACCTCTAGACCCCTTAAGCTACTTCACATGAATTTATTTGGATCAACTAGGACCACAAGCCTAGGTGGTATGAAATACGCACTTGTGATAGTAGATGATTTTTCTAGATTTATATTGGTCTTGTTTATTGCACATAAAGATGAAACTTTCAAAGCTTTTCAAAAATTTTACAAGAAAGTTTCAAACAAGAAAAATCTTTCAATTATATCTATTAGAAGTGATTACGACACGGAATTTGAAAATCAATTTTTTGATAATTATTGCATAGAAAATGGTATTGATCACAACTTCTCCGTTCCTAGAACACCATAACAAAATGGTGTTATAGAGAGAAAGAATAGGACTTTGGAAGAGATGGCCGAACAATGCTATGCGAAGGCAATCTTCTAAGGTACTTTTAGGCAGAAACGGTGAACACTGCTTACTATATTTTAAACCGTGTTTTAATAAGACCAATTTTAAAGAAAACCCCTTATGAGCTTCGGAATGAAAAGAAACTAAATATTAATTACTTTCATATTTTTGGTTATAAATGCTTTGTGTTAAATAATGGAAAGGATAACCTAGAAAAATTTGATGCAAAATCTGATGAAGCTATATTTCTGGGTTATTCAATTAGCAAAGCATATAGGGTGTTTAATAAGAGAACACTAACCGTAGAAGAATCAGTCCATGTCATTTTTGATGAAGCTAACACCTCACCTTCAAAGAAAGAAGAGTGTATAGATAATGATGCAGGTACACTTGAAAAAGAAATGGAGGATATGAGCTTAAAAGACAAGCCAACACAAGAAGGAGAAGAAGTGGTAAGTAAAGATCATGATAATCTATCAAGGAAATGGAGGTATGTAACTTCACACCCAAGAGATTTAATTATTGGTGATCCTTCTCAAGGTATTATTAGGACTAGGTCATCACATAGAGAAGCACATGACTACCTAGCATTTGTATCACAAATAGAGCCACATAGTTTAGAAGAAGCTAAAAATGATCCTAATTGGATTATGACCATGCATGAAGAACTTAATCAATTTAAGAGGAACAATGTATGGACATTAGTAAATAGACCATCAGACCATCCTATCATAGGAACTAAATGGGTTTATAAAAATAAACTAGATGAAAAGAAAATATTATTAGAAACAAAGCTAGATAAGTGGCTAAAAGATATAATCAAGAGGAAGGAATAGATTTTGATGAAACTTATGCACCCATAGCAAGACTAGAGCCATAAGATTACTACTTGCATTTGATTGCTACATGAATTTCAAACTATTCCAAATGGATGTAAAAAGTGTATTTTTAAATGGTTTTATATCAGAACAAGTGTTTATAGAATAGCCACCAGGTTTTGTAGATCATGCTTTTCCAAATAATATTTTTAAACTTAATAAAGCATTGTATGGACTAAATCAAGCACCTAGAGCCTGGTATGATATATTAAGCAAATTCTTACTTGAAAATAATTTTGTAAGAGGAAATGTAGATAAAACTTTTTTATCAAAAAGAAGGATAATGATATGTTAGTTGTATAAATTTATGTAGATGATATTATATTTGGTGCAACTAATGAGAATCTTTGTAGAGAATTTGCTAAGTTAATGCTGGGAGAATTTGAGATGAGCTTGATGGATGAACTAACCTACTTCCTTGGACTCCAAATAAGCAAACAAAGGATGGAACCTTTATAAACTAAGCAAAGTACATCCAGACCGGCTTTCGGCTTCTGTCTTGCAAATCAAACTATGCAAGATCTTTGGACCCTTTCCTATCATCTTTTTCTAGTTGAGCACCTCTCAAGACCTCATAAAAGGAAGAAGGAAACAAATAAAAGGGAGAGATGGAACTTGGCACCAGGAGAGAGAACCTCAGGTGAAGACGCCCTAAAATAAATCCTGCTAAAAACAAAATCATGTGTTTGGCGGCCCCTTTCTCCCTTCTTTTACTTCTTTCCACAATAAATCTCCCCAATTCTACATGCCATAAATAAAGGAGTTTGGTCTAATCTGGTTTAGATTTGAATTTTAAGAGGAGTGGAAGAAAAGGACTCTTCCCTCTCTTTTATTTTCCCCATGCCTAAACTTTATGACCGCCCACCTAATTCACGCCCCATCATGTTTTGTCGCACAAAAGCATGGGCCCACTAGGTTGGCTATGGAGAGAGGGGGAGACATGGAGAGAGAGTCCCAGTCTAACTGGACTCTAGGTTTTGGTCCAAACGAAGTGATTTTACAGTCAAACTGAAGCCGATTTTAAATCTGATTGAATCATTTCAAAGCGAACATTGATCCGAATCAATTAGAAATAATTAATTGAGTCTAACTTAATTAAATTAAATTAAATTAAATTTAATTAATAATTAATCTATAATCAATTAGTTGTAACATTTATAATTAGGTCAAATATTAATTGTAACACTTACAATTAGGTCAAATTGATTTGCTGATTGGTTACTTGAGCTCCTGATATGTGTGACCCCTTAGGTTCTATCCTATCTGGTAATGAGACGTGCTATAATCTCCATTATACATCATCAAAACTCCTTTCGATGGATTGAAACAATTTTAGCTCAACCCTAATTAGGATCATCGATCCAAGAATGATCCTAACAGGCTTTCATAATCCACCAGTGACACCTAGCAGTATATAGTGGCAACCCAGTAGAATAAGATTGGAACCCCTAGGTATAGTTACCATGTGATTCAGTTCCTCTATCAAAATCCTGACATGATGTTGGTTACGGATACTCGTCAAACCCATCAGTCATATGCTTAACCTAATTGACTCAAGTTCAATTGTAATACTAATAAAAATACCTTTTTATTATCACCCTGCTATGGCCATAGACTTCTAGACTTAGTCTTATTGAGCTTGCATAGGATTATACCTTACTACTAAGGCTGATAGATCCCTACAAGTGAACACCCTACTCCTACAATAAACTTACTGCAGCCAACGAACACTGCAAGGTCCAGTATGGATAGGAACCATGTGATTGTACTGTCAAACTACAGCAACCTTATTGTGAGTAGCTGAGACACTCTAGGTCAAAGAACTATTCACACATTGAAGAGTGAGTAGTCATCCATATAACTTCCTGTACATAACCACGCTCAGTACCGTTGATCTCTATTAACTACATGCACTATCACTCCAGTGTCACCACACTATAGGTTAGAGACTCATCTACCTTAAAAGGGAAGTGATCTGTGCACCGATTTTAATGGATCAATCACTGTCCTTGTAATATTCCAACAATCGGGAGCTTTTAGAAATTAATCTATAAAGACACATGCCTCAGATTCTCAACTCTTGAGAATATGTGTCATTGTCCATTAACTCCATGGATGATTCATAGACACAACAATATGAATGAAACTAATGCCCTTTTATTAACAATGAAAATTAAGTACAAAGTTCATGCCCTAAAATTAAAATGTGTCAAGCCAACATGGCTTTTAGGGCATACATCTAACAATCTCTTGCTTGCTCTAAAGCCAATTGGCTACATATCTAAGTCCCATTTTCTCAAAGTGGACTTCAGCCTTCTGTTGGCTCAGAGTCTTAGTTACTGGGTCTGCCATGTTGTCCGTGGAGTCTACTCTTCGCACCTCAACATATTTCTTCTCGAGGTAGTCGTGTATAATATGAAATCGCCGCTCAATATGCTTGAACTTCTGGTAAGACCTGAGCTCCTTGGCAATAGATATTGCACCATTATTGTCACAATATATGGGGATGGCATCACTCTAAGCTCCGCAATGAACTTTTTATACCAGAAGGCTTCTTTTGTAGCTTCAGAGGTAGCAATATACTCTGCTTTCATTGTTGAATCTGCTATGATAGGCTACTTGAAACTTTTCCAACTAGTTGCCCCACCATTGCACAAAAACACAGACCCTGATGTAGACGAATCATCAGGATCAAACATAAAGTTTGAGTCTGTGTATCCCTTTATCCTAATTCCGAACTCCCTCCAAAGACTAAGAACAAATCTTTAGTCCTTCTCAAGTACTTAAAAATGTTCTTCATAGCTATCCAGTGTTCTTCATTTGGATTCGACTGAAATCTGCTCGTGACACTCATAGCAAGAGCTATATCAGGTCGAGTACACACAACATGACATATATAAGACTTCCAATTGCCGAAGTATATGGAATCTTGCTCATGCGTTGAATCTCTTCAGGTGTGTTGGGATACATTTTCTTGGAGAGATTAATGCCATACCGAAGAGGTAACAATCATCTTTTAGAGTTCTCTTTGCTGAACCTTTTCAGCATTCCTCTATGTACAATTTTTATGAAAGGCCAAGCATCCGATTAGATCTATCTCTATAAACCTTAATCCCCAAAATATAAGATGCTTCACCAGTCTTTCATAAGGAATTCTTTAGATAACCAACTTTTGACTGAAGTCAACATGGAAATATCATTCCCTATAAGGAGGATGTCATCCATGTACAATACGAGGAATGTCACTGCCCTTCCACTGGCTTTCCTGTAAACACTTGGCCCATCCTCATTTCTGATAAAATCAAATGATTTGATTGCATCATCAAAACGAGTATTCCAACTTCGTGAAGCTTGCTTCAATCCATAGATTGATCTATGCAGCTTGCAGACCTTATGATCTTCATCATTGGAAGTGAAATCCAAAGGCTATTCCATATAGATATCTTCCTCAAGATATCCATTCAGGAATGCAGTTTTCACATCCATCTGCTATATCTCATAATCATGATATGCTGCTATTGCAAGTATTGTACGGATGGACTTCAACATAGCTATCGATGAAAAGGTATCATGATAGTAAATGCCTTCACGTTGACTATACCCTTTCACCACTAACCTAGCTTTAAAGGACTTTACCTTACCATCTGCACCTATTTTCCTTTTGTAGATCCATTTACAACCAATAGGTATGATACCCTCCGGTGGATCCACAAAGGACCAAACTTGGTTAGAATGCATTGAATCAATTTCTGAATTCATAGCATTCAACCATTTCTCGGAGTCGATGTTTGACATTGCCTCATCATAAGTCTTAGGATCAATCAATTGATCCTTGTCCCCAACAAGAAACATTTCCTTTATTTCCTCTATAAGCATACCCAAGTACCTTTCAGGAGGCATGAAGACTCTAATAAACCTACGAGGTGGAAGAGCATTTATGTGTATTGGTTGATTAGGTTTGATCTGATCTCCAGCTGGTTGCTCTTCAGAAACTTCTCATCAAGCTCAATTAACCTCCCACTACCATCTTCCTAAATAAATTATTTTTCAAGAAATGTGGCATGTCTGCTCACAATCATATTATGATCTTCTGGAAGGTAAAAATAATATCCAAAAGTTTCTTTAGGATATCCTATAAATCAAGCTTTCACAAATCTAGATTCTAACTTGTTCGCCATTAGTCTCTTGACATAGGTAGGACATCCCCAAATCTTGAAATGGGCAAGACTTGGTTTCTTACCATGCCAAATCTTATATGGTGTGGTTGGAACAGATTTAGATGGAACCCTATTTAGAATATAAATTGAAGTTTGTAGGGTATATCCCCAAAGAAACAAAGGCAAGTCAATGAAGCTCATCATGGATTGGACCATATCTAATAATATCATGTTTTTCCTCTCAGACACCCCATTGAGTTGAGGTGTACCAGGTGGAGTCCATTGTGAGACTATGCCATTGTCTTTAAGATAACCTAAAATTTTCCTACTAAGGTTTTCTCCTCCCCGATCTGATCGAAGAACCTTAAGGGTTTTACCTGTTTGTTTTTCTACCTCATGTCTAAATTCCTTAAACTTTTCGAAAGCTTCAGAATTGTGTCTCATAAGAAACACATAACCATACCATGAACAATTATCAGTAAAGGTTATGAAGTAGTAAAAACCACCCCTGGACTGCATATCAAATGGACCACACACATCAGTGTGTACCAGGGTAAGTAATTCTGTTGCCCTCTCCCTATGTCCTACAAAGGGTAACTTGATCATTTTGCCTTGAAGACATGACTCACAAGATGGGTATGATTCGAAATTAACTGAATCTAGGATCCCATCCCTTTTCAATTTATTAATTCTATCCTTACCTATATGACCGAGCTTTAGGTGCCACATATATTTTTCATTTAGGTCATCTCTAGGACGTTTATATCCTATGACATTTACTTTAATTTTTTCGTTAATATACAAAGATGCATCGGCATGCAAATGATAGAGACTATCAATTAAAATAGCTTTTGCAACTAATTTATTTCTTAAATAAATACTACAAAAGTCTTTATTGAATATAAATTCAAGTCCTTCCTGTGCTAGCACAGAGACAGAAATCAAATTTCTACTAGCTCCAGGCACAAAATAACAATCACTAAGTACTAATCTAAACCCTAAAGGTAACACCAGAGAATATGATCCAACAGCTTGAGCAGCACCTTTTGCTCCATTTCTGACATGTAGGACCATCTCACCTTCTCTCAGCATTCTACTTCTTTCCAGGCCCTGCATTGAAATGCATATAATGAGCACTATAGCTAGAGTCTAAAATCCAACTGGAAGTAGATGAAACCGTTAGGTTAGATTCAATAATGAGTATAGGCTTACCTTCAGAAGGTGCAACCTTCTTTTGTTTCTTTAGGCTTTCTAGGTAGAGAGGACAATTCCTTTTCCAGTGGCCATCTGTATTGTAGTAGAAACATTTCCCTTTGCTAACCTTGGCTTTCTTGGGAATGTCCTTCTTCTTCTGTTTGCTTTCCTTCTTCTTCTAAGTAGACTTTCTTTTGGAGGAAGACTACTCCACAGAGTAAACAGAGCCCCTTGAACTCTTCAGGGTCCCCTCATCGATTACCAGCATGTTTAACAATTCAGGCAAAATGTAATTCAACTTGTTCATATTATAGTTCATTATAAACTGAGCATATAACTAGTCAAGGACCGGAAGATCAAATCCACCTGTAGCTCCTTATGAATAGGAATGCCCAGCTTCTCAAGCTATTCGATGTCCTTGATCATTATCAAACAATGATCGTGCATTGACTGCCCTTCATGCATCTTATTGTTGAAAAGCTTTTTCGACACTTCGAAGCATGCAATCCGACTTTGTTCACCATATAACTCTTGTAGGTGAATCAAAATCGATTTAGCAGTTGGCATATCCTCATGTTGGCACTGCAATTTATTTGACATTGAGGCCAACATATAACACTTAACCTTATTATCATCTTCCATCCATTTCTCATATGCAGTCGTTTGATGAGCATTTGGATGGTCAGGTAAGACAGGGGGTTCCTGGTCAAGCACATAGCCCAACTTCTTAGAACTCAAAATAATTTTGAAGTTTCTCAACCAATCTTTAAAATTAAGGCTAACTAGTTGGTTTGTCTCTAGAATACAGACTAAGGGATTGGAAGCAGACATGGTTAACTGCAAGAGTAGAATATTCAAATTAGATGCTTTATACTTAATCATCAAAATTATTCTTGGATCTTTAAGAAATAATTTTAGAACTCCCACTATTTTCTCGGATCTCTACACTCCTCGTGGAGATGCGAAAACCCTGTGACTCTAGGTTTCTAGTGGGTGCTACGGTCCCATTGATGTGAGGCACCTCACCGTATCCGGTTATTGGTAACACGCTACACCAATAAGTGGCCAACTCTTGTCCAATGTATCTAATACAAATTATAGCTCTTGATCTCTAAATCATGAAACCTTAACATGCCCGTTTATTGGTCCAATCATTAGTTAAGTCAAACCCACCATTCCTGCTAGATAAAGCCATCATTGATTCCCTCAACATGCCCGTTTATTGGGCCCAACCCCATCAGTGCCTAGCAACATCTCATGCCTAACAGGGTGGTCGTGTCTTCTCGATGCAACTAGACCACTATAACCAGTCGAGAATAATCAACACCAGTAGGACACCCGCACACCTACAATGGTGGAAGTCTTATGACTTAATATTTATTGGGAGCTTAGGTTCAAGTCTCTTCTAAATTGATTAGCCAAATCATGACTAACCAATTACATTAAGTCAGAACAATCTCATGTCTGACTAATTACATTCATTTAGCACAATCTCATGCCTGACTAAAATTAGTTAGCATGGATGAACTCAAATCAAAAGTGATCCTTTTGAAAACTTAATCAACCAAATTGGCCAGGTCAGTTTGTTCCATGGGAGTGTTCTGCCAATTTACCCTCTTTCCACCAAACTAGTTGGTTTAGAAAGAGTTAGCCCCAATTAGCAAACCATGATCAAAACATTCCTTAGACATCAATTGACTGACAAGATTCAATTAGGTTATCTAATGATCTAGGCTCATCACTGAGTCAAATTAGGTCTTAACTTATCGATTCAAATGAATCGATCTGACCAGACTACATCTAAAACCAATTTTGAGCACACTTGACCTAACCCTAATCATCATTCGATTAGGTTAAGTCACTTGCTCAAAATTACATTAGGGTTACTAGTTGATCTAATCAAGCCCTAATCACGCAGCCCAATCTCTAGACCTAATTTGTTCAACCCAAACCCTCATGCACCTAATTTAATTTTCTAGATCAAATCAATTTTAAAAATTAGGTTCAAGTGCATGATTTTAATGGCTTATGATGATAAATCATATAAAGATCTAAACCCTAATTTTATGCATCGCATACAATAACTTTCATAATCATAAATCGATCAAAATCCTTTTGAAAACCCTTTTTCAAAATCGGTATACATCAAAGTAGGACAACCTTTGCACTATTGGGTGTAAACTCTATAGCAAGACAACCTTATGTCACTTTATACAATCTTTGATCAATTTAATTTTAGATTATTAAATTTAATTTCAGATCTAAAAATTATGATTTTAATTTTGAAAATAATTTTTCAAAACATAAAATTCTATGCTAGAGCAATCTCATGTTCAACATAGATCTAATATTATCATAATTGTCTATCTGATTTGATTATTTTTCAGATCTGATTCTCATGCATGCATGTTAAAGAGAGAACTGCGGCTCTGATACCACTGTTGGATTTCTCCCAGGAACAAAAAATTGCAATTAACAGGCATCAGCAGCCTGTCACAGCGGAAGCAAATATAAAAATAATTTTATATCTAATCATGCAAATCATAAATAAATCTAATTTATTTATCATAAATTCCTAACATGTTGCAACATATGAGAAAAATATCAGATCTAAAATAAAAATTATTTTAAGCATAAAATACTTACCTGGATCGCTATCCGGGCCTGCTCTGAAAAGCATGCAGATCCGTTACTAAAATGTCAGGATTCTATTGGAGCCGCGCAATTGCCTGGCCTTTGCTGGTATCCACACAAAGCTCCTGCAACTGAATCATAGAGGGTACTAGACTGCTAGATCCTTGCAGCCCTCTCCTCTTTCAGCAAATCGCCTACTTTAAAAACTATGCTGATTCGAATTCGGATCGGCTTTCGGCTTCTGTCTTGCAAATCAAACTATGCAAGATCTTTGGACCCTTTTCTATCATCTTTTTATAGTTGAGCATCTCTCTAGACCGCACAAAAGGAAGAAGGAAACAAATAAAAGGGAGAGAAAGGAACTTGGCGCCAGGAAAGAGAACCTCAGGTGAAGACGCCCCAAAAGAAATCATGCCAAAAACAAAACCATGTGTTCAGCCACCCCTTTCTCCCTTCTTTTATTTCTTTCCATGGTAAATCTCCCCAATTCTGCACTCCATAAATAAAGGAGTTTGGTCTAATATAGTTTAGGTTTGAATTTTAAGAGGAGTGGAAGAGAAGGACTCTTCCCTCTCCTTAATTTCTCCATGCCTAAACTCTATTACCGCCCACCTAATTCACGCCCCATCATGTTTTGTCACACAAAAGCATGGGCCCACAAGGTTGGCATGTGGAGGGATGGGGAGACATGGAGAGAGAGTCCCAGTCTAACTGGACTCTAGGTCTTGGTCCAAACGAGTGATTTTACAGTCAAACTGAAGTCGATTTTAAATCGGATTGAACTATTTCGAAGCGAACATTGACCTGAATAAATTAGAATTAAACTAATTGAGTCTAACTCAATTAATTAAATCTAATTTAATTTAATTAACAATTAATCCATAATCAATTAATTGTAACATTTACAATTAGGTCAAATATTAATTATAATACTTACAATTAGGTCAAATTGATTTGCTAATTGGTTACTTGAGCTCCTAATGTGTGTGAACCCTCAGGTCCTATCCTGTCTGGTAATGAGACATGCTATAATCTCCATTATACATCATCGAAACTCCTTTCGATGGATTGAAACAATTTCAGCTCAACCCTAATTAGGATCATCGATCCAAGAATGATCCTAACAGTCTCTCATAATCCACCAGTGACACCTAGCAGTATGTAGTGGCAACCCAGCAGAATAAGATTAGAACCCCTAGGTGTAGTTATCATGTGACTCGGTTCCTCTATCAAAATCCTGACATGATGTTGGTTACGGATACTCGTCAAACCCATCAGTCATATGCTTAACCTAATTGACTCAAGTCCAATTGTGATACTAATGAAAATACCTTTTCATTATCACCCTGCTATGGCCATAGACTTCTAGACTTAGTCTCATTAAGCTTGCATAGGATTATACCTTACTACTAAGGCTGATAGATCCCTACAAGTGAACACACTACTCCTACCATAAACTTACTATAGCCAACAAACACCACAAGGTCTCGTATGGATAGAACCATATGATTGTGCTGTCAAACTATAGCAACCTTATTATGAGTAGCTGAGATACTCTAGGTCAAAGAACTATTCACACGACTACATCATCAAGAAGTTATCGATGAGTGAGTAGTCATCCGTATAACTTCTTATACATGGCCATGCTCAGTATCGTTGATCTTTATCAACTACCTGCATTATCACTTTAGTGTCACCAGACTATAGGTCAGAGACTCATCTATCCTAAAATGGAAGTGATCTGTGCACCGATTTTAATGGATCAATCACCGTCCTCATGATATTTCAATAATCGGGAGCTTTTAGGAGTTAATCTATAAAGACACATACCTCAGATTCTCAACTCTTGAGAATATGTGTCATTGTCCATTAACTCCATGAACGATTCATAGATACAACAATATAAATGAAACTAGTGCCCTTTTATTAACAAGAAAAATTAAGTACAAAGTTCATGCACTAAAATTAAAATGTGTCAAGCCAACATGGCTTTCAGGGCATACATCTAACAAAGAGTTCAAAGGAGGATGTAAAAAGAGATGAACTACCAAAAATAACTTTTATTTTATTAATAATTTCTATATAAAGATTTTAAAGAGATCAACCATTTATAACTCAAAGGATTGGCTATAGGATATGTTTTTTAATAGTATTAAGCTAGGTGAAATGCATCTACAGGTGACTGAAGCATAGAGAGGAGAGACTTAGATCACCGTGAAGGCTAAGGCTGACATTACAAACCTAAAAGGGGACCATTAGATATGACTAAAAGAATTAAGGGAGCAAACTAATATTCAAAAAGGTTGGCTTCAGGAAGAGCTCAGATCAACTTGAGATTAGAACAAGTGGTTATAAGAGGAGCTCTAGAGAACTCGAAGTCAGCTCTGGGCCAAAGGTTTTTCAGGTTAGGTCATAGAAGCAGTTCGACAGGCCGAGTGGGCTAGAGATAAGGCCTTAGCCAAAGCTCGGCTCCTCCGATGGGCCATAGAAGATGAAAAAAGAAAAAAATGAAGTGGCATTCCAATGGATTCAAGGGCACCGACTAAAGACATGGAAGAGGTTCTGACTATTAGTGGTGGTTAAAGGTTGCTAAAGCCATCGTTAAAGAGCTAGAAAAAGATAGCCACTCTCATGGCAAAGAAATTACGAGGCTGGAGAAAGAGCTATCGATAACCAAGGTACAAACTAAGATATGTGGAGATGTTGTAAAAGTTTGACTCGGTCAAGCTCAAGAGTTGGTAACAAGGTCAGACTCAAGGAGTGTTAGGTTTTGGCAGCTCATCTTCTTCCTGAGGATAAGTCCTACTTGCTTCAAGTCCCTCTTGAGGAGCAACCCTTGGCAACTAGTGTGGCTGATTTAGGTCAGGGACTGAAATGACATCTATAATTGGCTTGTAATCGATCAAGTGTTCTCAATCTCTTTATATGTCAACTATATTAAAGTAATTGGTAACTTTTACTTTTAAATGAATATGTGAATTGTAATTCTTCTTTCTTTTCTTTTATTATCTTCTCTATTTTCTTCTCTTGGAAGGACTAGTTAATCCGATGAGCATCGGATGTCAAATATTTCACTAAGTAGCTTTCAGCATCATTCGCCAGGTATCAAGCATTATGCGAGGTCAAGCCCTCGAAGCCAAGTGGCTTTGCGAGGCAGCCATACTAATGAGACAAGACATCTAGAGGATGTTTCATAATGGCCTTTACAAGAATTGAAGGGGCTTAAATGTTTTGTGCTTTTCGAAGGGGGTGCAGTGCTCGAGGTTGATCTACCTATCCACCTTCCAAGGAAGATGGTGCTTATGGCTCCGGAGTCCTTTGATATTCTGATCTAGATGGTTTCATTTCACCTACTCTTGCCTCAACATGTGTCGGGCCTATACTAAGGTGATCTTTGTTTTGCTAAATCAGGACCGCTAAACAATTTTATAAATTATGTTTGTTCTTTACCTCTATAAAGGTTTCTCTTTGGTTTTTCTTGTTCTTTGTCTTCCTTTTCCCACCTTGAGCTATCGAGAGTTCTTTAACTGATAAGACTTTCCAAAAATTTTCTCTTTCATTTAGGCATTTAGGATCTTTTGTTCTTATTATCTTTGCTCCCTTTCTCCTTCCATTGATCTTCTATTCACCCTTCATTTTCTATTTTCACCTAGGTTTAGCTTCTACAAGAAACCTATTCCTGGGAGGGTTTTATCTCTTTTTCCTATCAATTATCTTTTATTTTTTCGTTTAGTTTTGATCTTGGGAATGGAAACATCCTCCAACCCCATGGGTTCCTAGACTTCAGATGAGGGCCATGCTGAACCAGCAGCCCTGGTTATGGCCTAGACCTTAGCCAAGACAGCACTTTTGGTTGTGACTCCTGCTACCCTACTTAGTGATGGGGGACAGGATGTGGGTAGGATCGTCGGCGAGCTAAGAAGTCACTGAAGATTAGGGTATCCTATTTTTTTGTTGATTTTTTTTTTTCTATGGTGGCGGCGAAGGAATAATAAAGATGGAGGGTAGGAAAATTAGACACTCTAGGACCTGGGACTTACATTCACAGAGAGACATCTCCTCTAGGGCATTTCACCTATCCCACTACATGTAGCCTAGAGCATCCCACCCATCTCACTACATGCGGAGCCTAGGGCATCCCACCTAAATCGCTACCTGGGACTATAAAAGAAAATCCCTAAGACCATAGAGGGGACTCGACGAGGAAAAGGGGGATAACTAGGGTCCCACATCCCTCGATGCCAGAAGGCAAAGGAAAGATTGGCCTCTCACCCTCCCCAAACGGGGCGAACGAAAAGAAAAGCTCTTTTCTAAAAACTCATTTGATTAACTAAACTATTTTTTTACAAAGGACTGAGGGTGGTATTTGTAGACCTGTCCAACTCTCATTTGAATTTGAATACAAGATAAAAAGATAGGAATGATTCAAATTCAAATACAAGATAGGATAGGATAGGATAAGCCTATCCATATCTTAATCCTAACCAACTAAATCCTAATTCAAAATTCAAACAAAAGATAAAGATAAATCCCAAACAAATTTATTCTGGATATCCTCCTAGATTTATGCAGCTTTAGGTTTCATGCTTGCTTCGAGATCCATGCTGGCGATGTCCCCATAATTCCCTTAAGGTGGGGAGAACTCGACTTCGTTGAGTCAAGATCAGCGGGAGGGCTTTGATGAACCACCTCCAAAGACTTTGCTATGAAATCTGTATAGCTCTGAAATCCATATGGCTCTAAAGATCGTGCAGCTTTGAAGAGTGTGCATTAGCTTTGAGGAGCATGCATAATCTTGAATTAGCAACAGGGGAAGCATCTTCCTTTAAGAAACATGCGGTTCCTTAAGTGAAGTCGGCAGCAAGGGGGGAATTGCATTCACATTCGTGCAATCCCTCCCCTTTTCTTCATGGACCAATGAAGGGAAACCAACAGTGGGGACGGGTGCCGGGCTGTAGTGGGAGATGGGCGGTCATCGAACGTCAATGGAAGATGGTTTGGGTGTGGACGATGGCCAGAAGGGGGAGACGGGGGTGGTTGACCGGCTGGAGGCGGTGGCCGGCTTGGTTGCTGATGCTGGTGGACAGAATGCAGAGTGGCAGTGGCATGCGACGTCGATCTGAGGGGTTGAAGATGTCGATGGTTAGGTAGCGGTCGATGTGGCAGAGTCAGAAGAGATGTCAGAGGATCGGTATGAAGGCGAGGGCGGCGGTGGGTTACGGGAGCCCTTTTGCAGCGCTATTGCCATGGGCATTCCCGTCGGGGACATACCCGAACGTGGTGGCGTTCTTCCAGGTGGCTGTCCGGGATGGGAGTGCTTCATCGATGACAAGGAGCTCCAGCAGGGCTCTCCTCCTACAACCATAGCTTCAGCATCCAGACCATCCACCTCCTCATGTACCACTTCACCAACAGTAACGTCCGCAAGATCGGGCCAAAGGAATTCTCCTCTTTGTTCTATAGCCTTCAGAACTGCAGGGTGATCTTTGAGAGGTTTGATCGAGATCACAGTGATAAGATTGATGCTTCAGAGCTATGAGAAGCTCTTCTTACTCTGGAGGTCGCGGTGGGTTGCCGAGGATGGAGAGGTGGGAGTGGGATGATGTTGGCCGGAGACGGGCACCAATCGAGAGGCTTCTTCCCTTTGATCTGATGTGGAGTCTTCAATCGGATTTGGGCGGTCCGGTGGTAGCAGGGTGTTGGTGGGCGTGGGAGGAGTCCTCCAATCGGTGAGGCACCGTGTGTGGAGATGAACAGAGGATCGGCTTTTGGGATGGATGTTTGCAGTGCAGGAGTCTAGAAGCATCTGGGTGGATGTCCATGGTGGATCAGAGATGAGATGGTGGCCGATGGTCTCGGGAAGGGTTGATCGCTGTAGAAAAGGAAGTTTCGTTGGCATGGGCTGTCGACATCTGGAAGATCCGGTGAAGGCACCGATCTGAGAAATTTTGGTGGCAGAGGAAGATGGTGGCTGTGGGCAGTGGAGCAAGAACAAGGAAGATGGAGAATGGCAGAACTGGTGGGGGAAATCTGGGATTGGAAAAGAACGTATCCTAACCTGACCTATGGCTCTGATACCAATTTGATGGGGGACAGGATGTGGGTAGGATCATCGACGAGCTAAAAAGTCGCCGAAGATTAGGGTATCCTATTTTTTTATTGATTTTATTTTTTTTCTATGGTGGTGGCGAAGGAATAATAGAGATGGAGGGTAGGAAAATTGGACACTCTAGGACCCGGGACTTACATTCATGAAGAGACATCTTACCTCCAGGGCATCTCACCCATCCCACTACATGTGGAGCCTAGGGCATCCCATCCAAATCGCTACTTGGGGCCATAAAAGAAAATCCCTAAGATCATAGAGGGGACTCGATGGGCAAAAGGGGATAACTAGGGTCTCACACCCGTCGACGCCCGAAGGCGAAGGAAAGATGGGCCTCTCACCCTCCTCATACAGGGAGAACGAAAAGAAAAGCTCTTTTCTAAAAGCTCACTTGATTAACCAAACTATTTTTTTACAAAGGACTGAGGGTGGTATTTATAGACCTGTCCAACCCTCATTTGAATTTGAATACAAGATAAAAAGATAGAGATGATTCAAATTCAAATACAAGATAGGATAAGATATGCCTATGCATATCTTAATCCTAACCAACCAAATCCTAATTCAAAATTCAAACAAAAGATAAAGATAAATTCCAAACAAATTTATTTTGGATATCCTTCGAGATTCGAGCATCTTCAGGATTCGTGCTTGCTTTGGGATCCATGCTGGTGATGTTCCCATCATTTAGCTTCGGGGGTGTAGAACTGGGAGGATTCCCCTAGGGGAGGTCAAGTCATAATTATCCATGGCAGTTCTAGAGGGCCTTTGGATTACATTCCATATTCCTCTAGAATTTAGACTAGAGATCCCTCTACCTTTGTAATGGGTTTGTAACCCACCTCTGGGCTGACCTGCATTCTACAGGGAATGCCTAAAAGCCAGGGTTCGATTCCCCCTCTTTCCCTTTTATATAGAACTTTTAAGGTTTTTCGAAATCTCACCTAGTATGATGAGGGACAAACTAGATATCGGAGATTAGCTGGAGTATGTTGCAGATTTTAATGATGCTAAATTTTTGAAAACAGGTAAAGATGACAGGAGTTGGATCAAGTAATAATTACGAAGCTACTAACATGAGAAATAAACCCTCAAAGAGATAAAACAGGACCTTTGAGTTAAGAAACCCAACTAGGACATGCTTTCTTTCAATATGTCAAAACTAGGAAGAAGGGTGTGTGTACTTGGCAATGATGAGGTCGTTCTTATGAAGGGGTCACACAAGCTGTTGACCCCTGGAATGATTTTGATGATCATAAAATATTGGAGCATGTATATGTTACTAATTCTTTCAATTACTTGAGAAGTTTTTGTAGGAAATTGGTTACCTTTAGTTTAAATTGGTTTTCAAATTGGTTGAGAGGTAATTCAATTGTGTATAGACTCTTATGAACTTTGAATTATAAAAGCCCTAATTTTCAACTTTGTAATCTTGTAAATGGGCTGTAAAATTGTAAAAATAAAAGTGTGTAGATTATCTCTTGTTTGATTCAAGTGTTGAAGAATTTTGGAGAAGTTTGAAGCATTAAATGAAGTTTTGGCAAGAGCTGACTCATGGATTAAGAGCCGACTCCTTGTGGCACGGCACGAAGAAATTTTAGAGTTTCAGTATCTCGAACTGACTCGTGTTCCAAGAGCCGACTCATGGAAGAACACATGCTTCTGAAGTCTGAGATCTCGAGCCGACTCGTGCTCCAAGAGCCGACTTGCTTAGAGTTATGATTTTTGGTGACTGAGACTTTGAGCCGACTTTGCCTTGAAGAGCCGACTCAAGGTATTTGCTGTTTTGAATTGATTGAAGGTTCAAGCCGACTCCAGCTTGAAGAGCCGACTCGCACAGAAATTATGTTTAGGCAGTTTGAGACTTTGAGCCAACTTGTGGACCTTGAGCCGACTCGAGTGACCATTTTCTACACTCTAACGGCTAGTTGCTAAAAATGAATTTTGAATTCCAAATGGTCTCCAATAGCTCTTTTTCGAATCCCTAGGCCCTACAACGGTCATATCTCATAGAAAACTATAAAAGGGATTACTTTTGATGGATTAAAATAATTCTAAGAGGGATTATTATTGATTTATCTTAGAAATTTGAAAAGCCTTCAAGTCTTTCACCAACCAACTTCAAAAGCTTTCAAGTTAGGATTCAAAGCTTCACCAACTTCTCTTCATCATTGAATCCACTCATTGAAGAAGCAAAGAAGCAGCTTGAAGAGCATTAAAGAGCATTCAAAGCTAGGCTTCATCTTGATCTACATCGGCAACATTTAAACAAACTCGGTTTGTTGTGTAGTTGCTTTTTATTTCTCTCTATCTTTGTTTTCTCTCTAAGAACAGAAAGGGGTTGTATCTTAAGAGAGGGTTAAAGATTTCTAGGTGATCCTTGTGAAAACCTAAGTTGGGTTCTTGGTGAACCCGAAATAAAACCAAGTGTTAGGGTTTCTTTGGTGATCCCGTTCAAAACCAAAGGGAGTTGGGTTTTCTTTGGTGATCTCGATAAAACCAAAGTGTATAGGTTTGGCTTGTGAGCCTGGTAAAACAATCCAACTGTATTTCAGTTGGGGGATATAGTGGAAATCCCAAGTGGTCCTTGGGTATTGGACGTAGGAGCCAGTTGCTCCAAACCACTCTAAATTTTTTTGTGTTTGTGTTGGTGCTTACTTTTTCTTATTGAATTTATTTAATTACTTCTGCATTGCATATCGCACCACAACACCAAAAAGATTTCAAATTGCATATACTGTGAAAAGTTTTATAATCCCAATTCACCCCCTCTTGGGAAGCCACCTGGGCAACAAGTGGTATCGGAGTAGAGTCTTTGAAATTTACTTAGAGTAAAGATAGATGGCACATCCCATGAGCACTTCTTTGGCCGAAGGCCAATCCATAAATCGACCTCTACTTTTCACCGGAACCAATTATACATATTGGAAGGCAAGAATGAAATTATACATTCAAGCCATAGATTTTCATTTATGGAAAGTTATTTTGAAAGGACCTCACACACCCACTATTAAAATTAATGATATTGAGGTTCCCAAACTAGAAGAGGAATGGGATGAAAATGATATGAAATTAGCTGAGCTGAATGCCAAAGCTATGAATATGTTGTATTGTGCTTTGGATCCAAATGAGTTTAATAGAATTTCAACTTGTAATTCTGCTAAAAAAATTTGGGACAAGCTTGAGATTACACATGAAGGAACATCACAAATTAAAATATCAAAAATCAACCTTCTTGTGCACAACTATGAATTATTTAAGATGGATCCTAGTGAAACCATATCTGCTATATATACTCGCTTTACTGATATTATCAATGGTCTCAAAAGTCTTGGTAGGACTTATAGTAATGCTGATCTTGTTCAAAAAGTTTTGAGATCCGTGCCAGATAAATGGAAAGCTAAGGTGACAGCTATTCAAGAGACGAAGGACCTGAACACCCTACCACTAGATGAGTTGCTTGGATCATTAATTATACATAAATTAGCCATGCAACAAAGGACTAATGAAGATTCCAAGAGAAAGAAAGCTATAGCATTTAAAGCTACAAAAGATGACAAGAATGAAGATTCAAATTTATTTGATGATGATGATCTTGAAAATGATGAGATAGCCCTTGTAATGAGAAAGTTTAAAAGGTTTATGGGAAGAAGAAGAACAAATAGATGGAGGAAGCAATTTAGAAAAGGAGATTTTAGGAGAGAAAGAGAAAAAGGACAAAGAAAAGGAGAAGGATAAAGATAAAGATCAAGTTCCAATCTGCTATGGATACAAGAAATCGGGACATATCCGTCCTGACTGTCCTGAAGTAAAGAAAAAGATGATCAAAAGAAAGAAAAAGAAGGCAATGCTTGTAACATGGAGTGATAATGATGAATCTACATCCACTGAAGAGGATGAAGAAATAACAAAAACTGCACAAATCTATTTTATGGGTTTAGAGGATGAGGTAACTACTTCTGAACCTAATTTAGAATTTACATATGATAAGTTGCATAATGCATTTTGTGAATTATTAGTAGAATATGAAAAAGCTGGTTTGAAAATGAAAACTTTGAAAAGTCATTGTGATATAAGCGAAAAGGATAAAAATGAATTTGGTGAAAGAAATAAGATTTTGTAAAGGAAATTAAGTCTAATTTGTGAAAGACTTAAGACTACCCAATTTGAAAAAGAAGAGCTTCTTGAGAAAAACAAAAGTTTACAAAATGAGAATGATGATTTGAAAAAGGAAGTTCAAAAGCTTAAGCCTTTGGTTAAAAAATTAACCCTAAGTTCCAACAAGCTTGAACTAATTTTGAAAGATCAAAGAAAGACAAATAACAAATTTGGAATTGGTTACAAAGTTTCAATTTCAAACAAATTTTCTGCCTCTACATCTAAGTTTATTATTTCAAAATAATTTAGACCTAAATTTGCATCGTCACATACCTTTTATTCAATGCCAAGAATTGTATGCTATGCTTGTAATAATATTGGTCTTAAGGCATTTGAGTGTCATTTGAAATATAATGACAAGAAGAAGATCAAGAAAATTTGGGTTCCAAAAGAAACCATTTCTACTAACTTGCAAGGACCCAAGAAAGCTTAGATACCAAAATCTATTACATGATTATCTTGTAGGGATGTCTTGCAGCCACAAATATAAAGAAAAGATGGTACTTGGATAGCAGTTGTTCAAGACACATGATGGGTGATATTGATCAATTCTTCATCCTAGAACAAAAAGATGGTGGGATGGTAACATTTGGTGATAATCGCAAAGGAAGGATAATCGGTATCGATAAAATCAAAATTACTCATTTTACATTTATTGAAAATGTGTTACTTGTAGAAAAGTTAAAACATAATCTTTTGAGTATTAGTCAACTTTGTGACATTGGTTTTAATGTTTTCTTCAAGTCATCAATGTGTATAGTAGTTGATCCACTTGACTCTAGTACTAAATTCATTGGACATAGACTTGGTAACATTTATATAGTAGATCTTAATGATCTGGCTATGTCAAGCAATACAAGTCTTGTAGCAATGAATGACAAGAGCAAGGAATCAAGTTTACTATGGCATAGGTGACTTGGACATGCTAGTATGGACACTATAGCAAAACTTATTTCAAAAGATTTAGTCAAAGGGTTGCCAAAGTTTAAAGTTAATTTTGATTATGTTTGCAATGCTAGTCAACTAGAAAAATAAGTGAGGGGAAGTTTTAAATCCAAAAATATTGTTTTTACTACTAGACCCTTAGAGCTACTTCACATGGACCTATTTGGACCTATTAGGACTACAAGCCTAAGTGGTATGAAATATGACCTTGTGATTGTAGATGATTTTTCAAGATACACATGGATTTTGTTCATTACACATAAAGATAAAACTTTCAAAGTATTCAAAAAGTTTTATAAAAGAGTTTCAAATTTGAAAAATCTGTCTGCTATTTCTATTCACAGTGATCATGGCACTGAGTTTGAAAATTAATATTTTGATCACTTTTGCACAAATCATGGTATTGACCATAACTTTTTAGCTCCTAGAACACCACAACAAAATAATGTTATAGAAAGAAAGAATCATACTTTGAAAGAGATGTCCAGAACAATGCTTTGTGAAGGAAATCTTCCAAAATACTTTTGGACAGAAGCTGTAAATACCGCTTGCTATATTCTGAACAGAGTTTTGATTAGACCTATCATTAGAAAAACCCCCTATGAACTGTAGACAATAGAAAGCCTAATATCAAATATTTTCATGTTGTCGGATGTAAATATTTTGTTCTTAATAATGGAAAAGATAACCTTGATAAATTTGATGCAAAATTCGATGAGACTATTTTTCTTGGATATTCTTTAAATAGTAAAGCCTATCGAGTTTTCAATAAAAGAACTTTGACTATGGAAGAATCAATATATGTTGTTTTCAATGAATCTGACATTACATTTTCTAGAAAAGAAAATCATGCTGATGATGATGCAGGTACACTAGAAAATGGACTGAAAGATTTGACTCTCAAAGACAAACAATCAAGTGAACCACATGAAGAAGAGGTAAGCATAAATCATGAAGATACTCAAAGAATGAAGGTATGTACACTCACATCCTAAAGAACTAATTATAGGAGACCCATCTTAAGGTGTTAGAACTAGAGCTGCACATAGGGATATACATGACTTGTTTGCTTTTGTTTCTCATGTAGAACCACGTACTATAGAAGAAGCTGAAACTGATCCTAATTGGATGCTAGCCATGTATGATGAATTAAACTAATTTAGGAGGAATAATGTTTGGACCCTAGTAGAAAGACCTAATGATTATCTTGTTATAGGTACTAGGTGGGTTTATAGAAATAAACTAGATGAGCAAGGTAATGTAATTAGGAATAAGGCTAGACTGGTAGCACAAGGATATAATCAAGAAGAGGGAATAGATTTTGATGAGACTTATGCCCTAGTAGCTAGGTTAGAGGTTATTAGATTACTAATAGCATATGCATGCTTTATGAATTTTAAATTATTTCAAATGGAAATAAAGAGTGCATTTTTAAATGGTTTTTTATCTAAAGAAGTTTTTATCGAACAACCAACTGGTTTTAGCGATCACACATTTCTAAATCATGTTTTCAAATTGAATAAAGCTTTGTATGGTCTGAAACAGGCACCTAGAGCCTGGTATGACAGACTAAGCAAGTTTTTAATTGCAAATAATTTTGTAAGAGATAGTGTAGACACCACACTGTTTATTCAAAGAAAGGACAATGATATTTTAGTTGTTCAAATCTATGTTGATGATATTATATTTGGATCTACTGATGAATCTTTGTGTCAAGACTTTGCTAAGTTAATGCATGGTGAATTCGAGATGAGCTTGATGGGTGAGCTGAGTTACTTCCTCGGCCTTCAGATTAAACAATCTAAGGAAGGAACCAAGCCAAATATATCAAAGAGATTATCAAAAAATTTGGCATGGAATCAAGCAAAGAAATTGGAACCCCCATGAATCCTGCATGTAGACTTGATAAAGATGAGAATGACATAGATATTGATCAAAAGCTGTATAGAGGTATGATCGATTCTTTACTTTATTTAATAGCCAGTAGACCTAATATTTTATTTAGTATTGTATATGTGCACGATTTCAATATAATCCAAAAGAGGCACACATCATAGCTATTAAAAGAATCATCAAGTATCTTAAAGGCACATGCAATCTAGTTTTATGGTACTCTAAGCATACATCTTTAAAACAAATTAGTTATTCTGATGCTGATTATGGAGGCTATAAAATTGATAGAAAAAGCACAAGTGGCACCTATCAATTTCTAGGTGTTAACTTGATTTCATGACACTGTCGTAAACAGAACTCTGTAGCACTGTCTACTGCTGAGGCATAATATGTGGCTGCGAGGAGCTGTTATGCTCAAGTGTTATGGAAAAGCAACAACTAGAAGATTATGGTATTGTCCAATCTAAAATTCCTATTAAATGTGATAACACTAGTGCTATTAATTTATCTAGAAATCTAGTTCAGCATTTTCGAACTAAGCACATAGAAATTAGACATCATTTCATTCAAGATCATGTTTTAAATAATATTGTTGAATTAGAATTTGTACCTACTGAAGATCAACTTGCTGACATTTTTACTAAACCCCTTAGTCAAGATAGATTTGAAAAGATTAAAGGTAAATTAGGCCTATGTGACCCATTCTGAATTTTTGACCTAATTTCTCAAAAATAAGAAAAAATTATCTAGACATTTCAAATTTCATTCTAGAGCTTATGACAACCTCCTTTAGTGTTAAGAATCCCTTAGAAATTAATTTTACCAATTTTTGATTTTTGAGCTGAATTTTGGCTCGACCCGACTCGAGACACCAAGTGTTTCGGCGAGCCGACTCGAGAGTCAGGTCGAGGGTTTTTATATAGGGCTTCATAGGTTTGAAATCATTATTTTTTCCTCATTTTTCACTTTCCCTTAGCCAACTCCTCTTCCTAACCTAGGAAAAGCTCCTAGAACACCTCCACGACCCTCCAAAACCCTAATCTAACCTAGATGGCTCCCAAAAAAGCTATAGCCAAGAAACCTAGGAGAATGGTTCGGTCAGTGGTGGAGGAAAGAAGGATAAAGCGATGGTTGGATACGTCAATTCCAGTGGAGGAACATCAAGTAGAGCATGAAGAAGAGCAAGAGGCACCAAGGCAGGTAATATTAATGGAAAATAGGTAAGTGACATAGGGTAGATGCATAGATTTCACTTTCCTTGAACAAGAAAACTTGCACATTGGTGATTGGTTGGTTAGACAAGGTTGGAAAGACTTTTGTATGCTCAATCTTCCCACTTATCCCAACCTTGTTAGACAATTTTTTGAGAGCATGTCTTTGGATGCATTTCACATTGAAGGTACTGTGAAGGGTAAACATATTGAAATCAGTGAGCAGAAGTTGTCAAGTGTTCTTCATATACCAAAAGAGGGTGAGAGCTACCTAGTGTTGAAGGAGAAGCAAAAGACTTTGAGATTGGTACTTAAGAGGACAAATGTGAAAGGTGTAGTTCATGTTAATGCCAACCAACTGTCTTTAGAGATGAGATTATTGCATAACATTATTAGTCGTATCTTTCTTCCCCGGACGGGAAGATTTGACTGGGTTAGTGAGTGAGACCTAGTCTTCATGAGATGCTTGGTTTAGGGGGAGGCCCTTAATTTATCGTTCATTATGTTATCTCAGATGAGGGAAGCTGCTTGGAGGGCACGAGCATGTCTTCCATACGGGATGGTATTTATCCTACTGTTTTAGGATGCCCTAGTTGATTTGTCTGGAGAGGACAGCAGACCACTTTTACATACAGACAAATACAATCTGAAATCTTTGACCCGGATGGGATTTATTAAGGTTGAAGGTCACTGGATTAGGAAAAGCTCAGGTCTTCCAGTGACTCATTCAAAGGATGATTCAGATGAGGATGTTCAGGCAGCATAGAGATATGGTACAGAGGCAGAGGCACATGTTGACGAGGCTGGACCCTCAGAGCCAGCTCCATCTACTCCTCGATCACTGTCAGAGGATCAACAGCTGTTGGACCAGGTGATGATGATCGATTGCAGTGTGTACTAGACAAGATCTCGAGTCTTCATAGAGGGAGATCTGAGACTGATGCCAGGATATCTGTATTTCAGTCAGAGATGCACCATGTTGCCTAGAGAGCAATCCAAGAGGGGGGGTGAATTGAGTCTCTAAAAATTTTAATCTAAGCTTGATAATACAAGTATCAAACTTTACAAGACAAGATATGCAATTCAATTCAACAAGGTACTAAAATTTAAGTGCAATGCTCTAAAGTAGTAGTGCAACAGAAATTAAAAGCAATAAGCAAGAAAGTAAAGAGCAAGGAAGGAGAGAACAAGCAATCACAAACACCACAAGCTATAGTGGTTCGATGCCAACAATGCATCTACATCCACTCCCCAAGATCCCCTTGGGAATTCACTATAATCAAACGATTATAGTCGATTAGTTTTCCGGGCTCACTAATCAAAACCCGACTTGTTTTACAAGGCTCACAAGTCACAACCTCACTTGGTTTTACAGGCTAACCAAGAATCTAATTGGTTTTCACAAGGCTAACCAAAAACCTCCCATGGTTTTTCGGGCTAACCAAGAACCTTAGTGGTCTTGCGGGCTAACCACCAACCTAATTGGTTTTCAAGGCTTACCAATAACCTCACTTGGTTTTCCAATAGGCTAACCAATAACCTTTATAAGATAAAAGATAGAGAAATAAAGAACCAATGTAAGCTTTCAATAATAAAGCAAATAAGTCAATGTAGCTCGATGTAGTGTTGCTTTGCTCTTGTTGAAGCCTTTTGAATGCCTAAGATTGAATGAACTTCAATGCTCTTGATGGCTTTGAATGCTTGGAGGCTTCCTTTAGCTTGTGAGTGGTTGAACCTTGAATGAATAAGAGTTAAGGCTCTTCTTTCTTCTTTTCTCTCTAAACTTTCTTTGGATATTCAATACCTTTTGAATAGTTGTTGTCTTGATTTAATTTGAAGCCTTTATATACCTTCCCAAGCCTCCAAAACTGAAATCTAGCCGTTATACTGGAAAAACTAGCCGTTGAAGGGCATTTGGGCGAGTTCTGTGCTTGAAAAAACTAGCCGTTACTGTTGTCAGAACTCCATATGTCGACACTTCCTCTTCATATGTCGACATATTATGTCGACACATGTTCTTCTTGAGTCGACACAAGTTCAAACTGCTCCATTTAGATTCTCTGGAAAAATTAGTTGAGTCGACACATTCTCAGTTGAGTCGACACCTTGTATCCATGTGTCGACACATCAACTGTTCCAACTTCTGCAAGTTCCGTGGCTTGAAAGTCTCAGGCGATGTGTTGATCCATATGTTGACACCTTGAGTCAACACATAAGGTCCATGTGTCGACACATCATCTGTGCCATTTGAAACATTGCTGCGTACCGCCCTGAGTCGACATTTCTTCTTCATGTGTCGACACTTCATGTCATGTATCGATACCTTGAGTCGACACTTCATTGAAAAATTGCAGCAATTGCTGAACTTATGCTGGAACATGTTTTCATTTGCCTTAGTCACCATTCAACCATTTCTTTGAGTGTCCAAGTCTTGTTTTGAGTAGTCATTTTATTCAACTTTGGTTCTTCAACATAAATGTGCTTCTTCAAATTTTGTGAGCATCCTTTCAATGAAAACATACTTAAAGCAAATCATTAGTCCTCAAATTATACTTAACTGTTTTGCTTATCATCAAAATCAATTAGTGGAGTCAACAATCTCCCCCTTTTTGATGATAACAAAATCCTTAATTATAAATTACTTTTAAAAGTAAGGCTTTAAGAGAATTGTTTAAGGTGCACAATATTGAAAGCATCAAATATATCAGCATTACTTCTATTAAAGATATAATCATTTAGACCACAAGTAAGAGAATTAGAGCTTGTTGCAAGATTAGAAAGTATCAGAACTATGATATACATTTAAATTTATAGAGTGCATATATCATGATACTTTACAAAGAAGTTTCAGCAATCAACAAAGCTCTCCCTGAATCTATGATTCATAACAAAATTTATAAAAAATCTTTTAACATTGAATGAGGGGTTTTTTAATGATTAAATTTATTTTGAAAGGATTTTCATTGAATATAAGGTAAAGCTCTCCCTTTCTTAAGGAATTTTGTAAATGATTTTCAATTCAATTTTTTTTAAAAAAATTGCGTATACATATCATTTTTCAAGAATTTTCAAAAATTTATCATTTATACTTAAATTTCTCACCAAATAACTTACTCCCCCTTTTTGTTATTGTTACGGCCGTAACGATGACGTGGCCGGGCTCAGATACCACCGAATATGATCGAGCCACGTGGAGGTTTCTCCGGCCGAGTCAGTGCCACATCGCCAAGGCCGAGCTCGGCAAGACTACTCCGCTAGACGACTTTCTAAGACAAACTAATCTCGCCGAAGTTGAGCTAGGTTCGGGGCTCCTCTACCACCTCGCCTGGCGCCCACCCAAGAGGGGTCCGCCTAGGCCGAGGTCGGCCGATCCTTCGCTCCTTCGCCAGGTGGCCCCCCCGGAGATGGGCCCACCTCGGTCGAAGCCAGGCGACCTCCTGCCACCTCGCCAGGTGTCCATCCAGGAGGGGTCCACCTAGGCCGAGGTCGGCCGATCCTTTGCTCCTTCGCCAGGTGGCCCCCCCGGAGACGGGCCCACCTCGGCCGAAGCCAGGCGACCTCCTGCCACCTCGCCAGGTGTCCACCCAGGAGGGGTCCACCTAGGCCGAGGTCGGCCGATCCTTCGCTCCTTAGCCAGGTGGCCCCCCCCGGAGACGGGCCCACCTCGGCCGAAGCCAGGCGACCTCCTGCCACCTCGCCAGGTGTCCACCCAGGAGGGGTCCACCTAGGCCGAGGTCGGCGGATCCTTCGCTCCTTCGCCAGGTGGCCCCCGGAGACGGGCCCACCTCGGTCGAAGCCAGGCGACCTCTGCCACCTCGCCAGGTGTCCACCTAGGAGGGGTCCACCTAGGCCGAGGTCGGCGGATCCTTCGCTCCTTCGCCAGGTGGCCCTCGAAGACGGGCCCACCTCGGCCGAAGCCAGGCTGCCCGTATGGAGAAGGTCCCAGGGAAGGAGGCGTAGGCCCCGAGGTCATCCCTCAGGCCGTACCATCACAGACAGTGCCTCGTACGGATGGCGGCGGCACGCGAAACACCATTTGCATCGGCCCGACAGGTCCCGCAGTCGAGAGGCGCGATTCTGACAAAGCAGGCCCCATATATGGATGGCGCCCACACTTGGGAAAGAGAGCGCTCTCACTGGGCCGGAGGTCTGACCGGCCGCCTTACCAGCGCCGCCCCCCCTTTTTGTCTTTGACTTTTCCCTGTTGGGCTCGGCAGACGAGGTCGGAAAGCCGCCTGGCCCTCCTCACCGAAAAGGGGAAAGAGAAAGGGACGGGGGAGGGGAGCCTCCCAGGAGGAGAAGACAGGCGAACGACGGGAAGAGATAAAAGGAAGGAATCTGGGGATGACAAGGTAAGCGAACAAGCCTGGGGACAGGGAAGAAGCAGCGGCAAAAGGCCTCGCTCCGAGAGTGAGATCCAAGATCCCGAGAGGGGATCGCTCGGCGTGAGCTCGGCAAGGAGGCCCGGCCGAATTTTTGGCCCCCAGTGCACCTTTCTTTCTAGTGAACTCTCTAAGTCTGGAACCCTTTCGGGGGTCCGTCTTGGAGAGTCTGTTCCTTCTCGTCGTCTACTGACTTGACCGTCAGAGCTCCCTCGCCGGGATCCCCGGCCAGGGTCTTCTAACCCCTTCTTGCAGGTTCGCAGCAGCCGGGGAGGCTCCCTCGCCAGGCGGTCAGGAAGGATCCACGGACCGGAGGCACGGGCGCGGCGACGAGAGCGGCAACAGATTGGCGTGCCAGGTAGGGGGGCAGGACACCAAACCCAAGCGGGAGCCAGCTTTCTGCAGGTGTCGCACTCTCTGACAATGGTGGTCACTCGTGGCTGCGAGGCATCCACCAGCCGTGTGGGGGAGGTTCACTCCCCTCCAGGGGCCCATAGCCCGGAGAGGGAGCTTCCAGCTCCCCCTCCTCTTCCACCACAGCCTACCTCAACGGACGGGCCCCTTGCGGCCGTCATCCAACAGCTGCAGACCTTGACCTCGGCGGTCTGGCAGCTTCAGCATCAGCAGCGATCCCTGGCCACGCAGCCACAGCCAGGGACCCCCGCGGCCCAAGCCACGGGGCAGCGTGGGAGCCTGCGCTCCATCCAGGGTAGGCCATCCCATCCGAGGGCCATCTCCAACCCCCGTGGGAGCCACCAAGCTCCCGCAAAAAGAAACTACTCAGGTTCGGAGGATCATGAGAGTCGATCCCCGGCCGACGAGGTCGAAATGGTGCATCATAGCAAGCGACGCCGAGGCCTGACTTCGTGCCGAGACCGATCGACGTCCCCTTCACCCGCAGCCTCGGTGGAAGACTCCACCGACGAAGCCATCAGGCGCCAGGCCGAGAGGCGCCTGGAGGAGCATGAGCGCAAGCTAGCAGAGTTCGCCCGCCGATTCGCCGACCTGCAGAACCCGTCGGCGGACCCGGCGGGCTACGACTCCCGTCCCCCTTTCTCTGAAAAAATCCAGGCGGTGCCGATCCCAAAATGTTTCCGCATGCCGCAGGTGGATCCCTACGACGGGACCACCGACCCTCTGGACCATCTGGAGAGCTACAAAGCTCTCATGAGGGTCCAGGGGGCCACCGACGCTCTTCTATGCATCGCCTTCCCGGCCACCCTCCGGAAGGCCGCTCGAGTCTGGTTCACCTGCCTGGATCCCGGATCCATTTGCTCCTTCCATCAGCTGGAAGGGAAGTTTGTGGCACACTTCGACGCTTGTCGAAAGGTGCCGAGAGAGGTGGACAGCCTCTTCTCTATCCGCCAGTAGGACCAGGAGCTGCTCTGGGACTACATCACCCGTTTCAAGACCGCAGCCCTGGAAATCTACAGCCTGGACGAGCCCGTCGCCATGTTGGCTTTGAAGCGCGGGCTCAAGACGTCCCGCCTGACCTACTCCCTGGACAAGAAGCCTCCTAGGATGTACTCCGAGCTCCTCCTCCGCGCCCACAAGTACATCCGAGCGGAGGAGGCCGACCGCACCCGTCGGGAGTTGGACGGGAAGACTCCTAAGAGGCCGCCCCCAAGAGATACCCCGGGAGCTCGGAAGCCCGGGCCATCTGCCGACCCTCGCCCGAATCCAAGGCCGAGGGGCGAGGCCATTCCCGAGCGGAGGTACACCCCTCTCCTCGCACCTCGGACGAAGATCCTCATGGAAATCGAGGGCGAGCATTACCTCCACCGACCTCCTCCTCAGAACCCGAGAGCCACCCGGGACAAATCGAAGTACTGCCAGTTCCACCGTGAGCATGGTCACGACACGGAGGAGTGTCGCAACCTGAAGCGAGAGATCGAGGAGCTGATTAGGAGGGGCTACCTCAGGAAGTTCGTCAAGAACGAGGCCCCCTCGGAGGGGCAGCCGCTCGCGACCTTACCGCCCGTCCCTACAATCGATAACCACCCAACGGAGAAGCCCGTGGGCATGATCTCGCGTGGGGTCGGTCGAGCGGCGAAGAGAGCCCGGGAAGTCGGGAGCTCGGAGAATGTAGTCCCTCCCGAAGGAGAGAAAGGTAATGAAAATGTAAACAACGATACCGTGGTGGTCGAGATGACCATCGCAAAGCATCCTGTACATCGAATCATGGTGGATAGTGGAAGCTCGGCTGATGTACTTTTTTACGATGCTTTCTCACGGATGAACTTGTCCCACGATCAGCTGAGACTGGTGCACACCCCCCTTGTGGGTTTTACAGGGGACTCCGTGGGGGTCGAAGGGGAGATTACTCTCCCGGTCACCGCCGGATTCCCACCCCGGCAGACGACCGTCCTAATAACATTTACCATCGTCAGACTCCCTTCGCCTTACAACGCCATTCTCGGGCATCCGGGCTCAACCAACTGGATGCCACGATCTTCACGAGAAGGTTGTTGGTACAGTTCCCCACGCCCTCCAGGCTCGGGGAGATGAAGGGGACGACCCAGCCAGTCCCGCTCTGCCTCCAGACGGTCCCGAGCGCCCGGGGCGCGGAGCTCGCCCCCGATATTGACGACCTCGACCTTAGAGAGAAGGAACCCAGGGGAGGGCCCGTAGAGCGCCTGCTAACTTTTCCCCTTGGTTCGGATCCGTTGAAGACGGTGCAGGTCGGGGCCCAGCTCCTTGAAGAAGAACGGACCCGCCTGCTGGAGTTCCTCCGTGCGAACGCTGACGTGTTCGCCTGGTCAGCAGCCGACATGCCGGGCATCCCGCCCGAGGTCATCACGCACAGGCTAAACGTGGACCCAAGTTGCCGCCCGGTCCGCCAGAAGAAGAGGAGCTTCGCTATGGAAAGGCAGAAGGAGATCAACGAGGAAGTGGAGAAGCTCCTCGCTGCCAGTTTTGTGCGGGAGGTCCAGTACCCCAGCTGGCTGGCAAACATGGTCATGGTGAGAAAGAGTAGTGGTAAGTGGAGGATCTGTATGGACTACACTGACCTCAACCGAGCTTGCCCAAAGGATAGCTTCCCTCTTCCAAAGATCGACCAACTGGTCGACACCACCTCGGGACATCGCCTCCTGTCGTTCATGGATGCCTTCTCCGGATACAACCAAATCCGAATGAGCCCAGAGGACGAAGAGCATACCGCCTTCATAACTAACCACAGAACTTTTTGCTACAGGATGATGCCATTCGGCCTCAAGAATGCGGGGGCAACGTACCAGCGCCTGGTCAATAGAATTTTCAAAGACCAGATCGGTCGCAACATGCAGGTGTACGTGGACGACATGCTGGTGATGAGCAAACCCGATTCGGACCACGTGGCCGACTTAGCGGAGACGTTCGGCAACCTCCGACGCCATCAGATGAAGCTGAACCCAGCGAAGTGCGCCTTTGGCATCTCCGTCGGGAAATTTCTAGGATTTATGGTGACCCAAAGAGGAATCGAGGCCAACCCGGAGAAGGTCCAGGCCATCCTGGACATGGAGCAGCCCGCCTCCAAGAAGCAAGTGCAGCAACTCACCGGCCGAGTTGCGGCCCTCAGCTGCTTTATCTCCAGGTCGGCAGACCGCTGCCATCCCTTCTTTAAGGTGCTGAGAAAGATGAACGACTTTGCTTGGACCGAGGAATGCCAGAAGGCCTTCGAGGAGCTGAAGAAGACGCTTGCCTCGCCACCATTGCTGTCCAGGCCCGAGGAGGGGGAGGAGCTTACCCTCTACCTGGCAGTCACCCCGGAAGCCGTCAGCTCGGTCTTGGTTCGGACCGATGGCCAGGGGGTCCAGCGGCCAGTATACTATACCAGCAAGCTTCTCCGCGACGCGGAGCTCAGGTATTCTCAGCCCGAGAAACTCATTTTTGCGCTAATAGTGTCTGCCCAGCGTCTCAGGCCTTATTTCCAAGCGCACCCCATCGCTATCCTGACGGATCAACCGCTGAAAGCAGTGCTCAGCCAACCTGATACCTCGGGATGATTGGCAAAGTGGGCACTGAAGCTCAGCGAGTTCGACATTACGTATAGGCCAAGGTCGGCCATGAAGGCACAGGTGCTGGCCGACTTCTTGGTCGAATGTGCAGGCTTGGGCAAGGAGCCCGAGGAAGGCCCCTCAGGCCAGCCGATGGAGATAGGCACCGATGAGCCCGGAGAGAATGCCTGGATCCTCCATGTGGACGGAGCCTCAAACTCCGGCGGGAGCGGGGTTGGGCTCATCCTTGCCAACAGCGACGGGGTCGTCGCCGAATGCGCACTCCATTTCCAATTCCCCGCGATAAATAACCAGGTGGAGTACAAAGCACTTCTTGCCGGACTGAGAGTCTCCCGCGAGCTTGGCGTAACCAACCTCAAAGCTTTCACTGATTCCCAGCTCGTGGCGGGACAGGTCTCCGGGGAGTATGTCGCACATGACCCCCAAATGGCGAAATACTTGGAGTTCGTCAAGGCGGGTGCATCCGGATTCCGGCGCTTCAACATCTTCCACATCCCCCGTAGGGAGAACGCCCGCGCGGACACTCTCTCTCGGCTGGTGACCCTGCCGAACTCGATGCTGGGCCGCGCTCACGTGGAGCACCTTGAGATCCCAAGCCTCGAGGCACCGACGGAGGTCCATCAGGTCAGCCATGAACCCAGCTGGATGGACAAGTACACCGAATACATCACCAGTGGCACCTTGCCGGAGGACCGCGAGGCGGCTCGCCTTATCAGAAAGAAAGCCGTGCGGTTCATCCTGATGGGCGGGCAGTTGTATCGAAGATCCTACTCCTACCCCCTCCTCAAGTGCGTGGGACCCACGGAAGCCAAGCTTGTGCTCCAGGAGATTCACGAAGGTGTCTGTGGGAACCACGTGGGGGGCAGGGCATTGGCGTACAAGGCCCTCCGTCAGGGCTACTTCTGGGAGACAATGAAGGAAGACGCCGCTGACTTCGTGAAGAAGTGCGACCGGTGCCAGCGTCACGCCACGGTGCAACGGCAGCCCTCCAACCCAATCTCCCAGCTCTCAGCTCCCTGGCCATTCGCCCAGTGGGGGATGGACCTCCTGGGCCCATTCCCGTCGGCGTCTGGACAGCGGAAGTTCTTGATAGTGGCCATCGACTACTTCACGAAGTGGGTCGAGGCCGAGCCCTTGGCGAGGATCACCGAAGCAAACGTTGCCAAGTTCTTTTGGAAGTCAATCGTTTGCCGCTTCGGCCTCCCCCACACCGTGGTTACTGACAACGGGCGCCAGTTCGACTGCCGGGAGTTCGAAGAGTTCTGCAGCGACCTCAGCATCAGGCATCGCTTCACCTTGGTGGCGCATCCCCAGACCAATGGGGAAGCCGAAGTCACGAACAGGACCATTCTTCAGGGCCTCCGCACGTGGCTAGACCAGGCCAAGGGCAGGTGGGCCAAAGAGCTCCCCAGCATCCTCTGGGCATACCACACCACCCCGAGGACGGCTACCGACGAGACCCCGTTCAACCTCGTCTTTGGAGCTGAGGCGGTCATCCCGATCGAGCTCAGCCTACCCATGCTGCGTGTGGAGCAATATTACGAGACAGAAAACCCAGCCAGGATGATGCTCAACCTTGACCTTCTCGAGGAAACGAGGGACAAGGCCCGAGTTCGAATGGCGGTGTATAGGCAGCGTGTGGCCAGGTATTACAACTCCCGAGTGCGGCCGAAGGTTTTTCGTCCTGGAGATTTGGTCCTCCGGCGCGCTGAAGCTTCCCAGCCACGGGAATGCGGCAAGCTCTCGCCCAACTGGGAAGGCCCATACCGGGTGGCAGAAGCCCTCCCTCATGGCGCATACTACCTGGAGGAGTTGGGAGGTGCCAGGTTCCCCCGGACGTGGAACGCCTCGAATCTAAGGATGTATTATCAGTGATGTAAGGTTCCCTACTCCTGTAATAAAGTTCCCCCACTTCAAACGCTCTCTTCTCGCTTTGAAGGAAAACTGGCGCGTGGCCCTGGGCTCGGCATGACCAACCATGGCCGGCGACCGAAGGAATCGGGAGATCCCGGGCTTCGGCCTGGAAGGTGGCGCAGAACCCAGTTCGCCCACGCAAGCCCGGAGAACAACTCGGCAAGCCACGCAAGGCTTGAGAAAGCCTGCGGCATCGGGTTTCAGTCCGGAGATCCTGGGCTTCGGCCTGGAAGGTGGTGCAGAACCCAGTTCACCCATGCAAGCCCGGAGAATAGCTCGGCAAGCCGTGCAAGGCTTGAGAAAGCCTGCGGCATCGGGTTTCAGTCCGGAGATCCTGGGCTTCGGCCTGGAAGGTGGTGCAGAACCCAGTTCGCCCACGCAAGCCCGGAGAACAGCTCGGCAAGCCGCGCAAGGCTTGAGAAAGACTGCGGCATCGGGTTTCAGTCCAGAGATCCTGGGCTTTGGCCTGGAAGGTGGCGCAGAACCCAGTTCACCCACGCAAACCCAGAGAACAGCTCGGCAAGCCGCGCAAGGCTTGAGAAAGCCTGCGGCATCGGGTTTCAGTCCGGAGATCCTGGGCTTCGGCCTGGAAGGCGGCGTAGAACCCAGTTCGCCCACGCAAGCCCGGAGAACAGCTCGGCAAGACGTGCAAGGCTTGAGAAAGCCTGTGGCATCGGGGTTCAGTCCGGAGGTCCCGGGCTTCGGCCTGGAAGGCGGTGCAGAAACCATGTCGCCCACGCGAGTGTGAAGGCAACCCCAAAGATGGACCCGCTCAAGGCCTACTCTGACGCCGCGCGGTCCGGGATGTCCCAACCTTCGATTCGAGCAATGGAAGGGACCAGGCCTGCGATCGTTTCAACATTCCACATCAACATCTCAGAAAAAAGAAAAGAGAAGGGAGATGGGGGAATGGAGAAGGAGACGAATTCGAGGCTTGGTCAAACAGAGTCTTCATTAATTTAAGCGACAGTACAAGCCGGGAATCCCGACAGGCCGGGAGTTCCCAAATAAAAAAGAAGAGAAGGAAAAGCAACTACTACAACGAGGCAGGCGAGAAGATGATGGCTCAGTTTGGCGCGGGGTCGGAGCCCTCCGCCGGGGGCACAGGCACTGCATCCTCGCCTTCTGCGGCGGCCGGCTCTTGAGGCTGCCCCGGAGCCATGGCTTCGCTGGTCGACGGGGCCGCAGGAGTGGCGTCGGCCGCGCCGGAGGCTTTGCTCTCGGCTCCTTGCCTCCTGCCTCTGAGCACCACCCCGCTGAGGTCGAGCTCGGGGAAGAAGGCCCCTACTTTCTCCCGGCACATTGGGAACCCCTTCAAGAAGGAGTCCACGGCGGCCTCCCGGACCTCCGACGTGTACACGTCGGAAGCCCGGAACTTCGGGATGGCCTCCTGCGCCTCCCGCTTCACGGCCTCCAGGAGTCCGTTGATGTACGCACTCCGGTCCTTCGCCGCGCTCACGTCTCGCCGAGCCTCCTCTAGCTGGCGCTCCAGCCACTGGGAGTGGACCTGAAGGCGAGCCTTCTCCGCCGCGTCCTCCTTAGTGCGGCGCTGGTAGGAGATCCTCTCCTCCGACAAAGAAGCCTCCAGCTCCTTGTTCTGTCCCTCGGAGCGCGCCAAGTCAGTCTGGAGGGCTTGGTTGCTGGCTCGCAGCTCGACCCCCTTTTCCATGAGATCCTTGACGTCGGCTGCGAGCTTGCCGAGCTTCTTCTCCTTCTCGGCGTCCCTCTTCGCGTTCCCTACGAGGAAGTTCCTCAGTAGGAGAACGTCATTTCCAATCTGCACAAACAGAGCAACCAGGTTAGAAAAAAGGCCACTAAAATCATGAAAGATAGAGAAGAAGGAGCTCGGGTTTACCGTGAAGAGCTGCGGGAGAATCCCGAGCAAGGCATCCACATAGTCCCGGCCGCCCCGAGCTCGGCAGTCCCGGGCTGTGGAGGCGTACTCCATGACCTTCTCCGCGAGCCCCTTGTCGTGGATGACTGAACACCGGTGGGTGATCACCGGTGGCGGAGCTATCAGGTCGGCTCCTGCGGCGGCTGCCCCTTCAGCTGGAGTCGCGATCGATGGGCCGGCAGAGGCCACGGGCTATGCCGTCGGAGCAGCGGCGACGATGGGACCGGCGCTGGACGGAGCCTCGAGCGGTCGAGCCCCCTCGACGGCAGCGCCACCAGGTCTTTCAGCCAGGGCATCAACGGCCCTGCCCTGAGGCAACCTGGGCGGGGGAGCGGTGGCCACTGGGCTGGGCACGGTCGCCGGCGTGATCTCCCGGCCCGCCTCAGTACGGGCCCTCTTGGTCGCGGGCTCGTCTACCTCCGGGATGTCTCTCTGGGCCGTGCCCTCCAGGAGGCTCTCCAGTGAGAACTTCATTCCTGCAATGCAAAAGAACAGAAGGTTAGCCAACTCGGTCATGAAGAAAAAGAGTGAAGAAGTCAAAAAAGGGCCGAATCTCACCCATCTCACGGATGGGACTGATCCCGGCCTCAAAAAGATTCTGCTCTGAAAGCAGAACCTTGAGCGCCGGGACCACGTCACTCAGGAGTTGGGAGTAGGCCTCCTGGTCCACCGACTCGACCCGGGAGTTCCGGTTCGGAGACCAGTCCGGTTCACTCCAGGCCTAGTCGACATCTTCGACCGAGGCAAAGAAAAATCGGCTCTTCCAGTCCTTGACAGAGGAAGGGAGGTCGAACCGGAGACACCTGGGCCTGGGCGAAATATACCACCAGCCGTCATCGGTGGAGCACTTCTTCAGGGTAAACAAGGCCCTGAAGAGGGAGAAACGGGCAACAAACCCATGAAAGTGACAGAAGACTATAAAGGAGAAGATGACCCGGATGGCATTGGGAGCCAACTGGGCTGGAACAAGCCGGAAATGGCTGAGAAAAGAGAGGAAGATGGGGTGCAGAGGAAATCGAAGACCCCCAAGGAGGAAGTCTTCGTAGAAGGCTATGCGACCGGGGCCACTCATGGTGACGCGCTCCCCGGACCGCGGAACAGATAGACGAATTGACCCCGGGATACCATAGGCCTCCCGGAGCAGAGAAAGATCGCCTTCGGTCATGGTGGAAGCATGACCGGAGGGACCGGCTGGAAGGAGAGGTGGAGCAGGAAGAGAACGAAGGGGGACAGTGGGAGCAACCGAAGGAGACCGGACCCCCCTAGGGATGCCAATGGTGACACCCCGGGTTGCAGGCGCCGGCGGATCTCCTCCAGGATCGTTTCCTCCTCTGAGGAGGAAGAAGATGGAGTCCTCGGCCAGGATGGACCAGCCTCGTCCGGATTGGAAGAGACATGGCGACGGCGCGCCATGACAAAGAGGAGGATAAAGATTCAGGGAAGAAAAGAGAGAGGGGAACTGGAGAAGGATGGAGGCACTCACCGAAAATATGCCAAGCGAGCGCGGGGTAACAGAAGTTAGCCTGTAGCAAACTGCCCACGGAGCAAGGGGAAAGGCCTAGTTCTGGAAAGTCCCCTCCCTTTCAAACTCAGTCGACAGCGATCGTACCCGTCATTCTGCCTCGAGCCACTGAGCGATCGCCACGTGGACGCACGCCCGACACCGATGCCTCGTTAGCAGAGTAACGGCCTCTGCCTCGAAGCGACGCATTTATTGCGGGCAAGTGGGCGATGCGTGGCGGCTTCCTATAGGGCTTCAGGTGCATCGAGCCGCGGCGACGAGGATCGTGGCAATTATGATGCAAGATCTTCGCCTCCCCACGTCATATCTGCATTTAATCCCGACGTTCCGTTCTACGACGCCCCAACGGAATGGCAGGCTGGGGGGCAACTGTTACGACCGTAACGATGACGTGGCCGGGCTCAGATACCACCGAATATGATCGAGCCACATGGAGGTTTCTCCGGCCGAGTCAGCGCCACATCGCCAGGGCCGAGCTCGGCAAGACTACTCCGCCAGACGACTTTCTAAGATAAACTAATCTCGCCGAAGTTGAGCTCGGTTCGGGGCTCCTCTACCACCTCGCCTGGCGCCCACCCAAGAGGGGTCCGCCTAGGCCGAGGTCGGCCGATCCTTCGCTCCTTCGCCAGGTGGCCCCCAGGAGACGGGCCCACCTCGGTCGAAGCCAGGCGACCTCCTGCCACCTCGCCAGGTGTCCATCCAGGAGGGGTCCACCTAGGCCGAGGTCGGCCGATCCTTCGCTCCTTCGCCAGGTGGCCCCCCCGGAGACGGGCCCACCTCGGTCGAAGCCAGGCGACCTCCTGCCACCTCGCCAGGTGTCCACCCAGGAGGGGTCCACCTAGGCCGAGGTCGGCCAATCCTTCGCTCCTTAGCCAGGTGGCCCCCCCAGAGACGGGCCCACCTCGGCCGAAGCCAGGCGACCTCCTGCCACCTCGCCAGGTGTCCACCCAGGAGGGGTCCACCTAGGCCGAGGTCGGCGGATCCTTCGCTCCTTCGCTAGGTGGCCCCCGGAGATGGGCCCACCTCGGCCGAAGCCAGGCGACCTCCTGCCACCTCGCCAGGTGTCCACCCAGGAGGGGTCCACCTAGGCCGAGGTCGGCGGATCCTTCGCTCCTTCGCCAGGTGGCCCCCGGAGACGGGCCCACCTCGGCCGAAGCCAGGCGACCTCCTGCCACCTCGCCAGGTGTCCACCCAGGAGGGGTCCACCTAGGCCGAGGTCGGCGGATCCTTCGCTCCTTCGCCAGGTGGCCCCCGAAGACGGGCCCACCTCGGCCGAAGCCAGGCCGCCCGTACGGAGAAGGTCCCAGGGAAGGAGGCGCAGGCCCCGAGGTCATTCCTCGGGCCGTACGCATCACAGACGGTGCCTTGTATGGATGGCGGTGGCACGCGAAACACCATTTGCATCGGCCCGACAGGTCCCGCAGTCGAGAGGCACGATTCTGACAAAGCAGGCCCCATATATGGATGGCGCCCACACTTGGGAAAGAGAGCGCTCTCACTGGGCCCGAGGTCTGACTGGCTGCCTTACCAGCGCCGCCCCCCCTTTTCTGTCTTTGCCTTTTCCCTGTTGGGCTCGGCGGACGAGGTCGGAAAGCCGCCTGGCCCTCCTCACCGAAAAGGGGAAAGAGAAAGGGACGGGGGAGGGGAGCCTCCCAGGAGGAGAAGACAGGCGAACGACGGGAAGAGATAAAAGGAAAGAATCTGGGGACGACAAGGTAAGCGAACAAGCCTGGGGACAAGGAAGAAGCAGCTGCAAAAGGCCTCGCTCCGAGAGTGAGATCCAAGATCCCGAGAGGGGATCGCTCGGCGTGAGCTTGGCAAGGAGGCCCAGCCGAATTTCTGGCCCCCAGTGCACCTTTCTTTCTAGTGAACTCTCTAAGTCTGGAACCCTTTCGGGGGTCCATCTTGGAGAGTCTGTTCCTTCTTATCGTCTACTGCTTGACCGTCGGAGCTCCCTCGCCGGGATCCCCGGCCAGGGTCTTCTAACCCCTTCTTGCAGGTTCGCAGCAGCCGGGGAGGCTCCCTCGCCAGGTGGTCAGGAAGGATCCACGGACCGGAGGCATGAGCGCGGCGACGAGAGCGGCAACAGTTATCATTAAAAGGTAGGAAGTAAAGAAAATGAATAGACAAGAAATAGCATAGTCATTGAATGTAGAAAAGCAATTCAAGACATTATTCATTTGATCAAACACATAGAAATGAGAAAACAAAAAGTTTTTCATATATGTCAGGAACTTGTACATCAAGTACACAACAAAGGTAAAAGTACATATAAGCATAAATATAAACTATCTAGAAGTGTAAAACTATCTAGAAGTACATAAATATCCTAATCCTCATCCATCGAGTCATCAGAAGATGAACCGATCTCGATCAGTCCAGTATCAGAAAAAGATCGAGCTCGCGGCCATCGTGATCGAAGATTTCGAAGTCTGGTCCTAGTCGGCTGAGGAGGGGTACGGCATCCACGTCCTCTACGATGAATATAAGTCCGACCTCTGGCTGAAGCAGTAGAGGTAGGAGCTACGTCCTCCACAGGAACTGAACTGATCGGGTGAATCATCTCAGCAATAGCTGGAGCAGGAGTATGATCAAAAGTAGGGCCTGAATCGAGATGCTGAAAGTCGGGTGTATAAAACCCAACAAACTCTCGAGTGACTGATGAAGTATGAAGGGTAGGACTATCAAAAATAGGTATAACAGCTGATGATACAAGCGTATCAAGAATAACAGTATCATCTGTGGAAGGTATCGGTGTATCTACAATAGATGTATCAAAAGAGGGTGTCTCAATGATAGGTGTATGAATGTCAGGAGAATCAACAGTAGGTAAATCAGTAACATATATATCAATAATAGGACTAAGAATAGGAATAGGAACTAGAACTGGAGTGTGATCAACCGATCTGGAAGGAGAGGATGGATCAGGAATCGGGACAGGTGAGAAGGATGGGTCAATAATAGGACTCGCAGGCACATCATCCATCACCTCCGCAACTAGCTCTGACATAAGATCAACAATAACAAACCTGTCTGAGTCAGTCTCCACGTCTCCATCAATATCTCCAATAACTGTATCTCCATCTCCATCTCCAACAGTAGTCTCAACACTAGTGTCGATGTCAGCAAGGTCGTCAGCTGGTGTTGGGGCAAGTACATCAACAGAAGCAGGAACAGTGTCTGCAGCAGGAGCACTCGTCGAAGATTTGGACAGTGCTGAGAGAATAGCCAAAATACCATCACTAAGACCAATGTGGCTCTCTCTCATCTCAACAATAAAAATGTCTAGACGCTGCCTCATGGTAAATACATCGATCACTATGTGTCTGACTCTGTCCTCTAGAGTATCTGAAACACGAGGAGTCTCTATCTGTGCTGGCTGTGGCTAGGTAGATGTAGAAGGATCAGACTGAGCTAGCTATGCTGCCATCTCAAGCTGTCTCGCTCGATCCAGCCTCACCTGAAAGAATCCGCTCCTCCTCTGCTATGTCCTCATCAATGTCAGCTCTATCCTTGGCCTATCCTGATGTCTTTCGTGTCCACTGGCCTTAGACTAAATGATAACCCACGCGATGTAGTAACCTAATGTCATATACATCGGTATGGATCAAAGTACGATAAGGCTCATCCTGGAAGCTGACTCCATACTCCTGAAACAGTACAGTCAATCCCATGCCATACGGCAAGCAGAGTCGCTGATTAGATGCCGCCTCAGTAATCTGATGAATCATCATAACAAGAAGGCAAATCGGCATCCGTTGAATCAGTGAGACCATCATCACTAGCAACTCTCGCTCGACAATGTAGTCAAAATGACCAGTCTTTAGCAGAAAAATCCAGGCGACAATATGATATAGCAGTCTCATCTCTGTGGATAGTCTCGTTGCTGGAACAGTGGCTCCCTCTGGTAAGATATCGGACTCAAAAATATACTGGAGGCCATTAACTCTGTCCATTAGACTGTCAATAACTATCCAGTCATAGGTATATCCCACACTCGGCTCAAAATCTCTGATGAAATGGGGATATCCCATCCTCTAACCTATGCAACCCAACCATCTGATCCGCGGGCAAGTGATCCGTAGAATTCTCTCATCAACCCGGGATAATATCTATCGCTGAGCGAACAAAAAGAGGCCAACCCAACATGTCTAATCCAATCTCCAATCCTGAAATGCTGCTGGTCTAAGAAGGAGAAGTCCACTTGGTGTCCTCCAACTACTGTCTTGGAGCTTATACGGCTAGAAGGAGTAAACAACAGTCGTGCAAGCGGATCCGGAGCCCTAGACTCGTGTCGTGCCTTCATTCTCCGCTCCTCTTCATGCTGTGACTGATGAGGTCGGTGAACGACTTGTTTGCAAGGACCTATTATCAAGAATCAAAGATTTGGCAAGGTTTTTGGTGGAAGAAATAGGGTTTCTAGGGTTTAGGAGCTAAAACCTAAGAAGATTTCCAACAAAAATGACTACTAAAGTCTCAAATCCAATAAATCCATGACTAAAAACTAAGAAATGGGAGGATGAACAGTATGGATACCTGGAATCGAGGTGTCGGCTCAGAGGAAAAAGAGATTTGGGGGAAAAATAGTTCGGAAACCCCTTAAATCTCAGTATCCTGTCGGTTATGTTTCGACTCATGATTTGTCGACACATTGACTTAAAAATTGAAAAATCAAAAATTTTATAGAATGATCAAAATCAATTGAAATAACAGGTTTTTGGAGTCAAATCATCAATGATTAATCATGATTCATCATAAATAAGGTTGAATAGATCTAATTTGAGTCAAATTGGGGGAAAGATTTAATCAATTGGATTGATGATTCTGAGCTCTCTTCTAATCATACAGAATTGATCTTCCAAAAGAGGTTTAGTTAAAATATCAGCTAATTGAAATTTAGTACATATAAATTCAAGTAAAATATCATTGTTTTCAACATGATCTCTAATAAAGTGATGCCTAATTTCAATGTGCTTGCTCATAGAGTGTTGAATAGGATTTTTGGTCAAGCAAATAGCACTGGTATTATCACATTTAATAGGAGTTCTAGCCAACTTGATTCCAAAGTCTTCAAGTTGTTGCCTAATCCACAAGATTTGAGCATAACAACTTTCTGTTGTAATATACTCAGTCTCAGCTGTGGATAGTGTAACTAAAGTTTATTTCTTGCTAAACCATGAGATTAAGTTAACCCTAAGAAATTGGCAAGTTTCACTAGTACTCTTTCTATCTAATCTACAACCAGCAAGTCTGCATCAGAATATTCAATCAATTCAGCAGAAGAATTTCTAGCAAACCACAAACCAATACTAATAGTACCAGACAGATATTTAATAATGCGCTTAATAGCCATAAGATGTGATTTCTTAGGTTCAGACTGATATCTAGCATACATGCAAACACTGAACATAATATCTGGTCTACTAGCAGTCAGATACAGTAAAGAGCCTATCATGCCTTTGTATAATTTCTGATCTACAGATTTACCATTTTCATCTTTATCTAGTTTACATGAGGGGCTCATAGGTGTACCTATTGGCTTAGTAGTCTCCATCCCAAATTTTTTGATAATTTCTCTTGTGTACTTAGCTTGGTTGATGAAGATACCATCTGAAGTTTGCTTGATCTGGAGTCGGAGAAAGAAGTTTAGTTCACCCATCATACTCATCTCGAACTCACCCTGCATAAGCTTAGCAAACTCTTGACAAAGAATTTCATTAGTAGCACCGAAAATGATGTCATCAACATATATTTGTACTACTAATAAATCATTATCTTTTCTTTTCAAAAATAGTGTTTTGTCAACATTTCCTTAAGAAAATTCATTTTCAATAAGAAATTTGCTTAACCTTTCATACCATGCTCTAGGTGCTTGCTTCAATCCATAAAGTGCTTTGTGTAGTTTGAAAACATGATCAGGATGTGCATGATTTTCAAAGCTAGGTGGTTGTTCAACAAAAATTTTTTCATTTATAAAACCATTTAAGAAAGCACTCTTAACATCTATTTGAAATAATTTGAAGTTCATAAAGCAGGCAAATGCTAACAATAGTTTAATTGCTTCAAGTCTAGCAACAGGATAAAAGGTTCATCAAAGTCAATCCCTTCCTCTTGATTGTAGCCTTTAGCAACTAGCCTAGCTTTATTTCTAATGACAATATCATTTTCATCTAATTTATTCCTAAATACCCATTTAGTGCTAATAATTGAAATATTAGATGGTCTTTCTACAAGTATCCAAACATTATTTCTATCAAATTGTATTAATTCTTCTTGCATAGCATTGATCCAATTAGAGTCTTTTTCAGCTTCTTCAAAATATTTAGGTTTTACTTGAGATACAAAAATAATATAGTCACATTTATTTCTAATAGAAGCTCGAGTTCTTACCCCTTTAGATGGATCACCTAAGATTAGTTCCTTAGGGTGTCCATGAGCATACCTCCATTCCTTAGGTAGATCTTGATATATTGGAGTGTCATCTTCTTTTCATCCTTGTCCTGATTTTCTTCATTTGGTTGAGCTTGATCATCCAATGTCAGCTTCTGAAGTTTGTCAGCACCTGCACATTCATCAGATGTATCCTCTTTTCTTGAGGATTTGTTAGTAGATTCTTCAAATACAATATGTACTGAGTCTTCTACAACTAAAGTCCATTTGTTAAATACTCTGTATGCCCTGCTGATGTAGAGTATTCTAAGAAGATACCTTCATCAGACTTGGCATCGAACTTTTCTAGATAATCTTTTCCATTGTTCAAAATAAAATATTTACAACCAAAAACTTGAAAATATTTCAAAGTTGGTTTTCTTTGGTTCCAAAGCTTATATGGAGTTTTCTTTAAAATAGGGCGTATCAAAACTCGATTCAAAACATAACAAGCTGTATTTATAGCTTCAGCCCAAAAATACCTTGGCAAATCATTTTCACAAAGCATAGTGCGTGCCATTTCTTCTAAAGTGCGATTTCTCCTTTCTACTACCCCATTCTGCTGAGGTGTCCTAGGTGCAGAGAAATTGTGTTCTATACCTTTTTCATTATAAAAGTTTTCGAAATCTTGATTTTCAAATTCGGTTCCATGATCACTACGAATACAAACGACTGAAACACCTTTTTTGTTTGAAACTTTTCTATAAAACTTTACGAATACAGAAAATGATTCATCTTTTTGTGCTAAAAAGAAAATCCAAGTAAATCTCAAAAAATCATCCATAATAACTAATCCATATCTCTTGCCTCCTAGACTTGATGTTCTAGTTGGTCCAAAGAGATCTATATGGAGTAGTTCAAGTGGTCTACTAGTAGTTACAAATCCTTTTGGTTTAAAAGAAGTTTTGGCTTATTTTCCAAATTGACATGCTTGGCAAATTCTATCTTTTTCAAAACTGATTTCAGGTAAATCTCTAACTAAATTCTTTTTGGAAAGTTTTGAAATAAGGTACATACTAGCATGCCCTAACCTTCTATGCCATAACCAACTAGTCTCTTCCTTGATAGAATTCATTGCAACAAGGCATTCTCCATTAGGTAAAGATAGATCACAAGATCTACTAGATACATATTTCCATGCCTTTTTCCAATGAATTGTACTCCATTTATATCTGGACTAGATATCATACAATAAGATGATTTAAAAACTACTTGAAAACCTTTATCACAAAATCGACTAATGCTAAAAAGATTATGCTTTAAACCATCTACTAAAAGTACATTACTAATACTATTAGAAAGAGTTATGTGAACCTTACCAATTCCAATGATTTTACCTTTACCATTATCACCGAAGGTTACACTCCCTCCATTCAAAGCTTCAAGAGAAGTGAATTGCTTCACATCTCCAGTCATGTGCCTTGAGCAACCACTATCAAGATACTAAATTCGTTTATTTTCCTTGGTTGCAAGACACACCTATAATAAGATCAAGCTTTGTTTTTAGGTACCCAAGCTAACTTGGATCCTTTCGGGTTTGCATTCAAAATGGTTCCTTTTGGAACCCACACTTTATCAAAAGACATGATTTTTTTGAAATTACATTGATATGATTTATGACCTAATTTTTTACAAGTAAAACAAGTAATACTGGATGATGCAGGTACAAAAAGGTTTTTGAAATACTTTTGTTGCTTTTGTAGTTTATATCCTAAACCTGCCTTGTTAAAAATAGCTCTTTGATTGTTTAAAAGTAAATTCAACTTTTCTGAACTATAGATAAATTTATCAACAAAAGGTTTTAATTTTTCAAGTTCATTTTTGTGTTTAGCATTTTTAAGTTCTAAATCCTTGTTTTTCTTTAAAAGCTCATTGTTAGAAATAATTTGTTTAGGCCTTTTTAAAACTTCATTTTCCATGATTAAAGCATTATTTTTCTTTTCCAAAACATCTAGTTTAGATTTCAAAGTACTAACATCATTTAGTAAGGAGTTGTTTTCTAAAGAAAAGCAGTTTGCATGCTTTTTCAGTTTCTTATTTTCAGATAAAACTAATTTATAATCATGCATAAGCTCTTCGAAAGCACTTCTAAGTTCATCAAAAGTAAAATCAACTTCAGAGTCGGAACATACCTCTTCATTGTCCTGATGTGCCATGAAGCAGAGATTTGCAATTTCGGTCTGCTCTTCTTCTGAACTAAAGTCTTCGCTATCACTCTATGTGGCCATCATTGCTTTCTTCCTTAGTTTCTTCCTTGATTTCTTGAGGAGAGGACAATCAAATTTGTAGTGCCCGGGCTTCTTGCACTCAAAGCATGTAGGTACTTCCTTCTCCTTTTTCTTTTCTTTCTCTTTTTTTTTTTTTCCTTTTTCCTTGGATTGAAATTTCTTCTTGTGGGGAAACTTCCTCTTCATGAATCTTCTAAATTAATGAGCAAGGAGGGTTTTTTCACCTTCTTCCTCTTCTTCATTGTTGGACTCATCAATCGAGGATTCTTCTTGAATATTAGACTTGAAAGCAATCACCTTCTTCTTCTTATCCATGTCCATTGATTTTTATTTTAGATTAGCTCATAAGTCATGAGCGATCCCACTAGCTGTTCAAGAGGTAGCTTGTCCATATCCTTTGCTTCTTGAATTGCGATCACCTTTGGATCCCATGGCGTCGAAAGTGACCTAAGAATTTTATTCAAAGGATCAGCATTAGATATGACTTTACCAAGATTTCTCATAGCATTTACACTATTTGTAAAATGTGTATACATATCAGTGATAGATTAATTTGGTTCCATTCGAAACATGTCATATGTGTGCACTAACATATTGATTTTAGTATTTTTCACTTGATCAGTACTCTCATGGGTAACTTCAAGTGTATTCCATATTTCTTTGGCAGACATTCATGTAGATATCCTATTAAAACTCACTATGATCTAATGCACAATACAAGAGATTCATTGCCTTAGCATTGATCTCGGATTGTTTAATGTCATTTTCATCCCAATCCTCTTCAAGTTTTGGGATGGAAACACCATTAACCACCACTGAAGGAATATAAGGACCCTTGTCAACTACTTTCCATAAATTAAAATCTATAGAATGCATATAAATTCTCATCCTAGTTTTTCAATAAGTATAATTTGTTCCATTAAAAAATGGAGTTTTATTTGAGGTTTGTCCCTCAACTATACTAGTACCAACTGGGGTTGCCATAGATCTTTATTCAAGGCGGTAAAGCCAATATACTGAGAACAAGGCTCTGATACCACTTGTTGCCCATAGAGCAACCTAAGAGGGGGATGAATTGGGTCTCTAAAAATTTAAAGCTAAGCTTGATAATACAAGTAGCAAACTTCACAAGACAAGATATGCAATTCAATTCAACAAGGTACTAAAATTTAAGTGCAATGCTCTAAAGTAGTAGTGCAGCAGAAATTAAAAGCAATAAGTAAGAAAGTAAAGAGCAAGGAGGGAGAGAACAAGCAATCACAAACACCACAAGCTATAGTGGTTCGGTGCCAACAATGCATCTACATCCACTCCCCAAGATTTCCTTGAAAATTCACTATAGTCAAATGATTACAGCTATTTAGTTTTCCGGGCTCACTAATCAAAACCCGACTTATTTTACAAGGCTCAAAAGTCATAACCTCATTTGGTTTTACGGGCTAACCAAGAATCTTAGTGGTTTTGCGGGCTAACCACCAACCTAATTGGTTTTCAAGGCTTACCAATAACCTCACTTGGTTTTCCAATATGCTAACCAATAACCTTTACAAATATAAGATAGAGAAATAAAGAACCAATGTAAGCTTTCAATAATAAAGCAAATAAATCAATGTAGCTCGATGTAGTGTTGCTTTGCTCTTGTTGAAGCCTTTTGAATACCCAAGATTGAATGATCTTCAATGCTCTTGATGGCTTTGAATGCTTGGAGGCTTTCTTTAGCTTGTGAGTGGTTGAACCTTGAATGAATAGGAGTTAAGGCTCTTCTTTCTTCTTTTCTTTCTAAACTTTCTTTGGATATTCAATACCTTTTGAATAGTTATTTTCTTGATTTGATTTGTGTTGCCGATCTCGTCGCCACGGCCTGTAACTTCAGAGCTGGTGGCGGGATCAGATCGTCTCGCCTCGACGTCTCCGGGCTCCCGATCCTACAAGACAAGGTCAGAAACCCTGGCCAGGGATCCCGGCGAGGGAGCTCCGACGGTCAAATTAGAAAATGGCGAGATGGAACAGAATCTCCAAGGCGGGCCTCCGAAGGAGTCCCAGGCTTAGAGATTATCATTAGTAAAAAAGGTCTCTGGAAGAGTGGAAATTGGGCCAAGTTCCTTCACCAAGCTTGTGCCAAGGGACCCCTCTTGGGATCTTGGATCCTGCTCTCGGTGCCTTTTCTTTTTTCGGCCTTTTTTTCCCCTTCCCTCGTCATCCGCTCTTCCCATCCTTTTATCTCATCACGCTGCCTCCGGCTTCCTGCCCTTGGGAGGCCTCTCCTTCGCTTTCACCTCCTTCCCCTTTCCCCTTCGGGTTCAGGAACCCGGCGGCCTCCTTGTCTTGCTTGCTGAGCCCAGCGAGGAAAGGGTAGAGGGAGGACACCGGCCAGACCTTGGGCTGAGCGCGAGCGCTCTTCTTCCCAGGCGTCGACAATGTCCGTTACTGGGTCCTGTCTGCCAGGACTTCGCCTCTCGGCTATGGAACCCGTCGGGCCGATGTAAACAAGGTTTCGCGCGTTGCTGCCGACCGTACTGGTGCTCCTCTCGAGGTACAGCGCGTGCTGCTCGAGGGGCGATCTCGAAACTCGTGCCCCTGCTTCTCGATGGCCTCACCATGCAGGGTAGCCAACCTCGGCCAAGGTGGGCCCCTCCCGGGCGGACACCTGGCGGAGCGGCAGAGGGGCGCTCGACTTCGGTCGAGGTGGACCCGTGTCCGGGTGCCACCTGGCGAAGGAACGAGAAGGCCCGGCTCGATCTCGGTCGAGGTGGAACCATCTCAGGGCGCCACCCGGCGAGGGAGCAGGGGGCCGCCGGCTTCGGCAGAGGTGGACCCCTCCTGGGCAGACACCTGGCGGAGCGGTAGAGGGGTGCTCGACTTCGGTCGAGGTGGACCCGTGTCCGGGTGGCACCTGGCGAAGAAGCAGGAAGGCCCGGCTCGACCTCGGCCGAGGTGGGACTATCTCAGGGTGCCACCCGGCGAGGGAGCAGGGGGCCGCCGGCTGTGGACGAAGTGGACCCCTCCTGGACGGACACTTGGCGGAGCGGCAGAGGGGCGCTCGACTTCGGTCGAGGTGGACCCGTGTCCGGGCACCACCTGGCGAAGAAGCAGGAAGGCCCGGCTCGACCTCGACCGAGGTGAGACCGTCTTAGGGCGCCACCCGGCGAGGGAGCAGGGGGCCGCCGGCTCCGGCCGAGGTGGACCCCTCCTTAGCGGACACTTGGCGGAGTGGCAGAGGGGCGCTCGACTTCGACCGAGGTGGACCCATGTCCGGGCGCCAACTGGCGAAGGAGCAGGATGGCCCGGCTCGACCCCGACCGAGGTGGAACCGTCTCCGACCTTGCTGGACCGCTCCCGCGCTGCCAAAAAAAAATCCACATGGTTCGGATCGCGCCTAGCAGAATCTGAGACACGCCACATCATCGTAACGGCTGTAACAGTTGCCCCCCATCCTCTCGTTCTGCCGAGGCATCATGGCTCGGAACGTGAAAATTTAATGTGGAGATGACGTGGGGAAGGCGAAGATCTCGCGCCATGATTGCCACGATCCTCGTCGCCGTTCCTCGTTGCGCCCGAGGTCCTATGAGAGGCTGCCACGTGTCGTCCTTCCGGTTGCACTTAATGCATTGCTTCGAAAAGGAGGCGTTTCCACATAACCGAAGCGTCGATGTCGGGCGTGTGTCCACGCTGCATGCATTTGGTGGTTCGGAACAGAATGAGGGGTACGGCCGCTGTCGATCGACTTTGAAAAGGAGGGGAACTTTCCAGAAACGAGGCCCTTTCCCTTTCTCGTGCTCCGCCGGCGGTTGCAGTGGGCTATCCTTCACTTCCCTGGGTTGCCACTTCTTTTGCACAGTGTGTTTCGGTGAGTGCCCGCGTTTGCTTCCTTCCCCCATCCCCTTTCCTTAGCAACTTTCCTTCACCATTTCCTTCCCCATGGCGCGCCGTCATCATGTTTCATCTAACCCGGACGAGGCCGGTTTGTCCCAGCCGAGACTCCATCGTCCTCTTCCTCGGAAGGGGAGGTGATCTCGGAAGAGATCCGCAGGCGGCTCCAGCCTGGGGGTGTAACCATAGGCATCCCTAGGGGTTCTAGGTCTCCCCCTGTAGTTTCCGCCCGTCCCATCTCTTCTCTTCCTCCTCCGGCCATTTCTTCTGCTGGTCCCTCCGGTCAAGTCTCATCGATGACCGAAGGTGACTTTTCTTTGCTCCGGAAAGTCTATGGCATCCCGGAGTCGATCCATCTTTCTTTCCCACGGCCCGGGGATCGTGTGACCTTAAGCGGCCCCGGGTGGATAGCCTTTTACGAGGACTTCCTCCTTGGGGGTCTTCGGTTCCCCCTACACCCTTTTTTCCTCTCCTTTCTCAGTCACTACCGCCTGGTCCCGGCCTAGTTGGCTCCAAACGCCATCTGGGTCATCTTCGCCTTCATTGTCTTCTGCCACTTCCACAAGTTTGTTGCCCGCTTCTCTCTCTTCAGGGCTCTTTTCATCCTGAAGCGCTATTCCACCGATGATGGCTGATGGTACATTTTACCTCGGCCTAGGTGCCTCCGGTTTGACCTCCCTTCCTCTATTAAGGGTTGGAAGAACCGGTTCTTTTTTGCCTCGGTCGAGGATGTCGACTGGGCCTGGAGCGAGCCGGATCGGTCCCCTAATCGGAACTCCCAAGTCGAGCCGGCGGACCAAGAGGTCTATTCCCTACTGCTGAGTGACGCGGTCCCAACGCTCAATGTTCTGCACTCGGAGCAGAACTTGTTCGAGGCGGGGATCAGTCCCATCCGGGAGCTGGGTGAGGCTTAGCCTTCGTTTTTACTCCATACCCTCCCCTTCTCCCTTTTCCTTTTTAACTGGGCAGACCGACCTCCGTTTTCTTTTAGGTATGAAGTTCTCCTTAGAAAACCTCCTATAGGGTACCGCTCAGAGGGATGTTGTCGAGGAAAATGAGCCCGCGACGAAGAGGGCTCGCACTGAGGCGAGCCGGGAGGCCGTGCCTACTCCCACCTCCGGTCCAGTGGTGGCAGCTCCCGCATCCAGGCCACCTCAAGCCCGGGCTGCCGACGTCCCTGTCGTCGACCTCGACAGGGCTATAGAAGAGGGAGGGCCAGCCCCCTCCAGGGCAGCGCCCACCTCAACCGTCGCCCCGACGGCGCCCGCGGTGGCTCCAACTACTCTGTCGGCGGTAGTTCCACCCGGCGAGGGGACGGTCTCCCCTGCCATGGCCGATCTATCTGCCCCGCCACCAAATCTCACTAGCTGGTGCTCCGTGATTCGTGATCAGGGCCTCGCGGAGAGGGTCATGGAGTTCGCCTGCACCTCCCGGGATCGCCGACTAAGGGGCGGCCGGGATTACGTCGACATCCTGCTCGAAATCCTTCCGCAGCTCTTCATGGTAAGTCCCAGACTTGGAACCCTCCCTTTTAAAGTTCCAGTTGGATCTTGACTGACCTCTCCTTTTCTGGTGCAGATCGGGACTGACGTACTGCTATTGAGGAACTTCCTTGCAGGGTATGCCAAGAAGGACGCCGAGAAGGAGGAAAAGCTCGGCAAACTCGCGGTCGACGTGAAGGACCTCATGGAGAAGGGGGTCGAGCTGTGGGGGAGCAATCAGGCCCTCCAATCCGACCTGGCATGCACCGAGGGGCGCATCAAAAAATTGGAGACCTCTCTATCTGAGGAGAGGATCTCCAACCAGCACCGCGCGGAGGAGGACGCGGCGGAGAAGGCTCGCCTCCGAGCTCAGTCCCGGTCATTGGAGCGCCGAGTGGAGGAGGCACGGAGGGAGATGAACGCAGCCAAGGAGTGGAGCTCCTATGTCAACGGGCTGCTAGAAGCTTCAAAGCGGGAGGTGCAGGATGCCGTCCCGAAATTCTGGGCCTCCGAGGAGTACATCACGGAGGTTTGGGAGGCAGCCGTGGACTCCTTCCTGAAGGGGTTCCAGGTGTGCCGGGAGAAGGTGGGCTCCTTTTACCCTGAGCTCGACCTTAACGGGGTGGTCCTCGGCGGAAGGAGGCAGGAGTCCAGCGGAGAGGCTCCAGCGGCAGCAGGCGACGCGGCTGCAACTCCAAAGCCGCCCCCCGAGCAGCCACCCGTCGACGGCGCAGGTGGAGAGTGCGCACCCCCCCCGAGGACAGTGCCACTGCGCCAAACTAGCTCCCCACTTGTATTTCTTTTCTTTTGCTTCTCTCTTTTTTTTTTCTTGAGGACTCCAAGCCTGTCAGGACTCCTTCTTTGTAATCATTCTTTGGATTAATGAAAAATCTCCTTTTTGCCAAGTCTCATCTTTGCCTTCTCTCTGTTCTTCTTTCTTTCTTTTTTTTTGTTGAAATCGAGTGTTGGTTTCGAGTGCCGGGAATAAGCCTCGTGGTGTGCTCCGAGCTGAGCTCATAGGCAGACTGAGTCACGTCCAGCATTCAGACCGATGTTCTGAACTTCTGGGTTGGACGTCGGTGGAGCAGGCCTTGGGCGAGTGCTTCAAGCTTGCCGGCCTGTCCTCTAGGACTGCGTGGGTGAGCCTGGCTCTGCCCTGCCTTCCGGACTGAAATCTAGGACTTCCGGACTGAACCCCGGGATCGCAGGCTTTATCCGAGGCCTACGCGGCTTGCTGGGCTGTTCTCCATGATTGCGTGGGTGAGTTTGGCTCTGCCCCGCCTTTCGGACCGAAGTCCGGGACTTTTGGACTGAACCTCGAGGCTGCAGGCTTTATCCGAGCCCTGCATGGCTTGCCGGGCTGTTCTTCGTGATTGCGTGGATGAGTTTGGCTCTGCCTCGCATTCCGGACCGAAGTCCGGGACTTCCGGACTGAATCTCGAGGCCGCAGGCTTTATCCGAGCCCTACGCGGCTTGCCGAGTGTTCTCCATGATTGCGTGGGCGAGTTTGGCTCTGCCCCGCCTTCCGGACCGAAGTCCGGGACTTCTTGCCTTCTCGGGTCTTCGGCCACAACCGTGTTTGCCGAACTCAGAGCTAAGCATCTCTCATCCTACGAGGTGAGAAGAAACATTTGAAGTAAAAGGATTTCATTGCAGGAGTTCGAGGAACCTTACATTATTGGTAATACATTCTTAGGTTTGAGGCATTCCAGGTCCGAGGGAATCTGGACCCTCCTAATTCCTCCAGATAATAGGCCCCGTGAGGGAGAACTTCCGTCACCCTGTATGGGCCCTCCCAGTTCGGGGAGAGCTTCCGACACTCCCGTGGCTGGGAAGCTTCAGCACGCCGGAGCACCAGATCTCCTGGGCGAAAGGACTTCGGTCGCACCCGAGAGTTGTAGTACCTGGCCACTCGCAGCCCGTACGCCACCATCCGGACTCGAGCCTTATCCCTTGTCTCCTCAAGGAGGTCCAGGTTCAGCATCATCCTGGCAGGGTTCTCCACTTCGTTGTACTGCTCCATGCGCATGGTGGGTAGGCTGAGCTCTATCGGGATAACCGCCTCGGTTCCGAAGACGAGGTTGAACGGGGTCTCGTCGGTGGTCGTCCTCGGGGAGGTGTGGTACGCCCACAGGATGCTCGGGAGCTCTTCTGCCCACCCACCCTTGGCCTGATCCAGCCTCGTCCAGAGGCCTTGCAAGATGGTCCTATTCGTCACCTCGGCTTCTCCATTTGTCTGCGAATGCACCACCGAGGTGAAACGATGGTGGATGCCGAGGTTGCTGCAGAATTCTTCAAACTCCCGACAGTCGAATTGACATCCATTATCATCGATGATAATGGTATGGGGTAGGTCGAAACGGCAAATGATTGACTTCCAGAGAAACTTGGCGATGTTTGCCTCCGTGATCCATGCTAGGGGTTCGGCCTCGACCCACTTCATGAAGTAGTCAATGGCCACGATCAGGAACTTCCACTGCCCGGACGCTGGGGGAAAGGGTCCTAAGAGATCCATTCCCCACTGGGCGAACGACCACGGAGCCGAGAGTTGGGAAAGTGGAGTGGAGGGCTACCGCTGCACCACGGCGTGCCGCTGGCACCGATCACACCTCTTCACGAAGTCGGCGGCATCCTCCTTCATTGTCTCCCAAAAATAACCTTGGTGGAGGACCTTGTACACTAGCGTTCTGCCCCCCACGTGGTTTCCGCAGATGCCCTCATGGATTTCCTGGAGTACGAGTGCAGCCTCCGCGGGTCTCAGACATTTGAGGAGGGGGTTGGAGTAGGACCTCAGGTACAGGTGCCCATTCATCAGGACGAACTGCGCAACCTTCTTCTTGAAAAGGTGGGCCGCCGTGCGGTCCTCCGGCAAGGTGCCGCTGGTAATGTACTCGCGTACTTGTCCATCCAGCTGGGCTCTTGGCTGACCTGTTGGACCTCCACAGGGGTCTCGTAGCTCGGGGCCTTGAGATGCTCAACATGAGTGCGGCCCAGCAACGAGTCCGGCAGGGTTGCCAGCCGGGAGAGAGTGTCCGTGCGAGCATTTTCCCCGCGGGGTATGTGGGAGATGCTGAAGCGCCGAAATCTGGCCGCGCTGGTTCTCACGAGCTCTAGGTATTTCGCCATTTGTGGGTCGTGCGCACCGTACTCTCCGGAGATCTGCCCAGCCACCAGCTGGGAATCGGTGAAGGCCTTGAGGTTGACCACGCCCAACTTGCGGGACACTCTCAGCCCGGTGAGGAGCGCCTCGTACTCTACCTGGTTGTTAGTTACGGCAAACTGGAAATGGAGTGCACATTCGGCAATGACCCCATCGCCGTTGGCGAGGATGAGACCGGCTCCGCTCCCGTCGGAGTTCGAGGCTCCGTCCACATGAAGGATCCACACGTCCTCCTCGGGTCCCGGTTTCAACTGCCAGTCCAGAGGGTCCTCCTCTATCCCCTTGCTTAGGCCTGCGCACTCGACCAAGAAGTCGGCGAGCACTTGCGCCTTCATGGCCGACCTTGGCCAATAAGCGATATCGAACTCGCTGAGCTTGAGTGCCCACTTCGCCAATCGCCCGGATGTGTCAGGTCAGCTGAGTATCACTTTCAGCGGCTGATCAGTCAAGACGGCAATGGGATGTGCTTGGAAATAGGGCCTGAGATGCTGGGCAGACATTATTAATGCAAAAATGAGCTTTTCAGACCGGGAATACTTGAGCTCCGCATCGCGGAGGAGTTTGCTCGTGTAGTACACTGGCCTCTGAACTCCCTGGTTGTAGGTCCGAACCAGGACCGAGCTGACGGCCTCCGGGGTGACCGCTAGGTAGAGGATGAGCTCCTCTCCTTCTTCAGGCCTGGAGAGCAGTGAGGGCGATGCAAGCATCTTCTTCAGCTCGTCAAATGCCTCCTGGCACTCCTCGGTCCAGGTGAAGTCGCTCATCTTCCTCAGCACTTTGAAGAAAGGTTGGCAGCGATCGGCCGACCTCGAGATAAATCGACTCAGAGCAGCTATCCGGCCGGTGAGTCGCTGCACTTGCTTCTTGGAGGTGGGTTGCTCCATGTCCAAAATGGCCTAGACCTTTTCCGGGTTGGCCTCTATCCCTCTTTGGGTCACCATGAACCCCAGGAATTTCCCGATGGAGATGTTGAAGGCGCACTTTGCCAGGTTCAGCTTCATCTGGTGAAGTCGGAGGTTGCCGAAGGTCTCCGCCAGGTCGCCAACTTGATCTGAAAGGGGCTTGCTCATTACCAGCATGTCATCCACGTACACCTGCATGTTGCGGCCAATCTGATCCTTGAAGACGTTGTTGACCAGTCACTGGTATGTGGTCCCGATGTTTTTGAGGCCAAATGGCATCATCTTGTAACAGTAAGTTCCGCGGTCGGTGACGAAGGCGGTGTGCTCTTCGTCTTCCGGGTGCATTCGGATCTGGTTGTACCCGGAGAAGGCATCCATGAAAGAGAGGAGGCAATGCCTCGAAGTGGTGTCCACAAGCTGGTCAATCTTCGGAAGAGGGAAACTGTCCTTCGGGCAGGCTTGGTTGAGGTCGGTGTAGTCCACATAGATCCTCCACTTGCCACTACTCTTCTTCACCATGACCACATTTGCCAACCAGCTGGGATATTGTACTTCCCACACGAAATCGGTGGTGAGGAGCTTCTCCACCTCTTCGTTGATGGCCCTCTGCCTTTCTGCGATGAAGCTCCTCTTCTTCTGGTGGACCGGGCGGCACCTCGGATCCACGTTTAGCCTGTGGGTGATTACTTCAGGGGGGATGCCCGGTATGTCGGCCGCGGACCATGCAAACACATCCGCATTCGCATGAAGGAAATCCAGCAAGCGGGTCCGCTCTTCCTTTGGGAGCTGGGCCCCCACATGCATAGTCTTCTGAGGGTCCGAACCGAGGGGATACGCCATCAGATGTTCCACAGATCCTCCCCTGGGTTCCTTCTCTCTTAAGTCGAGGTCATCGATGTCGGGGCCGAGCTCGGCGCCTCGGGTGCCCGAGACCGCCTGAAGGCAATGCTGGACTGGCTAGGTCATCCCCCTCATCACCCCAGGCCCGGAGGCCATGGGGAATTGTACTAGCAACCGTTTCCTGAAAATCATGGTGTCCAGCTGGTTGAGCCCCGGATGACCGAGGATCGCATTATAAGGCGAGGGGAGTTTGACAACGATGAACGTCATCATGACTGTGGTCTGTCGAGGTGGGGATCCAGCGGTGACAGGAAGAGTGATCTCCCCTTCGACCCCCACCGAGTCCCCGGTAAAGCCCACTAGAGGGGTGTGCATCGGTCCTAGCTGATCATGAGACAGGTTCATTCGGGAGAAAGCATCATAAAAAAGTACGTCAGTAGAGCTCCCACTATCTACCATAATGCGATGTACAGGATGCTTTGCGATGGTCATCTCGACCACCACAGCATCATTATTTACATTTATGTTTTCAGTCCCCTCCTCAAAGGGGAATACATTCTCTGGGTCCCCCACCTCCTGGGCTCTCTTTGCCGCCCGCCTGATTCCATAAGAGATCATGCCCACCGGCTTCTCCGTCGGGCGATTATCGATCGCAGGGACCGGGGGGAGGCCTACGAGCGGGTGTCCCTCCGTCGGAGCTTCGTTCCTCATGAACCTCCTGAGGTAGCCTCTTTTAATCAGCTCCTCGATTTCCCGCTTCAGATTGCGACACTCCTCCATGTCATGTCCATGCTCACGGTGGAACTGGCAGTACTTTGACCTATCGCGGGTGCTCCTTGGGTTCTGAGGGGGAGGTCGGTGGAGGTAGTGCTCGCCCTCAGTTTCCTTGAGGATCTTCATTCTGGGAGCAAGGAGAGGGGTGAAACTTTGCTTCGGGGTGGCTCCGCCCTTCGGCTTCGGATTTGGACGGGGGTCAGTAGGCGGCCCGGGCCTTCGGGTCTCGGGAACATCTCTCGGGGCCGGCTTCTTCAAGGTCCTCCCATCCAGTTCTCGCCGGGTGCGATCGGCCTCCTCCGCTCGGATATACTTGTGGACACGAAGGAGGAGCTCGGAATACGTCCTGGGGGGTTTCTTGTCTAGGGAATAAGTCAGGCGGGACGTCTAGAGCCCATGCTTTAATGCCAGCATGGCAACGGGCTCATCCAGGCTGTAGATTTCCAGGGCAGCGGTCTTGAAGCGGGTAATATAGTCCCGAAGCAGCTCCTGGTCCTGCTGGTGGATGGAGAAGAGGCTGTCCACCTCTCTCGGTACCTTCCGACAAGCGTCGAAGTGCACCACGAACTTTCCTTCCAATTGACGGAAGGAGCAAATAGATCCCGGCTCGAGGCGGGTGAACCAGACTCGAGCAGCCTTTCGGAGGGTAGCGGGGAAGGCAATGCATAAGAGAGCATCCGTGGCCCCCTAGACCCTCATGAGAGCCTCGTAGCTCTCCAGATGGTCCAAAGGATCGGTGGTCCCATCGTAGGGATCCACCTGCGGCATGCGGAACTGACTCGGGATCGGCTCCTCTTGGATTTCCTGGGAGAAGGGTGGCCGGGCATCGTAGCCCATCGAGTCCATCGAGGAGTTTTGCAGGTTGGCAAATCGGCGGGCGAACTCCGCCAGTTTGCGCTCATGCTCCTCCAAGCGCCTCTCGGCCTGGCGCCTGATGGCCTCGTCGATGGAATCTTCCACCGAGGCCGCTGGTGAAGGGGGTGCCAATCGGTCTCGACGGGGGGCTTTGCCCCGACGTCGCCTACTGCGGCGCGCCGTCTTGGCATCATCGGCCGGGGATCGACTCTCGTGATCCACTGAACCAGAGTAATTTCTCTTCGCGAGGGTTTGGTGGCTCCCGCGGGGGTTGGAGGCTGCCCGCGGTTGGGAAGGCCTGCCTTGGATGGAGCGCAGGCTTTCGTGCAGCCCCGCGGCCCGAGCCACGGGGGTCCCTGGTTGGGGCTGCGTGGCCGGGGAGCGCTGCTGGTGCTGTAGCTGCCGAACTACTGTAGTCAGGGTTTGCAGCTGTTGGATGATAGCTGCAAAAGGTCCGTCCATCGAGGTCGGTTGCGGTGGAAGAGGAGGTGGAGCAGGAAGCTCCCTCTTCGGGCTGCGTGGCCCCTGAGGGGAGGGGACCTCCCCTACTCGGCTGGTGGATGCTTCGCGCCCGTGTGTGACCACCATGGCCGGAGCACGTTTCGTCCCATAGAGAGCTAGCTCGCACTGGGGGTGTTGTCCTGCCCCCCTACCTGGCATGCCAATCTGTTGCCGATCTCGCCACCACGGCCTGTAACTTCAGAGCTGGTGGCGGGATTAGACCGTCTCGCTTCGAGGTCTCCGGGCTCCCGATCCTGCAAGACAAGGTCAGAAACCCTGGCCGGGGATCCTGGCGAGGGAGCTCCAACGGTCAAGTTAGAAAACGGCGAGATGGAACAGAATCTCCAAGGCGGGCCCCCGAAGGAGTCCCAGGCTTAGAGATTATCTTTAGCAAAAAAGGTCTCTGGAAGAGTGGAAATTGGGCCAAGTTCCTTCACCGAGCTTGCGCCAAGGGACCCCTCCTGGGATCTTGGATCCTGCTCTCGGTGCCTTTTCTTTTCCCAGCCTTTTTTTTCCCTTCCCTCGTCGTCCGCTCTTCCCATCCTTTTATCTCATCACGCTGCCTCCGGCTTCCCGTCCTTGGGAGGCCCCTCCTTCGCTTTCACCTCCTTCCCCTTTCCCCTTTGGGTTCAGGAACCCGGCGGCCTCCTTGTCTTGCTTGCCGAGCCCAGCGAGGAAAGCGTAGAGGGAGGACACCGGCTAGACCTTGGGTCGAGTGTGAGCGCTCTTCTTCCCAGGCATCGACAATGTCCGTTACTGGGTCCTGTCTGCCAGAACTTCGCCTCTCAGCTGCGGAACCCGTCGGGCCGATGTAAATGAGGTTTCGTGCATTGCTGCCGACCATACCGATGCTCTTCTCGAGGTAAGGTGCGTGTTGCTCGAGGGGCGGTCTTGGAACTCATGCCCCTGCTTCTCGATGACCTCACCATGCAGGGTACCCGGCCTCGGCCAAGGTGGGCCCCTCCCGGGCGGACACCTGGCGGAGCGGTAGAGGGGTGCTCGACTTCGGCCTAGGTGGTCCCGTATCCGAGTGCCACCTGGCGAAGGAGCAGGAAGGCCCGGCTCGACCCCGGTCGAGGTGGAACCGTCTTAGGGTGCCATCCGGTAAGGGAGCAAAGGGCCGCCGGCTTCGGCCGAGGTGGACCCCTCCTGGGCGGACACCTGGCGTAGCGGCAGAGGGGCACTCGACTTCGACCGAGGTGGACCCGTTTTCAAGCGCCACCGGGCGAAGGAGCGGGAAGGCCCGCCTCGACCTCGGTCGAGGTGGAACTATCTCAGGGCGCCACCCGGCGAGGGAGCAGGGGGGCCGCCAGCTCCGGCCGAGGTGGACCCCTCCTGGGTGGACACCTGGCAGAGCGGTAGAGGGGCACTCGACTTCGACCGAGGTGGACTCGTGTCCGGATGCCACCTGGCGAAGGAGCAGGAAGGCCCGGCTCGACCTCGACCGAGGTGGGACCGTCTCAGGGAGCCACCTGGCGAGGGAGCAGGGGGCCGCCGGCTGCGGTCGAGGTGGACCCCTCCTGGGCGGACACCTGGCGGAGCGGCAGAGGGGCGCTCGACTTTGGTCGAGGTGGACTCGTGTCCGGGCGCCACCTGGCAAAGGAGTAGGAAGGCCCGGCTCGATCTCGGTCGAGGTGGGACCGTCTCAGGGCGCCACCCGGCGAGGGAGCAGGGGGCCGCCGGCTCCGGCCGAGGTGGACTCGTCCTGGGCGGACCCTGGCGGAGCGACAGAGGGGCGCTCGACTTCGACCGAGGTGGACCCGTGTCCGGGTGCCAACTAGCGAAGGAGCGGGAAGGCCCGGCTCGACCCCGGTTGAGGTGGAACCATCTCCGACCTTGCTGGACCACTCCCACGCTGCCAAAAAAAATCCACATGGTTCGGATCGTGCCTATCAAAATCTGAGACACGCCACATCATCGTAACAGTTGTAACAATTTGGAGCCTTTATATACCTTTCCAAGCCTCCAAAATCGAAATCTAGCTGTTATACTTGAAAAACTAGCCGTTAGTGTTGTCAAAACTCCATGTGTCGACAGTTCCTCTTCATGTGTCGACACATTATGTCGACACATGTTCTTCTTGAGTCGACACAAGTTCAAACTGCTCCATTTAGATTCTCTGGAAAAATTAGTTGAGTCGATACATTCTTAGTTGAGTCGACACATTGAGTCGACACCTTGTATCCATGTGTCGACACATCAACTGTTCCTTCAACTTCTACAAGTTTTGTGGCTTGAAAGTCTCAGGCGATGTGTTGATCCATGTGTTGACACCTTGAGTCGACACGTAAGGTCCATGTGTCGACACATCATCTGTGCCATTTGAAACATTGCTACGTACGGGCCTGAGTCGATACTTCTTCTTCATGTATCGACACATCATGTCATGTGTCGACACCTTGAGTTGACACTTCATTGAAAAATTATAGAAATTGCTGAACTTGTACTGGAACATATTTCCATTTTCCTTAGTCATCCATTCAACCATTTCTTTGAGTGTCCAAGTCTTGTTTTGAGTAGTTATTTCATTCAACTTTGGTTCTTCAACATAAATGTGCTTCTTCAAATTTTGTGAGCATCCTTTAAATGAAAACACACTTAAAGCAAATTAGTAGTCCTCAAATTATACTTAACTATTTTGCTTATCATCAAAATCAATTAGTGGAGTCAACACACCAGGGCTTCCAGGACATCATGGCCATACTTCAGCAGCTTACAGCAGCTAGTCAGTCTGTACCTACTACTTCTACAGCAGCACCTAACATTGGCACAGATTACGGATAGGGACAGGCAGCACACTTCAGTGACACTCCTACTGAGGCTGGAACTGGTACCAAGATTCCTAGTTTTGATGTTGGAGACACTCCGACGATAGAGATTTTGTCTACCACCAGCACCCTCATCTTGTCTTTTGATCCTCCTGCTGCTATACCTACTCCTATTGTGATTTCCTTTGAATCTAAAGTTAAAGCCAAACCTAAAACCTCTAGGACTACTACACCTATTAGGATTAGACTCAAGGACCTTAGGCCTAGGTTTCCTAAGTTTAGGCTTGCTCCAGGCATTTTAGAGGTCGGTTCCTCCTCTAGTGAGGAAGAGCCTAGTGATGATGATCCTAGTCCTTCCTTTTGATGTTTTAGGACTTTATGTTTTTCATCTTTTATTGTTGTGACACTATTTTTGTCATGCCGAGGCACTTTTGTAATGTATCACTCTTGTACTAACACTCTCTCTCTATATATATATGTCTTTTTATGATACATGTTGTAAATGACTTCTGTAAATGATTTTTCTCCTTATTTTATATACCTTTTGTTGATGACAAAAAGGGGGAGAACGGAGAAAATATGAATATGCATGAAAGTGTGAGTAAAATGTGTATGAATATGAATATGAAAATGAATATGTATGAAAATATGAAGAAATATTATTAAATTAGTAAGGGGGAGCTATTAAGTTTTTGTTAAGTTTTTATGAAACTTACTTCAAATACTAGTTAAATTTGTGAAGTTTCGATACACAATGCATAGATGATATTCATGATACATTATGTTTCGATACTTAATGCACATATCATACAAATGATACATTATATTGATACATATGATACTTTGTGTTGATAGTTTTCAGTTTTATGATACATATGATACATTGTGATACATTGTATTGATACTTATCAGTTCAACAATTTGATACTCAATTTGATTTGATATACACTATGTTAAATATCAGTTGATACATGTGAATATGATACATACTAATTGTAAAGTGTTTTTAAATCTGGTTCAAGCCCAATGTTTTGTCATCATCAAAAAGAGAGAGATTGTTGATCCCTGGAATAATTTTGATGATCACAAAATATTGGAGCATGTATATGCCACTAATTCTTTTAATTATTTGAGAGGTTTTTGCAGGAAATTGGTTGCCTTTAGTTTAAATTGGTTTTCAAATTGGTTGAGAGGTGATTCAATTGTGTATAGACTCTTATGGACTTTGAATTGTAAATGCCCTAATTTTTCAACTTTGTAATCTTGTAAATGGGCTGTAAAATTGTAAAAATAAGAGTGTGTAGATTAGCTCTTATTTGATTCAAGTGTTGAAGAACTTTGGAAAAGTTTGAAGCATTAAATGAAGTTTGGGCAAGAGCTGACTCATTGATCAAGAACCGACTCCTTATGGCTTGGCACGAAGAAATTTCAGAGTTTCAGTATCTTGAGCTGACTCGTGTTCCAAGAGCCGACTCGTGGAAGAACACATGTTTCTGAAGTCTAAGATCTTGAGCCGACTCATGCTCCAAGAGCCGACTTGTCTAGAGTTATGATTTTTGGTGACTGAGACTTCAAGTCGACTCTACCCTGAAGAGCCGACTCAAGGTATTTGCTATTTTGAATTGATTGAAGGTTCGAGCTGACTCCAGCTTGAAGAGTCGACTCGCACAGAAATTATGTTTGGGTTGTCTAAGACTTCGAGCAGACTCGAGTGACCGTTTTCTGTACTCTAACGGCTAGTTACTGAAAGTGATTTTTGAATTCCAAATGGTCTCCAACAGCTCTTTTTCGAATCCCTAGGCCCTACAATGGTCATATCTCATGAAAAACTATAAAAGGGATTACTTTTGATGGATTAAAAGAATTCTAAGAGGGATTATTATTGATTTATCTTGAAAATTTGAAAAGCCTTCAAGTCTTTCTCCAACCAACTTCAAAAGCTTTCAAGTTAGGATTCAAAGCTTCACCAACTTCTCTTCATCATTGAATCCACTCATTGAAGAAGCAAAGAAGCAGCTTGAAGAGCATTAAAGAGCATTCAAAGCTATGCTTCCTCTTGATCTACATCAGCAACATTTAAACAAACTCGGTTTGTTGTGTAGTTGCTTTTTATTTCTCTGTATCTTTGTTTTCTCTCTAAGAACAGCAAGAGGCTATGTCTTAAGAGAGGGTTAAAGATTTTTAGGTGATCCTTGTGAAAACCAAAGTTGGGTTCTTGGTGATCCCGGTATAAAACCAAGTGTTAGGGTTTCTTTGGTGATCCCGTTCAAAACCAAAGGGAGTTGGGTTTTCTTTGGTTATCCCGATAAAACCAAAGTGTATAGGTTTGGATTGTGAGCCTGGTAAAACAATCCAACTGTATTCCAGTTTAGGAATATAGTAAAAATCCCAAGTGGTCCTTGGGTAGTGGACGTAGGAGCCAGTTGCTCCAAACCACTCTAAATTTCTTTGTGTTTGTGTTAGTGCTTACTTTTCCTTATTGCATTTTCTTAATTACTTCCGTATTGTATATTGCACCACAACACCAAAAGGATTTTAAATTGCACATACTTGTGAAAAATTTTATAATCCCAATTCACCCCCTTCTTGGGAAGCCAGCTAGGCAACACAAGCTCTCAAATAGGTGCCTGGAAGACAAGACCGTTACCCCATAGGTGCGCCGACTTTTATCTACTGGTCCCGAAGGCAAGCCAAACCTTCTCTGAAGGCTAAGGCACTTGAGAGATCTGCACGCACAATAGATTAGAGATGGGGAAGATAGGAAAAATAAGGGATTTAAGAAAGGAAGGAGGGAAGAAGGGTTTAGAAGGGGGCGGTCAAGGAAGGGATCGTTGGGTGGGGTGGTTAGCTTGGAGCTTGGATGGGACTACTTGGGTTTGGAGGTGGACTGGCATGCTAGTCTTGATTGTTGGACGAAACCCGAGGCTCTCACCCACTCCCTCACGACAGTCGATGTTCTCAAAGAACAAAGGCAATTAGAAGAGAAAACTCAATTCTTTCATTTATCAAAACTGAAAAATTCTTACAAGAGAGGGATCCTTATATAGGGACCAATTACTTGGGACACAAGTAAAAAATACATGGTAAATTCTCATGAAAAGGGGCACCCTAAACCTTCCTATTGTGCTTCTTGAATACATGGTAGATGTCATATAATTTTCCAAACAAACTTGAGAAAAATAAGGAAGAAAGGGGGGCGGCCAAGGGGGGGGACCATGTGGGCAACAAAAATATTCTTTAATGGGCTAGGGCTGCTCACAGCCTTCCTTGAATGCTGTGCATGAATTAGGGGATTCATGCTTATCCTCTTTGACCGACCAAAACTTTCCTCATGGGCGTGCACAAGAGTAGGGATTCATCCTTATCCATATGGGGCAGCAACATGCTTCCTTATTTGGCTTGGATCAGCTTCATGAAACCTCGGATGCTCTAGTTTGACGGTTGACTGCGACTCCATGTGGCTACTAAGGTGGCACACTAGTTGGTGTCCTTCATGGTCTTGAGTCTTCTTCTCTTCTTGGACTTGACTTGACTCAAAACAAAATTTACATGACAAGACAAGACACAAACTAACTTAGGGCTCAATTGAGCTTACATAAATCAAACTTACTCAAACCCTAATGGTATTGATGCGGCACAATGATGAGAATGCAATATAAATGATGGATTGATAAATGAGAGAAATGAAGCCTATTAACAGATACTAAATTTCAGATCAAAAGTACTAAGGTAAAGCTATGGAAGGAGCACTGAAATTTTGAACTTACGCCGTGATGTAGTTATTTAAATCCTAGAGAAGATTAGGGCTAATGAATATTGAATTTAAACCTTAACAACGATCTTCAATAACTCAGACTTAAGAGATTAGGAGATGTTATTTGCCCAAGATGATCACTCCCTGGTAGATCCATTGAAGCTCTTAGACGAACTAGCCCTGAAGTGGAAGATTGGCATTCCAAAGAAACTAGTTTCATTCAACATTCTTTGGCATCTTGAACTCCGAATCGTAGAAGGATCCTGCACAATGAGAACCTTTTCTTGAACTCCGAATCGTAGAAGGATCCTGCACAATGAACGGGTTAGACTGGGACCAATTTGAAAGATATCAAAACAAAGAAACCAAACAGGCAAGGGAACTTCGATGGAGGCATGGATCCCTAGAGGTGGATGTTGGCATTGGACACTTGAAAGCTTGAGAAGAGAAAATCAAACACACCCAAAGAAAACAAGAGGATACTACCAAAAAAATACCTTCTTCAACTACTACTTCACTTAAATTTTTTTCATCCAAAAAGCTTCCTTCCTACCATGGGCGTACAAGAGGCTTTTAATGGCCTTTCAATCAATTTGAAATTCTCCATATCATGGAGAAAGATTAGGGGGGTTACATGAAATATGGAGGATTTGGTGGAGTATTTGGTGGAGGGTTACATGGAATGTGGAGGATTTGGTGGAGCTGGTTGCATGATTTGTGGATGGAGTTGGCCGACCTCCTTTGAATTTGAAAACACTCCTTGGTCGACCACTTGTAGCTTTCATGTAATTTAAAATTTGAATGATGCCACGTGGCAGGTGAGGTGGCAATGATGTGGCATGGCAAGGTGGCATGGTGACATGGCGCATCCTTCTCCATGGAACCCCTTGGAGATGACATGGCAAAGGTGATGTGACGTCCTCTGGTGATGAGTTGGCACCGGTGGTCCATGATGATGTGGCATTCCAAGTAAAGCTGGTCTGGCCTAATTTCAAGTAGCTCTTGAACTTGACTTAGTACAAAGCCTAATTGACTCTAATTGAACTCTTGATTGAATTCTAATTGAACTTTAAAACTCCAAAAGAAAATAAAACAGGACTCAATAAACATACAGGACTCATACGAGACTTGAGTTTCTAGTCTCAATCCATAAAGAACTTGGTATTAGTTGAAGCTTCTTCTTTCTGAGCCTGGTGCCCCCACCAATTCTTCCCAGGTGGGAGGAACTCGACCCTGTCGAGTATGGTTCAGCCAGGCTTTGATATTGTTCAAATAAGTCCAGGTCGAGTCGTTACAGGTCCTTTCTAGCGATTCAGGAGTCGTCAGATTTTGGTCTCCCTTGCCAACGGACCAAATATCGATAGTGATCCTTGTTTTTGGTAGTGACAATCTTATTATCCAGGATTTGTTCAGTTTTCTCTCATTTTTGAGGAATGGTTGTTTGTGGATACTCGGGTAATGGTTCATTCTCAAAAATATGATCAGGCCCAAAAGGCTCACTAGGTATCATCATGGGTTCCTTATATTCTATAAAGTCCGAGACATTGAAGGTCGGGTTGATACCTAGGTCTGAAGGTAATTCCAATATGTAAGCATTACATCTAATCTTCTTTAGGACTTTAAAGGGGCCTGCACCATGGGTATGTAGTTTCTTGAAAGTCCCAGATGGGAACATGATCTCTCTCATAGAATTCCTTGACTTTCTTTCTTGAATTAGTCCTATGTTTATAGGATTCATTGCTCAAATTTATTTCATGATGCAAATCCTCAACATGCTATGCATAGGACTCAGCAGACTCAAAACTTACACAAGCACTTACGAAATGCAGACTGAACTAGGCATCCTTATTGAGAGGAATTTTATTGGACTCTCTAGGGCCTAATCCTAACAGATTAATGACTCTCTAGGTTTGATCTTAGTCTGGTATGCACATGAGAATTTACCATGGGTTCCTAGCAAATGCCATAAGGTTTTCCAAAAGTAGGTAGCAAAATGAATAAGCTTTAAAGGCTCATGCAACCTAGTAATCTCATCAAAATGAAACTTAATGGCTCTAAAATTAGGATAAGACTTAAGGAAAGGCAGGAAATAGGAATCCAAGTCTTGGGGTAATTTAGGGGAATCTTGAAACAGACATTGGTTACTCATGATGACCTTAAGATTTGAATATTGATCTACGGGCGGGATGCTTCTAGGTAGTTGAAGGTCATCGGCAAAGTCTTCTAAAATAATGATTGGGTTCTTCTCAAGTAACTGAAGGAGTTCTTGTGTCGAAGCTAAAGTATTGGGTTCTTCCTGAGGGCATTGTCTTACGGCAACCAAGTCCTCACTAAAGTTTGGTTGTTCTGATGTTTCAGGACTAGGCTCAATAATCTTTTCTTTACCAAAGGTTTTCTCAGGTAAGGTACTAAAGTTGTTCTCTTCATAGTCTTCCCCTTCATATTCATCTATTAAACTGATGTCAGTCTCATACACATATTTACTAGGTTCAGACTTGCCTTCTTCCTTCCCTAGCCCTTCAGTTTGAGGATATCCTAAGTCTTGAGTATTCATGAACTCAACTTGTACTTCAGGGTTTTTACTCCTATCATTCATATGAGCTAATGGGAAAGTAGGAGTTGGTTGGTCTAAGAAAAATTGTTTAGCTAGCATTTGGTTCAATTGGGCCATTAGATCATTTAGGCCTTTCAGCATGGTTTCAAGATTCAGGTCCATGGCTATACTGGACTGGGTCTGGACTGGTGAATATGAGGCTCCTAATCTAGTTTTCATGCATGCAAGTAGACTCAAGCTCGAGCTAAGGTTTCCTAGACCTAGAGCACAAATTAGAGGTCTAATTAAGTGAACTAACTAGCTAGTAGTACTTATGGGACTTAGCCAGGTAGGTGGTGGGGAGTGAAGGTCCCTGATTGCCAACCTTAGACACCAATCTAAGATTGGCCAGGTAGGTGGACCAAATCACAAGCCCTGATGCACCAATCCTAGACACCAAGCCAGTAAGCACACACCAATTAGCTGACACAGTTAACTTGACCCTAACCTGAACCCAACTTGTTGGTGTCCCTAACCCACTAGGGCAATTAACGTTCTACTCAATTTTAATTAACGGGCTGGGATTGATATGCTGGTTGGTGATTTTTGGGCTAGGGACAGGTGATGAAACCCTGACCCTATGTCAAATTGATGCCCTTAATTTGATTTCTCATGAGATGAATGAAATGCAAAGGTGCTGCAGAAGTGTGTTGCAGTTTGAAAGTGGTGTGGAAAACGTGATAAAAAAATTATCCAAAAATTCTGAAAAATTCATAGAGGATTCCTAACTTATATGTTTCAATGCAGATGAAAGGAATTTTAAAACTAAAATCTGTACTACTCTAAGCAGATCCTACAAATGAAGATAAATAAAAAGGACAAAATAGAACCCTAATGACATATGATACCAAGATGATGCGGCAAAGCATATGATTAATGATTTGATTAGTGTATGTAGAGCAATGAAACTTAATTACACTAGCATTGTACTCATCATAATAAGTCTTAAGGATTACATAAAAAGGGACTATTACATGATTAGATACAATCCTAAAACTAAGAAGGAAGAAGATCTAGACAATAGGGGCTAATGATTGAGGACTTACCTTGTTGAGCTTTCCAACCTTCTAATGATTTCAAACCTTGAAACTACCAATGCTCTGGACTGGAGAACTTGGATAACAGAGATCAGAATGCTGGACTTGGGCTTCAGCTTGTTGGTTCATTATCAAGGGGAACCCTGTTCACAACTCAAAGACTTTGAAGGACCCTGCAATGAAAATCAAAAGTTAAGGAAGAAGAAAGCAAGCATATGGAAAGGATGGAATAATTTATGAGCAAGGAAGGAAGTCTGAGATGGTTTGGCCGGCTCCAATGTCTCCTTCTTGAACTTGGCATTGGATGGATTGGAGAAGAAAGTAGATTCGAGTGGGGGCTTAGGAACAATCACTCAAAGAAATAACATAAGACTACAACTTCAACTTCAACTTCATTTTTTTTATAATTTTTTCTGATGATGAAATTTAATATGGTGATAACTGACTTAAAAAGGAACAAGAAAAAAAATATTTCAACAAAAACTTAGCGACTTGCCTTTGGAGTTGCAGACGGATGACAGTAAATAGATGCAAATTTTCAAAAAAACAGAACCTAATCAAACAAGTGCGATGGCTTACCCAAACTTCAATCTAAAAAATTCACGTCTGGCCAGAGGCTCATTATTCCCATGGGTCGTGACAGTGTACTGGAGTACACCCGCTTAGGAGGCGTGAATTTTAGATCTTGCTTAGATTTAAAGAAAACTATTCTACCCTAATGCAACCATGCTCTGATACCAATTTGACGCGGCACGATGATGAGAATGCAATCTAAATGATGGATTGAGAAATGAGAGCAATGAAGCCTATTAATAGGTACTAAATTTCAGATCAAAAGTACTAAGGTAAAGCTATGGAAGGAGCACTGAAATTTGGAACTTACGCCGCGATGTAGTTATTTAAATCCTAGAGAAGATTAGGGCTAATGAATATTGAATTTAAACCTTAGCAACGATCTTCAATAACTCAGACTTAAGAGATTAGGAGGTGTTATTTATCCAAGATGATCACTCCCTGGTAGATCCATTGAAGCTCTTAGATGAACTAGCCCTGAAGTGGAAGATTGGCATTCCAAAGAAACTAGTTTCATTCAACATTGATCTTTGGAAAGAGAACCCTTTCTTGAACTCCGAATCGTAGAAGGATCCTGCACAATGAACGGGTTAGACTGGGACCAATTTGAAAGATATCAAAACAAAGAAACCAAATAGACAAGGGAACTTCGATGGAGGCATGGATCCCTAGAGGTGGATGTTGGCGTTGGACACTTGAAAGCTTGAGAAGAGAAAATCAAACACACCCAAAGAAAACAAGAGGATACTACCAAAAAAACACCTTCTTCAACTACTACTTCACTTAAATTTTATTTCATCCAAAAAGCTTCCTTCCTACCATGGGCGTATAAGAGGCTTTTAATGGCCTTTCTATCAATTTGAAATTCCCCATATCATGGAGAAATATTAGGGGGGTTACATGAAATGTGGAGGATTTGGTGGAGGGTTACATGGAATGTGGAGGATTTGGTGGAGCTGGTTGCATGATTTGTGGATGGAGTTGGCCGACCTCCTTTGAATTTGAAAACACTCGGTCGACCACTTGTAGCTTTCATGTAATTTAAAATTTGAATGATGCCACGTGGCAGGTGAGGTGGCAATGATGTGGCGTGGCAAGGTGGCATGGTGACATGGCGCATCCTTCTCCATGGCACCCCTTGGAGATGACATGGCAAAGTTGATGTGACATCCTCTGGTGATGAGTTGGCATCGGTGGTCCATGATGATGTGGCATTCCAAGTAAAGCTGGTTTGACCTAATTTCAAGTAGCTCTTGAACTTGACTCAGTACAAAGCCTAATTGACTCTAATTGAACTCTTGATTGAATTCTAATTGAACTTTAAAATCCCAAAAGAAAATAAAATAGGACTCAATAAACATACAGGACTCATACAAGACTTGAGTTCCTAGTCTCAATCCATAAAGAACTTGGTATTAGTTGAAGCTTCTTCTTTCTAAGCCTGGTTGAAGCTTCTTCTTTCTAAGCCTGGTGCCCCCACCAGGTATGAATCAATCCTGAATACAGGACTTAAATGAATTAAAGTCTAATCACAGGACTCAATTGGGCTTACATGAGTTAAACCCTTATTAAAAGACTCGAAATGAACTTGAAATCCTACTCTGAGATCCATAAAGGGTTGAAGAGCCTCCATCTGATCCTGGTGCTCGCACCAATTCTTCCAAGGTGGGAGGAACTCAACCCCGTTGAGTATGGGTCGATCTAGCTCTGGTATTGCTCTAAAAGGTCTGGGTCATGGTGCTGCAGGTCTTCTCGAGTGATTCACGAATTCTCGGACTTGGGCCGACCTTGCCAACGAACCAGATATCATTGATAGCCTTTGCCCCAGGTGGTAATGGCTTGATCATCTAGGATGCGCTCAATCTTTTCTCCTCTCTAAGGCCAATTTGTGGGTGGACACTCAGGGATGGGCTCGCTCTCAAGGATGGGGTTAGGTCCAAAAGCCTCACTAGATATCATTGCTAGCTCCCTGTAGTCAACTAGGTCCGAGATATTGAAAGTTGAGCTAATGTCAAAGTCGGGTGGTAACTCGAGCACATAGGCATTAGGTCCAACTTTCTTATTACTTTGAAGGGTCCAGCACTACAGGTATGTAACTTCATATCATCACCCATTAGCAAACTCTTGGACTCTTTTCAGGAATTAGCCAAGTTTTTAAAATGATCATTGCTCACATTAATCTCATGCTAGTTTCCTTATGCAAACCTCTAACATGCTGGGCAGATGATCAATACCAACACCTAATGGACTCAACTAATGGACTCAACTATGCATTCTTATTGAAAGAGATTTATTAAATGTTCAATTACAACTTTGGGCTTGATCCTTGGTCGGTGGGTGACATGCAAATGAAAATGGTGCATGGACTCCTACTAAATGCCATAAGGTCTTCCAAAAATAGGTAGCATATCTAATGGGCCCTAAAGATTTATGTAACCTAGTAACCTCAACAATGTGCAACCTAATGGTTCTAGAAACTACGGAAGCTTCAGGCCAGGGTAGGAAGTAAGAAGAGGATTCATCGACTGGTTCTAGATTTATGGGGATGACCTTAGGGTGTGGACATTGATTTATAAAAAAAAAGGTCCATTGTATGGAAGGATAAGTCGGTAATTTCAAGAAAGAGATCTTCAATTGGGACCAAAGGGGTGAATTCTTCCTGAGAGTACTGAATTAAAGAGATCATGTCCTCAATAACTTCTTCTGGTTCATGAATTTCAGGACTGGGTTATATAATTGAGTTCTCTTCTAATGTCTCCTCAGGTAAAGCTTGAGTAGCAATGTTATGGTTCCCTTCCTCTAAATGTTCTTCCAACATAGCTTTAACTTGAGTATTTTCCTGGTCAACTAACTCTGGTTCTGTAACATATACCTCCTCTTTAATATCATCCTTAAGAACAAATGGCATAGTAGGGGTGGGTCGGCTAAGGGGAACTCGACTAGTACTTGGCTGATGTACAGGGGTACTAAACCTATTAGGCTCAGGTCGAGGGGCTATGGGTTCCTTCTGCTCATAGGGCATCGATTCAGATTGATGGGTTATGGGTCTCTTGGGCTCATAAGACATCGGTTCAGGTCGAGGGGTTATGGGTCTCTTGGACTCATAAGACATGGGTTCAGATCGTTGGGCTATGGGTCTGCTAGGCTCATAGGACATGGGTAGGTACTTAGATTCTGGCTGGTGTCCTTGACTTGACCTTTCCATTGTTCTAGGGATCTATGATGATAGGGTACAGGAAGGTACTTCTTCCTAAGTTTCTTTTCATGGCTCTCCAGGTAGCTATGGGTATTTCTCCTCTGTTCCTAGTCATCCTTTCAACACAACCCTAGTAGATTCTAGCCTGGCGAACTGACTTAAGTTTGGCAAACTTGAACTTCATTTCTTCTGTCATTAGTTCCCTCTCAATGTACTGATCCATACCTCATTTTCAATCAATATAATCCTCAAGATCAAGACCGCCACCAAAAGTAGGTGCTTCTAGCCTAATGTTCCTTGTGGCTCTCTGATCCTGGTCTATGAAATCATAATTGGGTCTCCTCTGACTAAGATCCCAGGTTGGGTCATAGCATGGGGCTATCCTAGGGTTGGGAGGTGGGGGCACGGTGTCTCATGTTTAGGTTTAGTAGGGGTCTTTTTGGTCCTCTCTAGGTTTCCTATACGTTCATCCAATCGGTCAAACCTATTGCATATTTGGCTCATTTAGGTAATTTGTTCAGTTAGGGTCCTCAGTATAGTGTCAAGATTGGATTCCATGGTCAGATTGGGTTAGGGTTGGGACTGGTGGGGTTAGACCCCTAATCTAGTGGTCATGCAACAAGCACATATAAAATGTTATAGGATTTTCTAGACCTAGAGCCCAAGTAGAGTGAGTCAACTCAACTTACACCCAACTCAACAATTAATCCTTCCACTGGCTAGGTAAGAGGTGGGGTGGTGAGAGGCTCCCCCTGCTTGTCATAGGATCCTAATTAAAGAACCACCAGTCCGCTTAGGGTGTTTGCCACTGGACCTTTAGCATTAGACACTAGCTTCCAGTAATAATTGGAAGATTTAGTGCACTAGTTTTCTCAAAAGACTCGAACTCGACCTGTTGGTGTCCCTAAGCTGTATTAGATTGCTACTCGATTTTAATCAGGCTTGGGATCAAATGCAGGTGGTTGTTTTGGGCTAAAAAAAAGTGATCAAATCCTTTCCCCATCTGACATAGTAGAAGTGCCCTTAAGGTATTTTATGCAAGATGATGCACACACATATGAACCCTAATGTAAGTAAGCAATGTTTTTGTATTTTTTTGCTGTTTTTGTCCTTATATGCAGAAATTAATCTTGCTGGGATCTTAATATGCAGAACCTAAGATGCAGAAATTAAAGATGCTGAAATATACTAATCAGGAATTAAGTATGCTGAAATTAATATATGCTGAATTTACTATGTGTTGAAATCTATATGCTGAAATTACTTATGCAGAAATTAATAAATGCAGAAATTAAAATATGCAGAAATTAAGATGATGAAATTTTGAATCCAAGGGACTCACGTCCGGCCAAAGCTCCTTATTTCCAGGGGCCATGATAGTATACTTTCGTATACCCGCTCAGGAGGTGTGAGTTTTAAGATCAAAGCATGCAAGAGCAAGTCCTAAGCCTTGCTCTGATACCAAACTGATGTGGGACAAACTAGATGCTGGAGATTAGCAGGAGTATGTTGCAGATCTTGATGATGCTAAATTCCCAAAAACAGATAAAGATGACATGAGATGGATCAAGTAATAATTACGAAGCTACTAACATGAGAAATAGACCCTCAAAGAGATAAAATAGGACCTTTGGGTTAAGAAACTCGACTACGACATGCTTTCTTTCAATATGTCACATTTCAATATGTCACAACTAGGAAGAAGGGGTGTGTACCTGGCAATGATGAGGCAGTTCCGATGAAGGGATCGCACAAGCTCTCAAATAGGCACCTGGAAGACAAGCCCGTTATCCCGCAGGTGCGCCGGCTTTTATCTGTTGGTCCTGAAGGCAAGGGAAACCTTCTTCGAAGGCTGTGGCACTTGAGAGACCTACACGCACACTAGATTAGAGATGGGAAAGATAGGAAAAGTAAGGGGTTGAAGAAAGGAAGGAGGGAAGAAGGGTTTTGAAGGGGGCATCCAAGTAAGGGATCCTTGGGTGGGGCGGCTAGCTTGGATCTTAGATGGGACGACTAGGGTTTGGAGGTGGACTAGCATGATGGTCTTGATTGTTGGATAGAACCAGGGCCTCTGACCCACTCCCTCATGGAGGTCAATGTTCTCAAAGAACAAAGGCAATTAGAAGAGAAAACTCAATTCTTTTATTTATCAAAACTGAAAAAATTCTTACAAGAGAGGGGTCCTTGATGCGGGACTATTGATGCATGCTGGTTATTTTTTTGTTGTTAGGCATTAAGTTAAGAGTTTGTATCCCAAATTTCAAGCCAAGATATTAAGTAAAAAACTCTATAAAAAATTTGAAGCACGGGCATATAGAAATAAATACTAAAAGTGAAGAAACCGGACCGCCAAGGCTAAGAAGCCCTGGTTAGGACTAGCTCTTTTGCAATATCGCTACCAGAGGAGTCTAGGGGGTGTATCTCACAGAGATTTGAAGACAGATCCATGAAGAGTTCGCTCGATGCTCTCGGATGCTGCCTAGAAAATAAAGCATCGACCCTACGGATTCGCGGCTTTCAATTTGGTGGCCCGAAAGCTGGTTAGATGGAATCCTTTGATTTGTGAACTCTAAGGGACCTGCAAATCACCTATTAGGGGTTAGAAAACAAGAAAAGGTAGGGTTAGATTGTTGAAAGAAGAAGAAGGAAAAGAAGTTTGAAGAAGTTGGCCAAGGGATCAAAAGGCTGGTGGATTGGAGGCAGGGCACAGTGATCGCATAGATTCCCGGAGGGATCACACAGATACCCTTAATCACACAAAAATTTACTTAGAATTTTGAGGAAAACTCAAGATAAATTCATTCATAACAATTCATAATAATTGATCATTAGTTACAAGAGGGTGGAGAGGTGGGGTATTTATGGATGTTCTCATGCCCTCTCCTAGTTAGGATAGGAATACAAAATTTGAGAGGAAGAAGGATTACAAAGTTGCTTAGAACTAGGATTACACAATTTGAGTAGAAATAAAATAAAATCTCCTAGTTATAAGTGGATTCTTCTTCTTCTTTGACTTGGTCAAGGGGCTTCCTTGTTGGGTTGGGAAGGAATATTCCTTCCTTCGACCTGGTCTTCCTCTTGGGCGCCTAGGATTATCATGAATGGGCCTAGGGCACCAACTACTTATGGGCTTCTAGGCTGGGGTGCCTAATTGAACTTGGGATTGACTTTAGGGCAGAAAGGGGCATCTCCAACATGGGCTTGGGCAGCCTCCAAAGTGTGCATGGGCTTGATCTTGGTGGGCTGGAAACCCTGGGCTAGGATGCTGGAAGAATATTCTTGGTCCTTGGTATCTTTTATGGACTTAGTATGACTCTTTGAGATATGTATAGAATGTTCTAGGAATAGTGAAATGTGCATGGAGGTTGCGAGTATTAACAAGGGATCGATCATACCTTATAAGAAGAGAGAACATCCTATGCGAACTCAAAATCTCTAGCCAGAGCAGATAAAAATCAAAATGAGTTTTTCTAATATTTCATTAATTGAGTTTTTATCTTGTATCGAGATACATATTATTGTGATTTCGCTGGAGATGTGTTGATCTAGCTGGACATGACTGCTATGTTGGATGGCTTCTATTTTTTTTTCGAAATGCACATGCATTTTGGAACCTGTAAAAATAATAAAGACATGAAAGTCCAGCCATGACGAGAGGTTTTCTAGTGGTAGACCCTCCGATATTTAAGTTAGTCTTCTGCAAAAGCAAACAAAAAAAAGGGATTTATAGCTTTTAGGTGGGTGGAGTGAAGGTGGGTCACGATATTGGGATGGAGTAGAGTCAAGCAAAGCCGTGGAGGTGGTAGATGGATGTGGCAGAGTGCAGGTGGAGATTACGAGAGTGTAGACGAAGCTTAACTGAAGCAAGCAAGGCTTGTGGGAGAAAGTGAGGCTTCAGGGTGATATGGCAAAGCTTGCAAGAGGACGAAGGAAGCTTAATGTGCACCCTTCAAGGTTCCTCTCAGCTTCACCTCTTTTCTTCACATTGCTTGAGTTCTCATTGAGCTGGATTTCACCCAAGCTTCAACTTAAAACTTCTAGTGGCTTTAAAAGAACCTTGTGGAAAGGCTTTCTTTTGAAAGACTCACTTGAAGGGTCCTAGAAAATGGTTTTTATAGACGGGTATGTGGAGTATCTATCACCTAAGGGACATTCTACGGTGTAGAGAGTAATGGTTGACATATATTTTAGAGAACATGCCTTTAGAGGAGTGGCCTGAAAAGGTTGGGGATGATGTGGAGCTCGTCTTCATGGCAAGCATACTTCTATAAAGTGCATGCCCCTTGGAGGAGTGGTTGGTGTCAGAGAGTGATAACGCTAGATTACCTACTCTTTTACAAAAGAAGGACATGCAAGGCTTCTTCCAGCATGACTTTTAAAGACCATGTGGTAGGATTTGAGTTTGGTTCTTGTGCTGAGTTAGCAAGGACATGGTGAGCCATGTTGAACTTTATATAGGGTTGATTATTTTCAGGCATATCACATATGATTATGAATTTGGGCTTGACATAATTCCATGCCCATGGCATTTTTGGGATGTTGCATGATCAAATGATTAAACTACATGATAATTCACCCTAGAAGGGTATTTTGATAATTTCATAAAAAATTCATATCTTCTAGATAGTCATGATATATTTTTAAATGTCGATCTTGACTCGTGGACTTGCACAAATCAAAGAGTTTTGTTGGTGCCGAAATCCATCAAGCACCGAGAATACTAGAGCTAGTGGTGCACGAAGATCTTTAAGAGATAGACCTGCAAAAAGTCTAGCTGAAAGGTTTTCCAGCATGGGCCCTCTAATTCTCAAGTCAGTATTCTAGTATAATAATAGTGTGAGGAGTATGAGATAGAGTTTTGCATACCTTGGAAGCTCTCAGTAGGTTCCTTTTATAGATAAAAGACAAGAACATTTTTAAAATGACAAAAACTTAATGGATTTGATGAGAAGTAACAAGGCTTATCATGTGAGCCATCAAGGGATTTCCATTCGTAGGGGATATCCATCCATTTTAATTGGAACCTTGTCCTTTGTATAAAATTAGCCATGTTTTTTAATGGCACTGTTGACCACTACATGGGTTTAGGCACGCTTCCCTTAATTGTGAAGATATGATGGTGATTAGCAATCATGAAGCATGATGTGACTTTTTGGCTACATAACATGGGCATGGAAGTGAGCATCGATAGTGTTGGCCTTCGAAAGGTCCAAGTGAGAATATTGCCTAGGAACTTGCTCGCCATCCAACACAAGGATCAGGGATTAGTTCAGGCACTGCTATCAAAGCCGAGGAGTGGTCGGCAAGAAGGCTCTTGATCGGATTGCCATGGATAAATATGTCGATGGCCTTCAAGGGACCGACTGATGAGGGGCTAGTCATTGCTAAGACTAGGTCGGATGAAGGCGATTAGCAAGTGACACTTGGCTAGGTCCAGTTAACTAGATAACATGGCAGTTTCTCTATTAAAGGGTTTGATGGATAGACAAGTCACCCATGCATCGAGCATATGGTCGAGCTGTCCAAGAATATGGGAGCCAGGAGGAATCATTAGTCGATCAAGGGTGGAATCTGATGAATGGTCAGCATGTGCATGCTGATTGCTTTTGGAGAACTAGCTAATGGACACCAGTCATCACCAAGACTTGCTCGGATGAGAATGCTTGGCAATTGGTGCTTAGCTGGACCTGGTCAGCCAGGAAAGATACTGACTTCTCCAATGAGGGGTCGGTTGACTGGTGGGACTAACCATGCGCTAATCATGTTGACTTGTCTGATAACATTAGACAAGGTTGGCTTATACAAAACAAGGTTGCCCGACTAGGCTTACTAATAGGCCATCTAACCAACATGTTGAATATATGATAATGTTGAGGCTTAGAGATAGTCCTTTGCCCGATTAAGGCCCCAATCTAATGAATGGTCGAAAGATATGCAATTGGGCTGCCTAATCATGCTTATTGATTTAGGCTTCATATCCTTGGATCCAAGCAATTTTTTTCCAACAGATATCCCCCTACTCCTTAGTCTAAGCTTTAGTTGGGGAGATCCATTCTACACTCCTTCCATCATTCTCTGTTCCATTCTATCTCCACCCTCTGCTCCATTCCGCCTTTCCGCCCTCCCATCCACTCCATTCCTATCCACTCTTTCGACTGCCTTTCTAACATAATCTCCATCACATGATTCCCCAGTCTTCACCGCATCCCAATCTCTATCACATCGCACCACTGTTCCATCTGCTCCGATCAATCTTGGTGATGCTACTCCAGATTTTTGCTGAGTTTTATTGGGAAGCATGATCTCAGGGAAGGAAAATTTATATTTTAGCAATTTGATGTATTCCTTTTTATGTTATAAAATAAAATATCACACTTCATATTTATCCATGTTATTTTAAGTATCTTTTAAGTAAATATAATTTTTGACTGATTTATTCCTAAAGTTGGCTGTGATCTACGGGTACGAGCCGTGCTCTCATTAAGATAGATCATATCTTGATTATATTCATAGTTAATTCTTTTATTATTTGATTTCAACCATTTAATCATGTACTTTTGAAATAACTCAAAAGTTCCAATGGATTCAATACTTATTCCCACTACTCTACCTAGAATAGTGGAATTAAGGTATTAAAATCAATGCATAGTGACACGCACCAATGGGGAGCTAGCCATGTGGTGGAAGCTATGATTAGAAACGTCAAAGTGCTGTGCATTCAAGGCTTGAGATAGGTGCACTTGTCAAGGTCCTGGAAATTAGAGTACTTGCAAGATGCCTAAGGCTTAGCTGGGCCTGGGAGCTTGTAGCTGAGTGCTTCTCGAACAGTCGACATGGCTCACCAATGCCTTTGAGCACTGGAGTCAATTATTGCTGGTTATTTGCTCAAGGATTTCTAGCCAAGCATCTTAAAATGATCGACGAGGCTTGCTGATGCCTTCGGGCATAGGAGTTGGCCTTTGCCAGTGTTTGCTCAAGGGCCTCTAGTTGAGTGCCTTGCAAATGATCAATGAGGCTTGCTGATGCCTTTGGGCATAGGAGTTAGCCTCTATCGGTATTTGCTCGAGGGCCTCTAGCCAAGTGCCTTTCAAATGATAAGTAGGGCTTGCTAATGTAGCTTCTGGCCAAGCACCTTGTGAATGTTCAGCAAGGCTTGCTAATGCTACTTCTAGCTGAGCACCTTGTGAATGATCAGCAAGGCTTGCTGATGCAGCTTCTGGTTGAGTGCCTTGCAAACAAATAGCAAGGCTTGCTAGTGCCTTCAAGCATAGGAATCGACTACTGCTGGTTATCCACTTGAGGATTTCTAGCCGAGCACCTTGCAAATAATCAACGAGGCTTGCTGATGCCTTTGGGCACCTGGGTTGGCCTTTGACAGTATCTGCTCAAGGGTTTCCAGCCAGGTGCTCTGATGGAGACATCAACAAAAGAAAAAGGTTTTAAGCTAACTCCTTGTGGTTTTGCAATTAGATTTTTTCAACAGGATCCACTTGAAGCCAATGGATGAAAAGCCCACTTCCCCTGAGCCGGCTCCATGATCTCTTAAATGCTCTCAAATAAAGCCCCTGCTTATATGCTACTTGGAAGCCTCTCTCGGTCAACACTTGGAAGCATAATTGGGTGCTACTTGGAAGATTTCTTGGACGATACTTGGAAGCATAATTGGGCACCACTTGGAAGCATTTTTGGACCACACTTAGAAGCCTCCTTGGATGGATGCCACTTGGAAGCTCCTCTTGATGCTACTTGGATGCCACTTAGGTGCCACATGAGATTAGTTACAACCAAATTTTGTTAGAATTACTTTTTGTTAGAACTACCTAACTCATTTTGTTTACCTAACTAATCTAGTTAGAACTAGAGTTACTTTTCCTTCTCCTTGGCTGAACCCATGGTGTACCTTGGGGCCTATAAATAGGACCCAAGCTCCTCTTGTACCTCATGCTATGGTTTAATGAAAAGAAGTTTGTTTGATTCCATTTTTTTTCTTGTCGAGTTCTTGATTTTTTTTGCTCCTTGAGTGGAGAGGGTGAGAGGCCCTAGTCTAGCTTGTTTCTTTTGTTCCCTAGCCTAAGAGCTAGGTCACTTCTTGAGGGAGAGGGTGAGAAGCCCATTTTCAATGTCAAAGAAGTCCTATCAAGGTCCTTGAAGTGCACTCCAAGAGAGAGAGGGTGTGAGACCCAAAGCTTGCCGCCTTGCTTCAATCCATCCCCAAGGTTTTATCTCCTTGCTTTGCCTTGTTCATTTCTTTCTTTCAATTTGCTTCCATGCCCTTATAGCAAGTTCTTTGTAGGTTCTCTCACTGATTTGGGGTTGAAGATAAAGGTTCCAAGTCATGAACCAAGTGCAAGGTAAGTTCTCATGTTTTGGGAATACTAATCTTACAATCTAGTCCTCATTCCTATAAGTGGTGAAAGCTTCTCTTCCACCAAATATGTTTTTTAGGCTTCATTGTTGGTAGGAGAACCACTTCTTGGCCCTTTAGATTTGAGAATTGAAGGTGTTTGGCCTAGTACAAATAGTTTCCTAGCCACGAGATCCTTTCTACATTAATTTGAATGTGACATGTCTAATATTTGATCAACTAGTTTCTTGCTTAGAAGATAGTTGAATCTCTTATGCTTAATTTCGATTCATGCTTGTAATCCATTGCTCAACATGGATAGCTGGTCATCTAGAGCACATCATCATCCATTCATTTTTTGTCCCGCATCACGCTCCCTAGGTGATCAGTAGGATGTTGTCTAAGCAATTGATAGCGTATTTGCAACAGTCCTATTTATTTTATAATGGCTGGGCCCTACATATGGTTAGCAGCTCATGCCGATGAAAATGCTCACTGACTAATGGGTCATTTCTATTATTGTGGGCTCCCTATCTCTGGCTTAATCATATTTTTTACTACCAGATACCCTGTACTTTCTAATCTGGACTTCAATCGGATCATGGAAGTACCTAGAGAAAAAGGAGGGCTAGGATCACGAGGCTCCTTCTTCTAATTTGAGGGCATATGGTCTTCAAGGTGGTCTAGATGGACAGGGCAATGATGAACTCCAGCTTGTGTCATTCAATGATGCTAATGGAGTGCTCGGTATTTATTCCAGGTGATGAAATGTCCATAACTTGCTAGTTCTCGGGCACCATGTGGTGGTTGCTGAATGGCATCGAATGGTTTAGGGGGTGCACTTCTTCATTTGAAAGGTAGAGATGATCATTTTTCTACTTTTTCTTTTGTCTCCATGTCGAATGGTCCCATCTTCCCCTAGGGTTCTTCATGCTATTCTTATCTTGATTGTTTGCCTTCCATTTTTTTGTGTGTGCCTCCTCTTCCCTGGGAGTCTCTTTTAGAAAATATGTCATCCTCGACCTCTTATCTGTTCCTATTCCCAAGTTCTCTCCTCTTTTCCTTCTATAATTTCTTCTTTTCTCGAGTGTCTTGTCCATGGCAGGTCATAGGAAAGAGAAGCCATTGAAGAAGGGTGCTAAGGGAGGGGTCAAAAGACCCTGTTATCCCACATCAAGAACATACTAGGCCAGCATACACAGGTCCAGAGGGATATCGATCCATAGTGGACCAAGAGGATTTGACCCTTGTCTGTGTTGGGTGCTACATCCTAGAGGATTATGAGATCGAATTCATAAAGCCTGATTTGTAGATAGATAACCTTCCTCATAGTAGACTTGGTATCTACGAAGAGGCATTCGAGGCGAGACTTAGATTTCCCCTCCCTCCATTCATCTTTGAACTTCTTAGGTCATATAGGATACCCTTATATGCTCTAACCCTAATTTTGTTGGGTTTATTATAGGATTTTTGGGTATATGCTTTTCAGCTGAGGTCCAGCCCTCCTTACCCTAGTTCCGTTCAATTTTTTACGATCCAGAAGCACCCTTATTCCAAGGTATGGTGGTACCTTATGGATCAAAAGGAAGTTGAACCCTTGATTTCGGGCACTCCTTCCACCATCAAAGGATGGAAGGAGCATTTTTACTTTGTGTCATCTTCCTCGATGGGCGATTGGGGTCTGTCAAATTGGGCTCAGCTAGCCGCTCCTTTGCTGAGTGCTTCGAAACTAAGTGCCGAGAAGGAGGTACATTTTGAAATCACTAAAAAAAAATTATTTAATGTGACATTAATTTAGCCACATTTATGAAAATGTTGAAAATTAGATTTTGACCCGCATTTATAATAAAATGTCGAGTACTAGTTTTTCTTGCAACATTAGTTTAGCCATATTTCTGAAAAATGCTAGAAAATTAAATTTTACCCTGCATTTATAATAAAATACTGGGTAAAGTTTATAGATATTATTACTTGGCAAATTAATAAATGAGAAATACTATGTTTAGCTGGTATAAAATGAAAATGAGGGTTACTATACATTTGTATTAAGCAATTTTAAAAATATATGCATGATAAATTTTTTTTATATCCTTCTCTTGCTTTAATTAGTAATTTACTTGATAAATAAAAAACTAATGAGATTGATCATTCTTTTTTTTTAATTCTATGGTCCATCATGTTTCTATTTTATTATTGGTGACATAAATTTATCCATATTTTTGAATAAATAATAAGTTACTCCAATTCAAGATGGCCTCTTAAGAACTTCCTTGGAAGCAGGCCTCAATAGCTACATAGACAACTGTTACACATTCTTTTAGAGGCAAATTAGTTTGGTTCAATAAAGTTCAGCACAATAGAATATCTATCTTACAAACATGCAATAGGTTTTATATATGATTATGCATACCTAAATTTTACATGAGAAATAGCTCCATCTTATGAGAGGTGCTACTTTCACAGCCATTTCACATCTATAAACAAAAGGCCAAGGGAGAACTAATTAAGTACAATAGCATTAGTTACAAACTCTCTAGTCTCTACCATGATTATAAGGCGCATCAATCCCCCAAAAACAACTCATCCAAAAAAATAAAACCATTGCACCCACATCTAAAAAAAAAAAACCACACCAGCTTTGGATTGACAGATCGATTGCTCATTTGGGGATGTGGATTAAGATATAAATCGAGGCAATTTTTGCGACGCCGTTCATTACTGCATGAAGGGAAGAAGCCTCCTCTTTGCTGCTCAAGCTCATCTCTTTTCACTCTCTGCCACATGAAGGGAAGAAGCCTCCTCTCTGGCACCATTGGTTTCCATTACCGCACGGAGGGAAAAAGCTTTCTCTTTGCTGCACAAAGGGAATAGTCCTTGCCACTGCACATTCGCCTCCTCTCTGCCCCACTCGCACAAAAGGCATCTTAAGAGCCCTAATCTCTTTTCTATTTTTTCTTATGATTAAATTTTAATATTTAATCCTTTCTTATGCCTTAGAGCTTTAAGATTTTCTTAAACTTTTGATATATTGATGCATAATTTATAACTTAGAAATTTATATTTGATTATTGTGTATGTTTCATATGAAGGAATTACTTTTTTTTGGAAAAGCTAAAGGAGGAAGAAAGATTCTTCTCCTTAGAATATATTAAAGTAATAATAAAAGTTTATAAATAGTGCTTGTTAGGTACCAAAGAAGTACATGAATAAAATATGAAAGGGTCAAAAAACCTATAGAATAGGGTCATCTTTGGGTTTTGTGGCATTAAAATAGAATTGTGGGGTTGGTGTTCTGAGAATCTATTATGTTACAAATATTCAGAGAAAATACTTTTTTTTAATAAGGAGAGAATACTTTTTTATTTCTAGCTTTTTCACTTGTAGCAAGTTTAGATTTGTTGCGTCCAAACAAATATAACAAGCTTTAATTAAAAGAAAAGTAGGTCTAGCTGATCTGATTTAACTCTCAGTCATCATCTTGCAGGATCTGGGTGTTGTGGTAGCTTCCAAGCTTAATAATGGAGTCTAGACTAGAACATATATGATCTGAAGGAAGGCTAAGTGAAGAATGGCAAAAAGATCCCCCCCTCATCATGATCAGGGGTATTTATAGGCCACGAATCCAACCGCTTATAGCTGGCATCCAGCTGTTAAGTGGTTAATCTAAAATAGAGGCACGTGTAGCAAAAGGTCATCCATAATTGATCAGCTCCTTTTTCTTATATCAAACGATCTTTGCATTACTTGAAATATTAATAAGCTTTACCTTTCCTAAAGAATCTTATACTTGTTGAGCATTGATTGGCCTTACGTCTCATGGATATTGATCATATTGATGCCTATTGGGCATTGATCGGCTTTACGCCTCACGGATATTGATCAGCCTTGTGCCTCTTGGGCATTGATCAAATTTATGCCTATCGGGCATTGATCAGCTTTATGCCTTATGGGCGTTGATCATACTTGTACCTCTTGGGCTTGGATCAAATTTGTACTTATTGGGCATTGATCGGCTTTACGTCTCATGGGCATTGATCATACTTATGCCTGTTGGGCATTGATCGGCTTTACGCCTCATGGGCGTTGATCATACTTGTGCCTGTTAGGCATTGATCAGCTTTACGTCTCATGGGCATTGATCATACTTGTGCCTGTTGGGCATTGATCGGCTTTACACCTCATGGGCGTTGATCATACTTGTGCCTGTTGGGCATTGATCGGTTTTACACCTCATGGGCGTTGATCAGCCTTGTGCTTCCTGGGCGTTGGTCAGCCAGATTCAAATCTTCAGCAAGTGAGTATAGACAGACCAAACAGAGTAAACTTGTCGTATCCCAACATATTACATAATAGATCATTATAAAATTATAACATTATGAAATTTCTTCACCGTTCCAATCCTCTCTCTGAAATGCCGGGATCTATGTTGCAATAGGTTACAGGTATTCTTTGGCATAAGCTTTATCTTTATTCTCTGACTGAAAATGCAAGCCCAATCCACACTAAAAACCCACCATACATAACTCATTTTCCTCATAGGATGGTCTCTTTCTCAAGATAGAACATACATCAAAATTAAAAAGTTTGTGTCACTTATTTTCTTGTCACTTCTCCCCTTGAACTCTAGAAAACAAACCAGTTAGCAGCCAAAATTGCATTATTCCATGCTTTTCTCTGCTTTGATCCTATAAATCTATTAACTTTGACCTGGCTTATAGTTATCCTAGAATAGACAAAGACTAAGGACTACAAAAGGACAATAAAAAAGCTGCAAATGCTTTAGACATATTCCATATGAGAATATCCTTCATAATTAGAGTGGAACTGAAGAGAAGTCTTCTCCTACATAACCAAAATGGTTTTAGTCTGAAGTCAATAATACAACGCTAATCGTGGCTATAGGCTTTGATCTTAGCAAGGTTTTGGTCTGAAATTTCCAAACTTAGAAGGTCTCTTCCAAAAGAGAACGAGTTCATGTAGGTTCACAAACTGATAAAACTCTGAAAAAAATCTATTTTCCTCCTAAAGCGAAGAAAAATCTATTTTAAAGGAAAAGGAGAAGAATGAGAGGCTGACCAAAGGGATTTCTTTTGCTCCTAAAGCGAAGAGGTAGAAATGACGGAAAACCTATTTTCCTGAGGAGGATGTGTTTATATAATGTCCTTCAATGGTCCAAGATTTTTCTCGAATAACGAGAGTATCCTAGATTTGGCCACCTGTCTGCAAATATCTGGTAAAAAGATAGAGTCATTCAAAGGTTTAAAATGACCCCTCATGATCCGGTGGCAATAATCGGCTAATGAGATGGATGCATTTATTCTTGACATAAATTTTTTAGCTTTTTGGATTTTCAAAAATTACAATGATGAGAGCAGGATATGGCTATTAGTTTTTCTAATTGCCTCTCCTATCAGAGTTTGACACGTCATCAAAGCATGCTACCAAAGAATAGAAGCTTCTGATAGTTTCTGATTTCCAATTAATGAACTCAGAAACTGGGAGGACTAGTGTTGGGATACGACAAGTTTACTCTGTTTGGTCTGTCTATACTCACTTGTCGAAGATTTGAATCTAGCTGACCAACGCCCAAGAAGCACAAGGTTGATCAACGCCCATGAGGTGTAAAGCCGATCAATGCCCAACAGGCACAAGTATGATCAACGCCCATGAGGCGTAAAGCCGATCAATGCCCAACAGGCACAAGTATGATCAACGCCCATGAGGCGTAAAGCCGATCAATATTGATGGGGAACTAATATGCATGCAATTTTTTTTGTATGTTTTACATGTTGAGTTAGGTGATTAATTACCAAATTTCAGATCAAAATTATTTGTAGGGAATTTTGTATGAATTTTTGAAGATCAGTATGCAGATTAGGACCTAGAAAAGTAGCAAAGAAGGACCGCCGGGGCTGAGAAGCCTCGGTTAGGGCAAGTTTTCCTACAATAAAACTACTGGAGGTAGAGGGGTGTACCTGACAACGTCTGTAAAGATCACAGTGAAGGGGTCTCTCGTTCCTCGATGGATGCGGCCTGGAAAACCGAGCCAAAGACCTGTGGATACCCGGCTTTCTGCTCGGTGATCCGATTGAGGCTTGGCTGGAGTCGTTGGATTCGTAGGAACTCAGGGACCTGCAAACGACCTGTCAGGGGTTAGAAAGCTCACAAAGGAACAAGAAAACAAAGTAAAAACAGCAAGGGAAGGCTTCTTTTGGAGTGGGCGTCCAGGGATCTGGAGGGTTTGTTGGCAGCAGGAAGATGATTGCAAACACCGGGAAGAAGAACTCTCACAAACCCCTTTATGCACACAGCAGGGTATCACACCGCTCAATAGAAGAACTCAAGGTTTTCATTCATCAAAAAAATTTCCTTCATACAAGAGGCTAGGGTCCCTTAAATAGACCCTTAACCTTGGGCTCCAAGTAAGGGTACATAAGTCTTTACATAAGAATCCTTTTCCCTCTCAAACCCTAGCTAGAAAATAAGGAAATATTAGGTAGAAAAATCCCTAAAAATTTTCTTGACTTGGTCAAGACTCCAAGGACGCCTAGGGGGGCGTGTTGGGCTTCTAGGAGCAGCAAAAGGCCGGCCCAAAGGGGCTTGGGTGCATGGGTTTGGGCCTCTGGAAGCTGGGGTGGCCTGGTAGCCAGGTAGCTAGGTAGCAGGAATATTCCCTGGTATCTTGCTTCTTAGGGGCTTGGGCTTGGCACCTGGGCTTGATTTCTTTGGGCTAGGATGCAGATGGACCTCTGGAATCATGGATGACCTTATCTATAAATATACTTTGGCATCTGGAAGGGAATCTGGGCATCTGGAGGGCATCTGCAAGAAATCAGGGTTTTCTGAATTTTCCTCCTGGGGTCTTCAAATCTTCAAGCTGGGTTGGACTTGTGCTATACTTCCATGTCTTCAATCTAGTTGGACTTGGTCTTCACTTGTATGATATAGTCTTGAGTCTTCAGTATGCTTGGACAGGACTCAAAAAAATAAAATAAGCTCAACATGAGCTGACTAGCATTGGACTGAACTAGCTCAACATAAGCTGACTAGTACAGAACTGAAATAACAACTCAAAAGACTCAAACAACAACTAAAAAAAGGACTCAGATGGGCTAAACCCTTATTACAGATGGACTCAAAAGTTATTGATCAATTCATAGAGGGTTTAGAAGCCTCTGCCTTATTTTGGTGCCTTTGGTGTCCGCACCAATTCTCCCGGGGTGGGAGGAACTCGACCCTGTCGAGTGAAGATCAGACTGGCTCACATATCTCTCGAGAAGGTCTGGTTTGAGGCGTTGCAAGTCCTCTCGAGAAATCTATGAATCGTCCGACTCTGGCTGGCCTTACCATCGGATCAGGAAACATTGATAGTCACGGCCCCGGGTCGTGATGGCTTGATTGTCCAGGATACGCTCGATCCGTTCTCCTCTCTCAGGCCAATTTGTTAGTGGACACTCTAGGTTAGGGTCACTCACAATGAAAAGGAATAGGTCCAAAGGCCTTACTAGGTATCGCTGCCGGTTCCCTATACTCAACCAGGTCTGTAATGTTGAAGGTAGAACTAATGCCCAAATCCGAAGGCAAGTCTAACACCTAGGCATTTGATCCAATCCTTCTCTATCACTTTAAAATGTCCGGCTCTGCGAGCATGAAGCTTCTTTTAGGCCTAAGCCTAACCAAGATAGAATCCACTACATCAAATTCTTTGACCCTTCTTCGGGAATTAGCCAGTTGTTTTAAGATTAGTGCAGGTGGTGAACATGCTAGGCACATGCAGACTCCTAACAAATGATGCAAAGGACTCATACTGACATCTAACAGACTCGACTATGCATTCTATCGAAGGAAATTTTATTGAACTCTTTGGATCTAAACCTAATAGATTATAGGTTCTCTAGGTTTGATCCTAGCTTGACATGCACATGAAAATTTACAGTGAACTCCTAGCAAATTCCAAAGAGTATGCTAGAAGTAAGATGCAAACCTAACATGCGTGATGAATGCATGCAGTATGCTAATCTCAGCTAAATGCAATCTAATGATCCTAGAAATGCTGGAGGTGTCAGGAAAGGGCAGAAAATAAGAAGTGGGTTCAGAATTAGTTTGGTAAGGTAGAGAAAAAGGTTCATGGTTAGTTGGATAAAGTAGGATAAAAGACGGGGTGTCAGGAACTAATCCTATACTAATGAGGTTAACCTTACGAGGTTGAGCTATATCTACAGGGTTTGCATAATGGAAGGATGGGTCACCAATTTCGAGGAAGAGGTCCTTAATGGGAACTATAGGAGGGGACTCATCTTGAAGGTATTGACTCAAAGAGATAAGGTCCTTAATAAATTCTTCTGGTTCTTGTATTTTAGGACTACACTCTATAATTTGGCTCTCCTCTATGGTTTCCTCAGTTAAGGCTCTAGCAGCAATACCTAGGTTCTCTTCCTCTATTTGTTCTTCCACTATAGCTTTAGGTTGGATGTGGTCAAGGTCAACTACCTCTACGTTGGCTTCTACCTGGGTATCTATTGGGTCAGCTAATTCTAGGTCATCTAAAGGTGTCTCCTCTTCTCCCTCATAATCATCCATTAAGTTTGCATCAGCTTCATACACTTCCACGTTAATGTAAGCCTTGTCAATCTCAGGAATGGTTGGAGAAGGTCGGCTAGGGAAAAATTAGCTAGGTCCGGTTTTCTGATTATGGACACTAATCCTAGTAGGTTCAGGTTGCCTAAGGGGTAGTGGCTCACTACTGGGCTCATATTTAGGGGTGCTAATCCTATAGGGTTCAAGTTGACTAAGGGAAACCTAACTAGTACTAGGCTGATACTTAGGGGTTATGGGTTCTCTAGGCTCATAGGACAAGGGTGCAGATCTGTGGGTCATGGGATTATAGGATCTGGGGTCATAGGATTTTGGGTCAGCTCTATGATCAGGTTCTAAGGATGGATCAAGGTATGGGGTCCTCCTAAGGTTGGGCTCTCTATATGGGTCAGGATATTGGGTCCTCCTAGGATTGGACTCCCTATATGGGTCAGAATATTGGGTTCTCCTAGGGTTGGATTCCCTATATGGGTCAGAATATTGGGTTCTCCTAGGGTTGGACTCCCTATATAGGTCAGAATATTGGGTGTTGGGTCTACTAGGCTCATAGGGTGTGGGTGCATAGGATCTATGATCATGGGATCTAGAGTCATAGGATCTAGGTTCATAGGTTATGGATTCATAGGTTCTAGGTTCATAGGATTTGGAGTCATAAGATCTATAGGTTGTAGGTATACTAGGCTTGTAGGGAGAGGGTAAATAGGATCTATCTTCCTGGTCTATAAAATCCTGATTGAGTCTTCTAGGACTAACCTTAGGGATTGGGTCATGACGATGGGCTCTCCTAGGTTCAGCCTCAAGGTATGGATCAGGGTTTGGGGTCCTCCTAGGTTGAGGATTGTAGTACGGGTCAGGATAAGGGTCTCTCCTAGGTTCGACCTCATGGTATAGATCAGGGTTTGGGGTCCTCCTAGGTTGAGGGGAATCAGGATCTGGCTCAGACTGTGACCCATGGGTTTTTCTTGGGGTCCCTACCCGGACTTTTAACTGATCAAACCTATTGGCAAGATGGTCAATTCTATCATTGGTTTGAATACGAGACTGAGTTAACTAGGTCATCTGGGTAGTTATCTGGGCCATTTGATCAGCTAGGGCTTTTATTTGGGCTTGTAAATTTTCCATGGGTTCAGACATTTATGAAGGAGGTGGGTGATATGAAACTCCTGATCTAGTGCTCATGCAAGACTCGATCAGACCGACTATAACTGACTAGACCTAGAGTCCAAACTAGATGCTCAATCAGGGTGGCAAACTAGCCTATAGTAACCCTGTACTTAGCCAGGCAGGTGTAAGGGGAGTGTTAGGTCCTTGATTGCCAATCCTAGACACCAATCAGAGATTGGCCAGGTAGGCGGACCAGCACACAAGCCCTTCGGGATTGAATCCCTAAACCACCGTTCTAGACACTGAGCACAAGGCACACACAGGTTAACTTGACACAGTGATCTAACACTAGCCCGGACCCGACCAGTTGGTGTCCCTAGCCCACTAGGGCAAATTAAGTCTAGTTAATTTTAGGTTAAGGCTTGGGACCAAATGAAAGGGATGTGGTTTTGGGCTAAGGAGAGGTGATCAAATTCTCCCCTCATTTGACATAGAAAGAGTGCCCTTAAAAGTAGATTATGCAATGATGGCAGGCAAATGATGCAAATTAGGATTAGATGTTTTGGTATTCTTTTGGAGAATATGTAATTTTATTTTATTATTATATTTTTTTTTGGTATTTCTTAAAATAGAAGAAAACATGCAAATCATGGCCTAATATGCAAGAAATATACTAAAATTAAAAGATATGCAAAAAATGCTAAACAAAACCCTAAAACTTCCAAACTTGTCTTGCTAAAAAAAAATAGAGCCGAAAATTTGTAGGCCCTATTTCGGCTTGAAGAAAATTCACAGGCCATAATAAAATCTGGAAAAATTTTTAAAATTACTGTGATTTATAATAAATCCAAGAAAATAAATTTCAGAATTTTTGGAGTTTTTAAAAGGGAGAAATAATTAAAATAACAGAGTATATATGGACTGAAAAATTGCAGAAAACAAGCCCTAATCTAAGCTCTGATACCAAATGATGGGGAACTAATATGCATGCAATTTTTTTTGTATGTTTTACATGTTGAGTTAGGTGATTAATTCCCAAATTTTAGATCAAAATTATTTGTAGGGAATCTTGTATGAATTTTTGAAGATCAGCATGCAGATTAGGACCTAAAAAAGTAGCAAAGAAGGACCGCCGGGGCTGAGAAGCCTCGGTTAGGGCAAGTTCTCGTACAATAAAATTACTGGAGGTAGAGGGGTGTACCTGACAATGTCTGTAAATATCGAAGCAAAGGGGTCTCTCGTTCCTCGACGGATGCGGCCTGGAAAATCGAGCCAAAGACCCGTGGATACCCGGCTTTCTGCTCGGTGATCCGATTGAGGCTTGGCTGGAGTCGTTGGATTCGTAGGAACTCAGGGACCTGCAAACGACCTGTCAGGGGTTAGAAAGCTCACAAAGGAACAAGAAAACAAAGTAAAAACAGCAAGGGAAGGCTTCTTTTGGAGTGGGCGTCCAGGGATCTGGAGGGTTTGTTGGCAGCAGGAAGATGATTGCAAACACCGGGAAGAAGAACTCTCACAAACCCCTTTATGCACACAGCAGGGTATCACACCACTCAATAGAAGAACTCAAGGTTTTCATTCATCAAAAAAATTTCCTTCATACAAGAGGCTAGGGTCCCTTAAATAGACCCTTAACCTTGGGCTCCAAGTAAGGGTACATAAGTCTTTACATAAGAATCCTTTTCCCTCTCAAACCCTAGCTAGAAAATAAGGAAATATTAGGTAGAAAAATCCCTAAAAATTTTCTTGACTTGGTCAAGACTCCAAGGACGCCTACGGGGGTGTGTTGGGCTTCTAGGAGCAGCAAAAGGCCGGCCCAAAGGGGCTTGGGTGCATGGGTTTGGGCCTCTGGAAGCTGGGGTGGCCTGGTAGCCAGGTAGCCAGGTAGCAGGAATATTCCCTGGTATCTTGCTTCTTAGGGGCTTGGGCTTGGCACCTGGGCTTGATTTCTTTGGGCTAGGATGCAGATGGACCTCTGGAATCATGGATGACCTTATCTATAAATATACTTTGGCATCTGGAAGGGAATCTGGGCATCTGGAGGGCATCTGCAAGAAATCAGGGTTTTCTGAATTTTCCTCCTAGGGTCTTCAAATCTTTAAGCTAGGTTGGACTTGTGCTATACTTCCATGTCTTCAATCTAGTTGGACTTGGTCTTCACTTGTATGATATAGTCTTGAGTCTTCAGTATGCTTGGATAGGACTCAAAAAAATAAAATAAGCTCAACATGAGCTGACTAGCATTGGACTGAACTAGCTCAACATAAGCTGACTAGTACAGAACTAAAATAACAACTCAAAAGACTCAAACAACAACTAAAAAAAGGACTCAGATGGGCTAAGCCCTTATTACAGATGGACTCAAAAATTATTGATCAATTCATAGAGGGTTTAGAAGCCTCTGCCTTATTCTGGTGCCTTTGGTGTCCGCACCAAATATCCAATAGGCACAAATTTGATCAATGCCCAAGAGGCACAAGTATGATCAACGTCCATGAGGCGTAAAGCCGATCAATGCCCAATAGGTATAAATTTGATCAATGCCCAAGAGGCACAAGGCTGATTAATGTCTGTGAGGCATAAAGCTTATCAATGCCCAATAGGCACAAATATGATCAATATCCATGAGATGTAAGGCCGATCAATGCTCAGCAAGTATAAGATTCTTTAGAAAAGGTAAAGCTTTTTAATATTTCAAGTAATGTAGAGATCATTTTATATAAGAAAAAGGAGCTGATCAATTATGGATGACCTTTTGCTACACGTGCCTCTATTTTTGATTAACCGCTTAACAGTTAGATGCCAGCTGTAAGTGGTTGGGTTCGTGGCCTATAAATATCCCTGATCATGATAAGGGGGGATCTTTTTGCCATTCTTCACTTAGCCTTCCTTCAGATCATATCTGTTCTAGTCCAGACTCCATTAACAAGCTTGGAAGCACCACAACACCTAGATCCTGCAAGATGATGACTGAGAGTTAAATCAGATCAGCTAGACCTACTTTTCTTTTAATTCAAGTTTCTTGTAATTTATTTGGACGCAACATAATATATAAATTTTAGATTATTATTTTTCTAAATTCTTAACTATTCTATTGAAAATTTGGTAACACTTTATGTTAGAGCTGCATGATAGTAATATAGCAAATGTTTATGTTATACATTAAAACATATTTTACCAAAACTTATTATACCCTTTTCTTCTCCCTCTTCAGCTAGGGACATAATTATTTAATATAATTACAAAGTAGGATTTTCTATCTAACTAGGATACTTATAGTTTTTCTCTCTAGGAAAAAATAAAAAAAAGAAATATATGAATCTTCTCATTATTGTGTATTTGAATATGTGATAAGACTTTTATATAAGAATCTATTCCACTTTGATAATTACCAGAAAAAATATAAATTGATTAAATTTAATATATTCGTATTTATGTAAATATGTTATAGTTGTGATTTACCAAAACACAAATCATATCTATTGTTTTTATTGTTACGGACATTTTCTAGTAACTTGACACATAGTCATGGTATATTAATTTTATCAATGGCACCAAGTAAATAATAACATATTTTTTCACTGCCTATTAATTTGATTTGTATGTATTAGTGGTTAGAAGAGGATATAACATAGTACATAAATATATTATATAAATATTTCATAGTTATGATATACCAAAATACAAAGTATAATTATCTTTTTTCATTATCATGGTAATTTTACAAATTTCCTAGTAGCTTCACACATACTCACATCAAACTAACTTTATTAGTGGCGCCAAGTAATTATGGGCATCAAGTTCTCGATCACTTTGAATATTTTATATTTATTTATATATAAATATTAACTTGTTTATGGAAAGCTATTATTTAATATTTGAATGGCTGGGATTTGATTTTTTTTACTCTTTTTCTCATTTTTATTTTTGTGTACATCATTTATATTCAGGAACACCAATTGAAGTGCATAAGAACTTTTCTTGATGGATAAGAGTTCAATTAATGAACCTAGGTAATTTGGTTGTCCCTTTAGCTTCCAAATATATTTAGTCATTATACAATGCATTATTCTAATATTTTTTTATTTGTTATTATACAATATAGGGTAAGTGACTTGTATTTAAAGAGGGTGCTCAATTTCTTGACTTTGCATTTGCTAATGCATTTGAGGAAGGAAAGATCTCATGCCCATGTATCAATTGTAATAATTGCTTGTTGAAAAGTTGAGAAGATGTCTATGATGATCTTATGTATGGCTTTCTAAAAGGGTATACTAATTGGGTTTACAATGGAGAAGGTAATCCATCTACTATACTAGATCATGACTCTGATGCATATAATGATCAAGATGCTATACATGGGATATCGTAAGATGCATTTACAATGGCACACTTTGAAGGTGAGATGGCCAATCCACCTAATGAATAAGATGAAGAGCATAATATAGAAGCCAAGAAATTCTATAAGTTAGTTGATGAAGCTGATCAAGAACTGTACACTGGTTGCAAGAAATTTAGCAAATTAGCTTTCCTTTATTCAATTATTGACTGCATGAATAGATGGAGAAATAGTTTATTTATGTTATTGCTTGGGCTATTGAAGAAGGCTTTGCCTGAAGGTGAAAGACTACCAAAAATATTTTATGCCTCAAAGATAATTAAGGATTTGGGATTGGGGTATCACAAAATTCATGCATGTCCTTATGATTGCATGCTATTTTGAAAGGATTATGCAGACTCTAATTCATGTGCTTTTGTGGTACTTCTAGATGGGTAGCTATTAAGGAACAAAGTGATTATGATAGAAGTAATTCAAAAGGTAATAAGAATAAAATTCTTGTAAAGATCCTACACCACTTTCCATTGAAATAAAGGCTTCAGAGATTATTTATGTCATAAAAAATAACACCATTTATGACTTGGCATAAGGATGGTAGAACAAATGATGGAGTTTTAAGACATCTTGTTGACTCTCTGGCTTGAAAAACATTTGATTACTTGCATCCATCTTTCTCCTCAGAGCCTCGTAATGTTAGACTCGGCCTAGCAAGTGATGGCTTCAATCCAATTTGAACAATGAGCATAGCTCGTAGTACATGGCGAGTTGTATTGATTCCATATAACCTGTTACCTTGGATGTGTATGAAATAATCTTATTTTATATTATCTTTACTAATTGATGGACCATCCACACCTGAAAATGATATTGATGTATATTTACAACCTTTAATAAAAGAGTTGAAGGAATTATAGGAAGTTAGGATAGAGACTTATGATGTGCTACTAGAAAAAAGAATTTTCAAATGCATGCAGCAATTTTATGGATCATTAGTGACTTTCCGAGTTATGTTTGCCTGTCCGGATGGAGCACAAAAGGTTTGGCTTGTCCTTCTTGTCACAAGGATACATGCTCTTATTATTTGAAGAATGGAAGCAAATATTGCTACATGGGGCATCGCCATTTCTTGGATTCAGAACATAGATTTTGTCTCAATACAGATGCTTTCAATGGTAAAGAAGAATTAGGCAATGCACCTCCAGCATTATCTGGGTCTGATGTGTTGCAACAATTGTAAGGTGTAAATGTTATATTTGGGAAGCATAAACATAGTGTATCTAGAACAAGAAGAAAAGGAATGACAATGCACAACTACTATATAATTGGAAGAAAAAAAGTATCTTTTTTCATTGCCTTTGATGTGGCAGCATCTGTTGACGTAGAGGCCATGTGGAGAGTGCCACATGGATGCGGGTGGAGAACTACTAGCGGGCAACTGTGCGGGTGGAGAGTGCCACCTGGATGCGGTACCCAATTGCTGCCAAGACGAGCCCTCTTGCTGGGCCAGCTCTCGGTCGGAGTTATGCTCATGCCGCTAAGAAGAGCCCTCTTGTTGAGGCTAGCTCCTAACCAGAGTCATGCTCAGGTCGCTAAGGCAAGCCCTCATGCTGAGGTCAGCTCCCGGTTGGAGTCGTGCTTATGCTACTAAGACGAGCCCTCTTGCCGAGGTCAGCTCCCGATTGGAGTCGTGCTCATGCTGCTAAGGCAAGCCCTCCTACCAAGGTCAGCTCCCGGCTGGAGTCATGCACACGTTGCCAAGGCGAGCCCTCCACCTGAGGCCAGCTCCCAACCGGGGTCGAGCTCGTGCTTCCTGAGATGGGCTCCCAAAGCAAGGCTCCTCCCTATCTTGCGGAGACTAGAATTCTTCCCAGTAACAAACAAAGGAAGGATCAATAGAAATTCAAATCACAGTAGGCGGAGCCCCCGCCCACCTACAACCTTTGGGAGGTGGCGCATGCCCCACCATTAATTCAAGCTTTGAACGCATCACCCGCATGCTCTGTATAAGGCGTGCTCCTCCAGGTCCTAGATCCTGTAGCGTGCCACCATGTCGACGATCGTGCAATCAGGGAGGCCTCAACCCTCCCAACACGAAACCTGAACCTCCCCAAGAGGAGTATTTCATTAAGGCCACAGGCCCTACGATGCTCCGACGGTCCCTCCGAAAATAGAAACATCCCACCAGCTCGAGGCTCAGCGTTACAATGCCCACCCCTCCCACAAGAAAATGCACCACCAAAGGGACAAGCTCTGTGCCATGCTGACAAGCATCCCCCAATAAGAGGACCTCCTTCAAAGGACTGGTCCAGAGGGGAAAGGATGGCATGTAGTGAAAAGACCCTCTCCAAAGGGGGCATCAGGAAAAGGACATCTCAAGGAAGCCCCAGACCGGGTCTGGGCCATGATTCTCATATAAAATGAAAGAAAGAATCCTCGAAGGGGAGAAGAGGGCAATTGGTAAGAGACAGAGAGCTAACGGGCAAGGAACCAACAATGGAACCTCCCAAGCTCTCTGATCCCAACTCCACCTTGTCATTTCATCTCTGTTCAATCTTTCACCCTTTACACGCGGGAAGTCCCCAAGCTCTCCGCCATAGAGGTTCTGTTTTCCTTGATCGTCCCACTGACTTGGCTGTCGGAGTGTCCCCGCCAGAATCCCTAGCTCGGGTCTACTCGTTTTTGCGGAGCCTCGGACCAAGCTGTTGACTTGGGGAGGAGAGGCGCATCCACGACCCAGTGAAGCTGCAGGCCAAGCTGAGACCAAAGAGCTTCCACAGTGGTGGCCATCTCAGACCAGGTCCCGGAGGATGGAGAATGCCAGTCAATGCCATGCAAGAGCTGTAGGCCACGACAATCCAGGTGGCAACAGATTGGCGCACCAAGAAGGGGGAAGATCCAAGAGCTAAGAGGATCATGGCAAAGGCTAGAGATCAAAGCTTTTTAACTAGTGGAATAGTAGCCATCTTTCTCCCCGGGGGCAGACTGGGGGTACGAGAGCTCCCCCTCAGGGCTCCAAGGAGTGGTCTCGAGAAGAGCTCCAGCGCGACAAGCCAAAGTTGGGATCACCTCCAAGAGATGCCACCTTCCAATACGCCACCCCCGATCTTCGGTAAGATCAAATGGAGAATGTGTCGAAGCTAGGAGAAAGAAGAACGTTAATAGCACCTCTATTGAATGGTAGGGAAGATCCAAACCAGCGCCAATACCATGGATGGCTAGCCGTGCGGGCTTCCAAAAAACAAAAAGAAAAAAAAAAGAAAAAGAAGAAAGGGAAAATGGGTCTAATGGTAGTTGTGAGGGGGGTTCATGCTCGTGGTCTTTTCAAACACTTGCCACTCTCTGTTGTACTCTCCAGCTAGACCTAAATCCATGCATTTCCCTACGAATGGAGCACTTATCAACTTCATGCAGCAAAGCCTTTTCCTCCATCAAAATGGTGGTCGACGAATTTAATTTTGGCTTTTTCAAGTTTCACAGGGAGAGCTCTTGCACCACCATCTATGGCAAGCATCACGGCTTGCTGCTCACCACTCACGAAGCCTTTTGACAAAAGTCAGGATACCCCAGAAGTCTCACAATCAATCCATCTGACCTTGAGTCCGATGATGGCAAGCCGGGAAACTTCAGAAGCCCCGTATCCCCTACCTAACAGTCCAGTGATGCTAGTTAGGAAATCACAAAAATCCTGCTATCTATTGCTTGACTCACAGTTCGGCACCTCAAGCCAGGAAATTCTAGAATCCCCGCATCCATTACCTTACTCACGGTCCGGAGATGCCAGCCGGGAAATCCCAGAAATCCTTCCATCTATCGTTTGACTCATAGTTCAGCACCTCAAGCCAGGAAACTCCAGAAGCCACGCATCCACTACCTTACTCACAGTCCAGAGTTGCTAGCCAGGAAATCCCAGAAATTCTGTAATCTATCGCTTGACTCACAGTTTGGCACCTCAAGCCAGAAAATTCCAGAAGCCCCGCATCCACTGCCTTACTCACAGTCTGGAGATGCTAGCTGAGAAATCTCAAAAATCTCGCCATCTATCGCTTGACTTATAGTTCAGCACCTCAAGTCGAGAAACTCCAGAAGCCCAACATCCACTGTCTTACTCACAGTCCAGAGATGCCAATTGGAAAATCCCAGAAATCTTGCCATCTACTGCTTGACTCATATAGTTTAGCACCTCAAGCCAGAAAACTCCAGAAGCCCCACATCCATTGCCTTACTCACAATCTCGAGATGCCAGCTGGGAAATCCTAGAAATCCCGCCATCTATCGCTTGACTCATAGTTCGGCATCTCAAGCTAGGAAACTCCAGAAGCCCCGCATCCACTGCCTTACTCAAAGTCCAGAGATGCCGGTCAAGAAATCCCAAAAATCCTGCCATCTACTACTTGACTCATAGTTCGGCACCTCAAGTCGGGAAACTCCAGAAGCCTTGCATCCACTGCCTTACTCATAGTCCAGAGATGCCATCGGGAAATTCCAGAAATCTCGCTATTTACCACTTGACTCACAATTTGGCATCTAAAGCTAGGAAACTCCAGAAGCCCCGCATCCACCACCTTACTCATAGTCCGGAGATGCCAGCCAGAAAATCATAAAAATCTCGCATCTACCGCTTGACTCATAATTTGGCACCTCAAGCCAGGAAACTCCAGAAGTCCCGCATCCACCACCTTACTCACAGTCTGAATATGCCAGCTGAGAAATTCTAGAAATCTCGCTATTTACCACTTGACTTACATTCGACAACTCAAGCCGGAAAACTCCAGAAGCTTCGCATCCACTGCCTTACTTATAGTCCGAAGATGCTAGCCAGGAATCTCAGAAATCTCGCCATCTATCGCTTGACTCATAGTTTGGCACCTCAAGCCAAGAACCTCTAGAAGCCCCACATCCCCTGCCTTACTCACAGTCCGGAGATGCTAGCCAGAAAATCCCAGAAATCCTGTCATCTATCGCTTGACTCATAGTTTGGCACCTCAAGCTGGGAAACTCTAGAAGCCTGAATCCACTACCTCACTTACAGTCTGGAGATGCCAACGGGAAATCCCAGAAATCTCGCTATCTATTGCTTGACTCATAGTTCAGCACCTCTTACTTGCAGTCCGAAGATGCAAATCAAGAAATCCCAGAAATCTTGCAATCTATCGCTTAACTCACAGTTTGCTGCCTCCGAGGTCAGTATATGCCATCAGACCACCTTCGAGGTTAGAAGATGCCACCAGTCCCGTCTTCGAGGTCAGGAGACTCCATTAATCCCGCCTCTGAGGTTAGGAGATGCCACTAATCCCGCACTCTAGAGCCAGAGATCCCAGAATCTTGCTCCTAAAGCGGGGGCATTCTAGAAGCCCTACATCCAACTGCCCTGCTCACAGCCCAGAGATGTCAGTGGGAACTCTTGAAGTCCCACCATCTACCGCTCGACCCATAGCTTGGAAAACCAAGAAACTCTAGAAGCATTTTATGCTCAAGACCGCGTGACCCTAAGGTTAGCAGAGCAGGAGTTGGATGCCTGCGGAGTCCTCCATGCTGACCTCAAGACTCTAGCATCACCCCACAACAACCAAGGGCCTAGGTGTAAGTTAAGACAGTGGTGGGCCTGATACATGCATTTTAAAAACTTTTTCTAAAGAGCATGGTGCAGTGGAAGATGGCAAAACACTTATATCTATGATATGTTAATCTAATTAACACAGGCCCCTACATGGATCTTGATGCACCTAGAATAATGTATGTATGAAATCAAGCATGCATGGTATGGAACATAGAGAACCATCTTGAATCATACAATGATACAGGAAGCAAGATATGCCATATATATAATGTACAAGCATACCTCAGTGATAATCACCAGGAAGTGCTCCAATTGGAAGGAAGAAGAATGGCTCTGCGAGCAGCACACGTGTACTACCTCTACAGGTGGTCACACGGGATATGGGATTTTTCCTTTTTCCTTCGAGGTGTTAGCCTCTCCAGAAATAGTGTCGATAGCAGGGACTCCTTCAACTCCTTGAATAACCATGGACTACTTCTTCAACTCCTTGAAGAACTGGTGTAGAAGCAAAGATGGAACAAGACTCTTGAGAACCCTTCCCAACTCTCCATCCCAAACCTTCAACAAAAGGTATGCACCCAAGAATCCCTTCTAAAACTCAAACCCCCTCTCCGATAATCTCTCAGAGATCAAGTATGAACTCTAACCATGAGAAAATGGGGAGTCTCTTGATCCCTTTTTTGTTCTTCCAGCAGAACTCAGAGTAGGACAAAACCTTGTGAACTAAAAACTGTCAACCTAAAAATTCTGATTTGATGAGAGATTATAAAGAGAGTTTGAGTCCTTTGAAATTTAGGGTGTTACAAACCTTGGAATTCTACAACAGTAGCTATTAAAAACCTTGAAACACCCATCATTAAGTCTCACAACAGTTGCAGGAATTAATGAAGCAGTTTCGATTTTCAACATAGTTCATCAACAGAGTCGACTTGACTATTCCAGTCAACTCGAGCTGAATTGCATAAGTCGACTCATCCATGAGTCGATGACTCACAAGCAGTTTTGACAACTCTTGTCAAATGAGTTCAAAACGATTCCTAATCATTTCCACGCCAACAAATCAAGAAGAAATCCCATAGTGTGTGACCCCGTAGGTTCAAACACTAAACTGGTAGCACAGGAATATTTCTAGTACCAGCCAAAGTCACCATCTAACAATGACACCTGATGTCCGAATAGGTCAAAAGTTGTAGAGCAACAAGAACCTGTAGAATATGGAATACCACTAAACTTATTCCTTTAATCTCCTAATGCTCCGGATGGCTTAGGGTTAAACTGCCCAACCCTAATCAGTCCATCTCAATATGTCTCAAACAAAGAATCCTTGTAACTCTTTACAAGGAATGCCCTAGCCAAGGTCTTTCTCAATTGAGGTATATTAAGCATTCAATCCAAATCATTTGGAGAGATCAATCCTATCTTGATCCTACTACCGCTACAAGTACTTCACTATACCTAGTAACCTTCTGTCAACAGATTAGAAATTCGAGTAGTTTAGCACCTAAGCACAATGAGTTGCTCGCAAGCTGCCATAGTGATCTCAAATTAAAAGAATAATTCATGTCCATAATCTAATGCAAAACTTCTCTTTGGTAGAAAGAGAATCTCGCATGAGGGTCATGCTAGTGAAGTGTCGAACACAATACCTGATGTCATATCAGCATCTCCATGCTACTTGGTTGAGAGGACAACCAATAGACATGATATCAATGACCTATTCTTGATACACCATCATATGAAACAACGTATACTTTGGTAGCGAACCAGTTTATGAACTACACTATCATCCTCTCTACATCGCATATAAGGTAGCTCAAAGGACATCATCACACAAGAGTTCAATTAGGAAGATGACATGTATGAACAACCAGAATAAACTTTTTATTCAATTCAATAATTCATATACATTTACATGAGTCGCACAACCGTCTATAGCCTAGATGATTGGCTTTGGGATATACATTTTCCAATGCTAGGTTGGGCTCACGGCAACCATGAAGGTCTACCTCCCCATCACAAGGACTTGAGAAGCAGGAGGAGAAAAAGAACAGAAGATAAAACAGAGTAAACACAAGGCAATTCAGTTGAAGGGAAAAGAAAGATTGCATTCATTGAAGTATCCTTGATATCAAAAGAGGTCCCAACAGCCTGGGAAGCCATACAAAAGATTCAAGCTAAAAAAAAGGGGGGAGAAGAAAAGAAAGAAGAAAGACGCGCAATGATTAAGGGAAAGAAGAGCCTTCATTGATCAAAAATCTCTTACACTATGGCAACCCCTGATAGGCCGAGAAGTCTTTCAAAACTCAATTACAAAATGAGAAAAAAAAAGGAAACAGGCTTAGGCCTCCCTCGCCGCTCCTTGCCTGACCAATGGGCAGGTCCTCTCAGTATTGGCATGGCACCTGGGGCTCGGCTCTGGACTCTACCCCCGGGACCAGATGGAGGCATTCAGTCCCTTCTACCCAAGAAGGTGGGCGCCCATCCTCCAGAGCTTTTTGGACCCTGATGACAAGGGTCCAACACTGCATCCACCACCTCATCCTTGAAGGTCAACCTTGGGGTGGCTTCAGCAACTTCATGTTAGGCTAACTCTATCAGCACCACGATGACCGTGGCCTTCTCCATAGCGACCATGACCTTGGTTGTGAAAGAAAAATGGTGCAGTTGGTTTGACATGATCCTACATTAGGCATGCAAACAGCTACGGGAGCAGAATGGATTTTAAAACTTTTTTAAAAATTCGCGCAGCGAAAAACTGCTCCGCCCAGAAACTAATTTATTCTAGTTGCATGAAGGCATGTATAATGATATAAAATATTTGTAAAATATTTGAATAAAAAATTCTATTCATGCATGATTAAAAAAAATAATTTTCCATACCTTTATTCCACCTGGAATAACTCTGGAATAAACCTGGAATAGGCTGGAATAGCTGGAATAAAACTATTCCAGCCTTCTTCTTCCTTGGGCTGAAAAGAGCTTTGTTTTTGGCTTGAAAAACGGCATCGGAACACCACCTTTCGGACCTCCGTTTCCTCCCAAATTTGAGCAGCAGCAAGGTGGACAATCGGTCTTCGATTTGCCACCGATATCTACAATCAAAACAAGCTAAAACAGGTGTATAAAATCCCCAAAGCCCGCTGCCAGAAATTTTGCAGCAGAACAGGACAGCAGCTTCTTTCTTCGCGTTTGGAGCAACAGCAGGTGATTCGGCTTGCGTGGGTTGCTCCCAGGAGTAGAAGGGTACTCCCTCTAGAGGGGAGACTCGCCGGGGGCCCTCCGATCCACCTCCACGCGCCGCTGGAAGGAGACACAATGTACGACAGCAACCAGCTTTGTTGCAGTCTAGGCTTTGAGCACTCTAAGGGACAAATAAATGGACCTTGTAACTCTCCCTCACACCCTCCAAAACCCAGCCTTAAGTGCACTCTAAATGGGAGAATGGATCAGGCCTCAAAAACCTCTCAAACGGAAGAACACCTTGGGTGTTACCTCTTTTCTCATGGTGAAACAAAACCACACTTGAAACAGGGGGAACTGCTGGTATTTAAAGGCAGCAGGGGAAGAGGGAAATGGAGAGGCGGGGAGGCCAAGAGGCAGCAGTTGCCGATCTCCATTTAACCAGCAATTAAATAAAGGTTAAAGCCAGTGGGTGGGAGGAGAAGAAGAGATGGCCAGCGGTGGATTTGTTCGGTCGTTTTGGCTTCCGGTCGCAAGGAATTCCTCCCAGCAAAAATACCGTGTTAAATGGTCAAGTGGAGAGAAAAACACCGATCCATTAAAACCGGTCCAAAACAATTTAAACCAAATGGTTCAATCCAATTGAACCTGGTTCAAGACCAAAAAATTGGTTCAATTGGTTCACAACCAATTGGAGGCCGAAACGAACTCTGAATCAGTTCAAAACTGATTCAAAAAAAACCTGGCGTAGTCCTGGTCAGCCGTAACAATTTCCGGTTGACACAGACAAGGGCAAGATGGGGAAAAGAGTGCTCAAAAATACTGTGACCATAAAATCGAGACGATTCCCAATCATAATCGGTATCCGAATCAGAGAGTAATCCTCTGTGGCGAGTGACCTCATAGGTTCGAACCTAAACGGTAGCACTGAAACAATTCCAGTACAGCACAGGAAACCATCTAGCAATGGGTCCCGGCGTCCGGATAGGTCGAAGATGAGGGAGAAAACTATCGAACCTCTGGCATATAATATAATTCATCCATTTGACCTCTAATGCTCAGTTGGGCTGCCAGTCAGTCGACTACGTGTCTCAACCTTGCAAGCCCAGTGACTCTTCACTAGGACTACCCCGACCGAGGATTTGCTAAATTCAGATACTGCGAGACATTCAATCCAAACTGTTTGGACAGGTCAATTCCATCTTGGTCCATCACTGGTGCCTGTACCCAGAAACCTTCCGCCACCGGATTAAAAATCCGGGTAGTCCGGCACCAAAGCATAGGGAGTTGCTTGCAAGCTACCGTGATGACCTCAGGTCAGAGGGACACATATACCCATATCCAATCGTGAGTATCCCTTTGGCAGAAAGAGGCTGCACGAAGTCACGTTCAATAAGATATCACATATCCCACTTGCAGATCACATCAGTGTCACTACACTCATTTGGTCAAGAGGACAACCAAACGATGTGAACTACAACAACCTATACTTGATATATTGCCGTCCAGTACAATATATCCTTTGGTTGTGAACAGGGTTTAAGGACCACTCGATACATCCTCTCTGTATCGAAGTCAGTGTAGTCCTAAGGACTTCATCACATGGAAAGAGTTCATTTCAGGGAAATACAATATGTGATGAGTTGCCAAAAAATATTTTATTAATTCAAAGAAAGAGTACAATACCTAGCTCAACCTCCTACAACCCAGGTGATTGGCTTTGGGACACAATTCCCAACAACTCCCACTTGTACTAAAGCCAATCAGAAGAGTATCTAAGACCCATTTCCCATTTACAATAGTCGAACTCTTTTATTCCGAGGGCTTTAGTGAAGGGGTCGGCAAGATTTTCTTTTCCATCGATCTTCAGAAGATTGATGTTGCCTCGTTCTACGATCTCTCGTACGAAGTGGTAGCACCGCAGAATGTGCTTGGTGCGGTGATGAGCTTTAGGCTCCTTAGCTTGAGCAATGGCTCTAGTGCTGTCACAGTACATCAGAACAGGACCATCTAGGGAAGGTGCCACCCTAGCTCTCCAAGGAACTTCTGCAACCACACAGCTTCCTTTGCTGCATCTGATGCTGCAATATATTCTGCTTCGCATACCGAGTATGCAACAGTGCCTGCTTGGAACTTTTCCAGCAGAACGCTCCTCCATTCAAGATAAAAACAAAACCTGACACACTCTTGCTATCATCTCTATCCGATTGGAAACTGGAGTCCGAGTACCCCACAAGTTTCAAGTCAGGTTCTCCATAAATCAGCCATTGATCTTTAGTATTTCTCAAATACTTAAGGATGGACTTAACCACCTTCCAATGCATCTCACCTGGGTCAGACTGGTATCTGCTCACTACTCCTAGTGAGTATGCCACGTCTGGTCTAGTACAAGTCATAGCATACATGATAGAGCCTACTGCAGAAGCATAAGGAACTCTACTCATGCGTTCTCTTTCTTCCGCAGTTGTCGCACAATCCTTCTTGGAAAGAGTAATTCCAGAACCTATCGGGAGAGAGCCTTTCTTGGAATTTTTCATGCTGAACCATTTCAGCATGGTATCAATGTACGTATAGACTGGGACAATCCCAAAAGCTTCTTAGATCTATCTCTATAGATCTTCATACCTAGTATGTAAGAAGCTTCATCCAAGTCTTTCATGGAGAACTGAGATGATAACCATACCTTTATTCCTTGTAATGCTGCGACATCATTCCCGATTAAGAGAATGTCGTCAACATACAGTACTAGGAATACAATCATAGAACTATTAACCCATTTATAGATGCATGGTTCTTCTCCGTTCCTAACGAAGCATATGATTGATACATCTATCAAACCATAAGTTCCAACTTCGAGACGCTTGCTTGAGTCCATAGATGGACCTCTGCAACTTGCATACTTTTGATTCATCTATGGATGTGAACCCTTTAGGCTGTATCATATACACCTCCTCTTCCAGCTCCCCATTTAGGAAAGCGGTTCGGACATCCATATACCAGATCTCGTAATCAAAATATGCTGCCAAAGCAAGCATGATCCGAATGGACTTGAGCATTGCCACAGGGGAGAAAGTCTCGTCATAATCGATACCATATCGCTGATGATATCCCTTGGCAACCAGACGGGCTTTATAGGTCTCTACCTTCCCATCTGCGCCCCTTTTCCTCTTGAAGATCCATTTACACCCGAGGGGTTTTATCCCTTCAGGCGGATCAACCAATGTTGATTTCCATGGACTCCATTTTGAATCACATGGCTCCAAGCCATGCCTCAGAGTCAGATCTCTAAAGAGCATCCATATAGGTTATCGGATCCTCATTGTTCTCATCAAGCTCAATGGGATTGCCATCCCGGACCAAGAAACCGAAGTATCTGTCCGGTTGACGCGGTATTCTACCAGATCTCCTAATGGATTATGGGTGTGATTCAATCACAGCCGGTTCTATGATGTCCTAAGAGTGTGCAGGTTCTTCTATTAGCTGAACTTCATCAAGTTCAATCTTAGAGGCTATTGTTCCTTCTCCAAGAAACTCCTTTTCCAAAAAGATAGCTCTAAGAGCAATGAACACCTTTTGTTCATTCTCCAAGTAAAAGAAATACCCTTTGGTTTCCTTAGGATAACCAATGAATAAACACCGATCAGACCTTGGACCAAGTTTGTCTAAGTCTAAATGCTTTACGTAAGCCGGACAACCCCAGACCCGAAGTGTGAGATTGAGGGTTTACGTCCATTCCACATCTCATACGGAGTGGAGTGGAGACACTTGGAACTTACTTGGATTTACATTATTTAACAACAGACTTACTTGGAACATTATTTAACAAGTAACAGGCTATCTGAAGCGCATATCCCTAAAAGGATAGTGGCAGAGTTGCAAAGCCCATTATGGATCGAACCATGTCCAACAAGGTTCGATTCATCCTTTCGGACACACCATTCAACTGTGGTGCTCCTGGAGGAGTCCACTGAGAGAGAATTCCATTCTCCTCAAGATATGTCAAAATTCACCAGATAAGTATTCACCACCTCGATTAGATTGAAGGGTTTAATACTTTTTCCAGTTTGTTTTTCTACTTCATTACGGTATCATTTGAACATTTCAAACGACTCAGACTTATGTCTCATAAAAAGACATAACCGAACCTTGAAAAGTCATCTATAAAAGTAATGAAATATTTGTATCCTCCTCTAGCACTAACTGTCATCGGTCCACATACATCAGTATGTATTAGACTTAGAAGTTCTGTAGCTCATTCATCTTTTCCAGTAAAAGATGACTTAGTCATTTTACCAAGTAAACAGGATTCACAAGTGGGTAGTGATTTAGAATCACTGACCTCGAGGAGTCCATCTCCTCACATCTTGTTTATCCTATTTTGGTTAATATGACCTAGCCTACAGTGCCAAAGATACAAATCATTGACATTATCTAATCTTGGATGTTTGCTAGAAGTGTACATTACACTAACAGGCCTTGATAGTACATATATACCATTATTTAATCTAGCTTTTATTATAACAGAGTTATTCAAAATAACATTGCAAAAATCTCCTTTTATTGATAGTTCAAAACCATAATTGGCCAAAAGGCCTGCAGAGATTATGCTCATAATGAAACTAGGACAATAGTGACAGTCGACTAGTTCGACAGTACAAGACTCAAAGACAAGATGCAAGACGCCGACCGCCAGTACTGGAACACGATTTCCATTCCTGACGCTCAGAAACTATTCTTCATCTTCAAATCTTCTGCTAACTAGAAGTCCCTGTAACGAATTACAAACATGAATTGCACTACCAGTATCTAATACCCAGTTAGCAATATCAACAATTGAGTAATTGCAAGATTTTATCATATAAATACCTTGTTCAGCAGACTTCTGCTTCCTCGGCCTGTTCGGATCAAGGGATGTAATATAAAGAGGACAATTCCTCTTCCAGTGTCCCTTCTTCTTGCAGTAGAAACATTCTGTAGAAGAATGATCAGCCTTATACTTCCTGGTCTGACTAGGGCCAGGAGCATTCTGCACCTTCTTTCCCTTCTTATTTGATTTCTTCTTCCCTTTCTTAAAGGGACGACGACCTCTACTACCTCCCACTAAATTCACCACCCCCTTATTTAGTTGGTGGTCTTTCTCGAAAGTCTGCAGCAACCCCAAAAGACCATGGTAGTTGACTGCAGGCTTGTTCATTCTATAATGATCGAGAAAATCAAGATAGGAAGAGGAAAGAGAATTCAGGATCACATCCTTGTCGAGCTGCTCGTGCAAGGGGCATCCGAGTTTGCCTAGTTTTTCAATCAGCTCGATCATGTACAATACATGATCAGTGACTGAACCACCATTCGACATCTTGGAGTTGTAGATGGCACAAGACACTTTGTACCGTTCTACATCATCCGTGGTGCTGAAGGATTCCTTCAACTTTTGAAGGATTTCATCAGGTTGGACCTCCTCGAATTTTTAACTGAACTCGTCGTTCATCGCCGCTAACATAATGCATCGGACAGTAGTCCGATCAGAGACCCACTTCAGATAAGCATCTCTGACCGCACTCCGTGTATTAGCGGTAGGGATTTCAGGTGCCGGATCCGTTATCACATAGAGGATCCGTTCATGCTCCAGAACGATTCTCAATCTTCGATACCAACTATCGAAGTTGTGACCCTTTAACTTCTCGTTATCGAGAAGTGACCGGAGCGATAAATTATAAGACATCTGAAAAGAAAATAAGACCAAATAAGTGTATGAATTAATAATTTAACTAAAAGACTTGGACTTTAGTCTAAAGGTTTCTCCCACTAATTTTTCAGATTGGTAGCCTCTAACTCCAATCCGTGAAAACACTTTTTCAAGTGGGTACTGAAATCCAATAGGCCTCGCATGAGCCCGACTATGGCCAGCTCACCCATACGAGCCTAAAGGGGTAGGTTCATAAACCAATTATTTTCCTAAACAATTTTCAGTATTTTATTTTGCCCCAGAGAACACCCCAATCGACCTAGGGGCCTCCTATTGCGGGTCTCTGGTTAGGTCCAACCATTAAAATGACAAATCCAATGCTTCCAGCTAACTAAAGACCAAGCCCGACTATAGCTGGCCCACCTGGTCCCGTTAAGGAGGTTGCACTGAACCATCATCGATCAGATAGAAATTCCAGTCGCCGGATGTACACCCGTTCTATGGAACTGCCGATGCACACCAAGCTAGTGGACACATTTCTATCCAACTTAATGGGAGGCTAAGACACTGTCAACTCCTTGACTTAGTCTTTTTAAGGACCTAATAATTTTAGAGGATTTTTTTAGTTATGACAGAAGAAATAGACAAGGACATGGATCATCCTCCCACTAAATCAATCAAATTCGAGGAGGGTTGAAATAAATCAACAAATTGATCCATGGGCACCTATAGATCAGTCAGACCGATCAACCTGGGTGACATGGGTTAACTCGAGTCATTGAGCTTTTCCAATTAGTTCTGGTCGACTCGACTAGCCAGGTAGGTGAGATCATGGGTGAGTATCCGCCATTAACCATCTTTCCTAGACACCAACCAAGTTGGCCAGGAAAGAGGTAGCCTCATACAACCATGATCACAATGCCAAACCTACCTCGACACCAGTCGGTTTACCAGACTCGATCAGACTAGCCAAAAGACTCGGGTATCCACTGAGCCACTAATTGGATCCATTTTAGATGAATGGATCAACTAATCTAACTATTAGATAGTTCTAAAGAAGGGCCTTAAACAACTTTTGTTTAATCTTCTTGTAATCTGGTTCAACTAAACATAGGTCTAACCCATTTATGGACCCAACTAGTGAGCTAACCCAATTAACCCAAAATGGCTTATGCCAATTTGATTAGATTTCATAAACCTAAAATTTTTTTTAATAAGCCAAACTCTTAGTTAAAATAATTTTTAATTAAGTCTCTATGTAAAACAATTTTACATAACAAATCATCATGCATCTAGATTCAAATTTTACAAATATTTTATATCCAATAAAACATGCCTAAAAACATATATCAACAAATTAAAACAATTTTAATTTAATATTCTTTAAGGATCCTTCTGAAGAGGCCAACACAGACGATCCGCATCGTGTCAAAGACACACGGTCATGGTGAAGGTCTCAACTAGGTTCCAAAAAGAAATCTGGATACATTATTAGATTAAACCAATTTTAATCTAAAAACATGAATACAGGAATAGATTACACATGCAACCTGCTCTGATACCACTAAAAGAAAAATGGTGCAGGTGGTTTGACATGATCCTACACTTAGGCATGCAAACAGCTGCGGGAGCAGAATGGATTTTAAAACTTTTTTAAAAATTCGCGCAGCGGAAAACTGCTCTGCCCAGAAACTAATCTATTCTAGTTGCATGAAGGCATGTATAATGATATAAAATATTTGTAAAATATTTGAATAAAAAATTCTATTCATGCATGATTAAAAAAAAATAATTTTCCATACCTTTTTCCACCTGGAATAACTCTGGAATAAACCTGGAATAGGCTGGAATAGCTGGAATAAAACTATTCAATCCTTCTTCTTCCTTGGGCTGAAAAGAGCTCTGTTTTTTGTAAAAACGGCGTCTGAACACTACCTTCCGGACATCTGTTTGCTCCCAAATTTGAGCAGCAGCAATGTGGACAATTGGTTTTTGATTTGCCACCGATATCTGCAATCAAAACAAGATAAAACAGGTGTATAAAATCCCCAAAGTTTGCTGCCAAAATTTTTGCAGCAGAATAGGATAGCAGCTTCTTTCTTCGCGTTTGGAGCAACAGTAGGTGATCCGGCTCGCGTGGGTTGCTCCCAGGAGTAGAAGGGTACTCCCTCTAGAGGGGAGACTCATCGGGGGCCCTCCGATCCACCTCCACGCACGGTGCTAGCCGCTGGAAGGAGACACACAGTGTACGGCAGCAACCAGCTTTGCTGCGGTCTAGGCTTTGAGCACTCTAAGGGACAAAGAAATGGACCCTGTAACTCTCACTCACACCCTCCAAAACCTAGCCTTAAGTGCACTCTAAATGGGAGAATGGATCAGGCCTCAAAAACCTCTCAAACGGAAGAACACCTTGGGTGTTACCTCTCTTCTCACGGTGAAACAAAACCACACTTGAAACAGGGGGAACTGCTATTTAAAGGCAGCAGGGGAAGAGGAAAATGGAGAGGCGGGGAGGCCAAGAGGCAGCAGCTGCCGATCTCCATTTAACCAGCAATTAAATAAAGGTTAAAGCCAGCGGGTGGGAGGAGAAGAAGAGACGGCCAGTGGTGGGTTTGTTCGGTCGTTTTGGCTTCCGGTCGCAAGGAATTCCTCCCAGCAAAAATACCGTGTTAAACGGTCAAGTGGAGAGAAAAACACCGATCCATTAAAACCGATCCAAAACAATTTAAACCAAACGATTCAATCCAATTGAACCTGGTTCAAGACCAAAAAAATTGGTTCAATTGGTTCACAACCAATTGGAGGTCAAAATGAACTCTTAATCAGTTCAAAACTGATTCAGAAAAAACTTGGCGCAGTCCTGGTTAGCCCAGAACAAATTCTGGTTGACACAGACAAGGGCAAGATAGGGAAAAGAGTGCTAAAAAATACTGTGACCATAAAATCGAGATGATTCCCAATCGTAATTGGTATCCGGATCAGAGAGTAATCTTCTGTGGCGAGTGACCTCATAGGTTCGAACCTAAACGGTAGCACTGGAACAATTACAGTACTAGCACAGGAAACCATCTAGTAATGGGTCCCGGCGTCCAGATAGGTCGAAGATGAGGGAGCAAACTATCGAACCTCTGGCATATGGTTACCGTATAATTCATCCCTTTGACCTCTAATGCTCAGGACGACGGAGATTGGGCTGCCAACCCAGACTGAGTCAGTCGACTACGTGTCTCAACCTTGCATGCTCAGTGACTCTTCACTAGGACTACCTCGGCCGAGGATTTGCTAAATTGAGATACTGCGAGACATTCAATCCAAACTGTTTGGACAGGTCAATTCCATCTTGGTCCATCACTGCTCCACAAGTACTTGCCGGTACCCAGAAACCTTCCGTCACCGGATTAAAAATCCGGGTAGTCCGGCACCAAAGCACAGGGAGTTGCTTGCAAGCTACCGTGATGACCTCAGGTCAGAGGGACACAGCTAGTCCTGTAAATCTAAGTTAGTCCAGTTTTGAACAAGAGGAGGATCATCAGCCAAAGCATTCACCAGGCCCTTCCTTGTTAGAGCAGAGTCCAAGCCCATTGACCTTCCACACTTGAAGATACCTGGCACCCCGGAAGTATTCCTTCTTCCAAGCGTCCCAGCCCAGAAGCCCTCTTAAGCCCAGAGGCCCAGAAGAAGATGGCACCCTAGGCCTACTCCAGTCCAAATTGAAGTAGGCGCCCAGGGTTTTCCCAGCCCATGCGCCAAGCCCATCTGGAGGTCGCCCAAGCCCACTTGAAGATGCCCCATTTGCTGACCAAAAGTCCACAAGAAGGTGCCCAAGGTCCAAGCACAATCCAAGTAGGCATCCTAGCCCATGAGGGGCCATTTGACCAAGTCCAAGAAGGAGAGAGAAGTCCACATCCAACTAGGAATCAAGTTTTAATTCTATTCAAATTGTGTACTCCTAGTCCTAAGTCACTTTGTAATTCTCTTTCTAATCAAACTTTGTAATCCAATCCTAACAAGGAGAGGACCTGCGTTAGCCTATAAATATCCCACCCCTCCACCCTCTTGTAATAGAATGGATGAATCATGATTAATGAAAAGTTAAGAGTTTTTTTTGCATTGCCTTTGCCTTTGTGCATCGACCTCCGTGAGGGAGTGAGTGAGAGACCCATTTGCCTTTGCTCATGGAGCATCGAGGGGTGTGAGACCCTATTTACCAAAACCCTAGCCACCCTGCTTCTTCCATCTTGAACTCCCAACAATCAAGCTTCATCTTTGCCACCCCTGCTACTCTCTCTTCCTTTCTTTTTTAAGTGATTCATTCCTTTTCTCCTTTGTTTTCTAATAATCCTCCTTTGGTGTTTTACAGATTCCTCAAGTTTCATGACTTTAGAATTTCATTTGCCTAGCCGTTGGTCAGTGGATAAAAAGCCGACGGATCCATGGGTATTCAGCTTGACCTTCTAAGCTGCATCCGGGAATGAGGAGTGATCTCTTCATGAAAATAGCAGCAATCATAGCCAGCCCTCTATATCGAGTTATTGCAGAAGAGCTAGTCCTATCAGGGTTTCTTAGTACTGGCGGTCCTATTTTTATCTCTTTTGAGGATCCTTTTTTTGCTTGCGGTCTAGAATTTCTATAGGATCACCCTTTTATCTATTTGACTTAAAATTTGGAATCAAAATTCTAACTGAATGCTGAATCCACAAAAATTTCCTTGCTTGCTAATTAGTTCCCCATCATTTGGTATTAGAGCACTTTTAGGGCTAATTTTCTGCATCCTATAATTCCTATATATAGTTTGTTAAATTAATTATTTTTGTATATAAGTATCTTAGAAAAATTCGATTCTTATTTTACTGGATTCATCATACTTGTCTCCTATTTATCAATAATTTTTGTAATTTATTCCAAATTATATGTTTTCTAAATGCCTATTTTATGCCCTAAAAGATTTCTGCATCCTATCATCTGCATTAGGAGTCCGAGTTTTGTTCTGTTTCATCATCTTAGAAATTTTATTTTTCTCTGAAACTTTCACAGAATACTATATATTTAGTCCTAATAATTTTCATTATTTTTAATTATGTTTACAGAAACTAAAGAAATATAAAAATCTATATCTTAGAAACCTTAACAAGAATTCTGAGTTTTCTTCACATAGTCTAAAACCCTAGGTGTTGCATCATCATCTGATTTTTGTTTTGCATAAAATTTGGTAGAAATCATCTTCACTATTAATCCTATGTCTTGAGATTTTTTGGAGTTTCTTCTACTCTGAAAACCATGTCAACTTCTGCAAGAAAATAGACCCACAATCTCAGTTCTGCATGCCTGACTAAACCAAACCTAATTAACTATCAAACCCCACCTCACCTAAGCCAATTTTGTTTGCTAACTTATCTAACTCAAATTTAAGTTGCCACATCATAAAGAGAAAAAAAAATTAATTTTTATATTTTGTTATTAGACTACATCAGGGTCATTGATTGTGCATCATCTCATCTAAATTAATCTTAAGGGCAATTTGCTATCTCAGATCAGGGCAGGAGGTCATTACCTGTCCTGGGCCCAAAACAACCACCTTGCATCTGTACCCAAACCTTAATTAAAATCAACTAGCAACCTAATTTGCTCTAGTAAGCTGGACACCAATAGGTCGGGTTCGAGTTGTGTGGGTAAACTAGTATATTCAATTCCTCAACTATTACTGAAAACTGGTGTCTAAGGCTAGAGGTCCAGAGGCAAACGCCGTAAGTGGACTGGTGGTTATTTAATTAGGACCCTATCACAGGCAGGGAGAGCCTCCCACCACCTCACCTCTTACCTAGCTAGTGGAAGGATTAGTTGCTGAGTTGAGTGTAAGTTGAGTCGACCCATTCCACTTTGACTCTAGGTCTAGCAAACTGTAGTATGTGTTAACCTTGTGTGCTTGACTGCATCATAATACCTTGATTGATTGATTGCATGACCACTAGGTTAGGAACCCAAGACCAATGGTCTAAACCCCAACCCAGCTAAAAAATGGAACCCAATCTAAAGACTTTCATGAAAGCCTTGACTGAACGGTTTGACCAGATGGACCACAAGTTTGACCAATCGACTATCCAAATGAATCATAGATTTGACCAATTGACTCAATCGAGTAACAAAACAGCCAATAGTTTGACCAGGTAGGAGACCAGTTAGGAAACATAGAGAAAACCCCTAAAACCCATCCCAGACCTAAACCTGAGCCCAACCCTAGGAGAACCTCATACCATGACCCATATTTGGAGCCTAATCCTAGGAGAGCCCCATACTCTGACCCATACCAGGAGCCCAATCCTAGGAAACCCAACATGATTTCTTTGACCAGGATAAGAGAGCCACTGGTACATTATGTTAGAAGCACCTAAATTTGGTGGTGATCCTAAGTTTGAGGATTATCTTAATTGGGAAAGAGATATGGATTGGTATTTTGAGTAGGAGCGAATGTATGGGAGATGTCAGTTTGAAGATGCTAAGCATAAGTTAGTTCGCCAGGCTAAGATAGACTGGAATGAGTTTGAAAGAATGTCTAGACTAAAAGGAGAAATGCCCATAACTACCTAGGAAGCCGTAAAAAGCAAACTTAAGGAAAAGTACCTACCTAGATCCTATGACTCTAGATCTATGAGTCTAGATCCTATGACTATAGGTCCTATGACTCTAGAACCTACGCATCCACATTCTATGAGCCCAATAAACCCATAACCCATAGAACTGAATCCAAGAGATCCACAACCTATAGATCTAATTCCAAATCCTATGAACCTAGTTCCTATGCACCCAGATCCTCTGAACCCAGATCCTATGTACCCATGACCTATGAGTCTAGGAAACCCATAACCCATGGATCTGAACCCATATCCTATGAGTCCAAGAGACCCATAATCCCTAGGAGACCTAAATCCCACAGGACTAGTACCCTTAGAGCTGAACCAAGTATTAATCAGGTACTCCTTAGTCGACCTGAGCCCATTAGGACTAGTGACCCTAACCCAAGACCAGGTTCTAGCCAAGCCAACCCGAGGCGACCGGGGCCCAGTATCCCACTAATTCCACTGAATGATAGGAGTGAGGATCCTAAATTTCAAAATGATTGCACTGATATTCAAGATTTAGAGTATCCCTAGGTTGAGGAGCTAGAAAAGAATAAGAGCAAGTCACCAGAGGTTCAGAGAAGACCCAACATCACGTGCTTTAGATGCCACAAACCAGGACACTATGTTAGCCAATGTCCAGCCAAAGCCTTATATATAAGAGAGCTAGAAGAGGACGAGTCTGAACCCATTACTGAACCTGAAGAAGAGGTGTATGAGGCTGATCCAAGTCTGGTAGAAGAGTATGAAGATGATGAACTCATTAAAAATTTAGAAAAAGAAACTCTTGAGCTCATTGAAAAATCTAAAGAAGACACCTATGAGTTGACTCCAGTAGAAGAATGTGAAGAAGAGGAACAAGAGAGTGAACCCATTAAGAAATCAAAGGGAAAAGATCCTGAACCAACTATAAAATTTGGAGAAGAAGTGACTGAATTAGGATCAAACATAGTTGATGAGAGTGAGGGTTCACCAGAATTATCCATTGAGGAGTTCTAAGAACCAATCCCTAAGGAATAATCCGAGGAAGTTGATATTATTTTAGAGGACTTTCCTAGCAAGCTTCCCAACGACCTTCCTGATGACCACCTCCCACCAGTAATGGATCCCCAGCCTACTCTAGAACTAGAACCTATAAACCACTCTAGTGCCAAACATGTGGTTAGGACAAGCACCCAGTTAATTTTCCTTAAGCATATTAGCCTATTGACCCATATCTATCGAAGGACTTCCATAATCCATGTCCTACAGTTCTGTTTACTACCCCTAGGAAACTTACGGTACCTATACCATAAGACTTTTAGGTTTCATGATTCCCAAAAAATTTTAAGTTTGAAACCTGAAAGGTGGATCGAGTTTTGGATTTACATCTTTAACATAGGGGACGAAGTAAGAATAGAGACTGAAGTGCTACGTGGTTTTAATTCTAAAAGATCCCTAGGCCCAATCCCACTGTTCACACATGCACAGATCTCTGCATAGCATCTGCATCAAGACATTAGCATTCACTTGAACTCTGATAATAACATGGCTAATTCCCGAATTTGAGTCAAAGAGTATGCTGAGGGAGATCATGTAGAGATTAGGTCTAGACCTAAGTGGTTTCCTCTGGGATCCATTAAGAAGCTACATGCCTATGAAGCTGGACCTTACAAGTGATAAGGAGAGTTGATCCTAGTGCCTTTGGGCTTATGTTATCCTCGGATTTTGGCATTAGCTCGACCTTCAATATCTTGAGCCTAGTTGTGCATAGAGCACCAGCAATGACACCCAGTGAAATTTTTGGAACTCACACTATTTTTGAGAGAGAAACCTTACCTGAGTGTCCACTAAATTGCCCTGGAAGAGGAATACGGATCGAGCGTGACCTGGACGGCCAAGCTGTTATAACCAGGGACCAAGGCTATCCATATCGTTTGGTCCGATGACAAGGCCAATCGGACTCTGAATGTTCATGGATCCCTCGAGAGGACCCACAGTGCCATGACCCAACCCTTGTACCTGCACTAGATTGACTCTTACTGACAGGGTCGAGTTTCTCCCACCCCAGGAGAATTGTAATCAGGGTTTTACTCAGTTAAGCCCAATTATGCTCACTTGAGTCCCATAATGAAGTCTAATTTTGAGTAAGCCAAGTTTTGTAATAAGTACCCTATTGAGTCCTGTAATAGTTAAGTTGTCTCAACCTTGTGAGTCCAGCTGAGTCCTGTAAATCTGAGTTAGTCCAGTTTTGTACAAGAGGAGGATCATCAGCCAAAGCATTCACCCTGCCCTCCCAAGTCAGAGCAGAGTCCAAGCCCATGGAGCCTCCACACTTGAAGATACCTGGCACCCCGGGAGTATTCCTTCTTCTAGGCATCCCAGCCCAGAAGCCCTCTCAAGCCCAGAGGCCCCGAAGAAGATGCCACCCCAGGCCTACTCCAGTCCAAATTGAAGTGGGCGCCCAGGGTTTTCCCAGCCCATGCACCAAGCCCATCTAGAGGTCGCCCAAGCCCACTTGAAGATTCCCCATTTGCTGCCCAAAAGTCCACAAGAAGGCGCCCAAGGTCCAAGCCCAATCCAAGTAGGCATCCTAGCCCATGAGGGGCCCTTTGGCCAAGTCCAAGAATAAGAGAGAAGTCCACTTCCAACTAGGAATCAAGTATTAAATTCTATTCAAATTGTGTACTCCTAGTCCTAAGTCACTTTGTAATTCTCTTCCTAATCAAACTTTGTAATCCAATCCTAACAAGGAGAGGACATGGGTTAGCCTATAAATACCCCACCCCTCCACCCTCTTGTAATAGAATGGATGAATTATGATTAATAAAATGTTGAGAGTTTTTTTTGCATTGCCTTTGCCTTTGTGCATCGACCTTCATGAGGGAGTGAGTAAGAGACCCGTTTGCCTTTGCTCATTGAGCATCGAGGGGTGTGAGACCCTATTTATCAAAACCCAAGCCACCCTACTTCTTTCACCTTGGATGCCCAACAATCAAGCTTCATCTTAGCCACCCTTTCTACTCTCTCTTCCTTTCTTCTTTCAGTGATTCATCCCTTTTCTCCTTTGTTTTCTAATCTTCCTTTGGTGTTTTACAGATTCCTCGAGTTTCATGACTTTAGGATTTTGTTTGCCTAGCCATCGGGTTAGCGGACAAAAGGTCGACGGATCCGCGGGTATTCAGCTTGACCTTCCAGGCCGCATCCAGGAGCGAGGAGTGATCTCTTCATGAAAGCAGCAGCAATTATTGCCATGTACACACCCCCTAGCCCTCTAGATCAAGTTATTGCAAAGAGTTAGCCCTACCAGGATTTCTTAGCCCTGGCAATCCTATTTTTATTTCTTTTAAGGGTCCTTTTTTTACATGCTTGCGATCTAGAACTTCTATAGGATCACCCTTTTATTTACTTGACTTGAAATTCGGGAATTAAAATCCTAACTTAATGTTGAATCCACAAAAATTTTCTTGCATGCTAATTAGTTCCTGTTGCCCAGTGATGAAGCAACCCAAAAGGGGGGGTGAATTGGATTTTAAGTGCCCGAGCGGCTCCTTCGAGATCAAGCCCTGGTCGAGGTCAGGCCCTCGTTCTTCGTGCCCCTCATGCCAGAGCAGCTTCCCCGAGGTCGAGCCCCGATCAAGATCAGGCCCTCGTTCTCTGTGCCCCTTCTGCTAGAGCGGCTACCCTGAGGTCGCACCCCGATTGAGGTCAGGCCCTCGTTCTCCATGCCCCTTGTGCCAGAGGAGCTCCCCCGAGGTCGAGCCCCAATCAAGGTCATGCCCTTGTTCTCCATGCCCCTCGTGCCAGAGCAGCTCCACCGAGGTCAAGCCCCGGTCGAGGTCATGCCCTCATTCTTCATGCCCATCGTGCTGGAGCGCTCCCACGAGGTCAAGCCCCGGTCGAGGTCAAACCCTCATTCTCCATGCACCTAGTGCTGGAGTGGCTCCCCGGAGGTCGAGCCCCGGTCAAGGTCAGGCCCTCGTTCTCCGTGCCCCTCGTGTCAAAGCAGCTCCCCCGAGGTCGAGCCCTGGCCGAGGTTAGTCCCTCCTTCTTCATGCCCATCGTGCTGAAGCGGCTCCCCCGAGGTCGAGCCCCAATCAAGGTCAGGCCCTCATTTTTCATGCCCATCATGCTAGAGCAGCTCCCGTGAGGTCAAGCCCCAGCCAAGGTCAGGCCCACGTTCTTCGTGCCCCTCATACCAGAGTGGCTCGCCCGCTAGAGGTCGAGCCTCGGTCGAGGCCAGGCCCTCGTTCTTCATGCCCCTCATGCTAGGGCGGCTCCCCCAAGGTCGAGCCCTAGTCGAGGTCAGTCCCTCATTCTTCATGCCCCTCATGTCAGAGCAGCTCCCTGAGGTTGAGCCTCGATCGAGGTCAGGCCCTCGTTCTTCATGCCCTCATGCCAGAGTGGCTCCCCCATGGTCGAACCCCGGTCGAGGTCAGGCCCTCGTTCTTCATGCCTGTAGGAGAAGTCTCCTTTCCTGCTCGAGGCCGATCCCATGGTCAAGGTCAACCTCTCCCCCGGGTAGACAAGTAGCGGTGTCGGCAAGTGGCGCCATCGCCCTCGACCTGGCATGCCCGGGGAGATTGGCACACCCGATGGGCAATGACATGCCACTTGAAATGTTCGAAGGAATGGTTTTCCCACCAAAGCACACCGATCGTGCCCCTGTGAAGTGGTGCTCTACCAGGGCACGCCGGTCAATAGGGGAGCATCCCGCTAGAGCAACTAAACTCCCAGCTCACTATCGGTGCCACTTTGGAAAGGAGCCCCACTACCCACTATCTACACCACCTAGAAGTGGAAGGGCTCGTCAGAGGATTCAAACCCTGTAGCAGTTGCCACCGGACTAGTGCTCTACCAGATGGCAGGACAGCACCAAAGGGGAGCAGCACCCTGTTGGGGCATCAAGGCTTGTAGCACATCTTCCTGCCACAAAGGAGGCGCCTCCCTCCATGTTCTTTGGGGAATTAGTTAGTGGCAAGTCCTTGACCACCCAGGGAAAAAAGACAAGCCTATGTCTTACTCACGGGGAGAGCACATGGAAGGGTCTAGAGAGATAGAGTTCCATGCCCCATAGAAGGAACCGCTCGCCTATAAGAAAATCTAAGGGGTCTTCGGCAAAGGTAAGCGAGAAGGGACTGGCAACACAGCAAAGCACTAGGCATACCAATAGCATCCAAGAACTCCCGGAGAGCTCCGATGGCCACCACCGCTCGCACCCTCCTTCTCGACCTAGCCTCTCATTTTATCTCTTTCTTAGAGACCTTTGAGGGTGGAAACTGCTCCAGGATCCAAATGGGAGGATTTGTTCTCCTAGGTCATCTACTGACTTGATCGTCAATGTGCCCCCATCGGAATCTCCGGCCTAGTTCTCCTTTCTTTTGCAGGTCTGAGCACGTGCATCGGATGCCAGACGGGAGTGCCACCAACCAACATCGAATGAGCGCTATAGGCCACGGTGACCTAGGTGGCAATAGATTGGCACACCAGGAATGGGGTGTGAACGGTCCCCAGTTTGAGTTAGTCTCCCACCGCTGAAGCAGCTTCACCTGCAAAATGGTGGTCATGCATGCGCGGGAAGCCTCCACCAGCCGTGTGGGGGATGCTCCCACCCGTGGAAGCTCACATAGTTCAAAAAGGGAGCTCCAAGCTCCACCACTGCCACCTCCGATGGACCTCCATCTCGCCATACTCATCGAGTAGGTGCAGACCATGATTGCAGCAGTGCGATAGCTTCACCATCAACACCGGTCCCTGGCCATCCAGTAGTAGCCAGGGACCCTTGTGGCTCGAGCCGCCTATCCCCGTGGTAGCGTGCATTCCCTCCAGGGAAAGCCATCCACCCGCGGGCCATATCCGATCATCGAGGAAGCCTTTGACCCTGGGAAAGAGGCAATGGAGTGGGTCGGTAGACCGAGAGAGTCATTCCCAAGTCTCTGACCATGTCACTGCTAGGCGATGCAAGCACTGTTAGGGCAAGGCCCCTCGGTATGACTACCCATGACTATCGCCTCCATCTCCTTTGATAGCCTCGGTGGAAGGTTCCACCGCTGATGCCATTAGGTGCCTGGCTGAGAGGTACCTGGAGGAGCAAGAGCGCAAGCTGGTCGAGCTGTCCTGCCAGTATGCCAACATGTAGGGATCCCCACTCGAGCCTACGGGCATGACGCCTATCCCTTTTCTCTTGAGAAATCCAAGAGGAGCTGATCCCAACTCGATTCTGCATGCCCCAGGTGGATCCCTATGATGGGACCACCAATCCTTTGGACCACCTAGAGAGCTACAAGGCTCTCATGAAGGTCCAAGGGGCGATTGACACCCTCCTTTGCTCCCGGCCACCCTTTGGAAGGTCGCTCGAGTCTGGTACACCCATCTCAAGCCTGAAAGCATCCATTCCTTTGTGCAGCTAGAGAGGAGGTTCGTGGCATACTTTGATGCCTGCTGGAAGGTGCTATGAGAGGCCGACAACCTCTTTTCAATCCAGCAACAGGACCATGAGTCCTTGCAGGATTGTGTCTCGCTTCAACGTTGCCACCTTGGAGATCTACAATTTGGATAAGCCCGTCACCATACTGGCACTAAAAAGAGGGCTTAGGACCTCCCATCTGACCTACTCCTTAGACAAGAAGTTGCCAAAAACCTAATCCGAGCTCCTCCTCCGCATCACAAGTACATCTATGTGGAGGAGGCCGACTGGACCAGAAGAGAGCTGGATGGGAGGCCCTTGAAGAAGCAGTCCTAAGGGGAAGCCTCCATGATGTAGAGACTCGGATCGGCCCAAAACCTTCGGAATGGCCCGAAGCTGAAGAATGCCCCTGTTCCTGAAGAAAGACTCACTCCACTCCTTGCCACAAGGTCTAATATCCTTATGGAGATCGAAGGAGAGCGTTATCTACACTGCCCTCCCCCATCGAGACTGTCAAGTGGTCACAATAAGTCAAATTATTGCCAGTTCCACCATGACCACAGCCACGACACCGAGGAATGCCATCACCTCAAGAGAAAAATTGAAGACCTGATAAGAAGGGGCTATCTTAGAAAATTCATGGGGGACAAGGTCCTAGTGTGATGTGAGACTAATTATGCATGCAAACTATTTTTTTATTGTCAAGCATTAAATTAGGAGTTTGTTGTTGAGAATTGTCCCGAAACTAATCGTCTAGGCTGTAGACGATTGTGTTATTTGTATATTGGATATGAATTTTGATATAATAAAAGTTATCTTTTGGCAATTCATCACAGGTGCATTTTTCTTAATATGAACTCTTGTATGATGAAGTCCTTAGAACTTCCTTGTACTCAATATAGAGAGGATATATCGAGTAGTTCTTAAATTATTCATGATTGAATGATGCATTATTATAGAGAGACTATGTTTCAAGTATAGATCATTGTATGTCATTTAGGTTGGTTATCCTCTTAACCAAGGAGTGTGGAGACATTGGTATGACATGCAAGTGGAGTGTATGACATTTCACTGAATGTGACCCATCTAAAGGAACTTCCTTTTCTATCAAAGGATTGTTCATAAAAGGATATGGATATATGTATCCCTCTGACCTAAGATCACCATATTAGCTTGTAAGCAACTCACTGTGCTTTGGCACTGGACTCCCCGAATTTCTAATTTGATCTTGAAAGGATGCTGGGTACAGTCAAGTACTTATGCAGCAATGGTAGGATCAAGATGGGATTGAACTCTCCAAATTAATTAGAGTGAATGACTCACTGATGTCTCAATATAACAAAACCTTTGCTAGGGTAGTTCTAGTGAAGAGTCACTGAACTTGCAAAATTGAGACATATTTGGATGAGTTGATTTAGGGTTGGTAGTCTAGCTCTAAGTCATCCAAAGCATTAAATGATCAAAGTGATGAATTATATAGTAACCATATGCTAGAGATTTTTGATGGTTGCTCTGCAACTTCAACCTATCCAGACGTCGGGTGTCATTGCTAGATGGCAACTTCGATTGGTACTGAAATTATTCCAGTGCTACCAGCTTAGTGTTCGAACCTATGGGTTCACACGCCATAGGGATAACTATTTGACCTAATAGTCGATTGATGATTAGGAATCATCTAGGGGTCGAAATTTTATAAGATAAAATTTTACCCATGTGTCGACAGATGGACTTATCTCATGAGTCGACATTTGGCTTCACAAAAGTTGTGAGATTATTCTTATCAATTCTTAATGATGTCTTGGAGGTCTAATGTACAATATGATTGCTTCTAAACTCAATTTGATTGAGTTTCAAATTTACTATGTCGAATCGAATCGGATTTGATTCAAACCAGTTTTGGGTCAACTCGGGTTGAACCAAAATTGGTGCACCTTATCCATTTGAGTTAGAAATTGGATTTTAAACTCAAATATCATTTAATGTCAAATTATCAACTTAATTTTTGAATTTAACCTGATATTTGAAATTAATGGTTGGATAATTGCTCTCCTTAACTCCCTCCTCACTAATTCTCCCCATAATCTCACCCACTTTCCTCACTCTCTCTTATAAGATAGGGGCTGTTTTAGGACATTGGAGAATGTAGGAAATGAAAGGTTTTTGACAGCAAAAGCCTTACAAAAATTGAGAGAAAAAGGAGAGAGAGGTAGAGTGGTTTTCTACCAAAAGTTGGGAGGAGAGATCTAAGGGTATTGGGTGTGCGATTGCCTAGTTCTCTAGGCTGGAAAAGAGAGTCTGGTGCGCCCACCAGACTCAGAAGAAGACTTCAGGGCTCCATCTGGATCTCTGATTGACATTGCCCGAAGAATTAGGGTTTTCTGGTTTTGTAATAAGGGTTGACTTGGTCAACTCAATTTTAGTTTAGTCTGTATTTCCCTGCAATTTAAATTTTGTTGAGTCATGTTGACTCAATACAAGTCCTAGTAGTGGTCTAGGTCTTCTCCAAGGTGCAACATTTTCTCCCAGGACCAAGCAAGTGGGCGCCACACTCCCAGCCACATGCCAGAGTCCAGGAGGCGCCACATCTCCATCCAGTGTGCCTTGGTCCCCACACCACAAGAAAGCAGGTCCCTTCTTTCATGCGCCACTTGGGGGAGAAATCCATCAAGATACCTCAATCCAAGGAGGAGCCAACTTCTTTCCAGATAAACCCAAGCCAGGATGGCAAGAATTTTTCTTGAAGAGAGGATCAAGGAGGTGCCCCACAATGTTCCATAAAAACCGAAGTTATAAAAGGGAAGAGAGCATGTCTTGGGGAGAAAATCAAGGAGGCACCCAAAAGTTTCCTAAAGTGCCAAAGCCATGAAAGGAAGAAGCCTAAACTTGTGGAGCAAGACTAGGAGGTGTCCAAAAGAGCCAAACCATGAAGGGAAAATCCTTGATTCATGGAGAGATACTAGGAGACACCCCCATAACCTGCCATTTGGAGCTGATTTTCAAGTTTTCTTGGAGTTTTTGGGTTGCCCACTCATGGAAGGAGTCTTGGGAAGAAAATTTGATGCCTAAAGTGTGGGTTAGTCCTATTAGTCCCACATGGGAAGTGTATGAAATTTTATTTTTTTGTTATGTCTATATATTCAACTCTATGTAACTCTTGAAGAAAAGATGAATGAAATCAGTTTCTTTGTGAGCAACTTTGTGTTTCTCTCTTCCGCACTTGTATTCAAGTGTTGAGCTCCGTGAGGGAGTAAATCCGGGTTCCCTAGGAACCTTGAGGAGGTGTGAGATCTCCAACCCCAAAACCCTAGCTTAGTCCACCCATCTCTACTCCACCACCACCAAACCCTAATTTTCCATCTACATCCCACGGCCCCTCTCTTCCACATAGAGGCCGGCCACCAGCATCCAGGTTCAGATCAACTGTTTCAACTACAGAGCAAGTTCAAAGAAGAGTCAGATCAGTATCAAGATCTCCGGAACTTCTACATCCAACAATCTTCATTAAGTCCTCAGGTCAGTGTCTTTCTTTGAGTTTCTGGTTCTTCTTTTGTTCTTCTTCTTCCAGATCCTGAGTTCGAGAAGAAGGCCAACCTTGCCATAGGACTACAATCCGAGGATCCATTGCGAAGATACCCCATCTCCAAGGATCCTACAATCTGCTCGAGAGTGTCCTTCAATTGAAGCAACGAGAGATATCACAGTCAGGTATAAAACCTTCCCTTCTCTCTTCGTCTGTTTCTTGAAAGAGGAGTAAACCCTAGATCTGGGGGTTTCTAAATCCCCAGCGATCCTACTTCTGAGTTACTCTGATAATCCACTCCTTTTAATTATGCTTTCTGTCATTTCTTAGTTTCTTTCAACATTAGTTTATCTTTCCTTTGAGTCAAAGCCGACTTCTGAAAATATAAAAAAAAAAATACATTAATTATAATTTGCTTCCGCATCGCATCATCCTTTTTGTTCTGCATCAATTTTGGTATCAGAGCTTCCGTTCTGCATCATTTTTGGTATCAGAGCCCTGTCTAGGGTTTCTGTTTGATTGCTTGTTTGAGTCTCTCTCTTTTTACTTTGTCTGCTCGAAGTAGACTCCCCAGGATGTCCGGTCCTAGGAACGAAGCGAGGTGCAAACCTCCTCTTCCCATTCCACGGGGTGTTCCTAGGGCGTGTAGGGGATCCGTTGGGTTACAACTTCGTAGCAGGAATTGTAAACGGGGAAGTACTCTATTTTCAGCCCGTAATTTTCCTGTTGCAGGAATTATTTCTCACTGCAGGTAACTCCAAATTCGGTGATTTTTATTTTTCTGAAACCAATATAATTGAAAATATTTTTCATAATTTTCCTATGATTTATTGGTTTCCGTGAGATTTCTGAGAATTAAATTACTGAAACTCTATTTTTGTGTTCTGCATTCCAATTATTTTTGAGTGTTCATCTCTTAATTCATCTTAAGGGCATTTGAGCATCTAAGATAAGGGGAGGAGTTGATAACCTCTCCTTAGCCCAAAACCACCACCCACTCATTCGAACCTAAGCCTTTAATCTAAAATTTGATTAGACCTAATTTGCCCTAGTGGGCTAGGGACATCAACAAGTCTGGTCAAGGCTAGTGTTGAGTCAGTTTGTCTGGTTACTCTGTGTGTGCTTTGTACTCAGTGTCTAGAACGATGGTTCAGGGATTCCATCCCGAAGGGCTTGTGTGCTGGTCCGCCTACCTGGCCAATCTCTGATTGGTGTCTAGGATTGGCATTTAGGGACCTAACACTCCCCTTACACCTGCCTGGCTGAGTCCTGAGTTACTACAGGCTAGCTTGCCACTCTGATTGGGCATCTAGTTTGGGCTCTAGGTCTAGTTAGCCGGTAGTCGCTTTAGTCTAGTCACATTCTGTGTGCTTGCTTGCATCATCATGTCTACCCGGAATGGAGTACCCTACCAACCTAGTCAAACCCAACCAGATTTAGAGGCCATGGTTAGAAATCTTACCAAAAGTATGACCAAATTGAGTCAGGACATGAATGAGGGTTTTTCCCAGTTTAGGGATCGAGTCCAAGTACTTGAGAAACGTAAACATCAAAATTGGACCCCTGATCCAAAATTTAATAGGCCCCAACCTCACCCATGCCAGGAGCTTAGGAGGACCTTATACCGTGATCCCGAGCATAACCCTAGGAGCCTATATCCATACTTGGTTGACTCAGAAAAGGGACCTGTTAGGAACACCGAACCTTATGCACCCACTTTTGATGGAAGACAAGAGACATATATTAAGTGGGAAGAACAAATGGATCGATATTTTGCGTGCACTAACATATCGGAATTAGGACAAGTTAGGTTGGCCAAAACCAAGTTCACCAAACATGCTAGGTCGCATTGGTATGCTATTGAGCATGAGTGTTATCAAAGAAAAGAGGAAATATATACTTGGAGAGATATGAGAAGTAAGTTGAGAGATAGGTACCTAGGTAGATCCTATGAGAAAAGACTTTTAGACCAATGGTACCAATTGCAACAAGGTAATAGGCCTGTGTCTAAATATATTGAGGACTTTCAGTGGTATTACATGAAATGCAATACCATTGAGACCGAAGCTCAGATCACATCGAGGTTTAGGGTTGGGTTACACCCAGACATTTATAGGAAGCTATGCCTTGAAAAGACCAATAAGTTAGACCGAGCCTACCAAGAAGCCCAAGACTATGAGTGGTCTTTAAGATATAACCAATCAAGTACTTTGGACTTAAAGCCAACCTCTACCAACTTGAGTCAAGTTTCGATTGATCCGACACCCGTAGTGAACCAGACTCTTGTTTGTCAATTCCCACTTGTGTCACCTCTTGACCAGAAGGATAACACTGAGAAGGAGTTAGGCATGGTCATCCCAAAATTAGTTGACCCGACCAGAGCCGTACTTAAAGAGGAATCAAAGGAGAATAGATTAGAACCTTTCAGTGAGATTGAGGAAGAAATATATGAGCCTGACATAAGTTTGATAGATGAATATGAAGAAGAAGAATTTGAGGATATCTCTCCCGATAATTCAATTAACCAACTCCTACCTAATGGGGTTATTGAGGGGATCCCTGCCACTCAAGGAATTTAGGAGCTAACCCTAAGAGAAGACCCTTTTGAGGAAGTTCAGGAAGAAGAAATTACACCCAATGAAAGTTTAAGTGAGAATACCCCTGAACTCATTGAGGAATCCAAAGAAGACACCCCTGAGTCAAATCTGGTAGAGAAGTGTGAAGAAGGAAGGGGTTCACAAGAATTGCCCATTGAGAAGGTCCAAGAACAAGAAAAAGACAGTATCTTAGAGGACTTTTTAGATAAACATTCCAAAGACCTTCCTGATAACCTTCCACCTTCTAGGAGCACCCAGCCTACCCTAGAACTTGCACTTGTAGACCCTCCTAGAGCAAATCATGAGGTTTGGATGAGTGCACCTATAGAACAATGTCCTCATTTTAAGGTCATCTTGAATAACCAAGGTTTGTTTCTTGTTTCTGATAAGCCACCTCAAAACTCTGATTCTTATTTCCTACCCTTCCCTGAATCTTCTCATGTTTCTAGAGCTATGGGATTACACTTTACTGAGATCTCTAGGTTGCAAGACTCCTTAGAACCTATTAGGTTTGCCACCTACTTCTGGAAGACCTTATGGCACCTACTAGGCATCCATAATAAGTTTTCATGCTCTGCATGCCCTCCTCCGACCCAAGGTCAAACCTAGAGAGCCTTAGTTTGTTAGGTTTAGACCTAGGGTTCCTTTGGAATAAAGTCCATTATTTAGGAATGCGTCGTCAGTCTAGTTTAGTTTTTCTTGATCCTTTACTAGGGTTTGGCTCAGACTTTGGTTTGATTGAGAGCACCAGGAATTGGGATTTGTATTTTGTCCAGGACTAAATTTGCATATAATGTTTCGATCAACAGGTCTATAGGCTAGAGTCCCTTTGAAATTGTTCATGGATACAAGCCTCACACACCACTTGATCTGATTTCACTATTAGTCCACACACACAAGTCTCTTGATGCACTTGCATAGCATGTAAAGGACTTGCATAAAGAAATTCATGTCAAAATAAATTTAAGTAATGAAACTTATAAGAAGTTGGCTGATTCTTAAAGGCGAGTCAAAACTTTTGTTGAGGGAGACTATGTAATGATTAGGTTAAGGCCTGAACGGTTTCCTCCTGGAACTGTTAGAAAGTTACATGCTAGAGGAGCTGGACCATTTAGAGTGGTGAAGAGAGTAGGGTCCAATGCCTATGTGCTCGAGTTGCCTTCAGAACTAGGCATTAGCTCCACTTTCAACATTACAGACCTAGTAGAGTATAGAGAGCCAGCTGTGATTCCCAGTGAGCCTTTTTTAAGCCTAATCCTGCTCTTGAGAGTGATCCCAACCCTGTGTGTCCACCAACAAACTGGCCTGTGAGGAAAGAGCAGATTGAAAAGATCCTGGATGATCAGGTTATCTCTACTCGTAATCGAGGATACCAAAGATACCTGGTCCGCTGGCAAGGAAGGCCAGATTCTGATAACTCTTGGATCTCCCAAGAAGAATTACAAGAATTGGACCCAGACCTCTTGGAGAGATACCAGAGCCAGCTTGATCCATACTCGACAGGGTCGAGTTCCTCCCATCCCGGGAGAATTGGTGCGCCCACCAGACTCAGAAGAAGACTTCAGGGCTCCATCTGGATCTCTGATTGACATTGCCCGAAGAATTAGGGTTTTCTAGTTTTGTAATAAGGGTTGACTTGGTCAACTCAATTTTAGTTTGAGTCTGTATTTCCCTGCAATTTAAATTTTGTTGAGTCATGTTGACTCAATACAAGTCCTAGTAGTGGTCTAGGTCTTCTCCAAGGTGCAACATTTTCTCCCAGGACCAAGCAAGTGGGCGCCACACTCCCAGCCACACGCCAGAGTCCAGGAGGCGCCACATCTCCATCCAGTGTGCCTTGGTACCCACACCACAAGAAAGCAGGTCCCTTCTTTCATGCGCCACTTGGGGGAGAAATCCATCAAGATACCTCAATCCAAGGAGGAGTCAACTTCTTTCCAGATAAACCCAAGCCAGGATAGCAAGAATTTTTCTTGAAGAGAGGATCAAGGAGGTGCCCCACAATGTTCCATAAAAACCGAAGTTATAAAAGGGAAGAGAGCATGTCTTGGGGAGAAAATCAAGGAGGCACCCAAAAGTTTCCTAAAGTGCCAAAGCCATGAAAGGAAGAAGCCTAAACTTGTGGAGCAAGACTAGGAGGTGTCCAAAAGAGCCAAACCATGAAGGGAAAATCCTTGATTCATGGAGAGATACTAGGAGACACCCCCATAACCTGCCATTTGGAGCTGATTTTCAAGTTTTCTTGGAGTTTTTGGGTTGCCCACTCATGGAAGGAGTCTTGGGAAGAAAATTTGATGCCTAAAGTGTGGGTTAGTCCTATTAGTCCCACATGGGAAGTGTATGAAATTTTATTTTTTTGTTATGTCTATATATTCAACTCTATGTAACTCTTGAAGAAAAGATGAATGAAATCAATTTCTTTGTGAGCAACTTTGTGTTTCTCTCTTCCGCACTTGTATTCAAGTGTTGAGCTCCGTGAGGGAGTAAATCCGGTTCCCTAGGAACCTTGAGGAGGTGTGAGATCTCCAACCCCAAAACCCTAGCTTAGTCCACCCATCTCTACTCCACCACCACCAAACCCTAATTTTCCATCTACATCCCACGGCCCCTCTCTTCCACATAGAGGCCGGCCACCAGCATCCAGGTTCAGATCAACTGTTTCAACTACAGAGCAAGTTCAAAGAAGAGTCAGATCAGTATCAAGATCTCCGGAACTTCTACATCCAACAATCTTCATTAAGTCCTCAGGTCAGTGTCTTTCTTTGAGTTTCTGGTTCTTCTTTTGTTCTTCTTCTTCCAGATCCTGAGTTCGAGAAGAAGGCCAACCTTGCCATAGGACTACAATCCGAGGATCCATTGCGAAGATACCCCATCTCCAAGGATCCTACAATCTGCTCGAGAGTGTCCTTCAATTGAAGCAACGAGAGATATCACAGTCAGGTATAAAACCTTCCCTTCTCTCTTCGTCTGTTTCTTGAAAGAGGAGTAAACCCTAGATCTGGGGGTTTCTCAATCCCCAGCGATCCTACTTCTGAGTTACTCTGATAATCCACTCCTTTTAATTATGCTTTCTATCATTTCTTAGTTTCTTTCAACATTAGTTTATCTTTCCTTTGAGTCAAAGCCGACTTCTGAAAATATGAAAAAAAAAATACATTAATTATAATTTGCTTCCGCATCGCATCATCCTTTTTGTTCTGCATCAATTTTGGTATCAGAGCTTCCGTTCTGCATCAGAGTCTGGGAAGGATTGTTTCTAGAGTATTTCCCACCTCCATTGTGTTCTTCGTCGGTGTGAGGAGTCTCGATGTTCGAGGAAAAAGAATCGGCTATCAAGGAGTTTCTGGAGCTAGCACTTCGGAAAGCGCTAGTCAAGCAAGTCCCTGGTGTGAACCACCTATGGAGGCCAGATGATTGTGTGGCTGGTAGAGCTTTGTCTACCTCTTCAGTTGCTGATTTGGGAGCATTATCCATTCCATCTTCCACTGCTGTAAGGAGTTGCTTTGCCTCTTCGAAGGTGTGCATCAAAAGGTTTGATATAGGTTCATGTTTTATATTATACATTGTTGTTCATGTCATATTACATTGGTAGGCTATGTAGAAAGAAGTTTCTATATCATGTTTAGATTAAAATAGTTTAATCTTTACTCTTCCACTGCAATGAATGTTAAAAAGGTTTTAAATGCATATCTTTTGCCTGCTTATGGGTTCCCTTTCAAATAGTATCAGAGCCAGGTTGATATTGACATGATTAGTTTTGTACAATATATTCCATGTTATCCTTAGTAGATTCTTGTATTTGATGGAAACATCAGGGCATTTCATTGTAGGAGATTAGTTGGGGTTAAAGGCCCTTACCTCCCATTCAAGGGGGTCTCCGATAGTGTGTTAGGGTGCCAAAAGGAATCGAAATGGGGTTGTAGATTGAAGCTAGTTTAATCTAACATAGTAGATTAAAATTTTTTAATCTTGGTTTGTTCTAAATTTGATGACATAAAATGTTTAGATTAGATCTAAAGGGGTTTATGATTATGTTGAAAAGTTGTTTTAACATGAAGAATCAATTTTAGAAGTAATTTTTGAGTTTACTCACAGGAAACAGAAAATCAAAAGTTCAAAATTTGATGTAGAATCATTTGACATTAATCTTTAAACCGTTTCAATGATTAAAAAAAATGTTAAACTTGATTTAGAATTGAGTTTTCTAATGACCTGAGACATCTAGGAATTTAATTGAAGATCTTAAGTCATCTAAATCAAACTCGGGATAAATGGGATGGGCTAGGAATAGATCCTTATTTGGGTTAGACCTAAGGTTAGATGAATTGGATTAATTAGAGATAAGAAACTAATCAAATGTTGATTTAGGTTTCATTTCTCTATAGTTTTTAATAGTTAGAAAGTGTGATCCAAACATCTAAAAGGATCTATTGTGGCTCAGTGATTAATCTGGTTCTTTAAGTCTGATCTGGTTGAGGAAGGTGAATCGAATTGATGTCTAGACAAGTAGCCTTATGGTCTATGGTTATGAGGATACCTCTTACCTGGCTAGCTCACTTGTAGCTAGTGTCTAAGGAAAGATGGTTAATGCCGGAACTCATACCTTGACTGCACTTACCTGGCTGATGGGGCATGGGGCATGAGTCATGGCTGATGGGTGACATGCAGATGAGAATTTGACAAGAACTCCTAGAAGTGCCAGAGGGTCTTCCAGAAGTAGGTAGCAAATGGGATGGGCTTTAAGGATTCATGCAACCTGGTAATCTCAACAAAATATAACCTAATGGTCTAAAAACATGAGAAGACTGGAAGGGTAGGAAATAGGAAGGAGACTTAGGGACTAGTTCTGGGTTAAAGAGGCTAACCTTAATGTATGAACATTGAGTTATATCTATGGGCAAGAAAAGGTCCATGCTATGGAAGGATGGGTCAACAATTCCTGGGAAGAGATCTTCAATAGGAATGGTAGGAAGGGATTCATCCTGAGGGCACTGGGTCAAGTAAGCCAAATCCTCAATAAAGTCTTCTAGTTCATGAAATTTAGGACCGGGCTCTACAATTGGCGCTTTTCTAGTGTTTCCTCAGGATGAATTCTAGTATCAGAGTCCTCTTCCTCTAACTGGTCCTCCATTACAAGTTTAGTTTGTGTGTGGTCAGGGTCAGCTAATTCTAGGTTGGCTTCTACCTAGGTATCTACTGGGTCAACTAATTCTAGGTCTTCTATAGGTGTCTCCTCTTCTTCTCCCTCGTACTCATCTACTAAGCTCACATTAGTTTCATACACTTCCACTTCGATGTCATTCTTGTGAGCCAGTGGGGTGGTAGGAGGGGTTTGGCTAAGGAAAAACTGGCTAGTGTCTGGGTAGCTGGGGTGGGTCGACTAAGGGGTTCCTGACTAATACCTGGGTTCCGACTATGGGCACTGATCCTAGTAGGTTCAAGTTGCCTACGGGTTAGTGGCTTACTGCTGGGCTCATATCTAGGGATACTAAACTTATGGGATTTAGGTCGATGGCCTATGGGTTCATTCTGCTCATAGGTCATGGGTTAGGATCTATAGGTCATGGGTCTACTGGGCTTATAGGGTGTGGGTGCATAGAATCTAGGGTCATAGGATCTAGTGTCATAGGATCTAGGTTCATAGGTTCTGGGTACATAGGTTCTAGGTTCATAGGTTATGGGTTCACAGGACCTAGGTAGTGTGGGCAAAGGTGGCTCAGGTTTGGATCTAGTCTGGGTCCTACGGGTTTTCTCTAGGGTTCCTAACCGGTCTCCTACTCGGTTAAACCTATGGTTCATTTGGATGAATGATTGGGCCATCTGTTCAGTGAGGGCTTTGATTTGGGCTTCCAGATTAGAATTATTCATGGGCTCAGCCGATTGTGGGGGTGGTGGATGATATGAGACTTTTGACCTAGTGCACATGCAAGACTCAAAAATGAATTGACTACGGCTTTCTAGACCTAGAGCCCAAATAGAATGGGTTGACTCAACTTACATTCAATGCAACCGCTAATCCTTCCACTGGCCAGGTAAGAGGTGGGATGGTGGGAGGCCCCCTGCTTTCGCAGGAACCTAATTAAGGAACCACCGATCCATTTAGGACGTTTGCCTCTGGACCTCTAGCCTAGACACTAGCTTCCAGTAATAGGAGATGTATTGGATCTACTAGTTTTCCCACAAAGGTTGGACCCGACCTGTTGGTGTCCCTAGCTCACTAGAGCAAATTAGGTCTAATTAATTTTAATTATGCTGGGATAGAATGCAAGGGTTGTGGTTTTGGGCTAAAGAGAGGTGATCAAATCCTCCCCCCATCTGGCATAGTAGAAGTGCCCTTAATGTAGCTTATGCACATGATGACAAGCATATGAAGATGCAATTAGGGTTTCCAAGTTTTTGTGTATTTTTTGTTTTTTTTATTTTCTTAGTAGAAATATAATATGCATGAAATTACCTAATATGCAAGGAAATGGACAAAAAAAATAATTTATACCAAAATTATGCAAAAGAAATTCTAAACATGTTGAATCCTAACATGCTAAAATCTGGTTGCAGAAATTTCTAGGCAGAAAAATAGGGTTGCAGGATAGAGGCAGTCGGAAAAATCATTAAAAAAATAATGATTAATTGAATTCAATTATGATGGTTCCAGAAAAATAAAAAACAGGATTTTATCATGTTTCTACAGGAAGAAACAATTGTTTGAAAAACCTATATGCTGAAATTAGACTTGCTGGAATTTTCGGGCAAAACTATCTTAGGCAGTAATTAGGCATGTAAAAATTCTACAGACTGAAATAAATCATAAACAAATTCTGATAAATATTTTTAATTATGAGGAATCTAAAAAAATAAGAATTAAAGTTTTTTGATTTACCTACATATAGAAACAATTAAAATAATAGACTGTATATAGGAATTACAGGATCATGCTCTGATACCAAATGATGCGGGACTAATTATGCATGCAAACTATTTTTTTGTTGTTAGGCATTATGTTAGGAGTTTGTATGCCAAATTTTGAGCCAAGAACTAAGTAAGTAATTCTATAGAAAACTCAGAAGCACAGGCATGTAGAAAAAGATCCTAAACAGTGAAAAAGCAGGATCGCTAAGGTTAAGAAGCCCTGGTAAGGCTAGTTCTTCTGCAATACTATAATTGGAGAGTCAAGGGGGTGTACCTGGCAAGGACTTGAAGATGGATCCATGAAGAGATTGCTCGTCACTCCCGAATGCAGCCTGGAAAATCAAGCTGAAGACCTTGTAGATCAGTGGCTTTCAATATAGTGGCCCGAAAGCTGGTCAGATGGAATCCTTGATTCGTGAAAACTGAGGGACCTGTAAATCACTATTCAAGGGTTAGAAAACAAAGGGAAAATAGATTAGAAGGCTGAAAGAAGAAGGGGAAGAAGATGATTGATGTGGGGCGGCCAAGAGGTTGAAGAAGGCTGGCGGCTAGGGTTCCTTGGAGGCAGGGCACAGGGATCACACAGATTCCCTAAAGGATCACACACATACCCTTAATCAAATATAAGATTACACAGAAATTGGAGGAAACTCAATAATTCATTCATCAATAATCAGCAAAACACATAAGAGGGGGCCTTTATATAGGCATACAAACTTAGGCTCCCAGTAAGGGTATATAAATCTCTAGGTATCCTTTTCCCTCTCAAACCCTAACTAGATTACATGGAAACCTCTCTCCAAAATAGACTCAAAATCCCTCTCACTCTCCTTGCTATGGTCAGCCAAGGGAAGGTGACCATAAGGGGGTGCTGAAATTCATGATGGGCTAGGGCTTCGGGCGGCCCACTTTAGTACTGGGTAGGCTTTAGGGTTTCTTCGATTGTCCTTCTTCCCGGTGGGCTGATGTTGTTGTCATCTGGTCTTCAATGATGATGACTTCAAGATCCTTCTCATGCAATCCAAGGTGGCACATTCAAGTATGACTGGGACTCCTTGAAGTTGTCAAATTATCATTTTAGTAGGGGTCCATCAGTGTCTTGAGTCTTCTCTTGTTGAACTGGATTGGACTCAATATGTGACTTACAAGACTCAAAATAAAAATGGCTCAACATGAGCTGACTCAACCAACTAACTCAATGAACTTGACTCAACTGAACTTGACTTCAACTTGACTCAATTGAACTGACCATATCCAAAATCCTAATGGTATGGATGACTCTAAATACAGGACTCAAATGTAGAAAGGCCCAAAATTGGACTTAGGGAATAAAATACAGACTCAAGTGGGCTAAGTCCTTATTACAAAATTGGACTCAACTACTCAAAACATTACTCAGATAACCACAGAGGGTTGAGAAGCCTCTGCCTTATTCTAGTACCTCTGGTGTCTGATGTGGTGATGGCGGACACGAAGAAACCTGAGGTTATTCGGAAATGGGAAAAAAAACTCTAAAGCAAACCAAGGATCGTGGGAGGGCTAAGAAGCCTCTCGGGACTAGGATAGGATGATCCCGAAAGTCCTAAAACAGCCATACTCTTTTGATTTTTAGTTTTCTTAGCGAAGGTGGCAAAGGAAGGACGGGGATGGGAGACAGGGGACTAAAACTCATGGATCTTGGGGCTCATCCTAACGAAGAGACCTCTCAACTTTAAGGCATTACGCCCTCCTTGATACTTGGAGGCGCTGGGATGAATCTCAAGGTCACGCGGGGAACAGGGAGAGACATGAGGATGGGAGAAAAGAATGGGATACCTGGGACCTCACACCCCTCGACGTCCTGAAGGACGAAGGCAAGTTAGGGCCTCACACCCCTCGACGTCCCGAAGGACGAAGGCAAACGAGCCTCAGCCCAAAACCACACACAAGTGGAAAAACACTCTAAAAATTCATTTTCATCAACTACTTTATTACAAGAGGAGTATGGGTATTTATAGATGCCTAAATCCCTTTTGAAATTCAAAATAAAATCCCCTGAAATCCTCCCTTGATTTTGAATTCAAATTCAAAATCAAAATCCCAAATTTCCCAAATTACATTCATTAAAAAAATACCAAATAAATCCCGTTTATTCGAAATTTGAAATCCCTCCCTGCTCTGAAAGTGGTGCCACTCAAAAAATCGTACACCTCCTTCCAACTGCTTTGAGAAGCGTGCAGAGGCTTCTTGGGATGCTTTGAGAGGCATGCAGATCCTTCTTCTCGGCCGAGCAACAGGGAGGGAAAAACCCGAACTCCGGCTGGGCGGGGGGGGGGGCCAGGGGGCAGCCGGTGGGCGGCGGGCGGCAGCACGACCGGCGGTTGGTGGCGGCGGCTAGGTGTGGACGGCGATGCAAGAGTGGGACAGTCGCACGGCACGCACGAGCGTGCCGTTCGGTCTTCCCGCGGGCGTGGGGCCCAGGGACGCTGGCGAGGCGACGGAGAGGCAGATCGGTGGTGCGCCGGTGGGTGGGCGGCGGTGGCAGGGTGGCACGGCTGCGGCGTCACGCGGGCGCACGGGGCGGACGGACGCTTCCCTCGTCCGTCGTCTTCCCACGGGCGTGGGCGACGGCGGACCCCACCGGTGCCTGGGCGGGGGCCGACGGGTGGCGGGGACGGCGGCGGGCAGCAGGCCGGTGGCGGCGCAGGGCGGCATGGCCACAGGTGGTCGGACGGATGCCTCCTGCGTCCGTTCATCTTCCCACGGGCATGGGCGACGGTGGTAGTTTCTCCGGTGAGGGCGGGGGCCGACGAGTGTCGGCGGCGGACCGGCGGGGGGTTGGACAGCCCGGATGGGGTTGAAAGGGGGTGGCGGCTAGGTTTTAGAAAAGAATACGAAGGGTTGGAGAAGGTTGATGATGGAATAAGCTGGGAATAAAATGGGGATAAACCTGGAATAAACTGGGAATAAAAGGGATAGTTGGAATAGCAGGGATAAGAAAAATAAGAAAAACTAAAAAATTAAAAGAAAATCCAGATGGGTTTCGGGTCCCCCATCATTCTCCTGCAGCGCGAAGAACTCGACTCCGTCGAGTTTGTCAACGAAGCAAATCCTAGTCCACTGCTGGCTCTGATACCAATTTGATGTGGTGATGGCGGACACGAAGAAACCTGGGGTTATTCGGAAATGGGAAAAAAAAAATCTAAAGCAAACCAAGGATCGTGGGAGGGCTAAGAAGCCTCCCGGGACTAGGATAGGACGACCCCGAAAGTCCTAAAACAGCCAGACTCTTTTGATTTTCAGTTTTCTTGGCGGAGGTGGCGAAGGAAGGACGGGGATGGGAGACAGGGGACTGGAACTCATGGATCTTGGGGCTCATCCTAACGAAGAGACCTCTGACCTATAAGTCATTACGCCCTCCTCGATACTTAGAGGCACTAGGATGAATCTCAAGGTCACGAGGGGAACAGGGAGAGACATGAGGATGGAAGAAAAGAATGGGATACCTGGGGCCTCACACCCCTCGACATCCCGAAGGATGAAGGCAAGTTGGGGCCTCACACCCCTCGACGTCCCGAAGGACGAAGGCAAACGGGCCTCAGCCCAAAACCACACACAAGTGGAAAAACACTCTAAAAATTCATTTTCATCAACTACTTTATTACAAGAGGAGTATGGTTATTTATAGATGCCCAAATCCCTTTTGAAATTCAAAAATAAAATCCCCTGAAATCCTCCCTTGATTTTTAATTCAAATTCAAAATCAAAATCCCAAATTACATTCATTAAAAAAAATACCAAATAAATCACGTTTATTCGAAATTTGAAATCCCTCCCTGCTCTGAAAGTCATGCCGCTCCAAAAATCGTACACCTCCTTCCAACTGCTTTGAGAAGCGTGTAGAGGCTTCTTGGGATGCTTTGAGAGGCGTGCAGGTCCTTCTCGATCGAGCAACAGGGAGGGAAAAACCCGAACTCTGGCCGGGGGGGGCGGCGGGCAGCGGGCGGCAGCACGGCCGGCGGGCAGTGGGGGCGAGGCGGTGGCCAGGTGCGGACGGCGGTGCAGGAGTGGGATGGCCGCACGGCAGCACGAGCATGCCGTTCGGTCTTCTCGCGGGCGTGGGGCCCAGGGACGCCGACGAGGCGACGGGGCGGCGGATCGGCGGTGCACCGGTGGGCGGGCGGCGGTGGCAGGGCGGCACGGCGGTGGCATCACGCGGGCGCACGGGGCGAACGGACGCCTCCCGCATCCGTTCGTCTTCCCAAGGGCGTGGGCGACGACAGACCCCACTGGTGGCTAGGCGGGGGCCGGCGGGTGGCGGGGACAGCGACGTGCAGTAGGCCGGCAGCGGGCAGCAGGCCGGTGGCGGCACAGGGCGGCACGATCGCAGGTGGGCAGATGGACGCCTCTTGCATCCGTTCATCTTCCCACGGGTGTGGGCTGCTGCGGTAGTTTCTCCGGTGAGGGCGGGGGCTGGCGAGTGTCGGCGGCGGATCGGCGGGGGCGGCTGGGGGTCAGACAGCCCGGATGGGGTGGAAAGGGGGTGGTGGCTAGGTTTTAGAAAAGAATACGAAGGGTTGGAGAAGGTTGATGATGGAATAAGCTAGGAATAAAATGGGGATAAACCTGGAATAAAACAGGAATAAAAGGGATAGTTGGAATAGCAGGGATATGAAAAATAAGAAAAACTAGAAAATTAAAAGAAATTCCAGATGGGTTTCGGGTCCCCCATCAGTGTCCCACCATGGTACAACCTCAGGTGCTTGCTGCTCTTCCCTTTATTAACAATTGGCCCATCGAGAAGCCTGTGGGTATGATATCCTGGGAAATAGCGCACGCCTCTAAGAGGACTAGGGCGGTGGAGGGATCAGAAAATGTACTCCCTTTGGCGAGGGGAAGGGAGATCGGGGTGGAAAATGTAAACAATGATGCCGTTGTCATCGAGATAACTATAGCAAGGTTATGGTCGATGGTGGAAGTTTGACTGATGTCCTTTTCTAAGATGCCTTCTCCAAGATGAATTTGTCCCTGCTCAACTGAAGCCAGTGCACACCCCCTTGTCGATTTTATTGGAGACTCGGTGGGGGTTGAAGGGGAGATTACTCTTCCAGTCACTACCGGCTCACCACCTCGGTAGAGCATAGTTATGATGACTTTCATGGTTGTTAGGCTCCCCTCGGCCTACAACATGATTCTCGACTGCCCTGGGCTCAATCTACTTGATGCGATCATTTCGAAGAAGCAACTTCTGGTGCAATTCCCAACCCCTTGCTTGCAGGCTATCCCCGGAGCTAGGTGTGCTAGGGAAGATCCCACCATCGATGATCTCGATCAAAGGGTACAAGATGCCAAGGGCAGTCCAGTTGAATGCTTGTTATCATGCCAACTCGTCATCGATCCATTAAAGATGGTGCAGATAGGAGTCTAGTTGCAGGAGGATGAGAAGGAGCACTTACTAAGTTTCCTCCAGGTGAACGTGGATGTGTTCTCCTTGATCACAGCGGATATGTCAGGGATCCCCGTCGATATCATCACCCACAGGCTGAACATCGATCTGAAGTGCCATCTGATTTGGCAGAAGAAAAGAAGCTTCACCCCAGAAAGGCAAAGTGTGGTGAATGAAGAGGTGGAGAAACTTCTTGCAATCGACTTTGTTCATGAAGTCCAATATCCCAGCTGGCTGGCAAATGTGGTCATGGCAAAGAAAGCCAACGGGAAGTGGAGAATCTGCGTAGACTATATAGACCTCAACCAAGCCTGTCCAAAAGATAGCTTTTCTCTTCCAAAAATCGACCAACTGGTGGATGCCACTATCGGGCATCATCTACTCACCTTCATGGATGCATTTTCTGGGTACAACCAGATCCAAATGCACCTTGAGGGAGTCTCAATGGTGTTAAGACTCACTCTCCTTGGTTTTCTCATACCTCTTTAGCCTCATGCCTGCCTCAAGATTTGAAAGGAGGGGGGCATGATGATCTCCTAGAAAGTAGGAGAGATGGAGTGCATAAAGGAGTTGTGCGCTAGGTATTCATGCAGATAGGAGTGCAGCATTGAGAGTCCCTTACTATAGGGACTCTCTTTCTTTTGCCTAATTATTGTTTTGGCCACCCATATTTCCAGCAAAAGGGCATCTCTAAAAGACCCCAAGTAGGAGTTCTCATGTGGAGGGAGGAAATGGAAGAGGATTCAGCAGTCAATCCTTGGTTGTGCCAGGATTTGGAAACCAGTCAATTGAGGATATCTACTCCAACTATGATTCCAATGCTTGTAACCCCAAGGACCAACGATCCACATCCCAAGTAGGAGGGAATGCTCTCTTATCGAAATTTAGAGGAGGTTTGGAGGGGGTTTTGAGGTGTGTTTGTGAGGTTGAGGCACACAAGGTATAGGTGGAAGAGAAGGAAGGCTACCAAGTAGTCCTTGTCACATAAGGACCATTCCTCATCCATGGTTTCAAGTTTAGATATCCAAGCCCCAAAGGTACCACACCCCTAGCCCAGGTTCTTAGGGTGTTGGAAGTGAGATTTCAGATCTAGAAGTGCGACCCAGGTCCATGGAAGTGGTAGATGCGAAATAGGTTGCTGCATCAATCTTTTGGTACGCAGTGATCTAGGGCTTGATGTTTGCTACCCCTAAAGGGTCTAGATCACCATGGACTCTTATAGAGGGCTCCATTACTAGTCTCCTTAGGTCCATATAGGTGAATGGCAGTCCTATAATAAGAAGGACCTAATACAGCTTTAAGGAGCACAAGCTAAAGGCAAACTAACGATGCCACCCAAAAAAGTACCATCTCGCCGCACTAACACTACCACTTCCCAGCAAATGAAGAGCTGGGCCCCACCAACAATAGCAAAGGCCTTTTCATCTCCATAGATGGTGGCAATTAGTATGGAGCAATTCAACCTGCTCTTCTAGTAGGTTTAGAACTTGGTGGCAACCATTCAAGCTTTTCAAGCAACCGCTGCACTACTCCTTGTAGTGCAACCTCCTTCAAGGCATCACTCATGGCTAAGGCATAGCTGATTGCCACACTGCCTCCTATGGTGCCATGACCTAATCCAATGCCACAAGCGATGCTGCCACCACTAGAGCAATTGTAGGCCCCTCCCTAAGATCCAGAAACGAAGCTGGCCCACCAAAGTCACCCCAGAAGCCTAGAACCTAGGAGGTGGCGATCCTAGAGCCCCCGTTCGGGGCATGAATCAATCTCGGGCCAATGATTCCCTTAACAATTGGAGGCCCCCCAAACAAAAGAGTAGTATCCTGCAAGCCAATCACATTTTATATGTGATAAAAATTTTTGTATAAATTTATTCTATTATTAAATAATAAAGAGATAATTTTTGATTCATCATATGTTGTATCTTATTCATTAATAATTTAAGATTATGATGAACTCCATAGATTAGGGCAATGGTTTTAGGGTTATAATTGGTTCATAATGATGAGACCTAATATCTAGAAAATCTTGTTCTAAAACATTCCCAATCATAGGATTATCGAGTTGGGGATGATATTTCTAGTAAGATTGATACATCCTTCATATGCTTATTAAGAGGGTGGTTGGTCTCACAACCACTTGTGTAGGATACTAATACAAGGATGTAGGTGCTCATTTGGGAATGAGTTTACTAAATTGATTTGGTAAGAGAAAATCCTATGGAGTCTTGTCAAAAGATGGTTCTCTAAGTAGGAGTTGTACAAATGATCCTTAGACATGAGATCACCATAAATCTTGTATACATGAATTCATATTTTGGTTTATATTCATTCATGACTTAGTCATGGATGGGATGTTCTTGGATATGATGGATCTTGTATAAAGGTTATGAGTAGGTCAACAAGGAATTGATCACTCCTAGTAAGAGGAGATTTTATCCCAATAATCTCATTATATGATGACTCAGGAAGCCTTTGATCAAAGTAAGATGAAATTAGAAATAGTTTTTTAATCATTCATCGATCAAGTCTTCATGGTTGGATTGAGATTCATATGAATAAAGCATTAGGGTTTGACATATTTCCATACCTATCGCTTATTCAAAAAAAGGGATGATCGAAAAATTGAATTACACAGCAACTTGCCACTAAAGGGTACTTTGGTATTTCTATCAAATTTTATATCTTCTAGGTAGGCATGACATGTTGCTCAATGTCAATCATGTCTTGTAGATTTTCATAAATTAAAGTATTTAATTCATGAGTCAATTAGAAAGAGTTCTAATTAAATAGCTGAGTTAGCATGGATTTGACCTAAATCGATTAGATGGTTCTTATCAATTAGGTCAAACATATACCCACACCAATTATTGGTTAGATGGGGAGCCTATAGGGTCACACACATGTGGAAATTAACCAAGAATAATTTTTTGATTGGTTGGTTGGACCAAAAGAACCAATTAGGGTAGCCAGGAAACATGCTAGTACATGTGGCATAAACCCTAGCTCTTTAATCAAGTTGATTTGATCAAAACCTTATTGAATTAATTAATCTATTTAAGTTGTTAATTAAACTAGATTAGACTTTGACTTGAACAACAACTTACTGGATTTTATTAGATTTAATTCAGCCATTTGTGATGCCATTTATAGAGTTTAAGTTGACTTAGACTCTATCATGCTTAGCACCAAGGATGGATAAGGCTGAATTGTTTTGTGCATTAAGGGGTCTTAAAACTCATTTCTAATCTAGGTTTGAGACCCATGTGGTATCCTTCTAAGCCCTCTATCTGAAGGTGATATTTATGATATGAAGCATACCAATATGGAAACATGCATTCACGAAAGCAGGGTAGAAGGAATGCATTTTAAAATAATTTTAAAGCATGCACAACGGAAGGCTCGGTAGATAGATCTAAACGATCTACCGATCTGCCAGCAACAGGATCTAGCATAATAATCTAGCATACAACATAACATCAAAACAAGACAAAAATACAAATATAAAAGTACAATACCTTTATACTCTGTGGAAGGAGGAGGGTGCTCTGTTTGGCCTACAGGTAATCCACACCTGGGCTCGACTAGGAGGAGAGGATCCTTGGACCCTCTCCCAAAAGACTCTCTTTCCAAGGCCTAGCTAGAATACTAGGTTCCTCACACCCAATCCCAAGATTTCTCATAACCATTCTCTATCTTCTCCCTTGCTGTTATCTCTTTTGTTGATGTAACTCCTGTAGCCTATAAAACGACCTTCATTTATAGGTGCAACCATGAGAGGGAGAAAGAGGAAGGAGGAGAGATGAGGGGAGTGAATGGGGGAGAGGATCAAGGTCATACCAAATGGGTCCAACCCAAAGAGGTAAGTATGACTATCATACCAAATAACCTTGGAGCCAAAACTGGTTTGAATTCAAAATTCAAACCAGGTCAAAACTTGCCCAAAATCCTTCCAGAAAAAAATCTTCTCAGAATTCTGCTCGTCACAGGAATTGTTGACTCACGGAAATTGCCAAGTGTCGACACTTCACCAAGTATCGACACCTGCAAAAATTCCAAGTATTGATACTTGGAAGAAAGTCAATCATATTGACTTCCGGTGATGGCAAACGATTTTCAATCATTGATCAGCCTTAAGATCAAATAGAAATCCTCTATTGTGTGTGACCCCATAGGTCGAACACTAAGCCAGTAGCACTGGAATATTTCCAATACCAGTCAAAGTCCTCATCTAGCAATAATACCCGACGTCTGGATAGGTTGAAGATGCAAAGCACCTCACAAGAACCTCTAGCATATGGTTGCCGCATAATTTATCCCTTTGACCTCATAATGCTCAGGATGACCTAGGGTTTGATGCCTACCCTAATTAGGTTTATCGAGATCATATCTCAACCTCACAAGTTCTGAGACACCTTACAAGAACTACCCTGGCCAAGGTTTTGCTAAATTGAGATATAGTGAGTCATTCACTCCAAACTATTTGGAGAGGTCAATCCTACCTTGATCCACCACTGCTCCACAAGTACTTGACTACTCCCGGAAACCTTCCATCACTGGATTAGAAATCCAGGTAGTCCGGTATCAAAGTACAGTGAGTTGCTTGCAAGCCACCATGGTGACCTCAGGTCTGAGGGACACATATACCCATATCCCTTCATGAGCAATCCTTTGGTAGAAGGGAGCTCCGTAGATGGTCACGTTCAGTGAGATGTCAAACATTTGACTTGCATATCATACCAGTGTTTCCACACTCCTCAGTTAAGAGGACAACCAACAAATATGATATACAACAACCTTCACTTGATACATTGCCATCCTATAACAATGTATCATTTGGTTGTGAACCAGTTTTAAGAACTACTTGATATATCCTCTCTATATCAAATAATGTAGTTCTAAGGACTCCATCATACAAGAGTTCATTTCAGAAAAATGTAAATATGATGAACAACCAATAAGAAAAGAATAACTTTTATTCATTCAAAAAATCATATACAATTACAAGATAGCACAACCGTCTACAGCCTAGACGATTGGCTTTGGGACACAATTCCCAACACTATCTCCTTTGTACATGTTTAATGTGTGACTTGGATTGAAGGGGTGAAAACCACCCCTTAACATTGGCATGCATGGTAGGGAATCATGCCAATAGGTGTGAGATAATTCATTTATTTTGGGTAGAAAGAAATGCCTTTTAAAGAGATATTATAGCCATCTGAACTTGATTAAATGGCCTTCTTATGTGGTAAAATCAAATGGGTTCTGATTTGGGTAATGGCAAAAAAGCTTCTCTCCATGATAGTACGCACAAGAGAAGGCTAAATCAATGTATCATATAATTAAGAGTCCTCATATAAGATTCTTAATTTTTTATATGTTGATTTAATAGGCCATGAGAACAGTGTATCTGGAATTATTACCCCTTTGGTATGGTATCAATCTCTCCAAGAAGATATCTCCTAGCACACTTAAGGAGATACAGCATATGAGTAAGATCCCATATGCTTCAATAATTAGGAGCCTTATGTATGTCATGTTATGTACTCGACCTAATATTACCCTAACCATGAGGTCATGAGCAGGTATCAATCAAATCCAGGCAAAGAGCATGGATTGATATGAATAACATCTTTAAGTACTTGAGAAAAACTAAGGATTTATTTTTGATCTTTGAAGGAAGTTCTAAGTTGCAGGTAGACGGATACACTGATTTAGACTTTATGTCTGGTCTTGTTGATAGAAAGTCTATATCAAGATGTGTGTTCCTTTGCAATGGTATTTCGACTAGTTGGAAGATTCCAAGCAACCAATCTTTGCTAATTTTACTATAGAAGCTGAGTATATCACCACTTATGAAGCTGTAAAGGAAGCCTTCTGGTATAATAAATTTGTTGCAAAGCTCAGAGTGATGCTATTAGATGCTATCCCCCTATACCGTGACAATAACAATACCATAACCCTTGCTAAGGAGCTTAGTCTCACTAAAAGTCCAAGTATATTAAGCAGTGGTTCCATATCATATGTGACTTCCTCAAGAATAAGTACATCGAGGTACAAAGAGTAGACTCCATAGATGATATGGTAGACCCACTAATGAAGCAATTTAGTCAGCAGAAGACTGAAGTTGATCTTGAGAAGATGGGACTTAGGTATATGGCCAATTAGCTTTAGTGTAAGTAGGAGATTGTTAGATGTACCCTAGAAGTGAAGTTGGCATGACACATTATATCTTTTTGTGGATATATTTTTATACTTAATTCATTAAAATTAATAAAATTGGATATTTTCTTTTCCATTCATATATGATGTGTTAATGAATTATCCATGGAGTTAATGGATAATGACATATTTTCAAGAGTTAAAAATTTGAGACATGTGTCATTATACATTAACTCTTAAATGCTCCCAGTCATTGGATCATCATAGAGATAGCGATCGATCTATCAAAATAGTGCAAGAAATGCTTTCCTTTAGGATAGATGAGTCTCGAGACTACAGTATGGGGATATTGAGCGAGAATGCAAGTGGTTGATAGTTAATGGTACTGAGCATGACCAAGTAATGAGAAGTCATATAGATGACTACTCACTCATTAGTAACTTCTCAGTGCTGTAGTTGCATGAGTTGCTCCTTGACTTCTAGTGCCTGATAAGTGCACAAATACTAGCCATAGAAGCATTAATTTATAGATCAAATTATCTTCATTTAATTAAAATTGATACTTTTATATAGTAAAGAACCCTACCAATACGAAGAGTCCAATTTTTAGGATCCAATGGCACAAACGATACTCAAATTGAACTTGAAATGAGCTTGAAAGTAAATTTTAAAGTAATTATTACAAAGTGGCACAATTTCTGGAGCAACCGGTCCACCATGGATCGGTTGCTTGGTCTACAAAGTGACCAACAAACCACAGGAAGCCATGGTTGATGGTTCATGACATAGAACTGTGGACCATTGAGTGTTTTTGCCCAAACCAATGTTGGAGAAGCCTTTCAGCACCAATCCACCATCGCCTGTGGCCGGAAGCAACGCTAGAGAAGCCTTTCATGGCCAGAAAAGCCCATTTTCACCGTCCGAATCTTCCAAACTATCATGTCCCATTTTTGCCGTTCAACCTCCATCCAAGCCACCGGGACCACCTGAGAAGCTTCCTGCAACTAGAACTGACACTGGAGAAGCTTTCAACCATCGTCATAGCCACTCTCCAAGTTGCTGCTCCTATGATCCACCGATTTTTCCTCTACCCTTGTTGTTGGCCCAAGACTCGGCCTTCTTTCCTGAGATATTGCCGGCCAGTCTCTACCATGCCCACTACTTATCGAGAGCCAAGATCCCATCATTCTCCACCATGACAATCACCCATCACCAGTCTTTGACATGTCTACTATCCTTCCTCACCGACCAACTCGCCACTTGTTTTCTACTCCAAGTCCAATTCCCATGCCAATGATGGTGAATGCAACAGCCTTCCCCAAAACACCATAAAACTCAAGCACCGATCGAGCCACCATTGGTTGTCGAAGACGATACCCATGCCATCCTTCAATCGCTTCATCCTTCATCATCAATGCTGCCATTATCTGTTGAGAAGAGGATGGACCGAGACAGATCTGTCAAGATTAAGGATGTCCGAATGAGAAAGGCAGAGCTAGATCAACAAAATTTAATTTTTGAAATAATAGAATGCGGGTGCGATGGTTAGGCGGGTGCAGGGATGAGAATAAGGAACCAGAAGTTATTGAGGTGGATAGCGATGGAAACCAACGCGGTTCCCATGCAGGCCCGACGTGTTTCTTTTTTCCTATAAAAAAAAATATCAACTCTTCACTCCCGGGGCATTCCTCGAACCATTCCTGGATCCACTCCTTTCATATTCTTCCCACTTTCTTCCACCCTTCCAACATATAAGAAGGAGAGTGAGCTGAGGGAAAAAGAGTCTCTGTCAGGTTCTAATTTTCTTTTTTTAACTCTAAGCCCTATTAATGGCTTAGGAGTTAAATATTTTATAATTAGGTTTGAGTTAGCAATAAAATTTTAATTTTCTTGTTTCAATTATTTTCTTGTAATTTTTAATTTTAGCACTAGGATAGTTTAAATTCTTGCAAATTAAATTTTATAATTTAAATTTTTATAATAAGGCTAGTTTAATTTTTGCACATCTTTAAATTTTGTAATTTAAATTTTTACAAATAGTATAGAATTTATTTTATATTTTAAAATAATTTTTAAATTTTTAATTTAGATCATGTCTAGCTAAGCAAATCCCCTAGGGTTGGTGATGAAGCTATGCTATGATTAGAAGCCGTTTCCTAGAATCTCTTCTTGGGCTTTCAATTTTTCTAGAGTCCATCTTTCTATTTAATTTCTTGCCAAGAAACTTAATGGACTATTTTGTTGGGTTTTAATCCCTTCATAGTTCATTTTTGATTCGGTGCAAGAAGGGTGATAGATAGAAGGCTCATAATGTTTTTAAATGCTTTTCTTTTCTTCCTTGTAGGAACCTTGATAGATTATTGTTAGATTAAAATCTCTTCATAATCCATACTTGGTCAATACAAAGAAAGAAGTTGAAAAGATATTATGAGAGAAACATAGAAAGGCTCTCTAAGTCATTGGTCTAGTAAATTCAAAAGTCTTAGATCTTTAAATTATTTATCTCTTCAATTTAATCATTTTTTGCTTAAAATAGAAGGTAAAGAAACAATCTCTTTCCATCTTTATTAAAGCTCGCTTGAGCAAGGGTTTGAACACAGTTCACACACCCAATTCCTCATAAGATAAACCCATACTTGCTAAACATGCTACCCTACACACCATGTGCTTACCATTAAAATTTAAAATTACATCAAGTTTTGGCACCGTTGCCAAAAACATTGATATGTTTTAAATTATGTTTCAAAATTCTTTCTCTTTGTGCTTTTAGTTTAACTTTAATATGATCTTTCTAACATTATTTTTTTTAGGTTGGTGAGTGGTGGAAGTCAGGTACATAGTTTAAACTATTCCTTCTTCTTTCAACAATTATTTTGATCTTATCTTAGTATTAATATTTAATTTAAACTTTTTTGTCCTTTTTGGTTGTGCATAAGCATTTTTAAATTACTTTAAGGGCACAAACCTAAACAAGATAAGGTGGGAAGTTCATTACCCTTCCTTAGTCCACAAACAAGTCTTCTTCATTTGCATTAACCCAAACCTCTAAATAAAATCAATTAGACTCTGACCCTAGGGACATCCGAGCTCGTTAGGACAAGGATACCTAAGAGTTGTACCAAGCTAGTTTAGATCATTGAACTGGTGTCTAGGAAAGTAGTTCAGGGATCTTAGTCCTAAAAAAAGGTGATTCTTTAATTGGTTCTATTCACTGACCTAGTAATTGGTGTCTAAGGAAAGCAACGGGGGACCCCCGCTAATCTTATACTTAGCTAATTTGGTGAATTGGTTCAATCTTGGAGTACTCGAAGGTTGACTTGGAATAGAGGTCGACTTGGAATAGTTAGGAGCTGTCTAGTTCTAAGCTAACCATAGGATAGTATTAATTTTGTGTAAAACTTATTTGAAAAAAAAAATCTTACTTTAAGTATTTTTTTTCCTTCCAATCTTGATTGTCCTGATATAAGGTTGACCTGACATAACTAGAAGTTATGTTGCAAAAAGGTTGAATTAATTTAGAATCTTTGAAGAAAAGCTTCTAAAAAACTAATATATATATATATAATCCTAAAATAATAGAAACATAGTGAATATAGTAAATTCTCTACCTCCTATATGGAAAAAAGGATATCAGGTTGACTAGTTAGAACTGATTTAATTCCTATTTCAGATTCTACGACCTCTACAATGGATGTAACAAATCAACCCCAAATCCTTAAGGATAATACAATCCAGTTGGTTCCGTCCAACCTTCTTGCATAAGGTTGCCCCAACCAACTGCAAATAATTTTGAAATCAAACCTCAGATTATTAATATGCTTTCAAAATTCATGGAAATAGAGGATGCATATATATTTATTAGGGAATTTGAAGAGGTTTGTGCAACCATGAGATAGCAAAATTGTCAGAGGATGAAATCAAGCTGAGACTGATCAATTTTGCCCTTAAGGATAATGCAAAAAAGTGGCTTTATAGTCTTCCAAATCAATCTATCATGACCTAGGAGGGCTTTGTAAGAGTGTTCTTAAAAAAATATTTTTTTCATTATAAAATAGCTAAAATTAGAAATGAAATAAACCAATTCTATTAACTAGCTGGCGAGTCATTTTGGAAATACTTTGACTGCTTCAAGAACCTCTTGACCTAATTTATGAAGATACTTGGAGACTATGCCAAATAATTTATGAAGGTTTAGATTCAAATTCATGAACCATGCTAGAGTCCATGTGCCAGGGTCAATTTATGTATAAAAAATTCAATGAAACCTGGCAATTTCTAGAATACCTAGCTAAAAAAAAATTACACTGGAAAATAACTAGGAAACCAGAAAGATCCACACCTTCGAGAGGTGGAATATACCAAATTCTAACTTTCCTAGCTGCAGAGGCCAAAATTGCAACCTTGACGCTTAGGTTAGAAGCCTTAGAACTTTATAGACCATCCAATATGAACCAAGTGTCTATACCCATGTGCAATAGGTGTAATGCACCAAACCATATCCTTGAGGAATGTCCCCTCCTGATGAACCCAATAGAGAATGGATGTGCATAGGTGAATGCCAAATACCATAGACCAATGAACAATCCCTATGCACTCACATATAACCCAGAATAGAGGAATCATCCAAATATCTCATGGTTACAGAACCCAAATGTAGGTGGTCCTAGCCTCAATCAACAAAACCTAAGGCCTAACTTTATGATGAACAATCCATCACCACCAGGCTTCAATAACAACAACAAGAAACTTAGTTCTTTAGAGAAAAGCCTATAAGCCCTAGCCAAATCCAATGTTGACACCAATGCCATATTAAGTAATTTTATATAAACCATGGGCCAACTCATAAATTCAAACTTCTAGGCCATAGCCCGCTTGGAAATGCAGGTGGGTTAGCTGGCATCTACCATTACTAAAAGAGAACTAGGTAGGCTACCTAGCCAACCTAAGCCCATCCAAGAAACCAAAATGATCGACCATCCAAGGAAACCAAGTTAATCAAGTGAATGCTATTCACTCTTTAAGATCAGGAAAATAAGTGGATAATAAGGTAGATATATATGAAACTAGAGAGGACTTAACTACTAAGCCAGCTGAGCCACCCAATGAACAACCTACCTTATAAACTCAAGCTTCTAAAACTAATAGTATACCAAACCAGGTGCCCACAATTTCTAGAGCTGCTTTTCCAAATCGATTAGGGTCTAATAAATAATCAAAACATTTAGATAAAATGTTAGATGTGTTTAAGCAAGTTCAAGTAAATATTCTTCTACTAGACATGATCCAATAGGTTTTGACTTATTCCAAATTCTTAAAAGATCTTTGTCCCAAGAAAATGACCACTAATGTACCAAAGAGAGCTTTCTTAGTAGCAAGTGTGAGTTCATACTTGTAAAGTTACATGCCCATAAAGTACAAGGATCTGGTCTCCAACAGTTTTATGTGTTATAGGAGAAACCCACATTGAGAAGGCCTTACTTGATTTAGGAACTAGTGTAAATATTTTGTCCTATTTAGTTTATGAACAATTGGGATTTGAAAAACTTCAGCCAATAGGGATCACATTATAATTAGCAGACCGATTCTTTAGGACCCCTAAAGAAATGGTAGAGGATGTCCTAATTAAGGTTGGCAATTTTATCTTTTCTGTAGATTTTATCATTTTGGAGACTGAACCAATATTAAATCCTAAGGGTCATATCCTAGTTATTTTAGGAAGACCATTCCTAGCTACTCCTAATACTGAAATCAATTACCAAAATGGACTTATGAAGCCATCCTTTGGGAACATGACTATTGAGCTAAATATATTCAATTTGGAATAGGAATCCACCAAGCATGCTAATGTAAATATAATCCAAGATGAAATTTATGAATCCATAGATATTAGCGATGAGAAAGTCGATCTTGAGTCTAGTATCTGGCCAACCCATGAATATGAGAACATATATAAAATACTTAGAGATGATAAAAATAGCCAGATATGGGAGTCTTCTATTGGAACACTCATGGAAATAGTTAAACCATCAATCAAGCCATCACTAAATTTTTAGAATTAAAATCCCTCCCCAAGCACCTTAAGTATGCATATTTATGTCCAGAGGAAACCTTGCTTGTAATTATTGCCTCAGACCTAAATCCTAAACAAGAGGACGTGTTGTTAACTATTCTGAGAGAAAATCAAGAAGCAATAGGTTGGACCATGACAAACATTAAGAAAATAAGTGTTGGTATTCTTCCAGGAACAGTATATTGCAATCGATTAGGCATCAAAAGCTTGATACAGTGGAAGTAAACATAAAAATATTTTATATCTAATGATGCAATTTATAAATAAATCTTTATTATTCATCATAAACTTTTAACATGCTATAATATATGAGAAAAATATCATATATAAAAATAAAATTATTTGAGAAATAAAAAACTTACCTAGATCATTATCTTGGCCTGCTTTCAAAAACGTGCCAATTCACTTTTAAAACCAGGATTCTACCAAAGTCCTGCAATCGCCCGACCTCTGCTGGTATCCACACAAAGCTCTCATAACTGAGTCATAGAAAGAACTAGAATTCTTGCAGCCCTCTCCTCTTTCAGCAAATCAGCCGCTTTAAAAACTGTACTGATCTGTAACTGGACCAGCTTCTGGCTTCTATCTTTCAAATCAGACTATGTAAGACCTTTGGACCTCTTACTTCTTCTCCCTCTTATGTAGAAGACCTCTCAACATTCTTGAAGAGAAGGACTCAAACCTCACACAAGGAAGAGAGAGAATCTCTGTGCCTCACAAGGAAGAAGCACCTCACACGCCCAAAAAGAAAATTAGTCTTGGACGCCGACCCCCTCTCCTTCTTTTATAGATTAGTTCTCCTATCCCTTGAAGGCAAAAGACCAGAGTTCAATCTAATCCAAAATCCAAAGGGTAGAGTCCAAACTAAATTAGCTAGAATGGAGTAAAATAGAAGGACTTCTCCCTCTCTTATTATCTCATGCCAAAACAATTTTGCGCCTCTTATTCTATCACACAAACACTTCTCCAATTCTCCATGCCAAAATAAGATTAGTGCCCTCTTGGTTTTTCATGCCAACATGAATTCGGTGGAAGTTTCTAATTCAAAATTAAGAGGAGTGAAGGAGGACTCATCCTTCTCATATTCTTCCATGCCAAAATGGATTAGCGCCATCTAGTATTCACGCCATCTATCTTCATCACCCAAATGCTTTGGCCCCACAAGGTTGGCATGTGGAGAAGAGGAGAGAGTGAAAGAGAGATATGGAGAGAGAGTCCCAGTCTAACTGGACTCTGACTCATGGTCCAAATGAAATTGTTTTGATACTCAAATTGAAGCCAAATTAAACCTAATTGAACCCATTTCAAAAAGGTTATTGATCCAACTAGATTAGGTCAAATCTTAATTGTAACACCTACAATCAGGTCCAAATAGATTTGTTGATTGGTTACTTGAGCTCCTAATGGGTGGGACCCCTCAGGTCCTATTCTGTCTATGAGATATGTTATAACTCTATTATACATCATCGAAATTTCTTTCAATGAACAGAAGCAATTTTTGCTCAACCCTAATTAGAATCATCAATCCGAGAATGATACTAATGGGCTCTCATAATCCACCAGTGACACCTAGCAGTATATAGTGGCAACCCAGCAAAATAAGATTATAATCCCTAGGTATAGTTACCATGTGATTCAGTTCCTCTATCATATATCCCGACATGATGTTGGTTACGAAAACTTGTCAAACCCATCAGTCATATGCTTAACTTAATCGACTCAAGTCTTATTGTGATACTAATAAAAATATCTTTTCATTATCACCTTGCTATGGCCATAGACTTCTGGACTTAGTCTCATTAAGCTGCATAGGATTATTTCTTACTACTAAGGCTGATAGATCCCTACAAGTGAACACTCTACTCCTATAATAAACTTAATGTAGCCAACGAACACCACAAGATCCCATATGGATAGGAACCATGTGATTGTGCTATCAAACTACAGCAACCTTATTAGAGTAATCGAGACACTCTAGATCAAAGAACTATTCACACAACCACAGCATCAAGAAGTTATTGACGAGTGAGTAGTCATTCGTATAACTTCCTATACTTGGTCATGCTCAGTACCGTTGATCTTTATCAACTACTTTCACTCTCACTCAAGTGTCACCATACTGTAGGTCAGAGACTCATCTACCCAGAAAGGGAAGTGATATATGCATCGATTTTAATGGATCAATCACCGTCCTCGTGATATTCTAACAATCAGGAGCATTTAGAAGTTAATCTATAAAGACACATGCCTCAGATTCTCAGCTCTTGAGAATATTTATTATTATTGTCCATTAACTCCATGGACGATTTATAGACACATTATTATGAATGAAACTAATGCCCTTTTATTAATAAGAAAAATTAAGTACAAAGTTCATGCCCTAAAAATTAGAATGTGTCAAGCCAACTTGGCTTTTAGCGCATATATCTAACAATCTCCCACTTGCATTAAAGCCAATTGGCTACATATCTAAGTCCCATCTTCTTAAAGTGGACTTCAACCTTCTCAAGCTCAGAGTCTTAGTCAGTGGGTCTGCCACGTTATCTGTGGAGTCTACTCTTCTCACCTCAACATACTTCTTTTCGAGGTAGTCACGTATGATATGAAACTGCTACTCAATATGCTTGGACTTCTGGTGAGACCTGGGCTCCTTAGCAAGAGCTATTGCACCATTATTATCATAATATATGGGGATGGCATCAGATGGCATCACTCCAAGCTCCGTAATGAACTTTTTATTCTAGAAGGCTTCTTTTGCAGCTTCAGAAGCAGTGATATACACTGCTTCCATTATTGAATCTGTTATGATGGGTTGCTTGGAACTTTTCCAACTAGTTGCACCACCATTGCATAAAAACATAGACCCTGATGTATACTTTCTATTATCAGGATCAGGCATAAAGTCTGAGTCTGTATATCCCTTTATCCCTAATTCCAAACTCCTCCCAAAGACTAAGAACAAATCTTTAGTCCTTCTCAAGTACTTAAGTATGTTCTTCACAGCTATCCAGTGTTCTTCACCTGGATTTGACTGATATCTGCTCGTGACACTCACAGTAAGAGCTATATCAGGTCGAGTACATAACAAGACATACATAAGGCTTCCAATTACCGAAGCATATGGAATCTTGCTCATGCGTTGAATCTCTTCAAGTATGTTAGGACATATTTTCTTAGAGAGATTAATGCCATGCCGAAGAGGTAACAATCTTCTTTTGGAGTTCTCCATGCTGAACCTTTTCAACACTTCCTCTATGTATAATTTTTGTGAAAATGCCAAGCTTCCAATTATATCTATCTCTATAGACCTTAATCTCAAAAATATAAGATGCTTCACATAAGTCTTTCATAGAGAATTTCTTAGATAATCAACTTTTGATTGAAGTCAACATGGAATACCATTTCCCTATAAGGAGGATGTCATCCACGTACAATACGAGGAATGTCACCACCCTTCCACTAGCCTTCTTATAAATACATGGCTCATCCTCATTCTTGATGAAATCAAATAATTTGATTGCATCATCAAAATGAGTATTCCAACTCTGAGAAATTTGCTTCAATCCGTAGATTGATCTATGTAGCTTGCAGACCTTTTGATCTTCATCATTGGAAGTGAAACCCAAAGGCTGCTCTTATAGATATTGTTGCCCAGGTGGCTTTTCCCAAGAGGGGGTGAATTGGGAATTACAAAATTTCTTGCAAATATGTGCACAAGTAATTCCTTTTAGTGGTTGAGTGTTGTGTTAATCAGAATTAAGTGCGGAAGCTGAAAAGTAAGTAAAGCACAATACAAACAAAACAAGTTTAGAGTGGTTTGGAGCAACCCAGCTACTATGTCCACTACCCAAGTTCACCACTCGGGATTTCCATAATATCTCCCAAATCGAAATACAGTCGAATTGTTTTCAAGCTTACAATCCCAACCTCTACACTTTGGTTTTGAAAGGGATCACCAAAGAAACCCAATACTAGGTTTTCACAGGCTCACCTAGAACCTCTACACTTTGGTTTTAAGTAGGCTCACCAAAGAAACCTATTTGGTTTTTACAACCGGGTTCACCAATAACCCAAGTATTCTAAGAGTAGAATGAAAAGCAACAGAAATGATAAACTAAGTTGTCTGGTGGTTGCCAATGCAGCTCTAGTGAAGCTCAATTGAATGCCCTTCAATGCACTTCAATGGCTTCCTTGCTTTCCTCAAAAGTTGCTTCAAGCTTCTGATAAGAGTTGGTGAAGGCTTGAAGGCTGACTTCAAAGCTCAAGTGCTCTCACTTCTTACTTCAATGAATATTCAATAAATGTTCAACAACTCATTATTCTCTCAAGGATGTTCTTATACCTCATTTATAAAGACTTCAACTGCCTTCCCTTGATTTTGAACGTTGTAGACCATTGGAAAGTGACAGGTTACTGTTGGAGCACTTTTGGGATTCAAAATCAAAAATCTGGAACTAGCCATTGGGAAGAGATCCTGACATTCCAGTCGGCTCGGACATCTTTGAGTCGGCTCGGATCAGGTTCGGGTCGGCTAGGTTGAAATCCAGTCGGCTAGGTTCCACAGTCGAGAAAATAGCTCACTCTGGATGAGTCGGCTAGGTTGAAATCTAGTCGGCTCAGATCCCTGAGGTTCTCAGAACATTTTCAACCAAGTTCTGGACGAGTCGGTTGGGACCTGGTGCTAGTCGGCTGGGTCTGCATGCCAGAGATTTTCTTTCTTGTTCTAGTGCCAGAGTCGGCTGGTTCCTCCATCCAGTCGGCTTGATATTGGTTCTTTAGCTAGACCAATTTCTATTCTCCAGAACTCACATGCCAAGCTTTGAAGACTTCCATAAGATTTTCTTACAGTAATATCAAGAGAAATTAAAGCTTGAAAAATAGTAGAAGCAACCCTTTATCTTTGATTTAAATAGGAAAACTTTTGTTAGGTTCTTCTTTACAAGATTCTAATTACTTACAACTCAACACAAAGAAATAAAGGTTGTAGGGTTTAAAAAATATGTCAAAGTAGTTGTCCTACAAAAACTTGTCAACCATTTGAAGAGTTGTTAGATGACTAAATACATGCTCCAATGTTTTGTTATCATCAAAATCACTTCATGGGTCAACAATCTCCCCCTTTTTGATGATGACAAAACACTGGACATGAAAAAATCTATTCTATTCACAAGTATAGATGAATATCATAGTAAGCATTTATACTTGTTTGACGTATCACAATATTAACTGTATTCTCAAATGAGTATCAATGTATGCTATACAGTTATACACAAAGCCAATTCTATAAAATGTAAGTGTCAGAGAATAAGTGCTTGTATGTATTAAGCAATATTAAGCATTGACAGTTATATGTAATTAGTAGAGAGCAGAATAGTAATTATTGAAGCAAATTAAACATGTATTTCTCCCCCTCTTTATAAAATTTCTAATCAATGTGAAATTTCTCCCCCTTTATCATTTATTTGAACACTTCAACAGAAAAGGTATGCAATATTCATTAAGCTCTCCTTATCTAATTAACTTTAGCAGTTCTATTCCAATTCTATTAAGTTTCTTCTTTCATGCACTTTATTGTATTATAGTTCTCCCCCTTTTTGTCATCAAATCAAAAAGCTATACAATTAAGCTCAGATTTTGAGTAGATTGAGATTGTATTAAGATTTGTTTGAGATAATTTAACCTTCTCAATTTAGAGAGACAATCCTATTTTAAAAGTATTAGAGAGTGTTAACAAGATAAAAGAAGTACACACATGTGTCCAAAAGGATACTCATTGTATTTCTATTAAAAGATTCAGTACATTAAATATTACACAATCTTCAAAAAGTTTTCAGAAAGTACAGAAATTATCAAAGACCTACTCACTATCATATTCTTTCTTAGGTACATTGATAGGCATACTTGCACCATACCAAGAAGCAGGTCTAGGAGGTCTACTGGAAGATGCATGAGGTGGAGGTGCTCTAGGATGGTGAGAAGTGGTAGGACCCCTAGAGGAAATAGGAGAAGGATCATACAAAGGTCTAGTCCTAGCAGTGATCTCCAAAGACTTAACAGTGCCACAGAGTGAAACCATCTCCATCCAGATTGCACCAAGTTGATTTTCCATGTCCTTGAGGCTTGTAGGTACCTTGTTCATAGCCTCTTTGACTTCACCAATTTCCTTTTGCATACTGACAAAAGTTTAGAAGCTTGGACATTAGCAAAAGCTTCAGCAGATCCTCTTAGTCTTCCAAGTTCTGATCTGATAATTCCAATTCCTTATATGTAGTCATCTGCCATTTGTCTTGTTTCTACAATTGTTCCCATAGTGCATCTGACTTCATTCAACTCAGTTCTGTACTCATTTAAGGTTGCATCAACTGATTTCTTTATGGCTTCAGAACTAGAAGAAATAAGGTCTAGGATAGGTTGAAGTTCCACTTGAGGTGCAAATCTCGAAGTTTCTATTGCTTCAACTTTTCCTTGCAAACTTGTAACATGTTCTTCCAGTTGAGATAGTCTACTATCCATTGACTATTTTAGATCACCAAAAAGTGAAGTGATAGTCCCTGCCAGTGAATCAGTCAAAGTCTTCATCTGATCTTCAATTTGACTTTGGATATTTAGAGGATGTGAAGCTGCAGGAGTGAAGTCTGGTAAAGGTATATCAGCTGTCATGAACTCAGGTGCAGGCATATCAAATTCAGGGAATGGTGCATCAGTCTCTTCAAAAGTGGCAACAGGTTCAGGAATGAGAGATTCTGGTTCAGGTGCAGGTGTAGTAGAGGTTCCAACTTTAGTAGTAGCAGTACCAGCAGTTTCTTCATTTTCTTCTTCTTCTTCTTCACTGCTTGAACTACCAATTTGCCCTGATATTAGTTCCTTTCTTTCTCCAAACACCTTCAACTTGAATGTAACCCATTCTTTCTAGTAACTTGGATGTGTAAATGTCAGTATGGTGCAGATCAACTCCATCCTCACCTTCCAAATTCACTCTTTGGGACTTGAATAGTAGGGTTAACATCATTCCATAAGGTAAGCAAGCCTTAGCCTTTCTAATAGTCTTCTTCATTTGCATAATGATAATATGAGATAAATTCACAGGAGTCTTTTCCATGATATGTTTAATAAAAGTGAAGGGAGTTATTTTGATCTTACCAATACCGATTATTCTCCTTTTATCATTATCTCCAAAGGTGACCATGCCTCCTTCTTTCATTTCAAGGGTGATAAACTGGTCCTTGTCATCCGTCATATGTCTTGAGCAGCCACTGTCTAAGTACCACCTTTTCTTCAATTTTTGGGCTGCAAGACATTCCTGCAAAATAATCAATGAATTCTTTTAGGTACCCAAGCTACCTTGGATCCTTGCAGGTTAGCAAAGGTGGTTCCTTTGGGAACCCAAATTTTTCTTACATTCTTATGGACATTTTTAGAATTATTGCAATCAAAAGCTTTATGTCATATTCTTTTGCAAACATGGCATACAACTTTAGAGTTTTTAATAAGAGCAGAATTAGAAGTTCTAAAAGTTGATGCAATTGATGCAGATTTTGAACATTTTGAAATATAAGCATTTTTGCTCAAGTTCTTAGGAACATACAATAAAGATTTTGAAGTTGAAATAGTTTTTGGTGCAGCCAAAGCATTTTGTGATAATGTGTTTTGAATAGGTAGTTTAGATTTCATAAAGGTAGTTGCTGAAATTCCATTCATAATAGAGGTTTTAAAACCAATTCCAGTTTTGTTTCTTGAAATTCGTTGTTCTTTTAAAATTAACTCAAGCTTATTTGAAGACAAAGTAAGTTTTTCAACTAATGGCTTGGGTTTTTTAACCTCCTTTTTTAGTTTAATATTTTCAGTAATTAAATCATTGTTTTTCCTTTCACATAAGATATTTTCATTTTTCAGCTTTTCAATTCTTTCAGAAAAGTCATGCAGTTCTTTTTGCAATAAAAGGTTATTTTCTAAAATTTCATTTTTCTGTTTGAGTAAAGAGTCATTCATATTTTTCAATGATTTTATCTTTACTCCAGCTTTCTTAAATTCAGATAATAGATCATGAAATGCAGAATTTAATTCGTCAAATATAAATTCAGTACAATTGCTAGGGGATGTTACCTCATCTTCGAGACCCATTAAACACAGATTTGCAGCCTTGGTGGTCTCTTCTTCTTCAGACGAAGATGATTCTTCACTATTGGTCCATGTGGCAATAATGGCTTTCTTCTTCTTTTTCTGTCTGAAGGATTTCATCAATAGAGGACAGTCTGGATGAATGTGCCCCGACTTCTTGCATTCATAGCATATGGGTCCACTTCTTTATCTTTCTCTCTATTTTTTTCTTTTTCTTTTCCGTAATCCTTCCTATGGAACTTCCGGTTGAATTTTGCTAGTAGACAAGTTGAAGCATAATCTTTTAAGCATAAGTCAATTATCTGATAAAGGCTTCAAGGTTGTCTTTGAATCTTCTATGTGTATAGTAACTAACTCTTTAGATTCTAGCAATAAGTTCATTAGACTTAGACTTAGGAATATCTATGTGGTAGATCTTAATGATCTTGCCATGTCAAGCAGCCCCAGTCTAGTTGCAATGAATGCTAAGACCAAAGAGTCATGTTTACTATGGCATAGATGACTAGGTCATGCTAATATGCATACTATTGCCAAATTGATTTCTAAAGATCTTGTTAGAGGCATGCCTAAGTTCAAAGTTGATTTTGATCATGTTTGTGATGCATGCCAAATGGGTAAACAAACAAGGGAGAGTTTTAAATCAAAGACAAGACCACTTGAACTACTTCATATGGACCTTTTCGGACCTACTAGGACCACAAGCCTAGAAGGTATGAAATATGCTCTTGTGATAGTGGATGATTTTTCAAGATTTACTTGGATTTTGTTTATTGCTTCAAAAGATGAAACCTTTCATATTTTCAGAAAATTTCATAAAAAGGTTTCAAATCAAAAGAACTTATCTTTAATATCAAGTAGAAGTGATCATGGAACTGAATTTGAAAATTAATTTTTTGAAGATTATTGTACTGAATTTGGCATTGATTATAACTTCTCCACTCCTAGAATATCTCAACAAAATGGTATTGTAGAGAGAAAAAATAGGTCATTGGAAGAAATGGCTTGCACAATGTTATGCAAAGGCAATCTTCCAAAGTACTTTTGGGCAGAAGCAGTGAACACTGCATGCTATATTTTAAACCGCGTTTTGATCCGTCCTATTTTAAAGAAAATTCTCTATGAGCTTTGGAATGATAGAAAATCCAATATCAGTTATTTTCATGTGTTTGGATGCAAATGCTTTGTGCATAACAATGAAAAGATAATTTAGGAAAATTTGATTCTAAAGCTGATGATGCAATTTTCCTACGTTATTCATTACAAAGCAAAGCATATCGGATTTTTAATAAAAGGACTCTTACTGTTGAAGAGTCAATACATGTTGTATTTATTGAAACTAACCCTACACCTTCTAGACAAGAAGAGTGTATAGATAGTGATGCGGGTACATTGCAAAAAGGAATGGAGGACTTGAGCATTCAAGATAAAGATACACAAGATGAAGAATAAACGATAAGTAAGGATCACACCGATCTACTGAGGGACTGGAGGTATGTTACATCTCACCCTAAAAAATTAATCATAGGAGATCCTTCACATGGTGTTAGGACTAGGTCTACACATAAGGATGCACATGATTACCTAGCCTTTGTATCACAAATAGAACCCGATAGCCTAGAAGAAGCTGAGACTGACCCAAACTGGATGATGGCAATGCATGATGAATTAACCAATTTGAAAGGAATATGATATGGACACTAGTAGATAGACCCACTGACCATCCAATAATAGGAACCAAATGGGTCTATAGGAATAAATTAGATGAACAAGGATATATAATAAGAAATAAAGCTAGACTAGTGGCCAAGGATATAACAAAGAAGAAGGTCCATAGCAAGGCGATAATGAAAAGGTGTTTTCATTAGTATCATAATTGGACTTAAGTCGATTAAGTTAAGTATATGAATGATGGATTTGATGAGTTTTCATAACCAACATCATGTCAGAATTTATTATAGAGGAACCGAATCCCATGGTAACTACACCTAGGAGTTCTAATTTTATTCTGCTAGGTTGCCACTATATACTGCTAGGTGTCATTGATGGATTATGAGGCCCATTAGGATCGTTCTCGGATCGATGATCCTAATTAGGGTTGAGCAAAAATTGTTTCTGTCCATCGAAAGGAGTTTTGATGATGTATAATGGAGATTATAATATGTCTCATTACTAGACAAAATAGGACCTGAGGGGTCATACACATTAGGAGCTCAAGTAACCAATCAGCAAATCAATTTGAACCTAATTATAAGTGTTACAATAAAGATTTGACCTAATTAATTATGATTAGTTGTTAATTGAATTAAATCAAATTTAATTTGATTCTAATTGAGCCGAATCCAGTTGGGTCAATAACCTTTTTGAAATGGATTTTGTTACTGCCTAGATCGCCATGGCCTGCAGCTCTTACATGGCCCAGGTGAGTGGACTCCCTGCCAGCAGCACCGGGCTCGTCTGTCGGAGATAATCAAGGGGAACAGACCCTCCGCCATGAGGCTTGGTGGAGCCACCATGCTTGGAGGGATCGTTATAGGGATGAAAGGGGCTTGAAGCTATGCTGTGGTCCTCCTATGGGCCTCTCCGGTGGGGAGCAATCTTTTTTGTATCGTCCCTCGGAAGTGAAGACCTGTAAGATAGGGGAGACCTGGGCTAGTGATTCCGGCAAAGACACTCCGATGATCAAGTCAGTGGGATGATCGAAGGGAATAGAAAATCTCTGAGGTGGAGAGCTTGGGGGACTCTCTGCTTCCAGAGAGGGTGATAGAAAATGGATGATAATGTAAGAATGAAGAGAGTGTGTTATTTTTCTTACCTCCCCTTACCTCTTTATGCCGGTCTTTATGTAGACGAATGGCTCCTGCCATTCGGGGGAGGCATACTGGTCTTGACATAGACCTGTGAGGCTAGGATAGCCTGTGAGGCCATGATGGGCTAGTGAACCATCCTCCTCTGGGTGGTTCAAAAAGTTGGTGCAGGGATACAATGCCTTGGGTAGGGCACTATTTCCTGGTTAGTGTAAATAGTAGCTTGGGAAGCTTGAATGCAAACCTTCTTTGCAGGTGGCGTGTCAAGCGGCGTGCCATAGGACCCACATGGATGCGGATCATTGGAAAGAGTGCCGGGCCCATGTGGATGAGACATAACCGTGCGATGCTCTCAGTGGCCGAGCTGGGCTGAAATGCTGAAGTGCCGAGTTGGCTGGGATGCTACTCTAGCTTGCCATGCGGACATGCGGACCGAGAGAAGGCTCATGGGGGCCTCCATGCATGCTGTTCGAGGCAAGGTGCGAGGCTCCATGCATGTGGGTGTGAACCCACATGTTGCTGACCAACATGCTACTCCCGGTCAAAGCTAGACCGTGGGAGGGCAGAGCTAGACCACAGGTATGCTGTGGCGCGGAGCAGGTTTGGACGGACCTGGCACCATGCGGGTGTGCCGAACAAGGCACGCGGGCACGTGGGTGTGCCAAATTGGGATCCATGCGTGCCATGCATGCCGGTGCTGCTGCGGGCAGAAGGGTCGGACCAGAGCCAGAGTGGGGGCGCGGGGTCGTGCCGCGATCACGAGCTAGAGGCGGAGCCATGCGGAGCATTGCCGATGCGACAGCCTAGGCGGTGGCGAGCCTGGAGCCGGAGCGGGGTGCTGCCACCCCCCACGTCGGACGAAGCAGAGGTTCGGGCAAGGTCGCACCGGATCGGAGCTGGAGCGGGCGAAAGCACGGGGTCACGAGCTAGGGGTGAAGCTGGAGGAGCTAGAGCGGGGCCCTGCTGCCCTGGATGCGGGAGCACCGAGCTGGGGTCCTGCCGGGCTAAGCCAGAGCGGACGGAAGCATGGGGTCGTATCACGATCGCTAGCTAGGGGCAGAGCCGGAGGAGCTAAAGCGGGGCCCTATTGCCCTGGACGGGAGCGCCGAGCTGGGGTCTCGCCAGGCTGAGCCTGAGCGGGTGAAAGCATGGGGTCTTGCCACGGTCATGAGCTAGGGGCAGAGTCGAGGAGCTGGAGCAAGGCCCTGCTGCCCTGGATGCGGGAGCGCCGAGCTGGGGTCCTGCCGGGCTAAGCCGGAGCGGGTGGAGGCGAGGTCGACTGGTGCAGGGTCATGCCCACGGGCTTGGGCCTAGCACGGGCTGACCTGGGTGCGGTCTTGCTGTAGACATGACCTTGGCATCGAACTTGGGCTAGATCAAGCGGAGCCGGGGTTGATGTGTGGGCTTGCCGCGCTGGATGGCGGCGGACTAGCTGGGCATGCATGGGGGAGCTCCTGTGGGCTTGCATGGGCGTGCGTCGACGTGCCTGGCTGGGGCGAGTGGAGCTAGGGAGCTTCTTGGACCAAAGCAGGCTACCTCGCATGCCTGGCCGGGCCCCATGCATGCCTGAAGCGGGCTGGCCGAGCTGCCGACCTGGTCGAGGTGCCATAAGGGCTGATATCTTCAAGTGGACCCGCCGTTGTGTCAGGGCCGAATGGGTTGGTTGCTACTGTAACAGGTTTAATTGGATTTATTCTGGCTTCAATTTGAGTGTCAAATCAATTTCATTTGGACCATGAGTCAGAGTCTAGTTAGACTGGGACTCTCTCTTCCTATCTCTCCCTCTCTCTCTCGTCTTCTTCACATGTCAACCTTGTGGGGCCCAAGCATTTGGGTGACAAAGATAGATGGCGTGAATACTACTAGATGGGGCTAATCCATTTTGGCATGGAAGAATATGAGGAGTCCTTCTCATTCACTCCTCTTAATTTTGATTTGGAAACTTCCACTGAATTCATGTTGGCATGAAAAACCAAGAGGGCACTAATCCTATTTTGGCATGGAGAACTGGAGAAGTGTTTGTGTGACAAAATAAGAGGCGCAAAAGTGTTTTGGCAGGAGATAATAAGAGAGGGAAAAGTCCTTCTATTTTACTCCATTCTAGCTAGTTTAGTTTGGACTCTACCCTTTGGGTTTTGGATTAGATTGTACTCTGGTCTTTTGCCTTCAAGGGGTAGAACTAATCTATAAAAGGAGGAGAGGGGGTGGGCATCCAAGATTAATTTTCTTTTTGGGCGTGTGAGGTGCTTCTTCCTTGTGAGGCGCAGAGATTCTCTCTCTTCCTTGTGTGAGGTTTGAGTCTTTCTCTTCAAGAGTGTTGAGAGGTCTTCTACATAAGAGGGAGAAGAAAGTAAGAGGTCCAAAGGTCTTGCATAATCTGATTTGCAAGATAGAAGCCAGAAGCCGGTCCAATTGCAGATCGGCAGAGTTTTTAAAGTGGCTAATTTGTTGAAAGAGGAGAGGGCTGCAAGGATCTAGCAATCCGGTACCTTCTATGACTCGGTTACGAGAGCTCTATATGGATACCAGCAGAGGTCGGGTGTTTGCACGGCTCTAGTAGAATCCTGGTTTCAAGAGCGGATCAGCACGTTTTTCAGAGCAGGCCAAGATAACAATCCAGGTAAGTTTTTTGTCCAAATAATTTTATTTTCAGATCTAATATTTTTCTCATATATTACAGCATGTTAGAAATTTATGATGAATAAATTAGATTTATTTATAAATTGCATCATTAGATATAAAATAATTTTATATCTACTTTCACTGCGTCAGGCTTTTAATGCCTGATCAATTGTAATATACTGTTCCTGGAAGAATTCCAATAGTGGTGTCAGAGCCACGGTTCTCCTTTCTTTAACATGCATGCATGAGAATCAGATCTGAAAAATATTTAGATCAGATAGATAGATTATGATTGTATCAAATATATGTTGAATATGAGATTGTTCTAGCATAGAATTGTTATGTTTTAAAAATTATTTTCAAAATTAAAATCATAATTTTTAGATCTGAAATTAAATATTATAATCTGAAAATTAATTGATCAAAGGTTGCACAAAGTGATTATAAGGTTGTCCTGCTATAGGGTTTACCCCCTATAGTGCAAAGGTTGTCCACTTTGATGTATACCTGGTTTTGAAAAATGGTTTTCAAAAGAATTTTGATCGATCTATGATTACATATGTAATGTGTTCTAAAGCATGTATTAGATCTATTTAATTAGATTAGATATAGTTTAATTATATGATCTAACATGTTGATGTATGTGATGCACCAAATTAGGGTTTAGATCTTAAATGTCATTCATGATCATAATCCATTATATCATGCACTTGAACCTATTTTAAAATTGATTTGATCTGAAAATCAAATTAGGTGCACGAGGGTTTGGGTTGAACAAATTAGGTCTAGTCACCTTAAAATTATTTTCAGATGATGTCTGGTCAGATCGATTCATTTGATTGTATGTAAATCGATAAGTTAAGACCTAATTTGGATTAGTGATGAGCCTAGATCATTAGATGACCTAATCGAATCTTGTCAATCGATTTCTAAGGAAGGTTTCGATCATGGTTTGCTAATTGGGGCTAACTCTTTCTCAACCAACTAGTTTGGCAGAAAGAGAGTATATTGGTAGAACCCTTTCATGTATCAAACTAACCTGGCCAATTTGGTTGATTAAGTTTTTAAAAGGGTCACTTTTAATTTGAGTTCACCCATGCTAGTTATTTTAAGTCAGACATGAGAATGTGCTGACTTAATGTGATTGGTCGACATGATTTGGCTGATCAATTTAGAAGTGACCAGAATCTAAGCTCCCCATAAATATTAAGTCTTAGGTCTTCCATCATCGTAGGTGTGCGGGTGTCCTACTGGTGTTGATTATTCTCGGTTGGTTATAGTGTCTAGTTGCATCGGGAAGACACAACCAATTAAGCATGAGATGTTGCTAGGCACTGATGGGGTTGGGCTCAATAAACGGGCACGTTGAGGGACTCAATGATGGCTTTGTCTAGCAGGAATGGTGGGTCTGACTTAACTAATGATTGGACCAATAAACGGGCATGTTGAGGTTCCATGATTTAGAGACCAAGATGCAACAACTTGTATTGGATACATTGGACAAGAGTTGGACACTTATTGGTATAGCGTTTTACCAATAATCGGGCATGGTGAGGTGCCGCACATCAATGGGACTGTAGCACCCACTAGAAACCTAGAGTCATAGGATTTCCGCATCTCCACGGGGAGTATGAGAGATCCGAGAAAATAGTAGAAGTTCTAAAATTATTTTTTAAAGATCCTAGAATAATTTTTATAATTATGTATAAAGCATCTAATTTCAATTAACTATGTCTGCTTCAAATCCTTTACTTAGCCTATATTCTAGAGACAAATCGACTTATAGGCCTTAATTTCAAAGATTGGTTGAGAAACATCAAAATTATTTTAAGTTCTGAGAAGTTGGGATATGTGCTTGATCAGGACCCCTTGTCTTACCTGACCATCCAAATGCTCGTCAAACGACTGCATATGAAAAATGGATGGAAGATGATAATAAGGTTAAGGTTACATGTTGGCCTCAATGTCAAATGAATTGTAGAGTCAACATGAGGATATGCCAACTGCTAAATCGATTCTGATTCACCTACAAGAGTTATATGGTGAACAAAGTCGGATTGCATGCTTCGAGGTGTCGAAAAGGCTTTACAACAACAAGATGCAGAAGGGTAGTCCATCCATGATCATTGTTTATCAATAATCAAGGACATAGAACAGCTTGAGAAGCTGGACATTCCTATTCACAAGGAGCTTCAGGTGGATTTGATCCTCCAGTCCTTGACTAGTTCATATACTCAATTTATTATGAACTATAATATGAACAAGTTGAATTACACCTTACTTGAATTATTGAATATGTTGGTAAGCAATGAGGGACCCTAAAGAGTTCAAGGGGTTCTGTTTCTCTGTGGAGTAGTCTTCCTTCAAAAGAAAGTCTACATGGAAGAAGAAGAAACTTGCAAAGAAGCAAAAGAAGGAAAACAAATAAAAGAAGGACACTCCTAAGAAAGCCAAGGTCAGCGAAAAAAAATGTTTCCACTATAATACAGATAGCCACTGGAAAAGTAATTGTCCTCTCTACCTGGAAAGCTTAAAGAAATAGATGGAGGATACACCTTCTAAAGGTAAGTCCATACTCGTTAACCTAACAGTTTCATCTACTTCCAGTTGGATTTTAGACTCTGGCTTTAGTGCTCATATATGCATTTCAATATAGGGCCTAGAAAGAAGTAGAATGCTGAGAGAAGGTGAGATGGTCCAACGTGTCAAAAATGGAGCAAAAGTTACTGCACAAGCCGTTGGATCATATTCTCTAGTGTTACCTTTAAGGTTTAGATTAGTACCTGGTGACTGTTATTTTGTGCCTCGATCTAGTAGAAATTTGATTTCCGTCTCTGTACTAGCACAGGACGGATTTGAATTTACATTCAATAAAGACTTTTATAGTATTTATTTGAGAAATAAATTTGTTGCAAAAGCTATTTTAATTGACAGTTTCTATCATTTGCATGTCGATGTATCTTTGAATATTAATGAGAATATTAAAATGAATGCCATAGGATATAAATGTGCTAGAGATGACCAAATGATAAATATATGTGGCATCTAAAGCTCGATCATATAGGTGAAAACAGAATTAACAAACTGGAAAGGAATGGGATCCTAGATTTAGTTAATTCTGAATCATGCCCGCCTTGTGAGTTATGTCTTCAAGGAAAAATGATCAAATTACCCTTTGTAGAACATGAGAAAAGGGCTACAGAATTACTTGCATACACACTGATGTGTGTGGTCCATTTGATATGCAATCTAGAGGTGGTTTTTACTACTTCATAACCTTTACTGATGATTGTTCATGAAGAGAACCTCTTCTTGGCTCTTTGGATCTGATCATTTGAAGGTGTTTCAACCTAGTAGGAATGGTTTCCTAGCCATGAGGTCCATTTTATATACTTTGAATGTGATATGCATGCGGGTGTTTAATTTTTGATTAAATAGTCTCTTGCTTGGAAGAAGATTGTCTCTCTTATGCTTAATTTTCATGCTTTAAATTCATTATTTATCTTGGGTAGCTAGTCTTTTAAAGCACATCATCATCCATGCATTTCATCCATCCCCACATCTTGCATCAATTTTTTGGTATCAGAGCTTTAGGTTCTACTAGGTCAAGTTGCTGAAATTTCTGCTCTAGTATCAGTCCGAGTTTTCCATGAATTTTAGTAATTTTTTATGTTGCAAAAAAAATCCAAAATTTTCTACATCTTAGGACCTTAGGATTTGAGATATAAATTATTTTTAAAAAAAATTAGAATTTTTGTAGTTTAAAATTCATCATCTCACTTTGCTCCTTTAGTTAGCTAGTATTTGCATCAATTCTAGTTTCATGCCATTTAGTTGTTCCATTAAATTTTAAAAAAAATTATTTTTTTTTTCTAAAGTTTAGATTTGAATCTGAGATCTCCACTTACAAAAATCTGAATTCTAAAATTTTGTGAGTTTAAATTTCAAATTTTGAGTGTTTTATGGTTAAAGGTTTATTAGCTAGAAGTTTCTTGTAACAACTTTTACAACAAGCTTTCAACAATGAATTTTCTAACCAAAGTTCAAGAATTAAAATTCAGAATTTGAAATATGAAATCTTAACTCCGAGATCTAATAATTCTAATTTAAATATCAATTTTTTTAAATTTTAAAATATAAATTTTGAATTTTCAAAACTAGTTAGTTGGAAGTTTGTTACTTGCTGAAAATTATTTTTCTTTTAACAACTTCTACTTCCAAAAAAACTAATTTTCCAACTATAATTCAAAATTTAAAATTTAAAATTTGATTTTTTTAATTTAGTCTTTTAGATCTGCAATTTTCAATTTAAATTTTGAAATTTAAAATTTTGAAATTTGGACATTAAATCATATGATTGTGTTAATCTAGTTGTGGTGCTAACTAGTTGGTGAATTGTTTGTGCACCCATTTCTAAATCCATTTAAGGGCATTCTACATAACATAAGAGAAGGAGATCATTATCTTTTCTTGGCCCAAAACAATCACCCACATTTGCATTGACCTAAGCCATAATTAAAATCAAGTAGGAACATAAAACTAGGGACACCCACAAGTCAAGTTTAAGTGCAAGATGAGGCAAAGTATTATTTAAGTTTGTACTTACTCCATGAAATTGGTGTCTAGGTTCAATGGCAAATGCCTTAAGTGGACTTGCAGCTTCTAATTAGGACCTTGTGAAAGTGGGAGCCTCCTGCAATCCCACCTCTTACCTGGCCAATGGAAAGGATAATTGCATCCTTAACTAATTCCTAGTCAATTTCTATATTTTGAACTTCTAGGATTAGGAGCCCTAGAAGTTAGGTTTGTACTGCTTGTCCAATTGATCTGAAGCCCTATACCAATAGTCCTACACTCAGTCTAGTTTATCCATAAAACCCAATCTTGAAATGTTGTTAAGGACTATGACTGAAAAGTTTGATACTATAACTGAGCAATTAGTGCAAATGAACAAAGGGTTAGGTCAAGTGAAGAATCGAATTGGGACCCTTGAAGAGACCCGAATGATCCCCATCGAACCTAAGTCACTTAGGCCAATTCCTCAAGGTCCAAGAGTCCTTCATCGTGAATTCACTCCTGAGTACAATCCAAGATGACTTCACCATGACTTCATAGAAGAAGCCCATAGGATCCATGCTGAGCCTGAGTTACCTAGGCCAATTCCCCGCGCCCATCATCATAACTTTACCCCTGAATACACTCCTAGGCGACCTCACCAAGACTTTTTAATCAGGATGAAAGAGTCCTTAGGAGCATTCAGCCTTATGCACCCACATTTGATGAAAATCTAGATCCTAAGGTGTACATCGATTGGGAGAAAAGAATGGATCAATACTTTGAGTGGGATGAGTGTTGGGAATTGTGTCCCAAAGCCAATCGCCTGGGTTGTAGGCGGTTAAGCTCAATATTGTACTCTTTCTTTGAATTAATAAAATATTATTTTTGGCAGCTCATCACATATTATATTTCCCTGAAATGAACTCTTTTCATGTGATGAAGTCCTTAGGACTACACTGACTTCGATACAGAGAGGACGTATCGAGTGGTCCTTAAATCTTGTTCACAACCAAAGGATATATTATAATGGATGGCAATATATCAAGTATAGGTTATTGTAGTTCACATCATTTGGTTATCCTCTTGACCAAATGAGTGTGGTGACACTGATGTGATCTACAAGTGGGATATGTGATATCTCATTGAACGTGACTCCGTGCAGCCCCTTTCTGCCAAAGGGATACTCACGATTGGATATGGGTATATGTGTCCCTCTGACCTGAGGTCATCACGGTAGCTTGCAAGCAACTCCCTGTCTTTGGTGCCGGGCTACCCGGATTTTTAATCCGGTGATGGAAGGTTTCTGGGTACAGGCAAGTACTTGTGGGGCAGTGATGAACCAAGATGGAATTGACCTGTCCAAACAGTTTGGATTGAATGTCTTGCAGTATCTCAATTTAGCAAATCCTCGGCCGGGGTAGTCCTAGTGAAGAGTCACTGGACTTGCGAGATGAGACATGTAGTCGACTGACTCTGTCTAGGTTGGCAGCCAAATCTCAGTCGTCCTGAGCATTAGAGGTCAAAGGGATGAGTTATACAGTAACCATATGCCAGAGGTTTGATAGTTTGCTCCCGCATCTTCGACCTATCCGGATGTCGGGACCCATTGCTAGATGGTTTTCTGTGCTGGTACTAGAATTGTTCTAGTGCTACCGCTTAGGTTCGAACCTATGAGGTCACACGCCACAAAGGATTACTCTCTGATCCGGATACCGATTACGATTGGGAATCATCTCGGTTTTATGGTCACAGTATTTTTGAGCACTCTTTTCCCCGTCCTGCCGTTATCTATGTCAACCAGAAATTGTTCCGGGCTGACCAGGACTGCACCAGGATTTTTCTGAATTAGTTTTGAACTGATTCGGAGTTCGTTTTGGCCTCCAATTGGTTGTGAACCAATTTTAATCCTTTGAACCAATTTTTTGGGCTTGAACCAATTAAATTGAATTGAACCCCTTTTAATTGGACCGGTTATTTGAACCAAGGGATTGGACCATTTTTGCTTGGACCGGTTTTGAACCGGTGTTCTTTTTTACCGTGTAAATGTTTTACACATTGAAACCCAAGCGTTGGAAGCCCAAACGATCGAAGGTTTGACGCTGGGCGGGCGTCCTTTCTTCTCCCTCCACCGGCTATGTTTTAACCTTGTTTAATGGCTGATTTATTTGGAAAAATGCAGCAGGCTGCCTCTTCCTCTCCCAGTATCTCCGTCTTCCTCCATTGCTGCCTTTAAATACCACTGCAGTCCCCTTGTTCATGGTGATATAAAAAAATCTGGGCGCTGAATTTTTCTGCAAGGCTGAAAACACTGAGATTGTTCTTCCCTTTGAGAGCTTCCATCTTCCATTCCACCGGTGACTTAGAGGCCTGATTTTGGTGAGAGATTGGGAGAGAAAAGGTCCTTGATTCCCTTCTTGGTTAGTGCTCAATCCATGGAAGAATTTTGGTTTTGGAGAAAACCAATTTCAGAACAGAGTGTTCTGCCTTCTTCCACCCTCCCACCATTCCAACGTTTCTGGCGACTAGCATCATGCGAGAGACTAGATCAGAGGAGCCCCAGGCGTGTCTACCCTCTAGAGGGTGTTCGCTTGAGCATCTAGGAGCCGGATCAACCTTAGTTGCTGCTATTTTCTTGTGTTCTGTTTTTGGTTTTTGGAGAAATTTTTGTTTAGAATTTCTTGGGTGAACGGACTTCAATCGATTGGAAGATCGGTGCAAATCCCTCTCCTTTGAAGCAAGAAGATCTCTTGCTGTTGGTGAAGGAGAAGAGACCAAGAGATTGGCCGTTTGATTTGGGTTTGCTGCAACTTTTGGAGAAGAAGAACAGAGCATCCCAAAGGCTGCTGGAAGAAGACAATAGGAATAAACTTATTCCTGTTATCCCAGCTATTCCAGTAGATATTCCAGAGTTATTCTAGGCAGAATAAAGGTACGGAAAATTATTTTTTTTAATCATGTATAAATAGATTTATTTGTTTAATTTTTGCAAATATGTTTATATCATGATACATGCCTTCATGCAACTAGAATAGATTAGTTTCTGGGTGGAGCAGTTTTCCGTTGCACGGATTTTTAAAAAAGTTTTAAAATCCATTCTACTCCCGCAACTGTTTGCATGCCTAGTGTAGGATCATGTCAAACCACCTGCAACGTTTTCTTACAATGAGATGTCGAAAGAAAGGAAGTTTAAATTTGCCAAACCTAAGTTAATCCGACATGCTAGGCTATATTGGGGAGATGTTGAACTATATTTTCGAAAAGGAGAAATGTCCATAGTTACCTAGGGAGCCATGAAGAGTAAACTTAGGGAGAAATACCAAGGCAGATCCTATGAGCAAAGACTGTTAGACCAATGGCAAAGATTGTATCAAGGAAAAAAAACTATGTCTGAATACATTGCCAAATTTAATGAGTTTGTCAGGAGATGTAACATAGGCGAATCTGAGGCATGACCATATCTAGATTTCGAGCTGGCCTATGCGGAGGAAATCTAGTGGAAATTATTTCAATGGGAAGTTCATGACCTAGAAGAAGCTTATCAAATAGCTAGAAAATTTGAGACATTTCAGAGAGAACTCATGAACAGTCGACCTAAGTCTAACAGGATTAGAACCTCTGGACATTGACCAAGTTCTAGTTAGATTCCTTCAAACCAACCGACTCCTACTAAACCCATTGAAGAGCAAAGGTAAAAATATATGAAGCCGAACCGAGTTCAATAAATGAGTATAAAGAAGATGAAGAAGAAATTGAACCCACTGAAGAATTAGAGAAAGAAGTTCCTGAACCTATTAAAGAGAAGAAGTGGATGAAACAGGGTCAAAATCTTGTTTAATTGGAGAATTAGAGGAAGAATCATTTGAACCCATTCAAGAATATAAGGAAGGAGTAAATGAAGTAGGATCAAAACCTTGTTTAATTACCAATATAGAGAGTTAAAGAAAGAAGTTCCTGAACTCATGAAAGAATCTGAAGAAGAAGAAGTAGGATCAAAAGATTGTTCAATCACCAATATAGAAGAGGAAATTGATATAAGCTCGACCCCACCTAAGGACAATATCATAAGAGGGTCTAGTAACCTAAAAGAAGAGACACAGGACTTAAATTTGATCAATGCTAAGGGTTCACAACAAAAGATCATTGAAGGACCATCCCAAAAAAGGCAACCCCAAAAAGTTGTAGAATTTGGGAAGGATTTTCAATATGTATCCCTTGAAAACTTTCCTGATCATATTCCACCATTCTAGGACATCCAGCATACCATCGACCTGGTCCCAGTAATATTCAATAGTTATTTTTGGAAAACTTTATGGCACATGCTAGGGACCAAATTGAGATTTACAGCCACCTACATGAAGTTATGTATAAGAGTCTTGGAAGTCTATTAAGGGGAGAATATTAGAAGTTAGGAACTTTTTACCTACAATAAATCAGTCAATAATTCCACTAAGAATAAAGCCCATTTGACCTTATCCTTTTGTTATTTGTGTCATTTGAGTTTATCCATCTGTGAGTACTGAAGTCACAGGATTTGATAAATTGAAAGAGGAATACAAAAACTATCCCAACTTTGGTAGGATCTTTGAGTCTGTTCACCAAGGTCCATCTAGTTGAACACAATGATTATATTCTTCATGATAGATATCTTTTTAGATGAGACAAGTTGTGTATCCCCTGAACCTCTATCCAGGAATTCTTAATTTGGTAAATCCATGCAAGGGGACTTGCTGGCCATTTTGGTAGGAATAAAACTATTCTAGCTTTGGAAGACCAATTTTTTTGGCCAAGCCTTAAAAGAAATATGGCCCAAGTTGTAGCCCAGTGTCAAACATGTGCTGTTGCTAAAATACAAAAAATAAAATACTGGCCTATACACCCCTTTACCTATCCCTGACTGCCCTTGGCAAGACATCAATATGGATTTCATGCTAGGATTGCCAAAGACTATGCGTAGACATGATTCCATCTATGTTGTTGTTGATCGTTTTTCAAAGATGGCACATTTCTTACCCTATTCCCAGATCTTTGATGCTTCAAGAGTGGCCAAATTATTCTTTAATGAAGTGGTTAGGTTGCATGGTTTATCTAAGACCATTGTGTCTGATTGGGATGTCAAATTTACTAGCTATTTCTGGAAAACCCTATGGCATCTAATGGAAACTAAGTTGAACTTCTCTACCTCTTACTACTCCCAAACTGATGGCCAAATAGAGGTTGTAAATAGGAGTCTGAGGAATATGTTAAGATGTTTAGTGGGGGAAAATACTGGAAATTGGGACCTTTTGCTGTCTCGCATAGAATTTGCTTATAATAGCTCAATTAACAGGTCCACTAGAAAAAGTCCCTTTGAGATTGTTCATGGGTACAAACTACGAAAGCCAATAGATCTTATCCCCATACCCATGCATGCACAAATCTCAGAGTCTGCCGAATCATATGCACAGCATCTTAGGGATTTGCACAAAGACATTAGCAAGAAAACCCATTTGAGCAATGAAACTTATAAGCATATGATTAACTCCCATAAGAGAGCCAAAAAATTTCAAGAAGGAGACTATGTCATGATTAGGCTCAAACTTGAAGAATAATTTCCACCAAGAACTATGAAAAATTACATGCCCGTGGTGCAGGTCCTTTCAAGATAATAAAGAAGATTTGACCCAATGCTTATGTACTAGATTTACCATCCAACTTTGGTATCAGTTCCACTTTCAATATTTCAGATCTAATAAAGTACAAGGAATCAATAATGATACCCAATGAGCCATTCGGGCTTGATTCTATCTTTGAGAGTGATCCAACCCTTGAGTGTCCACTAGCCATATTTTCAAAGCGACGAGATAGGATTAAGCGAATCTTAGATGATAAAACTATCACTACCTGAAACAAGGACTATCAATACTACTTGGTTCATTGGCAAGGGCATCTTGATCTGAAGACTCATGGATTACTCGAGAGGACCTACAAAGAATCGACCCCGACCTACTAGACTATTATCAAAGTCAAATTGATTCCAACTTGACAGGTTCGAGCTCTTTCCACCCTGGGAGAACTAATGGGGACATTAATAAGAAGGAAAAATTTCAAACTAATTCTCTTTGGTTTTATAGCTAATAGAATCTACTTAAATCCAATAAAGGTCATGGGATGAAGCCCAATCACAAAGCCCATGAGCCGACTCCACCATCCTCATGAGTCGACTCAACCTTTTTTGAAGCACAAGCTGACTCCACCATCCTCTTGGGCCAAGTCAACCCAATTCAAGCATGCCACTTGGACACCTCATGGATGCCACCTCTTCACCTTCACATGAAGACTACTTCCCCTTCACATGGAGGATACTACATCAAGCATCTTTGGGAGAGACATGGAGGACACCTCACCAAGTGATTTGTAGGGAGCATATAACAACTTTCCAATCCCCCAACAAATCTCCAACCAACTTGACATGTGGGATGCCACATCACATGCCACCAAACGACCCACATCAGCAAGAAGAAACCATGTTATTGCCACCTAGGTGCCACATGTCAAGTTGTTACAACTTTCTACCTATAAGTTGTTACAAACAACTTCTAGTTACAACCATGTAACCAAAGTTGTTAGATCTAACTAGGAGTAGTTAGCTTAACCTAACCCTCTCCCCCTCTCTCTCCTTGGCCGACTCCTATGGTTCGAAGGTCTATAAATAGGGCTCCAAGCCCTCTCTTGTAAGCATACTATACTATGATATATTTTGAGAATTGAATGAAAGGTTTCCTTCTTGTGTTCTCTTGTGTGGAGTGAGTGAGATCTCTTTGGTTTGAAGGTTTGAAGCCTTGTTTGAGAAGAGGGTTGGATGCCCTTGGGTTTGTGTTTGAAGGGTGGGATGCCCTTATGATGAGTGGAGGGTGGGATGCCCTTTGATTAATCCAAGTTCAAGCTCCTTGGTTCCAAGCCGCCAACCACTATTCCTTCTCCTTCTTTCCTTTGTTTCAATTCCATCCTTAATTCCTCTTCCACGCCTAATGTTGTGTTTTGTTGCAGGTTCTCTCAGGGTTTCCAAGTCAAGGATGAAGGTCTCCATGCCATGGATCAAGGCCAAAGTAAGTCCTAAAGTAGGGAGTGCTAGTCTTAGGATTTAGGCCTCAATCTTTGAGTGTTGAGAGCTTCCTTTCCACCAAATATTTTAGCCATCATTGTTGGTAAGAGAACCTCTTCTTGGCTCTTTGGATCTAATTATTTGATGGTGTTTTGCCTAGTAGGAATGGTTTTCTAGCCATGAGATCCATCTTATATTACTTTGAATGTGATATGCATGCGGGTGTTTAATTTTTGATTAACTAGTCTCTTGCTAGGAAGAAGATTGTCTCTCTTATGCTTAATTTTCATGCTTTAAATTCATTGTTCATCTTGGGTAGCTAGTCTTTTAAAGCACACCATCATCCATGCATTTCATCCATCCCCACGTCCCACATCACTATGTGGGCAATAAAAAAATTAAACATGGACTTGGACATAGCCGGAAACTATAGGAAGCTTCAGATTAATGAATTATAATAACTTAAAAATGAAGCTTACGAGAATGCTAAGGTGTACAAGGAAACAATAAAAGTATTTCACGATCAAGCAATTCTTAGAAAATCTTTTACTCTTGGATAAAAAGCTTTATTATATAATTTGAGTTTTCATCTTTTTCTTAGAAAGCTTAGGTCTAGATGGACAGGACCTTTCTTAGTTAAAGAAGTCTTCTCATATGGGGCTGTAGAAATTGAAAACCTAAGCAATGGTATTATTTTCAAAGTTAATGGTCAACGATTAAAACCATTCTTAGAACAACTATCCACAGAATCTATGGAGGAAGCCATGGTTCTCTATGAACCAACATATCTTGGTTAGCCTTCTGTCAATTTTTAGTTTGGCTAAGACCTTAAACTTAGCACTCCTGGGAGGCAACCCAGCTCCTTTCTTTCTAATTATTTTCTTTTTAACATGACAGATTTATCAGATCCTAACTCAAATGAGCTCCATTGGCTAAGTTATGGGGAGAGCTCAATAAAATTCTTCATCAGGTGTCTTTGTTCTTTTTATACTATATCATGCTTACATTTAAAAACTATTTTTATTCATGGGAGAATAATAAGCAGAATAAGTATATATTTGGAGCTACCTTCACATTCTTATTCTTATATTTGTCTTGGACTTAGAAAAAATCACATACTTTTGATAATTAATTGATTGAATAGTCTAGATAATTTTTGAAATATTGAAGGGCAAAATATTGATAAACTCAAGTAAAAAGGGAAAGTAAGAATGAAATCAATTTCTGGATAATTCTAACCCTCCTATTTGCATCAAAGAAGAATCTACTTCTTGGATGTGTGTGGGTGTAAATGCAAAATTTCTTTTATTGGTTTAAAAAAAGAGAATGAGATAATAAAAACAAGTCCTAAACATTGTTCCACCGAGTAACTGGGCCTCTTCACCTAAGTAAGCATTGATTCTCACATCAAAAAGTGGAGATGTAAAAAAACTTTGCTATACAGCCAGTTTTGATTTGTAGCCTTTTGACTCGAGCTAGTAAGCCCAAGGGGTGTTCTATACCTAGTTCCCTAAGGCCAACTGGTTTGGGAGACATTGATCAAAAACTTATTACAAGGGTTAGATAGAAATCTTAAGAGATCAAGGCATTACACGGTTAGTATTTTAAAAAAAATAAAAATAAAAATAAATAAAGGAAAGAAGTGTATAACGATAAGAGGAACATACTTGCACTAAAACAATATCTCATCACTCCATGGGAGTAGAAGATTTAGAAATAATAATAGGAGTTGGTCAAGAATTATCTAAAAAAATGAGGAGTTTGCACTTAACCAATTTACTAAAAGCTATTAATATCCCAATGACTTATTTCATCTATTATCTAATAGAAAATCTTCTATTTATAAAAGGGTATGAGAACAACCTAAGTCCGAGTAAATTTGTATATGGTATTAAGAGTTTTTGGTAGCCTCCTCAATTATTTTCTAATAAGCAATTCATGAACTATCTTTTATTCTTACTCGAGGATGAGTAAGATTCAAGTTGGGGGGTGTGATAAGTGCACAAATACTAGCCATAGAGAATTAATTTATAGATAAAATAATCTTTATTTAATTAAAATTGATACTTTTATATAGTAAAGAACCATGGCAATACGAAGAGTTTGATTTTTGGGATCCAATGGTGTGAACGGTACTCAAATCCAACTTGAAATGAGATTGGAAGTGAATTTTAAAGTAATTATTATAAAGTAGCATGAATTCTAGAGCAACCGGTCCACCATGGACCGGTTGCTTGGTTTATAAAGTGGCCAATGGACCACAGGAAGCTATGGTTGATGGTCGATGGTATAGAACTGTGGACCATCGAGTGTTTTTGCCCAAACCGATGCTGGAGAAGCCTTTCTGCACCAATCCACTACCGCTCATGGTCGAAAGTAATGCCAGAGAAGCCTTTCATGGCCAGAAAAACCCATTTTTGTTGTCCAAGCCACCTTCCAAATTGTCGTGCCCCATTTTCACCATTCAACCACCATCCAAGCGGCCGAGACCAACTAAGAAGCTTCTTGTGGCTCAAATCAATGCCGAAGAAGCTTTCAACCACCATCCTAGCCACTCTCCAAGCTCCTACTCCTCCGATCCATCGATTTTTCCTCTACCATTATTGTTGGCCCAAGACTCGGCCTTCTTTCGTGAGATGCTGCCAATTGGTCTCTACCATGTCTATCGCTTGTCGAGCCAAGATCCCATCGTTCGCCACCATGATAGTTTCCCATCACCGGTCTTTGCCATGTCTGCTATCCTTCCTTGCTAACCACCTTGCTGCTTGTTTCTTCTCCAAGTCTAATTCCCATGTTGATGATAGTGAATGCAATAGCCTTCCCCAAACCACCATAAAACCTAAGCACCGATCAAGCCACCATTGGTTGCCGGAGAAGATACCCATGCCATCATTCAACCGCTTCGTCCTTCATCATCAATGTTGCCATTATGTTGAGAAGAGGATGGACCAAGACACATCTATCGGGATTAAGGATGTCCAAATAAGAAAGGCAGAAGCTCAATCATCGGAGTTTAATTTTTGAAATAACATATGGGAAACATAATATGGGTGTGATGGTTAGGCGGGTGTGGGGATGAGGATAAGGAACCGGAAGTTGTCAAGGTGGATAGCAATGGAAACCAATGCAGTTCCCATATGGGCCCGATGCATTTCTTTCTGTCTATAAAAAAATATCAACTCTTCACTCCCGGGGCATTCCTCGAACCATTCCTGGATCCACTCCTTGATGGGTTTCATAAGGGTCATCTTGCATGTATGAACATTAGATTTCAAAATTTTGCATATATAAAAAAACCCTTATCGGCTAGAAATCCTAATCCCAGGATCCCCTCATTCATGTACAACTAATAAGTCACTAATAAGGTTTATGAAGAATACCTGGAATGTTGTTTTCCACTCCTTTCCACTAGGCTCACAAGTGCAAGCCCTCCAACGGTGATCGACATAGGAATTGACCCAAAGAAGAACTCCTACTTCAGTTGCTTGCTTGACTAGGACTCTTCTTGATAGCCTTCTAGACTTTCACCTTTGTAGGACACCCTACCCTCTTGTAGGGCACTCTGTGATAGAAAAGTACCATAAGAGCTAATCATTATGAGGGCCTTTTTGTAAACTTTCAGCTCATGTATGACATACTTTCATGTTAAAAAAGGCATCTGATTCATCATATACTGCTGTGTCATGTTTTTATTGATTATGATGAATCCCATAGAGTAGGGCAATGGAATGAGGGTTATGATGGAGTTTATAATAGTGAGACCTAATTTTCTATAAACCATAATCTAGAATATTCCTAGTCATTGGACCATCGATTCGGGGATCGACGAATCCGGTAAGACTAGCTTATCCTATGTATGCTCAGTTGATGAGGGTGGTTAGTCTCACAGCCACTTGTGTAGAGACACTAATATAAGGATAAGGGTGCTCATTAGTTTATGAGTACACTGAACTGATCCGCACCAGGACTATCTTATGGAAGTCTTACTCCTTGTCAAAAGATAGGTCCCAGAGTAGAAGTTGTGCATGTGATCTTCAGACCTGAGGTCACCATGGTTCCTTTGCACACTAAGCCATACTTTGGATCATACTCATTCATGGCATTGCGACATGTATGGGGTGTTCTGGGTATGGTGGAAGGTGTACGAAAGATGTGAGTGGACCAACAAGGAATTGATCAATCCGGGTAGGAGGATATGTTATCCCGTGTAATCTCTTCGATGAGTGACTCAAGGAATCTTTGCATAGTGGGATGAGATTAGAAGTGGCTTCTAATCAGTCATCAACTAAGACATCATGATCGAGCTGAGATTCGATATGATTAAGTGTTAGGGTTTGATATTTTTCCATACCCATCCTTAATTAGGATAATGGGAGATCAAAAGATTGAATTGCATGGTAACTTACTACTGAAGGGTATTTTGGTAATTTCAATCAAATTCTTCATCTTCCAGGTAAGCATGACATGTTGCTGGTTGTCAATCTTGTCTTGTGGATTTTCATGAACTAATTGGATTGGTTTCATGAGTCAATTTGATGTATGATTCGAATTGGACAATAAGGTGAGCCGATTTGACCTAATTAGGTCAATCGGGTTCGATCAGATCGAATCGGTTCAAACCTAAACCTACTGCTAGCTAGATGTGAAACCCAATGGGTCACACACAATAGAGAGTTGTTCAAGAAAGTCACTCATGGTTTAATTAGGGTCATGGGATCCTAATTAGTTAGCCAGATTGCATACTAGCATATATAGGCTAACCCAATTCCTAACCTAATTGGATTGGGTCCGGTTGCTTGCTAATTAGGCTAACATAATTAAGAAAAACCTAAATTAGGTTGAGTCCTAAGTGAGGATAGCCAAACTAGAGCTTGATCTTATTTTATTTTGATATTTTGGATGTCTTATTGAAGAGTCCATTTGAGTTGGGGCTCTAGATGCCAAAATGATACGTTGGCATTCAAAGAGGCCTAGAAGAGTCTATAGTCCTCTGATATGAAAAATATTTATATGGATGGAAAGAGGACTTAATGCTATTTCTTTTGACACCCATATTGTATATGCTTTGACTAGTCAAAGGTTGCATGGGGTGTGGATAAAGTTGACCATGAGATTCTTGGTGCCTCTTGGCATGCGCGGGAGATGAAGGTGCACACTAAAGGACAAAAGTCCTTAGCAGATGAAACACTGGAGTGTTTCATTTCAAGGGGGTGCCTTCTCATCTTACCCCATGCCTCTTGGACATGTTTGACCGGTCAAGGCCTTTTGAAAGGGCATGCAAAAGAGATGGAAGCAAAAGCACGCATGAAGAGACGCGTCTCTTCATGTGGAACGCGCCCTGAAGCAGAGTCCTTCTACTTTTAGGACTCTTCATATTCTCCAATTTTTGGAGATTGAAGAGGTGCCTCTTGGCTTCCCAAGGACCGGTACTTGCCATGTGGGAAGTCACAGATTGTCTAGGAAAATGGACGGATGCGAATATATCTTTTGGTGCATGAGGAGACATATTGGATATGATTTTTCAATCTTAAAAAATCATATGATAACCTGTTGGAGGACATATCACATGCCCCTTTTAAAACTATAAATAGAGGCGGTGATATGAGTTTCAAATCTTATTTTTCACTATAAAGATATTCTGAGTGTTCTTCCCCTTCTCTCTCCCTCCTTACTTTAGGACAAGACTTGTCTTATTAAGACGGTCTTTTCTACTAGGACAATGCTTAGTTTTAGGATATAAGCCTAAAGAGTCCTAGAGGAGGGTTGTCCTAAAACCAAAAGTGGTTTAGAACTATGTCCAGAGAGCCCTACAGTAGGACAGGGTGTCCTACAGTGATCAAAGGTTAAAAGGCTGACAAAAGAGTTCTGTTGAAGCAAACAACCCCGGTAGGGATTCTTCCTTTGTACCATTCTCATGTGGATCACCGTTGGAGGGCATGCACTTGTGAGCCTCATGGAAAGGATTGGATTTCAGTGATCCAGGTATGTATTCTAACTTCATTTATGTTTCGTTGATTGGTATTGCATAAGGGATTCTTGGAAATTAGGATTTTCTAGCCATATCAGGGTTTCATGCTTAGAATTTTATTTTGAAATTCACTTCTGCATGCTGCATGATTCCTGATACCTAGTAACTACTTTGGATTGGGTTAGTCACCATGGCTGTCCGGTCATAGGAGCCAAGTAGGGTTTAAAGGCCCTCTCCTCCCGTTCATGGGTCTCCTATGGCATGTAGGGGTGCCGTTATGGCCATATCCTATGAAAAAGTAAGGTGAAAGGTATTTTTATGTATCAATCATGCCTTCATTTGCATATTAGTTATAATATGCTTGTTTAACATAACATGTTATGTTATGATGTTATGTTATGATGATATGTTACATGTTTATATATGTTATAAGCATAGTAATCATGATAATTTAGAATGTATTTTTGAGACCATCAAAGCCCTCATAAAAATCATATTTAGTCATAGCAAAAAACTTAGTCATGATGCAAAACCGATTAGAATTTGATCAGCCAATTAGTGTCTAGGCAAGTGGTTCTGGGAAGGTAAAGGGAACGAGGTTTTTAATTGGTTCTGTTGACTGAACTTGCCAATCTAATTGGTGTCTAAGGAAAGCAACGGGGGGACCCCCTCACCCCTCCCACTTATCTGGCCAATTTGGTCATATCTAAATCTTAATTTGGTAATGCTAATTGGTTAAGTATATTATAATTTGCCTTCCTTTATGCTAAGCCAAATTTATGTCAAAACTATAGTAGGTTTGTTGTGTACACACAAGGCCTACTCTAGGAATTGATATAAGATTTGTCTTGGTGCACTTAGTGCTTTATAGCATGTTTGGATATGTTGCATTGTTGTGTACACACAAGGGCAACATTATTTAGTCATGGCTATATAGAAATGAAGGGTCCGACTAAACTAAGACATTATGGTTTGTTATGTACACACAAGGTCATAAGTGTCATAGAGGCAAAGATAATTGTTGAGAATTGCACGGGTTGCAATTGGAAAGGTTGTCCTACCCTCATGTATGTTTGTTGTGTACACACAAGGCACTCATGAGGAATAAGGATCTCAACCCCACTAAGAAAACTAGAAAGGTTTCTCGCTTACCATAGTTGAGGGTTATGGTATTTGAAGAAAATAGTGGGAGACATAATTAGAAAGAAAGTCCTTATCTAGTTATAGATGTCGTCTTGAGCGATATGCTAATATTGTTCTTAAGACATTCATTTTTTATGGCTTCAAATTTATCATTGCATGACATATTGGATGCCAACAAGTTAACCAGTTCAAACTATATGGACTAGTTGAGGAAGAAGGCTGATGGAGCCTGTTTCCATTACAACATTTTTGGGCATTGGAAGAAGGAATGCAAGACTTGTCTTGCAAATGTGAAGCTAGATGCAAGTGGTGCATCTTGGGATTTGTACATGATACAAACCAATTTATCATTGAGTGAATCTATTTCTAATTCATGGATATTGGATACCACATGTGGGTCACATATTTGTAAATCTTTACAAGGACTACACAGAATTAGAAATTTGAAGAAAGGTGACTTCAAATTATATGGGACAAGTGGAGAACCCATATATACTGAAGCTGTGGGCACCTATCTTCTGTTATTACCTTCGGGTAATATTATAAGGTTGGAAGAATGCTACTATATGCCAAATATTGTAAGAAACATTATTTCTATACCCTTGTTGTTACAACAAGGATATGAAATAAGTGTAAAGAGCAGTGGTTGCTCTATTCTTCATAATAATACAATATTTGGGTATGGTTGCTTTATGAATGGTCTTCTAACTTTAGTACTCAATGATGAAATACTTCTTGTAGATGACAAGAAGAGAAAAAGAGATAATGTCAATGTCACATATCTCTGGCATTGCTGGTTAGGTCATATCAGTGAGTCAAGAATAAAAAAGTTAGTCAAAGAGGATTACTTTAACCCTGATGATTTTCAATCATTAGGAACTCGTGAGTCTTGCCTCAAAGGAAAAATGACCAAGTCTCCATTCACTGGATATGGAGAAAGGGCAACTGAATTGTTAGGTCTTGTACATACTGATGTGTGTGGACCTATGTCAACTCAGGTCAGAGGATATTCTTATTTCATCACTTTTATTGATGATTTATCATTGTTCGGTTATGTATATCTTATGAAACACAAGTCCGAAGCCTTTGATAAGTTTAAAGAATATCGGAGTATGGTTGAAAAACAAACTGGACTTAGAATTAAAGCTCTTCGATCTAATCGAGGAGGAGAATACTTATGTAGTGAGTTCCTAAACCATCTAAAAGATAAAGGCATTATTTCTGAATGGATCCCTCATACACCCCAGTTAAATGGAGTGGCAGAAAGGAGAAATCGTACCTTATTGGACATGGTGAGGTCCATGATGAGCTTCACAGATCTTTCCATTTCCTTCTGGGGATATGCCTTGGAGACAGCTGCATACATATTAAACAGGATTCCATCTAAGTCAGTAAGTAGCAGTCCATTTGAGTTATGGAATGGTAAAAGACCAAGTCTTAAGTACTTAAAGATTTGGGGTTGCCATGCTTATGTCAAGAATAATTTTGGACATAAGTTAAGTGCTAGGACTGACAAGTATAAGTTTGTTGGTTATCCAAAAAAAGGTAAGGGATACCTCTTTTATAATTCTACTGAGCAAAAGATAATTGTTAGTAGGCATGCTACATTCTTGGAACAAGAGTTTATCCAAGAAGGATGTAGTGATTCTTCACTTGAGTTGTGTGAAGAACAAAACCAACAGACCGATGAGCCTTCAAGTGAAGTTCCTCAACCAGAGGTTCTTGTGGATTAAGAATAGTGATAATACACACCTCATCTCCGAAGGTCAGAGAGGGTGCGGGGAGCACCTCTCAGATATGGCTATCATTGGGGATGACAATGAAGCCAGTATCATACAGGATGATGATCCTGTGACCTATTTGGAAGCTGTCGAGAGTAGGGACTCCGACAAGTGGCTTGGTGCCATGAAATCTGAAATGGACTCTATTTATTCCAATCAGGTTTGGACCTTGGTAGATCCACCTGAAGGAATTAACCTGATAGGGTGTAAATAGGTCTTCAAGAAGAAGATTGGAGCAGATGGTCAAGTTGATACCTATAAGGCTAGGCTGGTAGCAAAAGGTTTTAGACAAAAACATAGTGTAGACTATGATGAAACCTTTTTTCTAGTAGCCATGCTCAAGTCCATTTAGATACTGCTTGCCATAGCAGCATACCATGATTATGAGAATTGGCAAATGGATGTAAAGACTGCTTTCCTCAATGGAAACCTTGAGGAAGAAGTCTATATGTCACAGCCAGAGGGGTTTGTCTCAAGTGGGAGACCAAACCAGGTATACAAATTAAAGAAGTCCATTTATGGACTTAAGCAAGCATCGAGGAGTTGGAACATCCATTTTGATGAACAATCAAAGGATTTGGTTTTATCAAAAATATAGATGAACCATGTGTGTACAAGAAGACAAGTGGGAGTACACTTATTTTCTTGGTTTTATATGTGGATGACATACTGATCATTGGGAATGATATCCCAATGTTACAGTCGGTTAAAACTTGGCTATCATCAAAGTTTTCCATGAAGGATTTGGGAGAAGCATCCTATATACTGGGTATAAGGATATATAGAGATAGATCCAAAAAGATGCTAGGCTTATCGCAATCCAGGTATATTAACTTAGTGTTAAAGAGATTCAACATGAATGGAAGTAAGAAAAGTTACTTACCTATAAGTCAAGACATACATCTCTCTAAGAAAATGTCTTCTAAGATATCAGAAGAAAGAGAGAGGATGGCTATGACTCCTTATGCTTCAGCTGTAGTATCGATAATGTATGCCATGTTATGTACCAGGCCTGATGTTGCTTATGCCTTGGGCATATGGAGCAGGTTTCAGGCAGATCCAGGGGAGGATCATTGGAAAGCTGTGAAAAATATTTTTAAGTACCTAAGAAGGACTAAAGATATTTTTCTAGTATATGCAGGATCTGAGTTGAAACTAGAAAGCTATATATATTCTAGTTTTCAATCAGATCCAGAGGATAGCAAATCCATATCAGGATATGTCTTCACCTTGAATGGTGGTGCAGTGAGTTGGAAAAGTACAAAGTAGCCAATAGTAGCTGACTCAATCACTGAGGCAGAGTACATAGCTACTAGCGAAGCCACAAAGGAAGATGTCTAGATGAAGAAATTCATCATGGAATTGGGCATGGTTCCTAATGTACAACAGCTTGTGCCATTATATTGTGATAACACTGGGGCTGTTGCACAAGCTAAGGAACCAAGGTCTCATCTCAAGTTTAAGCACGTTCTCAGACGGTTCCACCTCGTTCGAGCGATTATAGAAAGACAAGATATTGTCGTCGAACGAGTTGACACAAAGAACAATATAGCATATCCATTCACTAAAACTTTAGCCAAGCAGTAGTTGTATCATTACTTAGATTGTATGGGCATAAAATACAAGGGCGATTGGCTTTAATGCAAGTGGGAGTTTGATAGAAAAGTGCCCTGAGAGCCAATCATTATGAGGGCCTTTTTATAAACTTCTAGCTCATGTATGACATACTTTCATATTAATAAAGGCATCTGATTCATCATATACTGTTGTGTCATGTTTTTATTGATTATGATGAACCCCATAAAGTAGAGAAATGGAATTAGGATTATGATGGAGTTCATAACAGTGAGACCTAATTTTCTATAAATCCTAATCTACAATGTTCTTAGTCATTGGACCATCGATTCGGGGATCGATGAATCCGGTAAGACTAGCTTATCCTATATATGCACAGTTGATAAGGGTGGTTGGTCTTACAGCCACTTGTGTAAAGACACTAATACAAGGATAAGGATACTCATTGGTTATGAGTACACAAAACAGATCTGCACCGGGACTATCTTATGGAAGTCTTACTCCTTGTCAAAAGATAAGTCCCAGAGTAGAAGTTGTGCATGTGATCTTCAGACCTGAGGTCACCATGGTTCCTTGTGCACACTAAGCCATACTTTGGTTCATACTCATTCATGGCATTGCGACATGTACTGGGTGTTCTGGGTATGGTGAAAGGTGTACAAAGGATGTGAGTGGACAACAAGAAATTAATCAATCCTAGTAAGAGGATATGTTATCTCATGTAATCTCTTCGATGAGTGACTTAGGGAATCTTTGCAAAGTGGGATGAGATTAGAAGTGGCTTCTAATCAGTTATCAATTGAGTCCTCATGATCGAGCTGAGATTCGATATGATTAAGTGTTAGGGTTTGACATTATCCATACCCAACACTTAATCAGGATAATGGGAGATCAAAAGATTGAATTGCATAGTAACTTACTACTGAAGGGTATTTTGGTAATTTCAACCAAATTTCTCATCTTCTGGGTAGGCATGACACGTTGCTAGATGTCAATCTTGTCTTGTGGGTTTTCATGAACTAATTGGATTGGTTTCATGAGTCAATTCGATGTATGATTCGAATTGGACAATAAGGTGATCCGATTTGACCTAATTAGGTCAATCAGGTTCGATCGGATCGAATCGGTTCAAACCTAAACCTACTGCTAGCTAGATGTGGAACCCAATGGGTCATATACAATAGAGAGTTGGCCAATGAAGTCACTCATGGTTTAATTAGGGTCATGAGATCCTAATTATTTAGCCAGATTGCATACTAGCATATATAAGCTAACCCAATTCCTAACCCAATTGGATTAGGTCCGGTTGCTTGCTAATTAGGCTAACCTAACTAAGGAAAACCTAAATTAGATTGAGTCCTAAGTAAGGATAGCCAAACTAGAGCTTGATCTTATTTTATTTTGATATTTTGGATGTCTTATTGAAGAGTCCATTTGAGTTGGGACTCTAGATGCCAAAATGATACGTTGGCATTCATAGAGGCCTAGAAGAGTCTATAGTCCTCTGAACTAAAAAATATTTATATGGATAGAAAGAGGACTTAATGCTCTTTCTTTTGACACCTATATTGCATATGCTTTGACTAGTTAAAGTTTGCATGGGGTGTGGATAAAGTTGACCACGAGATTCTTGGCGCCTCTTGGCGTGCGCTGGAGATGAAGGTGCGTACAGAAGGACAAAAGTCCTTCTACAGATGAAACACTCCAGTGTTGTATTTCAAGGGGGTGCCTTCTCATCTTATCCCATGCCTCTTGGACATGTTTGACCGGTAAGGCCTTTTGAAAGGGCTTGAAAAAGAGATGGAAGCAAAAGCGTGCATGAACTTCATGTAGAGCGCACCCTGAAGCAGAGTCCTGCTTTCAGGACTCTTCATATTCTCTGGTGTTTGGAGATTGAAGAGGCACCTTTTGGCTTCCCAGGGATTGGTACTTGCCATGTGGCAAGTCACAGATTGTCCAGGAAAATGGACGGATTCCAATATATCTTTTGGTGCAAGAGGAGACATATTGGATATGATTTTTCAGTCTTGAAAAATCATATCTGATAACCTGTTGGAGGACATATCACACGCCCCTCTTAAAACTATAAATAGGGGCGGTGATATGAGTTTCAAATCTTCTTTTTCACCGTAAAGATATTCTGAGTGTTCTTCCGCTTCTCTCCCCTCCTCCTTACTTTAGGACAAGACTTGTCTTATTATAAGACAAGGTCTTTTCTACTAGGACAAGGCTTAGTTTTAGGACATAAGCCTAAGGGGTCCTAGAGGAGGGTTGTCCTAAAACCAGGACTACTATGTCCAAAGAGCCCTACAGTAGGACAGGGTGTCCTACAGTGGTCAAAGGTCAAAAGGCTGACAAAAGAGTTCTTTGAAGCAAGCAACCCCGGTAGGGATTCTTCCTTGGACCATTCTCATGTGGATCACCATTGGAGGGCTTGCGCTTGTGAGCCTCATGGAAAGGATTGGATTTCAGCGATCCAGGTATGTATTCTAACTTCATTTATGTTTCGTTGATTGGTATTGCATAAGGGGTTCCTTGGAATTAGGATTTTCTAGCCATATTAGGATTTCATGCTTAGAATTTTGTTTTAAAATTTACTTCCGCATGCTGCATGATTCCCGACACCCTAGGAGAATTTCCATCACTCTGAATGCTCTCCAAAACCACTCTTGGATTTGGGATAGCCCTTCTATAGGACACTCTAGGCTTATGTCTTAAAACTTAAGACTTGTCCTAGTAAGAACAACCTGTCTTAAGGAGACAAGGTTTGTCTTAAGGAGGAGGGAGGGAGATAGAGACACTCAGAATAACTTTGATAGAAATCTGATACTAAAACTCAGAACACTACCCCTATTTATAGTTTTAAGAGGGTTGTGTGATATGGCCAGCCATCAATTAATCAGATATGATTTTTCAAGATTGAAGAGAAGTTATCTGGCTTGAAAAATCATATCCGATATGTAGATTCATGCACCAAGGCCCATATCTACATCCCTTATCATTGTAGGACAATTTCTTAGTTGCTACATGGCAAGTACCAATCTCTGGGAAGCCAAGAGGCATCATTTCAATTCCCAAGCATTGGAGAAATGAAGAGTCCTGATAGCAGAATGACTCTGCTTAAGAACCGCATGCCACATGAAGAGTTGCGACTCTTCATGCATGCATGCTCTTTATCCAACCTCCATGCCAATTTCAAACACACTCTGACCAGTCAATCTATCCTAGGAGGCATGGGGATGTGTGCCAAGAGGATTCCAAATGAAATCAGCAAGAGAATTTTATCTGCAGAAGGAATCTTGGTCCTTTCTGCGCCTTCTCCTCCTTGCGCGCGCAATATTGCGCCCAAGCATCCCAGCCGACTTGGACTCTTGTCCAAGTGGCACCTAATGTCCAAAATTAGTCAGATAAAATCTGACATAGGCTACCTCAATTAAGACATGTCCTAATTTAAGTTCCCTTTAAATTGATTATCAATTTAGCAAGCGATAGACCCAAATCGACTTGGGTTAGGAATTAGGTTAGCATACACATGCTAGTGTGCAATCTAGCTAACTAATTAGGATCCCATGACCCTAATTAAATTATGAATGACTTCCTTGGTCAACTCCTTAACGTGTGAGACCCTTTGGATTCTACATCTAGCCAGCAGTAGTCTATGTTCAAGCCGATTCGAATCAATCAAACCCGATTGACCTAATTAGGTCAAATTGAGCTGACCTAAATTGTCAATTCGATCTATCCATCAAATTGGTTCATGAATACCTACAAGACATGATTGACATCTAGCAACGTGTCATGCCTACCTGGAAGATGATGAATTTGGTGGACAGTACTAAAATACCATTTAGTAGAAAGTTACCGTGCAATTTAATCTTTCGATCTCCCATTATCTCGATTAAGTGATGGGTATGGATAAATGTCAAATCCTAGCACTTAGTCATTTCAAATAATTATTCGATAATGAAAACTCAGATGATGACTGATTAGAAACCACTTCTAATCTCATCTTGCTTTGATCAAAGACTCCTTGAGTCATCAATCAAAGAGATCACTTAGGATAACAATTCCTCTTACTAGGAATGATTGATTCCTTGTTGGTCCACTCATATCCTTCATACACCTTCCACCATATCCGAGAACACCCCGTACATGACTTAATATCATGAGTGAGTATGAACCAAAATATGGCTTAGTGTGCATAAGGAACCATCGTAACCTCAGGACTAAAGATCACATGCACAACTCCTACTTTAAGATCTATCTTTTGACAAGTAGTAAGACTTCCATAAGATAGTCCTGGTGCGGATCAGTTCATTGAACTCATACCCTAATAAGCATCCTTATCAGTGTCTCTACACAAGTGGCTGTGAGATCAAGCACCCTCTTTATAGAGCATATATAGGATAAGCCAGTCTTTCCGAACTTATCGATTCCTGAACTGATGGTCCATCGATAGGAACATTTTAGATTTAGGTTTGTAGGAACTTAGGTCTCACTATTATGATTTTCCTCATAACCCTAATTCCATTTGCCCTAACCTATGGGATTCATCATAATCTTTAAGTAAGACAGCAATATGATGAAACCATATGCCTTTATTAATATATTAAATGTCATACAGGAGTTGGAAGATTATAAAAATGTCCTTACATATGATTGGCTTTTAGGGCACTTTCCTTTCAATCTCCCACTTGCACTAAAGCCAATCACCCTTGTACTTTATACCCATACAATTTAAGTGGCGATCAAATTACTGTTGAGATAGTGCTTTAGTGAATGGGTATGCTATATTGTTCTTAGTATCAACTCGTTCAATAATAACATCTTGTCTTTCTATGATTTCCCGAACAAAGTGGAAACATCTTAGGATATGCTTGGACTTATAATGAGACCTCGGTTCCTTTGCTTGTGCAACAGCTCCAGTGTTATCACAGTATAATGATACTGGCTATTGTATTTCAGGAACCATGTCCAATTCCATGATGGATTTTTTCATCCAGACAGCTTCCTTCGTGGCTTCACTTGCAGCTATGTATTCTGACTCAGTGATTGAGTCAGCTATGGTTGGCTGCTTTGTACTCTTCCAACTTACTGCACTACCATATAGGGTGAAGACATACCCTGATATAGATTTGCTATCATCTGGATCTGATTGAAAACTAGAATCTGTGTACCCTTCTAGTTTCAACTCTGATCCTCTATAAATAAGAAAAATATCTTTAGTCCTTCTAAGGTACTTAAGAATATTTTTCACAGCTTTCTAATGGTCCTTACCTGGATCTGCCGAGAACCTACTTACTATGCTTAAGGCATAAGCAACATCAGGCCTGGTACATAGCTAGCATACATTATTGATCATATAGCTGGAGCATAAGGAATCATAGCCATTCTTTCTCTTTCTTCTGATGTCTTAGGAGATATTTTCTTAGAGAGATGTATGCCTTGACTCATAGGTAAGTAACCCCTTTTACTTCCATCCATGTTGAATCTCTTCAATACTAAGTCAATGTACCTGGATTAGGATAAGCCTAGCATCCTTTTAGATCTATCTCCATAGATCCTTATACCTGGTATATAGGTTGTTTCTCCCAAATCCTTCATGAAAAACTTTGATGATAGCCAAGTTTTAACTGATTGTAACATTGGGATATCACTCCCAATGATTAATATGTCATCAACATACAAAACCAAGAAAACAAGTGTACTTCCACTTGTCTTCTTATACACACATGGTTCATCCACATTCTTGACAAAACCAAATTCCTTGATTATTTCATCAAAGCAGATGTTCCAACTCCTCGATGCTTGTTTTAGTCCATAAATCGACTTCTTTAGCTTGCATACTTAGTTTAGTCTCCCACTTGAAACAAAACTCTCTGGATGTGTCATATAGATTTCTTCCTTAAGATTTCCATTAAGGAAAGCAGTCTTGACATCCATCTGCTAGATTTCATAATCATGGTATGCTGCTATGGCAAGCATTATTCGAATGGACTTGAGCATGGCTACTGGTGAAAAGGTTCATCATAGTTAATGCCATGTTTTTGCTTAAAACCTTTTGCTACCAGCCTGGCCTTATAGGTTTCTACTTGACCATCTGCTCCTATCTTCTTCTTGAAGACCCATTTACACCCTATTGGGTTAATTCCTTTAGGTGGATCTATTAAGGTCCAAACCTTATTAGAATACATGGAGTCCATTTGAGACTTCATGGTGCTTAGCCATTTGTCGGAGTCTTTTCTCTTGACAGCTTTCAAAAAGGTTGCAGAATCATCATCCTTCATTGTCATCCCCGATGACAAAGCCATATCTACGAGGTGCTCCCCGCACCCTCTTTGACCTTCAAAGAGGAGGTGTGTATTGTGGTTATTCTAGGTCTACAAGAACTTTTGGTTAAGGAATTTCACTTGAAGACTCATCAGGTTGTTGGTTCTGTTCTTCACTTAATTCAAGTGTAGATTCACTACTTCTTTCTTAGATGAATTCTTGCTCCAAGAATGTAGCATGTCTACTAACAAATATCTTTTGTTCAGTAGTATTATAAAAGAGGTATCCAACACCCTCTTTAGGATAACCAACGAACTTACATTTGTCAGCCCTACACTTAACTTAGTCCAAAATTATTCTTGACATAAGCATAGCAACCCCAAATCTTTAAGAACTTAAGATTTGGTCTTTTGCCATTCCATAATCTATATGGAGTGCTAATTACTGACTTAGATGGTACCCTATTCAAAATATAGGCAGCAGTCTCCAGGGCATGTCCCTAGAAGGAAATAGGAAGATCTGTGAAGCTCATTATGGACCTCACCATGTCTAACAAGATGCGATTTCTCCTTTCTGCCACACCATTTAATTGGAGTGTATAAGGAGGGGTCCACTCAGAGATTATGCCTTTGTCCTTAAGATAGTTTAAAAACTCACCAGATAAGTATTCACCTCCCCGATCAGAATGAAGAGTTTTAATACTATATCTAGTTTGTTTTTCAACCATACTTTGATATTCTTTAAACTTATCAAAGGCTTCAGACTTGTGTTTACATCAATAAAAGTGATGAAGTATTAAATATCTACCTCTGGCTTGAGTTGTCATAGGTCCACATACATCAGTATGCACAAGACCTAATAACTCAGTTGTCCTGTCCTTATGTCTAGTGAATGGAGACTTGGTCATTTTTCCTTTGAGGCAAGACTCACAAGTTCCTAATGATTGAAAATCATAAGGGTCAAAGTAATTATTTTTGACTAGCTTGTTTATCCTTGACTCACTTATATGACCTAACCGGCAGTGCCAGAGAAAAGTGACATTGATATTATCTTTCTTTCTCTTCTTGTCATCAACAAGTAGTATTTCATCATTGAGTTCTAAAGTCAGAAGACCATTTATAAAATAACCATGTCCGAATATTTTATTGCAATGAAGAAGAGTAGCCACTGCTCTTTACATTTATCTCAAATTCTTGTTGTAATAACAAAGGTATTGATATAATGTTTCTTACAATATCTGGGACATAGTAACATTCTTCCAACTTTAAGATATTACCCAAAGGTAATAACAGAAGATAGGCGCCCACAACTTCAGCACACATGGCTTCTCCATTTGCACCATATAATTTGAAGTCACTTTTCTTCAGACTTCTAATTCTGTGGAGTCCTTGTAAAGATTTATAGATATAAGACCCACATGTAATATCCAATACCCATGAATTAGAAATGGAAGCACTCAATGATAATTTAGTTTGTATCATGTACAAACCTTTAGATGCTCCACTTGCATCCAGCTTCACACTTGCAAGATATGTCTTGCAATTCTTTTTCCAATGCCCTTGCTCGCAGTGGAAACAGGCTCCATCATTAACTACCTTCTTGGTTTTCTTCTTTTTCTGGGTGCTCCTTTTAGGGTTGAACTTTCTTTTCAAACCCTTTTTATTTGCCTGTTTCTTCTTCCCATCAATGAGAAGAAGATGAGCCTTATCACCTTTTGAATGGCTCTCTACCGTCTTCAACATATTCAACAGTTCAGGTAAAGATATATTCAGTTTGTTCATATGGTAATTAAGAATAAACTGAGATAATGAATCTAGGAGTGATTGTAAGATTAAATCCTGATTGAGTTCACCATCCATCACAAACCCTAATTGACCTAATCGAGTGATTAAGTCAATCATTTTTAACACATGGATTTGTACAGATGAACCCTCACTCATTCGTGCACAGAACAACTGCTTTGATATCTCATATTGAGAAACCCTACTTTGCTCTCCATATAGCTCCTTTAAGTTGAGCAATATAGATTGAGATTCCATTTTTTCATGTTGCCTCTAAAGCTCATTGCTCATCGAGGCTAACATGATGCACCTGATAGTTGTACTATCATTTTTCTACATCTATGTATGGCAATTTCCTCCTCGGATGCATCTTCTCTGATCGGTTCAGGATCCGGAGAATCTAGAATATAAGAAAGTTTTTCCTGAGTCAAAACTATTCTCAGGTTTCTTAACCAGTCCACATAATTGGAACCGGTTAACTTGTTGGCATCTAAGATGCCCCGTAGTGATAAATTTGAAGCCATAATATATACCCTATATTTAATTAAAGAACAATATAAGCAAACCACTCAAGATGATATTCATAACTAGATAAGGGCTTTATATCTAATTATGTCTCCCACTATTTTATTTGAATACCATAACCCTCAATCTATGGTAAGCGAGAAACCTTACTGGTTTCTTTAGTGGGGTTGAGATCCTAATTCCTCATGAGTGCGTTGTGTTACACAACAAACACTCATGAGTTCAAAGGTAAGGCATCCTTTGCAATTACAACCCATGCAATTCGCAACAAATAAACTGCCTCTAAGATACTTATAGTCTTGTGTTACACAACAAACTATAATGTCTTAGTTTAGTGATACCCTTCATTTCTATATAACCATGATGGAAAATGTTGCCCTTGTGTTACACAACAAAACAACAATTTTCAACCATGCCATAAAGCACTAAGTGCACCAAGACAAATTTTATATCAAACCCTAGAGCAGGCCTTGTGTTACATAACAAACCTACTATAGTTTTGATATTAATTTGGCTTAGCATGAAGGAAGGCCAATTATAGTATACTTAATCAATTAGCATTCCCATGTTAAGGTTTGGATATGACCAAATTGGCCAGGTAAGTAGAAGGGGTGAGGGGGTCCCCTCGTTGCTTTCCTTAGACACCAATTGAATTGGCCAGGTCAGACAATGGAACCAATTAAAAAACCTCACTCTCTTTATGTTCCCAAAACCACTTGCCTAGACACCAACTGGCTGATCAAACCCTAATCGGTTTTGCATCATGATTAAGTTAATACTATGACTAAATACATTTTTTTTTATGAGGGTTTTGATGGTCTCATACACATCCTAACTAATCATATTACCATGTTTACTACAACAAGTACAATAATAACATATCAATCCAGCATATGCATAGTATGATTATCCAATACTCTGTTCACCTCACTTATTCATTGGATATGGCCATAGCGGTACCCCTACATGCTATAGGAGATCCTATTGAATGGGAAGAGAGGGCCTTTAAACCCTACTAAACCCCTATGACTGGACGGCCATGGTGACTAACCCAATCCAAAGTAGTTACTAGGATAAGACATGTTACTAAGTTGCATTTGATTAGCAATATAAATAATATCATATTAAAACAATAACATGCTCTTTTCATGATAATATTAATTATCATTCATAGATTAGGGTTTAAGTATAACAGCCCATAATCTAATGGCAAACATCATACTATGATTATTTTACATAACCATATAGCATTCCATTGAACCCTAATTAATGGCATGCATCAAAAACCTATGATCAAACTAGCTATCTAATAAGCATTTGATCATACAAATGACAATTAATTGAATGAATTAAGGGTTGCTTTGATACCACTGATGGGTTTCATAAGGGTCATCTTGCATGTATGAACATTGGATTTCAAAATTTTGCATATATAAAAAAACCCTTATCGGCTAGAAACCCTAATCCCAAGATCCCCTCATTCATGTACAACTAATAAATCACTAATAAGGTTTATGAAGAATACCTGGAATGTTGTTTTCCACTCCTTTCCACTAGGCTTACAAGTGCAAGCCCTCTAACGGTGATCCACACAGGAATTGACCCAAGGAAGAACTCCTACTTCAGTTGCTTGCTTGACTAGGACTCTTCTTGACAGCCTTCTGGACTTTCACCTTTATAGGACACCCTACCCTTTTGTAGGGCACTCTGAATGCTCTCCAAAACTACTTTTGGATTTGGGATAGCCCTCTTGTAGGACACTCTAGGCTTATGTCTTAAAACTTAAGACTTGTCCTAGTAAGAACAACCTATCTTAAGGAGACAAGGTTTGTCTTAAAGGAGGAGGGAGGGAGATAGAGATACTTAGAAAGAATAACTCCGATGGAAATCTGATATTAAAAACTCATAACACCGCCCCTATTTATAGTTTTAAGAGGGGTGTGTGATATGGCCAGTCATCAACTTATCAGATATGATTTTTCAAGATCGAAGAGAAGTTATCTGGCTTAAAAAATCATATTTGATATGTAGATTCATGCACCAAGGCCCATATCTGTATTCCTTCTCATTCCTGGATGATTTCTCACTTGCCACATGGCTACCAGTCTCGGGAAGCCAAGAGGTGTCATTTCAGTCCCCAAGCATCGGAGAAATGAAGAGTCATGATAGCAGAAGGACTCTGCTTCAGAACCGCGTGCCACATGAAGAGTTGCGACTCTTCATGCATGCGCTCTTTATCCAACCTCCATGCCAATTTCAAACACACTTTGACTAGTAAATCTATCCTAGGAGGTGTGGGGATGTGTGCCAAGAGGAGTCCAGATGAAATCAGTAAGAGAATTTCATCTGCAGAAGGACTCTTGGTCCTTTCTGAGCCCTCTCCTCTATTGCACGTGCAATATTGTGCCCAAGCTTCCCAACCGACTTGGACTCTTGTCCAAGTGTTACCAGATGTCCAAAATTAGTCAGATAAAATCTGACATAGGCTACCTCAATTAAGACATGTCCTAATTTAAGTTTTCTTTAAATTGATTAATCAATTTAGCAAGCAACTAGACCCAAATCGACTTGGGTTAGAATTAGGTTAGCATACACATGCTAGTGTGCAATCTAGCTAACTAATTAGGATCCCATGATCCTAATTAAATTATGAATGACTTCCTTGGTCAAATCCCTAACATGTGAAACCCTTTGGGTTCCACATTTAGCTAGCAGTAGGTCTAGGTTCAAGCCGATTCAAACCAATCAAACCCAATTGACCTAATTAGGTCAAATTAAGCCAACCTAAATTGCCAATTCGATCTATCCATCAAATTGACTCATGAAAACAATCCAATTGGTTCATGAATACCTACAAGACATGATTAACATCTAGCAATGTGTCATGCCTACCTGAAAGATGAGAAATTTAGTAGAAAGTACCAAAATATCCTTCCGTAGAAAATTACCATGCAATTCAATCTTTCGATCTCCTATTATGTCGATTAAGTGATGGGTATGGATAAATGTCAAACCCTAGCACTTAGTCATTTCGAATCTCTATTCGATAATAAAGACTCAGCTGATGACTGATTAGAAACCATTTCTAATCTTATCCTGCTTTGATCAAAGACATGAGTCATTAATCGAAGAGATCACTTGGGATAACAATTCCTCTTACTAGAAATGATCGATTCCTTGTTGGTCCACTCATATCCTTCATACACCTTCTATCATATCCGAGAACATCCCGTACATGACTTAATGTCATGAGTGAGTATGAACCAAAACATGGCTTAGTGTGTATAAGGAACCATGGTGACTCAGGTCCAAAGATCACATGCACAACTCTTATTTTGAGATCTATCTTTTGACAAGTAGTAAGACTTCCATAAGACAGTCTCGGTGCGGATCAGTTCAGTGAACTCATATCCTAATGAGCACCCTTAGCCTTGTATTAGTATCTCTACATAAGTGGCTGTGAGACCAACCACCCTCTTTACAGAGAATACATAGGATAAGCTAGTCTTTCCAGACTTATCGATCCCCAAACTAATGGTCCATTGATTAGAAACATTTTAGATTAGGGTTTATAGGAACTTAGGTCTCACTGTTATGCTTTCTCTCATAACCCTAATCGATTTGCCCTAACCTATGGGGTTCATCATAATCTTTAAGTAAGACACAGCAATATGATGAAACTATATGCCTTTATTAATATATTAAATGTCATACAGGAGTTGAAAGATTACAAAAATATCCTTATACATGATTGGCTTTTAGGGTACTTTCCTTTCACTCCTTCCATATTCTTTCCCCTTTCTTTCACCCTTCTAACATATGAGAAGGAGAGTGAGCTGAGGGAAAAAGAGCCTTTGTCAGGTTCTAATTTTCTTTTTTTAACTCCAAGCCCTGTTAATGGCTTAGGAGTTAAATATTTTATAATTAGGTTTATTTTAACAATAAAATTTTATTTTTCTTGTTTCAATTATTTTCTTGCAATTTTTTAATTTCAGCACTAGGATAGTTTAAATTCTTGCAATTTAAATTTTATAATTTAAATTTTTATAAGTAGTGTAGAATTTATTTTATATTTTTGAATAAATTTTAATGTTTCAATTTAGATCGTGTCTGGCTAAGCAAATTTTCTAGGGTTGGCGATGAAGCTAGATTATGATTTGCCCTTTCTTAGAATCTCTTCTTGGGCTTTCAATTTTTTTAGAGTCCATCTTTCTATTTAATTTCTTGTCAAGTGACTTGATGGACTATTGTTGGGTTTCAATCTCTTCATAGTTCATACTTGATTCGATGCAAAAAGGATAATAGATAGAAGGCTCACAATATTTTTAAATCTTTTTTTCTTCTTCTTTAACTGATGAGGGACGATATGAGGGGAAGGACCGTTGGCGAGCTGAGAAGTCACCAGGGATTAGGGTACCACTAGATTTTTTTTTGTCTAAGGAGGTGGTGAAGGAAACAATGGAGATGGAAGACATAAGTTTGAACTCTCATTGACTTTGGGACTCACACTCACAGAGAGACCTCACCTCCAGGGCATCCCACCCACCTCACTACATGGAGCCGTCAAGGTAAGTCTCAAAGGACATGAGGGTGGTCAAGAAGATGGAAATAAAGGGAATAACTAGACATGATGCGAAGCAACATGTCCTAGGGTTTGCACCTCTCACACTCTCCTTATGGAGAAATTGATTTGCACCTCTCGTGCTCTTCTTGCGAAGCGATTAATCTGCACCTCTCGTGCTCTCCTTGCAGAGCGATTAGTGGGCCTCTCACCCTCTTCATGCAGAGCGAACAAAGAATCTCTCTTCTAAAACTTCTTCATCATTGGAATTAACTTTTCATACATGAAGAGGGGTCCTTTTATAATTGACCCTAGCCTTTGGATTACAAGGAAATAAGAGAAAAGAGGGAAGGTGCCACATTATTTCCTTGTAGGTGAATGAAACATGGAGAGGATCAAGGGATGGCGCCACCTATCTTTCATAAAGGGTTGGGCAGTACAAGGAAAAAACCTTATGAATCAAGAAAAAGAGGGAGGGCGCCCATATGCTGCCTAGTTTGCCTGGATAACATACGAGTTTCTTTCATCTTCTCTAGGTGGTCACAACTTCCATATGGGGCAATGATCTGCTTCCTTTTGGGCTTGGATGATGCCATGAAGATCTTGGGATACCTAACCAGGTGGATGACACCTGCTATGATTGGGACTCCATATGGTTGCTGAGGTGGCTAGGCTCTCGGGTCCCCATCATTTCCCTAGAATGGAGAGAACTCGACCCATCGAGTTTGGATCAGCGGGGACTTTGGTCGGACCGAATCCAACCAACTCAAAAGAGGCTCTGCTCTAAGATCTGTGAAACTCTAAAAATCATGCATCTCTAAAAATTGTGCAGCTCTAAGGATCGTGCAACTTTAAGGAGCATGCAGCTTTGAGGATCATGTAGCTTTAAGGAGTGTGCAGCTTTTAGGAGCATGCAGCTTTGAGGATCATGCAGGCTTGAAGTTGGCAACAGGGATCGAGATTTGCCTTCATGATCATGCGCTTTCAAATTCGTGCGGGCATCTTCCTCGAACGAAGACTGGATGGAACAGAGAAGGGACTCCCAGTGGGCTTTGCCGGTGACGACACTGGGGTGGAGATAGCAACACGAACAGGAAGAAGGTAGCGAACGATGAGGCAAAACAGTGGCGGCACTATGTTCATCTTGGCTATCCAAGGATCGGGATAAGGGGAAGGACTGTTGGCAAGCTGAGAAGTCACTAGAGATTAGGGTACCACTAGACTTTTTTTATTTTGTCTAAGGAGGTGGTGAAGGAAATAATGGAGATGGAAGACATAAGTTTGGACTCTCATAGACTTTAGGACTTACTAATGGGGACTCAGGTCAACCCTAGTTCACTATGGGTCCCTGAGTTTTGAGTCCCGTAGCCTTAATTCAAATTTTATCTTTGAGTCCAATAATCTGGCTGTGTTAGCCATTTGAGTCCTGTATTTAGGCCTTGAGTTTTGTTTTTCTGGCCTTGTTATACTTGAGTCCTATATTTAGAGTCGACTCACACCATTTGGATTTATGAGTCAAGTTTTGGATTATGTTCGGCTCAGTTGAGCTTAGTTGTTCAAGTCAGCTCATTGTGAGGCTATAGTTATTTTGGTCTTGTTATGTCATTTTGGATCTTGTGTCTAATTGAGTCTTGTAATAAGTTGAGTTGTCTTAACCCCAGTCCAGTCCAATTGAGTCCTGTAAGTATATGTTCAGTCCAGTACAAGTCCAGTTTTATAAAAGAGGAGGAGCACCAGCCAAAGCCTTCACTAGGCTCTCCCAGAACAAAGCAAGCCCAAGCCTATAAAGCTCCACACATGAAGATGCCAGGGAATATTTTAGGCACCCCAGCCTAGGGTTTCTAGCCCACCAGGAGGCCCATGAGCCCAAGCTTTGAAGGCCACACCCAAGCCTAATTATGGAGGATGCCCTTGCTGACCTAAGTCCAAGCCCACTCCACTTTGGCACCCAAGCCCAAGGGCGAGCTCCTTGACCAAGTCAAAGAAGGAGAGGAGTCCACTGCAAATAAGGAGATTGTGTTTATTTTCCACTCAAATTGTATACTCCTAGTTCTAAGCAACCTTGTAATCCTTTTTCCAATAATTTTGTAATTCTATCCTAACAAGGAAAGGACATGGGAACATCTATAAATATCCCACCCCCTCTTGTATGTTTTGATGCTATTGAATATGAAAAATTTTTTTAGTTCTTCTCAACTTTCTGTGTGAATTCTATATGAATTTTTGTGTGATTAAGGGTATCTGTGTGATCCCTCAGGGTTTCTATGTGATCCCTTCACCTTGCCTCTAAGCTGCTAGCCTTCTTCATCTCTTGGCCACCTTCCTCAAGCCTCTTTCCCTTCTTCTTCTTTCGACCATCTAGCCTACTTTTCCTTATTTTTCTAACCCATGAATGGTGATTTGCAGGTCCCTCAAAGTTCACGAATCCAAGGATTCCATCTGACCAGCCTTCAAGTTATCGGATTGAAAGCCTCGAATCCGCAGGATCGATAGCTTTATTTTTCAGGCCGCATCCGAGAGTGTAGAGCAAACTCTTCACAGATCGATCTACAAATCTCTGCCAGGTACACCCCTTAGACTCCTCTTGTTGCTTAGGTGGCTTTCCAAGAGGGGGTGAATTAGGATTATGAAAACTTTAGCAAGAATGTGCAATTTAAAATCCTTTTAGTGTTTTGGTGAAATATGTAATGTGGAAGCAAGTAAATAAATGCAATGAAGTTAAACAATCACAAACACAAGAAATTTAGAGTGGTTCGGAGCAACCCGCTCCTACGTCTACTACCCAAGCACCACTTGGGATTTTCACAATATCTCCCACCGGAATATAGTCGGATTGTTGTACCAGGATCACAATGCAAACCTATAACTTTGGTTTTACCAGGATCACCAAAGAAAACCCTCACTTAGTTTTAACATAGGCTAACCAAGAACCTAAATCCCTTTAGTTTTTAGAACCGGGCTCACCAAAGAAAACCCACTCTTGGTTTTATACTGAGATCACCAAGAAACCCAACTTAGGTTTTGAAAGGCTCACCTAAAAACCTTTAACACTCTTTTAAGACACAGCCCCTTGCTGCTCTTAGAGAGAAAACAAGAGAACTCAAATGAATAAAGCAACTATACAACAAACCCAACTTGATTTAGTGTTGCCGATGAAGATCAAATTGAAGCCTAGCTTTGAATGCTCTTTAATGCTCTTCAAGCTGCTTTTTTTCTTCTTCAAAAAGTTAGATTCAAGGTTGAAGATTAGTTGGTGAAGCTTTGAATCCTTTCTTGAATGCTCTTGAAGTGAGTTGGTGAAAGACTTGAAAACCTTCAACTTCCAAAGGATAATCAATGAAATAATCTTTCAAAAATTGTTTAAACCTTCATAAATACTCCCTTTCAACTAGATAGAAAACCAACTAAAGTAAAGATAAACATTTTCCTGCAAAACTTCTTAAGTAATTGAAAGAATTAATAAATCATACATGCTCCAATGTTTTGTAATCAATAAAATCATTCTAGGGATCAACAATCTCTTCCTTTTTGATGTTGACAAAATACTGAGCATGACAAGATTTAAAACACTTTATAGTTACCTATAATGATATGCTATATACCATATTCACATGTGTTAAAAAGTATTCAAAGTAGTGTGTATCAAACAAAGTATCAGGTAGTATCGAGACAATGTATCATTTGTATCATTTATATACTAAGTATCAAATCATCACAATACTAACTTTGCATTCAAAATAAGTTTTAATAAAAGCTTAACATAAGCTCCCCCTTTCTCATATAACAATACTCTCTTCACATTTTTATGCTCAACTCATTTTTCATGCTCATCTCCCCTTTTTGTCAGCAACACAAAAGTATATAATTTAGGGAGAACATTCATTCATAAACTAAATCATTCACAATCATTTAAACATGTATCAAGTGATGAAACATAAGAAAAGATATATATATATATATATAAAGTGTTAGTACAAAGGTGATACATTATAAAAGTGCCAAAGCACACCAAAAATAGTATCACAAACAACCTTAGGAAATACTAAATAATAAGTCCTAAAAATCAAAAGGATGGACTAGGATCATCATCACTAGGTTCATCTTCACTAGAAGAAGAACCAACCTCTAAAATACCAGGAGCAGGTTTAAATTTAGGGAACCTAGGTCTAAGGTCCCTAAGTCTAGTCCTAATAGGGTTGAAGCTTTAGAAGTCAGCCCATAAAGCCTTCCTAGATCTTAAGGATAAAATGACCCAGGCACCCATTCTGAGATTACCCGATTTTTCTAAAGTATTTGAGGTTGCCTGTGATGCTTCAGGTGTAGGAATAGGTGGAGTCCTAAGCCAAGAGAATCATCCCATAGCATTCTTTAGTGAAAAACTTAATGATGCTAAGCTTAGGTATTCTACCTATGATAAGGAATTTTATGCGGTGGTGCAAGCTTTGCGTTACTGGAGACATTATTTGCTACCGCAGGAATTTGTACTATTTTCGGACCATGAGGCTCTTAGATTTCTGAACTCCCAAAAGAAGCTTAACCCTAGGCATGCTAAGTGGGTAGAATATATCCAGTCCTATACTTTTGTCCTGAAACATAAGGCTGGAGTTGAGAATAAGGTAGCTGATGCCCTTAGTCGCCGATCTCTGTTATTAACTTCTGTTAGAACTGAGGTCATAGGGTTTAAGCAAATCAAAGAGGAATATGAGTCTTGTCCGGATTTCACAACTGTGTATCAGGATCTAGTTCAAGGACCATCTAGTAATCACCAGGATTATACCCTTGTAGATGGTTTTTTTGTTCTTCAAAAATAGGCTTTGCATCCCTAGAACTTCTCTTAGGGAATTTTTGATTTGGGAAATCCATGCTGGAGGTTTAGCCGGCCATTTTGGAAAAGACAAGACCATTCTAGCTATTGAAGACCACTTTTTCTGGCCTAGCTTGAAAAGGGATGTAGCTAATATTGTAGCTAGATGTCGAACCTGCGCTGTTGCCAAACAGCGAAAACAAAACACTGGCCTTTATACCCCACTCCCTGTCCCAGATAGTCCTTGGCAAGATGTGAGTATGGATTTTGTGTTAGGTTTACCTAAGACCCAGAGGAGACATGATTCTATCTGTGTCGTAGTCGACCGATTCTCTAAAATGGCCCACTTCTTGCCTTGTTCCCAAACCTTTGATGCGTCTAAGGTAGCCACACTTTTCTTCAATGAGATAGTTAGACTCCATGGCCTACCTAAGACAATCATTTCAGATAGGGATGTCCGGTTCACCAGTTACTTTTGGAAGACCCTTTGGCATAAGTTAGGGACAAAACTTAAGTTTTCAACTGCCTATCATCCCCAAACTGATGGCCAAACTGAAGTAGTGAACCATAGCCTAGGAAATCTGCTGAGATGTCTTGTTGGTGAAAACACCAGAAATTGGGATTTATACCTACCAATGGCACAATTTGCGTACAATGACTCGGTCAATAGGTCTACGGGTAAGAGTCCATTTGAAATTGTACATGGGTACAAACCTCACACACCTCTTGACCTAGTCCCTTTACCTGTCCACACTCGAGTCTCCGAATCTGCTGAGAATTTTGCACAGCATGTAAAAGACTTGCATAAAGAAATTCATGCCAAAAAAAATTTAAGTAATGAAACTTATAAGAAGTTGGCTGATACTCAAAGGCGAGTCAAATCTTTTGTTGAGGGAGACTATGTGATGATTAGGTTAAGGCCTGAACGGTTTCCTCCAGGAACCGTTAGAAAGTTACATGCTAGGGGAGTTGGACCATTTAGAGTGGTAAAGAGAGTAGGATCCAATGCCTATGTGCTCGAGTTTCCTCCAGAACTAGGCATTAGCTCTACTTTCAACATTACAGACTTAGTAGAGTACAGGGAGCTAGCTGTGATTCCTAGTGAGCCTTTTGAGCCTAACCCTATCATTGAGAGTAATCCCGACCCTGTGTGTCCACCAACAAACTGGCCTGTGAGGAAAGAGCAGATTGAAAAGATCCTGGATGATCAGGTTATCTCTACTCGTAATCGAGGATACCAAAAGTACCTGGTCCGCTGGCAAGGAAGGCCAGATTCTGATGACTCTTGGATCTCCCGAGAAGAATTACAAGAATTGGACCCAGACCTCTTGGAGAGATACCAGAGCCAACTTGAGCCTTACTCTACAGGGTCGAGTTCCTCCCACCCTGGGAGAATTGGTGCGGGCACCAGACTCAGAAGAAGACTTCAGAGCTCCATTTGGATCTCTGATTGACATTGCCCGAGAAATTAGGGTTTGTAATAAAGGTTGACCTGGTCAACCAGTTTATTTATTTTATTTATTGAGTCACCATTTAAATTTTGTTGAGTCATGTTGACTCAGTGCAAGTCCCAATGTGGTTTCAATTTGGTCCAAAATGGTGCCACATTTGTCTTCCAATCAAATCAAGGTTCAAGCAAGTGGAGGCCACACTCCAAGCCACACACCCAGCCACACTCCGAGCACACGCCAGAGTCCAGGAGGCACCACAGAGGCATCCCAGTGTCATGGTCCCCACATCCAAAGAAGAAAAAATCAAATTGGAGGCTACTTTAAAGGAGGCGCCCATACCTGCCTATTTTACCTAAGCAAAGAAGGAAGAAGACTTCTCTTGGAGAAGAAATCAAAGAAGGACATCCAACCTACTCCTAATTGAAGTTCAAATCAAAATCAAAGAGCTTAACTTGGAGTGGAAGAAAAGAAGAAATACCATAAGAAGAAGAGGACTCCAAATCCAAATCCAACTCCAAAGGAGGCACCAAAAAAATTAAAAAAAAATTCCTTTATGGCCGTCCCAATTTTTTTTGAACTCTTGGTCGGCTAAGAGAGAAGATTTTCTACCTAATCTAGTGGTTGGAGGAGTTTAGTCCCACATGGGAATTTGTACAAGCTTGGAGAAAATTTTAGGTCTATATAATAGACCTCTCTTTGTAACTTTGAAAATCAATGAAGAAAATTAATTTTTTGCTATTCTCTTGTGTTGAGTGACCTAGGTTTCTCTTCTTCCGCACTATTCTAAGTGTTGAGCTCCATGAGGGGGTAATCTGGGTTCCATTGGAGCCTTGAGGAGGTGAGAGATCTCCATCTTTATCCAAAACCCTAGGTTAGCCACTTGAAATTCCAAAACCCTAGCCGCCCTTCATTATTTTCAATCCATCAAACCCTAGCTCCATCCATCTCCCACGGCCTCTCTCTCTCTACAAGTCCAGGCCGTCCACCTTCATCCAGATCCAGTCTGGCTACTTCAGATCCAGAGCAAGTTCCAAGGAAAATCACATCAACATCCAGGAGAATCCAGTTTTCAGCAATTTCAATCTTCTAGTTCATCAACCTGGTAAATCTTTCCCTTGACTCTCTGATTCCATCAATTGATTTTCTTCTCTTCCAGATCTTGAGTTCAGGAGAAGCCAACCGGCCAAAGGACCAGTATTGGAGGATCCATTACGAAGATATCTGAATCCGGGATCCAACAATCTGCTCGGGAGAGTTCCTCCACCAAAATCTGTGAAGATCATTGTCTGGTTAGATAAACCATCTCTTCTCTTTATTTCTGTTCTTTTGAAAGTTCGGAGCAAAACCCTAGGTCTGGGAGTTTCTCAACCCCCAGCGATCCGTTGCTTCTGAACTACTCTGATAATTTAGTTTCCCTAAAATTGTGCTTTCAATTATCATATTAGTATCTTTCAATGTTAGGTTAACTTTTCTTTGATTTGAAGCCAACTTCTACAAACATATAAAAACAACAAAAAAATTAGTTAATCCTAATTTGCTTCCGCATCGCATTCCTTTATTTGTTCTGCATCATTAGTCCCCACACCACAGATAGTAGCGCCCTTCTTTCATGCGCCAATTGAGGAGAAAACAACCAAGGATCCACAAAACAAGGGGGCGGCCCAAGACTTTCCATAAGAGCCAAACTATGAATGGGAATAAAGTTTCTTGGAGAGAACTTCAAGGAGGCGCCCATTACCTGCCAAAAATATCCAAAACAAAGATGGGAAGGACCTTGACTTAGGGAGAAAGAAAAGGAGGAGTCCAAAAGAGTTGAGCCATGGAAGGAAAGAAATCCTCTCTTGAAGAACCAAGCATGAAGGCGCCATCTACCTTCCTTTTAAAATCCAAATCAATTTTTTTTTGGAACCTTGGCCGGCCATATGTGTATGGATTATCCTGATTTGTAGATCCCTTCCTTTAGTCCCACATGGAAAGATGTAAAACCCTACTCTCTTGTAAAGTCCAATAAATTAAACCCCTCTTGTAAGTTTAAATCAATCTGATGAATGAAGCCAATTTTTTTAGTGAGCAAACTCTGTGTTTTCTCTCTTCCGCACTTGCATCCTGGTGTTGAGCTCCATGAGGGAGTAAATCCGGGTTCCCCAGGAACCTTGAGGAGGTGTGAGATCTCCAAAAACCCAAACCCTAGGTTAGCCACTTCTACTCCAAAACACTAGCCACCCACCATCCACTTCAATCCACCAAACCCTAGCCTATCCCACCTCCCACGACCTCTCTCTCTCCAAGTCCAGGCCGACCACCAGCCTCCAGCTCTAGTCCGGATACTTCAGATCCAAAGCTCTTTCCAGAGGGAGTCGAATCAGCCTTCAAGAGAATCCGGATCTCAGCGACATCAGCCTTCAAGTTCTTCGAACTGGTAAATCCTTCCCTGAGTGTCTAAATCCATCACTTGTTTTTCTTCTTCCCAGATCTTGAGTTCAGGAGAAGCCGACCTAGCCATGAGACCAGTATTGGAGGATCCATTGTGAAGATAGCCGAATCCGAGGATCCAACAATCTGCTCGAGAGAGTTCTTCCACCCAAATTCTGTGAAGATCACTGTCTGGTTGGTAAACCATCTCTTCTCTTTATTTCTGTCCTGTTGAAAGTTCAGAGCGAAACCCTAGGTCTGGGAGTTTCTCAACTCCCAGCGATCCGTTACTTCTGAACTACTCTGATAACTTAGCTTCTTCTAAATTGTGCTTTCAATCCTTACCTAATTTCCATCAACTTAGTTTAACTTTACTTTCAGTCAAAGCCAATTTCTGAAATATATATAAAAAAAAAAGAATTAATCTTAATTTTACTTCCGCATACGCTTCTTTGTTCTTTGTTCTGCATCACCTAGCCATCGTAGCCTTCTTCATCAAACCATAAGATGCCTAACACCGAACCCTTGGCCGCCACCCATCTCCCTTCTTCCATCAAGCCCGCCAACCCTAATTCCATCCCAACCTTGGCCGCCCTTCCACCTCCCTTCCAGGCCATCACAGGCCTCCAGGCTGCCATCCTCCCAACCCCTCTAGATGTCCTACCTACTGCTAGGATGACCTCCAAGCAAGCCAGGCATCCTCCACCCCAAGCAGGCCGCCAACAACTTCTTTCTCCCCCTCTCACCTTTCTTACAATCTTCTTTGAGTTCATATTTTTTTATTACCTGTTGACCTAACCCGTGATGTGTGCAGGATCCTTTTGGTGAACACTTCCAAGGTAGAGGCTCTTCTTGCCTTTGGGACCAACTGACAAAAAGCTAGCTGATCCGCGGGACAGGAGGCTAATCATCCGGGTGCCAATCCAGAGCACTGAGCAACCCCATCTTCGATAGGATCAAACATCGTTGCCTGGTAAACACTCAAACCCTCACTTAAGTTCTAATTTTTTGAAGGTATACTGTCCTAACCAGGGGTTTCTCAATCCTTAAGATCCTATCTTTTATTACTCTGTATGATTCTAACTGCGGGTATAGTAGACTTGTCATTACATACATTCTTGCTGATCTTTGCACTTTTATGGGGTTTTAGCCTCAGATTTAAATCCTAAAAAAATCCAAAAAAAATAGTTTACTATTATTTTTTGCATACATATCATCCCTACAGTTATCCTGCATCAGTTTGGTATCAGAGCTGGTTTAGGTTAGCCTTGCATCTTTAAAACACCAAAAAACCTCAAACCTCTGAGTTTCTGCATCCTATCATCTGTACTAGGGGTCCAAGATTAGGTCTGTTTCGCCAACTTAGGCATACTATTTTTTTCTAAAATTTGCATTGATTAATCTCTGATTAGTTTTCTTGATTACTATGATTTTTTCCATATTTTAAAGAACCAAAAATTTAAAAAAAGTCTGTATCCTTAAAACCCCAATCAGAAATCTATTTTTCCTGCACCTAGCTAGAAACCCTAGCTTTGCATCATCATACTACTTTTACTTTGCACAAGATTTTGTAGGAATCATCCTCAAATGTAGCCCTCTGTTCTGAAAATTTTTTAAATTTTTCTGCTCTGAAATCCATGCAAACCTCTGCATCATAAATAGAATAAGAATTTTCAATTTTTGCTGTTCCTACATACTTGGCTTGACTAAACCTAATCACCTACCAAACCCCACCCAACCCAAGCCAATTTTGATTGATCACTTAACCAACCTGACATTAAGTTGCCACCTCATAAAAAGACAAAAAAAATATTTTATTCTCTATTTTTTGTTATTAGATTGTATTAGGGTTTCATAGATTATGCATCATTTGCATCTAACTTAATCTTAAGGGTAATTTCCTCTATCAGATCAGGGCAAGATTTCACAAACTATCCTGGGCCCAAAACAACTACCTTGCATACATACCCAAACCCTAATTAAAATTAACTAGCAACTTGATTGATTTAGAGGCACCAACAGGTTGGGTCCGAGTCTAGTGAGGGAACTAGTGCACTCAACCCTCCATTTATTACTAAAAACTGGTGTCTAAGGCTAGAGGTCCAGAGGCAAACACCCTAAGTAGACTGGTGGTTTTTAATTAGGACCCTTTGACATAAGAGGGACCCTCCCACCACCCCACCTCTTACCTAGCCAGTGGAAGGACTAAGTGTTAAGTTGGGTGTAAGTTGAGTTAACTTATATGATTTTGGCTCTAGATCTAGCAAATCCTAGAACGAGCTAACCCTTTTGTGCTTGACTGCAACATAATCCCTTGATCGATTGATTGCATGACCACTAGGTTAGGATCCGGAACAACCAGTTTAAACCCTAACCTAGCCTAACCATAGACCCTGAACTGGCACCCAACTGAGGACCATTACTGATCAGCTTGCTCAACTGACCCAATCCCATACCCAAATGAACAATAGGTTTGACTGAATAGAAGATCGACTAGGAAATGTAGAAAGAACCCAAGAGTCCAACATTGAACCCGAGCTTGAGTCACCTCTTCCCATGCCACCTAATCCTAGGAGAGTCCAATGCCAGGACCTATTCCAAGAGCCCAACCCTAGGAGGCCCAATCATGAACTCCAGGACCAGGATGAAAGAATTAAGAGGAGCATGAGGATAGACGCACCCACCTTCGATGGCACCCAAAATCCCAAGACCTATAGATTGGGAAGGAAGCATGGAATAATATTTTGAATGGTATGAGTTGAGTGAGGAGAGGAGGTGTAAATTTACCAAACTAAGGTTAACCAGCTAAGCTAGGTTAACTGGAAAAATGTAGAGCACCTAACCAGACAAAAAAACAAAGCCCCCATAGATACCTAGATGGCCATGAAGCTAAAACTTAGGGAGAAATATGTTCCCCCCATACTACCAACAGAGACTCTAGACCAATGGCAAAGGTTAAGTCAAGGAAGTAGGTCTATGTTAGAATACATAGCCAAGTTTGATGAGTGTGCCATAAGGTGTTGTTGCCTAGATGAACCCGAATCAGTGACCCTATCTAGGTTTAGGGCTGGCCTTTGTGAAGACATCCAGAGAGAACTGTATTTGAGGGTAGTCGATGCTCTCAATCAAGCCTACCAAATAGCTGAAAATTATGAGAGATTCTAAAGAACACCCATAGCCCGTCGACCTAAGCCCATTAGGCTTGATGCCCTTAGTTCTAGGCCAAATCCTATAGCCCATAATACCCAAGCTGACCAAACCCTAGTTCAGCATACCCAGGCTGACCAAACCTTAACCCAAATCGACCTAATCCTAATCCAAATCATCTTAACCCTAACCCACATCATCCCAACCCTAGCCCGAGTTGACCCAGTTCTAGCAACTCAGTATCCTTTAGGGATGATAAGGGTAAGGCATCTAAAATCTAGAAGAATTTGAGTCCCAACCCAAATGCCTGCTTTAGATGTCATCGGATGGGACACTTTGCTAGCCAATGTCCAACCAGATCTCTACACATAGATGAAGTAGAGGAAGAAGAGTCTGAACCCAACGAGTAAATTAGAGAGGAGATCTATGAAGCTGAGGAGAACCTGATAGATGAATACGAGGAGATGAGGAGGTTCTTGACCAGTCTCACCTGTTAGGGGTAGTTAGGTCATCCTAGCCCAGACTAAGACACAAGAGGATTGGCATAAAATCAACATCCTACAAATCTTTATGAAATTAGGGGATAAGGTATGCAAGATTATTATAGATAGTGGAAATTGTATGAGCACCATCTCACTTAAGGTAGTCAAAACCCTAGGCTTGAACCCAGTTCCCCATCCCAGCACCTATAAGGTTTCCTGGATAGACTCAACATCCATACCCATTAAGTCTAGATGCCAAATCCAAATCCAACTTCAGTCTTATCAGGATAAGGTGTGGTGTGATGTTGTACCCATGGGAGTTAGTAGCATAATCTTAGGTAGACCCTGGCTTTATGACCACGATGCTACCCTGTACGGCTGATCCAATTCATGCTCATTTAATTTTCATGGGATGAAGATTACGATAAACCTAACCCCACCTAAGGACAAAGTTAAGAGAGGATCTAGCTCATTGAAAGAAAAGAAATCTGGAGTCAATTTAATTACTGCTAAGGAGCTAGAGAAATAGATTTCTGAAGGAACTATAGTTTGGATGATAGCTGCTAAGGAAGTACCCGATCAAATCCATAAAGAGTACCCTCAAGAGGTTAAGAAAATCTTAAGTGAGTTTGATGATGTATTTCTTGAATATTTTCCTGACCAGTTACCACCAATAAGGAATGTCTAGCATGCCATAGACTTAGTCCCAGGAGCCACCCTACCCAACTGCCCCACTATAGAATGAACCCAACTGAACATCTAAGGCTATAGAAACAGGTAAGAGAACTCCTTAGAAAAGGGTTTATTAGGGAGAGCTTAAGTCCATGTGCTGTACTAGCCCTATTAACCCCTAAGAAAAATGGCACGCGGAGAATATGTATTCACAATCATGCCATAAACAAAATTACTATGAAATATAGGTTTTCCATCCCTCGCTTGAATGATATGTTGGATATGATGGCCGGTGCAACCATCTTCTCAAATATTGACCTTAAGAGTGGATATCATCAGGTTAGGATTAGACCAAGGGATGAGTGGAAAACTACATTAAAACTTAAAGATGGTCTTTATGAATGGGTAGTCATGCCATTTGGGTTGTCCAATGCCCCTAGCACCTTTATGAGAATCATGACCCAAGTCCTAAGGATGTTCATAAGAAAATTTGTAGTGGTTTATTTTGATGACATCCTGATCTACAGTAGGACTAAGAAAGACCACCTAGATTATTTGAGACAAGTCTGTCAGACCCTTAGGAAGGAGAATCTCTATGTCAATCTAAAGAAATATGATTTCTTGACCCATAGAGTCATCTTCCTAGGATTTGTGGTGACAATAGAAGGAGTGTCAGCTGATGCTGAGAAGGTTAGATCCATAGTTGAGTGGCCAGTGCCTACTAGTGTCCATGATATCGTTGGTGCGGACACCAAGGCCAGAAGATATCGACATATCGAACCCACATCCCTGTGGATCACCTGTGAGTGAAGCCCTAAGCCCAAACCTCACTTGTAAATAGTTATCCTGAATTTTTGTTATTTTAGCTTAGTTGGGTTTAGTCCTAAATCCTAAAATTGAGTCCCTGTTTGAGTCTATAAAAAAACTCCAATTTCAATTGGGTTATAAATGGTCTAGTGTAACTTAGCCCTTTTTATCAATTAGGGTTTGTATAAAAATCCCATTTGTCAGTTATATCAAAACTTATTTTGGGGCCAAACCCTATTTACCAAGTTTGTTTAGTTGGTTATGCCTCTTGATCAATTTAATCAAGTTGGGCTTTAATTAATTAGTTGGTTGAGTCTTGTAATTATTAGTTGACTCCTATAATACAAGGGGGACCCATGTCTAGACCCATGTGACTCCATGTGCTAGCTCAAGATAAACCATGTGACTCCATGTGCTAGCCCAAGTCACTTGTCATATGCAACCACTTCTTGGTGCCATCTTTTTCAAGAATTTGGACAACATCATATGATTTTTGGACATCACTTGACACTTCATCGGGACAACACCACTTGACACTTAATCGGGACAACACCCCACTAGCCATGTCACCCTTTTGGTCAGCCAAATGAATTCATGAATTGGCACCCCTTCTTTTTAAGATGTGTAAATGAGAAGGAGTCTTCAAGTTGGTGCCATCTCCCTCAAATACTTCATGCCAAAACCAAGGAGTCGGCCAAGCTATTCCACCTCTTCTTTGTCGCCAACTTCCAAGGAGTTTCAAGCCTGGTGGATCATCTAAAATGAAGGAGGTTCAATGGTTCTCTACCTCAAGTGTTTAGATCAAACAGGTCTCAAGTTGCTCAAGCTCAGAGGACTCAAGAATCCTATAAGAACTCTTGAGTTTTCTTCTATCCAGACTGGAGAGTCCACTATCCTGCAAGGCAAACCATTAAGCAATCTTTGCCTTTCATCATGACACTTCACCAATCCTCAACCTCGGTGCCCACTTGGATGGAGAATTCCATGACGTCGCCCACCTTGGAGAGAGTCCCAGATTAGCCCAAGAGCAGGAGTCCAAGACACCCAGAGCAAGGTCTCCAGGAGTTGTCTAAGGGAAACAAACACTAGTCTTTATAACCCTTACATCTCTGGTTGTTGGTCTATAAATACTCCATCAACCCCCCTATATAATTAATGGATTATTGATGAAATACAATGACATTCGCTCAAGATTTTCCTTTTCTGTGTGCATCGCGAGGTATGAGGCCCTTTCCTTTGTTCTTTGGAACATCATGGGGTGTGAGACCCTACTTATCCAGACACCGAAAAGCCCTAGCCGACTACTTCCTTCCCTCTTCTCTTTCACTTTTCCATCTTTTCCTTTCTTTGCTTCTTTCTAACTGAAATCTTTCTTTGTTGGGTGATTGCAGATGATCAAGAACTAAAGTCGAGGTGTTCTTGCCTTGGAACCGATATTGTAGAAGATCGGAGCCCGAAGATCAAAATCTTAAAGCCCTGCCACGAGATCCTGAGAGTTCCAACAAATCTACTTCAAAGGAAAAATTCTTTGTTGGAAAAACTCAAAGCCCTTCCGTACTCTTTATTTTCTGACTCTTTCAAAGTAGACCATAGTTTACGATGATTTCTTAGCCAACAAATCCTAATTTTCTAGCTACTTTGTTAGATCTACTCGTGCGGCATAAACTAATTGACTAATTTACCTTAATTGCTTACTTTGAGACTTTAAAACTGAAAATCATAAAAAAATAATAATAATTTCTATTTTTCTTTGCTAATTAGGTTAATAATCAGTAGATTAAGTTTTCATAATTTGTCCCACATCATTTTGGTATCAGAGCGAAAGGTTAAATTAGGGTTTAACTGCTAGTTCTGAAATTTCTGCATACCTAGAACTTGGTTGAAATTAAAATTGCATAAAACCTATCTAAGAGAATTCAAAAAAATTAGAAATAATTTTTTCTTAATCCTTTGTTAATCCTCTATTAATATCAAAAAAATTAGATAAAAAAAAATTATTTTCTATTTTCTGGTGGAAAGAAATTACGTCTCCTGAGTGGGTATACGTAAGTATACTATCACGACCCATAGGAGTAATGAGCTGTGGCCAGACATGATATCCTGAGATCGGATAAGATCTGAAGTTTTTTGAGATTAATTGAGATAAATTGCTATTTTTTTTCTATTTTTAATTATTTTATTGCTTCATTGCATATTAGGGTTTTATTTTGTGTGTGCATCATCAAGTAACTGAATCTTAAGGGTACTTGAGCATCTAAGATTAGGGCAGGATCTCATCACCTATCCTGGGCCCACAACAACATTCTTTGTATTCGAGCCCAACCTAATTAAAATCAATTAGACTTAATTTACTCTAGTGAGCTAGGGACACCAACAGGTCAGGTTCCAAGTATTATGTGAAAGCTAGTGCACCCAATCCTTTGATTATCACTTGAATCTGGTATCTAAGGCTAGAGATCCAGAGGTAAACGCTCTAAGCAGTTTCGTGGTTTTTAATTAGGACCCTGCGAGAGTAGGGGGAACCTCCCACGACCCCCTAGCTAGTGGATAGGGTAATTGTTGAATTGGTTGTAATTTGAGCTAACCCATTCTACTTGAGATCTAGGTCTAGGAGACCCTAGTTCGATTTTGTATGTTTGCATTGCATAACCATTAGATTAGGAGTCTAGCCCAATACCAGTAGTCTCACCCTAGCCAGTATGACCATAGAGTCTAGCTTTGAGACCTTCCTTAGGACCATGAATGATCAGTTTGCCCTGATTAACAATAAGTTTGACCGATTAGATGATTTATTAGATAACCTAGAGAAAACCAGTAAGACCCATCCTAAACCTAAACTTAAGACACCCTTATCCACATCTCCCAACCCAAGGAGACCCCCACACCATGAACCAATCGGGGAACACAACTCTAGGATAGCTCCACACCACAGCCCAATCTAGGAGACTAGCCATAGGAGACTTAATTATGATTTCATAGACCTGGATAAGAGAACCACTAGAAATTTTAGGGTTGAAGCACCTAATTTTGGTGGTGATCCTGAGTTTGAAAATTATATTAATTGGGAAGAAGGTATGGATCTGTAGTTTGAGAGGGAACTAGTGTCTAATGAAAGAAAGTTTAAGATTGCTAAGCTTAAGTTAGTACGCCAGGCTAGAATTTATTGGGATGATGTTGAAAGAATGATCAGACGAAGAAGAGACATACCCATAACTACCTGGAGTGACATGAAACTTAAACTTAGAAAAAAGTACCTACCCAGATCATATGAACCTAGTTCTTATGCACCCAGATCCTTTGAACCCAGCTCCTACAAATCCATTTCCATGAACCATAGATATGTGCCCATGTACTATGAACCCAAGGAACCCATAACCCTTAGTCAGCCAGAACCCATTAGGATTAGTGCCCCTTTTCAAAAATTAGGTTTTGACCAAGTCCACCCAAGTCGACCCATTCCCCAATAGAGTCGATTCAATTCTCACCCAAGCCAACTCAACCCTATCCTAGTCGACCCAACCCTACTTATCTAAACACCAGAAAACCTAGCTGACCACTTCCTTCCCTCTTCTCTTTCACTTTTCCATCATTTTCTTTCTTTGTTTCTTTCTAACTGATCGATCTTCCTTTGTTGAGCGATTGCGGTGATCAAGGATTAAACTCAAGTGTTCTTGCCTTGGAACCAATATCGTGGAAGATTGGAGTCTGAAGATCAAGATCTTGAAGCCCTGCCGCATGATCCTTAGAGTTCCAACAGATCCACTTCAGAGGAAAAATTCTTCGTTGGTAAAATTCAAAAACCTTTCCCTACTCTTTAGTTTTTGATCTTTGAAAGTAGACCCTAGTTTACGGTGGTTTCTTAGCCACCAAATCCTATTTTTTTAGAGGCTTTGTTAGATCTACTCGTGCTGGTATAAATTAGTTGACTAGTTTACCTTAATTGCTTACTTTGAGTCTCTAAAAGCTAAAAACCATAAAAAAATCTTAATCTCTATTTTTCTCTGTTAATTAGGTTAATAATCAGCATATTAGGTTTTCATAATTGTCCCGCGATGCATACGGCAAAGAAAAAACTGGACAGAATGTCGTTGTATTTCATTAATAATCATTAATTATACCGGGGGGATTGATGGAGTATTTATAGACCAACAACCAGAGATGTAAGGGTTACAAAGACAAGTATTTGTTTTCATTAGACAACAACTCCTGGAGACCTTGCTCTGGGCATCTTGGACTCCTGCTCTTGGGCTAGTCTGGGACTCTCTCCAAGGTGGGTGACATCATGGAATTCTCCATCCACGTGGGTGCCAATGATGAGGATAGGTAAGGTGGCATGATGAAGGGCCAAGTTTACTTCATAGCTTGGCCTTGATTGCTGGACTCTGGAGTCTAGATGATATGGGCTCCTGCAGGATAGTGGACTCTTCTATCTGGATAGAAGAAGACTCAAGAGTTTTTTCTGGATTCTTGAGTTTGGGACTTGAGTAGCTTGAACTCTGAAGTAGGAAGTTTCCTTGGTCTTCTCCTTGATTGGTATCCCCTTGAGACAGAATTATATTGAGATGGGCAATGAAAAGCAAGGTGGCGTCCTCCCTCTTGGAATTGGTGACAACTTAAGAAGAGTGGGCACTAACTTGGTAGGCTTCCTTCTGCTTTACTCCTCTTAAAAAAATAAGTGGCGCTAATTCATGTATGTGGCCAACCAAAGTAGATGAGGTGTTGTCCCGATGAGGTGGCAAGTGATGTCCAGACATGTCATGTGATGTTGTCCCGATGTGGTGGCAAGTGATGTCCAGACATGTCTTTGATGTTGTCCAAAACCTTGAAAAGGTGGTACCAAGAAGTGGTTGCATATGACAAGTGACTTGGGCTAGAACATGGAGTCACATGGGTCTGGACTTGGGTTTCCCTTGTATTACAGGACTCAACTAAAAATCACAAGACTCAAGACTAATTAAACCAACCAAATAAAGCCCCACTTGATCAATTGGAACCCAATTTGATCAAAAGGAAAAGACATGTAAACAAATGGTTCAACTTGATAAAAAGGGTTTGGTCCAAAAGGCTAAAAATAAAAATCCTAATTACAGTTGGTAAAAAGGCCTAACTAACACTGGACCATTTACAACTCAATTAGATAAATAGGGTTTGACACAACTGATAAATAGGGTTTGACTCAATTAGGATTTAGGCTTAAACCCAACTAAGCTAAAATAACAAAATTTAGGATAAATATTTACAGGTGATTGGGGTTTGGACTGAGGCTTTATTCATAGGTGATCCACAGAGATGTGGGTTCGACCTGTCGATCTCTTATGGTCCTGATGTCTGAACCAATTCTCCCTGGATGGGAGAAACTTGACCCTATCGAGTATGGGTCAACTCCGCTATGATAGTGCTCTAGTAAGTCTGGGTCAACTCTCTACAAGTTTGATGGGGACGTCAACTCTGATACCAAAACTTGATGCAGGACAGATCCCGATCAATATTTATTCTAGAAGATTGGACTGTTGGTCATCAAGAAACAACCCTATCCTAGGTTAAACCAAAATCCAAATTATTTTTTTCTAATTTTTTTATTCAAATGAACCCCTTTTTTTTTCATATATATATTTTATTCTTGGTTTTTCCTTTTTCACTTTTTTTTCCCACGATCTTTTTTTTTCCTTTGCTTCTTCTAAAGTCGATAGGGGATTAGCATCTCTACTTTGAGAAGCATGCAAAGGAGTCTTGCTTTAAGGATCGTGCAATAAGGGAAGTCGGCAAAGGGGAGGACGATCCTGCTTTTACATTCGTGCAGGGTCTTCTCCCATCTCCTTCTTCATGGAACGAACCAAGGAGGCTCGTAGAGAGGAAGTTTCGTTGGCGGCTCTCCGGCGACGATGTTGGGCGAAGGCGACAGCATGGTGGGGAGAAGGCGGCATGGTGGGGAGAAGAGTGCATGGGCAGCGACCTTGGGTACGGCTTCGGAGGGGTTTCGAATGCCATATTGAGCTGGTCGTTCTCGGGCAAGTCTGTCTTGTAAATACCATAAGCTGAAGCAGTTGCCATGGTCTCACGGAACAACTGGAGACGATGCAATCCAGCAACGGTAACAGCATCCAGGACAGCCCTTCTCTGGAGATCAGTGAAATATACCGGGATGGCAATGCAGCAATCCACAACCACTGCACTAAGATTGTTCTCAGCAATGCTCTTCATATTAGAGAGAACCATTGCCAGGACCTAGGTCGAGGTAAAGGTCTGTTCCCCAAGGTACCTAACATGGATCTGAGGAAACCCATCAGGGCCTTCCGTTACCATGAATGGGAGACACTGCAGGTCCCTCTGGAGCTCAGGATTAGAGAATTTCCGGCCTAGTAGATGCTTTATATGGGAGATAGAGTTCTTGGGATTCATCAAAGAGGATGCGGCCCTAGCAGTCCCAATGAACCGCTGCTTCTCACCAAAGCACACGATCACGAAAGTCTTTCACTTGGATTCATCATTGAGAACCACATCAATGCCACGTTGCTGAGCGGTCTCAACAATGCAGTTCTCATTTCCGACATCGAACCCAATAATGCTCATCTTTTTCCCAATTAATCACTATCTTCGATGAGAAAATGAGGAGATCTTCTTGGAAGCCTCGGAGCTCCGATGCGAGAAGGTTGACTGGGCAATGGATCCTGGGAAATGGTGGTGGCTAGCAGTCCAAAAGATGGGGATGGGGTCAGCTCGGCCATGGAAAAGCATGATTGGTGATGTTCCATTTGCAGACGGTGTGGAGGCTTTCCGACGAAAGCGGGATCCCGAAGATTGATGGTTCTCAGATTTGAAGAAGGAAATAGAGAGGAGAAAGGGAAAATAAGGTAGACGAAAAGAAAGACAGAATGAAGATTTGGTAAGAAAAGTAAAAATCTATGGTTGGATTTTCCATCGAGGCTTCAGTATCCATTTTTAAATAGAGTGATCGTGTAGGGCACGAGCATCTTCTTAATAGAAGTAATGCACATTCTCCTTAACCAGAAATTTTCATTTTCCCATCCCAAAAATTTATCATCTATATTTTTATTCGAATAATAAAACACTTAAATAAACTAATCTAAGATATCCGATATCCTGATCAGATACCCTAACAAATTCAAACTACTTATTTAAAAAAAAAACAAAGTAATCCAATTAGGGATAAAATAAATCCTAAAAACAACTTTCAAACAATCGAAATAAATCCTAATATTCCAATCCCTCGTACATCCATAAAAAAAATTATGCTTATCTTCATTTGGATGTGCTCCGGGATTCATGCTGCTCCGGGAACCATGCTGCTCCAGGAAATGTACTGGGCTGGGTTGGCTACAGGTTTTATGCTGGGCTTCAGATTCTGGGCTGGCTTCTGGGTTGGACTTCAGGTTCTGGGCTAGCTTCTGGGCTAGGCTTTAGGTTCTGGACAAGCTTCTAGATTGGGTTGATCGATGTCCCCCCATTATTCTCCTAAGGTGGGGAGAACACGACTCCATCGAGTCAAGCTTCAGCAATCTTTGACTCCAGGATGCTCGTGATCTGTAGACGGAATATTTTTCTTTTGTACAAATAGAGCAATTAAAATAAAAATGGCTAACCTAACTTAAACCTTAAACTAATACCAAAAACTGATGGGGGACGCCAGCTCTGATACCAAAACTTGATATGGGACAAACTCCGATCAATATTTATTCTAGAAGATCGGACCATTGGTCATTAAGAAACGACTCTAGGCTAGGTTAAACCAAAACCCAAATTATTTTTTTCCAATTTTTTTATTCAAATGAATCCATTTTTTTTCATATATATTTTTTTCTGGGTTTTTCCTTTTTCACTTTTTTTTTTCTCACGGTCTTTTTTTTATGCTTCTTCTAAAGTCAGAAGGGGATTAGTGTCTCTACTTTGAGAAGCATGCAGAGGAGTCTTGCTTTGAGGATCATGCAGGAAGGGAAGTCGGCAAAGGGGAGGACGACCCGCTTTCACATTCGTTCAGGGTCTTCTCCCATCTCCTTCTTCACGGAACGAACCAGGGAGGCTCGCAGAGGGGAAGTTTCGCCGGTGACTCCGGCGACGATGCTGGGCAGAGGGGTGGCATGGTGGGGAGAACGCAGAACAGTGGGGAGAAGAGTGCATGGGCAGTGGCCTTGGTTACGGCTTCGGAGGGTTTCGAAGGCCATATTGAGCTGGTCATTCTCGAGCAAGTCTGTCTTGTAAATACCATAAGCCAAAGCAATTGCCGTGGTCTCATGGAACAATTATAGAGGATGCAATCCAGCAACGGTAGCAGCATCCAAGATAGCCCTTCTCTGGAGATCAGTGAAATATACCAGGATGGCAATGTAGCAATCCACAACCATTGCACTAAGATTGTTCTCAACAATGCTCTTCATATTAGAAAGAACAATTGCCAAGACTTGGGTCGGGGTAACGGTCTTCTGTTCCCCAAAATACCTAGAATGGATCTGAGGAAATCCATCAGGGCCTTCTGTTACCAAGAAGGGGAGTGTTATACCCAACTGGCTCATCCTTGAACCGGACCGCCATTCTTTTAGAGGTCCGCTCTTATGGGTATCCGGCTGACCCGCTCATGCCGAAGCTCCGATGGACGTTCCCCTTTCGAGGTCCGACCGACCCACTGAAGTAGAGGTCCGAATGACCCACTTCTACTGAGGTCCGGCTGGTCTTCTCCTATTGAAGCTCTGACGGACACTCTCCTTCGGGTATTTAGCTAACCCGCTCCTGCCGAAACTCTGATGGATGTTTTCCTTTCGAGGTTCGAATGATCCACTTCTGCTGAGGCCCGGCTGACCCTCTCTTGTTGAAGCTTCGATGGACACTCTCCTTTGGAGGTCTGGCCAACCTGTTTCTGCTGAGGTCCGACCGACCCATTCCAAGAATGATTCGGTGATTTCAGAAGCCTCTTCCTACTGGTATCAAAATTCTATTACAACAGAATTCTGGCACATCAGCACCACTACTCCACCACTCCTACAAGGTTGCCCTATCTAGGCACCATGTGGCCACTCTCCAGATTCTTCTGGGAACAGATCGATCTTTCCTGGCCTTACCCCTAATGGATTTTGGTATTGTTCCATGCCTATATAAGGTAAACCGGGGGGCACAGGGTGGTAAGCAAGCTAGCACAGGCTCTCTTCCTTCTCCATACGCTGTCTCTTTGATTCCTCCATTATGTTTCCCTCAAGCTCCCACTAACTTAAGCATCGGAGTGTCCCCCATCGGAACACTACCATCTCTTGGGAACTTTGTTGCAAGAACCGGGAGAAGAGCGCTCCAGCCCAGCCATCTAAGCCCGGTCCAGGAGAAGTTGCAATAACAGATTGGTGTTAGAGGAAGGGCTCAACCTTCGTTTCCCTTCTCTAAAAGGAGGAACTCATATGATAAGTCAAGTAATGGCAAAGGGAAGAGCCCAGAACACCGCCGCCAAAAGAGGTCACTCCCTGTCCAGGCCCAAAGGACCTCCCAGGGAGAATGATGCCGCCACCGACGAACCCACTGTCATTCTGGGACTATAGTAGTTGCAGACGCTCCTGAAATGCATTGATACACTCACCACTACGATTCAGCACCTCCAGGAGGCGGCTAACAACCGACAGCAGTCGCCTACTACATCTTGCACGAACCATCAGCCTGCTATTGAGGGAAGTCGATGGCAAGAAGTCCCTCAGCCCCATTCTCACGTTATTCTGGAGCCCCGAAGGTCTTTGGGGGCTCATGTTGATGGGAAAAGGGCGAGGTCCGCCTCACCTTCCTTTGCTGACTCCATCCCTGCTGACATTCGGCACCCTGCTAAAGTCCCGAGAGACTACACCAGCAAGATCTTATGCATGGAGGAGCGCATTACTGAGCTTGATGATTGGAAGAAAGTCGAAGGGGGGCAGGCATACAACTCCCGTCCATCTTTTTTTGATGAGATCATGGAAGAGCTGATCCCCTGTCACTTCAAAATCATGCAGGTGGACCCCTACAATGGTACCACCGACTCGCTAGACCATCTGGGCACCTACAAGGCCCACATGATGGTGCAGGGCACCTCCGACACCCTTCATTGCATTGCCTTCCCCGCCATGCTCAAGAAGGCCGCTCGGATGTGGTTCTCCGTCATTCGACCAGGTACGATCCACTCTTTCTCTCAGCTTGAGAATCTTTTTCTTTCTTATTTCAAGACTTGCAGTCGGACTCTGAGGAACACCAACTACCTCTTCCTCATGCTATAAAAGGAGGGAGAGACCCTCCGGGACTACATGGCCCGTTTCAACTCAGCAGCCTTGGAGATCCCAGATCTGAATTAAGACGTAGCTATATCAGTCTTTGAAAGAGGGCTGTGTTCATCCAGGCTCACTTTTTCCCTGGATAAGAAATTTCTGACAAGCTACTCCGAGTTATTGGCCTGGGCACAGAAGTATGCCCTGGCAGAAGAGCAAGCGGCAAGCCGACACCAGGCTGAAGGGAGGTCGACTCCCAAGAAGTGGAGTGACAAGGCTCCCGAGGTCCGACCTCCCAGCGATGGCAGCAACTCGGCCTAATGCCGAAGCCCGAAGTCGAAGGACTTCCCCAGGAGGTTCGAAACCTATGAACCCCTCTCTCTTTCGAGGGAGAAGATCCTCCTGGAAATTGAGAACGAGACATTCTTGCAAAGGCCTCATCCGATGAGGGGCCCCTCTGCATCTAGAAACATAGAAAAATACTGCCAGTTCAATCAGGACCGTTGACACAACACCGAAGAGTGCCTCCAACTAAAGGATGCCATTGAAGACCTCATCTAGAGGGGGAACCTGCATAAATACGTCCGACCCCGTAGGGATCGGGCTGAAGCCTTAACTGCCAGAGACCCTCCAGAGGAGGCAGAGCTTCCCAACCAGCATCCAACTGGTGGGGATGTCAGCATGCTACATCATCGATCCGTTGGAGATATGAAGAGGGCTAGGACATTGTTAAGAGGTCAAGAGGCTCCAATGTGATCAGCTTCTCCAACGAAGACCTCCTAGAATTCCATATTTCAGGGAATGACCCTATAGTTGTGTCAGCAGTAATTGCCAACTATGATGTAAGGCAAATTCTTATTGATAATGGAAGTCCATGGAGTTATTATTGTATGATGCTTTTGTCAGAATGAACCTGTCCAGGTCAAGATTGCAAGAATCACCCATGCCGCTGATGGGCTTCGGGAGAAACTCTATTGGAGTTGAGGGAGAAATAACTTTACCGGTGACCATCGGGATGGAGCCTTTCCAGAAGACTCTCCCCATTAACTTTGTGGTCATACGTACGACCTTGGCTTATAATGCCATTTTGGGCCGACCGGCCCTCAACAAGTTTTGGGCCATCATCTCTACCTTCCATCTACTGGCGAAGTTTCTGACTTGGAACGGGGTCGGAGTTATGAGGGGAGATCGTAGGATGGCCAGACAGTGCCTAACCATTCAAGACAGGCAGTCAAAGTGTCATTCCACTCTTGAACAGCTTGACCCTAGGGCCGAAGTCGATGGCCACAGCCAACCAATTGAGAAGATCCTATTTGTCCCTCTTCGGGAAGACGACCCCACCAGGATCCTCCAAAATGGAAGCACTCTTAGCGAGGAGGTCAAGTTGGAGATGATCGACTCCCTAAGGAATAATGCCGATGTCTTTGCTTGGCTAGCATCGGACATGCCAGTCATTCCATCGAACATCATCACTCATCAGCTTAAAGAAGATTAAACCTACAGGCCTGTCCGACAGAAGAAGAGGAGCTTCACTCCCGAAAGATAAAAAGGCCATCGATGAGGAGGTCAAGAAGCTCTCTGATGTTGGCTTCATCAGAGAAGCCCATTACCCTGAATGACTAGGAAATGTTGTAATGGTAAAGAAGGCTAATGGGAAGTGGAGGATCTGTGTGGACTACACCGACCTCAACAAGGCTTGTCTGAAGGACAGCTTTTCTTTGCCTAAGATTGACCAATTGGTGGATGCCACGGCCGGCCATCAGCTTTTGAGCTTCATGGATGCTTTCTCCGGCTACATCCAGATCAAGATGCATCCAGAAGATGAGGAGAAGATGACCTTTGTCACTGATAAAAGACTATACTGCTACAAGATGATGCCCTTCGTCTTGAAGAATGCCGATGCCACTTTCTAGAGGTTGATCAACCGGGCCTTCGAAGGGCAGCCCGAAAGGAATATGGAGGCGTATGTAGATGATATGATAGTCAAGAGCCTCCACAAAGCCAACAACATCAAAGACTTATTGGAGTCCTTTGATGCACTGAGATGTCATCGGATGAAGCTAAATCTTGACAAATGCACTTTTGGGGTGACTTCTGGAAAGTTTCTCAGCTTCTTCATCACACAAAGAGGAATTGAAGTCAACCTCGATAAGATCAAGGCTGTCATTGACATGGGACATCCGGCCAAGGTACAAAGCCTAGTATCTCAACTTAAATTCTTCAAAATTCTCCATATACCTCGATTATAGAACTTCCGGGCAGATGCATTGTCACGATTGGCTATGACCATCACCAACTCCTTCGACTGAACCTTTGTGGAGTATTTCTAGTGCCCAAGCATTGCTGAAGAGCCAACCGAAGTCCACCAAGTTGAATAAGAAGCCTCTTGGATGGACCCGATTCTCATATTCCTTGTCAAAGGAACCCTTCCGGAAGATCCGACCGAAGCCAATCATGTACGCTGGACGGCTTCAAAGTATGTCATTCTCAATGGCACTCTCTATAAAAGGTCATTTTCACAGCCGTTGCTGAAGTGCTTGGGGTCGACGGACGCTGACTACGCACTCAGGGAAGTGCATGAAGGCATTTGCGGCGACCATCTGGGAGAAAGATCCTTGGCTTACAAGATATCTGACAGGACTACTGGCCCACAATTCAGAAGGATGTGTCGTACTTTGTTAGAAGGTACGACACGTGCCAAAGGTACTCCAATATCCAAAGGAGGCCAACTAGTTAGTTGACTCTGCTCACCGCACCTTGGCCATTTGCACAGTGGGGGATAGACATCCTAGGACCTTTCCCACCGGCATCCGACCAGTGAAAATTCCTGATCGTAGCCATTGACTACTTCACTAAGTGGGTGGAGGCCAAACCACTAGCGCAAATCATAGAAGCCAAAGCAGAGAGCTTTGTCCAAAACTACATTATCTTCCGATTCGGCATTCCATGGACAGTCATCACCGACAATGGAAGGTAGTTCGACAATCCCAAGTTTCGAGACTTCTGCCAGCAATATCACATCTCCCATCGGCGTACATTAGTCGGTCAGCCACAGTCCAACGGAGAAGCCGAAGTCACTAATCGGACGATCCTACATGGATTGAAGACTAGACTGAATGACACCAAAAGGCTTTGGGTAGAAGAACTTCACTCAATGCTCTGAGCCTATTGGACAACCGCCCGAACGGCGATTGGGGATACTCCATTCAACTTGACCTACGAAACTGAAGCGATCATCCCTGTAGAAGTTTCCTTGCAATCCCTGCGGATTGATCACTTCGCCAAACCAACCAACTCAGAGCAACAGAGGGTTAACCTAGATCTACTTGAAGAGACCATGCTCCAAACATGCTTGAAGATGGTGACCTATCATCAGAGGATGGCCAGATATTACAACTCACGAGTCAAGGCTCAAACTTTTCAAGTCAGAGATCTGGTTTTGCGAAGGACAGAAATATCAAGACCGACCGAGCAAGGGAAACTCTCCCCCAATTGGGAAGGTCCTTACCGAGTCGTTGAAGTAATTCGAGCCGAAACTTACCAACTCGAGTATTTGGATGGATGGCAAGTGGCACATCCATAGAATGTAGACAACCTCCACAAGTATTATCAATAAAGACCACAACATCTTTCATGAAGTACTTATGAAAGTCCAACTCCGGTCGGTAGAGGCTCTAGGGTAGCCCACTTCAAAGTTCGACTCTGGTCGGTACAGAGGCTCTAGGGCAGCCCACTTTCGAAAGTCTGACTCTGGTCGGTAGAAGCTTTAGGACAGCCCACTTTCGAAAGTCCGACTCCTGTCGGCAGAGGCTCTATGGTAGCCCACCTCGGAAAGTCTGACTTCGGTCAGCAGAGGCTTTAGGGCAGCCCACTTCCAAAAGTTCGACTCCAATCGGTAGAGGCTCTAGGGCAGCCCACTTCTGAAAGTCCGACTCCAGTCGGTAGAAGCTCTAGGGCAGCACACTTCCAAAAATCCGACTCCGATCGACAACAGCTTCAAAATGATCCACATGGAGATGCGACTTCGAGTTCGGACGAGCCGATAGACCAACACTTAGAAAAATTCCTAAGTCTTTAGGTTCGGACTGAGCTACTGTCAGCAGCTACTTCAGAGTTCTCGAGTTCAGACGAGCCGATGGACCAACACTTTGAAAAATTCTTAAGTGTCTAGGTTCGGACCGAGCTACTATCCAGCAGCTACTTCGGAGGTCTCGAGTTCGAACGAGCCGACAGACCAATACTTAGAAAAATCTCTAAGTGTCTAGGTTTGGACTGAGCTACTATTCAGCAGCTACTTCAGAGTGTTTACGGTCCTAACAAGCCGACCGTCAACACTTAGAAACATTTTTGAAGAAAAAACTTCAGTTAATCCGACCGACCTTCATGCACAACGACATCCACAAGAGATATGGCAAAAGTTCTTCTATTATAAAAGGAGCTTTTTACAAAAAAATGAAGGTCGAACCTTTACAAACATCTTAGGTCTGACCCAATGGAGATACAGATATGGCTTTGGCTTCGACCCCCCTGGTCTCCCCCAGAGCTCTGACTGGGATGACTGCCACTCCCGCATCGGCTTCAGCCTGGGCATCAGCTCCGGCCTCCTATGCACCGGCTTTGACCCCTCCATCAGTCAGGTCTGCCTCATCTTCCTTGCCTTCCTCTTCTACTTGTTTCGGCAGCTATAGGAAGGCGAGGTCGAGCTCTAGAAAGGCATCACTTACCTTCGCCAAGCACTCTTCATACCCATTGTCGAAGCTGACCATTTTAGCCTCATTCATCTCCTCTGTGAATTCGTCAAAGGCCTTATATTTCTTCATCGCCACTTTGGCCACCATCGCCATCAGCTCCTGGGTCTTCTTCAACAAAACCTTGTATCTCTCTGCCTGGTGGCCCCTCAAGCACCTTTCGAACTCGACCAGGCATCCCTCCTCTTCTGTTAACCAGCGGGCCAGACCTTTCAACCTCTGCTTCTTCCTTTTGATATTGGCCTCCCGGTCAGCCAGCCACCCCTGCAAGTCTTCTGCCTGCTCCTTAAGGGTCTCTGCCTCTGCCCGACAGGCGGACAACCCTTCTTCGGTGACCTTCCGTGCGACCTCCACTACGGCCCTGTCCGCCTTTGCCACGGCTTTAGTCGCCTCAGCCTCTTTAACCATCTTGGCCAAGTGCTCTTTTAGGAACAGCAGCTCGCCTAGACCATCGTCCATTAGCAAGACATCTCGGAGAAGCTGCAAACAACAAGACAACATCAGCAACTTACAGGCAATAAAGCGAAGGCCAAGGACTCAGACACGGGTGACTTACCCCCATCACGTGATGAAAGGAACTCCTGGTGGCCACATTCACCATTCGCTGATCGATGTCTACAATGGCCCTTTTAAGCATGTCTTTGACCCGCTCGGCATCATGTATGGTGCACCATTTCTGACGCTTCTCATCATTGGCTTCGTCGGCCTCCCCTTTGTTAGCTGCCTGTACTTCGGCCACTTGTTCCCCTCCGGCCATCGGGGATATCTCCTCTATCAGTTTGATGAGTGAAGAGGTTGGGGCTGTCTCTGCTTCAGTTGGCAACGATTTATCTTCTCCCGTCCGGGCGACCGACTGCCTGACCGAGGATGAACGCTCCGGTGCCCTCGCCACTTGGCGAGCCGACAACAGCATGTGGTCATCATACTCCACAGAAACAACAGTGGTGGATGGCTCTTCCGTCCATTGCTTCTTTAGCCTTTCAGACGCTGGCTCTTCCATCCATTGCCTCTTCGACCTCCCGGACGTTGGCTCAATAATACAGACGGCCCTTCTCTATGCCGCCTATGCTAAAATTGTCGCTCAGTCCGGTTTCATTTTTTCACCTGTTGTCAAACAAAATTAGAGTCAACAGCAAACAAACAGGGTCGACGGTGAAGGATAGAAGACCTACGACAAGCGGCTGCTACCCTACCTAAGATTTGCTGCTGGCTGATCCAAGCCAAGTGGAGGTTCTCCTCTTAGAGCAAGTCATGTACAAATGTTGGGTCATCTCTATCCAATTTGTTGAAGTCGGCCTTGTCGGCCCTCAACACTCTCCTCCCATCTACTGCTTTCGGCCTGGGCTCTCTCCATGCCGGTTCAAAACCCCAGGGCTCCAAACTATCTACAAAGAAGTACTATGACTTCCATCAATGGATAGCCGACGGAAGCCCCCCTAATATCCTCCAGCCAGGGCGGGGACTAATCATCCACCACTCTTGGCTTCGGAAGTCCTTTTTTAGAAGAAAGAAATTGAAGAAAAGAGACAGTCTTGGCTCAATTCCGGCCCTCTGACAGAGGACCATGAAACCATAGATCACCCGAATGCTGTTCGGGGTCAGCTGCATTGGGGACATCCTATAGCTATTGAATATTTATACAAAGAGGTTGTGGAGAGGGAAACGAAGGCCGGCCTTAAGGTGGTCTTTTTATAGAGGGAGGCCTCCTAGGTTCAGCGGGCTGTTCACCCTTCCCTCTCGGTTGGGAATAGTCAGATGCAGTGTAGAAGAAATGTTATTTACAATCCTGAGATTCTCTACCCTTTCTCAAGTCATACCCGATGGGATGTCATGGGGACTTGGTTCCCTATTCCTGTGGGTGGAGCTCCAGCTACCGGAAGCCATTCTAGTGGAAGCGGAGAAGGAAAGATGGGGAAGACAAACATGGTGGTCGAAATTCCTAAAGGATTCGAGAGCGGCAGAAGAAGAAGGTTGTTTCTCCCCAAATGCAAGTGCAGCAGAAGACTCCCTATGAGCCTTCACCCCCTCCTTTTATAAATGCTGTGGGGCTACTTCCCAGTGCCCCTCGAGCATCGTGATTCATCGTCAGACGATGCGACTTCTCGATCTAATAGGGAAGCCGATGCAACATGCCGGATCATGCCCAATCATGATTCGTGTGACTGCCCAACCAGCGATGGATGAGCAGCTCCGGATACTATGCCAATCGCTCAGATTTTGCCATATTGCCCACGTCACGTCAGGAGCCCAACGGATGAGCGTTTCAGGCTGGCAACCCATCATTGTGCCTCACCCACATTAACTACCCCTGCCACTGCTTCTAATGCGGTGCGGACACTTATCCTTGGGGTAAAATTTTGGAGTGGAAAATGGTCGGTCATGGTATGTCGGATCAGATTTGCAATCATCTCAAAGATCGATGCATTAAATGCCAAATAATGCTCTCATCCTTCGAAGCTGCAGAACCGCTCGAAGGCCAAGAGCAAGGGGGCAACTGTACCCAACTGGCTCATCCTCAAACTGGACTGCCATTCTTGTGGAGGTCCTATCGGGCCACTCTTACGGGTATCCAACTGACCTGCTCCTACCGAAGCTCCGATGGATGTTCTCCTTTCGAGGTCCGACCGACCCACTGAAGTAGAGGTCCGAACGACCCACTTCTACTGAGGTCCGACTGGTCCTCTCCTGTTGAAGCTCCGACGGACACTCTCCTTCGGGTATCCGGCTGACCCGCTCCTGTCGAAGCTCCGACGAACATTCTCCTTTCGAGGTCCGAACGACCCACTTCTGTTGAGGTTCGACTGACCCTCTTCTATTGAAGCTCTGACGGACACTCTCCTTCGGAGGTCCAGCCAACCTGCTTCTGCTGAGGTCTGACCGACCCATTCCAAGGATGATTCGATGATTCCAGGAGCCTCTTCTTGCTGGTACCTGAATTCTATTACAACAGAATTCTGGCACATCAGCACCACTACTCCACTACTCCAATGAGGTTACCCTATCTAAGCACCACGTGGCCACTCTCCTGATTCTCCTCGGGGTAGATCGGTCTTTCCTAGCCTCACCCCTAATGGATTTTTGCATTGTTCCATGCCTATATATGGTAAACCGAGGGACACAGGGTGGTAAGCAAGCTAGCACAGGCTCTCTTCCTTCTCCATATGCTGTCTCTTTGATTCCTCCATTCTGTTGCCCTCAAGCCCTCACTAACTTAAGCATCGGAGTGTCCCCCACTGGAACACTACCGATCCTTGGGGACATTATTGCAGGAACCAGGAGAAGAGTGCTCCAGCCCAGCCATTCGAGCCTGGTCCGAGAGAAGTTGCAGAAATAGGGAGAGACTGCAGGTCCCTCTAGAGCTCAGGATCGGAGAATTTCCAACCCAGCAGATGATTTATCTGGGAGATAGAGTTCTTGGGATTCATCAAAGAGGATGTGGCCTCGGTAGTCCCAATGAACCACTGCTTCTGGCCAAAGCACACGACCGCTAGAGTCTTTCACTTGGATTCATTGTTGAGAACCATATCGATGCCGCGTTGCTGAGCGACCTCAATAATGCAGCTCTCATTTTTGACATCGAACACAACAATGCTCATCTTTTTCTTGATTAATCACTATCTCCGGTGCGAAAATGAGGAGATCTTCTTGGAAGCCTTAAAGCTCCGATGCGAGAAGGTTGACTGGGCAATGGAATCGAGGAAATGGCAATGGCTAGCAGTCCGAAAAAGTGCTATTGGTGATGTTCCCATTTACAGATGGTGTGGAGGCTTTCCGATGAAAGCGGGATCCGGAAGATTGATGGTTCTCATGTTTAAAGGAGAATGAAATAGAGAGGAGAAAGGAAAAATAAGGTAGATGAAAGGAAAGACAGGGTCGAGTTCCTCCCACCCCGGGAGAATTGGTGCGGGCACCAGACTCAGAAGAAGACTTCAAGGCTCCATCTGGATCTCTGATTGACATTGCCCGAAGAATTAGGGTTTTCTGGTTTTGTAATAAGGGTTGACTTGGTCAACTCAATTTTAGTTTGAGTCTGTATTTCCCTGCAATTTAAATTTTGTTGAGTCATGTTGACTCAATACAAGTCCTAGTAGTGGTCTAGGTCTTCTCCAAGGTGCCACATTTTCTCCCAGGACCAAGCAAGTGGGCGCCACACTCCCAGCCACACGCCAGAGTCCAGGAGGCGCCACATCTCCATCCAGTGTGCCTTGGTCCCCACACCACAAGAAAGCAGGTCCCTTCTTTCATGCGCCACTTGGGGGAGAAATCCATCAAGATACCTCAATCCAAGGAGGAGCCAACTTCTTTCCAGATAAACCCAAGCCAGGATGGCAAGAATTTTTCTTGAAGAGAGGATCAAGGAGGTGCCCCACAATGTTCCATAAAAACCCAAGTTATAAAAGGGAAGAGAGCATGTCTTGGGGAGAAAATCAAGGAGGCACCCAAAAGTTTCCTAAAGTGACAAAGCCATGAAAGGAAGAAGCCTAAACTTGTGGAGCAAGACTAGGAGGTGTCCAAAAGAGCCAAACCATGAAGGAAAAATCCTTGATTCATGGAGAGATACTAGGAGACACCCCCATAACCTGCCATTTGGAGCTGATTTTCAAGTTTTCTTGGAGTTTTTGGGCTGCCCACTCATGGAAGGAGTCTTGGGAAGAGAATTTGATGCCTAAAGTGTGGGTTAGTCCTATTAGTCCCACATGGGAAGTGTATGAAATTTTATTTCTTTGTTATGTCTATATATTCAACTCTATGTAACTCTTGAAAAAAATCAGATGAATGAAACCAAATTTTTTTTGTGAGCAAACTTTGTGTTTTCTCTCTTCCACACTTGCATCCAGGTGTTGAGCTCCGTGAGGGAGTAAATCCGGGTTCCCCTGGAACCTTGAGGAGGTGTGAGATCTCCAAAACCCAAACCCTAGGTTAGCCACTCCACTCCCAAACCCTAGCCGCCATCACCCTTCTCTTTCCACCAAGCCCTAGTCTATTCCACTTCTCACGGCCACCCTCTCCAAGTCCAGGCCGGCCACCAGCATCCAGCTCCAGTCCAGATACTTCAGATCTACAGCAGTTCTAAGAGGAAGTCAGATCGGCCTCCAGGAGAATCCTGATTTCAGCAACTTCAGCTTTCAAGTTCTTCAACCTGGTAAATCTTTTCTTGAGTATCTGAAATCCATCACTTGTTCTTCTTCTTTCCCAGATCTTGAGTCCAGGAGAAGCCGACCAAACCACAAGACCAGTATTGGAGGATCCATTGCGAAGATAGCCGACTCCCGAGGATCCCACAATCTGCTCGAGAGAGTTCTTCCACCAAAATCCTGAGAAGATCACTGTCTGGTTAGTAAACCATCTCTCCTCTCTATTTCTGTTCTGTTGAAAGTTCAGAGCGAAACCCTAGGTCTGGGAGTTTCTCAACCCCCAGCGATCCGTTACTTCTGAACTACTCTGATAATTTAGTTTCTTCTAAACTGTGCTTTCGATCCTTACCTAGTTTCCTTTAACTTAGTTTAGCTTTACTTTGAGTCAAAGCCAATTTATGAAATAAAAAAAAAAAAAAGAATTAATCTTAAATTTACTTCCGCATACGCTTCTTTGTTCTTTGTTCTACATCATTTTTGGTATCAGAGCTTCCGTTCTGCATCATTGGGTCGACTCGGGTCAGGTCGGTAAGGATTGGGATGACTCGGGTAAGCCTGACTATACCCTTGGTTAGGTCCTGGGAGTCGACTAGGGTTTCTAAAGGGTTCAGGTTTATGATAGGTAGGAGCCCTCTGGAAACGCTCACAATTCCTTGCAATTTGGTAGGCATACTCTAAATCAGTGACCCCTCTAAAATAAAGCTCTCTCTGGATGTCTAAGGTGTAGGCCAGCTCTAAACCTAGACAAGGTCACAGAAGCAGATTCATTGACATGACATTGCATGACATACTCATCAAACTTTGCGATGTAGTCAGCTACACTCTTGTTCCCTTGACTCAGATTCTACCATTGGTCCAATAAACTCTGGGTGTAGGAAAGTGGTTGATACTTCTCCCTAAGTTTGGCTTTCATACCTCTCCAAGTTGCTATTGGTTCTTCATCTCTCTGTGCTACCAGCCTCTCAACACTATTCCAGAATAACCTAGCTTGGCGAACCAACCTAGTCTTGGGAAACTTAAACTCCATCCTCTCAGTCATGGTATACCACTCGAAATACTGCTCCATATCCTCCTCCCAATCTACATACACTTTATGATCTAGGCTACCATCAAAGGTAGGGGCTTCTAACTTGATGTTCCTAAGGGCCCTTTCTTCTTGGTCTATGATCTCGGGATTGGGTCTCCTAGGTTCAAACTCTTGGGCTGGGTTGACATGGGGTAGTCTCCTAGGTTTAGCCTCTATGGGTGGTTCATGGTGAGGATAATCCCTATGGGGGAAAGGTGATCCAGACTCAGGCTCAACGGATGGCCTAGGACTATTCCTCTCTAAGGTTCCAACTCTCTCTTCAAGCTTATCTAGTTTGCTGTTCATCCTAGTCAATTGCTCCATAAGATCCTTAAGTTGAACTTCTCTCTCGTTCTCCATTGGTTCACCGGCTTCGGAATGGTGAGGATGATAGGGTACTCCTGATCTAGTGGACATGGGTTAAACACACAAAATGTCTAGGATCTACTAGACCTAGAATCTCAACTAGTTGCCTAAGTCAGGGTGGCAACCCAGTCTGGAGTAACTTTGTCCTTGGCCAGGTAGGTGTAGGGGAGTGGAGGTCCCTGAGCACCAACCTTAGACACCAATCTGGGATTGGCTAGGTAGGCGCACCAAACTCACAAGCCTTGAATCACCATGCCTAGACACCAAGGGCAACATCACACACAGAATGGGCTGACACCAAGAATAGACACTTAGTCTTGACTCGACCAATTGGTGTCCCTAAGCTCTCTAGAGCAAATTAATTGTCTAATGGATTTTAGTTAGAGCTTGGGTTCAATATGCAGGTTAGTGATTTTTGGGCCAGGGACAGGTAATGAAATCCTGACCATATGTCAAATTGCCGCCCTTATGTGATTTATGAAAATGAATGCAAGCAAATGATCTAATGAGATGTCACTAAATTATATTTTTTTGTGGGTTTTGATGTATGATAGTTGAGTCAAGATGATGGAAATGAAATGATTTTACTCTAAATGCAAGATTAAACTTATTGAAAACATAAGAAAATGCAAATTGCTAAAATTTTTTGAATAGAACATGCTCTCAGGTAATATTTTGGCCTGTAGAAATTCTACAAACTAAAATAAAATCTGAGAAAATTGTAAAAAATACTATGAATTATATTTGATCTAACAAAGTAAAAATCACAAAATTTGGAGACTCCTACAGATAGTACCACCCAAAAAAATAGACCATGTACGGAAAGGGAAAACTGCAGAACTTAAAGAAGCGATCTAAGATGCAAAAAAAATTTTTGTTCTTTTTAAATCTATTCTTCTTGTATTCTCCTTCAAAGGCCTATCACAATGGTACCCCTACACGCCTTAGGAGACCCGTGGAATGGGAGGAGAGGGTCTTGAAACCCTACTTTTCTCCTAAGACCGGATGGCCTGGTGAAGCACCTAATCCAGGTACTTAAGAAGAGCTAAAGTCCTAACCATGCTCTGATACCAGAAATGATGGGGGACTAACTAGATGCGAAGATGAAATGATGATGCATGTGATTTGTAGGGTTTTGTGATTTTTATATTTTTATGGTTTCTTTGGATTCCCGAAAATAAGTAAGAGATGATCGGGGTTCTATAACAATAAGAGCTATCAAGCAAGTAGATGGTCCCTAAACAATGATAAAAAGAGGACCCCGGGATTGAGAAACCCTATAGGACTTAGCTCTCCGATCAAGATCTACTTAGGAGTCAGGGGGCAAACCTCAAAGATTTGAAGTGCCCGATGCAGAGGTCGCTCACCTTGGCGGATGCGGCCTGGATGATCGAGCCATCAACCCTACGGAGGCGCCGACTAGCTATCTAAAGATCTCGATGGCAAAGGCAACCGTCACCATGCTTCTGTCACCTGGAGGACCTACGAGCATTCAAAGAAGATAAAAGATTAAGTTTCAATTAGAAGGAAAGCAGTGGAAGAATGAAAGAAGAGTTGTTGAAGTGATGGTGGAGTTCTGCTAGATTTGGAGTCGGATGACGGAGTTGCGGCAGTGTGGTAGTTTGAGGCCTCACACGTCTCGATGCCCGAAGGCGATGGCGCTCCCTCTTGGAGATTGATGTTCCTAGTGAACGAAGGCAACTAACAAGAGATTGGACTCAAGAAGATAATTTTTTCATTCATCAAGATTAAAATTTACAAAGGAGGGCTTAGGTCCTTTAAATAGGCACCTTAGGACCCTTTTGAATTTCAAATGAAAGAATACAAATTTTCTTGAATGGGCACCCAAAACCCTTGACTTTCTTCTCTCCTTGGCCAACCAAAAGCTGATTGGATTGGGCGTGGCATGCTGCATGGCTTGGATGGGGGATCTTGGCGCCTTAAACATGGAAAGAAGCTTCTTGGTTTTGGAAGAAAGCATGAAGAGAGGCTTGGAGCAAGGCATGTCTTCTTCCTCCTTCCTTGGTTGGCATCCTTTCTTTGGTACAAGGCATCACATGGGGAGTGTTAGGTGGAGGTGCCCATGGATCTTGTCTCTCCCTTCCAAAGAGGTTCAAGCAATTTGGGAAGAAGACTTGATTGGAGGGCTTGAAGCAAGGGATTTGAATTCCCCACTTCAACTCCCATTGACTTTCACATTGGCCGACCACCCTTGCTTGGAAAGGAGCTAGATATGGGGAGGGAAAAAGGGCTAGAGCCAAGTGATATGATCCTCCTCTTCGGGCGTCCAAGGATGACAAGTGTGCTTCCCACATGGCGCCATATAGGATGAAAAGGTGGGTCTTGAGGTGACTTGGATTCCTTCTAGACTTGGTTCCAAGGAGACTAAATGGTGGGGACACCGGAGGCACCAGAATAAGACAGAGGCAATGTAACCCTCTGTGAATTGATCAATAATTTATGAGTCCGTCTGTAATAAGGGCTTAGCCCATCTGAGTCCATTTTAGTTATTATTTGAGTCTTTTGACTTTCAGTTTTGTACTAGTCAGCTCATGTTGAGCTAGTTCAGTCTTGTGTTAGTCAGCTCATGTCGAGCTAATTTTATTTTTTTGAGTCATATTCAACCATATTGAAGACTCAAGACCACATCATACAAGTGAAGACCAAGTCTAACCAGATTGAAGACATGGAAGTATAGCCCAAGTCCAACCCAGCTTGAAGATTTGAAGACCCCAGGAGGAAAAATTCAGAAAACCCTGATTCCTTGCAGATGCCCTCCAGATGCCAAGATTCCCTTTCAGATGCCAAAATATATTCATATACCAAGGCATCCATGATTTTAGAGGTCCATATGCATCCTAGCCCAAAGAAATCAAGCCTAGGCACCAAGCCCAAGTCCCTAAGAAGCAAGATACCAGGGAATATTCTTGCTACCTGGCTACCAGGCCACCCCAGCTTCCAGAGGCCCAAACCCATGTGGCCGAGCCCTTTTGGGCTGACCTCTTGCTGCTCCTAGAAGCCCAACACGCCCCCCTAGGCATCCTTGGAGTGTTGGCAAAGTCAAGAGAATTTTTAGGGATTTTTCTACCTAATGTTTCCTTATTTTCTAGATAGGGTTTGAGAGGGAAAATGATTCTTATGTAAAGACTTATGTGCCCTTACTTGGAGCCCAATGTTAAGGGTCTATTTAAAGGACCCAAGCCTCTTGTATGAAGGGAGATTTTGGATATGAAATAAACCTTGAGTTCTTCTATTGCTTTGAGTGTTACACTGCTGTGTGCATAAAGGGGTTTGAGAGTTCTTCTTCCCGATGTTTGCAACCATCTTCCTGCCGCTAACCATCCTTCTAGCCCCCTCCAAAACTTTCTTTTCTTTGCTGTTTTCCTTTATTTTCTTTTTTCCTCTAAGTTTTCTAACCCCTGACAGGTTGTTTGCAGGTCTCGGAGTTCTTACGAATCCAACGACTCAAGCCAAGCCTCAATCGGACCACCGAGCATAAAGCAGGGTATCCACGAGTCTTTGGCTCGATTTTCCAGGCCGCATCCATCGAGGAACGAGAGATCCCTTTGCTGCGATCTTCACCGGGCACTTCAGACATTGTCAGGTACACCCCCTCTGCCTCCAGTCTTATTATTGTAGGAGAACATGCCCTAACCGAGGCTTCTTAGCCCCGGCGATCCTTCTTTAGTACTTCTCTAGGTTCTAATCTGCATGCTTGGCTTCAAAAATTCATACAAAATTCCCTACAACTAATTTTGATCTAAAATTTGGGAATTAATCACATAACCCTACATATAAAACATATAAAAAGAATTGCATGCATATTAGTCCCCCATCATTTGGTATCAGAGCATAGATTGTGCCTATTTTTTGTAATTTTTCAGTCCATATATACTCTGTTATTTAAATTATTTCTCCCTAACCAAAACTCTAAAAATTCTAAAATTTATTTTTCTAGATTCATCATAATTCAATGTAATTTTTAGAAGTTTTGCAAATTTTATTTCGGCCTGTGAATTTTCTGCAAGCCAAAATACAGCCTGTAAATTTTTGGCTCTATTTTTTTCAGCAAGACAAGTTTGGAAGTTTTAGTGTTTTGTTTAGCATCTTTTGCATATCTTTTAATTTTAGTATATTTCCTACGTATTAGGCCATAATTTGCAAGATTTTTTCTATTTAAGAAAATACCAAAATAAAAAAAAATTACATATTCTCCAAAAATATCAAAAAAAGAAAATATCTAAGCCCTAATTTGCATCCTCGTCTGCCTGCTATCATTGCATAATTTACTTTTAAGGGCACTCTTGCTATATCAGATGGGGGGAGGATTTGATCTCCTCTCCTTAGCCCAAAACCACATCCCTTGCATTCGGTCCCAAGCTTTAACCTAAAATTAACTAGACTTAATTTGCCCTAGTGGGCTAGGGACACCAACTGGTCGGGTCTGGGCTAGTGTTAGATCACCGTGTCAAGTTAACCTGTGTGTGCCTTGTGCTCAGTGTCTAGAATGGTGGTTTAGGGATTCAATCCCGAAAGGCTTGTGTGCTGGTCCACCTACCTGGCCAATCTCTGATGGGTAGTCAAGGCTTGGCAACCAGGGACCTAACACTCCCCTTACACCTGCCTGGCTGAGTACAAGGTTACTATAGGCTAGTTTGACACCCTAATTAAGCATCTGGTTTAGATTCTAGGTCTAGCCAGCTGTAGTTGGTTTGATCGAGTCATGCATGAGCATTAGATCAGGAGTCCCATCTCATTCACCATCTCCCTGAATCCATGGACCATTTTGATGCCAAATTTGATGCCGTTGGAGAAAGGTTAGTCCAAACCCTCAATCTTAGGTTAAAGCAAGCAAATGCCCAATTAACCCAGAAGCTTGAACTAGATGCCCGACGAGGAACCTTAGAGAAAACCCGTAGGATCCAAACCAAATCCAAACCTGAACCAGAACTTGAGTCACCTCCCCAGCCTTGGAAAGCCCATCGCCATGACCCTTATTATGATACTGAACCTAGGAGGACCCCTTACCATGATCCCTACCGTGAGGTTGAACCTAGGAGAGACCATCCCCATAACCCTTATTATTATACTGAACCTAGGAGGACCCCAAACCCTGATCCCTACCATGAGGTTGAACCTAGGAGAGCCTATCGTCATGACCCTTATTATGATACTGAACCTAGGAGGACCCAAAACCCTGATCCTTACCGTGAGGTTGAACCTAGGAAAGCCCATCATCATGACCCATTCTATGATACTGAACCTAGGAGGACCCCAAACCCTGATCCCTACTAAGAGGTTGAACTTAGGAGAGCCCATTGTCATGACCCATACAATGATGCTAAACCTAGGATGACCAAAAACCCTGATCCATACCTTGAGGCTGAACCTAGGAGAGCCCATCGTCATGACCCAATCCCTAAGGTTAGTCCTAGAAGACCCAATCAGGATTTTGTAGACCAGGAAGATAGATCCTATTTACCCACATCCTATAAGCCTAGTATACCCACAACCTATAGATCTTATGACTCCAAATCCTATGAACCTAGAACCTATGAATCCAGAACTTATGAACCTAGATCCTATGACTCTAGATCCCATGATCATAAATCCTATGCACCCATATCCCATGAGCCTAGTAGACCCAACACCCAATATTCTGATCCATATATGGAGTCCAACCCTAGGAGAACCCAATATCCTGACCCATATAGGGAGCCCAACCTTAGGAGGACCCCATACCATGATCCATCCTTAGAACCTGACCATAGAGCTGACCCAAAATCCTATGACCCCAGATCCTATAATCCCATGACCCATAGATCTGCACCCTTGTCCTATGAGCCCAGAGAACCCATAACCCCTATGTATCAATCTAGTACAAGTCAGGTTTATCTTAGTCAACTTGAACTCCATAGGATTATCACCCCTAAATATGAGCCCAGTAGTGAGCCACTACCCCTTAGGTAACCTGAACCTACTAGGATTAGTGTCCATAATCAGAAACCAGGACCTAGCCAATTTTTTCCTAGCCAACCTTCTCCAATCATTCTTGAGATTGACAAGGCTTACATTAACGCTGAAGTGTATGAAGCTGATGCGAGCCTAGTGGATGAGTATGAAGGAGAAGAGGAGACACCTTTAGTAGACCTAGAATTAGCTGACCTAGAAGATACCCAGGTAGAAACCAACCCAGAGCTAGTTGACCTTGACCACATCCAACCTAAAGCTATAATGGAAGAACAAATAAAGGAAGAGAACCTAGGTACTGCTGCTAGAGCCTTACTTGAGGAAACCATAGAGGAGAGCCAAATTATAGAGTCTAGTCCAAAAATACAAGAACCAGAAGAATTTATTAAGGACCTGATCTCTTTGAATCAGTACCCTCGGGATGAGCCCCCTCCTATAGTTTCCATTAAGGACCTTTTTCCCGAAATTGGTGACCCATCCTTCTATTATGCAAACCCTGTAGATATAGCTCAACCTTGTAAGGTTAACCTCATTAGTATAGGATTAGTTCCTGACACCCTGTCATTTATCCTACTTTATCCAACTAACCATGAACCTTTTTCTCTATTCTACCAAACTAATTATGAACCCACTTCCTATTTTCTGCCCTTTCCAGACATCTCCAATATTTTTAGGATCATTAGATTGCATTTAGTTGAGATTAGCGTACTGTATGCATTCATTACGCATGTTAGGTTTGCATTATACTTCTGGCATACCCTTTGGCATTTGCTTGGAGTCCATTATAAATACTCTTGTGCACACCACACTAGGGTCAGACCTAGAGAGTCTATAGTCTCTTAGGTTTAGGCCCATAAAAGTCTAATAAATTTCCTTCGATAGGAATGGAAAGTCGAGTCTATTAGGTATTAGTTTGAGTCCTTTGCATCATTTTGTTAGGAGTCTACATGTGCCCAGCATGTTCACCACTTACACTAAGTTTAAACAAACTGGCTAATTCCCGAAGATGGATCAAAGAATTTGATGTAGTGGATTCTATCTTGGTTAGGCTTAGGCCTAAAAGAAGCTTCATGCTCGCAGAGCCGGACCTTTTAAAGTGATAGAGAAGGTTGGATCAAATGTCTAGGTGTTAGACTTGCCTTCGGATTTGGGCATTAGTTCTACCTTCAATATTATAGACCTGGTTGAGTATAGGGAATCGGCAGCGATACCTAGTGAGGCTTTTAGACCTGTTCCTTTTCATTATGAGTGATCCTAACCCAGAGTGTCCACTAACAAATTAGCCTGAGAGAGGAGAACAGATCGAGTGTATCTTGGATGATCAAGCCATCACGACCCGAGGCCGTGACTACCAATGCTTCTTGGTCCGATGGCAAGGCCGGCCAGAGTCGGACGATTCGTGGATTTCTCGAGAGGACTTGCGGTACCTCAACCCAGATCTCCTCGAGAGATATGTGAGCCAGCTTGATCTTCACTCGATAGGGTCGAGTTCCTCCCACCCCGGGAGAATTGGTGGGGACACCGGAGGCACCAAAATAAAACAGAGGCTTTTCAACCCTCTGTAAATTGATCAATAATTTATGAGTCCATCTGTAATAAGGGCTAAAGCCCATCTGAGTCCATTTTAGTTATTATTTGAGTATTTTGAGTTTCAGTTCTGTACTAGTCAGCTCATGTTGAGCTAGTTCAGATAGTGTTAGTCAGCTCATGTTGAGCTAATTTTATTTTTTTGAGTCCTATTCAACCATATTGAAGACTCAAGACCACATCATACAAGTGAAGACCAAGTCCAACCAGATTGAAGACATGGAAGTATAGTCCAAGTCCAACCCAGCTTGAAGATTTGAAGACCCCAGGAGGAAAAATTCAGAAAACCCTAATTCCTTGTAGATGCCCTCCAAATACCCAGATTCCCTTCCAGATGCCAAAATATATTCATATACCAAGGAATCTATGATTTTAGAGGTCCATCTGCATCTTAGCCCAAAGAAATCAAGCCTAGGTGCCAAGCCCAAGACCCTAAGAAGCAAGATACCAGGGAATATTTTTGCTACCTGGCTACCAGGCCATCCAAGCTTCCAGAGGCACAAACCCATGCACCCGAGCCCTTTTGGGCCATCCTCTTGCTGATCTTAGAAGCCCAACATGCCCCCCTAGGCATCCTTGGAGTGTTGGCCAAGTCAAGAGAATTTTTAGGGATTTTTCTACCTAATGTTTTCTTATTTTCTAGCTAGGGTTTGAGAGGGAAAAGGATTCTTATGTAAAGACTTATGTGCCCTTACTTGGAGCCCAAGGTTAAGGGTCTATCTAAAGGACCCTAGCCTCTTGTATGAAGAGAGATTTTGGATATAAAATAAATCTTGAGTTCTTTTATTGCTTTGAGTGTTACCCTGCTGTGTGCATAAAGGGGTTTGAGAGTTCTTCTTCCCGGTGTTTGCAACCATCTTCCTGCCGCCAACCATCCTTCTAGCCCCCTCCAAAACTTTCTTTCCTTTTCTATTTTTCTTTATTTTCTTGATTTTCTCTGAGTTTTCTAACCCCTGATAGGTCGTTTGCAGGTCCCTCAGTTCCTACGAATCCAACGACTCCAGCCAAGCTTCAATCGGACCATCGAGCAGAAAGCCGGGTATCCGCGGGTCTTTGGCTCAGTTTTCCAGGCCGCATCCATCGAGGAATGAGAGATCCCTTCACTGCGATCTTCACCGGGCACTTCAGACATTGCCAGGTACACCCCCTCTACCTCTAGTCTTATTATTGTAAGAGAACTTGCCCTAAATGAGGCTTCTTAGCCCCGGCGGTCCTTCTTTAGTACTTTTCTAGGTTCTAATCTGCATGCTTAGCTTCAAAAATTCATACAAAATTCTCTACAACTAATTTTGATCTAAAATTCAGGAATTAATCACCTAACCCCACAAATAAAATATATAAAAAGAATTTCATGCATATTAGTCCCCCATCAAATGCCCGATAGTGTTCGCCCCCATATGGGTGGGGAGGGAGAGAGGCCCAGTAGTGTTGCCTTCATTCTTTGAGAACGTCGACCTTCGTGAGGGAGTGGGTGTGAGGCCCATTTTTCCTTCACCTTCGGGCGTCGATGAGTGTGAGACCCTATGCCTTTGTCCTATGGGACATCGAGGGGTGTGAGGCCCTATTTGCCTTTATCCTGCGGGACATCGAGGGGTGCGAGGCCCTGTTTGCCTTTGTCCTACGGGACATCGAGGTGTGTGAGGCCTTGGTTATCCCATTCTTGACCCTAATCCCAGGAGACTTCTCAGCTCTCCTTCGATCCTAGCTCTTAGCCCCCCCTTTGTCCCACATCAGAGAGAGTGGGAAAGGAGCATCAACGGAGAAGGAGAGCCCAAGCAGGTAGGCTGTGTCCATGGGATTCTTCCATCGAATTCCTTGATAGCCTTAGGGCATCTTGTCTGCTTTGCTCTCTCCTTCTGTGTGTCGACAATTACCTCGCATGCTCTTCCTTGCTTGTGGCCGCCCTCTGTTTTGTGACTTGTGTTGTGTGTTGTCTTCGGTTGGACGCCCCTTTTTGTTTGTTATAGAGAGGCGGTGTTGCCCCTTGAGCTTGCTTCCTAAATGTTCCCTGCTTGAGAGAGTCCCGAGGGTTCACATCTGGTAGCATTCAAGAACTATGCATGAGCTCCCCTTTCTCCCTTCGGGGTAGGGAGTTATGTCACTGGCCCTGATATTCTGGTTAGTCACCATGTTTTGGGAAGCTTGGCAAAGCATTGGTATGCGGGCGACCGCCCCAGGATTTGAATCCTTTGGCACGACATTCTTCTTGTGGGTGATGCAGACGGTAGGTGGAAGGGTACTGCACCTCGAATGGGGCATCCCTTCCCGATCGGTGTAAACCCGGGCCTGAGGGGATCTTGGTGCCCTAGCGAGGTGTCTCCCTCTATAGGCCTTAGGCGGTGGGCCACCGCCTGCCAGTCGTACCATCCTAGTGGCGGGGTCTTGATGGAGACAACCATCTTTCCTGCCATGATTTGAATCTCTTTCGTCCTCCCTCCTTCAGTTGGTGGTAGTATGAGCTCGACCCCGGCTGGGAGCTGACCTCGACAGGGGGGCTTAATTTGGCTCCTTGCACGAGTACCATGCTCAGGTGGCACCTCCACCTGTCAACTGATAGCCGGCATCTAGATGGACTCCATATCAGTGGATACAACCATATCAGTCAGTGAGGAACGTAATTGGATGAGCTTAAAAATATGGCTTTACACGTCGAGTAGAAATAATGAATGCAAAAATATTTTTTTAGATTGGGTGTACCTGGTTTCTGCATCGTGCAGCACCTTACTGACATAGCAGATAGGCTTCTGGGTGCCATCTTTATCAATGCGAACAAGCATCAAGCTAACCACCTCTGGGGATGTAGCCAAATATTGGAGGAGCTCCTCCCCCACCTTTAGTCTACAGAGCAAGGGGGTGAGGCGAGGAACTTCTTCAGCCCTTTAAAGTTTCTTTGCACTCCTCCAGCTAAGTGAAGTCATGAATCTTGCACAGCATTTTAAAGAATGGCAAGCAACACTCGATGGAGCAGGAAATGAAGTGGCTGAGGGTGATGATGTGGCCTCAAGTGCTAAACCTCCTTCTTTGAAGCCGAGTGCGCCATGTCCAAGATTACCTATATTTTCTCCGGGTTCACCTCGATTCCATGTTGGGTGACCATGAAGCCCAAGAATTTCCCTGTCATGCTACCAAATGCACACTTTGCTAGGTTTATCTTCATTCGATGAAGGCGAAGATTATCAAAGGCCTCTCTCAGGTCAGTGACATGGTCAGCCTCATGATTACTCATAATGAGCAAGTCATCCATATAGATTTGCATGTTGTAGCTTATCTGATCTTTGAAGACCTTGTTGACCAAGTATTGGTAAGTTGCACTTGCATTCCTCAGGCCAAATGGCATCATCTTGCAGCAAAATATCCCCCTATCCATCAGTAACACAGTGTGCTCTTCATCCTCAAGGTCCATGTGGATCGGTTATACCCTAAAAATGTGTCCATAAAGCTGAGCAGCCTATGCCTTGTCATCGTGTCCATGGGCTGGTCGATTTTAGATAGCACAAAGCTATCTTTTGGGCACACCCAGTTGAGGTTGGTATAGTCAATACAAATCCTCCAGTTCTTTCTAGCCTTCTTGACCATAACTACGTTTGCAAGCCAGCAGGGGTATTGCACTTCTCGAATGAAGCCCTTAGCAAGTAACTTTTTGACCTCTTCATCTATCACCTTCTACCTTTCCATTGTGAAGCTTCTCTTTTTTTGTTGGATCGACCTACTATTGGGGTCGATGTTTAGTTTGTGCATGATTACTTCCTCGACATGTCCGACGTGGTCCAGACAAAGACATCCACATTAGCTCGCTGGAAGTTAAGCAAACAGGCTTTTTTTTCTTTGGCTAAGAGCACTCCAACCTGTATGATCTTTGTTAGGTCTTCTCCAAGGGACAATGACAATAACTGTTCGATTAGTCCCCCTTTCACCTCTAATTCCCACCAGTCCAACTGGTCTACCAGAGACCCTTCCTTGGCTCTTCGGGCACCTGAGATAGTTTGGAAATAGTGCCGGGCTACCTGCTAGTCTCTCCGTATCTCCCTGGTTCTGTATGGGGTCGGGAATCAGATGAGAAGCTACTTGGTTAAGATAATCATGTCGAGCAGGTTCAGCATGAGCCATCATAGGATAATGTTGTATGCCAAGAGAAGTCGGATGATGTGAAGGTCATCAAAATGGTGCTCTGCTAAGGCAGTGTTCTGGCAGTAACCAGTAGGGTGATATCTATCTTGGCCCGCACCGAATCTCCAGTAAAGCCAACTAAAGGTGCGAAGACCGGTTTCAATAAGTTAAAAGATAGATTCATCCTAACAAAGTCATTATAAAAGGATATCCATCAAACTTTCACTATCAACCATGATTCTCTTTATAGGATGTTTCACTACATCATGTCTATGACGATAGCTTCATTGTTTAGGTTCTCTACCCCAGCCAAGTCTCCCTTCATAAAAGGGATTATAGTATTAACTCTCTCCTCCACCTAGCCCTCTTTAGACACCACCTTGCCCCCTAGGCGATCATCCCAACCAGCTTATTCATGGGCTGGTTATTGACATGAACGTGGCAGGCCTCGAAACCTTGAGAAATTCACTAGACAAGTATTCTCTTCCCTTATCAGATTGAAGGATTTTAATACTATGCCTAGTTTGTTTCTCAACCATACTTTGATTCTCATTGAATTTCTCAAAGGCTTCGAACTTATGTTTCATAAGATACAAATATCCGAACCTTGATAAGTTATTAGTAAAACTGATGAAATAAGAGTATCCTCCTCTGGCCTGGGTTGTTATAGGACCACTGATGTGGGACGATCCTAAGACTCATATGCATGCAAGAAAATAGAAACTAAATTTTTATAATTTTTTTAGGATTTTAATTTGCAGACTAAAGTTTCCAAAATCAAGTAAAAAATAACTAGGAAACTAGTAATGAAAGAAACTAGCATATCCGCATAAGACTTATGCAAAATAATAAAAGATAGGACATCAAAGATTGAGAAACCCCCGATTAGGATAGCATACCTTCATCAAGTCAAAAATTAGGAGGGGGAAGGATTTTACCAAGCACCGATTCGAAGAACTATTAGATGCCGGGGTCGCACAACACTCATGATTGGCTCCTGGAAGATAAGCCTTCGGTTTCTCGATTTGGGCAGCTATCTGGGATCAGTCATGGAGGCAAAGAGGGCCTCCTCTTCGAAGGTGAATACCACGGGGATCCTGCAAGCATCAAGGTTAGGCACGAAATAGGTGATTAATGAAAATAAATAAAATATGAAAGAAAGAATAAGGGGAATCAAGGTTAGGGCTGACAGCAGGGAAGAAGAAAGAGCTCTTGATCTGGGGCATCTTCAAGGCTTCTCTTCTTGGACGTTGTTGCTACTTGGAGGCTTGATTTGCTGCTAGGGCTTCGAGGATTCCAAGGAATAGTGGTCGGCCAAGCAAGAGAACAAAGAACCAAAACCAAAGAACCAAAAACTAGAACACCCGAAGCTGAACAACAAAATAATAGAGTTTTATTTCATAAGAGTTTATTCATTTCAAGAGGTAGAGGGGTTGGGTATTTATAAAGTTCCCATGCCCTCTCCTTATTAGGACTTCAGCCCTTTCCTAGTTAGGATAGGTTCACAAGCTTTCAGTGGAAGATGGACTACAACATTTACCTAGAACTAAAAGTACATAGTTGAATGAAAGAAAAACTTGTTTTTCTATTTCCACTTGGATTCTTCCTCCTTCCTTGGACTGGTCAAAGCCACATGGATTGGGCTAGGATGCCTCTTGGACTTAGCTTGGGTGTGTGGGCTCCAAAGGGCAGTAAGAGGTCGGCCTCCTTGGGTTTGGGGCCTGGGCTTTGGGCCCTGGTAGCTGGGGTGCCTATCATTTGGCATATTCCTGGAATCTTGGTTCTGGGGTGAATGGGCCTTGCTCCTGGGCTTGGAATTTCTTGGACTAAGATGCTAGTATATCCCTGAAATCAAAGGGTGCCCTGGGTTGAAAATATTCCAAGGCATCTGGAAGGAATTTGGCATCTGGATTGGTATTTGGAGGGAATCTGGGCATCCATAAGGCATATTGGACCCTGGGGTGTCACACAAAATCCAATAAGCTGATGTAGTGGCCTCTGACTCCTGGATGAGGCCTGGTGGGACTCCAAAATAGGGTATCCTCCTCTCTCATATATGAACTGGACTAATACTAGACTCATATTGAAATACAGGACTCAATACTGGACTAGGATTGAGACACAATCAACTAGTCTCAACTTATTACAGGACTCAATCTTACTTGCTTACAAATTGTGTCACATGGCTAAGGTTCTAAAATCCTAATCAGTAAACCATATGGGATCCAGTGATCTGTGTCTGATCCTGGTGTCCCCACCAATTCTCTTGGGGTTGGAGGAATTGGACCCCGTCGAGTATAGCTCAAGAAGGTTTGGGTTGAGATGCTGCAGATCCTCTCGGGTAATCCACGAGTCCTCGGATTCTGGCCAACCTTGCCAATGGACCAAATACCGGTGATAGCCTTTATTTCGGGTACTGATGGCTTGGTCTTCCAGGATGTGCTCAATCCTTTCCTCACTTATTGGCCAAATTGTATGTAGACACTCTAGGATGGGTTATCTTTCAAAGAAAGGGAGTGGCTCAAAGGGCTCACTAGGTATCACTACTGGCTCCCTATGCTCCATAAGGTCTGAAATGCTAAAGGCGATACTAATACCTAAATCAGGTAGCATCTCAAGCACATAGGCATTGGGTCCAACCTTTTCATTTTTTTGAATGGGCCAGCTTTGCGAGCATAAAATTCTTAACGATCACATAATCTCCCACATAATCCTTTGGCTTACTTTCAGGAATTAGCCAAGTTCTTATATGTTTCATTACTTAGATTAATCTTTGGCTAATTCCTTGATGCAAATGCAAACATGCTGACATATGCAAACTGACGATGCAGGGGACTCATGACATGTAGACTCGACTATGCATTCCTATTGGACTTTATGGGCCTAAACTTTAATAGACTATAGGCTCTCTAGGTTTAACCTTGGTTTGGTATGCACATGAAAACTTACAATGGACTCCTAGCAAATAACACAAAGTATACCAAAAGTAACATGCAAACCTAACATGAGTAATGATTGAATGCAACATGCAAACCTCTATATGATGCAAGTGAATAGTTAAAGAATCATGAGAAGATCCAAGAAAAGGCAGAAAATACGAGATGGACTCAGGGTTAGTCTGGTGGGGTAGAAAGTAAGAAAAGGGTTCAGGGTTATTTGGAAAGAGTAGGATAAAAGAAGGGTTGTCAGGGATTAGTCCTAGACTAATGAGGTTGACCTTATGGGGTTGAGGTATATCTAAAGGGTTTGCATAATGGAAGAAAGGGTCGTTGATTTCGGGGAAGAGATCAAGTGGAGTCGAAGAGGTGACTTCATCCTGAGGGTGCTAATTTAAAAAGATCAAGTCCTTAATAAACTCTTCTGGCTCATGAAATTCAGGACTAGGCTCTATAATTGGGCTTTCTCCTAAAGTCTCCTCAGGTAGAGTTGCAATCACAGGGTCATGGGTTTCTTCCTCTAATGATTCTTCCACTACGGGTTGGGTATGGTCAAGGTCAGCTAACTCTCGATTGGCTTCTACCTGGTCCAACCTATTAGTTAATTGGTCAAGCCTATTGGTTGCTTGGTTGTTAGTTTGGGTCATTTGGTTGGTTTGGGTGGTTAATGGGGTAAACTGACTTTGGGACTGGGTGATCATCTGGTCAAGCTGGGCTTGGTTTTAGGTGTTCATCTAGGTTTCAATCATGGCATTAAAGAGGGTTTCTAGATTGGACTACATTGTTGAACTATGTTGGTTGCACTGGATTTCTGACTCAATTAATTCTGGGTTGGTTTCTATCTGGATTTGGTCATAGTCAACTAATTCTGGTCTTTTATTGGTGTATCTTCCTCTAGATCTTCAATAGACTCATCATCTTCATACTCCACCAAACTTGGATCAGCCTCATATACCTCCTCTTCTAGGTTATCCTAGTGAACCAATGGGATAGTAGGAGGGGTTTGGCTAAAGGAAAACTGGCTATTAACTGGGGTAGCAGGGATGGGTTGACTAAGGTGTTCCTAATTAATACTAGGGTTCTGACTATGGACACTGATCCTAGTGGGTTTAGGGGTACTAATCCTATTGTGCTCAAGCTGACTAAGGGTTATAGGCTCATAGGTTATGAATTCAATCCTATGGGTTGACTCGAATTCCAAAGCTATGTGATAGGTGTCATCCAGGTCTCGAATTTGCCATCTAAACAGTTCCCATTGGATAACTCTACGTAGGCTAGCTTTAAACCTAGATATGATTTTAGACTCAGGCTTAACTGTAATATGTCTCATAAAACTCATCAAATTGGTCAATGTATTCAGACACAGTTTTGTTATCCTATCTCAAATCCCACCACTGTACTAAAAGTTTGCGATCCTGGAATCTGGAGTTAGTGCATCTAGGTAAATAGGGACTAGGGTAATAGGGTCTAGGTTCTTGGTATGGGTCATGGTATGAGGTTCTCATAGGGTTGGGCTCTAAGTATGGGTCATAGTATTGGGTTCCAATCCTTGTGGTCATGCAAACATTCAATCAATCAAAGTGGAATGATACAACCAAGCTACAAGGGTTAGTACAATCTAGGACTTGCTAGACCTAGAGTAAAAACTAAATGGATTAGCTCAACTTACACTTAACCCAGTAGCTAATCCTTCCACTGGCTAGGTAGGGGGTGGGAGTGTGGGAGGCCCCCCTACTTAATGCAGGGATCCAATTAAGTAATTACAGCACCACTTAGGTCGTTTGACTTTGGACCCCCCGCCTTAGACACCAGCTTCTAGTAATAGCTAAAGGATTAAATGCACTAGTTGGCCCACACAGCTCGGACCCGACCTGTGAGTATCACCTAGCCCTCTATGGCAAATTAGGTCTAATTAATCTTAATTAGGCTTAGGTCAGAATGATGATGGTTGTTTTGGGCCCAGGACAGGTGATGAAATCCTGCTCTGATCTGAGATAGAAAACTGCCCTTAAGATTAGGTTAATCAAATGATGCACATACAGTGAGTCCTAATGAAACTAATAACAATCAGAAAAATAAAATATTTTATGTGTATTTTATGATGTGACAAATTAGGTTTAGGTTGATTAGGTTAGCAAACAAATTGGGCTTGGGATTGAGGGGTTTGGAAGTTGGTTAGGTTAGGTTTAGACAAGTATGCATAGTTCACAGATTCAGAACATTAAGGCTCAGTTAGATGCAGTGTTTGACATGAATTTCGATGCATAAAAAAATCAAAAAAATTCTAGGATATCTATGGACAGTGGAAATTTCCTCTACCAATTTTGATGCAAAACTAAAATCAAATAATGATGAAAATCCTAGGAATTTCAAACTGATACAGAATTATTAGGATTTTAGTTAGGGTTTCTAATATGTAGAATTTTAGGACTTTTAATTTTCTATAAAATTAGTTACAAATTATGATAAAATAGAAGACAATACATAGAACGCGTCATGCAAATTTCACAGAAAAACAAAATTCCTAGTTGGTCAAAATCAGATGAAAAATAGACACCAATGCAGCTAGTAGGATGCAGAAATTAGGGGTTGTGATCCTATTGCAGATGAATGCTATCCTAAACCCGCTCTAATAACAAACTGATGTGTGATGACTCTAAGATTTCTAGACATGCAGGAAAAATAGTAAAATAACTTTTTTAGAATTTTTCATAATTTTAATTTGTAGGCTAAATCTCCAAAATCAAGTAAAGACTAGCAAGACGAATAGCAATGCAAAGAATCATCATAATCACAGGCATGCTCATACAAAATAATAAAAGTTAGGACCCGGAGATTGAGAAACCCCTGATTAGGATAGAATACCTTCATCAAGTCAAAAATTATGAGGGAGAAGGACTTTACCAAGCATCAATTTGAAGAACTATTCGAAGCCGGGGTCGCACAGCACTCGGGATTGGTGCCTGGAAGATAAGCCTTCGGTTCCTTAGTTTGGGTAGCTATCTGAGATCAGACATGGAGGCAAAGAGGGCCTCCTCTTTGGAGGTGAATACCATGGGGATCCTCCAATCATCAAACTTAGGCACAAAATAGGTGATCAATGAAAAGAAACAAAATATGAAAGAAAGAACAAGGCGAATCAGGGTTAGGGCTGGTAGTAGGGATGAAGAGGGAGCTCTTGATTTGGGGCATCTTCAAGGCTTCTCTTCTTGTATGTGGCTGCTGCTTGGAGGCTTGATTTGCTGCTAGGGCATGGAGAATTTAAAGGAAGAGTGGTCTGCCAAGCAAGAGAACAAAGAACCAAAACCAAAGAACCAAAAACCAGAACACTAGAAGCTGAACACCAAAATAACAGACTTTTATTAAATAAGAGTTGATTCAATTCAAGAGGAGGAGGGGTGGGGTATTTATAGAGTTCTCATGCCCTCTCCTTATTAGGGCTTTAGCCCTCTCCTAGTTAGGATAGGTTTACAAGCTTTGAGTGGGAGAAGGACTACAATATTAACCTATAACTAGGAGTACATTGTTGAATAAAAGAAAAACTTGTTTTCCTACTACCACTTGGATTCTTCCTCCTTCCTTGGACCGGTCAAAGCTACTTGGATTGGGCTAGGATGCCTCTTGGACTTAGCTTGGGTGTGTGGGCTCCAAAGGGCAGCAAGGGGTTGGCCTCCTTGGGTTTGGTGCCCGGGCTTTGGGCCCTGGTGCTGGGGTGCCTCTTATTTGGCATATTCCTGGAATCTTGGTTCTGGGTTGCATGGGCCTTGCTCCTGGGCTTGGAATTTCTTGGACTAAGATGCTGGTATATCTCTAGAATCAAGGTGCACCCTGGGTTGAGAATATTCGAAGGCATCTGGAATGGCATCTAGGGGGAATCTAGGCATCCGGAAGGCATCTTGGACCCTGGGGTGTCACACAAAATCTAATAAGCTGATGTAGTGGCCTCTGACTCCTGGATGAGACCTGGTGGGACTCCAAAATAGGGTATCCTTCTCTCTCATATATGAACTGGATAAATACTGGACTCATACTGAAATACAGGACTCAATATTGGACTAGGGTTGAGACACAATCAACTAGTCTCAACTTATTACAGGACTCAATCTTACTTGCTTACAAAATTATGACACATGACTAAGGTTCTAAAATCCTAATCAGTAAACCATATGGGATCTAGTGATCTGTGTCTGATCTTGGTATCCCCACCAGCAACACACATCTGTGTACTAGACCTAACAACTCAGTTGCCCTTTCTCCATGACCTGCGAATGGAGATTGGTCATCTTACCCATGAGACAGGACTCACAAGTTCCTAATGACTCAAGATCAAAATGTTCAAAGAAACTTTTTTTGCATAACTTGTTTATCCTGGACTCACTTATATGACCCAAACAGCAATGCCAAAGATAAGTGACATTCACATCATCTCTCTTTCTTCAAGCTTCTAGGTATTTATAACCCTTGCAATGACTTGCAGACATGAAACCCACATATGATATCCAATACCCATGTATCAGAAGCTGAAGAACTCAATGACAAGTTTGTTTGTATCATGTATAAACCTTTTGTTGTTCTACCAGCATCATGCTTCATACTTGCAAGATACAACTTACAATTCTTCTTCTAGTGACCTTGCTTCCCACAATGATAGCAGGTCCCATCAGCAAAGGGCTTCCTTGCCATTCTCCTGATGGGGACATCAGAGGCCCTAGACTTTAGCAGAGGCATTTCAACCCTCTGTGGTTATCAAATTAGAGTTTAGGATGTGAGTTGAAGTTTTTTTCAATTTAAAATTAGGGTTTAGTCAATTTGAGTTTTGTGAGTAAGTCCATTGGAGTCCTGTCCACACTTGAGTCTTGTATTTAGAATGCCAAGTCAGTTGAGTCAGGTTATGTTTTGAGTCCTGTATGTTTTGAAGTTTATCAGTCAAGTCAGCTCATGTTGAGCTAGTCATTTTCTGAGTCTTGTAAATTTTATAGTGAGTCCAGTCGAATTTTGCAAGTAGAAGACTCAAGATAATCAAAGATCTAGCCAGTTTAAAGTCATGGAGCCATACTTAAAAACCATGGAAGACCCAGCAAGAGAATTTGAAGACCTTGAAATCCTGGACCGTAGCCTAGAGCATGCTAGACCGTCCAAGGCCCATGAGGAGCATCGAGAGGGGTACCAACCCTTATGGTCAGCCTTCCTTAGAGTCACCACTCTTTGGCCGACCAAGAGAAGGAGAGGGAGGGAGAGAGATGCTCAGTCAAAACTGAAGAGCCCTGGTCTATTCTTTGTATGGGTTTAGGATTAATGTAATTTCTCATGAATACCCTTACTTGAGCCCCAAGTTTGCAAGCCTATTTAAAAGCCTCCCCTCATGTAATTTCAGAATATTGATGAATTAAATTTAAGTTTTCTCTCTTTGCTATGTGCCCTTGCTGTGTGTGTGCTGTGTGCGAGTTCTTCTTGTTCCTGCACCCTGCCTCCATCTACAACATCAAAAACTTAGCCACCCCTTCCTTCCAACCCTTGCCGCCATCATCCAAGAGCCTTTCTTTTCCATTCTTTCAATTATTCAGTCTTCATACTCTTAGTTCTCTAACCCTAGATGGTGATTTGTAGGTCCCTCAGTTTCCATGAGTCCGAGGATACCTTATGATCAGCCGTCGGATCACCGAGCAGAAAGCCATGAATCTTTAGGGTCAGAAGCTTGTTACTCCAAGCCGCATCCAGGAGCATGAGCGATCTCTTCATGGAACAATCTTCAACAGGCACTTCTACCATTACTAGGTACACCGCCTTGATTCATCAGTAGGGGTATTGTAGGAAAGCTAGCCTGACCAAGATTTCTCAACCTTGGTGATCCTGCTTATCTATTATTTTAGGATTTATTTCTGCATGCATAACTTCCAGAGTTTCCATAGAATTCTATACTTTGAATATTGGCTTGAAATTTGGGATCTAAAATACTAATTTCATGCTTAATCACCAAAAAATACTTGCATACATAAACCATCCTGCACCAATTGGTATCAGAGCATAGTTTAAGGCTAGTTTCTACATCCTGTCATCATAGTATATGGTTTATTTTTCTTGAGATTTTTGCATGTAAGAAGATCCAAAAATCCTGATTTTTGTTTTGCTAGATTTTTCATAAAGGATATTATTTTTCATAGTTTTCTCATGATTTATTTCAGTCTATGGATTTTTTGTACACCAGAATACTTCTTAAGAACAATTTTGCTTTATTTTTCAACAAGACAAATTTTAGTATGTTTAGGGTTCTGATGCAGAACGGAAAGAAGAGAGGTTGCGATGCGGAAGTAAATTAAGACTAATTCTTTTTTCTTTTTTTTTATATATTTTCAGAAGTCGGCTTGACTCAAAGAAAAGTTAAACTAAATTGAAAGAAACTATGTAATAATTGAAAGCACAATTTAAAGGAACTAGATTATCAGAGTAGTTCAGAAGTAAAGGATCGCTGGGGGTTGAGAAACTCCCAGACCTAGGGTTTCACTCTGAACTTTCAACAGGACAGAAGTAAAGAGAAGAGAAGGGTTACAGACCAGGCAATGATCTTCACAGAGTTTAGTGGAAGGACTCTCTTGAGCAGATTGTTGGATCCCCGAATTCAGATATCTTCACAATGGATCCTCCAATACTGGTCCTTTGGCAGAGTTGGCTTATCCTGAACTCAAGATCTGGGAAAGAAGAAGAATAATTTATGGAACCAGATACTCAAGGAAGGATTTACTAGATAGAAGAACTTGAAAGTTGATGTTGTTGAAGTCCTGATTCTCCTGGATGCTGATCTGGCTTCCTCTGGGATTTGCTCCATATTCGAAGTAGCCGAACTGGACCTGGATGCTGGTGGTCGGCCATTACTTGAAGAGAGGGGCCATGAGAGATGGAGTAGGATAGGGTTTGGTGGATTGAAGAGGATGATGGGCGGCTAGGGTTTGGAAGTGAAGTGGCTAACCTAGGGTTTTGGGGTTGGAGATCTCACACCTCCTCAAGGTTCCTAGGGAACCCGGATTTACTCCCTCACGGAGCTCAACACCTGGATGTAAGTGTGGAAGAGAGAAACACAAAGTTTGCTCACACATAAATTGGATTCATTCATCATTATATTCAAGAGTTACATAGAGTTGAATATATAGACATAACAAAGAAATAAAATTTTATACATTTTCCATGTGGGACTAATAGGACTAACCCACACTTTAGGCATCAAATTCTCTTCCCAAGACTCCTTCCATGAGTGGGCAGCCCAAAAACTCCAAGAAAACTTGAAAATCAGCTCCAAATGGCAGGTTATGGGGGTGTCTCCTAGTATCTCTCCATGAATCAAGGATTTTCCCTTCATGGTTTGGCTCTTTTGGACACCTCCTAGTCTTGCTCCACAAGTTTAGGCTTCTTCCTTTCATGGCTTTGGCACTTTTGGAAACTTTTGGGTGCCTCCTTGATTTTCTCCCCAAGACATGCTCTGTTCCCTTTTATAACTTGGATTTTTATGGAACATTATGGGGCACCTCCTTGATCCTCTCTTCAAAAAAAATTCTTGCCATCCTAGCTTGGGTTTATCTGGAAAGAAGTTGGCTCCTCCTTGGATTGAGGTATCTTGATGGATTTCTCCCCCAAGTGGTGCAAGAAAAAAGAACTTGCTTACTTGAGGCGTGGGGACCAAGGTACACTGGATGGAGATGTGGCAGGGAGTGTGGCACCCACTTGTAGCTGGAAAATGTGGTGCCCTATGGCAAAGGGAATTTCACCTACCTGGGCCTTGGACTTGGACTGAGTCAACATGACCCAACAAAAATTGAAATGACAAAATTACAGACTCAAAATTGAGTTGATCAGCTCAACCCTTATTACAAAACCAGAAAACCCTAATTCTTCGGGCAAGGTCAATCAGAGATCCAGATGGAGCCCTGAAGTCTTCTTCTGAGTCTGGTGCCCGCACCAATTCTCCCGGGGTAGGAGGAACTCGACCTTGTCGAGTAAGGCTCAAGTTAGCTCTGGTATCTCTCCAAGAGGTCTGGATCCAAATCTTGTAATTCTTCTCGGGAGATTCAAGAGTCATCAGAGTCTGGCCTTCCTTGCCAGCGGACCAGGTATCTTTGGTATCCTCGATTACGAGTAGAGATAACCTGATCATCCAGGATCTTTTCAATCTGCTCTTTCCTCATAGGCCAGTTTGTTGGTGGATACACAGGATCGGGATCACTCTCAATAACAGGATTAGGTTCAAAAGGCTCACTGGGAATCACAGCTGGCTCCCTGTTCTCTACTAGGTCTGCAATGTTGAAAGTAGAGCTATTGCCTAGTTCTGGAGGCAACTCGAGCACATAGGCATTGGATCCTACTCTCTTCACTACTCTAAAAGGTCCAGCTCCTCTAGCATGTAACTTTCTAACGGTTCCAGGAGAAAACCGCTCAGGCCTTAACCTAATCATTACATAGTCTCTCTCAACAAAAGTTTTGACTCGTCTTTGAGAATCAGCCAACTTCTTATAAGTTTCATTACTTAAAGTTATTTTGGCATGAATTTCTTCATGCAAGTCCTTTACATGCTATTCAAGTGCATCAAAAGACTTGTGTGTGTGGGCTAATAGTGAAATCAGATCAAGTGGTGTGTGAGGCTTGTATCCATGAACAATTTCAAAGAGACTCTAGCCTATAGACCTATTGATCGAAACATTGAATGCAATTTCAGCCCTGGACAAAATACAAATCCCAATTCCTGGTGCTCTCAATCAAACCAAAATCTGAGCCAAAGCCTAGTAAAGGGTCAAGAAAAACTAAACTAGACTGACGACGCATTCCTAAAGAATGGACTTTATTACAAAGGAACCCTAGGTCTAAACCTAACAAACAAAGGCTCTCTAGGTTTGACCTTGGGTCGGAGGAGGGCATGCAGAGAATGAAAACTTATTATGGATGCCTAGTAGGAGCCATAAGGTCTTCCAGAAGTAGGTGGCAAACCGAATAGGTTCTAAGGAGTCTTGCAACCTAGAAATCTCAGTAAAGTGTAATCCCATAGCTCTAGAAACATGAGAAGATTCAGGGAAGGGTAGGAAATAAGAATCAGAGTTTTGAGGTGGCTTATAGGAAACAAGAAATATACCTTGGTTATTCATGATGACCTTAAAATGAGGACATTGTTCTATAGGTGCACTCATCCAAACCTCATGATTTGCTCTAGGAGGGTCTACAAGTGCATGTTCTAGGATAGGCTGGGTGCTCCTAGAAGGTGGAAGGTTATCAGGAAGGTCTTTGAAATGTTTATCTAGAAAGTCCACTAAGCTACTATCTTTTTCTTGTTCTTGGACCTTCTCAATGGACAATTCTTGTGAACCCCTTCCTTCTTCACACTTCTCTACCAGATTTGACTCAGGGGTGTCTTCTTTGGATTCCTCAATGAGTTCAGGGGTATTCTCACTTAAACTTTCATTTGGTGTAATTTCCTCTTCCTGAACTTCCTTACAAGGGTCTTTTCTCAGGGTTAGCTCCTGAATTCCTTGAGTGGCAGGGGTCCCCTCAATAACCCCATTAGGAAGGAGTTGGTTAATTGAATTATCGGGAGAGATATCCTCAAATTCTTCTTCTTCATATTCATCTATCAAACTTATGTCAGGCTCATATATTTCTTCCTCAATCTCACTGAAAGGTTCTAATCTATTCTCCTTTGATTCCTCTTTAAGTACGGCTCTGGTCAGGTCAACTAATTTTGGGATGGCCATGCCTAACTCCTTCTCAGTGTTATCTTTCAAGTCAAGAGGTGACACAAGTGGGAATTGATAAACAAAAGTCTGGTTCACTACGGGTGTCTGATCAATCGGAACTTGACTCAAGTTGGTAGAGGTTGGCTTTAAGTCCAAAGTACTTGATTGGTTATATCTTAAAGACCACTCATAGTCTTGGGCTTCTTGGTAGGCTCGGTCTAACTTATTGGTCTTTTCAAGGCATAGCTTCCTATAAATGTCTGGGTGTAACCCAACCCTAAACCTCGATGTGATCTGAGCTTCGGTCTCAATGGTATTGCATTTCATGTCATACCACTGGAAGTCCTCGATATATTTAGACACAGGCCTATTATCTTGTCGCAATTGGTACCATTGGTCTAAAAGTCTTTTCTCATAGGATCTACCTAGGTACCTATCTCTCAACTTACTTCTCATATCTCTCCAAGTATATATTTCCTCTTTTCTTTGATAACACTCATGCTCAATAGCATACCAATGCGACCTAGCATGTTTGGTGAACTTGGTTTTGGCCAACCTAACTTGTCCTAATTTCGATATGTTAGTGCACTCAAAATATCGATCCATTTATTCTTCCCACTTAATATATGTCTCTTGTCTTCCATCAAAAGTGGGTGCTTAAGGTTCGGTGTTCCTAACGGGTCCCTTTTCCGAGTCAACCAAGTATGGATATAGGCTCCTAGGGTTATGCTCGGGATCACGGTATAAGGTCCTCCTAGGCTCTTGGTGTGGGTGAGGTTGAGGCACATTAAAATCTGGGTCAGGAGTCCAATTTTGATGTCTAGGTTCCTCAAGTACTTGGACTCGATCCCTAAGCTGGGTAAGATCCTCACGGACTGGATTCGTAAACTGGGCAACAATATCAGTCATATCCTGACTCAATTTGGTCATACTTTTGGTAAGAGTTCTAATCATGGCCTCTAAATTAGGTTGGGTTTGACCAGGTTGGTAGGGTACTCCGTTCCGGGTGGACAAGATGATGCAAGCAAGCACACCAAATGAGACTTGACTGAAATGACTATGGGCTAACTAGACCTAGAGCCCAAACTAGATGCTCAATCAGAGTGGCAAGCTAGCCTGTAGTAACTCGGACTCAGCCAGGCAGGTGTAAGGGGAGTGTTAGGTCCCTAATTGCCAATCCTAGACACCAATCAGTGATTGGCCAGGTAGGCGGACCAGCACACAAGCCCTTCAGGACGTAGTCCCAGAACCACCATTCTAGACACTGAGTACAAAGCACACACAGAATAACTAGACAAACTAACTCAACACTAGGCTAGACCCGACTTGTTGGTGTCCCTAGCCCACTAGGGCAAATTAAGTCTAATAAGTTTTAAAATTAGGCTTAGGATCGAATGAATGGGTGGTGGTTTTGGGCTAAGGAGAGGTTATCAACTCTTCCCCTTATCTTAGATGTGCCCTTAAGATGAATTAGGAGATGATCACTCAAAAAAAATTGAATTGCAGAAACACAAAAATAAAGTTGCTGTAATTTAACTCTCAGAAATTCCACAGAAACCAATAAATTACAGTAAAATTATGTAAACTAGTTTCAATTATACTGGTTCTAGAAAAACAAAAATCATGCAATTTGGAGATATCTTCAATGAGAAACAATTCTTGCAACAGGGTAGTTACAGACTGAAAACAAAATACTTCCCCCGTTTACAATTCCTGCTACGAAGTTGTAACCCAGCGGATCCCCTACACGCCCAAGGAACACCCCGTGGAATGGGAAGAGGAGGTTTGCACCTCGCTTCGTTCCTAGGACCGGACATCCTGGGGAGTCTACTTCGAGCAGACAAAGTAAAAAAGAGAGACTCAAAACATGCAAGCAAATCAGAAACCGTAGACAGGGCTCTGATACCAAGAACGATGCAGAACGAATGCTCTGATACCAAAAATGATGCAGAACAGAAGCTCTGATACCAAAAATGATGCGGAACAAAAGAGATGATGCGATGCGGAAGTAAATTAAGACTAATTCTTTTTCTTTTTTTTTTATATATTTTCGGAAGTCGGCTTGACTCAAAGGAAAGTTAAACTAAATTGAAAGAAACTATGTAATAATTGAAAGCACAATTTAAAGGAACTAGATTATCAGAGTAGTTCAGAAGTAAAGGATCGCTGGGGGTTGAGAAACTCCCAGACCTAGGGTTTCACTCTGAACTTTCAACAGGACAGAAGTAAAGAGAAGAGAAGGGTTACAGACCAGGCAGTGATCTTCACAGAGTTTAGTGGAAGGACTCTCTTGAGCAGATTATTGGATCCCCGGATTCAGATATCTTCGTAATGGATCCTCCAATACTGGTCCTTTGGTAGAGTTGGCTTCTCCTGAACTCAAGATCTGGGAAAGAAGAAGAACAATTTATGGAACCAGATACTCAAGGAAGGATTTACCAGATAGAAGAACTTGAAAGTTGATGTTGTTGAAGTCCTAATTCTCCTGGATGCTGATCTGGCTTCCTCTGGGATTTGCTCTGTATTCGAAGTAGCCGAACTGGACCTGGATGCTGGTGGTCGGCCATTACTTGAAGAGAGGGGCCGTGAGAGATGGAGTAGGATAGGGTTTGGTGGATTGAAGAGGATGATGGGCGGCTAGGGTTTGGAAGTGAAGTGGCTAACCTAGGGTTTTTGGGTTGGAGATCTCACACCTCCTCAAGGTTCCTAGGGAACCCGGATTTACTCCCTCACGGAGCTCAACACCTGGATGCAAGTGCGGAAGAGAGAAACACAAAGTTTGCTCACATATAAATTGCATTCATTCATCATTATATTCAAGAGTTACATAGAGTTGAATATATAGACATAACAAAGAAATAAAATTTTATACATTTCCCATGTGGGACTAATAGGACTAACCCACACTTTAGGCATCAAATTCTCTTCCCAAGACTCCTTCCATGAGTGGGCAGCCCAAAAACTCTAAGAAAACTTGAAAATCAGCTCCAAATGGCAGGTTATGGGGGTGTCTCCTAGTATCTCTCCATGAATCAAGGATTTTTCCTTCATGGTTTGGCTCTTTTGGACACCTCCTAGTCTTGCTCCACAAGTTTAGGCTTCTTCCTTTCATAGCTTTGGCACTTTTGGAAACTTTTGGGTGCCTCCTTGATTTTCTCCCCAAGACATGCTCTGTTCCCTTTTATAACTTGGATTTTTATGGAACATTATGGGGCACCTCCTTGATCCTCTCTTCAAAAAAAATTCTTGCCATCCTGGCTTGGGTTTATCTGGAAAGAAGTTGGCTCCTCCTTGGATTGAGGTATCTTGATGGATTTCTCCCCCAAGTGGTGCAAGAAAAAAGAACCTGCTTACTTGAGGCGTGGGGACCAAGGTACACTGGATGGAGATGTGGCAGGGAGTGTGGCACCCACTTGTAGCTGGAAAATGTGGTGCCCTATGGCAAAGGGAATTTCACCTACCTGGGCCTTGGACTTGGACTGAGTCAACATGACCCAACAAAAATTGAAATGACAAAATTACAGACTCAAAATTGAGTTGATCAGGTCAACCCTTATTACAAAACCAGAAAACCCTAATTCTTCGGGCAAGGTCAATCAGAGATCCAGATGGAGCCCTGAAGTCTTCTTCTGAGTCTGGTGCCCGCACCAGGTTCTTCTTGCATAATCTTTCCATATTTTAATTTTTCTGAATATTTCCTGTATATTAGGTACTTTTTTGCAAATTTTATTTCCTTCCAAATATAAAGATAAAAAATATATATATATTCAAAAATCAAAAAATACCGAAACTACAAAACCCTAATTTGTATTTCGTATATGTGCCATGATCTACATAACTTACCTTAAGGACACTTTTACTATGTCAGATGGGGGGAGGATTTGATCACCTATCCTTAGCCCAAAATCACAATCCTTGCATCTGAACCCAACCCTAACTAAAACTGATTAGACATAATTTGCTCTAGAGAGCTAGGGACATCAATAGGTCGGGTTCAACCACTATGGGAAGACTAGTGCACCCAATTTATCTCCTATTACTAGAAGCTAGTGTCTAGGCAAGAGGTATAGTGTCAAATGACCAAAGTGGAATGGTGGTTCTTTAATTGGGTCCTACATTAAGTAGGGGGGCCTCCCACCATCCCACCTCTTACCTGGCCAATGGAAGGATTAGGAGTTGAGTTGTGTGTAAGTTGAGTCGACCCATTCTATTTGGGCTCTAGGTCTAAGTACCCATAGTCAATTTGTTTGAGTTAACATGTGCACTAGATTAGGAGCTTCATATCATCCACCACCTCCACAACTGGATGAACCCATGGAATCCCACCTTGATGCTATCTTAAAGACCTTGAGTGTCCAGATGGCCTGATTGAACACTAGATTAGACCAAATGGATGACCAGATGACCCAATCGAATGCCCAATTGACTCATAGATTTGACCAAGTAGATGTTAGGCTAGGAACCCTAGAGGAGACCCATAGGTCCCATTATGAACTAAATCTTGAGTCACCTCCCCATCCTATGAGAACCCCACGCCGAGATCCTTACTTTGAGGCTGACCCTCGGAGAAACCTAAACCCTAATCCATACTTTGAGGTTGAACCTAGGAAAGCCCATTGTCATGACCCAGTTCTAGAGGTTCACCCAAGGAGACCCAATCAAGATTTCATAGACCAGGAATACAAGGCTTATAGAAACATTAGACTTGATGCACCCACTTTTGATGTCTGTCATGACCCAAAGGTTTATATAGATCGGGAGGGAGAAGTTGACTAGTATTTTGAGTGGTACAATATGTTTGAGGAATGTAAGTTTAGGTTTGCCTTAAGCTAGTCCTCCAGGCCAGGTTATATTGGGCTACTGTTGAAAGAACACTTAGGCTAGGAGGCCATGAACCCATAGTCACCTGGAGGTTCATGAAGGCCAAGCTTAGTGGAAAATATGTTCCAACCTCATTTCACCAGGGTTTGTTGGATCAGTGACAAATGTTGAGTTAGGGTAGCAAGAGTGTAGATGAGTACATCGCAAAATTTGATAAGTATTCCATACGATGTGACTTAGATGAAGATGAAGATGTTGTCCAATCTAGGTTTAGGGCTAGCCTTAGGGATAACATTAAGAGGTAGCTTTACCTGAGAGAGGTCAGAGACAAAGAGTAGGCCTACTAGATTGCTAGGAATGTTGAGTGTTTCCATTGAGGGCCGATCTTTCGTAAACCTGAGCCCATTAGAAACCCTAGCCCATACTCAGGATCTAGTCAAGCCTACCCTAGTCGACCTGACCCAAATCGACCCAACCTGAGTCAGCCCAATCTAAGTCACCCTAACCCGAGTCAACCTCAACCTAGTACCTCCATGTCCTATAGAGAAGATAAAGGCAAAGCTGTAGAGGGTCACAGGGAACTCATCTCCCAGATGGTGTGCTATAGATGCCGTAAACCAGGTCACTTTGCTAGCCAGTATCTAGCCAGTGTGGTGCGGGCACCAGACTCAGAAGAAGACTTCAGAGCTCCATTTGGATCTCTGATTGACATTGCCCGAGAAATTAGGGTTTGTAATAAAGGTTGACCTGGTCAACCAGTTTATTTATTTTATTTATTTCTTGAGTCACCATTTAAATTTTGTTGAGTCATGTTGACTCGGTGCAAGTCCCAATGTGGTTTCAATTTGGTCCAAAATGGTGCCGCATTTCTCTTCCAATCAACTCAAGGTTCAAGCAAGTGGAGGCCACACTCCAAGCCACACGCCCAGCCACACTCCGAGCACACGCCAGAGTCCAGGAGGCGCCATAGAGGCATCCCAGTTTCATGGTCCCCACATCCAAAGAAGAAAAAATCAAATTGGAGGCTAAATTAAAGGAGGCGCCCACACCTGCCTAATTTACCTAAGCAAAGAAGGAAGAAAACTTCTCTTGGAGAAGAAATCAAAGAAGGACATCCAACCTACTCCTAATTGAAGTTCAAATCAAAATCAAAGAGCTTAACTTGGAGTGGAAGAAAAGAAGAAATACCATAAGAAGAAGAGGACTCCAAATCCAAATCCAACTCCAAAGGAGGTGCCATAAAAGTTCCAAAACAATTCCTTTATGGCCGTCCCAATTTTTTTTGGACTCTTGGTCGGCCAAGGGAGAGGATTTTCTACCTAATCTAGGGGTTGGAAGAGTTTAGTCCCACATGGGAATTTGTACAAGCTAGGAGAAAATTTTAGGTCTATATAATAGACCTCTCTTTGTAACTTTAGAAAATCAATGAAGAAAATTATTATTTTGCTACTCTCTTGTGTTGAGTGACCTAGGTTTCTCTTCTTCCGCACTAGTCTAAGTGTTGAGCTCCGTGAGGGGGTAATCCGGGTTCCATTGGAGCCTTGAGGAGGTGAGAGATCTCCATGTTTATCCAAAACCCTAGGTTAGCCACTTGAAATTCCAAAACCCTAGCCACCTTTCATTATTTTCCATCCACCAAACCCTAGATCCATCCATCTCCCACGGCCTCTCTCTCTCTACAAGTCCAGGCCATCCACCTTCATCCAGATCCAGTCCGGCTACTTCAGATCCAGAGCAAGTTCCAAGGAAAATCACATCAGCATCCAGGAGAATCCAGTTTTCAGCAATTTCGATCTTCAAGTTCATCAACCTGGTAAATCTTTTCCTTGACTCTCTGTTTCCATCAATTGTTTTTCTTCTCTTCCAGATCTTGAGTTCAGGAGAAGCCAACCCCCCAAAGGACCAGTATTGGAGGATCCATTACGAAGATATCCGACTCCGAGGATCCAACAATCTGCTCGGGAGAGTTCTTCCACCAAAATCTGTGAAGATCATTGTCTGGTTAGATAAACCTTCCCTTCTCTTTATTTCTGTTTTGTTGAAAGCTCGGAGTGAAACCCTAGGTCTGGGAGTTTCTCAACCCCCAGCGATCCGTTGCTTCTAAACTACTCTGATAATTTAGTTTCCTTAAAATTGTGCTTTCAATTATCATATTAGTATCTTTCAATGTTAGGTTAACTTTTCTTTGATTTGAAGCCAACTTCTACAAACCTATAAAAACAACAAAAAAATTAGTTAATCTTAATTTACTTCCGCATCGCATCCCTTTATTTGTTCTGCATCATTTTTGGTATCAGAGCCCAGTCTAGGGTTTCTGATTTGCTTGCTTGCTTTGATTGATCTCTTTTTATTTTGTCTGCTCGAAGTAGACTCCCCAGGACGTCCGGTCCTAGGAACTAAGCGAGGCGCAAGCCTCCTCCTCCCATTCCACAGGGTGTTCCTAGGGCGTGTAGGGGATCCATTGGGTTATAACTTCGTAGCAGGGATTATAAACGGGGAAGACAATCTAGTTGCAGCCCGTAATTGCCCTGTTGTCTGAATTATTTCTCCCTGCATAAGACTCCGAATTGCATGATTTTTGCTTCGTTGAAACCAGTATAATTGACCCTATTTTCTATAATTTTTCTGCGATTTATTGGTTTCGGTAAAAACTCTGAGAATTAAAATACAGAAACTCTGTTTTTTGTGTTCTGCAATTCAATTCTTTGGAGTGATCATCTCATAATTTACTTAAGGGCAATTGAGCATCTAAGATAAGGGGAGGAGTTGATTACCTCTCCTTAGCCCAAAACCACCATCCAATCATTCGAACCTAGACCTAATTTAAAATCAGTTAGACCTAATTTGCCCTAGTGGGCTAGGGACACCAATTGGTCGGGTCTAGGCTAGTGTTGAGTCAGTTTGCTGAGTTATTCTGTGTGTGCTTAGCACTCAGTGTCTAGAACGGTGGTTCAGGGACTACGTCCCGAAGGGCTTGTGTGCCGGTCCGCCTACCTGGCCAATCACTGATTGGTGTCTAGGATTGGCGATCAGGGACCTAACACTCCCCTTACACCTGCCTGGCTGAGTCCTGAGTTACTACAGGCTAGCTTGCCACTCTGATTGGGCATCTAGTTTGGACTCTAGGTCTAGTGATCCAGTAGTCGATTTAGTCTAGTCTCATTTTGTGTGCTTGCTTGAATCATCATGTCTACCAGAAATGGAGTGCCATATCAACCTGGTCAAACCCAACCTGATTTAGAGGCCATGATCAGAACTCTTACTGAAAGTATGGCTAAAATGAATCAGGATATGACAAACACTGTGGCCCAGTTTAGCGCACAAATTCATGAGGATCTTACCCAACTTAGGGACCGAGTCCAAGTACTTGAAGAACCTAGACATCGGAATTGGACTCCTGACCCCGATTTTAATGTGCCTCAACCTCACCCACATCAAGAGCCTAGAAGGCCTTTATATAGAGATCCCGAACCTAATCATAGGAGGCCTGACCCAGAGCCTGAAGATAGAGATGATAGGTTCATCAGGAACATCAAATTAGATGCACCCACTTTTGATGGTAGTCTGAACCCTAAGGTGTATTCTGATTGGGAGGGTGAGATGGATCAATACTTTGAGTGGTATGCTATGTCTGAGGAGAGGAAATACAAGTTTGCCAAGATGAAATTAGTGCGTCAAGCTAGGTTATACTGGGGGAACATTGAGCTAACCACTAGGAGACGGAATGTTGAGCCCATAACCACTTGGCAGGGTATGAAAGAAAAACTGAGAGATAAATACCTACCCATTTCATACCAGCAAAACCTGTTAGACCAATGGCAAAACCTGAAACAAGGAAACCGATCTGTCTCAGACTACATAACTACTTTTGATGAATACCTAATGAGATGTGATGTGAGTGAAGCCCACGAAGTCACTTTGTCTAAATTTAGGGCTGGACTGAGGGAAGATATCAAGAGAGAACTATTTCTGAGAGAGGTTACTGATCTAGACCAAGCTTACCAGATTGCACTGAACACTGAGAAATTTCAGAGAGGACCTATACCTTCTAGGGTTAGTGCCCCAATCCCAAGGAATGGACCTAGTCAAGTTATCCCTAGTAAACCTTTTCAGGGTACTTCTACCCCTAGGCCCATGGACAAAGGTAAGGCACCTGACACCCAGAGAACCCCTAGTTCGAATATCACCTGTTTTAAGTGTCAGAAACCAGGTCACATTTCTAGTCAGTGTACTGCCATAGCCTGTTTCAAGTGTCATAAGGTAGGTCATGTTGCTAGCCAGTGCCCACGGAGATCCCTTTACATAGAAGAGGGAGAGAATGATAATTCCGAGCCCAGTGAGGAATTTGAAGAAGAAGTTTATGAGGCCGGAATGAATTTGGTTGAGGAGTATGAAGGAGAGGAGGAACCCAATGAATCTGACCAATTAGGAGTTGTAAGATGCATCCTATCCCAGAATCTAGTTCAAGAGGATTGGCGTAGGACTAACATCCTACAGACTTTTCTTAAATTAGGGGATAAGGTATGTAAGATCATCATAGATAGTGGGAGCTGTGTAAATGCCATCTCTACTAGCACTGTCAAGATGTTAGGCTTAATCCCAGTTCCCCATCCCAACCCCTATAAGGTTTCTTGGGTAGATTCTACCTCCATACCCATCCAGTCTAGATGTCAAGTCCAAATCCAAATGCAATCTTATCACGAAAAGATTTGGTGCGATGTCTTACCCATGGGGGTGAGCAGTATAATTCTCGGAAGACCTTGGTTGTATGATCATGATGCCACCCTCTTAGGAAAATCCAATACCTGTGTCTTTAGTTTCAATGGGAAGAAGATTACGATCCATTCCGTTCCCCCTAAGGACAAGGTAACTAAAGGAGCTGGTAAGGTTAAGGAGATGAAAACTGGAGTGAACCTAATCAGTGCTAAGGATCTAGAACAAGAAATTCATAGTGGTTCACCCATCTGGATGTTGACTGCTAAGGAGCTTAGAACTTCGGAACCCTCAGAGCCTCCTCAAGAAGTTAAACCTGTGTTAAAAGAATTTGAGGATGTCTTTCCCGAGGATTTGCCAGACCACCTTCCACCTCTTAGGGATATCCATCATGCCATAGATCTAATCCCAGGAGCAACTTTGCCCAACTTGCCCCATTACAGGATGAATCCATCTGAGCATGAAGAACTGCAAAAGCAGGTTGGAGAATTATTGAGGAAGGGGTTTATTAGAGAGAGTCTTAGCCCTTGTGCAGTCCCAGCCTTACTGACCCCAAAGAAAGATGGCACGTGGAGGATGTGTGTTGACAGTCGTGCCATCAATAAAATTACAATCAAATATAGGTTTCCCATCCCTAGACTAGATGACATGCTTGATATGATGGCTGGTGCAATGGTTTTTTCTAAGATTGATCTCAAAAGCGGCTATCATCAGGTTAGGATTAGACCCGGGGATGAATGGAAAACTGCTTTCAAAACTAAGGATGGTCTTTATGAATGGGTTGTTATGCCTTTTGGGTTGTCCAATGCCCCTAGTACTTTCATGAGAATTATGACCCAGGTACTTAGAGCTTTCATAGGAAAATTTGTGGTGGTCTATTTTGATGACATCCTGATCTATAGTAAGACCCCAACAGATCACCTAGACCACCTTAGAGCAGTCTGCCAAGTTTTGAGGAATGAGCGACTCTACGGTAATCTTAAGAAGTGTGAATTCATGACTAGTAGAGTTATCTTTCTTGGTTTTGTAGTAACCCCTGACGGCGTGGCGGCCGATCCTGAGAAGATTAAGTCCATAGTAGACTGGCCAGAGCCAACCAATGTGCATGAAGTTAGAAGTTTCCATGGCTTGGCTACCTTCTATAGGCGATTCATCAAGGGGTTTAGTACTTTAGCTGCTCCAATCACTGATTGTATTAGGAAGGGAGAATTTCATTGGACTAAGTCAGCCCATAAAGCCTTCCTAGATCTTAAGGATAAAATGACCCAGGCACCCATTCTGAGATTACCCGATTTTTCTAAAGTATTTGAGGTTGCCTGTGATGCTTCAGGTGTAGGAATAGGTGGAGTCCTAAGCCAAGAGAATCATCCTATAGCATTCTTTAGTGAAAAACTTAATGATGCTAAGCTTAGGTATTCTACCTATGATAAGGAATTTTATGCGGTGGTGCAAGCTTTGCGTTACTGGAGACATTATTTGCTACCGCAGGAATTTGTACTATTTTCGGACCATGAGGCTCTTAGATTTCTGAACTCCCAAAAGAAGCTTAACCCTAGGCATGCTAAGTGGGTAGAATATATCCAGTCCTATACTTTTGTCCTGAAACATAAGGCTGGAGTTGAGAATAAGGTAGCTGATGCCCTTAGTCGCCGATCTCTATTATTAACTTCTGTTAGAACTGAGGTCATAGGGTTTGAGCAAATCAAAAAGGAATATGAGTCTTGTCCGGATTTCACAACTGTGTATCAGGATCTAGTTCAAGGACCATCTAGTAATCACCAGGATTATACCCTTGTAGATGGTTTTTTGTTCTTCAAAAATAGGCTTTGCATCCCTAGAACTTCTCTTAGGGAATTTTTGATTTGGGAAATCCATGCTGGAGGTTTAGCTGGCCATTTTGGAAAAGACAAGACCATTCTAGCTATTGAAGACCACTTTTTCTGGCCTAGCTTAAAAAGGGATGTAGCTAATATTGTAGCTAGATGTCGAACCTGCGCTGTTGCCAAACAGCGAAAACAAAACACTGGCCTTTATACCCCACTCCCTGTCCCAGATCGTCCTTGGCAAGATGTGAGTATGGATTTTGTGTTAGGTTTACCTAAGACCCAGAGGAGACATGATTCTATCTGTGTCGTAGTCGACCGATTCTCTAAAATGGCCCACTTCTTGCCTTGTTCCCAAACTTTTGATGCGTCTAAGGTAGCCACACTTTTCTTCAATGAGATAGTTAGACTCCATGGCCTACCTAAGACAATCGTTTCAGATAGGGATGTCCGGTTCACCAGTTACTTTTGGAAGACCCTTTGGCATAAGTTAGGGACAAAACTTAAGTTTTCAACTGCCTATCATCCCCAAACTGATGGCCAAACTGAAGTAGTGAACCGTAGCCTAGGAAATCTGCTGAGATGTCTTGTTGGTGAAAATACCAGAAATTGGGATTTATACCTACCAAGGGCAGAATTTGCGTACAACGACTCGGTCAATAGGTCTACGGGTAAGAGTCCATTTGAAATTGTACATGGGTACAAACCTCACACACCTCTTGACCTAGTCCCTTTACCTGTCCACACTCGAGTCTCCGAATCTGCTGAGAATTTTGCACAGCATATAAAAGACTTGCATAAAGAAATTCATGCCAAAATAAATTTAAGTAATGAAACTTATAAGAAGTTGGCTGATACTCAAAGGCGAGTCAAATCTTTTGTTGAGGGAGACTATGTGATGATTAGGTTAAGGCCTGAACGATTTCCTCCTGGAACCGTTAGAAAGTTACATGCTAGGGGAGCTGGACCATTTAGAGTGGTAAAGAGAGTAGGATCCAATGCCTATGTGCTCGAGTTGCCTCCAGAACTAGGCATTAGCTCTACTTTCAACATTACAGACTTAGTAGAGTACAGGGAGCCAGCTGTGATTCCTAGTGAGCCTTTTGAGCCTAACCCTATCATTGAGAGTGATCCCGACCCTGTGTGTCCACCAACAAACTGGCCTATGAGGAAAGAGCAGATTGAAAAGATCCTGGATGATCAGGTTATCTCTACTCGTAATCGAGGATACCAAAGGTACCTGGTCCGCTGGCAAGGAAGGCCAGATTCTGATGACTCTTGGATCTCCCGAGAAGAATTACAAGAATTGGACCCAGACCTCTTGGAGAGATACCAGAGCCAACTTGAGCCTTACTCGACAGGGTCGAGTTCCTCCCACCCTGGGAGAATTGGTGCGGGCACCAGACTCAGAAGAAGACTTCAGAGCTCCATTTGGATCTCTGATTGACATTGCCCGAGAAATTAGGGTTTGTAATAAAGGTTGACCTGGTCAACCAGTTTATTTATTTTATTTATTTCTTGAGTCACCATTTAAATTTTGTTGAGTCATGTTGACTCGGTGCAAGTCCCAATGTGGTTTCAATTTGGTCCAAAATGGTGCCGCATTTCTCTTCCAATCAACTCAAGGTTCAAGCAAGTGGAGGCCACACTCCAAGCCACACGCCCAGCCACACTCCGAGCACACGCCAGAGTCCAGGAGGCGCCATAGAGGCATCCCAGTTTCATGGTCCCCACATCCAAAGAAGAAAAAATCAAATTGGAGGCTAAATTAAAGGAGGCGCCCACACCTGCCTAATTTACCTAAGCAAAGAAGGAAGAAAACTTCTCTTGGAGAAGAAATCAAAGAAGGACATCCAACCTACTCCTAATTGAAGTTCAAATCAAAATCAAAGAGCTTAACTTGGAGTGGAAGAAAAGAAGAAATACCATAAGAAGAAGAGGACTCCAAATCCAAATCCAACTCCAAAGGAGGTGCCATAAAAGTTCCAAAACAATTCCTTTATGGCCGTCCCAATTTTTTTTGGACTCTTGGTCGGCCAAGGGAGAGGATTTTCTACCTAATCTAGGGGTTGGAAGAGTTTAGTCCCACATGGGAATTTGTACAAGCTAGGAGAAAATTTTAGGTCTATATAATAGACCTCTCTTTGTAACTTTAGAAAATCAATGAAGAAAATTATTTTTTTGCTACTCTCTTGTGTTGAGTGACCTAGGTTTCTCTTCTTCCGCACTAGTCTAAGTGTTGAGCTCCGTGAGGGGGTAATCCGGGTTCCATTGGAGCCTTGAGGAGGTGAGAGATCTCCATGTTTATCCAAAACCCTAGGTTAGCCACTTGAAATTCAAAACCCTAGCCACCTTTCATTATTTTCCATCCACCAAACCCTAGATCCATCCATCTCCCACGGCCTCTCTCTCTCTACAAGTCCAGGCCGTCCACCTTCATCCAGATCCAGTCCGGCTACTTCAGATCCAGAGCAAGTTCCAAGGAAAATCACATCAGCATCCAGGAGAATCCAGTTTTCAGCAATTTCGATCTTCAAGTTCATCAACCTGGTAAATCTTTTCCTTGACTCTCTGATTCCATCAATTGTTTTTCTTCTCTTCCAGATCTTGAGTTCAGGAGAAGCCAACCCCCCAAAGGACCAGTATTGGAGGATCCATTACGAAGATATCCGACTCCGAGGATCCAACAATCTGCTCGGGAGAGTTCTTCCACCAAAATCTGTGAAGATCATTGTCTGGTTAGATAAACCTTCCCTTCTCTTTATTTCTGTTTTGTTGAAAGCTCGGAGTGAAACCCTAGGTCTGGGAGTTTCTCAACCCCCAGCGATCCGTTGCTTCTAAACTACTCTGATAATTTAGTTTCCTTAAAATTGTGCTTTCAATTATCATATTAGTATCTTTCAATGTTAGGTTAACTTTTCTTTGATTTGAAGCCAACTTCTACAAACCTATAAAAACAACAAAAAAATTAGTTAATCTTAATTTACTTCCGCATCGCATCCCTTTATTTGTTCTGCATCACAGTGCCCTACACATAGGTGAGCTAGGTGAGGATGAGCCTGAGTTCATAGTTGAGCCTAAGGGAGAAGATTATGAAGCTGATGAACAATTGATAAATGAGTATGAGGGAGAGGAGAAAGTACCTAAGTTTGAAAACCTGTTAGGAGTGGTTAGGTGCATCTTGATACAAACCCAATTTAAGGAAGACTGGCGTAGGACCAACATCCTACAAACCTTTGTTAAGATTGGAGGTAAGGTATTCAAGATCATAATAGATAGTGGGAGTTGTGTCAATGCCATCTCTGCCAGTACAGTGAAATCTTTAGCATTGACCCCAGTTCCCCATCCTAGCCCCTATAAGGTTTCTTGGATAGATTCCACCTCCATCCCAATCAAATCTAGATGCAAAATCCTGATCAAATTGCAAACATATGAGGAAAAGATTTGGTGTGATGTCCTTCCCATGGGAGTTAGTAGTATTATCCTAGGTCGACCATGGCTTTATGATCATGATGCTATCTTGTTTGGTCGAACCAATACCTATACATTTAGTCACCATGGGGAGAAGTTTGTGATCCACCCAACTCAACCTAAAGACCCATTTAGGGGAGCTTCTAGTAGCCTTAAGGAGAAGAAAATAGGAGTTAATTTAATTAAGGCTAAAGAATTAGAGAAAGAAACCCCTAAGCCCATTGATATTGAAGAGTTGAGTCCAGTAGAAGAGAAGCTAGAGAGTGAACCCCTTGAGGAATCAAAGAAAAAGGATCTTAAACTTACTACAAAATTTGAAGAAGAAGTGACTAAGACAGGATCAAACATAATAGAGGGTTCAAGAGAGTTGTCCATAGAGGAGGTCTAGGAACAAGTCCCTAAGGAACAACCCCAGGTGGTAGACATTAGTTTAGGAGACTTTCTTTTCAAAGACCTTCCTGATGACCTTCCAACTACTGCTGAGCCTGATAAGTCCATAAACCCAGTTCAACTGTCCACACCTGCACTGAACACCGCACAGCATATGCATCAGGAAATTAGCTAAAAGAGTAAATTAAATAATGAAACATCTAACAAACTAGCTAATTCTCGAATAAGAGCCAATGGATTCAATGTAAGGAATTCTATCTTGGTTAGTCTTAGGCCTAAAAAGAAGTTTCATCCTCACAGAGCTGGATCCTTAGAAGTGCTAGAGAAGGTAGGACCCCTTGTGCATGACTAGCCCTTGGAGTTTGGCTTTAGCTCTACCTTCAATACCACAGACCTGATTGAGTCTAGGAAACAGGTAGTGATTCCTTGTGAGGCCTTTGAACCTACCCCATCCATTAAGAGTGAGCCTGACCCTGAGTATCTACCTATAATTTGGCCTAAGAGAGGAATACGGATCGAGCATGTCTTGGACAATCAAGCTTTCATGAACCATGATAGCGATTTTCAATGCCACTTCGCCCATTGGCAAGGTCTACCAGGACACGATGCTTCATGGGATACTCGAGAGGACATGCTGCGCCTCCACTCAGACTTTTTTGAGAGGCACCAGGTTCAGTGTGACCCTTACTCAACGAGGTCGAGTTCCTCCCATCCCGGGAGAATTGATGGGGACATCAGAGGCCCCAAACTTTGGCAGAGGCATTTCAACCCTCTGTGGTTATGAAATTAGAGTTTAGAATGTGAGTCCAAGTTTTGTTCAATTTGTAATTAGGGTTTAGTCAATTTGAGTGAGTTCATTTGAGTTCTATGAGTAAGTCCATTAGAGTCTTGTCCATACTTGAGTCCTGTATTTAGAATGCCAAGTCAGTTGAGTCAGGTCAAGATTTGAGTCCTATAAGTTTTGAAGTTTATCAATCAAATCAGCTCATGTTGAGCTAGACATTTTCTGAGTCCTATAAATTTTATAGTGAGTCTAGTCAAATTTCACAAGTAGATGACTCAAGATAGTCAAAGATCTAGCTAGCTTAAAGTCATGGAGCCACACTTAAAGACAATGGAAGACCCAGCAAGAGAGTTTGAAGACCTTGGAATCCTAGATCATAGCTTGGAGCATGCTGGGCCGCCCAAGGCCCATGAGGAGCATCAAGAGGGGTGCCAACCCTTATGGCCACCCCCCTTGGTCGGCCTCCCATAGAGTCACCCCTCTTTGGCCACCCAAGAGTAGGAAAGGGAGAGAGAGAGGCTCAGTCAAAAGTGGAGAGCCCTAGTCTATATCTTTGTATGGGTTTAGGACTAATATAATTTCTCATGAATACCCTTACTTGAGCTTCAAGTTTGTAAGCCTATTTAAAGGCCTCCCCTCCTCATGTAATTTTAGAATATTGATGAATTAAATTTGAGTTTTTTTCTCTTTGCTATGTGCCCTTGCTGTGTGCATGCTATGTGCATGTTGTGTGCATGCTATGTGCACGCTGTGTGCGTGCTCTGTGTGAGTTCTTCTTGTTCCTGTGCCCTGCCTCCTTATACAACATCAAAACCCTAGCCGCCCCTTCCTTCCAACCATTGGCCGCCATCATCCAAGAGCCTTTTTTTCCCTTCTTTCAATTATTAAGTCTCCATACTCTTAGTTTTCTAATCCTAGATGGTGATTTATAGGTCCCTCAGTTCTCACGAGTCCGAGGATACCTTCTGATTAGCCATCGGATCATTCAATAGAAAGCCACGAATATGTAGGGTCAGAAGCTTGTTCTTCCAGGCCGCATCCGAGAGCGTGAGTGATCTCTTCATGGAACAATCTTCAGCAAGCACTTCTACCATTACCAGGGACACCCCTTTGATTCATCAGTAGTGTATTGTAGGAAAGCTAGCCTGACCAAGGTTCCATGAACCATGAAAGCGATTTTCAACGCCACCTGGCCCATTGGCAAGGTCTACCAGGACACGATGCTTCATGGGATACTCGAGAGGGCCTGATGCGACTCCACTCAGACTTTCTTGAGAGGCACCAGGTTCAGTGTGACCCTTACTCAACGAGGTCGAGTTCCTCCCATCCCGGAAGAATTGATGGAGACATCAGAGGCCCAAACTTTGGCAGAGGCATTTCAACCCTCTGTGGTTATGAAATTAGAGTTTAGAATGTGAGTCCAAGTTTTATTCAATTTGTAATTAGGGTTTAGTCAATTTGAGTGAGTTCATTTGATTTCTATGAGTAAGTCCATTAGAGTCCTGTCCATACTTGAGTCCTGTAATTAGAATGCCAAGTCAGTTGAGTCAGGTCAAGTTTTTAGTCCTATAAGTTTTGAAGTTTATCAATCAAATCAGCTCATGTTGAGCTAGTCATTTTCTGAGTCCTATAAATTTTATAGTGAGTCTAGTCAAATTTCACAAGTAGAAGACTCAAGATAGTCAAAGATCTAGCTAGCATAAAGTCATGGAGCAACACTTAAAGACAATGGAAGACCCAGCAAGAGAATTTGAAGACCTTGGAATCCTAAATCATAGCCTGGAGCATACTGGGCCGCCCAAGGCCCATGAGGAGCATCAAGAGGGGTGCCAACCCTTATGGTCACCCCCCTTGGTCGGCCTCCCTTAGAGTCACCCCTCTTTGGCTGCCCAAGAGTAGGAGAGGGAGAGAGAGAGGCTCAGTCAAAAGTGGAGAGCCCTAGTCTATATCTTTGTATGGGTTTAGGACTAATATAATTTCTCATGAATACCCTTACTTGAGCTTCAAGTTTGTAAGCCTATTTAAAGGCCTCCCCTCCTCATGTAATTTTAGAATATTGATGAATTAAATTTGAGTTTTTTCTCTTTTCTATGTGCCTTTACTGTGTGCATGCTATGTGCATGTTGTGTGCGTGCTATGTGCACGCTGTGTGCGTGCTATGTGCACGCTGTGTGCGTGCTCTATGCGAGTTCTTCTTGTTCCTGTGCCCTGCCTCCTTCTACAACATCAAAACCCTAGCTGCCCCTTCCTTCCAACCCTTGGCCGCCATCATCCAAAAGCCTTTTTATCCCTTCTTTCAATTATTAAGTCTTCATACTCTTAGTTTTCCAATCCTAGATGGCGATTTATAGGTCCCTCAGTTCTCACGAGTCCGAGGATACCTTCTGATTAGCCGTCGGATCATTCAATAGAAAGTCGCGAATCCGTAGGGTCAGAAGCTTGTTCTTCCAGGCCGCATCCGAGAGCGTGAGTGATCTCTTCAAGGAACAATCTTCAGCAAGCACTTCTACCATTGCTAGGGACACCCCTTTGATTCATCAATAGTGTATTGTAGGAAAGCTAGCCTGACCAAGGTTCCATGAACCATGAAAGCGATTTTTAATGCCACCTGGCCCATTGGCAAGGTCTACCAGGACACGATGCTTCATGGGATACTCGAGAGGACTTGCTGTGCCTCCACTCAGACTTTCTTGAGAGGCACCAGGTTCAGTGTGACCCTTACTCAACGAGGTCGAGTTCCTCCTATCCCGAAAGAATTGATGGGGACATCAGAGGCCCCAAACTTTGGCAGAGGCATTTCAACCCTCTGTGGTTATGAAATTAGAGTTTAGAATGTGAGTCCAAGTTTTGTTCAATTTGTAATTAGGGTTTAGTCAATTTGAGTGAGTTCATTAGAGTTCTATGAGTAAGTCCATTAGAGTCCTGTCCATACTTAAGTCCTGTATTTAGAATGCCAAGTCAGTTGAGTCAGGTCATGTTTTTAGTCCTATAAGTTTTGAAGTTTATCAATCAAATCAGCTCATGTTGAGCTAGTCATTTTCTGAGTCCTACAAATTTTATAGTGAGTCTAGTCAAATTTCACAAGTAGAAGACTCAAGATAGTCAAAGATCTAGCTAGCTTAAAGTCATGGAGCCACACTTAAAGACCATGGAAGACCCAGCAAGAGAATTTGAAGACCTTGGAATCCTAAATCATAGCCTGGAGCATGCTGGGCCACCCAAGGCCCATGAGGAGCATCAAGAGGGGTGCCAACCCTTATGGTCACCCCCCTTGGTCGGCCTCCCTTAGAGTCACCCCTCTTTGGCCGCCCAAGAGTAGGAGAGGGAGAGAGAGAGTCTCAGTCAAAAGTGGAGAGCCCTAGTCTATATCTTTGTATGGGTTTAGGACTAATATAATTTCTCATGAATACCCTTACTTGAGCTTCAAGTTTGTAAGCCTATTTAAAGGTCTCCCCTCCTCATGTAATTTTAGAATATTGATGAATTAAATTTGAATTTTTTCTCTTTTCTATGTGCCTTTACTGTGTGCATGCTATGTGCATGTTGTGTGCGTGCTATGTGCATGCTGTGTGCGTGCTCTATGCGAGTTCTTCTTGTTCCTGTGCCCTGCCTCCTTCTACAACATCAAAACCCTAGCTGCCCCTTCCTTCCAATCCTTGGCCGCCATCATCCAAAAGCCTTTTTTTCCCTTCTTTCAATTATTAAGTCTTCATACTCTTAGTTTTCTAATCCTAGATGGTGATTTATAGGTCCCTTAGTTCCCACGAGTCTGAGGAAACTTTCTGATTAGCCATCGGATCATTCAATAGAAAATCGCGAATCCGTAGGGTCAGAAGCTTGTTCTTCCAGGCCGCATCCGAGAGCGTGAGTGATCTCTTCAAGGAACAATCTTCAGCAAGCACTTCTACCATTGCTAGGGACACCCCTTTGATTCATCAATAGTGTATTGTACGAAAGCTAGCCTGACCATGGTTCCATGAACCATGAAAGCGATTTTCAATGCCACCTGGCCCATTGGCAAGGTCTACCAGGACACGATGCTTCATGGGATACTCGAGAGGACTTGCTGTGCCTCCACTCAGACTTTCTTGAGAGGCACCAGGTTCAGTGTGACCCTTACTCAACGAGGTCGAGTTCCTCCTATCTCGGAAGAATTGATGGGGACATCAGAGGCCCCAAACTTTGGCAGAGGCATTTCAACCCTCTGTGGTTATGAAATTAGAGTTTAGAATGTGAGTCCAAGTTTTGTTCAATTTGTAATTAGGATTTAGTCAATTTGAGTGAGTTCATTAGAGTTCTATGAGTAAGTCCATTAGAGTCCTGTCCATACTTGAGTCCTGTATTTAGAATGCCAAGTCAGTTGAGTCAGGTCATGTTTTTAGTCCTATAAGTTTTGAAGTTTATCAATCAAATATGCTCATGTTGAGCTAGTCATTTTCTGAGTCCTATAAATTTTATAGTGAGTCTAGTCAAATTTCACAAGTAGAAGACTCAAGATAGTCAAAGATCTAGCTAGCTTAAAGTCATGGAGCCACACTTAAAGACCATGGAAGACCCAGCAAGAGAATTTGAAGACCTTGGAATCCTAAATCATAGCCTGGAGCATGCTGGGCCACCCAAGGCCCATGAGGAGCATCAAGAGGGGTGCCAACCCTTATGGTCACCCCCCTTGGTCGGCCTCCCTTAGAGTCACCCCTCTTTGGCCGCCCAAGAGTAGGAGAGGGAGAGATAGAGGCTCAGTCAAAAGTGGAGAGCCCTAGTCTATATCTTTGTATGGGTTTAGAACTAATATAATTTCTCATGAATACCCTTACTTGAGCTTCTAGTTTGTAAGCCTATTTAAAGGCCTCCCCTCCTCATGTAATTTTAGAATATTGATGAATTAAATTTGAATTTTTTCTCTTTTCTATGTGCCTTTACTGTGTGAATGATATGTGCATGTTGTGTGCATGCTATGTGCATGCTGTGTGCGTGCTCTATGCAAGTTCTTCTTGTTCCTGTGCCCTGCCTCCTTCTACAACATCAAAACCCTAGCTGCCCCTTCCTTCCAACCCTTGGCCGCCGTCATCCAAAAGCCTTTTTTTCCCTTCTTTCAATTATTAAGTCTTCATACTCTTAGTTTTCAAATCCTAGATGGTGATTTATAGGTCCCTCAGTTCTCACGAGTCCGAGGATACCTTCTGATTAGCCATCGGATCATTCAATAGAAAATCGCGAATCCGTAGGGTCAGAAGCTTGTTCTTCCAGGCCGCATCCGAGAGCATGAGTGATCTCTTCAAGGAACAATCTTCAGCAAGCACTTCTACCATTGCTAGGGACACCCCTTTGATTCATCAATAGTGTATTGTAGGAAAGCTAGCCTGACCAAGGTTCCATGAACCATGAAAGCGATTTTCAATGCCACCTGGCCCATTGGCAAGGTCTACCAGGACACGATGCTTCATGGGATACTCGAGAGGACTTGCTGTGCCTCCACTCAGACTTTCTTGAGAGGCACCAGGTTCAGTGTGACCCTTACTCAACGAGGTCGAGTTCCTCCTATCTCGGAAGAATTGATGGGGACATCAGAGGCCCCAAACTTTGGCAGAGGCATTTCAACCCTCTGTGGTTATGAAATTAGAGTTTAGAATATGAGTCCAAGTTTTGTTCAACTTGTAATTAGGGTTTAGTCAATTTGAGTGAGTTCATTAGAGTTCTATGAGTAAGTCCATTAGAGTCCTGTCCATACTTGAGTCCTGTATTTAGAATGCCAAGTCAGTTGAGTCAGGTCATGTTTTTAGTCCTATAAGTTTTGAAGTTTATCAATCAAATATGCTCATGTTGAGCTAGTCATTTTCTGAGTCCTATAAATTTTATAGTGAGTCTAGTCAAATTTCACAAGTAGAAGACTCAAGATAGTCAAAGATCTAGCTAGCTTAAAGTCATGGAGCCACACTTAAAGACCATGGAAGACCCAGCAAGAGAATTTGAAGACCTTGGAATCCTAAATCATAGCCTGGAGCATGCTGGGCCACCCAAGGCCCATGAGGAGCATCAAGAGGGGTGCCAACCCTTATGGTCACCCCCCTTGGTCGGCCTCCCTTAGAGTCACCCCTCTTTGGCCGCCCAAGAGTAGGAGAGGGAGAGATAGAGGCTCAGTCAAAAGTGGAGAGCCCTAGTCTATATCTTTGTATGGGTTTAGGACTAATATAATTTCTCATGAATACCCTTACTTGAGCTTCAAGTTTGTAAGCCTATTTAAAGGCCTCCCCTCCTCATGTAATTTTAGAATATTGATGAATTAAATTTGAATTTTTTCTCTTTTCTATGTGCCTTTACTGTGTGCATGCTATGTGCATGTTGTGTGCATGCTATGTGCACGCTGTGTGCGTGCTCTATGCGAGTTCTTCTTGTTCCTGTGCCCTGCCTCCTTCTACAACATCAAAACCCTAGCTGCCCCTTCCTTCCAACCCTTGGCCGCCGTCATCCAAAAGCCTTTTTTTTCCTTCTTTCAATTATTAAGTCTTCATACTCTTAGTTTTCTAATCCTAGATGGTGATTTATAGGTCCCTCAGTTCTCACGAGTCCGAGGATACCTTCTGATTAGCCATCGGATCATTCAATAGAAAATCGCGAATCCGTAGGGTCAGAAGCTTGTTCTTCCAGGCCGCATCCGAGAGCGTGAGTGATCTCTTCAAGGAACAATCTTCAGCAAGCACTTCTACCATTGCTAGGGACACCCCTTTGATTCATCAATAGTGTATTGTAGGAAAGCTAGCCTGACCAAGGTTCCATGAACCATGAAAGCGATTTTTAATGCCACCTGGCCCATTGGCAAGGTCTACCAGGACACGATGCTTCATGGGATACTCGAGAGGACTTGCTGTGCCTCCACTCAGACTTTCTTGAGAGGCACCAGGTTCAGTGTGACCCTTACTCAACGAGGTCGAGTTCCTCCTATCCCGGAAGAATTGATGGGGACATCAGAGGCCCCAAACTTTGGCAGAGGCATTTCAACCCTCTGTGGTTATGAAATTAGAGTTTAGAATGCGAGTCCAAGTTTTGTTCAATTTGTAATTAGGGTTTAGTCAATTTGAGTGAGTTCATTAGTGTTCTATGAGTAAGTCCATTAGAGTCCTGTCCATACTTGAGTCCTGTATTTAGAATGCCAAGTCAGTTGAGTCAGGTCATGTTTTTAGTCCTATAAGTTTTGAAGTTTATCAATCAAATCAGCTCATGTTGAGCTAGTCATTTTCCGAGTCCTATAAATTTTATAGTGAGTCTAGTCAAATTTTACAAGTAGAAGACTCAAGATAGTCAAAGATCTAGCTAGCTTAAAGTCATGGAGCCACACTTAAAGACCATGGAAGACCCAGCAAGAGAATTTGAAGACCTTGGAATCCTAGATCATAGCCTAGAGCATGCTGGGCCGGGCCACCCAAGGCCCATGATGAGCATCAAGAGGGGTGCCAACCCTTATGGTCACCCCCCTTGGTCGGCCTCCCTTAGAGTCACCCCTCTTTGGCCACCCAAGAGTAGGAGAGGGAGAGAGAGAGGCTCAGTCAAAAGTGGAGAGCCCTAGTCTATATCTTTGTATGGGTTTAGGACTAATATAATTTCTCATGAATACTCTTACTTGAGCTTCAAGTTTGTAAGCCTATTTAAAGGCCTCCCCTCCTCATGTAATTTTAGAATATTGATGAATTAAATTTGAATTTTTTCTCTTTGCTATGTGCCCTTGCTGTGTGCATGCTATGCGCATGCTGTGTGCGTGCTCTATGCGAGTTCTTCTTGTTCTTGTGCCCTGCCTCCTTCTACAACATCAAAACCCTAGCCGCCTCTTCCTTCCAACACTTGGCCGCCATCATCCAAGAGCCTTTTTTTCCCTTCTTTCAATTATTCAGTCTTCATACTCTTAGTTTTCTAAACTTAGATGGTGATTTGTAGGTCCCTCAGTTCTCACGAGTCCGAGGATACCTTCTGATTAGCCGTCGGATAATTCAATAGAAAGCCACGAATCCATAGGGTCAAAAGCTTGTTCTTCCAGGCCGCATCCGAGAGCGTGAGTGATCTCTTCAAGGAACAATCTTCAGCAAGCACTTCTACCATTGCTAGGGACACCCCTTTGATTCATCAGTAGTGTATTGTAGGAAAGCTAGCCTGACCAGGGTTTCTCAACCTTGGCGATCTTGCTTATCTTTTACTTTAGGGTTTATTCCTGTATGCATGACATCCAAAATTTTTATAGAATTCTATACTTTGAATCTTGGCTTGAAATTCGAGATCTAAAACCTTAACTTCATGCTTAATCATGAAAAAATACTTTTCATGCATAAATCATCCCGCATCATTTCCTCTTATGGAAGCTACTCTTAGGGTTCCTTTTTCTCTTCGAACCCTTCTTCATTACCTGCTTCTTCTATCCATTAACAAGAAGAAGCTGAGCCTTACCACCTTTATAGTGGCTCTCTACTGTTTTGAGCATATTCAGTAGTTCAAGCAATGACAAATTTAGTTTGTTCATGTGATAATTCATGATAAACTATGAGAAGGAATTTAGGAGTGATTGTAGGATCAAGTCCTGATTTAGCTCTCCATCCATCACAAACCCTAATAGACCTAATTGAGTGATCAGATCAATCATCTTAAGGACATGTGCCTGAATAGAAGAGCCCTCGCTCATCCATGCTCAGAACAACTACTTCGATGTCTCATATCGAGCAGTTCGACTATGCTCTCCATAAAGCTCTTTAGGATTGAGCAATATGGATCGAGGTTTCATTTTTTCATGTTGCCTCTGTAATTCATTGCTCATAAAGGCCAACATAATGCACTTGACAGTCATGCTATCATTTTTCCATATTTTATATATGGCTCTTTCTTCCTTAGTAGCATCCTCTCCTACCGGATCTAGGTTAGGAGAATTGAGGATATAGGTAATCTTTTCTTGAGCTAATACACTCCTCAGGTTCTTCAACCAGTCCACATAATTTAGACTAGTCAACTTGTTGGCATCCAAGTTGCCTCGTAATGAAAGAGTAGAAGCCATAATGTAAAATCTATAATAAATAAAGAATGACTATAAGCATACCGCTAATGATGATATACACAATTAGCTAAGGTCTTTTGCATCTAATTGTGTCTACCACTATTTTCTTTCGAATACCATAACCCTCAACTATAGTAAGAGGGAAACTTGCCAAGGCTTCCTTATTAGGGTTGAGATCCTAATTTCTCATGAATGCCTTGTGTTAATCGCAACAAACACCCATGAGTTCAAGGGTAGGAAAATCTCTTTCCATTTGCAACCTATGCAACTCTCAACATAACACCTACCTCTAAGACACTTATAGCCTTGTGTTAATCATAACAAACTATAATGTCTTAGTTTAGTCAGACCCTTCATTTCCATATAGCCATGTTTGATAAATGTTGCCCTTGTGTCAATCACAACAAAGCAACACCAGCAATCATGCCATAAAGCATAAAAATGCACTAAAACAAATATCATATCAAACCCTAGAATAGGCCTTGTGTCAATCACAACAAACCTACTACAGATTTTTGACATGGATTTGACTTAGCATGAAGGAAGGCAATTTGTAGTGTGCTTAATCAATTAGCATTTCCAATTTAGGGCTTAGATATGACCAAATTGGCCTTGTAGGTGGAAGAGATGAGGGGGTCCCCCCATTGCTTTTCTTAGATAACAATTAAATTAGCCAGGTTAGACAATGAAACCAATTAAATACCTCATTCCCTTTACCTTTCTAGAACCACTTTACCTAGACACCAATTGGCTAATCAAGCCCTAATCAGATTTGCATCATGATTAACTTACACTATGACTAAATATAATTTTTATGAGGGCTTTGATGGTCTCTAACACATCCTAATTAATCATGTCAACATAATATTCATTCCAACAATGAAGCATATTAAGCCTAATATGCATACCTTAAGCATGATTATAACATCAATCTATTCACCTCACATGTTCTGGGATATGGCTACAGTGGCACCCCAACACGCCATAGGAGACCCCATTGAATAGGATGAGAGGGCCATGAAATCCTAATTAACTCCTATGACTAGACAGCCATGGTGACTAACCCAATCTGAAATAGTTACTAGGACATAACATATCTCATATATATGTATTTGAACTAATCATAAATTAATTCATAGCATAGTAAGCAAAAAACACTAAAGAGATTACTAATTGCATGCATCAAGGTGGCTCTGATACCATCATTGGGTTACCTAGGCCGGGTGTAGTGGAGGACTAGGTTTCAAAACTTCATATTCGAAACCCTGACCGACCATAACCCTAAACCCTAGGACCACTTGAGCATAACAACTAATAAATCTAGTCTTTAGGGTTATAGAGGAATGCCTAGAATGCTATATTCCTTTATTTTTACTAGGAACACAAGTGCATGCCCTCCAGAGGTGATCCATATAGGAATCCGTCCAAGGAAGCACTCCTATGAAGGTTGCTTGTTTGCCTGGTACTTTTTAGGTATGCTTTTAGACTTTCCTCCTTTACTGGATCCCCTACCCTCCTGTAAGTTTCTCAGAGGCACTCTGAATCTACTCTCCATTCCCTAGTACTCTTCCTATTTTTCTCCCTAGGCTCTTATCTTAATTAGACTAGCTTTGTCTAGAAAGAACAAGTTATGTCTTAAAGAGACAAACTTGTCTTAAGAAAGAGGGAGAGAAAATAGGAGATAGTATTCTGATGGGAGTCACGTCTGCCTTGGCATTAGATTACATATGCCATTATATAGAGTGGGATGGGGTGCTTGATATGTCTATCCACCTGCCATTTGATAAGACTCTTCAAATAGAAGGAGTTTTATAAGGATAGGAAAACATATCTACATAAGACCTTTTATGCACCAAGAGACAAGTTTTTGTCAATTCGAATTTTAGTAATTTTCCTCATTCTACCACTTTGCTTTGATTGGTTATGGGAAGGCTAAATGGTATGATTTTAGATGTGAGGTGTCGTAGAAACACACAAGCCTTCAAATAGAAGGACTCTTGATCTCAAATTAGTGCCAAAATGAAGAGACACAACTCTTCATTTTGCGCCAACCACTTCCACACCAAATTCTATCATTTTGACTAGTCAATGCACTTCTAAATGGGAATGGAGATAAAGATGAATTTCTTTGGACTTTATCTGGCCTTGGTGACTGATAAGCAGAAGGACTCTTGGTCCTTTTGTGCACATGCATTTTGGCGCACACTCATTTTTGCGCCAAGAGTCCATGCCTTGTAGGACTCTTCAAAATGACCAAGATAAATGCCAAATAAATCCAGATAAATACTAAATTAGGCTACCCAACTTAGGACTCAACCCAATTTAAATGCAACTTAAATTGGTTAGCCTAATTAGCAAACAAGCTGACCCAATCCAATTGGGTTAGGAGTTGGGCTAGCCAGATACGCCAGTATGTCAATTAGCTAGCCAATTAGGATCCCATGACCCTAATAAATATACAATTGACTTTCTTGGCCAATTTTCAATTCTGTATGACCCTTTGGGTTCCATATCTATGTTGGGCGAACCTAGAGTGGGCCCTTGATACATGCAATTTAAAACTTTTCTAAATGCATGACGCAATGAAAAAAGATAAAATGCTTTTATCTAATATGTTACTCTAATTAACACTAGCCCTACATAGATCTTTATGCATATTAAGTAATACATGTGTTGCCCAGGTGGCTTTCCCAAGAGTAGGGTGAATTGAGAATCTAGAAAACTTAAACAGATATGTGCTCTTTTGAATCTTCTTTAGTATGGTATGTGATGTGATTCAGATATTTAAAGCAGAAGCAAGTAAAGAAGAAAAAGCACAACCATAAACATAACAATTTTTATAGTGGTTCAGAGCAACCTCGCTCCTACATCCACTATCCAAGATACCACTTGGGATTTCCACTATATTCACCACCGGAATACAGTCGGATTGTTTTACCAGGCTCACAATCCAAAATCCAACTTGGTTTTTCAACCGGGCTCACCAAAAACCCAACACTTGGTTTTCAACAGGATTACCAAGAACCTAAACTTTGGTTTTGATCGAGCTCACCAAAAACCCTTACACTATTAGTTTTAAAATGGGATCACTAACAACCCATACTTGGTTTTTAATCAAGCTCACTAAGAACCTAACAACTCATAAAAGAGTTAAGAAAAAGTAAGCAACTAATGACAAACCTAAGTTGTCTGATGGTTGCAATTGCAGCTTAAGAGAAGCCTTCTTAATTACACTTTAATAAACTTCAATGGCTTCTTCTTCTTTCTCAATAAGTGCCTCAAGCTTCATATTAGAGTTGGTGAAGACTTGAAGTCTGACTTGAATGTTCTTTTTTGCTCTCTTGCTCACAAGATCATTTAATGTTCAATTATGCATTAGCTTCTTCAAAGGATGTCCAAATCCCTCATTTATAGAGTCTTGTACTCTTCTTGGATGGATATAGTCATTGTAGACCATTGGGATATGATATTTGACCATTGGAGGACTTTTTAAATTCAAAAATGAAGTTCTAGAACTAGCCGTTAGATGCCTGGAATCGACGTTCGAGTCGGCTCGGATGCTTTGAGTCCGCTCAGATCCTTAGAATAGTTGACTCTTCACTCTAGTCGAGTCAGCTTGGATTCTTAGGTCTTCAAAGTTGTACTCTAGAGGAGTCAGCTCGCCTTGGTAGAGTCGACTCTCCTGGCTATTCTTTCATAACTGATTTTTTCTGGACTCTTGAGGAGTCGGCTCGGATTACTGAAGGGTCAACTTGGATGCTTGACTGAATGGTTGAGTTGGCACGGATTGCCTTCGGGTTGGCTCGCCTATCTGATTCAAGAAATGAAGCTCTGGACAAGTCGGCTCAGATCTCTGCATGCCAGAATCCTTCAACCATGCCGTGAACTAGAGTCGGCTCTCCTTACACGAGTCAGCTCGAGTGAATTTTCAATAAAATCTTCAACTCTTCTCTAGAAATCATCCAACGACTCTTAATCACTCAAGACTCTTTATAACTCAACTAACAACAAATTCTAAAAAAATTTAAGCTTGAGAAACACATAGAACTAACCCATTTTTATGAATACTACAATAATTTTTTTTGGGCTCTTCTTTACATGACACTTTTACAACACTACACATGACATAAAACAAGGTTGTAGGTGTTGCAATTGAGCATTAAAATCATCCTACAAAAACTTGTAATGCACTTGAAAAGTTGTCAGTAAGATAAATGCATGCTCCAATATTTTGTTATCATCAAAATCACTCAAGGGGTAAACAATCTCCTCCTTTTTTATTATAATAAAATATCGAGCATCGAAAAACTTTACAATTACATGTATAAATATATTTCGAAGTAATTATTAACATGTATGAGCTGTATACCAAGAATGTATTTGAAAGAATTAACGCATATTGATAATATATCAGAGCTTTTCAAATAAGTCCAATATGTATTATAATAAATACTTATCAAAAGCTGATTTTGCCTGAAATGTATCAGAGTTTCAGATTGGCAAAAGTATCAGGTCTTGAGATATCAATAGATGCATATAGCAAGTTCTAAATAGAGCATATTTGCAAATTTTGAGAGCATATTTTAAGATAGATGTAAATTAAACTAAATGTATTCAAGTCATTCAATTTTAACAATTTTTCTCCCCCTTTTTGTATGTTCTTAAAATTTTAAAACCTCATGTTTTTCGTTAAAAACCATTGTTTTTCATTTTTTTTGCTATTTTTCCATGCATTCGTTATCAATACCATTCTTCCCCTTTTTGTCACTAATCAATAAGGTATTTAATTAAATGCTCCCCCTTTGTTAAATACTTCAAGCTCAATTTTTGAAATAGAATGAGAATATTATAAACATTGTTTGAGATAATTTCACTTTCTCATAAAAGTTTTGATAATCTAATATAAAATTATCTTGAATTGCATACACAAATAACATCATTGCATAAGTCAAATTGCATACACAATATGTAAGAAAGGAAATACTTTCATTTCTTTCAAAATGCTCAATACAACTTATAGAAACACAAACAAAAATACAAAGGATTGGTCTATTCACTATCACTAGGTTCTTCCTTGACAGACTCAGATCTACCTTACCAAGATCTAGGATGACTAGAAGGACCTCTAGCCCTAGTAGAAGGTCCAGCCCTATTGGAGTGAGGTGGAGGCTGTCTAGGAGGATAGGATGAAGAAGGTGGATAGAAGGATATGGGTTCTGGATCAAATAAACCAGGAGGAACAAAAGTTGGTGGAGGAGGTGCTGGCTATCTGATAGATGCTCCAAGAGTCTCAATGACTGAAGATAGCTTCACTAGAAAAACTCATACAATGCTCAGCTCTGTTTGAATCTTCTTATTTCTCTAATAAAGTGTAATGAGCTCACTAGCCTGAGCATTGGCAAAAGACTCTGCTGAACCTCTTAATCTGCCAAATTCAGCCCTGAGAATCCCCACACCTTTAGTATAATCATCTTCCATTTTCCTGCTCTGCTCAATTGATCCCATCCTATAGCTCATCTCTTGCAACTCAGATCTAGATTCCTCAATACTATGAGTTACAGTCTATCGGATGTCATCAGATACTGACCTAAAGGAGTTTGACAGTGACTGTATGTCAATCTGTGGCTCTTGTCTAGCTGACTCAACACTATCTACCCTAGAATGTAGTTGTCTAATCTCACCACATATCTCCTCAAGTTTGGTGTTGACTGTTTGACAAAGCTCACCAAACATCAAATCAATGGTGCTGGTCATGGTCTAAGATAGTTATCTCATCTACTATGCAAAGAAGGCATGAGACATAGAAGGTCCTATGGTATCTGCAGATGACCCCGGAGCAAGTGCTGGTGTTGAAGTTAGTGCTGAAGCTAGTGCTGAAGTTGGTGTTAAAGGAGATGCTGATGGTGCTAGTGCTGGAGAAGTCCTAGGACTCCCTGACTCTCTCTCTGTGTGCTCAAACTCCTCAACATCAGGTACTGAAGGCTCAGTAGCAGTGGTAGTCTCCTCAGGTAGCTGCTCCTCAGGCTCCTCATCATCATCATCACTAGATGAGCCTAATGCCCTCTGTCCAGATCCTTTCTTCCTCCAAGTTCCATCTGTCAATTGATAACCCATTCTCTGTAATGACATGGAAAAGTAGGTGTCCGTATGGTGCAGTGGCCTACCATCCTCACTAGTCAAGTCAACTCTGAAGGCCTGAAGCAGTAGAATGAAAATCATTCCATACGGGAGACAAGCCTTTACTTTCCTTATTTCTTCCTTCATCTATAATAGCATGATACATGGTAAATTGAGGGCCTCCCCCTCAATCAGATGTCCCATGAAGCATAGGTCTCTCTCACTTACCCAGTCAAATCGACCTATTCTTGGGAGTAAAATCCTGTTGATGAAGTTGTGTAGCAGTCTCATCTCTAAGGAAAGGGAGTTAGCTTGTACATTTCCAACTCCACTCACATCACTCCTTTCCAAGATGGTTCTGAGGGTTTTTTGTCTATCCTTTAGGACTAAATGATTGATTCCCTCATTATGCATTTCAAGCAGACTGCTCAACTTTTCCTCTGAAACTATTATTCTTTTTAGTTTGACAGTGGATTCAATGTGACATTCTTCCAAAATTAGATTCTCATAAAAACTTCGAACCAAGTTGGGATATGTAGGAACAATCAAAGAACAAAAGAATGACCAACCTTGATCTTCAATCATGTCACCAAACTGAAGCCCTAGGTCCTTTAGGAATGAAAAAATTATCCTTCTTCCACTTGTGATCGGACGGATTGCCATGAAAACTACTTGTCTTGGTGGAGATGGTGATGCCTCTTGTTCCTCTGCCTATTGTTGACTCTGAGTCGACTCATCTTCTCTTTTTTTTGATCTTCTTTCTCTTGGAGAGCTTTCTTCATTGGTTCTGGGGCATTTTGTGATAGCTTTCTTCGGTGCCATTACTCAAGCTCAAGAAGATTGTAATGGATAAAGCCAGAAAAGGTAGGTCGAGATGGAAGGAAGGAGTTCTTAGGTTGGAAACTAGAGTTCTAAGCCAATAGGAATGAAATAACAAAGTATAAGGGCTTAGGTTAAGTCCTATGGCTCAAATAAAAAATGCCTAACTTGACATCTGAGTTGGCTCAATTCAACCTAAATTGCTCGAGTCAACTCGAGCAAAAACTCCATAGAAGGTTCCAAACAGTTAAAAAATGGTCTCAAATGAAGGATATACACTAGGAGAGATGGTCATTATCCTTAGTTTGATGTAGGAGGCTTTCTAGATAATGTTTCCTTTATTTTTAAGAATTTAGGTCAAGTTTTCTAAAATGGGTCACATAGACCTAATTCATCTCTAATCAATTGAAATCTATCTAAGTTAAGAGGTTTAGTAAAAATATCAGCAAGTTAATTTTCAGCAGGAACAATTTAAGCACAATATCATCATTTAAAGCATGATCCCTAATAAAACAATGTCTAATCTCTATATGCTTTGTTCTAGAATGCTGAATTGGATTTTTCGACAAATTAATATGGTGCGGGCACCAGACTCAGAAGAAGACTTCAGAGCTCCATCTAAATCTCTAATTAACCTTGCCCGAAGAATTAGGGTTTTTTGACTTGTAATAAGGGTTGACTTGATCAACTCAATTTTAGCTTGAGTCTGTATTACCTGCAATTTTATTTTGTTGAGTCATGTTGACTCAGTAGTGGTCTAGGGCTTCAACCTGGGGTGTTACATTTTCTCCCAAGGCCAAGCAAGTGGGCGCCACACTCCCAGCCACACTCCCGCCATACGCCTGAGTCCAGGGGCGCCACTTATCCATCTAGTATACTTTGGTCCCCACACCACAGATAGCAGCTTCCTTCTCTCATGCGCCAATTGAGGAGAAATCAACCAGGGGTCCACAAATCAAGGGGGCGGCCCAAGACATTCCCAAAAGAACCAAACTATGAAAGGGAAGAAATTTTCTTGGAGAGAACTTCAAGGAGGCGCCTATTCCCTGCCAAAAAATACTCAAAACAAAGATGGGAAGGACCTTGACTTAGGGAGAAAGAAAAGGAGGAGTCCAAAAGAGTTGAGCCATGGAAGGAAAGAAATCCTCTCTTGAAGAACCAAGCATGAAGGCGCCATCTACCTTCCTTTTAAAACCCAAATCAATTTTTTTTGGAACCTTGGCCAGCCATATGTGTATGGATTATCCTGATTTGTAGATCCCCTCCTTTAGTCCCACATGGAAAGATGTAAAATCCTACTCTCTTGTAAAGACCTATAAATTAAACCCCTCTTGTATGTTTTAATAAATCTGATGAATGAAACCAACTTTTTTTTTGTGAGCAAACTCTGTGTTTTCTCTCTTCCGCACTTGCATCCAGGTGTTGAGCTCCATGAGGGAGTAAATCCGGGTTCCCCAAGAACCTTGAGGAGGTGTGAGATCTCCAAACCCCAAACCCTAGGTTAGCCACTTCTACTCCAAAACCCTGCCGCCCATCCTCCACTTCAATCCATCAAACCCTAGCCTACCCCACCTCCCACGGCCTCTCTCTCCAAGTCCAGGCCGACCACCAGCATCCAGCTCCAGTCCAGATACTTCAGGTCCATATCTCTATCCAGAGGGAGTCGAATCAGCCTTCAAGAGAATCTGGATCTCAGCGACATCAGCTTTCAAGTTCTTCGAACTGGTAAATCCTTCCCTGAGTCTCTGAATCCATCACTTGTTTTTCTTCTTCCCAGATCTTGAGTTCAGGAGAAGCCGACCCAGCCACGAGACCAGTATTGGAGGATCCATTGCGAAGATAGCCGAATCCGAGGATCCAACAATCTGCTCGAGAGAGTTCTTCCACCCAAATTCTGTGAAGATCACTATCTGGTTGGTAAACCATCTCTTCTCTTTATTTCTGTCCTGTTGAAAGTTCAGAGTGAAACCCTAGGTCTGGGAGTTTCTCAACCCCCAGTGATCCGTTACTTCTGAACTACTCTGATAACCTAGTTCTTCTAAATTGTGCCTTCAATCATTCCTAGTTTCCTTCAACTTAGTTTAGCTTTACTTTGAATCAAAGCCAATTTCTGAAATATATATAAAAAAAAAAAATTAATCTCAATTTACTTCTGCATATGCTTCTTTGTTCTTTGTTCTGCATCATTTTTGGTATCAGAGCCCTGTCTAGGGTTTCTGTTTCAATTGCTTGCTTGAGTCTCTCTCTTTTTACTTTGTCTGCTCGAAGTAGACTACTCAGGATGTCCGGTCCTAGGAACGAAGCGAGGTGAAAACCTCCTCTTTCCATTCCACGGGGTGTTCCTAGGGTGTGTAGGGGATCCGTTGGGTTACAACTTCGTAGCAGGAATTGTAAACGGGGAAGTACTTTGTTTTCAGTCCATAACTACTCTGTTGTAGGAATTGTTTTTCACTGCAGGTAACTCTGAATTGTGTGATTTTTATTTTGCTGGAACCAATATAATTGAAGTTATTTTAAATAATTTTCCTGTGATTTATTGGTTTCCATGAAATTTTTGAGAGTTAAATTACTACAACTCTATTTTTTATGTTTCTGCAATTCAATTAATTTTGAGTGTTCATCTCTTAATTCATCTTAAGGGCATTTGAGCATCTAAGATAAGGGGAGGAGTTGATAACCTCTCCTTAGCCCAAAACCACCACCCACTCATTCGAACCTAAGCCTTTAATCTTAAAATTAATTAGACCTAATTTGCCCTAGTGGGCTAGGGACATCAACAAGTCGGGTCAAGGCTAGTGTTGAGTCAGTTTGTCTGGTTACTCTGTGTGTGCTTTGTACTCAGTGTCTAGAATGGTGGTTCAGGGATTCTATCCCGAAGGGCTTGTGTGCTGGTCCGCCTACCTGGCCAATCACTGATTGGTGTCTAGGATTGGCAATTAGGGACCTAACACTCCTCTTACACCTGCCTGGCTGAGTCCCGAGTTACTACAGGCTAGCTTGCCAGTCTGATTGGGCATCTAGTTTGGGCTCTAGGTCTAGTTAGCCCGTAGTCGTTCAGTTGAGTCTCATTTTGTGTGTTTGCTTGCATCATGTCTACCCGGAATGAAGTGCCCTACCAACCTGGTCAAACCCAACCTGATTTAGAGGCCATGGTTAGAGCTCTTACTGAAAGTATGAACAAACTGAGTCAGGATGTGACTACCATTGTTGCCCAGTTTAAAGAACAAGTCCATGAGGATTTTGCCCAACTTAGGGATCGAGTCCAAGTGCTAGAGGAACCTAGGCATTGAAATTGGACTCCTGACCCAGATTTTAATGTGCCTCAACCTCACCCACACCAAGAGCCTAGAAGACCTTTATACCGAGATCCTGAACCTAATCATAGGAGGCCTGACCCAGAACCTGAAGATAGAGATGATAGGTTCATTCGGAACATCAAGTTAGATGCACCCACTTTTGATGGTAGCTTAAATCCTAAGGTGTATTCTGATTGGGAGGGTGAGATGGACCAGTACTTTGAGTGGTATGCCATGTCTGAGGAGAGGAAATTCAAGTTTGCCAAGATGAAGTTAGTACGTCAAGCTAGGTTATATTGGGGGAACATTGAGCTGACCACTAGAAGACGAAATGTAGAGCCCATAACCACTTGGCAGGGTATGAAAGAGAAGCTTAGAGATAAATATATACCCATTTCATATCAGCAGAATCTGTTGGACCAATGGAAGACTTTGAAACAAGTGAACCGATCTGTATCAGACTACATAACCACTTTTGATGAATACCTGATGAGATGTGATGTGAGTGAGGCCCATGAGGTCACTTTGTCTAGGTTTAGGGCTGGACTTAGGGAAGACATTAAGAGAGAGTTATTTCTGAGAGAGGTTACTGACCTAGACCAAGCCTATCAGATTGCACTGAATACTGAGAAGTTTCACAGAGGACCCATGCCTTCTAGGGTTAGTGCCCCAATCCCAAGAAATGGACCTAGCCAGGTTACCCCTAGCAAGCCTAATCAGGGTATTCCCACCCCTAGGACCATGGACAAAGGTAAGGCACCTGACACCCAGAGAACCCCTAGTATCATCTGTTTTAAGTGCCAGAAGCCCGGTCATATCTCCAACCAGTGCACAGCCATAGCTTGTTTTAAGTGCCATAAGGTAGGTCATGTTTCTAGCCAGTGCCCTCGTAGATCCCTTTATATAGAAGAGGGAGGAGAAGAGAATTCCGAGCCCAATGAGGAGTTTGAAGAAGAAGTTTATGAGGCTGGAATAAATTTGGTCGATGAGTATGATGGAGAGGAAGAAACCGCAGAGTCTGACCAATTAGGGGTTGTAAGATGCATCCTGTCCCAGACTAAAGTTCAGGAAGATTGGCGTAGGACTAACATCCTACAGACTTTCCTTAAACTAGGGGATAAGGTATGTAAAATCATCATAGATAGTGGGAGCTGTGTGAATGCCATTTCTACTAGCACTGTCAAAATGTTAGGCTTAAACCCAGTTCCCCACCCCAACCCCTATAAGTTTTTTGGGTAGACTCTACCTCTATACCCATCCAGTCTAGATGTCAGGTCCAAATCCAAATGCAATCCTATCAAGAGAAGATTTGGTGTGATGTCTTGCCCATGGGGGTGAGCAGTATAACTCTTGGAAGACCTTGGTTGTATGATCATGATGCCACCCTCTTAGGAAAATCCAACACCTGTGTCTTTAGTTTCAATGGGAAGAAGATCACAATCCATTCAGTCCCTCCTAAGGACAAGGTAGCTAAAGGAACCAATAAGGTCAGAGAAATGAAGACTGGAGTGAACCTAATTAGTGCCAAGGATCTAGAACAAGAAATTCATAGTGGTTCACCCATTTGGATGTTGACTGCTAAGGAACTTAGGACTCCTACACCCTCAGAGCCTCCTTAGGAAGTTAAGCCTTTATTAGAAGAATTTGAGGATGTTTTTCCCAAGGATCTGCCAGACCACCTTCCACCTCTTAGGGATATTCAGCATTCCATAGATTTAGTCCCAGGAGTTACTTTACCCAACTTGCCCCATTATAGGATGAATCCATCTAAGCATAAAGAACTGCAAAAGCAGGTTGGCGAATTGTTGAGGAAGGGGTTCATTAGAGAGAGTCTTAGCCCTTGTGCAGTCCCTGCACTTCTAACCCCGAAGAAGGATGGCACGTGGAGGATGTGTGTTGATAGTCGTGCCATCAACAAAATCATAATCAAGTATAGGTTCCCCATCCCTAGACTAGATGATATGCTAGATATGATGGCCGTTGCCATGGTTTTTTCTAAAATTGATCTCAAGAGCGGCTATCATCAGGTTAGGATTAGACCAGGGGATGAGTGGAAAACTGCCTTCAAAACTAAGGATGGTCGCTTTGAATGAGTTGTTATGCCTTTTGGGTTGTCCAATGCCCCTAGTACTTTCATGAGGATTATGACCCAGGTACTTAGAGTTTTCATAGGAAAGTTTGTAGTGGTCTATTTTGATGACATCCTGATCTATAGTAAGACCCCTGCAGATCACCTAGGCCACCTTAGACAAGTCTGCCAAGTTTTGAGGAATGATAGTCTCTACGGTAATCTCAAAAAGTGTGAATTTATGACCAGTAGAATTATCTTCCTTGGTTTTGTTATAACCCCTGACGGCGTGGCTGCCGATCCTGAAAAGATTAGGTCCATAGTAGAATGGCCAGAGCCGACCAGTGTGCATGAAGTCAGAAGTTTCCATGGCTTGGCTACCTTCTATAGGCGATTCATCAAGGGGTTTAGTACTGTAGTTGCTCCTATCATAGATTGTATTAGGAAGGGATAATTTCAGTGGACCAAAGCAGCCCATAAAGCCTTCCTAGATCTTAAGGATAGGATGACCCAGGCACCCATTTTGAGGTTACCGGACTTTTCAAAGGTATTTGAGGTTGCCTGTGATGCTTCAGGAGTAGGTATAGGTGGAGTCCTAAGCCAAGAGAACCATCCCGTAGCATTCTTTAGTGAGAAACTTAATGATGCTAAGCTTAGGTATTCTACCTATGATAAGAAATTTTATGCGGTAGTACAAGCTTTGCGTTACTGGAGACATTATTTGCTACCGCAAGAATTTGTGCTGTTTTCGGACCACGAGGCTCTTAGATTCTTGAATTCCCAGAAGAAGCTTATCCCTAGGCATGCTAAGTGGGTAGAGTATATCCAGTCCTATACTTTTGTTTTGAAGCATAAGGCTGAGTCTGAAAATAAGGTAGCTGATGCCCTTAGTCGTCGATCTTTGTTGTTGAATTCTGTTAGGGCTGAGGTCATAGGGTTTGTGAAATCAAAGAAGAATATGAGTCGTGTCCGGATTTTAAGATTGTGTACCAGGATCTAACTCAAGGACCATCTAGTGAACATAAGGATTATTTCCTTTTAGATGGCTTTCTGTTCTTTAAGAATAGGCTTTGCATCCCTAGAACCTCTCTTAGAGAATTTTTGATTTGGGAAACTCATGCTGGAGGTTTAGCTGGCCATTTCGGAAAAGATAAGACCACCCTGGCTATTGAAGACCATTTTTTCTGGCCTAGCTTAAAAAGAAATGTAGCACACATTGTGGCTAGGTGTCGGACCTGCGCTGTTGCCAAACAGCGAAAACAGAACACCGGCCTTTATACCCCACTCCCTGTCCCAGATCGTCCTTGGCAAGATGTGAGCATGGACTTTGTATTAGGTTTGCCTAAGATCCAGAGGAGGCATTACTCCATCTGTGTTGTAGTAGACCGATTTTCCAAGATGGCCCATTTCTTGCCTTGTTCCCAAATATTTGATGCGTCTAAGATAGCCACCCTGTTCTTTAATGAGATAGTTCGACTCCATGGCCTACCCAAGACCATTGTTTCAGATAGGGATGTCCGGTTCACCAGCTATTTCTGGAAAACCCTTTGGCATAAGTTAGGGATAAAACTTAAGTTTTCAACTGCCTATCATCCCCAGACTGATGGCCAAACTGAAGTAGTGAACCGTAGTTTGGGCAATCTGTTAAGGTGTCTTGTTGGTGAAAACATTAGGAACTGGGATTTGTACTTACCTAGAGCTGAATTTGCATACAATGACTCAGTCAATAGGTCTACAGGTAAGAGTCCATTTGAAATTGTGCATGGTTACAAACCTCACACACCTCTTGACCTAGATCCTTTACCAGTCCACACACGAGTCTCTGAGTCTGCCGAAGTTTTTGCACAGCATATAAAAGACTTGCATAAAGAAATTCAAGCCAAAATAAATTTAAGTAATGAAACTTATAAGAAGTTGGCTGATTCTCAAAGGCGAGTCAAAACTTTTAATGAGGGAGACTATGTAATGATTAGGTTAAGGCCTGAACTGTTTCCTCCCGGAACCATTAGAAAGTTACATGCTAGAGGAGCTGGACCATTTAGAGTAGTGAAGAGAGTAGGATCCAATGCCTATGTGCTCGAGTTGCCTCCAGAACTAGGAATTAGCTCCACTTTCAACATTACAGACCTAGTAGAGTATAGAGAGCCAGCTGTGATTCCCAGTGAGGCTTTTGAACCTAATCCTGCCCTTGAGAGTGAACCCAACCCTGTGTGTCCACCAACAAACTGGCCTGTGAGGAAAGAGCAGATTGAAAAGATCCTGGATGATCAGGTTATCTCTACTCGTAATCGAGGATACCAAAGATACCTGGTCCGCTGGCAAGGAAGGCCAGATTCTGATGACTCTTGGATCTCCCGAGAAGAATTACAGAATTGGACCCAGACCTCTTGGAGAGATACCAGAGCCAACTTGATCCATACTCGACAGGGTCGAGTTCCTCCCACCCTGGGAGAATTGGTGCGGGCACCAGACTCAGAAGAAGACTTCAGAGCTCCATCTGGATCTCTGATTAACCTTGCCTGAAGAATTAGGGTTTTTTGACTTGTAATAAGGGTTGACTTGATCAACTCAATTTTAGCTTGAGTCTGTATTACCTGCAATTTTATTTTGTTGAGTCATGTTGACTCAGTAGTGGTTTAGGGCTTCAACCTGGGGTGTTACATTTTCTCCCAAGGCCAAGCAAGTGGGCGCCACACTCCCAGCCACACTCCCAGCCATATGCCTGAGTCCAGGGGGCGCCACTTATCCATCCAGTATACTCTGGTCCCCACACCACAGATAGCAGCTTCCTTCTCTCATGCGCCAATTGAGGAGAAATCAACCAGGGGTCCACAAATCAAGGGGGCGGCCCAAGATATTCCCAAAAGAACCAAACTATGAAATGGAAGAAATTTTCTTGGAGAGAACTTCAAGGAGGCGCCTATTCCCTGCCAAAAAATACTCAAAACAAAGATGGGAAGGACCTTGACTTAGGGAGAAAGAAAAGGAGGAGTCCAAAAGAGTTGAGCCATGGAAGGAAAGAAATCCTCTCTTGAAGAACCAAGCATGAAGTCGCCATCTACCTTCCTTTTAAAACCCAAATCAAATTTTTTTGGAACCTTGGCCGGCCATATGTGTATGGATTATCCTGATTTGTAGATCCCCTCTTTTAGTCCCACATGGGAAGATGTAAAACCCTACTCTCTTGTAAAGTCCTATAAATTAAACCCCTCTTGTAAGTTTTAATAAATCTGATGAATGAAACCAACTTTTTTTTTGTGAGCAAACTCTGTGTTTTCTCTCTTCCGCACTTGCATCCAGGTGTTGAGCTCCATGAGGGAGTAAATCCGGGTTCCCCAGGAACCTTGAGGAGGTGTGAGATCTCCAAACCCCAAACCCTAGGTTAGCCACTTCTACTCCAAAACCCTAGCCGCCCATCCTCCACTTCAATCCATCAAACCCTAGCCTACCCCACCTCCCATGGCCTCTCTCTCCAAGTCCAGGCCGACCACCAGCATCCAGCTCCAGTCCGGATACTTCAGGTCCATATCTCTTTCCAGAGGGAATCGAATCAGCCTTCAAGAGAATCCGGATCTCAGCGACATCAGCCTTCAAGTTCTTCGAACTGGTAAATCCTTCCCTGAGTCTCTGAATCCATCACTTATTTTTCTTCTTCCCAGATCTTGAGTTCAGGAGAAGCCGACCCATCCACGAGACCAATATTGGAGGATCCATTGCGAAGATAGCCGAATCCGAGGATCCAACAATCTGCTCGAGAGAGTTCTTCCACCCAAATTCTGTGAAGATCACTGTCTGGTTGGTAAACCATCTCTTCTCTTTATTTCTGTCCTGTTGAAAGTTCAGAGCGAAACCCTAGGTCTGGGAGTTTCTCAATCCCCAGCGATCCATTACATCTGAACTACTCTGATAACCTAGTTCTTCTAAATTGTTCCTTCAATCATTACCTAGTTTCCTTCAACTTAGTTTAGCTTTACTTTGAGTCAAAGCCAATTTCTGAAATATATAAAAAAAAAAATTAATCTTAATTTACTTTCGCATACGCTTTTTTGTTCTTTGTTCTGTATCATAATAGCACTTGTGTTATCACATTTGATAGAAATTTTGGATTGTGTAACTCCAAAGTCTTCTAGTTGTTGTTTAATCCATAGCACTTGTGCATGACAACTCTGATATGGGATAATCCTAGGACTACCATGATGGTAGGAAAACAAAAACTAATTTTTTTTATAATTTTTTTAGAATTTAAATTTACAGGCTAATGACTCGAAATCAAGTAAAGATGAGCAGGAAAACTAGTAATGAAAAGAAACATCATACCCGCAAAAGAACTCATGCAAAATAATAAAAGAAAGGATCTCGGAGATTGAGAAACCCTCGGTTAGGATAGCATACCTTCAATAAATCAGAATTTAGGAGGGGGAAGGATTTTACCAAGCATAGATTCAAAAATCTGCTCGAAGTCGAGGTCACACAGCACTCAGGATTGTCGCCTTGAAGACAAGCCTTTAGTTCCTCGATCCGGGCAACTATTTAGGATCAGTCCTGGAGGCAAAGAGGGCCTCCTCCTTTGAGGTGAATACTTCGGGGATCTTGCAAATGCCAGAGGTTAGCAAGAGAACAAATAAAAAATCAAAAAGAAGAACTAGGGTTTCGGAAAAGAGGAATCAGGGTTTCTGTTGCTGGCGGCTGGAGGTGGAAGAAGACTCAGGATGAAAAATCGCTAGGGCTCTCTTCCTTGGGATGGATTAGGGTTTGAATGCTGATGCTTTGGTAGGTCAAGGCTTGAAAGAACCAGGGCACACTTAGTAGCACTCACACACCTCAATCACAAGAACATAATTGAACATAATTGAACTAAATTTCATCAGGGTTTCATTCATGAAAAGAGTTACTTACAAGAGGGGGAGGGGTGGGGTATTTATAGAGTTTTCCTATGTCCTCTCCTTGTTAGGATAGAATTACAAAGTAAAGTGGGAGAGGGATTACAAAGGGGTTTACAAATAGGAGTTTACACTTTGAATAAAATTAAAACTTGTTCTCCTTGTTCTAATTAGATTTCTCTCCTTATTTGACTTGGTCAAAGAGCTTTCTTTGGGCTCGAACTTTAGGGAAGCAAGGGGTGTCCTCCATTGGGCATGGGCGGCCTCCAAAGGGCTTGGGCGCATAGGCCTCTAGGTGGGCTTGAAATCCTGGGCTAGGGTGCCTAGAATATTTCCTAGGTATCTTGGTACTTGAAATCTTCATATGGGCTTGGGGAAAAGCTTGGAATGCCTCCTCTTACTGGACTTCTGGGCTTGAGAGACTCTTGGGCTGGGGTGCGTTGGTCCTTGGAATATTCTCTGGGCATCTAGAAGGAAACTTGGCATCCGAGGCATCAAAACATCTGGGGCAGCAAGCAAAGGCCCATTATGGCTGATGTGAGGGCCTCTAACTCCTGGATGAAGCCTGGTAGAACACCAAAACTGGGTATCCTCTTCTCTTGTACAAAAATTGGACCAGTACTGGACTAATACAAATGTACAGGACTCAATGGGACTCAACTAAACTGGACTAGGGTTGAGACAAACCAACTTAGGCATCTTGCCTCAACTTATTACAGGACTCAATCTTACATGATTACAAAATTTAACACATAGTCAAGGGCTCAAAATCCTAATCAATAAACCAGATAGGGCCCAGTAATATGTGTCGAACTCGGGTGCCCTTCCCAATTTTTCCGAGGCGAGAGGAACTCGACCCCATCGACTATGGGTCAATATGGCTCTCATATGTCTCAAGAAGATCTGGGTTAAGGTGCTACAGATCCTCACGAGATCCATGAGTCCTCAAATTCTGGCTGACCATGCCATCGAATCGAATATCGTGGATAGCCATTTATCTGAGTACTGATGGCTCGATCATCCAGGATGCAATCAATCCTTTTCTCACTAATAAACCAGATTGTAGGTGGACTCTTTGGGATGGGTTCTCTCTCAATGGAAGAGAGAGGTTCAAAGAGCTCGCTAGGTATCATTGCTAGCTCCCAAAACTCCATAAGGTCTGAAGTATTGAAGGTGGAACTAATACCTAATTCGGGTGGCAACTCGAGCACATAGGCATCAGATCCAACTCTCTCTATTATTTTGAATGGTCCAGCTTTGTGAGCATAAAATTTCATTACAGTCCCTGGAGGGAATCGCTCAGGCCTAAGCCTGATCATCACATAATCCCCTGCAAAAAAATCTTTAGCCTGTTTTCATGAATTAGCCATGTTTTTATAAAGTTCATTAATTATATTTATCTTTTGACTAATGTCCTGATACAAATGCTGTGCAGAGGTTAATGCAAGTGTGAATAGATGAAGTAGGTCTGTGGACTTATTGGACTCAAAACCAAATATTAGTTCATGACCTACATCTACTTCCTGGGACTGTTCCTTATGGACTTGTTCCTGGATTTCCTTTATGAACAACACCTATTGACATGCAGATTTGACTAAATCCTAACTACAACTGTGGGTTTAACCCTTTGTCAGGAGGGTGACATGCAGATGAAAATGGTGCATGGACTCCTACTAAGTGCCATAGGGTCCTCCAAGAGTAAGATGCAAACATGACATGCTTGATGAATGAATGGAATATGCAAACTTTTACAAAATGCAACCTAGTGGTTAGGAAAACATGAGAAGCTTCTGGAGAGGGCAGAAAATGAGAGGTAGGTTCAGGGTTAGTTTGGTTGGGTAGAAAGTAAGAAAAGTGTTCAGGGTTGATCAGATAGAATAGGATACAGGATGGGATGTCAGGGATTAGTCCTAGACTATTAAGGCTGACCTTATGGGGTTGATGTATACCTACAGGGTCTGCATTATGGAAGAATAGGTCATTAATTTCAGGGATGAGATCTTCAATGAAAATGATAGGAGATAATTCTTCCTGAGGGTATTGGCTTAAAGAGATTAGGTCCTTAATAAATTCCTCGGGTTCTTGAATCTTAGGACTAGACTCTATAATTTGGTTTTCTCCTAGTGTCTCCTCAGATATAGTTACAGTCATAGGATCATGGGTTTCTTCCTCTATAGCTTCAGTTTGGGTATGGTCAGGGTTAGCTAATTCTAGGTTGGCTTCTATCTGGGTATGGTCTGGGTCAACTAACTCTAGGTTGGCTTTAGTTGGGTAGGGTCAGGGTCAACTAATTCTAGGTCTTCTATAGGTATCTCTTCTTCTTCTTCCTCATTCTCATCCACTAAGCTCACATCAGCTTCATATATCTCCTCTTCAAGGTCATTCTGGTGAACCAATGGGGTGGTAAGAGGGGGTTGACTAAGGAAAAATTGACTAATACTGGGCTAATATCTAAGGGTACTAATCCTATGGGTTGCTTGGATATTTAATTGGGTCATTTGGTTGATCTTAGTGGTTAACTAGGCAAACTGGTTTTGGAATTGGGTATTGGACTGGTTAATCTGGTTGGTTAATTGGGCAGTGGATTGGGCATTCAGTTGGTTCATCTAGTCAAATCGTTCAGTCATGGCTTTCATGAAGATCTTAAAGTTAGATTCCATGGCTGAGCTAGGTTAAGCCTTAGACTGTTGATATTTGGTTCCTAACCTAGTGGTCATGCAATCAATCACTCGAAGTGGTATGGTGCAGTCAAGCATGCAAGGATCAGTACGTTCCAGGGTTTGCTAGACCTAAAGCCAAAATTGAGTGGGTCGACTCAACTTACACCCAACTCAACAACTAATCCTTCCATTGGCCAGGTAGGGGTGGGAGTGTGGGAGGCCCCCCTGCTTTCGTAGGGACCAAATTAAAAAACACAATACCACTTAGGTCGTTTGACTCTGGACCCCAGCCTTAGACACCAGTTTCCAATAATAGTTGGAGAATTGAGTGCACTAGTTTACCCACACAATCGGACCTGACCTGTTGATGCCACCTAGCTCTCTAGTATAAATTAAGTCTAATTAATTTTAATTAAAGCTTGGATTCTAATGATGGTGGTTGTTTTGGGCCTAGGACAGGTGATGACCTCCTGCCCTGATTTGAGATAGAGAAATACCCTTAAGATAAGTTTAAGAAGATGATGAATATCTAATGGTCTTGATGCAATCTAATCAAAAATCAAAAAAAATAAAAAAAAATTGTCTTTTTATGAGATGTCAAGTTAGGTTTAAGTTGATTAAGTTAGCAAACAAAATTGGACATGGGATTTGAGGGGTTTGGCAGTTGATTAGGTTAGGTTCAGTTTGGTGTGCAGAAATCACAAAATCAGAATATTAGGGTTCGGTTTGATGCAGAATTTGATATAGTTTTCAATATATAAAAAATCTAAGAAATTCGCAGAACAAAGGATGGACGGTTTTGATGATTCCTACAAAATTGTATACAAAACAAAAATCAGATGATGATTCAGCTCCTAGGGTTTTCAGACTGTGTGCAGAAATCTTAGGAATTCAATTAGGGTTTCTAAGATGCCAAATTTTAGGACCTTTTAATTTCTGTAAAAAAAAATTAAAAATTAAAAGAATTATCAGGAAAAAACACATGATGCTTCATGTAAATCTCAGAGAAAAATAAAGTGCATAGATGGAAGAAATTGACCAAAAACTAGACCCCTAATGCAAAAGACAAGATGCAGAAAACCAGAGATGAAAATTTTTTGGTGATTTTGATGAAGATGCAACTATCCTAAACTAGATCTTATACCAAATTGATGTGGGATGATCCTAGGACTATAATGATTGCAAGAAAATATAAATTAATTTTTTTTGTAATTTTTTTAGAATTTTAATTTGCAGGCTAATGACTCGAAATCAAGTAAAGATGAGCAGGAAAACTAGTAATGAAAAGAAACATAATGCCCACAAAAGAACTCATACAAAATAATAAAAGAAAGGATCTTGGAGATTGAGAGACCCCCGGTTAGGATATCATTCCTTCAACAAAGCATCGATTCGAAAATCTGCTCGAAGTCGAGGTCACACAGCACTCGGGATTGTCGCCTGGAAGACAAGCCTTCAGTTCCTCGATTCAGATAGCTATCTAGGATAGGTCCTAGAGGCAAAGAGGGCCTCCTCCTTGAAGGTGAATATCTCGGGGATCCTACAAGCATCAGAGGTTAGCAAGAGAACAAATAATAAATCAAAAAGAAGAACTAGGGTTTGGGAAAAGTGGAATCAGGGTTTCTATTGCTGGCGGCTGGAGGTGGAAGATGACTTAGGCTGAAGAATGGCTAGGGCTCTCTTCCTTGGGATGGATTAGGATTTGAATGCTGATGCTTTGGTTGGTCAAGGCTTGGAAGAACTAGGGCACACTTAGTAGCACTCATACACCTGAATCACAAGAACACAATTGAACATAATTGAACTAAATTTCAACAGGGTTTCATTCATGAAAAGAGTTACTTACAAGAGGGGGAGGGGTGGGGTATTTATAGAGTTTTCCCATGTCCTCTCCTTGCTAGGATAGAATTACAAAGTAGAGTGGGAGAGGGATTACAAAGGAGTTTAGAATTAGGAGTATACACTTTGAATGAAATTAAAACATGTTCTCCTTGTTCTAATTAGATTTCTTTCCTCATTTGACTTGGTCAAAGAGCTCTCTTTGGGCTTGGATGCCAAGATGGCTTGGGCTTGGACTTTAGGGCAGCAAGGGGTATCCTCCAGTGGGCTTGGGCGGCCTCCAAAGGGCTTGGGCGCATGGACCTCCAGGTGGGCTTTAAACCTTAGGCTGGGGTGCCTAGAATAATCCCTGGGTATCTTGGTTCTTGAAATCTTCATATGGGCTTGGGGAAAAGCCTGGGATGCCTCCTCTTACTGGACTTCTAGGCTTGAAAGACTCTTGGGCTGGGGCACCTTGGTCCTTAGAATATTTTTTGGGCATCTAAAAAGAATCTTGGCATTTGGGGCATCAAAACACTGGGGCAGCAAGCAAATGCACATTATGGCTGATGTGAGGGCCTCTAACTCCTAGATGAAGCCTGATAGAACCCCAAAACTGGGTATCCTCTTCTCTTGTACAAAAATTGGACCGATATTGGACTAATACAAATGTACAAGACTCAATGGGACTCAACTAAACTGGACTAGGGTTGAGACAAACCAACTTGGGCATCTTGCCTCAACTTATTATAGGACTCAATCTTCCTTGATTATAAAATTTGACACATAGGTAAGGGCTCAAAACCCTAATCAGTAAGCCAGATAGGGCCTAGTAATCTATGTCGAATCCTGGTGCCCCCACCAAACTCCCTGCAACTACGTACTCTACCTCAGCAGTAAATAGTGCTACAGAGTTTTGTTTATTGCAGTGCCATGAGATTAAATTCAACCCTAGAAATTGGCATGAACCACTAGTGATTTTTCTATCTATTTTACATCCACCATAATTAGCATCCAAAAAACCAATTAAATTTAATGAAGATTGCTTTGAATACCATTGACCAAGATTACTTGTTTCTCTTAGATATTTTATGATTCTTTTTACTGCAAGCGTATGTGATTCTTTAGGATTAGATTGAAATCTAGCACATACACATACGCTAAACAAGATATCATGTCTACTAGCAGTTAAGTACAACGGTGATCCCATCATACCTCGATAGAGTTTTTGATCAATGTTGTTGCCATCTTCATCTTTATCTAATATGCAGGTAGGGCTCATGGGTGTGCTTGCTTCTTTGCTTATCTCCATTCCTAACTTTTTGATGATTTCTTTGATGTATTTAGCTTGGTTTATGAAGTTCACATCCTTTGTTTGTTTCACTTGAAGTCCAATGAAGTAATTTAGTTCACCTATTAGACTCATTTCAAATTCACCCTATATCAACTCAGCAAGTTCTCTACAAAGAATTTCATTAGTTGCACCAAATATAATATCATCAATATAAATTTATACAACTAACATATCATTATTTTTCTTTTTGATAAAGAGAGTTTTATCTTTATTTTCTATTATTAAATCATTTTCAAGTAAGAATTTGCTCAATCTATCATACCAGGCTCTAGGTGCTTATTTAAGTCCATACAATGATTTATTAATTTTAAAAACATGATTAGAAAAAGCATGACTTTCAAAACCAGGTGGCCGTTCTACAAAAACTTATTCTGATATAAAACCATTTAAAACTACATTTTTTACATCCATTTGAAAAAGTTTGAAATTCACATAGCAAGCAAATGCAAGTAGTAATCTTATGGCCTCTAGTCTTGCTACGGGTGCATATATTTCATCAAAATCTATTCCTTCCTCTTGGTTGTATCCTTTAGCTACCAACCTTGCTTTGTTTCTAATTACTTTACCCTATTCATCTAGTTTATTTCTATAGACCCATTTGGTTCCTATAATGGGATGGTCTGATGGTCATCAACTAGAGTCCACATATTATTTCTTTCAAACTGGTTTAGTTCTTCATGCATGGCCATCATCTAGTTTGGGTCATTTTCAGCTTCTTCTAAACTATGTGGTTCTATTTGGATAATCATGGGCTTCTCTATGTGATGACCTAGTTTTAATACTTTGAGAGGGATCAGCAATAATTAAATCTCTTGGATAAGAAGTTACATACCTCCATTCTTTTGGTAGATCAGCATGATCTTTACTTACCACTTCTTCTCATTCTTGAGTTGGTTTCTCTTGTATGCTTATATCTTCCATTTCCTTTTCTAGTGTACCTGCATCATTATCATACACTCTTCTTTCTTTGAACGTGAGGGGTTAGTTTCATCGAATATAACATGTACAAATTTTTCTATAGTTAGTGTTCTTTTTAAAACACTCTATATGCTTTGATATGTATTGAATAACCAAGGAATATAGCTTCATCAGATTTATCATCAAATTTTTCTAGGTTATTTGGTACGGGCACCAGGCTCAGGAAAAGACTCCAATCAATCCAAATTAGGAAAGAATCTCTATAGTTGGAAGATTGAGAGCTCGAGTCCTGTAATAAGATTTATTTGAGTCTATTAGTCCAGTATTCATTTCAATTTGGTAATTGAGTCCAGTATTTGCTTCAATTAAGTTCTTCATTGTAATTGAATCAAGGAGAGTTGGCCAAGACCAACCTGGTTTCAGCACAACCAAGTCAAGAAGACTAGTGGGTGCATGGACCATGGGATCACCAACTTGGAAGCCACTTCATCATTTCTCCTTGCCACATACCAAGTCACATCACCAAGGAATCTCGCCCAAGGAAGAAGGAATTTGAAATGGCCTACAAATCCTCCACAAATCAAGGAATCTCGCCCAAGGAAGAAGGAATTTGAATTGACCAACAATTCCTCCATAAATGGCACCCCTCATCATGAAGTCAACCACCAATCTCTCCCCTCATTTTGTAATTTTTGAATTTCAAAATTTGAATTTCAAATGGTTTGGTATCTATAAAATAGGCTCCAAAATCCATTATAATCACTTATAAAATTTGAATCAATGAAGAAAACTTTTCTTTGAATTTTCCCTTACTTGAAAGCTTGGTCCCTTGTGAGAAGGTGGGCATGAGGCCTAGAGTTCTTCCCCTTTCCAACTTCTGATGAAAACATCAGTCTGCACAAATCTCGGAGCAGCATGGATTTCGGAGCAGCAAATAAGTTGGAAGAATATTTATTTAGGATTTATCTTTTATTTGAAATTTGAATTAAAATTTGGTTGGTTATGATTGAGATAGGCTTATCTTATCCTATCTTGTATTTGAATTTGAGTCATCCCTATCTTTTTATCCTATATTCAAATTTAAATGAGGGTTGTACATATCTATAAATACCACCCTCAGTCCTTTGTAAAAAAAATAGTTTAGTCAAGTTTTGGGAATGAAAATGAGTTTTAGAAAAGAGTGATTTTTTTATTTCAGTCCGTGAGGAGAGGGTGTGAGGCCCAACCCCAGGACATGATATGAGGTCATGTCTAGTTATCCCCTTCCCATTCTATTTTCTTTAACCCCTCATGACCTTTGAGATCCATCCTAACGCCTCCAAGTATCGAGGAGGGTGGAATGCCCTAGAGGTGAGCGGTCTCTTCATTAGGGTGAGTCCCAAAGTCCATGAGATTCAAATCCCTGTCTTCCATCCCCACTATTCCTTCGCCACCCCTAATACAACAAAAAATACCAAAAAAAAATGGTACCCTAATCTAGGTGACTTCTAGGCTCACCAACGATCCTACCATCTGTTCCCCATTAATTTTGGTATCAGAGCCATAGGTCAGGTTATGGTACAGTTCTATTCCAATACTAGATTCCCTCCATCACATCGGTTCTGCAGTTCTCCATCTTCCCTGTTCTTGCTTAACCCTGCAATAGTCCGTGAAGAATCCACCGCGCCTCCCATTTTTTGGTTCTATCTCTTGGCGCCGATGCTTACAAACTCCAACCCAACACTAATCTTCTCTGCCATGTTGGTTCTGGAATGACCGAGTCACCAGCAGAATCTCCCAAAGAGATGCCTGCATCGTCTTCTCCGACATCTGGCCGTCAGTCTCATCCAGAAATTGATGAGTTCGATGATGATTGCTTGGTGCTGGATTCCGATTCTAGACTTTGGTGCTGCAACAGAGTCTCTCCCTACCCCAACCCAGCAGCCGACAACCACCATCTAAGCAGTCCCTCAGACCGATGCCTCCATCGGATCTCCTCCCATCCGGAAGACCCAAGACCGAATTTTGACACCCCTGCAGCCACTTCACCAATGCCCCATCCTCCATCCAAGAAGCTTCCTACCGTTCAAACACCCAAGAAGACTCCATAATGCCAATCTCCATCGGATATGCTATTCTCCAGTTTGGTTAATCCGCCGCTACTCACCACCGATCGGATACACCCATCCACCAAGTGCAACGACTCCTAGCAGACGGGCTCCACCTCCACCCGTGACGACTGCCCTCCTCCCTTCCACCCAAAGTCACCTATAGCCAGATCATCCCAACGTCGCCACCTAGCCGATTTCTCCGTTCACCGTCACCAGCACACCGCCCGAAATCGAGCGCACCCGTCTTCCCCTCCTACCCCACCTCCGATCGACCTCATCCCATCCATCCGTGAACCATCTACCGCGCAGCCCCCTTCCACCATGGTGTGGACACCAGAAGCAGAAGCAGAATACAACCTCACTCAAATAAGGTTAACCTGATTCCACTTTGGATCGAAAATCACTAGGTTAAATTTTTCTTGTAAAGGGCAATTTACTTTCAAGAGTCCTGTAATTACTTAGTTTCAATTTCATGAATCCTGTAATTATGTCCAATCGAGTCCTGTAATTATGTCCTGTCTCAATCTGGGTTCAAATAAGAACTCAATTAGAGTTCCATTAGGTTTATTTAAATCAAGTCCAAGCTACTTCAAGTTGAGGTTCACCAAACCACTTGGAGCTTCCAAATCAAGACCTTGGTCCACCAAGCTGGAATTCCACATCACCATGCCAACAAAGCAGCCACCAGGGATGCCACATCATCAGCCACGTCACCTTCAAATGGGCACCTAAAGGGGAGATCGACCAAGCATTTTAAATTCAAAGAAACCGGCCAATCTCCATGAATTTCTCCTTATCCCATGTAACAAGGCCCCATATCCTCCAACCTCCCTTGTAATCCTCCACAATTTGGGGAGAATCTCTTTGAATTTCTCCTTATCCCATGTAACAAGGCCCCATATCCTCCAACCTCCCTTGTAATCCTCCATAATTTGGAGAGTTTTCAAATTTCAAAAGTTTTGTAAGGCTATTAAAAAGCCTTGGATGCCCCATTGTAAAAGGGATTTGATTTTTGGAGATTAATGAAAGTTGAAGTTGAATTGAAGTTTTATGTTTTGAGTGATTATCTCTAAGCCCCTCTTCCACACCAAACTATTCTCTCTTCCAAGCATCCAACGCCTAGCTCAAGAAGAAGGCCTTGGAGTCGGCCAGGCCATCTCAAATCTCTTTCTTTGCTCACAAATTTTCCATCCCTTCCATATGCATGCCTTTCTTCTTCCTTAACTCTTATTCTTTATGTGCAGGGTCCTTCGAGGTTTTCGAGTTGCAAGCAGGGTCTTCCTTGACAAGGAACCAACAAGCTAAAGCCCAAGTCCAGGGTTCTGATCTCTGTTATCCAAGGTTCTTCAGTTCTGAGCGTTGGTAGTTTCAAGGTATGAATCAAAAGAAGGTTGGAAAGCTCATCACGGTAAGTCCACAATCATTAGCCCCTATTATCTAGATCTTCTTCCTTCTTAATTTAGGATTGTGTCTAATCAAGTAAAAATCTCTTTTCATGTAATCCTTAAGACTTATTATGATGAGTACAATGCTAATGTAATTAGGTTTCATTGCTCTACATACACTAATCAAATCATTAATCATATGCTTGCCGCATCAAATTGGTATCAGAGCATTGTTGCATTAGGGTATAATAGTTTTCTTTAAATCCAAGCAAGATCTAAAATTCATGCTTCCTGAGCGGGTGTACTCTAGTACACTGTCATGACCCATGGGAATAATGAGCCCCTGGCCGGATGTGAGTTTTTTAGATTGAAGTTTGGGTAAGCCATTGCACTTGTTTGATTAGGTTCTGTTTTCTGAAAATTTGCATCTATTTACTGTAATCCGTCTGCAGCTCCAAAGGAAAGTCACTAATTGTTTATTGAAATATTTTTTTCTTGTTCCTTTTTAAGTCAGTTATCAGCATATTAAATTTCATCATCAGAAAAGAATTATAAAAAAAATGAAAATTTCTGCAGTTCGACACTATCATTAGGATTCTGTTCTGTCCTTTTTATTTATCTTCAATTATAGGATCTGCTTAGAGTAGTACAGATTTTAGTTTTAAAATTCCTTTCACCTGCATTGAAACATATAAGTTAGGAATCCTCTGTGAATTTTTCAGAATTTTTGGACATTTTTATCATCATATTTTCCACACCACTTTCAAACAGCAACACACTTCTGCAGCAGCACCTTTGCATTTCATTCATCTCATGAGAAATCAAATTAAGGGCATCAATTTGACATAGGGTCAGGATTTCATCACCTGTCGCTAGCCCAAAAATCACCAACCAGCATATCGATCCCAGCCCATTAATTAAAATTGAGTAGAACATTAATTGCCCTAGTGGGTTAGGGACACCAACAAATTGGATTCAGGTTAGGGTCAAGTTAACTGTGTCAGCTAATTAGTGTGTGCTTACTAGCTTGGTGTCTAGGATTGGTGCATCAGGGCTTGTGATTTGGTCCGCCTACCTGGCCAATCTCAGATTGGTGTCTAAGGTTGGCAATCAGGGACCTTCACTCCCCACCACCTACCTGGCTAAGTCCCATAAGTACTACTAGCTAGTTGGTTTACATAATTAGACCTCTAATTTGTGCTCTAGGTCTAGGAAACCTTTGCTCGAGCTTGAGTCCATTTGCATGCATGACAACTAGAGCAGGGACACCATATTCACCAATCCAAGCCCAGTCCAGTGTAGCCATGGACCCGAATCTTGAAACCATGCTGAAAGGCCTAAATGATCTAATGGCCCAATTGAACCAAATGCTAGCTAAACAATTTTCCTTAGACCAACCAACTCCTACTTTCCCATTAGCTCATATGAATGATAGGAGTAAGAACCCTGAAGTACAAGTTGAGTTCATGAATACTCAAGACTTAGGGTATCCTCAAACTGAAGGGCTAGGGAAGGAAGAAGGCAAATTTGAACCTAGTAAATATATGTATGAGACCGACATAAGTTTAATAGATGAAAATGAAGGGGAAGACTGTGAAGAGAACAACTTTAGTACCTTACCTGAGGAAACCTTTGGTAAAGAAAAGATTATTGAGCCTAGTCCTGAAACATCAGAACAACCAAAATTTAGTGAGGACTTGGTTCCCGTAAGACAATGCCCTCAGGAAGAACCCAATACTTTAGCTTCGACACAAGAACTCCTTCAAGTACCTGAGAAGAACCCAATCATTATTCTAGAAGACTTTCCTGATGACCTTCAACTACCTAGAAGCATCCCGCCTGTAGATCAAAATTCTAATCTTAAGGTCATCATGAGTAACCAAGGTCTATTTCAAGATTCCCCTAAATTATCCCAAGTCTCGGATTCCTATTTCCTGCCTTTCCCTGAGTCTTATCATAATTTTAGAGCCATTAAGTTTCATTTTGATGAGATTACTAGGATGCATGAGCTTTTAAAGCCTATTCCTTTTGCTACCTACTTTTGGAAAACCTTATGGCATTTGCTAGGAACCCATGGTAAATTCTCATATGCATACCAGACCAGGGTCAAACCTAGAGAGTCATTAATCTGTTAGGTTTAGATCCTAGAAAGTCCAATAAAATTCCTCTCAATAAGGATGCCTAGTTCAATCTGCATTTTGTAAGTGCTTGTGTAAATTTCTGAGTCTGCTGAATCTTTCGCACAGCATGTCACAAATTTGCATAAAGAAATCAGTAATAAGATCAAACTGAGCAATGAGACTTACAAACATTTAGCTGATTCACATAAGAGGGCTAAAGAATTCTATGAAGAAGATTATGCGATGATTAGGCTCAACCCTGAACGGTTCCCCTCTGGAACCATAAAGAAGCTGCATGCCTGCGGAGCGGGACCTTTCAAGATCTTAAAGAAAATAGGGCCTAATGCGTATGTTTTGGAACTTCCACCTGATATGGGTATCAGTACAACCTTTAATGTTGCAGACCTAGTAGAATACAAAGAACCAGTACTAATACCTAGTGAGCCTTTTGGGCCAGAAACTTTCATTGAGAGTGAACTTATTTCCAAGTGTCCACCACCAACCCTACCTAAGCGGAGAGAGAGGATTGAGAGAATCCTTGATGACAATACCATTACTACCAGGAATAAGGACTATCAGTGATACCTGGTTCAATGGCAAGGTCGACCTGAGTCCAATAACTCTTGGATTACTCGAGAGGACCTGCAAAGACTTAACCCAGACTTGTTCGAGCATTACCAGGGCAAAACTGAACCATACTCGACTGGGTTGAGTTCTGCCCACCCCAGGAGAATTGGTGTGGACCCCAGAAGCAGAAGCAGAATACAACTCACTCAAATAAGGTTAACCTGATTCCACTTTGGATCGAAAATCACTAGGTTAAATTTTTCTTGTAAAGGGCAATTTACTTTCAAGAGTCCTGTAATTACTTAGTTTCAATTTCATGAATCCTGTAATTATGTCCAATCGAGTCCTGTAATTATGTTCTGTCTCAATCTAGGTTCAAATAAGAACTCAATTAGAGTTCCATTAGGTTTATTTAAATCAAGTCCAAGCTACTTCAAGTTGAGGTTCACCAAACCACTTGGAGCTTCCAAATCAAGACCTTGGTCCACCAAGCTGGAATTCCACATCACCATGCCAACAAAGAAGCCACCAGGGATGCCACATCATCAGCCACGTCACCTTCAAATGGGCACCTAAAGGGGAGATCGACCAAGCATTTTAAATTCAAAGAAATCGGCCAATCTCCATGAATTTCTCCTTATCCCATGTAACAAGGCCCCATATCCTCCAACCTCCCTTGTAATCCTCCACAATTTGGGAAGAATCTCCATGAATTTTTCCTTATCCCATGTAACAAGGCCCCATATCCTCCAACCTCCCTTGTAATCCTCCACAATTTGGGGAGCTTTCAAATTTCAAAAGTTTTGTAAGGCTATTAAAAAGCCTTGGACGCCCCATTATAAAAGGGATTTGATTTTTGGAGATTAATGAAAGTTGAAGTTGAATTGAAGATTTATATTTTGAGTGATTATCTCTAAGCCCCTCTTCCACACCAAACTATTCTCTCTTCCAAGCATCCAATGCCCAAGTCAAGAAGAAGGCCTTGGAGTCAGCCACGCCATCTCAAATCTCTTTCTTTGCTCACAAATTTTCCATCTCTTCCATATGCATGCCTTTCTTCTTCTTTAACTCTTATTCTTTATGTGCAGTGTCCTTCGAGGTTTTTGAGTTGCAAGCAGGGTCTTCCTTGACAAGGAACCAACAAGCTGAAGCCCAAGTCCAGGGTTCTGATCTCTGTTATCCAAGGTTCTTCAGTTCTGAGTGTTGGTAGTTTCAAGGTATGAATCAAAAGAAGGTTGGAAAGCTCATCACGGTAAGTCCACAATCATTAGCCCCTATTATCTAGATCTTCTTCCTTCTTAATTTAGGATTGTGTCTAATCAAGTAAAAGTCCCTTTTCATGTAATCCTTAAGACTTATTATGATGAGTACAATGCTAATGTAATTAGGTTTCATTGCTTTACATACACTAATCAAATCATTAATCATATGCTTGCTGCATCACACCGTCACCAGTTGCCGCCCGTGCCATCTACCAAAATCAACATGCCTCCCTCCACCGGATCCCAATGCCCGATCCCTCCTTCCGGTCCTCCGTCAACCGACTGTCCACCTCCAGTCTTTCCATCCCAGATCACATCCCCTGCTCCTCAAGCTCACAAGCAACCATCACCGGACATCCCTCCATCGGATCCCATCGCCAAACCCTTCCTCCTTCCGCTCCTCCACCTAATCTCCCTCCGCCGGCCTCCTGTCACCCAAACCTCCCGCCCCCGGTCTCCCGTCGTCCGGAAGCCCCTTCGGTCTCCTACTGTCCGTAAGTCTCCTACAGATCTCCATGTCTAAACTCCCTCCTCCGGTCTGCCCTAGTGCCGAGTTGCCCTCATCTTCTTCCCCAAGTTGCCATCCTCCTCCCCAGCATCGTCGCCGGAGAGCCCGCCGGCGAAAATCCCTTTGTTCCTGGTTCGGTCCGTGAAGGAGAAGGAGGAGCTGTTGTGCATGAACATGAACGCAAACCCAGCATTCGGAGCCGACTTCCCCTCTGCATGCTTCTCAAAACAATCCGGTTCCTGTTGCTGACTCTTTTGTTCCTATGCCGATTTCTAGTTCCCTTTTTTCAAAGTGCACAGTTCTCAAAGCCGCACCACTTTCAAAGCTACACCATTTTCAGAGCGGACCTTTTTTTGATTGGATGCGGTTCACTAGAGTCCTTGCTGATCCACACTCGACGGAGTCGAGTTTTTCCCACCTCGGGGGAATGATGGGGACATCGGTCTGCACAAATCTCGGAGCATCATGGATTTTGGAGCAGCAAATAAATTGGAAGAATATTTATTTAAGATTTATCTTTTATTTAAAATTTGAATTAGGATTTGGTTGGTTAGGATTGAGATATGCTTATCTTATCCTATCTTGTATTTGAATTTGAGTCATCCCTATCTTTTTATCCTATATTCAAATTCAAACGAGGGTTGGACAGGTCTATAAATACAACCCTTAGTTCTTTGTAAAAAAAATAGTTTAGTCAAGTTTTGGGAATGAAAATGAGTTTTAGAAAAGAGTAATTTTTTTTATTTCACTCCGTGAGGAGTGGGTGTGAGGCCCAACCCCAGGACATGATGTGAGGTCATGCCCAGTTTCACCCTTCCCATTCCATCTTCTCTATCCCCTCATGGCCTTTGAGATTCATCCTAGCACCTCCAAGTATCGAGGAGGGTGTAATGCCCTAAAGGTAAGAGGTCTCTTCGTTAGGGTGAGTCCCAAAGTCCATGAGATCCAAATCCCTATCCTACATCCCAACTATTCCTTCACCACCCCTAGAGAAAAATATACCAAAAAAAATAGTACCCTAATTTAGGTGACTTATAGGCTTACCAACGATCCTACCCGTGTCCCCCATAAACTTCCCCTTATCAAACCTAACTTCTTCCACTCTTCTTAGTCCAATTGGCCAACATAAGAAGCACATCAAGAATCCATATCTCCTCCATCTCTAGTGGCGCCAACAATCCAAGGAGTTCTTCATAAGTTCAAGCTGGGCGTTGTCATCCAAATGAAGTCAAAGAAGATCTTCAACAAGACTACTTCGAGTTTCCATTCATCTTTCCCCTCACTTCTCCATCTCAACCATTTTCTCTAATCTTCCCCTACATCTTTTGTTGCAGGATCCCAAGGTTTCCAGACACTTAAGAAGAAGGTCTCCCGTGCAAAGGAATCGGATACAAGAAGCATTGCAACCTAGGAAACCTCCCTGTTATCCCGGAATGTTCTTCTTTGAGTGTCCCCAGTGCTAAAGTCATAACTATTAATTACCGAATAACCCTCTTTAGATATTTTTTTAGATCAAAAATTATTAGAATACTAAACCCTAATATGAGTGGTTTCTTAACCATGAAGGTCCTCTTAGTTTCTTTGATCGATTTCATTTCTAGTTAAGTTTAATATTTAGATCCTATCTTTAAATTCCTACTTCATTACTTGAATTGCTGCGTTTATTTACTTCATCTTTCATTTGATTTTTACTGATTTCATATGAAATGCATCATCTCCTAATTGTCCCCCATCATCTTGGTATCAGAGCATGGTATGTTAGGGTTTTGCATTTTCTTCAGTACCTGTATTTGGTGCTTCACCAGGCCATCTGGTCTTAGTGCAAAAGTAGGGTTTAAAGACCCTCTCCTCCCATTTCACGTGGATCTCCTAAGCCATGTAGGGGTGCCATTATGATTGACCTTTGAAGGGCAAGACTTGCATTTTAATTTCAGCATCTTTTAATTTCTACTGTTCTATTTTTTTTAGCAATATCTATGTTCTAGGAATTATCACACCTAACATAGATTTTAGTTTTAAATTTCCTTTCATCTAGCATATCATCTATGAGTTAGGAATTCTCTGTGATTTTTCTGAATTTTCTGACACTATTACATATCACTTTTCTGCCCCATATTTGAACTGCAACATACTAAATTCTGCACCTGAAATTAGGTTCATTTGCATGCTTGCATTCATTTCATGATAAATCATCTTAAGGGCATCAATTTGATATAGGGTTGGGATTTCATTACCAATCCCTAGCCCAAAAAAAAATCATCAACCTGCATAGCGAGCCCAATCCCTAATTAAAACGGAGTAGATATTTAACTTGCTCTAGTGAGCTAGGGACACCCACGAGGTCGGACCGAACCAAGTGTCAAGCCAACTTTGATAACTTGTTTGTGTGTGCTTGTTTATTTGGTGTCTAGGCAAGTGGTTTAGAGACAAGAGCCCGAAGGAAGGTGGGTTGGTTAGCTTACCTGGCCAATTTCATATTGGTGTCTAAGGCAAGTAAAGAGGAACCTCCATCAACCTTACACTTACCTGGTCAGGTGCCAAGTTACTACAACCAAGGTCATCATCTTGACCTGATATTTGATTTGGACTCTAGGTCTAGTAAACTCCTAGCTCAAGTTCGAGTCTGTGTATGCATGGCAACTAGATCAGGAGCACCTTACCAGCAAACCCAAGCTCAAATAAGTACAAGCATGGAACAAAACTTTGAGACCTTTATGAGAACTTTGAATGATCAAATGGCCCAACTGAACCAAAACCTGACTTACCAATTGGCCCAAACCAACCGAAGAATGACAGATTAAATGGCCCTCATCACTGCTAGGCTTGACTGTTTAGAGGCTCGTACCCCTGGTGGAACCCATGTAGTTCAAAATGAAAAAGAGCCTGAACCAGAAATTGGCACGCCCATCAACCCTAGAAGGGCCCCACACCAAGAACTTTCCCTGGAACCAAACCCTAGGATGCCTCATCAAGACCCTTTCCTTGAGCCAAATCCTAGAAGACCCAACCCTGAGCGAGTCCATGACCCGAACCCTAGGAGAGCACTCCATGACCCAGATTATGAGCCAAATCCTAGGAGACCTAATCAGAATCAAATGGACTGAGAAGACCAAACCCTTAGGAACATCAGGTTGGAAGCTCCCACTTTTGATGGACAACTAGATCCTAAGGTTTATATCAATTAGGAAGGAGAGATGGACCAGTATTTTGATTGGTATGAGATGACTGAGGAAAGGAAGTGCAAGTTTGCAAAGCTTAGGTTAGTCCATCAGGCCAGGCTGTACTGGGGAAATGTTGAGAGACTCATTAGACATAGAGGTGATATTCCCATAGCAACCTGGAGGGCAATGAAGCTTAGGCTTAGAGAGAAGTACCTTTCCATGTCCTATCACCAAAGACTGTTAGACCAGTGGCAGAGGTTGACCTAGGGAACCAAGAGTGCAGCTGAGTACATTGCAAAATTTGATGAATTTGTAATGAGATGCAATGTCGATGAGTCTGAATCAGTTACCTTGTCTAGGTTCAGAGCTGGATTAAGAGAGGAAATCCAAAAGGGGTTGTTCTTGAGATAAGTCCATGACTTAGAGCTAGCTTACCAAGTAGCACGAGATGCTGAGAGATTCCATAGGGGACCAACTTATCGTAGGCCAGAACCCCCTAGAACTAGTGCATCTAATCAGCAACCAGGACCAAGTCAGATGCAACCCCATCGACCCAACCCTAACACACCTCTGACTCGTAGAGACAATAAGGGTAAAACACCAGAAGTTTAGAGAAACCCAAACCCTAGTGCTTGCTTCCAATGTCATAATGTAGGCCATTATGCTAGCAATTGCCTATCTAGAGCCTTGCACTTAGGAGAATAAGCGAAGAATGAGTCTGAACCCGTAGAGCCCCTAGATGATTGTGTTGAAGAGGTATACCAGGCTAAGAAAAATTTGGCTGAGGAGTATGAAGGTGATGAAGATTGTATAGAACCTGACCTTTTAGGAGTGGTTTGATGCATCCTTACCTAGACTAAGACCCAGGAAGATTGGCGTAGGACTAACATCCTACAAACTTTTGTCAAGTTAGGGGATAAGGTATGTAAGATAATCATCGATAGTGTGAGTTATGTAAATGCCATATCAATTAGTGTTGTCAAGACCTTAGGCTTAGCCATAGTTCCCCACCCAAATTCCTATAAGGTTTCTTGGATAGACTCCACCTCTATTCCTATCAAGTCTAGGTGTTTAGTCCAAATCCAATTACAGTCCTATCAGGAGAAAGTGTGGTGTGACGTTCTACCTATGGGAGTGAGCAGTATAATCTTAGATCGACCCTAGTTATTTGACCATGATGCAACCTTGTATGGCCAATCTAATTCTTGTTCATTCATGCACTCTGGAAAGAAATTTGTGATCAACCCTACACCACCTAAGGACCCTGCCAAGAGATGATCGAGTCACCTAAAAGAAAAGAAGCCTGGAGATTACTGGAGATTTCCTTTACATTTGATAACTGCAAAGGAAATTGAGAAAGAGCTCACTGAGGGTACACCTGTTTGGGTCTTAACCACTAAGGAAATTCAAGAGCCTCCCCAAAAAGAACACCCTCAGGAAGTGGTTGAAGTGTTAGAAGACTTTAAGGATGTATTTCCAGATGGCCTTCCTGACCACATTCCACCACTTGGGACATCTAACACGCTATTGATGTAGTCCCAGGAGCAACTTTACCCAACCTTTCATACTATAGGATGAACCCTACCAAACACCTAGAATTACAAAGACAAGTAGGGGATCTCCTCGGGAAAGGTTTTATTACAGAGAGTTTGAGTCCTTGTGCAGTCCCTGCATTGTTAACACCTAAGAAAGATGGTACTTGGAGGATGTGTGTTGATAGTCATGCCATCAACAAAATCATAGTAAAGTATAGATTTCCTATTCCCCGATTAGATGACATGTTGGATATGATGGCCCGAGCTACTATTTTTTCTAAGATCGACCTTAAGAGTGGCTATCATCAAGTGAGAATTAGACCCAGGGATGAATGGAAGACTGCTTTTAAGACTAAGGATGGTTTATTTGAATGGGTAGTGATGCTGTTTGGATTATCCAATGCTCCTCGTACTTTTTTGAGGATCCTGACCCAAGTCCTACGAGCTTTCGTAGGAAAATTTGTTGTGGTACACTTTGATGATATTTTGATTTATACTAGGACTAAAGAAAACCACTTAGACCACCTTAGACAAGTGTGTGCAACCCTTAGGAGAGAGAATCTCTATGCTAACTTGAAGAAGTGTGAGTTCATGAGCCATAGAGTCACTTTCCAAGGTTTCATTATTACCTCTGATGGAGTTTCAGTTGATTCGGAAAAGATCAAATCCATAGTTGAGTGGCCTGTTCCCAAAACTGTTCATGATGTTCGTAGCTTTCATGGCTTAGCCACCTTCTATATGAGATTCATTTGAGGCTTTAGCTCCATTGTCACCCCAATAACTGATTGTATTAGGAAGGGTAATTTTGTTTGGACTAAAGCAGCCAATAGAGCCTTCCTAGAAATAAAAGATAAGATGAAACAAGCACTGATTTTGAGGTTGCCTGACTTTTCCAAAGTTTTCGAGGTCGCTTGTGATGCATCCGGAGTTGGTATAGGCAGAGTTTTGAGCCAGGAGAACCATCCCATAGCTTTCTTTAGTGAAAAATTAAATGAAGCTAAGCTTAAATATTCCACATATGATATAGAGCTCTATGCAGTAGTGCACGCTTTAAGGTATTGGAGGCACTATCTTCTACCGCATGAATTTGTCCTATTTTCTGATCATGAGGCCCTTAGATTTCTTAGTTCCTAGAAAAAGCTAAACCCTAGGCACACCAAATGGGTAGAATTCATCCGAGCCTATACTTTTGTCCTGAAACACCATGCCAAAATTGAGAATAAGGTAGCCTATGCTTTGAGCCGTAGAGCCTTGCTTCTGAATTCAGTTAGCATTGAAGTCGTTAGATTTGAAAGACTTAAGGATGAGTACGATACCTGTCCAAACTTTAGTGAAGTTTACCAGGCTTTAAAACGAGGACCATCTAGTGACCATAGTGAGTATACCCTGCTAGATGGCTATCTATTTAAGGAGAACAAGCTCTGTATTCCCAGAACGTCTTTGAGAGATTTTCTAGTTTGGGAGACCCATGCTGGAGGTTTAGCTGGTCATTTTGGTAGGAACAAGACTATTTCAGCTATTGAGGACCAGTTTTATTGGCCAGGATATAAGAGACAAGTTACCTAGATAGTGGCCAGGTGTCGAACTTGTGCTGTTGGCAAATAGCAAAAGCAAAACACTAGACTCTACACACCCTTACCTATACCTGATTGTCCATGGCAAGATCTTAGCATGGATTTTGTATTAGGCCTACCCAAAACCCTGAGAAAACATGATTCGATATTTGTGGTAGTCGACAGATTCTCTAAGATGGCCCATTTCATCCCTTGCTCCCAAACCTTTGATGCCTATAAAGTAGCCAAGATATTTCTAGACAGAGTGGTTAGAATTCACGGCCTTCCTAAAACCATAGTGTCCGATAGGAATGTCCGATTTACCAGTTACTTTTGGAAAACCCTATGGCATTTGATAGGAACCAAACTAAAATTTTCAACTACCTACCACCCTCAGACTGATGGTCAAACCAAAGTTGTAAATAGAAGTCTAGGGAATTTATTGAGATGTCCTGTAGGAGAAAATCTGGGAAACTGGAATTTGTTATTACCTCATGCTAAATTTGCTTATAACAGTTCTGTCAATAGGTATACTAGTAAAAGTCCCTTTGAAATTGTCCATGGTTATAAACCTACGAGACCTATCGACCTCATCCCTTTACCCTCACATGCACGAGTATCTGAGTCCACCGAGTCATATGCATAGCATATCCATGAATTGCATAAAGAAATTAGTAAAAAGATTTAAATGAGCAATGAAGTCTATAAGCATATGGCTAATTCACATAGACAAATGAAAGAATTTAATGAATGGGACTCTGTAATGATTAAACTTATACCCGAAAGGTTTTTGCCGGGAACTATTAAAAAACTACATGCCCGGGGAGCTGGACCTTTCAAAGTAACTAAGAGAATTGGACCTAATGCATATGTGTTAGAGTTACCTTTAGATTATGGCATTAGTTCTACTTTTAATATTGCTAATCTATTAGAACATAAAGAGCCAGCATTAATTCTAAGAGAGCCTTTTGGGCCTTATCCCACCTTTGAAAGCGAAACCATACCCGAGTGCCCAACAACAATTCCACCAGACCTGAGAGATAAAATTGAATGTATCTTGGATGACCAGGTGATTACCAATAGAAATAAGGGTTATCAATGTTATCTAGTTCATTGGCAAGGCCGACCAGATTCTGAGGACTCCTAGATCACCCAAGAGGATCTGCAGCAAATTGACCCGGACCTTCTAGAAAAATATCACAGTCAGGTCGATCTATACTCGATAGGGTCGAGTTTCTCCCACCCGGGAAGAATTGGTGTGGGCACCAAGCTCAGGAAAAGACTCCAACCAATCCAAATTAGGAAAGATTCTCTATGGTTGGAAGATTGAGACCTCAAGTCCTGTAATAAGATTTATTTGAGTCTATTAGTCCTGTATTCATTTCAATTTGGTAATTGAGTCCAGTATTTGCTTCAATTAAGTTCTTCATTGTAATTGAGTCAAGGAGAGTCAACCAAGACCAACCTGGTTTCAGCACAACCAAGTCAAGAAGACTAATGGGTGCATGGACCATGGGATCACCAACTTGGAAGCCACTTCATTATTCCTCCTTGCCACTTCACTAGGACACATCACCAAGGAATCTTGCCCAAGGAAGAAGGAATTTGAAATGGCCCAAAAAACCTCCACAAATCAAGGAATCTCGCCCAAGGAAGAAGGAATTTGAATTGACCAACATTTCCTCCATAAATGGCACCCCTCATCATGAAGTCAACCACCAATCACTCCCCTCATTTTGTAATTTTTGAATTTCAAAATTTGAATTTCAAATGGTTTGGTGTCTATAAATAGTCTCCAAAACCCATTGTAATCACTTATGAAATTTGAATCAATGAAGAAAACTTTTCTTTGAGTTTTTCCTTGCTTGAATGCTTGGTCCCTTGTGAGAAGGTGGGCATGATGCCTAGAGTTCTTCCCCTTTCCAACTTCCCATCATCAAACCTAACTTCCTCCACTCCTCTTAGTCAAATAGGCCAACATAAGAAGCACATCAAGAATCCATATCTCCTCCATCTCTAGTGGCACCATCCAAGGAGTTCTTCACAAGTTCAAGCCGAGAGTTATCATCCAAATAAAGCCAAAGAAGATCTTCAACAAGACTACTCTGAGTTTCCATTCATCTTTCCCCTCACTTCTCCATCTTAACCCTTTTCTCTAATCTTCCTCTACATCTTTTGTTGCAGGATCCCCGGGTTTCCAAACTCCAAAGAAGAAGGTCTCCCGTGCCAAGGAACCGGATACAAGAAGTGGAGTGGGCACCAGACCTCTGATTAGGGTTTCAATTTTTGGGTCTTGTAATAAGGCTTCAAGCCTAAGCATTGTAATTTTTAGTCATGAATTTAGTCTCAATTATTTTTGTTTAGTCTTGTACTTTGACCAATTTGGTCATGTTGTGTCCTGAATTGAGTCAAGTTCTGTATTGAGTCATGTCCAAGTCTTGGTCCAAGCTAGAGTGGTCTTTGAGTCCAGCTCAACTACTATTGGGCCAAGCCTTGAAGGTCAACATGTCAACTCTAGGGCGCCACTTCACCACCCCATGTGGCACCACTCACCATCCCATGTGGCGCCACTTCATCTTGCCAAGTGGGCGGCACAAGTAATAGTTTCTTGGGCACCAAATCGAGACACATCAAATATTCTTCTCTCCTTTCCCTCCCTCCATCAAGCCACTTACTAATGAGCAACCAAGGAAAGGTTGAAGACAAAGGCCTTGATCCAAGCCTCATTTCAAGCTTCTCTCCAAAGAAGGGTGAGCAACCAAAGAAAGAGGGAGACACAAGCCTTGCATCATGCCTTCTTCCCAAAATTGAAGGTCAACATTCCAAGTCCAAGGGAGCCAAATTCCTTCTTCCAAGCCCATTATCATGCCATGCCCAAATCCAAGAAGCTTTGGTCGGCCAAGGAGTTTTTGAATTTCAGATTTTTGAATATTTTTTTTGGCTCCTTAGCAAGAGAAGGAATGTATTTTTTTATTCAAATTTTGAAAGGGTCTTAAGGTGCCTATATAAAGGACCTTACCCCCTCCTTTGTAATGTTAATGATGATGAATGAAAAGACAAGATTTGAGAGCCATTCTTTTTGTTAGTTGCCTTCATTCCTTAAAAACGTCGATATCCGTGAGGGAGCGCCTTCACCTTCGGGAATCGAGAGGTGTGAGGCCTCGAGCTACTATCTCTTCTGTAAATCCATCCTCTAACTTCGAGTTCGAAGTTCATCAGGATCATCCAACCGGGTGCCTAGCAAGAAGAACTCCATCTACCACCAACATCAACTCTCATTCCTTCATCTCTTGCTTTGTTTTTGTGAAAGCCTAACTCTTCTCTTGAATGCTCGCAGGTCCTCCAGGTACCACGAATATGGAGTCACGATTTTCCTTGCCTTCGAGACCTTCAGACAAGAAGCCGGCGCATCCGCGGGGTTTGAAGTCTCTATCATCCAGGCCACATTCACGAGCACGAGCGAACTTGGCATCGGGCACTTCAAAACTTTAAGGTTTTCAACCCTAGACTCCTAAGTTGATATTGATTTGAGAGCTAAGTCCTATGGGGTTTCTCAATCCTGGGCTCCTCTTTTTATCCTTGCTTAGGGGCTAATTTACGTGCTAGTAGTTCTTATCATTGTCGAGTCCCTAGATCTACTTTTGCTTGTCTTCGGGAATCCATAACCTATTTTTAAAAAAATCTAAAAATCACAAAGAAACAAATCACCTGTAACATTTCATCCTGGGATCTAGTTAGTCATGCATCATGTTTGTTATCAGAGCATGGTTAGGACTTAGCACTTCTTAAGTACTTGGATTAGGTGCTTCACCAGGCCGTCCGGTCTTAGGAGAAAAGTAGGGTTTTAAGACCCTCTCCTCCCATTCCACGGAGATCTCCCAAGGGGTGTAGGGGTGCCACTGCGATAGACCTTTGAAGAGGAACACAAGAAGAAAAGTTTTTAAAAAAAAATGAAAGAAAATTTTTGCATCATTAGATCTCATCTTCTTTTAATTTCTGCATTTTTTCCTTTCCGTACATTATCTGTTGTTTTAGGATTTTCTATTTGTAGAAATCTCCAAATCTTCTGATTTTTATTTTGTAGGATCACACATAATTGAAAGTATTTTTAATAATTTTCTAAAATTTTATTGCAGCCTATAGAATTTCTACATGCTAGAATACTACCTAAGAATAAAATCTGTTCTGTGATTTTTCAGCAAGTGCATCCTTTCATGTTTTCATTTTTGAATTAGTTTAATTTTGCATTTAGTATCATCTCTTGTCATTTTCATCATTTTATTTCTGCTATCATACATCAAAAAAATCCAAAAACATAAATTAGATCCATCTCATTAGATCATTTGTATGCCATCATTTTCCATAAATCATCTTAAGGGCATCAATTTGACATAGGGTCAAGATTTCATTACCTGTCCCTAGCCCAAAAAATCATCAACCTGCATCACGAACCCAATCCTTAAGTAAAATAGAGTAGACACTTAACTTGCTCTAGTGAGCTACGGACACCCACGAAGTCGGGTTGAATCAAGTGCCAAGCCAATTTAGACAACTTGTTTGTATGTGCTTGAGTATCTGGTGTCTAGGCAAGTGGTTCAGGGACAAGAGCCCGAAAGAAGGTGGGTTGGTTCACTTACCTGGCCAATTTCAACTTAGTGTCTAAGGCAAACAAAGAGAAACCTCCACCAACCTTACACTTACCTGGCCAGGTGCCAAGTTACTACCAACAAGATTGTCATCTTGACCTAACATTTGGTTTGAACTCTTAGGTCTAGTAAACCCATAGCACCTTTCATTGTGTGTTGCATGTCGTCTAGATCAAGAGTCCCCTATCACCCCCATCATTCCCAGTCAAGTGAACCCATGGAAAACACCCAAGAGAATCACTTAAGGGTCATCACTGAACAGTTAGCTAGGATAAACAAAAGGCTTGATGAGTTTGAAGATAGATTTGAAGCCTTAGAAAAGAACATTAGACCATCCATCGAGCTTGAGTCTGAGTCACCTCCTCACCTTAGGGAATACCCTTAGCATGATCCTTCCTTAGAGTCTGAAGACCTTTTAGGAATAGTCAGGTGCATCCTTACCTAGAACATAGAACAAGAAGATTGGCGTAGGACTAACATCCTATAAATCTTTGTAAAGTTAGGGGATAAGGTATGTAAGATCATAGTTGATAGTGGGAGCTATGTCAATGCCATCTCTTCCTGGCTCTTATGTCCTCACCAATTCTCCCGGGGTGGGAGGAACTCGACCCCGTCAAGTATGGGCCAATTCCGCTCTAGTAATGTTCTAGCAAGTCAAGGTTCAACTTTTTAAAATCCTCTCTAGTGATCCAAGAATCCATAGACTCAGGTCTCCCTTGCCAATGAACCAGATATCTTTGGTAGTTCTTATTTCTAGTAGTTATGATCTTATCATCCATGATCTGCTCAATCTTTTCTCTCCTCTCTGGTAATTTGGCTGGTGGACATTTTGGGATAGGGTCACTCTCAAAGGTGGGACAGGCTCAAATGGCTCACTAGGTATCACCATTGGTTCCTTAAACTCGACTAGGTCAGATATATTGAAGGTCGGACTAATACCTAACTCATATGGAAATTCTAGCATATAAGCATTAGGTCCAATCTTTTTTATAATCCTATACGATCCAGCACTACGGGCGTGTAGTTTTTTCATGGTTCCGACTGGAAACTGTTCAGGTCGTAACCTGATCATGACGAAGTCCCCTTCGTTAAACTCTTTAATTTTTTTATGTAAGTTAGCCTCGTGCTCATATGATTCATTGCTCTTTTTAATTTTGTTACTGATTTCTTTATAACATGCTTTGACATGTTGTGCAAATGACTCGACTGATTCGGAAATGCGGGCATACATGGGTAATGGAATCAAATCTAAAGGATTTCGTTACTTGTACCCATGTACAATCTCAAAAGGACTCTTACCAGTAGACCTATTAACTAAACTATTATAGGCAAACTCAGCTCTAGACAGTAATAGGTCCCAATTGCCAGTATTATCCCTTACCAGACATCTTAACAAGTTTCGTAGACTTCGGTTCACTACCTTGGTCTAGCCATCAATTTGAGGGTGATAAGTAGTAGAAAACTTCAACTTAGTCCCTAATATATGCTAGAGGATTTTCCAGAAATAACTTGTGAACCGTACATCCCTATCAGACACAATTGTCTTGGGTAAACCATGTAATTTGACCACCTCATCTAGAAAATGTTTGGCGACTCTATAGGCATCGAATGTTTGTGAACAAGGAATGAAATGCACCATTTTGGAAAATTTGTCAACCACGACAAAGATGGAATCGTGTCGCATCATGGTTTTGGGTAAACCTAGAACAAAGTCTACACTTAGATCTTGCCAAGGGCAGTCGGCACAGGCAAATGGATATAGAGGCCAGTGTTCTGCTTTAGCTACTTCGTAACAGCACAAGTTCTACACCTAGCCACTATTTGAGCTATATTTCTCTTAAGACTTGGCCAGAAGAATTGGTCCTCCATTTCTAGAATAGTCTTATTTCTTCCAAAATGTCCTGCTAAGCCTCCAGCATGGATCTCCCAAATCAAAAATTTCTGAAGGGATGTTCTAGGTATGCAAAGATTATTTTCTTAAAAATGATAGCCATCTCGCAAAGTATAATCACTATCCAAACTAGATGGTCCTTGCTTGATTTTCTCATAAATTTTTCCAAAAGCTGGACAAGACTCATACTGCTCCTTGAGCTTGTCAAATCCAACAACCTCAGTATTGACACAATTCAACAACATTGATCGGCGACTAGGGACATATGCAACCATATTCTCTAAACCATCTCGATGCTTTAACACAAAAGTATAAGACTGGAGATACTCTACCCACTTAGCATGTCTTGGATTTAATTTCTTCTGAGAGTTTAGAAACCTAAGTGCCTCATGGTCCGAGTATAAAACAAATTCTTGTGGTAATAAATAATGTCTACAATATTTCAACGCTTGTAATACTGCATAAAATTCTTTATCGTAGGCTGAGTACTTGGATATAGCCTTATTTAATTTTTTACTAAAAAAGGCTACACAATGACTCTCTTGACAAAGTACTCCTCCTATGCCAACACCCGAAGCATCACAAGCAACTTCAAATAATTTAGAAAAATTAGGAAGTCTCAAGATCGGGGCTTGGTCATCTTTTCTTTTATCTATAGGAAGGCTTTATCAGCATTCTTGGTCCACTTAAAGGCTCCCTTCCTAATGCAATTTGTAATCGGTGCCATAATGGTGCTAAATCCTTTGATAAATCTTCTATAGAAGGTGGCTAATCCATGAAAACTATGGACATCATGGATATTCCTAAGTATGGGCCACTCAACTATTGATTTGATCTTCTCAGGATTAGCTGATACTCCCTCTGGGGTCACTACAAAACCTAAAAAGACTATCCTAGTGGTCATGAAGCTACACTTCTTAAGACTGGCATACAGGTTCTCTTTCCTAAGTGTCTGACACACTAGATAAAGATGATATAAGTGATCCTTCCTTGTCTTACTGTATATGAGGATATCATCAAAGTATATAACCATGAATTTTCCTATAAAGGCTCTTAATACTTGGGTCATTATCCTCATAAAAGTGCTAAGAGCATTGGACAAGCCAAAAGGCATTACCAACCATTCGTGCAAACCATCTTTAGTCTTAAAGGCTGTTTTCCATTCATCCCCAATTCTGATCCTAACTTGATGATAGCTACTTTTAAGGTCAATCTTCGAGAAAATGGTTGATCTGACCATCATATCTAACATATCATCCAAACAGGGAATTGAAAACCTATATTTAATAGTGATTTTGTTGATGGCTCTACTGTTGACACACATCCTCCAAGTGCCATCTTTCTTGGGGGTTAACAAGGCTGGAACTGTACAAGGACTAAGACTCTCCCTAATGAATCCTTTCTGAAAAAGCTCCCCTACTTATCTTTGCATCTCTAAGTGTTCTGTAGGGTTCATCCTATAATGTGGGAGGTTTGGCAATTTAGCTCCTGGGACTAGGTCTATGTATGGCATGTTGGATGTCCCTTAATGGTGGCAGTTCATTTGGCAAGTCTTCAGGAAATACATCCTGAAAGTCTTTCAAAAACTCTACAACTTCCTTAAGGTGTTCAAGTTTAGATTGTTCATAAATCTCTTTAACCACTAAAACTCCAATGGATGCACCTCCAATGATTTCTCTTTCCATTTCCTTAGCAGTAATTTGGTTCAGTCCTGGCTTCTCTTCTTTCAAATTACTGGACCCCCTCTTAATGTTATCCTTGGGTGGGGTTGAATTTATGACTATCCTCTTACCTTGATAATTAAAAGAACAAGAATTTGATCTTCCAAATAGGGTAACATCATGGTCATATAACCAGGGTCTTCCTAAAATTATGCTACTGACTCCCATTGGTAACACATCACACCAAACCTTCTTTGGGTATGACTGGAAATGGATTGTGACCTGACAAATTGACTTAATGGAAATTGAGGTTGCATCAATCCATGAAACCTTATAGGGGTTAGGATGGGGTGCTGTAGGTAAACCTAGACTTTTGACTGCATTGGTAGAAATGGCATTGATATAGCTCCCACTGCTTATAATGATCTTACACATTTGTCCCCTAATTTGATGAAGGTTTGCAAGATGTTGGTCCTACGCCAATCCTCGTTCTTCCTGGTCTGAGCTAGAATACACCTAACAACTCCTACAAGGTCGGCGACTCTATTTCCTCCTCATTACCTTCATACTCCTCTACTAAATCAAGCTCAGCTTCATATACTTCCTCTCCACACTCTTCAACTACTTCAGGTTCCTCTTCTTCTCCCATCTCACCTATGTGTAGGTTCTGTACAAGCCATTTGTTAGCAAAATGGCCAACCTGATGACACCTATAATACTCTACATTCTGACTTCCTTCTCTTTGTACTATAGGTGCTCTTCCTCTGTCATTCATATGACCTATTGGTGCCTTTCCTCGATCATCCATTCGACCTACTGGTGTGGGCTGACTAGGCCGACTAACAGGAACTTGGTTTGACCTATTTCTAGGGTTACTAAACCTATTGAGTTCAGGTCAGTAGATAGGTTGTCTTCTTTGAAATCGTTCATAGTCTCTAGCAACCTAGTAAGCATGTTCCAAATCATGTATTTCACTTAGAAATAGTTTCCTTCTAATATCCTCATTCAAGCCTTTTCTAAACCTAGATAGTGTCACAAATTCTGACTCGACTACACCACATCGCATAACAAACTCATCGAACTTGGTAATGTACTCGATCATGGTCTTACTACCTTGGATCAAGTCCTGCCATTGATCCAGTAGCCTTTGTTGATATGTTAATGGCACATACTTCTCTCTTAACTTGTCCTTCATATCCCTCCATGTAACTATGGGCATGTGTCCTCTCTGAAGTGTCAATCTCTCAGTATTAACCCAAAACAATGGTGCTTGTCGGACTAATTTGAACTTTGCAAATTTCACCTTACACTCCACCGACATTTCATACCATTCAAAATATTTATCCATGTCGCTCTCCCAATCCGTATAAACCTTAGGATCTAAGTTTCCATCGAACATGGGTACATCAAATTTGACACTCCTAAAGGCTCTATCTTCTTCAGTTTCATCCTGAGTTGGGTGTCTAGGATTTGGATTACGAATAGGATCAAGATGTTGGGCTCTAGGAATATGAACTGGAGTGGGTCTAGGAAGCATAATGTCTGGCTGAGACACATGAGATTCCTCAAGGGTTCCCATTCTATGCTCAATTTGGTCTAGCCTACCACTCAACTGCCTAAACTATTTAGTCAAAGTATGCCTAAACTGTTCAGTCAAAGTATGCATCAAGCTTTCTAGACTAAAATCCATAGATGCAGATGTACTGGCTTGAGTTTATTGATCTTGGTATGGGGTACCTGTCCTAGTAGTCATGCAGTGCAAACAATACAAATCAACCTAAGTTTAGGGATCCTAGACCTAAGGGCCAATATAGTGCTTAGTCAAGGTAATAACCAAGACTATAGTAACTCCTCGATTGGCCAGGTAAGAGATGGGATGGTGGGAGGCTCCCCTCACTTTCATGAGGTCCTAATTAAAGAATCACTAGTCCGCTTAGGGCATTTGCCTCTGGACCTCTAGCCTTAGACACCAATTCTCAGAAGCACACACAGAAGTGATTACTACAATGGGTTAACATGTATATAAAACCTGACCTGTTGCTACCCCTAGCTTTTAGTGCTACTAGATTTTAATTAAGGCTTAGGACTATACAAATGAGGTTGGTTGTTTTGGGCTAATGAAAGGGTCTCAATCCTTCCCTTATGTTATATTGCTTGCCCTTAAGTGTTTTCAAGTAAAATGAATATACAATCAAGATAAGATAACAATAGTAATTCAAAATTTAAACTTTAAATTTCAAATTTTAAGTTTAGATTTGAGATTTGGATTTTAAATTTTAATTTTTTAAATTACAGAAATTAAACTTTTATGGAATTTAAATTATATGCTAAAATTTTGAAATAGAAATATTCACAGGCAGTAATCAGGCTTGTAGAAATTCTATAGAATGAATTAAATCCTAAGAAAATATCAAAAAATAAAACCAAATGAAATGAATCCAGCAAAATAAAAATCAAAATTTTCTGATCTTCTTACATACAAAAATAATTAAAAAATAGACCATGTTATAGAATGGATGGGATACAAAAAATTAATCCTAAAAATGCATTTCTCTTTGTTTTCTTCTTCAGGGGTCAATTCACAGTAGCACCCCTACACGCCATAGGAAATCTCCTTTGAATGGGATGTGAGGGCTTTGTAGCCCTACTTTTTTCTATGACCAGATGGCCATGGTGAAGCACCCGATCCGAGTACTTAAAGAGAATTCAACAAGCATGAAACCCTAATCTAACCTAATGCTCTGATACCAATAAGATGATGCGGAACGATGCAATACGATGTAAGATGATCCAATTTTAGTCTAAGATGTTTTTAAAGAGCAATGATCATAGCAGTAAGCAACTAAACATAACAAAATAAAGAAATTAAAGAAAGTAACTAACTACTTACCCGCAATATGATCCGGAAGCTATAAAGAATAAGGACCCGATGGCTATGAAACCATCTAAGATTAGGCTATTCCATGCTTCAACTACCAAATCTAATGAGAAAGGATTGGTTGCTTACCCCAATGTAGATTCTCTTTGACTCAGGATAGATCGGCTGATTGGTCGCTTAGATCTCGCAGCAGGATGAAGATTAGGACTCCAAATTTCAGATTTACCGTCAGATCTTATCCATCCTCTAAAGTCCTTGAACACCTGGGATCTATAGAGAAGGCAACAAATAAAACTTTAAGAATGAAGCAAATCGGTTCAAAATTGAAAAAAGAAAGGGTTGGATGCGTAGAGCTTGAAGAAGATCAGTAGCAGCTTATCAAAACCGGCAGAACCTCCACTTAAGGATCTCACCGCCTTGAGCTCTCAAGGACCTTCCTGCCTTGAGCTCTTAAGGACCTCCCTGCCCTTATAGAAATCACTAAAGCCTAACCCAACTTTGCGGAAGAAAAAGTTGCAGCATTTTATTTCGTTAATCAATAATATTAATTCAGTTACAAGGGGTATGGGTACCTATTTATAGGGTTCTTCACACATGAAGATATCATAGGACTCCTTTGAATTCAAATTACATTTAAATTTAAATATTCCTTGGCTTCTTGGCTTCTTCCTTGAATTTGAAATTTAAATCCCTTTTTTTCATGGCTTGGGTGACTTCATGAAAAAATGTGTGATATAATGGAGATGGGGCGCTAATTTTCTTCTCATTTGGTGCAAATCTGATTTTTTAATCCTTCTTGATCGGCAACATGAGATAAGAAGGCCATTGAATGCTTGAATTAAAATCCTTTCTTGAATTTGAATTAGGATGAAGATATCTCCCCCTTTAATTTTGGGATGAACCTCCATTTATCTTGAACACTTCCTCCCATTTAAATTTTGAATGAATCATGGGTGGCCGTCATCTGGAGTGGGTGACAAGAGAGAATGAATGGGGGCCAGATAAGAAGCAAAGTCCTTCTGCTTTACTCCTCCCAATTAGCGCCTTCTTGAAATCTCAAATGGTTGATGAAAATATATGGGATGGGGCATTCCTCATGGATAAGGATGACATTCAAATTGTCTTCTTGTCTTGATGTCTAGATGTCCGAATGTGTTGATGTCTGGATGTTCGGATGTCTTGATGTCTAGATGTCCGAATATCTGGATGTCCGGATGTCTGGTAAAAAATTTGGACAACCTTCTTTTAACCTAAAATTGATCCTCCAAGATGATGATGACTTAGGTCTTGGGTACTTATGACACCCCTTGACTTATTCAAGGACTAATTACAGGACTCAAATTAGATAATTCACCAAATAAAGCAAATTAATGCTATTTACAAGACTCTTAAACCAATTGATGGACTCAATGGACTCAATTGGTAACTCAACAATCCTAATTGACCAAATTACACTCAATTTGATCAAATTACAACTCAATTTGACCTAATCATAAACTTAAAACAACTAAGACTCGAGTGTTCTTTGTGAAGAACACATGGACTTACTCATTGGTGATCCAAATTGAATTGAAAAATGTTTGCTTTCTCTTCCTGGCTATTGTGTCCCTCACCATTGAGTCCTGTATTTAGTATGAGTCTAGTGAGAATCCAGTTTCTGTACCAGAAGAAAGGATACCCTATTTTGGAGTTCTACCAGGCCTCATCCAGGAGCCAGAGGTCTTCACATCAGCCAATTAGACCTTGTCTGCCATCCTAGTGTCCAAGATTCCTACAAGATGCCCATATGCCCTCCAAATGCTTTTCAGATGCCAGATACCCTCCAGATGCCAGAGAATATTCCAATACCTGGGAACCCATGATTCCAAGGAAGTACCTACACCCCATCCCAAAGAAGATTCAAGGCCCAAGTCCATTAGAACCAAGATGCTATTTTTATTCCGGGAATATTCAATCCAGGGCACCCCAGCTTCCAAGAGGCCAAAAGCCCATGCGCCCCAAGCCCTTGGCCGGCCCATTGCTGCCCCTTGAAGCCCACACACGAACCCTAGGCTTCCTTGAGGTTGACTTGGTCCAAGCTAAGAGGAGAAGTCCAAGTGGAAGGAGGAAATCAAGTTCTTATTTCATTCAACTTGTATACTCCTAGTTCTAGGTTTATTTTGTAATTTTTCTCCCACTTAAATTATGTAAACATATTCTAACTAGGAGAATACTTATAATCTCTTTAGGAGAGGACATGAGACTATAAATACCCCACCCCTCCTCCTCTTGTAAGGAATTCTACTCTTATGAAATTAAATTCTGGTGAAATATTGTCTTGAGTTTTGGTGTTGTTTTTACTTTGCTTTTGTTCCTTTACTTGGCCGACCTCTACCCCAACCTTCATCCACGCCCAAGCACCTTCCATGTCTTCAAGCATCAGCCTTCATCCTTGAGAAGAACCCCAATGCTGCCCCCTACTAAGAGCCTCCTTCTTCTCCAAGCTGCCAGCACTCCTAATCCTAATATTTCCCTTCTATTTTACACTTTGTTTCTTTCATTTGATTATTGATTCAAACCTAACCTTGATGCTTTGTAGGATCTCCAAGGTGTTTCCCCTCTCCAGAGGAGGCTTTCCTTGCCTCCAAGACTGCCCAAATCAGCCATCAAATTCAAGGGAACCGAAGCTTAAACATCCAGGCTCCAATCAGATTATGAGTGATCTCTTCAATTACAGATTCTTCAATCCCTGACTGGTAACATCCTTTCCTTCTCTTGATTTCTATTTTGATTGAAGGTGAGCTATTCTAAGCCGGGAATTTCTAAATTCTCGAGTTCTCACTTTTATTATTTTGCATGAGCATGCCTGCATGATGATTTTTTGCATTGCTATTTATCCTGCTAGTCTTTACTTGAATTCGAGAATCTAGCCTGCAAATTAAAATTAAAAAAAATATAAAAAATACTTTACTATTTTTTTCCTACATATTTAGTAATCTTAGAGTCATCCCACATCACCTAGGCTTGTGGTCCTTGTTGGTCCCAATTAATCCATGTGAAGTAGCTCAAGGGGTCTAAAAGTTGAAATTATATTTTTATATTTAAAACTTCTCTTAGTTTGTTTACCCATTTTGCAAGCAATGCAAACATGTTCGAAATAAACTTTAAATTTAGCTAAACCTCTAACAAGATTCTTGGAAATTAATTTGGCAATAGTATGCATGCTAGCATGACCTAATCATCTATGCCAAAGTAAACAAGACTCTTTGGTCTTAGCATTCATTGCTACTATACTGGAACTACTATATATGGCTAGATCATTCCGATCTACCACATAAATATTTTCAAGTCTATGTCCAATGAATTTGTTGCTAGAATCAAGTGAGTTAGTTACTATATACATAGATGATTCAAAGACAACCTTGAAGCCTTTATCACGCAATTGACTAATACTTAACAAATTATGCTTCAATTTGTCTACTAGAAATACATTTTTAATAAAATTAGCGGGGATTATTTTGATCTTACCAATTCTGATTATTTTTCCCTTGCCATTATCTCCAAAAGTTACCAAACCTCCTTCTTTCATCTCTAGGGTGATGAATTGATCCTTGTCACCCGTCATATGTCTTGAACAGCCGCTGTCCAGATACCATCTTTTCTTTATTTTTTGGACTGCAAGACATTCCTGCAAAATAATCAAGAAGTTCTTTTAGGTACCCAAACTACCTTGGGTCCTTGCAGGTTAGCAGAGGTGGTTCTTTTGGAAACCCAAATCTTTCTAATTCTATTATTTGCATTTCCATTTTTCTTTAACAAATTGCATTGGAAAAATTTGTGTCCAACCCCATGACTTGCATAACAAATAATTCTAGTATTTTGAAAATATGTAAACTTTGAAGTTTTTGATGTAGAAGCATGTAATGCAGATGAAGAACCATTTGACTTAAAAGACTTTTGATTTGAAATCTTAGGTATGTACTTTGAAGCTCTTGAAATAGATGTGGAAGCATTTGATACAAAAGCTTTTTGAGGTATAGAAATTGGTGCATATTCTTTTGAAGATATAAATTTAGTAAATGAAATTCTATTTGTATTTGAAGAGTTATAACCGATTCCAGCCTTGTTACTTGAATTCCTTTGCTCTTTTAAAATCAACTCAAGCTTATTTGAACTTAAAGTAAGCTTTTCAACCAAAGGCTTGAGTTTTTCCATCTCCTTTTTCAAATAAGCATTTTCATCATTTAAAGCTTTGTTTTTATCAAGATATACCTTTTTCTCATCTTCCAAAGCTTTATTATTTTCAGAAAAGATAATTAATTTTTTTTCTATAACTTATTCATTTCTGAAATCTCTTCCTTTTCTTTTAATAAAGAATCATTGATATTCTTTTTTTTTTCTTTCTTTTTTGATAGAAAAAAGGGAGTGGGGAGGTAAAGTGCCAGAGTGGAGCCCAACTCTGGTACTAGGTCCCCAACTCGCCTAGGCCATTTCGATTCGGGCCGCAATTTGTCCACGTACCCTCCCCACCCGAAGGTGAGTACATCAGCCCAGCACCACTAAAGTGCCAGAGTGGAGCGCTCCTCCTCGTGCCTAGTCACGTGCCCCAGGGAAAATCCCCAGATTTAATTGAGTAACCCACGAGCTCAAGCCTCGAACCTAGGATCGGGGGGACGAGGAGTAAAGCACCCACCAACTACGCTACCACCTTAGTGGTAATCATTGATATTCTTTAATGTTATAATTATTATTCTAGCATTTTTAAATTCTAAAAGCAAATCATGGAATGCAGAATTTAGTTCATCAAAAGTAAATTCAACTTGAGGTTCAGGGGACATTACCTCATCTTCGAGACCTATAAGGCATAGATTGGTAGTTTTTATGATCTCTTCCTCTTCTGTTAAAGTTGACTCCTCGCTGTTGATGTGGGATAGGATTCTAATCTGATGCATGATGACATGAAAGAGAGGAACATAAAGAAAAATCATATTAAGGAAGCAATGGTTTCGAATGTTATTTAGGTTTCATTTCCGAAAATATCTAAGACTAGTTTAGGGTTTCATGCAATAGTTAGAATTCCTACCCACATGCTGGACTATCAAAAACAAAAAAAATCAGGATCCTAGGTCTAAGAAGGCCTACTAGGTGTATGTACAGTCTTCAACAAAATAGAAAAAGTGAGGTGGGATGGGGTCTACATACCTAGCAATGATTTCCTTGATATTATAGAAGAGATCTCTCAACTCAGATCGGTGCCTGGATGATCCGGTCATTGTCCCATAAATCTGATAGCTTTTTATCGGCTATGTTCAAAGGCATGGAAGATGTCATCCAAGGGGCGTGGCAATGGAGAGATCCTGCAAATGTCAGGGGTTAGCTAGAAAGTAAATAAGAAATCAAAAGTATGGAATTAGGATTTTGAAAGAAGGAAGAATCGGGGTTTGCTGAAGCTGGTGGCCTGGGGTGGAAGAAGGCTTCTTGCTGGGGATGGCATAGGGCTTCCTTCCTTGGAGCGTGTTAGGGCTTGGATGAAGATGGCTTTGGGTGGCTAGGGCTTGGAGAAATTAGGTCATACAAGTAACACTCACACACAACAAGAGAACACACAAGAACACAATCTTAACAAAATCTCAATAGAGTTTTGATTCATGAATAAGAGTTGATTACAAGAGGGGGAGGGGGTAGGTATTTATAGGCTCACCCAGGTCCTCTCCTAATTCGAATAGGATTACAAAGTTTTGTGGGAGAGGGATTACAAAATTGCTTAGAACTAGGAGTATATAATTTGAATAAAACTAGAATATAATCTCCTTGTTTGAATGGGACTCCTCTCTTTCTTTGACTTGGTCAAGGGGCTTTCTTTGGGCTTGGATGCCAAGTGGCTTTGGGTGTGGACTTTGGGTAGCAAGGGGAGGCCTCCAATGGGCTTGGGTACATGAGCTTGGTGCAAGACTTGGGTGGCCTCCATTGTTTGGCTTATGGGCTTGGTACATGTCCCCTGGTGGGTTGGAAACTCCTGGGCACCCATTTGAAGTTGGACTAGAATATACCTAGGGCGCCATGGGCTTCACTTGAAGTTGGATTTCTGGGCTAGGGTGCCTGGAAGAGGAATATTCTGGGGTGGCCCGGAATCTTCATGTATGAAGGCTTTATGGGCTTCTGCTTTGACTCATGCTTTGGTGCTCCTCCTCTTATATAAACCTGGACTTGTACCAGCCTAACACAAACTTACAGGACTCAATTGGACTGGATTGAGGTTGAGATAACTCAACTTATTATGGGACTCATTCAACTCAATTAAGCTAACTTCATTTCAAAACTCTCAACTGGACTACTTTATTGCAAAACTTGATTACAAAACTTGACACATCATTAAGGGTTCAAAATTGACCAACACATGGCTTAGAGAACAAATTGAAGTTTGAAGTCTATGCTTGATCTATGTCCCCATCAATTCTCCCAGGGTGGGAAGAACTTGACCCTGTCGAGTAAGAAGGTCGTTCTGGCTCAGGTACTGCTCTGATGGGTTTGGGTTGAGGCATTATGGATCCTCTCGAGTGTTCCAGAAATTCTTAGATCTCGGTCAACCTTGCCAATGAACCAAGTGACATGGAAGCCTTTAATCCGGGTACTAGTGGCTTGGTCATCCAGGATATGCTCAATCAATCCTCTCACACGGTAATTTGATGGTGGACACTCAGAGTTGGATTCGCTCTCAAAAAAAGGGTTAGGCTCAATCTCACTGGGTATCATTGCTGGCTCCCTATACTCAATTAAGTCTGAGATATTGAAGGTTGAGCTTAATGCCTAATTAGGTAACTCAATACTAGGTCCAACTTTCTTTATCACTTTGATGGATCCAGCTCACAGGTATGTAGCCTAATTGTTACAAGATTTCCCTAGCAAACTCTTAGACTCTTTTTGAGAATTAACCATGTTTTTTTTTTATAAAACATTGCTTACATCAATCTTATGATTAATTCCTCATGCAAATCTCTAATCATGCATTGTAAATGACACATAACAACTCCTATTGATATGCAGACAAAATACCTAATGCAGGCGAATGACTCATGCCAACACTCATTGATATGCAAACTTGACTAACTCTAAACTACAATTGTGGGTGTAACCCTTTGTCAGGATGGTGACATGCAGATGAGAGTGGTGCACGTACTCCTACTAAATGCCATAAAGTATACCAAAAATATGATGCATACCTAATATGCACAATGAATGTATGCAACATGCTTACTTCGACAAAATACAGTCTAGTGGTTAGATAAACATGAAAAGCTTCAAAAAAGGGCAAAAAATAAGAGGTAGATTCAGGGTTAGTTTGGTAGGGTAGAAAGTAAGAAAAGGGGCTGGGGTCTATCGGATAGAATAGGATGTAAGAAGGGGTGTCAGGGATTAATCTTAGACTAATGAGGTTGACCTTATGGGGTTGATGTCTATTTACAAAGTATATCTTATGGAAGGATGGGTCACTAATCTCAGGAAAGAGATCAATTGGAGTCAAAGGAGTGACTTCATCTTGATGGTATTGATTTAAAGAGATCAGCAACTTAATAAATTCTTCTGGTTCTTGGATCTCAGGACTGGGCTCTATAATTAGGCTTTCCTTTAGTGGATCCTCAGGTAAGAGTCTAATAGTAGGGTTGGGTTTCTCATCCTCTAACTGCTCTTCCACTACAGGTTCAGTCTGGGTGTGGTCAAGGTCAACTAACTTTGTGTTAGCTTCTATTTAGGTATCTACCTGGTTAACTAATTCTGGGTTGGTTTCTACTTGGGTATGGTCAGGGTCAACTAATTCTAGGTCATCTATAGGTACCTCTCCTTCTTCTTCCTCATACTCCTCCACTAATCTCACATCAGCTTCATATATCTCCTCTTCTAGGTCATCCTAGTGAACCAATGGGGTGGTAAGAGGGGGTTGACTAAGGAAAAATTGACTGATGACTGGGGTGGTAAGGGTGGGTTGGCTAAGGGGTTTCTGACTAATACTAGGCTTAAATTTTGGGGTATTTATCCAATGGGGTTCAGGTCGACTAAGGAAAATTGGACTGGCACTTGGTTGATACCTAGGGGTACTAATCCTATTAGGCTCATAGGATGTGGGCTCAGATCCATGGATTATGGGTTCCTGGGACACATAGGACTTGGGTACATAGGGTCTGGATTCTGAGGATCTTGGTGCATAGGAGCTAGGGTCATAGGATTTGGAATCAGATCTATAAGTTGGGCATCTCTTGGGTTAAGGGTATGGGGCTCTCGATAGGGTTCTTGGCATTGGGCTTTCCTAGGGTTAGGTTCCTGATAGGGTTCCTGGCATTGGGTTCTTCTAGGGTTGAGCTCCCAGAGTGGGTCATGGTGTGGGGTTCTCCTAGTATTGGGCTCAGCATGGATCCTATGGTTCTTCTCTTGGATTCCTAACCAATCTCCTACCTGGTCAAACCTATTGGTTAACTTGTCAATCCTATGGGTTGCTTGGTTATTCAATTTGGTCATTTGGTCAAATCTATGATTCAATTGGGTCATCTGGGTGGTCAATTGGGTATTGGATTGGTCATGCTTGTGGTTTAATTGGGTGGTTAATTGGGTATTGGATTGGTTTATTTGGGTGATCAATTGCTCTCATTCATGGCCTTAATGAGAGCTTCAAGATTGGATTCCATGGTTAAGCTGGGTTGGGGTTTAGACTGGTTATAATGGGTTCCTGACCTGGTGGTCATGCAATCAATCAAACAAGGTGTATGATGCAGTCAGGCACATAAGATGAAAATGGACTACAGTTTGCTAGACCTAGAGCCAAAATTGAATGGGTCTACTCAACTTACACTTAACTCAGCAGCTAATCCTTCCACTGACCAGGTAAGAGGTAGGGTGGTGGGAGGCTCTCCCTGCCTATGACAAGGTCCTAATTAAAAACCACCAGTCCACTTAGGGCATTTGCCTTTGGACCTCTAGCCTTAGACACTGATTTTCAGTAATAGCTGGGAAATTAAGTGCACTAGTTTACCCACACAATTCGAACCCGACATGTTGGTGTCCCTAAGCTCACTAGAAAAATTAGGTTGCTAATTGATTTTAGTTAAGGCTTGGGTTCTGATGCTGGGTGGTTGTTTTGGGCCTAGGATAGGTGATGAAATCCTGCCCTGATTTGAGATGGGAAATTGCCCTTAAGATTAATTGAATGAGATGATAACAATCGATGAGCTCTAATGCAACTAATAACAATTAGAAAATAAAAAAAATATTTTTTATCTTTTATAAGGTGGCAAATTAAATTTAAGATAATTAAATTATCAAACAAAATTTGGGCTTGGGTGAGGTGGAGTTTGGAAGTTGACTAGGTTAGGTTAAGTCAAGTATGCAGAAATTACAGAAACTAAAATTATGGTTTTCTTTGATGTAGAAGTTAGCATGGATTTCAATGTAGAAGAATTTTAAAAAATTTTACATAATTGAGAATGATGTGTGAGGATGATTCCTACGAAATTTCATGCAAAACAGAAATGGTATGATGATGCAAAACCTAGGATTTCTAACTGGGTGCAGGAAAAATGTAATTCTGGTTAGGGTTTCTAAGGTGCCGATTTTTTTTATAATTTTTCATTCTGTAAAATCTGAGAAAAAAATAAGTAAAATAAAGGACTCAACAAAGATGATGTGATGAAAATTTCAAAGAAAACAAAATACCTAATATGGTGAATCAGACCTAAACTCAAACTCTTAGTGCAGATGATAGGATGCAGATTTTGTTAGGGATTTGATTCTTGCTTTTTTTCTGTTTATTTTTGGATCATAAAAATTCAAAAAAAATAATAACAAAATATAGAACAAAATAGAGTATATTCACCATAAAAATCAGAAAAAGAATTGGAACATTTGATAGGAGAAATAGTCCTATGTTTTGTGGGGTTATGCAAAATTCAGGATGCAGAAAACCTAACTATGATACATGAACATTCCATAACTGTGCTCTGATACCAAACTAATGCGAGATGGGATTCTAATCTGATGCATGATGACATGAAAGAGAGGAACATAAAGAAAAATCAGATTAAGGAAGCAATGGTTTCTAATGTTATTTAGGTTTCGTTCTCGAAAATAGCTAAGACTAGGTTAGGGTTTCATGCAACAGTTAGAATTCCTACCCACATGCTAGAACTATCAAAAACAAAGAAAATTCAGGATCCTAGGTCTAAGAAGGCCTACTAGGTGCATTTTCAGTCTTCAATAAAATAGAAAAAATGAGGTGGGATGGGGTCTACATAACTAGCAATGATTGCTTTGATGTCGTAGAAGAGATCTCTCAACTCGGATCGACGCCTGGATGATCCGGTCATTATCCCGCGAATCTACTAGTTTTTTATCAGCTATGTTCAGAGGCAAGGAAGACATCATCCAAGGGGCGTGGCACTAGAGAGATCCTGAAAACATCAGGGGTTAGCTAGAAAGCAAATAAGAAACCAGAAGTATGGAATTATGATTTTGAAAGAAGGAAGAATCGGGGTTTGCTGAAGCTGGTGGCCTGGGGTGGAAGAAGGCTTCTTGCTAGGGATGGCTTAGGGATTCCTTCCTTGGGGCTTGTTAGGGCTTGGATGAAGATGTCTTTGGGTGGCTAGGGCTTGGAGAAATTACGGCACACAAGTAACACTCACACACCTCAACAAGAGAACACACAAGAACATGAGCTTAACAAAATTTCAACAAAGTTTTGATTCATGAATATAAGTTAATTACAAGAGGGGGAGGGGATGGGTATTTATAGGATCACCCAGGTCCTCTCCTAATTAGAATAGGATTACAAAGTTGGGTGGGAGAGGGATTACAAAATTGCTTAGAACTATGAGTATATAATTTGAATAAAAATAGAATATAATCTCCTTGTTTGAATGGGACTCCTCTCCTCCTTTGACTTGGTCAGGGGCTTTCTTTGGGCTTGGACGCCAAGTGGCTTTGTGATATAGGATGATCCTAGGACTACCATGATTGCAAGAAAATAGAAACTAATTTTTTTAGTAATTTTTTCAGAATTTTAATTTGCATGCTAAGACCCAAAATCAAGTAAAGATGAGCAGGGAAACTAGTAATGAAAAGAAATATTATACCCACAAAAAACTTGTTCAAAATAATAAAAGAAAGGATCTCGGAGATTGAAAAACCAATGGTTAGGATAATGTACCTTCAACAAATCAGAAGTTAGGAGGGGAAAGGATTTTACCAAGCATCGATTTGAAAATCTTATCGAAGCCGGGGTCACACAGCACTCTGGATTGTCGCCTGGAAGACAAGCCTTCAGTTCCTCGGTTCAGGCAGCTATCTGGGATCAATCCTGGAGGCAAAGAGGGCCTCCTCCTTGGAGGAGAATGCCTTGGGGACCTTGCAAGCACCAGAGGTTAGCAAGAGAACAAATAAGAAATCAAAAAAGAAGAACTAAGGTTTGTGAAAAGAGGAATCAGGGTTTCTATTGCTGGCGGCTGGAGGTGGAAGAAGACTCAGGTTGAAGAACGGCTATGGCTCTCTTCCTTGGGATGGATTAGGGTTTGAATACTGATTCTTTGGTCGGTCAAGGCTTGGAAGAGCTAGGGCACACTTAGTAGCACCCACACATCTCAATCACAAGAACACAATTTAACACAATTGAACTAAATTTCAACAGGGTTTCATTCATGAAAGGAGTTACCTACAAGAGGAGAAGGGGTGGGGTATTTATAGAGTTTTCCCATGTCCTCTCCTTATTAGGATAGAATTACAAAGTAAAGTGGGAAAGGGATTACAAAGGGGTTTAGAATTAGGAGTATATACTTTGAATGAAATTAAAACTTGTTCTCCTTGTTCTAATTGGATTTTTCTCCTCATTTGACTTGGTCAAAGAGCTTTCTTTGGGCTCGGATGCCAAGATGGCTTGGGCTTGGACTTTAGGGCAGCAAGTGGCATCCTCCATTGGGCTTGGGTGCATGGGCCTCCATGTGGGCTTGAAACCTTGGGCTGGGGTGCCTAGAATATTCCCTCGGTATCTTGGTTCTTGAAATCTTCATATGGGCTTGGAAAAAAGCCTGGAATGCCTCCTCTTACTGGACTTCTGGGCTTGAGATGTTCTTGGGCTAGGCTGCCTGGCACATACCTGGAATCATGGGGCGCCCTTGGTATTGGAATATACTATGGCATCTGGAGGGCATCTTGATATCTAGAAGGCATCTGGGGGCCATCTTGGTATTTGGGGCGGCAATCAAGGCCCATTAAGCTATGGTGAAGGCCTCTAGCACTTGGATGAGGACTGGTAGAATTCTAAAATAGGATATCCTCTTCTCTTGTAAAAAATTGGACTAGTATTAGACTAATACAAATGTATAGGACTTAATGGGAGTCTACTAAATTAGACTAAGATTGAGATAAACCAACTTGGGCATCTTGCCTCAACTTATTACAGGACTCAATCTTACTTGATTACAAAATTTGATACATAGGCAATGGCTCAAAACCCTAATCAGTAAACAAGATAGGGCCTAGTATTTTATGTTGGATCCTAGTGCCCCCACCACTTTGGGTGTGGACTTTGGACAGCAAGGGGCGGCCTCCAATGGGCTTGGGTGCATTGGCTTGGTGCAAGACTTAGGTAGCCTCCATGGTTTGGCACATGGTCTTGGTACATGTCCCCTGGTTGGTTGGAAACTTCTGGGCACCCATTTGAAGTTGGACTAGAATATACCTAGGGCGCCATGGGCTTCACTTGAAGTTGGACTTCTGGGCTGGGGCACCTGGAAGATGAATATTCTGTGGTGGCCCTGGAATCTTCATGTATGAAGGCTTTATGGGCTTCTGCTTTGGTGTTCCTCTTCTTGTATAAACCTGGACTTGTACTAGCCTAACATAAACTTACAAGACTCAATTGGACTGGACTGAGGTTGAGACAACTTAACTTATTACAGGACTCATTCAACTCAGCTGAGCTAACTTCATTACAAAACTCTCAACTGGATTAACTTTATTACAAAACTTGATTACAAAACTTGACACATCATTAAGGGATCAAAATTGACCAACACATGGCTTAAAGAATAAATTGAAGTTTGAAGTCTATGCTTGATCTGATATCCCAATCAGTTGTCGTTCCAAGTCATAACCATCACTTTCTTTTTCTTCTTCTTAGATGTTTTCTTTAACAAAGGACAATTGGAACAGATATGCCCAGGTTTCTTACACTCATAACATGTGGGCATTTGATCCTTTTCTTTTTTTCTTTTCTTGTCCTTACTGTATTCACCTTTCTTGTAAAATTTTCTGAAGTACCTTTCCTTCTTCTTTTCCATAAATCTTATAAATCTTCTCATGACGAAGGCTATAGCTTCATCTTCTAAGTCATCTTTGGAGGAGGAGCAATCATATTCCAATTTTTCATCTTGTTTCTTTAATTCCAATACAACTTTGAAGGCAATGATCTTTTTCTTTTTTTGATCATCTTCATTTCTATGCTACATGCCCAGTTCTTGTGTGATGAGAGAACCCATCAGTTCATCTAGAGGTAGAGTATTTAGATCTTTTGCTTCCTGGATGGCAGTTACTTTGGGGTCCACATGTTTGGAAGTGATCTTAAAATCTTCTGTACATAGTATGCATTAGAATAAACCCTGCCAAGACTTTTCAAGCCATTAAAATATCTGTAAACCATGAAAACATGAAAAAGATAGTTTCATTTTGCTCCATTTTAAAAATTCATAGTTATGTACTATAAGATTAATTTTTGAGATCTTCATTTTGGAAGTTCCTTCATGTGTCACTTCGAGTTTATCCCAAATTTTCTTTGGTAAATTACATGTAGAAATTCGGTTAAATTTGTTTGCATCCAAAGCATAATATAGTAAGTTCATGGCTTTGGCATTCAGCTCACCCATTTTCATGTCATGTTCATCCCAATCCTCTTTAGGATTTAGGACATCCACGCCATCAACTTTCATCATAGGTGTATATGGACCCTTAAGAATGACCTTCCATAATTGAGAATCAATAGCTTGAATGTATATCTTCATTCTAGCTTTCTAGTAAGAATAATTTATGCCAGTGAACGGTGGAGGTCTATTGGTGGATTGGCCTTCGACCAAGGAGGTACTCATGGGATGAGCCATTAATCTTTACTCTAATTGAAATTCAGAGACTCTGCTCTGATACTAGTTATTGCCCAGGTGGCTTTCCCAAGTGGGGGTTGAATTGAAAATCTAAAAAATTTAAACAGATATGTGCTCTTTTGAACTTCTTTAGTGTGGTAGGTGATGTGATTCAGATATTTAAAGTAGAAGTAGAGAAGAAAAAGCACAACCACAAACACAGTAATTTTTATAGTGATTCGGAGCAACCTCACTCCTACATCTACTACCCAAGATACCACTTGGGATTTTTACTATATTCACAACTGGAATACAGTCGGATTGTTTTACTGGGCTCACAATCCAAAACCCAACTTGGTTTTTCAATTGGGCTCACCAAAAACCAAAAACTTGGTTTTCAACAGGATCACCAAGAAGCTAAACTTTAGTTTTGACCGGGCTTACCAAAAACCCTTACACTGTTAGTTTTAAAACGGGATCACTAACAACCCACACTTGGTTTTTAATCAGGCTCAACAAGAACCTAACAACTCATAAAAGAGTTAAGAAAAAGTAAGCAACTAATGACAAACCCAAGTTGTTTGATGGTTGCAATTGTAGCTCAAGAGAAGCCTTCTTAATTGCACTTTAATGCACTTCAATGGCTTATTCTTCTTCCTCAATAAGTGCCTCAAGCTTTAGATTGGAGTTGGTGAAGACTTGAAGTCTGACATGAATGTTCTTCTTTTGTGCTCTCTTGCTCACAAGCTCATTTAATGTTCAATTATGCATTATCTTCTTCAAAGGATATCCAAATCCCTCATTTATAGAGTCTTGTACTCTTCTTGGGTGGATATAGTCATTGTAGACCATTGGAATTTGATATTGGACCATTGGAGCACTTTTTAAATTCAAAAATGATGTTCTAGATCTAGCTATTACATGCCTGGAATCAACGTCGAGTCGGCTCAGATGCTTTGAGTCAGCTCGGATCCTCAGAGTAGTTGACTCTTCCTCTGGTTGAGTCGGCTCGCCATAGTCGAGTTGGCTCAGATTCTCAAGTCTTCGAAGTTGTACTCTAGAGGAGTTGGCTCGCCTTGGTAGAGTCGACTCTATTGGCTATTCTTTCAGAATGATTTTCTCTGGACACTGAAGGAGTCGGCTCGGATTACTGAAGGGTCGACTTAGATGCCTGACTGAATGGTTGAGTCAGATTGGATTGCCTTCGGGTTGGCTCATCTGTCTGATTCAAGATATGAAGCTTTGGATCAGTCAGCTCGGGTTCCTTGAAGTCGGCTCGGATCACTGCATGCCAGAATCGTTCAACCGTGCCATGAACTAGAGTCAGCTTGAGTGAATTTTCAATAAAATCTTTAACTCTTCTCCAAAAATCATCCAGCAACTCTTAATCACTCGATACTCTTTCCAACTCAACTAACAATAGATTCTAAAGAATTTTAAGCTTGAGAAACACATAGAAGTAACCCATTTTCATGAATACTACAATATTTTTTCTTTGGGCTCTTCTTTACATGACACTTTTACAACACTACACATGACATAAAACAAGGTTGTAGGTGTTGCAATTGAGCATTAAAATCATCCTACAAAATGTTGTAATGCTCTTGAAAAGTTGTTAGTAAGATAAATGCATGCTCCAATATTTTGTTATCATCAAAATCACTCAAGGGATCAACAACATGTATGAAATCAAACATGCAAATTATGCAACACATGGAACCATTCTATTAATCACATACAAGGGTGCCGAAGAACATATATTCATACCCATGGGATAGGAGTACAAACCTTTTTTACGAGGTGACGATCATCAATAAGGAAAGCAATCTAAAAGGAACACCAGCTTTGCGAGCAACACAGACATCTTGCCTCTACAGGTGGTTCACACTGGGGTAAGGGGATTCTCCTCCTTCCTTTGAGGTGCTAGCCTCTTTGAAAATGATGTGGTTGTGGCGGACTCCTTCTTCAACACCTTGAAGATCCAGTCATCGAATTGAAATGAGACAAAATACCTAAGAACCCTTCACGGAACACTCTATCCCAAACCTTCGACAGAAGGTAAGTACACAGGAATCCCAAAACCCAAACCTTACACTATCTTCCCAAGAATGAGATCTGATCTCATAATCTCTCAAAGGCTAAGGATGAGTTTTAACCAACAAAAGTGGCAGAATCTTGACCTTGAAGAAGGATGACCAATTCTTCTTCGGTTTACTTCAGCTCACCCAAAAATAGGCCTTAAAACCAAGCCATGAAGGGAAGGTTAAGAGAGATTAATGGTGAGTTTTTTTTAAAGTCTCTTAGGATTCTTGCAGGTTACAAGACCCTTGGAATTCAGTAACTTCCATGATTAAAACTTTATAATGCGAAGCATTAATTCCCATAACCATTACAGGAATCAATGAAGTGTTTTTGAATTTTAGAAAAGTCTGTCAGACGAGTCGACTTGCCTTGAGTCAACTCGAGTGGCAATTTGACAACTCCTTATCAAACAAGGCTGGAATGATTCCCAATCGTTCCCAAGCTAACAAATCAAGAAGAAAGTCCATGGTATGTGATCCCATAGGTTCAAACACTAAACAGGTAGCACAGGAACATTTTCAGTATCAGCCAAAGTCACCATCTAGCAATGACACCCGGTGTCCGGATAGGTCGAAGGTTGTAGAGCAACAAGAACTGTGAAGGAGATATCAGAGGCCCCAGACTTTGACAAAGGCATTTCAACCCTCTGTGGTTGTCAAATAAGAGTTTAGGATGTGAGTCCAAGGTTTGTTCAATTAGTAATTAGGGTTTAATCAATTTAAGTGAGTTCATTTGATTTTTGTGAGTAAGTCCATTGGAGTCCTGTCCACACTTGAGTCTTGTATTTAGAACACCAAGTCATTCAATCAGGTCAAGTTTTGAGTTCTATAAGTTTTGAAGTTTATCAATCAAGTCAACTCATGTTGAGCTAGTCATTTCTTGAGTCCTATAATTTTATAATGAGTCTAGTCAAATTTTACGAGTAGAAGACTTAAGATAATCAAAGATCCAGCTAGCTTAAAGTCATGGAGCCACACTTAAAGCCATGAAAGATCGAGCAAAAGAATTTGAAGGCCTTGGAACCCTGGACTGCAGCTTGGAGCATGCTGGGCCGCCCAAGGCCCATGACGAGCATCAAGATGGGTGCCAGCCCTTATGGTCAACCCCCTTGGTCGACCTCCCTTAGAGTCACCCCTCTTTGGCCGAACAAGAGAAGGAGAGGGAGAGAGAGAGGCTCAGTCAAAAGTGGAGAGCCCTAGTCTATGTCTTTGTATGGGTTTATGACTAATGCAATTTCTCATGAATACCCTTACTTGAGCCCTAAGTTTGTAAGCCTATTTAAAGGCCTCCCCTCATGTAATTTCAGAATATTGATGAATTAAATTTGAGTTTTCTCTCTTTTCTATGTTCCCCTGCTATGTGTGAGATGTGTGTGAGTTCTTCTTGTTCATGCACCCTGCCTCCATCTACAACATCAAAACCCTAGCCATCCCTTCCTTCCAACCCTTGGCCGCCATCATATAAGAGGCTTTCTTTTCCCTTTTTTCAATTATTCAGTCTTCATACTCTTAGTTTTCTAACCCTAGATGGTGATTTGTAGGTCCTTCAATTCCCACGAGTCCGAGGATACCTTCTGATCGGCCGTTGGATCATCGAGCAGAAAGCCACAAATCCGTAGGGTCAGAAGCGTATCCTTCCAGACCGCATCTGGGAGCGTGAACGATCTCTTCATGAAACGATCTTCAGCAAGCACTTCTACCATTGCCAGGCACACCCCCTTGATTCATCAGTAGTGTATTGTAAGAAAGCTAGCCTAACTAGGGTTTATCAACCTTGGCGTTCCTGCTTATCTATTACTTTAGGATTTATTTCTATATGCATGACTTCTAGAAGTTTTACAGAATTTTATACTTTGAATCATGGCTTGAAATTTGGGATATAAAACCTTAACTTCATTTTTAATCACAAAAAAATACTTTGCATGCATATTTAATCCCGCATCATTTGGTATCAGAGCATAGTTTAAGGCAAGTTTCTGCATCCCATCATCTCAGTATATGGTATGTTATTCTTATGATTTCTGAATGTAGAAAGATTCAAAAATCCTAATTTTTTTTTTTTCTATATTCCTTATAATTGAAAGTATTTTTCATAGTTTTCTCATGATTTAATTTAGTCTGTGAACTTTTGTATGCTAGAATACTTCCTGAGAACAATTCTTCTTTATTTTTCAGCTAGATAAATTTTAGTATGTTTAGGGTTCTTCTTGCATAATCTTTCCATATTTTAATTTTTTTGTATATTTTCTACATATTAGGTACTTTTCTACATATTTTGTTTCCTACCAAATATAAAGATAAAAAAAAATTCAAAATCAGAAAATTTTAAAACTACAAAACCCTAATTTTTATTTCATATGTGTGCCATCATCTACATAACTTACCTTAAGGGCACTTTTACTATATCAGATCGGGGGAGGATTTGATCACCTCTCCTTAGCCCAAAACCACAATCCTTGCATCTGAACCCAACCCTAACTAAAATTAATTAGACCTAATTTGCTCTAAAGAGCTAGGGACATCAACAGGTCAGAATCAACCATTGTGGGAAGACTAGTGCACTCAATTCATCTCCTACTACTAGAAGCTAGCATCTAGGCTAGAGGTACAGTGTCAAATGACCTAAGCAGATCAATGGTTCTTTAATTGGATCTTGCATTAAGCAGGGGGGCCTCCCACCATCCCACCCCTTACCTGGCCAGTGGAAGGATTAAGGGTTGAGTTGTGTGTAAGTTGAGTCGACCCATTCTATTAGGGCTCTAGGTCTAAATACCCATAGTCGATTTGTTTGAGTCTTGCATGTGCACTAGATCAGGAGCTTCATATCACCCACCACCTCCACAACCAGCTAAACCAATGGAATCCCACCTTGATGCTGTCCTAAAGACCTTGAGTGACCAGATGGCTCGATTGAACACCCGATTAGACCAAATGGATGACCAGATGACCCAATCAAATGCCTAATTGACTCATAGATTTGATCAAGTAAATGTTTGGCTAGGAACCCTAGAGGAGACACATAGGTCCCATTCCAAACCAAATCTTGAGGTTGAACCTAAGAGAGCCCATCGTCATGACCCAGTTCTAGAGGTTAACCTAAGGAGACCCAATCAGGATTTCATAGACCAGGAAGACAGGGCCTTTAGAAACATTAGACTTGATGCACCCACTTTTGATGGCTGTCTTGACCCAAAGATTTATATAGATTGGGAGGGAGAAGTTGACCAATATTTTGAGTGGTACGATATGTCTGAGGAACGTAAGTTTAGGTTTGCCAAGCCTAAGCTAGTTCGCCAGGCTTGGGATGCTGGACTAACTAGATGCAAGGATGATGTAGGTGATTTTTCTTTGTGATTTTTAGGTTTTTAAAAAGAGGTTAAGGATTTCTGAAGACAAGCAAGAGTAGATCTAGGGTTCTATAATAATAAGAACTTCAAACTAGCAAGTAAGCCCCTAAACAGGATAAGAAGAGGACCTCGGGATTGAAAAACCCCATAGGACTTAGCCTCAGATCAATACCAACTTTGGAGTTAGGGTGGCAAACCTTAAAAGTTCTGAAGTGCCCGATGCCGAGTTCACTCACTCTTGCGGATGTGGCTTGGATGATTGAGCCTTCAACCCCGCAGATGCACCAGCTTTCTGTCCGAAGGTCTCGAAGGAAAGGGAGATCGACTCCGTATTCATGGCACCTGGAGGACCTGCAAGAAATAAAGAGAAATGTTGGGAGTTAGCAAGTGACAATAACAAGAAGAGAAGAAAAGTTGAAGATGGTGGTGAATGGGGGATCTTCTTTCTAGGCACAAAGATGGATCATCCTGATGGACTCCAAACTCGAAGATGGAAGATGGCTTGCACGGAAGAGAAGGTAACTTTAGGCCTCACACCTCTCGACGCCCGAAGGCCAAGGCACTCCCTCACGGAGATCGACGTTCTTAAGTACTCAAAATATTTTGTTTCATTGATCAAGATTAGCCATACAAATGAGCGGTAAGGTCCTTTATATAGGCACCTTAGGACCCTTTTCAAATTCAAAAGAAAAATACATATCTTCTATTGATAAAAAATGCCAAAATTCTGTACTACCTTCTTCTTGGCCGACCAAGGCTTTGCATGAGACTGGGCATGGCTTGATTTTGCACTTGGAGGAAGGATCTTGGCGATCTTGGACATGGAAAGCTGATCACTCATTTTGGGAAGAAGGCATGATGCAAGTATTGTATCTTCCTTCTTTCCTTGGTTGCCCACCCATCTTTGTAGAGAAACATGATATGGGTCTTGGGGCAAGGCCTATGTCTTCAACCTTTCCTTGGTCGTCTATGACTCCTTTAGCAAGTGGCTTGATAGGAGGAGGGAAGGGAGGAAAAGATCAAGTGATGTTGTCTCCTTTGGCACCCAAGAAATCAGACTTGTGCCGCCCACTTGGCAAGGTGAGGTGGCACCACATGGGATGATGAAGTCGTACCCCAGGGCTGAAAATGTCATCTTTCAAGGCTTGGCCCAATAGTAGTTGAGCTGGACTCAAAGACCACACCGGCTTGGGCCCAGACTTGGACTGGAATCAATACAGGACTCATAGACACAACTTGACCAAATTGGTCAATGTACATGACTAAAACAAAAGCAATTAAGACTAAATTCATGACTAAAAAAAATACAATGCTTTAGGCTTGAAGCCTTATTACAAGACCCAAAAAATTGGAACCCTAGTTAGATATCCACAGAAGGTTGACGAGCCACTGTCAGATTCTGGTGCCCACACAATTCTCCCGGGGTGGGAGGAAATCGACCCTGTCGAGTAAGAGTTTGTTTGGCTTTGGTACTTTTTCAAAAGTTCGGGGTCGAGGTGCTGCAAGTCCTCTCGGGTAATCCACGAGTCATCGAACTCCGATCAACCTTGCCATCGGACCAAGTAACATTGATAACCTTTTGAAAGATTTCCAGTGCACCACAGTGAAAAGATAATTTCAAAATGATGAAATTTACACCAAAACCCTTAGCCAGGATCTCCTTATTCAGGATTAAAACATATGAGAAACATGCAAACCTACACTATTAGAATTAGGGCACCAACCTGTTATCGCTAAATCCAATTTTGATGTAGAATCAAAACTTGATGTTGAATGACCCTTTTGAATTCACCAGGCATCCAAATGTCCACCCTCCAATGGTGATCCACAAGAAAATTGATCAAGATGCTTGCTTTTTCTAAAGTTCCTTCACTTGAATTCTTCTCCTAGAACTCAAGAAGACTATGGCTGAAAAACTCCATGGCAAGGACTTCTTACTTCCTTTCTTTCTTCTTCCTCTCCCTTTCTTAAGACCTTGTCCTAAGAATACACTCTTGTCTTGAAGGAGGAGGAGGATTTAAGACACTAATGTCTTAATGTAAAATGAAATAAAAATAGAGTATATCTTCTTTTCTTTTACCGTTCGAGAGATTCTTCCTATCTCTTGTTTTAGACTTGAGTTTCAACAGAGAAGAGAACTCTGTAAAAGGGAAACTCTTGTGTCCTAAACAAGCTAAGGAGGAATCAGTCTCCTGGAAAGGAAAAAAAAAAAAAAAAAAAACTTCTGTCGTACATCAGAAAAACACCCGAAGCCTCTGTTCCTTAAATAGACTACAAAAAGATGTCTTTTCAAAAGAACACAACTCTCCGTAAACTATTTCTAATGGCTTTCCATATTTCTCACACCATCTCCTTCCTTCTCACAGCCCTTCAGATTCAAACTCACGGCTCTTCCTAAAAGAAAAGTCATAAAGTTTTAAGAAGAAGGAAGTCGCGATGTTTCGGTCTCCGAAGAGACGTTATATCGCGCAACCGGGAAGAGTTAGCACCTTTTATCTTTCTCAAAATCCCCCAAACTGTTAGATGACCATCTAATGGTCATTAGGAGATGCACTAATAGAGAATAACCAGACAAAATGCAAAAATTGCGGTGAAATAAGAAGACTTCACGTGCTCATGAAGAGTCCATGCGCGCGTGGAGTCTTTCCTCTTATCCACGCGCACAAATTTTTTTTGGGCAGCCTATATGGATGGGCTTGGGTGTTAATTAAGATGTAGTGTTAGCCATGGGTTAGCCCAAAGTCCTATATATTTTAATTAGGGTCTAATTAGGTCCAATTAGAACCCAAATTGATCCAATTCGGAACCCTAATTCAAATCCAATTCGAATAGAAGCTAGGGTTTGCAACACCTAGAGTGTTATCCTGCAAAGATGATTTAATTACAAATTAAACTCTTGATCAATCCTCTTAAGTGTGTGACCCATTGGGTTCCATATCCAGCAGGCAGTAGGTCTGAGTACAAGTTGACCTAACTTGATTAGAACTCTTTCTAATCGATTTAGGTCAAAACGAGCTTACCCGACTTGATCAATTAGGACTCTTCCTAATAAGTGATCTTTAAATTTGATCAACCCACAAGACAAGATTGACGTCTAGCAACGTGTCATGTCTACCCGGAAGATATGGAAATTATGGTGAAATACCAAAACTACCCTTCAGTAGAAAGTTACCGTACAATTAAATCTTTCGATCAGCCTGCACCAAAAATATAATTATGGATATGGATATATGTCAAAGCCAATATTACATTTATTTCTAGCTCAATATTATATTGATGATTCAATTATCTTGATATTAGAAACAATCTCTAATATCTTTACTTTGATCAAAGATTTCCTGAATCATCATCCGATTGATAACTAGCTGGATGCAATCTTCTCTTACTAAGAGTGATCGATTCCTTGTTGACCTACTCATTACCTTCATATACTATTCACCATTCCCAGTATCAATCCTGTGCATGACTCAATGTCATGATTAGGATTGAACCAAAAGATGGGTTCATGTACATAAGGTACTTATGGCAGTCTCAGGTCAAAGGATTACTTGTACCACTCCCACTATGAGAACCTTCTATTGACATGTAGCTAAGACTCCATTAGATATTCTCAAGTTGGATCATATCAGTGAACTCATTCACTAATGAGCACCCACATCCTAGTATTAGTGTCATACACAAGTGACTGTGAGAGCAGTCACCCTTTCCAATATACATGGGATGTGCTAGTCTTACCGGAAAAACCCTGATCCCCTACTCAGGGTTCCTTTGACTAGGAATATTTTAGATTATGGTTTTAAGACTTTAGGTCTCACTGGTATGATCTCATCATAACCCTAAAATCATAGCCCTAATCTATGGGGTTCATCATAATAAAACACAGCGTATGACAAAAAAATAATACCTTTGTTAGAATATTGTCAATTACATTGATTTGGGAGATACAATATTGATTGGCTTGTAGGGCATATCCCTTTCACCTTTGCCCCGGGTGGTGATAGCTTGGTCATCCAGGACACGCTCGATCCGCTCTCCTCTCTCAGGTAAATTTGGAGGTGGACACTCTGGGTCTGGTTCACTTTTAAATAAATAGTCAGGCCCAAAAGGCTCGCTAGGTATGTTTGCTGGTTTCCTAAACTCGACTAAGTCCGAGATATTGAAAGTCGAGCTAATGCCATAATTCGGGGGTAGCTCAAGCACATAGGCATTAGGGCCAACTCTTCTTATCACTTTAAAGGGGCCAGCTCCACGAGCATGAAGTTTCTTAACGGTTCCTGGTGGAAACCATTCAGGCCTACTCCTAATCATTACAGAATCCCCAATTTCAAACTCTTTAGCTCTCTTTCAGGAATCAGTCAAATTATTTTAGAATTTGTACTTAATGCAGAATTCTAGTACGATGGAAAATACAGACTCAACTATGTATTCTTATTGAGAGGAATTTTATTGGACTCTCTAAGGCCTAAACCTAATAGATTATTGACTTTTTAGGTTTGACCTTGGTTTAGTAAGCACATGAGAATTTACCATGGGTTCCTAGCAAATGCTATAAGGTCTTCCAAAAGTAAGTCGCAAATGGGATGGGCTCTAAGGGTTCATGCAACCTTGTGATTTCAATAAATGTAACCTAATGGCTTTAAAAACATGTGTAGACTCAGAAAAGGATAGGAAATAGGAATCAGAGTCTTGGGGAAACTATACGAAGCATGAAATAGACCATGGTTACTCAGGATAACCTTAAGATTTGGATATTGATCTATGGGTGTCATAAGATCAAATTGATGGATGGAGAATTTGGTCATTGTAAGTGCAGATTTTTCAAGAAGGGAAGACTTAGTCAGTTCTAGAAAAAGGTCATCAACTACGGTTAGAGGAATAAACTCTTTACGAGGGAGCTGAATGAGGTCTTGAGTTGAGGCTAAAGGAGTGGGTTCTTCTTGAGGGCATTGACTTATAGGAACCAAGTCCTCACTAATTTGTTGTTGTTCTGATGTTTCAGGTCTAGGCTTAAAAATCTTATCTTCTCCAAGGGTTTCCTCAGTTAAGGTACTAGAGTTGTCTTCCTCATAGTCTTCTGCTTCATATTCATCTACCAAACTCATGTCAGACTTATATACTTCTACTTCAGACTCACAGGTGGGTTCAGGATCTTCTGAGGCTTCCTCATGATTCTGAATTTTCCAATGGGATAGTTCCTCTTGGATGTCCCTATGTAGGCCAGCTCGAAACCTCGATATGATCATAGCCTCAAACTCAACTATGCTACACCTCCTAATTAACCCATTAAATTTCTTAATATACTCAGACACTGGTCTATCACCCTGTCTCGGTTTGTACCATTGGTCTAAAAGTCTTTGCTTATAAAATCTACCTAGGTACTTTTCTCTTAGCTTGCTTCTCATGGTTTTCCAACTACTTATTCTATCTCCTCTTTGATAACATTCATCCTCGATAGCTGCCCAATGCCACTTAGCATATCGGGTTAACCTACGTATGGCCAATCTTAATTTTTCTAACTCCGACATCCTAGTGTACTTGAAATAGTGATCCATGCTCTCCTCCCAATCGATATACACCTCTTGTCTTCCATCAAAAGTGGGTGTATAAGGTTCGGTGCTCCTAATGGGTCCCTCCTCGGAGTCAACCAAGTATGGGTATGGGCTCCTAAGGCTAGACTTAGGGGCAAGATCATGATCATAGGCTCTTTGATCAAGGGAATTGGGCCTGGAGGAGTTGAATTTAGCATGGGCCTTGCGGGCTTCTGCCCGTGCCTCTTCTTGGGCCATCTTTTGGTCCAATTGGGCTAGTTGTTTTCTGAGGGCCCACAAGTGGGCTTCAAGGTTTGATCCCATGACTACACTAGGCTGGATATAGACTAATGGGCTAATGGACTCCTATTCTAGAATAGACATGCAACACACAATGAATGGTGCTATGGGTTTGCTAGACCTAGGAGTTCAATCACAATGAGTCCACGTAAAAGACACATAGCACAATCAACTAGCCTTTTCACTGGCCAGGTAAGACGTGGGAGTGTGGGAGGCCCCCCTTACTTTCACAAGGACCCAATTAAGGAACCACAACACCGCTTAGGTCATCTGATGCTAGACCTCTTGCCTTAGACACCAGCTTCCTGTAACTAATTGAAGTATTGTATGCAACCAGCTTCCCCAAAATGGTCAACCCAACTTGTTAATGTCCCTAATCTATTAGATTGTGACTAGATTTTATATTAGGTTTGGGTTCGAAATACACAGGTGATTATTTTTGGGCTAAGGAAAGGTAATGACTTCCTTCACTTATCTTTTGATATTGGCGCCCTTAAGTTTTTTTTTATGAGAATGATAGCACACACATGATCTAATAGAATGTCACTAAACTTTGTTTTTGGATTTTTAATGTATGATAGCAGAAATAAGATGACGGAAATAAATAGATATGAACCTAAATGCAAAATTAAACTATTAGAGAAATGAAAACATGAAAAGATGCACTTGCTGAAAATCCCAGAATAGATTTTGTTCTCAAGTAGTATTCCAGCATGTAGAAATTCTATAGGCTGCAATAAAGTCTAATAAAATTTCAAATTTACTATCAATTACTGGAATCTTGAAAAACAAAAATCATAAAGTTTGAAGGTTCCTACAAACAGCAACACCTAAAACAACAGGCCATGTACTAAGATAAAAATATGCAGAAAGTTAAAGAAGATGAGGTCTAATGATGTAAAAATTTTCTTTAGGGTTTTAGAAAACCTAATTCCTTGTGTTCCCCTTCAAAGGTCAATGACATCGGCACCGGTACATGCCATAGAAAATCCTCGTGGAATGTGATGTGAGGGTCTTGAAGCCCATCTTTTTCTTATGACCAGACGGTCATGGTGAAGCACCTAATCCAAGCTCTTAAGAAGATGCTAAGTCCTAACCATGCTCTGATACCAGATGATGCAGGAGTAACTAGATGCTAGATGATGCAAATATTTTTCTTTATGATTTTTAGGTTTTCAAAAAGAGGTTAAGGATTCCCGAAGACAACCAAGAGTAGATCTAGGGTTCTATAATAATAAGAATTTCAAACTAGCAATTAAGCCCCTAAATAGGATAAGAAGAGGACCTCGAGATTGAGAAACCCTATAGGACTTAGCTCTCGGATCAATACCAACTTAGGAGTTAGGGTGGCAAACCTTAAAAGTTCTAAAGTGCCCGATGCCGAGTTCACTCGCTCTTGTGGATGCGGCCTGTATGATCGATCCTTCAACCCCGTGGATGCACCGGCTTTTCGTCCGAAGGTCTCGAATGCAAGGGAGATTGACTCCGTATTCGTGGCAACTGGAGGACCTGTGAGCAATCAAGAGAAATGTTGGGAGTTAGCAAGAGACAAGAAATAATAAGGGAAGAAAAGTTGAAGATGGTGGTGAATGGGGGATCTTCTTGCTAGGCGTCGAGATGGATCATCCCGATGGACTCCAAACTCGAAGATGGAGGATGGCTTGCACAGAAGAGAAGGTAACTTGAGGCCTCATACCTCTCGATGCCCGAAGGCCAAGGCGCTCCCTCACGGAGATCGATGTTCTTAAGGAACGAAGGCAATAACTAGAAGAGTAGCACTCAAAATATTTTCTTTCATTCATCAAGATTAGCCATACAAATGAGGGTTAAAGTCCTTTATATAGGAACCTTAGGACCCTTTTCAAATTCAAAAGAAAAATACATGTCTTCTCTTGAAAAAAATTGCCAAAATTCTACACTCCCTTCTTCTTGGCCGACCAAGGCTTTACATGAGAATGGGTGTGGCTTGATTTTGGGCTTGGAGGAAGGATCTTGGCACCCTTGGACTTGGAAAGCTGATCACTCATTTTGGGAAGAAGGCATGATGCAAGGCTTGTGTCTTCCTTCTTTCCTTGGTTGCCCACCCATCTTTGGAGAGAAACATGATATAGGGCTTGGAGCAAGGCTTGTGTCTTTCTTCTTTCCTTAATTGCCCACCCATCTTTGGAGAGAAACATGATATGGGGCTTGGGGCAAGGCCTATCTTCAACCTTTCCTTGGTCGCCCATGACTCCTTTAGCAAGTATCTTGATAGGGGGAGGGAAGGGAGGAAAAGATCAAGTGATGTCTCCTTTGGTGCCCAAGAATCAGACTTGTGCTGCCCACTTGGCAAGGTGAGGTGGTGCCACATGGGATGATGAAGTGGCACCCCAGGGCTGAAAATGTCATCCTTCAAGGCTTGGCCCAATAGTAGTTAAGCTGGACTCAAAGACCACTCCGACTTGGGCCCAGACTCGGACTGGAATCAATACAGGACTCATAGACACAACTTGACCAAATTGGTCAATGTACAAGACTAAAACAAAATTATGGGTCATGGAGGACATTGGCTAGCAAAGTGAGGATGAGCCTCTACAGGACTAATCACCCAACCTGAGCTAGGTGAGGATGAGCCTGAGTTCATAGTTGAGCCTAAGGGAAAAGTTTATGAAGCTGATGAACAATTGATAAATGAGTATGGGGGAGAGGAGGAAGTATCTGAGTCTGAAAACCAGTTAGGAGTGATTAGGTGCATCTTGACCCAAACCCAAATTAAGGAAGACTGGCATAGGACCATCATCCTACAAACCATTGTTAAGATAGGAGGTAAGGTGTTCAAGATCATAATAGATAGTTGGAGTTATGTCAATGCCATCTCTGTCAGTACAGTGAAATCTTTAGGATTGACCCAAGGTTTCTTAGGTAGATTCCACCTCCATCCTAATCAAATCTAGATGCCAAATCCTGATCAAATTATAAACATATGAGGAGAAGATTTGGTGTGATGTCCTTCCCATGGGAGTTAGTAGTATTATCCTAGGTCGACCTTGGCTTTATGATCATGATGCAATCTTGTTTGGTCGAACCAATACCTGTACATTTAGTCACCATGGGGAGAAGTTTGTGATCCACCCGACTCAACCTAAAGACCCTTTTAGGGGAGCTTCTAGTAGCCTTAAGGAGAAGAAAATTGGAGTTAATTTAACTAAGGCAAAGGAATTAGAGAAAGAAACCCCTGAAACCATTGATATTGAAGAGTTGAGTTTAGTAGAAGAGAAGCTAGAGAGTGAACCCCTTGAGGAATCAAATGAAAAGGATCCTGAACCCACTACAAAATTTGAAGAAGTGATTGAGACAGGATCAAACATAATAGAGGGTTCAAGAGAGTTGTCCATAGAGGAGGTCCAGGAATAAGTCCCTAACAAACAACCCCAAGAGGTAGACATTGGTTTAGGAGACTTTCTTTCCAAAGACCTTCCTAATGACCTTCCAACTGGTGTTGAGACTGATAAGTCCATAAACCCAGTTCAACTGTCCACACCTGCACTGAACACCGCATATCATATGCATCAGGATTTTAGCCATAAGAGTAATTTAAGTAATGAAACATCTAACAAACTGGCTAATTTCCAAATATGAGCCAATGGATTCAATGTAGGGAATTTTATCTTGGTTAGGCTTAGGCCTAAAAAGAAGTTTCATGCTCGCAGAGCTGGATCCTTAGAACTGATAAAGAAGGTAGGACCCCATGTGCACGATTTGCCCTTGGAGTTTGGCTTTAGCTCTACCTTTAATATAACGGACTTGATTGAGTCTAGTGAATCGGCAACAATTCCTAGTAAGGCCTTTGAACCTACCCCATCCATTAAGAGTGAGCCTGACCCTGAGTGTCCACCTATAATTTGACTTAAGAGAGGAATACGGATCGAGCATGTCCTGGATGATCAAGCTTCCATGACCCGGGATAGCGATTTTCAATGCCACCTGGTCCAATGGCAAGGTCTACTAGGACCCGATGCTTCATGGGATACTCGAGAGGACTTGCTGTGCCTCCACTCATACCTTCTTGAGAGGCACCTGGTTCAGTGTGACCCTTACTCAATGGGGTCGAGTTCCTCTTACCCCGGGAGAATTGATGGGGACATCAGAGGCCCTAGACTTTGGCAGAGGCATTTCAACTCTCTTTGGTTATCAAATTAGAGTTTAAGATGTAAATCCAAGTTTTGTTCAATTTATAATTACGGTTTAGTTAATTTTAATGAGTTCATTTGAGTTTTGTGAGTATGTCCATTGGAGTCCTGTTCACACTTGAGTCCAGTATTTAGAATGCCATGTTAGTTGAGTCAGGTCAAGTTTTGAGTCCTATAAGTTTTAATGTTTATCAGTCAAGTCAGCTCATGTTGAGCTAGTCATTTTCTGAGTCCTGTAAATTTGATAGTGAGTCCAGTCAAATTTTGCAAGTAGAAGACTCAAGATAATCGAAGATCCATCCAACTTAAAGTCATGGAGCCACACATAAAGACCATGGAAAACCCAGCAAGAGAATTTGAAGGTCTTGAAATCCTGGACCGTAGCATGGAGCATGCTATGCCGCCCAAGGCCCATGAGGAGCATCAAAAGGGGTGCCAACCCTTATGGTCAGCCCCCTTGGTCGACCTCCCTTAGAGTCACCGCTCTTTGGCCGACCAAGAGAAGGAGAAGGAGAGAGAGAGGCTCAGTCAAAAGTGGAGAGCCCTAGTCTATGTCTTTGTATGGGTTTAGGACTAATGTAATTTCTCATGAATACTCTTACTTGAGCCCCAAGTTTGTAAGCCTATTTAAAGGCCTCCCCTCCTCATGTAATTTTAGAATATTAATGAATTAAATTTGAGTTTTCTCTCTTTGCTGTGTGCATGCTGTGTGTGAGCTTTGTGCGAGTTCTTCTTGTTCCTGCACCCTGCCTTCATCTATAACATCAAAGCCCTAGCCATCCCTTCCTTCCAACCCTTGGTCGCCATCATGCAAGAGCTTTTATTTTCCCTTCTTTCAATTATTCAGTCTTCATACTTTTAGTTTTCTAACCCCAGATGGTGATTTGTAGGTCCCTTAGTTCCCACGAGTTCGAGGATACCTTCTAATTAGCTGTCGGATCACCGAGCAGAAAGCCGCAAATCTGTAGGGTTAGAAGCTTGTTCTTCCAGGCCGCATATGGGAGCATGAGCAATCTCTTCATGGAATGATCTTTAGCAGGTGCTTCTACCATTTCAATTTACACTCCCTTGATTCATCAGTAGTGGTATTGTAGGAAAACTAGCCTGACCAGGATTTCTCAACCTTAGCAATCCTGCTTATCTATTACTTTAGGGTTTATTTCTGCATGTATGACTTCCAGAATTTTCATAAAATTCTATACTTTGAATCTTGACTTGAAATTCAGGATCTAAAACCTTAACTTCATGCTTAATCATGAAAGAAAACTTTGCATGCATATTTAGTCCTGCATCAACTTGTTAAACATGGAATACCACTGAACTTATTCCTTTGATCTCCTAATGCTCTGGATGGCTTAGGATTAAACTCCCAACCCTAATTAGTCCATCTTAATATGTCTTAAACAAAGAATCCCTGTAACTCATTACAAGAAATGCCCTGACCAAGGTCTTTCTCAATTGAGGCATATTGAGCATTTAATCCAAACCATTTGAAGAGATCAATCCTATCTTGATCCTACTACCGCTACATAAGTTCTTGACTGTACCCAGCAACCTTCCATCCCTGGATTAGAAATCCGGATAGTCTGTTGACTCCACTAATTAATTTTGATGATAAGAAAAATAGTTAAGTATAAGTTGAGGACTAATAATTTGCTTTTAGTATGTTTTTTTATTGAAAGGGTGTTCACAAAATTTGAAGAAGCCCAATTGTTTTGAAGGAGCCAAGTTTGTAATGAAAAGATTGATCAAAAGAAGACTTGGACACTTAAGAGATGGTTGAATGGATAACTAAGTTAAGTGGAAACCTGTTCAGCTCAAAATCAGTAGTTTCTATGTATTTTTCAGTGATGTATCGACTCAAAGTGTCGACACATGACATGAAGTGTCGACATATGAAGATGAAGTGTCGACTCAAGCCGGTACGCAGCAAAGTTTCAAATGGCATAGATCAAGTATCAACACATGGACCTAATGTGTCGACACAAAATATCGACACATGGATCAACACATCGTCTGAGACTTTCAAGCCACAGAACTTACAGAAGTTGAAGGAATAGTTGAAGTGTCGACACATGCAAGCAAGGTATCGATTCAAGGTGTCGACTCAACTAGGAAGGTGTCGACACATCTGAAATTTCCAGAGAATCTGAATGGAGCTTTTTGAACTATGTGTTGACTCAAGAAGAACATGTGTCGACCTTATGTATTGACTCAACTAAGAAAGTGTCGACACATGGAGTTCTGACAACAGTAATGGCTAGTTTTTTCAAGCACAGAACTTGTCCAAAATGCCCCCAACGGCTAGTTTTTCAAGTGTAACGGCTATATTTCGATTTTGAGTCCTCGGGAGGGTATTTATGTGCTCCAAATCAAATCAAAATAGAAGATATTTGAATACCATTGAAGAGTCTAGAGAGAGAAGAGGAGAGAAGAGCCTTAACTCCTATTCATTCAAGTTTCAACCACTCTCAAGCTAAAGGAAACCTTCAAGCATTCAAAAGTTATCAAGAGCATTGAAGATCATTCAATCTTGGACATCCAGAAGGCTTCATCAAGGGCAAAGCAACTCTACATCAAACTACATCGACATATTCACATTGTTATTGAAAGCTTACATTGGTTCTTTATATCTAAACCTTATTTCTTGTAAGGGTTCTTGGTTAGCTTATTATAAAACCAAGTAAGGTTATTGGTAAGCCTTGAAAACCAATTAGGTTGGTGGTTAGCCCACAAAACCACAAAGGTTCTTGGTTAGCCTAGAAAACCAAGGGAGGTTGTTGGTTAGCCTTGTAAAAATCAATTAGGTTCTTGGTAAGCCCGTAAAACCAAGAGAGGTTGTGACTTGTGAGCCTTGTAAAACAAGTCGAGTTTTGATTAGTGAGCCCGGAAAACTAATCGGCTATAATCATATGATTATAGTGAATTCCCAAGAGGATCTTGGGGAGTGGATGTAGGTGCATTATTAGCACCGAACCACTATAGCTTTTGGTGTTTGTGATTGCTTGATCTCTCTCTCTCTTTTCTCTTTATTTATTGCACTTAATTTCCACTGCACTTATATCTTAGAGCATTGCATTTGATTCATAGTACCTTGATTTATATATTTGTTGAATTGGATTGCTTTCATTGAGCTTGTAATTTGTGATTAGCTTAAATTTTTTAGAGACCCAATTCACCCCCCCCCACTTGGATTGCTTTCTGGGCAACAAGTGGTATCAGAGCCTTGTTCTCAATATATAGGCTTTATCGTCTTGAGTAAAGATCTATGGCAGCCCCAATTTGTACTAGTGTAGTTGAGGGACAAGCCTCAAATAGACCTTCATTTTTTAATGGAACAAATTATACTTATTGAAAAACTAGGATGAGAATTTATATGCATTCTATTGATTACAATTTATGGAAAGTTGTTGATAAGGGTCCTTGGTAGGGACACCAAAGGCACCAGAATAAGATAGAGGCTTTTCAACCCTCTATGAATTGATCAATAATTTATGAGTCCATCTGTAATAAGGGCTTAGCCCATCCGAGTCCATTTTAGTTGTTATTTGAGTCTTTTGAGTTTCAGTTCTATACTAGTCAGCTCATGTTGAGCTAGTTCAGTCCAGTGTTAGTCTACTCATGTCGAGCTAATTTTATTGAGTCCTATTCAACCATATTAAAGACTCAAGACCACATCATACAAGTGAAGACCAAGTCCAATAAGATTGAAGACATGGAAGTATAGCCCAAGTCCAACCCAGCTTGAAGATTTGAAGACCCCAGGAGGAAAATTTAGAAAACCGTGATTCCTTGCAGATGCCCTCCAGATGCCCAGATTCCCTTCCAGATGCCAAAATATATTCATATACCAAGGCATCCATGATTTTAGAGGTCCATCTGCATCCTAGCCCAAAGAAATCAAGCCCAGGCACCAAGCCCAAGCCCCTAAGAAGCAAGATACCAGGGAATATTCCTGCTACCTGGCTACCAGGCCACCCCAGCTTCCAGATGCCCAAACCCATGCGCCCGAGCCACTTTGGGCTGACCCCTTGCTGCTCCTAGAAGCCCAACATGCCCCCCTAGGCATCCTTGGAGTGTTGGCCAAGTCAAGAAAATTTTTAGAGATTTTTCTACCTAATGTTTCCTTATTTTTTAGCTAGGGTTTGAGAGAGAAAAGGATTCTTATGTAAAGACTTATGTGCCCTTACTTGGAGCCCAAGGTTAAGGGTCTATTTAAAGGATCCTAGCCTCTTGTATGAAAGGAGATTTTGATATATGAAATAAACCTTGAGTTTTTCTATTGCTTTGAGTGTTACCCTGCTGTGTGCATAAAAGGGTTTGAGAGTTCTTCTTCCCGGTGTTTGCAACCATCTTCCTGCCGCCAACCATCCTTCCAGCCCCCTCCAGAACTTTCTTCCCTTTGCTATTTTCCTTTGTTTTCTTGATTTCCTTTGAGTTTTCTAACCCCTGACAGGTCGTTTGTAGGTCCCCGAGTTCCTACGAATCCAACGACTCCAGCCAAGCCTCAATCGGACCACCGAGCAAAAAGCCTGGTATCCGTGGGTCTTTGGCTCAATTTTCCAGGCCGCATCCATCGAGGAACGAGAGATCCCTTCGCTACGATCTTCACCGGGCACTTCAGACATTGTCAGGTACACCCCCTCTACCTCCAGTCTTATTATTGTAGGAGAACTTGCCCTAACCGAGGCTTCTCTGCCCCAGCGATCCTTCTTTAGTACTTTTCTAGGTTCTAATCTGCATGCTTGGCTTCAAGAATTCATACAAAAATCTATACAACTAATTTTGATCTAAAATTTGGGAATTAATCACCTAACCCCATATATAAAATATACAAAAAGAATTGCATGCATTTTAGTCCCCCATCATTTGGTATCATAGCTTAGATTAGGGCTTGTTTTCTGTAATTTTTTAGTCCATATATGCTCTATTATTTTAATTATTTCTCTATGATAAAAACTCCAAGAATTCTGAAATTTATTTTTCTAGATTCACAATTATTCACAGTAATTTTAGAAATTGTTTCAGATTTTATTATGGCCTGTAACGTTTTTGCAAGCCAAAATACAGCCTATAAATATTCGGCTCTATTTTTTCAGCAAGACAAGTTTGGAAGTTTTAGGGTTTTGTTTAGCATCTTTTGCATATCTTTTAATTTTAGTATATTTCCAGCATATTAGGCCATAATTTGCAAGTTTTCTTCTATTTAAAAAAATACCAAAAAAAAATTACATATTCTCCAAAAATACCAAAAACATCTAAACCCTAATTTGCATCCTCATCTGCCTACCATCATTGCATAATTTACTTTTAAGGGCACTCTTGCTATATCAGATGGGGGGAGGATTTGATCACCTCTCCTTAGCCCAAAACCATATCCCTTGCATTCGGTCCCAAGCCTTAACCTAAAATTAACTAGACTTAATTTGCCCTAGTGGGCTAGGGACACCAACTGGTCGGGTCCGGGCTACGTGTCAGATCATTGTGTCAAGATAACCTGTGTATGCCTTGTGCTTAGTGTCTAGAACGGTGGTTTAGGGATTCAATCCCGAAGGGCTTGTGTGTGCTGGTCCGCCTACCTGGCCAATCTTTGATTGGTGTCTAGGATTGGCAATCAGGGACCTAACACTCCCCTTACACCTACCTGGCTGAGTACAGGGTTACTATAGGCTAGTTTGCCACCCTAATTGAGCATCTAGTTTGGAATCTAGGTCTAGTTAGCTGTAGTCGGTCTAATCGAGTCTTGCATGAGCACTAGATCAGGGATTTAATATCACCCACCTCTTTCACAAATGTCTGAACCTATGCAAAATTTGCAAGCCCAAATAAAAGCACTCACTGAGCAACTAACCCAATCCATGGCCCAGTTAACTTAGTCTGGTATCCAAACCAACAATAGAATTGATCATCTTGCCAATAGGTTTGACCAGAAGGCTGTGTAGGGACCATACAAAGAACCCATGGGTCACAGTCTGAGCTAGATCTTGAGTCCCCTCAACCTAGGAGGACCCCAAACCCTGATCTATACCATGAGGTCGAACCTAGGAGAGCCCCTTATCCTGACCCGTACTATAATCCTCAACTAAGGAGGACCCCAAACCTTGATCTATACCATGAGGTCGAACCTAGGAGAGCCCCTTATCCTGACCCGTACTACAATCCTCAACCTAGGAGGACCCCAAACCCTGATCCATACCTTGAGGCTGAACACAGGAGAGCCCATCATCATGACCCAATCCCTAAGGTTAGTCCTAGAAGACCCAATCAGGATTTTATAGACCAGGAAGATAGATCCTATTTACCCTCTCCCTATAAGCCTAGTATACCCACAACCTATAGATCTTATGACTCCAAATCCTATGAACCTAGAACCTATGAATCCATAACCTATGAACCTAGATCCTATGACTCTAGATCCCATGATCATAGATCCTATGCACCCACACCCTATGAGCCTAGTAGACCCAACACCCAATATTCTGACCCATATAGGGAGTCCAACCCTAGGAGAACCCAATATTCTGACCCATATAGGGAATCCAACCCTAGGAGAACCCAATATTCTGACCCATATAGGGAGTCCAACCCTAGGAGGACCCAATATCCTGACCCATATAGGGAGCCCAACCTTAGAAGGACCCCATACCATGATCCATCCTAAGAACCTGACCTTAGAGCTGACCCAAAATCCTTTGACCCCAGATCCTATAATCCCATGACCCATAGATCTGCACCCTTGTCCTATGAGCCCAGAGAACCCATAACCCTTAAGTGTCAGCCTATACTAGTGATGCTTCCCCTAGTCAACTTGAACCCCATAGGATTAGTATCCCTAAATATGAACCCAGTAGTGAGCCACTACCCCTTATACAACCTAAACCTACTAGGAGTAGTACCCATAATCAGAGGCCAGAACCTAACCAATTTCATGCTAGCCGACCTTCTCCAACCTTTCCTAAGATTCATAAGGCTTACATTAACGCGGAAGTGTATGAAGCTGATGTGAAACTAGTGGATGAGTATGAGGAAGAAGAGGAGACACCTTTAGATGACCTAGAATTAGCTGACCCAATAGATACCCAGGTAGAAACCAACCCAGAGCTAGTTGGCCTTGACCACATCCAACCTAAAGCTATAGTGGAAGAACAAATAGAGGAAGAGAACCTAGGTACTGCTAGAGTCTTACCTGAGGAAACCATAGAGGAGAGCCAAATTATAGAGTATAGTCCAAAAATACAAGAACCAGAAGAATTTATTAAGGACCTGATCTCTTTGAATCAATACCTTCAAGATGAGCCCCCTCCTATAGTTCCCATTAAGGACCTCTTCCCCGAAATTGGCGACCCATCCTTCCTTTATGCAAACCCTGTAAATATAGCTCAACCTCGTAAGGTTAACCTCATTAGTCTAGGATTAGTCCCTGACATGCCTTCTTTTATTCTACTTTATCCAACTAGCCCGGAACTTTTTTCTCCACCCTACCAGACTAATTCTGAACCCATTTCCTATTTCCTACCCTTTCCTGAGTATTCTCATGTGTCTAGAACTATTAGGTTACATTTTGTTGAGGTTGCTAGGTTGCATGGATCCATAGAGCCCATCCCATTTGCTACCTACTTTTGGCAGACCCTCTGGCACCTATTAGGAGTTACTAGCAAATTTTCTTCTGCATGTCATCCATCAACCACGACTCATGCCCCCATGCCCAAGTGGTAGTTAAGACCTAATAAATCTTTTTAGTCGAGTTTGTTAGGTGTTAGTTTGAGTCCTTTGCATCATCTTGTTAGGAGTCTGCATGTGCCTAGCATGTTCACCACCCGCACTAATGTTAAAACAACTGGCTAATTCCTGAAGAAGGGTCAAAGAATTTGATGTAATGGATTCTATCTTGGTTAGGCTTAGGCCTAAAAGAAGCTTCATGCTTGCAGAGCCGGACCTTTTTAAAGTGATAGAGAAGGTTGGATCAAATGCCTGGGTGTTAGACTTGCCTTTGGATTTGGGCATTAGTTCTTGAAAGATTGTACCCTGAAAGCCAATTAAAATATTGTGATTTTGATCCCAAAATCAATGAATTGACATTTTATAAAGGCATTATTTTCATCATTTGCTGTGTCTTTTTGATTTTATGATGAACCCCATAGATTAGGGCTATGGTTCTAGGGTTATGATGAGATCATACCAGTGAGACCTAAAGCCTTAAAACCCTAATCTAAAATATTCCTGGTCGATGGGACATTGAGTTGGGGATCAATGTTTCCGGCAAGACCAGCACATCCTATATATGTTTTGTAATGAGGGTGACTGATCTCACAGTCACTTGTGTTTGACACTAAAACGAGGATGTGAGTGTTCATTAGAGAATGAGTTCACTGAATTGATCCAGATTGAGAATATCTAATGGAACCTTATCTGTTTGTCAATAGATAATTCTCATAGTGGGAGTAGTGCATGTGGTCCTTTGACCTGAGACTACCATAGTACCTTATATATATGAATCCATACTTTGGTTCGCAATCAATCATGACACTGAGTCATGCACGAGGTGATACTGGTTATGGTGGATTGTATATGGAGGTTGTGAGTAGGTCAACAAGGAATTGATCAGCCCTAGTAAGAGGGAATAGCATCCAGCTAATTTCAAATGATGGATTCAAGAAACCTTTGATCAAAGTATGAACATTAGAGTTATTTTCTAATGGTTAATTAATGAATCATCATTATAAAGATTGAGCTAGGGATGAATATGAAATTGGATTTGACAAGTATCCATATTCATAATCATATTCGGGATGCAAGTTGATCAAAGGACTGAATTGCCCGGTAACTCACCACTGAAGGGTATTTTGGTAATTCCACCAAAATTCCACATCTTCCGGGTAGACATGATACGTTGCTAGATGTCAATCTTGTCTTGTAGGTATATGATTGAGTCATGGTAATTCAAATCAGTTAATTTGAATTAGATTCTAATTGACCGAGTCGAGCTAGTTTGAGTTGACCTAAATCGGCTTAGTTGAGATCTAACCGAATTAAGTCAAATAGAACTCGGACCTACTGCTGGCTAGGTGTGGAACCCAATGGGTCACACACAAAAGAAAATTGATGAAGGATTTAATTTGGAATTAAATCATGTTTGCAGGATAAACACACTAGCATGTGTTGCAGACCAAATTTCTATTCGAATCAGATTCGAATTTGGTTCCGAATTGGACTTAATTGGGTTCTAATTGAACCAGATTAAGGTCCAATTTATTTTTTAGGACATTGGGCTAACCCATGGCTGAACCCAAGTGAATTTAGTTCACTGAGACCCTCTCTCCAAGCCGCCCCCTCCCTTTTCTCACCCGCGCGCGCCAAGAAAGAGAGTCCACGCGCGTGGACTTCTCTTAAAATGCGTGAGAAAGAAAATAAACGTCGGAGAAATATCTGGAAAAGGGCGATTCAGATCCTTGTCTAGCACCCTTGGATCTGGATCTGATGGCCAGAAAAAATTAAGGAAAAGATCCGTCGCTTTTCGGTCGCAAATCCATCTCCAAAAGTCGCGATTCTTCCTGAAGTTTTTCCGAGAGTCCTCCTCGTCGGAAAAACGAAAATTAAATCGGAGAATCATGATTTTTGGTTGAGGGGACGCGTGAGGAATGAGGGATCGTGATCCCTGGGGTTTCAGAGGGTTGCATTGTTTCGAGATGACACCCCTTTGAGATCTATAAATAGGGTTTGGTTCTCGGGGGTTTTCACGTAACATAATTCAGAGATCCAATTCCCTTTCCTCCTCTCCAGAATACTCCTTACCCTTGTTCTTGTTGGGTATTGTTTCCCTTACAGAGGTATCCTCTGTCGAAACTCTGACCCTAAACAAGAATAAGAAGAAGGTCTTGAACGGTAAAGGAAAGAAAAAGGAAAGGATCTGTTCTTCTTCTTTTCCTTCTTGAATTAAGACTTTGCCTGTCTTAATTTTTCTTCCAAATCAATTCAAGAAAAGGGATTCAAGAAAGGGAATTCTTGAAGAAAATTCAAGAAGAGGAAAGAAGGAAGAAAATAAATTTTCAAGAAAGAAAATTTCAGCCTAAAAGTCCAAGAATTGAATTCTTGAAAAAGAATTCAAGAAGAGGAGCCAAGAACTAGAAATTGTTGTCTTCATTTTTTTTCTGTGTGGATCACCATTGGAGGGTGAACATTTGGGCACCTGGTGGAGATTCAGAGTTTGGATTTTGCGATACAGGTTAGTATCTTAATTTGAGATTAAATCTTATATATACATTTTATATGTTTTAATTCTTTTAAGGAGATCTTGGGTTAAAGGTTTGGTGAAGATTTCAAAAGATAAAAATAAAAATTTTGAAATCTATGTTTCCGCCTTGCCATCAAACCCTACAGTGGTATCAGAGCCTCCTTATTAAGATTAAAATATATATGCTGAATTTTAGATGCATATTTATATAAGTAACATGAGATGTAATATATGTTTGTTGTAATGTCACCAATTAGGGTTTTCACTCAAACCCTAATTGTTGTAGATATATGCATAGAGATCTAGTCATCATACTGAAATAAGGTTGCCCTGGCATAATGGTGGATCCATTATGTGGTAAATGGTTGTCCTAGTATGATGACACACTAATCACATATTTGTGTTAATTATGCATATATGTTTGATGTATGCCACTAATTAAGGTTTTCACTTAAACCTTAATTTGCATAGAGATATGTTTAGCCTTCTAGTCATCATACTGAAATAAGGTTTCCCTGGCATAATGGTGGATCCATTATGTGGTAAATGGTTGTCCTAGTATGATGGCACACTATGGCACATATTTGCTAAAATGTGCTTTGTTTTAATAAAGCCCTCTTTAAAAACATATTAAGTTGTAGTGTCATATACCAAAAGCAAAAATAATCAATATGATTAGTTTATCATTCGGTGTCTAGAAAAAGTGGTTTATGATCGGTAAAGAGGACGTGGTTTTTAATTGGTTCCGTTGACTGACCTGGCCAATTCTTATTGGTGTCTAAGGAAAGCAACGGGGGGACTCCCACCACTCTCCCACTTACCTGGCCGGTATGATTAACTTAATTATTGATTGATATGCTCAGTGTAATATTCACTACATATGGCCTTCCTTCATGCCAAGTCATTATTATGTTATGATCCATATTAGGTTTGTTGTGTACACACAAGGCCTTTTTCTTTATGGTGACTAACATAATTTTTGCTTGGTACATTTGATGCTTATGGAATGATTTAATATAATACTTTGTTGTGTACACACAAGGGTATTATAATTAATATCATGACTATATAGTAATGAAGGGTCTAACTTAACTAAAATATTATAGTTTGTTGTGTACACACAAAGCTATTAATATTTTAGAGGCCAAGATAAGTTGAGAATTGTATGAATTACAATTGGAAAGAGTTTTCCTACCTTTGAACTTATATAAGATTTGTTGTGTACACACAAGATCTTTTATGAGGAATTAGGATCTCAACCCCACTAAGAGAACCAATTAGGGTTTTCTCGATCATCACATTGAGGGTTATGATGCTTGATAAAATAGTGGGAGACATAATTAAGTTAAAGTCCTAATTTAATTATGTTTTGTCAACATTGATTGTTTGCTTATGTAATGTTGTTTGTTAATGTAGATTAAATGGCATCTTCACTCTCACTCCGTAGCATTCTTGATGCAAATAAATTGACTAGACCAAACTATGTTGATTGGTTGAGAAACCTGAAGATAGTACTTGAAAGGATTATGCCCTATAAGCCAATATTTGTATCTCCCAGACCATTGTAAATTGACAAGTTAATAAAGGCAATATTTTTTTCATCATTCGCTGTGTCATTATATGATGAACCCCATAGATTAGGGCTATGGTCCTAGGGCTATGATGAGATCATACCAGTGAGATCTAAGGCCTTAAAACCCTAATCTAGAATATTCCTAGTCATAGGAACCCTGAGTTGGGAATCAGGGTTTCCGGTTAGACTGGCACATCCTATGTATGCTGAAAAGGGTGACTGCTCTCACAGTCACTTGTGTGGGACACTAATACAAGGATGTGGGTGCTCATTAGCGAATGAGTTCACTGAATAGATCTAGTTTGAGAACATCTAATGGAGCCTTAGCTGCATGTCAATAGATGTTTCACATAGTGGGAGTTGTACAAGTAGTCCTATGACCTGAGACTGCCATAATACCTTATGTACATGAACCCATGCTTTGGTTCAACCTCAATCATGACACTGGGTCATGCACGAGGTTGATGCTGGGTATGATGAATTGTATATGAAGGTAATGAGTAGGTCAACAAGGAATTGATCACTCCTAGTAGGAGGAGATTGCATCCAGCCAAATTAGGTCAGATGATGATTCAGGAAATCTTTGATCAAAGTACAGATATTAGAAATGATTTCTAATATCGAATTAATTGAATCATTAGTGTATGACTGAGCTGGGAATGAGTATAAGCTAGTTTTGACATGTTTCCATATCCATAGTTATATTCGGGATGCAAGATGATTGAAGGATCGAATTGTACGGGAACTTTCCACTGAAGGGTAGTTTTGGAATTTTACCAGAATTTCCATATCTTCCGGGAAGACATGACACGTTGCTAGACGTCAATCTTGTCTTGTGGGTTGATCAAATTAAATGGTTTAATTGGATCACTAATTAGGAGGAGTCCTAATTGACTAACTCGAGTTAGCTCGATTTGACCTAAATCGATTAGAATGAGTTCTGATCAAATTAGGTCAACTTGCACTCGGACCCACTGCTGGCTAGGTATGGAACCCAATGGGTCACACACTTAGGACAGATAATCAAGGATTTAATTTGGAATTAAATCTCGTTTGCAGATGAACACACTAGCATGTGTTGCAAACCATGGCTTCTACTTGAATCGGATTCGAGTTAGGGTTCCGATTTGGTCTTTTTTAGATCCAAATTCATTCCGGTTTGAATCTAATTGAAGATTCAAGCCATTGGGCTAATAATAGGCTAGCAATTGGGCTAACCTAAGAGGCTAAAACCTCTTTCCACATTGCCTAAGCCCCTTCCCTTCTTTTCCCACGCGCGCGCGCAAGGAGAAGAGTCCACGCGCGCGTGGACTCTCTCCAAGTGGCATTTTTGCGTGAGAAAAGGAAAGGGGTCGGCGTTTTTTGGCTGAAGAGGTGTGGAAGAGAGTTCACCTAGGCGTGGACTCTTCAAAAATGGGATTACCGTGAGAGAAAAGAAAAAAAAACACCAAAGGGGCGCGACTCTTCTCTTCTGTGCGCGCCCTTCTGTGTTTTTCGCGACTCTTTCTTGCATCTTCCCATCCCAAAGGCCGTGAGATTAATTCAAGGGCCGTGAGATAAAGGGAAAGGACATGAGAAGGGAGAGAGGGGGTGTGAGACAGTGATTACAGATGGGTAGGCGCCTCTCTGTCGCCTATTTAAGGAGAAGACTTCACCGTAAAATTATTCTTTTTTTTCTCTACCACAGCGAAGCCTTGCCTCTTTATTTTCTCCCTCTCCAGAAGATTGTTTCCCCCTCGTCTCTTTCCTCTTTGATTCCTTTATAGAGCCTTGGCTCTGTCGAATCTCAGAACAGAAGGAGAGTCAGAGAGAATCTCTCCGACGGTAAAGGAAGAAGGCGCCTCTCCTTTCTTTCTTACATTAAGACAATCTTGTCTTAATTTTCTTCTCCCTCCAAGACAAGCCTTGTCTCATTTTAGGACAAGGGCTTATTCTTAAGACAAGAGTGTCTTAAGGGGCCAAAGTTGCTAGAAGACAAGGAGAAGGGTAAGAGAGAAGGTTTAGTCCTAGTTTGGCTAGAGGAGTCCTAGCCAATAGCCCATATATCAAGTTCTTAGGGTAGAACTTGATTGGAAGGAACCCAATTAAGGAGTCAGTGTCTTGATCATCTGCCCGTGTGGATCACCATCGGAGGGCGGACAAGTGGACGCCTGGTGTGTTCAAGAGGCTGCTCAATTTGGATTTCATTTCTGCATCAGACTGGTTATAGCAATCTGAGGTTAGTATTTAAACAATGTTTAAATTTGGACATGCATGTAGTCATAGTTTTTAATTGCTAATAAGGAGATTTGGGATTAGGGTTCGGACCTGGTTTCATAAATTTTTGAAATCCACGCTTCCGCACTGGTTACCAAACCCAACAGTGGTATCAGAGCCTCCTTATTAGGATTAAAACTTATGCAGTTCAATTCATGATGTAGTATCATGTTAAAGTTTTTATATTGATGCACAATGCATGTCTTTGATTGAACATGAGTTTGATGATTGCCACCAGTTAGGGTTTTCCACTGAAACCCTAATTGTCTTAGAGATATGATTAGCCCTGGAGCCATCATACTGAAATAAGGTTGCCTTGGCATTATGGTGTATCCATTATGTGGTAAATGATTGTCCTAGTATGATGGCACACATTTCACATATTTGCTTAGTTTAAAGAATGTATTAATATATGTGATAGCTTTTAATTGAATGTGCTGGCATTGCATGAATCCCTCTTAAAATTATATTAAGTGGTAGTATAGTTAACCGATAAGCATTATTAGTCATGATGGATAATTAGTCATTTCGGTGTCTAGAAAGGTGGTTCTGGGAAGGTAAAGGGAATCATGGTTTTTAATTGGTTCCGTTGACTGACCTGGCCAATTTTAAATTGGTGTCTAGGAAAGCAACGGGGGGACCCCCACATCTCTTCCACTAGCCTGGACGATCTGATTGATTTAATTCTTGACTAACATGCTTGGTGTTAAAATACTATTATTGGCCTTCCTTCATGATAGGTCATTATTGTGTTACGATCTATACTAGGTTTGTTGTGTACACACAAGACCTAATATGGTGACTAACACAATTTTTGGCCTAATACAATTATTTGTTTATGGCATGATTTAAAGTAATATTTTGTTGTGTACACACAAGGGTATTACTATTAAAGTCATGACTATATGGCTATGAAGGGTCTTACTTAACTAAAATATTATAGTTTGTTGTGTATACACAAGGCTATTAATATTTTAGAGGCCGGGATAAGTTGAGAATTGTACGGGTTACAATTGGAAAGAGTTTTCCTACCTATGAACTTATATAAGATTTATTGTGTACACACAAGGTCTTTTATAAGGGATTGGGATCTCAACCCCACTAAGAAAGACTAATTAGGGTTTTCTCGATCATCGTATAGAGGGTTATGATGCTCGATAAAATAGTGGGAGACATAATTAAATTAAAGTCCTAATTTAATTATGTGTTGTCATTTCATGGTTGTTTGCTTATGTATTGTTCTTTGTTTAAATGTAGATAAATGGCCTCTTCACTCTCACTCCGTAGTATTTTAGATGCCAACAAATTGACTGGGCCTAATTATGTTGATTGGCTGAGAAATTTAAAAATAGTACTCAGTCAAGAAAGAATTTCCTATATTCTTGATACCCCAATTTTGGAACCACCAAGGGAAGATGCCTCGCAAGAGGAGAAGACCACATATAATATGTGGCAAAATGACTCACTTACTGTCAAGTGTGTTATGTTTGCCTCTATGACTAATGAGTTGCAGAGGCAGCATGATAGCATGGATACTAACTCCATACTGCTCAATTTAAAAGAGCTTTATGGAGAACACAGTAGAACTGCTAGATATGAAATATCTAAGCAGTTGTTCCGTGCAAGGATGACAGAATGTACATCAGTACAAGACCATGTATTAAAGGTAATTGATCTAATCACTCGATTAGGTCAATTAGGTTTTGTAATGGATGGAGAGTTGAATCAAGACTTGATCTTGCAATTACTCCCAGAGTCATTTTCACAGTTTGTTCTTAATTACCATATGAACAAACTTAATTCTTCCTTGCCTGAGCTGTTGAAAATGTTGAAGACAGCAGAGAGCCATGTAAAGAAAAATAAGGCTCCAGTTCTTCTTGTGGATAAGAAGAAGACAGGCAAAAGGGGTTCCAGTAAGAGGATGAATCCCAAAGGGGGCATTAAGAAGAAGAAAGGAAAGAAGGCCTCCGGACAGATGACCTGCTTTCATTGTGGCAAGCCGGGTCATTGGAAAAGGAACTGCAAGTGTGAAGCCTGGTGCATCAGAGGCACCAAAAGGTATGAAAGAAGTTCATACTATTTTGTCATTGGATTCTTCCATTTCAAATACTTGGGTGTTGGATACCGCCTGTGGTCATAACATCTGCAAATCATTGCAGGGACTTCATGGGCTTAAAGTATTGAAGGAAGGTAACTTTGAGCTCTACGGTGCTGGAGGGGACCCCATCCAAGCAGAAGCTGTAGGGACTTATATTTTGATGTTACCTTCAGGGAAGATCTTGGAGCTAAGGAATTGTTACTATATGCCAAAAATCATTAGAAATATCATATCTGTACCCTTGTTACTTAAACAAGGATATACTATGAATGTAATGAGCAGTGGCTGCTCAATTTCTTTATCTAATGAAATTATATGTTATGGCATATTCTGCAATGGTCTATTAACTCTTTCCACTAATGACAATATTTTTCATGTTTCTAACAAATGGAAAAGAGATGATGTAAACAATACCTTACTTTGGCATTGTCGACTTGGACATATTAGTGAGACTAGGATTAACAAGTTATACAAAGAAAATTTCTTTGATCCTTATGACTATGAGTCATTAGGAACTTGTGAATCATGTCTCATGGGTAAGATGACCAAGACTCCATTTAGTGGACATGGAGAAAGGACAAAAGAGTTATTGGAACTCATACACACAGATGTATGTGGGCCTATGACAACTCAAGCCTATGGTGGATACTCATACTTCATCACATTTACTGATGATTTTTCAAGGTATGGATTTGTGTATCTAATGAAACATAAGTCCGAGGCTTTTGAAAAATTTTTAGAGTATCAAAGTATGGTAGAGAAACAGACAGGAAAAAGTATAAAGATCCTCCGATCAGATAGAGGAGGTGAGTACTTATCCACTGAGTTTCTTGATCACCTTAAAGATAAGGGGATCATCTCTGAATGGACTCCTCCTTACACATCACAATTAAATGGTGTTGCTGAAAGGAGGAATCGTACTTTATTGGATATGGTACGGTCCATGATGTGCTTCACGGAGTTACCTTTTTCTTTCTGGGGATATGCTTTGGAAACAGCAACTTATATCTTGAATAGAGTACCATCTAAAACTGTCTCTAGCACTCCATATGAATTATGGAGAGGTAAGAAGCCCAATCTTAAGTATATTAAGATATGGGGATGTCCAGCCTATGTAAAAAGAAATTTTGGACATAAACTAGATGCTAGAGCAGACAAATGTCTATTTATGGGATATCCTAGAGATAGTATAGGATATATGTTCTACCACCCTACTGAACAAAAGGTTTTGGTCAGTAGGCATGCCACTTTTATGGAAAAGGAATTCATCCTACAAAAGGGCACTGGTAGAAATATCGAACTTAATGAGATTCAACAACTAGACACTTCTCAGTCAAGTAACAACATAGTTAATATAGAACTTGAACACACTCCTATCCGTAGGTCTGATAGGGTGCGACAGGCACCTGAGAGGTATGGGTTCATAATTGAAAATAATGAAGCCCAAATCATTCAAAATGATGAGCCTCTAACCTATACGGAAGCCGTCATGAGTAGAGACTCAGACAGATGGCTGGAAGCCATGAGATCCGAGATGGACTCCATGTATGTCAACCAAGTATGGTCTTTGGTTGATGCACCAGAGGGTATTAACCCTATTGGGTGTAAATGGGTCTATAAAAGGAAGATTGGGGCAGATGGCCAAGTTGAAACTTATAAAGCCAGATTGGTGGCTAAGGGTTTCAGACAAAAACAGGGAATAGATTATGATGAAACATTTTCCCCTGTTGTCATGCTCAAATCTATTCGGATTATGCTTGCTATAGCAGCATATCATGATTATGAGATCTGGCAAATGGATGTAAAAACTGCATTCCTCAATGGTTTCCTTGAGGAAGAGGTTTATATGTCACATCCAGAAGGTTTTGTCTTGGAGACTAAACCTAATCAGGTATGTAGGCTAAAGAAATCCATTTATGGATTAAAGCAAGCATCCAGGAGTTGGAACATCCGATTTGATAAAACAGTCAAAGAATTTGATTTTTTCAAAAATGAGGATGAACCTTGTGTGTACAAGAAGACTAGTGGGAGTGCCATAGTTTTCTTAGTTCTATATGTTGATGATATACTTCTTATTGGGAATGATATCCCAATGTTACAATCAGTCAAAGTGTGGTTATCGAAACAGTTTTCCATGAAAGACTTGGGAGAAGCGTCCTATATACTGGGTATAAAGATCTATAGAGAAAGATCAAGAAGGATGCTAGGCTTATCCCAGTCTAGGTACATTAACCAGGTGCTAAAGAGATTTAGCATGGAGGAAAGTAAAAGAGGTTACTTACCTATTGGTCATGGCATACGTATTTCTAAGAGGATGTCTCCTAAGACACCTGAAGAAAGAAATAGAATGAGTTCTATACCTTATGCATCGGCTATAGGGTCGATTATGTATGCTATGTTATGTACCAGGCCTGATGTGGCATATGCCTTGGGTGTAGCCAGTAGATTTCAGGCTGATCCAGGAGAGGATCACTGGAAGGCTGTGAAAAATATTCTTAAGTACCTAAGAAGGACTAAGGATATTTTTCTTATATACGGAGGGTCTGATCTTAAACTAGAAGCCTATTCAGACTCTAGTTTTCAATCAGACCCAGATGATAGTAAATCCATTTCAGGGTATGTCTTTACCTTGAATGGTGGAGCAGTAAGTTGGAAGAGCACTAAACAGCAGACTGTAGCTGACTCAACTACCAAGGCAGAGTACATAGCTATCAGTGAAGCCACTAAGGAAGCTGTCTGGATGAAGAAATTCATCACAGAGTTGGAAGTAGTTCCTGAGATTGAGAGCCCGGTGCCACTCTATTGTGATAACACTGGAGCAGTTGCTCAAGCTAAGGAACCGAGAGCCCATCACAAGTCCAAGCACATTCTGAGACGCTTCTATCTTGTCCGAGAGATAATCGAGAGACAAGAAGTCTGCATCAATAGAGTGGATACAAAGAACAACATAGCAGACCCGTTCACTAAGGCTCTACCACAGTGGGAGTTTGATCGCCACCTAGATTGCATGGGGTTAAAGAATAAGAGCGATTGGCTTTAGTGCAAGTGGGAGATTGAAAGGATTATGCTCTATAAGCCAATATTTGTATCTCCCAGACCATTGTAAATTGACAAGTTAATAAAGGCAATATTTTTTTCATCATTCGCTGTGTCATTATATGATGAACCCCATAGATTAGGGCTATGGTCCTAGGGCTATGATGAGATCATACCAGTGAGATCTAAGGCCTTAAAACCCTAATCTAGAATATTCCTAGTCATAGGAACCCTGAGTTGGGGATCAGGGTTTCCGGTTAGACTGGCACATCCTATGTATGCTGAAAAGGGTGACTGCTCTCACAGTCACTTGTGTGGGACACTAATACAAGGATGTGGGTGCTCATTAGCGAATGAGTTCACTGAATAGATCCAGTTTGAGAACATCTAATGGAGCCTTAGCTGCATGTCAATAGATGTTTCACATAGTGGGAGTTGTACAAGTAGTCCTATGACCTGAGACTGCCATAATACCTTATGTACATGAACCCATGCTTTGGTTCAACCTCAATCATGACACTGGGTCATGCACGAGGTTGATGCTGGGTATGATGAATTGTATATGAAGGTAATGAGTAGGTCAACAAGGAATTGATCACTCCTAGTAGGAGGAGATTGCATCCAGCCAAATTAGGTCAGATGATGATTCAGGAAATCTTTGATCAAAGTACAGATATTAGAAATGATTTCTAATATTGAATTAATTGAATCATTAGTGTATGACTGAGCTGGGAATGAGTATAAGTTGGTTTTGACATGTTTCCATATCCATAGTTATATTCGGGATGCAAGATGATTGAAGGATCGAATTGTACGGGAACTTTCCACTGAAGGGTAGTTTTGGAATTTCACCAGAATTTCCATATCTTCCGGGAAGACATGACACGTTGCTAGACGTCAATCTTGTCTTGTGGGTTGATCAAATTAAATGGTTTAATTGGATCACTAATTAGGAGGAGTCCTAATTGACTAACTCGAGTTAGCTCGATTTGACCTAAATCGATTAGAATGAGTTCTGATCAAATTAGGTCAACTTGCACTCGGACCCACTGCTGGCTAGGTATGGAACCCAATGGGTCACACACTTAGGACAGATAATCAAGGATTTAATTTGGAATTAAATCTCGTTTGCAGATGAACACACTAGCATGTGTTGCAAACCATGGCTTCTACTTGAATCGGATTCGAGTTAGGGTTCCGATTTGGTCTTTTTTAGATCCAAATTCATTCCGGTTTGAATCTAATTGAAGATTCAAGCCATTGGGCTAATAATAGGCTAGAAATTGGGCTAACCTAAGAGGCTAAAACCCCTTTCCACATCGCCTAAGCCCCTTCCCTTCTTTTCCCACGCGCGCGCGTAAGGAGAAGAGTCCACGCGCGCGTGGACTCTCTCCAAGTGGCGTTTTTGCGTGAGAAAAAGAAAGGGGTCAGCATTTTTTGGCTGAAGAGGCGTGGAAGAGAGTCCACCTAGGCGTGGACTCTTCAAAAATGGGATTACCATGAGAGAAAAGAAAAAAAAACATCGAAGGGGCGTGACTCTTCTCTTCTGTGCGCGCCCTTCTGTGTTTTTCGCGACTCTTTCTTGCGTCTTCCCATCCCAAAGGCCGTGAGATTAATTCAAGGGCCGTGAGATAAAGGGAAAGGACGTGAGAAGGGAGAGAGGGGGTGTGAGACGGTGATTACAGATGGGTAGGCGCCTCTCTGTCGCCTATTTAAGGAGAAGAATTCACCGTAAAATTATTCTTTTTTTTCTCTACCACAGCGAAGCCTTGCCTCTTTATTTTCTCCCTCTCCAGAAGATTGTTTCCCCCTCCTCTCTTTCCTCTTTGATTCCTTTACAGAGCCTTGGCTCTGTCGAATCTCAGAACAGAAGGAGAGTCAGAGAGAAACTCTCCGACGGTAAAGGAAGAAGGCGCCTCTCCTTTCTTTCTTACATTAAGACAATCTTGTCTTAATTTTCTTCTCCCTCCAAGACAAGCCTTGTCTCATTTTAGGACAAGGGCTTATTCTTAAGACAAGAGTGTCTTAAGGGGCCAAAGTTGCTAGAAGACAAGGAGAAGGGTAAGAGAGAAGGTTTAGTCCCAGTTTGGCTAGAGGAGTCCTAGCCAATAGCCCATATATCAAGTTCTTGGGGTAGAACTTGATTGGAAGGAACCCAATTAAGGAGTCAGTGTCTTGATCATCTTCCCGTGTGGATCACCATCGGAGGGCGGACAAGTGGACGCCTGGTGTGTTCAAGAGGCTGCTCAATTTGGATTTCATTTCTGCATCAGACTGGTTATAGCAATCTGAGGTTAGTATTTAAACAATGTTTAAATTTGGACATGCATGTAGTCATAGTTTTTAATTGCTAATAAGGAGATTTGGGATTAGGGTTCGGACCTGGTTTCATAAATTTTTGAAATCCACGCTTCCGCACTGGTTACCGAACCCAACTGTACTCAGCCAAGAAAGAATTTCTTATATTCTTGATACCCTAACCTTGGAACCATTAGGGGAAGATGCCTCGCAAGAGGATAAGACCACATATAACACGTGGCAAAATGACTCACTTACTGTCAAGTGTATAATGCTTGCCTCTATGACCAATGAGTTACAGAGGCAACATGAAAGCATGGACACAAACTCCATATTGCTCAATTTAAAAGAACTTTATGGAGAACATAGTCAAACTGCAAGATATGAAATATCTAAGCAGTTATTCCGTGCAAGGATGACAGAAGGTACATCCGTACAAGACCATGTATTAAAGGTTATTGACCTAATCACCCGATTGGGTCAATTAGGTTTTGTTATGGATGGGGAGTTGAATCAGGATTTAATCCTGCAGTCACTCCCAGAGTCATTTTCACAGTTTGTTCTTAATTATCATATGAACAAACTTAACACTTCCTTGCCTGAGCTGTTGAATATGTTAAAAACAGCAGAGAGCCATTTAAAGAAAAATAAGGCTCCACTTCTTCTTGTAGATGGTGTAAACAAGAATAAAATAGGCAAAAAGGGTTCCAAGAGGAGGTTAAACCCAAAAGGGGGCATCAAGAAAAAGAAAGGAAAGAAGGCCTCCGGACAAATGACCTGCTTTCATTGTGGCAAGCCGGGTCACTGGAAAAGAAACTGCAAGGTTTACCTTGCAAGTGTGAAGCCTGGTGCTAGTGATGCACCAAAAGGTATGTATGAGATACATGCAATTTTGTCATTAGACTCTTCTAATTCAAACTCTTGGGTATTGGATACTGCTTGTGGTCATCATATCTGCAAATCTTTGCAGGGACTACAGAACATTAGAGTTTTGAAGGAAGGCGACTTCGAGCTCTACGGTGTTGGAGGAGATTCCATCCAAGTAGAAGCTGTAGGGACTTATATGTTGAAGCTGCCTTCTGGGAATATTTTAGAGTTAAAAAATTGTTATTTTATGCCTAGAATCATTAGAAACATCATATCTGTACCCTTGTTACTTAAACAAGGATATATTATGAATGTAATGAGTAGTGGCTGCTCAATCAGTTTTTCTAATGAAATAATATTTAATGGCATATTTTGCAATGGTCTCTTAACTTTATCTTCTGATGACAATATACTACATGTTAGTAATAAACGAAAAAGAGATGAAGTAAACAATACTTTACTTTGGCACTGTCGTCTTGGACATATTAGTGAGCAGAGGATTAACAAGTTATACAAGGAAAAATTCCTTAATCCTTATGACTATGAATCATTAGGAACTTGTGAATCATGTCTCATGGGTAAAATGACCAAGACTCCATTTAGTGGACATAATGAAAGGACAACAGAGTTATTAGGACTCATACACACTGATGTATGTGGACCTATGACAACTCAGGCCAAGGGTGGATACTCATATTTCATCACATTCACTGATGATTTTTCAAGGTACGGATTTGTGTATCTAATGAAATATAAGTCCGAAGCTTTTGAAAAATTTTTAGAGTATCAAAGTATGGTAGAGAAACAAACGGGGAAAAGTATTAAGATCCTTCGATCAGATAGAGGAGGTGAATACTTATCCACCGAGTTTCTTGATCACCTTAAACAAAAGGGAATCATCTCTGAATGGACTCCTCCTTACACACCATAATTAAATGGTGTTGCTGAAAGGAGAAATCGTACTTTATTAGATATGGTACGGTCCATGATGTGCTTCACAGACTTACCTATTTCTTTCTAGGGATATGCCTTGGAAACAGTGGCTAATATTTTGAATAGAGTACCATCCAAATCTGTATCTAGCATTCCATATGAGTTATGGAGGGGAAAGAAACCTAATCTTAAGCACCTTAAGATATGGGGATGTCCAGCTTATGTCAAAAGAAATTTTGGACAAAAGCTTGATGTTAGAGCAAAAAAATGTCTATTTGTTAGATATCCCAAAGATAGTATAGGATATCTATTCTACCACCCTACTGAACAAAAGGTTTTAGTCAGTAGGCATGCCATTTTTATGGAAAAAGAATTCATCCTACAAAAGGACAGTGGGAGAAATATTGAACTTGAAGAAGTTCAACAAGTAGATACATCTCAACAAAATCATAACACAGTTAGTATAGAACCTGAACACACCACTCCTATCCGTAAGTCTGATAGAGTGCGACATGCACCTGAAACGTATGGGTTCATTATTGAAAATAATGAAGCCCGAATCATTGATAATGATGAGCCTCTAACATATACGGATGCTGTCATAAGTAGCGACTCAGACAAATGGCTGGAAGCCATGAGATCCGAAATGGACTCCATATATGTCAACCAAGTCTGGACTTTGGTTGATGCACCAGAGAGTGTTAACCCTATTGGATGCAAATGGGTCTATAAGAAAAAGATTGGGGCAGATGGCCAAGTTGAAACTTATAAAGCCAGATTAGTGGCTAAGGGTTTCAGACAAAAACAGGGAATAGATTATGATGAAACATTTTCTCCTGTTGCCATGTTCAAATCTATTCGGATCATGCTTGCTATAGCAGCATATCATGATTATGAAATCTGGCAGATGGATGTGAAAATTGCATTTCTCAATGGTTTCCTTGAGGAAGAGGTTTATATGTCACAGCCAGAAGGTTTTGTCTTGGAGACTAAACCTAATCAGGTATGTAGGCTAAAGAAATCTATTTATGGATTAAAGCAAGCATCTAGGAGTTGGAACATCCGATTTGATAAGACAGTCAAAGAATTTGACTTTATCAAAAATGAGGATGAACCTTGTGTGTACAAGAAGACTAGTGGGAGTGCTATAGTTTTCTTGGTTCTGTATGTAGATGACATACTCCTCATTGGGAATGATATCCCAATGTTACAATCGGTCAAGGTATGGTTATCTAAACAGTTTTTCATGAAAGACTTGGGAGAAGCATCTTATATACTAGGCATCAAGATCTATAGAGATAGATCTAGGAGGATGCTAGGTTTATCCCAGTCTAGGTACATTGACCAAGTGCTAAAAAGATTTAGCATGGAGGAAAGTAAAAGAGGTTACTTACCTATTGGTCATGGCATACATCTTTCTAAGAAGATGTCTCCTAAGACACCTGAAGAAAGAAATAGAATGAATTCGGTACCTTATGCTTCGGCAGTAGGGTCTATTATGTATGCTATGTTATGTACTAGGCCTAATGTGGCATATGCCTTAGGTATAGCCAGCAGGTTTCAAGCTGATCCAGGAGAGGATCATTGGAAGGCTGTGAAAAATATTCTTTAGTACTTAAGAAGAACTAAGGATATTTTTCTAATATACAGAGGATCTGATCTTAAACTAGAAGCTTATTCAGATTCTAGTTTTCAATCAGATCCAGATGACAGCAAATCTATATCTGGGTATGTTTTTACCCTTAATGGAGGAGCTGTAAGCTGGAAAAGTTCTAAACAGCAAACTATAGCTGACTCAACAACTAAGGCAGAGTACATTGCTGTTAGTGAAGCTGCCAAGGAAGCTGTCTGGATGAAGAAGTTCATATCAGAGTTGGGCGTAGTTCCTGAGATTGAAGGTCCAGTATCACTTTACTGTGATAATACGAGGGCTGTTGCTCAAGCAAAGGAACCAAGAGCTCATCACAAATCAAAGCACATTCTGAGACGCTTCCATCTCGTTCGAGAGATTGTCGAAAGACAAGAAGTCTGCATTAAAAGGGTAGAAACGAAGAACAACATAGCAGACCCATTCACTAAGGCTCTATCACAGCGAGAGTTTGATCGCCACCTTGATTGTATGGGGTTAAGATTTAAAGGCGATTGGCTTTAGTGCAAGTGGGAGATTGAAAGATTGTGCCCTGAAAGCCAATTGAAATATTGTAATTTTGATCCCAAAATCAATGAATTGACATTTTATAAAGGCATTATTTTCATCATTTGCTGTGTCTTTTTGATTTTATGATGAACCCCATAGATTAGGGCTATGGTTCTAGGGTTATGATGAGATCATACCAGTGAGACCTAAAGCCTTAAAACCCTAATCTAAAATATTCCTGGTCGATGGGACATTGAGTTGGGGATCAATGTTTCCGGCAAGACCAGCACATCCTATATATGTTTTGTAATGAGGATGACTGATCTCACAGTCACTTGTGTTTGACACTAAAACGAGGATGTGAGTGTTCATTAGAGAATGAGTTCACTGAATTGATCCAGATTGAGAATATCTAATGGAACCTTATCTGTTTGTCAATAGATAATTCTCATAGTGGGAGTAGTGCATGTGGTCCTTTGACCTGAGACTACCATAGTACCTTATATATATGAATCCATACTTTGGTTCGCAATCAATCATGACACTGAGTCATGCACGAGGTGATACTGGTTATGGTGGATTGTATATGGAGGTTGTGAGTAGGTCAACAAGGAATTGATCAGCCCTAGTAAGAGGGAATAGCATCCAGCTAATTTCAAATGATGGATTCAAGAAACCTTTGATCAAAGTATGAACATTAGAGTTATTTTCTAATGGTTAATTAATGAATCATCATTATAAAGATTGAGCTAGGGATGAATATGAAATTGTATTTGACAAGTATCCATATTCATAATCATATTCGGGATGCAAGTTGATCAAAGGACTGAATTGCCCGGTAACTCACCACTGAAGGGTATTTTGGTAATTCCACAAAAATTCCACATCTTCCGGGTAGACATGATACGTTGCTAGACGTCAATCTTGTCTTGTAGGTATATGATTGAGTCATGGTAATTCAAATCAGTTAATTTGAATTAGATTCTAATTGACCGAGTCGAGCTAGTTTGAGTTGACCTAAATCGGCTTAGTTGAGATCTAACCGAATTAAGTCAAATAGAACTCGGACCTACTGCTGGCTAGGTGTGGAACCCAATGGGTCACACACAAAAGAAAATTGATGAAGGATTTAATTTGGAATTAAATCATGTTTGCAGGATAAACACACTAGCATGTGTTGCAGACCAAATTTCTATTCGAATCAGATTCGAATTTGGTTCCGAATTGGACTTAATTGGGTTCTAATTGAACCAGATTAAGGTCCAATTTATTTTTTAGGACATTGGGCTAACCCATGGCTGAACCCAAGTGAATTTAGTTCACTGAGACCCTCTCTCCAAGCCGCCCCCTCCCTTTTCTCACCCGCGCGCGCCAAGAAAGAGAGTCCACACGCGTGGACTTCTCTTAAAATGCGTGAGAAAGAAAATAAATGTCGGAGAAATATTTGGAAAAGGGGCGATTCAGATCCTTGTCTAGCACCCTTGGATCTGGATCTGATGGCCAGAAAAAATTAAGGAAAAGATCTGTCGCTTTTCGGTCGCAAATCTGTCTCCAAAAGTCGCGATTCTTCCTGAAGTTTTTCCGAGAGTCCTCCTCGTCGGAAAAACGAAAATTAAATCAGAGAATCATGATTTTTGGTTGAGGGGATGCGTGAGGAATGAGGGATCATGATCCCTGGGGTTTCAGAGGGTTGCATTGTTTCGAGATGACACCCCTTTGAGATCTATGAATAGGGTTGGGTTCTCGGGGGTTTTCACGTAACATAATTCAGAGATCCAATTCCCTTTCCTCCTCTCCAGAATACTCCTTCCCCTTGTTCTTGTTGGGTATTGTTTCCCTTACAGAGGTATCCTCTGTCGAAACTCTGACCCTAAACAAGAATAAGAAGAAGGTCTTGAACGGTAAAGGAAAGAAAAAGGAAAGGATCTGTTCTTCTTCTTTTCCTTCTTGAATTAAGACTTTGCCTGTCTTAATTTTTCTTCCAATTCAATTCAAGAAAAGGGATTCAAGAAAGGGAATTCTTGAAGAAAATTCAAGAAGAGGAAAGAAGGAAGAAAATAAATTTTCAAGAAAGAAAATTTCAGCCTAAAAGTCCAAGAATTGAATTCTTGAAAAAGAATTCAAGAAGAGGAGCCAAGAACTAGAAATTGTTGTCTTCATTTTTTTTCTGTGTGGATCACCATTGGAGGGTGAACATTTGGGCACCTGGTGGAGATTCAGAGTTTGGATTTTGTGATACAGGTTAGTATCTTAATTTGAGATTAAATCTTATATATACATTTTATATGTTTTAATTCTTTTAAGGAGATCTTGGGTTAAAGGTTTGGTGAAGATTTCAAAAGATAAAAATAAAAATTTTGAAATCTATGTTTCCGCCTTGCCATCAAACCCTACAGTTCTTCTACCTTCAATATTATAGACCTGGTTGAGTATAGGGAACCGGCAGCGATACCTAGTGAGGCCTTTGGACCTGTTCCTTTTCATTATGAGTGATCCTAACCCAGAGTGTCCACTAACAAATTGGCCTGAGAGAGGAGAACGGATCAAGTATATCCTGGACGATCAAGCCATCACGACCCGGGGCCATGACTGTCAACGCTTCCTGGTCCGATGGCAAGGCCGGACAGAGTCAGACGATTCGTGAATTTCTCGAGAGGACTTGCAGCACCTCAACCCAAACCTCCTCAAGAGATATGTGAGCCAGCTTGATCTTCACTCGACAGGGTCGAGTTCCTCCCACCACGGGAGAATTGGTGGGGACACCAAAGGCACCAGAATAATATAGAGGCTTTTCAACCCTCTATGAATTGATCAATAATTTATGAGTCCATCAATAATAAGGGCTTAGCCCATCTGAGTCCATTTTAGTTGTTATTTAAGTCTTTTGAGTTTCAGTTCTGTACTAGTCAGCTCATGTTGAGCTAGTTCAGTCCAGTGTTAGTCAGCTCATGTCGAGCTAATTTTATTGAGTCCTATTCAACCATATTAAAGACTCAAGACCACATCATACAAGTGAAGACCAAGTCCAACTAGATTGAAGACATAGAAGTATAGCCCAAGTCCAACCCAGCTTGAAGATTTGAAGAACCCAAGAGAAAAATTCAGAAAACCCTGATTCCTTGCAGATACCCTCCAGATGCCCAGATTCCCTTCTAGATGCCAAAATATATTCATATACCAAGGCATCCATGATTTTAGAGGTCCATCTGCATCCTAGCCCAAAGAAATCAAGCCCAGGCGCCAAGCCCAAGCCCCTAAGAAGCAAGATACCAGGGAATATTCCTGCTACCTGGCTACCAGGCCACCGCAGCTTCCAGAGGCCCAAACCCATGCGCCCGAGCCCCTTTGGGCTGGTCCCTTGCTGCTCCTAGAAGCCCAACACACCCCCTAGTGATGTGGGCACTAGAATCAGGAAAAGGCTCCAACCAATTCAGGTCAAGTCCGAGTCCTTGTGGTTGGAGTAGCAAAAGAGAAGTCCTGTAATTTTTCTTTTTTTTTTTTGAGTCCAAATAATCTTGTAGTTAATTTCGAGTCCATGTTGGGTTTGGTTTAATATCTTAGTTAACCTTGTAATTGAGAGTTGGGTCCAGTTAAATCAAGCCCAATCCATGAGTCTATGAAGCATCAAGACAAGAAGAAGCCACCTCATCAAGTGACCCCCACCTTGTGCCACATGTCAAAAGCTCCAATGGATGTCGCCACCTCAACAAGTGGTCCCCACTTTATGCCACATGTCAAGAGCTCCAAAGGACACCGCCATCTCATCAAGTTGTCCCCACCTTGCACCACATGTCAAGCTTTGAAGGAGTTTCAAGCAACAAATGCCACCATATCCTCCAACTCCACACATTTCAAGCAACAAATGCCATCATATCCTCCAACCCCCCTTGTAATCCTCCTAATCCTATGGGTTTTCAAATTTTAAAAATGTTGTAAGGCTTCTATTTAGGCTATGGGATGCCCCATTGAAAATGGTTAATGAATGAAGTTGGTATTTTTTCTTCTATGTATTTTTTTTCCTATGTGTCTATGTGGTAGCTTAGCCTTTCTCTTCCTCCACGCAAACCCTAATCTTTCCATCTTCCATTCCCAACGCCAAAGACTTCCTCTTCTTTCATAACTTCAAACTATCTCCAACATTCAAGGGTGAATCAAGAAGATCATCACAAGGCGACCAACCTACTCCACTTCAAGCATTCCACCATGACGCCAAGATGGATCTCCTTCAATGCCTCTTCCACCCTTCTTTCTTTTCTCTAGTTGATTGCTTGTTAAGTCACTCATCTTAGGGTTTCTTTATTGCAGGGTTCTCCGGGATTCTGGCTTCAAGAGGAAGGTTTACTTGCCAAAGATCCAGAAAACAAGAGGGGCCTTCAGTGGTATTATGTTCATGTCATCCGGGAGACCTCTTCAAGAGTGAATCTATTCTAATTGAAGGGCCAATGTCAGGTAAGTCTAGTGTTGATTAAGTCTGCAATGTTAAATTAGACCTAGCTTGGCTTGCGTGGTTCTCTTCTGGTCCTATTCCTTTCTTATTCTGAGAGTCTTGATCACTAGGTTTATTTTAGATCCTTCGAGCTTCTTCACTAGATCTCTTTGATAGTTTATGTTGAGTTGTTTATATGCAAATAGGGAATTGCTTGGTTAATCATTTGCTAATCTCCATTAGGGTTGCATAGTTTCATTTTACATGCTACACCACCTAGGCATCCTTGGAGTGTTGGCCAAGTCAAGAAAGTTTTTAGGAATTTTTCTACCTAATGTTTCCTTATTTTCTAGCTAGGGTTTGAGAGGGAAAATGATTCTTATGTAAAGACTTATGTGCCCTTACTTGGAGCCCAAGGTTAAGGGTTTATTTAAAGGACCCTAGCCTCTTGTATGAAAGGAGATTTTGATATATGAAATAAACCTTGAGTTCTTCTATTGCTTTGAGTGTTACCCTGCTGTGTGCATAAAGGGGTTTGAGAGTTCTTCTTCCCGGTGTTTGCAACCATCTTCCTACCGCCAACCATCCTTCCAGCCCCCTCCAGAACTTTCTTCCCTTTGCTGTTTTCCTTTGTTTTCTTGATTTCCTTTGAGTTTTCTAACCCCTGACAGGTCGTTTGCAGGTCCCCGAGTTCCTACGAATCCAACGACTCCAGCCAAGCCTTAATCGAACCACCGAGCAGAATGCCGGGTATCCGCGGGTCTTTGGCTCGATTTTCCAGGTCGTATCCGTCGAGGAACGAGAGATCCCTTCGCTATCCCTTCACTGCGATCTTCACCGGGCACTTCAGACGTTGTCAAGTACACCCCCTCTACCTCCAGTCTTATTATTGTAGGAGAACATGCCCTAACCGAGGCTTCTCAGCCCCGGCGATCCTTCTTTAGTACTTTTCTAGGTTCTAATCTGCATGCTTGGCTTCAAAAATTCATACAAAATTCCCTACAACTAATTTTGATATGAAGTTTGGGAATTAATCACCTAACCCCACATATAAAATATACAAAAAGAATTGCATGCATTTTAGTCCCCCATCAGTCCTTATATTACTTCGGTGGTGGTTAATGGTGTTTCCATCCCAAAACTTGAAGAGGATTGGGATGAAAATGATATTAAACAATCCAAGATCAATGTTAAAGGTAATGAATCTCCTTTATTGTGCATTAGATCCTAGTAAATTTAATAGGATATCTACATGCATGTCTGCCAAAGAAATATGGGACACTTGAAGTTATCCATGAGGGTACCGATCAAGTGAAGAACACTAAGGCTAATATGTTAGTGCACACATATGAAATGTTCCGGATGGAACCAAATGAATCTATCAATGATATGTATACACGATTCACAAATATAGTTAATGGTATGAGAAGTCTTAGTAAAGTCATGTCTAATGTTGATCTTGTGAATAAAATTCTTAGGTCACTTCCAACGTTATGGGATCCAATTGTGACCATAATTCAAAAGGCAAATAATGTGGACAAGCTACCTCTTGAGCAGCTAGTAGGATTGCTCATGACTTATGAGCTCAATCCAAAACAAAAATCCATGGACCTTGACAAGAAGAAGAAGGGGATTGCTTTCAAGTCAAATATACAAGAAGAATCCTCAATTGATGAGTCCGAAGATGAAGAAGAAGAAGAAGGTGAACAAGCCCTCCTTGCAGAAAGTTTAGAAGATTTATGAAGAAGAGAAAGTTTCCTTACAAAAAGAAATATCAGTCCAAGGAAAAGGGAAAGAAAAAAGAAAAAGAGAAAGAAAAGGAAAAGGAGAAGAAAGTACATATATGCTTCTGTAGGGTTTGGTGGCAAGGCGGAAACATAGATTTCAAAATTTTTTATCTTTATGAAATCTTCACCAAACCTTTAACCCATGATCTCCTTAAAAGAATTAAAACATATAAGATGTATATATAAGATTTAATCTCAAATTAAAGTACTAACCTGTATCGCTAAAATCCAAACTCTGAATCTCCACTAGGTGCCCAAATGTTCACCCTCCAATGGTGATCCACACAGAAAAAAATGAAGACAACAATTTCTTGTTCTTGGCTCCTCTTCTTGAATTCTTTTTCAAGAATTCAATTCTTGGACTTTTAGGCTGAAATTTTCTTTCTTGAAAATTTCTTTTCTTCCTTCTTTCCTCTTCTTGATTTTTTTTTCAAGAATTCCATTTCTTGAATTCCTTTTCTTGAATTGAATTGGAAGAAAAATTAAGACAGGCAAAGTCTTAATTCAAGAAGGAAAAGAAGAAGAACAGATCCTTTCCTTTTTCTTTCCTTTACCGTTCAAGACCTTCCTCTTATTCTTGTTTAGGGTCAGAGTTTCGATAGAGGATATCTCTGTAAGGGAAACAATACCCAACAAGAACAAGGGGAAGGAGTATTCTGGAGAGGAAGAAAAGGAATCTGATCTCTGAATTATCTTATATGAAAACCTCCAAGAACCCAACCCTATTTATAGATCTCAGAGGGGCGTCTTCTCAAAACAATGTAACCCTCTAAAACCCCAGAAATCATGATCCCTTATTCCGACCTCAACCAAAAATCATGATTCTACGATTTAATTTTCGTTTTTCCGACAAGGAGGACTCTCGGAAAAACTTCAGGAAGAATCGCGACTTTTGGAGATGGATTTGCGACCGAAAAGCGAGATCTTTTCCTTAATTTTTTCTGGCCATCAGATCTAGATCCTAGGGTGTCAGACAAGGATCTAAATCTCCCCTTTTTCAGATTTTTCTCCGATGGTATTTTCTTTCTCACGTGCATGAAGAGGAGTCCACACGCGTGGACTCTTCTTCTTGGCGCACGCGGGTGAGAAAGGGAGAGGGCAGCTTGGAGAGTGGGTCTCAATGAACTTAATTCACTTGGGTTCAGCCATGGGTTAGCCCAATGTCCTAAAATTTAAATTAGACCTTAATCTGGTTCAATTAGAACCCAATTAAGCCCAATTCGGAACCAAATTTGAATCTGTTTCGAATAGAAATTTGGTCTGCAACACATGCTAGTGTGTTTATCCTGCAAACATGATTTAATTCCAAATTAAATCCTTCATCAATTTTCTTTTGTGTGTGACCCATTGGGTTCCACACCTAGCCAGCAGTAGGTCCGAGTGCTATTTGACTTAATTCGGTTAGATCTCAACTAAGCCGATTTAGGTCAACTCAAACTAGCTCGACTCGGTCAATTAGAATCTAATTCTAATTAACTGATTTGAATTACCATAACTCAATTATATACCTACAAGACAAGATTGACGTCTAGCAATGTATCATGTCTACCCGGAAGATGTGGAATTTTGGTGAAATTACCAAAATACCCTTCAGTGGTGAGTTACCGGGCAATTCAGTCCTTTGATCAACTTTCATCCAGAATATGATTTTGAATATGGATACTTGTCAAATCTAATTTCATATTCATCCCTAGCTCAATCTTTATAATGATGATTCATTAATGAACCATTAGAAAATAACTCTAATGTTCATACTTTGATCAAAGATTTCCTGAATCCATCATTTGAAATTAGCTGGATGCAATTCCCTCTTACTAGGGCTGATCAATTCCTTGTTGACCTACTCACAACCTCCATATACAATCCACCATAACCAGTATCACCTCGTGCATGACTCAGTGTCATGATTGATTGCGAACCAAAGTATGGATTCATATATATAAGGTACTATGGTAGTCTCAGGTCAAAGGACCACATGCACTACTCCCACTATGAGAATTATCTATTGACAAATAGATAAGGTTCCATTAGATATTCTCAATCTGGATCAATTCAGTGAACTCATTCTCTAATGAACACTCACATCCTAGTATTAGTGTCAAACACAAGTGACTGTGAGATCAGTCACCCTTATCACAAAGCATATATAGGATGTGCTGGTCTTGCCGGAAACATTGATCCCCAACTCAATGTCCCATCGACCAGGAATATTTTAGATTAGGGTTTTAAGGTTTTAGGTCTCACTGGTATGATCTCATCATAACCCTAGAACCATAGCCCTAATCTATGGGGTTCATCATAAAATCATAAAGACACAGCGTATGATGAAAATAATGCCTTTATTATAAAAAAAATATCAATTCATTGATTTTGGGATCAAAATACAATATTTCAATTGGCTTTCAGGGCACAATCTTTCAGCTTCGAGTGCAGGAAGTTAGGACATTACATGTTTGACTATCCTCTCCTCAAGAAATTAATAAAAAAATTAAGGAAAAAAGCAATGATGGCCACTTGGAGTGACAGCGAAGACTCCAGTTCAGAAGAAGAGCAGAATGAAATTGCAAATCTCTGCTTCATGGCGCATCAAGAAAATGATTAGATATGTTCTGACTCTGAAGTTGATTTTACTTTCGATGAACTTAGGAATGCTATTGAAGAATTAATGCATGATTATAAATTAGTTTTATCTGAAAATAAGAAATTGAAAAAGCATGCAAATAGTTTTTGTTTAGAAAATAACTCTTTACTAAATGATGTTAGTTCTTTGAAATCTAAATTAGATGTTTTAGAAAAGAAAAATAGTGCTTTATGTATGGAAAATGAAGTTTTAAAAAGACCTAAAAATGTTATGTCTATTAATGATCTTTTAAAGAAAAACAAGGATTTAGAACTTGAAAATGCTAAACAAAAAAATAAACTTGAAAAGTTAAAACCTTTTGTTGACAAATTTACTTATAGTTCAGAAAAGTTAAACTTACTTTTAAACAATCAAAGAGCAGTTTATAATAAGGCAGGTTTAAGATATAAACCACAAAAGCAACAAAAGTATTTCAAAAACTTTTTTGTACCTGCATTATGTAGCATTACTAATTTTACTTGCAAAAAATTAGGTCATAAATCATATCAATGTAATTTTAGAAAAATCATATCTTTTGGTAAAGTATGGGTCCAAAAGGAACCATTTTGAATGCTAATCCTAAAGGACCCAAGTTGGCTTAGGTACCTAAAAACAAAGCTTGATCCTATTGCAGGTATGTCTTGCAACCAAGAAAAACAAACGAGTTTGGTACTTGATAGTGGTTGCTCAAGGCACATGACTGGAGATGTGAAGCAATTCACTTCTCTTGAAGCTTTGAATTGAGGGACTGTGACCTTCAGTGATAATGGTAAATGAAAAATTATTAGTATTGGTAAAGTTCACATAACTCCTTCTAATAGTATTGGTAATATACTTTTAGTAGATGGTTTAAAGCATAATCTTTTGAGCATTAGTCAGTTTTGCGATAAAGGTTTTCAAGTAGTTTTCAAATCATCATACTGCATGATTACTAGTCCGGATATAAATGGAGTACAATTCAATGGAAAAAGGCATGGAAATATTTATTTGGTGGACCTTGATGATCTATCTGATGCAGAACAAAAAAGATGATGCGATGCGGAAGCAAATTAAAATTAATGTATTTTTTTTTTTATTTATTTTCAGAAGTCGGCTTTGACTCAAAGGAAAGATAAACTAATGTTGAAAGAAACTAAGAAATGACAGAAAGCATAATTAAAAGGAGTGGATTATTAGAGTAACTCAGAAGTAGGATCGCTGGGGATTGAGAAACCCCCAGACCTAGGGTTTACTCCTCTTTCAAGAAACAGATGAAGAGAGAAGAGAAGGTTTTATACCTGATTGTGATATCTCTCGTTGCTTCAATAGAAGGACACTCTCGAGCAGATTGTAGGATCCTTGGAGACGGGGTATCTTCGCAATGGATCCTCGGATTGTAGTCCTATGGCAAGGTTGGCCTTCTTCTCGAACTCAAGATCTGGAAGAAGAAGAACAAAAAAAAGAACCAGAAACTCAAAGAAAGACACTGACCTGAGGACTTAATGAAGATTGTTGGATGTAGAAGTTCCAGAGATCTTGATACTGATCTGACTCTCCTTTGAACTGGCTCTGTAGTTGAAATAGTTGATCTGAACCTGGATGCTGGTGACCGGCTTTGATGTGGAAGAGAGGGGCCGTGGGATGAAGATGGAAAATTAGGGTTTGGTGGTGGTGGAGTAGAGATGGGTGGACTAAGCTAGGGTTTTGGGGTTGGAGATCTCACACCTCCTCAAGGTTCCTAGGGAACCCGGATTTACTCCCTCATGGAGCTCAACACCTGAATACAAGTGCGGAAGAGAGAAACACAAAGTTGCTCACACAGAAAATGATTTCATTCATCTTTTTTCAAGAGTTACATAGAGTTGAATATATAGACATAACAAAGAAATAAAATTTCATACACTTTCCATGTGGGACTAATAGGACTAACCCACACTTTAGGCATCAAATTCTCTTCCCAAGACTCCTTCCATGAGTGGGCAGCCCAAAAACTCCAAGAAAACTTGAAAATCAGCTCCAAATGGCAGGTTATGGGGGTGTCTCCTAGTATCTCTCCATGAATCAAGGATTTTCCCTTCATGGTTTGGCTCTTTTGGACACCTCCTAGTCTTGCTCCACAAGTTTAGGCTTCTTCCTTTCATGGCTTTGGCACTTTAGGAAACTTTTGGGTGCCTCCTTGATTTTCTTCCCAAGACATGCTCTCTTCCCTTTTATAACTTGGGTTTTTATGGAACATTGTGGGGCACCTCCTTGATCCTCTCTTCAAGAAAAATTCTTGCCATCCTGGCTTGGGTTTATCTGGAAAGAAGTTGGCTCCTCCTTGGATTGAGGTATCTTGATGGATTTCTCCCCCAAGTGGCGCATGAAAGAAGGGACCTGCTTTCTTGTGGTGTGGGGACCAAGGCACACTGGATGGAGATGTGGCGCCTCCTGGACTCTGGCGTGTGGCTGGGAGTGTGGCGCCCACTTGCTTGGTCCTGGGAGAAAATGTGGCACCTTGGAGAAGACCTAGACCACTACTAGGACTTGTATTGAGTCAACATGACTCAACAAAATTTAAATTGCAGGGAAATACAGACTCAAACTAAAATTGAGTTGACCAAGTCAACCCTTATTACAAAACCAGAAAACCCTAATTCTTCGGGCAATGTCAATCAGAGATCCAGATGGAGCCCTGAAGTCTTCTTCTGAGTCTGGTGCCCGCACCACTATCTTTACCTTGTGAAGAATGCCTTATTGCAAAAAATTCTACCAAGGAAGAGACTAGTTGGTTATGGAATAGAAGATTAGGGCATGCTAGTATGTATCTCATTTCAAAACTTAGTAAAAAAAATTTAGTTAGAGATTTACCTGAAATTCATTTTGAAAAAGATAGAATTTGTTAAGCATGTCAATTTAGTAAACAAGTCAAAACCTCTTTTAAACCAAAAGGTTATGTAACTACTAGTAGACCACTTGAACTACTTCATATGGATCTCTTTAGACCAACTAGAATATCAAGTCTAGGGGGCAAGAGATATGGATTAGTCATTGTGGATGATTTTTCAAGATTTACTTAGATTTTCTTTCTAGCACAAAAAGATTATCATTTTTTGTATTTGTAAAGTTCAATAGAAAAGTTTCAAATGAAAAAGGTGTTTCAGTTGTTTGTATCCGTAGTGATCATGGAACTGAATTTGAAAATCAAGATTTTGAAAACTTTTGTAATAAAAAAGGTATAGAACACAATTTTTCTGCACCTAGGACATCTCAACAAAATGGGATGGTAGAAAGGAAAAATCGTACTTTGAAAGAAATGGCACGCACTATGATTTGTGAAAATGATTTGCCAAGATATTTTTAAGCTGAAGCTATAAATACAGTCTGTTATGTTTTAAATCGAGTTTTAATTCGCCCTATTTTAAAGAAAACTCCATATGAGCTTTGGAACCAAAGAAAACCAACTTTGAAATATTTTCGAGTTTTTGGTTGTAAATGTTTTGTTTTGAACAATGAAAAAGATCATCTTGGAAAGTTCGATGCCAAGTTTGATGAAGGTATCTTCTTAGGATACTCTACATCAATTAGGGCATACAAATTATTTAATAAACGAACTTTGGTTGTAGAAGAGTCAGTACATGTTGTATTTGAAGAATCTACTAACAAATCCTCGAGAAAAGAGGATACATCTTATGAATGTGCAGGTGCTGACAAACTTCAAAAGCTGACACTGAATGATCAAGCTCAACCAAATGAAGAAAAACAAGACAAGGATGAGAAACAAGATGATACTCCAAAGCATCAAGATCTACCTAAGGAGTGGAGGTATGCTCATGGACACCCTAAAGAATTAATCTTAGGAGATCCATCCAAAGGGGTAAGAACTCGAGCTTTTATTAGAAATGAATGTGATTATATAGCATTTGTATCTCAAATAGAACCCAAATGCTTTGAAGAAGTAGAAAAAGACTCTAACTGGATCAATGCTATGCAAGAAGAACTAATACAATATGATAGAAATAATGTTTGGACACTTGTAGAAAGACCATCTAATATTTCAATTATTAGTACTAAATGGGTATATAAGAATAAATTAGATGAAAATGATATTGTTATTAGAAATAAAGCTAGGCTAGTTGCTAAAGGCTACAATCAGGAGGAAGGGATTGACTTTGATGAAACTTTTGCTCCTGTTACTAGACTTGAAGCAATTAGACTATTATTAGCATTTACCTATTTTATGAACTTCAAATATTTCAAATGGATGTTAAGAGTGCTTTCTTGAATGATTTTATAAATGAAAAGGTTTTTGTTGAACAACCACCTAGATTAAAGCAAGCACCTAGAGCATGGTATGAAAGACTAAGCAAATTTCTTATTGAAAATGAATTTTCTAGAGGAAATGCTGATAAGATTCTATTTTTGAAAAGAAAAGATAATGATTTATTAGTAGCACAAATATATGTTGATGACATCATTTTCGGTGCTACTAATGAAATTCTTTGTCAAGAGTTTGCTAAGCTAATGCAAGGTAAGTTCGAGATGAGCATGATGGGAGAGCTAAACTTCTTTCTTGGACTCCAGATCAATCAAACTACAGATGGTATCTTCATCATCCAAGCTAAATACATAAGAAAAAACATTAAGAAGTTTGGAATGGAGACTACTAAACCAATAGGTACACCTATGAGCCCCTCTTGTAGACTTGATAAAGATGAGCATGGTAAATTTGCAGATCAAAAGTTTTACAGAGGTATGATGGGCTCTTTATTGTATTTGACTGCTAGTAAACCAGATATAATGTATAGTATTTTCATGTGTGCTAGATATCAGTCAGAATCTAAAGAATCACATCTTATAGCTGTTAAGCATATTATTCGATATTTGTCTGGTACTATTAGTATTGATTTATGGTATGCTAAAAATTCATCTGCTAAATTGATTGGATATTCTGATTCGGATTTTGGTGGTTGTAGACAAGATAGAAAGAGTACTTGTAGAACTTGCCAATTTCTTGGAGTGAACTTAATCTCATGGTATAGCAAGAAACAAACTTCAGTTGCACTATCCATAGCTGAGGTTGAGTATATTGCAGCAGGAAGTTGTTGTGCTCAAATCTTGTGGATTAAGCAATAACTCGAAGACTTTGGAATCAAGTTGACTAGTATTCTTATTAAATGTGGTAATACCAGTGCTATTTACTTGACTAAAAATCCTATTCAACATTCTAGGAGTAAGCACATTGAAATTAGACATCATTTTATTAGGGATCATGTAGAAAACAATGATGTTTTGCTTGAATTTATAAGTACTGAATTTCAATTAGCAGATATTTTGACTAAACCTCTTCTAGAAGATCGATTCTGTATAATTAGAAGAAAGCTCGGGATCATCATTCTGTTTGTTTAAATTTTTTCCCATAATTTGACTCAAACTAGATCAATTTGACCTTTTTCATGATAAATCATGTTTAATCACTATTGATTGACTCTATATCTATCTCACTTCAATTGATTTTGATCTGTTTGTGAAATCCCTGATTTTTTGGTTTTTAAGTCGTTGAGTCGACACATTTATGTGTCGACACCAAAATGTATTGACACATGCATGAGCCGACTAATGACCGACAACGAACTGATATTTAAGGGGTTTCCGAAACGTTTTCCCCCAAATTCTTTTCTCCTTTGAGCCAACACCTGGATTTTAGGTATCCATACTGTTCATCCTTCCATTTCACTATTTTTGCCTATCGTTTTCTTGGATTTGAATGTTTGGTAGCCATTTTTGTTAGATTTCTTCCTAGGTTTAGGTTCCTAAACCCTAGAAACCCCCTTTTTCCACCAAAAACCTTGCCCAAACTTCAAATCTTGACAATGGGTCCTCGCAAGCAAGTTGTTCGTTGACCTCGTCAGTCACAGCAAGAAGAAGAGCGAAGGATGAAGGCCCGACACGAGTCTAGAGCTCCGGATCTACGCGCACGATCTTTGTTTGTTCCTTCTAGCCAAATGAGCTCCAAGACAATGGTTGGAGGATGCCGAGTGGACTTTTCCTTTATAGACTAGTAGCATTTCTAGATAGGAGAGTGGATTCGACATGCTGGGTTGACCATATTTTATTCACTCGGTGAGAGATATTATCCCGGGCTGATAAGAGTGTTTTATGGTTCACTTGCCCACGGAGCAGATGGTTGGATTGCACAAGTTAGAGGACAGGATATCCCCATTTCATCAGAGATTTTGAGCAGAGTATGGCATATACCTATGACCGGATTAGTTGTTGATAGCCTGATGGACCGAGTTAGTGGTCTCCAGTGCATTTTTGAGTCAGACATCTTACTAGAGGGAGCCACTGTTCTAGCATTGAGGCTATCCGTAGAGATAAGACTGCTACACCATATCGTCACCCAAATTCTTCTGCTGAAGACCGGACGCTTTGACTATATCACCGAGCGGGAGTTGCTCGAGATGGTCTCACTGGTTTAGCATACGCCGATATGCCTTCCTATTTTGATGGTACATCAGATGACTGAGGCATCGTCTAGCTAGCGGCTCTGCTTACCTTATGGCATGGGATTGACTGTATTATTCAGACAGTATGGAGTCAGCTTTCAGGATGAGCCTTATTGCACATTGATTCATACTGATGTGTATGACGTTGAAAGGATTATGCCCTAAAGGCCAATCAAAATGTTATATTTCGATGGGATTTTCTTTGTATCCCAAACCAGTGTATTGACATTATCTATTAATAAAGGCATTTTATTTTCATCATACGCTGTGCCTTATTAATTTTATTAAGATATGATGAACCCCATATATTAGGGCTATGGTTCTAGGGTTATGATGAGATAATACCAGTGAGACCTAAAGCCTTAAAACTCTAATCTAGAATATTCCTGGTCGATGGGATATTGAGTAGGGGATCAATGTTTCCGGTAAGACCAACACATCCTATGTATGCTTGGTGAAGAGGGTGACTGATCTCACAGTTACTTGTGTTTAACACTAATACTAGGATGTGGGTGCTCATTAGAGAATGAGTTCACTGAATGGATCCATCTTGAGAACATCTAATGGAACCTTATCTGTTTGTCAATAGATAGTTCTCATAGTGGGAGTAGTGCATGTGGTCCTTTGACCTGAGACTACCATGGTACCTTGTACGCATGAATCCATACTTTGGTTCACACTCAATCATGAAACTGAGTCATGCATGGGGTGATACTGGGTATGGTGGATTGCATATGGAGGTTGTGAGTAGGTCAAAAAGGAATCGATCAACCCTAGTAAGAGGGAAGCGCATCCAGATGATTTCAATCAAATGAAGATTCGAGAAATCTTTGATCAAAGTATAAACATTAGAAATAGTTTCTAATGGTTCATTAATGAATCATCATTATCACATTAAGCAAGGAATGAATATGAAATTGGATTTGACAAGTATCCATATCCATAGTCATATTCAGGATGCAAGTAGATCAAAGGACTGAATTGCCTGGTAACTCATCACTGAAGGGTATTTTGGTAAATCCACCAAAATTCCTCATCTTCTAGGTAGGCATGACATATTGCTAGATGTCAATCTTGTCTTGTAGTTCTTCATGAACCAATTGATTTGATTTCATGAGTCAATTCGATGTGTGATTCGAATTGGACAATTAGGTGAGCCAATTTGACCTAATTAGGTCAATCGGGTTCGATCGGATCGAATCAGCTCAAACCTAAACCTACTGCTGGCAAGATGTGAAAGTCAATGGGTCGCACACAATAGAGACTTGGCCAAGGAAGTCATTCATGATTTAATTATGGTCATAGGATCCTAATTGGTTAGCCGGATTACATACTAGCATATGTAGGCTAACCAAATTCCTAACCCAATTGGATTGGGTCCGGTTGCTTGCTAATTGGGCTAACCTAATTATGAAAAACCTAAATTATGTTGAGTCCTAAGTAGGGCTAGCCTAATCAAAGCAAAATATGATTTTAATTTGGATTTAAGGGAATTTTAGGTGCCATACATGAAGAGTCCCAATGGCATGGGACTCTTGGTACCTAAATGATACCTTAACTTCAAAAGGGCACAAAATGAGCTATAGATCTCTGATTTGAATATAATTTATATGGTCAGAAAGAAAATTTTATGCTCTTTTGAATGACACCAATATTGCCTATGTTTTGACTGATCAACATTCTTTGAAATTTGTGTGGAAGAAGGATGGCGCGCATGGTGCATGAAGAGTCGCAACTCTTCATGTGGCACGCGGTTCTGATGGAGAGTCCTTCTACTATCAGGACTCTTCATAATCTCTGATATTTGGAGATTGAAGAGGCACCTCTTGGCTTCCTAGGGACCAGTAATTGACATGTGTCAAGTGAGAATTCATCCAGATAAAAGAAGGGATGTGAATAAGGCCTTCGGTGCATGAATGGGCTTATTAGATATGATTTTTCAAGCCAGATAACTTCTCTTCTGTCTTGAAAAATCATATCTGATAAGTTGATGGGAGGACATATCATACGCCCCTCTTGTATCTATAAATAGGGGGTGATGAAATGAGTCTGATATAAGAATTCCACCGAAGTATTATTCTGAGTGTCTCTCTCTCCCTCCTTTCTTTAAGACAAGACTTGTCTTGTTAAGACAAGGTCTATTCTAATAGGACAAGGCTTTGTTTTAGGACATAAGCCTAAGGGGTCCTAGAGGAGGGTTATCCTAAAACCAAGAGTGGTTTAGGAGAGTGTCTTTAGTGGCCTACAATAGGATAGGGTGTCCTATAGTGGTCAATAGACCAAAGGCTGCTAAAAGAGTTTCACTTATCCAAGCAACTTGAAGAAGGAGTTCTTCCTTGGCCTGAGTTTCATGTGGATCACCGTTGGAGGGTGAACATTTGGGCACCTGGTGGAGAAGAAGGCTGAATCAAGGTTTTCTTCATCGGATTGGATACTAGCGATTCAGGTTGGTGCCTAAACTCTAATTTATATTATATATGCATGTTTATATGTTTTAATTCCTAGTAAGGAGGTCTTGGGATAAGGGTTTAGTAGTGGTTTCATAATAAATTCTTGAAATCCACGCTTCTACCCTGGTCACCAAACCCCTACAGTAGTATCAGAGCCATCTTATTAGGGCTAAATCAAACAAAATTTGAAGTTGCCTAATTTTGTAGGACTCTTGAGGCTGCCCATTTTGGTAGGACTCTACAAAATCTGAAGTTGCCCAATTTTGTAAGACTCTTGAGGTTGCCCATTTTGGTAGGACTCTACAAATTTTGAAGTTGCCCAATTTTGTAGAACTCTTGAGGTTGCCTATTTTGGTAGGACTCTACAAAATTTGAAGTTAACCAATTTTGTAGAACTCTTGAGGTTGCCCATTTTGGTAGGACTCTACAAAATTTGAAGTTGCCCAATTTTGTAGGACTCTTGAGGTTGCTCATTTTTGTAGGACTTTATAAAATTTGAAGTTGCCCAATTTTGTAGGACTCTACAAAAGTTTAAAGTTACATATCATTGATATGTTTATGCATATATGTATGTCACTGGTTAGGGTTTTCACTTAAACCTTAACCGATATAGAGATATGTTTAGCTTTCTAGCCATCATACTGAAATAAGGTTTCCCTGGCATAATGGTGGATCCATTATGTGGTAGATGGTTGTCCTAGTATGATGACACACTTGGTATAAAATGATATATGATGCATGGTTGATGAATGGTAATATTAGAATGTGCTTCTGTTTGAATTGCCCTCTATTAAAATTATATTAAGTTATAGTGTGATATACCAAAAGCAAAATAATCAAGATGATTAGTTGATCATTCGGTGTCTAGGAAAAGTGGTTCATGATCGGTAAAGAGGACGTGGTTTTTAATTAGTTCCGTTGTCTAACCTGGCCAATTTTTATTGGTATCTAGGAAAGCAACGGGGGGACTCCCACTACTCTTCCACTTACCTGGCCGATAAGATTAACTTAATTCTTGATTGATATGCTTAGTGTAATATTCACTACATTAGGCCTTCCTTCATGCTAGGTCATTATTATGTTATGATCCGTATTAGGTTGGTTGTGTACACACAAGGCCTATTATGGTAACTAACACAATTTTGGCTTGGTGCATTTGATGCTTATGGCATGATTTAATATAATACTTTGTTGTGAACACACAAGGGTATTATTACAATCATGACTATAAAGGAATGAAGGGTCTTACTTAACTAAAAATATTATAGTTTGTTGTGCACACACAAGGCTATTAATATTTTAGATGCCAGGTTTTGTTGAGAATTGTATGAGATACAATTGGAAAGAGTTTTCCTACCTTTGAACTTATAAAAGATTTGTTGTGTACACACAAGGTCTTTTATAAGGAATTAGATCTCAACCCCACTAAGAAAATCAATTAGGGTTTCTCGATCATCATATAGAGGGTTATGATGCTTGATAAAATAGTGGGAGACATAATTAAGTTAAAGTCCTAATTTAATTATGTTTTGTCAACATTGGTTGTTTGCTTATATTATGTTCTTTGTTAATGTAGATTAAATGGCATCTTCACTCTCACTCCATAGTATACTTGATGCCAATAAATTGACTGGACCAAACTATGTTGACTGGTTGAGAAACCTAAAGATAGTACTCAGCCAGAAAAACTTTCTTACATTCTTGATTCCCCTACCTTAGAACGTTTAGGGGAAGATGCCTCACAAGAGGAAAAGACCACATACAAGATGTGCAAAATGACTCACTCACCATCAAATGTATCATGCTTGCCTCTATGACCAATGAGTTGCAGAGGCAACATGATAGCATGGACACTAACTCCATACTGCTCAATCTAAAAGAGCTATATGAAGAACATAGTCGAACTACTAGATATGAGATATCTAAGCAGTTGTTCCGTGCGAGAATGACAGAAGGTACATCCGTACAAGACCACATACTGATGGTTATTGACCTGATCACTCGATTAGGTCAATTGGATTTTGTTATGGATAGGGAGTTGAATTAGGATTTGATCCTGTAGTCACTCCCAGAGTCATTTTCACAGTTTGTTCTTAATTATCATATGAACAAACTTAACACTTCCTTGCCTGAGCTGTTAAACATGTTAAAAACAGCAAAGAGCAATTTAAAGAAAAATAAGGCTCCACATCTTGTGGATGGGATCAACAAGAAGAAGTCAGGCAGAAAGGGTTCCAAGAGGAGATTAAACCCAAAAAGGGGCATCAAGAAGAAGAAAGGAAAGAAGGCCTTCGGACAGATGACCTGCTTTCACTGTAGCAAGCTGGGTCATTGGAAGAGGAACTGCAAGGCTTACCTTGCAGGTGTGAACCCTAGTGCATCGGATGCACCAAAAGGTATGAAAGAAGTTCATACTATTTTGTCATTGGATTCTTCCATTTCAAATACTTGGGTATTGGATACCGCCTGTGGTCATAATATCTATAAATCATTACAGGGGCTGCAGAGGCTTAGAGTATTGAAGGAAGGAGACTTCGAGCTCTACGGTGCTGGAGGAGAGTCCATCCAAGCAGAGGCCATAGGGACTTATATCTTGAAGTTACCTTCGGGGAAGATTTTAGAGTTGAGAGATTGTTACTATATGCCTAAGGTCATTAAAAATATCATATATGTACCCTTGTTACTTAGACAAGGTTATACTATGAATGTGATGAGCAATGGTTGCTCAATCAGCTTTTCTAATGAAATTATTTGTTGTGGCGTATTTTGCAATGGTTTTTTAACTCTATCCACTAATGACAATATACTTCATGTAACAAATGAAAGAGAGATGATGTAAACAATACTTTACTCTGGCATTGTCGGCTTGGACATATTAGTGAGACTAGGATTAGCAAGTTATACAAGGAAAATTTCCTTAATCCTTATGATTATGAATCATTAGGAACTTGTGAATCATGTCTCATAGATAAAATGGCCAAGACTCCATTTAGTGGACATAGAGAAAGGACAACTGAGTTATTAGGACTTATACATATAGATGTATGTGGGCCTATGACAACTCAGGCCAAGGGTGGATACTCTTATTTCATCACATTTACTGATGATTTTTCAAGGTACGAATTTGTCTATCTTATGAAACATAAGTCCGTAGCCTTTGATAAATTTTTAGAATATCAAAGTATGGTAGAGAAACAAATGGGGAAAAGTATTAAAATCCTTCGATCAGATCGAGGAGGTAAATACTTATCCACCGAGTTTCTCGATCACCTTAAAGAAAAGGGGATTATCTCTGATTGGACCCCTCCTTACACACCACAATTAAATGGTATTACTAAAAAGAGGAATCGTACCTTATTAGATATGGTACGGTCCATGATGTGCTTCACAGAGTTACCTGTTTCCTTCTGGGGATATGCCTTGGAAATCGTGGCTAATATCTTAAATAGAGTACCATCTAAATCTGTCTCTAGCACTCCATATGAGATATGGAGGGGTAAGAAACCCAATCTTAAGTATCTTTAGATATGGGGATGTCCAGCCTATGTCAAAAGAAATTTTGGACATAAGCTGGATGCTAGAGTAGATAAGTGTCTATTTTTAGGATATCCTAAAGATAGTATAGGATATCTGTTCTACCACCCTACTGAACAAAAAGTTTTTTCAGTAGGCATGCGACTTTTCTAGAGAAAGAGTTCATCCTACAAATGGGCAGTGGGAGAAATATTGAACTTGAAGAATATTGACACTTAAAGTGATTTTGATGATAACAAAACATTGGAGCATACATTTAGTTATCTAACAACTCTTCAAATGATTGACAAGTTTTTGTAGGATAACTATATTGACACACCTTTTTAATTCCTATAATCTTTAATGTTTTGTGTTGAGTTGTAAAGTATTTAGAATCTTGTAAAGAAGAACCCTACAAAAAGTTTCCTATTGAAATCAGTTAAAAGGTTACTTCTAGTAGTCTCTCAAGCTTCAATTTTTTCTTGAATTTATTGTAAAAAGTCCTTGAAGAAGACTTTAAAGCATTGGACAAGTGTTCTGGAAGTTTGAAGTTGATATGGCTGAAGAACCACCTTCAAGCTGATTGGAAGGACAACCCGACCGACTCTGGCACTGGCACTGAAGAGAAGTTCTCTGGCACACAGATCCAGCCGACTGGCACCAAGGCCCAGCCGATTCATCCAGAACAAGGTTGAGAACGTTATGAGATTCTCAGGAATCCAAGCCAATTGGAATTAGATCCAATCGACTCATCCAGAACTCAGTTGAGAATGGTCTGAGAGCCTCTGAGATTCCAGTCGACTGGAATTTAGCCCAGCCGACTCGTCCAGAGTGAGGTATTTTCTCAGTTGTGGAAGCTAGCCGACTGGCACTCAGCCCAGTCGACCCGAACTTCATCCGAGCTGACTCGAAGTTTGTCCGAGCCGATTGGAATGACGAGGTCACCTCCAACGGCTAGTTCCAGTTCTCAGTTTTTGAATTTCAAAAGTGCTCCAATAGTAACCTGTCACCTCCCAACGGTCTACAACATTCAAAATCAAGGGACGGCAGTTGAAGTCTCTATAAATAAGGTATGAGAATACCCTTGAAGGGGCTAATGAATTATTGAGCATTTATTGAACACTTATTGAAGTGATGTGAAAGAGCACTAGAGCTTTAAAGTCTGCCTTCAAGCCAGCAACCACTCTTACCAGAAGCTTGAAGCACCTTTTGAGGAAAGCAAGGAAGCCATTGAAGTGCATTGAAGAGCATTCAGTGGATCTTCACTCGAGCTGCATTGGCAACCACCCAGACAACAGAGTTTGTCTATATTGTTTCTTTTTTATTCTATCATTTAGAATATATGGATTATTGGTGAGCCCTGTTGTAAAAACCAAATAGGTTACTTTGGTGAGCCTTTAAAACCAGAGTGTAGAGGTTTCTTTGGTGAGCCTTTCCAAAAAACCAAAGTGTAGAGGTTTTAGGTGAACCTGTAAAAACCTAGATTGGGTTTCTTTGGTGAGCCCGATTTTAAAAACCAAAGTGTAGAGGTTGGGATTGTGAGCCTGCAAAATAATCTGACTGTATTCCGATTTGGGGGATATAGTAAAAATTCCCAGTGGTGAACTTGGGTAGTGGATGTAGGAGCTGGGTTGCTCCGAACCACTATAAATCTGCTTTGTTTGTGTTGTGTTTGTTTTATCTTTTAGCTTCTGCATTCATTCTCTGATTAACACATCACCTAACTACTAATTGGAATTACTTGAGCACATACTTGCAAAAATTTTGTAATTCCCAATTCACCCCCCTCTTGGGACTAAGCCACCTGGGCAACGCTGGTATCAGAGCAATGTCTCTGATTACTTGAGTTAAGATTGATGGCTCATCCCATGAGTACATCCTTGGCCGAGGGCCAATCAACAAATAGACCTCCACTATTCACAGGCGCTAATTATTCATATTGCAAAGCACGAATGAAAATTTACATACAAGCTGTAGATTTTCAGTTGTGCTGGAACATGTTTTTATTTGTCTTAGTCATCCATTCAACCATTTCTTTGAGTGTCCAAGTCTTGTTTTGAGCAATCATTTCATTCAACCTTGGTTCTTCAACATAAATGTGCTTCTTCAAATTTTATGAGCATCCTTTCAATGAAAATACACTTAAGGCAAATCATTAGTCCTCAAATTATACTTAACTGTTTTCTTATCATCAAAATCAATTAGTGGAGTCAATAATTGCTATATCTTAACTATTCAATTCCCTACCTTTTTAATGATAACAAAAAGGAGGAGTAATTTAGTGAGATTTAAGTATAAATGGGGAGTAATTTGAGTAATTGACAAATTTTTTGAAAATGTGGTATGTATACTTGTGATATGCATGAAATAGACATTTGTTTTAAAAACAAAAAAAAAAAAAAAAAACCTGAATTGAAGATCATTTACAAAATTCTTTAAGGGGGAGCTTTACTCTATGTTCAATTGAAAATCCTTTCAAAGTGAATTTAATCCTTAAAACTCCTCTTTCAATGTTTTGAAAAGATTTTTACAAATTTTGTTATGAATTATTGATTCAGGGGGAGCTTTCTTATTTGTTGAGTTTTTCTTGTAAGAGTATCTTGATACATGTTCTCAAATTCATTAGAATGAATATCAAAGTTCTGATACTCTCTATCTTTGTAACAAGCTTTAATACTATTACTTGTGCTTTGAATGATCACCTCCTTATTGCAAGTAATATTGATATACTTAATACTTTCAATGTTATGCATCTTGATCAATTCTCTTAAAGCTTTATTTTTAAAGCAATTTATACTTATGGGTTTTGTCATCATCAAAAAGGGGGAGATTGTTGACTCCACTAATTGATTTTGATGATAAGCAAAATAGTTAAGTATAAGTTGAGAACTAATAATTTGCTTTGAGTGTATTTTTTATTAAAAGGGTGTTAAAAAAATTTGAAGAAGCCAAATTATTTTGAAGGAGCCAAGTTTGTAATGAAAAGATTGATCAAAAGAAGACTTGAACACTTAAGAGATGGTTGAATGGATAACTAAGTTAAGTGAAAACCTGTTTAGCTCAAAATCAGCAGTTTCTGTGTATTTTTCAGTGATGTGTCGACTCAAAGTGTCGACACATGACATGAAGTATCGACACATGAAGATGAAGTGTCGACTCAGGCCAATACGCAGCAAAGTTTCAAATGGCACAGATCAAGTGTCAACACATGGACCTAATGTGTCGACTCAAGGTGTTGACACATGGATCAACCATCGCCTGAGACTTTCAAGCTACAGAACTTGCAGAAGTTGAAGGAATAGTTGAAGTGTCGACACATGGAAGTAAGGTGTCGACTCAACTGAGAAGGTGTCGACACATTTGAGATTTCCAGAGAATCTGAATGGAGCTTTTTGAACTATGTGTCGACTCAAGAAGAACATGTGTCGACCTTATATATCGACTCAACTGAGGAAGTGTCGATACATGGAGTTCTGACAACAGTAACAGCTAGTTTATTCAAGCGCATAACTCCCCCAAAATGCCCCCAATGGCTAGTTTTTCAAGTGTAACGACTAGATTTCAGTTTTGAGGCCTTGGAAGGTATTTATATGCTCCAAATCAAATAAAAATATAAGATATTTGAATACCATTGAAGAGTCTAGAGAGAAAAGAAAAGAGAAGAGCCTTAACTCTTATTCATTCAAGTTTCAACCACTCTCAAGCTAAAGAAAGTATTCAAGCATTCAAAAGTCATCAAGAGCATTGAAGATCATTCAATCTTGGGCATCTAGAAGGCTTCATCAAGGGAAAAGCAACTCTACATCAAACTACATCGACATATTCACTTTGTTATTGAAAGCTTACATTGGTTCTTTATTTCTAAACCTTATTTCTTGTAAGAGTTCTTGGTTAGCCTATTGTAAAACCAAGTGAGGTTATTGGTAAGCCTTGAAAACCAATTAGGTTGGTAGTTAGCCCACAAAACCACTAAGGTTCTTGGTTAGCCCGGAAAACCAAGGGAGGTTGTTGATTAGCCTTGTGAAAACCAATTAGGTTCTTGGTAAGCCCGTAAAACCAAGAGAGGTTGTGACTTGTAAGCCTTATAAAACAAGTCAGGTTTTGATTAGTAAGCCCGAAAAACTAATCGGCTGTAATCATGTGATTATAGTGAATTTCCAAGGGGATCTTGGAGAGTGGATATAGGTGTATTGTTGGCACCGAACCACTATAGCTTTTAGTGTTTGTGATTGCTTGATCTCTCTCTCTCTTTGCTCTTTATTTATTACACTTAATTTTCGCTGCACTTATATCTTAGAGCATTGCACTTGATTCATAGTACCTTGATTTATATATTTGTTGAATTGGATTGCTTTCATTGAGCTTGTAATTTGTGATTAGCTTAAATTTTTTAGAGACCCAATTCACCCCCCCTCTTGGGTTTCTTTCTGGGCAATATAGTCACCTAAGCATAGTGAGTTGCTTGCAAGCTGCCATAGTGATCTCAAGTTAGAGGAACAATTCATGTCCACATTGTAATGCAAAACTTCTCTTTAGTAGAAAGAGAATCTCGCATGGGTGTCAGGTTTAGTGAAGTGTCAAACATAACACCTGATATCATGCCAGCATCTCCATGCTACTTGGTTAAGAGGACAACCAATAGACATGACATCAACGACCTATTCTAGATACACCATCATCCTGAAATAACATATCCTTTGGTCATGAGATAGTTTATGAACTACACGATGCATTCTCTTTACATCACATACAAGGTAGCTCAAAAGACATCATCATACAAGAGTTCAATTAGAAAGATGTCATGTGATGAATAACCAGAGTAAACTTTTTATTCAATTCAATAATTCATATACATATACATGAGTCGCACAACCATCTACAACCTAGATAATTGGCTTTGAGACACAATTTCTAGCAACTCCCACCTGGACTAAAGCCTATCGAAACAGAATTTGATTCCCATATTCCATTTACAATCATCAAACTCTTGCATTCCAATGGCTTTAGTGAAGGGGTTGGCCAAGTTCTCCTTACTATTGATCTTCAAAAGTTCATTATCACCTCGTTCAATAATTTCCCGGACAAGGTGATAGCGATGTAGAATATGCTTGGTGCGCTAATGTGACTTCGGCTCTGTTGACTCCACTAATTAATTTTGATGATAAGCAAAATAGTTAAGTATAATTTGAGGACTAATGATTTGCTTTAAGTGTGTTTTCATTGAAAGGATGCTCACAAAATTTGAAGAAGCCCAATTGTATTGAAAAACCAAGTTTGAATGGAATGATTGCACAAAACAAGACTTGGACACTCAAAGAATTGGTTGAATGGATGATTAAGGCAAATGAAAACATGTTCCAGCACAAGTTCAGCAATTTTCGCACCTTTTTTGATGATGTGTCAACTCAAGGTATCGACAAATGACATGATGTGTCGACACATGAAGATAGTGTGTCGACTCAGGCCGGTACGCAGCAAAATTTTAAATGGCACAGATGATGTGTCGATACATGGACCTTATGTGTCGACTCAAGGTGTCAACATATAGATCAACACATTGCCTAAGAATTTCAAACCACAGAACTTGCAGAAGTTGAAGGAACAGTTGATGTGTCGACACACGGACCTTATGTGTCAACTCAATGTGTCAACTCAGTTGATTTTTTCAGATAATCCGAATGGAACATTTTGAACTTATGTCGACTCAAGAAGAATATGTGTCGACCTAATGTATCGACACATAAAGAGGAAGTGTCGACACATGGAGTTCTGACAACAGTAACGGCTAGTTTTTTCAAGCACAGAACTCTCCCAAATGCCCTCCAACAGCTAGTTTTTCAAGTATAACAGCTAGATTTTGATTTTGGGGGCTTGGGAAGGTATATAAAGGCTCCAAATAAAATAAAAAAGATAAGTATTGAATATTCTTAAAGAGTTTAAAGAGAAAAGAAGAGAGAAGAGCCTTAACTCTTATTCATTCAAAGCTCAACCACTCTCAAGCAAAGGGAAGCCTTCCAAGCATTCAAAGCTATCAAGTGCATTGAAGATCATTTAATCTTGGGCATTCAAAAGGCTTCAACAAGAGCAAAGCAATACTACATCGAGCTACATCGACTTATTTGCCTTTTTATTGAAAGCTTACATTGGTTCGTTATTTCTCCATCTTACATCTTGTAAAGGTTATTGGTTAGCTTATTGAAAAACCAAGTGAGGTTTTTGGTAAGCCTTGAAAATGAATTAGGTTGGTGGTTAGCCCGCAAAACACTATGGTTCTTGGTTAGCCCAAAAAACCAAGGGAGGTTTTTGGTTAGCCTTGTGAAAATCAATTAGGTTCTTGGTTAGCCCATAAAACCAAGTGAGGTTGTGACTTGTGAGCCTTGTGAAAACAAGTCGGGTTTTGATTAGTGAGCCCGAAAAACTAATTGGCTATAATCACTGGATTATAGTGAATTTCCAAGGGGATCTTGGGGAGTGGATGTAGGTGTATTGTTGGCACCAAACCACTATAGATTGTTGTGTTTGTGATTACTTATTTTCTCCCTCCTTACTCTTTACATTTCGTTTATTGGTTTTAATTTTCGCTGCACTTTACATTAGAGCATTGCACTTTAATTTTAGGACCTTGTTGAATTGAATTGCATGTCCTGTCTTATGAAGTTTGCTACTTGTTTTATCAAGCTTAGCTTTAAATTTTTTTAGAGACCCAATTCACCCCCCCTCTTGGGTTGCTCTCTGGGCAACAAGTGGTATCAGAGCCTTGTTCTCAGTATATAGGCTTTACCACCTTGAGTAAAGATCTATGGCAATCCCAATTGGTACTAGTGTAGTTGAGGGACAAGCCTCAAACAGACCTCCATTTTTCAATGGTTCAAATTACATTTATTGAAAAACTAGGATGAGAATTTATATGCATTCTATAGATTACAATTTATGGAAAGTAGTTGATAAGGGTCCTCATATTCCTTCGGTGGTGCTTAATGATGTTCCCATCCCAAAACATGAAGAGGATTGGGTTGAAAATGACATTAAACAATCTGAGATCAATGCTAAGGCAATGAATCTCTTGTATTGTGCATTAGATCCTAATGAGTTCAATAGGATATCTACATGCATGTCCACCAAAGAAATATGGGACACACTTGAAATTACCCACGAGGGGATCGATCAAGTGAAGAACACTAAAGTCAATATGTTAGTGCACACATATGAGATGTTTCAGATGGAACCAAATGAATCTATTACTGATATGTACACATATTTTACAAATATTATAAATGCTATGAGGAGTCTTGGTAAAGTCATATCTAAAGCTGATCTTGTGAATAAAATTCTTAGGTCACTACTGATGTCGTAGGATCCAAAGATGACCACAATTCAAGAGGCAAAAGATGTAGATAAGCTTCCACTTGAGCAGCTAGTAGGATCGCTCATGACCTATGAGCTCAACTTGAAACAGAAATCATTAGACTTGGATAAAAAGAAGAAGGGGATCATTTTTAAATCAAATATTCAAGAAGAAATCTTGATTGATGAGTCCGATGATGATGAAGAAGAAGAAGGGGAAGAAGCCCTCCTTTCCCAAAAATTTAGAAGATTCATGAAGAGGAGGAAGTTTCCCAACAAAAAGAAATTTCAATCCAAGGAAAAGGGAAAGAAAAAAGAAAAAGAGAAAGAAAAGGAAAAAGAGAAGGAAGTACCTATATGCTTCGAGTGCAAGAAGCCTGGCCACTACAAATTTGATTGCCCTTTCCTCAAAAATTCAAGGAAGAAACTAAGGAAGAAAGTAATGATGGCCACGTAGAGTGATAGTAAAGACTCCAGTTCAGAAGAAGAGCAGACTGAAATTACAAATCTCTGCTTCATGGCACATCAGGATAACAAAGATGTATGTTCCGACTCTGAAGTTGATTTTACTTTTGATGAACTTAGAAGTGCTTTTGAAGAATTGTTGCTTGATTATAAGTTAGTATTATCTAAAAATAAGAAATTAAAAAAGCATGCTAATAGTTTCTCATTAGAAAACAATTCTTTACTTAATGATATTAGTTCTTTGAAAACTAAGCTAGATATTTTGGAAAAGAAAAATAATGCTTTAGCTATGGAAAATGAAGTTCTAAAAAAACCTAAACATGTTATTTCTAACAATAATCTTTTAAAGAAAAACAAGGATTTGGAACTTAAAAATGGAAAATACAAAAATGAACTTGAGAAAATCAAACCTTTTGTTGATAAGTTCACCTTTAGTTTAGAAAAGCTGAATTTACTTTTAAATAATCAAATAGCAGTTTTCAACAAGGCAGGTTTAGGATATAAACCTCAAAAGCAACAAAAGTATTTCAAAAACCTTTTTGTACCTGCATCATCTAGTATTACTTATTTTACTTGCAAAAAATTAGCTCATAAATCATATCAATGCAATTTTAGAAAAATCATGTCTTTTGGTAAAGTGTGGGTTCCAAAAGGAACCATTTTGAATGCTAACCCGAAAGGACCCAAGTTAGCTTGGGTACATAAAAACAAAGGTTGATCTTATTGCAGGTATGTCTTGCAACCAAGAAAAACAAACGAATTTAGTATCTTGATAGTGGTTGCTCAAGGCACATGACTGGAGATGTGAAGCAATTCACTTCTCTTGAAGCTTTGAATGGAGGGAGTGTGACCTTCGGTGATAATGCTAAAGATAAAATCATTGGAATTGATAAGGTTCACATAACTCCTTCTAATAGTATTAGTAATGTACTTCTAGTAGATGGTTTAAAGCATAATCTCTTAAGTATTAGTCAGTTTTACGATAAAGGTTTTCAAGTAGTTTTCAAATCATCATATTGCATGATTTCTAGTCTAGATTTAAATGGAGTACAATTCATTGAAAAAAGGCATGGAAATATTTATCTTGTAAATCTTGATGATCTATCTTTATCTAATGGAGAATGCCTTGTTGCAATGAATTCTACCAAAGAAGAGACTAGTTGGTTGTGGCATAGAAGGTTAGGGTATGTTAGTATGTACCTTATTTCAAAACTTTTCAAAAAGAATTTAGTTAGAGATTTACCTGAAATCAGTTTTGAAAAAGATAGAATTTGCCAAGCATGTCAATTTGGAAAACAAGTCAAAACTTCTTTTAAACCAAAAGGATTTATAACTTCTAGTAGACCACTTGAACTACTCCATAAAGATCTCTTTGGACCAACTAGAACATCAAGTCTAGGAGGCAAGAAATATGATTTGTTATTGTGGATGATTTTTCGAGATTTATTTGGATTTTCTTTTTAGCACAAAAAGATGAATCATTTTTCATATTCATAAAGTTTTATAGAAAAGTTTTAAATGAAAAAGGTGCTTCAGTCGTTTGTATCCGTAGTGATCATGGAACTGAATTTAAAAATCAAGATTTCGAAAACTTTTGTAATGAATAAGGGATAAAACACAATTTCTCTACACCTAGGACACATCAGCAGAATGGGATAGTAGAAAGAAAAAATCGTACTTTAGAAGAAATGGCACACACTATGCTTTGTGAAAATAATTTGCCAAGGTATTTTTGGGCTGAAGCTATAAATACAGCATGTTATGTTTTGAATCGAGTTTTGATACGTCCTATTTTAAAGAAAACTCCATATGAGCTTTTGAACCAAAGAAAACCAACTTTGAAATATTTTCGAGTTTTTGGTTGTAAATGCTTTTTTTTGAACAATGGAAAAGATCATCTAGGAAAGTTTGATGCCAAGTCTGATGAAGGTATCTTCTTAGGATACTCTACATCAAGCAGGCATACAGAGTATTTATCAAACAAACTTTAGTTGTAGAAGAGTCAGTACATTTTGTATTTGAGAAATCTGCTAACAAATCCTCAAGAAAAGAGGATACATCTGATGATTATGCAGGTGCTGACAAACTTCAGAAACTAACATTGGATGATCAAGCTCAACCAAATGAAGAAAATCTGGACAAGGGTAAGAAAGAAGATGACACTCCAGTGCATCATGATTTACCTAAGGAGTGGAGGTATGCTTATGGACACCCTAAGGAACTAATCTTAGGTGATCCATCTAAAGGGATAAGAACTTGAGCTTCTATTAGAAATGAATGTGATTACATAGCCTTTATATCTCAAGTAGAATCTAAATGCTTTGAAGAAGCTGAAAAAGACTCTAATTGGATCAATGCTATGTAATAAGAACTAATACAATTTAACAGAAATAATGTTTGGACACTTGTAGAAAGACCATCTAACATTTCAATTATTGGCACTAAATGGGTATTTAGGAATAAATTAGATGAAAATGGTTTTGTCATTAGAAATAAAGCTAGGCTAGTTGCTAAAGGCTACAATCAGGAGGAAGGGATTAACTTTGATGAAATATTTGCTCCTATTGCTAGACTTGAAATAATTAGACTATTGTTAGCTTGTTCCTACTTTATGAACTTCAAATTATTTTAAATGGATGTTAAGAGTGCTTTTTTAAATGGTTTTATAAATGAAAAAGTTTTTGTTGAACAACCACCTAGATTTGAAAGTCATGCACATCCTGATCATGTTTTCAAACTGCACAAAGCACTTTATGGATTAAAGCAAGCACCTAGAGCATGGTATGAAAGGTTAAGCAAATTTCTTATTAAAATTGAATTTTCTAAAGGAAATGTTGACAAAACACTATTTTTGAAAAGAAAAGACAATGATTTATTTGTAGTACAAATATATATTGATGACATCATTTTCGGTGCTACAAATGAAATTCTTTGTCAAGAGTTTGCTGAGCTTATGCAGGGTGAGTTCGAGATGAGCATGATAGGAGAACTCAACTTCTTTCTCGCACTCCAGATTAAGCAAACTTTAGATGGTATCTTCATCAACCAAGTTAAGTACACAAGAGAAATTATTAAAAAGTTTGGGATGGAGACTACTAAATCAATAGGTATGCCTATGAGCCCCTTATGTAAACTAGATAAAGATGAAAATGGTAAATCCATAGATCAGAAATTATATAGAGTCATGATAGGCTCTTTACTGTATCTTACTGCTAGTAGACCATATATTATGTTCAGTATTTGCATGTGTGCTAGATATCAGTCTGAACCTAAGGAATCACATCTTATAGCTGTTAAGCTCATTATTAGATATCTGTCTGGTACTATTAGTATTGGTTTGTGATATGCTAGAAATTTTTCTGCTGAGTTGATTGGATATTCTGATGCGGATTTTGCTGGTTTTAGATTAGATAGAAAGAGTACTAGTGGAACTTGTCAATTTCTTGGAGTGAACTTAATCTCATGGTTTAGCAAGAAACAAACTTCAGTTACACTATCCATAGCTGAGGCTGAGTATATTGCAGCAGGAAGTTATTGTGCTCAAATCTTGTGGATTAAGCAACAACTCGAAGACTTTGGAATCAAGTTGACTAGTATTCCTATTAAATGTGATAATACCAGTATTATTTGCTTGACTAAAAATCCTGTTCAATATTCTAGGAGCAAGCACATTGAAATTAGACATCACTTTATTAGAGATCATGTTGAAAACAATGATATTTTGCTTGAATTTATATGTACTAAATTTTAATTAGCTAATATTTTAACTAAACATCTCTTGGAAGATCGATTCTGCATGATTAGAAGAGAGCTCAGGATAATCAATCCATTTGATTAAATCTTTACTCCAAATTTGACTCAAATTAGATCTATTCAACCTTATTTTTGATGAATCGTGATTAATCATTGATGACTTGACTCCAAAAACTTGTTATTTCAATTGATTTTGATCATTCTATGTATTCTTAATTTTTCAGTTTTTAAGTCGATGTGTCGACACATGCGTGAGTCGACACATGCCCGACGAGAAACTGATATTTTAAGGGTTTTCGAACCGTTTTTCCCCCAAAATTCATTCTCCTCCGAGCTGACACCTCGATTCCATGTATCCATCCTGTTCATCCTCTCATTTCTTTGCTTTTACTCACCATTTTCTCGGATTTGAAGGTTCGATGGTCATTTTTGTTGGATTTCCTTCTAGGTTTTAGCTCTAAACCCTAGAAACTCCCTATTTCCACCAAAAACCTTGCCCAAACCTTGATTGTTGACAATGGATCCTCGCAAACAAGTCGTTTGTCGATCGTGTCAGTCATAGCATGAAGAAGAGCAAAGAACAAGGCACGACACGAGTCTAGGGCTCCGGATCCACCAGCACGATAGTTGTTTGCACCTTCTAGTCGGATGAGCTCTAAGATAGTGGTTGGAGGACGTCGAGTGGACTTCTCTTTCTTGGACCAGCAGCATTTTTGGATAGGAGAGTGGATCCAACATGCTGGTTTAGCATCTTTCTATTCTCTTAGCGAGAGATACTATCCCGGGCTGATGAGAGAGTTCTACGGATCACTTGCCTGTGGATCAGATGGCTGGATTGCTCAGGTAAGAGGATGGGATATTTTCATTTCAGCAGAGATTCTGAGCAGGGTATGGAATATACCCATGACTGGATCAGTTATTGATAGTCTGTTGGATCGAGTTAGTGGGCTCTGGTGTATTTTTGAGTCTGATATCTTACCAGAGGGAGCCACTATTCCTGCTTCGAGACTATCTACGGAGATGAGACTGCTACATCATATAGTTGCCTGGATCTTCTATCGAAGACCGGTCGATTTGACTACATTGCCGAGCGAGAGCTACTCGTGATGGTCTCCCTGATTCAGCAGATGCTGATTTATCTTCTTGTTTTGATGATCCATCAGATTACTGAGGCGGCGTCTTGTCAGCGGCTCTGCTTGTCATATGGCATGGGTTTGATAGTACTATTCAGAGAGTATGGAGTCAGCTTCTAGGATGAGCCTTATTGTACTTTGATCCATACCGATGTATATGACATCAGGTCATTGCTTCGCATGGGTTATCATTTAGTCCGAGGCCAGTGGACACGGAGGACATCAGGACAGGCCGAGGATGCAGCTGACATTTATGAGGACATAGCAGAGGAGGAGCGGATTCTATCAGGTGAGGCTGGACTGAGTGAGATATAGCTTGAGACGGTAGCATAGCCAGCTCAGTCAGATCCTTCTACATCTGCCTAGCCATAGCCAGCGCAGATGGAGACTCATAGTGTTTCAGATACTTTAGAGGACAGAGTCAGATGCATTGAGATCGATGTTTTCATCATGAGGCAGTGTCTTGACATGTTTATTGCTGATACGAGAGAGAGCCACATTAGTCTTAGTGATGGTATTTTGGCTATTCTCTCAGCACTGTCCAGATCTTCTACGAGTGCTGCGGTTGCAGACACAGTTCCTGCTTCTGTTGATGTTCCTACTCTAGCACCAGCTGATGACGTTGTTGATATTGATACTGTTGCTGAGACTACTATTGGAGATGGAGTTGGAGGTACTACTATTAGAGATATTGATGGAGATACAGTGACCGACTCAGACCAATTTGATTTTGATGATCTTACATCAGAGCCAGTTGTGGAGGTGATGGATGATGTGGCTGTGAGACCTGTTGACCCATCCTTCTCACCTACTCCGATATCTGATTCATCCTCTCTTTCCAGATCAGATGATCACACTCCAGTTCCAGTTCCTATTCCTATTATTAGTCATGTTGTTGATTTACCTATTGCTGACCTACCTGACATGGATATTTCATTCATTGATTATCCTGACATTCAGACACCTATCATCAAGACCCCCTCACTTGATATACATATTATAGATACACCGATACCTTCCACAGCTAATACTATTATTCTTGATACGCTTGTATCATCAGCTGTTACACCTACTTTTGATAGTCATACCCTTTATACTTCATCAGTCATTCGAGAGCTTGGGTTTTATACACCCGGCTTTCAGCATCTCGATTCAGGCCCCACTTTTGATCGTAATCCTACTCCAGCTGTTGCTGAGATGATTCGCCCGATCAATTCAGTTCCTGTGGAGGACGTAGCTTCTACCTCTACTGCTTCAGCCAGAGGTCGGACCTATATTCATCGCAGAGGATGTGGACACTGTACCACTCCTCAGCCGACCAGGACCAGACTTCGAGATCTTCGACCATGATGGCCATGAGCTCGATCTTTTATTGATACCGGACCGATCGAGATCGGTTCATCTTATGATGACTCGATGGATGAGGATTAGGACATTGATGTATTTCTAGATAGTTTTATATTTCTAGATAGTTTACTTTCATGCTCACATGTACTTTTATCCTTGTTGTGTACTTGATGTACAAGGTCCAGACATATATGAAAAACCTTATGTTTTCTCATTTCTATATCTTTGATAAACATAAATGATGTCTTGAATTGCTTTTATACATTCAATGACCATGCTTTGTCTTGTTTATTCACTTCCTTTACTTCCTACCATTTTAATAATAACAAAAAGGGGGAGTAGTTCATGATTTTATTTAAGTATAAATGTGTTTTCGTGTTTACTTCTCCAAACTAAAGGGGGAGCAAAACTTTTATACTTTGAAAACCTGAATTTATGAAAGGGGGAGCTTCACCTTTTGTCAAAGTAAATTTGATTCTCAAAACCCTTCTTTCAATGTTTTTGAAAAGATTCTCACAAATTTTGTTATGAATCATTAATTCAGGAGGAGCTTTGTTAATTGCTAAAATTTTCATTGTAAGAGTATCATGATACATGTTCATAATGCATTTAAATAAATATCAAAGTTCTGACTAAGTTCTGATACTTTCTATCTTTGAAATAAGCTCAAATTCTATCACTTGTGTTTTGAAAGATTATATCTTTAACAAATGATTGATACTTAATGCTTTCAATATTGTGCATCTTGATCAATTCTCTTAAAGCTTTACTTTTAAAGTAATTTATATTTAAGGATTTTGTCATCATCAAAAAGGAGGAGATTGTTGACTCCCTAATTGATTTTGATGATAAGCAAAATAGTTAAGAATAATTTGAGGACTAATGATTTGCTTTAAGTGTGTTTTCATTGAAAGGATGCTCACAAAATTTGAAGAAGCCCAATTGTGTTGAAGAACCAAGTTTGAATGGAATGATTGCACAAAACAAGACTTGGACACTCAAAGAATTGGTTGAATGGATGACTAAGGCAAATGGAAACATGTTCCAGCACAAGTTTAGCAATTTCTTCACCTTTTTTGATGATGTGTTGACTCAAGGTGTCGACACATGAAGATGGTGTGTCGACTCAGGCCGTTACGCAGCAAAATTTCAAATGGCATAGATGATGTGTCGACACATGGACCTTAAGTGTCGACTCAAGGTGTCAATACATGGATCAACACATCGCCTAAGAATTTCAAGAAATAGAACTTGTAGAAGTTGAAGGAATAGTTGATGTGTCGACACACGGACCTTATGTGTCAACTCAATGTGTCGACTCAACTGAGAATGTATCGACTCAGCTAATTTTTCTAAAGAATCTGAATGAAACATTTTGAACTTGTGTCGACTCAAGAAGAATATGTGTCGACCTAATGTGTCGACACATGAAGAGGAAGTGTCGACACATGGAGTTCTGACAATAGTAACGGCTAGTTTTTTCAAGCACAGAACTCTTCCAAATGCCCTCCAACAGCTAGTTTTTCAAGTATAACGGCTAGATTTTGATTTTGAGGGCTTGGAAAGGTATATAAAGGCTCTAAATCAAATCAAGAAGATAAATATTGAATATCCTTAAAGAGTTTAAAGAGAAAAGAAGAGAGAAGAGCCTTAACTCCTATTCATTCAAAGCTCAACCACTCTCAAGCAAAGGAAAGCCTTCCAAGCATTCAAAGTTATCAAGTGCATTGAAGATCATTCAATCTTGGGCATTCAAAGGCTTCAACAAGAGCAAAGCAACACTACATCGAGCTACATCGACTTATTTGCTTTTTTATTGAAAGCTTATATTAGTTCTTTATTTCTCCATCTTACATCTTGTAAAGGTTATTGGTTAGCCTATTGGAAAACCAAGTGATATTTTTGGTAAGCCTTGAAGACCAATTAGGTTGGTGGTTAGCCCGCAAAACACTAAGGTTCTTGGTTAGCCCGGAAAACCAAGAGAGGTTTTTGGTTTGCCTTGTGAAAACTAATTAGGTTCTTGGTTAGCCCATAAAACCAAGTGAGGTTGTGACTTGTGAGCCATGTGAAAACAAGTTGGGTTTTGATTAGTGTGCCCGGATAACTAATCGGCTATAATCATTGGATTATAGTGAATTCCCAAGGGAATCTTGGGGAGTGGATGTAGGTACATTGTTGGCTCCTAACCACTATAGATTATTGTTTTTGTGATTGCTTGTTCTCTCCCTCCTTGCTCTTTACATTTCGCTTATTGCTTTTAATTTTCACTGCAATTTACATTAGAGCATTGCACTTTAATTTTAGTACCTTGTTGATTTGAATTGCATATCCTGTCTTGTAAAGTTTACTACTTATTTTATTAGGCTTAGCTTTAAATTTTTTTAGAGACCCAATTCACCCCCCCTCTTGGGTTGCTCTCTAGGCAACAGGCTCTTAGGCTTGAGCTATGGCTCTAGTGCTATCACAATACACTAGAATAGGACCATCTATGGAAGGTAACACTCCTAGCTCACCTTGGAAGTTCCATCACCACATAGCCTCCATTGCTATATCTGATGCTGCAAGATACTCTATCTCGCAAACAGAATCAGCCACTATATGCTACTTGGATCTTTTCCAGCAGAGTACTTCACCATTAAGGGTAAATACAAAACTAGATACACTCTTGCTATCATCACTATCTGACTAAAAGCTGGAGTCAGTATACCCCACATGTTTATGTTAGAATCTTCATAAATAAGCCATTGGTCCTTAGTATTTCTCAAATATTTAAGGATGTTCTTAACATCTTTCTAATGAGCTTCACCTGGGTCAGATTGGTATCTACTCACTACCTGTAGTGAGTATGCCACGTCTGGTCTAGTACATATCATGGCATACATAATAAAACCCACTATCAAAGCATATTGAATCCAACTCATACACTCTCTTTCCTCAGGAGTTGTACAATCCATCATGGAGAGAGTAATTCCATGACCTATCAGAAGATAGCCTCTTTTGAAATTCTCCATGCTGAACTACTTCAGCACAGTGTCTATGTACATAGTTAGGACAATCCCAGAAGCCACTTAGATCTATCTCTATAGATCTTCGTACCCAATATGTATGAGGCTTCACCTAAGTCTTTCATAAAGAATTGAGATGAAAGCCAAACCTTTATTCCTTGCAATACTGGAATGTCATTCTTGATTAGGAGAATGTCATCCATATACAAAACAAGAAATACAACCATAGAACTATTTGCCCATTTATATATATAAGGTTCCTCTCCATTCCTAATGAAGCCATACATCTTGCTACACTTATCAAAATGCATATTCCAACTCTGAGAAGCCTGCTTCAGTCCATAAATAGATTTCTGAAGCTTGCACACTTTAGACTCATCTATGGATGTGAACCCTTCAGGTTGCATCATATACACCTCCTCTTCTAGCTCACCATTTAGGAAATCTATTCGGACATCCATTTGCTAGATATCATAATCTAAATGTGCTACTATAGCAAGCATAATCCGAATGGACTTGAGCATTGCCACAGGAGAAAATGTCTCATCATAGTCAATACCATAATGCTGACGATACCACTTAGAAACTAGATGGGCTTTATAGGTCTCCACCTACCCATCTGCTCCCCTCTTCCTTTTGAAGATCCACTTGCACCTGATGGATTTTATTCCTTCAGGTGGATCAACCAATGTCCATACATTATTGTTTTCCATGGACTCCATTTCGGATTTCATAGCTCTCAGCCATGACTCAGAATTAGACTTGACATTGCATCCATATAGGTGATCGGATCCTTGTTATTCTCATCAAGGTCAACAGGATCACCATCTCGGACCAAGAAATCATTGTATATGTCCGGTTGACATGGTGCTCTACCAGATCTCCTTAATGGTTACACTATGGCTCTGTATATGATCTAATCAAATCTAGTTCTAAAGTGGCCTTAGAGTGAGAAGGTTTTTCTTTCTATTGAAATCCCCAAGTTCAATCTCAGCAGCTTGAGTGCCTTCACCAAGGTACTCCCTTTCTAAAAAGGTTGCCCTAAGATTGACAAACAACTTTTGTTCCTCAGGCAGATAGAAATAATACCCTTTGGATTCTTTGGGATACCCGACAAAAAAACACTTATCAAACTTAGGTCCTAGCTTATCCATCTCCAGATGCTTGACATAAGCCGGACACCCCCAAACTTGAAGGTGAGAGAGAGTTGGCTTGCACCCAGTCCATATCTCGTATGGTGTTTTATCAATGGATTTACATGGAACTTTATTCAGAAGGTAACATGCTGACTCAAGAGCATATCCCCAAAAGGATTTAGGCAAACTTGCTAAGCCCATCATGGATCAAACCACATCCAATAGAGTTTGATTCCTCCTTTCAAACACACCATTTAACTGAGGTGTCCCTGGAAGAGTCCATTAAGAAAGAATCCTATTCTCCTAAAGATAAGTCAGAAACTCATTGAAAAGATATTCACCACCTCGATCTGATCGAAGGGTTTTAATAAACTTCCTAGTTTGTCCTTCAGCTTCATTATGATGGTATTTGAACATTTCAAATGAGTCAGATTTATGTCTCATCGGTAGACATAATCGTACCTTGATAGGTCATCTATGAACGTAATGAAAATATTATGCCCACCTCTTGCACTGATATTCATAGGTCCACATACATTAGTATGTACTAGACTTAGAATATCACTGGCTCTTTCACTTCTTCTAGTAAAAGGTGACTTGGTCATTTTTCTAAGCAGACAAGATTCACAAGTTGGTAAAGATTCACTCTCAACGATATCAAGGAGACCTTCTCCTACCAACTTATTTATCCTATTCTTGTTTACATGGCCTAGCCTACAGTGCCAGAGATAAGCATCACTGACTGTATCTAACCTGGACCGTTGGTGCGGGGACTAACCAGATGCTAGGATGAGAGGAATGATTTAAGTGATTTTGTTCTTTGTGACTTTTAGTTTTTTTTTGGATTTAGGATTTTCAAAGATAGACAAAAAGTAGATTTAGGGTTCTACAATAATAAAAAATTCAAGCAAGCAAGTCCTTAAATAGGATAGGAAGAAGATCCCGGGATTGAGAAACCCCATAGGACTTAGCTCTCGAATCAATATCAACTTAGAAGTTTTAGGGTTGCAAACCTTAAAAGCTCTGAAGCGCCCGATGCCGAGTTCACTCGCTCTCATGGATGCGGCCTGGATGATCGAGTCTTCAACCCCCATGGATGCACCAGCTTTCCGTCTGAAGGTCTCGAAGGCAAGGGAGACCAACTCCTTGTTCATGGTACTTGAAGGACTTGCGAGCAATCAAGGGAAGGATTAGGAATCAACAAGTAGCAGGAAGAAATAAAGGAAGAAAGGATGAAGATGATGTTGATTGTGGGTCTTCTTGCTAGGTGCCTAAATGGATCATCTAGTTGACCTCCAAACTCGAAGATCAAAGATGGATTGGCGGAAGAGAAGGTAACTTGAGGCCTCACACCTCTCGATGCCCGAAGGCAAAGGCACTCCCTCACGGAGATTGACGTTCTTAAGGAACGAAGGCAACTAACAAGAAGAGTAGCACTCAAATCTTTTTCTTTTCATTCATCAATATTAGCATTACAAGGGAGGGGGTAAGGTCCTTTATATAGGCACCTTAAGCCCCTTTCAAAATTTGAATGAAACTTACATCTCTTCTCTTGATAAGGTGCCAAAAAAAATTCTGAAATCCCTTCTCTTTGGCCGACCAAAGCTTGCTTGTGATTTGGGCAAGGCATGATATTGGGATTGGAGGAAGGATCTTGGCACCTTGGACTTGGAAAGCTGATCTTCATTTTGGGAAGAAGGCATGATGCAAGGCTTATGTCTTCCTTCTTTCCTTGGTCGCCCACCCCTCTTTTGGAGAGAAAAAAGATATGGGGTTTGGAGCAAGGCTTGTGTCTTTCTTCTTTCTTTGGTTGCCCATCCATATTTGGAGAGAAACAAGATATGGGGCTTGGAGCAAGGCTTGTGTCTTTCTTCTTTCCTTGGTTGCCCATAAAGGATCCGCTTGTGCTCTTGGACAATCCTGAGTTTTCAATACCAGTTGTCGAAGTTGGGTCCAGAGAGTTTGTCATTATCCAATAATGATTGGAGCGACAAAGTGGTCGACATTATCTGAAAAATAAGAACAAGATCTATTAGTATATAAATTATTTTAAATATCCTAAAGACACGGATTTTAGTCTAAAGGTTTCTCCCACTATTTTATTCAGACGGTAGCCTCTACACTCCAATCCAAAGAGTAGCGTTTATCCTTTAGCGGGTACTAGGATCAAATAGACTACACATGAGCCTGACTTTGTGATGGGGACCTAAGAGCCTAGCCACCTCAGCAGTCACATGGGATCCCAGTCACACCTTGGATTGCACCACACTAGGGTTACATGGAGGATTACATGAGGTCAGCCCAATATGAGGATTTGGTGTCCACATGACAGTACATCAATTCCACACTCAAGTATACCAACTCCACATGCCAGCATGTCAAGAAGGAAAGTCAAAGCAGATAAACATGAATCTCATGATTCATGCCAACTTGCTTAGGAAAGAAGTGGTCCACCCCAAGCTAAGAGAAGAAAGAAGTTGGCACCTTGGTCCCCCACTTTTGTGCCGCCCACTAAATACCATCTTTGGAGGACTTTTATTTGGCGTTTGTTATATTTCTTCCACGTATTCAATTTGCAAAGGAGGAAGGTTTAGGGCACCCCATTATTTCCATGTTTTCATAACTTAGGTCCTAAGTCATGTGACTCTGTATAAAGGACCCATCTCTTGTATAAAAGGGAATTCGAATGAAATGAAAATTTGAGAAGAGAGATTCTTCTTTCACTCCGTATAGAGGGGTGAGAGGCCAACTTTTCGCTCTACAAGGAGAGCACGTGAGGTGCAACCCCTGAACATGATGCAAGGTCATGTCTCGTTATCCCCTTCCCTAATTTCATCTTCTTTACCGCCCTCATATCCTTTGAGATTCACCCTAAAGGCTCCATTAGTGAGCTGGGTAGGATGCCCTAGAGGTGTGAGTTCTCTCCGTACGGCTCCATTAGTGAGCTGGGTAGGATGCCCTAGAGGTGTGAGTTCTCTCCGTACGGCTCCATTAGTGAGGTGGGATATCCTAGAGGTGTGAGATCTCTCCATGAGTATGAGTCCCAAAGTTCATGAAAGCCCCGACCCCTGTCTTCCATCTCTATTGTTCCTTCGCTACCTCCATAGAAAATAAAAATATATAAAAGAAAAATAGTGATACCCTAATTTTGGTGACTTCTAGGCTCGCCAACGATCTATCCCCATCCCGTCCCACATCAATTTTGGTATTAGAGCTAGAAAATTAGAATACGTTTTATATCACCTCAGATCCCCCCTTCACTTTACACCGAACCATCTTTTCAATCCTCTCATCTTCCTAGATCCAAAAAAAAAAAAAAATAGATCTCCCTTCTTTCATCATTGAGCATCTCTGTGCCGGTGCCCCACCTTCCCTCTTATGACTCCTCCCACGACCCACCACCATCGATCATATCCACCATTCCTCCGCTCTTCGCACCCTTACTAGTAAGTGGAAACCCATCCAAGCCAACCATGATGCCAATCTCCACCGAATCTGCCATTCTCCGATTTGTCCATTCCGCCCTCTTCCACCCAAATCCATATCTACTGACGACCATGTTCCAATCACCCAGATCAAAGACCCACTAGAAGATCCCATCCATCTCCTCCACCTAGACGTAGCCAGACTCCCCTTAGCACTTATCTCCGTGCTCGCTGCAACCAAATCCCACGCCATCGTCCTTCCCATCTGGAAGATCCACACCGTCAACCACACGATCCAGACTACCATGCTGCCCTTCTGTCTTAGGCCAAAAGCTACCCAAAAATTGGCCCTTACTGTCATGACTCTCGCAACCACCGCTTAGCCACCACCGGCACCGATCGGAACCCAATTGCCCATGTTGTTGAGATGCCAGATGGCCCGCCCATCTCCCTCCTCCCGCTGATGCCCGGTGACTGTCCCACCCGTCACTAGTCCACCGAATGGAACCTAGATTTTCCCTAGATCACAATAGATCTCCCATCCAGCCTTTCCCTTCATCGTTCATGGCACTGATCGGGACCTGCCACCGCATGCGCCTCCCACGACTGCTGCATGCTCACAGCCGGACCGACTCCACCTAGCACCAACATCGATGAAATCCTCCGAAGTCCCTCCTTTGCTCCCTAGTTTTCATCTGTAGAGAGGAAGAAGCTCGCATGAACATGAAAGCAGTTGCCCACCCTATTGCTGACTTCAAGCTCCACACGGATCTCAGTACTACACAATTTTCAGAGCTGCATTATTTTCAAAGCTGCATAATTTTTAGAGCTACACAATTTTTAAAGCTGCACAATTTTTAGAGTGCATGATTTTCAGAGATGCACGATTGTCAAAGTTGCATAGATCTCAGAGTATAGCCTCTTCTTTATTTCAAGCCTATGTGGGTATATTTGGGTTTTTTTGATTGAGTCTATTTTTGAGATTGACTAACCTGCCAAGAGTCCCCGTAGACCCAAACTTGACGGGGTCGAGTTTTCCCCACTCTAGGGGAATGATGGGGACCCGAGAGCCCAGCCACCTCAGCAGCCACATGCGAACCCAATCACACCTTGGATTGCGCCACACTAGGATTACATGGAGGATTACATGAGGTCAGCCCAATATGAGGATTTGGTGTCCACATGACAGCACATCAATTCCACACTCAAGCACACCAACTCCACGTGCCAGCATGATAAGAAGGAAAGTCAAAGCAAACAAGCATGAATCCCATGATTCATGCCAGCTTGCTTAGGAAAGAAGTGGTCCACCCCAAGCCAAGAGAAGAAAGAATTTGGCACCTTGGTCCCCACCTTTTGGGATGCCCATTAAATACCATCTTTGGAGGACTTTTATTTGGCATTTGTTAGATTTCTTCCATGTATTCAATTTGCAAAGGAGGAAGGTTTAGGGCACCCAATTATTTCCATGTTTTCATAACTTAGGTCCTAAGTCATGTGGCTCTATATAAAGGACCCATCTCTTGTATGAAAGGGAATTCAAATGAAATGAAAATTTAAGAAGAGAGATTCTTCTTTCACTCCATATGGAGAGGGTGAGAGGAACACTTTTCGCTCTGCAAGGAGAGCACGTAAGGTGCAACCCCCAGACATGATGCAAGGTCATTCTAGTTATCCCCTCCCCTAATTTTATCTTCTTTATCGCCCTCATGTCCTTTGAGATTCACCCTAACGGCACCATTAGTGAGTGGGTAGGATGCCCTAGAGGTGTGAGACCTCTTCATACAGCTCCATTAGTGAGGTGGGTAGGATGCCCTAGAGGTGTGAGATCTCTTTGTATGGCTCCATTAGTGAGGTGGGATATCCTAGAGGTGTGAGATCTCTCCGTGAGTGTGAGTCCCAAAGTTCATGAAAGCCCCGACCCCTGTCTTCCATCTCCATTGTTCCTTCACCACCTCCATAGAAAATTTATAAAAATAAAAGAAAAAATAGTGATACCCCAATCCCTGGTGACTTCTCAGCTCACCAACGGTCCTCCATCCCTGATCCCGTCCCCCATCTTTTTGGCTGGTCAACCCATATTCATCTAAAGGTAGGTATAATAGTAATTGTTTCTCTAAGCAATTCATAGTATTCATTTTATCCCAGGGGTCCTCACAATCGGCCTTTAGGCCTCCTATTGAAAGTCCTGGTTTGGTCCAACCATTAACATGATCAAATTCAATGCTTCTAACTAACACATGATCAAGCCCGACTTTGGCCGGCCCACCTGACCTGTGTTAAGATAGTCACACTAAGCCATTTTATATTGAATGGCAATTCCACTCGCCTAATGACCACGTATTCTTTGGAACTATCGAAGATCATCCAACTCATTGACTCATTACCAATCCAACTTAATGGGATGCTAAGACTTATGATAGGGGACAATGATGAAATGTTGCATTCCAAATGAAATTAGTAATGACTAAATGAGAAATGAAGTAAATAGATGCAGCTATTCAAGTAAAGAAGTAGGAATTCAATGATAGGATTCTAAATATTAAACTTGACTAAAAATAAAACCATTCAAAGAAGATAAGAGAAGGACCTTCGTGGTTAAGAAACCACATAGATTAGGGTTAAGTTAATCTAATAATTGCATATCTGAAAGCCTTTCTAAAGAGGGTTACCCAGCAATTAATACTTTTAGATTTAATACTGGGAACACTCAAAGAAGAAGTTCCTGGATGACAGGGAGATTCCTCTAGGTTGTAAAGCCTCTTGTATTCGATTCTTGGCACGGGAGACTTTCTTTTTCGAAGCCTGGAAGCCCGGGGATCCTGCAACAAAGAAATGTAGGGGAGATTAGAGAATAGGGATTGAAATGGAGAGTGAGGGGAAGGGATCTTTGAAATGAAGAAGGGAAGCTTGGAGTAGTCTTGGCGTGGATCTTCTATGTCTTCTTTTGGATGATAACTCTTGTCTTGATCTTGTGAAGAACTCCTTGAATGATTGGATTCATTGGAAATAGACGAGATATGGACTAAGGAGGTGCTTCTTTGGTTGGCCGAATGGACTAAAGAGGGATGGGAGGAAACTAGATTGGATGAGTGGAGTTGGGAAGAATACTCTAAGCCTCATGCCCACCTTCTCACAAGGGACCAAGCATTCAAGCAAGGGAAAATTTCAAGAAAATTTATTTCTACATTGATTCAAAATTCATGATTACAATGAGGTTTGGAGCCTTTTTTTATAGACCACCAAGACATTTGAAATTCAAATTCAAATTTCAAAAAACAACAAAATAAAGGGAGAAAATTATGGGCATCCCATGAAGAGGGGTAGCATTTGTGGAGATTTTGTTGGCCATTTCAAATTCATTCTTCTCTTGGGTGACATTCCTTGTTGAGGTGTCTTGGTGATGTGGCAAGGAGGAATGATGAAGTGGCTTCTAAGTCGGTGATCTCATAGTCCATGCACCCACTAGCCTTCTTGACTTGGTTGTGCTGAACCAGATTGGACTTGGCTGAACTCTCTCTTAACTAAATTACAATGAAAAACCCAATTGAAACAAATACATGACTCAATTTCGAAAATGAAATAAATGCAAGACTAATAGACCCAATTAAAACTTATTACAGGACTCGAACTCTCAATCTTCCAACCATAGAGAATCTTGCCTAATTTGGATTGGTTGAAGTCTCTTCCTGAACCTGGTGCCCACACCAATTCTTCCCGGGTGGGAAGAACTCGACCCTGTTGAGTAAGGATTGGCTTGATTCTGATATCTTTCTAGTAGATCCGGGTCAATTTGCTGCAAATCCTTTCGGGTGATCCAGGAGTCCTCAAAATTTGTTCGGCCTTGCCAATGAACCAGATAACGTTGATAGCCTTTACTTCTAGTGGTAGTCACCTGGTCATCCAAGATACATTCAACTTTATCTCTCCAGTCTAGTGGAATTGCTGGTGGACACTAAGGTAGGGTTTCGTTCTCAAAGGAAGGATAAGGCCCTAAAGGCTCACTAGGAATTAATGCTGGCTCTTTATATTCTTTCAGATCGGAAATATTAAATGTTGAACTAATGCCATAATCTAGTGGTAACTTTAACACATATGCATTAGGTCCAATCTTCTTAATTACTTTGAAAGGTCCAGTTCCCCAGGCATGCAGTTTCTTCATAGTTCCTAGTGGAAACCTTTCAGGTCTAAGTTTAATTATTACAAAGTCCCCTTCATTAAATTCTTTCATTCGTTTATATGAATTAGCCATATTCTTATAGACTTTATTACTCATTTGAATCTTTTACTAATTTCCTTATGCAAGTCCTTAATATTCTATGCACATGACTTTGCGGACTCTGAGACTTACACAGACACCTACAAAATGCAGACTTAACTAGGCATTCTTATTGAGAGGAATTTTATTGGACTCTTTAGGCCTAAACCTAGCAGACAACAGATTCTCTAGGTTTAACCCTGGTCTGGCATGCACATGAAAATTTATAGTGGATCCCTAGCAAATGCCATAAGGTTTTCCAGAAGTAGGTCACAAACCTCACATTCTCACAGCACTGGTGCAACTGAACGACCTCAACAAAGTGTAATTTGATAGTTTGGAGAACATTGAAAGCCTTAGGGTACGATAGGATATAAAAATCGGAGTCTTGGGATAATCTATTGGAAACATGAAATAGACCTTGGTTATTCAGGATGATATTAAAATTTGGATATTGATCTATGGGTGCAAGTTCTAGGGCAGGCTGCGTGTTCCTAGATGGTGGAAGGTCATCAGGAAGGTCTTTGGAAAGTTTATCTTGAAAGTCCTCTAAAATAATGTCTACATCTTGGGGTTGTTCCTTAGGGATTTATTCTTGGACCTCTTCTATGTACAACTCTTGCAAACCCTCACTTTTATCTACTATATTTGATCCTGGCTCAGTCACTCCTTCTTCAAATTCTATAGTGGGTTCAGGATCTTTTTCTATTAATTTCTTAGTGATCTCAACCTTGCATCCACCTTCATCATACTCCTCCACTAGACTTGATTCATAGATGTTTTCTTTGGATTTTTCAGTGGACTCAGGAGCTTTTTTCTCTAGATTCTTATGGGTTCAACCTTTTCTCCCTGAAATTCTTCAATGGGTTCTTCCTCTTCCCCTTCATATCCATTAATTAAACTTGGTTCAACCTCGTAAACTTCTTCCTCAGGCTCACTAATGGGTTCAAGGGTCTTTCCCTTGAAAACTAATGGGATAATAGTAGTAAGCTACTTTGAAGGAATCTATCTAAGAATTGTCCTAAAGGTGCTAATCATGTTGGGCTTAGGTCGGTTGCTCATGAGTTCTCTTTGATAAGACTTGAATTCTTTAGCAATTCAATAAGCTTCCTCTAGAGTATGAATTTCCCATTGAAGTACTTCCCACTGGGTGTCCTTACATAGGCCTCCTCGACATCTAGATATGGTTATGGTCTTGGATTCGGTTGTGTTACATCTCCTGACAAACCCCTTGAATTCCTTAATATACTCAGACACTGGTCTATCACCCTGTCTCAGTTTGTGCCATTGGTCTAAAAGTTTTTGCTCATCAAATCTACCTAAGTACTTTTCTCTTAGCCTATTTCTCATGGTTCTCCAGCTACATATTCTATCTCCTCTTTGATAACTTCATCCTCAATAGCTGCCCAATGCCACATAGCATATCGGGTTAACCTACATGTGGCCAATCTAAATTTCTCTAACTCCGACATCCTAGTGTACTCAAAATAGTGATCCATGCTCTCCTCCCAATCGATATACACCTCTTGTCTTCCATCAAAAGTAGGTGCATAAGATTGGGTGCTCTTAATGGGTCTCTCCTCGGAGTCAACCAAGTATGGGTATAGGCTCCTAGGGCTAGATTCAAAGGCAAGATCTTGATCATAGGCTCTTGGATCAAGGAAATTGGGCCTAGAGGAGTTGAATTTAGCATTGGACTTGCGGGCTTCTGCCCGTGCCTCTGCTTGGGCCATCTGATCAGTCATGCTTTGGTTGGTCTAGGCCAATTGGTCAGTCAGGTTTTGGTTTAGTTGGGCCATTTGATCATTCAGGGTTTTCATCAAGGTCTCAATTTTTTGGTCCATGGTTGCACTTGATTGAGCTTGGGTTTCTTGGTAAGGTATTCCTGATCTAGTTGCCATGAGCACACACATACTCAAACTCGGGCTAGGGGTTTGCTAGACCTACTAGCTCAAGTAAGGTGAGTCGACTAAGTACAACCAAATCAACAGCTATCTTGTCTAATGGCCAGGTAAGAGGTGGGTCTGTAGGAGGCTCCCCAAGCTCTTGCTGGGTCCTAATTAAAAACCACAATAACCGTTGAGGGCACTTGCCACTTGACCTCTAGCCTAGGCACGAGCTTTCAGAAATAGATGCAGGAGTGGGTGCACCAGTTTTCCCAAAAGACTTGAACTAGACATGTGCGTGTCCTTAGAAATTAGAGTACCAAATTTTAATTAAAGATTGGGTTTGCTATGCAGGGTGATGGTTTTGGGCTAGGGATAGGTAATGAAATCCTACCCCCATGTCATAATGATGCCCTTAAATTGATTTATCATGAGATGAATGCAAGCATGTATATGAACCCTAATTTCAGGTGCAGAATTTTGTGTATTGCAGTTCTGAAGTGGGGCAGAGAAGTGCTATGTATTAATCTCAAAAAATTTCAAAAAAGTCACAAAACACTCCTAACTTATAGAGGATATACCACATGAAATAAAATTAAAAAATAAAATCTTTGCAATGCTGGACAATTCCTGGAACATAGACAATGCAAACAGGACAGATCCTGCAGAAATTTTAAAGATCTACTTGCTGAAATTTCAGAGCAAAAATTTTTCTCAGATGGAAATCAGCCATGTAGAAATTCTACAAACTGAAATAAAATTTTAAAAAATTCTGAAAAACACTTCTAATTATGCATAATCCAGAAAAACAAAAATCACCAAAATCCAAGTTTCCTACAGGCAAAAATAACCATAATCGTAGACTATGTACTAGAATGCTGAATTTTTAAAATGCTGAAATCAAAGATGCAAAACTTTTTTTTTTCTTATAGATCTAAACCTATCTCCTTGTGTTCCCCTTCAAGGGTCAATCACATCGACACCATAGGGAATCCCCGTTGAGTGGGATATGAGGGAGTTGTAGCCCTTCTTTTCCCTATGACCGGATGGCCATGGTGAAGTACCCAATCCAGGTACTGAAGGAGATGCAAAACCCTAACCTACCATGCTCTGATACCAAGTTGATGGGGGACAATGATGAAATGTTGCATTCCTAATGGAATTAGTAATGACTAAATGAGAAATGAAGTAAATAGATGCAGCTATTCAAGTAAAGAAGTAGGAATTCAATGATAGGATTCTAAATATTAAACTTGACAAGAAATAAAACCATTCAAAGAAGATAAGAGGAGGACCTTCATGGTTAAGAAACCACATATATTAGGGTTAAGTTAATCTAATAATTGCATATTTGCAAGCCTTTCTAAAGAGGGTTACCCAGCAATTAATACTTTTAGATTCAACAATGGAAACACTCAAAGAAGAAGTTCCTGGATGACAGGGAGATTCCTTTAGGTTGCAAAGCCTCTTATATCTAGTTCTTGGCACGGGAGACCTTCTTCTTTGAAGCCTAAAAGCTCGGGGATCCTGTAACAAAGAAATATAAGGGAGATTAGAGAATAGGGATTGAAATGGAGAGTGAAGGGGAGGGATCTTTGAAATGAAGAAGGGAAGCTTGGAGTAGTCTTGGCGTGGATCTTCTATGGCTTCTTTTGGATGACAACTCTTGGCTTGATCTTGTGAAGAACTCCTTGAATGATTGGATTCATTGGAAATGGAGGAGATGTGAACTAAGGAGGTGCTTCTTTGGTTGGCCGAATGGACTAAAGAGGGATGGGAGGAAACTAGGTTGGATGAGTGGAGTTGGAAAGGGAAAGAATACTCTAGGCCTCATGCCCACCTTCTCACAAGGGACCAAGAATTCAAGCAAGGGAAAATTTCAAGAAAATTTCTTTCTTCATTGATTCAAAATTCATGATTACAATAAGGTTTGGAGCCTTTTTTTTATAGACCACCAAGCCATTTGAAATTCAAATTCAAATTTTAGATAACAACAAAATGAAGGGAGAAAATTATGGGCATCCCATGAAGAGGGGTAGCATTTGTGGAGATTTTATGGGCCATTTCAAATTCATTCTTCTCTTAGGTGACATTCCTTGTTGAGGTGTCTTGGGGAAGTGGCAAAGAGGAATGATGAAGTGGCTTCCAAGTTGGTGATCCCATGGTCCATGTGCCCACTAGCCTTCTTGACTTGGTTGTGCTGAAACCAGATTGGACTTGGCTGAACTCTCTCTTGACTCAATTACAATGAAGAACCCAATTGAAACAAATACAGGACTCAATTTCCAAAATGAAATAAATACAAGACTAATAGACCCAATTAAAACTTATTACAGGACTCGAACTCTCAATCTTCCAGCTATAGAGAATCTTGCCTAATTTGGATTGGTTTAAGTCTCTTCCTAAACCTGGTGCCCGCACCAACTTAGGCTATTTGTTGGCTTTGGCTCATTAATTTTGATGAATAACAAAATACTGAGTATATATTTGGACTAATGTTTCAAATGGAGTATGAATTTTAGGCCTTAGTTACATTACTTTCTCCAGCAAAAAGGTATTGAGTTTACTAATTCAAGAGCAAGAAGTTTCTCATGTTGATTGAGCCTTCACCTTGGAATATTGTCAAAACAACTTTTTTGGCATTCATAAAGAACCATCAAATGGATAAATTGTCAAATCTTTAAGAGTTTCAAGTTTGGCACGCTTATTTGGATGGCACAGGACCAAGTGTCGACTCACAAGGTCGACTCATGAAGGAATTTCAGAAGTATCAGAAGACCGGCACACAAAGTTTCAATGGCATGCTTCAAGTGTTGACTCATGAGGTTGACTCACACTTCAAGTGTCGACTGATGAGGTCGACTCATTACCTGGGAAAAATTCTGAACATAACTTCATGTTTTCTGGATTCTGCATCAAGTGTCGACTCATGAGGTCGACTCAAGGTCTAACAGCTAGTTTTTGCAGAATTTCAGACTTGTTTCAAAATGGTTCCAAATGGCTATTTTTCGAATTCTAACAGTCTTCAATGGTCTTTTCAGTGGATTTGAGGTATTTAACACTATCCAAACCTCATAAAGTAAAGAAGGAAGAGTGAATTCACATGACACAAACTCCAATCATTTGAAAAGATAAGAAGAGTGTGTTTAAAGAGATTCCCTTGCAAAAGCCTTCCATTTTTGAGTTATTAAGGTTTTAAGTGCCTTGCCATAAGTATGCATTCAAGAGATTCCAAGGAGAAGTCAACACAAGCAATCAAGAGAGCTTCAACGATCTTCATTTCAGCTCATTCTACGAGCTTTTATCATGCTCTTTATTATATTCTTATTCTTGCTTTGTTGACCTAGGTTTCAAGATTTTTGAAACTAGGTTGTAAAGGTTGTTGGTGAGCCAAAGGATAAAACCAACTAAGGTTTGACTTGTGAGCCTGAAGACAAAATAAATTATAAAGGTTGTTGGTGAGCCTAGGTGATAAAACCAACTTAGGTTTTGACTTGTGAGCCTTGGAAAACAAGTCGGCTGTAATCTTGAAGAGATTATAATGTTTTTCCCAAGGGAAAGCTTGGGGAGTGGACGTAGGTGCTTGGAGTGCACTGAACCACTATAAAATATTGTGTTTGTGTGTGATTGCTCTTATTCCTACTTGCTTTTTATTACTTGCATTTAATTTGCTGTTATCCGCTGCTTATCTCTTAGAGATAATCATTTTGTTTCACAAACACTTCAAGGCCAGCACATAATTATTTTAATTTTTTAAAAGATCAAATTCACCCCCCCTCTTGGGCTCCATTTCTGGGCAACACTATCATATAGCTTAGTCTTTTTATGGACCTAATAATTTAGAGGATTTAATTCAGTGACACATGAAAAGAAAACATGGACCTTGATCAAGAAGACTCCCACCAAACTCTTAGAGGGTTTCAAGATCAAATTAGTTCATGGGCACCTTAAATTAGTGAGACAGATTAACCTTAGTTGACATTGGTCAACTCCAATCAATAGATAGTCTAATCTGATCTGATTCACCACATTAGCAAGGTAAGTAAGATCAAGGGATGGGTTAATCTAGGTAAGCATCTTGCCTTAGACATCAACCTTGAGTTGGCCAGGTAAGAGTTAGCCCCAAAGAACCTTGATCACCAATGTCAAACTTACCTTAGACACCAAATGGTTTACCAGACTCAATCAGACTAACCTAAAGACTCAGGCTCACCATGAAGCTATCAATCAAGTCCATTTAGATGTATGGACTGATCTAAGTAACTACTAGATAGATCTAAAGAGAAGAGACCTAATTCAACTTTTGATTAGTCTTTTCTCTAATTAACCCATTCATCTTAACATAGGTCTAACCCATTTAAGGACCCAATTCTAGCTAACCCAATCAACCCATGGTTTATCAATCATGACTTAAGATTAGAATCAAATCCTAAATCTTAAAGGTTTTCAAAAATACAACTTAATTCTTAATTAAGTGTAACATACCAATTGAAATAGTTTCAACTAACTCAGATTTGAAACAATTTCAAAAACAAGTGAAACAATTTCACAAAAATATGAACTTTAACTTTACTGTTTCAAGAAAGTTTTCCTTTGTTCTCAGATCCGAGTTGACTCCTGTGAGGATGAGTTGGCTTGGACAGAACACAAAATAGATAGACCGATCTGTCTGCAAGAAATGAGTCGGCTCATTTAGGAAGCGAGTCGGCTTATCTAACTGGGCAGAAAATAGTAATTTTAAAATTCATCTCTTCTTCACTTGAACTTTTCAAAATCTTAGATCATACATCTTTTAGATCTCTTCTAAACATAGCTATGATCTACAAACATAGATTAAAACTATTTTAACCTATCAAATCCTTCACCTTCTTCTTCATAAGGTCATGATGCAGCGGCACCCCTACATGCCAAAGGAGAACCCCATTGAATGGAAAGAGATGGCCTTTAAACCATGCTTCTCTTCTATGACTGGACGGTCATGGCGAATTCACCTTAATCCAAGTACTATGTGAAGGATATCAAGCCAATTTCATACAAAAGTATTAAACTAAATAAACATTCAACCTGTGGCTCTGATACCACTGTTGGGCGAACCCAGGGTGGGCCTTTGATACATGCAATTTAAAACTTTTCTAAATGCATGACATAACGAAAAAAGATAAAATGCTTTTATCTAATATATTAATCTAATTAACACTGGACCTATATAGATCTTTATGCATATTAAGCAATACATGTATGAAATCAGGCATGCAAATTATGCAACTCATGGAACCATTCTATGAATCACAAAAAAGGGTGCCGAAGAACATATCTTCAGACCCATGGGATAGGAGTACAACATTTTTTACGAGGTGACGATCACCGTTAAGGAAAGCACTCTAAAAGGAACACTAGCTCTGCGAGCAGCACAGACGTCCTGCCTCTATAGGTGGTTCACACCAGGATAAGGGGATTCTCCTCTTTCCTTTGAGGTGCTAGCTTCTCTGGAAAATATGTGGATGTGGCAGACTCCTTCAACACCTTGAAGATCCGGTCGCTAAACTAAAATGGGACAAAATATCCAAGAACCCTTCCCATAACACTCTGTCCCAAACCTTCGACAGAAGGTAAGCTCACAGGAATCCCGAAACCCAAACCTCATACTATCTTCCCAAGAATGAGATCTGATCTCATAATCTCTCAGAGGTCAAGGATGAGTTCTAACCAACAAAAGTGGCAGAATCTTGACCTTGAAAAAGGATGAACAATTCTTCTTCGATTCACATCAGCTCACTAAAAAACAACATGCCTTAAAACCAAGCCATGAAGGGGAGGTTATGAGAGATTAATGGTGAGTTTTTTTAGAGTCTTTTGGGATTCCTGTAGGTTACAAGACCCTTGGAATTCAATAAATGGCATTATTAAAACTCTATAACATGAAGCATTAATTCCCATAACCATTACAGGGATCAATGAAGTTTTTTAAATTTTTAGTAGAGTCTTCAAATGAGTCGACTCGCCTCGAGTCGACTTAAGTGGCAGTTTAACAACTCCTTGTCAAACAAGTTCGGAATGATTCCCAATCATTTTCAAGCCAATAAATCAAGAGAAACCCCACGGTGTGTGACCTCGTAGGTTCAAACACTAAACTGGTAGCATAGAAACATTTCCAATTTCAGCCAAAGTCACCATCTAGCAATGATACCTGGCATCCGGATAAGTCGAAGGTTGCAGAGCAACAAGAACCTGTCGAATATGGAATACTACTGAACTTATTCCTTTGATCTCCGAATGCTTAGAAAAGCATAGGGTTAAACTGCCCAACCCTAATCAGTCCATCTCAATATGTCTCAAATAAAGAATCCCCATAACTCATTACGAGGAATGCCCTGGCCAAGGTCTTTCTTAATTGAGAAATATTAAACATTCAATCGAAACCATTTGGAGAGATCAATCCTATCTTGATCCTACTACCACTACACAAGTACTTAACTGTACCCAGCAACCTTCCATCACTGTATTAGAAATTTGAGTAGTCTGGCACCTAAGCATAGTGAGTTGTTTACAAGCTGCCATAGTGATCTCAAGTCAGAGGAACAATTCATGTTCACATTCTAATGCAAAACTTTTTTTTGGCAGAAAGAGAATCTCGCATGGGAGTCATGCTTAGTGAAGTGTCAAACACATGATGTTATGCTAGCATCTCCATGCTTCTTGGTTAAGAGGACAACTAACAAACATGACATCAACGACCTATTCTCAATACACCATCATCCTGAAATAGAGTTTCCTTTGCTCGTGAACTAGTTTATGAACTACATGATGCATCTTCTCTACATCGCATACAAGGTAGCTCAAAGGACATCATCACACAAGACTCAATTAGGAAGATGTCATTTGATGAACAACTAGAATAAACTTTTTATTAAATTCAATAATTCATATACATATACATGAGTCGCATAACCATCTACAACCTAGATGATTAGCGTTGGGACACACAATTCCTAATAATCTAGCTAGCAATTGGTGATGCAGGACAAGGGGGGCTAGAGAGGAGGATCGAATGATGAGCCTAGAAGTCACCTAGATTAGGGTATCCTAATTTTCTTTTGAATTTTCTAATTTGATGGCGAAGGAATAATGGGGATGGAAGACAAGGATCTGGATCTCGTAGACTTTGAAACTCATCCTAATGAAGAGACCTCTCGCCTCTAAGGCATTACACCCTCCTCGATACTTGGAGGCGCTAGGATGAATCTCAAAGGTCATGAGGGGTTAAAGAAAATGAAATGGGAAGGGAGATAACTAGGCATGACCTCACATCATGTCCTGGGGTTGGGCCTCACACCCTCTCCTCACGGAGCAGAAGAAGAATCACTCTTCCCCAAAACAAAAATTTCATTCATCAATTTCTTTTACAAGAAGGATTGAAGCCTATTTTATAGACACCAAGACATTTTGAAATTCAAATTTCAAAATTCAAAAATAACAAAATAAGGGGATAAAATAGTGGGCGTTTCCATAAAGAGGGGTGGCATTTATGGAGGAAAATATGGATCCATTCAAATTCGAATTCAAATTCCTCATCTACTCTGAGATCTGCACAGAAAATTCACTACTCTAAAATTTGTGCAGGTTGTTTCAGTTCTGAGATCCGTGCAAAAGAAAACTCTTCTCTATGATTGTGGAACAGGGGCAGCAGATGAAGAAGAAGGTCTTCGGGAGACTTCACCAGTGCCAGCGCTAGGGAAGGAAGCGGCTCGGTGGTGATGGCGGAGATGGCAGCGGCACGGTCGGCGACGACAGCGGAGATGGTGGGTGTGAGCATGGGGCTTGTGCGGTCGGAGTTTGCTAGCTGGCAGACGGTGATGCGGTGGCATGGGGGCGGAGTGGGAGAGTAGGGTGGCGGTCGGTGGCATGGCGGAGAGGGGCGCGTCACGGGCGGAGCAGCAGGGGCCGAAGGCCATGGGTGGAGCCACAGGGGTGCGCGGCCATGGGTGGTTCCATGGGATTCGCAGGCATTCCCATGAGGAGATCGATGCTGGTGGGGAGGTGGACAGTTGTCGGGGTCACCGGTGGTCGGGTGTGGCGGATCCGGGACCAGTGGGAAGAAAAAATGAAAAAAATGGATGTTTTGGGAGATTCTGGGAGGAAGAAGGTGATAAGGATAAACATGGAATACGTTGGAAATAAACATGGAATAAAATGAGGATAATGGGAATAGGTGGAATAGCTAGGATAAAAATTTAAGCTAAAAATTAAAAAAATCAGAAAAAAAGAAAAGGAAAACTCGAATGGGTTTTGATGTCCCCATCATTCCCCTGGGGTGGGGAAAACACGACTCCGTCGAGACAGGCTCGCTGCAATTTTTTTTTTCTCTCTTTTTTTTTTTCTCTTCTTTTTTTCTCTTTCTTCTTTTGTTTTCAACCCTAATCCTCTCCTGCTCTGATACCAAAATTGATGCGGGACAGGGGGGCTAGAGAGGAGGATCGAACGATGAGCCTAGAAGTCACCTAGATTAGGGTATCCTAATTTTCTTTTGAATTTTCTAATTTGATGGCGAAGGAATAATGGGGATGGAAGACAAGGATCTGAATCTCATGGACTTTGGAACTCACCCTAACGAAAAGACCTCTCACCTCTAAGGCATTACACCCTCCTCGATACGTGGAGGCGCTAGGATGAATCTCAAAGGTCACAAGGGGATAAAGAAAATGGAATGGAATGGGAGATAACTGGGCATGACCTCACATCATGTCCTGGGGTTGGGTCTCACACCCTCTCCTCATAGAGCAGAAGAAGAATGATGCGGGACCAATATGCATGCAATTATTTTTGTATGTTTTATATGTGGGGTTAAGAGATTAATTCCCGAAAATTGGATCAAAATAAGTTATAGGAAATTCTATATGAATTTTAGAAGTCAAGCATGCAGATTAGGACCTAGAAAAGTAATAAAGAAGGATCGCCGAGGGCTGAGAAGCCTCGGTTAGGGCAAGTTCTTCTACAATATTATTACTGGAGGTAGAGTGGGTGTACCTGACAACGTCTGAAATGCCCGATGAAGATCGCAGCGAAGGGATCTCTCGTTCCTCGATGGATGCGGCCTGGAATACCGAGCCCAAGAACCTCGGATACCCGGCTTTCTGCTCGGTAGTCCGATTGAGGCTTGTCTGGAGTCGTTGGATTCGTAGGAACTCGGGGACCTGCAAACGACCTGTCAAGGGTTAGAAAACTTTCTAAGGAACAAGGAAACAAGGGAAAACAGTAGAGAGGAATAGAGATTTGGAGGTGGCGGCTAGGGCTCTAGGAAGAAAGTTGGTGGCAAGAATTCTGTTGTAGCACCAGGAAGATGAAAGTACCAACTAAACCCCTTAAGCACAAAGCAGGGTAGCACAGTGCAATAAAAGAGAACTCAAGGTTTATTTCATATATCAAAAGTAATCTTCATACAAGAGACTACGGTCCCTTAAATAGACCCTTAAACTTGGGCCCCAAGTAAGGGTACCTTAGACTTTACATAGGACTCCTTCTCCCTTTCAAATCCTAGCTAGGAATATAAGGCAACATAGGTAGAAAATCCCTAAACTTGCTCTCCCTCTCATTGTCTTGGTCGGCCAAGGGGGTGACCTTAAGTGGCCGACCAAGAGGAGGGTCACCATAACGAATGGCGGCCTAATCTCCTTCCTGGGCCTGGGCTGGCCCAGTTTGCTTCCCGTTGGTCCAGGGCTTCAGGTTTGTTTTTGTTTTCATTTTCTCCTCTTGGTGGTCTTCAAGTCTTCAAGCTAGGTTGAACTTGGGCTAAATTTCCATGTCTCCAATCTGGTTGGACTTGGTCTTCACTTGTATGATGTGGTCTTGAGCCTTCAATATGCTTGGACAGGACTCAAAAAAATTAAAATTAGCTCAACATGAGCTGACTAATACTGGACTGGACTAGCTCAACATGAGCTGACTAATATAGGACTCAACTCAGCTGGACTAAGCTTTATTATAGTGAACTCAAATGTCTTTAAGTGATCCATATAGGGTTGAGAAGCCTCTGCCTTATTCTGGTGCCTTTGGTGTCCGCACCAATTCTCTTGGGGTGGGAGGAACTCGACCCTGTCGAGTGAAGATCAGATTGGCTCACATATCTCTCGAGAAGGACTGAGTTGAGGTGTTGCAAGTCCTCTCGAGAAATCAACAAATCGTCCTACTCTGGCCAGCCTTGCCATCGAACCAGGAAGCATTGATAGCCATGGCCCCAGGTCGTAATTGCTTGATCGTCCAGGATACGCTCGATCTATTATCCTCTCTCAGGCCTATTAATTGGTGGACACTCTGGGTAAGGATCACTCTCAATAGAAGGGATAGGTCCAAAAGCCTCACTGGGTATCATTGCCAGTTCCCTGTACTCAACCAGGTTTGTAATATTGAAGGTAGAACTAATGCCCATATCCGAAGGCAAGTCCAACACATAGGCATTTGATCCAACCTTCTTTAACACTTTTAAAGGTCCGGCTCCACGAGCATGAAGCTTCTTAACGGTCCCAGGTGGGAACCACTCAGGCCTAAACCTAATAATGACAGAATCCCCTACATCAAATTCCTTGATCCTTCTTCAGGAATTAACCAATTTTTTATAAGTTTCATTGCTTAGGTTTATCTTTTGGCTAATGTCCTTGTGCAAGTCTCTAATATGCCGTGCAAATGACTCTGCAGACTCTAAGACTCGTGCGTGAATAGGTAAAGGAATCAGATCAATGAGGCGATTAGGCTGGTACCAATGGACTATCTCAAAAGGACTCTTACCCATTATCAAAAATCATTGTAACCTAGTTATTTGGAAAACAAGGAAAAACATCTAACAAACTAGGACCGTGGGAGGGCAAAGAAGTCTCCCGGGACTAGGGCATACTGACACTAAAATCCTAAGACAGCTGATCTCTTTTGTTTTCAATTTTCTGGGTGGATGTGAAGAGGGAAGGATGAAGATGGGGGACCGGGAAGTGGAACCCATGGCCCTGAGACTCACTCTAGCCGGGGACGCACACAGAAAGTCAGGGATCAAAGCCTAAAGCTACCCTCCTGAGGGATCATAGCACCAGCTACCCTGAGCATAAAGCTACCCTTTTGAAGGATCACAGCACCAGCTACCTTGAGCTCTCATCGAACCCATAATGCACATAGTAGGGCTCTCACATGGATGCGCTAGGATGACTCTCAAAGGACACGAGGGGATAAAGAAGATGAGATAGGGGATAACTAGGGTGCTCGAATCCATCATCTACAAAGTAGGACTCTCACACCCCCCATCGAACCCATTATCCACAGTAGGGAACGAAGGCAAACGAACCTCGGCTCAGAACCAAAACTGAAACCAATGAAGAACCAAAAATTTCATTCAACTCTCTAACTATTACAGGGGAGAGGAGGCCTTTATATAGAAAAACCAAAATCCTCAATTTCTTAGCATCCAAGAAAACTAAAAAAGGAAAATAAATTACATCAAAATTCGTGTTGCATCAAAAGTGGTGCTGATCTGCTCTGAGAAGCATGTCAGCTTGATGATCTGCTCCAGAAAGCATGCTGCTCTGAAAATTGGACTGCTCTGAAATCAGTGCAAAATCCTCTCAGGGCTGTGCAAAGGGGAAGATGACTCCGTCAAGCACCGGTGGACGGTCGGCAACCGGGAAGCGGGCGATGGACGGGGCCGGTGGATGATGAGCGGCGGACGGCCATTGGTGGGCTGCAGGTGGGGCAGCACAGGGGAAACGACATGTCACACTGGGCATGACGTTTGGTCTCCCATGGCCGTGGGAGACCTCTTGGGCACCGGTGAGGCCTCCAACGGCCCAGCAAGCGGTGGACCGGTGACGGGCGGTGGTAGGCGGGAGGCGGCGTAGGTGGGCGGCAATGCAGGCCAGCGACGGTGCAGGGGCGGCACGGTACGCACGCTGTGCCGCTTGGGCTTCCCACGGCCATGGGGCCCAAAGGCACCGGCGGGGGCCCTCCGGCTGCCGGGCGTGAGCCTTCGGGCGATGGGCTACCGGTGGCAGGCCGGCGGTGGCAGGCGACGACGGCAGTCATGGGACATGGGCGACGGTTGGTATTCCCATGACCGTTCATCTTCCACGGGCATGGGCGGCGACGGCGGCTTCTCCGATGAGGGCGGGGGCCGGCGAGCGTCGGCGGCGGTCCGGCGGGGACTGCCGGGGGCGGGCGACCCGGATCTGGGGTCGGAGGGGCGGTGGGCTAGGGTTTTGAAAATTTTTTAAAATCACGGGAAGATGATGGAATAAGACTGGAATAAGGTGAGAATAAGATTGGGATAAAACTGGAATAAAGGGAATAGGTGGAATAGAGAGAATAAGTAAAAATAAAAAAAATGCAAAAAATTAAGAAAAAATGCAAAAAATACCCGGACCTGCCCTGGATCCCCATCATTCTCCTCGACCACAAAGAACTCGACGGAAAAAAGGAGCACATCCTAATCCACAACTTGCTCTGATACCAAATTGAATGCGGGACGAAAATCATTGTAACCTGGTTATTTGGAAAACAGGGAAAAAGAGCTAACAAACTAGGACCGTGGGAGGGCTAAGAAGCCTCCCGGGACTATGGCATACTGACACTAAAATCCTAAGATAACTGATCTCTTTTGTTTTCAATTTTCTGGGTGGATGTGGCGAGGGAAGATGAAGATGGGGGACCGGGAAGTAGAACTCATAGCCCTGAGACTCACTCTAGCAGGGGACGCACACAGAAAGTCAGGAGTTAAAGCCTAAACCTACCCTCCTGAGGGATCACAGCACCTGCCACCCTGAGCATAAAGCTACCCTCCCGAAGGATCATAGTACTAGCTACCCTGAGCTCTCATGGAACCCATAATGCACATAGCAGGGCTCTCACATGGATGCGCTAGGATGACTCTCAAAGGACACGAGGGGATAAAGAAGACGAGATGGGGATAACTAGGGTGCTCGAATACATCATCCACAAAGTAGGACTCTAACACCCCCTAATGAACCCATTATCCACACAGTAGGGAATGAAGGCAAACGGGCCTTAGCCTAGAACAACAACCGGAACCAATGGAGAACCAAAAATTTCATTCAACTCTCTAACTATTATAGGGGAGAGGGGGCCTTTATATAGAAAAACCAAAACCCTCAATTTCTTAGCCTCCAAGAAAACTAAAAAAAAAAATAAATTATATCAAAATTTGTGTTGCATAAAAAGTGGTGCTGATCTGCTCTAAGAAGCATGTCGGCTTGATGATCTGCTCCAGAAAGCATACTACTCTGAAAATTGAGCTGCTTCGAAATCTGTGCAAATCCTCTCGTGGCGGACCGGCGGTTGGCAGCGACAGGAGAGAGGCGGTGCAGGTGGGTGGCAGCACAGTATGCACGCCATGCCGCTTTGGCTTCCCATGACCGTGGGGCCCAAGGGCGCTGGCGGGGGCCCTCCAGCAGTTGGGCATGAGCCGACGGGCGGCGGGCGGGCGGTCGGTGGCAGGCCGACGGCGGCAGGTGGCAATGGCGGCCATAGGACATGGGCGACGGTTGGTCTTCCCATGGCCGTTCGTCTTCCACGGGCAAGGGCGGCGGCAATGGCTTCTCCGGCGAGGGCGGGGGCCGGCGAGCATCGACGGCGGTACAGCGTGGCGACCGGGTGTCGGGCGGTCCGGATCTGGGGCTGGAGGGGCGGTGGGCTAGTGTTTTGAAAATTTTTTAAAATCACGGGAAGATGATTGAATAAGACTGGAATAAGGTGGGAATAAGATTAGGATAAAACTGGAATAGAGGGAATAGGTGGAATAGCGGGAATAAGTAAAAAAAATATGAAAAAATAAGAAAAAATGGAAAAAATACCCGGACCTGCCCTGGATCCCCATCAAAGAATCACTCTTTCGTAAAACAAAATTTTCATTCATCAATTATTTTTACAAGGATTGAAGCCTATTTTGTAGACACCAAGCCATTTTGAAATTCAAGTTTCGAAATTCAAAAATAACAAAATAAGGGGAGAAAATAGTGAGCGTTTCCATGAAGAGGGGTGGCATTTGTGGAGGAAAATGTGGATCCATTCAAATTCGAATTCAAATTCGTCTCTACTCTACGATCTACATAGAAAATTTACTGCTCTGAAATTTATGCAAGTTGTTTCTATTCTGAGATCCGTGCAGAAGAAAACTCTTCTCTGTGCATGGAACTGGGGCAGCAAATAGAGAAGAGGGTCTTCGGGAGACTTCACCAGTGCCAGTGCTGGGGAAGGAGGCAACTTGACGGCGGCACGACTGGCAACGATGGCGGAGATGGTGGTGCCATGATCGGCGGCGACGATGGAGATGATGGCTGTGAGCCGTGGGGCTTGTGCGGTCGGAGTTTGGTAGCGTGCGAACGGTGGCATGGTGGCATGGGGGTGGAGTGGGAGAGCAGGGCGGCGGTCGTCGGTGCTGCGAAGAGGGGTGCAGCATGGGCGGAGCAGTAGGGACTCAGACGGCCATGGGTGGAGCCATAGGGGCGCACGGCCATGGGCCGTTCCATTGGATTCACCGCCATTCCCATTAGGAGATCGATGCCCGGAGGGAGGTGGATGGTTGTCGGGGTTGCTGGTGGTCAGGTCTGGCAGATCTGAGACTGGTGGGAAGAAAAAATGAAAAAAATGGAAGTTCTGGGAGATTCTGGGAGGAAGAAGATGACAGGGATAAACATGGAATACATCGGGAATAAACATGGAATAATTGAGGATAACGGGAATAGGTGGAATAGCTGGGATAAAAATTTAAACTAAAAATAAAAAAAAATCTTAAAAAAGAAAAGAAATCCCCAGATGGGTTTTGATGTCCCCATTAATTGGTCTATGTCTAAGACAATTCGATCCAATCAAACCCGATTGACCTAATTAGGTCAAATTGAGCTGACCTAAGTTGCCAATTCAAACCAACTTCTGAATTGACTCATGAATCCAATCGAATTGATCCATGAAAATGTACAAGACATGAATGATTCCTAGCAATGTGTCATGCCTACCCAGAAGATGAGGAATTTGATAAGAATTATTAAAATAGCCTTCAGTGGAATGTTACCATGCAATTCATTCCTTCGATCTCCCTTTATCCCAATTAAGTGTTGGGCATGGATAAATGTCAAACCCTAGTACTTAATCCTTTTGAATCTCAATTTGATAATAAAGACTTGATCGATGAAAGATTAGAAATCCTATTTAATCTCATCATGCTTTGATCAAAGACTTCCTGAGTCATCATTTGAAGAGAACACACGGGATAACTTCCTCTTACTAGGAGTAATCAATTCCATGTTGACCTACTCATTACTTTCATATACAATCCACCATATCCAGAAACACCCCGTACATGACTTAATTGCCATGAATGTGTATGCACCGAAACATGGGTTCATGTGCACAAGATGCTATGGTAGTCTCAGGTTTAAGGACCATATGCACAACTCCTACTAAGAGAACATTCTTTTGACAAGTAAGACTTCCATTTGATATTATCTTTCAGATCAGTTTAGTGGACCGTACCCAATGAGCACCCACATCCTTATATTAGTATCTCTACACAAGTGGTTGTAAGACCAACCACTCTATCCATCGAGTATACATAAGATGTGCTAGTCTTTCCAGATTCATCGATCCCCGAATCGATTATCCAACATAAAATATTTTAGATTAGGGTTTATAGGTCTCACCACTCCATCATAATCCTATTTCCATTACCCTAACCTATAAGGTTCATCATAATCTTAATAAGATGCAATAGTATGATCTCCATCATAATCCTATTTCCATTACCCTAACCTATAAGGTTCATCATAATCTTAATAAGATGCAATAGTATGATGAATCAAATACCTATTATTATTAAATAATATCATACATGAGCTGGAAGATCGTAGAAATGTCCATACAAAGATTGGCTTTTAGGGCACCATTCTTTCAATCTCCCACTTGTACTAAAGTCAATCACCTTTGTATTTTATACCCATACAATCTAAGTGGTGATCAAACTACTACTTTGGTAATGCTTTAGTGAATGGGTCTGCTATGTTGTTCTTTATATTTGCTCGTTCGATGACAATATCTTATCCTTAAACGAGATGGAAGCATCTTAGGATGTGCTTAGGCTTATTATGAGACCTTGGTTCTTTAGCTTACACAACAACTCTAATTTTACCATAATAAAGTAACACTGGTTGTTCTATAGTAGGAACCATGCCTAATTCCGTGATGAAATTCTTCATCTACATAGCTTCCTTTATGGATTCACTTGTAGCTATGTATTTTGTCTCAATGATTGAGTCAACTACATTTTGCTGCTTTTACTCTTCAAACTCTCTGCACCACCATATAGGGTGAAGATATACCCTGATATGGATTTGATATCATCCGGATCTGATTAAAAACTAGAACCTGTATACCCTTCTAGTTTCAACTCTGATCCATCATATATTAAAAAAAGTTTCTTTAGTCTTTCTCAGGTACTTAAGAATGTTTTCCATAGCTTTCACTGATCATCCCCTGGATCAGCCTGGAACCTGCTTACTATGCCCAAGGCAAAAGCAACATCAGGCCTGGTACATAACATTGCATACATAATTGATCATACAACCGAACCATAAGGGATCAAACTCATTCTCTCTCTCTCTATTCTAGTGTCCTAGGAGAATCTTCTTAGAGAGGTGTATGCCTTGACTCATGGGCAAGTAACCTTTCTTACTTCCCTCCATGTTAAATCTTTTCAACACTAAGTCAATGTACCTGGATTGGGATAAGCCAAGCATCCTCTTAGATCTATCTCTATAGATCTTTATACCTAGTATATAGGATGCCCCTCCCAAATCCTTCATGAAAAACTACTTTGATAGCAAGACTTGACTGATTGCAACATTGGGATATCATTCCCAATGATGAGTATGTCATCGACATACAAAACCAAGAAAATAAGGGCACTCCTACTTGTTTTCTTATATACACACGGTTCATCCACATTCTTGATGAAACCAAACTCTTTGATTATTACATCAAAGCGGATGTTCCAACTCCTTGATACTTGCTTCAATCCATAAATGGATTTTTTAAGCCTGCATCTTGGTTTGGTCTCTCACTTGAGACAAACCCTCTGGTTATGACATATAGACTTCTTCCTCAAGATATCCATTAAGGAAAGTAGTCTTTATATCCATCTGCCATATTTAATAGTCATAGTATGCAGCTAGAGCAAGCAATATCCGAATGGACTTGAGCATTGTTACTGGTAAAAAAGTTTCATCATAGTCGATACCATGTCTTTGTCTAAAACCTTGTGCCACCAACCTAGCCTTGTAGGTCTCTATTTGACCTCCTGATCCAATCTTCTTCTAGAAGACCCATTTACACCCAATTGGGTTTACTCCCTTAGGTGGATATACTAATGTCCAAACCTGATTAGAGCACATATAGTCCAACTTAGATTTCATGGCTTCCAGCCATTTGTTAGAGCTCCACTCATGATAGCTTCCGTATAGGTCACAGGATCATCATCCTGTATGATACTAGCTTCATTATCATTTTTAATAAGAAAACCATATCTGAGAGGTTCACTTCTCACTCTCTCAGACCTACGAAGAGGATGTGTGTGTTATGGTTGTTCATAAACCTTAGGAACATCTGGTTAAGGAATTGCTTCTGGAAATATCCTCTCACTGCCTTTTTCTTCGATAAACTCCTTTTCCAAGAATGTGGCAAGCCTACTAATAAAGACCTTTTGCTCAGTAGGATGGTAGAAAAGGTAACCCATACCTTCTTTATATATCCTACAAACATGCACTTGTCAGCCTTAGCACTTAGCTTAAGTCCAAAAATATTCCTGACATAAGCAGGGCAACCCCAAATCTTAAAAAACTTAAGACATTGCTTTCTCCCTTTCCATAATTCATATGGAGTGCTTTTGACTACCTTTGATGGCACCCTATTCAATAATAGGTAGCAATATCTAGGACATAACCCCAGAAGGATACTGAAAGATCTGTGAAGCATACCATGGACCGTACAATGTCCAATAAGGTTTGGTTCCTCCTTTTTGCTACACCATTTAGCTGTGGTGTGTATGGAGGAGTCCATTCAGAGAATATACCTTTGTCTTTAAAATGATTAAGAAATTCACTAGACAAGTTGATGCGGGATGAAAATGGAACTTTAAACTATGAAATTAGCAATCTAAAATAAGCAATGATTCTACCATATATCAACAAGATTCATGCTTAGAGAGCAAATGAAATTAATGAAAGAGACTACTAGTAAATTGTTACCCACAATGTAGGTTCATTCATTTAAAGTAAATGGACCTCATGGTTGAGAAACCATTCTAACTAGGATAATTACCTTCAAGAAATCAAACCTAAGAGTTTAGGAGTGGATTATCTTACCAACAAAGAAATCTCAACTTTGTAAGTGGCTTAAACTTCAACACTCAAAGGACTAGCGGCTGGATAAGAAAACTACCACTCCCTTGATTGAAGACACCTAGCGTAATTTATTCCAGGGCAAGGTAGACTCCATCCTCTACTCGTGGCCATGGAGGGATCCTACAATAGAGAACATCAGCAGGCGTGGATGGAAAGGGAAAGAGGAAAATGATAGAAGAATGGGAAGAGAAAGATTGTAGGCGATTTCTTGGAGCTTGGATGAACCAGTTGGGCCTCGCACCCTCTCCCTCATGGAGTGACAATGCAACAAGGCAATGGAAGAGAAGAGAGGCTTTTCTTTTTCATTCATTAATGCTTGATTACAAGAGGGTTAAGGGGTATTTATTAACCTCCGTAGCCCTTTGAAACTCAAAATACATGCATGAAAAATTGGAGAGATAAGTCGGCATCCTAACTTGATTACAAATTCAAATTCTTTATGTTTTGGGTGCAATAATGGAGCTGATGTGGTATGGGAATGAGGTGGCATTCCATCTTGGAATGGAGGGTGAGGTGGCATTCCATTTTGGCATGGAGGTTCTCTCAGGTTCCTAGGTCAAGGATGAAGGTCTTGTAATTGGTCAAGTTGGGTTCAATTTTGTAATTGGTCAAGTTAGGTTCTCTCAGGTTCCTAGGTCAAGGATGATGGTCTCCATGCCATGGATCAAGGCCAAGGTGAGGCTCAAAGTAGAGAGTGCCAATCTTGAATTTTAAGCCTCAATGCTTGAGTGATGAGAGCTCCTTCTTTCACCAAGTAATTAGCCATCATTGTTGGTAGGAAAACTCTTCCTAAGCATCATTAGATCTGATCATTTGAAGGTTAACTTGCCCTAGTAGTGATGGTTTCCTTGCCATGAAGATCCTAATCCTTATTTTGAACTAGATCTACATTGCGGGTCTTAAAAATTAGATCAACTAGTATCCTTTTGAAAATTCTTTTCTTGGATTAATTTAGCCCATTTATTTGATAATTAATTGCTCAAGTTTGCTTGCTGGTTAGCTTGTTAAAACTATCCATTCAACATTTTATTTTTGTCCCCCATCAATTTTTTGGAATCAAAGCTTAAGGTTCTACTAGGTCAAGTTGCTGAAATTTTGTTCCCTTTGTGTGTTGCTTGTCTTCAAGTCCGAAACTCAAAGCCAAAAAAATTTGGGATTTAAATTTTAAAATTTGAGATCTAGAATATTAACTCTAAGATATGAAATTTTCAATTTAAATTTAAATTTTTTTGAGATTTTAAAATTTAAATTTTAAATTTTGAATCTAGTCAATTGGAGGTTTACTGATTGTTGAAATTTTTGTATTAGCACCAACCCTAGTTTTCCACAAATTCTAGTATTTTCTTATAAAGGTAAGAAAATCCAAAAAAATTATTTTGCTATATTTTATGATGTTAGAATCTGATATATAAATTTTTTAAAAAAATTCTTCTTCAAATTCTTAGTTAATTTTTGTCACTTTAAGCTACTGCCTTAACTAGTTCACAACTTGTTTCAATTCTAGTTTCCCTTCATTTAGTTGTTCCATTAAATTTTATAAAAATTCAAAAAAAATTTTATCTAAATATTATATTTGGATTTGAGATATCCACTCATTAAAATTTAAATTTTGGAATTTGTTTGAATTTAATTTGAATTTTGGATGTAAGATGGTTAAGGGTTTGTTGGCTAGAAACTTCTTGTAACCACTTCTACAACAAGCTTTCAAATTTGCATTTCCTAACCAAAATTCAAGAATAAAAGTCAAATTTTGAAATCTGAAGCCTTATCTCTAATATCTAACAATTCAAATTTAAATTTTATTTTTTTAAAATTTTAAATTTTAATTTTAAATTTTTAAAACTAGCTAGTTGAAAGTTGTTCTCTGCTAAAATTTTCTTTACAACAAGCTTTCAGAACGAATTTCTAACCAAATTTTAGGAATTAAATTTAAAAGTTTAAAATATGGAATATTTATTGAGATATTTAACAATTAAGATTTAATTTTAATTTTTTTAAAATTTTAAAATTTTAATTTAAAATTTTTAAAACTAGTTGACTAGAAGTTGTTAGGGCTGAAACTATCTTGCAACAATTCTATCTTCTAGAATGAATTTTAATCCTAATTCGAGATTTAAATTTTAAAATTTGTTTTCTAAAATCTAAAATTCAAAATCTATATTTTCCAATTTAAATTTCTAAATTTGGGTTTGAATCACATATTTAGCTAGTATAGATATCTTGTTAGCAAGTTGATTGTTTGTGTATTCATTTCTAAATCCAATTAAGGGCATTCAATCATAACATAAGGGAAGGAGGTAATTACCTTTCCTTGGCCCAAAACAATCACCCACATTTGCATTGACCTAAGCCATAATTGAAATTGAGTAGGAACCTAAAACTAGGGACACCCACAAGTCGGGTTCAAGTGCAAGATAAGACAAAGTACTATTTAAGTTTGTACTTATTCCTTGAAATTGGTGTCTAAGGCTAGAGGTCCAATGGCAAACGCCTTAAGCAGACTTGCAATTTTTAATTAGGATCTTGTGAAAGCGAGGGAAGCCTCTCTTACCTGGCCAATGGACAAGATAATTACATTCTTAAGTAGTACCTAGTTAAGTCCTGTGTTTGAACTTCTAAGTCTAGGAGCCCTAGAAGTTAGGTTTGTATTGTTGGCCCAACTGATTTGAAGCCCTATACCAACAGTTCTATACTCAGTCTGGTTACCCATGGACCCCAATCTTAAATTCTTTATGAGGACCCTGATTGAAAAATTTAATACCGTAACTAAATAATTAGGACAAGTGAACAAAGAGTTAGGGAAAGTGAATAATCAAATCGGGAACATTGAAAAAGATCGCTTGACCCATACTAATCCTAAATCACCTTCCATTGATAAGAGCCCATATGATCTTGAGATACCCCTACCAGACTTTGTAGATCAGGAGGAGAGAATCTTTAGGAGCAATCGACCATATGCATCCATTTTTGATGGAAATTTAGATCCTGAAGTATATGTCAATTAGAAAAAGAAAATGGATCAATACTTTGAATTTGATGAAATGTTGGATGTAAGAAAGTGTCAATTTGCCAAATCAATGTTAGTCTGACATGCTAAAGCATATTGGGGAGAAGTTGAGCGAAAAAGTTATTATAGTGGGGATAAAATAAATACTTGGAGAGAAATGAAGAGTAAACTGAGGGAAAAGTATCTATGTAAATATTATGAGCTAAAGCTTTTAGACCAATGGTACAAATTGAGACAATATGATACAACTGTATCCAATTATATTGCCAAATTCAATGAGTATATTGGGAGATGTAGTACAGTCGAATCTGAAGCAATGATCATATCTAGATTTTGAGCTGGTCTATGTAAGGACATCCAGTGAAAATTATTTCAATTTTAAATTCATTATCTAGAAGATGCTTATCAAATTGCTAGGAAATTTGATAATATCAGAAGGAACTCTTGATCAATCAACTTAAGTCCAATAAGAATTTTATATCTGGACATAGGCCAAATTCTAACCAAATTCCTTCAAGCAAGCCAACTCCTATCATCCCAGTAATTAGTAAGGAAGAAATCATTGAACCCATTGAAGAGCCTAAAGTGGAAATATATAAAGCTGAACCAAGTCTAATTGATGAATATGAAGAAGAAGAGGCTGAACCCACTGAGAATTTAGAGGAAAGATCTTTTGAACCAATTGAAGAATTAAAAGATGAAATAGAATCAAATTTTTGTCCAAATGAAGGGCTAGAAAGAGAAAATCCTAACCCGTTGAAGAACTTAAGGAAGAAGTTTATGAAGCTGGTCAAACCTTATGGACGAATATGATCAAGAATAATTACTTGAAGATAAAAAAATTACCCAGCCTAAAAAAATCAATAACGGGGATGATCAAAATGAAATCCAATGACAAAACCATGGAGAAAAATCTGAGGATAACATAGAAGATCCGGAATTAAATGATGTTGAAGGTTTAGATCTAGAGATCGATGAGGATCACATATTGGGATATTGACCATCAAAGAACAAAACCCTATGGATCAGCCCCAAGAAGCTATAGAGTGTTTGAAAACCCTGCAAAATATATTTCCTAACAATTTTTCTATCCCTGATTCCCCATTTCTGAACATCCACCATTACATTTCATTTACTCATCTATCCCATCCGGCTGGGACATCTACCATCCATTGATCTGGTCCCAATGATATTCAACAATTACTTTATTAAGACTCTTCGGCATATGTTGGGAGCCAAATTAAGATTAATTTCCACCTACCTGAAGTTTTGTGCCAGAGTCTTCAAAGCCATTTAGAAAATATTGGAAATTAGGAACCTTGTTTCCTAGCCCAACAATAAAGCTTAGTCCATAGATAATAAAATCCATTTGAGCTTGTTTTGTTTTTGTTTGTCTTTTACCATTTAGTATCATTTGCATTTATCTCTTGTCATTTGGTGTCCCAAGCATAAGTATCCATGATTACGAGAGTCATATGCATAGCGTGATTAGTAAAATAAATTTTGAGCAATGAAATTAATAAGCATATGGCTAAATTTTGTAAAAAAAAAGCTAAAGAATTTTAGGAAGGAGACTATATCTTGATTATGCTCAAAATGATTATATGCTCGTGGTGTAGGTCCTTTTCAAAATAGTAAGGAAAATTGGATCTAATATGTGCTAGATATACCATCCAACTTTGGTATCAGTTCCACTTTTAACATTTCAGATCTAGTAAAGTATAACGAACCAACAATGATACCTAGTGAGCTATTCAGGCCTGATTCCACCATTGAGAGTGAACCAATCCTTGAGTATCCACCAGCCATATTACCAAAGCGGCAAGATAGGATTGAGTGAATCTTAGATGAGAAGATTATCACTACTTGAAACAAAGACTATCAGTGCTACTTGGTCACTAGCAAGGACATCCTGATTCTGAAGACTCATGAATCACTCGAGAGGACTTACACAAAATCGATCCTGACCTCCTAGAGTACTACCGAAGCTAGATAAATGAATTCTTACTCGATGGAGTTGAGCTCTTTTTACCCTGGGAGAACTGATGGGGACATCCATAATAAGATATATACTTTGATTAACTCACTTTGTTTTTGCAGCTATAGTCAATAAAGTTTTCGAAGCAAGTTATAAATTTTCTTGAAGCATGATTTGGCTCATAAGCCAACACATGGAAGAAGCCCATTAATTTTCTTAAAGCATGTTCATAAGCTAAATTTTCTTAAAGCATGATTTGGCTCATAAGCCAACACATGGAAGAAGCCCATTCGGCTCAAGCCCAAAGCTTGATGGAGGGCATCCTCTTTAAGTCCAAGACCAACCATTCAAGCCTCTTCAAGACCAAGACCAAGCCTAATTCATGCCAAGATTTGAAGCACATGGGGAACAACTCATCAAACAACCTTGGGGGAGAAGGAATTACACTACCTCAAGAGTTTTATGAGAAACATAAAGATTCCTTCCACTACCCCAACAATATTTGACATGTGGGATGCCATAACTTATGATACCTAAGCCTCCACATCAGCATTTGGAAGCCACATTAGGATCTTCTAGATGCCACATGTCAAAGTGTCTATAACTTTCTACCAATAATTTGTTTTTAGTTAAAATCACTTACCTAAAAATTGTTGGAGCCAACTAAGCCATCCTTATCCCCTCCTCTCCACCCTTGGATGAAATTCCTAGCATTGGAGCCTATAAATAGGGCCCCTAGGCTCTCATTATATTCATTCGATGCTATGATTTGAACTAATGAAAGGATTGTTTCCTTGTGTTCTAGTTTTCTTGAGTTCTTATTTGGAGTGAAAGTTTTCTAGCTAGTTTGAGTGTGTAGATCCTTATCTAAGGAGAGAATAAGAGTTTTCTAAGTTTGAGTTTGAGAGTGAAGAGTTCTTTTGCAAGGAGTAAAGGATGGGACATCCATTGATGGATCTATGATTAAGCTCCAAGTCCCAAGCCACCGACCACTTTCTTCTTCTTCCTTTTTTCTTTGTTTCCATTCCAACTCCAATTCTTCTTCCATATCTAATCCCAAATTTCTTTGCAGGTTCTCTTGGGTTCCTAAGTCAAGGATGAAGGTCTCCACGCCATGGATCAAGGCCAAGGTGAGTCTTAAAGTAGAGAGTGCCAATCTTGACTTCTAGGCCTTAATCCTTGAGTAATGAGAGCTCCTTCTTCCACCAAATAATTAGCCATCATTGTTGGTAGGAAAACTCTTCCAAAGCTTCATTAGATCTGATCATTTGAAGGTTAACTTGCCCTAGTAGATGGTTTCCTTGCCATGAAGATCCTAATCCTTATTTTGAACTAGATCTATATTGCAAGTCTTTGAAATTAGATCAACTAGTCTTCTTATGAAAATTCTTTTCTTGGATTAATTTAGCTCATTTATTTGATAATTAATTGTTTAAGTTTGCTTGCTAGTTAGCTTGCTAAAACTCTCCATTCATCATTTTATTTTCATCCCCCATCAAAACTCCTCCAATTCCAACTTCAAAGGCATCACAAGCAACCTAAAAAATCTTTGAAAAGTCAGGTAGCCTCAAAATTGGTGCTTAGGTCATTTTCTCTTTGATCTCAAGGAAGGCTCTATTGGCATTCTTAGTCTATTCAAAAGTTCCCTTCCTAATACAGTCAGTGATAGGTGCAACAATCATGCTAAAACCTCAAATGAATATCCTATAGAATTTGGCAAGGCCATGGAAGCTACGTACATCATGTATGCTTTTGGGTACAAGCCATTCAACTATGGATTTAATCTTTTCCGGGTCGGTGGACATTCCTTTGGGGGTAACGACAAAACCTATAAAATGACTCTAGAGGTCATGAAGCTGCATTTCTTAAGATTGGCATAGAGGCTGTAACTTCTGAGGACTTGGTATACTTGTTGAACATGGTCCAACTGATGTTCCTTAGTCCTACTATATATGACGATATCATTGAAATAGACTACAACAAATTTTTCAATGAATGGTCTCAGGACTTGGGTTATGATCCTCATAAACATACTATGGGCATTTGAAAGGCCAAAAGGCATCACTAAACATTCGTATAGGCCATCCTTAGTTTTGAAGGCTATTTTCCACTCATCCCCAGGCCTAATTCTGACTTGGTGATAGTAGCTCTTTAGGTCAATCTTAGAGAAAATGTGGCTCCGGCCATCATGTTTAACATATCATCAAGATAGGGAATGGAAAAATGTTACTTGACCGTTATCTTATTGATGGCATGACTATCTACATACATTCTCTAAGTGCCATCCTTCTTGGGGGTTAAAAGGTCAGGTACCACACAAGGACTCAAATTTTGGAGGAGATCTCCAACTTGTCTTTGCAACTCTGCATGTTCAGTGGGATTCAGCTTATAATGTGGGAGGTTTGGTAAGTTGGCTCCTGGGATGAAATCTATAGCATGCTGGATGTCCCTTAATGGAGGAAGGTGATTAGGTATGTCTTCTAGAATTATATCTTAAAATTCCCTCAAGATCTCTACGATTTCCTGGGGTTGTTCCTTAGGGGTTTGTTCTCGGATTTCCTTTGTAGTCAATACCCAAATAGGTGATCCTTCATTGATCTATCGTTCTAGATCCTTAGCATTGATCAAATTTAATCCTTGTTTCTTTCTCTTTAGATTGCTAGACCCTTTTTTGGTGTTGTCCTTAGGTGGTGAAGAGTTTATAATGATTTTCTTTCCTAGGTGGATGAATGAACAAGAGTTTGATCGATCGTACAAGGTAGCATCATGATCATATAACCAAGGTCGGCCTAGAATAATACTGCTAACCCCATAGGAAGAATGTCACACCAAACTTTCTCCTGATAGGATTGGAATTGGATTGTAACTTGGCATCTTAATTTAATAGAAATGGAGGTTGAATCAATCGAAGATACCCTATAAGGGTTGGGATGGGGAACAATGGTCAATCCTAAACTCTTAACACTACTAATGAAAATGGCATCAACACAACTCCCACTATATATGATGATCTTGCAAACCTTTTCCCCTATTTTGACAAAAGTTTGTAGGATGTTGGTTCTATGCCAATCCTCATGCTCTCTTATTTGGGTCAAGAATACATCTAACGACTCCCAGTAACTCATGTAGATCTATAGTTTCCTCATCTCCCTCATACTCATCCACTAAGTTTGTTCCTACTTCATACACTTCTTTCTCCAATTCTTCAAGGGATTCATGAGCTTTATCTTCTAATTCTCCTATGTGTAAGGCTTGAGTAGGATATTGACTAGCATAGTAGCCAACTTTATGACACTTGAAGCAATGCATAATTTGGTGATTATCCCTTTGAACTTCAGGAGCCTTACCCCTGTCATCCTTGCAACTTGCAACCTAATGGGATAGTAGGAGTGGGTTGGGATAAAGGAACTTGACCAGAACTTGGCTTATATCCAGGGGCACTAATCCTACTAGGTTAAGGTCGACGGATCATGGGTCCCCTCTGAAATCTTTCACAGTCCCTAGCGACTTGATAAGCTTGTTCTAGGTCATGGACTTCACTCAGGAATAGTTCCCTCTGAATTTTTTCTCGAAGGCCTACTCGAAACCTAGATAGGGTGATAGCCTCTGACTCAACCGCGCTACATCTCATGACAAATTCGTCAAACTTAGTAATGTAGTTGGATACGGTTCTGTTACCTTGGCTCAACCTATGCCATTGATCTAAAAGCCTCTACTCATAAGATAAGGGTAAGTACTTCTCCCTAAGTTTGATCTTCATGGCCCTCCATATGACTATGGACATGTCTCTTCTTTGATGACAAATACGCTCAATATTTCTCCAATACAACCTAGATTATCGGACTAACCTAAGTTTAGTGAATTTGTACTTCTTCTCTTCCGACATCTTATTCCACTCAAAGTATTGATCTATGTCACTCTCCCAATCAATGTACACCTTAGGACTTAAAAATTGACTTGACTCTAATTATAGACTCATGTTGAAATTTTTAAGCTAAAATTAACTTGCCCCTACATGACTCAGCTAAAATTAAAAGTTGAAACTAAAATGGCTTATTCACTAGTAATCCACAAGGAGCCTGGATTGATTAGTTTTGATTGAAGTCTCTTTCAAATTCTCCCCAACGGTTGAGCCTCGGTCGAGGTCGAGCCTTTCTTCTCGAGCCCCTCAGATGGAGTGGCTCAACCATGATTGAGCCTCGGTCGAGGTCGTGCCTTGCTTCTCGAGCCCCTCGATCGAAGTTTCTCCCCCAAGGTTGAGCCTCAATCGAGGTAATGCTTTGCTTCTCGAGCCCCTCGATCGGAGTGGCTCCCTCGTAGTCAAGCCTCAACCGAGGCCGTGCCACACTTTTTGAGCCCCAGCCTTGGTCAGGCTCCTCACTTGAGGTCGACCCTCAATCAAAGTCAACCTCTTCTTCGGGGTCAGGTATGTTGCCTAGTAAGAAACCCAAGAGGGGAGGTGAATTGGGTTTCTAAAAATTAAATACAAATATGTGAACCAATTCAATAAACAACTTAAGTATAATGAGATGCAAGAGAAAAGTGCTCTTAAAGAGTATGCAGCAAAAATTTAAATGCAATAAATGTAAGAGCAAGAAAGAGAGACAAACTATCACAAACACAATCCAAGTATAGTGGTTTGGTGCTTTCCAATGCACCTACATCCACTGCCCCAAGGTCCACTTAGAAATTCACTATAATCTCCACCGATTATAGCCGATTAGTTTTCCGGGCTCACTAATCAAAATCCCTTTTGGTTTTTAAAAGGTTCACCCAAAGAAACCTCTTGGTTTTCAAAGGCTAACCAATAACCTCCTTGGTTTTCAACTTGGCTTACCAAAAACCTCCTTGGTTTTTTAATAGGCTAACCAAAATCTCCTTGGTTTTCTAATAGGCTAACCAAAAACTTTCTTGGTTTTTCAATAGGCTAACCAAAAACCTTTACAACAAAGGTAGAGTTAAAGTAAAGCAACAAGAAAAGCTTTCTTAATAAAAGTAGATATCTCTTTGAAGCTTTGATGAATTGCTTGTCTTCAACTTGATGAAGCCTCAATCAATGCTCAAGAATATTGGACTTGAATGCTCTTGAAGGTTTTGAATGCTTTGAGACTTCTTTTTGCTTGAAGGTAGTTGCTCTCAATGAATGGGAGTGAATGCACTTACTTTTCTTTTTCTATTATCGATCCTCTTATGTTCCAATTCAATTTGAATCACTTAAATACTATCCTAAGGCCTCAAAGTCAGTTTATGACTGTTAGACATGAAAAACTAGCCATTGGGAGCCAAGAGGGTCGAGTTCTGCGTTTGAAAAACAAGCCATTACTATTTCTAGAACTCCAAGTGTCGACACTTCAAGTTGTGAGTCGATACATAAGTTTCATGAGTCGACACCAAGTTCAAATTTCTTCATTGAAGCTCTCTGGAATTCTTAGGTGAGTCGACACTTCTTCTAGTGAGTCGACACTTGACATCTATGAATCGACACTTTCGGGAAGTCTTCAATTTTAGCATATTTTGTATCAAAATTTTCTTAGGTCTTGAGCTGATCCTTGAGTCGACATCTTGAGTTGACACTTGACTTGCATGAGTTGACACTTTAGCCATGCCATCTGAAACTCTCTCTGCATACCGGCTTGAGTCGACACTTTGAGCCGACACTTGCTGAGATTTCTTTAAAAACCATTGAACCTCTATTGAAACCAATTTGTGATGGACTATCTAAGTCCTTTCAAGCAAAATTTAAGTATATAAGTCCATTTAAAACTGATCTTTCATTCATGGAAGGGACTTCTTCATTTTTTGATAAGCAATCAAATCTTGTTGAGTTGATAAGTACATTTTTCTATAAAAACAAACTTTAAAGAAATAGTTAGTACTCAACTTATACTTAAGTGTTTTGTTTATCATCAAAATCAATAACGGAGTCAACAATCTCCCCCTTTTTGATGATGACAAAATCTTTAAGTATAAATCATATCATAAGCTCTAAAAAGGAATTGTCAATAGACATAAAGCTTATTGCAATATGTATTCAAATAAAGAAAGGTAGGAGACGAAGTTTAAAAGCTCATTTGAATCGAATTTAAACTAAGAGTATCTGAGCAAAAAAAACAAATTAATGTATCATGATACTTTAAAGAGAACATGCTCAAGAATAATAAATTTAGCAATGAAACAAAAGGTGAAAGTAATCAAAGAAAAATTTTTGAGCAAAACATTGAAGAGTATAAATACTCTCCCACAAGAGGTGATTCAAAAAATTGATTTTCAAAGATCTTTCAAAGGCAAAAAGCTGAAATTAAATATCTGAAATTAAGATTTTGCATCCAATTTTAGCCAAAATAGATTTTGCAATTCAAAGGAAGAATTACTCCCCCTCACTCAATACTCAAAATATTTTTCTCAAACACAAATAGAGTTTTCATTTTATCTTTATTGCAAAACTTGTCTTCATTGCAAAAGAAATATATATATCTTTCATCTCTCCCCTTATATCTTTCACTTATCTCTCCCTTTATATTTTATACTTACCTCTCCCCATTTTTGTCAACATTAAAAAGAAATAGATAAAATACTGAAATTAAATACTAAAATTAAGTAATGCAATTTATTCATTTAGAGGAGATAGCATCCAAAGACAGCATCAAGTAGAACATTTCAATCATTCATAATATTTGATACATTGCTACAAGTTTGATACATAAAAGTAAATAAACATAAAAGCATACAGGTTGTATAAAATATAAACTAGCTAAACATAAAGACTATCCTAAGCACTATCCTTGTCATTCGAGGATCCAATCTCAATCGATCCTGTATCAGTAAAAGCACGGGATCAAGGTCACATAGATCAAAGATCACAAAGATGGGTCCTGGTCGATCTCGATGGAACACAATGGCCACGTCCTCTGTGTCTAATATAAGTCCTGCCTCTAGCTGGTATAGAAGAGGTAGAAGCTATGTCAGCAACAGGAACAACACTAATGGGAATGGCAGTATCAAAATTAGTATGAAACGGTGTATGATCAAAGATAGGTCCTGAATCAAGACGGTGGAAACCAGGGGTATATAATCCTAGTTCACTGATAAGGAAAGATGTATGCAATGGGGGAGAATGATTAATAGGTGTATCAGAAGTGAAGGTATGATAGGAGTAGGTGTAGGAATGGAAGTGTGATCAGCAGGTCTGGAGAGAGGAGTGGGTAGAATAAGAGTCTGGAAAGATGAACTAGATGGATCAGGAATGGAACTCAGAGGAAGGTCAGCTGCAGTCTCTGGTACTGGCTCTGTCATCAAATCTGCTATATCAAACTCATCAGAGTCAGTCTCATCATCATCCAAATCTAGTCTTGGAGTTGGTGGTGCTGGAGGTGAATCAGCTGGAGCAGAAGGAGCAGGTGCTCTGCCTGAAGAAGGTCTACCCAAGGCAGACAAAATGGCAGAGATCCCATCACTCAGTCCTCGATGGCTCTCCCTTATCTCCATATGAATCCTGTCGACTCACTGATGAATGATCATCACCTTAGCTCAATGCGAGTGACCCTGTCTTCTAGACTCTCTGAAATTCTAGGGATCTCTGATTGTGCTGGCTCAAGCTGAGAAGCTCGATTTGGCTGCACTAAAGGCTCAGGCTATACCACGGGCATATCATTGGGTGGCCTGAGGGCCCTGCCTCACCAAGAAAGATATGCTCCTCCTCCATTACCTCATCATCTCTATCTGTAGCATGTCCAGATACGTGCCGTCTCCACTGGCCTCTGACCAGTTGGTACCCCATCCGATGAAGAGATCTGATGTCATAGACAACAGTGTACAGTAGTTTCAGGTAGGGCTCATCATCCATAACTACTCCATAAGCTCTAAACAGTATAGTCAGCCCCATCTCGTAGGGCAGGTACAATCTCTAGCTGACCATGCCTCAATCAGCTGATGTACCATGAGTACTGGAAGGCATACTAGCATGTGCTGTACCAAAGAAACCATCACTAATAGCTCCTGCTCTATGATGAAGTCAAAACGGTCGGTCTTCAATATAAGAATCCGGGCTACTATATGATGCAGCAACTCATCTCAGCAAATAATATCGAAGCTACTATAGTAGCTCCCTCAAGTAAATCATCTATCTCAAAAATACAGTGGAGACCACTAACTTTGTCCACTAAGCTGTCCACAATTGATCCTCTCATGGGTATGTTCCATACTTTGCTCAGAATCTCTGCTGACATTAGGATATCTCTGCCTTGCACCTGAGCAACCCATCCATCACTACCTCGGGCAAGTGAACCATAGAACTCTTGAATCAAACCCGAGTAGAATCTCTCTGTCAAGGAGCAAAATGGCACCAATCCTGCATCCCTGAGCCACTGATCTATCCTAAGATGTTGCTGATCAATGAAATCGAAGTCCACACGATGTCCTTCGATGATGATCTTCGATCCCATGCGATTTGCTGCAGGAAAGAGAGATCTAACTAGAATCACAGGCTCTATAGTTGCTCTAGCCTCATGTCTTGCCTTGGTTCTCCTTTCTTTCTCTTGAACTAACTGTCTAGGACATTGAACAACCTGCTTTCTAGGCCCCATTCTACTGAATCAAGGTAGAAAGGCACAAAGGGAAAAATACTTGGGTTTTTTATGGTGAAAAGATGAAGAACAAAAGAGAAGAGTGGTAGAAATCGAAAATGAGATGTTTGAATCCAAGAAACGGGAGGTTTAATCCATGATTCGAGGGAATAAGATGAAGGATCTTGGATAAGGGATGAGTCAGCTCAAATTTAAGTGAGAGAAATAAAAGAAAAATGCTTTGATTTCTTATTTGAGTACAGTCTGTCGCCGTTCAAGTGTCGACTCACGACATATAGTCAAGTGTCGACACTTCCAGGTGCCGGCACTTCCAAGTGTCGACACATTGACTCAAAATCGAGAAAAAATAGGAAATGAGGCATTGATCACAAAGAACAGAAATTCAAGGAATTTAAGGAGATTAAACATAATTAAGAGCAAATTTGATCATTCAAGGACCAAAGAATACGAAGAGATAGACATTTTCAATCAAAAGGGTTGATGACCCCAAATTCTCTTCTAATCATACTGAACCGATCTTCTTGGAGAGGTTTAGTCAATATATCAGCTAATTACATTTAAGTACTAACAAATTCAAGCACAACATCATTGTTTTGAACATGATTTCTAATAAAATGATGCCTAATTTCAATATGTTTACTTCTTAAGTGCTGAACATGATTTTTAGTTGAGCTTATTACACTACTATTATCACATTTTATGGGTGTCTTAGTTTGATTCCAAAATCTTCAAGTTATTGCTTAATCCACAAAATTTGAGCATAACAACTTCCTGCTACAATATGCTGAGCCTCAGCTGTGGATAGTGTTGGATTTTTAGGATTTCGATGGCACAACGGAAGCATGGATTTCAAAAAATTTCTTTCTTGAAATTCCAAGCAACTTGAAACCCTAAGTCCAAGATCTCTTATTCATTACAATTAACAAGTCATGTAATTAGGGTTTGGAAAAATACCTGGAATGCTAATTCCTTCTCTTTTCACTGGGCACATAAGTGCATGCCCTCCAGAGGTGATCCACACAGGAATGAAACCTAGGAGGCACTCCTTAGTAGGTTGCTTAAACCACTGGGACTCTTCTGATGGCCTTTCTTCCTTTGGCAGCCTCTCCTTCCTTGCTTAGACCCTTGCCCTCCAGTAGAGCACTCTGAGCCCTCTCCAAATCCTCTCTTCACTCTCTTTTTTATTTCCTAAATCTCTTCCTAAACCCTTGTCTTAAAATGATGGACTTGTCTTAAGACAAGACATAAACTCTAATAAGGGATGGAAGTGACAAAGGGAGTGTGGCAGAGTGTAAGAATATAAGAAAGAAAGGATATCAGAATTATAATACCTTCGGCCTAAACACCGAAGGCTATTTATTGGAGAGGAGGAGGTGCCAGATAAGACTCTTCATCAGCCTTTGATCTATCAACCAACAGATCAAATAAGACCCTTCATGAGAAGGAGTCTTATCATTAAAGCATCAACACTTTTCTTCCTTTATCAAATCAAAGGATTTTAATTTTATGCCTAGTTTGTTTCTCAACCATACTTTGATACTCTTTGAATTTTTCAATAGCTTCGAACTTGTGTTTCATAAGATACACATATCCGAACCTTGAAAAATCATCAGTAAAACTGATGAAATAAGAGCATCCTCCTCTGGCCTGGATTGTCATAGGAACACACACATCTGTGTGTACCAAACCTAACAACTCAATTGCCCTATCTCCATGTCTAGTGAATGGAGATTTGGTCATCTTACCCATGAGACAAGACACACATGTTCCTAATGATTCATGATCAAAAACTTCAAAAAAATTTTTTGTATCACTTGTTTATTTTAGACTCACTGATATGACCCAAATGATAATGCCAGAGATAAGTGACATTCACATCATCTCTCTTTCTTTTATTATTTTCAACAAGCATAACTTCATCATTAAGTCATAGAATCAAAAGACCATTAACAAATGTACCGCAACCAAAGAACTTCTTTGAAAAGAAGATCGAGCACCCATGGCTCGAAATACTTATTTCATAACCTTGTTTCAAAAACAAAGGTACACAGATAATATTCTTTATAATGTTGGGTACATAATAATAATCTTTTATTTCTAGAATATTGCTCGATGGCAATAATATCAGATAGGTGCCAACAGCTTCAGCATGAATTGGATCACCACTCATGCCAAATAGCTCGAAGTCACCCTTCTTCAAGCTTCTGGTTCTTTGTAACCCCTACAATGACTTGCAGATATGAGACCCACATACGGTATTCAAACCTATGTATCAGAAGCTAAAGAACTTAATGATAAGTTTGTTTGTATCATGTATAAACTTTTGAATGCATCGCTAGCATCCTGCTTCTGACTTGCAAGATATAACTTGCAATTCTTCTTCCAGTGCCCTTGCTTTCCACAATGATAGCAGGTTCCATTAGTAGAGGGCTTCCTTGCCTTTTTCTTTTCTTGGGAGCTACTCTTAGGATTCCTTTTTCTCTTTAAACCATTCTTAATAGCATCTTATCCTACCAGATCTAGGTCAGGAGTATTAAGGGTATATAGGCAATTTTTTCTGTAGCTAATATAACTCTCAGGTTCCTTAACCAATCCACATAATTTGGATTGGTCAACTTATTGGCATCTAAGATGCCCCGCAGTGAAAGAGTAGAAGCCATAGTGTAATAATCTACAGTAAGTAAAGAACAACTATAATCAGACCACTCATGATGATATTCATAATTAGATAAGGACTTTTTCATCTAATTTTGTCTCCCACTATTTTCTATCGAATATCATAACCGTCAACTATGGTAAGCAGGAAAACCTCCCAGGGCTTCCTTAGTGTGGTTGAGATCCCAATTCCTCATGAATGCCTTGTGTTAATCACAACAAACACCCATGAGTTCAAGGGTAGGAAAATCTCTTTCCAATTGCAACCCATGCAATTCTCAAGATAACAACTACCTCTAAGATACTAATAGCCTTGGTTAATCACAACAAACTATAATGTCTTAGTTTAGTCAGACCCTTCATTTTCATATAGCCATGTTTGATAAATGTTGCCCTCGTGTCAATCACAACAAAGCAACACCACCAATCATGCCATAAAGCATAAAAATGTACCAAGACAAATATCATATCAAACCCTAGAGTAGGCCTTGTGCCAATCACAACAAACCTACTATAGTTTTTGACATGATTTGGCTTAGCATGAAGGAAGGCAATGTGTAGTGTGCTTAATCACTTAGCATTTCTAATTTAGGTTTTAGATATGACCAAATTGGCTAGGTAAGTGGAAGGGGTGAGGGGGTCCCCCCATTGCTTTCCTTAGACACCAATTAAATTGTTCAGGTAAGTCAATGGAACCAATTAAAAACCTCATTCCCTTTACCTTCCCAGAACCACTTGCCTAGACACCAATTGGCTGATTATACCCTAAGCAGATTTACATCATGATTAACTTACACTACGACTAAATATATTTTTTATGAGGGCTTTGATGGTCTCTAACACATCCTAATATAGACTTAATCATGTCAACCTAACATTCATGACATCATAAAACCAAACATTCATGACATCATAATGTATTCATAACCATACACATATGACATGATATTCATTCCATCATTCGAGCATATTAATCCTAATATGCATACCATAAGCATGATTGAAATATGAATCCGTTCACCTCACTTGTTCATTGGATATGGCCACAGTGGCACCACTACATGCCATAGGAGAACCCATTGAATGGGAAAAAAGGGCCATGAACTCCTAAATAATTCCTATGATCAGACGGCCATGGTGACTAACCCAATCCGAAGCAGTTACTAGGATTTAACATATATCATATATAATTTAAAACAATCATACATCACTTCATATAGCATAATAAGCAATCATTACTAGTTGCATGCACCATACATGATAATATTCACTATCATATACCCTTTCAATAGTATGCATCATACTATGATTTATATATATGATCATATTATCATTCAATATATAAGTGAACCCTAATTAGTGGCATGCATCAGAATATGATCCCCATATATGATCATATTCATTATCAGATAAGCATATCCAATTGAACATTAATTGAATGAAATAAAAGGGCTCTAATACCACTATTGGATTTTAGACCCTTGCCCTCCAGTAGAGCACTCTGAGCCCTCTCCAAATCCTCTCTTCACTCTCTTTTCCACTTCTTAAATCTCTTCCTAAACCCTTGTCTTAAAATGATTGACTTGTCTTAAGACAAGACCTAAACTCTAACAAGGGATGGAAGTGACAAGGGGAGTGTGGCAGAGTGTAAGAATGTAAGAAAGAAAGGATATCAGAAATATGATACCTTCGGCCTAAACACTGAAGGCTATTTAGAGGAGAGGAGGAGGTGCCAAATAAGGCTCTTCATCAGCCTTTGATCTGTCAACCAACTGATCAAATAAGATCCTTCAATGAAAAGGAGTCTTATCTTTAAAGCATCATGACTTTTACTTGCCACATATCTGTCTCTTCAAATTTCCTACCAATTTTTCCACTTGCCACATGAAAGTGATTGATTGCAAGAAGGGCAAGGGTCATGGCTTTTGATTTAGAAGCATCGGTGATTCAAAATTCCTTAAAGCAGAAGGACTTTGCTTATTGGAATTAGCACCAAACATGAAGAGTCGCAACTCTTCATGTGCACCAACTTCCTTCCACCGCATTCTTCCTTTTGTTGATCGGTCAAAGCCTATATGAGAGGGCATGGAGATGAGGATATAGTCCCTTGAACTTTATCTAGCTTTTTCCTTCGGCAGCCTCTCCTTCCTCGCTCAGACCCTTGCCCTCCAGTAGAGCACTCTAAGCCCTCTCCAAATCCTCTCTTCACTCTGTTTTCCACTTCCTAAATCTCTTCCTAAACCCTTGTCTTAAAATGATGGACTTGTCTTAAGACAAGACCTAAACTCTAACAAGGGATGGAAGTGACAAGGGGAGTGTGGCAAAGTGTAAGAATGTAAGAAAGAAAGGATATCAGAATTATGATACCTTCGGCCTAAACACCGAAGGCTATTTAGAGGAGAGGAGGAGGTGCCAAATAAGGCTCTTCATCAGCCTTTGATCTGTCAACCAACTGATCAAATAAGATCTTTCAATGAAAAGGAGTCTTATCTTTAAAGCATCATGACTTTTACTTGCCATATATCTATCTCTTCAAATTTCCTACCAATTTTTCAACTTTCCACATGAAAGTGATTGATTGCAAGAAGGGCAAGGGATATGGCTTTTGATTTAGAAGCATCGGTGATTTGAAATTCCTTAAAGCAGAAGGACTTTGCTTATTGGAATTAGCACCAAACATGAAGAGTCGCAACTCTTCATGTGCACCAACTTCCTTCCACCGCATTCTTCCTTTTGTTGATCGGTCAAAGCCTATATGAGAGGGCATGGAGATGAGGATATAGTCCCTTGAACTTTATCTGGCTTTTTCCTTTGGCAGCCTCTCCTTCCTCGCTCAGACCCTTGCCCTCCAGTAGAGCACTCTGAGCCCTCTCCAAATCCTCTCTTCACTCTATTTTCCACTTCCTAAATCTCTTCCTAAACCCTTGTCTTAAAATGATGGACTTGCCTTAAGACAAGACCTAAACTCTAACAAGGGATGGAAGTGACAAGGGGAGTGTGGCAGAGTGTAAGAATGTAAGAAAGAAAGGATATCAGAATTATGATACCTTCGGCCTAAACACCGAAGGTAATTTAGAGGAGAGGAGGAGGTACCAAATAAGGCTCTTCATCAGCCTTTGATCTGTCAACCAACTGATCAAATAAGATCCTTCAATGAAAAGGAGTCTTATCTTTAAAGCATCATGACTTTTACTTGCCACATATCTGTCTCTTCAAATTTCCTACCAATTTTTCCACTTGCCACATGAAAGTGATTGATTTCAAGAAGGGCAAGGGACATGGCTTTTGATTTAGAAGCATCGGTGATTTGAAATTCCTTAAAACAGAAGGACTTTGCTTATTGGAATTAGTGCCAAACATGAAGAGTCGCAACTCTTCATGTGCACCAACTTCCTTCCACCGCATTCTTCCTTTTGTTGACCGGTCAAAGCCTATATGAGAAGGCATGGAGATGAGGATATAGTCCCTTGAACTATATCTGGATTTTTCCTTTGACAGCCTCTCCTTCCTCGCTCAGACCATTGCCCTCCAGTAGAGCACTCTGAGCCCTCTCCAAATCCTCTCTTCACTCTCTTTCCCACTTCCTAAATCTCTTCCTAAACCCTTGTCTTAAAATGATGGACTTGTCTTAAGACAAGACCTAAACTCTAACAAGGGATGGAAGTGACAAAGGGAGTGTGGCAGAGTGTAAGAATGTAAGAAAGAAAGGATATCAGAATTATGATACCTTCGGCTTAAACACCGAAGGCTATTTAGAGGAGAGGAGGAGGTGCCAAATAAGGCTCTTCATCAGCCTTTGATCTGTCAACCAACTGATCAAATAATATCCTTCAATGAAAAGGAGTCTTATCTTTAAAACATTATGACTTTTCCTTGCCATATATCTATCTCTTCAAATTTCCTACCAATTTTTCCACTTGCCACATGAAAGTGATTGATTGCAAGAAGGGCAAGGGACATGGCTTTTGATTTAGAAGCATCGGTGATCTGAAATTCCTTAAAGTAGAAGGACTTTGCTTATTGGAATTAGCACCAAACATGAAGAGTCACAACTCTTCATGTGCACCAACATCCTTCCACCACATTCTTCCTTTTGTTGACCGGTCAAAGCCTATATGTGAGGGCATGGAGATGAGGAATAGTCCCTTGAACTTTATCTGGCTTTGGTGAATGACAAGTAGAAGGACTATTGTCCTTTCTGTGCGCCAATAGTGAAGAGTCACGACTCTTCACTTTGTGCACCACCTTTCTCCATGCCTTTCATATATTTGACCCAGTCAAAAGATATGCAAAATGGGTGTCATATGAAAGGGCATTAAATCTACTTCCTGACCATATAATTTTTTATACCCTAATAGCTCAATGTCAGACTGAACCAGCCCCTCTTTGCGGTCCGACTGAGCAGCTCTTCTAAAGCTCTGACGGACACACCTTGCAGAAGTCCGACCCACCGGAATAGAGGTCTGATAGCCCACTTCTGTTGAGGTCCGGCCCACTGCTCTTCTTCGAAAGTCTGACCCACTGGAGTAGAGGTATGATGGCCTACTCCTGTTGAGGTCCGTCCCACTGCTCTCCTTCGAAAGTCTGACCCATCGGAGTAGAGGTCCGACAGCTCGCTCCTGCTGAGGTCCGGCCCACTGCTCTCCTTCGGAAGTCCGACCCACCGGAGTAGAGGTCCGACGGCCCTCTCCTGCTGAGGTCCGGCCTACCATCCTTCATATGCCCTCCCTCGGGGGACTGACTGGCCTTCCCGCTCAGCATCCGATAGACATGCTTCAGAACCCAGAGGGTTCCAGAAACTCCTTTCTATTGCAACAAACTCCGGCCACATCAGCAGTACTGCTCCACTACTCCCACAATGCTGCCCTATCCAGATGCCACGTGGCCACTCACCAAATTCTCCTAGGGGCAGATCGATCTTTTTCGAACTCCTCCTTAATAAATTTTGGACTATTCCGCACCTATATAAGGTGCCCGGGGGACCCCATTTTTAGCTAAGGACTCTCTTCCCTCTCTTTTATGATATCTCCTTGATTCCTCTATTCTGTTGCCTTCAAGCTCCTACTAACTTAGGCATCGGAGGGTCCCCTAACAAAACACCACCGGTGCCTTGGGAACTTTGTTGCAGGTCAACTAGGAGAGGAGTGCTCCAGCACAGCCGAGCAAGCCCGGTCTAGGAGAAGTCGCCATGACAGATTGGTGCTAATAGAAGGGCTCCCTTCTCAAAAAGGAGGAATCCATCTGCCTAGCCAAGCAATGGCTAAGGGAAGAGCTCCAAATGCCACTGCCAGAAGAGGTCTTTCCCTATCCAGGTCCGAGGGACCTCCCAGGGAAAATGACGCCGCCACCACTGTCGCTGAGCCTACCATTACTCTGAAATTACAGCAGTTTCAGATATTAATGAACCGCATTGAAATGCTAACCACCATGGTTCAGCATTTCCAGAAGATGGCTGACAACCGACAGCAACCACCAGCTACTTCCTGCACTAATCCTCCAACTACTACTGAGGGAAGCCGACAGCTGGAGGTCCCTCAGCATTATTCTCACGCCACTGTGGAGCTCCAAAGATCCTTGGGTGCTCGCACCGATGGCAAGAGGGCAAGATCTACTGCGCCATCCTTCACCGAATCCATCCCTGCTGGCGTTTGGCCTACCGCCGAACTCCCGAGAGACTACACCAGCAAGATTTTATGCATGGTGGAGCGCATTACAGAAATTGCTAACCGGTAGAAGGCCAAGAGGGGGCAGGTAAACGATTCTCGTCCACCGTTCTTCGATGATATCCTCGTGGAGATCATTCTCCGGCACTTCAAAATCCCTTAAGTGGACCCTTATGATGGCACCACTGAACTGCTGGACCATTTGGGCACCTACAAGGCCCACATGATGGTACAGGGCACCTCCAACACCCTCCACTATATCGCATTCCCAGCAACCTTAAAGAAGATTGCTCGGATGTGGTTTAACACCATCCGACCAGGTATGATCTACTCTTTTTCTCAGCTTGAAAATCTTTTTCTTTCCCATTTCAGGACCTGCAGTCGGACCCTGAGGAACACCGACTGCCTCTTCCTTGTACAGCAAAAGGAGGGAGAGACTCTCAGGGATTTCATGGCCTGTTTCAATTCAGCGACCATGGAGATCCCGGATCTAAATGAAGACATAGCTATGTCAGCCTTCAAGCAAGGGCTCCACTCATCCAAGCTTACTTTCTCCCTGAATAAGAGATTTCCAACAAGCTACAGTGAACTCCTGACTAGGGCGCAGAAGTACGCCCTGGTAGAAGAACAAGCGGCTAGCTGGTGCTAGGCAGAGGGGAGGCCAGCCCCCAAGAAGTGCATCAACAAGGCTCCTGAAGTCCGACCTTTGAATGACAGCAACCGTTCAACCCAGCATCGAAGTCTAAAGTCGAAGGACTTCCCCAGGAGGTTCGAGACCTACGCACCCCTCTCCCTTCCAAGAGAGAAAATCCCCTTGGAGATCGAGAACGAGACCTTCCTTCAGGGGCCTCAAACGATGAGGGGCCCCGCTGCATACAGAAATAGAGATAAATTCTGTCGGTTTCACAAGGACCATGGGCACAGCACTGAAGAATGCTTGCAGCTGAAGGATGCCATTGAAGACCTCATCCGGAGGAGGTACCTGCGCAAATATGTTCGACCCCATCAGGATCAGGTTGAAGCCTCAAATGCCAGAAACCCTCCGGAGGAAGCGTAGCTTCCTAACCAACGGCCGACCGGTAGGGATGTTGGCATGCTACATCGACGATCCGAGTGGAGCTATAAAGATGGTCCAGACATTGTCAAGAGGCCCAAGGGCTCCAATGCAATCACCTTCTCCGACAAAGACCTCCTAGAGTCCCATGTTTTTGAAAATGATCCTGTAGTCATGTCGGCAGTAATTACCAACTACGACGTAAGAAGGATACTTATTGATAATGGAAGCTCCATGGAGGTATTACTGTATGATGCTTTTGTGACAATGAATATATCTAGGTCCATGCTATAAGAATCCCCCGGTGTTGACAGGTTTCGGAGGTAATTCCATCAGAGTTGAAGGGAAAATAGTTCTCCCCGTGACGATCGGGACGGAGCCTTTCTAAAAAGCTCTCCCCATCAACTTTGTGGTCATCCGGATGACCTCGGCTTATAATGCCATTTTGGGCCGAGTGGCCCTCAATAAGTTCTGAGCCATCATGTCCACTTATCACCTGTTGGCGAAGTTTTCAACTAGGAACAGGGTCGAAGTTATGAGGGGAGACCGTCGGATGGCCAGACAGTGTTTACGTATTCTGAACTAGCAGTCAGAAGGCCATCCTACTCTGGAGCAGCTTGACCCAAGAGCTGACACCGAGGGTCGTGGTCAGCCGAATGAAAAAATCCTGTTTGTCCCCCTTTAGGAGGATGACCCCACCAAAGTTCTCCAGATCGGAAGTTCCCTTAGTGAAGATCTCAAGTTAGAGCTGATCGGCTTCGTTGGAAGTAATGCCGATGTCTTTGCTTGGTCAGCGTCGGAAATGCCAGGCATACCGTCGGATGTCATCACTCACCAGCTCAAGGTGGATTCGACCTACAGGCCCGTCCGGCAAAAGAAGAGGAGCTTCGCTGCTGAAAGGCAGAGGGCTATCGACGAAGAAGTAAAGAAGCTCTCTGACGCTGGCTTCATCAGGGAAGCTCACTACCCTAAGTGGCTAGCGAATGTTGTCATGGTAAAAAAGGCTAATGAAAAGTGGAGGATCTGTGTAGATTACACCAACCTCAACAAGGCTTGTCCGAAGGATAGTTTTTCCCTGCCAAAGATTGATCAGCTGGTGGATGCTACGCCGGCCACCAGCTTCTTAGCTTTATGGATGCCTTCTCTGGCTATAACCAAGTCAGGATGCACCCGGAGGATGAAGAGAAGACTGCCTTTATCATCGACAAAGGCTTGTACTGTTACAGGATGATGCCCTTCGACTTGAAGAATGCCGGTGCCACCTTCCAAAGACTGATCAACTGAGTGTTCGAAGGGTAGCCAAGTAGAAATATTGAGGCTTACATAGATGATATGATAGTAAAGAGCCTCCATAACGCCGACCACATCAAAGACTTGCGGGAATCCTTTGACGCACTCAGATGTCATCGGATGAAGCTGAATCCTATGAAGTGTACTTTCGGGGTAACTTCTGGCAAGTTCCTCGGCTTCTTGGTCACACAGAGAGGAATTGAAGTGAACCCCAACAAGATAAGGGGCGTAATTGAGATGACACATCCGACCAACAAGAAGCAGGTGCAAGAGCTCACAGGCCGAATTGCCTCCCTCAGTTGTTTCATCTCCCGTTCGGCTGAAAAGTCTCTGCCCTTCTTCAAGACCTTGCATCGGTCAGAAGGTTCCATTTGGACTGACGAATGTTGGTTAGCTTTCGAAGCCCTGAAAGAATATTTGAAGAATCCCCCATAACTGGCCAAACCAATGGAGGGTAAGCCTTTATATCTCTACCTGTCAACAACCGATGAGGCAGTCGGCACCGTCCTCATGTGGGTCAAAGAGGATGGTCAGTAGAAGCCTATCTATTATATCAGTAAGGTCCTCCATGATGTCGAGACAGGGTACCCTAAGATGTAAAAGCTGGTTTATTCTTTGGTCATATCTACCAAGCATCTCCGACCATACTTCTAGGTGCATCCGATTATGGTAATGACTGACCAACCTCTCAAGGAGATCCTCCGGAGTCCAGACATCTCTGGTCGGCTCGCCAAGTGGGCTATCAAACTTGGTGAGTTCGACATATCCTTCCAGTCTAGATCTGCCTTGAAGGCCCAACTAATCGCTGACTTCATTGCAGAGTGCATTTGGAAGCAAGAGACGTCCCCTCAAATGGCTGAAGCACCATCCTGGACCCTCCATGTGGATGGAGCATCCATCCTTGCAAGCTGTGGGGTCGGCTTGATCTTAGCTGACCCAGACAGAGAAAGCCTGGAGTATGCATTGCATTTTTCATTTCAGGTGTCAAACAATCAGGTGGAGTATGAAGCCCTCCTCGCAGGGTTATGAATCGCCAACAAACTAGGCATCAACCGGGTGAGAGCCTTCTTCGACTCCCAATTGGTGGTCAATCAAGTGAAGGATGAATTTGAATCAAGGGACCCGACCCTAGCCAAATACTTAAACAAGGTACAAAACTTCATCTCTCGGCTCAAATTCTTCGAAATCCTCCATATACCCCGACTGCCGAACTCTCGGGAGGACGCTCTATCATGGTTGGCTATGGCCGCCACCAATACCTCCGACCGAACCTTCATGGAGCATCTACAGTGCCCAAGTGTTATGGAAGAGCCGACCGAGGTCCACCAAGTTGGACAAGAAGCTACTTGGATGGATCCAATTCTTGCTTTCCTGGTCAAAGTGACTCTTCCGAAAGATCCGACTGAGGCTAAGCAAGTGCGCTGGACAGCCTCCAAGTACGTCATCCTTGACAGTGCCCTGTACAAGCGGTCATTTTCATAGCCGCTACTGAAGTGCTTGGGGCCATCTGATGCAGACTATGCACTCAGAGAAGTCCATCTGCGATGAACATCTTAGAGGAAGGTCCCTGGCCTACAAGATCATCCGAAAGGGGTACTATTGGCCTACCTTTAGAAAGACATGTCGGACTTTTTCCGAAGGTGCAACGTGTGTCAAAGATACTCCATTATCCAAAGGAAGCCTGCTAGCCAGTTGACATCGATCACCGCACCATGGCCATTCATGCATTAGGGGATGGATATCTTGGGACCCTTTCCCCCGGCGTCCGGGCAATGGAAGTTTCTACTCATGGCCATTGATTACTTCACCAAATGGGTGGAGGATGAACTACTAGTACAAATCACAGAGGCCAAGGTGGAGAACTTCATACGGAACAGCATTATCTTCCAGTTTGGCATTCCACAAACAATCATTACTAATAATGGAAGACAGTTTGACAACTCTAAGTTCTAGGACTTCTATCAGCAATATCATATCTCCCATCAACTTACATTGATCGATCACCCTCAGTCCAATGGAGAAGCTGAGGTCACCAATTGGACGATCCTGCATGGATTGAAGACCCGACTGAATGAAGCCAAAGGGCTTTGGGCGGAGTTGCTTCGCTCTGTGCTATGGGCATATCGGACTACCACCTGAACGGTGACTGGGGAGACTCCATTCAACCTTACTTATGGAAGTGAAGCCATTATCCTCGTTGAGATCTCTCTGCAATCCCTATGGATTGACCACTATGCCGAACTGGCTAACTTTGAGTAGCGAAGGGCTGACCTGGACCTACTTGAAGAGACTAGACTCTGAACAAACCTGAAGATGGCAACCTACCATTAGAAAATGGAAAAATATCACAACTCATGGGTCAAGCCACGAGTTTTCCGGGTTGGAGATCTAGTCTTGCAAAGGACGGAGATTTCGAGGCCGACCGAGTGAGGAAAACTTTTTCCAAATTGGGAAGGACCTAATCGAGTCGTTGAAGTGGTCCGAGCAAGAACCTACCGACTCGAGCATCTAGATGGACGACAAATAGCATGCCCATGGAATGTAGACAACCTCCACAAGTATTATTAATAAAGTCCACAACTTTTTTTTATCAAGCACTTCCAAAAGTTCAACTCTGGTCAACAAAGGCTTTAGGACAGCCCACTTTCGAATGTCTGACCCAGTCGGCAAAGGCTCTAGGGCAGCCCACTTCCGAATGTCTGACTCCAATTGGCAAAGGCTCTAGGGCAGCCCACTTCCGAAAGTCCGACTCTGATCAGCAAAGGCTATAGGGCAGCCCACTTTCGAAAGTCTGACTCTGGTCGGCAAAGGCTCTAGGGTAGCCCACTTCCGAAAGTCCGACTCTGGTCAGCAAAGGCTCTAGGGCAGCCCAGTTCGGACAAGCCGATAGATCAACACTTGGGAAGAAAATCCTAAGTAAGTTGGTTCGGCCTAAGCTACTGTTCGACCGCTGCCTCTACTATCTCTGGGCTCGGACAAGCCGACGGACCAACACTTAAGGTGAAAATCCTAAAATAGATTGGTTTGGCCTAAGTTACTATTCGACATTTACTCCGGAGGTCCGACCGTCCGCTCAAATTAGCCGACGGGCCCATACTTAGTAAAATTTTAGAATAAAGTGTTTGAAGAAAGTGACTTCGGCCAGTCATATCGGTCGGCAACACAAGTATGTGAAAGAAATGATATAAAAAAAATTTATTAAATCAAAAAAGTTCTTTACAAAAAGGAGGGTCAAACCTATACAAATGCCTAGGTTTGACCCTCGGGAGGTACCGACACAACGTCGACTTTGGCCTCCTCGATACCTCCCTAAGCTCTGACGAGAATGGATGCCGCTCCCACATCGGCTTCAACTTTGACTTTGACTTCAGCTTCGGCAGGGGCCTCGGCCATAATGGCAGTCAGATCCGCCACCTCCGCGTTCCCCTCTTCCACCGACTTCGATGACTGAAGGAAGGAGAGATCGAGTTCCGGAAAGGTGTCACCAACCTTTTCCAAACACTCTTCATACCCAAAATCAAAGCCGACTGTCCCGGCCTCGTTCATTCTTCCACAAAGTCTTCAGAGACTTTGTATTCTGTAATGGCCTTTTCAGTAACCATCTTTAGCAATTCCTGGGTCATCTTCAGTAGACCCTTGTATCGCTACGCCATCGCCTAGAGGCCCCTTGAATGCACTTCGGCTTTGGCCAGACACCCCTCCTCTTCTGCCAGCTGACGGGTCAGGGCTTTGACCTTCTGCCTCTTATCTTTCAGCTTCGCCTCCCGCTCAGCCTCTCGGGCTAGCGAGTCCTCGAGCTATTTCCTTTGGGCCTCCGACTCGGCCCACAGGGTGGACACTTCTCCTTCGACGGCCCATAGACAGGTCAGCTCCGCCCTGGAGGCTGTCAGCACCACCTAGGCAGTGTCTCTTGCTGCCTCTGCCACCTTTGCCCTTTTGGTCTGGTGCTCCTTCAGATGGAGCAACTCGCCCAGGCCATCATCTATGAGAAACGAGTCCCGGATGAGCTGCCGACAGATACACAGTTAAAAAATTATAAACAGTAAAGCAAGGGCTAAAGGCTTAAACTTGAAACTCACCCCCAACAAGTGGTGAAGAGTACTCCTAATGGCCTCATTCACCGACCGTCTGTCGACGCCGTCAATAGCTCTCTGTTGCTGCTCTTTGACCTATTCGGCATCGTGGATAGCTTGCCACCTTTGGCGGTCCTCATCGTTGCCGACCTCATCGACCCTCCCCTGGGAGGCCATCGGCCCCTTAGCCACTTGGTCCCCCGGGACCGTCAGAGAGGCCTCCTCTGTCAGGTCTAGTGGCGGAGAGGGTGGAGTCGTCTCTACCCCAGCCTGCATCAGACGTTCCTCTTCTGCCAGGGCAGCTGACTGCCTGACCGAAGAAGACCGCTCTGATACCATCCCATTCGGCAATCTGCCAGCGGTATGTCATCTTTTGACTCCATCGACACTATCATAGTTGATAGCTCCTCCGTCCATCGCTTCTTCGGCCTCTCGGGCATCGGCTCTACTACCCTCTGCCTCTTCGATTCCCGAGGAGTTGGCTCAGAAATATGGATGGCCCTCCTCTGTGCCGACCACACTAAAAGGGTCGCCCGATCTGGGTTCATTTTGCCACCTGCTGACAAACAATGCTAAGGTCAGTAACAACATCAAAATCAGCAAAAGAAAGAGCAATAGGTCCCTCTCAACGGCTTCCATCCTACCCAGCATTCGGTGCTGGCTGATCCCAACCTGGTGGAGACTCCCTTCGTGGAGCATGAAGCTGACAAACTTCGGGTCCTCTCTATTTAGCTTGTGGAAGTCAGCCTCATCGGCCCTTGATACCTTCCTCCCATTCAAGGCATTCGCCCTTGACTCCCTCCATGCCATCTCAAAGCCCCACAGCTTTTGGCTATCTACAAAAAAGTATCAGGACTTCCACCCATGAATGGCAGACGGAAGCCTCCCTAATATCTTCCAGCCAGGACAGGGACTGAACATCCACCATTCTTGACTTCGAAAGTCCTATTTTAAAAGAAAGAAGTTGAAAAATAGTGATGTCCTTGGTTCAATATCGGCTTCCCGATAGAGGACCACAAAAGCACAAATCACCCGAATACTGTTCTGGGTCAGTTGGGAAGGGGTGGTCCTATATAGGTTGAAAATCTAGATAAAAATGTTGTGAAGTGGAAATCGGAGGCCAACTTTCAGGTGATCCTCGTACAAGGGAAGGGCACCTAAATTTAGGGGGTCGTTCACCCTACCCTCGCAGCTAGGGATGGTCAAGTGTAAGGTGGTGGGGGATGGATCACTTCAGACACCACATCGACCGCTCGGAAGAGGCCACATGGCCCACGACACATTGGGAGCTCAACGGGCATACATTTCTGGATTGGCGCCCCTCATCATGCACCATACCAGTAATAAATGCCTCTCCTGCTACCACCAATCTAATGCTGACACCTGTTCGAGAGTGAAAATCAGAGCAGAAGACTGTTGGTGGCAGCATGCCAAATCAAATTCGTCTTCATCTTGAGGACTAGTGCATTAATTACCAAGTAATGCCCTCATCCTTCGAGCCTGCAGTCTCGCCCAAAGGCCAAGTGGTGCGGGCACTAGACTCAGAAGAAGACTTCAGAGCTCCATCTGGATCTCTGATTAACCTTGCCCGAAGAATTAGGGTTTTTGGTTTGTAATAAGAGTTGACTAGATCAACTCAATTTAGCTTGAGTCTACATTACCTGCATTTTATTTTGTTGAGTCATGTTGACTCAGTAGTGGACTAGGGTTTCAACCGGGGATGTTACATTTTCTCCCAAGACCAGGCAAGTGGACACCACACTCCCAGCCACACTCCCAGTCCAGGGGGCGCCATATCCACATCCAGCAGTCTTTGGTCCCCACTCCACAGATGGCAACTTCCTTCTTTCATGCACCAGATAAAGAGAAGAGCACAAATCAAGGGGGCGGCCAAGACTTTCCCAAGTGATTCCAAGCAAAGAAGGGAAGAAGTTTTTCTTGGAAGAGAATATCAAGGGGCGCCCATTACCTGCCAAAAACACCTAAAACAAAGATGGGAAGAGCCTTGACTTAGGGAGGAAGAAAAGGAGGAGTCCAAAAGAGTTCATCCAGGAAAAGAAGAAAATTTTTCTTGAAAAATTCCAAGCAAGGTGGCGCCATCTACCTGCCATTTATAACCCAAATCCTAATTTTTGGTATTTTGGCCAACCATATGTAAGGGATTTGCCCTAATTTGGAGATCCCCTCCTTTAGTCCCACATGGGAAAATATGAAACCCTTCTCCCTTGTAAAGCATTATAAATTACATCCCTCTTGTAAGTTGAAAACAATCTGATGAATGAATCCAATTTATGTGTGAGCAAACTCTGTGTTTTCTCTCTTCCGCACTTGCATCCAGGTGTTGAGCTCCGTGAGGGAGTAAATCCGAGTTCCCCAGGAACCTTGAGGAGGTGTGAGATCTCCAACCCCAAAACCCTAGGTTAGCCACTTCACTCCAAAACCCTAGCCGTCCATAATTCTTCTCAATCCACCAAACCCTAGCCTACCCCACCTCCCACGGCTACTCTCTCCAAGTCAAGGCCGACCACCAGCATCCGGGTCCAATCCGGATACTTCAGATTCAGAGCAAATTCCAGAGGGAGCCAGATCAACCTTTAGGAGAATCCGGATTTCAGCAACATCAGCTTTCAAGTTCTTCAATCTGGTAAATCCTTCCTTGAGTATCTGATTCCATCACTTGTTCTTCTTCTTTCCCAGATCTTGAGTTCAGGAGAAGCCGACTCAGCCACAGGACCAGTATTGGAGGATCCATTGCGAAGATATCCGAATCTGAGGATCCAACAATCTGCTCGAGAGAGTTCTTCCACCAAACTCTGTGAAGATCACTGTTTGGTCGGTAACCCATCTCTTCTCTTTATTTCTGTCCTGTTGAAAGTTCAGAGCGAAACCCTAGGTCTGGGAGTTTCTCAACCCCCAGCGATCCGTTACTTCTGAACCACTCTGATAACCTAGTTTCTTTTAAATTGTGCTTTCAATTATTACCTAGTTTCTTTCAATATAGTTTAGCTTTCCTTTGAGTCAAAGCCAATTTCTAAAAATATATAAAAAAAAAGAATTAATCTTAATTTATTTCCGCATCGCATCATCTCTTCTTTCGTTCTGCATCATTTTTGGTATCAGAGCTTTCGTTCTGCATCATTTTTGGTATCAGAGCCCTGTCTAGGGTTTCTGTTTTGATTGCCTATTTGAGTCTCTCTCTTTTTACTTTGTCTGCTCGAAGTAGACTCCCCAGGACGTCCGGTCCTAGGAACGAAGCGAGGTGCAAACCTCCTCTTCCCATTCCACGGGGTGTTCCTAGGGCGTGTAGGGGATCCGTTGGGTTATAACTTCGTAGCAGGAATTGTAAACGGGGAAGTGCTCTATTTTTAGCCCGTAATTGCTCTGTTGAAGGAATTATTTCTCACTAAAGTTAACTCTAAATTCAGTGATTTTTGTTTTGCTAAAACCAGTATAATTAAAACTATTTTGCATAATTTTTCTGTGATTTATTGGTTTCTGTGGGATTTCTGAGAATTAAATTACTGTAACTCTATTTTTGTGTTCTGCAATCCAATTATTTTTGAGTGTTCATCTCTTAATTCATCTTAAGGGCATTTGAGCATCTAAGATAAGGGGAGGAGTTGATAACCTCTCCTTAGCCTAAAACCACCACCCACTCATTCGAACCTAAGCCTTTAATCTAAAAATTGATTAGACCTAATTTGTCCTAGGAGGCTAGGGACATCAACAAGTCGGGTCAAGGCTAGTGTTGAGTCAGTTTGTCTGGTTACTCTGTGTGTGCTTTGTACTCAGTGTCTAGAATGGTGGTTCAGGGATTCCATCCTGAAGGGCTTGTGTGCTGGTCCGCCTACCTGGCCAATCTCTGATTGGTGTCTAGGATTGGCATTCAGGGACCTAACACTCCCCTTACACCTGCCTGGCTGAGTCCTGAGTTACTACAGGCTAGCTTGCCACTCTGATTGGACATCTAGTTTGGGCTCTAGGTCTAGTTAGCCCGTAGTCGTTCAGTTGAGTCTCATTTTGTGTGTTTGCTTGCATCATGTCTACCCGGAATGGAGTGCCCTACCAACCTGGTCAAACCCAGCCTGATTTAGAGGCCATGGTTAGAAATCTTACCGAAAGTATGACCAAATTGAGTCAGGACATGAATGAGGGTTTTTCCCAATTTAGGGATCGAGTCCAAGTACTTGAGAAACGTAGACATCAAAATTGGACCCCTGATCCAAAATTTAATAGGACCCCACCTCACCCATGCCAGGAACCTAGGAGGACCTTATACCGTGATCCCGAGCATAACCTTAGGAAGCCTAACCATGATATCTATAGTGTGGATCGTGTCTATGAGAGGTCCTTACAATATTCTAGACCAGTCACTCAACAACCCAAGTCTTCTACATCAAACCATTTAGATCCACACCCATGCCCAAGTAAGGTCTCTACTAGCTTGAAACCTAGTGTGACCCAGGTTCCTATATCTCAAGAATGTTTGTTTTGTGGAGAAAGAGGTCATAAATCTAGTCAGTGCCCATGCATAGGACTGGCTTGTGCACAGCTAAGTGGTAAGAATCCTAAGGATGACATTAATGAGGGAGAACCCAAGCCTACCAATGAGGAAGAAAGGTTAGGTATGACAAGCCTAGAATCAGTTGACCCGATTACCACTGACTTGAAACCCATTGAAGATGGCATCGAGGAAGTATATGATGCTGGCTTGAGTCTAGTTGATGAATATAAGGGGGAAGAACTTGAAGAATGTGACATTGATACTATTGGTTCCTTACCTGAGGAGACCTTGGAAAGCAACCAACTGGTAGGACCTAGTTCAGAAATTCAAGAGATTTGTGAGAATCAGGTTCCTTTAGTCAAATACCCCCAGGAAGAACTCATAGTGTTAGCCCTAGCTATCAGTTCGTACCCTCTAATGACAGTCATTCTCCAAGTACCAATTGAAGATCTTTGTACTGAACAGTTTAAGTTTGCCCACCCTATGGTAGATCCTCTCCTTAGGATGACTGAATCAAGCCTCTTACAATTGGACCTTGTCCTATGCCCAGCCACTAAGGTCTCTCCCGTAATCTCAGTTGAACATCCTTGTCTTGAACGGATTGATTCACCCAGTCCTGTAGAAGTCCTCCTTATGACCCCAGACGCCTTCCTTCGCATGACTGACCTTCCCTTCTATAGAGTATACCTTTCCGCACCCATAGGTCAAATTTCAAGTCTTGAGGTCATCATCCATAGGCCCTTCCATGAATCATTCTCTAATCCAGTTCTTGAGAAAGTGGATCATTATTTGCTTAGAGAGCAAACCTTAACTATTGCAATCACATGTCCTAGGCTACTTCCCGAACCATCTCTTGATCCATTCCTAGGAGTAGCAAACTTTCCCTTTCGTAAGGATGACCAGTTGACACTCATAGATCACCATTCAAACCTTCAGGTCACCACCTTTAGTCAGCAGGTAATTCGAGACTCCACCTCATATTTCCTCCCTTTCTCTAGGACTTCCAATGCTTCTTACACCATCCAAGTATACTTTGTCGAAGTCTTTAGAGTAAACCACGTGTCAGAACCTATTAGGTTTGCCACCTACTTCTGGAAGACCTTATGGCACCTACTAGGCACCCATGATAAGTTTTCATGCTCTACATGCCATCCTCCGATCCAAGGTCAAACCTAGAGAGCCGTAGTTTGTTAGGTTTAGACCTAGGGTTCCTTTGGAATAAAGTCCATTCTTTAGGAATGCGTCGTCAGTCTAGTTTAGTTTTTCTTGACCCTTTACTAGGCTTTGGCTCTGATTTTGGTTTGAGTGAGAATACCAGGAATTGGGATTTGTATTTTGTTCAGGGCTGAAATTGCATTCAATGTTTCGATCAATAGGTCTATAGGCTAGAGTCCCTTTGAAATTGTTCATGGATACAAGCCTCACACACCACTTGATCTGATTTCACTATTAGCCCACACACACAAGTCTCTTGATTCACTTGCATAGCATGTAAAGGACTTGCATAAAGAAATTCATGCCAAAATAACTTTAAATAATGAAACTTATAAGAAGTTGGCTGATTCTCAAAGGCGAGTCAAAACTTTTGTTGAGGGAGACTGTGTAATGATTAGGTTAAGGCCTGAACGGTTCCCTCCTGGAACTGTTAGAAAGTTACATGCTAGAGGAGCTGGTCCATTTAGAGTGGTGAAGAGAGTAGGATACGATGCCTATGTGCTCGAGTTGCCTCCAGAACTAGGCATTAGCTCCACTTTCAACATTACAGACCTAGTAGAGTATAGGGAGCCAGCTGTGATTCCCAGTGAGGCTTTTGAACCTAATCCTGCTCTTGAGAGTGAACCTGACCCTGTGTGTCCACCAACAAATTGGCCTGTAAGGAAGGAGCAGATTGAAAAGATCCTGGATGATCAGGTTATCTCTACTCGTAATCGAGGATACCAAAGATACCTGGTCCGCTGGCTAGGAAGGCCAGATTCTGATGACTCTTGGATCTCCCGAGAAGAGTTACAAGAGCTGGACCCAGACCTCTTGGAGAGATACCAGAGCCAACTTGATCCATACTCGACAGGGTCGAGTTCCTCCCACCCTGGGAGAATTGGTGCGGGCACCAGACTCAGAAGAAGACTTCAGAGCTCCATCTGGATCTCTGATTAACCTTGCCCGAAGAATTAGGATTTTTGGTTTGTAATAAGAGTTGACTAGATCAACTCAATTTAGCTTGAGTCTACATTACCTGCATTTTATTTTGTTGAGTCATGTTGACTCAATAGTGGACTAGGGTTTCAACCGGGGATGTTACATTTTCTCCCAAGACCAGGCAAGTGGACACCACACTCCCAGCCACACTCCCAGTCCAGGGGGCGCCATATCCACATCCAGCAGCCTTTGGTCCCCACTCCACAGATGGCAACTTCCTTCTTTCATGCACCAGATAAAGAGAAGAGCACAAATCAAGGGGGCGGCCAAGACTTTCCCAAGTGATTCCAAGCAAAGAAGGGAAGAAGTTTTTCTTGGAAGAGAATATCAAGGGGCGCCCATTACCTGCCAAAAACACCTAAAACAAAGATGGGAAGAGCCTTGACTTAGGGAGGAAGAAAAGGAGGAGTCCAAAAGAGTTCATCCAGGAAAGGAAGAAAATTTTTCTTGAAAAACTCCAAGCAAGGTGGCGCCATCTACCTGCCATTTATAACCCAAATCCTAATTTTTGGTATTTTGGCCAACCATATGTAAGGGATTTGCCCTAATTTGGAGATCCCCTCCTTTAGTCCCACATGGGAAAATATGAAACCCTTCTCCCTTGTAAAGCATTATAAATTACATCCCTCTTGTAAGTTGAAAACAATCTGATGAATGAATCCAATTTATGTGTGAGCAAACTCTGTGTTTTCTCTCTTTCGCACTTGCATCCAGGTGTTGAGCTCCGTGAGGGAGTAAATCCGGGTTCCCCAGGAACCTTGAGGAGGTGTGAGATCTCCAACCCCAAAACCCTAGGTTAGCCACTTCACTCCAAAACCCTAGCCGTCCATAATTCTCCTCAATCCACCAAACCCTAGCCTACCCCACCTCCCACGGCTACTCTCTCCAAGTCAAGGCCGACCACCAGCATCCGGGTCCAATCCGGATACTTCAGATTCAGAGCAAATTCCAGAGGGAGCCAGATCAACCTTTAGGAGAATCCGGATTTCAGCAACATCAGCTTTCAAGTTCTTCAATCTGGTAAATCCTTCCTTGAGTATCTGATTCCATCACTTGTTCTTCTTCTTTCCCAGATCTTGAGTTCAGGAGAAGCCGACTCAGCCACAGGACCAGTATTGGAGGATCCATTGCGAAGATATCCGAATCCGAGGATCCAACAATCTGCTCGAGAGAGTTCTTCCACCAAACTCTGTGAAGATCACTGTCTGGTCGGTAACCCATCTCTTCTCTTTATTTCTGTCCTGTTGAAAGTTCAGAGCGAAACCCTAGGTCTGGGAGTTTCTCAACCCCCAGCGATCCGTTACTTCTGAACCACTCTGATAACCTAGTTTCTTTTAAATTGTACTTTCAATTATTACCTAGTTTCTTTCAATATAGTTTAGCTTTCCTTTGAGTCAAAGCCAATTTCTAAAAATATAAAAAAAAAAAGAATTAATCTTAATTTATTTTCGCATCGCATCATAACCCTAATTCCATTGCCCTAACCTCTGGGGTTCATCATAATCTTCATAAGATGACACAGTATGATGAATCAAAAGATCCCTTTTATTGATAAATAATATCATACATGAGTTGGAAGATCATAGAAATGGACTTACAATGATTGGCTTTTAGGGCACCTGGTGCGGGACAGGGGGTAGGATCGTTGGTGATCCTAGAAGTCACCAAAATTATGGTATCATATATTTTTTATTTTTATTTTTTGGATTTTTTTCTAGGGAGTGGTGAAGGAAATAATGGAGATGAAAGACAGGGATCTGGATCTCATGAACTTTGGGACTCACACTAACAAAGAGACCTCTAACCTCTAGGGCATTCCACCCACCTCGATACTTGGAGGCGTTAAGATGAATCTTAAAGGACATGAGTGGAAAAAGAAAATGGAATCAAAGAAAAAGGGGATAACTAGGACCTCACACCCTTCGATGCCCGAAGGCAAAGGCAAGATGAAGAATCACTCTTCTAAAAACTCATATTTATTCATCAAACTATTTTTTTACAAAGGATTGAGGGTGGTATTTATAGACCATTCCAACCCTTATTTGAATTTGAATACAAGATAAAAAGATAGGGATGATTCAAATTCAAATACAAGATAGGATAAGATAACGCCTATTCATATCTCAATCCTAAACAACCAAATCCTAACTCAAATTTCAAACAATTGATAAAGATAAATCCTAAATAACTAATCTTCAAATTTAAATTTATTTGCTACTTCGAAATTCATGCTATTATAGGATTCATGATACGATGTCCCCATTATTCCCTTGAGGTGGGAAAAACTCTACTTCATCGAGTTTGGATATCGGGGCTCCGATAGAACTGCATCCAAAGGCTTTGCTCTGAGATCTGTATAGCTTTGAAATATGTGCAGCTCTGAAATTGTGCAACTCTGGAAACTATCCCAAATTATTATTTTTTTATCCAATTTTCTTTTTTTTTTCTTTTTCCTTTTTTTAATTCATTTTTTTCTCTCTCTCTTTTTCTTTTTTTTAATTTTTTTTCACTTTCTTTTTTTTTCTTTATTTTTTGCCTAATCCTGGAGTGGGTGAAATCGGCAGCAAAGGGAATGACATTGCTTTAAGGAACCTGCAGCTCTTGAAGTCGGCAGAGGAACAGAAGACTGTTTTCACGTTCATGCATTAAAGCTTCTCATTCTCCATGGACTGAGGTGGTTGAACAGAGGAAGACCTACGGAGAGGGTTTGTCGGTGACAGCACCAGGGCGGAATTGATGGTGGCTGGTGGTAGTGGAAGGCAAAAGGATCGATGGGAGATGTCGAGCAAATCCAAGACTAGGGTGGTCCTAGTCTATGGGAGGAGCTTGGCAGAAGGAGCATCGACGAGTCATCGTAGTCGCAGGGGTGGCATTCAGAAGGGATCGGCCCTCATGAGGAGCTTGGCCAGGCTCAGAGGAGATGACGACACCAGATTCAGTGAAGAAAGGGCTGACAAGGACCTAGAAGCAGTGGATCCGATGGGAGATGGGATGTTGATGAGGTGTCACGAACAGAGATATGGGAAAAACTTGGATCTGGGTGGAGAGAGCTAGCGGAGGATGCCACTTGGTTGCTGATGCTAGTGGACAGAAAGCAGAGCGGCGGCGGCACGCAACATCGATCTGAGGGGCTGAGGACGTCGATGGTCAAGCGATTGTCGACGCGGAGAAGTCGGTGTCAATGTCGGAGGATCGGTGCGAAGGAGAGGGAGGAGGTGGGTTCCTGCTTGCAGGTGGACAACAGAGAGTGGAGGAGCGGTGGAGTTGGCAGATTTGACGAAGGTGATGGTGACGTGAGGTGGGTGACCGGTCGGAGGTAGGGAGGTCCGATTTGGCTTGGAAAATGACCGACGAGGCCTTAGTCGATGGGGTCGGACGGGTTACTGAGGATGGAGAGGTGGGAGTGGGACAATGTTGGCCAGAAATGGGTGGCTTTATAAAAGGGAGAAGAAACATTCAAAATTTGATGTGGGAGAAGAGAAGACAAGAAGATCATGGATGTGAGGTAGTTTCGAGCAGCGGTGGTTGATGAAGATAGTGATTGCGGGCTTCACGAGAGGCAAAGAGGAGGGGGGCTCGGTCTCGATACAGGTGGACGGAGGTGAATCTTCTGGTAGGGCTATCGACGGGGAAGATTGACTGGGAGATGGTAGTAGGGGTCGATGGGATGGGTGGCACGGTGGATCGGTGGTGCAAGGACATGGAAGTGAACAGGGTTAGATTCGAGATGAAAAATATACCTTAATTTTTCTGGGCTCTAATACCAAAAATTGATGTGGGACAGGGGTAGGATCGTTGGCGAGCTTAGAAGTCACCAAAATTAGGGTATCATATTTTTTTGTAATTTTTTGTAAGGGAGTGGTGAAGGAAATAATGGGGATGAAAGACAAGGATCTGGATCTCATGGACTTTGGGACTCATACTAACGAAGAGACCTCTCACCTCTAGGGCATTCCACCCACCTCGATACTTGGAGGTGTTAGGATGAATCTCAAAGGACATAAGGGTATAAAGAAAATGGAATCAAAGGGAAGGAGGATAACTAGGGCCTTACATCCCTCGATGCATGAAGGTGAAGGCAAGATGGGCCTCATGCTCAAAATTCAATAAAAACTCATCTTTATTAACCAAAACTGTTTTTTTATAAAGGACTGAGGGTGGTATTTATAGACCTTTCCAACCCTCATTTGAATTTGAATACAAGATAAAAAGATAGGGATGATTCAAATTTAAATACAAGATAGGATAAGATAAGCCTATCCATATCTCAATCCTAACCAACCAAATCAATATTCAAATTTCAAATTAAAGATAAATCCCAAACTAATTTATTTTGGATATCCTCTGAGATTCGTGCAACTCCAAGATTCGTGCTTGCTTTGGGATCCGTGCTGGTGATATCCCCATCATCTAGGAGGTGACTAGTTGATTGTACATCTCCCGATCTAGAACCTCCACTTGGGAGTTGCAGTTCGAGGACTGGTCAGGGTCACTCTAGTCCCAGTCGACCCTTTCAATCGAGGCAAAGAAGTACCTACTCTTCCATCCCGTAATGGAAGAGGGGAGTTTGAATTTGATGGCCCCCATGCGGGGGACCACGAACCACATCCCTTCATCAAACGGGTGGCGTTTGAAGGTGAAGAGTGCCCTAAAAAGGAAAAAATAGGCAATGATCCCATGACAATGGCAAAGAATAGTAAAACAAGAGATGACCCTAACTGCATTGGGGGTGAGTTGGACTGGAACCAAGTAAAAGTTGCTGAGAAAATAAAGGAAGAGTGGATGCAAAGGCAGATGAAGGCACCTTAGGAAGTATTCCTCGTACAGGACAATCCGGCCCGGGCCACTAGAGGTGACCCGCTCCCCCAATCACGGGATCGAGAGATGGATAGAGTTCAAAATCTCGTTGGTGTCCCAGAGCTGAGAGAGGTCATCCCTGGTCATCGTCGAGGTGATGCCAGAGGGACCAGCCATGCAAGGAGGGATAAAAGGGATAAAAGCAAGAGCAGAGGAAGCAGTAGGACCAGAAAGAGTAGTAGGAGCAGAAGAAGGATGGGGTGCCCTAGGATACCCTATGATGATCCCCGTCGGTCGAGGACCCCTATGAATGCTAAGGGGGACATCATCCTCCTCACTGGAGGATGGGATCCTGAGTTGAGAGGGCCCTGCCTTACTGGAGTGCCCCGAGCAGAAGTTGCTCTAGTTTGACGAATCCATCCTAAAGTAGAGGTGGGAGAAATACTGATAAAAAAAAACCTAAAGACTCTAAAAAAGAGGGACTTCCTTAGTGCAAGCTGAAGAAGAAGAGGAAGGAGACAAAGGAAAGGAAAACTGACCTAAATGCCTCGAAGAGAAGGGTTAGATCGGGAAAGAAAGGTCTCTGGTTCGTCTGCAAGCTCAAAGGTTCGAAAGATATAGTTTGGGAAAAGTTTTCTTCCTTTTCAAAAATGGCCTGACAGCATCCATGCATCCTTTTGGTCCTCTAACCACCGGATACGTACCATATGCCAAGATTGGCTGAGGATGGCAACTCGGTATGCTGAAAATTGCCTCAGGCACGACATTGATCATCACGCTTCATTTGACCTGCTGAAATGGCATCTCCCCATCGGCTTTGAGGCACGATATGATAATTGTCGGCAATCATGGAATTTAATGGCACTGGATATTTATCCTTTCCACGTCAGCATCACCATAACTTCCTTCATCCTGAGCACCGCATCATGTTAGGACTCGAGAGTGTGGGTTAACTGATATGGCGGGACCGCTGACATGGAGTCCCTCTCAGCTCTAGCAAATGGCCATGCTGGCAGAAGGTGCCACTTGGATGCAGCATCCGGAGAGCCCTTATCAAAGTGGCTCTCCCATGGTCGAGCCTCGATTGATGTCATGCCTTGCTTCTTGAGCCCCTCGACCAGAGTGGCTCCACCATGGTCGAGCCTTGATCGAGGTAGTGCCTTACTTCTCAAGCCTCACGACGGAATTGTGTCCCCCATGGTTGAGACATGATCGAGGTCCTGCATTGCTTCTCGAGCCCCTTGGCCAGAGTGGCTCCCCCGCAATCGAGCCTCGACTGAGGTCGTGCCTCAATTCTCAAGCCCCTCGGTTGAAGTGGCACCCCCATGGTCGAGCCTCAATTGAGGTCGTCCCTCGCTTGTTGAGCCCCTCGACTAGAGTGGCTCCCCTATGGTCGAGCCTGGGTCGAGGTCATGCCTCGCTTCTCAAGCCCCTCGATCATAGTGGCTCCCCTGTGGTCGAGCCTTGGCTAAGGTCGTGCCTCTCTTTTCGAGCCCCGATCGAGGTCTAGCCCCTCACTAGAGGTCGACCCTTGATCAAATTCAACCTCTTCTTCAGGGTCAGGTATGAAATTTTTTGGAGAACATGGCCTCTCTTGCCAGCAACCTTAGGACAGTCGGGCGGGGAACGTCGGTGGGTGGTGCCACCACCTTTACCAGAGCCTTGGCATGGCATTGAAAGGCTGACATGCCTGAGAGATGGTGGCACACTGCTTGGAACCTCTAAAGAAGTAGCATCCCACCATGGCACATCGACTATGACCCTTGCGAGATGGCATTTCATTAGAGCACATCGCCTTCAGAGGATCGGCTCACCAAAGCATCATGCTTCTTAGCGCACTATCAGCACCACCTAGGGAAGGGCACTTTGCTTGGGGTGCTGCACCCCTTCACCCACCCCTGCACCACCCAGAAAAGGAAGGTTTCACTAGTAGACTTAGACTCTGTAGTGTTTGCCTCCAGACCGGTTCTCTGTCGATCTCCCCAAACATGGTGGGATGATGACAGAGAGAGGTGAAGTTCTATCGGAGTGTTAGAACCCGTGGCATACCTCATGTACCCACCACAAAAAGGACGTGCACTCCTTCAGGCTCCACTACCACTGCTAGTGATAGACCTCTTCCCCCTTTGGGGGAGAGGAAAGCAGGCCTACGCCTTACCTATGCATGGGGCATGAAGAGGAGGTCATGCCAGAGCACGGCACCCCATGAGAGGGGCCACTCATCTATAAGAAATCGAAAGGGGGTCCCCGGTCAAGATAAGCAAGAAGGGGTAGGCAATTCAGCAAGGCACAGAGTATGCCTAGAATACATGAAACTCTTCAGGAGAGTGAAAATGGCTATGGCCTCCATTGCTCAAGCCCTCCTTCTCGACCCTAACTCCCACTTAATTATCTTTTAAAGATCTTTGAGAGAGAAAACCACTTCAGGATCCACCCTGGAAGATTTATTTTTCTTGATCATCCACTGACTTAACCATCAGAGTGGCCCCATCGGGATCCCCGGCCCGGGTCTCTTTTCTTTTACAGGATAGGGTACACGCATTGGGTGCCAGGCAGGAGAGCCACCAATCGATGCCATGCAAGAGCTGTAGGCCATGATGATCTAGGCAACAACAAGGTCAATCATCTTGAGGACGTGCTTGAATAGAAGAGCCCTCACTCATCTATGCTCGGAATAACTGCTTCGATGTCTCATATCGAGCAGTCTAGCTATGCTCTCCATAAAGCTCTTTAAGATTGAGCAATATGGACTGATGTTCCATTTCCTCATATTGCCTCTGCAATTCATTCCTCATAGAGGCCAACATCATGCACTTGACAGTCATGCTGTCATTTTGCCACATTTTATATATAGCTCTTTCCTCCTCAGTAGCATCCGCTCCTACCAGATCTAGGTTAGAAAAATCGAGGATATAAGCAATCTTTACTTGAGCTAATACAATTCTTAGGTTCCTCGACCAGTCTACATAATTTGAACCGGTCAACTTGTTGGCATCCAAGATGCCTCACAGTGAAAAAGTAGAAGCCATAATGTAAATTCTATAATAAGTAAAGAACAATTATAAGAAGACTACTCATGATGATATTCATAATTAGACAAGGACTTTTTCAACTAATTGTGTCTCCCACTATTTTCTTTCAAATATCATAACCCTCAACATGGTAAGCGAGAAACCCTGCTAGGGCTTCCTTAGTGGGGTTGAGATCCCAATTCCTCATGAATGCCTTGTGTTAATCACAACAAACACCCATGAGTTCAATGGTAGGAAAACCTCTTTCCATTTGCAACCCATGCAACTCTCAACATAACACCTGCCTCTAAGATACTTATAGCCTTGTGTTAATTACAACAAACTATAATGTCTTAGTTAAGTTAGACCCTTCATTTCCATATAACCATGTTTGATAAACGTTGCCCATGTGTCAATTACAACAAAGCAACACCACCAATCATACCATGAAGCATAAAAATGCACTAAGACAAATATCATATCAAACCCTAGAGTAGGTCTTGTGTCAATCACAACAAACCTACAATAGATTTTTGACATGGATTTGGCTTTAGCAGGAAAGAAGGCAATTTATAGCATGCTTAATCAATTAGCATTTCCAATTTAGGGCTTAGATATGACCAAATTGGCCAGGTAAGTGGAAGAGATGATGGGTTCCCCCATTGCTTTCCTTAGACACCAATTAAATTGGCCATGTTAGACAACAAAACCAATTTAAAACCTCATTCCCTTTACCTTCCTAGAACAACTTTGCCTAGACACCAATTGGCTAATCAAGCCCTAATCAGATTTGCATCATGATTAACTTACACTACAACTAAATATAATTTTTGGTGCGAGCACTAGGATCAGACAAAGATTACTGGGCCCAATCTAGTTTACTGATTAGGATTACTGAGTCGTGTAGTCCTTAATCATGTGTCACTTGAGTTTTATAATACAAGTGAGATAATTGAGTCCTGTAATAAATCGAGTCCTATTATGTGAGTCCAGTTATGTTAGTCCAGTCAAGAAGTCCTTTAAGTTTCAATTCAGTGACTTTCAAGTAATGTTCAAGAGGAGGACCTTTGGATGCACATTCAAGACATCAACCCAGTATCCAGACTCCTTTCATGACATGCCAAACCCTGGAGAAATGACACCCTAGGCCTAGAAGAGGAGGCACCCCAGATCCATAAGATTCCAATGCCCCCTGACCCATGATGCCCTAGCCCATGGTGCATCACCCTTGGCACCACATGATGCGGGACTACTTATGCATGCAAACTCTTTTTTTATTATTTAAGGGCTAGTTGAGATTATTTATCCCGATGTTAGAGCTAAAGTTCTAAGTAGGGGATCCTATAAAAAATCTAGAAGATCATGCACGTAGAAATAGATCCTAAAGTGAAAGAAATAGGACCGCCGAGGCTAAGAAGCCCTGGTAGGGCTAGCTCTCCTACAATACCACAACTTGTGAGTCAAAGAGGTGTACGTAGCTATGATTTGAAGATGAATCCATGAAGGGATCACTCTAAACTTCTGGATGCGCCCTGAAAGATCAAGCCGTAGACCTCGTGGATCCGTGGCTTTCTATCTGCTGACCCAAAAGCCGATCGAGTGGAATCCTAAGTTTGTAAACCCTGAGGGACCTGCAAAACACCAAGGAAAGGTTAGAAAACAATGGAGAAGTAGGTTAGAAAGCTGAAAGAAGAAGGGAAGAGGGGTTGTAAGAGGGGCGGCCAAGGGGTGGAGCGTCCAAGGCTGATGGGGTTGCAGGGCTGTTAGGGTTTCGTTGGGGCTTGCAGGCTTGGCACAGGATGCTGGTTGGGGATCTCAGGTCTCTCACCCACTCTTTAAGAAGGACAAAGCAAAAGTAATTCTCAAGAAAGCTCTTTTTTTTTCATTAATAAGAAGATGATCCCAAATGCATACAAAGGGGTCCTTAATATAGTGCCATGAGACTTAGGGCCCAAGCAAATGAAAATAAAGAAAATATGGGGTGCCCAATTTCTTCCTAAAGTATGGGGCTGAATACAAGGAAGAAAATTGTTTCATGCCATACAAAATTCTCCAACATAAGGCATATAGTGGGCGGCTAAGGGGGGACTATGAGGGGTGCCAAAATGCTTCCATCTAGGGCTGGGTGTGGTCCACAACTTTCCTAAGCAGGCGTCCATGAATCTAGGGATTGAAGTATATCCATTGGCATGTGGACTTGGTGTGCTTGGGGCATGGAAGTTGTATGCTGGCATGTGGATGTCAACTCCTCATGCATGGGGCCAACCTCATGATCTTCCAAGTAGTCCTATGGTGTCGCATTCTAGGGTGTGATTGGGACTCCACGCGGCTACTAAGGTGGCACACTAGGTGTGGTCCTTCACATGCTTGGGTCTTCTTAGATTGGACTTAACCTCAAATGCTAGACATGACTACAAGACTCAAAAGAAAAGGCTCAACATGAGCTGACTCAACCAACTTAACTCAAGACTCAACTGAACATGATTCAACTGAACTGACCATATCCCAAGACTGATGCAAAACCCTAATGGTATGAATCGAATTCTAAATACAGGACTCAAAATAAATAAAACTCTAATGACTCTAGTCAGATAACCATAGAGGTTTAAAAGCCTCTCCTAATCCTGGTGCTCGCACCAATTCTCCTAGGGTGGGAGGAACTTGACCCTGTAGAGTAAGGGTCACTCTGGCTCTAGTATCTCTCAAGAATGTCTGGGTTGAGGCACCGCAAGTCCTCTCGAGTAATCCATAAATCATCTAATTCAGGTCGACCTTGCCAACGGACTAGGTAGAGTTCATAGCCATGGCCCCGAGTCATGATGGGTTGTTGATCATCCATGATATGCTCGATCCGTTCTCCTCTCCCAAGCATATTTATTGGTGGACACTCTAGGTTTGGTTCGCTCTCAAAGGATGGGTTAGGTCCAAAGGCCTCACTAGGAATCACTGTCGGTTCCCTATACTCGACTAAGTCGCGATATTGAAGATAGAGCTAATGCCAAAATCCGGGGGCAGATCTAGCACATAGGCATTGGGTCCGACCTTCTTTATCACTCTAAAGGGTCTAGCTCTATGAGCATGAAGGTTCTTAATAGTCCTTGATGAGAACCACTCAGGCCTAAGCCTAATCATAACATAATCCCCTATATTAAATTCTTTGGCTCTTTTTTGGGAATTAGCGGTTTCTTATATATTTCATTACTTAGATTAATCTTTTGGCTAATGTCCTTATGCAAGTCTTTAATATGCTGTACGAATGACTCTTCGACTCTGAGACTCGTGCATGGATGGGTATGGAAATAAATCGATGGGGTGATTAGGCTATACCCATGGACTATCTTAAAAGGACTCTTGCCCATGGACCTATTCACTAAACTATTGTAGGCGAACTTCCTGTGTGTTCACCTACTAGGCACCTAAGGAGATTTCTTAGGCTATGATTCATCACTTTGGTTTGGCCATCTATTTGGGGGTGGTAGGATGTAGAAAACTTGTGTTTGGTCCCTAACAGGTGCTAGAGAGTCTTCTAGAAATAACTGGTGAACCTAACATCCCTATTGGATATGATGGTCTTGGGTAGGCTATGGAGTTTAATCACATTGTCTAGAAAAATATTGGCTACTCTATATGCATCGAAGGTCTGGGAGCATGGGATGAAGTGAGCCATTTTGGAGAACCTATCGACCACTACAAAGATATAATCGTGTCTCTTTTGGGTCTTAGGTAATCCTAATACGAAGTCCATATTGAGATCTTGCCAAAGGCATTCAGGCACTGGCAAAGGTGTATCTAGACCAGTGTTTTGCTTCTGCTATTTTGTAATGGCACAAGTTCTACATCTGGCTACTATCTGGGCAACATGCCTTTTCAACCTTGGCCAATAAAACTGGTCCTCTATCGTTAAGATGGTCTTATTTCTACCAAAGTGACCAGCTAAACCTCCAGCATGGGTCTCCCAAATCAGAAATTCTCTAAGTGAAGTTCTAGGGATGCATAGCGTATTATCCTTAAATAGGTAGCCATCTTGAATGGTATACTCACTATGGGTACTGGATGGTCCTAGCTTAATGATATGGTAAATGTCACAGAAGTCAGGGTAGGCCTCGTACTCATCCTTTAATCGATCGAACCCTATGACTCTACTGCTGACCGAACTCAAAAGCAAATACCTATGGCTAAGGGCATCTGCTACCTTATTCTCTATCTCAGCACAGTGTTTCAGGACAAAGGTGAAAGCTTGGATGTACTCGATCCATTTATCATGCCTAGGGTTGAGCTTCTTTTGGGAGTTTAGGAACCAGAGTGCCTCGTGGTTAGAATATAAGACAAACTCCTGTGGCAGTAAATAGTATCTCCAATACCTGAGGGCCTGGACTACCGCATAGAATTCCTTGTCATAGGTAGAGTACTTAAGTTTAGCCTCATTCAGCTTCTCTCTAAAGAAGGCTATTTATTGGGTGACTTTCTTAACTCAGTACCCCACCCATTCCTATTGCCAATCCATCGCATGAGACCTCAAACACCTTTGAAAAGTCTGGTAACCTAAGGATAAGTGCATGGATCATCTTATCCTTAATTTCTACAAAGGCCTTATCAGCTGCTTTGGTCCATTCAAAAGTGCCCTTCCTAAAGCAGTTTGTTATGGGTGTGACGATGGTGCTAAAACCCCTAATGAATCTCCTATAAATGGTTGCTAGTTCATGGAAGCTACGAACTTTATGGACACTAGAGGGTACAGGCCATTGTATAATAGACCTAACCTTTTTAGGGTCTGCAAAAACTCCTTCTGGGGTGACAACGAAACCTAGGAAGATAACCCTGTGTAATGAACTTACACTTCTTAAGATTGGCATAGAGGCTAATCTTCCTAAGGGTCTGACACACTAATCTGAGGTGACTAAGGTGGTCCTCTCTAGTCTTGCTATAGATCAGTATATCATCGAAATAGACCACAACAAATCTTCCAGTGTACTCCTTTAGGACTTGGGTCATGATCCTCTTGAATGTACTTGGTGCATTCGAAAGTCCAAAAGGCATCACAACCAACTCAAATAGGCCATCCTTAGCTTTGAACACGATCTAACACTCATCTCCAGGTCTAATCCTAACCTGATGATAGCCACTCTTAAGATCGATCTTTGAGATAATTGTAGCTCCGGCCATCATATCTAGCATATTGTCCAATCAGGGGATGGGAAGCTTATACTTCACCATAATCTTGTTGATGGCTCTACTATCTATGCACATCCTCTAGGTACCATCTTTCTTAGGGGTCAGTAGAGCAGGGACTACACATGGACTTAAGCTCTCCCTAATGAAACCCTTCCTAAGTAATTCTTCCACTTCTTTTTGTAGCTCCTGATGCTCGGTGGGGTTCATTCTATAGTGGGGAAGGTTTGGCAAAGTGGCTCCTAGGATCAAGTCTATGGCATGCTGGATGTCTCAAAGGGGTGGTAATTTGATCAGGTAATTCATCAGGAAAGACATCCTCAAATTCCTTTAGAGCCTCAACTACTTCTGGAGGGTGTTTCATTTGGGTCGGCTAATGAATTTCTTTGGTCGTCAAGATCCAAATAGGGTTACCCTCAGTATTCTCCTTCTCTAATTCATTAGCCTTAATCAGATTAACTCCTGGTTTCTTTTTCTTAAGGCTGCTAGAACCTCTCTTAACTTGATCTCTAAGTAGAGTCGGATGGATCACAAACTTGTTCCCATGGTGACTAATGGAATAGATGTTGGTTCGACCAAAAAGGGTTGCATCATGATCATAAAGCCATGGTCGATCTAAGATGATACTACCGACTCCCATGGGCAGGACATCACACCAAATCTTTTCTTCATATGATTGCAGTTTAATCAAGATTTGGCACCTAGACTTGATTGGGATGGAGGTGGAATCTATCCATGTGACCTTATAGGGGCTAGGATGGGGAACTGTGGTCAATCTTAAAGATTTGACTATACTTGCCTAGATGGCGTTGACACAACTCCCACTATCTATTATGATCTTGCACACCTTATCCTTAACTTGATGAAGGTTTGTAGGATGTTAGTCCTATGCCAATCATCCTGCTCCTTAGTTTGGGTTTAGGTCAAGATGCACCAAACCACTCCTAGTAGGTCTTCAGACTTAAGCACATCCTCCTCTCCATCATACTCATCTAGCAATTGGGTCTCGGCTTCATAGACCTCTCCCTCAGGCTCAACTATGGGTTAGACTTATCCTCGTCTAGCTCACCTATATATAGGGCTTTGACTGGGCACTGGCTAGTGTTATGTCCCAGTTTAAGACATCTAAAGCAAACATCCTGGGGATTGGAACTCCTCTGAACCTCTACAGACTTACCTCTATCCTCTTTGCAGGCCATAGGTGTACTATGCTGGGGTCAACTTGGGTCGGGATGGCTCGGACTGGGTCGGCTCGTGTTGGGTCGACTTGGGTAGGCCTAGCTAGATACTGGGTACTGACTATAGCTTCTAGTGTGCTCAGGTTTTTGAAAGATGGGCCCTCTCTAGAAATGCTTATAATCCTTAGAAATTTTGTAGACTTGCTCTAAGTCACTAACCTCTCTCAAGAAAATCTCCCTTCGTATGTCATCCCTAAGGCTAGCTCTAAATCTAGACAGGGTGACTGACTCAGATTCGTCTATGTCACATCGCATGGCATACTCATCAAATTTTGCGATGTACTCAGCCACACTCTTGCTACCCTAACTTAATCTTTGCCACTAGTCCAATAACCCCTGGTGGTATGATGCTAGGAGGTACTTCATTCTAAGCCTAGATTTCATTGCCTTCTAAGTGACTATGGGTTCATGACGTCCTTGTCTAAGTACTCTCTCAATATTAGCCCAATATAACCTAGCCTGGCGGACTAACTTAAGCTTGGCAAACTTAAACTTGCACTTCTTAGACATATCGTACCACTCGAAATACTGGTCGACTTCTCCCTCCCAATTTACATAAACCTTTGGGTCAAGACAACCATCGAAAGTGGGTGCTTCAAGTCTAATATTCCTGAAGGCTCTCTCTTCCTGGTCCATGAAATCCTGATTGGGTCTCCTTGGGTGAACCTCTAGGACTAGATCACGACATGGGGTTCTCCTAGGTTCAGCCTCGAAGTAAGGATCATGGCATGGGGCTCTCCTAGGATGGGGAGGTGACTCAAGGTCAAGCTCAGTGTGAGGCTCGTGTGCCTCCTCTAAGGCTCCTAGCCTAGTCTTCACCTAATTGAATCTCTGGTTCATCTAGGTAAAAGATTGGGCCATCTAATCAGTGAGGGCTGTAATTTGGCCTTCAAGATTTGGATTTTCCATGGGTTTAGCCAACTGTGGGAGTGGTGGATGATATGTAACTCTTGACCTAGTGCACATGCAAGACTCAAGGACAATCGCTATGGTTTCCTAGACCTAGAGCCCAAACAGAATGGGTCTACTCAACTTACACACAACACAACCCCTAGTCCTTCCACCAGCCAAGTAAGAGATGGGATGGTGGGAGGCCCCCCAGCTTTCGCAGGAACCTAATTAAGGAACTACCAATCCACTTAGGACATTTGGCTCTAGACCCCAGCCTAGACACCAACTTCCAGTAATAAGAGAGGTATTGGGTGCACTAGTCTTCCCACAAAGGTTGGACCGGACCTGTTGGTGTCCCTAGCTCACTAGAGCAAAGCAAATTAGGTCTAATTGATTTTAAATTAGGTTTGAGTTTGAATGCTAGGATTGTTGTTTTGAGCTAAGGAGAGGTAATCAACTCCCCCCATTTGATATATTGAGAGTGCCCTTAGAGTGATTTATGCAAATGATGGCAAGCAAATGAAACCTTAATGATGCAATGTCTCTAAAGTTTCTCTTTTTGTTTAGTTTTTTCTTTTTTGTAGAAATATAATATGCAGGAAATATGTAGAAAAATTAACTATATAGAGATTATTTAGAAAGAACCCCAAACATTCTGAAATTAGACTTGCTGAAATTTTAGGGCAGAACTATTCTTAGGCAATAATCAGGCATGCAAAAATTCTATAGATCAAAATAAATCATAAAAAAAATCTAATAAATAGCATCAAATATGAAGAATCTGGAAAAATAAGATTTAAAATTTTCTAATCTACACAGATATAGAAATAATTAAATAAACATACCATATACTAGGATAGACGTAATGCAGAAAAAATACCTATCTCTTTAATTTCTTCTTCAAGGGTCAATCACAGTGGCACCCCTACATGCCATAGGAGATCCCGTTGAATGGAACAGGAGGGTCTTATAGCCCTACTTCTCTCCTATGACCAGACGGCCATGGTGAAGTACCCAATCCATGTATTTAAAGAGAAACTAAGCCCTAAAAGATGCTCTAATACAAAATGATGCAAGACTACTTATGCATGCAAATTATTTTTTTGTTATTTAGGAGCGAGTTGAGATTATTTATCTCAAAGTTAGAGTCAAAGTTCTATGTACAGGATCCTATAGAAAATCTAGAAGATCATGCATGCATAAATAGATCCTAAAGTGAAAGAAATAGGACCACCGAGGCTAAGAAGCCTCGGTAGGGCTACCTCTCTTACAATACCACAACATGTGAGTCAAGGAGTTATACCTAGCAGTGATTTGAACATGAATCCATGAAGGGGTCACTCTATACTCCTAGATGCGCCTTGGAAGATCAAGCCAAAGACCTCGTGGATCCGTGGCTTTCTATCCACTGAACCGAAAGCTGGCTGGATGGAATACTAAATTTGTGAACCTTGAGGGACCTACAAATACCAAGGGAAGGTTAGAAAATAATAGAGATGTGGGTTAGATAGCTGAAAGAAGAAGGGGAAGAGGGGTTGTAAGAGGGGCGACCAAGGGGTGGAGCATCTAAGGATGATGAGGTTGCAAGGCTGTTAGGGTTTTGTTGGGGCTTGTAGGCTTGGCAAAGGATGCTAGTTGGGGATCTCGGGTCTTTCACCCACTCCTTTAGGAGGACAAAGCATGAAGCAATTCTGAAGAAAACTCTTTTTTTTCATTAATAAGAAGATGATCCCAATTGCATACAAAGGGATCCCTAATATAGAGTCATGAGACTTAGGGTCTAAGCAAATGAAAATAAAGAAAATATGGGGCACCCACTTTCTTCCTAAAGTGTGGGGCTGAATACAAGGAAGAAAATTCTTTCATGCCATATAAAATTCCCCAAAATAAGCATATAGTGGGCGGCTAAGAGGGGACCATGAGGGGTGCCAAAAAGCTTCCATCTGGGACTGGGTGTGGTCCACAACTTCCCTATGTAGGCGTTCAAGAATCTGGGGATTGAAGCATATACATTGGCATGTAGACATGGTGTGCTTGGGGTGTGGAAGGGGTATGCTGGCATGTGGACATCAACTCCTCATTCATGGGTCGACCTCATGATCTTCCAAGTAGATCTATGGTGTCGCATTCCAGGGTGTGGTTGGGATGCCACGTGACTGCTGAGGCGGCACACTGGGTGTGGTCCTTCACATGCTTGGGTCTTCACAAACTAGACTTAACCTCATAAGCTGAACATGACTACAACATTTAAAAGAAAAGGCTCAACATGAGCTAACTCAACCAACTTAACTCAAGAGTCAACCGAACTTGACTCAACTGAACTAACCATATCCCAAGACTAATCCAAAGCCCTAATGGTATAGATCAAATTCTAAATACAGGACTCAAAATAAATAAAACCCTAATGACTCTAGTCAAATAAACATAGAGGGTTTAAAAGCCTCTGTCTGATCCTGATGCCCGCACCACCCTAGGCTTTGGCACCCCAGGTGATGCGGCACGCATATGATTAATATTTTGAATATGGGGTTTGTAGAGCAATGAAACCTAATTATACTTAGCATTGTACTCATCTTAATAAGATTTAAGGATTATATGAAAAGGGACTATTACATGATTAGACACAACTCTAAAACTAAGAAGGAAGAAGATCTAGACAATAGGGGCTAATGATTAAGGACTTACCTTGATGAGTTTTCCAACCTTCCTATGATTCAAAACTTGAAACTACTGATGCTCTGGACTGGAGAACTTGGATAACAGTGATCAGAACCCTGGACTTGGACTTCAGCTTGTTGGTTCATTGTCAAAGGGAACCCTGTTCACAACTCAAGGACTTCGAAGGACCCTGCAATGAAGATCAAAGTTAAGGTTGAAGGATGCAAACATAAAGAAGGGATGGGAGAACTTGTGAACAAAGAAAAGATAATTGAGAAGATCTGGCCGACTCCAATGCCTTTGCCTTGAGCTTGGATGATGAATTGCTAGGGAAGAGAGTGGCTTTGGGCGTGGAAGAAGAAGATAGGAAAAATTTCACACATAAAACTCAAGACAACTTCACTTCAAACTTCATTCATTTCCAAAATCAATCTCTTTTACAATGGGCGTCCAAGGCTTTTAATAGCCTCACAAAGCTAGCTTTTGAAATTTAAAAACTCCCCAAATCGAGGAGAATTACAAGGGGGGTTGGAGGATTTGGTGGAGAGTTTGGAGGGATGTGGGGGGGGTTGGAGGATTTGGTGGAGGACTTGGAGGGATGTGGCCAACCTCCTTGAATTTGAATCTTCCTTGTTGGCGCCCAAAGGGTGATGAGGTGGCTGGTGAAGTGGCACCTGATGACGTGGCATGGTGAGGTGGTCTTCTACTTGGATAAGAATGACATATGGCGCCCAGTGGTCCTAGTTGATGGTCCTTTTCTCTTGCTTGGTTGATGTGTCTTCTCTTCTTCATGTGGTCAAATTTTGGGGTCTAGAATTTGAGTCTTGTTGCTGGCTTTCAGGGCTTTAAGACTTGATTAGACTTAACTCAACTGAATTAGACTTAACTCAACTGAACTGACTTGACTGACCTAGACTTTAAAACTTGAAATGGACTTACAGGAAATGAAATTTTAAAAGTAATTACAGGACTCAATAAACACTCTTGATTTGAAACTCAAAATTAATTACAGTACTCTTGAAAAGGAAATAACTCTTGAAAATAAAATATTTTTGAACTAAAGGATACAAGGTAACCTAATTATCTTCGATCCAAATTGGGATAAGGCTAACCTTGTTGGAGTGAAGTTTCTTTCGGCTTCTGGTGTCCACACCAATTCTCCTGGGGTGGGCAGAACTCGACCCAATCAAGTATAGTTCAGTTTTGCCCTGGTAATGCTCGAACAAGTCTGGGTTAAGTCTTTGCAGGTCCTCTCGAGTAATCCAAGAGTTGTCGGACTCAGGTCGACCTTGCCATTGAACCAGGTATCGCTGATAGTCCTTATTCCTGGTAGTAATGATCTTGTCATCCAGGATTCTCTCGATCCTCTCTCTCTGCTCAGGTAAGGTTGGTGGTGGACACTCGAAAATATGTTCACTCTCAATGAAAGTTTCTGGCTCAAAAGGCTCACTAGGTATTAGTAGTGGTTCTTTGTATTCTACTAGGTCTGAAACATTGAAGGTTGTACTAATACCCATATCAGGTGAAAGTTCCAAAACATATGCATTAGGCCCTATTTTCTTTAAGATCTTAAAAGGTCCCGCTCCGCGGGCATGCAGCTTCTTTATGGTTCCAGGGGGAAACCGTTCAGGGTTGAGCCTAATCATCGCATAATCTCCTTCACAAAATTCTTTAGCCCTCTTATGTGAATCAGCTAAATGTTTGTAAGTCTCATTGCTCAGTTTGATCTTATTACTGATTTCTTTATGCAAATTTGTGACATGCTGTGCGAAAGATTCAGCAGACTCAGAAATTTACACAAGCACTTACAAAATGCAGACTGAACTAGGCATCCTTATTGAGAGGAATTTTATTGGACTTTCTAGGACCTAAACCTAACAGATTAATGACTCTCTAGGTTTGACCCTGGTCTGGTATGCACATGAGAATTTACCATGGGTTCCTAGCAAATGCCATAAGGTTTTCCAAAAGTAGGTAGCTAAAGGAATAGGCTTTAAAAGCTCATGCATCCTAGTAATCTCATCAAAATGAAACTTAATGGCTCTAAAATTATGATAAGACTCAGGGAAAGGCAGGAAATAGGAATCCGAGACTTGGGATAATTTAGGGGAATCTTGAAATAGACCTTGGTTACTCATGATGACCTTAAGATTAGAATTTTGATCTACAGGCGGGATGCTTCTAGGTAGTTGAAGGTCATCAGGAAAGTCTTCTAGAATAATGATTGGGTTCTTCTCAGGTACCTGAAGGAGTTCTTGTGTCAAAGCTAAAGTATTGGGTTCTTCCTGAGGGCATTGTCTTACGGGAACCAAGTCCTCACTAAAATTTGGTTGTTCTGATGTTTCAGGACTAGGCTCAATAATCTTTAATTTACCAAAGGTTTCCTCAGGTAAGGTACTAAAGTTGTTCTCTTCACAGTCTTCCCCTTCATTTTCATCTATTAAACTTATGTCGGTCTCATACATATATTTACTAGGTTCAAATTTGCCTTCTTCCTTCCCTAGCCCTTCAGTTTGAGGATACCCTAAGTCTTGAGTATTCATGAACTCAACTTGTACTTCAGTGTTCTTACTCCTATCATTCATATGAGCTAATGGGATAGTAGGAGTTGGTTGGTCTAAGGAAAATTGTTTAGCCAGCATTTGGTTCAATTGGGCCATTAGATCATTTAGGCCTTTCAGCATGGTTTCAAGATTCGGGTCCATGGCTACACTGGACTAGGTCTGGACTGGTGAATATGGTGTCCCTGCTCTTGTTGTCATGCATGCAAATGGACTCAAGCTCGAGCTAAGGTTTCCTAGACCTAGAGCATAAATTAGAGGTCTAATTAAGTGTACCAACTAGCTAGTAGTACTTATGGGACTTAGCCAGGTAGGTGGTGGGGAGTGAAGGTCCCTGATTGCCAACCTTAGACACCAATCTGAGATTGGCCAGGTAGGCAGACCAAATCACAAGCCCTGATGCACCAATCCTAGACACCAAGCCAGTAAGCACACACCAATTAGCTGACACAGTTAACTTGACCCTAACCTGAACCCAATTTGTTGATGTCCCTAACCCACTAGGGCAATTAACGTTCTACTCAATTTTAATTAATGGGCTGGGATCGATATGCTGGTTGGTGATTTTTGGGCTAGGGACAGGTGATGAAATCCTGACCCTATGTCAAATTGATGCCCTTAATTTGATTTCTCATGAGATGAATGAAATGCAAAGGTGCTGCAGAAGTGTGTTGCAGTTTGAAAGTGGTGTAGAAAATGTGATGAAAAAAATGTCCAAAAATTCTGAAAAATTCACAGAGGATTTCTAACTTATGTGTTTCAATGCAGGTGAAAGGAATTTTAAAACTAAAATTTTACTACTCTAAGCAGATCCTACAATTGAAGATAAATAAAAAGGACAGAACAGAACCCTAATGACAGTGTCGAACTGCAGAAATTTTCATTTTTTTTTATAATTTTTTTTCTGATGATGAAATTCAATATGGTGATAACTGACTTAAAAAGGAACAAGAAAAAAAATATTTCAATAAAAAATTAGTGACTTTCTTTTGGAGCTGCAGACGGATTACAGTAAATAGATGCAAATTTTCAGAAAACAGAACATAATCAAATAAGTGCAATGGCTTACCCAAACTTCAATCTAAAAAACTCACGTCCGGCCAGGGGCTCATTATTCCCATGGGTCGTGACAGTGTACTAGAGTACACCCGCTCAGGAGGCGTGAATTTTAGATCTTGCTTGGATTTAAAGAAAAATATTCTACCCTAATGCAACCATGCTCTGATACCAATTTGATGCGGCACGCATATGATTAATATTTTGAATATGGGGTTTGTAGAGCAATGAAACCTAATTATACTTAGCATTGTACTCATCTTAATAAGATTTAAGGATTATATGAAAATGGACTATTACATGATTAGACACAACTCTAAAACTAAGAAGGAAGAAGATCTAGACAATAGGGGCTAATGATTAAGGACTTACCTTGATGAGTTTTCCAACCTTCCTATGATTCAAAACTTGAAACTACTGATGCTCTGGACTGGAGAACTTGGATAACAGTGATCAGAACCCTGGACTTGGACTTCAGCTTGTTGGTTCATTGTCAAAGGGAACCCTGTTCACAACTCAAGGACTTCGAAGGACCCTGCAATGAAGATCAAAGTTAAGGTTGAAGGATGCAAACATAAAGAAGGGATGGGAGAACTTGTGAACAAAGAAAAGATAATTGAGAAGATCTGGCCGACTCCAATGCCTTTGCCTTGAGCTTGGATGATGAATTGCTAGGGAAGAGAGTGGCTTTGGGCGTGGAAGAAGAAGATAGGAAAAATTTCACACATAAAACTCAAGACAACTTCACTTCAAACTTCATTCATTTCCAAAATCAATCTCTTTTACAATGGGCGTCCAAGGCTTTTAATAGCCTCACAAAGCTAGCTTTTGAAATTTAAAAACTCCCCAAATCGAGGAGAATTACAAGGGGGGTTGGAGGATTTGGTGGAGAGTTTGGAGGGATGTGGGGGGGGTTGGAGGATTTGGTGGAGGACTTGGAGGGATGTGGCCAACCTCCTTGAATTTGAATCTTCCTTGTTGGCGCCCAAAGGGTGATGAGGTGGCTGGTGAAGTGGCACCTGATGACGTGGCATGGTGAGGTGGTCTTCTACTTGGATAAGAATGACATATGGCGCCCAGTGGTCCTAGTTGATGGTCCTTTTCTCTTGCTTGGTTGATGTGTCTTCTCTTCTTCATGTGGTCAAATTTTGGGGTCTAGAATTTGAGTCTTGTTGCTGGCTTTCAGGGCTTTAAGACTTGATTAGACTTAACTCAACTGAATTAGACTTAACTCAACTGAACTGACTTGACTGACCTAGACTTTAAAACTTAAAATGGACTTACAGGAAATGAAATTTTAAAAGTAATTACAGGACTCAATAAACACTCTTGATTTGAAACTCAAAATTAATTACAGTACTCTTGAAAAGGAAATAACTCTTGAAAATAAAATATTTTTGAACTAAAGGATACAAGGTAACCTAATTATCTTCGATCCAAATTGGGATAAGGCTAACCTTGTTGGAGTGAAGTTTCTTTCGGCTTCTGGTGTCCACACCACCAGGCCTTGGCGCCTCTAGTCCTGGCCCATCTGGAGTTGGTGCCCTCCCAAACCCTTCATGCCCTAGTGCCCTAGCTCAAGTTCCACCCAGAGTTGGTGCCCCATCTAGCCTAAGCCCAAGAAGAGCCATACAGTCCAAGGAGGAGTCTGCTTGCCTACTTCTACAAAGAGATCAATCTTTTAGTTTAAGTTTATTTTGTATTCCACTTTGTTAAAGACTTGTACTCCAATTTTGACAAGGAGAGGGTCCTGGGTGAACCTATAAATATCCCGCCCCTTCCCCTCTTGTAATCATCTCTTTTTCATGAATACTGATGTGGCATATCTATGGGAAATATGTCAATAATGACTAAAGCAATTAAGCTAATTAAAACTCAAAAACATATGATTAGATTTCAATCATAGCGGAGTTATTTAGATAAACTAAAGAAGACTAAAATAGAAGGCTCATATGCTTGGCAGTGCAAATCTGGATTAAGCTGTGGAATAAGGACCTAAGTGGCTAGAGAAGCCATGTAATTAGGACTAAACTCTATTCATAAGTTCAAACCATGAGAGGGAAGGATAGGGTTTGAACACCAATATTGAACTTTCACTAACTTTGCAATAGGATCACCACAGGAACACTCAAGACTGGCGACTAACTGATCAAGCTAAACCACCCCTTGGAAGTAGAGGCTCCTACTGCTGCGTTGAAGGCAAGGAGGACTTCATCCTGGACTGGATACTCCTTAGGATCCTGCAAGAACAACCATTAGTATTGTGTAGAAGATGGAAGGTAGTATGGAATAGATATAATGGAAGGGAGGGAGTAGATAATTGTTGGTGATCTAGATGGAGTATGGCCGATTGATATTGAAGTTGTGGTAGGCATCCATGGAAGAAGATCCTTGGCTAGAATTTGAAGACTAAGAACTTGGTTGAGCCTCTCCCTTATGGATGGCATTTGCAAACACAAATGGAAGATAAAAAAATTCTAGGTTTTCATTCATTCAAACATGAACCAATTCAAGAGGATTTGGAGAGGTCTTTGTAGACCTCCCAAGCATTTTGAAACTCCTATTTACATGGAGGAAAATATGCAACCAAAGCAAAATGCAAGGAATGGCTTCAACCATCATGATTGTAGAAGGTTGCTTGATTCTTGGAGAACTTGGTGGTCGCCCCATCTTGAACTTGACCTTTGCTTTATTCATGGAGAAAAAGGTGGTCACCCCATTTGAATTTGAAGTGCTTTTCCCTCCCAAGCTTAGGTGGCATGGAGGGTGATGTGGCGTTGACATGGCAATCCTAGTTGGCGAGGAGATGATATGGAAAATGGGACCCAACTTCTTGGATAAGGTGCCTTGGTGAGGTGGCTTCAATCAAAGCTTCATTCCATCCAATGGCTCATATTCCATGCACCCTTGACTTGATGATTTACTTGATGTGGCTTTGGTTCATTTCTTGGTCCAATTGTATGCTCCCTTGGTTGGACTTGACTCAAGCTCAAAAGAAAATTACAACTCAATTTGGACTTAAGTACATTTGACTCTTACAACTAAATTTGACCTAAGACTTAACAAGACTCAAAACATAAAATTCATGACTCAAGAAGACTTAAGACTTAGATTAGGAACAAGGCTAGACTCAAGACTCAAACTAGGAGCAAGTTAACAAGGTTGGAACTTAATTTGCAATCCATAAGGAATTGGTGTTGACTTGGTTTGATTGAAGTCTTCTTTTAACCTTGGTGCCAGCACCAATTACCCCAAGATGGGAAGAACTCGACCCTGTCAAGTAGGGATCTGTTTGACTCTGGTAGTACTTTGATAAGTCAGGGTTGATTCTTTGTAGATCCTCTCGAGTGATCCACGAATTCTCAAATTCCGGTCGACCTTGCCAACGTACTAAATAGCGTTGGTAACCTTTATTCTGGGTGGTGATAGCTTGGTCATCTAGAATATACTCAATCTTATCTTGCTATTCTTGAAGAATTGTTGGTGGATACTCAGGGACATATTCACTCTCAATAATTAGCTCAGGCTCAAATGGCTTGCTAGGTATCATTATTGGCTCCGTATACTCTACTAGGTCTGAAACATTGAAAGTCGAGCTAATAACTAAATCAGATGGTAAGTCCAACACATATGCATTAGATCCTATTTTCTTTATAACATTAAATGGACCTGCACTGCGAGCATGCAACTTTTTCATGTTTCCTGGTGGGAACCATTCTGGTCTATGCCTTATCATAACATAATCTCCTTCAGTGAATTCTTTGGCAACAGGGGGTAGCATCGCTGGCGAGCCTAGAAGTCACTAAAAGTAGGGTATCATATTTTTTTGAACTTTTTTTCTATAGGCGGTGAAAGAAATAATGGGGATAAAAGACAGGGATCTGGATCTCATGGACTTTAGGACTCACACTAATAAAGAGACCTCTCACCTCTAGGGCATCCCACTCACCTCGATACTTGGAGGTGTTAGGGTGAATCTCAAAGGACATGAGGGGATAAAGAAAATGGAATCAAAGGAAAGGAGGATAACTAGGGCCTCATACCCCTCGATGCCCGAAGGCGAAGGCAAGACGAAGAATCACTCTTCTAAAAACTCATATTTATTCTCTAAACTATTTTTTTATAAAGGACTGAGGGTGGTATTTATAGACCTTTCCAACCCTCATTTGAATTTGAATACAATATAAAAAGATAGGGATGAATCAAATTCAAATACAAGATAGGATAAGATAAGCCTATCCATATCTCAGTCCTAACCAACCAAATCCTAATTCAAATTTCAAACAAAAGATAAATCCCAAACTAATTTATTTTGGATATGTTCTGAGATTCATGCAACTTCAAGATTCGTGCTTGCTCCGGGATCTATGCTGGCGATGTCCCCATAAATTCCCTGAGATGTGAAGAACTCGACTCCATCGAGTTTGGTTCAGCAGGGACTCTAGTGAACTGCATCCAATCAAAAGAGGCTCCGTTCTAAAAATGGTACTGCTTTGAGATTGGTGTGGCTTTGAGGAGCGTGCAGGATTCTGAAATTGGCAAACTGAATAGGAGTTGCTTTCATGTTCGTGCAATAGCTTCTCCTTCTCCTTGTCAGGGATGGCATGGGCAAGAGCCTAGGGGAGGCTGACGGAGACTTCAAGGCTGTAGTCATCGGTGACCTGCTGCATGAGGCTGTTGACCTCGCCCTCGGGGGTGGAGAGGGAGGTGGATCCAAGCATGGAGCCCTCCATAAACTTAGCATGGACCTCCATGTTGATGAATTGGCACTCGAACTGGTCCATGGTCTAAGACATCTTTTGGAGGTTGCTGGTGGAGAGGGAGGCATCGAGAGCATTGACAATGGAGGCCACGGACTTGCCGATGGTTTGCATCTTGGCTTGCATATCGAGGCAGGTGAAGACGATGCCGAGGAGGGAGGTGAGGCGATGGTAGTAAGAAGGAGCAGGGAGGAAGATGGCAGCACGGGGCGGAGATGGCATCGCTCGGTCTCGGGTGGTGCAACGGTGAAGATGATGGTGGCTCGATGAGAGGGAGGTGCGACCGTGAAAGGGGATAGCATTTGATGGTGGAGGTGAGGAATCGGGCAGATATGTGAGGTGGGCTTCACGGAGGTGAATCATCCGATGGGATTGTTGGCCGGGAAGATTGACTGGGTGATGGGTTTCTCTGGTCGGAAGGGTGACGGCGGACTCAGCGGACTCGGCCGCAGTGTTGAGGAATGGCAGTGATGATGGGCGGCGGGGCGATTGGCTCGATCGGGTGGATCCGGGGAGAAGGCTCAGTGGTTGCAGGCATCGCTGAAGCAGAGGTCGATTGGGGATTTTCGCGAGGATGGAGGTAGTGGTGCGTTCGATCTTGGAAGAAGATGGCACTTGTTGGGGTGATCCCGGTCGGATCGTTACACCGATGATGGTGGATGGTCTCGATGGCGATCTTCCAGATGGGAGGCGTCGCATGGAGATCTATGCATGGGGAGTTTTGATCGGTGTCGGTGGTGCAAGGTGAAGGCAATAAAGAGGAGTCTGGTGGAGTTTTGGGAGGAGTCACAGTAGGGAAGGCGGGGTGCCAGCAAATGCTCAATGATGGGATCGGAAGAGGGAAGAAGAAAATTGATGGTGACTTAATGAACTGGGAGATCTGATTTTTTTTTTTTTTTGAATCTGGGAAGTGGAGGGATAGCTGGTAGGAGGGAATCTGGGGTGATATGAAGGTACCCTAATTTTTTAGCTCTGATACCAAAATTTGGTATGGGACAGGGTGTAGGATTGTTGGCGAGCCTAGAAGTCACCAAAATTAGGGTACCATATTTTTTTTGGATTTTTTTTCTAGGGATGGTGAAAGAAAAAATGGGGATGAAAGACAAGGATCTAGATCTCATGGACTTTGGGACTCGCACTAACGAAGAGATCTCTCACCACTAGGGCATCCCACCCACCTTGATACTTGGAGGCGTTAGGGTGAACTCAAAGGACATGAGGGGATAAAGAAAATGGAATCAAAGGGAAGGGGGATAACTAGGGCCTCACATCCCTCGATGCTCGAAGGCGAAGGCAAGACAAAGAATCACTATTCTAAAAACTCATATTTATTTTTCAAACTATTTTTTTACAAAGGACTGAGAGTGGTATTTATAGAACTTTCCAACCCTCATTTGAATTTAAATACAAGATAAAAAGATAAAGATGATTCAAATTCAAATACAAGATAGGATAAGATAAGCCTATCTATATCTCAATCCTAACCAACCAAATCTTAATTCAAATTTCAAACAAAAGATAAATCCCAAACTAATTTATTCTGGATATGCTCCGAGGTTAATGCAACTTCAGGATTCGTGCTTGCTCCAGGATCTGTGCTGGCGATGTCCCCATCAAATACAACTTGAAGTTATTCTGTCAAATTATTTCCTCTAGATTGGAGTGGGTGTGAGACCCGTGTGCCCTATTCCTAAGTGCAAACCCTAGCCACCCAACCTTCCTTCCCTCTTCTCCAAACCCTAGCCATCATTCAGGCCCAGCTGAAGCCCAAGGATGCCCACCTTCTTCCAAGCCAGGCATCCCTTACTTTAATTGGCCGCAAGCCACCCCGAAGCTTCCTTCCACCCCTCCACTCTTCTTTCTTCCAGTTGATTATTTTTCTCTTCATCTGTGACCCTAACTCCTGACGTGTGCAGGATCCATCTGGTGAACACCTCTAAGAAAGAGGCCTCTGGGACTGACTAAAGAAAAGTCGGCTGATCCACAGGACAGAAGGCTGATCATCCAGGCACCAATCAGGAGCATTGAGTGACCCATCTATGGAATGGTGTGGACACCAAACCTCTAATTAGGGTTTCAGTTTTTGGGTCTTGTAATAAGGCTTCAAGCCTAAGCATTATAATTTTTTTAGCCATGAATTGAATCTCAAGTGTTTGTGTTTAGTTCTTTTCTTTGACCAATTTTGTCAAGTTGTGTCCTGTATTGAGTCCAATCCTGTATTGAGTCCAGTCCATGTCTGGGTCCAAGCCAGAGTGGCCTTTGAGTCCAGCTCAACTACACTGGGCCAAGCCTTGAAGGTCAACATGTCAACCCTAGGGCACCACTTCACCATCCCATGTGGCGCAACTTCACCATCCCATGTGGTGCCACCTCATCTTGCTAAGTGGGCGGCATAAGTAGGAGTTTCTTGGGCGCAAAATGGTGACACATCAAATATCCTTTCCTCCTTTCCCTCCCTCCATCAAGCCACTTACCAAAGAAGGGAGGGCAACCAAGGAAAGGTTGAAGACAATGGCCTTTCTCCAAGCCTCATTTCAAGCTTCTCTCCAAAGAAGGGAGAGCAACCAAGAAAAGGTTGAAGACAAAAGCCTTGCTCCAAGCCTCATTTCAAGCTTCTCTCCAAAGAAGGGTGAGTAACCAAGGAAAGAACACAAGCCATGAATCTTGCCTTCTTCCCAAATTGAAGGTCAACTTTCCAAGTCCAAGGAAGCCAAATTCCTTCTTTCAAGCCCAATATCTTGCCACGCCCAAATCAAATTCAAGCCTTGGTCAGCCAAGGAGGAGGATTTCAGATTTTTTTTGAATTTCAGAATTTTTTTTTGGCGCCGCTTCAAGAGAAGGAATGTATTTTTCATTCAAATTTTGAAAGGGTCTTAAGGTGCCTATGTAAAGGACCTTACCCCCTCCTTTGTAATGTAAATGATGATGAATGAAAAGAAAATATTTGAGAGCCATTCTCTTTATTAGTTGCCTTCATTCCTTAAGAATGTCAATCTTCGTGAGGGAGAGCCTTCACCTTCATGCTTCGAGAGGTGTGAGGCCTCGAGTTACTTTCTCTTCCGTAAATCCATCTTCCATCTTCGAGTTCGGAGGCCACTGGATGATCCATCTAGGTGCCCAGCAAGAAGACCCCAATCAACATCATCTCCAACCTCTCTTCCCTTATTTCTTCCTGATACTTATTGATTCCTAATCCTTATATTGATTGTTCACAGGTCCCGTAGGTACCACGAATATGGAGTCGGTTTCCCATGCCTTCGAGACCTTGGACAAAAAGCTGGCGCATCCACGGGGGTTGAAGGCTCGATCATCCAGGCCGCATCTGCGAGAGCAAGCGAACTCGTCATCGGGCACTTCAGATCTTTAAGGTTTACAACCCTAGACTCCTATGGGGTTATTGATTCGAGAGCTAAGTCCTATGGGGTTTCTCAATCCTGGGGTCCTCTTCCTATCCTATTTAGGGACTTACTTACTTACTTGAATTTTTTTTCATTGTAGAACCCTAGATCTTCTTTTTTGTTTGTCTTCGAGAATCCTAAATTCAAAAAAAGAAAAAAAAACTAAAAAAATCACAAAGAACAAAAATCACCTGCATCATTTCATCCTGACATCTAGTTAGTCCCGCATCATGTTTGGTATCAGAGCATGGTACTTACTTGCTTGCTTGAATTTTACTTACTTGCATGAATTTCTTTTCATTGTAGAACCCTAGATCTTCTTTTTTGTCTGTCTTCGGGAATCCTAAATTCAAAAAAGGAAAAAAAAACTAAAAAAATCACAAAGAACAAAAATCACCTGTATCATTTCATCCTGGCATCTAGTTAGTCCCTCATCATGTTTAGTATCAGAGCATGGTTAGGACTTAGCACTTCTTAAGTACTTGGATTAGGTGCTTCATTAGGCCGTCCGGTCTTAGGGAAAAAGTAGGGTTTCAAGACCCTCTCCTCCCATTCCACGAGGATCTCCTATGGTGTGTAGGGGTGCCACTGTGATAGACCTTTGAAGAGGAACACAAGAAAAAAAGTTTTAAAAAAAAACCCAAAAGAAAATTTTTGCATCATTAGATCTCATCTTCTTTTAATTTCTACATTTTTTTCCTTTCCGTACATGGTCTGTTGTTTTAGATGTTTCTATTTGTAGGAACCTCCAAACTCTCTGATTTATATTTTGTTAGATCACAAATAACTGAAAGTATTTTTGGTAGTTTTCTTAGATTTTATTGGATCCTGTAAAATTTCTATAAGCTAGAATACTATCTAAGAGCAAAATATGTTCTGTGGTTTTTTAGCAATTGCATCCTTTCATGTTTTCATTTTCAAATAGTTTAATTTTGTATTTAGTGTCATCTCTTGTCATTTCCATCATTTTATTTCTGCTATCATACATCAAAATTCCAAAAACATAAATTAGATCCATCTCATTAGATTATTTGTATACCATCATTTTTCATAAATCATCTTAAGGGCATCAATTTGATATAGTGTCAGAATTTCATTACCTGTCACTAGCCCAAAAATCATCAACCAACATAACGAACCCAACCCCTAAGTAAAATAGAGTAGACACTTAACTTGCTCTAGTGAGCTAGGGACACCCACGAAGTCGGGTCGAACCAAGTGTCAAGCCAATTTAGATAACTTGTTTGTGTGTGCTTGAGTATCTGGTGTCTAGGCGAGTGGTTCAGGGACAAGAGCCGGAAGGAAGGTGGTGGGTTTGTTTGCTTACCTGGCCAATTTCAAATTGATGTCTAAGGCAAGCAAAGAGGAACCTCCACCAACCTTACACTTACCTAGATAGGTGCCAAGTTACTACCACCAAGATTGTCTTCTTGACCTAACATTTGGTTTGATCTCCTAGGTCTAGCAAACCCATAACACCTTTCATAGTGTGTTGCATGTCGAATAGGTCAAGAGTCCCCTATCACCCCCATCATTCCCAAGCAAGTGAACCCATGAAGAACGATCGCGAGGATCAATTAAAGGTCATTATTGAATAGTTAGCTAGGATGAACAATAGGTTTGATAAGCTTGGTGAATTTGTAACAAGGCTAGAAACTCTGGGGAGGACCCGGGAGCCTCAAACTAAACCAGAATTTGAATCACCTCCCAACCCTAGGAGATTCCCTCAACATGATCCCTCCTTAGAGGATGAGTCTGGAAGAGTCCCATACCCTAACCCAGCCCGAGAGGTTCACCTTAGGAGATCCAATTAGGAGTTCATGGACCAGGTTAAAAGAGGATTTAGTAGCCTAAAGGAAAAGAAGCTAGAAGTCAACCTGATCAAGGCCAAAGAGTTAGAGAATGTGATGATTGAGAGAACCCTTGCCACAAAAGAGATTTATGAACCAACCTAGAGAGAAGAACCTTCTGAAGAGTTTCAGGAAGAAAAGATTGAGCCCACTAAGAATTTAAGTGAAGAAATCCCTGAGCCTATTGAGGAATCCCAAGAAGGAATCCATGAATCAAGTTTAGTGGAGAAGTGTGATGAAGATGGGCCCAAGGTTGAAATCATTACGGAATCAAAGGATAATGATCCTGAACCCACTATAGAATTTGAAGAAGAAATGACCAAGTCAGGATCAAACAAAGTAGATAAAAGTGAAGGTTCTCAAGTATTGCCCATAGGGAAGGTCCAAGAACAAGAAGTAGACATTAGTTTAGAGGACTTTCAAGATAAACTTTCCAAAGACCTTCATGATGACCTTCTACCTTTTAGGAGCACCTAGCCTACCCTAGAACTTGCACCTATAGATCCTCCTAGTACTAATCATGAGGTTAGGACAAGCACACCCATAGACCAACATTCACACATTAAGGTCAGTCTCTTTAACTTTGAACCAGTCCCCGAGTCTCCTTCCTATTTCCTACCCTTCCTTGAGCCTTCTCACATTTCTAGAGCTATGGGGTTACTTTTTATTGAGATTACCAGAATGCATGACTCCTTAGAGCCCATCCCTTTTGCCATCTACTTTTGGTATACTTTATGGCATTTGCTAGGGATCCATGGTAATTTTTCTTGTGCATACCAGACTAGGGTCAAACCTAGTGAGTCAATAATCTATTAGTTTTAGGCCATAGAGAGTCCAATAAATTTTGACTCTATAGGAATGCATCGTTGAGTCTTCATTTTGCATCATGCATTAAGTATAAATTTTAAAATAATTTGGTTGATTCCTGAAAGAGAACTAAAGAGTTTGATCAAAGGGATTCTGTAATGATTAGGCTTAGGCTTGAACGATTTCCATCGAGAACCGTTAAGAAACTTTATGCTCGTGGAGGCCCCTTTAGAGTGATAAGAAGAGTTGGCCCTAATGCCTATGTGCTTGAGCTACCCCCGAATTATAGCATTAGCTTGACTTTCAATATCCCAGACTTACTCGAGTATAGGGAACCAGCAAACATACCCAGTGAGCCATTTGGGCCTAACCTTTCATTTGAGAGCGAACCCGACCCAGTGTGCCACCTCCAATTTTACCTGAGAGAGGAGAGTGGATCGAGCATGTCCTGCATGATCAAGCTATGACCACCCGGGGCAAAGGCTATCAACGTTACTTGGTCCGATTGCAAGGTCAACCACAGTCCAATGATTCGTAGAATACCCGAGAGGACTTGCAGCACCTCGACCTCGACCTTCTGGAAAAATAGCAAAGCCAAATCAACCCTTACTCGACAGGGTCAAGTTCTTCCAATCCCGAAAGAATTGGTGTGGACACCAGACCTCTGATTAGGTTTTTCAATTTTTGGATATTGTAATAAGGCTTCAAGCCTAAGCACTGTAATTTTTTAAACCATGAATAGAGTCTCAAGTGTTTATGTTTAGTCCTGTAATTTGACCAATTTGTTCAAGTTGTGTCCTGTATTGAGTCCAATCTGAGTCTGGGTCCAAGCCGGAGTGGTCTTTGAGTCCAGCTCAACTACTATTAGGCCAACCCTTGAAGGTCAACATGTCAACCCTATGGCGCCACTTCACCACCCCATGTGGTGCCACTTCACCATCCCATGTGGCGCCACCTCATCTTGCCCAGTGGGCAGCACAAGTAGGAGTTTCTTGGGTGCCAAATGGAGACACATCAAATATCCTTTCCTCCTTTCCCTCCCTCCATCAAGCTACTTACCAAAGAAGGGATGGCAACCAAGGAAAGGTTGAAGACAAAGTCCTTGCTCCAAGCCTCATTTCAAGCTTCTCCCTAAAGAAGGGAGAGCAACCAAGGAAAGGTTGAAGACAAAAGCCTTGCTCCAAGCCTCATTTCAAGCTTCTCTCCAAAGAAGGGTGAGTAACTAAGGAAAGAAGGAAGACACAAGCCATGAATCTTGCCTTCTTCCCAAATTGAAGGTCAACTTTCCAAGTCCAAGGGAGCCAAATTCCTTCTTCCAAGCCCGATATCTTGCCACACCCAAATCAAATTCAAGCCTTGGTCGGCCAAGAAGGAGGATTTCAGATTTTTTTTGAATTTTAGAATTTTTTTTTTGGTGCCTCATCAAAAGAGGGAATGTATTTTTTCATTCAAATTTTGAAAGGGTCTTTAGGTGCCTATATAAAGGACCTTACCCCCTCCTTTGTAATGTAAATGATAATGAATGAAAAAAAAATATTTGAGAGCCATTCTCTTTGTTAGTTGCCTTCGTTCCTTAAGAACGTCGATTTTCGTGAGGGAGCGCCTTTGCCTTTGGGTATCGAGAGGTGTGAGGCCTTGAGTTACTTTCTCTTCCACAAATCCGTCTTCCATCTTCGAGTTTAGAGGCCACTGGATGATCCATCTAGGTGCCCAGCAAGAAGACCCCAATCAACATCATCTCCAACCTCTCTTCCCTTATTTCTTCCTGATACTTATTGATTCCTAATCCTTCTATTGATTTTTCGCAAGTCCCCCAGGTACCACGAATATGGAGTCGGTTTCCCTTGCCTTTGGAGACCTTGGACAGAAAGCCGGCGCATCCACGGGGGTTGAAAGCTCAATCATCCAGGCCACATCTGCGAGAGCGAGCAAACTCGGTATTGGGTGCTTCAGATCTTTAAGGTTTGCAACCCTAGACTCCTAAGGGGTTATTGATTTGATAGCTAAGTCTTGCAGGGTTTCTCAATGCCGGGGTCCTCTTCCTATCCTGTTAAGGGACTTACTTACTTGCTTGAATTTCTTTTCATTGTAGAACCCTAGATCTTCTTTTTTGTCTATCTTCAGGAATCCTAAATTCAAAAATAATAATAATAATAATAAAATTACAAAGAACAAAAATCACCTGCATCATTTCATCCTGGCATCTAGTTAGTCCCGCATCATGGTAAGATCAATCGTCGTTGCCAGGTAAACAAACCCTCTCCTATGTTTTGATTTTTTTAAAGGTACGGTGTCCTAACCAAGGGTTTCTCAACCTATGAGGTCCTATCTTTTATTACTCTGCATGGTTCTAACTACGGGTACAATAGACTTGTCATTACATACTTTCCTACTGATCTTGCTATTTTTTAGGATTTTAGCATCAGATTTAAATTCTAAAAAAACTCAAAAAAAATTAGTTTACTATTATTTTTTGCATATATATTATCCCTGGAGTCATCCCGTATCAGTTTGGTATCAGAGTGGGTTAGGTCAGTCTTGCATCATCAAAAACACAAACCAAAACCCTAAATAGAATTTCTGCATCCTGTCTTCTGCACTAAGGGTCCGAGATTAGGTCTGTTTCACCACCTTAGGCATACCATTTTTTTTTGAAATTTGCACTGATAATACTCTGATTAGTCATCTAAACTACTCGGATTTTTGTCAGATTTTACATAACCAAAAAATATAAAAAAATTTTGCATCATAGAAACCCTAGCATAGAATTCTATTTTTCTGAGTTTCGTGCATCCAATTAGAAACTCTAGGTATTGAAACATCATACTATTTTTTCTGTGCAAGAAATTTGGTAGGAATCATCTTTACACGCAACCCTTCTATATGTAATTTTTTAGATTCTTGCTACCCTGAAATCCATGCTAAACCCTGCATCAAAATAGAACCCCAAAACTTCAATTTTTACTAATTCTGCATACTTGACTTGACTAAACCTAATCAACTACCAAACCCCACCCAACCTAAGCCAATTTTGATTGACCACTTAACCAACTTTGAATTAAGTTGCCATCTCATAAAAAGAAAAAAAAAATTTTATTCTCTGTTATTAGATGGCATTAGGGTTTCATTGAGTGAGCATCATTTGCATCTAACCTAATCTTAAGGGCAATTTCCTCTATCTGTTCAGGGCAGGATTTCATCACCTGTTCTGGGCCCAAAACAACCACCTTTGCATACGTACCTAAGCCTAATTAAAATTAACTAGCAACTTAATTGATTTAGAGACACCAACAGGTCGGGTCCGAGTCTAGTGAGGGAACTAGTGCACTCAACCATCCACTTATTACTGGTGTCTAAGACTAGAGGTCCAAAGGCAAATGCCCTAAGTGGACTAGTGGTTTTTAATTAGGACCTTGTATCAAGCAGGGGGAGCCTCCCACCACCCCACATCTTACTTGGTCAATGGAAGGACTAAGTGTTAAGTTGGGAGTAAGTTGAGTTAACTCACCTGATTTTGGTTCTAGGTCTAGCAAATCCTAAAATGTGTTAACCCTTGTGTGCTTGACTGCATCATAATCCCATGTTTGATTGAGTGCATGACCACTAGGTCAGGAGTCCAGTATCATCAGTCTAAGCCCTAACCTAGTTCAACCCTGGAATCCACCTTTGAGGCTTTAATGAAAAACATAACTGAACAGTTTGACCAAATTGACCACAAGTTTGACCAAATGACCCGTAGGTTCGACCAAGTGGAAGATCATTTAGAAACCCTAAAGAGAACCCAAGAGTCCAACACCGAACCCGAGCTTGAGTCACCTCTTCCCACGCCACCTAACCCTAGGAGAGCCCAACGCCATGACCCATTCCAGGAGCCCCACCCTTGGAGGCCCAATCATGAACTCCAAGACCATGATGAAAGAATTATGAGGAGCATCAAGATGGCATCCTAGATCCCAAGAACTACATAGATTGGGAAGGAGGCATGGAACAATATTTTGAATGGTATGAGTTGAGTGAGGAGAGGAGGTGTAAATTTACCAAACTAAGATTAACCAGCCAAGCTAGGTTATACTAGGGAAATGTAGAGTGCCTAATCAGACAAAAAATGAATCTCCCATAGATACCTGGTGATGCGGGACGACTCTAAGATTGCTAAACATGTAGGAAAAATAGTAAACTAATTTTTTTAAATTTTTTTTATAATTTTAATTTGTATGCTAAATTTCTAAAATCAAGTAAAGATTAGCAAGATGAATAGTAATACAAAGAATCATTATAATCATATGCATGCTTATACAAAATAATAAAAGCTAAGACCCGAGAATATAGAAATTCCTGGCTTATGATAGCTAATCTTTAATCAAAACAGAAATTAAGAGTATGGAAGTGATGGGGACATCAAAACCCATCCGGGTTTTTTTTCTTTCTTTTCAAGATTTTTATATTTTTTATTTCATATTTTCTTATTCTAGCTATTTCACCTATTCCTGTTATTCTATCTTTATTCTAGACTTATCCCTATTTTATCGCTCAGTTATTCCAATCATCTTTTAAAAGAAAATGCGGGATTGCAAGTGCCTACACTAAGCATGCAACAACACAGGGAGAAGGTATGAATTTTAAAATATTTTTTAAAATTGCAGCAAAAAAACCTACTCCGTGTAGGATCTAACAATTTCAAGATGCATGTAAAGGCATAACATGGTATAACATTAGTATATAATATTTATAAACTATTTTTTAAACCCAGATCAAAGCATGCATGAAAAATAAAACTAGAAATTTTACCTTATTCCCACTGGAATAACTCTGGGATACCTGCTGAAATAACTTGGATAAATGGAATAACTATTCCAGCCTTCTTCTTCTTCCAACAACTGTTGGAATGCTTTGTTCTTCTTCTCCAAAAGCTGCAAACCCAAACCAAAACAGCAATCTTTTGGTCTCTCTTCCTGCAACAATGGCAAGGCAAACTGTTGATGGATGTTGCTTCAAAGGAGTGCAAATGGATCGATCATCCAACGTCGTTTGGATTGTTTCTTCTTCTCTTCCAAGTGCTGCAACAGGAATTTCAGCAACATGAAAATAGAGCACACCAAACAGCAGCAATGGAGGAACAATCGGCTCCTAGGTGCTCAAGCGAACACCATCTAGAGGGGGGACACGCCTGGGGCTCCTCTGATCCGCTTCACGTGCGATGCTAGTCGCTGGAAAGCTTTGAAACAGTGGGAGGGAGGAAGGAAGAAACAGAACTCCAAGTTCTAAATTTGTTTTCACCAAAACAGAGCTTCCTTCTTCATCTGATTAAGCACCAAGTAGCACAGGGAATCAATGAACATTCTCTTTCCCAATCACTCACCACACTCATCCCCAAGAACAACCAGTGGAAAGAATGAAGAAGCTTTCAAATGAAGAAGAAACTCTCACAGTTTTTCAGCCCACAAGAAATATTCAATGCCCAGAATTTTATATCAGCGTGAAACATATAGAACCGATTAAATGGGGGGTGATGAGACGGGCTAGGAATACCAGAGGGTAGCATCTTGGAGAACGAATCAAATTCGTCTTCAACAAAGCATTAAATAGCTATTAAACAACAGTTTAATCTCATCAAAAACGAGAACAAATGGGAGAGGAAGAGACGTTAACAAACCCCTATTCATCCAAGCCTTAAAACACCGTGTAGATGGGTTTAAAATGGTTCAAAAAATTCCAAACCGGTTCCAAACCGGTTCACAATTCAATTAAATCAAAATCCAATTGATTAATAGCTTGGTCAAGTCCTAGTTACCCAGGGACAATTCCCGGTAGACCCGAACAAATTCTGATCGAACCAAACCCGAGTCAATCCAAAGAATGCTCAATCAAACCGTTACCGAAATGATTCCTAATCATAAATCGGTACCTGGATCAGGAAGAGATCCTCTATAGTGTGTGACCTCATAGGTTTGAACCTAGGTGGTAGCACTGGAACAATTTCTGTACTAGCATAAGATACCATCTAGCAATGGGTCTCAACATTCAGATAGGTCGAAGATGCGAGAGTAATCAATCGAACCTCCGGCATACGGTTAACATATAATTCATCCCTTTGACCTCCAATGCTCAAGATGACCTAGGGTTAAACTGCCAACCCCAGCTGAGTCAATCCATAACATGTCTCAACCTCGCAAGTCCAGTGACTCCTCACTAGGACTACCCCAGCGAGGATTTGCTAAATTGAGACACTGCAAGACATTCAATCCAAACTATTAGGACAGGTCAATTCCATCTTGGTCCACCACTGCTCCACAAGTACTTGCCTGTATCTAGAAACCTTCCATCACCTGATTAGAAATCCGGGTAGTCCGGCACCAAAGCACAGGGAGTTGCTTGCAAGCTACCATGATGACCTCAAGTTGGAGGGACACATATACCCATATCCAATCGTGAGTATCCCTTTGGCAGAAAGGGACTGCATGGAGTTACGTTCAATGAGATATCATATATCTCACTTGCAGATCAAATCAGTATCGCAACACTCTTTTGGTCAAGAGGACAACCAAACGATGTGAACCACAATAACCTACACTTGATACATTGCCGTCCAGTATAATGTATCCTTTGCTTGTGAACTTGGTTTAAGGACCACTCGATATATCCTCTCTATATCGAAGACAAAGTAGTCCTAAGGACTTCATCACATGAAAAGAGTTCATTACAGGGAAATGTCAGAATGTGATAAGCTACCAAAATAATATTTATTAATTCATACAAAGAGTACAATACTCAATTCAACCGCCTACAGCCTAGGCGATTAGCTTTGGGACACAATTTCCAACAACTCCCACTTGTACTAATCAGAATAGTATCTAATACCCATTTCCCATTTAAAAAAGTCGAACTCTTTTATTTCAAGGGCTTTAGTAAAAATGTCGGCCAGATTTTCCTTTCCATCGATCTTCATGAGATTGATGTCGCCTTGTTCTACGATATCTCGTGCAAGCTGGTAGCGCCGCAGAATATGTTTGGTGTGGTGATGAGCTTTCGGCTCCTTAGCTTGAGCAATGGCTCCAGTGCTGTCACAGTACACTGGAACAGGACCATCCAGGGAAGATGCCACCCCTAGCTCTCCAAAGAACTTCCGCAACCACATAGCTTCCTTCGCTGCATCTGATGCTGCAAGGTATTCTGCTTCTCATACCAAGTCTGCAACTGTCGCCTGCTTGGAACTTTTATAGCAAATTGCTCCTCCATTCAGGGTAAATACAAACCTTGACACACTCTTGCTATCATCTTTGTCTAACTGGAAACTGGAGTAAGTATACCCCACAAGTTTCAAGTTAGATTCTCCATAAATTAGCCATTGGTCTTTAGTATTTCTCAAATACTTCAGGATGGACATAACCACCTTCCAATGCGCCTCACCTGAGTCAGACTGGTATCTGCTCACTACTCCTAGTGACTATGCCACGTCTGGTCTAGTACATGTCATAGCATAAATGATAGAGCCTACTGCAGAAGCATAAGGTACTATACTCATGCACTTTCTTTCCTCAGGAGTTGTCGCACAATCCTTCTTGGAAAGAGTAATTCCAGAACCTATCGGAAGATCGCCTTTCTTGAAGTTTTCCATGCTGAACCGTTTCAGCACGATATCAATGTACGTAGACTGGGACAATTCCAGAAGCCTCTTAGATCTATCTTTATAGATCTTCATACCCAGTATGTAAGAAGCTTCACCCAAGTACTTCCTGGAAAACTGAGATGACAACTAGACCTTTATTCCTTGTAATGCTGCGACGTCATTCCCGATTAAGAGAATGTCATCAACATACAGTACCAGGAATATAACCACAAAACCATTAACCCACTTATACTTGCACGGTTCTTCTCCGTTCCTAATGAAGCCATACAATTTGATACACCTATTAAACCGTAAATTCCAACTTCGAGATGCTTGCTTGAGTCCATAAATGGATCTCTGCAACTTGCATACTTTTGACTCATCTGAGGATGTAAACCCTTCAGGCTGTATCATATACACCTCCTCTTCCAGCTCCCCATTTAGGAAAATAGTTCGGACATCCATCTGCCAGATCTCATAATCAAAATATGCTACTAAAGCAAGCATGATCCGAATGGACATGAGCATTGCCATAGGAGAGAAAGTCTCGTCATAATCGATACCATATCACTAACGATATCCCTTGGCAACCAGACAGGCTTTATAGGTCTCCACCTTCCCATTTACGCCCCTTTTCCTCTTGAAGATCAACTTGCATCCGATGGGTTAATCCCTTCAGGTGGATCAACCAATGTCTATACATTGTTGATCTCCATGGACTCCATTTCGGATTGCATGGCTCCAAGCCATGCCTCAGAGTCAGATCTCTAAAGTGCATCCATATAGGTGATCGGATCCTCATTGTTCTCATCGAGCTAAATGGGATCGCTTCCCAGACCAAGAAACCGTAGTATCTGTCTGGCTAACACGGTACTCTACCAGATCTCCTAATAATGGATTCTGGGTGTGATCCAATCACAGTCGGTTCTATGATGTCCTTAGAGTGTGCAGGTTCTTCTACTGGCTCAACTTCACCAAGTTCAATCTTAAAGGATACAGTTCCTTCTCCAAGGAACTCCTTTTCGAAAAAGATAGCCCTAAGAACGATGAACACTTTTTGTTCATCCTCCAAGTAGAAGAAATACCCTTTGGTTTCCTTAGGGTAACCAATAAACAAGCATCGATCAGACATAGGACCAAGTTTATCTAAGTCTAAATGCTTTACATAAGCCAGACAACCCCAAACCCGAAGGTGTTAGATTGAGGGCTTACGTCTAGTCCACATCTCATATGGAGTGGAGACAACAGTCTTACTCGGAACATTATTTAACAAGTGACAAGCTATCTTAAGTGCATATCCCCAAAAGGATAGCGGCAGAGTTGCAAAGCCCATCATGGATCGAACCATGTCCAACATAGTTCGATTCCTCGTTTCGGACACACCAGTCAACTGTGGTGTTCCTGGAGGAGTCCACTAAAACAAATCCCATTCTCCTCAAGGTATGTCAAAAACTCACCAGATAGGTATTCACCATCTCGATCAGATCGAAGGGTTTTAATACTTTTTCTAGTTTATTTCTCTACTTCATTACGATATCATTTGAATATTTCAAACGACTCAGATTTATGTCTCATCAAAAAGACATAACCGAACCTTGAAAGGTCGTCTGTAAACGTAATGAAATATCTTTATCCATCTCTGGCACTAACTGCCATGGGTCCGCATATATCAGTATGTATGAGACTCAGAAGTTCTGTAGCTCGTTCACCTTTTCCAGTAAAAGGCGATTTGGTCATTTTACCAAGTAAACAGGATTCACAAGTGGGCAGTGATTCAGAATCACTGACCTTGAGGAGACCATCTCCTCACATCTTGTTTATCCTATTCTTGTTTACATGACCTAGCCTACAGTGTCAAAGATATAGATCACTGACATTTTCTAACCTTGGGCGTTTGCTAGATGTGTACATTACACTAACAGGCCGTGATAGTGCATAAATGCCATTTTTCAACTTAGCTTTCATTATCACAGAGCTATTCAAAATAACATGGCAAATATCTCGTTTTATTGATAGTTCATAACCACAATTGGCCAAAAGGCCTACAGAGATAATGCACATAATGAAACTAGGACAGTAATGGCAGTCGACTAACTCGACAGCACAGGACTCAAAGACAAGACTCAAAACTCCGATCACCAGTACTGGAACACGATTTCCATTCCTGATGCTCAGAAACTGTTCCCAATCCTCGAATCTCTTGCTAACTTGTAGTCCCTGTAATGAATTACAAACATGAATATGACTACCAGTATCCGATACCCTGTTAGAAGTATCACAAATAGAGAAATTACAAGGCTTTATCATATAAATACCTTGTCCAGCACTTTGCTGATTTCCCTTCCTAGGCCTGTTCGGATCTAGGGATGCTTGGAAAAGAGGACAGTTCCTCTTCCAGTGTCCTAGCTTCTTGCAATAGAAGCACTCTGCAATAGACTGGTCAACTCTCACTTTTCTGGTCTAACCTAAGCCAGGAGCATTCAACACCTTCTTACCCCTTTCTTTTATCCTTCCCTTTCTTAAAGGGACGACGACCTCTAGAACCTCCCACTAAATTCACCATCCCCTTATTTAGTTGGTGGTCTTTCTTGAAAGTCTGCAGTAATCCCATCAAACCATGGTAATTGACTGCAGGCTTGTTCATTCTATAATGATCAAGAAAGTCAAGATAGGAGGAGGGCAGAGAATTTAATATCGCATCCTTGCCGAGCTGCTCGTGCAAGGGATATCTGAGCTTGCCCAACTTTTCTATCAGCTCGATCATGTATAATACATGATCAGTGACAGAACCACTATTCGGCATCTTGGCATTGTAGATGGCACAAGACACTTTGTATCGCTCTACATTGTCTAGTGTGCTGAAAGATTCCTTCAACTTTTGAAGAATCTCATCTATTGGGCCTTCTCGAACTTGCGACTGAACTCGTCATTCATTGTCGCTAGCATAATGCATCGGACAGTAGTCCAATCAGAAACCCACTTCTGATAAGTGTCCCTGACTGAACTCTGAGCACTAGCTGAGGGGATTTCAAGTGTCAGATCGTTATCACATAAAGGATCCGTTCATGCTCCAGGACAATCCTCAACTTTCGATACCAACTATCGAAGTTATGTCCCTTGAACTTTTTATTATCGAGAAGTGACCAGAGTGAAAGATTTGAAGACATTTGAAAGGAAAAACAAGACCATATGAGTATGAATCAATTAATTAACCAAAAGACTTGGACTTTAGTCTAAAGGTCTCTCCCACTAATTTTTCAGATTGGGAGCCTCTAAATCCAATCCATGAAATCACTATTTCATAGTGGGTACTGAAATCCAATAGACCATATATGAGCCTGACTATGGCCAGCTCATCCATACGTGCCTAAAGGTTGGTTCACCAACCAATTGTTTCCCCAAGCAATTTCCAATAATTTATTTTGCCCCAGAGAGCACCCCAATCGGCTTAGGGGCCTCCTATTGCGGGTCTCCGGTTAGGTCCAACCATTAACATGATAAATCCAATACTTCCAGCCAACGAATGACCAAGCCCAACTATGGCCGGCTCACCTGATCACCGTTAAGAAGGTTACACTAAACCATCATCTATGAGAGAGCAATTCCAGTAACCGGATGCATACCCGTTCTATGGAACTGCTGATGAATACCAAGTTAAAGGACACATTACTAACTCACTTAATGGGAAGCTAAGACACCATCAACTCTTTGACTTAGTCTTTTTCAGGACCTAATAATTTTAGAGGATTTTAGATTGTGACAGAAGAATAAGACAAGAACATTGATCATCCTCCCACTGAACAAATCAGTTTTCAAGAGGGTTGAACCAATTCAACAATTGATCCATGAGCACCTACCGATCAGTCAGACTGATCAACCTGGATGACATGGGTTAACTCGAGTCAATAAGCTTTTCTAATCAGTCCTGGTCGACTCGACTGGCAAGGTAGGTGAGATCATGGATGAGTATTCACCCTAGACACCAACCAAGTTGGCCATGAAAATGGTAGCCTTATGCAACCATGATCACAAATACCAAACCTACATCGACACCAATCAGTTTACCAAACTCGATCATATTAGCATAAAGACTCGGGCTTCCACAGAGCCACTAATTAGATCTATTTTAGATGAATGGACTAACTAATATAACTATTAGATAGTTCTAAAAGAAGGACCTTAATCAACTTTTGATTAGTCTTTTTATTATCCAGTTCAACTAAACATAGGTCTAATCCAAAATATGGACCCAATTAGACAGCTAACCCAATTAACCCAATTGGCTTATTTAAATAACATTAGGATTCATAAACCCTAAGATAACTTCTCATTTAACTTAATCATACAATTCAAAATTGTTTGAATATAAGCCAAAATTTTAATTAAAACAATTTTAATTAAAACATGTAAAACTTTTTTTATATATCACTTTCATGCATCATATCTAGTTTTATGCTTTTATAAATATTACATAACCCAATAACAAATTTATAAGTAATGCCAAAAAAGTATCTGAATTAAAACAATTTTAATATCTTCGATTTCCTTAAAGGATCCTTCTGAAAAGGCCAACACAGACGAACCGCATCGTGCCTAAGACACACGGCCATGGTGAAGGTCTCAACTAGGTTCCTAAAAGTATTCTCTAATCGTACCTTATGATTAAGATACAAATACATATCTTAAGATTAAACAATTTAATCTATTATACATGCAATGAAGATATGTTACTCCTGAACTTGGCTCTGATACCACTGAAAGTAAAATAGGGTTGCATGTACCTACACTAAGCATGCAACAGCACAGGGAACAGGTATGAATTTTAAAATATTTTTTAAAATCACAGCAGAAAAACCTACTCCGCACAGGATCTAACAATTTCAAGATGCATGTAAACGCATAACAAGGTTTAACAGTGGCATGTAATATTTATAATCTATTTTATAAACCCAGATCAAAGCATGCATGAAAAATAAAACCAGAAATTTTACCTTATTCCTGTTGGAATAACTCTGGGATATCTGCAGGAATAACTGGGATAACTGGAATAACTATTCCAGCCTTCTTCTTCTTCCTGCAACCATTGGAATGCTTTGTTCTTCTTCTCCAAAAGCTGCAAACCCAAACCAAAACAGCAATCTTTTGGTCTCTCTTCCTGCAACAATGGCAAGGCAAACTGTTGATGGATGTTGCTTCAAAGGAGTGCAAATGGATCGATCATCCAACGTCATTTGGATTGTTTCTTCCTCTCTCCCAAGTGCTGTAATAGGAATTTCTGCAACCTGAAAATAGAGCACACCAAACAGCAGCAGTGGAGGAACAATCGGCTCCTAGGTGCTCAAGCGAACACCCTCTAGAGGGGGGACATGCCTGGGGCTCCTCTGATCCGCTTCAAGTGCGATGCTAGTCGCTGGAAAGCTTTGAAACAGTGGGAGGAAGAAACAGAACTCCAAGTTCTGAATTTGTTTTCACCAAAATAGAGCTTCCTTCTTCCACTAATTGAGCACCAAGAAGCACAGGGAATCAATGAACATTCTCTTTCCCAATCACTCACCACACTCAGCCCCAAGAACAACCGGTGGAAAGAATGAAGAAGCTTTCAAAGGAAGAAGAAGCTCTCACGATTTTTCAGCCCACAAGAAATATTCAGTGCCGAGAATTTTATATCAGCGTGAAACATATAGAACCGGTTAAATGGAGAGGTGATGAGACGGGCTGGGAATACCAGAGGGTAGCAGGTTGGAGCACGAATCAAATTCATCTTCAACCAAGCATTAAATAGCCATTAAACAGCGGTTTAATCTCAGCAAAAATGAGAACAAATGAGAGAGGAAGAGACGTTAATAAACCCCTATTCACCCAAGCCTTAAAACACCGTGTAGATGGGTTTAAAACGGTTCAAAAAATCCCAAACCGGTTCCAAACCGGTTCATAATTCAATTATATCAAAATCTAATTGATTAATGGCTTGGTCAAGTCCTGGTTATCCAAGAACAATTCCCGGTAGACCCGAACAAATTCTGATCGACCCAAACCCGAGTCAATCCAAAGAGTGCTTAATCAAACCGTTACCGAAATTATTCCTGATCATAAATCGGTACCTGGATCAGAGAGAGATCCTCTATGGCATGTGACCTCATAGGTTCGAACCTAGGCGGTAGCACTGGAACAATTCCAGTACTAGCACAAGATACCATCTAGCAATGGATCCCAGCGTCCAGATAGGTCGAAGATGCGAGAGCAATCAATCAAACCTCTGGCATACGGTTACCGTATAATTCATCCCTTTGACCTCCAATGCTCAGGATGACCTAGGGTTAGACTACCAACCCCAGCGAGTCAATCCACAACATGTCTCAATCTCGCAAGTTTAGTGACTCCTCACTAGGACTACCTCGGCCAAGGATTTGCTAAATTGAGATACTGCAAGACATTCAATCCAAACTATTTGGACAGATCAATTCCATCTTGGTCCACCACTGCTTCACAAGTACTTGCCTGTACCAAGAAAACATCCATCACCGGATTAGAAATCCGGGTAGTCCGGCACCAAAGTACAAGGAGTTGCTTACAAGCTACAATGATGACCTTAGGTCGGAGGTACATATATACCCATATCCAATCGTGAGTATCCCTTGGGGACACATATACCCATATCCAATCGTCAGTAACCCTTTGGCAGAAAGGGACTGCATGGAGTCATGTTCAATGAGATATCATATATCCCACTTGCAGATCACATCAGTGTCACCATACTCTTTTGGTCAAGAGAACAACCAAATGATGTGAACCATAATAACCTACGCTTAATACATTGCCATCTAGTACAATGTATCCTTTGGTTGTGAACCTGGTTTAAGGACCACTCGATATATCCTCTCTATATCGAAGACAAAGTTGTCCTAAGGACTTCATCACATGAAAAGACTGATTACATGGAAATGTCAGAATGTGATAAGCTGCCAAAATAATATTTATTAATTTATACAAAGAGTACAATACTTAATTCAACCGCCTACAGCCTAGGCGATTGGCTTTGGGACATAATTCCCAACATCTTCAACCTCTTAGAAACTCACAGAACCTCCATTTTTTCTTTTTTTTTTTTTCCCATTTGTCCGGGATCCGCCACGCTGGACCTCCGGCGACACCCCGACGGCCCTCCATCTACCCCACGCCGCCATGCCAAACGATTGGATGGACCCCATGGCCATCCATCTTCCCTTGCTGCTTCATGCCTGTGATGCCCGTGACGCCCATGCCCGTGACGTCTCCCTTCTTCGCGCCCAACACACCTCCACCCGGAGTTGTCTCCAGCCGGCAACCCCGTGCCTCCCATCTTCACCCAGCACCATCATCGGTGAAGGCCTCGCCGGTTTTCCATGCCCGTGGCCCACCTCTGTTCCACCCAGCCTCCGTCTGTGGGGAAGAAGAGAAGTGCACGAATGTTAAAGCATCATTCCTCCCATTGTCATCTCCCTCCCCACCGCCATCTCGGTCGTGCCGCCGCCTTCCCTAGCACTGGCACCGACGAAGTCTCCCACAAGCCCCCCCTCTCCGCCCCTCTATTCCACAGACACTTGTGAGAAATCTGCACGGATCTCAGATCTGTAAAAAATACTATGCATGGATCTTAGGGCAGCACGCTTCTCAGAACAGGAATTTTTTTTTTCGTAAGGTCATCATGCCTATGCGGATCTCATTTTTTTGAATTCGAATTTGAATGGATCCACAATTTCCTCCACAAATGCCACCCCTCTTCTTTCCTAATTTTGTTATTTTTGAATTTCAAATTTGAATTTCAAAATATTTTGGTGTCTATAAAATAGGCTCCAATTCATCTTCTAAAAATAATTGAGTAATGAAATTTTTGTTTTAGAGAAGAGTGATTCTTCATCTACCTCCGTGAGGAGAGGGTGTGAGGCCCAACCCCAGGACATGATGTGAGGTCATGCCCAGTCATCCCCCTTCCCATTCCATCTTCTTTATCCCTATTGGCTCCACCTAGTGATTTTGATGAATAACAAAACATTGAGTGCATAATGTATACTAATGTGTATTTCAAGTTATGAGTTTTCAAGAAGAAAGCACCTCAAAATCTCAAAAATTTATATATCATGGCACGATGAGGCACGGAGCATTTCTTGCAATTCTGGACATCCTCTTCATGAAAAAAGGGCTTTTACATGTTCAATTATTATTTATTTATGTTCCATTTAAATGTCAATATCAATATTTATGTTTTTGGCTCAAATCACACTTGAATGTGAATTTTTTTAGTCTCAATTGTCGACACAAGGGAAGCCAAGTGTCGACACTTCAGCATTTGGTACGTAGAAAAATCCTTGGCACGCTAAGTGTCGACACCTAGATTTCAAGTGTCGACACCTGCATTTCAAGTGTCGACACTTAGGTTTCCAAGTGTACTCAAGGTCTGAGATTTTTGAAAATCCAGAACTTTACCATTTGAGAATTTTTATGTCAAGTGTCGACACTTGTGCATCAAGTGTCGACACTTGAAAGTTCAAGTGTCGACACCTAGAAATCAAGTGTCGACACCTGACAGCCAATTGTCGACACCTGATGAGCCAAGTGTCGACACTTGAAGCCTGACAGCCCTAATGGATCTATTTTTCTGACTTACAGAACTTACTTTTCAAGCTTCAAACGACTAGATTCGAGGCTCCAATGGTCACAAACCATTTTTTGGAAGTTTCTGGTTGTATTTAACCTCCACCAACTTCATTCTAAAGGCATTGAAGTGTATTGAAGTCCATTCAAAGCCAAAAAGCCAATATTCTCTCAAGAACCTCGCATCAAAAGCCTTTTATAGTTTGATTCCCTGAAAAAGCCTTCAAGTTCATCCTAGCATCATTCCAAAAGAGGTGTTTTGAAGAATATTCCAAGGAGGAGACAAGACAAAGCATCAACTTGAGCTTCAAATCTACCATCCTACTCTTGAAGAGAGTTTGTCTTAGTTTTAAAAGTTATATATCTATTTTTATCTTGTGATTTGACCTTGCTTTCAAGGGTATCTTGAAAGAAGGTTGTTGTAGTTTGTTGGTGAGCTAAAGGTATAAAACTAACTAGGGTTAACTTGTGAGCCCGAAGATAAAATAAGTGTAAAAGGTTGTTGGTGAGCCTAGGTGACAAAACCAACATAGGTTTTGACTTGTAAGCCTTTTGAAAAACAGGTCAGCTGTAATCTTGATTGGATTATAGTGGAATTCCCAAGGGTGGCTTGGAGAGTGAATGTAGGTGCTAGGTTTGCATCGGACCACTATAAATACTGTGTTTGTGTATGATTGCTTTCTTTCCCTCTTGCTCCCTACTTATTACATTTGATTTACTGCTTTCAGCTGCATTGAATCTTGAGCATTGAATTTATTACTCACAAACACCACTAGACCTTCACATTACTGTTTTAAATTTTAAAAGACCCAATTCACCCCCCCTCTTGGGCTCCATTTTTGGGCAACAAGTGATATCAGAGTGCCGGTACTCTCTTGTAGGTCCAAGGATCTTGAGTGAAAGATCATGGTAGCCCCAATAGGAATTGGTGTAGTTGAAGGTCAAGCTTCAAATCGTCTCCTACTTTTTAATGGCACAAATTACACGTATTGGAAAACATGCATGCGCATCTTTATTCAAGCTATTGATTATAATTTGTGGAGGATAATTGTAAAAGGTCCTCATCAGCCTACTATGTTGGTTAATATCATTCTCACTCCAAAGATGGAAGATGATTGAGATGAGAATGACATTAAGCAAATAGAGCTCAATGCTAAGGCTATGAACTTGTTATTTTGCTCTCTGGATCCAAGTGAATTTAATAGAATATATAATCATCTCTCTGCCAAGGAGATTTGGGATACACTTGAGATTACCCATGAGGGTACACACCAAGTGAAAATGACCAAGGTTAACATGCTTATTCATACGTATGAAATGTTTAAAATGGAACCTACTGAGTCTATCTGTGAGATGTATACTAAGTTCACAAATATTGTGAATAGCATGAGAAGCCTAGGAAAAATTGTTTCTAATGGTGAACTTGTGAACAAACTCCTCAAGTCTCTACCGGCTTCTTGGGATGCAAAGGTAATAGCTATTGAAGAAGCCAAGGATGTCAACACTCTTCCACTTGAACAGTTGGGTTCACTAATGACCTATGAGCTCTCCCTCAAGCAAAAAAATGTGGAAGTAGACAAAAAGAAGAAAGTGATCGCTTTCAAATCTACTGCAAGAGAAGAATCAAGCGATGACTCCGAAGAAGATGATGAAGAAGATGAGACGGCTCTAATGGCAAGAAAATTCAGAAGGTTTATGAGGAAGAAAGGTTCAACTTCAAGAAGAAATCTCTGAAAGGTGAGCAAAGTAAAGAGAAAGACAAGGAGAAGGAGAAGGAGCAACCCACTTGTTTCGAATGCAAGAAACTCGATAATTTCAAGGTAGACTGCCCCTTGCTTAAGAAAAGTAGAAGAAAGTTAAGAAAGAAAGCCACGATGGCAACCTGGAGTGATAGTGATGACTCCAGTTCTAAGGAAGAACATCATGAGGTGGCAAACTTCTGTCTGATGGTGGATCATGATGAGGTATATTCCGAAACCGAAAATGAATTTATGTTTGATGAACTTCATGAGGTTTTTGATGAATTAGTCATAGAATTTCAAAAACTAAAGTCAAAACATAAAGATTTGAAAAAGCAAAATTTGGATTTAGTCAAAACAAATGAAAAGTTTTCAAATAAAAATGAATCTCTTCTTTTTCAGAATAGAAAATTAAATGATAAGATTTCAGTTCTTGAAAAGGAAAAAGAAGTTTTGAAAAAGAGAAGTTCTTTGGTTTCAAATGAAAATTTTTCAAAACAAAGCCAAGAAATTTTGGATGAAAATAAAAGATATAAAGAAGAAATTAAAAATTAAAACCTTTTGTATATAAATTTACTTATAGTTCTAAAAAATTGAATTTACTTTTGAACAATCAAAAAGCTGTTTTTGATAGAGCAAGTTTAGGATTTAGAACTTATAATAAACAAAAACTTTTCAAAAATTTTTTTGTACATGCATCTTCATCCATTACTTGCTATGCATATGGTACTAAATGGCATAAATCTTATATGTGCAACAAAAGAAGATTGAGTAATATTAAGAAAGTTTGGGTTCCAAAAGGAACCAATGCCACTAACCTAAAAGGACCCAAGATGGCTTGGGTACCTAAAGTCTCCACTTGATCTTTATTACAGGTATGCCTTGCAACCAACAAGAAAAGAATGTGGTATCTTGATAGTGGTTGCTCAAGGCATATGATAGGAGATGTGGAGCAGTTCTCAATGCTCGAATATCAAAATGGTGGCAATATGCCTTTCGGTGATAATGGAAAGGGCAAAATTATTGGTATTGGTAAAGTCCATATCACCCCCTCTTCTTACATTGATAATGTTTTATATGTTGATGGTTTGAAACATAACTTGCTTAGTATTAGTCAGTTTTGCGACAAAGATTTTAAAGTTATTTTTGAATCTTCTATGTGCATTGTTTCTAGTTTAGATGACAATGGCATCAAGTTCATTGGTCATAGGCATGGTAATATCTATATAGTTGATCTTGATGATCTTCCAATTCAAAATGGTCAGTGCCTAGTGGTAATCAAAGCCAAGATCAATGAAACTAGTTGGCTTTGGCATTGTAGACTAGGACATGCTAGTATGCATTTGATTTCAAAACTTAGCAAAAAGAATTTGATAAAGGATTTGCCTAAATTCAGTTTTGAAAAAGATAAGATTTGTAGCGCATGTCAACTTGGAAAACAAACCAAATCCTCTTTCAAACTAAAAGGAGTAATCTCTACATCTAGACCCTTAGAGTTGCTTCACATGGACCTCTTTGGGCCAACTAGAACATCTAGTTTGGTAGGTAAGAAGTACGGTCTAGTTATTGTAGATGATTTCTCATGATTTACATGGATCATGTTTTTAGCACATAAAGATGAAACATTTTCTGAATTCATTAGATTTCATAAACGAGTTTTCAATGAAAAAGGTATTTCAATCGTATCTTTGAGAAGTGACCATGGAACCGAATTTGAAAATGCTGATTTTGATAAATTTTGTATTGAAAATGGCATTCATCACAATTTTTCTGCACCTAGGATACCTCAACAAAATGGGGTGGTAGAAAGAAAAAATAGAACTCTTGAAGAAATGGCACACACCATGCTTTGTGAAAATAATTTACCTAGATATTTTTGGACGGAAGCCATAAATACTGCATGCTATGTTTTAAATCGAGTTTTGATCCGACCGATTTTAAAGAAAACACCTTATGAGCTTTGGAAGGGTAGAAAATCCTCAATCCATTATTTTCGTGTTTTTGGATGCCGTTGTTTCATTTTAAACAATGGTAAGGATAATTTGAGTAAATTTGAGGCCAAATTAGATGAGGGAGTCTTTCTAGGCTACTCCACATCTAGTAAGGCATACAGGGTCTTCAATAGAAGAACACTTGTTGTTGAAGAATCCATACATATGGTATTTGATGAATCTGACCAAAAATCTTCGAGAAAAGAAGATGTGCTTTCTGATGAAACAGGTACCAAGAAAACTGAAAGTATAAACAACAACGAAGAGCCTACCAAGGAACGAGAAGATGATTAGAACACTGAAGGAGATTAAGCATAAGGTGATGAAAACACTTCTACAGTCGATCCACTGCCAAAAGAATGGAGGTATGCTCATGGACACCCAAAAGAACTAATTATTGGTAATCCATCTAAAGGTGTAAGTACTCGGTCATCCCTTAGAAATATCTGTGATTACTTAGCTTTTGTTTCTCAAATTGAACCTAAAACTATTGAGAAAGTTGAATGTGATAGTAATTGGATAAATGCTATTCAAGATTAACTTAATCAATTAAAAAGAAACAATGTTTGGACATTAGTAGATAGGCCTTCAAATACTTCAATTATTAGCAAAAAATGGGTTTTTCGAAATAAACTTGATGAAAATGGTGTTGTTATAAGAAATAAGGCTGACTAGTTGCCAAAGGATATAATCAGGAGGAAGGGATATATTTTGATGAAACCTTTGCTCCTATGGCTAGACTTGAGGTAATTAGGCTATTGTTGGCTATTGCTTGCTTTATGAATTTTAAATTATTTCAAATGGGTGTTAAAAGTGCCTTTTTAAATGGTCTTATTGAAGAAGAGGTTTATGTTGAACAACCTCCTGGTTTTGAAAATTCTGAATTTCCAAATCATGTTTACAAACTTTATAAAGCTTTGTATGGTTTGAAACAAGCTCCTAGAGCTTGGTATGATTGTTTAAGTTCTTTCTTGCTTAAAAATGATTTTGCTAGAGGTAATGTTGACAAAACTTTGTTTTTAAAGAAAAAGAATGATGATCTCTTAGTAGTATAAATTTATGTAGATGATATAATATTTGGTGTTACTAACGAATCTCTTTGTCAAGAATTTGCAAAGTTAATGCAGGGTGAGTTCGAGATGAGCATGATGGGAGAATTAAATTTCTTCCTCGGACTCCAAATAAAGCAAACTAAAGAGAGGATCTTCATCAACCAAGCAAAGTACACAAAAGAAATACTCAAGAAGTGTGGGATGGAGAACACCAAGCCTTTAGGAACTCCTATGAGCTCTACTTGTAGACTTGACAAGGATGAATCAGGTAAATCTATTGACCAAAAATTATATCGTGGCATGATCGGTTCATTGCTATATCTTACTGCCAGTAGACCAGATATCATGTTTAGTGTTTGCATGTGTGCTAGATATCAGTCTAATCCTAAAGAGTCTTATCTTTTGGCTGTTAAACATATACTTAGATATTTATCTGGCACAATTGAAATTGGTTTGTGGTACTCTAGAGATTCTTCATTTGAATTGATTACTTATTCTGATGCTGACTTTGCTAGGTGTAAACTTGATTGTAAAAGTACTAGTAGAACCTGTCAGTTTCTTGGAGTAAATTTGATCTCTTGGAGTAGCAAGAAACAGAATTCAGTTGCTCTATCTATGGTGGAAGCCAAATATATAGCAGCTAGAAGCTGTTATGCTCAAATCCTTTGGATCAAATAACAACTCGAAGATTTTTGCATTAAACTAACTAAGACACCCATAAGATGTGACAATACTAGTGCAATCAATCTAAATAAGAATCCTGTGCAACATTCAAGAAATAAACATATTAAAATAAGACATCATTTCATAAGAGATCATGTACAAAACTCTAATATTATTCTTGAATTTGTGTGTACTGATGATCAATTAGCTGATGTGTTTACCTAACCATTGAGTGAAGTAAGATTCTATATGATTAGAAGAGAGCTAGGTATCATTGACCCATTCTCCTAGAACTCTCACAAATTTCATCTTACCTAAGGCATTTCACTCAAAAACCACTTGCTTTGAGCCCCAAAAGCTTTTAAATATTCTCTTAGATTTTTTGAAATTTTTTTTGATTTTTTTTTGAGGTTTTCGTGGCCAAGTGTCGACACTTAGATTTTGTCATGTATCGACACCTGACCAAGTGTCGACACTTGACAAATACGAAGTGTCGACACTTGCAAAACAAAATCTATTTTAAAAAAGATCGATCGAGGGTTTTTGTTTTTACTTTTCCCCCATCGATTTCAAGCTATAGTGGTCCCCTACTATCCAAACCCCTCATCTTCCCATTTAACCCTTCACGAATCTGGTATTTCCTCCTCTAATTTCTTTTTATTTTCACTTTATTTCTCGCATTTTCATTTTCCTTTCTTTACCATCAAACAGTTTGACCTAGTTTTGGATTTTTCTGCTTATATTTGGGATTTTAACCGAATTTTCCCGAGTTTTAATAGTTTTCTAAAACTCTGTTTGAAGGAATGTCGGTTTGGTGGGTTTTCTCTCAATTTTCCCATGGTTTTTGGCCATTCTTCACGAACATCCCGTCCGAATTTGGGAGAAACCATTGTTTGATTGGTTTTTCACCAAAAATTTGGATATTCACCAAATATCTAGTGTTTTAAACTAATTTCTATTAATTTATCATAGTTTTTCATGATGTTTTGATAACATTTTTACCACTTTGATAAAACCCTAAATGTTTTTTGCCCAAATCCCATGTATTTTGGTATTTTGACAGAACAAATTATATTTTTACAAAATTCAGGTATACTTTAACAACCAAAAACATTTTCTAACTTTAGTTTGTAGATTTCTTTAATTCCTTTTGATATTTTATAAACCAAAACTGTTTCAAAACTGTCTTGAAATGATTTTCTCCTTGGTACGACCTATAACAAGTCTCATTGCTCCTAGTTTGATTAGATCTATCCTCTTTTCCTTCCTATCTAGCTGGTTAGACATGGGTCCTAGGAAGAGACTTGCTATGATAAGACAGAGTCAGACGACCTAGAGGAGAACAGAGGCTAGGCATGACACTGGTGTGTCGAGCAGTTCAGTCACGCCAGGTTCCCCTACGGAGAGGATGGCAGGGAAGGCGGTTGCTTCCAGTCGAAGAGTGGACTTAGAGTTCTTCGACCGCCAGCACTTCCATATCCGACAGACTCTCACAGATGCAGGTTTGGTGCCATTCTGCAGTATGCAGGAGAGGTATTATCCTCATCTAGTACGAGAGTTCTATGGAGCGTTGGATTGCCAATGCATGACTTAGAGGACATCAGTATGTGGTGTGGAGATTCTGCTGACGGAGGAGCTATTGAGCAGAGTCTGGAAGATACCGCATCATGGGATCAGCATCTTTTTTGTGGATGACCGAGAGGTCGCATACCGATGTATTTTGGAGAGAGAGGATATTCGCAGTGTGCCAGTAGTCACCGTGAACCAGCTATCAATGGAGATGCGACTCCTACACCACATCACTGCATGGATTCTTCTACCAAAGACAGGGCGTTTTGACTTTATCACTGAGAGAGAGCTTATGCTGATGGTCTAACTGACTCAGAGGATGCAAGTAGACATTCCATCCATGATGTTGATTCAGATGAGGGACGCAGCCAGCTAGCACCGTCATTGTCTACCCTATGGGATGGGACTGACCAGATTATTCCATGCGTATGATCCTTAGAGGGGGAGATCCCCAAGGAGATCGTTCACATAGACGTGTATGATGAGAGGTCTCTCCATAGGATGGGTTATAGAGTGGTTGGCGGTAGATGGATCATGAGAGAGTCTGGCCAGGAGCCAGATGAGGAGGATGAGATACGTAAGGTTGAGGCAGAGCCATCTGGGCCGGTCAGTTGTCCAGTTCATACAGCACATGATTCAGAGACTAAGCCAGCGACACCTTCTGCCACACAATCAGCAGCTCCTCCAGCTTCTTCTAGAGTACAGTTTAAGGACTTCTTGCGAGAGCAATTTGCACAGATGAGAGGCGAGATTGCTAGTCTGGGAGCTAGGACTACTCAGCTTCGGATCGAGATTGATAGCCTTAGAGCTGACACTGCTGCTGAGCATGCCGAGCTTCGCCAGACTATGGAGGCTGGTTTTGGGCATATTGAGAGTTTGATCAGATCCCTACTCCCTCCCGCTACTCCTACTGTTCCTCCGGGTGATGATGATGATGATGATGGCAACCACCATCGAGATGACCATGATGATACTATAGAGGGTGGCGATCGCACTGACGACAGGGCTACAGATGTTCTTGATGATGGTAGTGATAGTGATGATAGTGCCGATGGTTATGAGGTCGTCAGTCGTGAGCAGCAGACTCCAGATATTCCTCCAGTTGATGCTACTGACACTCCAGCTGCCACTGAGCCAGTCTTTGTTAGCCCCACTGAGACTCTGCCTCCTCCTTCTTTTAGAGCCTCTAGAGTAGCTCCCCGTTTTGGGCCATCCACTAGGACTAGGAGTTGAGGTATCCTAAAGACTCCTGGTAGTTTGACACGTAGGACTAGAGTCACCGGTCCTATCTCTTTTGAGATTCCATCTGATGAGGATTAGCCTCATAGATGTTTCTTCTGTTGTATGTTGTTTATGTTTCATGCTACTTTATATTGTTCTTATTGTTATATGACTCTGATACATTTTGTATGTTTTAGTTTTGCTGATGATTCAGCAAATTTTGTATTGAAAACTTCTCTTATCAGATATATATATATACATTTACTTTAGTTTGAATGTTTAAAAATTGTGATTAACTTTGATTGCTTGATTGGTCACATTTATTCTCTTTAGCTCTGATACACTCTTTGGATGCTCTGATACTTGTCATATTTGATACTCTACCATCTTTTTGTCTCCATGCTCATTGTAAGGGGGAGGTTATTCCCCTTTCTAATGATTAACAAAAAGGGGGAGTAATAGTATAGATCATAAATTGTTTATGTAAATTTTCAAATTTGATCTGCTTTGATACCCTGAAATAACATATTATTTATTTTGATTAGAAATATCTAATTGAGGGGGAGATTGATTCTTCCTAACTATCAAAATTATGGCTCATATGGACTTACATTCATATTCATGAATTATAATAGTTGAAATTTGAAACTTAATGCTATTTTACTTAAGGTTTTGTCATCATCAAAAAGGGAGAGATTGTTGGCTCCACCTAGTGATTTTGATGAATAACAAAACATTGAGTGCATAATGTATACTAATGTGTATTTCAAGTTATGAGTTTTTAGGAAGAAAGCACCTCAAAATCTCAAAAATTTATGTATCATGGCACGATGAGGCACGGAGCATTTCTTGCAATTCTGGACATCCTCTTCATGAAAAAAGGGCTTTTACATGTTCAATTATTATTTATTTATGTTCCATTTAAATGTCAATATCAATATTTATGTTTTTGGCTCAAATCACACTTGAATCTGAATTTTTTTAGTCTCAAGTGTCGACACTTGGGAAGCCAAGTATCGACACTTCAGCATTTGGCATGCAAAAAAATCCTTGGCATGCCAAGTATCGACACCTAGATTTCAATTATCGACACCTGCTTTTCAAGTGTCAACACTTAGGTTTCCAAGTATCGAGTCAAGGCCTGAGATTTTTGAAAATCCAGAACTTTGCCATTTGAGGATTTTTGTGCAAGTGTCGACACCTGTGCATCAAGTGTCGACACTTGAAAGTTCAAGTATCGACACCTAGAAATCAAGTGTCGATACCTGACAGCTAAGTGTCGACACCTGATGAGCCAAGTGTCGACACTTGAAGCCTGACAGCCCTAACAGATCTATTTTTCTGACTTGCATAACTTGCTTTTCAAGCTCCAAATGGCTAGATTCGAGACTCCAACGGTTACAAACCATTTTTTGGAAGTTTCTTGTTGTATTTAACCTTCACGAACTTCATTCTAAAGGCATTGAAGTGTATTGAAGTCCATTCAAAGCCAAAAAGCCAATATTCTCTCAAGAACCTCACATCAAAAGCTTTTTATAGTTTGATTCCCTGAAAAAGCCTTCAAATTCATCCTAGCATCATTCCAAAAGTGGTGTTTTGAAGAATATTCCAATGAAGAGACAAGACAAAGCATCAACTTGAGCTTCAAAGCTTCCATCCTACTCTTGAAGAGAGTTTGTCTTAGTTTTAAAAGTTGTATATCTGTTTTTATCTTGTGATTTGACTTTGCTTTCAAGGTTGTCTTGAAAGAAGGTTGTTGTGGTTTGTTGGTGAGCCAAAGGGATAAAACCAACTAGGGTTAACTTGTGAGCCCGAAGTCAAAACAAGTATAAAAGGTTGTTGGTGAGCCTAGGTGACAAAACCAATATAGGTTTTGACTTGTGAGCCTTTTGAAAAACAAGTCAGCTGTAATCTTGATTGGATTATAGTGGAATTCCCAAGGGTGGCTTAGGGAGTGGATGTAGGTGCTAGGTTTGCACCGAACCACTATAAATATTGTGTTTGTGTGTGATTTCTTTCTTTCCCTCTTGCTCCCTGCTTATTACATTTGATTTACTGCTTTCAGCTGCATTGAATCTTGAGCATTGAATTTATTACTCACAAACACCATTAGACCTTCACATTACTATTTTAAATTTTAAAAGACCCAATTCACCTCCCCTTTTGGGCTCCATTTCTGGGCAACAATCCCCTTGTGGCCTTTGAGATCCATCCTAGCACCTCCAAGTATCGATGAGGGTGTAATGCCTTCGAGGTAAGAGGTCTCTTTATTAGGGTGAGTCCCGAAGTCCACGAGATCCAGATCCCTATCTTGCATCCCATTATTCCTTCGCCATCAAATTAGAAAATAAAAAAAAAATAGGATACCCTAATCTAGGTGACTTCTAGGCTCACCAATGATCCTAGCTCCTAGCCCCCATTATCCCGCATCAGGAAGTTTGTACCAGTCAGAGATTGAAGAACTAGCCATTGAAGAGATCACTCAACACTCAGATTGGAGCCTAGATGATGAAGCTTTAGTTTCCTTGAAATAGAAGGCTGATCTAGGTGGTCTTGAAGGCAAAGAAAGCCTCCTCTGGGGAGGCAAAATACCTCGAGGATCCTGCACGTGTCAGAGGTTAATCAAAATAATAAATAAACAAAGAAAAGAAACTAGGGTTTTAAGAGAATCAGGATTAGGGTTAGAAGAGTTGGCGGCCTGGAGAAGGAGATGATCCTTGTCTTGTTGGGTGGCTAAGGCTTCTTCTCCTTGGGTGTGGCTGAAGAGGACTTGGGTTTGGCAGCAAGGGTCGGCTAGGGCACACAAGAGCAACCATAAAACACAAGAACACCAACACAAGAATACAAAACAAACTCGCAAGCTCAAAATTTCAGCAGGGTTTTATTTCATAAGATTGAAGTAGTGACAAGAGAAAGAAGGGTGGGGTATTTATAGAGTTCCCATGCCCTATCTTGGTTAAGATTTTAGTCCTCTTCTAATTAGGATAGGTTTGCACACTTTGAATAGAAGAAAAACTACACAAGTAATCTAAAACTAGGAGTATACAACTCCGGCCAGAGATTTGTTCCCATGCCCTCTCCCGGGCTTGGGATTTCAAGGCCTGGGGTGTTGAAATATCTTGGGAATCATGAAGTAACTGGCATCTGGCATATTCTGGAGCATCTAGAGGAAATCTGGCATCTAGAATGGCATCAGGGTATCTGGAGAGTATCTAGAGTGTATCTAGGGCTCCTGGGTGTCAAACAAAATCCTATAAGCTGATGTAAATGCTTCTGGCTCTTGAGTGAGGCTTGGTGGAACTTCAAAATAGGGTAACCTCCTTTCTTGTACAAAAACTGGACTGATACAGGACTCAGCCAAAAGTATAGGACTCAATGACTGACTAGGGTTGAGACAAATTAACTAGTCTCAACTTATTACAGGACTCAATCTTACTTGCTTACAAAATTGTGACCATGACTAAGGTTTTAAAAACCCTAATCAGTAAACCATATGGGATCCAGTGATCTGTGTCTGATTCTGGTGTCCCCACCAATTCTCCCGGGGTGGGAGGAACTCGACCCCATAGAGTAAGGGTTAATTTTGCTCTCATACAGCTCAAAGAGGATCTGGGTTGAGGCACTGCAGATCCTCACTAGTGCTCCACAAGTCCTCAAGTTTAGGCCGACCTTGCCAACAGACCAAATACCTCTTGTTGGGATATGTCAGTTCAAGCATAAAACAGCCACCGGTTCGACTGGCCGAAGACATTTTGAAAGGGTTCCAGTGCACCACAGTGAAAAGATAATTTCAAAATGATGAAATTTACACCAAAATTCTTAGCCAGGATCTCCTTATTCAGGATTAAAACATATGAGAAACATGCAAACCTACACTATTAGAATTAGGGCACCAACCTGCTATCGCTAAATCCAATTTTGATGTAGAATCAAAACTTGATGTTGAATGACCCTTTTGAATTCACCAGGCATCCAAATGTCCACCCTCCAATGGTGATCCACAAGAAAATTGATCAAGATGCTTGCTTCTTCAAAAGTTCCTTCACTTGAATTCTTCTCCTAGAACTCAAGAGGACTATGGCTGAAAAACTCCACGGTAGGGACTTCTTACTTCCTTTCTTTCTTTTTCCTCTCCCTTTCTTAAGACCTTGTCCTAAGAATACACTCTTGTCTTGAAGGAGGAGTAGGATTTAAGACACTAATGTCTTAATGTAAAAGGAAATTAAAATAGAGTATATCTTCTTTTCTTTTACCGTTCGAGAGATTCTTCCTATCTCTTGTTTTAGACTTGAGTTTCAACAGAGAAGAGAACTTTGTAAAAGGGAAACTCTTGTGTCCTAAACAAGCTAAGGAGGAATCAGTCTCCTGGAAAGGAAAGGAAAAAAAAAAAAAAAAACTTCTGTCGTACATCAGAAAAACACCCGAAGCCTCTGTTCCTTAAATAGACTACAAAAAGATGTCTTTTCAAAAGAACACAACTCTCCGTAAACTATTTCTCATGGCTTTCCACATTTCTCACGCCCTCTCCTTCCTTCTCATGGCCCTTTAGATTCAAACTCATGGCTCTTCCTAAAAGAAAAGTCATAAAGTTTTAAGAAGAAGGAAGTCATGGTGTTTCGGTCTTTGAAGAGACGTTATATCGCGCAACCGGGAAGAGTTAGCGCCTTTTATCTTTCTCAAAATCCCCAAACCATTAGATGACCATCTAATGGTCATTAGGAGATGAGCTAATAGAGAATAACCGGCCAAAATGCAAAAATTGCGGTGAAATAAGAAGACTTCACGCACGCATGAAGAGTCCATGCACGTGTGGAGTCTTTCCTCTTATCCACGTGCACAAATAATTTGGGCAGCCTAAATGGATGGGTTTGGGTGTTAATTAAGATGTTGTCTTAGCCATGGGTTAGCCCAAAGTCCTATATATTTAATTAGGGTCTAATTAGGTCCAATTAGAACACAAATTGATCCAATTCGGAACCCTAATTCAAATCCAATTCGAATAGAAGCTAGGGTTTGCAACACCTGCTAGAGTGTTATCCTGCAAAGATGATTTAATTACAAATTAAACTCTTGATCAATCCTCTTAAGTGTGTGACCCATTGGTTTCCATATCTAGCCGGTAGTAGGTTTGAGTACAAGTTGACCTAACTTGATTAGAACTCTTTCTAATCGATTTAGGTCAAAACGAGCTTACCCGACTTAATCCATTAGGACTCTTCATAATAAGTGATCTTTAAATTTGATCAACCCACAAGGCAAGATTGACGTCCATCAACATGTCATGTCTACCCGGAAGATATAAAAATTCTAGTGAAATACCAAAACTACCCTTCAGTAGAAAGTTACCGTATAATTAAATCTTTTGATCAGCCTGCACCCAAAATATAATTATGGATATGGATATATGTCAAATCCAATATTATATTTATTTCTAGATCAATCTTATATTGATGATTCAATTATCTTGAAATTAGAAACCATCTCTAATATCTTTACTTTGATCAAAGATTTCCTGAATCATCATCCGATTGATAACTAGCTGGATGCAATCTCCTCTTACTAAGAGTGATCGATTCCTTGTTGACCTACTCATTACCTTCATATACAATTCACCATTCCCAGTATCAATCCTGTGCATGACTCAATGTCATGATTAGGATTGAACCAAAGGATGGGTTCATGTACATAAGGTACTTATGGCAGTCTCAGGTCAAAGGATTTCTTGTACCACTCCCACTATGAGAACCTTCTATTGACATGTAGCTAAGACTCCATTAGATGTTCTCAAGTTGAATCATATCAGTGAACTCATTCACTAATGAGCACCCACATCCTAGTATTAGTGTCATACACAAGTGATTGTGAGAGCAGTCACCCTTTCCAGTATACATGGGATGTGCTAGTCTTACCGAAAAAATCCTGATCCCCTACTCAGGGTTCCTTTGACTAGGAATATTTTAGATTAAGGTTTTAAGACTTTAGGACTCACTGGTATGATCTCATCATAACCCTAAAATCATAGCCCTAATCTATGGGGTTCATCATAATAAAACACAGCGTATGACGAAAAAATAATGCCTTTATTAGAATATTGTCAATTACATTGATTTGGGAGATACAATATTGATTGGCTTGTAGGGCATATCCCTTTCAATCTCCCACTTGCACTAAAGCCAATCGCCTTTAAATCTTAACCCCATACCCTCGAGGTGGCGATCAAAATCTCACTGTGGTAGAGCCTTAGTGAACGGGTCTGCTACGTTGTTCTTTGTATCAACTCTATTTATGTAGACATCTTGTCTTTCGACAATTTCTCGGATGAGATGGAAGCGTCTCAGAATGTGCTTGGACTTATGATGAGGTCTTGGTTCCTTAGCTTGAGCAACAGCTCCAATGTTATCACAGTAAAGTGGCACTGGGTTTTCAATCTCAGGAACAACACCCAACTCTGTGATGAACTTCTTCATCCAGACTGCTTCCTTGGCGGCTTCACTGACAGCTATGTATTCTGCCTCTGTGGTTAAGTCAGCTACAATCTGCTGCTTAGTACTCTTCCAACTCACTGCTCCACCATTTATGGTACAAACATATCCCGAAATGGATTTGCTATCATCAATGTCTGATTGAAAACTAGAATCAGAATATGCTTCTAGTTTATGATCAGAACCACCATAAACCAGAAAAATATCCTTAGTCCTTCTCAGGTACTTAAGAATATTTTTAACTGCTTTCCAATGATCATCTCCTGGATCAGCCTGAAACCTATTGAAAATGCCTAAAGCATATGCCACATCAGTCCTGGTACATAACATGGCATACATTATAGACCCTATTGCCGAAGCATATGGTATAGAATTCATTCTATTTCTTTCTCAGGTGTCTTAGGAGACATTCTTTTGGAAAGATGTATGCCTTGACTCATAGGAAGATAACCTCTTTTATTTCCATCCATGCTGAATCTTTTCAGCACTAAGTCAATGTACCTTGACTGGGATAAACCTAGCATCCTCTTAGACCTATCTCTATAGATCTTAATACCTAGTATATAGGATGCTTCTCCAAAATCTTTCATGGAAAACTGGTTTGATAGCCAAACCTTGACTGATTGTAACATTGGGATATCATTCCTAATGAGGAGTATGTCATCTACATACAGAACCAAGAAGACTATGGTACTCCCACTAGTCTTCTTATAAACACAGGGTTCATCCACATTTTTGATAAAACCAAACCTTTTAATAGTTTCATCAAAACGGATGTTCCAACTCCTTGAAACTTGTTTCAATCCATAAATGGATTTCTTTAGCTTGCATACTTGATTAGGTTTATTGTTTGAAATAAAACCTTCTGGTTGTGACATGTAGACTTCTTCCTCAAGAAAACCATTGAGGAAAGCAGTCTTCACATCCATTTGCCAGATCTCATAATAGTGGTATGCTGCTATAGCAAGTAAAATCCGAATTGATTTGAGCATGGCTACAGGTGAGAATGTTTCATCATAATCAATTCCCTGTTTTTGTCTAAAACCTTTTGCCACTAATCTGGCTTTATAGGTTTCAACTTGGCCATCAGCCCCAATCTTTTTCTTATAGACCCATTTGCACCCAATAGGATTAACACCCTCTAGTGCATCGACCAAAGACCATACTTGGTTGACATACACATAGAGTCTATCTCGGATTCCATGGCTTTTTGCCATCTATCTGAGTCACTACTCAAGATAGCTTCCGTATAGGTCAGAGGTTCATCATTTTGAATGACTTGGGCTTCATTATTTTCAATAATAAGCCCATACCTCTCAGGTGCCCATGGCACTCTATCAGACCAACGGGGAGGAGTTTTGTGTTCTGGTTCTGACCTAGCTATATATTCTAATGGTTGAGAATTGTCTATCTGTGTTTCTTGAACTTCTCCAAGTTCAACAGTTCTACCATTGCCTTTTTGTAAAATGAACTCTTTTTCTAGAAAAATGGCATGCCTGCTGACAAAAATCTTTTGTTCAGTAGGATGGTAAAACAGATATCCTCTACCCTCTCTAGGATATCCTACAAATAGACATTTATCCGCTCTAGCTTCCAACTTATGTCCAAAATTTCTTTTAACATAAGCTGGACATCCCCATATCTTAAAATATTTAAGATATGGTTTCTTTCCACTCCAAATCTCATATAGAGTAATAAAAATGGATTTAGAAGGTACTTTGTTCAGAATGTAAACAGCAGTTTCTAGGGCATGACCCAAGAAGGAAATGGGTAATTTTATGAAGCACATCATGGATCGTACCATATCTAATAAGGTACGATTCCTCCTTTCAGGTACACCATTTAGCTGTGGTGTATAAGGAGGGGTCCATATCTAATAAGGTTTGTAGGATGTTAGTCCTATGCCAATCATCCTGCTCCTTAGTTTGGGTTTGGGTCAAGATGCACCAAACCACTCCTAGTAGGACTTCAGACTCAAGAACATCCTCCTCTCCATCATACTCATCTAGCAATTGGGTCTCAGCTTCATAGACCTCTCCCTCAGGCTCAACTATGGGTTAAACTTATCCTCGTCTAGCTCACCTATATATAGGGCTTTGACAGGGCACTGGCTAGTGTAATGTCCCAGTTTAAGACATCTAAAACAAACATCCTGGGGATTGGAACTCCTCTGAACCTCTACAGACTTACCTCTATCCTCTTTGCAGGCCATAGGTGTACTAGGCTGGGGTCAACTTGGGTCGGGATGGCTCGGACTGGGTCAGCTCGTGTTGGGTCGACTTGGGTAGGCCTAGCTAAATCCTGGGTACTGACTATAGCTTCTAGAGTGCTCAGGTTTTTGAAAGATGGGCCCTCTCTAGAAATGCTTATAATCCTTAGCAATTTGGTATACTTGCTCTAAGTCACTAACCTCTCTCAAGAAAAGCTCCCTTCGTATGTCATCCCTAAGGCTAGCTCTAAATCTAGACAGGGTGACTGACTCAGATTCGTCTGTGTCACATCGCATGGCATACTCATCAAATTTTGTGATGTACTCAGCCACACTCTTGCTACCCTAACTTAATCTTTGCCACTAGTCCAATAACCCCTGGTGGTATGATGCTAGGAGGTACTTCATTCTAAGCCTAGCTTTCATTACCTTCTAGGTGACTATGGGTTCATGACGTCCTTGTCTAAGTACTCTCTCAATATTAGCCCAATATAACCTGGCCTGGCGGACTAACTTAAGCTTGGCAAACTTAAACTTGCGCTTCTTAGACATATCGTACCACTCGAAATATTGGTCGACATCTCCCTCCCAATTTACATAAACCTTTGGGTCAAGACAACCATCGAAAGTGGGTGCTTCAAGTCTAATATTCCTGAAGGCTCTCTCTTCCTGGTCCATGAAATCCTGATTGGGTCTCCTTGGGTGAACCTCTAGGACTAGATCACGACATGGGGTTCTCCTAGGTTCAGCCTCGATGTAAGGATCATGGCATGGGGCTCTCCTAGGATGGGGAGGTGACTTAAGGTCAAGCTCAGTGTGAGGCTCGTGTGCCTCCTCTAAGGCTCCTAGCCTAGTCTTCACCTAATTGAATCTCTGGTTCATCTGGGTAAAAGATTGGGCCATCTAATCAGTGAGGGATATAATTTGGGCTTCAAGATTTGGATTTTCCATGGGTTTAGCCAATGGTGGGAGTGGTGGATGATATGTAACTCTTGACCTAGTGCACATGCAAGACTCAAGGACAATTGACTATGGTTTTCTAGACCTAGAGCCCAAACAGAATGGGTCAACTCAACTTACACACAACACAACCCCTAGTCCTTCCACTAGCCAAGTAAGAGATGGGACGGTGGGAGGCCCCCCAGCTTTTGTAGGAACCTAATTAAGGAACTACCAATCCACTTAGGACGTTTGGATCTAGACCCCAGCCTAGACACCAGCTTCCAGTAATAAGAGAGGTATTGGGTGCACTAGTCTTCCCACAAAGGTTGGACCGGACTTGTTGGTGTCCCTAGCTCACTAGAGCAAAGCAAATTAGGTCTAATTGATTTTAAATTAGGTTTGAGTTTGAATGCTAGGATTGTTGTTTTGAGCTAAGGAGAGGTAATCAACTCCCCCCATTTGATATATTGAGAGTGCCCTTAGAGTGATTTATGCAAATGATGGCAAGCAAATGAAACCTTAATGATGCAATGTCTCTAAAGTTTCTCTTTTTGTTTGGTTTTTTCTTTTTTGTAGAAATATAATATGCAGGAAATATGTAGAAAAATTAACTATATAGAGATTATTTAAAAAGAACCCCAAACATTCTGAAATTAGACTTGCTGAAATTTTAGGGCAGAACTATTCTTAGGCAGTAATCAGGCATGCAAAAATTCTATAGACAGAGATAAATCATAAAAAAATTCTAATAAATAGCATCTAATATGAAGAATCTAGAAAAATAAGATTTAAAATTTTCTAATCTACACAGATGTAGAAATAATTAAATAAACAGACCATATACTAGGATAGACGTAATGCAGAAAAAATACCTATCTCTTTAATTTCTTCTTCAAGGGTCAATCACAGCGGCACCCCTACATGCCATAGGAGATCCCGTCGAATGGAACAAGAGGGTCTTACAGCCCTACTTCTCTCCTATGACCAGACGACCATGGTGAAGTACCCAATCCATGTATTTAAAGAGAAACTAAGCCCTAAAAGATGCTCTAATACAAAATGATGCAAGACTACTTATGCATGCAAACTATTTTTTTGTTATTTAGGAGCGAGTTGAGATTATTTATCTCAAAGTTAGAGTCAAAGTTGTATGTAGAGGATCCTATAGAAAATCTAGAAGATCATGCATGCATAAATAGATCCTAAAGTGAAAGAAATAGGACCACCGAGGCTAAGAAGCCTCGGTAGGGCTAGCTCTCCTACAATACCACAACGTGTGAGTCAAGGAGGTGTACCTCGCAGTGATTTGAACATGAATCCATGAAGGGGTCACTCTATACTCCTATATGCGCCTTGGAAGATCAAGCCAAAGACCTCACGGATCCATGGCTTTCTATCCACTGAACCGAAAGCTGGCTGGTTGGAATACTAAATTTGTGAACCTTGAGGGACCTACAAAATACCAAGGGAAGGTTAGAAAACAATAGAGAAGTGGGTTAGATAGCTGAAAGAAGAAGGGGAAGAGGGGTTGTAAGAGGGGCGGCCAAGGGGTGGAGCATCTAAGGATGATGAGGTTGCAAGGCTGTTAGGGTTTTGTTGGGGCTTGTAGGCTTGGCAAAGGATGCTGGTTGGGTATCTCGGGTCTTTCACCCACTCCTTTAGGAGGACAAAGCACAAAGCAATTCTGAAGAAAACTCTTTTTTTTCATTAATAAGATGATCCTAATTGCATACAAAGGGATCCCTAATATAGTCATGAGACTTAGGGTCTAAGCAAATGAAAATAAAAAAAATATGGGGCACCCACTTTCTTCCTAAAGTGTGGGGCTGAATACAAGGAAGAAAATTCTTTCATGCCATACAAAATTCCCCAAAATAAGCATATAGTGGGTGGCCAAGAGGGGACCATGAGGGGTGCCAAAAAGCTTCCATCTGGGACTGGGTGTGGTCCACAACTTCCCTAAGTAGGCGTTCAAGAATCTGGGGATTGAAGCATATACATTGGCATGTAGACATGGTGTGCTTGGGGTGTGGAAGGGGTATGCTGGCATGTGGACATCAACTCCTCATGCATGGGTCGACCTCATGATCTTCCAAGTAGTTCTATGGTGTCGCATTCCAGGGTGTGGTTGGGATGCCACGTGACTGCTGAGGCGGCACACTGGGTGTGGTCCTTCACATGCTTGGGTCTTCACAAACTAGACTTAACCTCATAAGCTGAACATGACTACAACATTTAAAAGAAAAGGCTCAACATGAGCTAACTCAACCAACTTAACTCAAGACTCAACTGAACTTGACTCAACTGAACTAACCATATCCCAAGACTGATCCAAAGCCCTAATGGTATAGATCGAATTCTAAATACAATACTCAAAATAAATAAAACCCTAATGAATCTAGTCAAATAAACATAGAGGGTTTAAAAGCCTCTGTCTGATCATGATGCCCGCACCACCCTAGGCTTTGGCACCCCAAGCCTTGGCGCCTCTAGTCCTGGCCCATCTGGAATTGGTGCCCTCCCAAACCCTTCATGCCCTGGTGCCCTAGCTCAAGTTCCACCCAGAGTTGGCGCCACATCTAGCCTAAGCCCAAGAAGAGCCATACAGTCCAAGGAGGAGTCTGCTTACCCTTCATGCCCTGGTGCCCTAGCTCGTATGATTGTAGAAGGTTGCTTGATTCTTGGAGAACTTGGTGGTCGCCCCATCTTGAACTTGACCTTTGCTTTATTCATGGAGAAAAAGGTGGTCACCCCATTTGAATTTGAAGTGCTTTTCCCTCCCAAGCTTAGGTGGCATGGAGGGTGATGTGGCGTTGACATGGCAATCCTAGTTGGTGAGGAGATGATATGGAAAATGGGACCCAACTTCTTGGATAAGGTGCCTTGGTGAGGTGGCTTCAATCAAAGCTTCATTCCATCCAATGGCTTATATTCCATGCACTCTTGACTTGATGATTTACTTGATGTGGCTTTGGTTCATTTCTTGGTCCAATTGTATGCTCCCTTGGTTGGACTTGACTCAAGCTCAAAAGAAAATTACAACTCAATTTGGACTTAAGTACATTTGACTCTTACAACTAAATTTGACCTAAGACTTAACAAGACTAAAAACATAAAATTCATGACTCAAGAAGACTTAAGACTTAGATTAGGAACAAGGCTAGACTCAAGACTCAGACTAGGAGCAAGTTAACAAGGTTGGAACTTAATTTGAAATCCATAAGGAATTGGTGTTGACTTGGTTTGATTGAAGTCTTCTTTTAACCTTGGTGCCAGCACCAATTCTCCCAAGATGGGAAGAACTCGACCCTATCGAGTAGGGATCTGTTTGACTCTGGTAGTACTTTAATAAGTCAGGGTTGATTCTTTGTAGATCCTCTCGAGTGATCCACGAATTCTCAAATTCCGGTCGACCTTGCCAACGTACTAAATAGTGTTGGTAACCTTTATTCCGGGTGGTGATAGCTTGGTCATCCAGAATATACTCAATCTTATCTTGCTGTTCTTGAAGAATTGTTGGTGGACACTCAGGGATAGATTCACTCTCAATAATTAGCTCAAGCTCAAATGGCTTGCTAGGTATCATTATTGGTTCCGTATACTCTACTAGGTCTGAAACATTGAAAGTCGAGCTAATAACTAAATCAAATGGTAAGTCCAACACATATGCGTTAGATCCTATTTTCTTTATAACATTAAATGGACCTGCACTGCGAGCATGCAACTTTTTCATGTTTCCTGGTGGGAACCATTCTGGTCTATGCCTTATCATAACATAATCTCCTTCAGTGAATTCTTTGGCGACAGGGGGTAGCATCGCTGGCGAGCCTAGAAGTCACCAAAATTAGGGTATCATATTTTTTTGAACTTTTTTTCTAGAGGCGGTGAAAGAAATAATGGGGATAAAAGATAGGGATCTGGATCTCATGGACTTTAGGACTCACACTATTAAAGAGACCTCTCACCTCTAGGGCATCCCACTCATCTCGATACTTGGAGGTGTTAGGGTGAATCTCAAAGGACATGAGGGGATAAAGAAAATGGAATCAAAGGGAAGGCAGATAACTAGGGCCTTACACCCCTCGATGCCCGAAGGCGAAGGCAAGACGAAGAATCACTCTTCTAAAAACTCATATTTATTCTCTAAACTATTTTTTTACAAAGGACTGAGGGTGGTATTTATAGACCTTTCCAACCCTCATTTGAATTTGAATACAATATAAAAAGATAGGGATGAATCAAATTCAAATACAAGATAGGATAAGATAAGCCTATCCATATCTCAGTCCTAACCAACCAAATCCTAATTCAAATTTCAAACAAAAGATAAATCCCAAACTAATTTATTTTGGATATGTTCTGAGATTCATGCAACTTCAGGATTCGTGCTTGCTCCGGGATCTATACTGGCGATGTCCCCATAAATTCCCTGAGATGGGGAGAACTCGACTCCATCGAGTTTGGATCAGCAGGGACTCTAGTGAACTGCATCCAATCAAAAGAGGCTCCGTTCTAAAAATGGTACTGCTTTGAGATTGGTGTGGCTTTGAGGAGCGTGCAGGATTTTGAAATTGGCAAACTGAATGGGAGTTGCTTTCACATTCGTGCAATAGCTTCTCCTTCTCCTTGTCAGGGATGGCATGGGCCACAGCCTGGGGGAGGCTGACGGAGACTTCAAGGCTGTAGTCATCGGTGACCTGCTGCATGAGGCTGTTGACCTCGCCCTCGAGGGTGGAGAGGGAGGTGGATCCAGGCATGGAGCCCTCCATAAACTCAGCATGGACCTCCATGTTGATGAATTGGCACTCAAACTGGTCCATGGTCTAAGACATCTTTTGGAGGTTTTCGGTGGAGAGTGAGGCATCGAGAGCATTGACAATGGAGGCCATGGACTTGCCAATGGTTTGCATATTGGCTTGCATATCGAGGCAGGTGACGACGGTGCCGAGGCGGGAGGTGAGGCGATTCTAGTAAGAAGGAGCAGGGAGGAAGATGGCAGCACGGGGCGGAGATGGCATCACTCGGCCTCGGGTGGTGCGATGGTGAAGATGATGGTGGCTCGATGAGAGGGAGGTGCGACCGTGAAAGGGGATAGCATTCGACGGTGGAGGTGAGGAATCGGGCAGATATGTGAGGTGGGCTTCACAGAGGTGAATCATCCGATGGGATTGTTGGCCGGGAAGATTGACTGGGTGATGGGTTTCTCTGGTCGGAAGGGTGACGGCGGACTCAGCGGACTCGGCGCGGTGTTGAGGAATGGCAGTGATGATGGGCGGCGGGGCGATTGGCTCAATCGGGCAGATCCGGGGAGAAGGCTCAGTGGTTGCAGGCATCGCTGAAGCAGAGGTCGATTGTGGATTTTCGCGAGGTTGGAGGTGGTGGTGCATTCGATCTTGGAAGAAGATGGCACTTGTTGGGGTGATCCCGGTCGGATCGTTTCACCGATGATGGTGGATGGTCTCGATGGCGATCTTCCAGATGGGAGGCGTCGCATGGAGATCTATGCATGGGGAGTTTTGATCGGTGTCGGTGGTGCAAGGTGAGGCAATAAAGAGGAGTCTGGTGGAGTTTTGGGAGGAGTCACAGTAGGGAAGGCGGGGTGCCAGCAAATGCTCAATGATGGGATCGGAAGAGGGAAGAAGAAAATTGATGGTGACTTAATGAACTGGGAGATCTGATTTTTTTTTTTTTTTGAATCTGGGAAGTGGAGGGATAGCTGGTAGGAGGGAATCTGGGGTGATATGAAGGTACCCTAATTTTTTAGCTCTGATACAAAAATTTGATGTGGGACAGGGTGTAGGATTGTTGGCGAGCCTAGAAGTCACCAAAAATTAGGGTACCATATTTTTTTTGGATTTTTTTTCTAGGGATGGTGAAAGAAAAAATGGGGATGAAAGACAAGGATCTAGATCTCATGGACTTTGGGACTCGCACTAACGAAGAGACCTCTCACCACTAGGGCATCCCACCCACCTTGATACTTGGAGGCGTTAGGGTGAACTCAAAGGACATGAGGGGATAAAGAAAATGGAATCAAAGGGAAGGGGGATAACTAGGGCCTCACGTCCCTCGATGCTCGAAGGCGAAGGCAAGACAAAGAATCACTATTCTAAAAACTCATATTTATTTTCTAAACTATTTTTTTACAAAGGACTGAGAGTGGTATTTATAGAACTTTTCAACCCTAATTTGAATTTGAATACAAGATAAAAAGATAGAGATGATTCAAATTCAAATACAAGATAGGATAAGATAAGCCTATCTATATCTCAATCCTAACCAACCAAATCTTAATTCAAATTTCAAACAAAAGATAAATCCCAAACTAATTTATTCTGGATATGCTCCGAGATTAATGTAACTTCAGGATTCGTGCTTGCTCCGGGATCTGTGCTGGCGATGTCCCCATCAAATACAACTTGAAGTTATTCTGTCAAATTATTTCCTCTAGATTGGAGTGGGTGTGAGACCCGTGTGCCCTATTCCTAAGTGCAAACCCTAGCCACCCAACCTTCCTTCCCTCTTCTCCAAACCCTAGCCATCATTCAGGCCCAGCTGAAGCCCAAGGATGCTCACCTTCTTCCAAGCCAAGCATCCCTTACTTCAATTGGCCGTAAGCCACCCCGAAGCTTCCTTCCACCCCTCCACTCTTCTTTCTTCCAGTTGATTATTTTTCTCTTCATCTGTGACCCTAACCCCTGACATGTGCAGGATCCATCTGGTGAACACCTCTAAGGAAGAGGCCTCTGGGACTGACTAAAGAAAAGCCGGCTGATCCGCAGGACAGAAGGCTGATCATCCAGGCACCAATCAGGAGCATTGAGTGACCCCATCTATGGAATGGTGTGGACGCCAAACCTCTGATTAGGGTTTCAGTTTTTGGGTCTTATAATAAGGCTTCAAGCCTAAGCATTATAATTTTTTTAGCCATGAATTGAATCTCAAGTGTTTGTGTTTAGTCCTTTACTTTGACCAATTTTGTCAAGTTGTGTCTTGTATTGAGTCCAATCCTGTATTGAGTCCAGTCCGTGTCTGGGTCCAAGCCGGAGTGGCCTTTGAGTCCAGCTGAACTACATTGGGCCAAGCCTTGAAGGTCAACATGCCAACCCTAGAGCACCACTTCACCATCCCATGTAGCGCAACTTCACCACCCCATGTGGTGCCACCTCATCTTGCTAAGTGGGCGGCATAAGTAGGAGTTTCTTGGGCGCAAAATGGTGACACATCAAATATCCTTTCCTCCTTTCCCTCCTTCCATCAAGCCACTTACCAAAGAAGGGAGGGCAACCAAGGAAAGGTTGAAGACAAAGGGCTTGCTCCAAGCCTCATTTCAAGCTTCTCTCCAAAGAAGGGAGAGCAACCAAGGAATGGTTGAAGACAAAAGCCTTGCTCCAAGCCTCATTTCAAGCTTCTCTCCATATAAGGGTGAGTAACCAAGGAAAGAACACAAGCCATGAATCTTGCTTTCTTCCCAAATTGAAGGTCAACTTTCCAAGTCCAAGGGAGCCAAATTCCTTCTTCCAAGCCCAATATCTTGCCACGCCCAAATCAAATTCAAGCCTTGGTCGGCCAAGGAGGAGGATTTCAGATTTTTTTTGAATTTCAGAATTTATTTTTGGCGCTGCATCAAGAGAAGGAATGTATTTTTTCATTCAAATTTTGAAAGGGTCTTAAGGTGCCTATGTAAAGGACCTTACCCCCTCCTTTGTAATGTAAATGATGATGAATGAAAAGAAAATATTTGAGAGCCATTATCTTTATTAGTTGCCTTCATTCCTTAAGAATGTCAATCTTCGTGAGGGAGCGCCTTTGCCTTCAGGCTTCGAGAGGTGTGAGGCCTCGAGTTACTTTCTCTTCCGTAAATCCATCTTCCATCTTCGAGTTCGGAGGCCACTGGGTGATCCATCTAGGTGCCCAGCAGAAGACCCCAATCAACATCATCTCCAACCTCTCTTCCCTTATTTCTTCCTGATACTTATTGATTCCTAATCCTTATATTGATTGTTCACAGGTCCTGTAGGTACCACGAATATGGAGTTGGTTTCCCATGCCTTTGAGACCTTGGACAAAAAGCTGACGCATCCATGGGGGTTGAAGGCTCGATCATCTAGGCCGCATCCGCGAGAGCAAGCGAACTCGTCATCGTGCACTTCAGATCTTTAAGGTTTACAACCCTAGACTCCTATGGGGTTATTGATTCGAGAGCTAAGTCCTATGGGGTTTCTCAATCCTGGGGTCCTCTTCCTATCCTATTTAGGGACTTACTTACTTGCTTGAATTTCTTTTTATTGTAGAACCCTAGATCTTCTTTTTTGTCTGTCTACGGGAATCCTAAATTCAAAAAAAAAAAAAAAACTAAAAAAATCACAAAGAACAAAAATCACCTACATCATTTCATCCTGACATCTAGTTAGTCCCGCATCTTGTTTGGTATCAGAGCATGGTACTTACTTGCTTGCTTGAATTTTACTTACTTGCTTGAATTTCTTTTCATTGTAGAACCCTAGATCTTATTTTTTGTCTGTCTTCGGAAATCCTAAATTCAAAAAAAGAAAAAAAAACTAAAAAAATCTCAAAGAACAAAAATCACCTATATCATTTCATCCTGGCATCTAGTTAGTCCCGCATCATGTTTGGTATCAGAGCATGATTAGGACTTAGCACTTCTTAAGTACTTGGATTAGGTGCTTCATTAGGCCGTCCGGTCTTAGGGAAAAAGTAGGGTTTCAAGACCCTCTCCTCCCATTCCACGGGGATCTCCTAAGGTGTGAAGGGGTGCCACTATGATAGACCTTTGAAGAGGAACACAAGAAAAAAAGTTTTAAAAAAAAAAAAAAAAAAAATTTTTGCATCATTAGATCTCATCTTCTTTTAATTTCTACATTTTTTTCCTTTCCATACATGGTCTGTTGTTTTAGGAGTTGTTATTTGTAGGAACCTCCAAACTCTCTGATTTTTATTTTGTTAGATCACAAATAATTGAAATTATTTTTGGTAATTTTCTTAGATTTTATTGCATCCTGTAAAATTTCTATAAGCTGGAATACTATCTAAGAGAAAAATATGTTCTGTGGTTTTTTAGCAATTGCATCCTTTCATGTTTTCATTTTCAAATAGTTTAATTTTGTATTTAGTGTCATCTCTTGTCATTTCCATCATTTTATTTCTGCTATCATACATCAAAATTCCAAAAACATAAATTAGATCCATCTCATTAGATTATTTGTATAACATCATTTTTCATAAATCATATTAAGGGCATCAATTTGATATAGGGTCAGAATTTCATTACCTGTCCCTAGCCCAAAAATCATCAACCTGCATAACGAACCCAACCCCTAAGTAAAATAGAGTAGACACTTAACTTGCTCTAGTGAGCTAGGGACACCCACGAAGTCGGGTCGAACCAAGTGTCAAGCCAATTTAGATAACTTGTTTGTGTGTACTTGAGTATCTGGTGTCTAGGCAAGTGGTTCAGGGACAAGAGACCGAAGGAAGGTGGGTTGGTTTGCTTACCTGGCCAATTTCAAATTGATGTCTAAGGCAAGCAAAGAGGAACCTCCACTAACCTTACACTTACCTGGCCAGGTGCCAAGTTACTACCACCAAGATTGTCTTCTTGACCTAACATTTGGTTTGATCTCCTAGGTCTAGCAAACCCATAACACCTTTCATAGTGTGTTGCATGTCGAATAGGTCAAGAGTCCCCTATCACCCCCATCATTCTCGAGCAAGTGAACCCATGAAGAACGATCGCGAGGATCAATTAAAGGTCATTATTGAATAGTTAGCTAGGATGAACAATAGGTTTGATAAGCTTGGTGAATTTGTAACAAGGCTAGAAACTCTGGGGAGGACCCGGGAGCCTCACACTAAACCAGAATTTGAATCACCTCCCAACCCTAGGAGATTCCCTTAACATGATCCCTCCTTAGAGGCTGAGTCTGGAAGAGTGCCATACCCTAACCCAGCCCGAGAGGTTCACCTTAGGAGATCCAATTAGGAGTTCATGGACCAGGTTAAAAGAGGATTTAGTAGCCTAAAGGAAAAGAAGCTAGAAGTCAACCTGATCAAGGCCAAAGAGTTAGAGAATGTGATGACTGAGAGAACCCTTGCCACAAAAGAGATTTATGAACCAACCCAGAGAGAAGAACCTTCTGAAGAGTTTCAGGAAGAAAAGATTGAGCCCACTAAGAATTTAAGTGAAGAAATCCTTGAGCCTATTGAGGAATCCCAAGAAGGAATCCATGAATCAAGTTTAGTGGAGAAGTGTGATGAAGATGGGCCCAAGGTTGAAATCATTACAGAATCAAAGGATAATGATCCTGAACCCACTATAGAATTTGAAGAAGAAATGACCAAGTCAGGATCAAACAAAGTAGATAAAAGTGAAGGTTCTCAAGTATTGCCCATAGAGAAGGTCCAAGAACAAGAAGTAGACATTAGTTTAGAGGACTTTCAAGATAAACTTTCCAAAGACCTTCATGATGACCTTCTACCTTCTAGGAGCACCTAGCCTACCATAGAACTTGCACCTATAGATCCTCCTAGTACTAATCATGAGGTTAGGACAAGCACACCCATAGACCAACATTCACACATTAAGGTCAGTCTCTTTAACTTTGAACCAGTCCCCGAGTCTCCTTCCTATTTCCTACCCTTCCTTGAGCCTTCTCACATTTCTAGAGCCATGGGGTTACTTTTTATTGAGATTACCAGAATGCATGACTCCTTAGAGCCCATCCCTTTTGCCATCTACTTTTGGTATACTTTATGGCATTTGTTAGGGATCCATGGTAATTTTTCTTGTGCATACCAGACTAGGGTCAAACCTAGTGAGTCAATAATCTATTAGTTTTAGGCCATAGAGAGTCCAATAAATTTTCACTCTATAGGAATGCAACGTTGAGTCTGCATTTTGCATCATGCATTAAGTATAAATTTTAAAATAATTTGGTTGATTCCTGAAAGAGAACTAAAGAGTTTGATCAAAGGGATTCTGTAATGATTAGGCTTAGGCTTGAACGATTTCCATCGAGAATCGTTAAGAAACTTTATGCTCGTGGAGCTGGCCCCTTTAGAGTGATAAGAAGAGTTGGCCCTAATGCCTATGTGCTTGAGCTACCCCCGAATTATAGCATTAGCTGGACTTTCAATATCCCAGACTTAGTCGAGTATAGGGAACCAGCAAACATACCCAGTGAGCCATTTGGGCCTAACCTTTCATTTGAGAGCAAACCCGACCCAGAGTGCCACCTCCAATTTTACCTGAGAAAGGAGAGTGGATCGAGCATGTCCTGCATGATCAAGCTATGACCACCCGGGGCAAAGGCTATCAACGTTACTTGGTTCGATTGCAAGGTCGACCGCAGTCCAATGATTCGTAGAATACCCGAGAGGACTTGCAGCACCTCGACCCCGACCTTCTGGAAAAATAGCAAAGCCAAATCAACCCTTACTCGATAGGGTCAAGTTCTTCCAATCCCGAAAGAATTGGTGTGGACACCAGACCTCTGATTAGGTTTTTCAATTTTTGGATCTTGTAATAAGGCTTAAAGCCTAAGCACTGTAATTTTTTTAACCATCAATAGAGTCTCAAGTGTTTATGTTTAGTCCTGTAATTTGACCAATTTGTTCAAGTTGTGTCCTGTATTGAGTCCAATCTGAGTTTGGGTCCAAGCCGGAGTGGTCTTTGAGTCCAGCTCAACTACTATTAGGCCAACCCTTGAAGGTCAACATGTCAACCCTAGGGCGCCACTTCACCACCCCATGTGGTGCCACTTCACCATCCCATGTGGCGCCACCTCATCTTGCCCAGTGGGCAGCACAAGTAGGAGTTTCTTGGGTGCCAAATGGAGACACATCAAATATCCTTTCCTCCTTTCCCTCCCTCCATCAAGCCACTTACCAAAGAAGGGAGGGCAACCAAGAAAAGGTTGAAGACAAAGGCCTTGCTCCAAGCCTCATTTCAAGCTTCTCTCCAAAGAAGGGAGAGCAACCAAGGAAAGGTTGAAGACAAAAGCCTTGCTCCAAGCCTCATTTCAAGCTTCTCTCCAAAGAAGGGTGAGTAACCAAGGAAAGAACACAAGCCATGAATCTTGCCTTCTTCCCAAATTGAAGGTCAACTTTCCAAGTCCAAGGAAGCCAAATTCCTTCTTCCAAGCCCAATATCTTGCCACGCCCAAATCAAATTCAAGCCTTGGTCAGCCAAGGAGGAGGATTTCAGATTTTTTTTGAATTTCAGAATTTTTTTTTGGCACCGCTTCGAGAGAAGGAATGTATTTTTTCATTCAAATTTTGAAAGGGTCTTAAGGTGCCTATGTAAAGGACCTTACCCCCTCCTTTGTAATGTAAATGATGATGAATGAAAAGAAAATATTTGAGAGCCATTATCTTTATTAGTTGCCATCATTCCTTAAGAATGTCAATCTTCGTGAGGGAGCGCCTTCGCCATCAGGCTTCGAGAGGTGTGAGGCCTCGAGTTACTTTCTCTTCCATAAATCCATCTTCCATCTTCGAGTTCGGAGGCCACTGGGTGATCCATCTAGGTGCCCAGCAAGAAGACCCCAATCAACATCATCTCCAACCTCTCTTCCCTTATTTCTTCCTGATACTTATTGATTCCTAATCCTTCAATTGATTGTTCGCAAGTCCCCCAGGTACCACAAATACGGAGTCGGTTTCCCTTGCCTTTGGGACCTTGGACAGAAAGCCAGCGCATCCACGGGGGTTGAAGGCTTGATCATCCAGGCCACATCCGCGAGAGCGAGCGAACTCGGTATTGGGTGCTTCAGATCTTTAAGGTTTGCAACCCTAGACTCCTAAGGGGTTATTGATTTGAGAGCTTAGTCCTGCAGGGTTTCTCAATCCCGAGGTCCTCTTCCTATCCTGTTTAGGGACTTACTTGCTTGAGTTTCTTTTCATTGTAGAACCCTAGATCTTCTTTTTTGTCTATCTTCGGGAATCCTAAATTCAAAAATAATAATAATAATAATAAAATTACAAAGAACAAAAATCACCTGCATCATTTCATCCTGGCATCTAGTTAGTCCCGCATCATGGCAAGATCAATCATCGTTGCCAGGTAAACCAACCCTCTCCTATGTTCTAATTTTTTTGAAGTTACGCTGTCCTAACCAAGGGTTTCTCAACCTACGAGGTCCTATCTTTTATTACTCTGCATGGTTCTAACTACGGGTACAATAGACTTGTCATTACATACTTTCCTACTGATCTTGCTATTTTTTAGGATTTTAGCATCAGATTTAAATTCTAAAAAAACTCAAAAAAAATTAGTTTACTATTATTTTTTGCATATATATTATCCCTGGAGTCATCCCGTATCAGTTTGGTATCAGAGTGGGTTAGGTCAGTCTTGCATCATCAAAAACACAAACCAAAACCCTAAATAGAATTTCTGCATCCTGTCTTCTGCACTAAGGGTCCGAGATTAGGTCTGTTTCACCACCTTAGGCATACCATTTTTTTTTGAAATTTGCACTGATAATACTCTGATTAATCTTCTAAACTACTCTGATTTTTGTCAGATTTTACATAACCAAAAAATATAAAAAAATTTTGCATCCTAGAAACCCTAGCATAGAATTCTATTTTTCTGAGTTTCGCACATCCAATTAGAAACTCTAGGTATTGAATCATCATACTATTTTTTCTGTGTAAGAAATTTGGTGGGAATCATCTTTACATGCAACCCTTCTATCTGTAATTTTTATAGATTCTTGCTACCCTGAAATCCATGCTAAACCATGCATCAAAATAGAACCCCAAAACTTCAATTTTTACTAATTCTGCATACTTGACTTGACTAAACCTAATCAACTACCAAACCCCACCCAACCTAAGCCAATTTTGATTGATCACTTAACCAACTTTGAATTAAGTTGCCATCTCATAAAAAGAAAAAAAAATATTTTATTCTTTGTTATTAGATTGGATTAGGGTTTCATTGAGTGAGCATCATTTGCATCTAACCTAATCTTAAGGGCAATTTCCTCTATCAGTTCAGGGCAGGATTTCATCACCTGTCCTGGGCCCAAAACAACCACCTTTGCATACGTACCTAAGCCTAATTAAAATTAACTAGCAACTTAATTGATTTAGAGACACCAACAGGTCGGGTCCGAGTTTAGTGAGGGAACTAGTGCACTCAACGATCCACTTATTACTGGTGTCTAAGGCTAGAGGTCCAAAGGCAAATGCCCTAAGTGGACTGGTGGATTTTAATTAGGACCTTGTATCAAGCAGGGGGAGCCTCCCACCACCCCACATCTTAATTGGTCAGTGGAAGGACTAAGTGTTAAGTTGGGAGTAAGTTGAGTTAACTCACCTGATTTTGGCTCTAGGTCTAGCAAATCCTAAAATGTGTTAACCCTTGTGTGCTTGACTGCATCATAATCCCATGTAAGATTGAGTTCTTGACCACTAGGTCAGGAGTCCAGTATCATCAATCTAAGCCCTAACCTAGTTCAACCATGGAATCCACCTTTGAGGCTTTAATGAAAACCATAACTGAACAGTTTGACCAAATTGACCATAGGTTTGATCAAATGACCCGTAGGTTCGACCAAGTGGAAGATCATTTAGAAACCCTAAAGAGAATCCAAGAGTCCAACACCGAACCCTAGCTTGAGTCACCTCTTCCCATGCCACCTAACCCTAGGAGAGCCCAATGCCATGACCCATTCTAGGAGCCCCACCCTTAGAGGCCTAATCATGAACTCTAGGACCATGATGAAAGAATTATGAGGAGCATCACGATGGCATCCTAGATCCCAAGAACTACCTAGATTGGGAAGGAGGCATGGAACAATATTTTGAATGGCATAATGAGTGAGGAGAGGAGGTGTAAATTTGCCAAACTAAGATTAACCAGCCAAGCTAGGTTATGCTAGGGAAATGTAGAGTGCCTAATCAGACAAAAAATGAATCTCCCATAGATACCTAGTGATGCGCGACGACTCTAAGATTGCTAAACATGCCGGAAAAATAGTAAACTAATTTTTTAATTTTTTTTTATAATTTTAATTTGTATGCTAAATTCCTAAAATCAAGTAAAGACTAGCAAGATGAATAGTAATGCAAAGAATCATTATAATCATAAGCATGCTTATACAAAATAATAAAAGCTAGGACCCGAGAATTGAGAAATTCCTGGCTTATGATAGCTAATCTTTAATCAAAACAGAAATTAAGAGTATGGAAGTGATGGGGACATCAAAACCCATCCAGGTTTTTTTTCTTTCTTTTCAAGATTTTTATATTTTTTATTTCATATTTTCTTATTCTAACTATTTCACCTATTCTTGTTATTCTATCTTTATTCTAGACTTATCCCTGTTTTATCACTCAGTTATTCCAATCATCTTTAAAAGAAAATACGAGATTGCAAGTGCCTACACTAAGCATGCAACAACATAGGGAGCATGTATGAATTTTAAAATATTTTTTAAAATTGCAGCAAAAAAACCTACTCCGTGTAGGATCTAACAATTTCAAGATGCATGTAAAGGCATAACATGGTATAACATTAGTATATAAATTTATAAACTATTTTATAAACCCAGATCAAAGCATGCATGAAAAAAAAACTAGAAATTTTACCTTATTCCCACTGGAATAACTCTGGGATACCTGTTGAAATAACTTGGATAACTGGAATAACTATTCCAGCCTTCTTCTTCTTCCAACAACCGTTGGAATGCTTTGTTCTTCTTCTCCAAAAGCTGCAAACCCAAACCAAAACGGCAATTTTTTGGTCTCTCTTCCTGCAACAATGGCAAGGAAAACTGTTGATGGATGTTGCTTCAAAGGAGTGCAAATGGATCGATCATCCAATGTCGTTTGGATTGTTTCTTCCTCTCTTCCAAGTGCTGCAACAGGAATTTCTGCAACATGAAAATAGAGCACACCAAACAGTAGCAATGGAGGAACAATCGGCTCCTAGGTGCTCAAGCGAACACCCTCTAGAGGGGGGACATGCCTGGGGCTCCTCTGATCCGCTTCACGTGCGATGCTAGTCGCCGGAAAGCTTTGAAACAGTGGGAGGGAGGAAGGAAGAAACAGAACTCCAAGTTCTGAATTTGTTTTCACCAAAACAGAGCTTCCTTCTTCCACTGATTGAGCACCAAGAAGCACAGGGAATCAATGAACATTCTCTTTCCCAATCACTCACCACACTCATCCCCAAGAACAACCAGTGGAAAGAATGAAGAAGCTTTCAAATGAAGAAGAAACTCTCATGGTTTTTCAGCCCACAAGAAATATTCAGCGCCCAGAATTTTATATCAGCGTGAAACATATAGAACCGATTAAATGGGGAGGTGATGAGACGGGCTGGGAATACCAGAGGGTAGCAGCTTGGAGCACGAATCAAATTCATCTTCAACCAAGCATTAAATACCTATTAAACAACGATTTAATCTCATCAAAAACGAGAACAAATGGGAGAGGAAGAGACGTTAACAAACCCCTGTTCACCCAAGCCTTAAAACACCGTGTAGATGGATTTAAAATGGTTCAAAAAATTCCAAACCGGTTCCAAACCGGTTCAAAATTCAATTAAATCAAAATCCAATTGATTAATAGCTTGGTCAAGTCCTGGTTACCCAGGGACAATTCCCGGTAGTCCCGAACAAATTCTGATCGAACCAAACCCGAGTCAATCCAAAGAATGCTCAATCAAACCGTTACAGAAATGATTCCTAATCATAAATCGATATCTGGATCAGGAAGAGATCCTCTATGGTGTGTGACCTCATAGGTTCGAACCTTGGTGGTACCACTGGAACAATTTCTGTACCAGCACAAGATACCATCTAGCAATGGGTTCCAGCGTCCAGATAGGTTGAAGATGCGAGAGTAATCAATCGAGCCTCTGTCATACGGTTAACGTATAATTCATCCCTTTGACCTCCAATGCTCAAGATGACCTAGGGTTAAACTTCCAACCCCAGCTGAGTCAATCCATAACATGTCTCAACCTCGCAAGTCAAGTGACTCCTCACTAGGACTACCCCGGCGAGGATTTGCTAAATTAAGACACTGCAAGACATTCAATCCAAACTATTTGGACAGGTCAATTCCATCTTGGTCCACCACTGCTCAACAAGTACTTGCCTGTATCCAGAAACCTTCCATCACCGGATTAGAAATCCGGGTAGTCTGGCATCAAAGCACAGGGAGTTGCTTGCAAGCTACCATGATGACCTCAAGTTGGAGGGACACATATACCCATATCCAATCGTGAGTATCCCTTTGGCAGAAAGGGACTGCATGGAGTTACGTTCAATGAGATATCATATATCTCATTTGCAGATCAAATCAATGTCACAACACTCTTTTGGTCAAGAGGACAACCAAACGATGTGAACCATAATAACCTACACTTGATACATTGCCGTCCAGTACAATGTATCCTTTGCTTGTGAACCTGGTTTAAGGACCACTCAATATATCCTCTCTATATCGAAGACAAAGTAGTCCTAAGGACTTCATGACATGAAAAGAGTTCATTACAGGGAAATGTCAGAATGTGATAAGCTACCAAAATAATATTTATTAATTCATACAAAGAGTACAATACTCAATTCAACCACCTACAGCCTAGGCGATTAGCTTTGGGACACAATTCCCAACAACTCCCACTTGTACTAAAGCCAATCAGAACAGGTATCTAATACCCATTTCCCATTTAAAAAAGTCGAACTCTTTTATTTCGAGGGCTTTAGTAAAAATGTCGGCCAGATTTTCCTTTCCATCGATCTTCATGAGATTGATGTCGCTTCGTTCTTCGATATATCGTGCAAGCTGGTAGCACCGCAGAATATGTTTGGTGCGGTGATGAGCTTTCAGCTCCTTAGCTTGAGCAATGGCTCCAGTGCTGTCACAGTACACTGGAACAGGACCATCCAGGGAAGATGCCACCCCTAGCTCTCCAAAGAACTTCCGCAACCACACAGCTTCCTTCGCTGCATCTGATGCTGCAAGTATTCTGCTTCGCATACCAAGTCTGCAACTGTCGCCTGCTTGGAACTTTTATAGCAAATCGCTCCTCCATTCCGGGTAAATACAAAACCTGACACACTCTTGCTATCATCTTTGTCTAATTGGAAACTGGAGTAAGTATACCCCACAAGTTTCAAGTTAGATTCTCCATAAATTAGCCATTGGTCTTTAGTATTTCTCAAATACTTCAAGATGGACTTAACCACCTTCCAATGCGCCTCACCTGAGTCAGACTGGTATCTGCTCACTACTCCTAGTGACTATGCCACGTCTGGTCTAGTACATGTCATAGCATAAATGATAGAGCCTACTGTAGAAGCATAAGGTACTATACTCATGAACTTTCTTTTCTCAGGAGTTGTCGCACAATCCTTCTTGGAAAGAGTAATTCTAGAACCTATCGAAAGATCGCCTTTCTTGGAATTTTCCATACTGAACCATTTCAGCACGATATCAATGTACGTAGACTGGGACAATCCCAGAAGCCTCTTAAATCTATCTCTATAGATCTTCATACCCAGTATGTAAGAAGCTTCACCCAAGTCCTTCCTGGAGAACTGAGATGACAACTAGACCTTTATTCCTTGTAATGTTGCGACATCATTCCCGATTAAGAGAATGCCATCAACATACAGTACCAGGAATATAACCACAAAACCATTAACCCACTTATAGATGCACGGTTCTTCTCCATTTCTAACGAAGCCATACGATTTGATACACCTATCAAATCGTAAATTCCAACTTTGAGATGCTTGCTTGAGTCCATAAATGGACCTCTGCAACTTGCATACTTTTGACTCATCTGAGGATGTGAACCCTTCAGGCTGTATCATATACACCTCTTCTTCCAGCTCCCAATTTAGGAAAATAGTTCGGACATCCATCTGCCAGATCTCATAATCAAAATATGCTGCTAAAGCAAGCATGATCCGAATGGACATGAGCATTGCCACAGGAGAGAAAGTCTCGTCATAATCGATACCATATCATTGACGATATCCCTTGGCAACCAGACAGGCTTTATAGGTCTCCACCTTCCCATTTGTGCCCCTTTTCCTTTTGAAGATCCACTTGCACCCGATGGGTTAATCCCTTCAGGAGGATCAACCAATGTCTATACATTGTTGATCTCCATGGACTCCATTTTGGATTGCATGGCTCCAAGCCATGCCTCAGAGTCAGATCTCTAAAGTGCATCCATATAGGTGATCGGATCCTCATTGTTCTCATCGAGCTCAATGGGATCGCCGTCCCAGACTAAGAAACCATAGTATCTGTCTGGCTAACGCGGTACTCTACCAGATCTCGTAATAATGGATTATGGGTGTGATCCAATCACAGTCGATTCTATGATGTCCTAAGAGTGTGCAGGTTCTTCTACTGGCTGAACTTTACCAAGTTCAATCTTAAAGGATACAGTTCCTTCTCCAAGGAACTCCTTTTCCAAAAAGATAGCCCTAAGAACGATGAACACTTTATGTTCATCCTCCAAGTAGAAGAAATACCCTTTGGTTTCCTTAGGATAACCAATAAACAAGCATCGATCAGACATAGGACCAAGTTTATCTAAGTCTAAATACTTTACATAAGCCAGACAACCCCAAACCCGAAGGTGTTAGATTGAGGGCTTACGTCTAGTCCACATCTCATATGGAGTGGAGACAACAGACTTACTCGGAACATTATTTAATAAGTGACAAGCTGTCTTAAGTGCATATCCCCAAAAGGATAGCGACAGAGTTGCAAAGCCCATCATGGATCGAACCATGTCCAACATAGTTCGATTCCTCCTTTCGGACACACCAGTCAACTGTGGTGTTCCTGGAGGAGTCCACTAAAATAGAATCCCATTCTCCTCAAGGTATGTCAAAAACTTACCAGATAGGTATTCACCATCTCGATCAGATCGAAGGGTTTTAATACTTTTTCTAGTTTATTTCTCTACTTCATTACGATATCATTTGAATATTTCAAACGACTCAGATTTATGTCTCATCAAAAAGACATAACCGAACCTCGAAAGGTCGTCTATAAATGTAATGAAATATCTGTATCCATCTCTGGCACTAACTGCCATGGGTCCGCATACATCAGTATGTATGAGACTCAGAAGTTCTGTAGCTCGTTCACCTTTTCCAGTAAAAGGCGATTTGGTCATTTTACCAGGTAAACAGGATTCATAAGTGGGCGGTGATTCAGAATCACTACCTTGAGGAGACCATCTCCTCACATCTTGTTTATCGTATTCTTGTTTACATGACCTAGCATACAGTGCCAAAGATACAGATCACTGATATTTTCTAACCTTGGGCGTTTGCTAGATGTGTACATTACACTAACAGGCTATGATAGTGCATAAATGCCATTATTCAACTTAGCTTTCATTATCACAGAGTTATTCAAAATAACCTGGCAAATATCTCCTTTTATTGATAGTTCATAACCATAATTGGACAAAAGGCCTACAGAGATAATGCACATAATGAAACTAGGACAGTAATGGCAGTCGAGTAACTCGACAGCACAGGACTCAAAGACAAGACTCAAAACTCCGATCACCAGTACTGGAACACGATTTCCATTCCTGATGCTCAGAAACTGTTCCCTATCCTCGAATCTCTTGCTAACTTGTAGTCCCTGTAATGAATTACAAACATGAATAGGACTTCCAGTATCCGATACTCAGTTAGCAGTATCACAAATAGAGAAATCACAAGGCTTTATCATATAAATACCTTGTCCAGCACTCTGCTGATTTCCCTTCCTAGGCCTGTTCCGATCTAGGGATGCTTGGTAAAGAGGACAGTTCCTCTTCCAGTGTCCTAGCTTCTTGCAATAGAAGCACTCTGCAATAGACTGGTCAGCTCTCACTTTTCTGGTCTAACCTGAGCCAGGAGCATTCGACACCTTCTTTCCCTTTCTTTTATCATTCCCTTTCTTAAAGGGACGATGACCTCTAGAACCTCCCACTAAATTCACCACCCCCTTATTTAGTTGGTAGTCTTTCTTGAAAGTCTGCAGTAATCCCATCAAACCATGGTAATTGACTGCAGGCTTGTTCATTCTATAATGATCAAGAAAGTCAAGATAGGAGGAGGGCAGAGAATTCAAGATCGCATCCTTGCCGAGCTGCTCGTGCAAGGGATATCTGAGCTTGCCCAACTTTTCTATCAGCTCGATCATGTACAATACATGATCAGTGACAGAACCACCATTCGGCATCTTGGCATTGTAGATGGCACAAGACACTTTGTATCGCTCTACATTGTCTAGTGTGCCGAAAGATTCCTTCAACTTTTGAAGAATCTCATCTGGTTGGGCCTTCTCAAACTTGCGACTGAACTTGTCGTTCATTGTCTTAGCATAATGCATCGGACAGTAGTCCAATCAGAAACCCACTTCTGATTAGTGTCCCTGACTGAACTCCGAGCACTAGCAGAGGGGATTTCAAGTGTCAGATCGTTATCACATAAAGGATCCGTTCATGTTCCAGGACAATCCTCAACTTTCGATACCAACTATCGAAGTTATGTCCCTTGAACTTTTTATTATCGAGAAGTGACCAGAGTGAAAGATTTGAAGACATTTGAAAGGAAAAACAAGACCATATGAGTATGAATCAATTAATTAACCAAAATACTTGGACTTTAGTCTAAAGGTCTCTCCCACTAATTTTTCAGATTGGGAGCCTCTAAATCCAATCCATGAAATCACTATTTCATAGTGGGTACTGAAATCCAATAGACCACATATGAGCCTGACTATGGCCAGCTCACCCATACACGCCTAAAGGTAGGTTCACCAACCAATTTCTTTCCCAAGCAATTTCCAGTAATTTATTTTGCCCCAGAGAGCACCCCAATCGGCTTAGGGGCCTCCTATTGCGGGTCTCCGGTTAGGTCCAACCATTAACATGATAAATCCAATACTTCCAGCCAACGAATGACCAAGCCCAACTATGGTCGGCTCACCTGATCACCGTTAAGAAGGTTGCACTAAACCATCATCTATGAGAGAACAATTCCAGTAACCGGATGCACACTCGTTCTATGGAACTGCTGATGAATACCCTGTTAAAGGACACATTACTAACTCACTTAATGGGAAGCTAAGACACCATCAACTCTTTGACTTAGTCTTTTTCAGGACCTAATAATTTTAGAGAATTTTAGATTATGACAGAAGAATAAGATAAGAACATTGATCATCCTCCCACTGAACAAATCAGTTTTTAAGAGGGTTGAACAAATTCAACAATTGATCCATGGGCACCTACCGATCAGTCAGACTGATCAACCTGGGTGACATGGGTTAACTCGAGTCAATAAGCTTTTCTAATCAGTCCTGGTCGACTCGACTGGCCATGTAGGTGAGATCATGGATGAGTATTCGCCCTAGACACCAACCAAGTTGGCCATGAAAAAGGTAGCCTCATGCAACCATGATCACAAATACCAAACCTACCTCGACACCAATCGGTTTACCAAACTCAATCAAATTAGACTAAAGACTCGGGCTTCCACAGAGCCACTAATTAGATCTATTTTAGATGAATGGACTAACTAATCTAACTATTAGATAGTTCTAAAAAAGGACCTTAATCAACTTTTGATTAGTCTTCTTATTATCCAGTTCAACTAAACATAGGTCTAATCCAAAATATGGACCCAATTAGACAGCTAACCCAATTAACCCAATTGGCTTATTTAAATAACATTAGGTTTCATAAACCCTAAGATAACTTCTCATTTAACTTAATCATACAATTCAAAATTGTTTGAATATAAGCCAAAATCTTAATTAAAACAATTTTAATTAAAACATGTAAAACTCCTTTTATATATCACTTTCATGCATCATATCTAGTTTTATGCTTTTATAAATATTACATAACCCAATAATAAATTTATAAGTAATGCCAAAAAAGTATCTGAATTAAAACAATTTTAATATCTTCGATTTCCTTAAAGGATCCTTCTGAAAAGGCCAACACAGACGAACCGCATCATGCCTAAGACACACGACCATGATGAAGGTCTCAACTAGGTTCCTAAAAGTATTCTCTAATCATACCTTATGATTAAGATACAAATACATATCTTAAGATTAAACAATTTAATCTACTATACATGCAAAGAAGATATGTTACTCCTGAACCTGGCTCTGATACCACTGAAAGTAAAATAGGGTTGCAGGTACCTACACTAAGCATGCAACAGCATAGGGAACAGGTATGAATTTTAAAATATTTTTTAAAATCATAGCAGAAAAACATACTCCGCACAAGATCTAACAATTTCAAGATGCATGTAAAGGCATAACATGGTATAACAGTGGCATGTAATATTTATAAACTATTTTATAAACCCAGATCAAAGCATGCATGAAAAATAAAACCAGAAATTTTACCTTATTCCTGTTGGAATAACTCTGGGATATCTACAAGAATAACTGGGATAACTGGAATAACTATTCCAGCCTTCTTCTTCTTCCGGCAACCGTTGGAATGCTTTGTTCTTCTTCTCCAAAAGCTGCAAACCCAAACCAAAATAGCAATCTTTTGATCTCTCTTCCTGCAACAATGGCAAGGCAAAGTGTTGATGGATGTTGCTTCAAAGGAGTACAAATGGATCGATCATCCAACATCATTTGGATTGTTTCTTCCTCTCTCCCAAGTGCTGTAATAGGAATTTCTGCAACCTGAAAACAGAGCACACCAAACAGCAGCAATGGAGGAACAATCGGCTCCTAGGTGCTCAAGCGAACACCCTCTAGAGGGGTGACACGCCTAGGGCTCTTCTGATCCGCTTCAAGTGCGATGCTAGTCATCGGAAAGCTTTGAAACAGTGGGAGGAAGAAACAGAACTCCAAGTTCTGAATTTGTTTTCACCAAAATAGAGCTTCCTTCTTCCACTGATTGAGCACCAAGAAGCACAGGGAATCAATGAACATTCTCTTTCCCAATCACTCACCACACTCAGCCCCAAGAACAGCCAGTGGAAAGAATGAAGAAGCTTTCAAAGGAAGAAGAAGCTCTCACGGTTTTTCAGTCCACAAGAAATATTCAGCGCTGAGAATTTTATATCAGCATGAAACATATAGAACCGGATAAATGGGGAGGTGATGAGATGGGCTGGGAATACCAAAGGGTAGCAGGTTGGAGCACGAATCAAATTCGTCTTCAACCAAGAATTAAATAGCCATTAAACAGCAGTTTAATCTCAGCAAAAACGAGAACAAATGGGAGAGGAAGAGACATTAATAAACCCCTGTTCACCCAAGCCTTAAAACATCGTGTAGATGGGTTTAAAACGGTTCAAAAAATCCCAAACTGGTTCCAAACCGGTTCATAATTCAATTATATCAAAATCCAATTGATTAATGGCTTGGTCAAGTCCTGGTTATCCAAGAACAATTCCCGGTAGACTCGAACAAATTCTGATCGACCCAAACCCGAGTCAATCCAAAGAGTGCTTAATCAAACCGTTACCGAAATTATTCCTAATCATAAATCGGTACCTGGATCAGGGAAAGATCCTCTATGGCATGTGACCTCATAGGTTCGAACCTAGGCGGTAGCAATGGAACAATTCCAGTACCAGCACAAGATACCATCTAGCAATGGGTTCCAGCATCCAGATAGGTTGAAGATGCGAGAGCAATCAATCAAACCTCTGGCATACGGTTACCGTATAATTCATCCCTTTGACCTCCAATGCTCAGGATGACCTAGGGTTAGACTACCAACCCCAACGAGTCAATCCACAACATGTCTCAATCTCGCAAGTTCAATGACTCCTCATTAGGACTACCCCGGCCAAGGATTTGCTAAATTGAGACACTGCAAGACATTCAATCCAAACTATTTGGACAGATCAATTCCATCTTGGTCCACCACTGCTTCACAAGTACTTGCCTGTACCAAGAAACCTTCCATCACCGGATTAGAAATCTGGGTAGTCCGGCACCAAAGTACAAGGAGTTGCTTACAAGCTACCATGATGACCTCAGGTCGGAGGGACACATATACCCATATCCAATCGTGAGTATCCCTTTGGCAGAAAGAGGCTGCATGGAGTCACGTTCAATGAGATATCATATATCCCACTTGCAGATCACATCAGTGTCACCATACTCTTTTGGTCAAGAGGATAACCAAACGATGTGAAACATAATAACCTACGCTTGATACATTGCCATCCAGTACAACGTATCCTTTGGTTGTGAACTTGGTTTAAGGACCACTCGATATATCCTCTCTATATCGAAGACAAAGTAGTCATAAGGACTTCATCACATGAAAAGAGTTTATTACAGGGAAATGTCAGAATGTGATAAGCTACCAAAATAATATTTATTAATTTATACAAAGAGTACAATAATCAATTCAACCGTCTACAGCCTAGGCGATTGGCTTTGGGATATAATTCCCAACATCTTCAACCTCTTAGAAACTCATAGAACCTCCATTTTTTTTTTTTTTTTCTTCCCATTTGTCCTGGATCTGCCACGCTTGACCTTCGGTGACACCCCGATGGCCCTCCATCTACCCCACGCCGCCATGCCAAACGATTGGATGGACCCCATCGGTCGTCCATCTTCCCTTGCTGCTCCATGCCTGTGATGCCCATGACGCCCATGCCCGTGACGTCTCCCTTCTCCGTGCCCAACACACCTCCACCCGGAGTTGTCTCCAGCCGGCAACCCTGTGCCTCCCGTCTTCGCCCAGCACCATCGTCGGTGAAGGCCTCGCCAGTTTTCCATGCCCGTGGCCCACCTCTGTTCCACCCAGCCTCCGTCTGTGGGGAAGAAGAGAAGTGCACGAATGTTAAAGCATCATTCCTCCCATGGTCATCTCCCTCCCCATCGCCATCTCGGCCGTGCCGCCGCCTTCCCTAGTGCTGGCACCGGCGAAGTCTCCCACAAGCCCCCCCTCTTCGCCCCTCTGTTCCACAGACACTTGTGAGAAATCTGCACGGATCTTAGATCTGTAGAAAACACTATGCATGGATCTTAGGGCAGCACGCTTCTCAGAACAGGAATTTTTTTTTGCAAGGTCATCATGCCTACGCGGATCTCATTTTTTTGAATTTGAATTTGAATGGATCCACTATTTCCTCCACAAATGCCACCCCTCTTCTTTCCTAATTTTGTTATTTTTGAATTTCGAATTTGAATTTCAAAATATTTTGGTGTCTATAAAATAGGCTCCAATCCATCTTGTAAAAATAATTGAGTAATAAAATTTTTGTTTTAGAGAAGAGTGATTCTTCTTCTACCTCCGTGAGGAGAGGGTGTGAGGCCCAACCCCAGGACATGATGTGAGGTCATGCCCAGTCATCCCCCTTCCCATTCCATCTTCTTTATCCCTATTGGCTCCATCCAGTGATTTTGATGAATAACAAAATATTGAGTGCATAATGTATACTAATATGTTTTTCAAGTTATGAGTTTTCAAGAAGAAAGCACCTCAAAATCTCAAAAATTTATATATCATGGCACGATGAGGCACGGAGCATTTCTTGCAATTCTGGATATCCTCTTCATGAAAAAAGGGCTTTTACATGTTCAATTATTATTTATTTATGTTCCTTTTAAATGTCAATATCAATATTTATGTTTTTGGCTCAAATCACACTTGAATGTGAATTTTTTCAGTCTCAAGTGACGACACAAGGGAAGCCAAGTGTCAACACTTCAGCATTTGGTACGTAGAAAAATCCTTGGCATGCTAAGTGTCGACACCTAGATTTCAAGTGTCGACACCTGCATTTCAAGTATCGACACTTAGGTTTCCAAGTGCACTCAAGGTCTGAGATTTTTGAAAATCCAAAACTTTGCCATTTGAGAATTTTTATGTCAAGTGTCGACACCTGTGCATCAAGTGTCGACACTTGAAAGTTTAAGAGTCGACACCTAGAAATCAAGTGTCGACACCTGATAGCCAAGTGTCGATACCTGATGAGCCATGTTTCGACACTTGAAGCCTGACAGCCCTAATGGATCTATTTTTCTTACTTACAGAACTTGCTTTTCAAGCTTCAAACGGCTAGATTCGAGGCTCCAATGGTCACAAACTATTTTTTGAAAGTTTCTTGTTATATTTAACCTCCACCAACTTCATTCTAAAGGCATTGAAGTGTATTGAAGTCCATTCAAAGCCAAAAAGCCAATATTCTCTCAAGAACCTCACATCAAAAGCCTTTTATAGTTTGATTCCCTGAAAAAGCCTTCAAGTTCATCCTAGCAACATTCCAAAAGAGGTGTTTTGAAGAATATTCCAAGGAGGAGACAAGACAAAGCATCAACTTGAGCTTCAAATCTACCATCCTACTCTTGAAGAGAGTTTGTCTTAGTTTTAAAAGTTGTATATCTGTTTTTATCTTGTGATTTGACCTTGCTTTCAAGGGTGTCTTGAAAGAAGGTTATTGTAGTTTGTTGATGAGCTAAAGGGATAAAACTAACTAGGGTTAACTTGTGAGCCCGAAGACAAAACAAGTGTGAAAGATTGTTGGTGAGCCTAGGTGACAAAACCAACATAGGTTTTGACTTGTGAGCCTTTTGAAAAACAGGTCAGCTGTAATCTTGATTGGATTATAGTGGAATTCCCAAGGGTGGCTTGGAGAGTGGATGTAGGTGCTAGGTTTGCACCGAACCACTATAAATACTGTGTTTGTGTATGATTGCTTTCTTTCCCTCTTGCTCCCTACTTATTACATTTGATTTACTGCTTTCAGCTACATTGAATCTTGAGCATTGAATTTATTACTCACAAACACCACTAGACCTTCACATTACTGTTTTAAATTTTAAAAGACCCAATCCATCCCCCCTCTTGGGCTCCATTTCTGGGCAACAAGTGGTATCAGAGCGCCGGTACTCTCTTGTAGGTCCAAGGATCTTGAGTGAAAGATCATGGCAGCCCCAATAGGAATGGGTGTAGTTGAAAGTCAAGCTTCAAATCGTCTCCCACTTTTTAATGGCACAAATTACACGTATTGGAAAACATGCATGTGCATCTTTATTCAAGCTATTGATTATAATTTGTGGAGGACAATTGTAAAACGTCCTCATCAGCCTACTATGTTGGTTAATATCATTCTCACTCCAAAGATGGAAGATGATTGAGATGAGAATGACATTAAGCAAATAGAGCTCAATGCTAAGGCTATGAACTTGTTATTTTGCTCTCTGGATCCAAGTGAATTTAATAGAATATCTAATCGTCTCTCTGCCAAGAAGATTTGGGATACACTTGAGATTACCCATGAGGGTACACACCAAGTGAAAACGACCAAGGTTAACATGCTTATTCATACGTATGAAATGTTTAAAATGGAACCTACTGAGTCTATCCGTGAGATGTATACTAAGTTCACAAATATTGTGAATGGCATGAGAAGCCTAGGAAAAATTATTTCTGATGGTGAACTTGTGAACAAACTCCTCAAGTCTCTACCGGCTTCTTGGGATGCAAAGGTAGTAGCTATTGAAGAAGCCAAGGATGTCAACACTCTTCCACTTGAACAACTGTTGGGTTCACTAATGACCTATGAGATCTCCCTCAAGCAAAAGAATGTGGAAGTAGACAAAAAGAAGAAAGTGATCGCTTTCAAATCTACTACAAGAGAAGAATCAAGCGATGACTCCGAAGAAGATGATGAAGAAGATGAGACGGCTCTAATGGTGAGAAAATTTAGAAGGTTTATAAGGAAGAAAAGGTTCAACTTCAAGAAGAAACCTCTGAAAGGTGAACAAAGTAAAGAGAAAGACAAGGAGAAGGAGAAGGAGCAACCTACTTGTTTTGAATGCAAGAAACTCGGTCATTTCAAGGTAGACTGCCCCTTGCTCAAGAAAAACAGAAGAAAGTTAAGAAAGAAAGCCATGATGGCAACCTGGAGTGATAGTGATGACTCCAGTTCTAAGGAAGAACATCAGGAGGTGGCAAACTTCTGTCTGATGGCGGATCATGATGAGGTATATTCTGAAACAGAAAATGAATTTATGTTTGATGAACTTCATGAAGTTTTTGATGAATTAGTCATAGAATTTCAAAAACTAAAGTCAAAACATAAAGATTTGAAAAAGCAAAATTTGGATTTAGTCAAAACAAATGAAAATCTTTCAAATAAAAATGAATCTCTTCTTTTTCAGAATAGAAAATTAAATGATAAGATTTCAGTTCTTGAAAAGGAAAAAGAAGTTTTGAAAAAGAGAAGTTCTTTGGTTTCAAATGAAAATTTTTCAAAACAAAGCCAAGAAATTTTGGATGAAAATAAAAGATATAAAGAAGAAATTAAAAAATTAAAACCTTTTGTAGATAAATTTACATATAGTTCTAAAAAATTGAATTTACTTTTGAACAATCAAAGAGCTGTTTTTGATAGAGCAAGTTTAGGATTTAGAACTCATAAGAAACAAAAACTTTTTAAAAATTTCTTTGTACCTGCATCTTCATCCATTACTTGCTATGCATGTGGTACTAAAGGGCATAAATCTTATATGTGCAACAAAAGAAGATTGAGTAATATTAAGAAAGTTTGGGTTCCAAAAGGAACCAATGCCACTAACCTAAAAGGACCCAAATGGCTTGGGTACCTAAAGTCTCCACTTGATCTTTATTGCAGGTATGCTTTGCAACCAACAAGAAAAGAATGTGGTACCTTGATAGCGGTTGCTCAAGGCATATGACAGGAGATGTGGAGCAGTTCTCAATGCTCGAATATCAATATGGTGGCAATATGCCTTTCGGTGATAATGGAAAGGGCAAAATTATTGGTATTGGTAAAGTCCATATCACCCCCTCTTCTTACATTAATAATGTTTTATATGTTGATGGTTTGAAATATAACTTGCTTAGTATTAGTCAGTTTTGTGACAAGGATTTTAAAGTTATTTTTGAATCTTCTATGTGCATTATTTCTAGTATAGATGACAATGGCATCAAGTTCATTGGTCATAGGCATGGTAATATCTATATAGTTGATCTTGATGATCTTCAAATTCAAAATGGTCAATGCCTAGTGGTAATGAAAGCCAAGATCAATGAAACTAGTTGGCTTTGGCATTGTAGACTAGGACATGCTAGTATGCATTTGATTTCAAAACTTAGCAAAAAGAATTTGATAAAGGATTTGCCTAAATTCAGTTTTGAAAAAGATAAGATTTGTAGCGCATGTCAACTTGGAAAACAAACCAAATCCTCTTTCAAACCAAAAGGAGTAATCTCTATATCTAGACCCTTAGAGTTGTTCACATGGACCTCTTTGGGCCAATTAGAACATCTAGTTTGGGAGGTAAGAAGTACGGTCTAGTTATTATAGATGATTTCTCACGATTTACATGGGTCATATTTTTAGCACATAAAGATGAAACATTTTCTGAATTCATTAGATTTCATAAACGAGTGTTCAATGAAAAAGGTGTTTCAATTGTATCTTTGAGAAGTGACCATGGAACCGAATTTGAAAATGCTGATTTTGATAAATTTTGTATTGAAAATGGCATTCATCATAATTTTTCTGCACCCAGGACACCTCAACAAAATGGGGTGGTAGAAAGAAAAAATAGAACTCTTGAAGAAATGGCATGCACCATGCTTTGTGAAAATGATTTACCTACATATTTTTGGACGGAAGCCATAAATACTGCATGCTATGTTTTAAATCGAGTTTTGATCCGATCGATTGTAAAGAAAACACCTTATGAGCTTTGGAAGGGTAGAAAACCCTCAATCCGTTATTTTCATGTTTTTGGATGCCGTTGTTTCATTTTAAACAATGGTAAGGATAATTTGAGTAAATTTGAGGCCAAATCAGATGAGGGAGTCTTTCTAGGCTACTCCACATCTAGTAAGGCATACAGGGTCTTCAATAGAAGAACACTTGTTGTTGAAGAATCCATACATGTGGTATTTGATGAATCTGACCAAAAATCTTCGAGAAAAGAAGATGTGCTTTCTAATGAAACAGGTACCAAGAAAACTGAAAGTATAAACAACAACGAAGAGCCTACCAAGGAACGAGAAGATGATTAGAACACTGAAGGAGATTAAGCATAAGGTGATGAAAACACTTCTACAATCGATCCACTGCCAAAAGAATGGAGGCATGCTCATGGACACCCAAAAGAACTAATTATTGGTAATCCATCTAAAGGTGTAAGTACTCGGTCATCCCTTAGAAATATCTGTGATTACTTTGCTTTTGTTTCTCAAATTGAATCTAAAACTATTGAGGAAGCTGAATGTGATAGTAATTGAATAAATGCTATTCAAGATGAACTTAATCAATTAAAAAGAAATAATGTTTGGACATTAGTAGATAGGCCTTCAAATATTTCAATTATTGGCAAAAAATTGGTTTTTCAAAATAAACTTGATGAAAATGCTGTTGTTACAAGAAATAAGGCTAGACTAGTTGCCAAAGGATATAATCAGGAGGAAGAGATATATTTTGATGAAACCTTTGCTCCTGTGGCTAGACTTGAGGCAATTAGGCTATTGTTGGCTTTCGCTTGCTTTATGAATTTTAAATTATTTCAAATGGGTGTTAAAAGTGCCTTTTTAAATGGTCTTATTGAAGAAGAGGTTTATGTTGAACAACCTCCTGGTTTTGAAAATTCTGAATTTCTAAATCATGTTTACAAACTTTATAAAGCTTTGTATGGTTTGAAAAAAGCTCCTAGAGCTTGGTATTATCGTTTAAGTTCTTTCTTGCTTAAAAATGATTTTGCCAGAGGTAATGTAGACAAAACTTTGTTTTTAAAGAAAAAGAATGATGATCTCTTAGTAGTATAAATTTATGTAGATGATATAATATTTGGTGCTACTAACGAATCTCTTTGTCAAGAATTTGCAAAGTTAATGCAGGGTGAGTTCGAGATGAACATGATGGGAGAATTAAATTTCTTCCTCGGACTCCAAATAAAGCAAACTAAAGAGAGGATCTTCATCAACCAAGCAAAGTACACAAAAGAAATACTCAAGAAGTGTGGGATGGAGAACACCAAGCCTTTAGGTACTCCCATAAGCTCTACTTGTAGACTTGACAAGGATGAATCAGGTAAATCTATTGACCAAAAATTATATCGTGGCATGATCAGTTCATTGCTATATCTTACTGCCAGTAGATCAGATATCATGTTTAGTGTTTGCATGTGTACTAGATATCAGTCTAATCCTAAAGAGTCTTATCTTTTGGCTGTTAAACACATACTTAGATATTTATCTGGCATAATTGAAATTAGTTTGTGGTACTCTAGAGATTCTTCATTTGAATTGATTACTTATTCTGATGCTGACTTTGCTGGGTGTAAACTTGATTGTAAAAGTACTAGTGGAACCTGTCAGTTTCTTGGAGTAAATTTGATCTCTTGGAGTAGCAAGAAACAGAATTCAGTTGCACTATCTATGGTAGAAGCCAAATATATAGCAGCTGGAAGCTGTTATGCTCAAATCCTTTGGATCAAATAACAACTCGAAGATTTTGGCATTAAACTAACTAAGACACCCGTAAGATGTGACAATACTAGTGTAATCAATCTAAATAAGAATCCTGTGCAACATTCAAGAAATAAACATATTAAAATAGGACATCATTTTATAAGAGATCATGTACAAAACTCTAATATTATTCTTGAATTTGTGTGTACTGATGATCAATTAGCTGATGTGTTTACCTAACCATTGAGTGAAGTAAGATTCTATCTGATTAGAAGAGAGCTAGGTGTCATTGACCCATTCTCCTAGAACTCTCACAAATTTCATCTTACCTAAGGAATTTCACTCAAAAACCACTTGCTTTGAGCCCCAAAAGCTTTTAAATATTCTCTTAGATTTTTTGAAGTTTTTTTGATTTTTTTTTGGGATTTTCGTGGCTAAGTGTCGACACTTAGATTTTTTCATGTATCGACACCTGACCAAGTGTCGACACTTGACAAATACGAAGTGTCGACACTTGCAAAACAAAATCTATTTTAAAAAAGATCGATCGAGGGTTTTTGTTTTTACTTTTCCCCCATCGATTTCAAGCTATAGTGGTCCCCTACTATCCAAACCCCTCATCTTCCCGTTTAACCCTTCACGAATCTGGTATTTCCTCCTCTAATTTTTTTTTATTTTCACTTTATTTCTTGCATTTTCATTTTCTTTTCTTTACCATCAAACAGTTTGACCTAGTTTTGGATTTTTCTGCTTATATTTGGGATTTTAACCAAATTTTCCCGAGTTTTAATAGTTTTCTAAAACTCCGTTTGAAGGAATGTCGGTTTGGTGGGTTTTCTCTCAATTTTCCCATGGTTTTTGGCCATTCTTCACGAACATCCCGTCCGAATTTGGGAGAAACCATTGTTTGATTGGTTTTTCGCCAAAAATTTGGATATTCACCAAATATCTAGTGTTTTAAACTAATTTCTATTAATTTATCAAAGTTTTTCATGATGTTTTGATAACATTTTTACCACTTTGATAAAACCCTAAATGTTTTAAGCCCAAATCCCATGTATTTTGGTATTTTGACAGAACAAATTATATTTTTACAAAAGTTCAGGTATACTTTAACAACCAGAAACATTTTCTAACTTTTGTTTGTAGATTTCTTAAATTCCTTTTGGTATTTTATAAACCAAAACTGTTTCAAAACTGTCTTGAAATGATTTTCTCCATGACACAACCTATAACAAGTCTTATTGCTCGTAGTTTGATTAGATCTATCCTCTTTTCCTTCCTATCCAGCTGGTTAGACATGGGTCCTAGGAAGAGACTTTGCTGTGAGGAGACAGAGTCAGAGGACTGAGAGGAGAACAGAGGCTAGGCATGACACTGGTGTGTTGAGCAGTTCAGTCACCGTCGGGTTCCCCTACGGAGAGGATGGCAGGGAAGGCGGTTGCTTCCAGTCGAAGAGTGTACTTAGATTTCTTCGACCGCCAGCACTTCCATATCCGACAGACTCTCACAGATGCAGGTTTGGTGCCATTTTGCACTATGCAGGAGAGGTATTATCCGCATCTAGTACTAGAGTTCTATGGAGCGTTGGATTGCCAATGCATGACTTAGAGGACTGATGTATGTGGTGTGGTGATTCTGCTGACGGAGGAGCTATTGAGCAGAGTCTGGAAGATACCGCATCATGGGATCAGCATCTTTTTTGTGGATGACCGAGAGGTCGCATACCGATGTATTTTGGAGAGAGAGGATATTTGCGGTGTGACAGTAGTCACCGTGAACCAGCTATCAATGGAGATGCGACTCCTACACCACATCACTGCACGGATTCTTCTACCAAAGACAGGGCATTTTGACTTTATCACTGAGAGAGAGCTTATGCTGATGGTCTGACTGACTCAGAGGATGCAAGTAGACATTCCATCCATGATATTGATTCAGATGAGGGACGCCGCAGCTAGCCAGCACTGTCATTGTCTACCCTATGGGATGGGACTAACCAGATTATTCCGTGCATATGGAGTATCCTTAGAGGGGGAGATCCCCAAGGAGATCCTTCACACAGACGTGTATGATGAGAGGTCTCTCCATAGGATGGGTTATAGAGTGGTTGGCAGTAGATGGATCATGAGAGAGTCTGGCCAGGAGCTAGATGAGGAGGATGAGATACGTAAGGTTGAGGTAGGGCCATCTGGGCCGGTCAGTTCTCTAGTTCATACAGCACATGCTTCAGAGACTATGCCAGTGACACCTTCTGCCACACCATCAACAGCTCCTCCAGCTTCTTCTAGAGTACAGTTTAAGGACTTCTCGTGAGAGCAATTTGCATAGATGAGAGGCGAGATTGCTAGTCTGGGAGCTAGGACTACTCAGCTTCGGATCGAGATTGACAGCCTTAGAGCTGACACTGCTACTGAGCATGCCGAGCTTCGCTAGACTATGGAGGCTGGTTTTGGGCATATTGAGAGTTTGATCAGATCCCTACTCCCTCCCGCTACTCCTACTGTTCCTCCGGGTGATGATGATGATAATGATGGCAACGACCACCGAGATGACCATGATGATACTATAGAGGGTGGCGATCTCACTGACGACAGGGCTACAGATGTTCTTGACGATGGTAGTGATAGTGATGATGGTGCCGATGGTTATGAGGTCGTCAGTCATGAGCAGCAGACTCCAGATATTCCTCCAGTTGATGCTACTGACACTCCAGCTGCCACTGAGCTAGTCTTTGTTACCCCCACTGAGACTCTGCCTCCTCCTTCTTTTAGAGCCTCTAGAGTAGCTCCCTGTTTTGGGCCATCCACTAGGACTAGGAGTCGAGGTATCCTGAAGACTCCTGGTAGTCTGACACGTAGGACTAGAGTCACCGGTCCTATCTCTTTTGAGATTCCATCTGATGAGGATTAGCCTCATAGATGTTTCTTCTGTTGTATGTTGTTTATGTTTCATGCTACTTTGTATTGTTCTTATTGTTATATGACTCTGATACATTTTGTATGTTTTAGTTTTGCTGATGATTCAACAAATTTTGTACTGAAAACTCCTCTTATCAGATATATCTATATACATTTACTTTAGTTTGAATGTTTAAAAATTGTGATTCACTTTGATTGCTTGATTTGTCACATTTATTCTCTTTAGCTCTGATACACTCTTTGGATGCTCTGATACTTGTCATATTTGATACTCTACCATCTTTTTGTCTCCATGCTCATTGTAAGGGGGAGGTTATTCCCCTTTCTAATGATTAACAAAAAGGGGGAGTAATAGTATAGATCATAAATTGTATATGTAAATTTTCAAATTTAATCTGCTTTGATACCCTGAAATAACATATTATTTATTTTGATTAGAAATATCTAATTGAGGGGGAGATTTATTCTTCCTAACTATGAAAATTATGGCTCATATGGACTTACATTCATATTCATGAATTATAATAGTTGAAATTTGAAACTTAATGCTATTTTACTTAAGGTTTTGTCATCATCAAAAAGGGGGAGATTGTTGGCTCCACTTAGTGATTTTGATGAATAACAAAACATTGAGTGCATAATATATACTAATGTATATTTCAAGTTATGAGTTTTTAGGAAGAAAGCACCTCAAAATCTCAAAAATTTATGTATCATGCATGATGAGGCACGGAGCATTTCTTGCAATTCTGGACATCCTCTTCATGAGAAAAAGGCTTTTACATGTTCAATTATTATTTATTTATGTTCCATTTAAATGTCAATTTCAATATTTATGTTTTTGGCTCAAATCACACTTGAATCTGAATTTTTTTAGTCTCAAGTGTCGACACTTAGGAAGCCAAGTATCGACACTTCAGCATTTGGCATACAAAAAAATCCTTGGCACGCCAAAAAAATCCTTGGCACGCCAAGTATCGATACCTAGATTTCAATTGTCGACACCTAGATTTCAATTGTCGACACCTGCTTTTCAAGTGTCGACACTTAGGTTTCCAAGTATCGAGTCAAGGCCTGAGATTTTTGAAAATCTAGAACTTTGCCATTTGAGAATTTTTATGCAAGTGTCGACACCTATGCATCAAGTGTCGACACTTGAAAGTTCAAGTGTCGACACCTAGAAATCAAGTGTCGATACCTGACAGCTAAGTGTCGACACCTGATGAGCCAAGTGTCAACACTTGAAGCCTGACAGCCCTAACAGATCTATTTTTTTGACTTGCATAACTTGCTTTTCAAGCTCCAAATGGCTAGATTCGAGACTCCAACGGTCACAAACCATTTTTTGGAAGTTTCTTGTTGTATTTAACCTTCACGAACTTCATTCTAAAGGCATTGAAGTGTATTGAAGTCCATTCAAAGCCAAAAAGCCAATATTCTCTCAAGAACCTCACATCAAAAGCTTTTTATAGTTTGATTCCCTGAAAAAGCCTTCAAGTTCATCCTAGCATCATTCCAAAAGTGGTGTTTTGAAGAATATTCCAATGAAGAGACAAGACAAAGCATCAACTTGAGCTTCAAAGCTTCCATCCTACTCTTGAAGAGAGTTTGTCTTAGTTTTAAAAGTTGTATATCTGTTTCTATCTTGTGATTTGACTTTACTTTCAAGGGTGTCTTGAAAGAAGGTTGTCGTGGTTTGTTGGTGAGCCAAAGGGATAAAACTACTAGGGTTAACTTGTGAGCCCGAAGTCAAAACAAGTATAAAAGGTTGTTGTTGAGCCTAGGTGACAAAACCAATATAGGTTTTGACTTGTGAGCCTTTTGAAAAACAGGTCAGCTGTAATCTTGATTGGATTATAGTGGAATTCCCAAGGGTGGCTTGGGGAGTGGATGTAGGTGCTAGGTTTGCACCGAACCACTATAAATACTGTGTTTGTGTGTGATTTCTTTCTTTCCCTCTTGCTCCCTGCTTATTACATTTGATTTACTGCTTTCAGCTGCATTGAATCTTGAGCATTGAATTTATTAATCACAAACACCACTAGACCTTCACATTACTGTTTTAAATTTTAAAAGACCCAATTCACCTCCCCTTTTGGGCTCCATTTCTGGGCAACAATCCCCTTGTGGCCTTTGAGATCCATCCTAGTGCCTCTAAGTATCGAGGAGGGTGTAATGCCTTCGAGGTAAGAGGTCTCTTTATTAGGGTGAGTCCCGAAGTCCATGAGATCCAGATCCCTATCTTGCATCCCATTATTCCTTCGCCATCAAATTAGAAAATAAAAAAAAAAATAGGATACCCTAATCTAGGTGACTTCTAGGCTCACCAATGATCCTAGCTCCTAGCCCCCATTGTCCCGCATCAGGAAGTTTGTACCAGTCAGAGATTAAAGAACTAGCCATTGAAGAGATCATCACTCAACACTCAGATTGGAGCCTAGATGATGAAGCTTTAGTTTCCTTGAATTAGAAGGCTAATCTAGGTGGTCTTGAAGGCAAAGAAAGCCTCCTCTGGGGAGGCAAAATACCTCGAGGATCCTGCACGTGTCAGAGGTTAATCAAAATAATAAATAAACAAAGAAAAGAAACTAAGGTTTTAAGAGAATCAGGATTAGGGTTAGAAGAGTTGGCGGCCTGGAGAAGGAGATGATCCTTGTCTTGTTGGGTGGCTAAGGCTTCTTCTCCTTGGGTGTGGCTGAAGAGGACTTGGGTTTGGCAGCAAGGGTCGGCTAGGGCACGCAAGAGCAACCATAAAACACAAGAACACCAACACAAGAATACAAAACAAACTCGCAAGCTCAAAATTTCAGCAGGGTTTTATTTCATAAGATTGAAGTAGTGACAAGAGGAAGAAGGGTGGGGTATTTATAGAGTTCCCATGCCCTCTCTTGGTTAAGATTTTAGTCCTCTTCTAATTAGGATAGGTTTGCACACTTTGAATAGAAGAAAAACTACACAAGTAATCTAAAACTAGGAGTATACAACTCCGGCCAGAGATTTGTTCCCATGCCCTCTCCTGGGCTTGGGATTACAAGGCCTGGGATGTTGGAATATCCTGGGAATCATGAAGTAACTGGCATCTGGCATATTCTGGAGCATCTAGAGGAAATCTGGCATCTAGAATGGCATCAGGGTATCTGGAGAGTATCTAGAGTGTATCTAGGGCTCCTAGGTGTCAAACAAAATCCTATAAGCTGATGTAAATGCTTCTGGCTCTTGAGTGAGGCTTGGTAGAACTTCAAAATAGGGTAACCTCTTTTCTTGTTCAAAAATTGGACTGATACAGGACTCAGCCACAAGTATAGGACTCAATGACTGACTAGGGTTGAGACAAATCAACTAGTCTCAACTTATTACAGTACTCAATCTTACTTGCTTACAAAATTGTGACCATGACTAAGGTTTTAAAAACCCTAATCAGTAAACCATATGAGATCCAGTGATCTGTGTCTGATTCTGGTGTCCCCACCAATTCTCCCGGGGTGGGAGGAACTCGACCCCATAGAGTAAGGGTTAATTTGGCTCTCATACAGCTCAAAGAGGATCTGGGTTGAGGCACTGCAGATCCTCACTAGTGCTCCACAAGTCCTCAAGTTTAGGCCGACCTTGCCAACAGACCAAATACCTCTTGTTGGGATATGTCAGTTCAAGCATAAAACAGCCACTGGTTCGACTGGCCAAAGACATTTTGAAAGGGTTCCAGTGCACCACAGTGAAAAGATAATTTCAAAATGATGAAATTTACACCAAAATCCTTTGCCAGGATCTCCTTATTCAGGATTAAAACATATGAGAAACATGCAAACCTACACTATTAGAATTAGGGCACCAACCTATTATCGCTAAATCCAATTTTGATGTAGAATCAAAACTTGATGTTGAATGACCCTTTTGAGTTCACCAGGCATCCAAATGTCCACCCTCCAATGGTGATCCACAAGAAAATTGATCAAGATGCTTGCTTCTTCAAAAGTTCCTTCACTTGAATTCTTCTCCTAGAACTCAAGAGGACTATGGCTGAAAAACTCCACGGTAGGGACTTCTTACTTCCTTTCTTTCTTCTTCCTCTCCCTTTCTTAAGACCTTGTCCTAATAATACACTCTTGTCTTGAAGGAGGAGTAGGATTTAAGACACTAATGTCTTAATGTAAAAGGAAATTAAAACAGAGTATATCTTCTTTTCTTTTACCGTTCGAGAGATTCTTCCTATCTCTTATTTTAGACTTGAGTTTCAACAGAGAAGAGAACTATGTAAAAGGGAAACTCTTGTGTCCTAAACAAGCTAAGGAGGAATCAGTCTCCGGGAAAGGAAAGGAAAAAAAAAAAAAAAAAAACTTCTGTCGTACATCAGAAAAACACCCGAAGCCTCTGTTCCTTAAATAGACTACAAAAAGATGTCTTTTCAAAAGAACACAACTCTCCGTAAACTATTTCTCACGGCTTTCCACATTTCTCATGCCCTCTCCTTCCTTCTCATGGCCCTTCAGATTCAAACTCACGGCTCTTCCTAAAAGAAAAGTCATAAAGTTTTAAGAAGAAGGAAGTCGCGGTGTTTCGGTCTCTGAAGAGACGTTATATCGCGCAACCGGGAAGAGTTAGCGCCTTTTATCTTTCTCAAAATCTCCAAACCATTAGATGACCATCTAATGGTCATTAGGAGATGAGCTAATAGAGAATAACCGGCCAAAATGCAAAAATTGCGGTGAAATAAGAAGACTTCACGCACGCATGAAGAGTCCATGCGCGCGTGGAGTCTTTCCTCTTATCCACGTGCACAAATAATTTGCGCAGCCTATATGGATGGGTTTGGGTGTTAATTAAGATGTTGTCTTAGCCATGGGTTAGCCCAAAGTCCTATATATTTAATTAGGGTCTAATTAGGTCCAATTAGAACACAAATTGATCCAATTCGGAACCCTAATTCAAATCCAATTCGAATAGAAGCTAGGGTTTGCAACACCTGCTAGAGTGTTATCCTGCAAAGATGATTTAATTACAAATTAAACTCTTGATCAATCCTCTTAAGTGTGTGACCCATTGGGTTCTATATCCAGTCGGCAGTAGGTTTGAGTACAAGTTGACCTAACTTGATTAGAACTCTTTCTAATCGATTTAGGTCAAAACGAGCTTACCCGACTTAATCAATTAGGACTCTTCATAATAAGTGATCTTTAAATTTGATCAACCCACAAGACAAGATTGACGTCCATCAACGTGTCATGTCTACCCGGAAGATATGAAAATTCTGGTGAAATACCAAAACTACCCTTCAGTAGAAAGTTACCGTATAATTAAATCTTTTGATCAGCCCGCACCCAAAATATAATTATGGATATGGATATATGTCAAATCCAATATTATATTTATTTCTAGCTCAATCTTATATTGATGATTCAATTATCTTGAAATTAGAAACCATCTCTAATATCTTTACTTTGATCAAAGATTTCCTGAATCATCATCCGATTGATAACTAGCTGGATGCAATCTCCTCTTACTAAGAGTGATCGATTCCTTGTTGACCTACTCATTACCTTCATATACAATTCATCATTCCCAGTATCAATCCTGTGCATGACTCAATGTCATGATTAGGATTGAACCAAAGGATGGGTTCATGTACATAAGGTACTTATGGCAGTCTCAGGTCAAAGGATTTCTTGTACCACTCCCACTATGAGAACCTTCTATTGACATGTAGCTAAGACTCCATTAGATGTTCTCAAGTTGAATCATATCAGTGAACTCATTCACTAATGAGCACCCACATCCTAGTATTAGTGTCATACACAAGTGACTGTGAGAGCAGTCACCCTTTCTAGTATACATGGGATGTGCTAGTCTTACCGGAAAAACCCTGATCCCCTACTCAAGGTTCCTTTGACTAGGAATATTTTAGATTAAGGTTTTAAGACTTTAGGTCTCACTGGTATGATCTCATCATAACCCTAAAATCATAGCCCTAATCTATGGGGTTCATCATAATAAAACACAGCGTATGACGAAAATATAATGCCTTTATTAGAATATTGTCAATTACATTGATTTGGGAGATACAATATTGATTGGCTTGTAGGGCATATCCCTTTCAATCTCCCACTTGCACTAAAGCCAATCGCCTTTAAATCATAACCCCATACCCTCGAGGTGGCGATCAAAATCTCACTGTGGTAGAGCCTTAGTGAACGGGTCTGCTACGTTATTCTTTGTATCAACTCTATTTATGTAGACATCTTGTCTTTCGACTATTTCTCGGACGAGATGGAAGCGTCTCAGAATGTGTTTGGGCTTATGATGAGGTCTTGGTTCCTTAGCTTGAGCAACAGCTCCAGTGTTATCACAGTAAAGTGGTAATAGGTTTTCAATCTCAGGAACAACACCCAACTCTGTGATGAACTTCTTCATCCAGACTGCTTCCTTGGCGGCTTCACTGATAGCTATGTATTCTCTTAGATTTTTTGAAATATTTTTTGATTTTTTTTTGGGATTTTCGTGGCCAAGTGTCGACACTTAGATTTTGTCATGTATCGACACCTGACCAAGTGTCGACACTTGACAAATACGAAGTGTCGACACTTGCAAAACAAAATCTATTTTAAAAAAGATCGATCAAGGATTTTTGTTTTTACTTTTCCCCCATCGATTTCAAGCTATAGTGGTCCCCTACTATCCAAACCCCTCATCTTCCCGTTTAACCCTTCACGAATCTGGTATTTCTTCCTCTAATTTTTTTTATTTTCACTTTATTTCTCGCATTTTCATTGTCTTTTCTTTACCATCAAACAGTTTGACCTAGTTTTTGATTTTTTTGCTTATATTTGGGATTTTAACCGAATTTTCCCGAGTTTTAATAGTTTTCTAAAACTCCGTTTGAAGGAATGTCGGTTTGGTGGGTTTTCTCTCAATTTTCCCATGGTTTTTGGCCATTCTTCACGAACATCCCGTCCGAATTTGGGAGAAACCATTGTTTGATTGGTTTTTCGCCAAAAATTTGGATATTCACCAAATATCTAGTGTTTTAAACTAATTTCTATTAATTTATCAAAGTTTTTCATGATGTTTTGATAACATTTTTACCACTTTGATAAAACATTAAATGTTTTAAGCCCAAATCCCATGTATTTTGGTATTTTGACAGAACAAATTGTATTTTTACAAAAGTTCAGGTATACTTTAACAACTAGAAAAATTTTCTAACTTTTGTTTGTAGATTTCTTAAATTCCTTTTGGTATTTTATAAACCAAAACTGTTTCAAAACTGTCTTGAAATGATTTTCTCCTTGACACAACCTATAACAAGTCTCATTGCTCGTAGTTTGATTAGATCTGTCCTCTTTTCCTTCCTATCTAGCTGGTTAGACATGGGTCCTAGGAAGAGACTTGCAGTGAGGAGATAGAGTCAGAGGACTGAGAGGAGAACAGAGGCTAGGCATGACACTGGTGTGTCGAGCAGTTCAGTCGCGCCGGGTTCCCCTACAGAGAGGATGGCAGGGAAGGCGGTTGCTTCCAGTCGAAGAGTGGAATTAGAGTTCTTCGACCGCCAGCACTTCCATATCCGACAGACTCTCACAGATGCAGGTTTGGTGCCATTCTGCACTATGCAGGAGAGGTATTATCCTCATCTAGTACGAGAGTTCTATTGAGCTTTGGATTGCCAACGCATGACTTAGAGGTCATCAGTATGTGGTGTGGAGATTCTGCTGATGGAGGAGCTATTGAGTGGAGTCTGGAAGATACCGCATCATGGGATCAGCATCTTTTCTGTGGATGACCGAGAGGTCGCATACCGATGTATTTTGGAAAGAGAAGATATTCACGGTGTGACAGTAGTCACCGTGAACCAGCTATCAGTGGAGATGCGACTCCTACACCACATCACTGCATGGACTCTTCTATCGAAGACAGGGCATTTTGACTTTATTACTGAGAGAGAGCTTATGCTGATGGTCTGACTGACTCAGAGGATGCAAGTAGACATTCCATCCATGATATTGATTCAGATGAGGGACGCCGCAGCTAGCCAGCACTGTCATTGTCTACCCTATGGGATGGGACTAACCAGATTATTCCGTGCATATGGAGTATCCTTAGAGGGGGAGATCCCCAAGGAGATCCTTCACACAGACGTGTATGATGAGAGGTCTCTCCATAGGATGGGTTATAGAGTGGTTGGCAGTAGATGGATCTTGAGAGAGTCTGGCCAGGAGCTAGATGAGGAGGATGAGATATGTAAGGTTGAGGTAGGGCCATCTGGGCCGGTCAGTTCTCTAGTTCATACAGCACATGCTTCAGAGACTATGCCAGTGACACCTTCTGCCACACCATCAGCAGCTCCTCCAGCTTCTTCTAGAGTACAGTTTAAGGACTTCTCGTGAGAGCAATTTGCATAGATGAGAGGCGAGATTGCCAGTCTGGGAGCTAGAACTACTCAGCTTCGGATCGAGATTGACAGCCTTAGAGCTGACACTGCTACTGAGCATGCCGAGCTTCGCTAGACTATGGAGGCTGGTTTTGGGCATATTGAGAGTTTGATCAGATCCCTACTCCCTCCCGCTACTCCTACTGTTCCTCCGGGTGATGATGATGATAATGATGGCAACGACCACTGAGATGACCATGATGATACTATAGAGGGTGGCGATCTCACTGACGACAGGGCTACAGATGTTCTTGACGATGGTAGTGATAGTGATGACGGTGCCGATGGTTATGAGGTCGTCAGTCATGAGCAGCAGACTCCAGATATTCCTCCAGTTGATGCTACTGACACTCCAGCTGCCACTGAGCTAGTCTTTGTTACCCCCACTGAGACTCTGCCTCCTCCTTCTTTTAGAGCCTCTAGAGTAGCTCCCTGTTTTGGGCCATCCACTAGGACTAGGAGTCGAGGTATCCTGAAGACTCCTGGTAGTCTGACACGTAGGACTAGAGTCACCGGTCCTATCTCTTTTGAGATTCCATCTGATGAGGATTAGCCTCATAGATGTTTCTTCTGTTGTATGTTGTTTATGTTTCATGCTACTTTGTATTGTTCTTATTGTTATATGACTCTGATACATTTTGTATGTTTTAGTTTTGCTGATGATTCAACAAATTTTGTACTGAAAACTCCTCTTATCAGATATATATATATACATTTACTTCAGTTTGAATGTTTAAAAATTGTGATTCACTTTGATTGCTTGATTTGTCACATTTATTCTCTTTAGCTCTGATACACTCTTTGGATGCTCTGATACTTGTCATATTTGATACTCTACCACCTTTTTGTCTCCATGCTCATTGTAAGGGGGAGGTTATTCCCTTTTCTAATGATTAACAAAAAGGGGGAGTAATAGTATATATCATAAATTGTTTATGTAAATTTTCAAATTTAATCTGCTTTGATACCCTGAAATAACATATTATTTATTTTGATTAGAAATATCTAATTGAGGGGGAGATTGATTCTTCCTAACTATGAAAATTATGGCTCATATGGACTTACATTCATATTCATGAATTATAATAGTTGAAATTTGAAACTTAATGCTATTTTACTCAAGGTTTTGTCATCATCAAAAAGGGGGAGATTGTTGGCTCCACCTAGTGATTTTGATGAATAACAAAACATTGAGTGCATAATGTATACTAATGTGTATTTCAAGTTATGAGTTTTTAGGAAGAAAGCACCTCAAAATCTCAAAAATTTATGTATCATGGCACGATGAGGCACGGAGCATTTCTTGCAATTCTGGACATCCTCTTCATGAAAAAAGGGCTTTTACATGTTCAATTATTATTTATTTATGTTCCATTTAAATGTCAATATCAATATTTATGTTTTTGGCTCAAATCACACTTGAATCTAAATTTTTTTAGTCTCAAGTGTCGACACTTGGGAAGCCAAGTATCAACCCTTCAGCATTTGGCATGCAAAAAAATCCTTGGCATGCCAAGTATCGACACCTAGATTTCAAGTGTCGACACCTGCATTTCAAGTGTCGACACTTAGGTTTCCAAGTATCGACTCAAGGCCTGAGATTTTTGAAAATCCAGAACTTTGCCATTTGAGGATTTTTGTGCAAGTGTCGACACCTGTGCATCAACTGTCGACACTTAGAAATCAAGTGTCGACACCTAGAAATCAAGTGTCAATACCTGACAGCTAAGTGTCGACACCTGATAAGCCAAGTGTCGACACTTGAAGCCTGACAGCCCTAACGGATCTATTTTTCTAGCTTGCATAACTTGCTTTTCAAGCTCCAGATGGCAAGATTCGAGACTCCAACGGTCACAGACAATTTTTTGGAAGTTTTTTGTTGTATTTAACCTCCACCAACTTCATTCTAAAGGCATTAAAATGTATTGAAGTCCATTCAAAGCCAAAAAGCCAATATTCTCTCAAGAACCTCACATCAAAAGCCTTTTATAGTTTGATTCCCTGAAAAAGCCTTCAAGTTCATCCTAGCATCATTCCAAAAGAGGTGTTTTGAAGAATATTCCAAGGAGGAGACAAGACAAAGCATCAACTTGAGCTTCAAAGCTTCCATCCTACTCTTGAAGAGAGTTTGTCTTAGTTTTAAAAGTTGTATATCTATTTTTATCTTGTGATTTGACCTTGCTTTCAAGGGTGTCTTGAAAGAAGGTTGTTGTGGTTTGTTGGTGAGCCAAAGGGATAAAATCAACTAGGGTTAACTTGTGAGCCCGAAGACAAAACAAGTATAAAAGGTTGTTGGTGAGCCTAGGTGACAAAACCAATATAGGTTTTGACTTGTGAACCTTTTGAAAAACAAGTCAGCTGTAATCTTGATTGGATTATAGTTGAATTCCCAAGGGTGGCTTGGGGAGTGGATGCAGGTGCTAGGTTTGCAACGAACCACTATAAATACTGTGTTTGTGTGTGATTGCTTTCTTTCCCTCTTGCTCCCTGCTTATTACATTTGATTTACTGCTTTCAGCAGCATTGAATTTATTACTCACAAACACCACTAGACCTTCACATTACTGTTTTAAATTTTAAAAGACCCAATTCACATCCCCTTTTGGGCTCCATTTCTGGGCAAATATCCCCTCATGGCCTTTGAGATCCATCCCAGCGCCTCCAAGTATCGAGGAGGGTGTAATGCCTTAGAGGTAAGAGGTCTCTTTATTAGGGTGAGTCCCGAAGTCCATTAGATCCAGATCCCTATCTTGCATCCCATTATTCCTTCGCCATCAAATTAGAAAATAAAAAATAAAAATAGGATACCCTAATCTAGGTGACTTCTAGGCTCACCAATGATCCTAGCTCCTAGCCCCCATTGTCCTGCATCAGGAAGTTTGTACCAGTCAGAGATTGAAGAACTAGCCATTGAAGAGATCACTCAACACTCAGATTGGAGCCTAGATGATGAAGCTTTAGTTTCCTTGAAATAGAAGGCTGAACTAGGTGGTCTTGAAGGCAAAGAAAGCCTCCTCTGGAGAGGAAAAATACCTCGAGGATCCTGCACATGTCAGAGGTTAATTAAAATAATAAATAAACAAAGAAAAGAAACTAGGGTTTTAAGAGAATCAGGATTAGGGTTAGAAGAGTTGGCGGCCTAGAGAAGGAGATGATCCTTGTCTTGTTGGGTGGCTAAGGCTTCTTCTCCTTGGGTGTGGCTGAAGAGGACTTGGGTTTGGCAGCAAGGGTCAGCTATGGCACACAAGAGCAACCATAAAACACAAGAACACCAACATAAGAATACAAAACAAACTCGCAAGCTCAAAATTTCAGCAGGGTTTTATTTCATAAGATTGAAGTAGTGACAAGAGGAAGAAGGGTGGGGTATTTATGGAGTTCCCATGCCCTCTCTTGGTTAGGATTTTAGTCCTCTTCTAATTAGGATAGGTTTGCACACTTTGAATAGAAGAAAAACTACACAAGTAATCTAAAACTAGGAGTATACAACTCCGGCCAGAGATTTGTTCCCATGCCCTCTCCTGGGCTTGGGATTTCAAGGCCTAGGGTGTTGGAATATCCTGTGAATCATGAAGTAACTAGCATCTGGCATATTCTGGAGCATCTAGAGGGAATCTAGCATCTAGAATGGCATCAGGGTATCTGGAGAGTATCTAGAGTATATCTAGGGCTCCGGGGTGTCAAACAAAATCCTATAAGCTGATGTAAATGCCTCTGGCTCTTGAGTGAGGCTTGGTGGAACTTCAAAATAGGGTAACCTCCTTTCTTGTACGAAAATTGGACTGATACACGACTCAGGCATAAGTATAGGACTCAATGACTGACTAGGGTTGAGACAAATCAACTAGTCTCAACTTATTACAGGACTCAATCTTACTTGCTTATAAAATTATGACCATGACTAAGGTTTTAAAAACCCTAATCAGTAAACCATATGGGATCCAGTGATCTGTGTCTGATTCTGGTGTCCCCACCAATTCTCCCGGGGTGGGAGGAACTCGACCCCATAGAGTAAGGATTAATTTGGCTCTCATACTACTCAAAGATGATCTGGGTTGAGATACTGCAGATCCTTACTAGTGCTCCACAAGTCCTCAAGTTTAGGCCGACCTTGCCAACATACCAAATACCTATTGTTGGGATATGTCAGTTCAAGCATAAAACAGCCACCGGTTCGACTTGCCGAAGACATTTTGAAAGGGTTCCAGTGAACCACAGTGAAAAGATAATTTCAAAATGATGAAATTTACACCAAAACCCTTAGCCAAGATCTCCTTATTCAGGATTAAAACATATGAGAAACATGCAAACCTACACTATTAGAATTAGGGCACCAACCTGTTATCGCTAAATCCAATTTTGATGTAGAATCAAAACTTGATGTTGAATGACCCTTTTGAATTCACCAGGCATCCAAATGTCCACCCTCCAATGGTGATCCACAAGAAAATTGATCAAGATGCTTGCTTCTTCAAAAGTTCCTTCACTTGAATTCTTCTCCTAGAACTCAAGAGGACTATGGCTGAAAAACTCCACGGCAGGGACTTCTTACTTTCTTTCTTTCTTCTTCCTCTCCCTTTCTTAAGACCTTGTCCTAAGAATACACTCTTGTCTTGAAGGAGGAGTAGGATTTAAGACACTAATGTCTTAATGTAAAAGGAAATAAAAACAGAGTATATCTTCTTTTCTTTTACCGTTCGAGAGATTCTTCCTATCTCTTGTTTTAGACTTGAGTTTCAACAGAGAAGAGAACTCTGTAAAAGGGAAACTCTTGTGTCCTAAACAAGCTAAGGAGGAATCAGTCTCCTGCAAAGGAAAGAAAAAAAAAAAAAAAAAAACTTCTATTGTACATCAAAAAAACACCCGAAGCCTTTGTTCCTTAAATAGACTACAAAAAGATGTCTTTTCAAAAGAACACAACTCTTCGTAAACTATTTCTCACGCCCTCTCCTTCCTTCTCACGGCCCTTCAGATTCAAACTCAAGGCTCTTCCTAAAAGAAAAGTCATAAAGTTTTAAGAAGAAGGAAGTCGCGATGTTTCAGTCTCCGAAGAGACGTTATATCGCGCAACCGGGAAGAGTTAGCACCTTTTATCTTTCTCAAAATCCCCAAACTGTTAGATGACCATCTAATGGTCATTAGGAGATGTGCTAATAGAGAATAACTGGCCAAAATGCAAAAATTGCAGTGAAATAAGAAGACTTCACGCGCGCATGAAGAGTCCATGCGCGCGTGGAGTCTTTCCTCTTATCCACGCGCACAAATAATTTGGGCGGCCTATATGGATGGGCATGGGTGTTAATTAAGATGTTGTCTTAGCCATGGGTTAGCCCAAAGTCCTATATATTTAATTAGGGTCTAATTAGGTCCAATTAAAACCCAAATTGATCCAATTCGGAACCCTAATTCAAATCCAATTCGAATAGAAGCTAGGGTTTGCAACATCTGCTAGAGTGTTATCCTGTAAAGATGATTTAATTACAAATTAAACTCTTGATCAATCCTCTTAAGTGTGTGACCCATTGGGTTCCATATCCAGCTGACAGTAGGTCTGAGTACAAGTTGACCTAACTTGATTAGAACTCTTTCTAATCGATTTAGGTCAAAACAAGCTTACCCAACTTGATCAATTAGGACTCTTCCTAATAAGTGATCTTTAAATTTGATCAACCCACAAGACAAGATTGACGTCTAGCAACGTGTCATGTCTACCCGGAAGATATGGAAATTCTGGTGAAATACCAAAACTACCCTTCAGTAGAAAGTTACCGTACAATTAAATCTTTCGATCATCCTGCACCCAAAATATAATTATGGATATGGATATATGTCAAATCCAATATTATATTTATTTCTAGCTCAATCTTATATTGATGATTCAATTATCTTGATATTAGAAACCATCTCTAATATCTTTACTTTGATCAAAGATTCCTTGAATCATCATCCGATTGATAACTAGCTGGATGCAATCTCCTCTTACTAAGAGTGATCGATTCCTTGTTGACCTACTCATTACCTTCATATACAATTCACCATTCCCAGTATCAATCCTGTGCATGACTCAATGTCATGATTAGGATTGAACCAAAGGATGGGTTCATGTACATAAGGTACTTATGGCAGTCTCAGGTCAAAGGATTACTTGTACCACTCCCACTATGAGAACCTTCTATTGACATGTAGCTAAGACTCCATTAGATGTTATCAAGTTGGATCATATCAGTGAACTCATTCACTAATGAGTACCCACATCCTAGTATTAGTGTCATACACAAGTGACTGTGAGAGCAGTCACCCTATCCAGTATACATGGGATGTGCTAGTCTTACAGGAAAAATCCTGATCCCCTACTCAGGGTTCCTTTGATTAGGAATATTTTAGATTAAGGTTTTAAGACTTTAGGTCTCACTGGTATGATCTCATCATAACCCTAAAATCATAGCCCTAATCTATGGGATTCATCATAATAAAACACAACGTATGATGAAAAAATAATGCCTTTATTAGAATATTGTCAATTACATTGATTTGGGAGATATTATATTGTTTGGCTTGTAGGGCATATCCCTTCGACCAACACCAAAAACATGATCTCCGATCTATCTCAAAGGAGTCCGAAGACGAAAGCATTCCTTTAATTTGACTACAGATATTTTTCCAAGAAAAAGAAGCCTGAAGACAGATCTTCGATCTATCTCAGATCTCTACGAACATGACAAATAACAATTATCATCGACTACCTAACTACCTTTAGTGCACGATCATGGCACGTAACTCCAGCGGCAACATCTCCGACCTAGCCAGAACCGTTTAGTAACTATCTATAATTATGAATTGAGGGGAAGGAATTAACTCCCCCATCGTAACCGCAGGAGGGAGAATGGTGCCACAGGTCGGACAACTCATTATAAATAATGGTAAGAGGGGATGCTCCAAGTAAGGCACAAGATACTCCTGAAAATATCAGGATCTTCTCCTCTTCATTCATCCTCCTTAAGATCTTCCCCATTCTATGGCTGGAGCCCACCTCTGACTTAGGCATCAGAGTGTCCCCCGTCGGAGCAACTCCAGCCAGAGATTTGTTTTGCTGGTGAACTAGGGAGTGGGCCTATGATCTAGTAGCTTTGCCAGGTCGAAAAAGGGACTCTACGCCAATAGATTGGCGTGCCAAGTAGGGGAAGTCTAAAAATCTATTGTTAAGCTCCCCTCCTTGGAAAAGAAGAAGTACAAAAAGTTTCCAATGGCAAGAGGAAAGACTCAGATTGCCTCAACAAGTCAAAGTCGTGTTCCTTCCCAGGGGGGTTAACCCTCAGTAGAAAATGACATTCCACCTCCCATGCTCGTTGTGGGACAACAATAGTTCGAGAATCTACTGAACCAGGTCAACACTCTCAAGGCCATGGTTCAGGACTTCCAAAACAAAGCTTTCCAGGTGTGGCATCTGCCGGCTACCTCCAGACACAGCTCTCGATCCCGAAGGAAATGAGCCCCCTGAGAGGGGTCCGCTCATCTTTCCCTCCATCCTCGACCCTCCCCTAAGGGTCGAAGTTCATAAATGCCCAGGCCCACTGACTCCCTACAAAGAAGAAAAAGTCCTAGGCAAACTCCCTCTCCTTCTTCTGAAGACTCCGCTCCCATGGAGAATCCACTAAAGCAAAGAGCCCCCGATTACGATGGGAAGTTTAAAAACATCGAATCAGAGATTGCAAGAATCCGGGAGCAAAGAGACAAGAATGATTTGGTGGCATGTGATCTACGTCCTCCTTACACCACCCATGTTATGGCCGAAACTGTTCCTCGGCACTTTAGGGTCCCCCAAATGGAGCCCTACGATGGCACCTCCGATCCTTTTGACCACCTGGGCAGTTTCAAAGCCCACATGATGATCCGAGGAGCTTCGGATGTAATGTTTTGCCTCGCATTCCTAGCCACCTTGAAGAAAGTTGTTCAGATGTGGTACTCGAGCATATGCCCAGGTACCATCGATTCTTTTTTCAAGCTAGAAAAATTATTTGTCTTGCATTTCAGGACCTACCACAAGAACCCCCATAATATAGATACCTTGTTCCTCCTTCATCAAAATGAACGAGAAAGTCTGTAAGATTACATCTCCAGATTTAATTCGACTACGCTCGAGATCCTCGATCTCAACGAGCATGTGGCCATGTCTGCACTAAAGAAGGGGTTTCATACGTTCAGGCTCACCTTTTCCTTGGATAAGAAGTTTTCCAAAAGCTACACTGAACTCTTGTCGAGAGCTCAGAAATATGCCGACACCGAAGATCAAGCAGCAAATCGATGACTGACTGAAGGGAAGCCCCCTTCAAAGAAGAAAAATAATAGGGGACAAGGCCCCCCTGCTCTCAACAACAACAATAACAACAACAACAAGTATGCTGACCGACGATGGAGTCCTCCCAGGCCCAAAGCATCGGGCAGGAGATTCGACTCCTTTCCCCCCTCAACCTCTCTCGAGAAAAGATTCTCTTGGAGATAGAAGCTACCTCCAATGGCCACATCCCATGAAGGCATCCATTTCTGCAAGGAACAGGAACAAATACTGTCGATTCCATCGGGATCATGGCCATAAAACTGAAAAATGCATCCAGCTGAGAGATGCTATAGAGGATCTAATCAAGAGAGGATATTTGGGGCGGTATGTTGGTTGCCAAGGACCTCAGTCAGAAGCTACAGTTCCCTAGATAGCCCCTGAAGAGGCTGAACTGCCAAACTAGAGGCCCACCAATGGAGGTGTGGGGATGATACATCGACCTAGTAACTAGAGAAGAGCGGAAAACAATGCCCCGAAGCGACTAAAGGATAACAATGCTATTCTCTTCTCCGATGATGACCTTGCAGGAGTTCGACTCCCGCATGATGATCCTCTTGTAATTTTGGCCGTTGTGGCCAATTGCGATGTAAAATGAATCTTGGTTGATAATGAAAGCTCGACGGATGTCTTGATCTATGATGCGTTCTCTCGGATGTGTTTGCCTAAAAATAAATTACAGAGATCTCCTATACCACTTACCAGCTTCGGAGGTAATCAAGTCAATGCCGAGGGAGAAATAGTATTGCCTGTAACCCTCGGCATCGAACCCTGATAGAAGACACTGCCAATCAATTTCATGGTGGTTCGAACCCCTTCAGCCTATAATATGATTTTGGGATGGCCTGCCATGAACAAATTTTGGGCCATGGTGTCAACTTACTATCTCCTGGTACATTTTCCTACCAAGAATGGCATCGGAGAAGCCAAAGGAGATCAGAGAATGGCTTGACAGTGCTTGATGATTCAGGACAAGCATTCCAATGACCCTACAACCTAGAATCGGTTAGATCCGAGGGACCCAACCGCAGACTCTGGTGAACCCATGGAAAGAACCATTTCAGTACCATTGGCTGAAGAGGACCCTACCAGGGTTGTGCAGATCGAAAGTATGCTTGACAAGAAAACCAGAACGAAGCTGATCTATTTTCTCAGAAACAATGCTGATGTTTTCGCCTGGTCGGCTTCAGACATGCCAGGGATTTCAGCAGAAGTAATTACTCATCGACTGGAAGTTGCTCTTGAATATAAGCTGGTTCGACAGAAGAAAAGGAGCTTCGACCCCGAAAGACAGAAGGCAATAGATGAAGAAAAAAGCAAGCTCCTCAAGGCAGGGTTCATTCGAGAAGCTCATTATCCTGAGTGGTTGGCCAATGTGGTAATGGTGAAGAAAAACAATGGCAAGTGGAGGATCTGCATCGATTATATAGACCTCAATAAGGCTTGTCCAAAAGATAGCTTTCCTCTCCTGAAGATAGACCAACTAGTCAATGCCACCATCAGCCACCAATTGTTAAGCTTCATAAATGCTTTCTCTAGATATAACTAGATCCGAATGGATCGCCAAGATGAGGAGAAGATGGCCTTTGTCATTGACAAAGGTCTATATTGTTACAAAATGATGCCATTTGGGCCTCAAGAATGCCAGGGCGACATTCCAAAGATTGATCAACAAGGTATTCAAGGAGTAGTTGGGAAGAAACATGGAGGCCTATGTTGACGACATGATCGTCAAAAGCCTCCTTAGAAAATATCACATCAAGGACCTGAAAGAATCTTTCGACGCCCTGCGATGCCACTGTATGAAGCTAAATCCTACGAAGTGTGCCTTCGGGATGACTTCGGACAAGTTCTTGGGGTTTCTCATCACCAAACGGGGGATTGAAGCAAATCCGAAGAAAATTCAGGCCCTTAAGGATATGAGGCATCCATCCTGCAAGAAGGAGGTACAACGGCTAATAGGAATGATCGCTTCCTTAAGAAGGTTCATCTCTCGGTCAGTCAAGAAATATCTCCCTTTCTTCGAGATACTTCAGCAATCTCGGGGCTTTGAATGGACCGAATATTATCGTACTACTTTTGAAGAGCTGAAGAAGTACTTGGAGACCCCACCTCTACTCTTTAAGCCTCAAGAGGGGGAAGTGCTCTACTTATACCTTTTCGCTTCGGACAAAGCAATCAGTTCAGTCCTCATCCAAAGAGAAGAAGATGGCTCCCACAAGCCGATCTATTACATCAGCAAAGTCTTACTCGATGCTGAAATGAGATATTCAAAAGCCTCAAGAAAAGATCACATCAATGATCTGAAAGAATCTTTCGACGCCCTGCGACACCACCGTATGAAGCTAAATCCTATAAAGTGTGCCTTCGGGGTGACTTCGGACAAGTTCATGGGGTTTCTCATCACCAAACGGGGGATTGAAGCAAATCCTGAGAAAATTCAAGCCCTTAAGGATATGAGGCATCCATCCTGCAAGAAGGTAGTACAACGACTGATAGGAATGATCGCTTCCTTAAGCAGGTTCATCTCTCGGTTAGTCAAGAAATGTCTCCCTTTCTTCGAGATACTTCAGCAATCTCGGGGCTTTGAATGGACCGAATACTGTTGTACTACTTTTGAAGAGCTGAAGAAGTACTTGGAGACCCCACCTCTACTCTTTAAGAATCAAGAGGGGGAAGCACTCTACTTATACCTTTTCGCTTTGGACAAAGCAGTCAGTTCAGTCCTCGTCCGAAGAGAAGAAGATGGCTCCCACAAACCGATCTACTACATCAGCAAAGTCATACACGATACTGAAATGAGATATTCAAAAATGCAGAAGCTGATCTATTCTTTAATAATTATGGCAAAGCGACTACGGCCTTACTTCCATGCCCACGCCATCGTGGTGATGACTGATCAGCCTCTTAAGGCCATTCTCCAAGGCCCTGATAATTCAAAAAGGATAGCCAAATGGGTTGTGAAGCTAAGCAAGTTTGATATTAGCTTCCAGCCCCGATCAGCTACGAAGGCCCAGGTTCTCTCAGATTTCCTGGTTGAATGCACCTAGAAGTCTGAAGATGATGCACCTCCAGCAAAAGAGGAAATTTCAAAAGTCATGGAGTCTGCTTGGGTACTCCATGAGTACAGAGCCTCCAACTCTGCTAGGTGTGGAGCTAGTCTCATATTGGCTAAACCAGATAGGCATAAATAGAGTACGCATCCAATTTTTTTTTCATGCTTCGAATAACCAGACCGAATACGAAGTCCTACTTGCAGGACTTTGGATCGCTAAGAGCTTAAGAGTTCAAAGACTCCAAGCCTTTTTGAATTCGTAATTGGTGGCAAACTAGGTTAAAAGAGAATATGAAGCTAGAGATCCCACCATGGTACAGTACCAAGAAAAGGTACAAGCCCCATCTTCTCAATTGGAGTTCTTCGAAATCACGCATGTCCCTCGATCGGAGAACTCCCAGGTGGATGCATTATCCAGACATGCTACCACCACCCCAGAATCCCTTAGTCGCACCTTCGTTGAACACCTCGAAGCCCCAAGTATAGTTGAAGAAACTTTGGAGGTGCACCAAATTGAGACCGAACCAAGTTGGATGGATCCCATCCTTAAGTTCTTAAATGAGGGTGTACTGCCAGAGGACAAAGCAGAAGCCAAAAAGATCCAATGGATGGCATCCTAATATGTCATCTTAGACGGAACCCTCTATAAAAGATCATTCTCTTAGCTTCTGCTGAAAAGTTTGGGACCATCAGATACTAACTACGCCTTGAGGGAGGTCCATGAAGGGATATGTGGTGATCACCTAGGGGGCAGGTCGCTGGCATGCAAAATAATATGCCAGGGATACTATTGGCCCTCCATTCAAAAGGATTCAACCAACTTCGTACGGATATGTGATCAATGCCAGAGTTATGCCAACATATAGAGACAACCAGTGAGTCATTTGATCCAGTTGACAGCACCCTGGTCCTTTGCCCAATGGGGCATGGATATCCTTGGCCCATTTCCACTGGCATTCGGGAAGAGGAAGTTCCTCCTTATGACAATCGACTACTTTACTAAATGGGTCGAAGCTGAATCACTGGCTCACATCACAGAGGGCAAAGTCAAGAATTTTGTTAGGAATTCTATCATATTTCAGTTTGGGATTCCACATATAATTATCACCGACAATGAGAGAGAGTTCGATAATCTGAAGTTTAAAGACTTTTGCGCTCGGTACCATGTGCAACATAGGCTGACTTCCATCGTCCATCCACAGTCCATTGGAGAAGCCGAGGTGACTAATCGGACCATTCTCCATGGCCTGAAGACAAGGTTGAACGCTACCAAAGGACTTTGGGCAGAAGAGCTGACCTCCATTCTCTGGGCATACAGAACGACCCCGAGAACGGCTACTGGCGAATCTCCATTCAACTTGGCATACGGTATCGAAGTCGTCCTCCCTATCAAAGTCTCCCTCCATCTCTGGGAATCGACAAGTATGAAGAGCCTGAAAACTTCGATCGCCGAAGAGTTGACCTGGATCTACTATCGAGTATCAGGCTCCAGGCTTAAATGAAAATGATGATGTATCAACAAAAAGTCACCAAATAATACAACTCAAGAGTAAAGGAGTAGATTTTTCGCACGAGGGACATGGTGCTGCAAAGAGCTGAAGTATTCAAGCTAACAAAGCAAGGCAAGCGTTCTCCCAACTGGGAAGGACCATACCAAGTTGAAGAAGTCATACGTTCAGGAACGTATCGACTCAAGACCTTAGATGGTAGAATTTTGTCTCGGCCATGGAATATACAAAACCTTTGCAAGTACTATCAATAAACAGATCCCAAAATCTTTTGTGCAAATCTGTTCAACTTTAAATGGCACGTTACACCAGCAGGATGACAATGATTTTAATGGCCCGATCAAAAGAATCGGCCAATGGTGCAAAGGAGAGTCTGATCCACTCACCTTATCAGTATGCCCAACAAGCGCAATGAACGATCCAATCAGGCTTTCAAAATGATCAAAGGCACAGGGATGGTTTATGTGACCTACCCTACGGTAAATTCGAAAACATGTTGGGACGGGCCTAATTAGCCTACCTTACACCAAAGAAGGTGCAGAGATGGTTTGTATAACCTACCCTATGGTAAATCCGAAGACGCGCCGGGGTGGGCCTAAACAGCCTACCTTAATCATGACAAGAACACATAGGGATAATTTAGACGCCCTATGCTAGGTAACTCCAAAAACGTACCGAAGTGAATCTACATCACTCATCCTGTCCATAGCAAATATTTGATGAGATGGCCCAACCAATCTCACCCCTTCTTCAGATCCTCAATGGTTTTGAGAAATCTACACTTTCGTCATATCGCAAGGTTTACATTTCGTAATGCTTTCGGCATGTTATTCATAGAGAAAGAAGCATTAAGAAAAGTTAGAATTCTTCATTTCATTTTTATATTTTTACAAAAAAAAAAGAGAGAAAACAAAAAATAGAAGCAAATAATGGGAAAGCAGATTCAGTGACCACCTACCAGCCCTTTCCCAAGTTGGCGGGAGGTGTCGAAGCCCTGGAAGGAGGATGAAGAGGCTCCGGAGTTTCCTTCTGAGTCAGACTCTGACTCTTTTTCAAAGTTGGAGTCAAATTTATGACCAGGGAAAGGGATGGAAGACCTAATATTTTCCAAGCCCTTCAAATTGAAGTACTTGAAAGCCTTGTCTCGATGCTCTCGAAACCCCCGGTGGTATGAATCCAGGACTGCCTCAACGACTTCATCCTTGAAGGTAGAAGAAGCCATGAAATCCGAGATGGCCTCCACCACCTTCTTCCTAGCCTCCTCTGCCTCTATAGCGGCTACCGTGACTCGAGCCCAGGCTTCCTCCAAACGAACCTCCAAGACTCGGATCTTCCTCTCCAAGCGAGTAATGACCCCCTGCGGGACATCATCATTGCTTCTCCGGGGATCCTTTGAACTAGGCTCACCCTCTGTTTGATTGTTGGAAGCCCTCTTCATAGCCGCCTTCTTAAGATCGGAAATATTAAACTTCATTTTGCAGGTATGCTAAAGGAAGGATGGCAGTTTTCAAAGTGGGGGTCTGAAACTTCGATGGCCTACGACAAGGAAAGACAGGGTCCTATTTAAAAAGATCCTATGCCAACAAATGGCCACAGGGAAACGTGCTCCATGCCTTTCCCTAGACACACCGAAGGATGCCATGTGTTGAGACAATGCCTCAGAACCCAGGTGACTGCCTAGGAATGGTGTGATCGTCAATAACTGCTCTCGAGGATGGAGATCGTTGATGCTTGGAAATCGGAATGGTCTCCTTTGGACGGTTACAATATTAATGGGCTCTTCTCGGAAAGGGAAGATATGGTGGCACCCTGGATGCACAGGGATGCGATCGTTCAAATATCTACGCATTCGACACGGACAACGAAAATCATGCTCAATCTTTCCCAATCAATGCTCAATCGGAGAATAACACCTGTTTGCCATGTCCCTTCCAAGATAGAAGGAATAATTATGATGGGTAACTGACATCAGCCTAGCCAAATTAAGGTCAATCATCTGCTGCGACATTCTGATTTTTTTTTTAAATTCGTCTTTAGCCAAACCAAGGATATCAACCTCAAATTGTTAATTTTTGGCTTACTCATTGACTAGAAAGTATCCATCCAGAAAGACTAGTTTGAAAGAAATTAATCATTTGTTCCGAGGATGGAAAACCTTGTCCGAAAGGAAGACATTACAGATAGTTGAAGAAAGAAAAAATATAACAGATTTACTTCTTGTCAGCCTCCTCGGCAGTTGAAACGAGAGTAAGGGTTGACATTACTTCAGGCTGAGCCTTGGAGGCTATAGATCTATCCTCCAGGATGGCGAGCAAGGAGAAGTCATGCCAGGGTAAAGCTCCTTGATTTTACCCAGACAATCGGCATAACCTGAAGAGTATCCTTCCGACGCTACTTTGCTTGCCTCATCTTTTAAAGCCTAGGAAGTTTTGTAAGCTTCAACAGCCCCGAAAGACCTCTCTTCAACCTACGCAGTCCTCTGGATGGCTGTCAAAAGGCTTGTCTCCAGCTCCTCGACCCTCCTCTCTAATTTGACCAGACGAGACTTCGGCTCCTCAGCATCCCAAAATACCTCCCTCAGCAACAGTTCAAGAGAGACAACTTGCCTCCTCTCCTGTGTAATGATCAACACCTCGACTGCCTGTTCCTGAATGGTACCTATTGGCATAGAATCCTTTTTCCAACCAGACGGAGCTACTGGATCGCAGGCTCGCTCCCTGGTTCACCTGCAAAATAAATCCCTGGCCAGAATTGCTCTAGCGGGGGAGACTCCGATGCCTAAGTCAGAGGCGGGCTCCAACCATAGAATGGAAAAGATTCTCAAAAGGATAGATGGAGAAGGGAAAGACTCTGAGATTTTTAGGAGTATCTTGTACCTTACCTCGAGCATTCTCTCTTACCGTTATTTATATAGAGTTATCCAGCCTACGGTTTCGTTCTTCCTCCAGCGGTTACGATGGAAGAATTAATTTCTTTCCCATAATTTGGAATCGTGGATAGTTATTAGGCAGTTCTGGTGGCCAGACCGGAGGCATTGCTGTGGGAGTTATGCGTGCTGGGTTTCAAGGAGATCATTATGCAACTTAGTAAGACTGAATTATAAAATTCCATGCATAAAGATGACACTTTATCAGTTAGAAACCCTAATTCCCAAGATCCCTTATTCGATTACAACTAATATGTCATAAAAAAAGGTTAATGAAACATACCTGGAGCGCTATATTCCACTTCTTCCACTAGACTCACAAGTGTAAGTCCTCCAACGGTGATCCACACAAGATTTGAAACAAGGAAGAACTCCTTCTTGAAGTTGCTTGCCCGAGTAGGACTCTTTCGACAGCCTTTTGAACTTTGGCCTTTGTAGGACTCACTATCCCACTATAGGACTCTTTAGACACTCTTCTAAACCACTTTTGGTTTTAGGACAACCCTCCTTTAGGACCCCTTGGGCTTATGTCCTAGAACAAATCCTTGTCCTAATAGAAAAGACCTTGTCTTAACAAGACAAGTCTTGTTTTAAAGAAAGGAAGAGGGAGAGAGAAAAACTCAGATGGATAATACGACAGAATCTAGAATCCTATTTCAGATGAACGAATGAATATCATCTCATTCCACCATACAACCTTTAAATAGTTTCTTAAGGGGCGTGAAACACATCCCAAAATCTCTTATCAGATATGTTTCTTCATATCTGATAAGACTCTTTAGGATTCAGGAGTCATGTACCAGTCTCTAGAAGAGCCAAGAGGCATCTTCTCATTTCCCAAAAGTCAAAGAAAACTGAAGAGATCTAATAGCAGAAGGACTCTGCTTCAAACCGTGCGCCCTCTCATGGAAAGTCGCAACCTTTCATGTCGCCATTCATCCTTTCCTTCTTCATGCCAATTCAAAAATCATTGACCAATCAAATCCTTCATGAAAAAGTATGGAGATAAAGATAAAGATTAGAAGAAGTCCAATCAATAGAAGAAACTCATCTGCCGAAGGACTCTTGGTCCTTTCTGCGTGCCAAATGAATAGTCACTTCTCTTCATAATTCAGTCAACCTTTTTCCATGACATATGCTACCTTTGACAAAGTCAAAGTATATGTAATATGGGTGTCAAATTAAAGGGCATTAAATGAGCTTTCCGACCATATAAAAATATTTCTGATCAGAGAACTATAGACCCTTCTAAGCCCTTTTGAATGCCAACATGTCATTTAGGCACCAAGAGTCCTATGCCTTAGGGACTCTTCATAATTCCGAGATAAAACCTCCAAAAAATATCAGATAAAATCTGATAAATTCATTCTACTTAGAACATAACCCAATTTAGGTCTCCCATAAATTGGTTAGACCATTTAGCAAGCAACCGGACCCAATCCAATTGGGTTTAGGAATTAGGTTAGCCTATACATGCTAGTGTGTCACCTAGCTAACCAGTTAGGATCCTATGATCCTAATTAAATCATAAATGACTTTCTTGTCCAATTCTCTAGTGTGTGTGACCCATTGGGTTCCATATCTAGCCAGCAGTAGGTTTAGGTTTGAGCCGATTGGATCCAATCGAATCCGATTGACCTAATTAGGTCAAACTAGCTCATTTAATTGTCCAATTCGAACCATCCATCGAATTGACTCATGAAACCAATCCAATTGATTCATGAATACCTACAAGACAAGATTGACATCTAGCAACGTGTCATGCCTACCCGGAAGATGAGGAATTTGATGAAAATTATAAAAATACCATTTAGTAGTAAGTTACCATGCAATTCAATCTTTCGATCTCCCATTATTCCGATTAAGTAATAGGTATGGATAGATGTCAAACCCTAATACTTAATCATATCGAATCTCAACTCGATAGTGAGGACTCAACTGATGACTGATTAGATTCCACTAATCTCATCCTGCTTTGATCAAAGGCTCCTTAAGTCACTCATCGAAAAGATTGCATAAGATAACAATTCCTCTTACTAGGAATGATCGATTCCATGTTGGTCCACTCATATCCTCCATACACCTTCCACCATACCCAAAACACCTCGTACATGTCGTAATGGCATAAATGAGTATGAACCAAAATATGGCTTAGTGTGCACAAGGAACCATGGTGACCTCAGGTCTAAAGATCACATGCACAACTCCTACTCAGGGATCTTTCTTTTGACAAGTAGTAAGACTTCCATAAGATAGTCCCGGTATAGATCAGTTTAGTGTACTCATACCCTGATAAGCACCCTTATCCTTGTATTAGTGTCTCTACACAAGTGGTTATGAGACCAACCACTCTCATTATCTGAGCATACATGGGATAAGCTAGTCTTACCGGATTCATTGATCACCGAATCATTGGTCCAATGACTAGGAACATTTTAGATCAGGGTTTATAGAAAATTAGGTCTCACTGTTATGAACTTCATCATAACCCTAATTCCATTGCTATAATCTATGGGATTTATCATAATCATAAATAAGACACAATAGTATATGATGAAAACAGATGCCTTTATTAATATATAATGTCATATAAAAGTTGGAAGAATACAAAAAAAGGCCCTTACAATGATTGGCTCTTAGGTCATTTTTCTATCAAACTCCCACTTGCACTAAAGCCAATCACCCTTGTACTTTATACACATACCATCCAAGTGGCGATCTAACTGTTGCTTAGGTAATGCTTTAGTGAATAGGTCTGCTATATTGTTCTTTGTATCTACTCGATTGATGACAACATCTTGTCTTACTATTATCTCTCAAACGAGGTGGAACCATCTTAGAATGTGCTTGGACTTGTGATGAGACCTTGGTTACTTGGCTTGTGCAACGGCTCCAGTGTTATCACAGTACAATGGCACTGGCTATTGTATATCAGGAACCACGCCCAATTCCATGATGAATTTCTTCATCCAGACAGCTTACTTTGTGGCTTCACTTGTGGCTATGTACTTTGCCTCAATGACTGAGTCAGCTATTGTTGGCTATTTTGTACTTTTTCAACTCACTACACCATCATTCAGGGTGAAGACATACCCCGACATGGATTTGCTATCATCTGGATCTGATTGAAAACTAGAATCTGTATAGCCTTCAAATTTCAACTCAGATCCTCCATATTCTAGAAAAATATCTTTAGTCCTTCTAAGGTACTTAAGAATATTTTTTACAGCTTTTCAATGATCTTCTCCTGGATTTGCCTGAAATTTGCTCACTATGCCTAAGGCATAAGCAACATCAGGTTTGGTACATCACATATCATACATAATTGATCCTACAGCCAAAGCATAAGGAATCTTAGTCATCATCTCTCATTCTTCCGATGTCTTAGGAGACATATTTTTAGAGAGATGTATGCCTTGACTCATTGGCAAGTAACCTTTCTTACTTCCATCCATGTTGAATCTCTTCAATACTAAGTCAATGTACCTAGATTGGGATAAGACTAGCATCCTCTTGGATCTATCTCTATAGATCCTTATACCCAGTATATAGGATGCTTCTCCCAAATCCTTCATGGAAAACTTTGATGATAGCCAAGTCTTAACCGATTGCAACACTGGGATATCATTCCCAATGATCAGTATGTCATCCACATAAAAAACCAAGAAAAAAAGTGCACTCCCACTTGTCTTCTTATACACACATGGTTCATCCACATTTTTTACAAAACCAAATCCTTTAATTGTTTCATCAAAATGGATGTTCCAACTCCTCGATGCTTGCTTAAGTCCATAAATAGACTTCTTTAATTTGCATACCTGATTTGGTATCTCACTTGAGACAAAACCCTATGGCTGTGACATATAGACTTCTTCCTTAAGGTTTCCATTGAGGAAAGCAGTTTTTAGATCCATCTACCATATCTCATAGTCATGGTATGTTGCTATGGCAAGCATTATCTGAATGGACTTGAGCATGGCTACTGGAGAAAAAGTTTCATCATAGTCTATACCATGTTTTTGTCTGAAACCTTTTGCTACCAGTCTAGTTTTGTAGGTCTCAATTTGACCATCTGCTCCAATCCTTTTCTTGAAGACCCATTTATACCCTATTGGGTTAATTCCTTCAGGTAAATCTACCAAAGTCCAAACCTGATTGGAATACATGGAGTCCATTTCAGATTTCATGGCACTTAGCCATTTGTCGGAGTTTCTACTCTCGACCGCTTTCGAATAGGTCACAGGATCATCATTCTGTATGATACTGGCTTCATTGTCATCTCCGATGATAAAGCCATATCTAAGAGATGCTCCCCACACCCTCTCTAACCTTTGGAGAGGAGGTGTGTATTGTGGCTGTTTTTGATCCTCAAGAACTTCTGGTTGAGGAATATCCCTTGAAGGCTCATTAGTTTGTTGGTTCAGTTCTTCACATAACTCAAGTGAAGAATTACTACTTCTTTCTTGGATAAATTCTTGCTCCAAGAATGTAGCATGCCTACTGATAATTATCTTTTGCTCAGTAGTATTATAAAAGAGGTATCCAACACCTTCTTTTGGATATCTAACAAACCTACATTTGTCAGCCCTAGCACTTAACTTATGTCCAAAATTGTTCTTGACATAAGCATAGCAACCCCAAATCTTTAAGTATTTAAGTTTTGGTCTCTTGCCATTCCATAACTCATATGGAGTGCTACTTACTGACTTAGACGGAACCTTGTTTAATATATATGCAGCAGTTTCCAGGGCATGTCCCCAAAAGGAAATAGGAAGATTTATGAAGCTCATCATGGACCTCACCATATCTAATAAGGTACGATTTCTTCTTTCTGCCACTTCATTTAACTGGGATGTATAAGGAGGAGTCCAAACAGAAATAATGCCTTTATCTTTGAGATGGTTCAAAAACTCACTATACAAGTATTCACCTCCTCGATCAGAATGAAGAGTTTTAATACTAAGTCCAGTTTGTTTTTCAACCATACTTTGATATTCTTTAAACCTATCAAAAGCTTCAGACTTGTGTTTCATAAGATACACATAACCGAACCTTGATAAATAATCAAAAAAAGTGATGAAATAAGAATATCTTCCTCTGGCCTGAGTTGACATAGGTCCACACACATCAGTATGTATAAGACCTAACATTTCAGTTGCTCTTTCTCTATGTCCAGTGAATGGAGACTTAGTCATTTTTCCTTTGAGTTAAGATTCACAAGTTTCTAATGTTTGGAAATCATTAGAGTCAAAGTAATTATCTTTGACTAACTTGTTTATTCTTGACTCACTAATATGACCTAATCGGTAGTGCCAGAGATATGTGACATTGTCATTATCTCATTTTCTCTTCTTATCATCAACAAGAAAAATATTATCATTGAGTTGCAAAGTTAGAAGACCATTTATAAAAGATACATGTCCAAATATTTTATTATTATAAAGAATAGAGCAGCCACTGCTCTTTACACTTATTTCATATCCCTATTGTAATAACAAGGGAATAGAAATAATATTTCTAATAATATATGGTACATAGAAGCATTATTCTAGCTTTATTACATCACCCGAAGGTAATAAAAGAAGATAGGTGCCCACAGCTTCAGCATATATGGCTTCACCACTGGCCCCATGTAGCTTAAAGTCACCCCTCTTGAATTTTCTAATTCTGTGGAGTCCCTGCAATGAATTGCATATATGAGATCCTCATGCGGTATGTAATACCCATGAATTAGAAATAGAAGCACTCAATGATAAATTAGTTTGTATCATGTACAAACCTTTAGATGCTCCACTTGCATCTTGCTTCACACTTGCAAGGTAAACCTTGCAATTCTTTTTCCAATGCCCAGTCTTGCCGCAATGGAAACAGGCTCCATCATCCTTCTTAGCTTTCCTATTTTTCTTATGGATGCTCTTCGTAAAGTTAAACTTTCTTTTCATACCCTTTTTCCTTGCCTGTTTCTTTCTTCCATTAACAAGAAGAACATGAGCCTTATCTCCTTTAGAGTGGCTCTCAACTGTCTTAAGCATGTTAAGCAGCTTTGGCAAAGTGGTATTCAATTTGTTCATATGGTAGTTAAGAACAAACTGAGAGAAGGAATCTGGGAGTGATTGCAAGATCAAGTCCTGATTAAGTTCACTATCCATCACAAACCCTAATTGACCCAATCGAGTAATTAAGTCAATCATTTTCAGCACATGGGTTTGCACAGGTGAACCTTCACACATCCATGCTCGGAATAACTACTTCGATATCTAGTATCGGGCAGCCCTACTTTGCTCTCCATAAAGCTCTTTTAAATTGAGCAATATAGACTGAGGTTCCAGTCCTTCATGTTGCCTTTGGAGCTCGTTGCTAATGGAAGCCAACATGATGCACCTGACAGTCATACTGTCATTTAGCCACATTTGATGTGTGGCCCTTTCCTCCTCTGAAGCATCCTCTCCAATCACCTCAGGATCCGGAGAATCAAGTATATAGGAAAGCTTCTCCTGAGTTAATACGATTCTCAGGTTCCTCAACCAATCCACATAATTTGGATTGGTTAATTTATTGGCATCCAAGATGCCCCTCAATGATAAGTTTGAAGCCATAAATATAAATATCCTACATTTAATTAAAGAATAATATCATTAGACCACTCAAGAATGACATTCATAACTAGATAAGGACTTATTATCTAATTATATCTCCCACTATTTTCTTTAAATACCATAACCCTCATTTTATGGTAAACAAGAAACCTTCCCGGTTTCCTTAGTGGGGTTGAGATCCTAATTCCTCATTAGTGCCTTGTGTTACACAACAAACACTAATAAGTTCAAAGGTAGGACTTACTTTCCAATTGCAACCTGTGCAATTCTCAACAATTATCTTTGCCTCTAAGACACTTATTGTCTTGTGTTATACAACAAACTATAATGTCTTAGTTTAGTCAAACCCTTCATTTCTATATAGCTATAATTGAAAATTGTTGCCCTTGTGTTACACAACAAAGCAACAATTTCAACCATGCCATAAAGCACTAAGTGCACCAATACAAATTTCATATCAAACCCTAGAGTAGATCTTGTGTTACACAACAAACCTACTATAGTTTTGATATTAAATTGGCTTAGCATGAAGGAAGGCAAATTATAGTATACATATTCAATTAGCATTCTCAAGTTAAGGTTTAGATATGACCAAATTGGCCAAGTAAGTGGAAGGGGTGAGGGGGTCCTCCCATTGCTTTCCTTAGACACCAATTAAATTGGCCAGGTTAGACAACATAACCAATTAATAAACCTCAATCCCTTTACCTTCCCGTAACTACTTGCCTAGACACCAATTGGCTGATCAAACCCTAACTGGTTTTGCATCATGGTTAATTTGATACTAAGACTAAATATGATTTTTAATGAGGGCTTTGATGGTCTCAAACACATTCTAATACTATTTAACATATCATAATGTACTTATAACAGAAAACCATTCATATATGATAGATGCAAAATATATGCTAGGTGTGTCATCATTCTAGGACAACCATACAACATAACAGACATCCACCATTATGTTAGGACAACCTTATTTCAGAATGTGACTAAAAAAAAATATCTTGACATATTTTAAAGATTAGGGTTTAAGTGTTAAAAAAAAACCCTAACTAGTGACTAGCATAAGGCATATCAATCTAGCTTATGCATAACATAGAAATCGTATCCTAGCATGATATTTCAAATACCCCGCTGACTAATCCAATCCTAAATAGCTATTAGGATAAAACATGTTATAACAATGAATTTGATCTACAATATGCATAAAATAATAACATGCTATTTTTCATAATAAAGTAGAGACCAAACATATAATCCCTAAAATGCATTGAATCATAATCCTAGGAGGATCATCTTTATTACAAATGACAAATAGTTGAAATAAACTAAGGGTAGCTCTGATACCACTACTGGGTTTCAAGGAGATCATTATGCAACTTAGTAAGACTGAATTATAAAATTTCATGCATAAAGATGACACTTTATTAGTTAGAAACCCTAATTCCCAATATCCCTTATTCGATTACAACTAATATGTCATAAAAGAAGGTTAATGAAACATACCTGGAGCGCTATATTCCACTTCTTCCACTAGACTCACAAATGTAAGTCCTTCAACGGTGATCCACACAAGATTTGAAACAAGGAAGAACTCCTTCTTGGAGTTGCTTGCCCGGGTAGGACTCTTTTGGCAGCATTTTGGACTTTGGCTTTTATAGGACTCACTATCCCTCTATAGGACTCTTTAGATACTCTTCTATACCACTCTTGGTTTTAGAACAACCCTCCTTTAGGACCCCTTAAGCTTATGTCCTAAAACAAAGCCTTGTCCTAATAGAAAAGATCTTGTCTTAACAAGACATGTCTTGTCTTAAAGAAAGGAAGAGGGAGAGAGAAAAACTCAGATGGATAATACGACAGAATCTAGACTCCTATTTCAGATGACCAAATGAATATCATCTCATTCCATTGTACACCCTTTAAATAGTTTCTTAAGGGGCGTGAAACACATCCAAAAATCTCTTATCAGATATGTTTCTTCATATCTGATAAGACTCTTTAGGATTCAGGAGTCTTTTCTGACATCTCTTCATGTCCAAATGAAACCTTCTCACGCCACATGGCATGTACCGATCTCTGGAAGAGCCAAGAGGCATCTTCTCATTTCCTAAAAGTTGGAGAAAATCAAAGAGATCTGATAGCAGAAGGACTCTGCTTCAAACCGTGCGCACTCTCATGAAAAGTCGCAACCTTTCATGTGCGTTATTCATCCTTTCCTTCTTCATGCCAATTCAAAAATCATTGACCAGTCAAATCCTTCATGAAAGGGTGTGGAGATAAAGATAAAGATTAGAAGAAGTCCAATCAACAGAAGAAACTCATATGTAGAAGGACTCTTGCTCCTTTCTGCGCACCAAATGAAGAGTCGCTTCTCTTCACAATTCGGTCAACATTTCTTCATGCCATATGCTACCTTTGACAAAGTCAAAGTATATGTAATATGGGTGTCAAATGAAAGGGCATTAAATAATATTTCTGACCATATAAAAATTTTTCTGATTAGAGAAATATAGACCCTTTTAGGCCCTTTTGAATGCCAACATGTCATTTAGGCACCAAGAGTCCTATGCCTTAGGGACTCTTCATAATTCTGAGATAAAACCTCCAAAAAATATCAGATAAAATTTGATAAATTCATCCTACTTATAACATAACCCAATTTAGGTCTCCCACAAATTGGTTAGTCCATTTAGCAAGCAACCGGACCCAATCCAATTGGGCTTAGGAATTAGGTTAGCCTACACATGCTAGTGTGTCACCTAGCTAACCAATTAGGATCCTATGACTCTAATTAAATCATGCATGACTTCGTTATCCAATTCTCTAGTATGTGTGATCCATTGGTTTCCACATCAAGCCAGCAGTAGGTTTAGGTTTGAGTCGATTCGATCTAATCGAACCCGATTGACCTAATTAGGTCAAACTAGCTCATCTAATTGTCCAATTCGAACCATCCATCGAATTGACTCATGAAACCAATCCAATTGGTTCATGAATACCTAAAAGACAAGATTGATGTCTAGCAATGTGTCATGCCTACCCGGAAGATGAGAAATTTAGTAGAAATTATCAAAATATCCTTCAGTAGTAATTTACTGTGCAATTCAATCTTTCGATCTCCCATTATCCCGAGTAAGTGATAGGTATAGATAGATTCAAACCCTAACACTTAATCATATTAAATCTCAACTCGATAGTGAGGACTCAGTTGATGACTGATTAGATTCCACTAATCTCATCCTTCTTTGATCAAAGGCTCCTTAAGTCACTCATCGAAGAGATTGCGTAAGATAACAATTCCTCTTACTAGGAATGATCGATTCCTTGTTGGTCCACTCATATCCTCCATACACCTTCCATCATACCCAGAACACCCCGTACATGTCGTAATGGCATGAATGAGTATGAACCAAAATATGGCTTAGTGTGCACAAGGAGCCATGGTGACCTCAGGTCTAAAGATCACATGCACAACTCCTACTCAGGGATCTATCTTTTGACAAGTAGTAAGACTTCCATAAGATAGTCCCGGTACGGATCAGTTCAGTGTACTCATACCCTGATGAGCACCCTTATCCTTGTATTAGTATCTTTTCACAAGTGATTGTGAGACCAACCACTCTCATTATCTGAGCATACATAGGATAAGCTAGTCTTACCGGATTCATTGATCCCCGAATCAATGGTCCAATGACTAGGAATATTTTAGATTAGGGTTTATAGGAAATTAGGTCTCACTATTATGAACTTCATCATAACCCTCATTTCATTGCTCTAATCTACGGGGTTCATCATAATCATAAATAAGACACAATAGTATATGATGAAAATAGATGCCTTTATTAATATATAATGTCATACAAGAGTTGGAAGAATACAAAAAAGGCCCTTACAATGATTGGCTCTTAGGGCATTTTTCTATCAAAAAGCCATGATTATGTTATGGAAATAGTCGATGATAACCGTTGCTTGTCATGTTCATAGAAACTTGAGACAGGTCGAGGGCCAATCTTCAGACTGCCCTATTAGGGAGATTTCTGTGATTGTATCAGGGAAGGTCTTCGTCCTCAGATCCTCTCGAAATAGATTGGAGATCCTGTCTTCGGCATAGATCGAGGACTTGATCTTTAACATAGATTGAAGACTACGTCTTCGACATAAACCAAAGACCATGTCTTCAGGAGTTAGTGAAGGTCACTCCTTGGTTCAGGCTGAGGACCTTGTCTTTACGGACCATAGGACATGATCTTCGCCGTATGCCGAAGACTATGTCTTCGACATAACCCGAAGACCTTGCCTTCGGGAGCCGTAGGCCCAATAAGAGTTTTGGCTTGCCCATAGTATGCCTGGTTTTTTTCGAATACCTTGGTCCAAAGTTTGCGGTTCGGAAGAAATGTCTTCAGTCGGTTGAACCGGTGGCTGGCTCGCACTTGGACCAAGATATCCCAACAGTTGACCCCCTACTCTCAGTTTTTGAAGCGAAGATTTGCCTCGAAGAGTAAGAGTATTACTGGTTTGTCATCTCCTTCCTGGGGGATGGTGCAGTGGATGATTACAAAATCTATAATTGGACCGTCTATCATAACTACCGGCTGATTTGTGAATCAGGCGATGGACAGTTGTCATTCCCTGATTGAGGGGTGAAAAAGGATTGGGCGGGCCAGGGACTGTCTCTCCTTTTTCCGTTGCATGATGGTTCAACCAATCTTTTGGTTGGGATTTGAGCAGCTGTCATGGTTCCTCCCTACCTATTGGATGATGAAGGTGCTTCGTCTTGGCCATTGATTCATACGGATTATGACCTTTGGTCTATTCCGTGTCAAATTAGCTTGGGGTCATTTTGGAGCTTTTTCGTTTCTTTTTGAGAAGGAGAAAAGGTCCGGTTGAGGAAGCTTCTTCAACCTCACACTTTCAGTTTTAGCCTAGCTTTCCCTGTTCTTGGCCATCAATCCTTTTCGCAGGTAGAATCTCTCTTCCGCTTCTTTGCCTCGCTCTTTTATCATGGCCGAGTCTATAGGAAGCCAAAGAGAAAAAGTTGGGCCCTCGGGGGCCGATGATGTAGTGAGTCCGAAGTCAGTTCCCAGTTCCGTTTCATCAAGAAAGGTTGCTTGTCTTCGAGAACGTTATCACGTTCCCAAAGGGTTTCCTCTAATCCTTCCCATATCGGAGGAAGGGGTGAACAAACCTCCCGCTGGGTGTTTGGCTGTGTATGAAGACCATTTGAAGGCTGGCCTTTGATTCCCCCTGCATCCTTTTTTTATCAAAATCTTTTGCCTGTTGAGACGTGTTCGACAAGTGTACTGGTCATGCAAGTAATACAGGATAGTAACGCAATGTCGTCCTCTAGGATCAGAGACAATCACTCAAATTATAATACTTACTTATATTGTTTGAAAAATTGATTTCAAGTAAAAAAAAATTAATTTGAAAATTAAACAAATTATTAAACTAAGGTGGCAGTAAACTTTCAGGAAGAGAAAAAATCTAGAATAGCTAAGGTGTCAGGAATTTAACCAAATTGATGTGATAATTTTTTCTGAATATGCTAATTTGATTTTCTACTTTTACAAGCCAGCATGTTTTCTTAATTAATTAATGCACTTTCGTTCAAATTGCATTAATTCTATCCGAAATTATTAACCATGGTGGTTAAGACGTGATTTAAATAATTCAGATGCATTAAATTTTTATAATCCTAATCACTGTATAGATGAGTCCTAGTTATTTAGATAGGATTTAAATCTATGGATTTATTTTATTTTTCAACCTAGAAATGTAATAGATCAATTAAACTCTAGATAAAATTCATTGAGGAATTAATCAAATCATCCAAATCATTAGGATCACAAAGAAAATCTCAAGTAAAAATAGAAAATTAAATTAGCCATTGAAATCCATAATCACCACATCAGTTAAATTCCTAAACCTTAGCTAAAAAGAAATTAGTTGCACATATTCATCTTCGAAAATAATATAAAGACAGGAAAAAACAAATCAAATAAAACCAGACACGTCTTCCGATTTCTTCTCTTGTCATGCATCCGCACATTTTTCATGATAGACTGGAACCCGGGGCAAGTGAGATGGAGCCCTCTGTTATTTTCTTTTCTCCTCCGCATGTCTCCATTTTCCGCGCACACTGGGCTTTTTTTTTTTTTTTTTCTCTCCGCGCGCCTCCTTTTCTTTCTTCCGTGTAATATTTTCTTTCCCTGCACGTTGCTTTTTCCTTCATGCCGCTGGCTTTTTCTCCACCACACGTTACTTTTTCTTCACACACCCTCACGTCACTTCTTTTTCTCCCCCACATGTCATTTCTATTCCACCACGTTACTTTACTCCACTTCATCTTCATTTACTCCATTTTATCTTCACGTTACTTTTTTTTTTACTCTGCACTTTTTTTTTTCTTTGTTGCCTGCACGTTTTTTCTTTCCATGCATTGCTCCTTCCGCTGCTGCTATTTCATTTTCCCTGGCATGCATCCTTTTGAGTTGAACTTGATAATTCCATGGCAAATTAGATGTACGAGCTTGCAAGCATTTTCTTGGCTTGCATACTTGAAACAAATAATATAATTAAGCATAAATAAGCTACAAATGTTATTAAAATAATAATAATTAATCCAAATTTTTATACAATTAAGATCCAAGTATTTCTTTATGAATCACATTCATCACCTGTACCAAGTAGTACCAGCGTAGTTGACTCCGAATAGCATTCGGAACATCTGCGGGTTTTTGGTCCGGTGTCACATAGCTAATGTGAACCCTGAGATCAATTTGTTTATTGCCCTTTTTGTGCTTAAAAGGGATTTCCAAGGCAGCGGATGGTGGGTGATCGGCCCTCGACCTGGTCGTAAGATCATCAAGGATATGCCCAACGCCATCTATGGATGGAAACCTATCTTCATTTTTGTATCGTCTATCGAACCATGGGGTTTTGTAGCGATTGGAAGGAGCCACGTTTAATAACCAATGATGAAAAAAAGGTTTTGGTAGCTGATCAGTCTGATTATAACTTACTGACTGATTCGGAGGCCGCTCCTATCCATGAGCTACTGGAGGAGAGGAATCTCTATCTTGCAGGGATCAATGAGTTCCCTGTGTTAAGTATAAATGGTGAAAATTTTTACCTCTTCTATTTCATTCCTATTGTAGTTCAGTCGATTCAGAGGGATTTTTCTGCTTGTAGGTGGTGAAATGAAGCCTAACTTGAGCTGGCTCCGCCAATCTTTCGAGAAGAGGGCAGCTCAGGCCCCTCCTACAAGATCGGCGGTTCGGATGAAAGCTCAAAGGGATGGTCTTGAGAGGAGTAGGGGCACTTCATCCTCCCGGGGAACCTTTGGGGAGGACGTTGTGCCAATGATGGAGGCCCCAACAGGGCCTCAGCTAGTTGAACCTTCATCGGCAGTTACCTCTCCGGTTCACACAAGGGAGAGTCCACCTTCGATGGCTGATGTGCCTCCGCCTTGCCCCCTACAGTAGATAGGGGCAAAGCATCGCAAGTCGAGAGAGAGCCCGTTCGTGAGGCTTCTCCAGCTGGGGGCTGTCCCGCGGACTCTTCAGAGCTTCCCCCCATGGGGGGATTATTGGTCCCCACCTGGCTAGGCGGGCGCTAAAGGATACGTTGCTGCCTCATGATTTGGCAGTTATCTAAAGTCGATGTCTCGCTAGAATATCTGACTCTGCCTTTTCGTCCCTGCAATAGATGAGATCCTCATCGTTTCTTCTTTGCCCAGAGGGTTGTTCGGTTCATAACCTCACATTGTCGATGTAGTTGGTCTACGACATCACCTTCATGGAGGAGGGCCTAGAGAATGTCGACAACCTCATCCATGGCCTTAAGGAAGAGCTCCATACAGCCAGGGCTAAAAAGAGGTGGCCGTGGAATTGAAGCAGTCAATGAAGAATCGTCTCATTCACCCGGACGCTGAAATTCGTTGCCTGAGGAGTGAGCTGAAGGATGCCCATTTGACAATCACGGGGCAAGGGGCAGAGTTGAGGAAGAGTGGAAAACATGCTGATTCCTTGAAACAATCCGTCAAGGAGAATCAGGAAAGGATAAAAGACCTGACCAAGGAGGTCGAGGAGGCAACCAAGAGGACTAAAGAGGCATCTTTGAGGGCCAGAAAGGCATCTTTAAGGGCCGAAGAGGCATCCTTAGGTCTGAAGTAGCTAGGAGAGAGTCCGAAGTCCTGAAAGAGCTGGCGAGTAGAGCTGTAGCGGATTTTAGGAAGTCCTCACAATTCCAATAGAAAATGAATGAGGCGACCTTATACAGCTACCAGCATAGTTTTAATGATGGACTCACCAAGGTTAGTGGAGTTTTTCCAAACCTTGATCTTTTTGCTATCCCTACTTTCGACATTGCGGAAGAAGAAGAGGAGGGAACTGAGGCCGAAGAGGAGGTCTGAGGGATGTCAAGTCCAAGGGAGGATGTTCCCAGCATAATTTCAGACCAGGTCAAGGAGGCTGAAGAGGTGTTAGGCTTGGGGGAAAAAATGCTCATTGCAGTCGAAAACTTGAATGTGATCCCGATCTCGACCCAAGAGGGAGTTCAAGCCGAGGGGGAGGTCCAGGTTGAAGACCCATTTGGACTCAACCCAATTTGAGGAAACTCTCTCTACGCAAATTGACAGACTGCTCCAATCTTGCACTGCAGGGTCTCCTCTAGTCGATGCTTAGGGATCTATGTAGCTTTAGGCATTATATCTCTTCCTTGCTTTCCTCTGAAATGTAACTGACAAACTATTCTAAATTTCCAAGTGAATTTCTCTTTTCTGTACATGTCATGTCACATTTTTTTTTGAATATGATTTAAATGAAGTTGCTGGCTTTGGTGATGACTTGAATTACATTGCTCTCCTTCCTCTTTGGTCGAGGGGCTGAAGCTGAGGATTATTTGTCTCGTGGCTAGCATCAAAGATGAGTTCCGAAGCAAATCGGAATGCCATTGCCGAAGACTATCCACGATCAAGCTAGGTTGATGTCAGCCTTCCTCCATAATTAATAAGTCCATCTAGGAATGAACACGACGGACAGGTGTCATTTTCCTATTGACCGGTGATTGAGGAACATTGATTATGATTCTCGTTGCCCGTGTTGAGTGTCTCGATATTTGAACGGTCACATTTTCATGCACCCAGGGTGCCGCCATATCCTCCCTTTCGGAAAGGGAGCCATTAATGCTGTCACCGCACTATGGAGATTCTTCTGGATTTGAAGTTCCGGCGGTTGCCATCCCAAGAGTAGTTATTGGTGATCATACCGCTCCCGAGCAGTCATCTGGGGTCTCGAGGTGTCGCTCCGATACATGGCATCCTTTGGTGCATCTGGGAAATGGCATGGAGCACATTTTCCTGTGGCCAGTCGTGGGTGTAAGGTCTTTATAAATGGGACCCTGTCTCCCCCTGTCAAAGGCCATCGTAATTTTAGACTTTCATTTTGGAAGTTTCTTATCTTTCTCCAGTGTCCCAATGGAATGAAGTTCAGTGTTCCCGAGCTCCAAAGGGTGGCGAAGAAGAGGGCCATCAGTACCGGAGCAAGGGGCAGCCCAGGATTCTCCGGGTTGAGCGACGATGATGACTCAGTCGTTGATCGCTTGGAGAGAAGGGTCAGTGTCCTGGAGGCTCAACTGGAGGAGGCCAGGGCTCAGGTCGAGGCAGCCATCGTAGAGGCGGTGGAGGCCAGGAAGAAGGTGGCAGACACCATCTCGGACTTTAGGGCGGTTTCTACTTTCAAGCAGGAGGTTGCCGAGGTGGCTCTGGATTCCTACCACCAGGGGTTCCAGGAGTGGAGGGATAAGGCCTTCAATTACTATAACTTGAAGGGTCTTGGCAACATCAAGCCCTCCATCCCCTTTCCTGGACACAAATTCGATTCTGACTTCGAAGAGGAGTCAGATTCTCATCCAGATGGGAACCCCGGGGCTCCTTCATCCTCCTTGCAAGACACCCTCCGCTGGCATGAGAAAGGGCTGGCAGGTGGTCAATAGATGTGCTTTCCCATTTCCTGCAATCTCTCTCTCTTTTTTTTTTTTGTAAAGATGCAAAAGAAATGAAGGCACTAATTTTCTTCTCATTTTTTCTTTTTCTATGAGTGATATTTCTTTGAATCCCATGAAATGTGAACTCAAAATTTTGATGTTGGTAGAGTCAGAGATGTAAAATCACTTCTGCATGTTTTTAGGTTTTCCGTATGGGATAGCATCTATGCTACTCTTGTGTGTCTGTGTCATGATTAAGTTAGGCTGTTCAGGCCTGCCCCGATGCATCTTCGGATTTTCTATAGGGTAGGTTATAGAAACCATCCCTGCACCTTTTTAACGTAAGGTAGGTTGATTAGGCCCATCCCGGCACATTTTTGAATTTTTCGTAGGGTAAGTTACATGAACCATCTCTGTGCCTTCGATCATTTTAGTAGCCTGATTGGGCCGTCTGTTGCGCTCGTTGGACATACCGATAGGGTGAGTGGATCAGACTCTCCCTTTCGCCATTAGCCGATCTCTTTGATCGGATCGAAAAAATCGCTACCATCCTGCTGGTGCAATGGGTCATTTAAAGTTGGACAGATTTGCACAAAAGATTTTGGGGATTTGTTTATTGATAATACTTGCAAACATTTTGCACATTCCATGGCTGGGACAGCATTTTACCGTCCAAGGTTTTGAATCGATACGTTCACGAACGTATGACATCTTCAACTTGGTACGGTCCTTCCCAGTTGGGAGAAAGCTTGCCTTGTTTAGTTGGCCTAGATATTTCAGCTCTTCGCAGCACCATGTCCCCCATGCGAAAAATTTGTTCTTTTACCCTGGAGTTGTGTATTTGGCGACCTTTTGTTGATACGTCGCCATTTTCATCTGAGCCTGGAGTCTGGTGCTTTGAAATAAATCAAGGTTGACTCTTCGGTGGTCAGAATTTTCAGGCTCTTCATATTTATCGATTCTTAGAGATTGGAGGAAGACTTCGATAGGAAGAACAGCTTCGGTACCGTATGCCAGGTTGAACGGAGACTCACCGGTGGTCGATCTTGGGGTAGTTCTATTTGCCCAAAAGATGGAGGTCAGCTCTTCTGTCCAAAGTCCTTTGCAGCATTCAAGCTTATCTTCAGACCATGGAGAATGGTTCGATTAGTTACTTCGGCTTCTCCATTGGACTATGGGTGGGCAATGGAAGTCAGCTTGCATTGCACATGGTACTGAGCACAGAAGTCTTTAAACTTTGGATTGTCGAACTGCCTCCCGTTGTCAGTGATTATTGTGTATAGAATCCCGAACCGAAATATGATGGAGTTTTTTACAAAATTCTCAACCTTGCCCTTCATGATTTGGGTTAGTGGTTCAACTTCAACCCATTTTGTGAAGTAGTCAATAGTCACAAGGAGGAACTTCCTTTACCCAGATGCAGGCAAGAATGGGCCAAGAATATCCTGATTGGAATTCTCTCAGGGTGCTGGGAATCATGCATCATGCGGAAGTGAATTTCAATACAAGATTCTAAGCATGAAACCCTAATATAGCTAGAAAATCCTAATTCCCAGAAACCCCTTATGCAATACCAATCAACGAAACATAAATGAAGTCAGAATACATACCTGGATCGCTGAAATCCAATCATTTCCATGAGGCTCACAAGTGCAAGCCCTCCAATGGTGATCCACATGAGAATGGTACCAAGGAAAAATCCCTGCTGGGGTTGCTTGCTTCAACAGGACTCTTTTGTCAGCCTTTTGACCTTTGACCACTATAGGACACCCTGTCCTACTGTAGGGCTCTCTGGACACAGTCCTAAACCACTCTTGATTTTAGGACAACCCTCCTCTAGGACCCCTTAGGCTTATGTCCTAAAACTAAGCCTTGTCCCAGTAGAAAAGACTTTGTCTTAACAATACAAGTCTTGTCCTAAAGTAAGAATAAGGGAGGGAGAAATGGAAGAACACGCAGAATATCTCCTTTTTTTTATGGTGAAAAGAAAAAGATCTGAAACTCATATCACTGGTCCTATTTATAGTTTTAAGAGGGGTGTATGTATGTCCTCCAACAGGTTATCAGATATGATTTTTCAAGACTGAAAAATCATATCCAATATGTCTCCTCATGCACCAAAAGACATATTGGCATCCGTCCATTTTCTTAGACAATCTGTGACTTGCCACATGGCAAATACCAATCCTTGGGAAGCCAAGCGGTGTTTCTTCAATCTCCAAACACCGGAGAATATGAAGAGTCCTGAAAGCAGAAGGACTCAGCTTCAGGGTGTGGGCCACATGAAGAGACGTGTCTCTTCATGCGCGCTTTTGCTTCCATCCATTTTTCACGCCCTTTCAAAAAGCCTTGACCGGTCAAATATATCCAAGAGGTATGGGATAAGATGAGAAGGCACCCACTGAAATGAAACACTCAAGTGTTTCATCTGTAGAAGGACTTTTGTCCTTCTGTGCTTCCCGCATGCACCAAGAGGCGCCAAGAAAGCCTTTATGTTGTGGTCAACTTTATCTACACCCCATGCAACCTTTGACTAGTCAAAGAAAATACAATATGGGTGTCAAAAGAAAGAGCATTAAATCCTCTTTCCATCCATATAAAAATATTTCAGATCAAAGGACTATAAACTCATCTAGGCCATTTTGAATGCCGAGGTATCATTTTGGCATCTAGAGTCCCAACTCAAATGGACTCTTCAATAAAATGTCCAAAAATCCAAAATAAAATTAGATCAAGCTCTGATTTAGCTATCTCTACTTAGGACTTGACCTAATTTAGGTTTCTCTTAATTGAAAGATTGTTCCCTGAAAGCCAATTGAAATATTGTATTTTGATCCCAAAATCAATGAATTGACATTTTTTATAATAAAGGAATTATTTTCATCATACGCTGTGTCTTTATGATTTTATGATGAACCCCATAGATTAGGGCTATGGTTTTAGGGTTATGATGAGATCATACCAGTGAGACCTAAAGCCTTAAAACCCTAATCTAAAATATTCCTGGTTGATGGGCCATTGAGTTGGGGATCAATGTTTCTGGCAAGACCAGCACATCCTATATATGCTTTGTGATAAGGGTGACTGATCTCACAGTCACTTGTGTTTGACACTAATACTAGGATAAGAGTGTTCATTAGAGAATGAGTTCACTGAATTGATCCAGATTGAGAATATCTAATGGAACGTTATCTGTTTGTCAATAGATAATTCTCATAGTAGGAGTAGTGCATGTGGTCCTTTGACCTGAGACTACCATAGTACCTTATATATATGAATTCATACTTTGGTTCGCAATCAATCATGACACTGAGTCATGCACGAGGTGATACTGGTTATGGTAATCGTATATGGAGGTTGTGAGTAGGTCAACAAGGAATTGATCAGCCATAGTAAGAGGGAATTGCATCCAGCTAATTTCAAATGATGGATTCAGGAAATCTTTGATCAAAGTATGAACATTAGAATTATTTTCTAATGGTTCATTAATGAATCATCATTATAAAGATTGAGCTAGGGATGAATATGAAATTGGATTTGACAAGTATCCATATTCATAATCATATTCGGGATGCAAGTTGATCAAAGGACTGAATTGCCTGGTAACTCACCACTGAAGGGTATTTAGGTAATTCCACCAAAATTCCACATCTTCCGGGTAGACATGATACGTTGCTAGACGTCAATCTTGTCTTGTAGGTATATGATTGAGTTATGGTAATTCAAATCAGTTAATTAGAATTAGATTCTAATTGACCGAGTCGAGCTAGTTTGAGTTGACCTAAATCGGCTTAGTTGATCTAACCGAATTAAGTCAAATAGCACTCGGACCTACTGCTGGCTAGGTGTGGAGCTCAATGGGTCACACACAAAAGAAAATTGATGAAGGATTTAATTTAGAATTAAATCATGTTTGCAGGATAAACACACTAGCATGTGTTGCAGACAAAATTTCTATTCGAATCATATTTGAATTTGGTTCCGAATTGGGCTTAATTGGATTCTAATTGAACCAGATTAAGGTCTAATTTAAATTTTAGGACATTGGGCTAACCCATGGCTGAACCCAAGTGAATTAAGTTCACTGAGACCCTCTCTCCAAGCCGCCATGTCCCTTTCTCACCCGCGCGCGCCAAGAAGAAGAGTCCACGCGCGTGGACTCCTCTTCATGCGCGTGAGAAAGAAAATACCATCAGAGAAAAATCTAAAAAAGGGGTGATTTGGATCCTTGTCTGACGCCCTTGGATCTGGATCTGATGGCCAGAAAAAATTAAGGAAAAGATCCATCGCTTTTCGGTCGCAAATCCGTCTCCAAAAGTCGCGATTCTTCCTAAAGTTTTTTCGAGAGTCCTCCTCGTCGGAAAAATAAAAATTAAATCGGAGAATCATGATTTTTTGTTGAGGGGATGCGTTAGGAATGAGGGATCGTGATTCCTGGGGTTTCAGAGGGTTGCATTGTTTTGAGAAGACGCCCCTCTGAGATCTATAAATAGGGTTGGGTTCTCGGGGGTTTTCATGTAAGATAATTCAGAGATCAGATTCCTTTTCTTCCTCTCCAGAATACTCCTTCCCCTTGTTCTTGTTGGGTATTGTTTCCCTTAGAGAGGTATCCTCTGTTGAAACTCTGATCCTAAACAAGAATAAGAGGAAGGTCTTGAATGGTAAAGGAAAGAAAAAGGAAAGGATCTATTCTTCTTCTTTTCCTTCTTGAATTAAGACTTTGCCTGTCTTAATTTTTCTTCCAATTCAATTCAAGAAAAGGAATTCAAGAAAGGGAATTCTTAAAAAAAAATTCAAGAAGAGGAAAGAAGGAAGAAAAGAAATTTTCAAGAAAGAAAATTTTAGCCTAAAAGTCCAAGAATTGAATTCTTGAAAAAGAATTCAAGAAGAGGAGCCAAGAACAAGAAATTTTTGTCTTCATCTTTTTCTGTGTGGATCACCATTGGAGGGTGAACATTTGGGCACCTGGTGGAGATTCAGAGTTTGGATTTTAGCGATATAGATTAGTACTTTAATTTGAGATTAAATCTTATATATACATCTTATATGTTTTAATTCTTTTAAGGAGATCTTGGGTTAAAGGTTTGGTGAAGATTTCATAGAGATAAAAAACTTTGAAATCTATGTTTCCGCCTTGCCACCGAACCCTACAGTGGTATCAGAGCTTCCTTATTAAGATTAAAATATATATGCTGATTTTTAGATGCATATTTATATAAGTAACATGAGATGTAGTATATGTTTGATGTAATGTCACCAATTAGGGTTTTCACTCAAACCCTAATTGTTGTAGAGATATGTTTAGAGATCTAGTCATCATACTGAAATAAGGTTGCCCTGGCATAATGGTGGATCCATTATGTAGTAAATGGTTGTCCTAGTATGATGACACACTAATCACATATTTGTGTTAATTATGCATATATGTTTGATGTATGCCACTAATTAAGGTTTTCACTTAAACCTTAATTTGTATAGAGATATGTTTAGCCTTCTAGTCATCATACTGAAATAAGGTTGCCCTGGCATAATGGTGGATCCATTATGTGGTAAATGGTTGTCCTAGTATGATGGCACACTATGGCACATATTTGCTAGAATGTGCTTTGTTTTAATAAAGCCCTCTTTAAAAACATATTAAGTTGTAGTGTCATATACCAAAAGCAAAAATAATCAATATGATTAGTTTATCATTCGGTGTCTAGGAAAAGTGGTTCATGATCGGTAAAGATGACGTGGTTTTTAATTGATTCCGTTGACTGACCTGGCCAATTCTTATTGGTGTCTAAGGAAAGCAACGGGGGGACTCCCACCACTCTCCCACTTACCTGGCCGATAAGATTAACTTAATTATTGATTGATATGCTTAGTGTAATATTCACTACATGTGGCCTTCCTTCATGCCAAGTCATTATTATGTTATGATCCATATTTGTTGTGTACACACAAGGCCTTTTTTTTTTAATGGTGACTAACATAATTTTGGCTTGGTACATTTGATGTTTATGGCATGATTTAATATAATACTTTGTTGTGTACACACAGGGTATTATAATTAATATCATGACTATATAGCAATGAAGGGTCTAACTTAACTAAAATATTATAGTTTGTTGTGTACACACAAGGCTATTAATATTTTAGAGGCCAAGATAAGTTGAGAATTGTATGAGTTACAATTGGAAAGAGTTTTCCTACCTTTGAACTTATATAAGATTTGTTGTGTACACACAAGGTCTTTTGTAAGGAATTAGGATCTCAACCCCACTAAGAGAACCAATTAGGGTTTTCTCGATCATCACATGGAGGGTTATGATGCTTGATAAAATAGTGGGAGACATAATTAAGTTAAAGTCCTAATTTAATTATGTTTTGTCAACATTGATTGTTTGCTTATGTAATGTTCTTTGTTAATGTAGATTAAATGGCCTCTTCACTCTCACTCCGTAGCATTCTTGATGCAAATAATTTGACTGGACCAAACTATGTTGATTGGTTGAGAAACCTGAAGATAGTACTCAGCCAAGAAAGAATTTCTTATGTTCTTGATACCCCAACCTTGGAACCATTAGGGGAAGATGCCTCGCAAGAGGATAAGACCACATATAACACGTGGCAAAATGACTCACTTACTGTCAAGTGTATAATGCTTGCCTCTATGACCAATGAGTTACAGAGGCAACATGAAAGCATGGACACAAACTCCATATTGCTCAATCTAAAAGAACTTTATGGAGAACATAGTCGAACTGCAAGATATGAAATATCTAAGCAGTTATTCCGTGCAAGGATGACAGAAGGTACATCCGTAAAAGACCATGTATTAAAGGTTATTGACATAATCACCCGATTGGGTCAATTGGGTTTTGTTATGGATGGGGAGTTGAATCAGGATTTAATCCTCCAGTCACTCCCAGAGTCATTTTCACAGTTTGTTCTTAATTATCATATGAACAAACTTAACACTTCCTTGCCTGAGCTGTTGAATATGTTAAAAACAGCAGAGAGTCATTTAAAGAAAAATAAGGCTCCACTTCTTCTTGTGGATGGTATAAATAAGAAGAAAATAGGCAAAAAGGGTTCCAAGAGGAGGTTGAACCCAAAAGGGGGCATCAAGAAAAAGAAAGGAAAGAAGGCCTCCGGATAAATGGCCTGCTTTCATTATGGCAAGCCGGGTCACTGGAAAAGAAACTGCAAGGTTTACCTTGCAAGTGTGAAGCCTGGTGCTAGTGATACACCAAAAGGTATGTATGAGATACATGCAATTTTGTCATTAGACTCTTCTAATTCAAACTCTTGGGTATTGGATACTGCTTGTGGTCATCATATCTGCAAATCATTGCAGAGACTACAGAACATTAGAGTTTTGAAGGAAGTCGACTTCGAGCTCTACGGTGCTGGAGGAGATTTGATCCAAGTAGAAGCTGTAGGGACTTATATGTTAAAGCTGCCTTCTGGGAAGATTTTAGAGTTAAAAAATTATTATTTTATGCCTAGAATCATTAAAAACATCATATCTATACCCTTGTTACTTAAACAAGGATTTATTATGAATGTAATGAGCAGTGGCTGCTCAATCAGTTTTTCTAATGAAATAATATTTAAAGGCATATTTTGCAATGGTCTCTTAACTTTATCTTCTGGTGACAATATACCACATGTTAGTAATAAATAGTAATAAACGAAAAAGAGATGAAGTGAACAATACTTTACTTTGGCACTGTCGTCTTGGACATATTAGTGAGCAGAGGATTAACAAGTTATACAAGAAAAAATTCCTTAATCCTTATGACTATGAATCATTAGGAACTTGTGAATCATGTCTCATGGGTAAAATGACCAAGACTCCATTTAGTGGACATAATGAAAGGACAATAGAGTTATTGGACTCATACACACTGATGTATGTGGACCTATGACAACTCAGGCTAAGGGTGGATACTCATATTTCATCACATTCACTGATGATTTTTCAAGATACGGATTTGTGTATCTAATGAAACATAAGTCCGAAGCTTTTGAAAAATTTTTAGAGTATCAAAGTATGGTAGAGAAACAAACGGGGAAAAGATTAAGATCCTTCGATCAGATAGAGGAGGTGAATACTTATCCACTGAGTTTCTTGATCACCATAAACAAAAGGGAATCATTTCTGAATGGACTCCTCCTTACACACCATAATTAAATGGTGTTGCTGAAAGGAGAAATCATACTTTATTAGATATGGTACGGTCCATGATGTGCTTCATAGACTTACCTGTTTCTTTCTAGGGATATGCCTTGGAAATAGCGGCTAATATTTTAAATAGAGTACGATCCAAATCTGTATCTAGCATTCCATATGAGTTATGGAGGGGAAAGAAACCCAATCTAAAGCATCTTAAGATATGGGGATGTCCAGCCTATGTCAAAAGAAATTTTGGACATAAGCTTGATGTTAAAGTAGAAAAGTGTCTATTTGTTAGATATTCTAAAGATAGTATAGGATATATGTTCTACCACCCTACTGAACAAAAGGTTTTAGTCAGTAGGCATGCCATTTTTATGGAGAAAGAGTTCATCCTACAAAAGGGCAGTAGGAGAAATATTGAACTTGAAGAAGTTCAACAAGTAGATACATCTCAACAAAATCATAACATAGTTAGTATAGAACCTGAACACACCACTCCTATCCGTAGGTCTGATAGGGTGCGACATGCACCTGAGAGGTATGGGTTCATAATTGAAAATAATGAAGCCCGAATCATTGATAATGATGAGCCTCTAAAATATACGGATGCTGTCATAAGTAGTGACTCACACAAATGGCTGGAAGCCATGAGATCCGAAATGGACTCCATGTATGTCAACCAAGTCTGGACTTTGGTTGATGCACCAGAGGGTGTTAACCCTATTGGATGCAAATGGGTCTATAAGAAAAAGATTGGGGCAGATGCCCAAGTTGAAACTTATAAAGCCAGATTAGTGGCTAAGGGTTTCAGACAAAAACAGGGAATAGATTATGATGAAACATTTTCTCCTGTTGCCATGCTCAAATCTATTCGGATCATGCTTACTATAGCAGTATATCATGATTATGAAATCTGGCAGATGGATGTGAAAACTGCATTCCTCAATGGTTTCCTTGAGGAAGAGGTTTATATGTCACAGCCAGAAGGTTTTGTCTTGGAGACTAAACCTAATCAGGTATGTAGGCTGAAGAAATCTATTTATGTATTAAAGCAAGCATCTAGGAGTTGGAACATCCAATTTGATAAGACAGTCAAAGAATTTGACTTTATCAAAAATGAGGATGAACCTTGTGTGTACAAGAAGACTAGTGGGAGTGCCATAATTTTCTTGGTTCTGTATGTAGATGACATACTCCTCATTGGAAATGATATCCCAATGTTACAATCGGTCAAGGTATGGTTATCTAAACAGTTTTCCATGAAAGACTTGGAAGAAGCATCTTATATACTAGGCATCAAGATCTATAGAGATAGATCTAGGAGGATGCTAGGTTTATCCCAGTCTAGGTACATTGACCAAGTGCTAAAAAGATTTAGCATGGAGGAAAGTAAAAAAGGTTACTTACCTATTGGTCATGGCATACATCTTTCTAAGAAGATGTCTCCTAAGACACCTGAAGAAAGAAATAGAATGAATTCTATACCTTATGCTTCGGCAGTAGGGTCTATTATGTATGCTATGCTATGTACTAGGCCTGATGTGGCATATGCCTTAGGTATAGCCAGCAGGTTTCAGGCTGATCCAGGAGAGGATCATTGGAAGGCTGTGAAAAATATTCTTAAGTACTTAAGAAGAACTAAGGATATTTTTCTAATATACGGAGGATCTGATCTTAAACTAGAAGCTTATTCAGATTCTAGTTTTCAATCAGATCCAGATGACAGCAAATCTATATTTGGGTATGTTTTTACCCTTAATGGAGGAGTTGTAAGCTGGAAGAGTACTAAACAGCAAACTGTAGCTGACTCAACAACTGAGGCAGAGTACATTGCTGTTAGTGAAGCTTCCAAGGAAGCTGTCTGGATGAAGAAGTTCATATCAGAGTTAGGCGTAGTTCCTAAGATTGAAGGTCCAGTATCACTTCACTGTGATAATACGGGGGCTGTTGCTCAAGCAAAGGAACCAAGAGCTCATCACAAATCAAAGCACATTTTGAGACGCTTCCATCTCGTTTGAGAGATTGTCGAAAGACAAGAAGTCTGCATTAAAAGGGTAGAAACGAAGAACAACATAGCAGACCTGTTCACTAAGGCTCTATCATAGTGAGAGTTTGATTGCCACCTTGATTGTATGGGGTTAAGATTTAAAGGCGATTGGCTTTAGTGCAAGTGGGAGATTGAAAGATTGTGCCCTGAATGATGCAGAACGAAGAACAAAGAAGCGTATGCGGAAGTAAAATTAAGATTAATTCTTTTTTTTTTTTTATATTTCAGAAATTGGCTTTGGCTCAAAGTAAAGTTAAACTAAGTTGATGGAAACTAGGTAAGGATTGAAAGCACAATTTAGAAGAAGCTAAGTTATCAGAGTAGTTCAGAAGTAACGGATTGCTGGGGGTTGAGAAACTTCCAGACCTAGGGTTTCGCTCTGAACTTTCAACAGGACAGAAATAAAGAGAAGAGATGGTTTACCACCCATACAGTGATCTTCACAAAATTTGGGTGGAAGAACTCTCTCGAGCAGATTGTTGGATCCTCGGATTCGGCTATCTTCGCAATGGATCCTCCAATACTGGTCTCGTGGCTGGGTCGACTTCTCCTGAACTCAAGATCTGGGAAGAAGAAAAACTAGTGATGGATTCAGATACTCAGGAAAGGATTTACCAGTTCGAAGAACTTGAAGGCGGATGTCGCTGAGATCCGGATTCTCTTGAAGGCTGATTCGACTCCCTCTGGAAAGAGTTATGGATCTGAAGTATCCGGACTGGAGCTGGATACTGGTGGTCGGCCTGGACTTGGAGAGAGAGGCCGTGGGAGGTGGGATAGGCTAGGGTTTGGTGGATTGAAGTGGATGATGGTCAGCTAGGGTTTTGGAGTAGAAGTGGCTAACCTAGGGTTTGGGGTTTGGAGATCTCACACCTACTCAAGGTTCCTGGGGAACCCGGATTTACTCCCTCACGGAGCTCAACACCTGGATGCAAGTGCGGAAGAGAGAAAACACAGAGTTTGCTCACAAAAAAAAGTTGGTTTCATTCATCTGATTGATTAGAATTTACAAAGGGATTTTAATTTATAGGACTTTACAAGAGAGTAGGGTTTTACATCTTTCCATGTGGGACTAAAGGAGGGTATCTGCAAATTAGGATTGTAGGATCAATCCTTACACATATGGCCGGCCAAAGGTTCCAAAAAAAATTGATTTGGGTTTTAAAAGGAAGGTAGATGGCGCCTCCAAGCTTTGTTCTTCAAGAGAGGATTCCTTTCCTTCCATGGCTCAACTCTTTTGGACTCCTCCTTTTCTTTCTCCCTAAGTCAAGGTCCTTCCCATCTTTGTTTTGTATATTTTTGGCAGGGAATAGGCGCCTCCTTGAAGTTCTCTCCAAGAAAAATTTCTTCCCTTTCATAGTTTGGCTCTTTTGGAAGGTCTTGGGCCGCCCCCTTGATTTGTGGATCCCTGGTTGATTTCTCCTCAATTGGAGCTTGAGAGAAGGGAGCTGCTATCTATGGTGTGGGGACCAGAGTATACTGGATGGAGATGTGGCGCCCCCTGGACTCAGGCGTGTAGCTGGGAGTGTGGCATCCACTTGCTTGGCCTTGGGAGAAAATGTAACACCCCAGGTTGAAGTCCTAGACCACTACTGAGTCAACATGACTCAACAAAATAAAAATGTAGGTAATACAGACTCAAGCTAAAATTGAGTTGATAAAGTCAACCCTTATTACAAGCCAAAAAACCCTAATTCTTCGGGCAAGGTTAATCAGAGATACAGATGGAGCTCTGAAGTCTTCTTCTGAGTCTGGTGCCCGCACCAATTCTCCCTGGGTGGGAGGAACTCGACCCTGTCGAGTATGGATCAAGTTGGCTCTGGTATCTCTCCAAGAGGTCTGGGTCCAATTCTTGTAATTCTTCTTGGGAGATCCAAGAGTCATCAGAATCTGGCCTTCCTTGCCAGCGGACCAGGTATCATTGGTATCCTCGATTACGAGTAGAGACAACCTGATTATCCAGGATCTTTTCAATCTGCTCTTTCCTCACAGGCCAGTTTGTTGGTGGACACACAGGGTTGGGTTCACTCTCAAGAGCAGGATTAGGTTCAAAAGCCTCACTGGGAATCACAGCTGGCTCTCTATACTCTACTAGGTCTGTAATATTGAAAGTGGAGCTAATGCCTAGTTCTGGAGGTAACTCAAGCACATAGGCATTGGATCCTACTCTCTTCACTACTCTAAATGGTCCAGCTTGGTGCGGGCACCAGACTCAAAAGAAGACTTCAGAGCTCCATCTGGATCTCTGATTAACCTTGCCCGAAGAATTAGGATTTTTTTGGCTTGTAATAAGGGTTGACTGGATCAACTCAATTTTAGCTTGAGTCTATATTACCTGCATTTTATTTTATTGAGTCATGTTGACTCAGTAGTGGACTAGGACTTCAACCTGGGGTGTTACATTTTCTCCCAAGGCCAAGCAAGTGGATGCCACACTCCCAGCCACACTCCCAGCCATACGCCTGAGTCCAGGGCGGCGCCACATCTACATCCAGCAGCCTTTGGTCCCCACACCACAGATAGCAGCTCCCTTCTCCCTTGCGCCAATTAAGGAGAAATCCACCAGGAGCCCACAAATCAAGGGGGCGGCCCAAGACTTCCCAAAAGAACCAAACTATAAAAGGGAAGAAATTCTCTTGGAGAGAAATTCAAGGAGGCGCCCATTACCTGCCAGAAATATTCAAAACAAAGTTAGAAGGAGCCATAACTTGGGGAGAAAGAAAAGGAGGTATCCAAAAAGGGTTGAGCCATGAAAGGAAGGAAATTTCTCTTGAAAAGCAAGGTTAGGAGGCGCCCTAATCATTCCAACTAAAGCCAGATATAAAAGGCAACAAATTTTCTCTTGGAGGGCAAGGTTAAGAGGCGCCCAAACACTTCCAGATAAGGCCAAGCATAGAAGGAAAAAAATATTTTCTTGGAGGTCAAGACGAGGCACCACCCACTTTCCTTTTTGAAGCTTCAATCAACTTTGGAATTAATTAGCCGGCCATATGAGAAGGGATTGATATCCTAATTTGAAGATCCCCTCCTTTAGTCCCACATGGGAAGATGCAAAACCCTACTCTCTTGTAATGGCCAATAAATTAAACCCCCATGTAAGTTTGAAAAAAAGAATCAGATGAATGAAACCAAATTTTTTTGTGAGCAAACTTTGTGTTTTCTCTCTTCTGCACTTGCATCCAGGTGTTGAGCTCTGTGAGGGAGTAAATCCGGGTTCCCCAGGAACTTTGAGGAGGTGTGAGATCTCCAAAACCCAAACCCTAGGTTAGCCACTCCACTCCCAAACCCTAGCCGCCATCACCCTTCTCTTTCCACCAAGCCCTAGTCTATTCCACTTCTCACGGCCACCCTCTCCAAGTCCAGGCCGGCCACCAGCATCCAGCTCCAGTCCAGATACTTCAGATCTACAGCAATTCTAAGAGGAAGTCAGATCGGCCTCCAGGAGAATCCTGATTTCAGCAACTTCAGCTTTCAAGTTCTTCAACCTGGTAAATCTTTTCTTGAGTATCTGAATTCCATCACTTGTCCCTCTTCTTTCCCAGATCTTGAGTCCAGGAGAAGCCGACCAAACCACAAGATCAGTATTGGAGGATCCATTGCGAAGATAGCCGACTCCGAGGATCCCACAATCTGTTCGAGAGAGTTCTTCCACCAAAATCCTGAGAAGATCACTGTCTGGTTAGTAAACCATCTCTCCTCTCTATTTCTGTTCTGTTGAAAGTTCAGAGCGAAACCCTAGGTCTGGGATTTTCTCAACCTCCAGCGATCCGTTACTTCTGAACTACTCTGATAATTTAGTTTCATCTAAATTGTGCTTTCAATCCTTACCTAGTTTCCTTCAACTTAGTTTAGCTTTACTTTGAGTCAAAGCCAATTTCTGAAATATAAAAAAAAAAAAGAAAAAAAAAGATTTAATCTTAAATTTACTTCCGCATACGCTTCCTTGTTCTTTGTTCTGCATCATTCTTGGTATCAGAGCCCTGTCCAGGGTTTCTGTTTTGATTGCTTATTTGAGTCTCTCTCTTTTTACTTTGTCTACTCGAAGTAGACTCCCCAGGACGTTCGGTCCTAGGAACGAAGCGAGGTGCAAACCTCCTCTTCCCATTCCACGGGGTGTTCCTAGGGTGTGTAGGGGATCCGTTGGGTTATAACTTCGTAGCAGGAATTGTAAACGGGGAAGTGCTCTATTTTCAGCCCGTAATTACCCTGTTACTGGAATTATTTCTCACTGCAGGTAACTCCAAATTTGGTGATTTTTGTTTTTCTGAAACCAGTATAATTGAAAATGATTTTCATAATTTTCCTATGATTTATTGGTTTTTGTACAATTTCTGAGAATTAAATTACTGCAACTCTATTTTTGTGTTCTGCAATCCAATTATTTTTGAGTGTTCATCTCTTAATTCATCTTAAGGGCATTTGAGCATCTAAGATAAGGTGAGGAGTTGATAACCTCTCCTTAGCCCAAAACCACCACCCACTCATTCGAACCTAAGCCTTTAATCTAAAAATTGATTAGACCTAATTTGCCCTAGTGGGCTAGGGACATCAACAAGTCGGGTCAAGGCTAGTGTTGAGTCAGTTTGTCTAGTTACTCTGTGTGTGCTTTGTATTCAGTGTCTAGAACGGTGGTTTAGGGACTACGTCCCGAAGGGCTTGTGTGCTGGTCCGCCTACCTGGCCAATCACTGATTGGTGTCTAGGATTGGCAATTAGGGACCTAACACTCCCCTTACACCTGCCTGGCTGAGTCCTGAGTTACTACAGGCTAGCTTGCCACTCTGATTGGGCATCTAGTTTGGGCTCTAGGTCTAGGTAGCTCGTAGTCGTTCAGTTGAGTCTCATTTTGTGTGCTTGATTGCATCATGTCTACCCGTAATGGAGTGCCCTACCAACCTGGTCAAACCCAACCTGATTTAGAGGCCATGGTTAGAGCTCTTACTGAAAGTATGAACAAATTGAGTCAGGATATGATTGCTACTGTTACCCAGTGTAAAGAACAAGTCCATGAGAATTTTACCCAGCTTAGGGATCGAGTCCAAGTACTTGAGAAATGTAGACATCAAAATTGGACCCCTGATCCAAAATTTAATAGGCCCCAACCTCATCCATGCCAGGAGCCTAGGAGGACCTTATACCATGATCCCGAGCATAACCTTAGGAAGCCTAACCATGATATCTATAGTGTGGATCGTGTCTATGAGAGGTCCTTACAATATTCTAGACCAGTCACTCAACAACCCAAGTCTTCTAGATCAAACCATTTAGATCCACACCCATGCCCAAGTAAGGTCTCTACTAGCTTGAAACCCAGTGTGACCCAGGTTCCTATATCGCAAGAATGTTTGTTTTGTGGAGAAAGAGGCCATAAATCTAGTCAGTGCCCATGCATAGGACTGGCTTGTGCACAGCTAAGTAGTAAGAATCCTAAGGATGACATTAATGAGGGAGAACCCAAGCCTACCAATGAGGAAGAAAGGTTAGGTATGACAAGCCTAGAATCAGTTGACCAGATTACCACTGACCCGAAACCCATTGGAGATGGCATCGAGGAAGTATATGATGCTGGCTTGAGTCTAGTTGATGAATATGAGGGTGAAGAACTTGAAGAATGTGACATTGATACTATTGGTTCCTTACCTGAGGAGACCTTGGAAAGCAACCAACTGGTAGGACCTAGTTCAGAAATTCAAGAGATTTGTGAGAACCAGGTTCCTTTAGTCAAATACCCCCAGGAAGAACTCATAGTGTTAGCCCGAGCTATTAGTTCGTACCCTCTAATGACAGTCATTCCCCAAGTACCAATTGAAGATCTTTGCACTGAACTGTTTAAGTTTGCCCACCCTATGGTAGATCCTCTCCTTAGGATGACTGAATCAAGCCTCTTACAATTGGACCTTGTCCCATGCCCAGCCACTAAGGTCTCTCCCGTAATCTCAGTTGAACATCCTTGTCTTGAGCGGATTGATTCACCCAGTCCTGTAGAAGTCCTCCTTATGGCCCCAGACCCCTTCCTTTGCATGACTGACCTACCCTTCTATAGAGTATACCTTTCCACACCCATAGGTCAAATTTCAAGTCTTGAGGTCATCATCCATAGGCCCCTCCATGAATCATTCTCTAATCCAGTTCTTGAGAAAGTGGATCATTATTTGCTTAGAGAACAAACCTTAACTATTGCAATCACATCTCCTAGGCTACTTCCCGAACCATCTCTTGATCCATTCCTGGGAGTAGCAAATTTTTACTTTCGTAAGGATGACCAGTTGACACTCATAGATCACCATTCAAACCTTCAGGTCACCACCTTTAGTCTACAGGTAATTCGAGACCCCACCTCATATCTCCTCCCTTTCTCTAGGACTTCCAATGCTTCTTACACCATCCAAGTATACTTTGTCGAAGTCTTTAGAGTGAACCACGTGTCAAAACCTATTAGGTTTGCCACCTACTTCTGGAAGACCTTATGGCACCTACTAGGCACCCATGATAAGTTTTCATGCTCTGCATGCCATCCTCCGACCCAAGGTCAAACCTAGAGAGCCATAGTTTGTTAGGATTAGACCTAGGGTTCCTTTGAAATAAAGTCCATTCTTTAGGAATGCGTCGTCAGTCTAGTTTAGTTTTTTTCTTGACCCTTTACTAGGTTTTGACTCAGATTTTGGTTTGATTGAGAGCACCAGGAATTGGGATTTGTTTTTTGTCCAGGGCTGAAATTGCATTCAATGTTTCGATCAATAGGTCTATAGGCTAGAGTCCCTTTGAAATTGTTCATGGATACAAGCCTCACACACCACTTGATCTGATTTCACTATTAGCCCACACACACAAGTCTCTTGATGCACTTGCATAGCATGTAAAGGACTTGCATAAAGAAATTCATGCCAAAATAACTTTAAGTAATGAAACTTATAAGAAGTTGGCTGATTCTCAAAGACGAGTCAAAACTTTTGTTGAGAGAGACTATGTAATGATTAGGTTAAGGCCTGAGCGGTTTTCTCCTGGAACCGTTAGAAAGTTACATGCTAGAGGAGCTGGACCATTTAGAGTGGTGAAGAGAGTAGGATCCAATGCCTATGTGCTCGAGTTGCCACCAGAACTAGGCATTAGCTCCACTTTCAACATTACAGACCTAGTAGAGTATAGAGAGCCAGCTGTGATTCCCAGTGAGGCTTTTGAACCTAATCCTGCTCTTGAGAGTGAACCCAACCCTGTGTGTCCACCAACAAACTGGCCTGTGAGGAAAGAGCAGATTGAAAAGATCCTGGATGATCAGGTTATCTCTACTCGTAATCGAGGATACCAAAGATACCTGGTCCGCTGGCAAGGAAGGCCAGATTCTGATGACTCTTGGATCTCCCGAGAAGAATTACAAGAATTGGACCCAGACCTCTTGGAGAGATACCAGAGCCAACTTGATCCATACTCGATAGGGTCGAGTTCCTCCCACCCTAGGAGAATTGGTGTGGGCACCAGACTCAAAAGAAGACTTCAGAGCTCCATCTGGATCTCTGATTAACCTTGCCCAAAGAATTAGGATTTTTTTGGCTTGTAATAAGGGTTGACTGGATCAACTCAATTTTAGCTTGAGTCTATATTACCTGCATTTTATTTTATTGAGTCATGTTGACTCAGTAGTGGACTAGGACTTCAACCTGGGGTGTTACATTTTCTCCCAAGGCCAAGCAAGTGGACGCCACACTCCCAGCCACACTCCCAGCCATACGCCTGAGTCCAGGGGGGCGCCACATCTACATCCAGCAGCCTTTGGTCCCCACACCACAGATAGCAGCTCCCTTCTCCCTTGCGCCAATTGAGGAGAAATCCACCAAGAGCCCACAAATCAAGGGGGCGGCCCAAGACTTCCCAAAAGAACCAAACTATAAAAGGGAAGAAATTCTCTTGGAGAGAAATTCAAGGAGGCGCCCATTACCTGCCAGAAATATTCAAAACAAAGTTAGAAGGAGCCATAACTTGAGGAGAAAGAAAAGGAGGTATCCAAAAAGGGTTGAGCCATGAAAGGAAGGAAATTTCTCTTGAAAAGCAAGGTTAGGAGGCGCCCTAATCATTCCAACTAAAGCCAGATATAAAGGCAACAAATTTTCTCTTGGAGGGCAAGGTTAAGAGGCGCCCAAACACTTCCAGATAAGGCCAAGCATAGAAGGAAAAAAATATTTTCTTGGAGGTCAAGACAAGGAGGCACCACCCACTTTCCTTTTTGAAGCTTCAATCAACTTTGGAATTAATTGGCCGGCCATATGAGTAGGGATTGATATCCTAATTTGAAGATCCCCTCCTTTAGTCCCACATGGGAAGATGCAAAACCCTACTCTCTTGTAATGGCCTATAAATTAAACCCCCATGTAAGTTTGAAAAAAAGAATCAGATGAATGAAACCAAATTTTTTTGTGAGCAAACATTGTGTTTTCTCTCTTCCGCACTTGCATCCAGGTGTTGAGCTCCGTGAGGGAGTAAATCCGGGTTCCCCAGGAACTTTAAGGAGGTGTGAGATCTCCAAAACCCAAACCCTAGGTTAGCCACTCCACTCCCAAACCCTAGCCGCCATCACCCTTCTCTTTCCACCAAGCCCTAGTCTATTCCACTTCTCACGGCCACCCTCTCCAAGTCCAGGCCGGCCACCAGCATCCAGCTCCAGTCCAGATACTTCATATCTATAGCAATTCTAAGAGGAAGTCAGATCGGCCTCCAGGAGAATCCTGATTTCAGCAACTTCAGCTTTCAAGTTCTTCAACCTGGTAAATCTTTTCTTGAGTATCTGAATTCCATCACTTGTCCCTCTTCTTTCCCAGATCTTGAGTCCAGGAGAAGCCGACCAAACCACAAGATCAGTATTGGAGGATCCATTGCGAAGATAGCCGACTCCGAGGATCCCACAATCTGTTCGAGAGAGTTCTTCCACCAAAATCCGGAGAAGATCACTGTCTGGTTAGTAAACCATCTCTCCTCTCTATTTCTGTTCTGTTGAAAGTTCAGAGCGAAACCCTAGGTCTGGGATTTTCTCAACCCCCAGCGATCCGTTACTTCTGAACTACTCTGATAATTTAGTTTCATCTAAATTGTGCTTTCAATCCTTACCTAGTTTCCTTCAACTTAGTTTAGCTTTACTTTGAGTCAAAGCCAATTTCTAAAATATAAAAAAAAAAAGAAAAAAAAAAAGATTTAATCTTAAATTTACTTCCGCATACGCTTCCTTGTTCTTTGTTCTGCATCACAGCTCCTCTAGCATGTAACTTTCTAACGGTTCCAGGAGGAAACCGTTCAGGCCTTAACCTAATCATTACATAGTCTCCCTTATTAAAAGTTTTGACTCACCTTTGAGAATCAGCCAACTTCTTATAAGTTTCATTACTTAAATTTATTTTGGCATGAATTTCTTTATGCAAGTCTTTTATATGCTGTGCAAAAACTTCGGCAGACTCGGAGACTCGTGTGTGGACTGGTAAAGGAGCTAGGTCAAGAGGTGTGTGAGGTTTGTAACCATGCACAATTTCAAATGGACTCTTACCTGTAGACCTATTGACTGAGTCATTGTATGCAAATTCAACTCTAGGTAAGTACAAATCCCAGTTCCTAATGTTTTCACCAACAAGACACCTTAATAGATTGCCTAAACTACGGTTCACTACTTCGGTTTGGCCATCAGTCTGGGGATGATAGGCAGTTGAAAACTTAAGTTTTGTCCCTAACTTATGCCAAAGGGTTTTCCAGAAATAGCTGGTGAATCGGACATCCCTATCTGAAACAATGGTCTTGGGTAGGTCATGGAGTCGAACTATCTCATTAAAGAACAGGGTGGCTACCTTAGACGCATCAAATGTTTGGGAACAAGGCAAGAAATGGGCCATCTTGGAAAATCGGTCTACTACAACACAGATGGAGTCATGCCTCCTCTGGGTCTTAGGCAAACCTAACACAAAGTCCATGCTCACATCTTGCCATGGACGATCTGGGACAGGGAGTGGGGTATAAAGGCCGGTGTTCTGTTTTCGCTGTTTGGCAACAGCGCAGGTCCGACACCTAGCCACAATGTGTGCTACATCTCTTTTTAAGCTAGGCAAGAAAAAATGGTCTTCAATAGCCAGGGTGGTTTTATCTTTTCCGAAATGGCCAGCTAAACCTCCAGCATGAGTTTCCCAAATCAAAAATTCCCTAAGAGAAGTTCTAGGGATGCAAAGCCTATTCTTAAAGAACAGAAAGCCATCTAAAAGGGAATAATCCTTATGATCACTAGATGGTCCTTGAGTTAGATCCTGGTACACAATTTTAAAATCCGGACACGACTTATATTCCTCTTTGATTTGCTCAAACCCTATGACTTCAGCCCTAACAGAATTCAACAACAAAGATCGACGACTAAGGGCATCAGCTACCTTATTTTCAGATCCAGCCTTATGCTTCAAAACAAAAGTATAGGACAGGATATACTCTACCCACTTAGCATGCCTAGGGTTAAGCTTCTTCTGGGAATTCAAGAATCTAAGAGCCTCATGGTCCGAAAACAGCACAAATTCTTGCGGTAGCAAATAATATCTCCAGTAACGTAAAGCTTGCACTACCGCATAAAATTCCTTATCATAGGTAGAATACCTAAGCTTAGCATTATTAAGTTTTTCACTAAAGAATGCTACGGGATGGTTCTCTTGGCTTAGGACTCCACCTATACCTACTTCGAAGCATCACAGGCAACCTCAAATACCTTTGAAAAGTCTGGTAACCTCAAAACGGGTGCCTGGGTCATCCTATCCTTAAGATCTAGGAAGGCTTTATGGGCTGCTTTAGTCCACTGGAATTCTCCCTTCCTAATACAGTCTGTGATAGGAGCAAGTACAGTACTAAACCCCTTGATGAATCGCCTATAGAAGGTAGCCAAGCCATGGAAACTTCTGACTTCATGCACACTGGTCAGCTCTGGCCATTCTACTATCGACCTAATCTTTTCTGGATCGGCAGCCACACCGTCAGGGGTTACAACAAAACCAAGGAAGATAATTCTACTGGTCATAAATTCACACTTTTTGAGATTACCGTAGAGACTATCATTCCTCAAAACTTGGCAGACTTGTCTAAGGTGGCCTAGGTGATCTGCAGGGGTCTTACTATAGATCAGGATGTCATCAAAATAGACCACTACAAACTTCCCTATGAAAGCTCTAAGTACCTGGGTCATAATCCTCATGAAAGTACTAGGGGCATTGGACAACCCAAAAGGCATAACAACCCATTCATAGAGACCATCCTTAGTTTTGAAGGCGGTTTTCCACTCATCCCCTGGTCTAATCCTAACCTGATGATAGCCACTCTTGAGATCAATTTTAGAAAAAACCATGGCACCGGCCATCATATCTATCATATCATCTAGTCTAGGGATGGGGAACCTATACTTGATTGTGATTTTGTTGATGGCACGACTATCAACACACATCCTCCACGTGCCATCCTTCTTCGGGGTTAGAAGTGCAGGGACTGCACAAGGGCTAAGACTCTCTCTAATGAACCCCTTCCTCAACAATTCTCCAACCTGCTTTTGCAGTTCTTTATGCTCAGATGGATTCATCCTATAATGGGGCAAGTTGGGTAAAGTAGCTCCTGGGACTAAATCTATGGAATGCTGAATATCCCTAAGAGGTGGAAGGTGGTCTGGCAGATCCTCGGGAAAAACATCCTCAAATTCTTCTAATAAAGGCTTAACTTCCTGAGGAGGCTCTGAGGGTGTAGGATTCCTAAGTTCCTTAGCAGTCAACATCCAAATAGGTGAACCACTATGAATTTCTTGTTCTAGATCCTTAGCACTAATTAGGTTCACCCCAGTCTTCATCTCTCTAACCTTATTGGGTCCTGTTGCCGCTCTCGCCGCCGCGCCCGTGCCACGGATCCGCCGATCCCCCCTGACCGCCTAGCGAGGGAGCCTCCCTTCCCGCGGAGAACCTGCAAAAAGGGGGTTAGAAGACCCTGGCCGGGGATCCCGGTGAGGGAGCTCCGACGGTCAAGTCAGTAGACGACGAGAAGGAACAAACTCTCCAGCCGGACCCTCGAAAGGGTTCCAGACTTAGAGAGTTAACTGGTGAAGAAAACGCCCTGGGGACCAAAATCTCGGCTGGGCCTCCTTGCCGAGCTCACACCCAGTGTTCCCCTCTCGGGATCTCTGGTTTCTCTCTCGGAGCGAGGCCTTTTGCCGGTGCTTCCTCCTTGTCCCCAGGCTAGTTGGCTTACCTTGTCGTCCCCAGGTTCCTCCTTCTTTATTTCCTTTCATCGTGCGCTTGTCTTTTTTCTCCTGGGAAACTCCCCTCCCCCGTCCTCTTCTCTTTTCCCTTTTCGGTGAAGGGGGCCAGGTGGCCTTCCGACCTCGTCCGCCGGGCCCAGCAGGGAAAAGGCAAAGACAGAAGAGAAAGAGGGGAGGGCGGCGCTGGCAGGGCGGCCGGTCAGGCCTCGGGCCCAGTGAGAGCGCTCTCTTCCCCAAGCGTGGGCACCATCTATCTATGGGGCCTGTTCCGTCAGGATCGCGTCTCTCGGCTGCGGGACCTGTCGGGCCGATGCTAGTGATGTTCCGCGTGCCGCCGCCCTCCATACGGGGCACCGTCTGGGATTCGTACGGCCCGAGGGATGGCCTCAGGGCCTGTCTCTCTCCCTGGGGCCTTCTCCGTACGAGCGGTCTGACCTCGGCTGAGTTGGACCCGTCTCCGGGGGCCAACTGGCGAGGGGCGAGGGATCGGCCAACCTCGGCTTAGGTGGACCCCTCCTGGGTGGACACCTGGCGAGGTGGCAGGAGGTCGCCTGGCTTCAGCTGAGGTGGGCCCGTCTCCGGGTGGCCACCTGGCGAAGGGCGAAGGATCAGCCGACCTCGACTTAGGTGGACCCCTCCTGGGTGGACACCTGGCGAGGTGGCAGGAGGTCGCCTGGCTTCGGCCGAGGTGGGCCCGTCTCCGGGTGGCCACCTGGCGAAGGACCGGCCGACCTCGGCTTAGGTGGACCCCTTGTGGGTGGACACCTGGCGAGGTGGCAGGAGGTCGCCTGGCTTCGACCGAGGTGGACCCGTCTCCGGGTGGCCACCTGGCGAAGGGCGAAGGACCAGCCGACCTCGGCCCAGGCGGACCCCTCCTGGGTGGACACCTGGCGAGGTGGCAGGAGGTCGCCTGGCTTCGGCCGAGGTGGTCCCGTCTCCGGGTGGACACCTGGCGAGTTGGCAGGAGGTCGCCTGGCTTCGGCCGAGGTGGACCCGTCTCCGGGTGGCCACCTGGCGAAGGGCGAAGGACCGGCCGACCTCGGCCCAGGAGGACCCCTCCTGGGTGGACACCTGGCGAGGTGGCAGGAGGTCGCCTGACCTCGGCCGACCTCACTTAGGCGGACCCCTCCGAGCCCGGGCGCCAATGAGGGGGCAGAGGAACTCCGAGCCGAGCTCGACCTCGGCGAAGGCGGTTTGCCTTAGACAGCCGTCGGGCGGTGTAATCTTGCCGATCCTGGCTTTGAAGACGTGGCGCTGACTCGGCCGGGAAAACCTCCACGTGGCTCGATCGCATTCGGCGGTACCTGAGCCTGGCCACGTCACTGTCACGGCTGTAACAGTTTCCCCCCAACCCGCCGTTCCGTCGGGGCGTCGTAGAACGGAACGTCGGGATTAAATGCGGACATGACGTGGGGAGGCGAAGATCTTGCATCATAATTGCCACGATCCTCGTTGCCGTGGCTCGATGCGATTGAAAACCTATGGGGAGCCGCCACGCGTCGCCCACTTGCCTGCAATTAATGCATCGCTTCGAGGCAGAGGCCGTTACTCTGCTAACGAGGCGTCGGTGTCGGGCGTGCACCCACGTGGCGATCATCCAGTGGCCTGAAGCGGAATGACGGGTACGGCCGTTGTCGGCTGAGTTTGAAAGGGAGGGGACTTTCCAGAACGAGGCCTTTCCCCTTGCTCCGTGGGCAGTTTGCTGCAGACTAACTCCTGTTGCCTTGCACTCGTCTGGCGCATTTTCGGTGAGTGCCTCCTTCTCCTTCTCCGGTCCCCTTCCTTTCCTCTCTTTTCTTTGCTCTTCGATCCTCTGTCCTTTTCTTTTCCATGGCGCGCCGTCGCCATGTCTCTTCCAACCCGGACGAGGCCGGTCCATCCCGGCCGAGGACTCCATCTTCTTCCTCCTCAGATGAGGAGATGATTCCGGAGGAGATCCGTCAGCGTCTGCAACCCGAGGGTGTCACCATTGGCATCCCTAGGGGGACCCGGCCTCCTCCGGTTGCTCCTACTGTCCCTCTTCACTCTCTTCCGGCTCTTCCTGCTCTTCCTGCACCTCCTTCTCTTCCCGCCGGTCCCTCCGGTCATGCCTCCACCATGATCGAAGGTGATCTTTCTTTGCTCTGGGATGCTTACGGCATCCCGGAGTCCATTCGCTTGTTTGTTCCGCGGTCCGGGGAGCGCGTCACCATGAGTGGCCCCGGCCGCATTGCCTTCTACGAAGACTTCCTCCTTGGGGGTCTTCGGTTTCCTCTGCACCCCTTTTTTCTTTCCTTCCTCAGCCACTTCCGGCTTGTCCCGGCCTAGCTGGCTCCCAACGCCATCCGGGTCATCTTTTCTTTCATTGTCTTCTGTCATTTCCACGGGTTCGTTGCCCGTTTCTCCCTCTTCAGGGCCTTGTTCACCCTGAAGAAGTGCTCCACCGATGACGGCTGGTGGTACATTTCACCCCGGCCCAGGTGTCTCCGGTTCGACATCCCTTCCTCGGTGAAGGGCTGGAAGAACCGGTTTTTCTTTGCCTCAGTCGAAGACGTCGACTGGGCCTGGAGTGAACCGGACCGGACCCCGAACCGAAATTCTCGGGTCGAGTCGGCGGACCAGGAGTCCTATTCCCAGCTCCTGAGCGACGTGGTCCCGGCACTCGAGGTTCTGCTCTCTGAGCAGAATCTTTTTGAGGCCGGGATCAGTCCCATCCGTGAGACGGGTGAGACTCGGCTCCACTTTGACTTCTGCCCCCCTTCTTCTTTATAACTGAGCCGGCTGACTTTCCGTTCCTTTGTTTTGCAGGGATGAAATTTTCACTGGAGAACCTCTTGGAGGGGGCAGCCCAGCGGGATGTCGTTGAGGTGGACGAGCCCGCGGCGAAGAGGGCTCGCACAGAGACGAGCCGGGAGGTCGTGACGGCGACCGTGCCCAGCCCGATTGCTATCGTTCCCCCGCCCAGGCTAACTCAGGGCGGGGCTGCTGATGCCCCGGCCACGCGACCTGGTGGCGCCGCTGCCGAGAGGGCTCCACCGCCTGCTGCTCTGCCCAGCGCCAGGCCCGTCGTTGCAGCCGCCTCGACGGCGCCGCCTGTGGTCGCCGCCGGCCCGTCGGTTGCGGCCTCAGCTGAGGGGGCGGCCACCGCAGGAGCCGGCCCGAAGGCTTCAGCACCGGTGCTCACCCAGCGAGACTCGGTCATCCTCGACAAAGGGCTCGCGGAGAAGATCATGGAGTACGCCTCCACCGCCCGTGACCGTCGAGCTCGGGGCGGCCGGGATTACGCAGATGCGCTGCTCGGGATCCTCCCGCAGCTCTTCACGGTAAGTCTGAGCTTCTTCCTTCCCCTTCTTTTCTTTCGAGGCTTAGCTTCTTTTCTTCTGACCTGTTTTGCTTTTGTCGTTGCAGATCGGGAACGACGTTCTCCTACTGAGGAACTTCCTCGTAGGGAACGCCAAAAGGGACTCCGAGAGGGAGCTGAGACTCGGCAAGCTCGTGGCCGATGTCAAAGACCTGATGGAGAAGGGGGCCGAGCTACGAGCCGATAAACAAGCCCTCCAGTCCGACCTAGCACGTTCCGAGGAGCGGAATAAGGAGCTGGAGGCCTCCTTGTCGGAGGAGCGGACCTCCAACCAGCGCCGCACGAAGGAGGAGGCGGTGGAGAAGGCTCGCCTGCAGGCCCACTCCCAGTGGTTGGAGCGCCAGTTGGAGGAGGCCCGGCGAGACGCGGCCGCGGTGAAAGACCGGAGCGCATACATCAACGGGCTCCTGGAGGCTGCCAAGCGGGAGGCGCAAGAGGCCATCCCAAAATTCTGGGCTTCCGACGAATACACGTCGGAGGTCCGGGAGGCCACCGTGGACTCCTTCTTGAAGGGGTTCCGGATGTGCCGGGAGAAGGTGGGGGCCTTCTTCCCCCAGCTGGATCTGAGCGGGGTAGTGATCGGAGGCAGGAGGCCAGGAGGCGAGAGCAGGGCCTCCGGCACGGCCGAAGCGACTCCTGCGGTGCCGTCGACCAGTGATGCTGCAGTTCCGGAGCAGCCTCAGGAGCCGGCCATCGTAGAAGTCGAGGACGCAGCACCCGCGCCCCCGGCAGAGGGCTCCGACCCCGCGCCATAGTGAACCCAGCGCCTTCTTCTTGATTGCCTTTTCTTTTTTCTGCTATTGTTGTTGTTTTTGTTTTTTCTTCTTCTTTGGGGAGTCCTGGCCTGTCGGGACTCCCAGCTTGTACTGGCTACTCGTATCAATGAAAGTCCCAATTTACCAAAACCTTGAGTTCTTTCATTCCATCTCGCCTTTCTTTTTCTTTCTTTCTGAGATGTTGGTATGGAACACTTGAAGCAGTTGCAGGCCTAGTCCTTCCATTGCTCAACTCGAAGGTTGGGGCCTGCCGGATCGCGCGGCTGCAGAGTAAGCCTTAAGCGGGCCCGTCCTTGGGTCGCCTTCATGCTTGCGCAGGCAACATGGTTTCTGCACTGCCTTCCAGGCCGAAGCCCAGGATCTCCGGACTGAGCTCGATGCCGCAGGCTTTCTCAAGCCTTGCACGGCTTGCTGAGCTGTTCTCCGGGCTCGCGTGGGCGAACTGGGTTCGGCGCCACCTTCCAGGCCGAAGCCCAGGATCTCCGGACTGAGCTCGATGCCGCAGGCTTTCTCAAGCCTTGCGCGGCTTACTGAGCTGTTCTCCGGGCTTGCGTGGGCGAACTGGGTTCGGCGCCACCTTCCAGGCCGAAGCCCAGGATCTCCGGACTGAGCTCGATGCCGCAGGCTTTCTCAAGCCTTGCACGGCTTGCTGAGCTGTTCTCAGGGCTTGCGTGGGCGAACTGGGTTCGGCGCCACCTTCCAGGCCAAAGCCCAGGATCTCCGGACTGAGCTCGATGCCGCAGGCTTTCTCAAGCCTTGCACGGCTTGCTGAGCTGTTCTCCGGGCTTGCATGGGCGAACTGGGTTCGGTGCCACCTTCCAGGCCGAAGCCCAGGATCTCCGGACTAAGCTCGATGCCGCAGGCTTTCTCAAGCCTTGCGCGGCTTGCTGAGCTATTCTTTGGGCTTGCATGGGCGAACTGGGTTCGGCGCCACCTTCCAGGCCGAAGCCCAGGATCTGCGGTCTGAACCCGATGCCGTAAGCCTTCTTGTCGAAATGAGAAGGGAGTGTTTAAAGTGGGGGAACTTTGTTACAGGAACAGGGAGCCTTACATCACTGATAGTACACCCTTAGGTTCGAGGAGTTCCACGTCAGGGGGAACCTGGCACCTCCCAATTCCTCCAAGTAATATGCTCCATGAGGGAGGGCTTCTACCACCCGATATGGGCCTTCCCAGTTGGGTGATAGCTTGCCGCATTCCCGTGGCTGGGAGGCTTCAGCGCGCCGGAGGACCAAGTCTCCGGGACGAAAAACCTTCGGCCGCACTCGGGAGTTGTAATATCTGGCTACACGTTGCCTGTACGCCGCCATTCAGATTCGGGCCTTGTCCCTCGTTTCCTCGAGAAGGTCAAGGTTGAGCATCATCCTGGCTGGGTTTTCTGTCTCGTCATATTGCTCCACGCGCAGCGTGGGTAGGCTGAGCTCGATCGGGATGACTGCCTCGGCTCCGAAGACGAGGTTGAACGGGGTTTCATCGGTAGCCGTCCTCGGGGTGGTGTGGTATGCCCAGAGGATGCTGGGAAGCTCGTCGGCCCATCTTCCCTTGGCCTGGTCCAGCCGCGTGCGGAGGCCCTGAAGAATGGTCCTGTTCGTGACTTCGGCCTCCCCATTGGTCTGAGGATGCTCCACCGAGGTAAAGCGATGCCTGATGCCAAGGTCGTTGTAGAATTCTTCGAACTCCCGACAGTCGAACTGGCGCCCGTTGTCAGTAACCACGGTGTGGGGGAGGTCGAAGCGGCAGACGATGGACTTCCAAAAGAATTTGGTGACGTTTGCTTCGGTGATACTTGCCAAGGGCTCGGCCTCGACCCACTTCGTGAAGTAGTCGATGGCCACTATCAAGAACTTCCGCTGGCCAGACACCGGCGGGAATGGGCCGAGGAGGTCCATCCCCCACTGGGCGAACGGCCAGGGGGCTGAGAGCTGGGAGATTGGGTTGGAGGGTTGTCGCTGCACCGTGGCGTGACGCTGGCACCGGTCGCACTTTTTCACGAAGTCGGCGGTGTCTTCCTTCATTGTCTCCCAGAAGTAGCCCTGACAGAGGGCCTTGTATGCCAGTGCCCTGCCCCCCACGTGGTTCCCGCAGACGCCTTCATGAATCTCCTGGAGCACAAGCTTGGCTTCCGTGGGTCCTATGCACTTGAGGAGGGGGTAGGAATAGGATCTTCGATATAACTGCCCGTCCATCAGGACGAACCGCACGGCCTTCTTCCTGATGAGGCGAGCCGCCTCGCGGTCCTCTGGTAGGGTGCCATTGGTGATGTACGCAACGTACTTGTCCATCCAGCTGGGCTCATGGCTGACCTGATCGACTTCCACCGGTGCTTCGAGGCTTGGGATCTCTAGACGCTCCATATGAGCGCATCCCAGCATCGAATCCGGCAGGGTCGCCAGCCGAGAGAGAGCATCCGCGCGGGCGTTCTCCCCACGGGGGATATGGAAGATGTTGAAGCGCCGGAACTTGGACACGCCCGCCTTGATGAGCTCCAAGTATTTCGCCATTTTGTGGTCGTGTGCGACGTACTCCCCGGATACCTGTCCCGCCACGAGCTGGGAATCAGTGAAAGCTTTGAGGTTGGTCACGCCCAGCTCGCGGGAGACTCTCAGTCCGGCAAGAAGTGCCTCGTACTCCACCTGGTTATTTGTTGCGGGGAATTGGAAACGGAGTGCGCATTCGGCGACGACCCCATTGCCGTTGGCAAGGATGAGCCCAGCTCCGCTCCCGCCGGAATTTAAGGCTCTGTCTACATGGAGGATCCAGGCATCCTCTCCGGGCTCATCGGTGCCAACCTCCATCGGTTGGGCCGGGGGGCCTTCCTCGGGCTCCTTGCCCAAGCCTGCACATTCGACCAAGAAATTGGCCAGCACCTGTGCCTTCGTGGCCGACCTTGGCCTGTATGTAATGTCGAACTCGCTGAGCTTCAGTGCCCACTTGGCCAATCGTCCCGAAGTATCGGGTCGGCTGAGCACCGCTTTCAGCGGTTGATCCGTCAAGACGGCGATGGGGTGTGCTTGAAAATAGGGCCTGAGACGCTGGGCAAACACTATTAGCGCAAAAACAAGTTTCTCGGGCCGAGAATACCTGAGCTCCGCATCACGGAGAAGCTTGCTGGTATAGTACACCGGCCGCTGGAGCCCCTGGCCGTCGGTTCGGACCAAGACAGAGCTGACGGCTTCCGGGGTAACCGCCAGGTAGAGGGTAAGCTCCTCTCCCTCCTCGGGCCTGGATAGCAACGGTGGCGATGCAAGCATCTTCTTCAGCTCCTCGAAGGCTTGCTGACACTCCTCGATCCAAGCAAAGTCATTCATCTTCCTCAGCACCTTGAAGAAGGGACGGCAGCGGTCCGCCGACCTGGAGATAAAGCGGCTAAGGGCCGCAACTCGGCCGGTTAGTTGCTGCACTTGCTTCTTGGAGGCAGGCTGCTCCATGTCCAGGATGGCCTGGACCTTCTCCGGGTTGGCCTCGATTCCTCTTTGAGTCACCATAAACCCTAGGAACTTCCCGGCGGAGACACCGAAGGCGCACTTCGCCGGGTTCAGCTTCATCTGATGGCGCTGGAGGTTGCCGAACGTCTCCGTCAAGTCAGCCACGTGGTCCGAATCGGGTTTGCTCATTACCAGCATGTCGTCCACATACACCTGCATGTTGCGGCCGATCTGGTCTTTGAAGATTCTACTGACCAGGCGTTGGTACGTCGCCCCCGCATTCTTGAGACCGAAGGGCATCATCCTGTAGCAAAAAGTCCCGCGGTCAGTTATGAAGGCAGTGTGCTCTTCGTCCTCCGGGTTCATCCGGATCTGGTTGTATCCGGAGAAGGCGTCCATGAACGACAGGAGGCGATGCCCTGAGGTGGTGTCGACCAGCTGGTCGATCTTTGGAAGAGGGAAGCTATCCTTCGGGCAAGCTCAATTGAGGTCGGTGTAGTCCACACAGATCCTCCACTTACCACTACTCTTTTTTACCATGACCACGTTTGCCAGCCAACTGGGATACTGGACTTCCCGGACAAAACCGGTGGCGAGGAGCTTCTTTACTTCCTCGTTGATCGCCTTCTGCCTCTCCATGGCGAAGCTTCTCTTCTTTTGGTGGACCGGGCGGCAACTTGGGTCCATGTTCAGCCTGTGCATGATGACCTCGGGCGGGATGCCCGGCATGTCGGCTGCTGACCAGGCGAACACGTCGGTATTGGCACGGAGGAACTCCAGCAGGCGGGTTCGCCCTTCCTCGGGGAGCTGGGCCCCGACTTGCACCATCTTCAGGGGGTCCGAACCGAGGGAAAAAGTCAGTAGTCGCTCTACGGGCCCTCCCCTGGGTTTCCTCTCTCTCAGATCGAGGTCGTCGATATCACGGGCGAGCTCCGTGCCCTTGGCGCCTGTGATCGTCTGGAGGCAGAGCGGGACTGGCTGGGTCGTCCCCTTCATCTCCCCGAGCCCAGAAGGCGTGGGGAACTGCACCAACAGCCTCCTCGTGGAGATGGTGGCATCCAGTTGGTTGAGCCCGGGATGCCCGAGAATGGCATTGTAAGGCGAAGGGAGCCTGACGACGGTGAATGTTATTAGGATGGTCGCCTGCCGGGGTGGGGATCCGGCGGTGACCGGGAGAGTGATCTCCCCCTCGACCCCCACGGAGTCCCCTGTAAAACCTACCAGGGGGGTGTGCACTGGTTTCAGCTGATCGGGGGACAAATTCATCCGAGAGAAAGCATCGTAAAAAAGCACGTCAGCCGAGCTTCCACTATCCACCATGATTCGATGTACAGGATGCTTCGCGATGGTCATCTTGACCACCACGGCATCATTGTTTACATTGTCATTAATTTCCACCCCTTTGGGAGGGATTACATTCTCCGGGTTCCCGACTTCCCGGGCTCTCTTCATTGCTCGACCGGACCCGCGTGAGATCATGCCCACGGGCTTCTCCGTTGGGCGGTTGTCGATCGCAGGGACAGGTGGTAGGGCCGCGAGCGGCTGCCCTTCAGAGGAGACTTCGTTCTTGACGAACTTCCTGAGGTAACCCCTCCTAATTAGCTCCTCAATCTCCCGCTTCAGATGGCGACACTCCTCCATGTCATGCCCGTGCTTGCAGTGGAACTGGCAGTACTTCGATTTGTCTCGGACGGCTCTCGGGTTCTGAGGAGGAGGTCGGCGGAGGTAGCGCTCTCCCTCGATTTCCATGAGGATCTTCGTTCGAGGTGCGAGGAGGGGGGTGTACCTCCGCTCGGGAGTGGCTTCGCCCCTCGGCCTTGGATTTGGGCGAGGGTCGGCAGACGGCCCGGGCCTCCGAGCTCCCGGGGTGTCCCTCGGGAGCGGCTTCTTTGAAGTCTTCCCGTCCAACTCTCGACGGGTGCGGTCAGCCTCCTCCGCTCAGATGTACTTGTGGGCGTGGAGGAGGAGCTCGGAGTACGTCCTGGGCGGCTTCTTGTCCAGGGAATAGGTCAGGCAGGACGTCTTGAGCCCGCGCTTCAAAGCCAGCATGGCGACGGGCTCGTCCAAGCTGTAGATCTCCAGGGCTGCGGTCTTGAACCGGGTGATGTAGTCCCGGAGCAGCTCCTGGTCCTGCTGGCGGATGGAGAAGAGGCTGTCCACCTCTCTCGGCACCTTTCGACAAGCGTCGAAGTGTGCCACGAACCTTCCTTCTAACTGATGGAAGGAGCAAATGGATCCGGGCTCGAGGCGGGTGAACCAGACTCAAGCGGCCTTCCGGAGGGTTGCCGGGAAGGCGATGCATAGAAGAGCATCGGTCGCTCCCTGGACCCTCATGAGAGCTTTATAGCTCTCCAAGTGGTCCAGGGGGTCGGTGGTCCCGTCGTAGGGATCCACCTGCGGCATGCGGAACCGTTTCGGGATTGGTTCCGCCTGGATTTCTTCAGAGAAAGGGGGGCGGGAGTCGTAGCCCGCCGGGTCTGCCGATGAGTTCTGCAGGTCGGCGAATCGGCGGGCGAACTCTGCCAGCTTGCGCTCATGCTCCTCCAGGCGCCTCTCGGCCTGGCGCCTGATGGCTTCGTCGGTGGAGTCTTCCACAGAGGCTGCGGGTGAAGGGGGCGCCGATCGGTCTCGGCGCGAGGTCTGGCCTCAGCGTCGCTTGCTGCGATGCGTCGTTTCGGCCCCGTCGGCCGGGGATCGACTCTCGTGATCCTCCGAACCGGAATAGTTTCTCTTTGCGGGAGCTTGGTGGCTCCCCCGGGGGTTGGAGATGGCCCTCGGATGGGATGGCCTGCCCTGAATTGAGCGTAGGCTCCCGCGCTGCCCCGCGGCTCAGGCCGTGGGGGTCCCTGGCTGCGGCTGGGTGGCCAGGGACCGTTGCTGATGCTGAAGCTGCCGGACCGCTGAGGTCAAGGTCTGCAGCTGCTGGATGATGGCTGCAAGGGATCCGTCCACCGGGGTAGGCTGTTGTGGAAGAGGAGGGGGAGCCGGAAGCTCCCTTTTGGGGCTGTGGCCCCCCGGAGGGGAGTGGACTTCCCCCACACGGTTGGTGGATGCCTCGCGACCACGAGTGACCACCATTGTTGGAGAGCGCGATACCTACAGAAAGCTGGCTCCCGCTAGGGGTTAGTGTCCTGCCCCACTACCTGGTGCGCCAATCTGTTGCCGCTCTCGCCGCCGCGCCCGTGCCACGGATCCGCCGATCCCCCCTGACCGCCTGGCGAGGGAGCCTCCCTTCCCGCGGAGAACCTGCAAAAAGGGGGTTAGAAGACCCTGGCCGGGGATCCCGGCGAGGGAGCTCTGACGGTCAAGTCAGTAGACGACGAGAAGGAACAGACTCTCCAGCCGGACCCTCGAAAGGGTTCCAGACTTAGAGAGTTAACTGGTGAAGAAAACGTCCTGGGGACCAGAATCTCGGCTGGGCCTCCTTTCCGAGCTCACACCCAGTGTTCCCCTCTCGGGATCTCTGGTTTCTCTCTCGGAGCAAGGCCTTTTGCCGGTGCTTCCTCCTTGTCCCCAGGCTAGTTGGCTTACCTTGTCGTCCCCAGGTTCCTCCTTTATTTCCTTTCATCGTGCGCTTGTCTTTTTTCTCCTGGGAAACTCCCCTCCCCCGTCCTCTTCTCTTTTCCCTTTTCGGTGAAGGGGGCCAGGCGGCCTTCCGACCTCATCCGCCGGGCCCAGCAGGGAAAAGGCAAAGACAGAAGAGAAAGAGGGGAGGGCAGCGCTGGCAGGGCGGCCGGTCAGGCCTCGGGCCCAGTGAGAGCGCTCTCTTCCCCAAGCATGGGCGCCATCTATCTATGGGGCCTGTTCCGTCAGGATCGCGTCTCTCGGCTGGGAGACCTGTCAGGCCGATGCTAGTGATGTTCTGCGTGCCGCCGCCCTCCGTACGGGGCACCGTCTGGGATTCGTACGGCCCGAGGGATGGCCTCGGGGCCCGTCTCTCTCCCTGGGGCCTTCTCCGTACGAGCGGTCTGACCTCGGCTGAGTTGGACCCGTCTCCGGGGGCCAACTGGCGAGGGGCGAGGGATCGGCCAACCTCGGCTTAGGTGGACCCCTCCTGGGTGGACACCTGGCGAGGTGGCAGGAGGTCTCCTGGCTTCGGCTGAGGTGGGCCCGTCTCTGGGTGGCCACCTGGCAAAGGGCGAAGGATCAGCCGACCTCGGCTTAGGTGGACCCCTCCTGGGTGGACACCTGGCGAGGTGGCAGGAGGTCGCCTGGCTTCGGCCGAGGTGGACCCGTCTCTGGGTGGCCACCTGGCGAAGGGCGAAGGACTGGCCGACCTCGGCTTAGGTGGACCCCTTGTGGGTGGACACCTGGCGAGGTGGCAGGAGGTCGCCTGGCTTCGGCCGAGGTGGACCCGTCTCCGGGTGGCCACCTGGCGAAGGGCGAAGGATCGGCCGACCTCGGCCCAGGCGGACTCCTCTTGGGTGGACACCTGGCGAGGTGGCAGGAGGTCGCCTGGCTTCGGCCGAGGTGGTCCCGTCTCCGGGTGGACACCTGGCGAGTTGGCAGGAGGTCGCCTGGCTTCGGCCGAGGTGGACCCATCTCCGGGTGGCCACCCGGCGAAGGGCGAAGGACCGGCCGACCTCGGCCCAGGCGGACCCCTCCTGGGTGGACACCTGGCGAGGTGGCAGGAGGTCGCCTGACCTCGGTCGACCTCACTTAGGCGGACCCCTCCGGGCCTGGGCACAAATGAGGGGGCAGAGGAACTTCGAGCCGAGCTCGACCTCGACGAAGGCGGTTTGCCTTAGACAGCCGTCGGGCGGTGTAATCTTGCCGATCCTGGCTTTGAAGACGTGGCTCTGACTCGGCCGGGGAAACCTCCACGTGGCTCGATCGCATTCGGCGGTACCTGAGCCTGGCCACGTCACTGTCACGGCTGTAACAGGTCCTTTAGCTACCTTGTCCTTAGGAGGGACTGAATGGATTGTGATTTTCTTCCCATTAAAACTAAAGACACAGGTGTTGGATTTTCCTAAGAGGGTGGCATCATGATCATATAACCAAGGTCTTCCAAGAATTATGCTGCTCACCCCCATGGGCAAGACATCACACCAAATCTTCTCTTGATAAGATTGCATTTGGATTTGGACCTGACATCTAGACTGGATGGGTATAGAGGTAGAGTCTACCAAAGAAACCTTATAGGGGTTGGGGTGGGGGACAGGAGTTAAGCCTAACATCTTGACAGTGCTAGCAGAAATGGCATTCACACAGCTCTCACTATCTATGATGATTTTACATACCTTATCTCCTAGTTTAAGGAAAGTCTATAGGATGTTAGTCCTACGCCAATCTTCCTGAACTTTAGTCTGGGACAGAATGCATCTCACAACCCCTAATTGGTCAGACTCTGTGGATTCTTCCTCTCCTTCATACACATCGACCAAATTCATTCCGGCCTCATAAACTTCTTCTTCAAACTCCTCATTGGGCTCGGAATTCTCTTCTCCTCCCTCTTATATATAAAGGGATCTACGAGGGCACTGGCTAGAAACATGACCTACCTTATGGCACTTAAAACAAGCTATGGCTGTGCACTGGTTGGAGATATGACCGGGCTTCTGGCACTTAAAATAGATGATACTAGGGGTTCTCTGGGTGTCAGGTGCCTTACCTTTGTCCATGGGCCTAGGGGTGGGAATACCCTGATTAGGCTTGCTAGGGGTAACCTGGCTAGGTCCATTTCTTGGGATTGGGGCAATAACCCTAGAAGGCATGGGTCCTCTCTGAAACTTCTCAGTGTTCAGTGCAATTTGATAGGCTTGGTCTAGGTCAGTAACCTCTCTCAGAAATAATTCTCTCTTAATGTCTTCCCTAAGTCCAGCCCTAAATCTAGACAAAGTGACCTCATGGGCCTCACTCACATCACATCTCATCAGGTACTCATCAAAGGTGGTTATGTAGTCTGATACAGATCGGTTCCCTTGTTTCAAAGTCTGCCATTGGTCTAACAGATTTTGCTGGTATGAAATGGGTAGGTACTTGTCTCTAAGCTTCTCTTTCTACCCTGCCAAGTGGTTATGGGCTCTACATTTCGTCTTCTAGTGGTCAGCTCACTGTTCCCCCAGTATAACCTAGCTTGACGTACTAACTTCATCTTGGCAAACTTGAATTTCCTTTCCTCAGACATGGCATACCATTCAAAGTACTGGTCCATCTCACCCTCCCAATCAGAATAAACCTTAGGGTTTAAGCTACCATCAAAAGTGGGTGCATCTAACTTGATGTTCCGAATGAACCTATCATCTCTATCCTCAGGTTCTGGGTCAGGCCTCCTATGATTAGGTTCGGGATCTCTGTATAAAGGTCTTCTAGGCTCTTGGTGTGGGTGAGGTTAAGGCACATTAAAATCTGGGTCAGGAGTCCAATTCTGATGCCTAGGTTCCTCAAGTACTTGGACTCGATCCCTAAGCTAGGCAAAATCCTCGTGGACTTGTTCTTTAAGCTGGGCAACAGTGGCAGTCACATCCTGACTCAATTTGTTCATACTCTCAGTTAGAGCTCTAACCATGGCCTCTAAATCAGGTTGGGTTTGACCAGGTTGGTAAGGCACTCCATTCCTAGTAGACATGATGCAAGCAAACACACAAAATGAGACTCAATTGAAATGACTACGGGCTAACTAGACTTAGAGCCCAAACTAAATGCCCAATCAGAGTGGCAAACTAGCCTGTAGTAACTCAGGACTCAGCCAGGCAGGTGTAAGGGGAGTGTTAGGTCCCTAGATGCCAATCCTAGACACCAATCAGAGATTGGCCAGGTAGGCGGACCAGCACACAAGCCCTTCGGGATGGAATCCCTGAACCACCATTCTAGACACTGAGTACAAAGCACACACAGAGTAACTAGACAAACTGACTCAACACTAGCCTTGACCCGACTTGTTGATGTCCCTAGCCCACTAGGGCAAATTAGGTCTAATTAATTTTAAGATTAAAGGCTTAGGTTCGAATGAGTGGGTGGTGGTTTTGGGCTAAGGAGAGGTTATCAACTCCTCCCCTTATCTTAGATGCTCAAATGCCCTTAAGATGAATTAAGAGATGATCACTCAAAAATAATTGAATTGCAGAAACACAAAAATAGAGTTTCAGTAATTTAACTCTCAGAAATTTCACAGAAACCAATAAATAACAGCAAAATTATGCAAAATAGTTTCAATTATACTGGTTTCACCAAAATAAAAACCACCAAATTTCGAGTTACCTGTAGTGAGAAACAATTCCTGCAATAGAATAGTTACGGACTGAAAACAGAGTACTTCCCCGTTTACAATTCCTGCTACGAAGTTGTAACCCAACGGATCCCCTACATGCCCTAGGAACACCCCGTGGAATGGGAAGAGGAGGTTTTCACCTCACTTCGTTCCTAGGACCGGACGTCCTGGGGAGTCTACTTCGAGCAGACAAAGTAAAAAGAGAGAGACTCAAACAAGCAATCAAAACAGAAACCCTAGACAGGGCTCTGATACCAAAAATGATGCAGAACGAAGAACAAAGAAGCATATGCGGAAGTAAAATTAAGATTAATTCTTTTTTTATATATATATATATATTTCAGAAATTGGCTTTGGCTCAAAGTAAAGTTAAACTAAGTTGATGGAAACTAGGTAAGGATTGAAAACACAATTTAGAAGAAGCTAAGTTATCAGAGTAGTTCAGAAGTAATGGATCGCTGGGGGTTGCGAAACTCCCAGACCTAGGGTTTTGCTCTGAACTTTCAACAGGACAGAAATAAAGAGAAGAGATGGTTTACCAACCAGACAGTGATCTTCACAGAATTTGGGTGGAAGAACTCTCTCGAGCAGATTGTTGGATCCTCGGATTCGGCTATCTTCGTAATGGATCCTCCAATACTGGTCTCGTGGCTAGGTCGGCTTCTCCTGAACTCAAGATCTGGGAAGAACAAAAACAAGTGATGGATTCAGATACTCAGGGAAGGATTTACCAGTTCGAAGAACTTGAAGGCGGATGTCGCTGAGATCCGGATTCTCTTGAAGGCTGATTCGACTCCCTCTGGAAAGAGCTATGGATCTGAAGTATCCGGACTGGAGCTGGATGCTGGTGGTCAGCCTGGACTTGGAGAGAGAGGCCATGGGAGGTGGGATAGGCTAGGGTTTGGTGGATTGAAGTGGATGATGGTCGGCTAGGGTTTTGGAGTAGAAGTGGCTAACCTAGGGTTTGGGGTTTGGAGATCTCACACCTCCTCAAGGTTCCTGGGGAACCCGGATTTACTCCCTCACGGAGCTCAACACCTGGATGCAAGTATGGAAGAGAGAAAACATAGAGTTTGCTCAGAAAAAAAAGTTGGTTTCATTCATCTGATTGATTAGAATTTACAAAGGGGTTTTAATTTATAGGACTTTACAAGAGAGTAGGGTTTTACATCTTCCCATGTGGGACTAAAGGAGGGGATCTGCAAATTAGAATTGTAGGATCAATCCTTACACATATGGCCGGCCAAAGGTTCCGAAAAAAATTGATTTGGGTTTTAAAAGGAAGGTAGATGGCACCTCCAAGCTTTGTTCTTCAAGAGAGGATTCCTTTCCTTCCATGGCTCAACTCTTTTGGACTCCTCCTTTTCTTTCTCCCTCAGTCAAGGTCCTTCCCATCTTTGTTTTGGGTATTTTTGGCAGGGAATAGGCGCCTCCTTGAAGTTCTCTCCAAGAAAAATTTCTTCCCTTTCATAGTTTGGCTCTTTTGGAAGGTCTTGGGCCGCCCCCTTAATTTGTGGATCCCTGGTTGATTTCTCCTCAATTGGCGCATGAGAGAAGGGAGCTGCTATCTATGGTGTGGGGACCAGAGTATACTGGATGGAGATGTGGCACCCCCTGGACTCAGGCGTGTGGCTGGGAGTGTGGCTGGGAGTGTGGCGTCCACTTGCTTGGCCTTGGAAGAAAATGTAACACCCCAGGTTGAAGTCCTAGACCACTACTGACTCAACATGACTCAACAAAATAAAAATGCAGGTAATACAGACTCAAGCTAAAATTGAGTTGATCAAGTCAACCCTTATTACAAGCCAAAAAATCCTAATTCTTCGGGCAAGGTTAATCAGAGATCCAGATGGAGCTCTGAAGTCTTCTTCTGAGTCTGGCGCCCGCACCACTAAAAGCCAATTGAAATATTGTATTTTGATCCCAAAATCAATGAATTGACATTTTTTATAATAAAGGCATTATTTTCATCATACGCTATGTCTTTATGATTTTATGATGAACCCCATAGATTAGGGCTATGGTTGTAGGGTTATGATGAGATCATACCAGTGAGACCTAAAGCCTTAAAACCCTAATCTAAAATATTCTTAATCGATGGGACATTGAGTTGGGGATCAATGTTTCCGGCAAGACCAGCACATCCTATATATGCTTTGTGATAAGGGTGACTGATCTCACAGTCACTTGTGTTTGACACTAATACTAGGATGTGAGTGTTCATTAGAGAATGAGTTCACTGAATTGATCCAGATTGAGAATATCTAATGGAACGTTATCTGTTTGTCAATAGATAATTCTCATAATGGGAGTAGTGCATGTGGTCCTTTGACTTGAGACTACCATAGTACCTTATATATATGAATCCATACTTTGGTTCGCAATAAATCATGACACTGAGTCATGCACGAGGTGATACTGGTTATGGTGGATTGTATATGGAGGTTGTGAGTAGGTCAACAAGGAATTGATCAGCCATAGTAAGAGGGAATTTCATCCAGCTAATTTCAAATGATAGATTCAGGAAATCTTTGATCAAAGTATGAACACTAGAGTTATTTTCTAATGGTTCATTAATGAATCATCATTATAAAGATTGAGCTAGGGATGAATATGAAATTAGATTTGACAAGTATCCATATTCATAATCATATTCGGGATGCAAGTTGATCAAAGGACTGAATTGCCTGGTAACTCACCACTGAAGGGTATTTAGGTAATTCCATCAAAATTCTACATCTTCCGGGTAGACATGATACGTTGCTAGACGTCAATCTTGTCTTGTAGGTATATGATTGAGTTATGGTAATTCAAATCAGTTAATTAGAATTAGATTCTAATTGACCGAGTCGAGCTAGTTTGAGTTGACCTAAATCGGCTTAGTTGAGATCTAACCGAATTAAGTCAAATAGCACTCAGACCTACTAATGGCTAGGTGTGGAACCCAATGCGTCACACACAAAAGAAAATTGATGAAGGATTTAATTTGGAATTAAATCATGTTTGCAGGATAAACACACTAGCATGTGTTGCAGACCAAATTTCTATTCGAATCAGATTCGAATTTGGTTCCGAATTGGGCTTAATTGGGTTATAATTGAACCAGATTAAGGTCTAATTTAAATTTTAGGATATTGGACTAACCCATGGCTGAGCCCAAGTGAATTAAGTTCACTGAGACCCTCTCTCCAAGCCGCCCTCTCCCTTTCTCACCTGCGCGCGCCAAGAAGAAGAGTCCATGCGCGTGGACTCCTCTTCATGCGCATGAGAAAGAAAATACCATCGGAGAAAAATCTGAAAAAGCGGCGATTCGGATCCTTGTCTGACGCCCTTGGATCTGGATCTGATGGCCAGAAAAAATTAAGGAAAAGATCCGTCGCTTTTCGGTCGCAAATCCGTCTCCAAAAGTCGCGATTCTTCCTGAAGTTTTTTCGAGAGTCCTCCTCGTCAGAAAAATAAAAATTAAATCAGAGAATCATGATTTTTGGTTGAGGGGACACGTGAGGAATGAGGGATCATGATTCCTGGGGTTTCAGAGGGTTGCGTTGTTTTGAGAAGACGCCCCTCTGAGATCTATAAATAGGGTTGGGTTCTCGGGGGTTTTCATGTAAGATAATTCAGAGATCAGATTCCTTTTCTTCCTCTCCAGAATACACCTTCCCCTTGTTCTTGTTGGGTATTGTTTCCCATACAGAGGTATCCTCTGTCGAAACTCTGACCCTAAATAAGAATAAGAGGAAGGTCTTGAACGGTAAAGGAAAGAAAAAGGAAAGGATCTGTTCTTCTTTTCCTTCTTGAATTAAGACTTTGCCTGTCTTAATTTTTCTTCCAATTCAATTCAAGAAAAGGAATTCAAGAAAGGGAATTCTTGAAAAAAAATTCAAGAAGAGGAAAGAAGGAAGAAAAGAAATTTTCAAGAAAGAAAATTTCAGCCTAAAAGTCCAAGAATTGAATTCTTGAAAAAGAATTCAAGAAGATGAGCCAAGAACAAGAAATTGTTGTCTTCATCTTTTTCTGTGTGGATCACCATTGGAGGGTGAACATTTGGGCACCTGGTGGAGATTCAGAGTTTGGATTTTAGCGATACTGGTTAGTACTTTAATTTGAGATTAAATCTTATATATACATCTTATATGTTTTAATTCTTTTAAGGAGATCTCGGGTTAAAGGTTTGGTGAAGATTTCATAAAGATAAAAAATTTTGAAATCTATGTTTCCGCCTTGCCACCGAACCCTACATTAATTAGGTTAGCCCAATTAGCAAGCAATCAGACCCAATCCAATTGGGTTAGGAATTGGGTTAGCCTACATATGCTAGTATGCAATTTGGCTAACCAATTAGGATCCCATGACCTTAATTAAATCATGAGTAACTTCCTTGGCCTACTCTCTATTGTGTGTGACCCATTGGATTTCACATCTAGCCAGCAGTAGGTTTAGGTTTGAGCCGATTCTATCCAATCGAACCCGATTGACCTAATTAGGTCAAATCGGCTCATCTAATTGTCCAATTTGAATCACACATCGAATTGACTCATGAAACCAATCCAATTAGTTCATGAAAACCTACAAGACAAGATTAACATCTAGCAACGTGTCATGCCTACCCGTAAGATAAGGAATTTGGTAGAAATTATCAAAATACCCTTCAGTAGTAAGTTACCGTGCAATTCAATCTTTTGATCTCCCATTATCCTGATTAAGTGATGGGTATGGATAAATGTCAATCCCTAACACTTAATCATATCGAATCTCAGCTCAATCATGAGGACTCAGCTAATGAATGATTAGAAGCCACTTCTAATCTCATCCCACTTTGCAAAGATTCCTTGAGTCACTCATCGAAGAGATTACATGGGATAACATATCCTCTTACCACGATTGTTCAATTCCTTGTTGGTCCACTCACATCCTTCGTACACCTTCCACCATACCCAGAACACCCCGTATATGTCGCAATGCCATGAATGAGTATGAACCAAAGTATGGCTTAGTGTGCACAAGGAACCATGGTGACCTCAGGTCTGAAGATCACATGCACAACTTCTACTCTGGGACCTATCTTTTGACGAGGTGTAAGACTTCCATAAGATAGTCCCGGTGCAGATCAGTTCAGTATACTCATAACCTAATGAGCACCCTTATCCTTGTATTAGTGTCTCTACACAAGTGGCTGTGAGACCAACCACCCTCATCAACTGAGCATACATAGGATAAGCTGGTCTTACCGGATTCATCGATCCCCAAATCGATGGTCCAATAACTAGGAACATTCTAGATTAGGGTTTATAGGAATTAGGTCTCACTGTTATTTTATCATAACCCTAATTCCATTGCCCTACTCTATGGGGTTCATCATAGTCAAAAATATGACACAGCAGTATATGATGAATTAAATGCCTTTATTATAAATAATGATGTCATATATGAGTTGGAAGTTTACAAAAAGGACCAATCAATGATTGGCTCTTAGGGCATTTTTCTATCATATCCATCCCCCATTCAGCAAAAGGCCAGGGGGCTATCTGCTGTGTCAAGTGACTCGCTGGTTATTTCTGAATGTTGGCATATCTCTGGCATTGATCACATCTTCGTACGAAGTCGGATCAATCCTTTTGGATGGAGTGCTAATAATATCCTTGGCATATAATTTTATATGCTAAGGACCTGCTCTCCAAGTGATCACCACATATTCCCTCGTGGACCTCTCTCAAGGGTAGTCAGTATCTGACGGTCCCAAGCATTTCAGCAGGGGCTGAGAGAATGATCTTTTATAAAGAGCTCCATCTAAGATGACATATTGAGATTCCATCCAGCGAATCTTTTTGCCCTCTGCCTTGTCTTCTGGCAGCACACCCTCGTTTAAGAACTTGATAATGGGATCCATCTAGCTCGGTCGGTCTCAATTTGGTGTAACTTCATAGCTTCTTCAGCTATACTTGGAGCTTCATGGTGCTCAACAAAGGTGCGCCCAAGGGATTCCGGGGTTGTAGTGGCAAGTCGAGATAATATATATGCCCGGGAGTTCTTCGATCAAGGGACATGAATGATTTCGAAGTATTCTAGTTGAGAATATAAGATTTGTACTTTCTCCAAGTACTGCACCATGGTGGGATCTTTAGCTTCATATTCTCCTTTAACTTGATTTACCACTAACTGGGAGTTTGAAAAAGCCTGGAGTCTCCAGGTACTGCACCATTTATTTTTTGAATTTTTTTTTCTAGGGGTGGCAAAGGAATAATGGGGCTGGAAGACAGGGATTTGAATCTCACGGACTTTGGGACTCACCCTAACGAAGAGACCTCTCATCTCTAGGGAATTCCACCCTCCTCGATACCTGGAGGTATTAGGATGGATCTCAAAGGTCATGAGGGGTTAAAGAAAATGGAATGGAAATGGGGATAACTAGACATGACTTCACATCATGTCCTGGGATTGGGCCTCACACCCTCTCCTCACGAAGTGAAATAAAAAAAAACCATCTTTTTCTAAAACTCATTTTCATTCCCAAAACTATTTTTTTACAAAGAACTGAGGGTGGTATTTATAGACCTGTCCAACCCTCGTTTGAATTTAAATACAGGATAAAAAGATTGGGATGACTTAAATTCAAATATAAGATAGGATAAGATAAGCCTATCCATATCTCAATCTTAACAAACCAAATCATAATTCAAATTTCAAACAAAAGATAAATCCTAAATAAATATTCTTCCAATTTATTTGCTGCTCTGAAATTCATGCTGCTCTGGGATTTGTGCAGGCCAATGTCTCCATCATTTGGGCGATCCGAAGTCTTGCAAGTAGGGCTTCGTATTCGGCCTGGTTATTTGAAGCACGGAAAGAGAACCGAAGGGCGTACTCCACCGTGTGGCCATCGGGTTTAGCCAATATAAGGCCGGCTCCGTATCCAGCAGAATTGGAAGCTCTGTCCATATGGAGCTCCATCCACATGGAGCACCCAATAGGACTCCGTATTCTTCTAGTTTCCATCTTCTGCTAGAAGCACTTTGTCTTTGGACTTCCAGGTGCACTCAGCCAAGAAATCTGAAAGCACCTGAGCCTTCATAGCTGATCGAGGCTGGAAGCTAATGTCAAACTCGCTTAGTTTCACATCCCACTTGGCTATTCTTCTGGAGGTATCAGGGCATCAGAGAATAGCTTTGAGGGGTTGATCGGTCAGCACCACGATGGCATGGGTGTGAAAGTAAGGCCGTAGTCGCTTTGCCACAATTATCAAAGAGTAGATCAGCTTTTGCATTTTCGAATATCTTATTTCAGCATCATATAGAACTTTGCTGATGTAGTAGATCGGCTTGTGAGAGCCGTCTTCTTCTTTTCAGACAAGGACTGAACTGACTGCCTCATTTGAGGTGGAAAGGTATAAATAGAGCACCTCCCTCTCTTGAGGTTTGGAAAGTAAAGGCGGGGTCTCTAAGAACTTCTTCAACTCGTCAAAGGCAGTACGACAGTCTTCGGTCCATTCAAAACCTCGAGACTGCCAAAGTACCTTGAAAATTGGGAGACATTTCTTAGCTGAGTGAGAGATAAACTTGCTTAAAGAGGCGATCCTCCCTGTCAGCTGTTGGACTTCTTTCTTGTAGGATGGATGCCTTATGTCTTTGAGGGCTTGAATTTTCTCAGGATTTGCTTCAATCTCTCGCTTGGTGACGAGGAAACGTAGAAACTTACCCGAAGTAACCCCAAAGGCGCACTTCGTCGGGTTTAGCTTCATTCGATGATGCCGTAGGGCACTGAATGATTCCCCCAGGTCTTGGATGTGATCTTTTTTAAGGAGGCTTTTGATGATCATGTCGTTGACATAGGCCTCCAGGTTTCTCCTCAACTGCTCCTTGAACACCTTGTTAATTGACCTCTGAAATGTTGCTCTAGCATTCTTGAGCCCAAATGGCATCATCTTGTAGCAATATAGACCTTTGTCGGTGATGAAGGCCATCTTCTCTTCATCCTGGGGATCCATTTGGATCTGATTGTATCAAGAGAAAGCATCCATGAAACCCAGCAGTTGGTAGCCGGCAGTGGCATCGACCGATTGGTCAATCTTTTTGAGAGGAAAGCTATCCTTTGGGCAAGCTTTATTAACGTCTGTATAGTCAATGCAGATCCTCCATTTGCCATTAGCTTTCTTTACCATTAACATATTGGCCAACCACTCGGGGTAGTGGCTTCCCGGATGAACCTTCCTTGAGGAGCTTGCTCACCTCTTCATCTATTGCTTTTTATCTTTTAGGGGAAAAGCTTATCTTCTTCTATCGAACTGGTTTATATCTAGGGGCAACTTCCAACCGATGAGTGTTCACTTCGGTGGGAATCCCTGGCATGTCTGAAGCCGACTAGGCAAAGACATCAGCATTATCCCTAAGGAAGCAGATCAGCTCCGTTCTAGTTTTATCATCAAGCATACTTCCGATCTACATGACCTTAGTAGGGTCATTTTTAGTTAAGGGTACCGAGATAGTTCTCTCAATAGGTTCACCAGAATCTATAGTTGAGTCCGTCGGATCTAGCTAATCCTAAGTGGTAGGATCATTAGAGTGCTTGTCCTGGATCATCAGGCATTGTCGTGCCATTCTCTGGTCTCCTCTTACTTCTCCAACACCATTTCTGGTAGGAAAGCACACCAGGAGGTAATAGGATGACACTACGATCCCTAATTTATTCAAGGCAGGCCATCCCAGAATGATGTTATAGGTCGAAGGGGTTCGGACTACTATGAAATTGATAGGCAGTGTCTTTTGTCGAGGTTCGGTACCGAGGGTTACAGGCAGAACTATTTCTCCCTTGGCATCAACCTGATTACCTCCAAAGCTGGTGAGTGGTATAGGGGACCTTCGTAGTTTGTCTCTAGGCAAACACATCCGAGAGAATGCATCTTAGATCAAGACATCGATCGAACTTCCATTATCAACTAGGATTCATTATACATCGTAATTGGCCACAATGGCCGAGATTACAATAGGATCATCGTGTGGGAGCCGAACTCCCGCAAGGTCGTCGTCAGAGAAGAGAATAGCGTTGTTGTCCTTGAGTTGCTTCGGGACATCATCTTCGTCTCTCTTCCAGTTGACAGGTCGATGTATCATCCCCACGCCTCCATTGGTGGGCCTTTGATTTGGTAGTTCAACCTCTTTAGGAGTTGATTGGGGGACAGTGGCTTTCGACCGAGGTCCTTGGTGACCAACAAACCACCCTAAATACCCTCTCTTGATGAGATCCTCTATTGCATCTCTCAGTTGGATGCATTCTTTGGTATTATAGTCGTGGTCCCGGTGGAATCGACAGTATTTATTCTTGTTCCTCGCGGATGAGGATTCCTTCATGGGACGTGGCCACTAGAGATAGTTTTCTTTTTCTATCTCCAAGAGAATCTTTTCACGAGGGAGGTTGAGTGGGGTATAGGAGTCATGGTGGGGACACCAAAGGCACCAGAATAAGATAGAGGCTTTTCAACCCTCTATGAATTGATCAATAATTTATGAGTCCATCTGTAATAAGGGCTTAGTCTATCTGAGTCCATTTTAATTGATTTTGAGTTTCAGTTCTGTACTAGTCAGCTCATGTTGAGCTAGTTCAGTCTAGTGTTAGTCAGCTCATGTCGAGCTAATTTTATTTTTTGAGTCCTATTCAACCATATTGAAGACTCAAGACCACATCATACAAGTAAAGACCAAGTCCAGTCAGATTGAAGACATGGAAGTTTAGCCCAAGTCCAACCCAGCTTGAAGATTTGAAGACCCCAGGAGGAAAATCAGAAACCCTGATTCCTTGCAGATGCCCAGATTTCCTTCCAGATGCCAAAATATATTCATAGACCAAGGCATCCATGATTTAAGAGGTCCATCTGCATCCTAGCCCAAAGAAATCAAGCCCAGGCGCCAAGCCCAAGCCCCTAAGAAGCAATATACCAGGGAATATTCCTTCTACCTGGCTACCAGGCCACCCCAGCTTCCAGAGGCCCAAACCCATGCACCCGGGCCCCTCTGGGCCGGCCCCTTGCTGCTATTAGAAGCCCAACACGCCCCCCTAGGTGTCCTTGGAGTGTTGGCCAAGTCAAGAGAAATTTTAGGGATTTTTTCTACCTAATGTTTCCTTATTTTCTAGCTAGGGTTTGAGAGGGAAAAGGATTCTCATGTAAAGACTAATGTGCCCTTACTTGGAGCCCAAGGTTAAGGGTCTATTTAAGGGACCCTAGCCTCTTGTATGAAGGAGAATTTTTGATGAATAAAAAAACCTTGAGTTCTTCTATTGAGTTGTGTGATACCCTGCTATGTGCATAAAGGGGTTTGTAAGAGTTTTTCTTCCCAGTGCTGCAATCATCTTCCTGCTGCCAACAAGCCTCTCAGATCCCTGGACGCCCACTCCAAAAGAAGCCTTCCCTTTCTATTTTTCCTTTGTTTTCTTGTTCCTTTGTGAGTTTTCTAACCCCTGACAGGTCGTTTACAGGTCCCCGAGTTCCTACGAATCCAACGACTCCAGCCAAGCCTCAATCAGATCACCGAGCAGAAAGCCGGGTATCCGCGGGTCTTTGGCTCGGTTTTCCAGGCCGCATCCATCGAGGAACGAGAGACCCCTTCGCTGCGATCTTCACAGACATTGTCAGGTATACCCCTCTACCTCCAGTAGTTTTATTGTAGGAGAACTTGCCCTAACCGAGGCTTCTCAGCCCCGGCGGTCCTTCTTTGCTACTTTTCTAGGTCCTAATCTGCATGCTGATCTTCAAAAATTCATACAAAATTCCTTACAAATAACTTTGATCTGAAATTCGGGAATTAATCACCTAACTAAACATGTAAAACATACAAAAAAAATGCATGCATATTAGTCCCGCATCATTTGGTATCAGAGCATAGATTAGGGCTTGTTTTCTGTAATTTTTTAGTCCGTATATGCTCTATTTTTTAAATTATTTATCACTGTTAAAAACTCCAAAAATTTTGAAATTTGTTTTTCTAGATTCATAATAATTCACAGTAATTTTCATAATTTCTTAAAATTTTATTATGTCCTGTGAATTTTTTGCAAGCCGAAATACATCCTGTAAATTTTCGGCTCTATTTTTTTTCAGCAAGACAAGTTTGGAAGTTTTAGGGTTTTGTTTAGCAATTTTTGCATATCTTTTAATTTTATTATATTTCCTGCATATTAGGCCATAATTTGTAAGTTTTCTTCTATTTAAGAAAATACCAAAAAAAAAAAATACATATTCTCCAAAAATACCAACAAAACATCTAAACCCTAATTTGCATCCTCATTTGCCTGCCATCATTGCATAATTTACTTTTAAGGGCACTCTTGCTATATCAGATAAGGGGAGGAGTTGATAACCTCTCCTTAGCCCAAAACTACATCCCTTACATTCGGTCCCAAGCCTTAACCTAAAATTAACTAGACTTAATTTGCCCTAGTGGGTTAGGGACACCAACTGGTCAGGTCCGGGCTAGTGTTAGATCACTGTGTCAAGTTAACCTATGTGTGCCTTGTGCTCAGTGTCTAGAATGGTGGTTCAGGGATTCAATCCCAAAGGGCTTGTGTGCTGGTTCGCCTACCTGGCCAATCTCTGATTGGTGTATAGGATTGGCATTCAGGGACCTAACACTCCCCTTACACCTGCCTGGCTGAGTACAGGATTACTATAGGCTAGTTTGCCATCCTGATTGAGCATCTAGTTTGGACTCTAGGTCTAGTCAGCTATAGTCGGCCTGATCGAGTCTTGCATGAGCACTAGATCAAGAGTTTCATATCACCCACCTCCTTCACAAATGTTTGAACCCATGGAAAATTTACAAGCCCAAATAAAAGCCCTAGCTGATCAAATGGCCCAGATGGCTACCCAGATAACTACCCAGATGACTACCCAGATGACCCAGTTAACTCAATCTCATATTCAACCCAATGATAGAATTGACCATCTTTCCAATAGGTTTGATCAGTTAAAAGTCCGGGTAGGGACCCCAAGAAAAACCCATGAGTCACAGTCTGAGCCAAACCCTGATCTATACCATGAGGTTGAACCTAGGAGAGCCCCTCATCCTGACCCATACTATAACCCTTAGCCTAGGAGGACCCCAGACCCTGACCCATACCAAGAGGTCGAACCTAGGAGAGCCCCTTATCCTGACACGTACTACAATCCTCAACCTAGGAGGACCCCAAACCCAGATCCATACCGAGAGGTTGAACCTAGGAGAGCCCCTCAGCCTGAACCATACTATAATACTGAACCTAGAAGAACCCCTTATTATGATACTGAACCTAGAAGAACCCCTTACCATGACCCTTATTATGATACTGAACCCAGGAGAACCCAATACTTTGACCCATATAGGGAGTCCAATCCTAGGAGAACCCAATACTCTGACCCATATAGAGAGCCCAACCCTAAGAGAACCCAATATCCTGACCCATATAGGGAGTCCAACCCTAGGAGAACCCAATATTCTGACCCATATAGGGAGCCCAACCTTAGGAGGACCCCATACCATGATCCATCCTTAGAACCTGACCATAGAGCTGACCCAAAATCCTATGACCCCAGATCCTATAATCCCATGACCCATAGATTTGCACCCTTGTCCTATGAGTCCAGAGAACCCATAACCCCTAAGTATCAATCTAGTACTAGACAGGTTTCTCCTAACCAACTTGAATTCCATAGGATTAGTACCTCTAAATATGAACCCAGTAGTGAGCCACTACCCCTTAGTCAACCTGAACCTACTAGGATTAGTGTCCATAATCAGAAACCAGGACCTAGCCAATTTTTTCCTAGCCGACCTTCTCCAACCATTCCTGAGATTGATAAGGCTTACATTAACGTGGAAGTGTATGAAGCTGATGCGAGCCTAGTGGATGAGTATGAAGGAGAAGAGGAGACACCTTTAGTAGACCTCGAATTAGCTGACCCAGTAGATACCCAGGTAGAAACCAACCTAGAGCTAGTTGAACTTGACCACATCCAACCTAAAGCTATAGTAGAAGAACAAATAGAGGAAGAGAACCTAGGTACTGCTGTTAGAGCCTTACCTGAGGAAACCATAGAGGAGAGCCAAATTATAGAGTCTAGTCATAAAATACAAGAACCTGAAGAATTTATTATGAACCTGATCTCTTTGAATCAGTACCCTCAGGATGAGCCTCCTCCTATAGTTCCCATTAAGGACCTCTTCCCTGAGATTAATAACCCTTCCTTCCATTATACAAACCCCATATATATACTGCAACCCCGTAAGGTTAACCTCATTAGTCTAGGATTAGTCCCTGATGCCCCTTCTTTTATCTTACTTTATCCAACTAACCCTGAACCTTTTTCTCTACCCTACCAAACTAATTCTGAGCCCACTTCCTATTTTCTGCCCTTTCCTGACACCTCCAGCATTTCTAGGATTATTAGATTGCATTTAACTAAGATTAGCATACTGCATGCATTCATCACGCATGTTAGGTTTGCATCTTACTTCTAGCACACTCTTTGGAATTTGCTAGGAGTTCACTGTAAATTTTCATGTATATGTCAAGCTAGGATCAAACCTAGGGAACCTATAATCTATTAGGTTTAGATCCAAAGAGTTCAATAAGATTTCCTTCTATAGGAATGCATAGTCAAGTCTGTTAGGTGTAGGTTTGAGTCCTTTGCATCATCTTGTTAGGAGTCTGCATGTGCCTAGCATGTTCACCACCCTCACTAATATTAAAAAACTGGCTAATTCTCGAAGATGGATCAAAGAATTTGATGTAGTGGATTCTATCTTGGTTAGGCATAGGCCTAAAAGAAGCTTCATGCTCGCAGAGCCGGACCTTTTAAAGTGTTAAAGAAGGTTGGATCAAATGCCTATGTGTTACACTTGCCTTCGGATTTGGGCATTAGTTCTACCTTCAATATTATAGACCTGGTTTAGTATAGGGAATCGGCAGCGATACCTAGTGAGGCCTTTGGACCTATTCCTTTTCATTGTGAGTGACCCTACCCTAGAGTGTCCACAAACAAATTTGGCTTGAAAGAGGAGAACGGATCGAGCGTATCCTGGACGATCAAGCCATCACGACCCAGGGCCATGACTATCAACTCTTCCTGGTCCGATGGCAAGGCCGACCAGAGTCGGACGATTCGTGGATTTCTCGAGAGGACTTGCAACGCCTCAACCTAGACCTTCTCGAGAGATTTGTGAGCCAGTCTGACCTTCACTCGACAGGGTCGAGTTCCTCCCACCCCGGGAGAATTGGTGGGGACACCAAAGGCACCAGAATAAGATAGAGGCTTTTCAACCCTCTATGAATTGATCAATAATTTATGAGTCCATCTGTAATAAGGACTTATCCTATCTGAGTCCATTTTAATTGATTTTGAGTTTTAGTTCTGTACTAGTCAGCTCATGTTGAGCTAGTTCAGTCCAGTGTTAGTCAGCTCATGTCGAGCTAATTTTATTTTTTTGAGTCCTATTCAACCATATTGAAGACTCAAGACCACATCATACAAGTAAAGACCAAGTCCAATCAGATTGAAGACATGGAAGTTTAGCCCAAGTCCAACCCAGCTTGAAGATTTGAAGACCCTAGGAGGAAAATCAGAAACCCTGATTCCTTGCAGATGCCCTCCAGATGCCCAGATTTCCTTCCAGATGCCAAAATATATTCATAAACCAAGGAATCCATGATTTTAGAGGTCCATCTACATCCTAGCCCAAAGAAATCAAGCCCAGGCACCAAGCCCAAGCCCCTAAGAAGCAAGATACCAGGGAATATTCCTTCAACCTGGCTACCAGGCCACCCCAGCTTCCAGAGGCCCAAACCCATGCACCCGGGCCCCTCTGGGCCGGCCCCTTGCTGCTCTTAGAAGCCGAACACGTCCCCCTAGGCATCCTTGGAGTGTTGGCCAAGTCAAGAGAAATTTTAGGGATTTTTTCTACCTAATGTTTTCTTATTTTCTAGCTAGGGTTTGAGAGGGAAAAGGATTCTCATATAAAGACTAATGTGCCCTTACTTAGAGCCCAAGGTTAAGGGTCTATTTAAGGGGCCCTAGCCTCTTGTATGAAGGAGAATTTTTGATGAATAAAAAAACCTTGAGTTCTTCTATTGAGTTGTGTGATACCCTGCTGTGTGCATAAAGGGGTTTGTGAGTGTTTTTCTTCCCAGTGCTGCAATCATCTTCCTGCTGCCAACAAGCCTCTCAGATCCCTGGACGCCCACTCCAAAAGAAGCCTTCCCTTGCTATTTTTCCTTTGTTTTCTTGTTTCTTTGTGAGTTTTCTAACTCCTGACAGGTCGTTTACAGGTCCCCGAGTTCCTACGAATCCAACGACTCTAGCCAAGCCTCAATCGGATCACCGAGCAGAAAGCCGGGTATCCGCGGGTCTTTGGCTCGGTTTTCCAGGCCGCATCCGTCGAGAAACGAGAGACCCCATTGCTGCGATCTTCACAGACATTGTCAGGTACACCCCTCTACCTCCAGTAGTTTTATTGTAGGAGAACTTGCCCTAACCGAGGCTTCTCAGCCCCAGCGGTCCTTCTTTGCTACTTTTCTAGGTCCTAATCTGCATGCTGATCTTCAAAAATTCATACAAAATTTCCTACAAATAATTTTGATCTAAAATTTGGGAATTAATCACCTAACTCAACATGTAAAACATACAAAAAAAATTGCATGCATATTAGTCCCGCATCAAGTCGAATCTCCCACCCGATGCTCTGGGCCTGGGAGGACTCCTTCGACGGTCAGCATACTTATTATTGTTGGAAATAGGGGGACCTTGTCCCCTATTGTTTTTCTTCTTCGAAGGGGGCTTCCCTTCAATTAGTCATTGGTTTGCCGCCTGCTCTTCAGCATTGGCGTATTTCTAAGCCCTCGATAAGAGCTCAGCATAGCTTTTGGAGAACTTCTTATCCAGGAAAAAGGTGAGCCTGGATGTGCGAAGCCCCTTCTTCAATACGACATGGCCACATGCTCGTTGAGATCGGGGATCTCGATTGTGGCCGCATTAAACCTGGAGATTTAATCTTGCAGGCTTTCTCCTTCATTCTGGTAAAGGAGGAATAGTGTATCCATATTCCAGAGGTCTTGCGACAAGTCCTGAAATGCAAGATAAATAATTTTTCTAACTCAAAGAAAGAATCAATGGTACCTAGACATATGCTCGAGTACTACATCCGAGCAGCTTTCTTTAGGGTGGCTGGGAATGCGAGGCAGTACATCACATCCGAAGCTCCCTGGATCATCATATGGGCCTTAAAACTGCCTAGATGGTCAAAAGGATTGGAGGTGCCATCGTAGGGTTCTATCTAGGGAACCTTGAAGTGCCGAGGGATGACTTCGGCCATGACGCGATCGGTGTAGGGCAGGCGCAGATCACACATCGCCAAATCATTGTGATCCCTCTATTCCCACATTCTCACCATCTCCGATTCGATGGCCTTGAATTTCCTATCGTAATCAGGGAGAGCCTACTTTGGTCCCTTCTCTACGGGAGTAGAGTCTTTAGAAGAGGGTGAGGAAGTTTGCCTAGGTCTTTTCCCTCTCTGTTGGGAATCAGTGGGCCTAGGCATTCTTGAACTTCGACCTTCAGGAGAGGGCTGAGGACGTGGGGAGAGATGTGTGGACCCCTCTCGAGGGTCTCTCTTCCTCCGGGATCGAGAGCTATGTCTAGAGGTGGCCGGCAGATGCCCCACTTGAAAAGCTCTATTTTGGAAGTCCTAAACCATAGCCATGAGGTTAGTGACCAGGTTCAGGAGGGCTTCAAACTATTGCTGTCCCATGATAATTGTGGGAGGTGGAATGTCATTCTCTATCGAGGGTGCACCCCCTGGGATGGAACACGATTTCGACTCGTTGAGGCAACCTGAGCTTCCCTCTTGCCATCAAAAATTTCTTACTTCCCCTTAGTCAAGGAGGGGAGCTTAACAATACGAATTGCACAGAACCTCTTCTTGGTGAGCCAATCTGTTGGCACAGAGTCTTTTTTCCAACCGGGCGGAGCTACTGAATCACAGGCCCGCTCCCTGGTTCACCTGCAAAACAAATTCCTAGCCAAAATTGCTCCGATGTGGGACACTTCGATGCCTAAGTTAGAGATGGAATTCAGCCACAGAATGAGGAAGATTCTGAGGAGGATAGATGGAGAAGGAAAAGACTCCGAGATTTTTAGGAGTATATTGTGCCTTATCTCGAGCATTTCCTCTTACCGTTATTTATAAGGTGTTATCCAACTTATGGTTTCCTTCTTCCTCTAGTGGTTACTGATAAATCATGGATTTGCATGTTTATTTTAAGTATTTTAGTTAATTAATGGTGCTAACTTTCTTTTAATAACCTAATTTCATAATTAATTTGGACTTTCTTGCAAAACAAATTATTTTAAAAAAAATCTTGGAAAAATGTGAAATTAGAGTGCGTTCATGAAAAATAGATTTCAAGTTAAAGCACCACACACCCATTTAAATGATTAATAAAATATTTAATAATGATCATGGAATCGGTAAAATTAATAAGTTTGAAACCCGCCAATAGGTAGAGCTTGATTTATGGAATCCAGCGATGCAAGCGATACTTAAATCAGGTTCAAAATGAAGAAGTTATTAATTTCTTTAACATTTTGCATGCTTTTCGATGCTGCACATTTTTTGGAGCAGCCGGTTTATAACTTGCAGGATGGTTCACCGGTAGCCATTGCTGCCAGTCCACGGAATAGGGCATGGACCACAGCCCTCCAGAGGTGCCGAAACTCGTCGAGAAGCACGCTGGCGGTGTCCCTGGCCAGAGGAGAAGCTCCGGCGGTGGTTTGACGGGCGGTGGTGGCGATTTTTGGTGGCAAACGAGAGGAGCAATCCACGTTCTCCACGAGCACGGCCGAGCTTTTCCACGGGCACAAGCGCAGTCCACGTTGCCGGGGCAAGTCCACGTTGCCGGAGCACCGTCCACGAGCTGTCCACGGGCAGTCCACGAGCAGTCCACGGGCGAGCTCCACGGGCACGAGTGTTCTCCACGTTGCCAGAGCGCAGTCCACGGGCACGAGCAGTCCGCAAGCCGAGCTTCTCCACGGGCGTTGCCAAGCGGTCGTCATGGCGTGATCCGGGCATTCTCCACGGGCTGACGGACACTGGGCATTCTCCATGAGCTCCACGGCGCAGTCCACGAGCTCCACGGCACAGTCCACGAGCAGCGTAATCAACGGAGCAGCAATGGCGGTCATGGTATTCCTTTTGTCCCACATCGCTAGTATGCCATGAGGTCTCCTCTCCGATCAATTATAAAATGAACCCCATAGCACAAGGCAGCAGTATCCCGGAGAAAAGACAAGGTACAGGGTAGAGAGCATTACTTGGGTTACGAGTTGGCTTTTGGGAGTGAGGTTTCTTAAAGGAGAGCGTGTCCCTACACCATCTTCCAGCCTTCTCTCTCTCTGAGATCAAGATCCGAAGAAGAAGACGCAGAGGAAGCCCAGTTCGCTCCACGGAGTATGAAGGAAGGAGCTATCTTCCCGACGAGGCTGCGCCGATCTGTTCTTATCTTTGTTACTTGTTTTGTTAATTTAGTTTTTTTTTTTTTGCATTGTATTTAGACCTTAAATTTCAATCAATGCAATATCTCTTTTTAACTCATGTCTTTCGTCTTGTCTGCAAGTAGATGCTATGATCAAAATAATAGATCCTAGTGCCAAGTTTACTTTTCCTGCAATTTTAATTTTTATATTTTTCGACTTCAAATATTTTTTTTTACATGATCAAAAAGATTTCAAATCCTAAACACCGCCTTCTCTGTGGATTCGACCCGGCTCCTCTTGCTATGCATTTTTAAATATTTTAAGAAGTCGGATTTTAAACTGATAGCCATGGTATTTTAACAACAACCCCGCGGACCTACCAAGTTTTTGGCGTCATTGCCGGGGTGGGCATTAAAATAATAGTTTTTGATCTTTTTGATTTTTTTTATTATTCCGTGCTAACTTTTTTTTTTCTTGCAGATTAAAAAAAAAAGAGGGGAGAAAAGCAGAAGAGGAAGAAAGTCTCCGAATCAGTAAACTTTCTTTCCTCTTTTACATATTAATTATTTTTTTTAGTTTCTTTTCTTATTTCCAAAAAAAAAAATTTCAAATTTCAAATTTTTTTAAAAAAAACTCAAATTTCAATTTTTTATTTAATTTTTTTTTTTTTGCTTTTCACTTTTAGATTCATTTAGGTAAATTTATCTTTCTGCAAAATCCAAAAAAAAAATTGCCCAGACATTTCATAATTTATTAGGATTAGAAACTTAATCACAAAATTAAAAAATATATATATATCTTTAATTTAATTTTGTGTGTTTATAACTTTTATTTTGGACATCTTATTGCATTTCATAATCTCATAATCATCTTAAGGGCACTAATCCATAAACAAGATAAGGTGGGGAGTTCAATACCCTTCCTTAGCCCACAAACCATCACCCATCATTTTGCATACCTAAGCCTTCTAAATAAAATTAACTAGACGTCAGCCCTAAGGAACTCGAGCTCAATAGGACAGGGCACCCGGAATAGTTGGACCAGGTCAAGATTAGTTGGTTGACTGGTGTCTAGGAAAGGGGTTCAGGGATTACGTCCCGAAGGAAGGTGGTTGGATCCGCTTACCTGGCCAATTTTCAATTGGTGTCTAAGGCAAGCAAAGAGGGAAACTCCACTGACCTTACCCTTACCTGGCCAGTTAGCTAATTGGTCTTTGACTTGGAGGGCTCCAAGGCGGTCTTGGAAGTTAGGAGCTGTCTAGAATTAGGAAGCCTAGGATAGAAATCTGTTTGATAAGTGTTTGAAAATAACAAAAAAATATATATATATATAAAATAAAAAAAAATTTGATTCACATATTAGGGTTGCACTGTTACATGCATGGTAGAAGATCTTTATTTCCAGACCTAGTTGACTTCAACCCTGAAATTGAACGACTGATCCATAGTATACCGAAAAATCAAATGGCTGGAAACCTAGAAGAACCACCTAGATAGATGAAGGAATACTTTATTCCTTCCACCTACAACCCATCGACTTGTATCCATTTACCTGAAATACCTGCTAGACAATATGAGATCAAGTCTGCCATAATCCAGATGCTCCCTTCCTTTTATGGGAATACCAACGAAGATCCTTATAAGCATCTAAATGAGTTTCTAGAAATCTGTTTTACGGTGAAGATCCAAGATTTTACTGATGATGCCCTTAGGCTAACCTTGTTCCCCTTCTCACTTAAGGATAAGGCCAAGTACTGGCTTGGCACAATAGGGAAACCAATTCGAACTTGGGCTGAAATGCAGCACGAGTTCCTTAAGAAATTCTATCCTATAGGTCGAACCAACACCATGAGGCGAGCCATCACTGGATTTGCTCAGCTTCCTGGTGAACAAATTCATGAATCATGGGAGAGACTTAAGGAACTCCTTAGAAAATGCCCACATCATGGTCTGTCTAAGTGGCAAATTGTCCAAGCTTTTTATGAGGGATTAGGAGACCAGTATAGACAGATGGTAGATGCATCTTGTGGAGGTGCATTCATGAGTAGAAGTGAGGATGAGGCCTATACCTTGTTTGAAACCCTAAGTGAAAATTCGATCAACCATGCTTCTTTGACTTCATATGAAAGATCGATTCCTCACCAAAAGCGGGCAGGGATTTATGAAATTAGACATTCAAATTCCAATGTCGACTTGAACCTAATATCCCAAAGATTAGATACAGTCGACCTCCTTTCTCAAAAGTTGGACCAAGTCCTAGCCCTCAGTCAACAATCTCCTGCACAATACCCATCACACCCATCACAATACCCATCACCCTCTAATCATCAGGAGATTTGTTCTATCTGTGCTAGCCCAGTCGATCACATGAATGAATGTCCTACGGTTGCACAGTTACCACCTTTCATCCAAGAACGAGTCCAAGCTACTCAAGGTTACTCCAAGCCGGGTAATGACCCATTTTCAAATACTTATAACCCGGGTTGGAGAAACCATCCTAATTTTTCTTGGAAACCACAACAGACTCAGGTTCAGACCCAAACTCCTCTTGCACAGAACTTTCAAAATAGGCCCCCATACCAAAACTATGCCTATAATAGAGGTCAACCTAGTCAGCTTGCTCAGCCACCATATCAGCCACCATATCATCATCAGTCATCATATCAACCTCCTCAACAGACCAATCTGGCCGACGATAGGTTTGATCAACTCCAACAATTAATCATGACCCAACAACAATCTATCTCCAGGTTAGAAGTTCAAATAGGACAGTTAGCTGAATCTACTATCAGGAGAGAACCAGGTCAACTATCGAGTCAACCAATACCGAATCCTAGAAACAACCCACTCATTCTTCAGCCTAATGTTCCACCTAAGAACCCTCAATTTGAGATGCCAAAGCAATTTCTGAGCTTAGAAGTGGTAGGATTCTTAGGGACCCATATCAAGACCAGGAGAGAGAGGCTAGTACTAATGCTAGCCAGAATGAGAAATTAGAAGAAGATGTTAGTACTAAGACTAACCATGTAGAGGAGCCTGAGCCCGGGACTAGTACTAATACTGGTTCCAATTTGAATGAGAAAGGGAAGAAGAGAGCAAATGAATTACTTGAGACTTATAAACCTAGAGTCCCGTTCCCTTCAGCCCTAGAAGCTGGTTCTTCCCGTAAAAAGCAAGGAGCACACAACGAGGAGCTGATAGAATTATTCAAGCAAGTCCATATTAATTTACCCCTCCTCGATGCAATTCAGCACGTTCCAGCTTACGCTAAATTTCTCAAAGAACTCTGCACCCAAAAGCGTGAGCCACGAACCATAAAGAGAATCATATTGTCTAAGGATGTAAGTGCAGTCTTGTTGAATCAATTACCTTAGAAAATGAAAGACCCCGGTGCTCCTTTGATTTCTTGTGTTATAGGAGGCATTACCTTTGACCGAGCCCTGTTAGACCTAGGAGCTAGTGTGAACCTTCTTCCAACCTCGGTCTATGAAAAATTTGGGATAGGTGAACTAAAACCCACGTCAGTCATTCTACAACTAGCCGATAGATCTATCAAGACACCACATGGATTGATTAAGGATGTCTTAGTTAGAGTGAACCAATGTTATTTCCCAGTAGACTTCCTCATACTAGACATGGAACCATCCCAAGAGCTAAATCAAAATCCCATAATCTTAGGTCGTCCATTCCTAGCCACTGCCAATGCCAATATCAATTGTAAAACGGGAGCTATGGACATTTCTTTTGGGGATCAAAAGGTGAGAATTAATATTTTTAATGCCTCAAAGTTTGCTCGAGAGGAGGAAAATTGTTCTGTGATTGGTTTAATAGATGAGATTGTTGAGTCTGAATTTTCCTCCAATTTGATGGAAGATGACGAGCCTATTGCTGAAACCCAAGTCCAAGAGGTAAATGCCCTGCTTGATTCACCTCAACCTTCACACCCCCCACCACCTTGGTCAATGCAAACTGAATCCTTACCTGACCTAGGAACTGAGCCTTTGCACCCTTTGATTCAGGCCCCACCACAACTTGAACTAAAAACTTTGCCTGAATCACTTAAGTATGTATTTTTAGGACCCGACAAAACCCTGCCTGTGATCATTGCTTCTGACCTAACCATTGAGCAGGAAAACCAATTGATAGATGTTCTAAAAATACATAGGGAGGCCATAGGTTGCGCCATTGCTGATTTAAAAGGCATTAGTCCATCAATTTGTATGCACCATATCTATACTGAGGATAGTGCTAAGCCAACTAGAGAGATGCAAAGACGGCTTAACCCAAACATGCAAGAAGTGGTCAAGAAGGAAGTGATTAAATGGTTAGATGCTGGTATTATTTATCCCATTTCTGATAGCCACTGGGTAAGTCCTACTCAAGTCGTTCCAAAGAAATCTGGACTCACAGTTGTCCGTACTGACCATGGGGATTTAGTGCCAACACGACTTTCTACTGGGTGGCGTGTCTATATAGATTATAGAAAACTTAATGCAGCTACCCGCAAAGACCACTTTCCCTTACCATTTATTGATCAGATCCTAGAAAGATTAGCTAGCCAGCAATACTTTTGCTTCTTAGATGGATACTCAGGATACAACCAGGTAGCAATCTATCCAGGAGACTAGGAAAAGACCACCTTCACATGTCCCTTTGGAACCTTTGCTTTCCGTAGAATGCCTTTTGGATTGTGTAATGCACCTACAACCTTTCAAAGGTGCATGATATCAATTTTTTTGGACATGGTAGGAGATTTTTAGAAATTTTTATGGATGATTTTTCAGTCTTTGGAGAATCTTTTGAGAGTTGCCTCAATAATTTGAAGAAAATATTAAAACGATGTATCGAGGCGAATTTAGTTCTGAGCTGGGAGAAGAGCCATTTCATGGTTCGAAAAGGGATTGTTTTAGGACATATTGTATCTAAGAGAGGGATCGAGGTAGATAAAGCAAAGGTTGAATTGATCTCTAAACTTCCTCCACCCATCTCTATCAAACAAATTCGATCTTTTCTCGGCCATGTAGGATTCTATCGTCGCTTCATCAAAGACTTTTCCAAAATTTCCCGTCCTTTGTGTAATCTGCTCGCCAAGGACGTTCCTTTCAATTTTGATGAAGATTGTCTTAAGGCTTTTGAGTTTCTAAAGGAAGCTGTGACCCAAGCCCCAATCATCCAACCCCCTGATTGGTCACTACCTTTTGAAATCATGTGTGATGCTTCAGACTTTGCCGTAGGAGCTATCTTGGGCCAAAGGGTAAACAAATGTCCCATAGTGATTTATTATGCTAGCAAAACTTTGAATGAAGCCCAAAAAAATTATACCACTACTGAAAAGGAGTTGCTAGCTATGGTGTTTGCCCTGGAAAAGTTCAGATCATATCTTTTAGGTTCCAAGATTATGGTTTATTCGGATCACTCGGCTTTGAGATACCTGCTCTCAAAGAAAGATGCTAAACCACGATTGATTAGATGGATCTTACTGCTACAAGAGTTTGATATTGAAATTCGAGACAAGAAAGGATCTGAGAATGTTGTAGTAGACCATCTATCTAGGATTTTAGTTGAAGAGTGTGAACCTGCATCAATTGAAAAATCTTTTTCGGATGAACAGCTCTTAGCAGTTTCACATGCAAAGGCCCCTTGGTTTGCAGATATTGTTAACTACTTAGTGGTTGGACAAATCCCTGATGGCTGGTCCAAGAATGAAAAGGATTGATTCTTTGCTCAAATTAAATATTACTTTTGGGAAGATCCTGAACTCTTTCAAATTTGTGCTGATCAAATCATCCGTAGGTGTGTTCCTGAATCTGAACATCTGAGTATTTTGAATTTTTGCCACACCCTTGCTTGCGGAGGACATTTTTCTGGTCTAAAAACTGCGGCTAAAGTTTTGCAAAGTGGGTTTTACTGGCCGACATTGTTTAAGGATGCCTATACTTTTGGCAAAGAATGTCTTAAGTGTCAAGCCTTAGGAAATATTTCAAGAAAAGACATGATGCCTTTAAATCCCATCTTGGTAGTTGAAATCTTTGACGTTTGGGGAATTGATTTTATGGGACCCTTTCCACCCTCTAATGGTTTTGAATATATTTTGGTGGCTGTCGATTATGTTTCTAAATGGATTGAGGCAATGGCAACATGAACCAATGATCATAAGGTAGTCATAAAGTTTGTTCAAAAGAATATCTTCTCTAGGTTCGGATTTCCACGTGCCATCATTAGCGACGGAGGTGCCCATTTCACAAACTACAAACTTCGAATGCTTTTGCAAAAATATGGGGTCACACATAAAGTAGCTACACCTTATCACCCGCAAACAAGTGGCCAAGTGGAAGTATCCAATAGGGAGATCAAGAACATTTTGCAAAAGACTATTAGGCCCGATCGTAGAAACTGGTCAGATCGATTAGATGATGCATTATGGGCCTATCGGACAGCTTACAAGAATCCCATTGGAATGTCTCCCTATAGACTGATCTTTGGAAAAGCATGTCATCTTCTGGTAGAACTTGAACATAAAGCATATTGGGCGATTAAGCAATTAAATTTTGATTTAAAGCAAGCTGGTTCTAACCGAATGTTGCAACTGAGTGAACTAGATGAACTAAGGCGAGAGGCTTATGAAAATTCACGTATTTATAAAGAGAAAATGAAAGCCTTTCATGATCAATTTATTTCTAGGAAAATCTTTGAGCCAAATCAACAAGTCTGGTAATTTAATTCAAGGCTTCGATTATTTCCTGGAAAATTAAGATCTAGATGGGATGGACCTTACATTGTTAATCAAGTTTTCCCCCATGGTGCAGTCAAAATTTATGATCCTAGGTCAGGAAACTTCTTTAAGGTGAATGGTCAACGTTTAAAACCATACATTGAAGGAATATCAACAAATCGAACCATTGACCAAGTAACATTAACTGAACCACACTGAACTGAGCTGCATTATGTCTGGCTGAAGACATTAAACTTAGCGCTTGTTGGGAGGCAACCCAATATGTACTCAATATTTTTTTAATTCAAAAAAAAAAAAAAATATTGCAGCCTCTACATTGTTCATGAGCTCCTCTTCTCAGGTAACCCCTATCCCATTACATTTTTTTCTTATGGTTTATTCCTTTGCCTTTTTATACCATTAGGGACAATGGTATTTAAGTTGGGGGGTCGGGACAATTTAAAAAAAAAAAAAAAAGAAAAAAAAAAAAAAAAAAAAAAAGAAGTTTTCATGTGTCAAAAATAAATCTGGAGCAAGATAGACTAGGAAAAGTAATAAGAGTTAGAAAGTGTTGCTAATGACTGTAGTGAGTCAAGAAGTAGACTAGCGTGTCAGACTTTTAGGGCCTACTTAGATCACCTAAAGGCTATTAGCACTTCCATTGTACATGCACGCTGACGAGACAAAGTAAGTATTAGTTGTAAGAACAATTGAGGACTTAATTATCACTGAAAACTGGTAATTGATATATATCCCAATTTAAAATTTTTTTGAATTGAGGAAAGAGCTACCTACCTGAAATAAAAGTGCAAAACATAGAGTATATGTGGATCGCCCTGAACTTAGTAACCGGGTCTCTGCACCTAAGTCAAGTGAGGAGGTTCGCGTCAAACGGTGAAGGGAAGGCCAGGATGCTCAGCAAAAAAAAAAAAAAAGGTAGTGTGAAAGCTAACTCAGTTCATATGCTTAATTTAGGGATGTATAGAAAATTAACCAAAGTAAGTGTTAATCAAAGATACATTTGTTCTTGCAAACTGGTTCCAAAATGTTAAGTTAGTCTTCACAAACACAAGTGCTATAGATCTTTAGATGAACTCTAAAAAAGTTTCTAATTATGCTGACTGCAAAATTTATTTCTGAAACTCAATACTTAGTTAGTGATACTTGCTAGATCTTTTTACTTTCAAACCTGGGTCTATTTTTGTAAAGGATGATCTTTGTGACACATAGTTTTACTTTGTGCTTTGCTAAGGGACTAGCAATAAGTAAGTTGGGGGGTGTGATAAATCATGGATTTGCACGTTTATTTTAAGTATTTTAGTTAATTAATGGTGCTAACTTTCTTTTAATAACCTAATTTCATAATTAATTTGGACTTTCTTACAAAACTAATTATTTTAAAAAAAATCTTGGAAAAATGTGAAATTAGAGTGCGTTCATGAAAAATAGATTTCAAGTTAAAGCACCACACACCCATTTAAATGATTAATAAAATATTTAAAAATGATCATGGAATCGGTAAAATTAATAAGTTTGAAACCCGCCAATAGGTAGAGCTTGATTTATGGAATCCAGTGGCGCAAGCGGTACTTAAATCAGGTTCAAAATGAAGAAGTTATTAATTTCTTTAACATTTTGCATGCTTTTCGATGCTGCACGTTTTTTGGAGCAGTCGGTCCACCATGGACCGACTGCTGGGTTATAACTCACAGGATGGTTCACCGGCAGCCATTGCTGCCGGTCCATGGAATAGGGCATGGACCACAGCCCTCCAGAGGCGCCGAAACTCGCCGGGAAGCACGCCGGCGGTGTCCCTGGCCAGAGGAGAAGCTCCGACGGTGGTTTGACGGGCGGTGGTGGCGGTTTTTGGCGGCAAACGAGAGGAGCAATCCACGTTCTCCACGGGCACGGCCGAGCTTCTCCACGGGCACGAGCGCAGTCCACGTTGCCGGGGCAAGTCCACGTTGCCGGAGCACCGTCCACGAGCTGTCCACGGGCGTTCTCCACGGGCAGTCCATGGGTGAGCTCCACGGGCACGAGTGTTCTCCACGTTGCCGGAGCGCAGTCCACGGGCATGAGCAGTCCACGAGCCGAGCTTCTCCACGGGCGTTGCCAAGCGGTCGTCATGGCGTGATCTGGGCATTCTCCATGGGCTGACGGATGCTGGGCGTTCTCCACGAGCTCCATGGCGCAATCCACGAGCTCCACGGCGCAGTCCACGAGCGGCGTAATCAACGGAGCAGCAATGGAGGTCACGGTATTCCTTTTGTCCCACATTGCTAGTATGCCATGAGGTCTCCTCTCCGATCAATTATAAAATGAACCCCATAGCACAAGGCAGCGGTATCCCGGAGAAAAGACAAGGTACAGGGTAGAGGGCATTGCTTGGGTTACGGGTTGGCTTTTGGGAGTGAGGTTTCTCAAAGGAGAGCGTGTCCCTACACCATCTTCTAGCCTTCTCTCTCTCTGAGATAAAGATCCAAAGAAGAAGATGCAGAGGAAGCCCAGTTCGCTCCACGGAGTACGAAGGAAGGAGCTATCTTCCCGATGAGGCTGCGCCGATCTGTTCTTATCTTTGTTACTTGTTTGTTAATTTAGCTTTTTTTTTTGCATTGTATTTAGACCTTAAATTTCAATTAATGCAATATCTCTTTTTAACTCCTGTCTTTCGTCTTGTCTGCAAGTAGATGCTAGGATCTAAATAATAGATCCTAGTGCTAAGTTTACTTTTCCTGCAATTTTAATTTTTTATATTTTTTGACTTCAAATATTTTTTTTTTACAAGATCAAAAAGATTTCAAATCCTAAACACCGCCTTCTCTGTGGATTCGACCCGACTCCTCTTGCTATGCATTTTTAAATATTTTAAGAAGTCGGATTTTAAACTGATAGCCACGGTGTTTTAACGACAACCCCGCGGACCTACCAGTTACGATGGGGGAATTAATTTCTTTCCCATAATTTAAAATCGTGGATAGTTATTAGGCAGTTCCGGTGGCTAGACCGGAGGCTTTGCTGCTGGAGTTGTACGCCATGATTATGTTCTGGAAATAGTCGATGATAACCATTGCTTGTCATGTTCGTAGAGACTTGAGACAGGTCGAGGGCCTGTCTTCAGACTTTCTTTTTAGGGAGATTTCCGTGATTGAATTAGGAAAGGTTACATCCTTGGATCCTCTCGAAATAGATCAAAGATCCTGTCTTTCGTATAGATCGAGGACTTAATCTTTGACACAGGCTAAAGACTACGTCTTCGACATAAACCGAAGGCCATGTCTTCCGGAGTTAGTGAAGGTCACTCCTTGGTTCAGGCTGAGGACCTTGTCTTCAGGGGCCGTAGGACTTGATCTTCACTGTATGCCAAAGACTATGTCTTCGACATAACCCGAAGACCTTGTCTTCAGGAGCCGTAGGCCCAATAAGAGTTTTGACTTGCCCATAGGTTGCCTGGTTTTTTTCGAATACCTTGGTCCGAATTTTACGGTTCAGAAGAAATTCTTCAGCCAGTTGAACCGGTGGCTGGCTCGCACTTGGACCGAGATATCCCAACAGTACCCATTTGTCTCTTCAAGATATCGTTGTCTCTTCAAGATATCGTTCGAGGCAACGGCCTAATCCCTCTCTTCTTTTGCAGTAACCCGAAGCTTCTCGGCGACATCTTTTTTAGCTATGGCAAAGGCCATTCAGCTTCGGAGGCCTTCGCTATAGCTGATAGATTCACGAGCACCTTTTTCCAATAGAGAAAGGTCGCGAGAAATCTGCAGAACAAGGAGCACCTACAAAGTCAGCTCAATCAACGAATGTGGATAAGTGACACACGCGACGAAAGCTACCTGCTGTATTCCAAGGAAGAAGGCAGGAAAAGGGTCCGCAGATTCTTGCTTTCAGGCTCTAGTGATAGGGGTATCGCACCCCACCAGACCTTTTTCTCCTGTAACCGGAGCTACAGGCTTAGCACCTTCAACATACGGGGAAGCCCCACCAACATCTTGTGAGCTCGATCTCACGGATGGCTTGACCGGTACGGCCCTCCCAAGAGAAATCAATTCCTCCTCTGAGGAAGAACCTATCTCGATATGACCACTGCTCCTAGCCTTGATGAAGATTAGGGTATCCTATTTTTTTATTTTTTTTTCTATGGTGGTGGCGAAGGAAAAATAGGGATGGAGGGTAGAAAAATTGGAGACTCTAGGACTAGGGACTTACATTCATGGAGAGACATCTCACCTCTAGGGCATCTCACCTATCTCACTACATGTAGCCTAGGGCATCCCACCCATCTCACTACATGCGGAGCCTAGGGCATCCCACCCAAATTGCTACCTATGGCCGTAAAGGAAAATCCCTAAAATCATAGAGGGTACTCGACGAGGAAAGCTGATAACTAGGGTCTCTCACCCCTCGATGCTCGAAAGCGAAGGACTACGGTCTCTCACCCCTCGATGCCCGAAGGTGAAGGATAGATGGGCCTCTCACCCTTCCTATACGGGGCAAATGAAAAGAAAAACTCTTTTATAAAAACTCACTTGATTAACCAAACTTTTTTTTTTTTTACAAAGGATTGAGGGTGGTATTTATAGACCTGTCCAACCCTCATTTGAATTTGAGTACAAGATAAAAAGATAAGGATAAATCAAATTCAAATATAAGATAGGATAAGATAAGCCTATCCATATCACAATCCTAACCAACCAAATACTAATTTTAAATTCAACAAAAGATAAAGATAAATTTGAAACAAATTTATTCTGAATATCCTTCGAGATTCGTGCAGCTCCAGGATTCATGCTTGCTCTGGGATTCGTGTTGGCGATGTCCCCATCAATTTCTTGAGATGGGGAGAACTCAACTCTATTGAGTCAAGCTTCATTAATCTTCTAACTTTGGATGCACAAGGCCTGCACACTAATTTTTTATTTTTATTTATATATATATATATATATTTTTTTTTTTCCTTTCTTTTACGATGCTTCGACTGAAGTCTGCAACTGGTACTTGAAGTTGGCAAAGCGAACCAGCTTGCTTTGAGAAGCGTGTTGAGAAGTCTTGCTGGAAGGGAAGTCAGCAAAGGGGAGGACGAACCTGCATTCAGGTTCGTGCAGGGTCTTCTCCCATCTCCTTCACGGAACGAACCAGGGAAGCTCGCAGAGGGGAAGTTTCACCGGCAGCTCTCCGACGATGATGCTGGGCAGAGGCAGCGGCATGGTGGGGAGAAGGTGGCATGGTGTGGAAAAGAGTGCATGGGCAGCGGCCTTGGGTATGGCTTCAGAGGGGTTTCGAAGGCCACATTGAGCTGGTCGTTCTCGGGCAAGTCTGCCCTGTAAATACCATAAGCCAAAGTAGTTGCCGTGGTCTTATGGAACAACTGGAGAGGATGCAATCCAGCAATGGTAGCAGCATCCAGGACAGCCCTTCTCTGGAGATCAGTGAAATATACCGGGATGGCAATGCAGCAATCCACAATCTCTACACTAAGATTGTTCTCAGCAATGCTCTTCAGATTAGAGAGAACCATTGCCATGACCTGGGTTGGGGTAAAGGTCCTCTGTTCCCCAAGGTACCTAGCATGGATCTGAGGAAACCCATCAGGGACTTCCGTTACCAAGAAGGGGAGAGACTGCAGGTCCCTCAAGGGCTCAGGATCGGAGAATTTCTGGCCCAGCAGACCTTTATCTGGGAGACAGAGTTCTTGGGATTCATCAAAGAGGATGCGGCCCCGGTAGTCCTAATGAACCGCTGCTTCTTGCCAAAGCACATGATCGCTGGAGTCTTTTGCTTGGATTCATCGTTGAGAACCACATCGATGCCGTGTTGCCGAGCGACCGCAATAATGTAGCTCTCATTTCTGACATCGAACCTGATGGGGGACGGGCTCTCCTCTGGCGGCGGCATGGGGACATGGTGGCACGGCCCTGCCCGGCGATTGGCGGCGGCACGATGGTGGATCTGGTAGGCACGGTTGAGCGGGGTGAGATCGAAACCTAAAATGCCATCAATAGTAGCACTGCTGCCACTTGCTATCTCGATGGCGGCGGTAACGTCGTCGGAGTCGTCATCTTCTTCGAGGGAGTAGATGGATGAGGAGTTGGCATCATGGAGGGAGAGGCGGGACTGCTCCTCGGCCTGGTGCTGCCTGATGCGGAGCTCAATAACTTAGACGTGCCGGAGGAAATGTGCAGATTCGGAGGATTTCTGGACAGGACGACGTGGGAGGTTCTTCTTGGCCGGTGATTGGGATTGGGGATGGATGTCTGCAGTACGGGAGATCGTGCAGCAGGAGTCCAGAAGCATCTGGGTGGAGGTCCATGATGGATCGGAGATGAGATTGTGGCCGGTGATCTCGGAAAGGATTGATCGCTTTAGAAAAGGAAGTTATGTTGGCACAGGAGCTGTTGGTGTATGGAAGATCTGGTGAAGACACCGATCAATGGAATTTCGGTTGCAGAGGAAGGCGGTGGCTATGGGCAGTGGAGCAAGAACAGGAAAGAAAAAGAATGGTGGAACCGGTGGGGGAATTTGGGATCGGCAAAGTAACGTATCCTAACCTGACCTATGGCTCTGATACCAATTTGATGGGGGATGGGATCAGGGTAGGATCGTCGACGAGCTGAGAAGTCATCGAAGATTAGGGTATCCTTTTTTTTTTTGGTTTTTTTAATTTTTTTTCTATTGTGGTGGCGAAGGAAAAATAGGGATGGAGGGTAGGAAAATTGGAGACTCTAGAACTGGGAACTTACATTCACGGAGAGACATCTCATCTCTAGGGCATCTCACCCATCCCACTACATGTAGCCTAGGGCATCCCACCCATCTCACTATATGCGGAGCCTAGGGCATCCCACCCAAATTGCTACCTGGGGCCGTAAGGAAAATCCCTAAAATCATAGAGGGGACTCGACGGGGAAAGGGGATAACTAGGGTATCACATCCCTCGACGCTCGAAAGCAAAGGACTAGGGTCTCTCACCCCTCAATGCTCAAAAGCGAAGGACTAGGGTCTCTCACCCCTCGATGCCTGAAGGCAAAGGACAACGGGCCTCTTACCCTCCCCATACGGGGCGAACGAAAAGAAAAACTCTTTTCTAAAAACTCACTTGATTAACCAAACTTTGTTTTTTTTAACAAAGGATTGAGGGTGGTATTTATAAACTTGTCCAACCCTCATTTGAATTTGATTACAAGATAAAAAGATAAGGATGAATCAAATTCAAATACAAGAAAGGATAAGATAAGTCTATCCATATCTCAATCATAACCAATCAAATCCTAATTCAAAATTCAAACAAAAGATGAAGAGAAATTTCAAACAAATTTATTCTGAATATCCTCCGAGATTCGTGTAACTTCAGGATTTGTGCTTGCTTCGAGATCCATGTTGGCGATGTCCCCATCACTTGGCTGATGGTAACACCAACACATATCTTCGCCTTCGATCTGATCTCCTCACCTTGAAGCCTCTAATCGGTTTCCCCTTGGCTGCTCGCCTGAGCTTGCTAGGTTTGGCCTCATGGTGCAACAAACCCTCAGAACGATGCGAGGACGAGGAAACAGGAATGGCGTTAGAGATAGCGTTGCCAAGCGCGAATGGCAACTGATCCAAAGAAATTCCTTTCCTTATATCGAGACTAGCAAAATTCAAAAGCCCTCATTCGTAACGGGCTCCTAGGCATGCCACCCACGGATGCCCTAATGGATCAGGGCCTCAACTTGTGTGCTGGGAGGGACCACCAAAAGGCTGCAGCCACGATGATCCCTATTCCCATGCACAGTCATTATGAACTTGATCGTCACTACTTCTCCAAGCGACGACATAGCGATCCCTACACCCCCGGTAAGCTGGTAAGCTAAGGGTTCCCTTTATACAGGAACTTTCTTATTTGTTTTGCAGTCTAAAAGGAGAAGCCTATATTCGAAAGAATAGACTCCATAAAGTGTAACATGATTCAAGCGACCACCAAAACCAATGACTCTACCTAAACCAAGTTCAAAATATGCAACACTTGGGAAACATTATAGCATACACAGAAAAGGAAAAGCAGTCGTTAATTCAGGAGAGTTTGTCGATTACATGTCAAAGAAAGGAAAGGAAGAAACACAGTGCCAAAAGACTAATGAATCCCTAAGGATCGGCCGAGAGGGATCCAGTATCGCAAGATTGGAGTAGCCTATCAATCTGGGCAGAAAGGGTTTCTTCAACTTGGGCTAGATCCAGAGTCTTTAGCCTGGACACCCTCTTCAGCCTGGGCTCCCTCTTCAGCCTGAACTCCCTCTTCAGCCTGGATCGGAATTACTCCTAAGTCCTCGGCTACAGTGGGGATTTCTTCCCTCGGGCTTGGCATCTCTTCAGCCTCTTCGGCCTGGATCAGAATTACACTCGAGTCCTTGGCTACGATTGGGGTTTCCTCTCTCTAGCTTGGTATCTCTTCAGACTCCTCTACGGCCCCAGTCTCCTCCTCTTCTTCCTCCACTATGTCAAAAGTAGGGATGCTGGAAAGATCAAGATCAGGGAAGACCGTACTGACCTTGGCGAGTCCATCATTGAAGCCATGCTGATAGCTATATAAAGTCACTTCATTCATCCCTCCCTAGAACTGTGAGGATTTTCTAAAATCCGTAACAGCTCTAGCCGCCTGCTCTTTCATGGCTTCGAACTCTCTCTTGGCTGCTTTGGACTGCAAGGCTACCTCTTCGGCTCTTAAAGATGCCTCTTCGGCCCTCGTGGTCGCCTCCTCAGCTTCCTTGGTCAGGTTTTCAATACTCTCCTAATTCTCCTTGGCAGATTGTTCCAAGGAGTCAATTTGTTTTTTTTCTTCCTCAACTCTGCTCCCTGCCCTGCAATCGTCAAGTGGGCATTCTTCAGTTCGCCCTTCAGGCCATGAGCTTCGGCGTCCACGCGAGTAAGCCGATTCTCCATGGACTGCTTTAGCTTCTTGGCCAACTCCCTTTCGGCCCTGGCCACATGGAGTTCCTCCTTCAAGCCATGAATGAGGCTATCGATGCTCCCTAGGCCCTCTTCCATGAAAGTAATGTCGTAAATCAACTGCACCAACAAAACAAGGTATAAGATTAGTTATAGGCTGGATGACCTGTCGAGCAGGGAAAGGATGATGAAGATCTCACCTATTGCAAGGAGGAATAGGCAGAGTCAGATATCCTAGAGAGGCTTTGACCTCGGACCACTACCAAATCATGATGCAGCAAAGTATTTTTCAGTGCCTGCCTAGCCACGGCAGAAACCAAGAGACCCCCCATGGGAGAAAGCTTCGAAGAGCCCACGGGATGGCTCCCACTTGGAGAAGTGATGTGGGAGATGGCGGACACGAAGAAACCTTGGGTTATTTGGAAATGGAAAAACCTAAAGCAAACCAAGGATCGTGGGAAGGCTAAGAAGCCTCCCGGGACTAGGATAGGACGACCCCAAAAATTCTAAAACAGCCAGACTCTTTTGATTTTCAGTTTTCTTGGCGGAGGTGGCGAAGGAAGGATGGGGATGGGAGACAGGGGACTGGAACTAATGGATCTTGGGGCTCATCTTAATGAAGAGACCTCTCACCTCTAAGGCATTACGCCCTCCTCGATACTTGGAGGCGCTAGGATGAATCTCAAGGTCACGAGGGGAACAGGAAGAGACATGAAGATGGGAGAAAAGAATGGGATACCTGGGGCCTCACACCCCTCGACGTCCCGAAGGACGAAGGCAAGTTGGGGCCTCACACCCATCGACATCCCGAAGGACGAAGGCAAACGGGCCTCAGCCCAAAACCACACACAAGTGGAAAAGACACTCTAAAAATTCATTTTCATCAACTACTTTATTACAAGAGGAGTATGGGTATTTATAGATGCCCAAATCCCTTTTGAAATTCAAAAATAAAATCCCCTGAAATCCTCCCTTGATTTTGAATTCAAATTCAAAATCAAAAATCCCAAATTTTCCAAATTACATTCATTAAAAAATTACCAAATATATCCTGTTTATTCAAAATTTGAAATCCCTTCCTGTTCTGAAAGTCGTGCCGCTCCAGAAATCATACAGCCTCCTTCCAACTGCTTTGAGAAGCATGCAGAGGCTTCTTGGGATGCTTTGAGAGGCGTGCAGGTCCTTCTTCTCGGCCGAGCAATAGGGAGGGAAAAAACCGAACTCCGGTCGGCTGGGGGGGGGCCGGCGGGCGGCGAGCAGCAGCACTGCCGGCGGGCGATGGCGGCGGGGCGGCGGCCAGGTGCGGACAGCGGCGCATGAGTGGGACGGCCGCACGGCATGCACGAGCATGCCGTTCGGTCTTCCCGCGGGCATGGGGCCTAGGGACACCGGCGAGGCGACGGGGCGGCGGATCGGCGGTGCACCGGCGGGCGGGCGGCGGTGGCAGGGTGGCACGGCGGTGGCGTCACGCGGGCGCACGGGACAGACGGACGCCTCCCGCGTCTGTTCATCTTCCCACGGGCGTGGGTGGCGATGGACCCCACCGGCAGCCGGGCAGGGGCCAGCGGGCGGCGGGGACGGCGGCGGGCAGCATGCCGGTGGCGGCGCAGGGCGGCATGGCCGCTGGTGGGCGGACGGACGCCTCCTTCATCCGTTCGTCTTCCCACGGGCATGGGCGGCGGCGGCAGTTTCTCCGGTGAGGGCAGGGGCCGGTGGGTGTCGGTGGCGGACCGGCGGGGGCGGCTGGGGGTCAGACAGCCCGGATGGGGGGGGGGGAAAGGGGTGGCGGCTAGGTTTTAGAAAAGAAAACGAACGGGTGGGAGGAGGTTGATGATGGAATAAGCTGGGAATAAAATGGGGATAAACCTGGAATAAAATGGGAATAAAAGGGATAGTTGGAATAGCAGAGATAAGAAAAATAAGAAAAACTAGAAAAAATTAAAAGAAAATCCAGATGGGTTTCGGGTCCCCCATCAAGAAGCCTCCCGAACGGACTCCTCCTTGACTTGTAGTGCCTTGCCCCTATCCACCACAGGGGAGCAAGGCGGTGGCACATCGACCACTGGAGACGGACTCTCCCTTATTTGAACTAGAGAGCTAGCCGTCGGCAAAGATTCGACTGACTGAGGCCCTAGTGGGGCCTCCATCACCGATACCCCGTCTCCCATAGGGGCTCCCTTGGAGGACGAGGCGCTCCTACCTCTCTCAGGGTCATCCCCTCGGGCCTTCTTCGATGCCTCTGCTCTTGAAGGAGGAGCCTGAGCTGTCCTCATTTTGGAAGACTGGCGGAGCCAGCCCAAGTTAGGCTTTATTTCGTCACCTACAAATAGAAAGGCCCTTCTGAGTTAGCTAGACTACAAAGGAGATAAAAGAGAAGAGCTGAAAACTTCCACCATTTATACCTAATGCAAGGAACTTGCTGATCCCTGCAAAATGGAGATTCCTCTCCTCCAACTATTCATGGATGAGAGCGGCCTCTGAATCAGTCAGTAAGACATATCAGACTGATCGGCTACCAAAACCTTTTTCCCATCATTGGCAACTAGGCATGGCTCCTTCTACTCGCTAGTGAAGCCCCACGGTTCGGTAGATGACACAAAAACAAAATTGGGCTTCCACCCATGGATGGTGCTAGGCATATACTTGATGATCTTGCGACCAGGACAAGGACCGATCACCCACCATCTATGACCATGGAAATCCATCTTGAGAACAAAAAGGGTGGTGAACAAATTGGTCCCGGGATTCATGTTGGCAATGTGACACCGGACCAACAACCCATAGATATTTCGAATGCTGTTCGTAGTCAACTGTGCAGGCACTATTTGGTACATGCGAAAGACCTTGACGAAAAAGGATGCAGTGGAAATCAAAGACCGGCCTTTAAATGATCTTCGTATATGGCAAGACACCCGATAGGAGGTTGATGCACCTGCTCTTCAGATATGGGAAGTATTAAAAAAAACCCTTCGGGAATGTGATAATGCTCTCGAAGGTGGGTGATCTTTCCCAGTAAGATGGAGCTGGAAACTAACAATGGACTCACCACATCATCGACCCCAGAGGGCCCAACTATTTTCCCTTGACTTCCTACAATCTCAGCCATGACAAAATAATGAAGCAAAGAAATAAAAGGAAGATTCTACTTGCGGAAGGGACCGATGGCCAAGAACTGGGAAAGCTGGGCCAAAGTTGAAGGTGTGCAAGGATGAAGAAGCTTCCTCAGCCAGACCTTTTCTCCTTCTCATAAAGGACAAGGAAACCCTAGGGCGACATCTCGATAAATGGAACCATCTTCCCAAATCTGCCACAGATGCTCGAGATGGGTGTGCAATCCCAAAACAGCCCTTAACTAATTTGATGCGGAATGGATCGAAGGTCATAATCCGCACAAATCAATGGCTAAGGTGGAGCGCACTTCTTATTCGAGGGACGGGAAGAAGCCATAACCACCGCTCAAATCCCAACCAAAAGATCGGCTGAACTGTCACATAACATAAAATGGAGGGACAATCACTAGTCCACCCACTCATTTTTTTCACACCCCAATCAGGGGATGACAGCTGTCCATCACCTGATCCTCGAATCAGCCGATAGTTATGGCAGATGGTCCAATCAAGGATTTCTAATCATCTGCCGTACCATTCTCCAGGAAAAAATGATAAACCAGTAATACTCTCACTCTTCAAGGCAGATCATCGCTTCGAAAACTGAGAGTAGGAGGGAAACTATTGGGATATGTCAGTTCAAGCACAAATCAGCCACCGGTTCGACTGGCCGAAGACATTTCTTCCAAACCATGTGCTTTAAACCGAAGTGACCGGAAGAAACCGAATAACTGATGGACAAGCAAAAGCCAAAGCCCTCAACTTCATCTAAAGAATCAGCCTGTGGTCCCTACTGAAGACAGGGCCCTCAGCCTGAATCAAAGACATGATCTTCACTACTAGCCGAAGACACAACCTTCGACCTACGCTGAAAACACAGTCTTCAAACTATGTCGAAGACAAAGTCTTCGACCTACATTGAAAACATGATCTTCGATCTGTCTCAAAGGAGTCGAAAGATGAAGGCATTCCATCAATTCGACTACAGATATTTCTCCAAGAAAAATAAGCCTGAAGACAGATCTCTGATCTGTCTCAAATCTCCACGAACATGACAAATAACGATTATCATTGACTACTTAACTACCTCCAGTGCATGATCATGGCACGTAACTCCAGTGGCAATATCTCTGGCCTAGCCGAAATTGATTAGTAACCATCCACGATTGCAAATTAAGAGGAAGGATTTAACTTCCCCATCGTAACCATAGGAGGGAGAACGGAGCCTCTGGTCGGACAACTCATTATAAATAACGGTAAGAGGGGACGCTCCAAGTAAGGCACAATATACTCCTGAAAATATCAGGATCTTCTCCTCTCCATTCATCCTCCACAGAATCTTTCCCATTCTATGGCTAGAGCCTGCCTCTGACTTAGGCATCGGAGTGTCCCCCGCCAGAGCAACTCCGACCAGGGATTTATTTTACAGGTGAACCAGGGAGCAGGCCTACGATCTAGTAGCTTTGCCTGGTCAAAAAAGGGACTCTATGCCAACACCTCTAATAGCCCCTATCTCGGGTACCGATGGCTTGATCATCCAGGGTTCTCTCAATCTTTTCCTCACCAATAGACCAAATTATATGTGGACACTCTAGGATGGGTTCTCTCTCAAAGGGAGGGATAGGCTCAAGGTGCTCGCTAGGTGTCACTGCTGGCTCCCTATACTTTACAAGGTCTGAGATGTTGAAGGTGGAACTAATACCTAAATCAGGTGGTATGTCAAGCACATAGGAATTGGGTCCAACGCTATTCATAATTTTGAATGGGCCAGCTTCGCGAGCATGAAATTCTTTTACAATCACACAATCCTCTATAGAAAATTCTATATCTTTCTTTCGGGAAATAGCCAAGTTTTTATTTAGTTCATTACTTATGTTCAGCTTTTGACTAATTTTCAGATGCAAATGCTGAGCAGAGGCTAGTGTAGGTGTAGATTGGGTGTAGACAGGTGATTAGGGTTGTAGATTTATTGGACTCAAGACTAACACCTAATAGACTTGACTAAGCATCCCTATTGAAGAAAATTTATTGGACTCTCTTGGGCCTAAACCTATCAGACTATAGACTCTCTAGGTTTGACTTTAGTTTGACATGCACATGAAAATTTATAATGAGCTTCTAGTAAATGCCATAGAGTGTGCAAGAAGTAAGATGCAAACCTAACATGCGTAATGAATGTATGCAACATGCAAACTTCTATAAAATGCAGATGAATGGTTAAAAAAATATAAGAAAATTCAAGAAAATGTAGAAAATATGAGGAGGATTCTAGGTTAGTCTGGTGGGATGAAAGTAAGAAAAGGGTTCAAGGTTGATTGGATAGAATAAGATGTAAGAAGGGGTATCGGGGATTAAATCTAGACTAATGAGATTGACCCTATGGGGTTGTTGTATGTCTAATGGGTTTTCATGATGGAAGAATGGGTCACTGATCTCAGGGTAGATTGTTAATGGGAACTATAGGATTGGATTCTTCCTGAGGGTACTGATAAGCCAAATCCTTAATAAAGTCATCTGGTTCATGAAATTCAGGACTAGGCATTATAGTTTGGTTTTCTTTTAGTGGCTCATTAGGTAAGGTTCTAATAGTAGTATTTAGGTTCTCTTCCTCTAGCTGGTCTTCCACTATAGGTTCAGTCTGGGTGAAGTCAGGGTCAACAAACTCTAGATTGGTTTCTACCTGGGTATCTATTAAGTCTAGGTCTTCTAGAGGGACTTCCTCTTCTTCTTCCTCATACTCCTCCACTAAAATCATGTCAGCTTCATATACTTCCTCTTCAATGTCAGCTTTCTGAAATAGTGGGGTGGTAAGAGGGGGTTGATTAAGCAAAAATTGACTAATACTAGGTTCAAATCTAGGGGTATTAATCCTATAGGGTTCAGGTCGACTGAGGATTAATGGATTACTACTAGGTTCATATCTAGGGACTATGGGTTCTTGGGATCTATAGGTCTAGTCTGGGGTTCCTACTTGGTCATCTAATGGATTAATCCTATGGGTTACTGGGTTATTGGATTGGATCATTTGGTTAATCTGAGTATTGGTTTGGTCAAGCTTGTGATTCATTTGTTTTATTTGTTCAAGCAAGGCCTTCATGGAAGTTTCTAGATTGGATTCCATGGTTGAACTAGTTTGGGGTTTGGACTTTTGGTATCGGGTTCCTAGTCTTATAGTTGGTGTGGGCACAAGGATTAGATAGAGGCTCCTCAACCCTATATGGATCTCTGATTAGGGTTCTTAATCTTTTGGATCCTGTAATAAGGCTTCAAGCCTGAGTAATTTACTTTTGAGTCATGTAATTAGTAACTAGTTGATTTCAATTTTTGGTTTAGTCTAGTAATTTGGCTAATTTGATCAAGTTAGGGTCAATTGGTCTTGTAATTAGCCAAGTTGGTCCACAAGCTCAAGTCAATTTGAAGATGGGCTCAAGCTAGTTTGAAGATGGGTTCACAAGTGGGCAATCAAGTCAAGCCTAATTGAAGATAAGTCAAGCCACCTCTCCACACCAGGTTAGGAGTGCCAACTCAAGAAGAGTGCCACATCATTAGGGCTACGTGGCATGGGAGGCACCACTTCAGCTCATGGAGTGCCACGTCATCAATGCCACATGGCATGGGAGGCACCACTTCATCAAGCACCTTGGACGGCGAAGTAAAGCTGAAACTTCTTCAAATTCAAATTCCATGGTTGACTTCCATTAATCTCCCCTTGATCCAAGGCAACAAGATCCTCACCCCACTCCACATATCAAGCCATATCACCAAGGATAAAGCCTAGCATTCATGGTTAGTCAAAGCTTCATGAAGAGGAGATTCAAAATTCAAAATAGGCGCCCCTTGATTCATGAAGACAACATCCTCTCTTCACTCCCCCAAATCAAGTCTTGTAACCCCTATTTGAAATTTGAATTCAAATGTCAAATGAGGACTTAGGTGTTTATAAAATGGACCCTAACCCTCTTGTAAACGGAATTTTTAATGAATAAAAAAGTGAGAAGTTCTTATTCCATTAGCCCTTGTCTTCTTAGACTAGGAACTCTATGAGAGAGTGCCTTTATCCTTCAGGACATCGAGGGGTGAGAGGCCCTGAGTTACCATCCTCCTTCGCAAGCCACCATTCCATCTTCAAGCTGGGACGCCACCTAGAAGATCCACCTAGAAGCCCAACGAGAAGAGCCCTTCTCGACCACCATCTTCGACTCCTTTCCCAACACTTCCTACTTCTTTATACCCCTACTTGCTATTTTCTAATCCTTTACTTGGTTGCTCACAGGTCCTCCAGGTGCCACGGATAAAGGATTCAGTCTCCCTTGCCTTCGGGACCATCGGACAAAAAATCGGTGAATCAGCTGGATCGAAGGCTTGACCCTCCAGGCCGCATCCATGAGTGTGAGTGAACTCGACATCGGGCACATCAAAATCTTTAAGGTTTTCACTCCCTAGTCTCGTAAGTAGGTATAGATATAGAGCTAAGTCCTACAGGATTTCTCAATCTCAGGGTCCTCTCTTCATCATTGTTTAGGGGCTAAGCATGCATGTTAGAAGTTTCTTATGCTTATAGAACCTCTGGATCTAATTTTTACTTGACTTGAGAATCAGAAAATCTCTTAAAATCTAAATCACAAAAGAAAAAAATTCATTTGCATATCCATCTCATCATTAGTATAGTCCCCATAATCTTAGTCCCACATCAATTTTTGGTATCAGAGCATGGTTAGGGCTTAGTTCTCTTTAAGTACTTGGATTGGATGCTTCACCATGGCCATCCGGTCATAGAAAAAAGTAGGGCTGCAAGACTCTCACATCCCATTCAAAAGGGATTTTTTATGGCGTGTAGGGGTGCTAATGTGATTGACCCTTGAAGGGGAAAACAAGGAAATAGGTTTTAGATGCTAAAGAAAAAAATCTTGCATCATTGATTTCAGCATCTTTAAAAATTCTATAACTCAGTATATAGTTTGATATTTTAGTTATTTCTGCATGTAGGAGTATCTAATTTTGGTAATTTTTGCTTTGCTGGATTTTGCATAATTATGAATATTTTCCAGAATTTTTTCAAATTTTACTCCAGTCTGTAGATTTTCTACATGACTGATTACCATCTAAAAACAATTCTACTATGAAATTCCAGCAATTTCATTTCATCATACTTTCATCTCTACATAGGTTAATTTTTGCATTTAGGTTCATATTATTTACTTTCTAGCATCTTATTTCTGCTAACATATATCAACATACAAAAAAAAAATTTAGAGATACATTTCATTAGGATTCATGTATATGCTATCATTTACATAATTGACTTAAGGGCATCAATATCACAAGATAAGGGAAGGAAGTCATTACCTTTCCTTGGCCCGAAAACCACCAACTTGCATTTCGAACCTAAGACTAAATTAAAATCTAGTAGTAACCTAATAGCTTAGGAACATCAATGAGTCAGGTTTAACCATTATGGGGAAGCTAGTGCATGCAACCCTTTAATTAGTACCGGGAAGCTGGTGTCTAAGGCTCTTTGTCTAGTGTCAAACGACCTAAGTGGTGTTGTGGTTCCTTAATTGGGTCCTTGCGAAAGCATTGGGGGCCTTCCACAGTCCCACCTCTTACCTGGCCAGTGAAAGGGCTAGTTGTTGTGCTGTGTAATCTAAGTTAACCCATTTTATTTGAACTCATAGGTATAGCAAACCGTAGTACCCTCCATTGTGTGTTACATATGCACTAGATTAGGAGTCAATGTGTGTGATTGATTGCATAACCATTAGATTAGGAGCTCAACCTGTAGTCTCGACCTAACCCAACCTAGTGTGACCATGAAGCCCAACCCTAAAAGAGCCACTAGGTACATTGTTTTGCAAGTGTCTAAATTTTGTGGTGATTCTAAAATTAAGAATTATCTTAATTGGGAAAAAAATATGGACCTGTATTTTGAAAGCCATATGAATATCTATTCTGAAAGAGATCAATTCAAGTTTGCTAAAGCTAAGTTAGTTTGCTAGGCTAAGGTACACTGGGATAAGTTTGAGAGAGTACTTAGATGAGAAGGCCGTAAATCCATAACTACCTGGAGCGACATGAAACTTGAACTAAGGATAAAGTACCTAGGTAGATTTTATGAGCACAAACTTTTAGACCAATGGTACAAATTGAGACAGGGCAATAAAACTGTCTGAGTATATTGAAGAATTTAATGAGTTTATTAGGAGATATAACACAGTTGAACCTTAGTCTAAAATCATATCTAGATTTAGAGATGGCCTATGAAGGGATATCCAGTGGGAACTATTCCAGTGGAGGATTTATAACCTGGATGATGCCTATCGACTTGCTATGGAATTCGAGTCAAGTCAGAGAGAACCCATGAACTATTGAGTTGAGCCCAGTAGGATTAGTGCCTCTGAACCCAAACCCATCCTTTACCCGAGTCGACCCAACCCTAACCCTTGTCGACCCATCCCTGCTACCCCTTGTGTAAACCAAGGTGACATTAAAGAAAAGAAATATATTGCAGACCTAGAATTGGTTGACCCAGAAGACACCCAAGTAGAAGCTATATTGGAAGGACCCTTAGAAGATTTTGAACCCACCAGCGAGCCTGAATTAGAAGTATATGAGGCTGACATGAGTTTGGTAGACGAATATGAAGGAGAAGACTTCGAGGAGGACAACTCTAGTACCTTACCTGAGGAAATCCTTGGAGAAGATAAGATTGTAGAGCCTAGTCCTGAAACATCATAACAACAGAAAATTAGTGAGGACTTGGTTGCTGTAAGTCAATGCCCACAAGAAGAGCCCACTCCTTTAGCGTCAACCCGAGAACTCATTCAGTTCCCTTATAAGGAGTTCATTCCTCTAACCCCAGTTGATGACCTTTTTTCTGGAACTAACTAAGTCTACCTTTCTTGAAAAACTAGCACTTGCAATGACCAAATTCTCCATTCTTCAATTTAACCTTATGTCACCCATAGATCAATGTTCATACATTAAGGTCATTCTCTTTAGCCCAGTCCCTGAGTCTCCTTCTTATTTCCTACCCTTCCTTGAGTCTTATCATGTTTCTAGAGCCATTAGGTTACATTTTGATGGATTACCAGGTTGCATGAATCCTTATAGCCCATCCCTTTTGCTACCTACTTCTGGAAGACCCTTTGGTGTTTGCTAGAAGTTCATGGTAAGTTTTCATGTGCATGCCAAACCAAGGTCAAACCTAGAGATCCTATAGTCTGTTAGGTTTAGGCCTAAGAGTCCAATAAAAATTCCTCTAAATAAGAATGCATAGTTGAGTCTGCATTTTGTTAGGTTTCAGTATGAGTCTTAGAGTCCGCAAAGTCATTCGCATAGCATGCATAAGGAAATTTGCCAAAAAAATTAATCTAAGTAATGATACATACAAGAAATTGGTTGATTCCTAAAAGCAAGCCCAAGAATTTGACATACAGGATTCTGTAATGATTAGGCTTAGGCCGAATGGTTTCCACTAGGAACCATTAAGAAACTTCATGCTCATAAAGTTGGTCCCTTTAAAGTGATAAGGAGAGTTGGCCCTAATGCCTATGTCCTTAAGCTACCCCCGGATTATGGCATTAGCTCGACTTTCAATATCTCAGAATTAGTCGAGTATAGGAAATCGGCAACCATACCCAGCGAGCCATTTGGGCCTGACCTATCTTTTAAGAGTGAACCTGACCCAGAGTGTCCACCTCCAATTTTACTTGAGAGAGGAGAACGGATCGAGCATGTCCGAGATGGTCAAGTTACCACCATATGGGGCAAAGGATATCAGCATTACTTGGTTCGATGGCAAGGCTGACCGGAGTCCGATAATTCATGGATTACTCGAGAGGACTTGCAGTGCCTCGACCTCGACCTTCCTGAGAAATACCAAAGCCAAATCAACCCTTACTCAACAGGGTCGAGTTTTCTCCCACCCCGGGAGAATTGGTGTGGGCACTTGGATTAGACAGAGGCTCCTCAACCCTCTATGTATCTCTGATTAGCATTCTTAATCTTTTGGATCCTGTAATAAGGCTACAATCCTAAGTAATTTACTTTTGAGTCATGTAATTAATATCAGTTTATTTCAATTTTTGGTTTAGTCTGGAAATTTGGCCAATTTGGTCAAGTTAGGATCAATTGGTCCTGTAATTAGCCAAGTTGGTCCACAAACTCAAGTCAATTTGAAGATGGGCTCAAGCTAGTTTGAAGATGGGTTTACAAGTAGGCAATCAGTCAAGCCCAATTGAAGATGAGTTAAGCCACCTCTCCATACCAAGTAAGGAGTGCCGACTCATGAGGAGTGCCACATCATCTGTGCTACATGGCATGGAAGGTGCCACTTCAGCTCATGGAGTGCCACATCATCAATGCCACATGGCATGGGAGGTGCCACTTCATCAAGCACCTTGGGCGGCCAAGTAAAGCTGAAATTTCAAATTCAAATTCCATAGTTGACTCCCATTAATCTCCCCTTAATCCAAGGCAAAAAGATCCTCACCCCACTCCACATATCAAGCCATATCACTAAGGATCAAGCCTAGCATTCCTGGTTGGTCAAAGCTTCATGAAGAGGAGATTCAAAATTCAAAATAGGGGCCCCTTGATTCATGAAGACATCATCATCTCTTCACTCCCCCAAATCAAGTCTTGTAACCCCTATTTCAAATTTGAATTCAAATGTCAAATGAGGACTTAGGTGCTTATAAAAAGGACCCTAACCCTCTTGTAAACAAAGTTTTTGATGAATGAAAAAGTGAGAAGTTCTTCTTCCATTAGCCCTTGTCTTCGCAGACTAGGAACTCTATGAGAGAGTACCTTTATCCTTCGAGATATCGAGGGGTGAGAGGCCCTGAGATACCATCCTCCTTCATAAGCCATCATTCCATCTTCAAGCTGGGACGCGACCTGGAAGATCCACCTAGATGCCCAACGAGAAGAGCCCGTCTCAACCACCATCTTTGACTCCTTTCCCAACACTTCCTACTTTCTTATACCCCTACTTGCTGTTTTCTAACCTTTACTTGGTTGCTCACAGGTCCTTTAGGTGTCACGGACAAAGGATTCGGTCTCCCTTGCCTTCAGGACCATCGGACGAAAATCCAGCAAATCTGCAAGGTCGAAGGCTTGATCCTCTAGGCCGCATCTGCGAGTGTGAACAAACTCGGCATCGGGTGCATCATAATCTTCAAGGTTTGCACTCCCTATTCTCCTAAGTAGGTATTTATTTAGAGCTAAGCCCTATGGGGTTTCTCAATCCCGTGGTCCTCTCTTCATTATTTTTTAGGGGCTAAGCATGCATGTTAGATTTTTCTTGTGCTTATAGAACCTCTAGATCTAATCTTTGCTAGACTTCGGGAATCAGAAAATCTATTAAAACCTAAATCATAAAAGAAAAAAAATTATTTGCATATCCATCTCATCATTAGTATAGTCCCGCATCATCTTAGTCCCACATCAATGGTCATGCACATAAACAATCAGTCAAGGTGGAATGATGCAGCTAAGCATGCAAAGGTTAGCTTAATCAAGGGTTTTCTAGACCTAGAGTCAAAATTGAATGGGTCTACTCATCTTACAATTAACCTAGCAACTAATCCTTCCACTGGCCAGGTAGGGGGTGGGGTGGTGGGAGGATCTCCTTGCTTGTCACAGGGTCCTAATTATAAACCACCAGTCCACTTTGGTCGTTTGACTTTGGACCCCCAGCCTTAGACACCAATTTTCAGTAATATCCACAGGATTAAATGCACTAGTTGGCCCACACGGTTCAGACCCAACCTGTTGGGTGTCACCTAGCCCTCTAGGACAAATTAGGTCTAATTTATTTTAATTAAGCTTGGGTCAGAATGTTGGTGGTTATTTTTAGCCCAGAACAGGTGATGAAATCCTTTCCTAATGTTATATAGAAATTGCCCTTAAGATTAGGTTAAAGAGATGATGGCAATCGATGGTCCTGATGCAATCTTAAACAATCAAAAAAATAAAATATTTTTTAAATTATTTTATGATGTGACAAATTAAATTTAAGTTAATGGATTTTCAAACAAAGTTTAGGCTTGGGATTTGAGGGGTTTGGCAGTTAATTAGGTTTGGTTCAGTCAAAGTGCAGAACTGACATAATTTAAAAAATTAGGCTTTCATAAGATGCATATTTTGACATGGATTTCGATGCAGAAAAATAACAAACAAATTATAAAGCATAGGATGGATGGTGATGATGAACTCTATAAAATTTGAGGGAAAATAAAAATCAGATGATGATGAAAATCCTAGGGTTTTAGGACTGATGCAAAATTATTAGGATTTTTGTTAGGGTTTCTAATATGCCAAATTTTAGGACTTTAATTTTTTATAAAATTAATTTAAAATTATAATAAAATAGAGGACAAGACAGAGAAACCATCATACAGATTTTACATAAAAATAAAATTTCTAGGTGATCAAAATCAGATGAAAAATAGACACCTACTGTAGTTAGCAGGATGCAGAAATTAGGGTTTGTGATCCTAATGCAGATTAATGCTATCCTAAAACCGCTCTGATACCAAACTAATGCAGGATGACTCTAAGATTGCTAAATATGCAAGAGAAATAGTAAACTAATTTTATTAGAATTTTTTTATAATTTTAATTTGTAGGCTAAATTCCAAAAATCAAGTAAAGACTAGCATGATGAATAGCAATGCAAAGATCATCATAATCGCAGGCATGCTTATGCAAAATAATAAAAGCCAGGACTTGAGAATTGATAAATTCCTAGCTTAGGATAGCTAACCTTCAATCAAAATAGAAATTAAGAGTAGGAAAGTTTGTACCAGTCAGAGATTGAAGAACTAGCCATTGAAGAGATCACTCAACACTCATATTGGAGCTTGGATGGTGAAGCTTTAGTTCCCTTGAAATAGAAGGCTAATCTGGGTGGTCTTGAAGGCAAAGAAAGCCTACTCTGGGGAGGGGAAATACCTCGGGGATCCTGAATGCATCAGAGGTTAATCAAAGGAATAAATAAACAAAGAAAAGAAACTAGGGTTTTTAGAGAATCAGGATTAGGGTTAAAAGAGCTGGCGGCCTGGGGAAGGAGATGATCCTTGCCTTGCTGGGTGGCTAGGGCTTCTTCTCCTTGGGTGTGGCTGATGAAGACTTGGGTTTGGCAGCAAGGGTCAGCTAGGGAACACATGAGCAACCACAAAACACAAGACACCAACACAAGAACACAAAACAAGCTTGCAAGCTCAAAATTTCAGCAGGATTTTATTTCATTAGATTGAAGTACTTTCAAGAGAAAGAGAGGTGGGGTATTTATAGAGTTTCCATGCCCTCTCCTTGTTAGTATTTCAGTCCTCTCCTAGTTAGGATAGGTTTACACACTTTGAATGGGAGAAAAACTATACAAGTAACCTAAAACTAGGAGTATACAAGTTGAATGAAACATAAACTTGTTTTCCTTCTTTAATTTGGACTCTTCCACCATTCTTGGACTTGGTCAACTCATGAAGGATGCCTCCTCTTGGCATGTTGGGCTTCAAGGGGCAGCAAGGGGTGGCCAAGAAGGGTCAGGGCGCATGGGCTTGGGCCTCCTGGAAGCTAGAGCGCCTGGGGTCCTGGGGCAAGCATATTCTTGGTATCCAAAGAGCATCTTAGTTCTTAAGTGCTTGGGCTTTGTTCCTAGGCCTGGGATTTCAAGGCCTGGGGTGCTGGAATATCCTGAGAATCATGGAGTGCTTGGCATCTGGCATATTTTGGAGCATCTGGAGGAAATCTAGTATCTAGAATGGCATCAGGGCATCTGGAGAGTATCTGGAGGGTATCTAGGGCTCTGGGGTGTCAAACAAGATCCCATAAGTTGAGTAAATGCCTCTGGCTCCTGGGTGACCGGTGGAACTCCAAAATAGGGTAACATCTTCTCTTGTACAAAAATTGGACTGATACAGGACTCAAGCACAAGTATAGGACTCAATGACTGACTATGGTTGAGACAAATCAACTAGTCTCAACTTATTACAGGACTCAATCTTACTTGCTTATAAAATTGTGACACATGACTAAGGTTCTAAAAATCCTAATCAAATAAACCATATGGGATCCAGTGATCTGTGCCTGATCCTGCTGTCCCCACCGCCTGGATGGCTATGAAGCTGAAACTTAGGGAGAAATACCTTCCCCCATCATACCAACAGAGACTCCAAGACCACTGGCAGAGATTAAGTCAGGGAAGTAGGTCCGTGTCAAAATACATAGCCAAGTTTGATGAGTGTGCCATAAGGTGTTGCCTAGATGAGTCTGAATCAGTGACCCTATCTAGGTTTAGGGCTGGCCTTCGTGAAGACATCCAGAGAGAGCTGTATTTGAAGTCGATTCTCTAGAGCAAGCCTACTAGATAGCCAAAAATTATGAGAGATTCCAGAGAACACCCATAGCCCATCAACCTAAGTCTATTGGGCCTAGTGCCCTTAGTTCTAGGCCAAACCCTAGCCCATCATACCCAGGTTGACCAAACCCTAGTTCAGCATACCCAGGCCGACCAAACCCTAACTCAAATTGACCCAACCCTAACCCGAATTTTCCCAACCCAAACCCGAATCATCCTAGCCCTAACCCAAATCATCCCAACCCTAACCCGAGTTGACCCAGTTCTAGCAACTTAGTATCATTTAGGGATGATAAGGGTAAGGCACCTAAAACCCAGAGAAACCCGAGTTCCAACCCAAATGCCTATTTTAGATTTTGTCAGATTGGACATTTTGTTAGCCAATGCCCAACCAGATCCCTGCACATAGGTGAATTAGAGGAAGAATGATGCAGGATGCAAGATGCTCTGATACCAAAGTTGATGCAGGATGGATGCAAAGACTAATATAACAATTAAGAGTTTAATTTTGATGAGCAAAGGCAGCAAACTTAGATAAGCTATCAAATTAATTTAATGAAGATAGACTAAGTCTCTACTATCTACCCGCAATATAATTAGCATGCAATCTCATAAATAATCCTGGATCCGATGATTGAAAAACCACCAAAACTAGGACATCCTAACTTTAAACAACCAGATCTAATGAGATTCAGATGGTTACTTACCAATAATACTTTTCCCTCATCTGTTTTAATAGATTTGGATTCAACTCTCAAGATCTCATGGTAGGATTACAAACTTCAGTTCCTCTAGAGTAGATCTTCTCATTGATGGTTGGATGGCAAGGGAAACCTCGTCTTCTGATCGAGATCTCTAAGGATCCTGCAAAAAATCATGATTAGTAGTGTAGAAAAGATATGGAAATGTGAAAAAGAGAGGGAATGAGGGATGGTTGGCTAGGATCTGGATCTGGGCTGGATGTCGAAGATGGCAATGTCTGGCTACTTGGATCTTGGACTCTTGAAATATAACTAGGCTTCGGCACTCCACACACACTAATGCAATGTCTAACCAGCAGAGCACATTACAATGCTTAACCAGCAATTGTAAGACACATTACAATGCTTAATCAGCAATTGTAAAAACAAACTGACAGAATTTCATTAATAATTCAGAAGATTTACAAGAGGGAATGGGGTGGTATTTATAGACCCCTTACATAGTAGCATGATAAGAACAAACTCATGGTAGCAAGATAAGAATGAATTCTTTTGAATATAAGATAGGAGATAAGGATAAGACTTATCCATGGTTTAAATACAAAATGATTGGTGTGGACACCAGGGCTAGAAAAGATTGACATGTCGAACCCACATCCCTGTGGATCACCTGTGAATAAAACCCTGAACCCAACCCCTTTTTACCAACTATAAATATTTTATCTTTAAATTTTGTTATTTTACCTTAGCTAGGTTTAGTCCTAAACTCTAAAATTGAGTCCCTGTCAAAACCCTTGGATCCAAAATTGAGTCTATAAAAAAATCCCAATTTCAATTGGGTTATAAATGGTCCAGTGTCAGTTAGCCCTTTTTACTAATTAGGGTTTGTATAAAAACCCCATTTATCAGTTATGTCAAACCTTATTGGGCCAAACCCTGTTTACCAAATTTATTTATTTTTGTTGCATGAGGTTATGACTTTTGATCAATTTGATCAAGTTGGGCTTAGAGTTGACTTTTAGTTGGTTAAATCATGTGATTAGTTAGTTATTGAGTCCTGTAATACAAAGGGGACCCAATTGAAGACCCATGAGACTTCATGTGCACTCAAATCAAGACCCATGTGCTAGCTCAAGACAAGCCATGTGACTCCATGTGCTAGCCCAAGTCACTTATTAGATGCAACCACTTTTTGGCACCATCTTTTCCAAGAATTTGGATAGTATCACATGACTTTTGGACATCACTCACCACATCACCCAGGACATTATCACCTGGCATGTCATTTATGTTTGGACATCCCATATCCCATGTCTTAAATGAAAGCACGAATTGGTGACCCTTCTTTTTAAGATGTGTAAATGAGAAGGACTCTCCAAATTGGCGCCCCCACTCAAGTAATTCATGACAAAAAAATTTCGAGTCGGCCAAGCACTCTTCCTCTATTTCATGCCTACTTCCAAGAGTTTCAAGCCTATTTGATCGCCCACAGTGAAGGAGATTCAATGATTCTCTACCTAAGTATTTTGATCAAACATGTTCCCAGTTGGTCAAGTTAGAGAACTCAAGAATCCTATAAAAACTCTTGAGTTTTCTTCTATCCAGATTGAAGAGTCCACCATCCTGCAGGAGCCCACATCATCCAGACTCCAGAGTCCAGCAATCAAGGCCAATCTATGAAGCAATCATGGTCCTTCATCATGCCACCTCACCAATCCCCATCTTGGCATCCAAAATGGATGGAGATCCTTTGATGTCACCCACCTTGGAGAGAATCCCAGATTAGCCCAAGAGCAGGAGTCCAAGATGCCTAGAGCAAGATTTCTAGGAGTCATTGCCTAAGGGAAACAAACACTAGAATTTTTAATCCTTACATCTCTGGTTGTTGGTCTATAAATACTCCATCAAACCCCGCTATATTATTAATGATTATTAATGAAATACAACGACATTCTTTCAAAATTTCTCCTTTGTTATGTGTATCATGGGGTGTGAGGCCCTTTCCTTTGTTCTTCGAAACATTACGGGGTGTGAGGCCCTAGTTATCCTACTTATCCAGACATCAAAAAAATCCTAGCTGACTACTTCTTTCCCTCTTCCCTTTTACTTTTCCATCTTTCCTTTCCCTTGCTTCTTTTTAATTAAAATCTTTCTTTGTTGAGTGTTTGTAGGTGATCAGGAACTAAAGTCGAGGTGTTATTGCCTTGGAACCAAAATCACAGAAGATCGAAGCCCGAAGATCGAAATCTTAAAGCCCTGCTGCAAAATCCTAAGAGTTCCAACAAATCTACTTCAGATGGAAAATTCTACGTTGGTAAAATTCAAAAACCTTTCCCTAATCTTTAGTTTCTGATATTTGAAAGTATACCATAGTTTAAGGTGATTTCTTAATCACCAAATCCTGATCTTTTTAGTTACTTTGATTAGATCTACTCATACGGGCATAAACTAGTTGACTAGTTTACCTTAATTGCTTACTTTGAGTCTCTAAAAACTAAAAATCATAAAAAATCTTAATCTCTATTTTTCTATGTTAATTAGGTTAATAATCAGTAGATTAGGTTTTCATAATTGTCCTGCATCTGTTTTGGTATCAGAGCGAAGGTTAAACTAGGGTTTAACTGCTGGTTCTGAAGTTTTTGCATACCTAGAACTAGGCTGAAATTAAAACTGCATAAAACCTATTTAAAGAAATTCAAAAAAATTATAAATAAGTTTTTTAATAATCTTCTGTTAATCCTCTATTAATATCAGAAAAAAATCAGATAACTTTTTTTTATTTACTATTTTCTGGTGGAAGGAAATCATGCCTCCTGAGCGGGTATATACAAGTATACTGTCACGACCCATTAGAGTAATGAGCTATGGTCAGACGTGATATATCGAGATTGGATTGGATCAAATATTTAATTTTGAGATAAAAAAATAATTTCTATTTTTTTGCTATTTTTAATTATTTTATTGCTTCATTGCATATTAGGGTTTCATCTTGTGTGTGCATCATCAAGTAATTGAATCTTAAGGGCACTTGAGCATCTCAGATCAGGGAAGGATCTCATCACCTATCCTGGGCCCACAACAACCTTCTTTGCATCTTAGCTCAACCTAATTAAAATTAATTAGACTTAATTTACTCTAGTGAACTAGGGACACCAACAGGTCGGGTTTCAAGTATTATATGAAAGCTAGTGCACTCAATCCTTTGATTATCACTTGAATATGGTGTCTAAGGCTAGAGGTCCAGAGGCAAATGCCCTAAGAGGTTTTGTGGTTTTTAATTAGGACTCTGCGAGAGCAGAGGAAGCCTCCCATGACCATATCGCTTACCTGGCCAGTGGACGGATAATTACTGAATTGGTTGAAATTTGAGCTGACCCATTCTACTTAAGCTCCAGGTCTAGGAAACCTAGAATGATGTGTTTGCATTGTATAACACCTAAATTAGGAGACCAATACTTGTAGCCTCAAACCCAACCCAGTCTAGTTTGACCATGGAGTCCAACTTTGAGACCTTCCTTAGGACCTTTACTAAATAGTGTACCCAAATGAACCATAAGTTTGATCGACTGGACCAACGATTAGAGAACCTAGAGAAAACCCGTAAGACCTGTCCTGAACCTAAACTTGAGACACCCTTACCCACACCTCCCAACCCTAGGAGAGCCCCACACTAGGACCATATTTGGGAGACTAGCCATAGAAGACCCAATTATGATTTCATAGACCAGGATGAGAGAGCCATTAGGAATTTTAGGGTAGAAGCACCTAAATTTGGTGGTGATCTTGATCTTGAGAATTATAATGATTGGGAAGAAGGTATGGATCTGTATTTTGAGAGGGAACTAGTGTCTGATGAAAGAAAGTTTAAGATTGCTAAACTTAAATTAGTACGCCAGGCTAGAATTTACTGGGATGATGTCGAAAGAATGATCAGATGAAGAAGAGACATACCCATAACTACTTGGAGTGACATGAAACTTAAACTTAGGAAAAAGTACCTACCTAGATCATATGAACCTAGTTCCTATGCATCCAGATCCTTTAAACCCAGCTCCTACAAACCCAGATCCATGACTCATAGATCTGAGTCCACATCCTATGAACCTAAGAAACCCATAACCCCTAGGTATCAATCTGGTGCTAGTCAGGTTCCTCTTAATTAGCCTGAACCCACTAGGATCAATGCACTTTATCAATAATTAGGATCTAATCAAATCCACTCGAGTCGACCCATTCCTTAGCAGAGTCGACCCAATTCTCACCCAAGCTGACTCAACCCTAATCTGAGCTGACCTACCCCTACTAGTTTAGATCCTAGCCAATTTTCCCTTAACCGACCCATTCCTACTACCCCATTGGTTCACAAGGATGACTGGTGCGGGACAGGCTGACAAATCCTAGACCTAAAATAAATTGATGCGAACCGTTTATCGTTAAGAAACAACCACTAGGTTAGGGCTGTCCAATTTAAATAAATTAGATCTAATTAAATAAAAATAAACCAGCAATTGATTGGGTCAGGTTAACAAAGTAGATCTCACCCGAAAACACGGAATCTCATGAATCCTGGAATAGTGAGATCATCTTGAGGTTGTCCAAAATCCAGACCAGTAGTTCACGGGAAAAATAGATTTGAAGCTGTCAGACCTGAATCAACAAAAACAAGTGAAGAATAAATTAATCAAATTAATAAATGCCCTGATATCTGTGTGGCTCTGGGATCTATGCAGCTTGAGAAACCATGCTTCACGGATCTTGGAACTGCTCTGAGATCTATGTGGATCAGTGTCGGCAGCAGGGAAGTGAATGCTTTCATGTTCGTGCTGTTCTCTTCTTTTGGTTTGATGCAGGGGAGAACAGGGGACCGAGCGGAAGGGCAGATCCAGTGGGATCTTGTCGATGACGGGGCTGGGCGGCGACGATGGTGTTCCCAGTGGAGTGGACGACGGCTAACGACGGTGGAGGGGAGGAGGTGGTTGCGGATGGCTCCGGTTGGTGGTTCTACTCATATGGGAAGGGAGATGGCCGACAGAAGGCTTCACGGGAGGGCTTGACTGCAGTGACGGCTTGCACGGGCGGATTTGGGCCGGCCGGTGTCCATCAGAGACCGGTTGGGGATGGGATTGGTTGGCAGGGGTAGAGGCACGTCGGTCGATGCTGTGGGTTTGGATGACGGCCGTGGGGGACGTTTGGTGGTTGACCAGCTGGAGGCGGCGGCCAGCTGCGGTGGGTCTTCCCTTGGACCCGATGAGGAAAAAGGCGGTAGTCGATGGAAGGGGAGCGAGCGTTGAACATGGCCAATGTGGATCTTCCGACGAGGGAGAGGGCATGGCAATCAGCATCGGAGATGCAAAATGGTGGCAGCAGGAAGGAGTCCAATGGAATGACTCAGTAATTGATTAAGGAGAAAGGAAACAGAGAAGAAGGGAAATCTGGGAGAAGTACCCAGAGAGAGGAATAGAGCAAGAGAGAAAGTAGAAGAAGAAGAAGAGGGGGGGGGAGAAATCGAAACACACCTTGATTTTTTTGTTAAAATATTCTTCAATAATTTTATTCATGAATAAACATTCTTAAATAAAAGAACAAAACAACGATAAAGACAAATCCTAAAACAACTCAAAATAATCGGAACGACTAAGGTATTCCGATAACTCTAAAAGAAATAAAAAACTGATCTCCGATTCGGAGATATCCCAAACCCTCGTACACCCATAAAATAATAAAATACTTCAAGATTCATGTTGGTTGGCACTGAGATCTGGACTGAACTGGTTGGGATCTGGACTGGCTAGGATTTGCTCAATGTCCCCATCATTTTCCCTGGGGTGGGGAGATCTCGACTCCATCGATTCAGGCTAGAGATACTCAAATAAATTTGGATCAATCTTCTGTAGCTCCTCTTCAGTAATCTAGTAATCCTCCGACTTCGGTCTGCCTCGCCAGTGAACCAGGTAGCGATATCAATTTTGACTCCCCGAAGACTTGATATGCTCATCCAAAATATATTCAATTACATTGTTCTTTCCTCTCATTTGGGCTAGTGGGCTCTCAAGAGGAGGGTCACTCTCAAAGGAAGATGCAGGCTCAAATAAATCACCAGGTGTCAATGCTAGTTCTTCATATTTAATTAGATTCAAATTATTAAAAGTTGGACAATTCCCATAATCAAATGGTAGTTCAATAATATATGTATTCAATCCAATTTTTTAAAAATTTTGAATGGGCCTGGATACTATTCAAATCTAACCTAGTGAGAATCTACTAGTTGTTTATTACTTATCAAATTCACTCCTAATTATTTTTTAGCTCTAGCCTCATGGTCATGTTCTTCGTAGGCATCGGCTAATCCTGGGTCAACAGTGTAGATTTCTTCTTCAAGGACATCACCTAGATCCACATGTTCTTCAAGTTCCCCTATATGCAAGGTTCTAGATGGACATTGACTAGCCACATGACCTGTTCCGTTACACCTAAAGCAGTGGATCTTAGAGCTACTTCCTCGGGAAGTCTCTCCTATAATTTCTTTTCCTTTTTCATCTCTTTTAATTTGTGGGGTTGTAGATGGGAGTCGACTACCAGGGGTCTGACTCATGCTAGGTTGTGGACCAGTTGGGGCTTGATTCATGCTAGGCCTTGACCTAAAATTCCTGGTCTAGAAGGTTCAGGTCTATGTGTGATAGACATCCTCTGGAATCTTTCATAGTCATGGGCTAATTGATATGCTTGTTCTAGACTATAAACATCTGTCAAAAATAGTTCTTTTTGGATATCTACTCTCAGACCGCTCTAAACCAGGATAAAGTAACAGATGGGTCTTCACTCACATTATATCGCATAAGATATTCATCAAATTTATCAATGTAATCATTTACAGATCTGGTTCCCTGGTCAACCTTTGCCATTGGTCCAGGAGTCACTGTTGATAAGATGCAGGAAGATACTTCTCATGAAGCTTATCCTTCATCTCATCCCATGTTCCAATGCGGTCCTGTCTCCTATGAGTAGCTAATCTATGGACATTGTGCCAATATAATTTGGCTTGACCTAACAACCTCATTTGGGCAAACCTAACTTTCCTATCCTCAGACATGTCATACCAAGTGAAATAATGGTCCATATCAGCTTCCCAGTCAATGTATTCTTTGGGGTCCAGGCAACCTACAAAACTCAAGGAATCAACCTTAACACTCCTTATAATTTGTTCATCCTGATCAATTGGGTTGCGATAAGGTCTAAATGTTTGATCATATCCTGGATAACATGTCGATCCCTAGGGTCAGGTCGAAGGATTCGAGTACGACAACCATCATAACCCGGTAGTCATTTCGATCTCTAGGGTCTCTAGGATCTGGAACTCTAGGATCTGTAACTCTTGATGAAGAGTTCCTAATAGGGTAATTGGTGTTCACTAGTCCTCTTCAAGGGCTCCTACCCTTGAATCTAAAGATCCTAACTTGCTATCAATTGCTTCAAGTTTATCCATGATTCCCTAAAGGTCAGTTTCTAAACTAGGATCCATTTTGTTATCTAAGAAGGTTCTGATTGATACTTGATTCCTGACCTAGTTGTCATGCAAAATTAAAAATTGAAATTGACCCAACCTAAACTTGCTCTGATACCAAGATTGGTGCGAGATGGGCCGATAAATCCTAGACCTAAAATAAATTGATGCAGACCATTGATCGTTAAGAAACGACTACTAGGTTAGGGCTATCCAATTTAAATAAATTAGATCTAATTAAATAAAAATAAACTAGCAATTGATTGGGGTCAAGTTAACAAAGTAGATCTCACCCATAAACATGGAATCTCACGAATCCTGGAAGAGTGAGATTGTGTCGAGGTCGTCCAAAATCTAGACCAGTAGTTCACAGGCAAAATAGATTTGAAGCCATCGAACCTAAATCACCAAAATCAAATGAAGAATAAATTAATCAAATTAATCAATGTCCTGATATCTGTGTGGCTCTGGGATCTGTGCGGCTCTGGAAACCATGCTTCATGGATCTTGGAACTTTTCTGAGATCCATGTGGATCAAAGTCGATAGTAGAGAACGTGAATGCTTTCACGTTCGTGCTGTTCTCTTCTTTTGGTCCGATGTAGGGGAGAATAGGGGACTGGGCGGAAGGGCAGATCGGTGGGATCTTGCCGGTGATGGGGCAGGGCAGTGATGACGGTGGTCCCAGTGGAGTCAATGGTGGCTAATGACATTGGAGGGGAGGAGGCGGCTGCGGATGGCTCCGGTTGGTGGTTCTACTCACAGATGGGAAGGCAGATGGCCGGCAAAAGGCTTCATGGAAGGGCTCGGCTTCTGCGACAGCTTGCACGGGCAGATTTGGGCCAGCCGGTATCCGTTAGAGACCGGTTGGGATGGGATCAGCCGGCAGGGGCAGAGGCACGTTGGTTGGTGCTATGGGTTTGGATGATGGCCATGGGGGAAGTTTGGTGGTTGACCGGCTAGAGGCGGAGGCCGGCTACGGTGGGTCTTCCCTTGGACCCGATGAGGAAAAAGGTGGCAGTCGATGGAAGGGGAGGCGGCATTGAAGATGACCAGTGTGGATCTTCTGACGAGGGAGAGGGCATGGCAATCAGCATCGGAGAAGCAAAATGGTGGTAGCAGGAAGGAGTCCAATTGAATGACTCGGTAATTGATTAAGGAGAAAGGAAACAAAGAAGAAGGGAAATCCAGGAGAAGAACCCAGAGAGAGGAATAGAGAAAGAGAGAAAGTAGAAGAAGAAGAAGAGGGGGGGAGAAATCGGGACACACCTTGATTTTTTTTTTCAAAATATTCTTTGATAATTTTATTCATGAAGAAACATTCTTAAATAAAAGAACGAAACAACGATAAAGACAAATCCTAAAACAAATCAAAATAATCGGAATGACTAAGGTATTCCGATAACTCTAAAAGAAATAAAAAACTGATTTTCGATTCGGAGATATCCCTAACACTCGTACACCCATAAAATAATAAAATAGTTCCAGATTCATGCTAGCTAGCATCGAGATCTGGACTGAACAGGCTGGGATCTGGACTGGCTAGGATCTGCTCAATGACCCCATCAATAATATTGAAGAAGAAGTGTATGAAGCTGATGTGAACTTAGTGGATGAGTATGAGGGAGAAGAGGAACTACATATGGCAGACCTTGAATTAGCTGACCTAGTAGAAACCTAGCCTGAAGTTAGCCTAGAGTTAGTTGATCATGACCGTATCCAAACTGAAGCTGTACTCATAGGACCCTTAGAAAAAGAGACCAATGAGGAGTCTAACCTTAGTGCTAGGACCTTACCTCAGAAAATACTAGAAAAGAGCCAAATCATAGAGCCTAGTCCTAAGATTCATGAATCCAAAGTAATTAGTGAGGACTTGGCTTACTTAGTCCAGTACCCTCAGGAAGACTTCACCCCTTTGACTCCAATTGAAGATCTCTTTCCTGAAATTATTGACCAATTCTTCCATCAAGTGGACCTTTTAGTGCCTGTAGATGTAATTCAATGCCTAAACTTTAAGGTCAATCACATTAGTCCAGAACAAATTTCTGAACCCTTTTCTTATTTCCTACCCTACCAAGTCATCCCCGAATCTACTTCCTATTTTCCACCCTTTCCTAAATCTTCTAGCATTTCTAGGACCATTAGGTTATATTTTGTTAGCATGTTTCATCAATCATTTGATCCTATTAAATTTGCCACTTATTTCTGGAGAACCTTATGGCATTTAGTAGGAGTCCATGCACCATTCTCATCTGCATGTCACCCACCAACCAAGGGTCAAACTCAGTTGTAGTTTAGGGTTTACATGCATGTCAATAGGAAAAAAAAGAGGGAAAATAAAAATGAGAAAAAAAAGACTAAAGACTTCAATAAAGGAGACTTTGTCATGGTAAGGTTACGACCTGAATAGTTCCCACTTGGAACCAAGAAAAGGTTACATGCCTGTAGTAGTAGATCATACAAAGTAATTAAAAAAATTGGATCTAATGCCTACGTAGTCGAGTTACCACCTGAACTAAGTATTAGTCCTACTTTCAACATTTCAGACCTTATCGAGTATAGGGAGCCAACGTTGATTCCTAGTGAGCCTTTTGGGCTTGATCCAGTCCTTGAGTGTGAGCCAACCCATGCATGTCCACCTACCATACCACTAGCTTGGAGAGACAAAATCAAGCGGATCTTGGATGACAAGATTATCGCTACTCGAGGCAAAGATTATCAGCGATATCTAGTTCGTTGGCAAGGATGACCTGAGACTGATGATTCTTGGATCACCACAGAGGACTTGCAGAGAGTTGACCCAGACTTACTAGAGCGCCATCATAGCAAAGTTGACCCATACTCGACAGGGTCGAGTTTCTCCCACCCGGGGAGAATTGGTGCAAACACTAGGGCCAAAAAAAATTGACAGGTCGAACCCACATCCATGTGGATCACCTGTGAATAAAGCCCTGAACCAAACCCCTTTTTTCCAACTATAAATATTTTATCTTTAAATATTATTATTTTAGCTTAGCTGGGTTTAGTCTTAAACCCTAAAATTGAGTCCCTGTCAAAACCCCTGGACCTAAAATTGAGTCTGTAAAAAAATCCCATTTATCAGTTGTGTCAAACTCTATCGGTCCAAACCCTATTTACCAAATTTATTGTTTTTTGTTGCATGAGGTTATGCCTTTTGATCAATTTGATCATGTTGGGCTTAGAGTTAGTTTTTAGTTGGTTAAATCATGTGATTAGTTAGTTATTGAGTCTTGTAATACAAGGGAGACCCAATTGAAGACCCATGTGACTTTATGTGTACTCAAATCAAGACCCATGTGCTAGCTCAAGACAAGCCATGTGACTCCTTGTACTAGTCCAAGTCACTTGTTAGATGCAACCACTTTTTGGCACCACCTTTTTCAAGAATTTAGATAACATCACATGACTTTTGGACATCACTCGCCACATCACCCAGGACATTATCACATGGCATGTCACTTATATTTGGGCATCCCACATGCCAAGTCTTAAATGAAAGCATGAATTGGCACCCCTTCTTTTTAAGATGTGTGAATGAGAAGGACTCTCCAAATTGGCACCCCCACTCAAGTAATTCATGCCAAAAAAATTCCGAGGAGTCGGCCAAGCATCTCTTCCTCTCTTTCATGCTAACTTCCAAGAGTTTCAAGCCTAGTTGATCGCCTACAGGGAAGGAGATTCAATGGTTCTCTACCTAAGTATTTTGATCAAACAGGTTCCCAATTGCTCAAGATTAGAGAACTCAAGAATGCTATAAAAACTCTTGAGTTTTCTTCTATCCAGACCAAAGAGTCCACCATCCTGCAGGAGCCCACATCATCCAGACTCCAGAGTCCAGCAACCAAGGCCAATCTATGAAGCAATCATGGCCCTTCATCATGCCACCTCACTAATCCCCATCTTGGTGCCCAAATTGGATGGAGATCCTTTGATGTCGCCCACCTTGGAGAGAGTCCTAGATTAGCCCAAGAGCAGGCATCCAAGATGCCTAGAGCAAGGTTTCTAGGTGTCATTGCCTAAGGAAAACAAACACTAGTCTTTATAACCCATACATCTCTGGTTGTTGGTCTATAAATACTCCATCAATCCCCCTATATTATTAATGATTCTTGATGAAATACAATGACATTCTATCAAAATTTTTTCTTTGCTGTGTGCATCGCGGGGTGTGAGGCCCTTTCATTTGTTCTTCAGAACATCGCAGGGTATGAGACCCTTTCCTTTGTTCTTCAGAACATCGCGAGGTGTGAGGCCTTAGTTATCCTACTTATCCAGACATCAAAAAAATCCTAGCCGACTACTTCCTTCCCTCTTCCCATATACTTTTCCATCTTTCCTTTTCCTTGCTTCTTTCTAACTGAAATCTTCCTTTGTTGAGTATTTGTAGGTAATTAGGAACTAAAGTCGAGGTGTTCTTGCCTTGGAATCGAAATCACGAAAGAGCGAAGCCCGAAGATCGAAATCTTGAAGACCTGCCACAAAATCCTGAGAGTTCCAACAAATCTACTTCAGAGAAAAAATTCTATGTTGGTAAAATTCAAAAACTTTTCTCCACTCTTTAGTTTTTAATCTTTGATATACCATTGTTTAAGGTGATTTCTTAATCACCAAATCCTGATCTTTTTAGTTACTTTGATTAGATCTACTCGTGCAAGCATAAACTGGTTGACTAGTTTAACTTAATTGCTTACTTTGAGTCTCTAAAAACTGAAAATCATAAAAAATCTTAATCTCTATTTTTCTCTATTAATTAGGTTAATAATCAATAGATTAGGTTTTCATAATTGTCCCGCATCAATGAGTATGGATAAAAATGGCATCCTATCTTCTTCTTGATAAGAGAGAACTCTTTGAGTTTGAATTTTGGATGAACCTTGGAAGGGATATGACTTAATCTGAGAATCTTCTTGGATGAACTTCCATTTGAATTTAAAACTTAATCTTGGAATCTTCTTGGATGAACTTCCATTTGAATTTGAATTGAAGCAAATGCTTAAGTTAGCCGACCATCCTTGGAGTGGGTGACAAATGAGAGATATGGGAAGAGGAGTCTTTCTACTTTACTCCTCTTAAATGCTTTCAAATGAGCGACATATAAAATGAAGCGCCCTCCTTTCTTTTCTTGATTGGCATCTTCTTGCATTTAAAAATGGGATCTAGATAACCTCTATCTTGTCTTGGATTGAGACTCCTTGTTCTGGATTTAAATGGACTTCTTTGAATTTAAATGATCTCCATGGATTACACTCTTTGAAATTCGAAAGTTGTAGGATCACCCTTGGACTCTTCATGATAGGTGCCATTTGAATTCAAGCTCCCCAATTTTGGGCAGCAAAAGAGAGGGTGAGATGGGACATCCTTCCATTTTACTCTTAAAAAAAAAAAATGAGCATCAAATGAGAAGAAATCATGGGCACCCACTTTTGGATAGATGTCTAAATGTCCCGATGTCCCGATGTCTACATGTACCGATGTCTCGATGTCTAAATGTCCTGATATCCCAATGTCTAAATGTCTGGATGTCTCAATGTCCTAATGTCCAGATGTCTGGATGTCTGGATGTCCGGATGTCCAGATGTCTGGATGTCTGGATGTCTGGTGAAAATTTTTGACAACCTTCTTTTGACATGGAATTGACCCACCAAGGTGATATGGCATGGCATACTACTCCATGAGGTAGGTGACAAAGCTCCATGACATGGTGACATGGCATGAAGGTGATGACATGGCATGGTGACATGGCTTTAATAGCTAGGCTTGACCTTGGCTAACAATTGGACTTGGACCCCCTTGACTAATTCAATTACAAGACACAACTTCAAGTAAACCAATCCTGACTAACTTGCAAATCACAGCAAACTAATTTATTTACATTACTCAAGCTGAAATTAAAATTGAATAACTACTCATTGGTGATCCACAATGAGCTTCGAGGGTTCTGACATCTCTTCTTAGCTCTGGTGTCCTCACGAATTCTCCCAGGATGGGAGGAACTCGACCCTGTCGAGTATGGGTTGACTCTGCTCTGGTAATGTTCTAGCAAGTCTGGGTTAAATCTTTGCAGATCCTCTTGAGTGATCCACAAATCATCAGATTCTAGTCTACCTTGCCATCGAACCAGATAACACTGATAGTCTTTACTCCTAGTAGTGATAGTTTTGTCATCCAAACTCGCTCAATCTTATCTCTTCATTCTGGTAATTTGGCTGGTGGACACTCAGGGATAGGGTCACTCTCAAAGATGGAATCAGGTCTAAATGGCTCACTAGGTATCGTTATTGGTTCCTTATACTCAACAAGATCTGATACATTGAAAGTTGGACTAATACCTAATTCAGGTAGTAAATCTATCACATAGGCATTATTAGACCCAATTTTCTTTATGATCTTATTTGGTCCTGCACTATGGGCACGTAGTTTTTTCATGATTCCAGGTGGAAACTATTCAGGACAAAGCCTGATAATGATAGAGTCTCCCTCATTAAATTCTTTGAAATGTTTATGTGAGTTAGCCATATGCTCATAAGATTCATTGCTTTCAATAATTTTCTTACTTATCTCTTTATGCAATTCCTTAATATGCTGTGCATATGACTCTGCAGATTCAAAAATGCATGCATGCATGGGTAAGGGAATAAGATCTAAAGGCTTTCTAGATTTATATCCATGGACAATCTTAAATAGACTCTTGCCTGGAGACCTATTGACTGAACTATTGTAGGCAAATTCAGCTCTTAGTAGTAAAAGATCCTAATTCCTGGTGTTTCCACCTACAAGACATCTAAGCAAGTTCCCCAGGCTCCAGTTTACTACCTCTGTCTGACCATCTATTTGGGGGTGTTAGGATGTAAAAAATCTGAGCTTAGTTTCTAACAAATGCCAAAGGGTTTTCCAAAAGTAACTTGTAAATCTGACATCCCTATCAGACACTATGGTTTTAGGAAGATTGTGTAACCTAACCACGCTATCAAGAAAAATTTTAGCTACCTTAGAAGCATCAGAAGTTTGTGAATAGGGTATAAAATGTTCCATCTTAGAGAATCTATCGACCATAACATAGATGGAATCATGTTTTCCTAAAGTATTGGGTAAACCTAACATGAATTCCATACTAAGATCTTGCCACAGATAGTGTGGTACAGGTAAAGGAATATACAAGCTAGTGTTTTACTTTTGTTGCTTTGCAACAGCATAAGTTCGACACCTAGCTACAACCTAAGCTACATCTTTTTTCAGACTTAGCCAATAAAACTAGTCCTCAACAGCTGGAATGGTCTTTTTTCTACCAAAGTGACCAGCTAGACCTCCTGCATGAGTTTCCCAAATCAAAAATTCTCTAAGGGAGGTTCTAGGAATACACAATTTATTGTCCTTAAAAAGATAGCCATCTTTCAGGGTATACTCACTATTTAAACTAGAGGGTCCTTGTTTGACAGACTGATAGGTCTCACTAAAATCAGGACAAGTTTCATACTGATCCTTCAGTTTGTCAAATCCTACAACTTCAGTTCTAACTGAGTTAAGGAGTATGGATCATCTACAAAGAGCATCAGCAACCTTATTCTCAGTACCAGTATGATGTTTTAGCATAAAAGTATAGGTTTGAATGTATTATACCCACTTTGCATGCCTAGGGTTTAACTTCTTTTGGGAACCTAAAAATTGAAGTGCCTCATGATCTGAGTAAAGAAAAAATTCCTGTGGCAGTAGGTAATGTCTCTAATACCTCAAAGCTTATACTACCGCATAAAACTCTTTATCATAGGTTGAGTGTTTAAGTTTAGCCTCATTTAATTTTTAACTAAAGAAGGCTACTGGGTGACTCTCTTGACTCAATACTCCACCTATACCAACTCCAGAGGCATCAAAAGCAACCTTGAAAACTTTAAAAAAATTAGGTAATCTCAACACAGGTGCTTGGGTCATTTTATCCTTGATTTCTAAGAAGGCTCTATTGGCACTCTTTGTCCACTCGAAGGCTCCTTTCCTAAGGCAATTCGTGATAGGTGCTACAATTGTGTTAAATCCTCAAATGAATCTCTTATAGAAGGTAGCAAGGCTATGGAAACTATGAACATCGTGTATGTTTTTAGGCACAGGTCACTCAACTATGGACTTAATTTTCTTAAGATCAGCTAAAACTCCTTTAGAAGTCACAACAAAGCCTAAGAAAATGATTCTTGAGGTTAAGAAACTACATTTCTTAAAATTGGCATATAAATTGTCTCTGGACTTGACATACTTGTTGGAGATGGTCTAAGTGATCCTCCTTAGTTTTACTATATATGAAGATATCATCAAAATAGACTACTATAAACTTTCCAAGGAAAGTTTTCAGTACTTGAGTCATGATCCTCAAAAAAGTACTTGGGGGATTTGACATGCCAAAAGGCATCACCAACCATTCATATAAGCAATCCTTTGTCTTAAAGGCTATTTTCCATTCATCCCCGGGTCTGATTCTAACCTGGTGATAGCCGCTCTTAAGGTCAATCTTTGAAAAGATAGATGATCCGACCATGATATCCAGCATGTCATCCAAATGGGGAATAGAGAAACAATATTTCAAGGTTATCTTATTGATGGCTCTACTATCAACACACATCCTCCAAGTGCCATCTTTTTTTGGGGTTAACAATGCTGGAACTGCGCACGGGCTAAGACTCTCCTTAATAAATCCTTTTTGAAGTAGTTCCCCTACTTGTTCTTGTAACTCTAGATGTTTTATAGGGTTCATCCTATAATATGGGAGGTTTGGTAGGGTATCTCCTGGGACTAAATCTATGGTGTGCATTCACCCTTAAGGGTGGCAATTGATCAGGTAGGTCTTCAAGAAACACATCCTGAAATTCCTTCAAAAATTCTATTATCTCCTAAAGGTGCACCTATTGGGGTTGTCAGAAACTTCCTTAGTAGTTAGAATCCAAACTGGCACACCTTCCGTCAACTCACACCATAGTTCCCTCGCGATGATCAGGTTAAGTCTTGGCTCTTTCTCCCTTAAATTGCTAGACCCTCTCTTAATATTTTTCTTAGGTGGGATTGAATTTATGACTATCCTTTTACCATGATGGTTAAAGGAACATGAATTGGAACGACCATAAAGGGTAACATCATGGTCATACAGCCAAGGTCTACCTAAAATAATACTACTGACCCCCATTAGGAGAACGTCACACCAGACCTTCTCTTAATATGATTGGACTTGGACTATAACCTGACATCTAAATTTAATAGGAAAAGAGGTTGAATCAATCCAAGAAACCTTATAAGGGTTGGGATTAGGCACTGTAGTTAAACCTAGGTTCTTAACCACATTTATCGAATTGGCGTTAACACAGCTTCCACTATCTATGATAATTTTGCAAAATTTGTCCCCTACCTTCGTGAAGTTTGTAGGATGTTAGTCCTATGCCAGTCCTCGTTCTTCTTGGTCTGTGTCAAGATACACCTAACGACTCCTAAGAGATCGGGTGACTCTAAGTCTTCCTCGTCTCCTTCATGCTCATCTGCTAACTCAGGTTCAGCCTCATATACTTCCTCCTCACTTTCTTTCACAGTTTCTGGATCCTCCTCATCAAACTCTCCTATGTGTAAGGCTCACGCGGGGCACCGACTAGCATAATGACCATAACTTTTATAATTGAAACATCGAATAGTTTGGTTTCTAGTCCTTTGCATTTCAGGTTCCTTTCCTTTATCATCCTTTTGAGCTAGAGGAGTGGTAGGTTTGGGTCAGTTATTGGAAAACTGGTTCACACTAGGGCTATTTCCAGGAGTACTAAACCTATTAGGTTTGGATCATCTAGTAATGGGTCCTCTCTGGAATCTCTCACAATCCCTAGCAATCTGATAGGCCTGTTCTAAGTCATGGACCTCTCTTAGAAACAATTCCCTCTGGATGTCCTCATGTAGGCCTGCTCGAAACCTAGATAGGGTGACTGACTCCGACTCAGTTACACCATACCTCATAACAACTCATCGAATTTTGCTATGTACTTGGACACGGATTTATTACCTTGGGTTAACTTCTACCACTGATCTACGAATCTTTGCTCATAGGACAAGGGTAGGTATTTCTTTTTTAGTCTGATCTTCATGGCTCTCCATGTGACTATGGGAAAATATCTTCTTTGGTGGTTAAGCCTCTCAACATTGCCCTAGTACAACCTAGCCTGCCTGACTAACCTAAGGTTGGCAAACTTGACCTTCCTCTCCTCAGACATCTCATACCACTCAAAATACTGGTCCATATCACTCTTCGAATCAGTATACACCTTAGGGTCTAAGTTTCCATCAAAGATAGGTGCCTTAAGTCTAATATTCCTAAGGGCTCTTTCCTCTTGGTCATTGAGATCTTGATAGAGTCGCCTAGGATTAGGTTCAGGTGTGAGTTCACGACGTTGGGCTCTTGGACCTGTGGGAGTGGATCTAGGTAAATCAGGATCAGGATGAGTCATATGCGATTCTTCTAGATTACTCATTCTTTCCTTCATTTGATCAAACCTAGTGTTGAGCTACCTAAACTATTCAGTCATAGTTCGCATCAAGGCTTCCAAATTCAGGTCCATGGTGGAACTGGTTTGGGTTTGGGGTTGTTAATAGGGTGTTTTTGATCTAGTGGTCATGCAATACAATCCTAGTTTCTATGGTTCCTAGACCTAGAGCTCAAGTGGAATAAGTTAACTCAAATTACACCCGATTTTACAATTAATCTTCCACTGGCCAGGTAAGAGATGGGGTGGTGGGAGGCTCCCCTTGCTTGAAACAGGGTCCTAATTAAAAACCACCAGTTCACTTAGGGTGTTTGCCTCTAGACCTCTAGCCTTAGACACCAGCTTCCAGTAATAATTGAAAGGTTGAGTGCACTAGTTCACTCACAAGACTCGAACCTGACCTGTTGGTGTCCCTAAGCTGTATTAGGTTACTACTCAGTTTTAGATTAGGGCTAGGACAATGCAAGATGAGGTTGGTTGTTTGTGGGCCATGGAAAAGTGATGAAATCCTTCTCTTATCTTATGATAGGGTGCCCTTAAGTGATTTCGGATAGGATAAATGCACAATCCAATCAAACTAGTTACCAAGATAAGATAAGATAACACTTGCAACTCAAAATTTAAACTTTAAATTTTAAATTACAAATTTAGTGGTGGGGACACTAGGATCAGACATAGATTACTGGGCCCAACCTGGTTTACTTAGCCATGTGTCATATTTTTGTAAGAAAATAAGATTGAGTATTGTAATAAGTTTATACTAGTTGATTTATCTCAACCCTAGTCAGTTATTGAGTCTTGTACTTGAGTATTAGTCCAGTGAGAGTCCAATTTTTTTACAAGAGAGGAGGTTATCCTATTTTGGAGTTCCACCAGACCTCATCCAGGAGCCAAAGTCATTTACATCAGCTTATGGGATCTTGTTTGACACCCCAGAACCTTAGATACCCTTCAGATGCTCTCCAAATGCCCTGATTCATTCCAGATGCCTTTGATGCCCAGATTACTCTCCAGATGCAAGAGTATATTCCCAGACTAGGCCATATCATGAATCTAGAGGTCCATCAGCACCCAGCCTAGAAGAAATCAAGCTTAAGAGCCATGCCGAAGCCTTTAAGAACTAAGATTCTAGTCTGATACCTGGAATATACCAGCCCAGGCGACCCAGCTTTCAGGAGGCCCAAAGCCTAGGCACCCAAGCCTCTTTGGATGACGCCTTGCTGCCCCTTGAAGCCCAACACACCTAATATAGGCATCCTCCATGAGTTGACCAAGTCCAACATGGTGGAAGAGTTCAAATGAAAGGAGTTTGAGTTTTTATTTCATTCAACTTGTATACTCCTAGTTCTACATTTATTTTGTAATCTTTCTCCCACTTAAATTGTGTAAACCAATTCTAACTAGGAGAAGACTTGTAATCCCTTTAGGAGAAGGCATGAGAGCTCTATAAATACCCCACCCCTCTTCCTCTTGTAATCAATATTTTCATCATATGAATTAAACTTTGCTAAAATTTTGACTTAATTGCCTTGTGTTTTGTTCTTGTGTTGGTTCTCTGATTTTGTTTGAGTGCTGTCCTTGTACCCTGGCTGAACCCCTGCTGCCCTAGCATCCTTCTGCATCCCAGAAGATCAACCACACCCAAGAGAAGAGTGCCCTTGCTACCGTCCAAGTGAAGGAACCCGTTCTTCTCCAGGCCGCCAGCTTCTAACCCTAATCCTGCTTTAACTCAAACCCTAGTTTCTTTCTCTTTTATTTTTTGCTGTTTTGATTGACCTCTGATGCTTGCAGGATCTCTGAGGTGTTTCACCTCACCAGAGGAGGCTTTCCTTGTCTCCAGGACCACCCAGATTAGCCATCAAATTCAAGGGAACTGAAGCTTCATCATCTAGGCTCCAATTAGAGTGTGAGTGATCTTTTCAATTATAGATTCTTCAATCTCTGACTGGAAACATCCTTCTCATCTCTTGATTTTTGATTTGTTGAAGATAAGCTATCCTAAGTCGGGAATTTCTCAATTCTCGGGTCCTGGCTTTTATTATTTTGCATGAGCATGCCTGCAATTATGATGATTCTTTGCATTACTATTCATCTTGCTAGTCTTTGCTTCATTTTGGAAATTTAGCCTGCAAATTAAAATTATAATAAAATATTAAAAATTAGTTTATTATTTTTTCTATATGTTTAGCAATCTTAGAGTCATCCTACATTAGTTTAGTATTAGAGTAGGTTTAGGATAGCATTCATCTGCATTAGGATCACAAACCCTAATTTCTGCATCCTGCTAACTGCATTAGGTGTCTGTTTTTCATCTGATTTCAACTACCTAAGAATTTTATTTTTCTATAAAATTTATACTTCATGTCCTTTATTTTGTTTTGATAATTTTCATAATTTTTAAATAATTTTACCAAAATCCTAATTCACTAAAATTTGGCATAATAGAAACCCTTACTAAAATCCTGATATTTCTACATCAATTTGAAAACCCTAGGATTTTCATCATCATCTGATTTTTTTTTGAATCAAATTTGGTAGAATTCATCATCACTGTCAATATTCTATTCTTGAATTTTTTATATTTTTTTTTTGCCATCAGTAACTATGTCAAGACCTGCATCATCTGAAACCCTAATTTTTTGAATTATGCTATTTCTGCATTTTGACTAAACCAAAACTAACCAACTTCCAAACCCCCCACCCCCAAGCCAAACTTTGTTTGCTAACCCCAATTAACTTAAACCTAACTTGTCACATCATATTAGTTGCATCAGGACCATCGATTACCATCATCGTTTTAACCTAATCTTAAGGGCAACTGCTATCTAACTTTAGGGCAGGATTTCATCACCTGTCCTGGGCCCAAAACAACCATCATCATTCTGACCTAAGCCTAATTAAAATTAGTTAGACCTCATTTGCCCTAGAGGGCTATGTGACACCAACAGGTCAGGTTCGAATTGTGTGGGCCAACTAATACATTTAATCCTATGGCTATTATTGAAATCTGGTGTCTAAGGCTGAGGGTCCAGAGTCAAATGACCTAAGTGGTATTGTGGTTTTTTATTGGATCCTTGTGAAAGTTGGGGGGCCTCCAACACTCCCACCCTCTACTTGGCTAGAGGAAGGATTAGCTGCTGGGTTAAAGTATAAGTTGAGCTGACCCATTTAGTTTTGGCTCTAGGTCTAGGAAACCCTAAAATTATTGATCCTTTGCATGCTTGGCTATACCATCTCATTCTGACTGATTGTTTGATTGCATGACCACTAGACTAGGAACCCAATACCAAAAGTCTAAACCCTAACCTAGCTCAACCATGGACCCTAGTCTAGAGGCCTTCATGAAAACCTTGACTGGATTTGACCGAATGGACCACAGGTTTGACCAAACTAATACCTATCTGAACCAATCAACCACCCAAACCCAAATCCAACTTGCCTAATTGACCACTCAGATCAACCAAATGGCACAAACAAATAACCAAACAACCACTAGGATCGACCAACTAACCACTAGATTAGACCAAGTAGAAGAACGATTAGGTACTATAGAGAAAACCCAAGACTCTAATGCTGAACCTAATCCTGACCCATCTAGTTCCACCTCTTAGAATCCTAGGGGACCCTTAAATCAAGACTAATTTATGAAACCCAACCCTAGGAGAACCCAGACTCAAGAACCATTTGTACAGCCTAATCATAGGGGAGTTCAACATCAGGAACCATACCAAGAGCCCAGCCATAGGAGAGTCCACAACCCTAACCCTATCCAGGAACCCAACCGTAGAAGGCTCCAACATGAAGTTCATGATCAAGATGAAAGGGCCATGAGAAATATTAGGGTAGAAGCACCCACCTTTGATGGAAGTCTTGAACCAAAGGTCTAGATTACTATTTTGAATGGTATCAAATGAGTGAGGATATGAAATATAAATTTGCCAAGATGAGGTTGATTCATCAAGCTAGATTACATTGGGCTAATCTTGAGCGTACTAGGGGACAACGAGCCCTTCCACCTATATCTACTTGGCAAGAGATGAAATTGCAACTTGTTGGGATATCCTAGTTCAGCTACGAACTAGGCTCCGGTTCGACTTATCGAAGCCCTGGTTCTCCGGACTACGAGCTTCGGACTAAGCGAAGGCCAACAGCAAGCAACTCAAGGCTTCATACTGAACTACAACATCCGAAGGCCAGTCCCTCAAGTAGCACCTTCGGCCCCGACCGAAGTCTGAACTACTCATCGACTTCTGAAGACACGAACTTCGGTCCCCGCCAAAGACATGATCTTCGGCCTCCGGGAAATATCAAGCCTTCGGCCCATGCAATGGAAAACCCGAAGCTTGAACCACAATCTATTCCAAAAAGGAAACTGTAACCAACGGTGACAATCGACACTCATCACACCATGATCATGGCACGCAATTCCTGCAGCCACACCTCCGATCTGGCTGGAACCGCTCATTGACAACCCACGATCGTTAATCATGGAAGAAATTGGCTCCCCATGATCTCCGAGAAAATAGCGGGCCACAGACCGGAGGCCATCTTTTAAATATGGGTAAGAAGGATGACTCGAGAGGTACGCGTGAATAATCTCGCACATATACACTTTCAATCTCCAAGAACTCTTTTTCTCTTCCACTCTCGACATCTTTCCCATTCTGTGGCTGGAATCCGCCACTAACTTAGGCATCGGAGTGTCCTCCGCCAGAACAACTTCAGCAAGGGACCTGTTTTGCAGGTGAACCAGGGAGCAGTCCTGCGATGCAGTGGCTCCGACCGGTCGATCCAGGGACTCCATGCCAATAGATTGGCGTGCCAGGAAGGGAGAGCGTATTACTAACATTTGTTAAGCTCCCTCCCAGACAAGGGGAAGAAACAAAGAACTTTTTGATAGCAAGAGGAAAAGCTCAAAATGCTTCTACAAGCGGGAGTCATGCTCCATCTCAGGGGGGTGCACCCTCGGAGGAGAACGATGTTCCACCTCCCACGGTTGTTATGGGAGCACAGCAGTTCGAAGCTCTTATGAACCAGGTCGCCAACTTGACGGCCATGGTTCAAGAGTTTCAATACAGAGCCTTTCCGGTGGCAAACCCACTGGCTGTTTCTAGACATAGCTCTCGTCCCGAAGAAGGAGAGTACCACGGGAGGATTCAGCGCATCCCTCCCCTCATTCTCGGCCCTCTCCCGAAGGCCAAACTTCGAGACTACCTAGGTCTGCCGATTCCCCACAAAAAGGGAAAAGTCCTAGGCAAACTTCCTCCTCCTCCTTCGAAGACTCCACTCCGGTGGAGAGAGCGCCCAAGCGGACTCCGGATTATGATGGGAGGTTCAGAGCTATCGAATCAGAGATGGCAAGGGTGCGAGAATAGAGAATGCAGGATCAGAGAGATCCCAAGGACCTGATTATGGTGATCTACGCCCACCTTACACCGACCGCATCATGGCTGAGGACATTCCTCGGCACATCAGGGTTCCCCAGATGGAACCCTACGACGGCACCTCCGACCCCTTTGACCATTTGGGCAGCTTCAAATCCCATATGATGATCCAAGGAGCTTCGAACGCAATGTATTATTTGGCATTCCCGGCTACCTTAAAGAAGTCCGCTTGGATGTGGTACTCGAGCTTGCGCCCAGGTACCATCGATTCCTTTTTTGAGTTAGAAAAATTATTTGTCTTGCATTTCAGGACCTACCGCAAGACTCCTCGGAATACGGACACACTCTTCCTCCTTCACCAGAATGAAGGAGAGAGCCTGAGAGATTCATCTCCAGGTTCAATGCGGCTATGCTTGAGATCCCCGATCTCAACGAGCACGTGGCCATGTCAACACTGAAGAAGGGGCTTCGAACCTCCAAGCTTACTTTTTTCCTAGACAAGAAGTTTCCTAAAAGCTATGCTGAGCTCCTATCAAGGGCTCAGAAATATGTCGATGCTGAAGAGCAGGCAGTGAATCGACGTTTGATTGAAGGGAAACCCCCTTCAAAGAAGAAGAATAACAGGGGGCAAGGCCCCCAAACTTCCAATAATAATAGCGGTAGATATGCAGACCGCCAGAGAAGCCCTCCCAAGCCCAAAGCATTGGGAGGAAGATTCGACTCATACACCCCCCTCAACCTCCCTCGAGAAAAGATCCTCATGGAAATAGAAAAAGAAAACTATCTCCAACGGCCCCATCCCATGAAGGCCTCCTCTTCCACAAGGAACAGGAATAAATTATGCCGATTCTACCGAGACCACGGCCACAACATAGAAGAGTGCATCCAGCTGAGGGATGCGATCGAGGATCTCATCAAGAGAGGATACCTGGGGTGGTACATCGGTCGCCAGGGACCCCGGTCGGAAGCAACTGTTCCCCAGCCACCTCCCAAAGAGGCTGAATTGCCAAATCAAAGGCCCACCAATGGAGGTGTAGGGATGATACACCGGCTCGCCAACTGGAGAAGGGATGAAGATGAAGCTTCAAAGCGACTGAAAGATAACAACTCCATCATCTTCTCCGACGATAACCTTGCGGGAGTTCGGCTCTCGCACGATGACCCTCTTGTAATTTTGGCCGTAGTGGCCAATTATGATGTACAGAGGGTTTTTATTGATAATGGAAGTTCGACTGATGTCTCGATGTATGATGCATTCTCCAAAATGTGTTTGCCTAGACATCAACTACAAAGATCCCCCATACCACTCTCTGGTTTCAGGGGCAACCAAGTTTATGCCGAAGGAGAGATAGTGTTGCCTGTAACCCTCGGCTCCGAGCCTCGACAAAGACATTGCCGATCAACTTCACGGTGGTCCAGATCCCCTCTACAAATAACATTATTCTAGGAAGGTCCGCCTTGAACAGGTTCCGGACCGTGATCTCCTCCACTACCTCTTGGTATGCTTCCCCACCAGGAATGTGTTGGAGAAGTTAGAGGGAACAAGAGGATGACATGGCAATGTCTAATGATTGAAGACAGGCATTTCAAAGATTTGACTATCCCGAATCAACTGGATCCGAGGGATTAAACCACAAACCTTGGTGAACCCATGGAGAGGACCTTCCCGATACCTTTGAAAGAAGAAGATCCTTCCAGAGTTGTGCAAATTAGGAGCGCCCTTGACAAGAAAACCAGAACGAAGCTGATCCATTTTCTCAAGGACAACGCCGATGTCTTCACCTAGTCAGCTTCGGACATGCCCGAGATTCATGCCGAAGTGATTACTCATCGGTTGGAAGTAACCTCTGGGTACAAGCCGGTGTGACAAAAGAAGAGGAGCTTCGCCCCCGAAAGGCAGCAAGCTGTTTATGAAGAGGTTGGCAAGCTCCTCAAGGCAGGGTTCATCAGAGAGGCCCGCTACCCTGAGTAGCTGGCTAATGTGGTAATGGTGAAGAAAGCTAGCGGCAAGTGGAGGATCTGCATTGACTATACAGACTTCAACAAGGCTTGCCCAAAAGATAGCTTCCCTCTTCCATAGATTGATCAATTAGTCGATGCTACCGCTGGCCACCAGTTGCTAAGCTTTATGGATGCCTTCTCCGGCTACAACCAGATCAGAATGGATCCGCAAGATGAGGAGAAGATGGCATTCATCACTGACAAAGGTCTCTACTGCAACAAGATGATGCCGTTCGGCCTCAAGAATGTCGGAGCAACATTTCAAAGACTCATCAATAAGGTGTTTGAAAATCAACTGGGAAGAAATATGGAGGCCTATGTTGATGACATGATGTCAAGAGTCTCCACCAGAGAGACCACATCCATGACTTGGAGGAGTCATTCAGTGCTCTCCGGCGTTACCAAATGAAGTTAAACCCGGCGAAGTGCGCCTTCGGGGTCACGTCGGGTAAATTCCTGGGCTTCCTTGTCACCAAATGAGGGATTGAGGCCAACCCCAAGAAGATCCAGGCCTTGAAGGATATGCGACATCCCACTTGTAAAAAGGAAGTCCAATAGTTGACAGGGAGGATTGCCTCTCTAAGCAGATTTATCTCTCGGTCCGCCGAGAAATGTCTTCCGTTCTTCAAGGTACTTCGGCAATCAAAGGGCTTCGAATGGTTCGAAGACTGTCACGTTGCCTTTGAGGAATTGAAAAAGTATTTGGAGACCCCGCCCTTACTCTCCAAGCCAAAAGAAGGCGAGGTCCTCTACCTGTACCTCTCTACTTCAGACGAAGTAGTGAGTTTGGTCCTTGTTCGGAAGGAAGAAGACGTGTCCCACAAGCTGATCTACTACATCAGCAAGATCCTGCATGATGCAGAAATGCGATATGCAAGGATGCAGAAGCTGATCTACTCTTTAGTGATTGCGGCAAAGTGACTACGGCCATATTTCTAGGCCCACACTATCATGGTGCTGACTAATCAACCTCTCAAGGCCGTTCTCCAATCTCCGGACACTTCTGGAAGGATAGCCAAGTGGGCTGTGAAGCTAAGCAAATTTGACATTAGCTTCCAGCCCCGAGCGGCTATGAAGGCCCAGGTGCTCTCCGATTTTTTGGTCGAGTGCACCTGGAAGTCCGAAGATGAAGCCTCTTCGGATGAAGAAGAAACCCCGAAGGAGATGAAGTCCGTTTGGGTGCTTCATGTGGACGGAGCTTCCAATGCTACCGGGTGCGGGGTTGGACTCATGTTGGCCGAACCTGATGGCCAGATTATAGAGTATGCACTCCATTTCTCCTTCCACGCCTCCAATAATCAAGCCGAATATGAGGCCCTACTCGCCGGACTTCGAATCGCCATAGATCTGGGAGTCTGGCAACTCCAAACCTTCTCTAATTCTCAACTGGTTGTGAATCAAGTCAATGGAGAGTACGCAGCCAAAGATCCAACCATGGTGCAATACCTGGAGATGGTTCAGGCTTTATCCTCCCAACTGGAACATTTTGAAATTATTCATGTTCCCCGATCGAAGAACTCCCGGGCGGATGCACTGTCTCGATTGGCAACTACAGCACCGGAGTCTCTCGGGCGCACCTTTGTAGAACATCTTGAAACCCCAAGCATTGCCGAAGAGGCTACAGAGGTGCGCTAGATTGATGCTGAGCCAAGCTGGATGGATCCCATCGTCAGATTCCTGAATGAAGGAGAATTACCCGAAGATAAGGCAGAGGCCAAGAAGATTCACTGGATGGCGTCTCAGTACGTCATCTTAGACGGAACCCTCTACAAGAGATCGTTCTCCCAACCACTGCTGAAATGCCTTAGACCCATCATTGCAGATTATGCATTAGGAGAGGTCCAGGAGGGCATATGTGGGGATCACTTGGGAGGTAGATCTCTAGCATACAAGATTATTCAACAAGGGTATTACTGGCCCTCGATCCAGAAGGACTCAGCTGATTTCGTGCGGAAGTGCAACCAATGCCATAGGTATGCCAATGTGCAGAGACAACCTGCGAGTCACCTGACTCAGTTGGTAGCCCCATGGCCCTTTGCCCAGTGGGAGATGGACATTCTTGGCCCGTTCCCACCAGCATCAGGGCAAAAAAAGCTTCTCCTAGTGGCCATTGACTATTTCACGAAATGGGTGGAAGCCGAACCATTGGCCCAAATCACAAAGGGCAAGGTGGAAAGTTTTGTGAAAAATCTCATCATCTTCAGGTTCGATATCCCACACATCATCATCACGAACAACGGGAGACAATTCGACAATCCAAAGTTCAAGGACTTCTATGCTCGGTACCATATCCAGCATCGGCTAACATCCGTTGCTCATCCACATTCCAACGGAGAAGCCGAAGTCACCAACCGGACCATCCTCCATGGTCTAAAGACAAGGTTGAATGCCGCCAAAGGGCTTTGGGCCGAAGAACTGACATCTGTTCTTTGGGCGTACCGAACTACCCCTAGAACAGCCACCGTTGAATCTCTGTTCAACCTTGCCTACGGTATCGAAGCCATGCTACCTATCGAAGTCTCCCTACAGTCCCTGAGAATTGACAACTATGAAGACCCTGAAAATTTCAATCGCAGAAGGATTGATCTGGATCTGCTATCAAGCACCAGGCTACAGGCCCAGATAAGAATGGCGGCATACCTGCAAAAGGTCGCCAAGTACTACAATGCAAGGGTAAAGGAGCAAACTTTCCACACGGGGGACATGGTATTGCGAAGAGTAGAGGTGTCCAGGCCAACAGAACAGGGTAAACTCTCTCCCAACAGGGAAGGCCTATATTAAGTCGAAGAAGTCATTCGACCAGGAACATATCGACTAAAGACCCTGGAGGGGATGACCCTGTCCCGGCCATGGAATGTACAAAACCTTCGCAAATATTATCAATGAAAAAGCTCCAAAAACCTCCTGTGCAAAGCTCCTCAACCCTACTCAACTCAGAATGGCTAGTTGCATCGACTAAACGACAACAGCCCAAATGACCCGATCTAAAAAATCAGTCAACTGTGCAAAGGAGAGTCTGATCCACTCATCTTATCGGTATGCCCGACGAGCGTAATGGATGGCATAACCAAGACACCAAAAAGATCAAAGGTGCAGGGATGGTTTTCGTAACCTACTCTACGGTGAATCCGAACACGCACCGAGGTGGGCCTGAATAGCCTACCATATCATGACAGAAAGAGCACAGGGATGGTGTAAACACCCTACCCTATGAAAAATCCAAAAATGTGCCTAAAACGACCACTGTTGTCCTCTCTGTCAACAACAAAAACTCCCAGAACGGTCCAATGGACCCTACTTCTTCCCTACAAACTGCAAGTGATTTATGGAGTCTACATTATAGACAAATCGTGATACAACACATCGCAGAAAATACACGAAAAGAGGTAAAAGAAAAGATCTTTCATTTCTTTCAATTTTTCTTACAAAAAGAAAAGAAAAGAAAGAGAAAAGAAAGAAAGAAACTATCCTAAAAAGATAGTAATAAAAAGAAAAGAAACTCTCTTAAAGAGAGATACAAAAAAAAAAAAGCAGCAGCAGCAGCAACAGCAAGGTTGGGAAATTTGCATTAACTCCCTGACGGGTTTTTCCCATACCGTCAGGGAGAGACCAGATGGGACGACGAAGGGCCCCAGGGGTTCTCGTTCGAACTCGAGTCCGACCCCTCATCGGAGCCAGAATTGAATTCGTGGCCGGGGAAGGGAATGGATGGTTTGATATTATCCAAGCCCTTCAAGTCATAAAACTTGGAGGCTTTCCTCCGGCACTCCCAAAACTCCTGGTGGAAGGAGTCCAGGGCCACCCCGGTGAGCTAATCCTTGAATGAGGCAAAAGTTCTAAAGTTTGTGATGGCATCCATTGCCTCCTTCTTCGCCTCCTCCACCGGCGTGACTTGGGCCCGGGCCTCCCTCAACTGAGCCTCCAGAAGGTGGACCTTCTTCTCGAGACGGTCCACCAGAGGCTCCTCCTCTTCGCCTACAGGCCTAGATGACTCTGGACTTCGCTTCCTCTTAGGGTCAATAGCCCTCCTCTTCGCTGCACGACGGAGCTCGGAAGTGCTGAACCTCATGGCTAATAGAAGGAAGACACCAACAGAAATGATGGCCTTCGATAACAGGGGACAGGATCCTATTTATAGAAACCCTGCACCCACCCACGATCGACTACGGGGAGGCGCGTCCCACATCCTTCCCGGCCGTATGAGAAGGCGCCATGTGTCCGGGTGATGCTTCGAGAACCAGAAAGTCTCTCGGAAGCCATCCCCAGGACCGCAACTGCCATCGCTTCGAATCCGGAGAAATCTGCATCATGCGATGGCATCATTAATGATCTCTTTTTAGGAAAAAGAGGCCCGGCGGCTCATAAGGCGCAAGAGATTATGACTGTACAAATTTCGACGTGTAACATGGATGACGGTGATCCTAATCAAATCCCCCTAATTATTGATTGGTAGGGAGATGACTCCTGTCTGCCCCAACGGACAAGCTAAACATCCGAAGGAAGGCAATGCAATGGAGTTTTGGTCCATTCAAGGGTTTGTCCTTACCGACTAAATGGCCTTCGGCCATGACTATTCAACCAAGCAGAAAAGAGAATGGTAAAATTGGCTCTTATCGATTAGACAGCCTTCGAAGGCTATCATTCGACTAGGCAAAAGGAGAAACGATTGAACTGTTTCAGGCTACACATGAGGCACAACAATGCATATGCAAAGAAAGGAGAATTCATTCCAAAATCTGGAAAAATTGCTGTAACAAAGCTCATTGGCAATACAAGTAAGAAAGGAAGAAAATACATTCAGAGTGATCCAGGTCACTCAACATCAACAAGAAAAGGCACCACACCACAGGACTGGAGCAACCTATCAACTTATTCGGAGAGGAAATCATCAGTCTAGGCCGGGACGGGAGAACCTTCAGCCTGGACTCCTCCAGCCTGAGTCGCCTCCTTGGCCAAGATCAGAGCTAGGGTCACCTCCGGATTTTCTACCGGGGCAGCATCCTCCTCCACCGGACATGGCGACTCCTCGACCTCCCATGTGGCTTCGGCTTCCTCCGCTTCTTCTCCTTCCTCTCCAATTATGTTGTAGGAGGGGATCTTCGAAAGGTCGAGGTGAGGGAGGGTCTCCTTTACCTTCGAAAGCCTGTCATTGAAGCCGTGCTGGTAGGCATACAATGATGCTTCATCAATCTCTGTCTGAAATTGCGAAGACATCTTGAAGTCAGCCACGGCATTATCTATTTGCTTTCTCAAAGCTTCGGACTCCCTCTTGGCAACTTCAGCCTCCCTCTTGGCAGCTTCGAATTCCAGGATCGCCTCTTCGGCATTCTTAGAAGCCTCCTCTGCTACCTTGGACAAGTTCTCCATCCTCTCCTGATTCTCCCTATCAGTCCGCTCTAGGGATTCAACTTGCTTCCTGCTCCTGTTCCACCCTGCCTCTTGTCCCACTATCCTCGATTGGGTGCTCTTCAGTTCGCCCTTCAGGTCATGAACTTCATCAGTTATCCGGACAAGATGATCCTCCATGGATTGCTTCAGCTCCTCGGTTACTTCCCTGGCAGCCCTAGCAATCTGAAGCTCCTCCTTGAGGTCATAGGTGAGGCTGTCCATGTTCCCTAAGCCTTCCTCCATGAAGGTGAAGTCATAGACCAACTACATCAAAAAAGAAGAATCGAGGGTCAAGTAACTCTCAAGGCAAAGGAGGCGGTGATAGTCATACCTATTGTAGGGCGTCAAAGCCAGAATCAGACACCTTGAGAAAGCTCCGGTTCCGGAGAATTGCCAGGTTGCGGGGCTGTATCGTACCCTTCAACGCCTGTCCGGCTTCCTCCAGAACCAGCAACTCTTCCATAGGCGGGAGCTCCGAAGGATTCCTTGAGTGACCTCTGGTTGAAGAAGCTCCATAGACAGACTCTCCTTCGACTTGCCATGCTTTGCCCCTATAGGCAGCAGAGGGGCAAACCGGCGGTGCATCCGCTCCTTGAGGTGGGCCCCCCATTATGTCGACTGGGGAGGCGATCGCCGCTAGAGTCTTGACTGGACAGGGCCTCGCTGGAACCCCTTTCGCGACTGATGCATTTTCCCCCGAGGCACCTCAGGAAGACGAAGTGCTTTGGTCCCCTTCGGGACCATCCTCCGAACTTTCTTTCGAGCTGCAGACCTAGTGGAAGGGGCCTGTGCCACCCTCCTCTCCGAAGTCTAGCAAAGCCAGCTCAAATTGCGCTTCATCCCACCACCTGCAGGCAAAGGGGATCACCTCGTTGAATGAACTACAACGAAACATAAGAAAGAAGAGCAGAAATTTCCACTGCTATACCTAGTGAGGGGAATTTACTGATTCCCGCTCGATGGAGGTTCCCCTCCTCCAACAACTCCCGGATAGGAGCAACTTCCGAGTTGGTCAGAAGATCATAATCCAACTGATCGGCCACCAAGACTTTCTTTCCATCATTGGCGGTCAGGCGAGGCTTCTTCCACTCAGTGTCGAAGCCCTATGGGTCGAAGGACAACACAAATACAAAGATAGGTTTCCACCCATGGATGGTGCTGGGCATATCCTTAATCACCCTGTGGCCCGATCTGGGACTGATCACCCACCATCCTTTGCTGTGGAAGTCCCTCTTGAGGACTAAAAGGGCCAAGAACAAGTTGGTCCTAGGCTCTACGTTGGCGATGCAGCACATGACCAGGAACCCGCAGATGTTCTTGATGCTGTTTGGGGTCAATTGCACTGGCACCACTTGGTACAAGCAAAAAATCTTAACAAAGAACGGGTGCAGGGGAAACCGAAGACTAGCCTTCAAGTGATCTTCGTATACAGCTAGGCACCTAGGGGGAGATTTGTTCGCCTGCTCCTCGGGCGTGGGGAGGACAAAGGGAAATTCCTCAAGAATGCGGTAGTATTCCCAAAGAAGGGTTGCCTTGCTCTAAGAAATCAAGCTGGGGACCGACTCCGGACCTAATGTATCTCCGGCCCCCAAGGGCCTAACCTGCTTCCCCTGACTCTCTACGGTCTCTTCCATGACAAAGGAATGAAGCAAAGGGACGGAAAGAGGATTCTACCTGAAGAATAGAATGGTACTCCAGAACGGTTTGGGCGAAGAATGAAACGAGGTTGAAGAAGCTTCCTTGCCCAGACCTTCACCCTTCCCTAAAAGAAAAGTAAGGGTCTCTAGACCCCCACAGAGGGTTAATTTGACTCAAGGTTACCCTGGGAGGTAACCCGCTTACGACTAACCGCCAGGATAAGATCTATCCTTCATCCAACGGGCAGAGAACAGCCACCACAACTATCCAAATCCCAACCAAAAGATTGCCTCAACCACTGCGCAACGGGATGAGGAGAGAGATAGCCTCAGGGCTACCTACTTTTCTCCAATCCGAGAATGGCACTTGTCCACCATCTGATTCTCAGGTCATGATGGGCAGCCCAATAGAGGTCCCGTAATCATTTACTACACCGTCTCTCAGGAAGAAAGCGACAAGGCCATAATACTCTCACTTCTCGAGGCAGATCTTCGCTTTGACAACTGAGAGTAGGAGGGCAACTGTTGGGATATCCTGGTTCAGCTACGAACCAGGCTCCGGTTTGACTTATCAAAGCCTCAATTCTCTGGACTACGGGCTTCGGACTAAGCGAAGGCCAATAGTAAGCAACTCAAGGCTTCACACCGAACTGCAACATCCGATGGCCAGTCCCTCGGGTAGCACCTTCAGCCCCGGTCGAAGTCTGAACTACACATCAACTTCCGAAGACACGAACTTCGGTCCCCACCGTAGACATGATCTTCGGCCTAGGAAAAATATCAAGCCTTCGGCCCAAGCAAGGGGAAATTCGAAGCTTGAACCATAATCTATTCCAAAAAAGAAACTGTAACCAACTGTTACAATCGACACTCATCATGCCATGATCATGGCGCGCAATTCTTGCAGCCATGCCTCCGATCTGGCTGGAACTGCTCATTGACAACCCACGATCACCAATCATGGAAGAAATTGGCTCCCCATGATCTTCGGAAAAAGAGCTGGCCATAGACTGGAGGCCATCTTTTAAATATGGGTAAGAAGGATGGCTCGAGAGGTACGTGTGAATAATCTCGCACATATACACTTTAAATCTCCAAGAACTCTTTTTCTCTTCCACTCTCAACATCTTCCCCATTCTGTGACTGGAATCTACCACTGACTTAGGCATCGGAGTGTCCTCCGCCAGAACAACTCCGGCAAGGGACCTGTTTTGCAAGTGAAACAGGGAGTGGTCCTGCGACGAAGTGGCTCCGACCGGCCAATCCCGGGACTCCACACCAACACAACTCAAGGAGAAATACCTACCAGAATCCTATAATCAATAGCTCTTAGATCAATGGAACAAAATTTGTCAAGGGAATAGATCAGTGTCAGATTATATTGCTGAATTTGATGAGTTTGCTGTTAGGTGTAGTCTAATCGAGTCTTTAGAACAAACCCTATCCTGGTTTAGAATTGGATTACGTGAAGGCATCAAAAGCAAACTATACATGAGATAGGTCAATGATTTGGAACAAGCCTATCAAATAGCTAGACATTATGAATAATTTCAAAGAGAACCTACATATTAGAAATATGAACTTGTTAGGAACAATATCCCATTCTCAAAGTCAAATTCGAACTTGGTATACCAGGGTAGACCGAGTCCCAATCCCAACCCAGTTCGATTTAACCCTAACCTAGTTAGGCCAAACCCTAACCCAGTCCGCCACAACCCTAATCCAATCCGATTCAATCCCAACCCAAACCGTACCAACCCTAACCCATCTCGACCTAACTCGAGCTCGAGTCCATCTAGTTCAAGTAATTCTGCACCTGCTAGAATCGATAAGGGTAAGGCAGCTACATTTCAGAAAGCCCCAAGCCCGAGTCCCAATGCTTGTTTTAGGTGTAATAAGGTAGGCCACTATGATAGCCAATGTCCCACTAGATCATTACACATAGGGGAGCTAGAGGAACAAGAGCCTGAACCCAATAATGAGGATGTAGAAGAAGAAATTTATGAGGCTGAACCAGACTTGGTAGAAGAATACGAAGGAGATGAGGAGGAATTTGATCAAATAGAGGGTAGTTAGATGTATTTTGACCCAAGCCCAAATTGAGGAAGATTGGCGTAGATGATGGGAATTCTCCCGGGGTGCCGGGACTCATGCAGCATGTGGAAGTGAATTTCAAAACATAATTGTAAGCATGAAACCCTAATATGGCAAGAAAACCCTAATTCCCAGGAACCCCTTATGCAATACCAATCAACGAAACATAAATGAAGTCAGAATACATACCTAGATTGCTAAAATCCAATCCTTTCCATGAGGCTCACAAGTGCAAGCCCTCCAATGGTGATCCACATGAGAAAGGTACCAAGGAAGAATCCCTACCTGGGTTGCTTGCTTCAACAGGACTCTTATGTCAGCCTTTTTGATAGAAAAGTGCCCTAAAAGCCAATCATTGTAAGGGCCTTTTTTGTATTCTTCCAACTCTTGTATGTCATTATATATTAATAAAGGCATCTATTTTCATCATATACTATTGTATTTTATTTATGATTATGATGAACCCCATAGATTAGAGCAATGGAATTAGGGTTATGATGAAGTTCATAACAGTGAGACCAAATTTCTTATAAACCCAAATCTATAATGTTCCTAGTCATTGGACCATTGATTCGGGGAACAATGAATCCGGAAAGATAGCTTATCCTATGTATGCTCAGATAATGAGAGTGGTTGGTCTCACAACCACTTGTGTAAAGACACTAATACAAGGATAAGGGGGCTCATCAGGGTATGAGTACACTGAACTGATCTGTACCGAGACTATCTTATGGAAGTCTTACTACTTGTCAAAAGATAGATCCTTGAGTAGGAGTTGTGCATGTGATCTTTAGACCTGAGGTCACCATGGTTCCTTGTGCACACTAAGCCATATTTTGGTTCATACTCATTCATGCCATTACGACATGTACGGGATGTTCTGGGTATGGTGGAAGGTGTATGGAGGATATGACTGGACCAACAAGGAATCGATCATTCCAAGTAAGAGGAATTATTATCCTATACAATCTCTTCGATGAGTGACTTAAGGAGCTTTTGATCAAAACAGGATGAGATTAGTGGAATCTAATCAGTCATCAGCTGAGTCCTCACTATCGAGTTGAGATTCGATATGATTAAGTGTTAGGGTTTGACATCTATCCATACCTATCACTTAATCGGGATAATGAGAGATCGAAAGATTGAATTGCACGGTAACTTACTACTGAAGGATATTTTGATAATTTTCACCAAATTCCTCATCTTCCGGGTAGGCATGACATGTTGCTAGATGTCAATCTTGTCTTGTAGGTATTCATGAACCTATTGGATTAGTTTCATGAGTCAATTCGATGGATGGTTCGAATTGGACAATTAGATGAGCTAGTTTGACCTAATTAGGTCAATCGGATTCGATTGGATCGAATCGGCTCAAACCTAAACCTACTGCTGGCTAGATGTGGAACCTAATGGATCACACACACTAGAGAATTGGACAAGGAAGTCATTCTTGATTTAATTAGGGTCATAGGATCCTAATTGGTTAGCTAGGTGACATACTAGCATGTGTAGGCTAACCTAATTCCTAAACCCAATTGGATTGGGTCCGGTTGCTTGCTAAATGGACTAACCAATTTATGGGAGACCTAAATTGGGTTATGTTCTAAGTAGGATGAATTTATCAAATTTTATCTGATATTTTTTGGAGGTTTTATCTTGGAATTATGAAGAGTCCCTAAGGCATAGGACTCTTGGTGCCTAAATGACATGTTGGCATTCAAAAGGGCCTAGAAGGGTCTATAGTTCTCTGATGGGAAAAACTTTTATATGGTCAAAAAGATTATTTAATGCCCTTTCATTTGACACCCATATTGCATATACTTTGACTTTTTCAAAGGTAGGATATGGCATGGAAAATGGTTGATCGAATTGTGAAGAAAAGCGACTCTTCATTTGGCACACAGAAAGGACCAAGAGTCCTGCAGATGAGTTTCTTCTATTGATTGGACTTCTTCTAATTTTTATCTTTATCTCCATGCCCTTTCATGAAGGATTTGACTGGTCAATGATTTTTGAATTGGCGTGAAGAAGGAAAGGATGAATGGCGCACATGAAAGGTTGCGACTTTTCATGAGAGGGCACACGGTTTGAAGCAAAGTCCTACTTTCAGATCTCTTCGATTTTCTCCAACTTTTGGGAAATAAGAAGATGCCTCTTGGCTCTTCCAGAGATCGGTACATGCCATGTGGCATGAGAAGGTTTCATTTGGACATGAAGAGATGTCAGATAAGACTCCTGAATCCTAAAGAGTCTTATCAGATACGAAGAAACATATCTGATAAGAGATTGTGGGATATGTTTTATTCCCCTTAAGAAACTATTTAAAGGGTGTATGGTGGAATGAGAATTTATTCATTCAGTCATCTGAAATAGGAGTCTAGATTCTGCCGTATTATCCATCTGAGTTTTTCTCTCTCCCTCTTCCTTTCTTTAAGACAAGACTTGTCTTGTTAAGACAAGGTCTTTTCTATTAGGACAAGGCTTTGTTTTAGGACATCAGCCTATGGGGTCCTAAAGGAGGGTTGTCCTAAAACCAAGAGTGGTTTAGAAGAGTGTCCAAAGAGTCCTATAGTGGGATAGTGAGTCCTACAAAGGCCAAAGTCCAAAAGGCTGTCGAAAGAGTCCTACCCGGGCAAGCAACTTCAAGGAGTTCTTCCTTGTTTCAAATCTTATGTGGATCACCGTTGGAGGACTTACACTTATGAGTCTAGTGGAAGAAGTGGAATATAGCACTCCAGATATGTTTCATTAACCTTCTTTTATGACATATTAGTTGTAATCGAATAAGGGATCTTAGGAATTAGGGTTTCTAACTGATAAAGTGTCATCTTTATGCATGGAATTTTATAATTCAGTCTTACTAAGTTGCATAATGATCTCCTTGAAACCCAACAGTGGTATCAGAGCTACCCTTACTTTATTTCAACTATTTGTCATTTGTAATAAAGATGATCCTCCCAGGATTATGATTCAATGCATATTAGGGATCATATATTTGGTCTCTACTTTATTTTGAAAAATAGCATGTTATTATTTTTTGCATATTGTAGATCAAATGCATTGTTATAACATGTTTTATCCTAATAGCTATTTAGGATTGGATTAGTCAGCGGGGTATTTGAAATATCATGCTATGATATGATTGCTATGTTATGCATATGCTAGATTGATATTCCTTATGATAGTCACTAGTTAGGGTTTTTTTTAACACTTAAACCCTAATCTTTAAAATATGTCAAGATATTTTTTTTTTAGTCACATTCTGAAATAAGGTTGTCCTAACATAACGGTGGATGTCTGTTACGTTGTAAAGTTGTCCTAGAATGATGACACACCTAGCATATATTTTGCATCATGTCATATATGTATGGTTTTCTGTTATAGGTACATTATGATATGCTAAATAGTATTAGAATGTGTTTGAGACCATCAAAGCCGTCATTAAAAATCATATTTAGTCTTAGTGTCAAATTAATCATGATGCAGAACTAATTAGGATTTGATCAGCCAATTGGTGTCTAGGCAAATGGTTCTAGGAAGGTAAAGGGATTGAGGTTTATTAATTGGTTCCGTTGTCTAACCTGGCCAATTTAGTTGGTGTCTAAGGAAAGCAACGGGGAGACCCCCTCACCCCTTCCACTTACTTGGCCAATTTGGTCATATCTAACCTTAACTTGAGAATGCTAATTGATTATGTATACTATAATTTGCCTTCCTTCATGCTAAGCCAAATTAATATCAAAACTATAGTAGGTTTGTTGTGTAACACAAGATCTACTCTAGGGTTTGATATGAAATTTATATTGGTGCACTTAGTGCTTTAAGGCATGGTTGAAATTGTTGCTTTGTTGTGTAACACAAGGGCAACAATTTTCAATTATAGCTATATAGAAATGAAGGGTTTGACTAAACTAAGACATTATAGTTTGTTGTGTAACACAAGACTATAAGTATCTTAGAGGCAAAGATAATTGTTGAGAATTGCATAGGTTGCAATTAAAAAGTAAGTCCTACCTTTGAACTTATTAGTGTTTGTTCTATAACACAAGGCACTAATGAGGAATTAGGATCTCAACCCTACTAAGAAAACTGGGAAGGTTTCTCGTTTACCATAAAATGAGGATTATGGTATTTGAAGAAAATAGTGGGAGACATAATTAGATAGTAAGTCCTTATCTAGTGATGAATGTCATTCTTGAGTGGTCTAATGATATTGTTTTTTAATTAAATGTAGGATATTTATATTTATGGCTTCAAATTTATCACTGAGGGGCATCTTGGATGCCAATAAGCTAACCGATCCAAATTATGTGGATTGGTTGAGGAACCTGAGAATCGTATTAACTCAAGAGAAGCTTTCCTATATACTATATTCTCCAGATCCTGAGGTGATTGGAGAGGATGCTTCAGAGGAGGAAAGGGCCACACATCAAATGTGGCTAAATGACAGTATGACTGTCGGGTGCATCATGTTGGCTTCCATGAGCAACGAGCTCTAGAGGCAACATGAAGGTCCGGAACCTCAGTCCATATTACTCAATTTAAAAGAGCTTTATGGAGAGCAAAGTAGGGCTGCCCAATACGAGATATCGAAGCAATTATTCCAAGCATGGATGAGTGAAGGTTCACCTGTGCAAACCCATGTGCTGAAAATGATTGACTTAATCACTCAATTGGGTCAATTAGGATTTGTAATGGATAGTGAACTTAATCAGGACTTGATCCTGCAGTCACTCCCAGATTTCTTCTATCAGTTTGTTCTTAACTACCATATGAACAAATTGAATACCACTTTGCCAGAGCTGCTTAACATGCTTAAGACAGCTGAGAGCCACTCTAAAGGAGATAAGGCTCATGTTCTTTTTGTTAATGGAAGAAAGAAACAGGCAAGGAAAAATGATATGAAAAGAAAGTTTAACTTTAAGAAGAGCATCCAGAAGAAAAATAAGAAAGCTAAGAAGGATGATGGAGCATGTTTCCATTGCGGCGAGATTGGGCATTGGAAGAAGAATTGCAAGGTTTACCTTGCAAGTGTGAAGCAAGATGCAAGTGAAGCATCTAAAGGTTTGTACATGATACAAACTAATTTATCATTGAGTGATTCTATTTCTAATTCATGGGTATTAGATACCGCATGTGGATCTCATATATGCAATTCATTGTAGGGACTCCACAGAATTAGAAAATTGAAGAGGGGTGACTTTAAGCTGCATGGGGCCAGTGGTGAAGCCATATATGCTGAAGCTGTGGGCACCTATCTTTTTTTATTACCTTTGGGTGATGTAATAAAGCTAGAAGAATGCTTCTATGTAATAAATGTTGTATTTCGATGGGATTTTCTTTTGTATCCCAAACTAGTGTATTGACATTATCAATTAATAAAGGCATTTTATTTTCATCATACGCTATGTCTTATTAATTTTATTAAGATATGATGAACCCCATAGATTAGGGATATGGTTCTAGGGTTATGATGAGATCATACCAGTGAGACCTAAAGCCTTAAAACCCTAATCTAGAATATTCCTGGTCGATGGGATATTGAGTAGGGGATCAATGTTTCTGGTAAGACCAGCACATCCTATGTATGCTTGGTGAAGAGGGTGACTGATCTCACAGTCACTTGTGTTTGACACTAAAACTAGGATGTGGGTGCTCATTAGAGAATTAGTTCACTGAATGGATCCAGCTTGAGAACATCTAATGGAACCTTATCTGTTTGTCAATAAATAGTTCTCATAGTGGGAGTAGTGCATGTGGTCCTTTGACCTGAGACTGCCATGGTATCCTGTATGCATGAATCCGTACTTTGGTTCACACTCAATCATAACACTGAGTCATGCATGGGGTGATACTGGGTATGGTGGATTGCATATGGAGGTTGTGAGTAGGTCAAAAAGGAATCGATCAACCCTAGTAAGAGGGAAGTGCATCCAGATGATTTCAGTCAAATGAAGATTCGGGAAATCTTTGATCAAAGTATGAACATTAGAAATAGTTTCTAATGGTTCATTAAGGAATCATCATTATCAGATTGAGCAAGGAATGAATATGAAATTGGATTTGAAAAGTATCCATATCCATAGTCATATTCAGGGTGCAAGTAGATCGAAGGATTGAATTGCCCGGTAACTCACCATTGAAGGGTATTTTGGTAAATTCATCAAAATTCCTCATCTTCTAGGTAGGCATGACACGTTGCTAGACGTCAATCTTATCTTGTAGGTCTTTATAAACTAATTGATTTGGTTTCATGAGTCAATTCGATGTGTGATTCGAATTGGACAATTAGGTGAGCCAATTTGACCTAATTAGGTTAATCGGGTTCGATCGGATCGAATCGGCTCAAACCTAAATCTACTGCTAGCTAGATGTGGAACCCAATGGGTCACACGCAATAGAGACTTGGCCAAGGAAGTCATTCATTATTTAATTAGGGTCATAGGATCTTAATTGGTTAGCCGGATTAAATACTAGCATATGTAGGCTAACCAAATTCCTAACCCAATTGGATTGGGTCTGGTTGCTTGCTAATTGGGCTAACCTAATTATGGAAAACCTAAATTAGGTTGATTTCTAAGTGGGGCTAGCCTAATCAAGGCTAAATCTGATTTTAATTTGGATTTAAGGGCATTTTAGGTGCCATACATGAAGAGTCCCAATGGCATGGGACTCTTGGTACCTAAATGACACCCATATTATGCTCTGTCCAATGAGCGTAATATAATTTATAGATCTCTGATTTGAATATAATTTATATGGTCGAAAGGAAATTTTATGCTCTTTCCAATGACACCCATATATCCTATGTTTTGACTGGTCAACATTCTTTGAAATTTGCATGGAAGAATGATGGTGCGCGCGGTGCATAAAGAGTCGCAACTCTTCATGTGGCGCGTGATTCTGATGGTGAGACCTTCTGCTATCAGGACTCTTCATAATCTCTGATGTTTGGAGATTGAAGAGGTGCCTCTTGGCTTCCTAGGGACCGGTAATTGACATGTGGCAAGTGAGAATTCGTCCAGATAAAAGAAGGGATGTGAATAAGGCCTTCAGTGCATGAATGGGCTTATTAGATATGATTTTTCAAGCCAGATAACTTCTCTTTGATCTTGAAAAATCATATCTGATAAGTTGATGGGAGGACATATCACATGCCCCTCTAGTATCTATAAATAGGGGGCGGTGAAATGAGTCTGATATAAGAATTCCACCGAAGTACTATTCTGAGTGTCTCTCTCTCCCTCCTTTCTTTAAGACAAGACTTATCTTGTTAAGACAAGGTCTTTTCTACTAGGACAAGGCTTTGTTTTAGGATATAAGCCTAAGGGGTCCTAGAGGAGGGTTGTCCTAAAACCAAGAGTAGTTTAGGAGAGTGTCTTTAGTGCCCTACAGTAGGATAGGGTGTCCTACAGTGGTCAATAGACCAAAGGCTGCCGAAAGAGTTCCACTTCTCCAAGCAACTTGAAGAAGGAGTTCTTCCTTGGTCCGAGTTTCATGTGGATCACCATTGGAGGGCGAACGTTTGGGCGCCTGGTGGAGAAGAAGGCCGAATCAGGGTTTTCTTCATCGGATTGGATACTAGCGATTCAGGTTGGTGCCTAAACTCTAGTTTATATTATATATGCATGTTTGTATGTTTTAATTCCTAGTAAGGAGGTATTGGGTTAAGGATTTGGTAGTGGTTTCATAATAAATTTTTGAAATCCATGCTTCCGCCCTAGTCACCAAATCCCTTATAATGGTATCTGAGCCACCTTATTAGGGCTAAATCATACAAAATTTGAAGTTGCCCAATTTTGTAGGACTCTTGAGGTTGCCCATTTTGGTAGGACTCTATAAAATTTGAAGTTGCCCAATTTTGTAGGACTCTTGAGGTTGCCCATTTTTGTAGGACTCTACAAAATTTGAAGTTGCCCAATTTTGTAGGACTCTACAAAAGTTTAAAGTTACATATGATTGATATGTTTATGCATATATGTATGTCATTGGTTAGGGTTTTCACTTAAACCTTAACCGATATAGAGATATGTTTAGCTTTCTAGTCATCATACTGAAATAAGGTTGCCCTGGCATAATGGTGGATCCATTATGTGGTAGATGGTTGTCCTAGTATGATGACACACTTGGCACTTTATAAAATGATATATGATGCATGGTTGATGAATGGTAATATTAGAATGTGCTACTATTTGAATTGCCCTCTATTAAAATTATATTAAGTTGTAGTGTCATATACCAAAAGCAAAATAATCAAGATGATTAGTTGATCATTCGGTGTTTAGGAAAAGTGGTTCATGATCGATAAAGAGGACATGGTTTTTAATTGGATCCGTTGACTGACCTAGCCAATTTTTATTGGTGTCTAGGAAAGCAACGGGGGGACTCCCACTACTCTCCCACTTACCTGGCCGATAAGATTAACCTAATTCTTGATTGATATGCTTAGTATAATATTCACTACATTAGGCCTTCCTGTTTGGAAATGTGTCCCAAAGCCAATTGTCTACTGTAGACAGTTGTACATTTGATGTAATTGTATATGAATTATATTATTGAATAAAATATTTATTCTAGCAGTTCATTACTATTTCATCTTTCTATAATGAGTTCTTGAGTGATGAAGTCCTTAGGACTATTTGTATGTGATATAGAGAAGATATATCATATAGTCCTAAAATTGTTCACGACCAAATGAAACACTTATTTCAGGACGATAGTATATCAAGTATAGGTCATTGTGTGCCATAGTCGTTGGTTGTCCTCTTAACCAAGAAGTGTGGAGATACTGGTATGTCATGCAGATGTTCTGTTTGACATTTCATCGAACGTGACCTGCCTGTACTTTTTCTGCCTAGAGTTTTTGATATGGACATAGTTATCCCTCAGACATGAGATCATCATGGTGCTTGTGAGCAACTCAATGTACTTTGGTACTGGACTATCTGGATTTTTAATCCAGAGATGGAAGGTTTCTAGGTGCAGTTAAGTACTCGTATAGTAGTGATCTGATCAAGATGGGATTGACCCCTCCAAAGTGTTTGGAGCAGATATCTCACTGTGTTTCAATTTAGCAAAACCTTGGCCAGGGTCGTCTCTGTAAAGTGTTACAGGACTTGTTAGGTTGAGACACATTATTGATGGACTTTATGGGATGGGCAGTTTAACCCTAAGTCTTCCTGAGCATTGAGGTCAAAGGGATTAATTACAAGGTTTCCGTATCTCCTGGTTCTTGATTGCTACTTTGCAACTTCGACCTATCCGGATATCGGGTGTCATTCCTAGATGGCGACTTTAACTGGTACTGAAAATGTTCCAGTAATACCGGCTTAGTATTCGAACCTATGGGGTCACACAGCATAGGGGATTCTACTTGATCTAGTGATCGGAGAATGATTGGGAATCGTTCGTGGACTCACAAAGGAAAAATATTTTTCCTTACCATAGTGTCGACACTTGATATTCTTGAAAGTGTCGACACTTGTATAGGTGTCGATTCTTATTGATTTCATAAGTGTAGACACTTGATGTCACAAAAGTTGTGACATAAAATATTTTACTAAAAGTTGATGATGCATGGAGGTGAATTAAGTAATGTGATTACTTGATAGCCCAATTTGATTAAGCTATAAAAATATGGAACGAATCAAATGTGATTTGATTTAAAATCGGTTTGGGTCCAATTGGGTTGAACCCAATGTATGCACACTTGACCCAATTGATTTCAGTTATGAACTAAAATTAATTGAGACATTAATCTGAATTTAAATAGGTTTAAATTCAATTTTGGGGAGTTATGTAATCTCTCATGACCATAACTTCCCATAACCATCCATAACCCCTCCATAACCACCCATAACTCCCCACTCTCCCTCTCCCCCTCCACCTATATGATGGGCTGAAATGGGAGGACGAAAATAACTAATAATTCAGCAAAGAAATGCTGGAAAAATTAAAAGGGAGGAAAGGGAAGAAACTAAGAAAGGTTCTAGGTTTTTTATGGGTGTGAGGACTTTGGGAAAAGAGTGTGCTTGTTTGTTCCTAGTGATCTAGGTCTTGGGATTGAGTATTTAGGAAGGGTTTCAACATCTCATTCTTCACCTCTTGAGTTTTTTCATTCATTCGGAGAGTCCGGCATTGAAAGAAGAAAAGGAGTCCCGATCAAATCGTTCCACAACAAGCTAGCACTTGGAGTGGAAGTGGATTTTGAAAGAGCCCTGGTTTGAACCACCTGTAGAGGCCAGACACGTGTGCGGCTAAGCAGAGATCTTCTACCTCCTCCTGGATCTTTCACAGCGGAGAGCGTCTCCACTTCATACGAGGTATGGTTTTATATATAGAGATATGTTGCTTTGAAAGCTGTTCATAGCATGAGTTCATGATTTCATAGTTTATATTACTCATTCATGCAAGATCTTGTGCTAAGTAGCATAGAAAAGTTCTAAAAGCATGCTTAGATTAAATGTTAATCTTCTGTTTAGATTAAATGTTAATCTTCTTTATTATGCTTTCGCTGTATATTATTTTGAAAAGGTTTTAAAATAGAAAGCATGCTCGCTACAGTTTTCCTTTCAAATGGTATTAGAGCCAGGTTTCGATCCTGGGACCTGTGGATTATGAAATCTGTTTAAACATTATGAAATCAGTTTAATTTCATACGAGTACTTGGATTGAGTGCCATTGTGAAGGACTCATGAAGAAGAAAGAGAAAAGAAAATGTGAAGATTAAAATGTTTTGATCTTTACTATGTTCTAAATTTGAAGTCATAAAATGTTTTAGAAATGTTCTAAAGTTAGTTTATGATTGTTATGTTAAATAGTTTAACATAAAATTCAAGTTTAGAAAAGACAAAGTTTGGGTTTATACATTTCTGTGCTCGGGTTGGATCAAGTGTCGACACTTGGTTTACCTAGTATCGACACTTGGTTTACCTAGTGTCGACACTTGGTTTACCTAGTGTCGACACTTGGTTTACCTAGTGTCGACACTTGGTTTACATAGTGTCGACACTTGGGCTTCTGGGTGTCGACTCAAGAACAAAAACACAGAAACTGGTTCCCTATTATTCATTGTGTGTCGACCTGTCTCAGAGTAGTGTCGACACCTTGGTGTCGACACTTGCTGCTGAAGTGTCGACACTTCACAGTGAACAGAAATTCAAAAGTTGGGTTTTCTTGTAAAAATGTTTTACAAAATTTATTGAAAATGTTTCAATCTGATGTATGATTAACTTAATCTAAGTGACTAAATGATCTAGGGATATGATTCTAAGATCTAAGTCATATTCATAACTTTGGATTAAATGGGTTAGCTTGAATTAGGACCTAATTGGATTAGACCTAAGTTTAGATGAATTGGACTTAATAGAGAATTAACTTAATCAAATGTTGAGTTAAGGTTCTTCTCTAGTATCTATCTAATAGTTAGATTGATTGGTCCATCCATACATCTAAATGGACTTAATCTTGGCTTCGTGGTAGGACCCGATTCCTTAGGCTAGCCTAATCAAAATTGGTGAACCAATTGGTGTCTAAGGTAAGTATGGCAATTGATCTATGGTTTTTGGGGCTACCTCTTTCCTGGCCAATGATATTGGTGTCTAAGGAAAGATGGTTAATGGCTTAACCCATAACCTTGATCTCACTTACCTGGCCAATGTGGTCAACTAGATTTGATTAGTTAGCTCATTGATTTGAGTTAGCCCATGCCAACAAGGTTAATCAGCTTGACTGATTTAGGTGCCCATGGATTTTGTGGTTTATGTAACCCTTTCATTAACATATGAAGTTAGTGGAAGATAATTCATGACTTATCCTTTCTCTTCTGTCACAACATGTATAAAACCTCTAAATTATTAGGTCCTTAAAAAGATGGAAATTATATGATAATTTTTTGTCTTAGCCTTCCATTAAGGTGTTTGGTAATGAGTCCAGTAGTGGGGTGATCATCAGTAGATCCACAGATCGGGTGGTCATCATGCTATTAAAATTGACATTCATTATATGATGGCTTAGTGCAACTTTCTTAACAGGTGGTCAGGTTAGCAGGCCAAAGTCGGGCTTGATCATTTGTTAGCTAGAAGAATTAAGATCAGTCATGTTAATGGTTGGACCTAATCGGGACCTTCTTTAGCAGGTAGCCCAAAGGCCGATTGAAGTGTTCCTGGGGAAAAATAAATTACTAGGAGTTGTTTGGAGAAACAACTGGTTATGAACCTACCTTTAGATGAGCATGGGTTGGCCGACCAAAGTCGGGCTCATGCATTATCTATTGGATTCTGGTACCCACTAAGAGATAAGTGTTATTCTTCGAATTGGAGGTAGAGGCTACCAGTCTGAATAAAATAGTGGGAGGAACTTTTAGACAAAAGTCCATGTCTTTAAGTTTTAAATAATTCATATACTAAATAGTCTTCATTTTCTCCTTTTCAGATAATGTATACTAATCTATCGCTTCGGTCATTATTAGATAATGACAAGCTCATGGGACCCAACTTCGATAGCTGGTATCGAAGACTGAGAATCGTTCTCGAGCATGAGTGGATCCTCTATGTATTAATGGATTCGACACCTAAGGGGCCAGCCCCCACCGCACATACTGCAGTCAGGGATGCTTATCAAAAGTGGGTCTCTGACCATACTATGGTGCGGTGCATTATGTTGGCGGCTATGAACGACGAGTTCAGTCATAGATTTGAGAAGGCCTAGCTGGAAGAAATCCTTTAAAAGTTGAAGGAATCTTTTGGTGCCCTAGACAATGTTGAAAGGTACAGGGTTTTCTCTACCATCTTCAACGCTCGAATGACTGAGGGGTCCTAGGTCATTGATCATGTATTGTACATGATCGAGATGATCGAGTGCCTGGCCAAACTCGGATATCCTTTCCACGAGAAGCTTAGGAAGGATGCAATTTTGAATTCTTTGCCTTCCTCCTACTTGCCTTTTCTAGATCACTATAGATTGACAAGGCCTGTAGTCAACTACCATGGGTTGATGGGGTTTCTGCAGACTTATGAAAAGGATCACCATCTCCGAAAGAGCTTGGTGAATTTAGTGGGAGGCAGTGCGGCAAGGCGTCATCCCTTTAAGAAAGGGAAGAAGAATAAGAATAAAAGTAAAATGATGCAAAGTGCTGGACCCAGTCAGGCTAAGAAGAGGGCTGACCAGAGTCAGGCAAAATGCTTCTACTGCAAGAAGCCGGGTCATTGGAAGAGGAATTGTTCTGCTTACCTAGCTACACTTGACCCGAACAGGCCAAAGAAGAAGAAGTAGCAAGAAGTTGCTGGACAAGGTATTTATATGATAAATCCTTGTTGTTTTTTTATTTGTGATACTACTAACTGGGTATTGGATACTGGTAGTCCTTATCACATTTGTAATATGTTGCAGGGACTACAAGTTAGTAGAAGATTCGAGAATGGTGAGAGATTTCTGAACGTGGGGAATGGAAGTCAAGCTCCAGTCCTGGCGTTGGGAATTGTCAATCTGTTTTTCGAGTCTTGTAAAGTTTTTCTTAGTGATTGTCACTATTGTCCATCATTCCTTGTAAATATCATCTTTGTAGGCCAGTTGCCAATAATGGTTATGAACTATTAATCAAGAGTGATTTTTGCAAAGTCATTATGAATGATATTATGGTTATGATTGGACATATTAAGAATGGCATTTACATTTTATCATAGCTTGTTAGTGTAATAAACATTTCATGCAAATGCCCTAGATTAGATAATGTCAGTGATGCTTATCTCTGGCATTGTAGGCTAGGTCATATAAACAAGAATAGAATCAACAGGTTAGTGGGAGAAGGTCTTATAAACGTTAGTGATTGTGAATCACTGCCGACCTGTGAATCTTGTTTACTTGGTAAAATGACCAAGTCACCTTTTACTGGAAATGGTGTACGAGCCGATGGCATTTTGTGTATAGTAAATACTGATGTATGTGGACCAATGAATGTCGATGCCAAGGGTGGGTATAAATATTTCATTACATTTACAGACGACCTTTCAAGGTACGGTTATGTCTTTTTGATGAGACATAAGTCTAAATCATTTAAAATGTTCAAATGGTATTGTAATGAAGTTGAAAAACAAACCGTAAAGCTTATTAAAACCCTTCGATCAGATCGAGGTGGTGAATATCTTTCTGGGGAGTTTCTGATCTTGAAGAGAATGGGATTCTCTCTCAGTGGACACCTCCTGGGATGCCCTAGTTAAATGGTGTGTTTGAAAGGAGGAATCGAACTCTGTTGGACATGGTCCAATCCATGATGGGGTTTGCAACTCTGTCAACTTCCTTTTGGGGGTATGCTTTGGAGTCAGCATGCTATCTTCTAAATAGAGTTTTGAGTAAGTCTGTTAACAAAACTCCATATGAGATATGGAATGGGCGTAAGCCGACTCTTTCATACCTTCGTCAGTCTTAGAGCTATCTTTTTAGAAAGGAAGTACCTTACTGAAGGTGCTCAAGCTACCAAGGTTGAGCTTATTGAAGTTCAACAGATAGAAGAACCAAATCACTCAAAAACTGCTATAGAACCAGTTATGATAAGATCAAACCCTGAGCCTATTGTCCAGTCATTAAGGAGATCTGGTAGAGTACCGCATCAACCGGACAGATACTATGATTTTCTGGTCAGGGACGGTGATCCCGTTGAGCTCGATGAGAACAACGAGGATCCGATCACCTATATGGATGCGATGCAGAGGTCTGATTCTGAGTTGTGGCTGGGAGCCATGAAATCCGAAATGGAGTCCATGGAAATCAACAAAGTATGGACTTTGGTTGATCCACCTGAAGGGGTAAAACCCATTGGGTGCAAATGGGTCTTCAAAAGGAAACGGGGCGCAGATGGACAGGTAGAGACCTATAAAGCCCATCTGGTTGCCAAGGGTTATTGTCAACATTATGGTATTGACTATGACGAGACATTTTCTCCTATGGCAATGCTTAAGTCCATTCGGATTATGCTTGCCTTAGCTGCATGTCTGGACTATGAAATCTGGCAAATGGATGTCCGAACAGCTTTCCTAAATGGTGAGCTAGATGAGGAGGTGTATATGATGCAACCTGAAGGATTCACATCCACAGATGAGTCTAAGGTATATAAGCTTAGTAGGTCCATCTATGGACTAAAGCAGGCATCTCGGAGTTGGAACATGCATTTTGATAAGTGTATCAAGACGTATGGTTTTGTTAGGAACAAAGAAGAACCCTGCATATATAAGTGGGCAAATGGTTCTGTAGTTGTATTTCTTGTATTGTATGTAGATGACATTCTCTTAATCGAGAATGACAGCCCTTCATTACAGAGAATAAAGGTCTGGTTGTTGTCCCAGTATTCTATGAAAGACTTGGGTGAGGCTTCTTTCATACTAGGTATGAAGATCTATAGAGATAGATCAAGGAAGCTTCTGGGATTGTCCCAGTCTACGTACATTGATACCGTGCTGAAAAGGTTCAGCATGGAGAATTCCAAGAAAGGCTATCTTCTGGTAGGCCATGGAATTTCTCTTTCCAAGAAGGATTGTCTGACAACTCCTAAGGAAAGAGAGCGTATGAGTAGGATTCCTTATGCTTCGGCAGTATGGTCCATCATGTATGCCATGACATGTACTAGACCAGAGGTGGCATACTCATTAGGAGTAGTGAGTCGATACCAATCTGACCCAGGTGAAGCACACTGGAAGGTTGCAAAGACCATCCTGAAGTATTTGCAAAATACCAAGGACCAGTGGCTTCTTTTTGGAGGACCTAACTTAAAACTTGTGGAGTACACTGACTCCAGTTTCCAGTCAGATAGGGATGATAGAAAGAGTGTGTCTGGCTTTGTGGTGGGGACACCTAAGGCACCAGAATAAGACAAAGGCTTTTCAACCCTCTGTAAATTGATCAATAATTTATGAGTCCATCTGTAATAAGGGCTTAGCTCATCTGAGTCCATTTTAGTTGTTATTTGAGTATTTTTAGTTGTTATTTCACTTCTGTACTAGTCAGCTCATGTTGAGTTAGTTCAGTCAATTGCTAGTCAGCTCATGTTGAGCTAATTTTATTTTTTTGAGTCCTGTCCAAGCATACTGAAGACTCAAGACTATATCATACAAGTGAAGACCAAGTCCAACTAGATTGAAGACATGAAAGTATAGCCCAAGTCAAACCCAGCTTGAAGATTTGAAGACCCCAGGAGGAAAATTCAGAAAACTCTGATTTCTTGCAGATGCCCTCCAGATGCCTAGATTCCCTTCCAGATGCCATAATATATTCATATACCAAGGCATCCATGATTTTAGAGGTCCATCTACATCCTAGCCCAAAGAAATCAAGCCCAGGTGCCAAGCCCAAGCCCCTAAGAAGCAAGATACCAGGGAATATTCCTGCTACCTGGCTACCAGGCCACCCCAGCTTCCAGAGGCCCTAACCCATGCACCCGGGCCCCTTTGGGCCGGCCCATTGCTGCTCCTAGAAGCCCAACACGCCCCCCTAGGCGTCCTTGGAGTCTTGACCAAGTCAAGAAAATTTTTAGGGATTTTTCTACCTAATATTTCCTTATTTTCTAGCTAGGGTTTGAGAGGGAAAAGGATTCTTATGTAAAGACTTATGTACCCTTACTTGGAGCCCAAGGTTAAGGGTCTATTTAAGGGACCATAGCCTCTTGTATGAGGGGAATTTTTGATGAATGAAAACCTTGAGTTCTTCTATTGAGTGGTGTGATACCCTGCTGTGTGCATAAAGGGGTTTGTGAGAGTTCTTCTTCCCGGTGTTTGCAATCATCTTCCTGCTGCCAATAAACCCTCCAGATCCCTAGACGCCCACTCCAAAAGAAGCCTTCCCTTGCTATTTTTACTTTGTTTTCTTGTTCCTTTGTGAGCTTTCTAACCCCTAACAGGTCGTTTGCAGGTCCCTGAGTTCCTACGAATCCAACGACTCCAGCCAAGCCTCAATCGGATCACCGAGCAGAAAGCCGGGTATCCGCGGGTCTTTGGCTCGGTTTTCCAGGCCGCATCCGTCGAGGAACGAGACACCCCTTCGCTGCGATCTTCATAGACGTTGTCAGGTACACCCCTCTACCTCCAGTAGTTTTATTGTAGGAGAACTTGCCCTAACCGAGGCTTCTCAGCCCCGGCGGTCCTTCTTTGCTACTTTTCTAGGTCCTAATCTGCATGCTGATCTTCAAAAATTCATACAAAATTCCCTACAAATAATTTTGATCTAAAATTTGGGAATTAATCACCTAACAAAACATGTAAAACATACAAAAAAAATTGCATGCATATTAGTTCCCCATCATTTGGTATCAGAGCTTAGATTAGGGCTTGTTTTCTGCAATTTTTCAGTCCGTATATACTCTGTTATTTTAATTATTTCTCCCTGTTAAAAACTCTAAAAATTATGAGATTTATTTTCTTGGATTTATCATAATTCACAATAATTTTAAAAGTTTTTCCAGATTTTATTATGATCTGTGAATTTTCTGCAAGCCGAAATAGGGCCTGCAAATTTTTGGCTCTGTTTTTTTTAGCAAGACAAGTTTGGAAGTTTTAGGGTTTTGTTTAGGAGTTTTTGCATATTTCTTAATTTTAGTATATTTCTAGTATATTAGGCCATGATTTGCAAGTTTTCTTCTATTTAAAAAATACCAAAAAAAAAAATACATATTCTCCAAAAATACCAAAAAAAATATCTAAACCCTAATTTGCATCCTCATCTGCCTGCCATCATTGCATAATTTACTTTTAAGGGCACTCTTGCTATATCAGATGGGGGGAGGATTTGATCACCTCTCCTTAGCCCAAAACCACATCCCTTGCATTCAGTCCCAAGCCTTAACCTAAAATTAATTAGACTTAATTTGCCCTAGTGGGCTAGGGACACCAACTGGACGGGTCCGGGCTAGTGTTAGATCACTGTGTCAAGTTAACCTGTGTGTGCCTTATGCTCAGTGTCTAGAACGATGGTTTAGGGATTCAATCCCGAAGGGTTTGTGTGCTGGTCCGCCTACCTGGCCAATCTCTGATTGGTGTCTAGGATTGGCAATCAGGGACCTAACACTCCCCTTACACCTGCCTGGCTGAGTACAGGGTTACTATAGGCTAGTTTGCCACCCTGATTGAGCATCTAGTTTGGACTCTAGGTCTAGTCAGCTATAGTCGGTCCGATCGAGTCTTGCATGAGCACTAGATTAGGAGTTTCATATCACCCACCTCCTTCACAAATGTCTGAACCCATGGAAAATTTACAAGCCCAAATAAAAGCCCTAGCTGATCAAATGGCCCAGATGACTACCCAGTTAACTCAGTCTGCTATCCAAACCAACAATAGAATTGACCATCTTGCCAATAGGTTTGACCAGTTAGGAGGCCGTGTAGGGACCATAGCAAGAACCCATGGGTCACGATCTGAGCCAGATCCTAAGTCCCCTCAACCTAGGAGAACCCCAAACCCTGATCTATACCATGAGATCGAACCTAGGAGAGCCCCTTATCCTGACCCGTACTACAATCCTCAACCTAGGAGGATCCCAAACCCTGATCCATACCGAGAGGTTGAACCTAGGAAATCCCCTCAGCCTGACCCATACTATAATCCTGAACCTAGGAGGACCCTAAACCCTGAACCATATCATGAGGTTGAACCTAGGAGAGCCACTTAGCCTGACCCATACTACGATACTGAACCTAGATCCTATGACTCTAGATCCTATTTACCAACATCCTATAAGCCTAGTATACCCACAACCTATAGATCTTATGACTTCAAATCCTCTGACTCTAGAATCTACGAATCCATATCCCATGAGTCCAGTAGACCCAAGACCTATAGAGATGAACCCAAATCTTATGACCCCAGATCATATAATCCCGTGACCCATAGATCTGCACCCTTATCCTATGAGTCTAGGGAGCCCATAATCCCTAGATATCAATCTAGTACTAGTCAGGTTTCCCTTAGTCAACTTGAACCCCATAGGATTAGCACCCCTAAATATGAGCCCAGTAGTAAGCCACTACCCTTTAGACAACTTGAACCTACTAGGATTAGTGTCCATAATCAGAAACCAGGACCTAGCCAATTTTCCCCTAGCCGACCTTCTCCAACCATTCCTGAGATTGACAAGGCTTACATTAACACGGAAGTGTATGAAGCTGATGCAAACTTAGTGGATGAGTATGAGGGAGAAGAGGAGACACCTTTAGATGACCTAGAATTAGCTGACCCAATAGATACCCAGGTAGAAGCCAACCTAGAGGTAGTTGACCTTGACCACATCCAACCTAAAGCTGTAGTGGAAGAACAAATAGAGGAAGAGAACCTAGGTACTGCTGCTAGAGCCTTACCTGAGGAAACCATAGAGGAGAGCCAAATTATAGAGTCTAGTCCTAAAATACAAGAACCTGAAGAATTTATTAAGGACTTGATTTCTTTGAATCAGTACCCTCAGGATGAGCCTCCTCCTATAGTTCCCATTAAGGACCTCTTCCCTGAGATTAGTAACCCATCATTCCATTATGCAAACCCCATAGATATACCACAACCTCGTAAGGTTAGCCTCATTAGTCTAGGATTAGTCCCTGACATGCCTTCTTATATCGAACTTTATCCAACTAACCTTGAACCTTTTTTCCTACCCTACCAAACTAATTCTGAACCCACTTCCTATTTTCTGCCCTTTCCTGACACCTCCAGCATTTCTAGGATTATTAGATTGCATTTAACAGAGATTAGCGTACTGCATGCATTCATTACGCATGTTAGGTTTGCATTATACTTCTGGCATACCCTCTGGCATTTGCTTGGAGTCCATTGTAAATACTCTTGTGCACACCACACTAGGGTCAGACCTAGAGAGTCTATAGTCTCTTAGGTTTAGGCCCATAAAAGTCTAATAAATTTCCTTTGATAGGAATGCAAAGTCGAGTGTATTAGGTGTTTGTTTGAGTCCTTTGCATCATCTTGTTAGGAGTCTGCATATGCCCAGCATGTTCACCACCTATACTAATTTTAAACAAACTGGCTAATTCCCGAAGATGGATCAAAGAATTTGATGTAGTGGATTTTATCTTGGTTAGGCTTAGGCCTAAAAGAAGCTTCATGCTCGCAGAGCCGGACCTTTTAAAGTGATAGAGAAGGTTGGATCAAATGCCTAGGTGTTAGACTTGCCTTCGGATTTGGGCATTAGTTCTACCTTCAATATTACAGACCTGGTTGAGTATAGGGAACCGGCAGCGCTACCTAGTGAGGCCTTTGGACCTATTCCTTTTCATTATGAGTGACCCTAACCTAGAGTGTTCACAAACAAATTTGGCCTGAGAGAGGAGAACGGATCGAGCGTATCCTGGATGATCAAGCCATCACAACCCAGGGCCATGACTATCAACGCTTCCTGGTCCAATGGCAAGGCCGGCCAGAGTCGAACGATTCGTGGATTTCTCGAGAGGACTTGCAATGCCTCAACCCAGACCTTCTCGAGAGATATGTGAGCCAGTCTGACCTTCACTCGACAGGGTCGAGTTCCTCCCACCCCGGGAGAATTGGTGGGGACACCTAAGGCACCAGAATAAGACAAAGGCTTTTCAACCCTCTGTAAATTGATCAATAATTTATGAGTCCATCTATAATAAGGGATTAGCTCATCTGAGTCCATTTTAGTTGTTATTTGAGTATTTTTAGTTGTTATTTCACTTCTGTACTAGTCAGCTCATGTTGAGCTAGTTCAGTCAATTGCTAGTCAGCTCATGTTGAGCTAATTTTATTTTTTTGAGTCCTGTCCAAGCATACTGAAGACTCAAGACTATATCATACAAGTGAAGACCAAGTCCAACTAGATTGAAGACATGAAAGTATAGCCCAAGTCAAACCCAGCTTGAAGATTTGAAGACCCCAGGAGGAAAATTCAGAAAACTCTGATTTCTTGCAGATGCCCTCCAGATGCCCAGATTCCCTTCTAGATGCCATAATATATTCATATACCAAGGCATCCATGATTTTAGAGGTCCATCTACATCCTAGCCCAAAGAAATCAAGCCCAGGTGCCAAGCCCAAGCCCCTAAGAAGCAAGATACCAGGGAATATTCCTGCTACCTGGCTACCAGGCCACCCCAGCTTCCAGAGGCCCTAACCCATGCACCCGGGCCCCTTTGGGCCGGCCCCTTGCTGCTCCTAGAAGCCCAACACGCCCCCCTAGGCATCCTTGGAGTCTTGACCAAGTCAAGAAAATTTTTAGGGATTTTTCTACCTAATATTTCCTTATTTTCTAGCTAGGGTTTGAGAGGGAAAAGGATTCTTATGTAAAGACTTATGTACCCTTACTTGGAGCCCAAGGTTAAGGGTCTATTTAAGGGACCCTAGCCTCTTGTATGAGGGAAATTTTTGATGAATGAAAACCTTGAGTTCTTCTATTGAGTGGTGTGATACCCTGCTGTGTGCATAAAGGGGTTTGTGAGAGTTCTTCTTCCCGGTGTTTGCAATCATCTTCCTGCTGCCAACAAACCCTCCAGATCCCTGGACGCCCACTCCAAAAGAAGCCTTCCCTTGCTATTTTTACTTTGTTTTCTTGTTCCTTTGTGAGCTTTCTAACCCCTGACAGGTCGTTTGCAGGTCCCTGAGTTCCTACGAATCCAACGACTCCAGCCAAGCCTCAATCGGATCACCGAGCAGAAAGCCGGGTATCCGCGGGTCTTTGGCTCGGTTTTCCAGGCCGCATCCGTCGATGTACGAGACACCCCTTCGCTGCGATCTTCATAGACGTTGTCAGGTACACCCCTCTACCTCCAGTAGTTTTATTGTAGGAGAACTTGCCCTAACCGAGGCTTCTCAGCCCCGGCGGTCCTTCTTTGCTACTTTTCTAGGTCCTAATCTGCATGCTGATCTTCAAAAATTCATACAAAATTCCCTACAAATAATTTTGATCTAAAATTTGGGAATTAATCACCTAACCAAACATGTAAAACATACAAAAAAAATTGCATGCATATTAGTTCCCCATCACTTTGTTTCTATCCTGAATGGTGGAGCTATCTGCTGGAAGAGTTTCAAGCAGCACACTATAGCAGACTCTGTATGCGAAGCGAAATATATTGCAGCATCTGATGCAGCAAAGGAAACTGTTTGGTTGCAAAAATTTCTTGGCGAGCTGGGAGTGGCACCTTCCCTGGATGGTCCTATTCTAGTGTACTGTGACAGCACTGGAGCCATTGCTTAAGCCAAAGAGCCGAAGTCCCATCAGCGTACCAAGCATATTCTGCACCGGTTTCACCTTGTACAAGAAATCATGGAGCGAGGTGACGTCGACCTTCTGAAGATCGACGAAAAGGAGAACCTGGCTGACCCCTTCACTAAAGCTGTTGGAATTCAAGAACTCAATGATTGTAAATGGAAGATGGGTATACGATACTGTTCTGATTGGCTTTAGTCCAAGTAGGAGTTGTTGAAAAATGTGTCCCAAAGCCAATTGTCTACTGTAGATAGTTGTACATTTGATGTAATTGTATATGAATTATATTATTGAATAAAATATTTATTCTGGCAGTTCATCACTATTTCATCTTTTTGTAATGAGTTCTTGAGTGATGAAGTCTTTAGGACTATTTGTATGTGATATAGAGAGGATATATCATATAGTCCTAAAATTGTTCATGACCAAATGATACACTTATTTCAGGACGATAGTATATCAAGTATAGGTCGTTGTGTGCCATAGTCGTTGGTTGTCCTCTTAACCAAGGAGTGTAGAGACACTGGTATGGCATGCAGATGTTCTATTTGACATTTCATCGAACGTGACCCGCCTGTGCTTTTTCTGCCTAGAGTTTTTGATATGGACATAGTTATCCCTCAGACATGAGATCGTCATGGTAGCTTGCAAGCAACTCACTGTACTTTAGTGCTGGAATATCTGGATTTTTAATCCAGGGACGGAAGGTTTCTGGGTGCAGTTAAGTACTCGTGTAGCAGTGATCGGATCAAGATGGGATTGACCCCTCCAAAGTGTTTGGAGCATATATCTCACTGTGTTTCAATTTAGCAAAACCTTGGCCAGGATAGTCTCTTTAAAGTGTTACAGGACTTATAAGGTTGAGACACATTATTGATGGACTTTATGGGTTGGGCAGTTTAACCCTAAGCCTTCCTGAGCATTGAGGTTAAAGAGATTAATTGCAGGGTTTCTGTATCACCTGGTTCTTGATTGTTGCTCTGCAACTTCGACCTATCCGGACGTCGAGTGTCATTGCTAGATGGCGACTTTGACTGGTACTGGAAATGTTCCAATGCTACCGGCTTTGTGTTCGAACCTATGGGGTCACACACCATAGGGGTTTCTACTTGATCTAGTGATCGGAGAACGATTGGGAATTGTTTGTGGACTCACAAAGGAAAGGTATTTTTCCTTATCCTAGTGTCGACACTTGATATTCTTGAAGGTGTGTACACTTGTGTAGGTGTCGACATTTGTTGATTTCGCAAGTGTAGACACTTGATGTCACAAAAGTTGTGACATAAAATTTTTCACTAAAAGTTGGTGATGCATGGAGGTGAATTAAGTAATGTGATTACTTGATAGCCCAATTTGATTGAGCTATAAAAATCTGGAACGAATCAAATAGGATTTGGTTCAAAATTGGTTTGGGTCCAATTGCATTGAACCCAATGTATGCACACTTGACCCAATTGATTTCAGTTATGAACTAAAATTAATTGAGATATTAATCTAAATTTAAATAGGTTTAAATTCAGTTTTGGGGAGTTATGTAACCTCCCATGACCATAGCTTCCCATAACCACCCATAACCCCTCCATAACCATCCACAACTCCCCACTCTCCCTCTCCCCCTCCACCTATATGATGGGCTGAAATGGGAGGACGAAAATAACTAATAATTCAGCAAATAAATATTGGAAAAATCAAAAGGGAGGAAAGGGAAGAAACTAAGAAAGGTTCTAGGTTTTGTATGGGTGTGAGGACTTTGAGAAAAGAGTGTGCATGCTTATACATAGTGATCTAGGTCTTGGGATTGAGTGTTTAGGAAGGGTTTCAACATCTCATTCTCCACCTCTTGAGTTTCTTCATTCATTCAGAGAGTCCGGCATCGAAAGAAGAAATGGAGTCTCGATCAAATCGTTGCACAACAAGCTAGCACTTGGAGTGGAAGTGGATTTTGAACTAGCCTCGATGTGAACCACCTGTAGAGGCCGAACACATGTGCGGCTAAGCAGAGATCTTCTACCTCCTCCTAGATCTTCCAAAGTGGAGAGCATCTCCACTTCATACGAGGTATGGTTTTACATATACAGATACGTTGCTTTGAAAGCTGTTCATAGCATGAGTTCATGATTTCATAGTTTATATTACTCATTTATGCAAGATCTTGAGCTAAGTAGCATAGAAAAGTTCTAAAAGCATGCTTAGATTAAATGTTAATCTTCTTTATTATGCTTCCATTGTATATTATTTTCAAAAAGTTGTAAAATAGAAAGCATGCTCACTATAGTTTTCCTTTCACTTCCTTCATGCTAGGTCATTATTATGTTATGATTTGTATTAGGTTTGTTGTGTACACACAAGGCCTATTATGGTAACTAACCCAATTTTGGCCTGGTGCATTTGATGCTTATGGCATGATTTAATATAATACTTTGTTATGAACACACAAGGGTATTATTATTACAATCATGACTATAAAGGAGTGAAGGGTCTTACTTAACTAAAAATATTATAGTTTGTTGTGCATACACAAGGCTATTAATATTTTAGAGGCCAGGTTTTGTTGAGAATTGTATGAGATACAATTGGAAAGAGTTTTCCTATCTTTGAACTTATAAAAGATTTGTTGTGTACTCACAAGATCTTTTATAAGGAATTAGGATCTCAACCCTACTAAGAAAACCAATTAGGGTTTCTCGATCATCATATAGAGGGTTATGATGCTTGATAAAATAGTGGGAGACATAATTAAGTTAAAGTCCTAATTTAATTATGTTTTGTCAACATTGGTTGTTTGCTTATATTATGTTCTTTGTTATTGTAGATTAAATGGCCTCTTCACTCTCACTCCATAGTATACTTGATGCCAATAAATTGACTGGACCGAACTATATTGACTGGTTGAGAAATCTAAAGATAGTACTCAGCCAAGAAAAACTTCCTTACATTCTTGATACCCCTACCTTGGAACCTTTAGGAGAAGATACCTCGCAAGAGAAAAAGACCACATACAAGATGTGGCAAAATGACTCACTCACTGTCAAATGTATCGTGCTTGCCTCTATGACCAATGAGTTGCAGAGGCAACATGATAGCATGGACACTAACTCCATACTGCTCAATCTAAAAGAGCTATATGGAGAACATAGTCGAACTGTTAGATATGAGATATCTAAGCTGTTGTTCCGTGCGAGAATAACAGAAGGTACATCCATACAAGACCACATACTGATGGTTATTGACCTGATCACTCGATTAGGTCAATTAGGTTTTGTTATAGATGGGGAGTTGAATCAGGATTTGATCCTGTAGTCACTCCCGGAGTCATTTTCATAGTTTGTTCTTAATTATCATATGAACAAACTTAACACTTTCTTGCCTGAGATGTTAAACATGTTAAAAATAGCAGAGAGCCATTTAAAGAAAAATAAGGCTCCACTTCTTCTTGTGGATGGGATCAACAAGAAGAAGTCCGGAAGAAAGGGTTCCAAGAGGAGATTGAATCCAAAAAGGGGCATCAAGAAGAAGAAAGGAAAGAAGGCCTCCGAACAGATGACCTGCTTTCACTATGGCAAGCCGGGTCATTGAAAGAGGAACTGCAAGGCTTACCTTGCAGGTGTGAAGCCAGGTGCATCGGATGCACCAATAGGTATGAAAGAAGTTCATACTATTTTGTTATTGGATTCTTCCATTTCAAATACTTGGGTAATGGATACCGCCTGTGGTCATAATATTTGTAAATCATTGCAGGGTTGTAGAGGCTTAGAGTATTGAAGGAAGGAGACTTCGAGCTCTACGGTGCTGAGGAGAGTCCATCCAAGCAGAGGCTGTAGGGACTTATATCTTGAAGTTACCTTCGGGGAAGATTTTAGAGCTGAGAGATTCTTACTATATGCCTAAGGTCATTAGAAATATCATTTCTATACCCTTGTTACTTAGATAAGGTTATATTATGAATGTGATAAGCAATGGTTGCTCAATCAGCTTTTCTAATGAAATTATTTGTTGTGGCGTATTTTGCAATGGTCTTTTAACTCTATCCACTAATGACAATATACTTCATGTAAGTAACATATAAAAGAGAGATGATGTAAACAATACCTTACTCTGGCACTGTCGGATTGGACATATTAATGAGACTATGATTAGCAAGTTATACAAGGAAAATTTTCTTAATCCTTATTATTATGAATCATTAGGAACTTGTGAATCATGTCTCATGGGTAAAATGGCCAAGACTCCATTTAGTGGACATAGAGAAAGGACAACTGAGTTATTAGGACTCATACATACAGATGTATATGGGCCTATGACAACTCAGGCCAAGGGTGGATACTCTTATTTCATCACGTTTACTGATAATTTTTCAAGGTATGGATTTGTGTATCTTATGAAACATAAGTCCGAAGCCTTTGATAAATTTTTAGAGTATCAAAGTATGGTAGAGAAACAAATGGGGAAAATTATTAAAATTCTTCGATCAGATCGAGGAGGTGAATACTTATCCACCGAGTTTCTCGATCACCTTAAAGAAAAGGGGATTATCTCTGAATGGACCCCTCCTTACACACCATAATTAAATGGTGTTGCTGAAAGGAGGAACCATACCTTATTAGATATGGTACGGTCCATGATGTGCTTCATAGAGTTACCTGTTTCCTTCTAGGGATATGCCTTGGAAATCGTAGCTAATATCTTAAATAGAGTAACATCTAAATCTGTCTCTAGCACTCCATATGAGATATGGAGGGGTAAGAAACCCAATCTTAAGTATCTTAAGATATGGGGATGTCCAGCCTATGTCAAAAGAAATTTTGGACATAAGCTAGATGCTAGAGCAGATAAATGTCTATTTGTAGGATATCCTAAAGATAGTATAGGATATCTGTTCTACTACCCTACTGAACAAAAAGTTTTTGTCAGTAGGCATGCCACTTTTCTGGAGAAAGAGTTCATCCTACAAAAGTGAAGTGGGAGAAATATTAAACTTGAAGAAGTTAACAAATAGATACATCTCAACCAAATGATAACATAGTTAGTATAGAACCAGAACACACCACTCCTATCCATAGGTCTGATAGGGTGCGTCATGCACCTGAGAGGTATGGGTTCATTATTGAAAATAATGAAGCTCGGATCATTGAAAATGATGAGCCTCTAACCTATATGGATGCTGTCATGAGTAGGGACTCAGACAGATGACTGGAAGCCATGAGATCCGAAATGGACTCCATGTATGTCAACCAAGTGTGGACTTTGGTTGATGCACCAGAGGGTGTTAACCCTATTGGTGCAAATGGGTCTATAAGAAAAAGGTTGGGGTAGATAGCCAAGTCGAAACTTATAAAGCCAGATTAGTGGCTAAGGGTTTCAGACAAAAACAGGGAATAGATAATGATGAAACATTTTCTCCAGTTTCCATGCTCAAATCTATTCGGATCATGCTTGCTATAGCAGCATATCATGATTATGAAATCTGGCAGATGGATGTGAAAACCGCATTCCTTAATGGTTTCCTTGAGGAAGAGGTCTATATGTCACAGCCAGAAGGTTTTGTCTTGGAGACTAAACCTAATCGGGTATGTAGGCTGAAGAAATCCATTTATGGATTAAAGCAAGCATCCAGGATTTAGAACATCCGATTTGATAAGATAGTCAAAGAGTTTGACTTTATCAAAAATGAGGATGAACCTTGTGTGTACAAGAAGACTAGTGGGAGTGCCATAGTTTTCTTGGTTCTGTATTTGGATGACATACTCTTCATTGGGAATGATATCCCAATATTATAATCAGTCAAGGTAAGGTTATCTAAACAGTTTTCCATGAAATACTTGGGAGAAGCATCCTATATACTGGGTATCAAGATCTATAGAGATAGATCTAGGAGGATGCTAGGCTTATCCCAGTCTAGGTACATTGACCAAGTGCTAAAGAGATTTAGCATGGAGGGAAGTAAAAGAGGTTACTTGCCCATTGGTCATGGCATACATCTTTCTAAGAAGATGTCTCCTAAGACACCTGAAGAAAGAAATAGAATGAGTTATATACCTTATGCTTCGGCTATAGGATCTATAATGTATGCTATGTCATGTACCAGGCCTGATGTGGCATATGCCTTAGGTATAGCCAGCAGATTTCAGGCTGATCTAGGAGAGGATCACTGGAAGGCTGTGAAAAATATTCTTAAGTATTTGAGAATGACTAAGGATATTTTTCTGATATACAGAGGATCTGATCTTAAACTGGAAGCTTATTCAGATTCTAGTTCTCAATCGGATCCAAATGATAGCAAATCTATTTCAGGATATGTTTTTACCCTAAATGGAGGAGCTGTAAGCTGGAAGAGTTCTAAACAGCAGACTATAGCTGACTCAACAATTGAGGCAAAATACATTGCTGTTAGTGAAGATGCCAAGGAAGCTGTTTAGATGAAGAAGTTCATCTCAGAGATGGGCGTTGTTCCAGAGATTAAAGATCCAGTACCACTTTACTGTGATAATACTGGAGCCGTCGCTCAAGCTAAGGAACCTAGAGCTCATCACAAATTAAAACACATTCTAAGACGCTTCCATCTCGTTCGAGAGATTGTTGAAAGACAAGAAGTCTGCATTAAAAGAGTAGAAATGAAGAACAACATAGCAGACCCATTCACTAAGGCTCTACCAAAGCAGGTGTTTGATCGCCACCTCGAATATATGGGGTTAAAATTTAAAGGCGATTGGCTTTAGTGCAAGTGGGAGATTGAAAGGATTATGCCCTAAAGGCCAATCGAAATGTTATATTTCGATGAGATTTTCTTTTGTATCCCAAACCAGTGTATTGACATTATCAATTAATAAAGACATTTTATTTTCATCATACGCTGTGTCTTATTAATTTTATTAAGATATGATGAACCCCATAGATTAGGGCTATGGTTCTAGGGTTATGATGAGATCATAACAGTGAGACCTAAAGCCTTAAAACCCTAATCTAGAATATTCCTGGTCGATGGGATATTGAGTAGGGGATCAATGTTTCCGGTAAGACCAGCACATCCTATGTATGCTTGGTGAAGAGGGTGACTGATCTCATAGTCACTTGTGTTTGACACTAATACTAGGATGTGGGTGCTCATTAGAAAATGAGTTAACTGAATGGATCCAGCTTGAGAACATCTAATGGAACCTTATCTGTTTGTCAATAGATAGTTCTCATAGTGGGAGTAGTGCATGTGGTCCTTTGACCTGAGACTGCCATGGTATCATGTATGCATGAATCCATACTTTGATTCACACTCAATCATGACACTAATTCATGCATGGGGTGATATTGGGTATGGTGGATTGCATATGGAGGTTGTGAGTAGGTCAAAAAGGAATCGATCAACCTTAGTAAGAGGGAAGCACATCCAGATGATTTCAATCAAATGAAGATTCGGAAAATCTTTGATCAAAGTATGAACATTAGAAAAAGTTTCTAATGGTTCATTAATGAATCATCATTATCAGATTGAGCAAGGAATGAATATGAAATTGGATTTGACAAGTATCCATATCCATAGTCATATTCAGGGTGCAAGTAGATCGAAGGACTGAATTGCTCGGTAACTCACCACTGAAGGGTATTTTGGTTAATCCACCAAAATTTCTCATCTTCCGGGTAGGCATGACACATTGCTAGATGTCAATATTGTCTTGTAGATCTTCATGAACCAATTGATTTTGTTTCATGAGTCAATTCGATGTGTGATTCGAATTGGACAATTAGGTGAGCCAATTTGACCTAATTAGGTCAATCGGATCGAATCAGCTTAAACCTAAACCTACTGCTGGCTAGATGTGGAACCTAATGGGTCACACACAATAGAGACTTGGCCAAGGAAGTCATTCATGATTTAATTAGGATCATAGGATCCTAATTGGTTAGCCGGAATACATACTAGCACATGTAGGCTAACCAAATTCCTAACCCAATTGGATTGGGTCCGGTTGCTTGCTAATTGGGCTAACCTAATTATGGGAAACCTAAATTAGGTTGAGTTCTAAGTGGGGCTAGCCTAATCAGAGCTAAATCTGATTTTAATTTGGATTTAAGGGCATTTTAGGCGGCATACATGAAGAGTCCCAATGGCATAGGACTCTTGGAACCTAAATGATACCTTAACTTCAAAAGGTCACAGAATGAGCTATAGATCTCTGATTTGAATATAATTTATATGGTTAGAAAGAAAATTTTATGCTCTTTCCAATGATACTCATATTGCCTATATTTTTACTACTCAATATTCTTTGAAATTTTCATGGAAGAAGGATGGTGCACGCGGTGCATGAAGAGTCGCAACTCTTCATGTGGCACGTGGTTTTGATGGAGAGTCCTTCTGCTATCAGACTCTTCATAATCTTCGATGTTTGGAGATTGAAGAGGCACCTCTTGGCTTCCTAGGAACCGGTAATTGACATGTGGCAAGTGAGAATTTGTCTAGATAAAAGAAGGGATGTGAATAAGACCTTCGGTGCATGAATGGGCTTATTAGATATGATTTTTCAAGCCAGATAACTTCCCTTCGGTCTTGAGAAATCATTTCTGATAAGTTGATGGGAGGACTTATCACACGCCCCTCTTGTATCTATAAATAAGGGGCTGTGAAATGAGTATGATATAAGAATTCCACCGAAGTACTATTCTGAGTGTCTCTCTCTCCCTCCTTCTTTCTTTAAGACAAGACTTGTCTTGTTAAGACAAGGTCTTTTCTACTAGGACAAGGCTTTATTTTAGGACATAAGCATAAGGGGTCCTAGAGGAGGGTTGTCCTAAAACCAAGAGTGGTTTAGGAGAGTATCTTTAGTGCCCTACAGTAGGACAGTGTGTCCTACAGTGGTCAATAGACCAAAGGCTACCGAAAGAGTTCCACTTCTCCAAGCAACTTGAAGAAGGAGTTCTTCCTTGGTCCAAGTTTTGTGTGGATCACCATTGGAGGGCGAACGTTTGGACGCCTCGTGGAGAAGAAGGCTGAATCAGGGTTTTCTTCATCGGATTGGATGCTAGTGGTTCTGGTTGGTGCCTAAACTCTAGTTTATATTATATATGCATGTTTGTATGTTTTAATTCCTAGTAAGGAGGTCTTGGGTTAAGGGTTTGGTAGTGGTTTTATAACAAATTTTTGAAATCCATGCTTCTGCCCTGGTCACCAAATCCCTTACAGCATCTCTTCATGCATGCTTTTGCTTCCATCCCTTTTTCACGCCCTTTCAAAAGGCCTTGACCGGTCAAACATGTGTTGGGGTTTCAAGTGCACCGCAGCGGAAGTGTAAATTTCAAAATGATGAAATTTGCACCAAAATCCCTTAGCCAAGATCTCCTTATATACTAATTAAAACATACATACTAACATTGTTAGAATTAGGGCACTAACCTTTTAATGCTAAGTCCAATTTTGATGTAGAATCAGAACTTGGTGTTGAATGCTTCTTTTGATTTCACCAGGCGTCCAAATGTCCACCCTCCAATGGTGATCCACAAGATGATTGAACAAGATGCAAGCTTCTTCAAAGTTCCCTCACTTGAATTCTTATCCTAGAACTCAAGAGGACTATGGCTCTAAAACTTCAGGGTAGGGGCTCCTTACTTCCTTTCTCCCTTCTTCCTTTCCCTTTCTTAAGACCTTGTCCTAAGAATAAAACTCTTGTCTTAAAGGAGGAGATGGATTTAAGACACTAATGTCTTAAAGTAAAGGAAATAGAAACAGAGTAGGAGTTCCTTTCTTTTACCGATCAAGAGATTCTTCCTATCTCTTGTTTTGGACTTGAGTTTCAACAGAGAAGAGAACTCTGTAAGAGGGAAACTCTCTTTGTCCTAAACAAGCTAAGGAGGAATCAGTTTCCTGGAAAGAAAAGACAATAAAATAAACTCTGTTGTTCAAAAAATTAATCCTCTGAACACCCGAGACCTCTGTTGTTTAAATAGATTTCAGAGAGATGTTTTCTCAGAAGAACACAACTCTCCGTAAACCCCATTCCACTTTATCTCACGCCCCTTTCTTATTTCTCACGCCCAATCCACACATCTCACGGCCTTCCAGATTAAATCCCACGGCTCTTCTTAAAGGAAAAACCGCGGTGTTTTAAAAAGAAGAAAGTCGCGACTTTTCATCTCCGAAGAGATGTTACTTCGCGCGCCCGGGAGGAGTTAGCGCTTTCTCTCTTTCTCAAAATCCCATCAGCCGTTGGATTTTCATCCAAGGGGGGGGAGAAGGAGCGCTAATCACTTAAGAAAGAGGCCGCCCAAATAAAATCTCCGATGATTTTATTTGGGGCGCGCCAAGAGTCCATGCGCCATGGACTCTTCCTTAAGGCGCGCCAAGAGTCCATATGCGCATGGACTCTTGGTGTTTGGCGTGAAAAGCAAAAGGGGGCGGGTGGGAGGCTAGCCAAGCTACATGGCTAGCCAATAGGGTTAGCCATATTCCCATATTTCTTAATTAGGGTCTAATTAGGTCCAATTAGAACCCAATTTGAACCAATCCGGAACCCTAATTCGAATCCGATCCGGATAGAAGCTAGGGCTTGCAACACCTGCTAGAGTGTTATCTTGCAAAGACAATTTAATTCCAAATTAAATTCTTGATCAATCCTCTTAAGTGTGTGACCCATTGGGTTCCACATCTAGCCAGTAGTGGGTTCGAATACAAGTTGACCTAATTTGATTAGAACTCTTTCTAATCGATTTAGGTCAAACCGGGCTTACCCGGATCGATCAATTAGGATTCTTCCTAACATGTGATCTTTGAACTTGATCAACCCACAAGACAAGATTGACGTCTAGCAACGTGTCATGTCTACCCGGAAGATATGGAAATTCTGGTGAAATACCAAAATTACCCTTCAGTAGAGAGTTACCGTACAATTAAATCTTTCGATCAGCCTGCACCCAAAATATAACTATGGATATGGATATATGTCAAATCCAACATTATATTTGTTTCTAGCTCAATCTTATAATGATGATTCGATTATCTTGATATTAGAAACCATCTCTAATATCTTTACTTTGATCAAAGATTCCCTGAATCATCATGCGATTGTTGACTAGCTGGATGCAATCTCCTCTTACTAAGAGTGATCGATTCCTTGTTGACCTACTCATTACCTTCATATTCAATTCACCATTCCCAGTATCAATCCTGTGCATGTCTCAGTGTCATGATTAGGATTGAACCAAAGGATGGGTTCATGTACATAAGGTACTTATGGCAGTCTCAGGTCAAAAGATTACTTGTACCACTCCTACTATGAGAACCTTCTATTGACATGTAGCTAAGACTCCATTAGATGTTCTCAAGTCGGATCATATCAGTGAACTCATTCTCCAATGAGCACCCACATCCCAGTATTAGTGTCATACACAAGTGACTGTGAGAGCAGTCACCCTTTCCAGTATACCCGGGGTGTGCTAGTCTTATCAGAAAAACCCTGATCCCCTATTCAGGGTTCCTTTGACTAGGAATACTTTAGATTAAGGTTTTAAGATTTTAGGTCTCACTGGTATGATCTCATCATAACCCTAAAATCATAGCCCTAATCTATGGGGTTCATCATATAATAAACACAGCGTATGATAAAAAATAATGCCTTTATTTAGAAAATTATCAATTACAATGGTTTGGGAGATACAACAGAGATTGGTTTGTAGGGCATATCCCTTTCAACATGTCCAAGAGGCATGGGGTAAGATGAGAAGATGCCCCCTTGAAATGAAACACTCCAGTATTTCATCTTCAGAAGGACTTTTGTCCTTCTGCGCACACCTTCATCTCCCGCGCGCGCCAAGAGGCGCCAAGAATCTCATGGTCAACTTTATCCACACCCCATGCAACCTTTTACTAGTCAAAGCATATGCAATATAAGTGTTAAAAGAAAGAGCATTAAGTCCTCTTTCCATCCATATAAATATTTTTTAGATCAGAGGACCATAGACTCTTCTAGGCCTTTTTGAATGCTAAGGTGTCATTTTGGCATCTAGAGTCCCAACTCAAATGGACTCTTCAATAAGATGTTCAAAATACCAAAATAAAATCAGATCAAGCTCTAATTTGGCTATCCCCACTTAGAACTCAACCTAATTTAGGTTTTCCTTAATTGGGTTAGCCTAATTAGCAAGCAACCAGACCTAATCCAATTGGGTTAGGAATTGGATTAGCCTACATATGCTAGTATGCAATCTGGCTAACCAATTAGGATCCCATGACCCTAATTAAACCATGAGTGACTTCTTTGGCCATCTCTCTATTGTGCGTGACCCATTGGGTTCCATATCTAGCCAACAGTAGGTTTACGTTTGAGCCGATTCGATCCGATCGAATCTGATTGACCTAATTAGGTCAAATTGGCTCACCTTATTGTCCAATTCGAATCACACATTGAATTGACTCATGAAACCAATCCAATTAGTTCACGAAAACCCATAAGACAAGATTGACATCTAGCAATGTGTCATGCCTACCCGAAAGATGAGGAATTTGATGGAAATTATCAAAATACCCTTCAGTAGTAAGTTACGGTGCAATTCAATCTTTTGATATCCCATTATCCCGATTAAGTGATAGGTATGGATAAATGTCAAACCCTAACACTTAATCATGTTGAATCTTAGCTTGATCATGAGGACTCAGCCGATGACTAATTAGAAGCCACTTCAAATCTCATCCCACTTTGTAAAGATTCCTTGAGTCACTCATCGAAGAGATTACACGGGATAACATATCCTCTTACCATGATTGATCAATTCCTTGTTGGTCCACTCACATCCTTCGTATACCTTCCACCATACCCAGAACACCCCGTACATGTCACAATGCCATGAATGAGTATGAACCAAAGTGTGGCTTAGTGTGCACAAGGAACCATGGTGACCTCAGGTCTGAAGATCACATGCACAACTTCTATTGTGGGACCTATCTTTTGACAATGAGTAAGACTTTCATAAGATAGTACTGGTGTAGATCAGTTCAATGTATTCATAACCTAATGAGCACCCTTATCCTTGTATTAGTGTCTCTACACAAGTGGCTGTGAGACCAACCACCCTCGTCAACTGAGCATACATAGGATAAGCTAGTCTTACCAAATTCATCGATCCCCAAATCGATGGTCCAATGACTAGGAACATTCTAAATTAGGGTTTATCAAAAATTAATTCTCACTATTATGAACTCCATCATAACCCTAATTTCATTGCCCTACTCAATGGGGTTCATCATAATCAATAAAAAAATGTCACAGCAGTATATAATGAATCAGAAGCCTTTATTGATATGAAAGTATATCATACATGAGCTGGAAGTTTACAAAAAGGCCCTCATAATGATTAGCTCTTAAGGCACTTTTCTATCAGTAAGACTAGCATCCTACAGACTTTTGTAAAACTTAGGAATAAAGTATATAAGGTTATAATAGACAGTGGGAGTTGTGTCAATGCCATTGCTACTGAAACAGCTAAATCCCTAGGCTTGACCCTAGTTCCACACCCCAGCCCCTATAAAGTATCATGGGTAGATTCCACCTCCATGCCAATCAAGTCTAGGTGCCAAATCTTAATTAAATTGCAATCATATGAAGAAGAGGTTTGGTGTGATGTCCTTTCCATGAAGGTTAGTAGTGTCATTCTAGGTCGACCATGGCTTTATGATCATGATGCTGCCCTATCTGGTCAAACCAACATCTGTACCTTTCATCATCATGGAAAGAAATTTGTGATTTACCCCACTCAACCCAGAAATTCAATCAAGAAAAATTCTAGTAGCCTTAGAGCAACACCAGGAGTTAATCTAATTAAGGCTAAAGAATTAAAGGAATACCCTTCTGAACCCATTGAGGAATTAATGAGAATTGATCCAGAACCCACTATAATAACTAAAGAAGAAGTAATTGGGCCAGGATCAAACATTATAGGTGAAACTGAGAATTTACAAGAGTTGTTCATAGAGGAAGCACAGGATCAAATCCCTAAAGAACAACAAAAAGAAATAGGTGTAGGTAATGAAATAACCTCTGATTTTGAATCCATAAATTCGATTTATCTATCTACACCAATACAGCTTCTTTACAGCATTTGCATCTAGAAATTAGTCAAAAGTTGAACATAAGTAATGAATTAAATAAAAACTTGGCCAATTTCCAGAAGCGAGATAAAGAAATTTTTGTAGAGAATTATGTGATTGTGAAGGAATTTCATGCTCGCGAAGCTGGCCCATCCAAAATAATAAAGAGTATTGGACCCAATGTCTATGCGCTTGAGATATCACCTGATTTAGGTATTAACTCCACCTTCATCATCTCAGATCTTGTAGAGTCTAGGGAGCCAGCAATGATACCCAACGAGACCCTTGAGCCACTCCCTTTCTTTGTGAGTGAATCCACCCCAAAGTGACCACATATAATTTGGCCTTTTGGTGAGGAAAAGATTGAGAGAACCCTGGACAATCAAGCCATCAGTACCTGGGATGGAGACTATCAACGGTACTTGGTCCGATGGCAAGGTCGATCAGAATCTGAGGACTGGTGGAATGCTGGTGAGGATCTGCAGTGCCTCAACCCAGACCTCTTGAGCACTATGAGAGCCAAGTTGACCCTTACTTGATGGGGTCGAGTTCCTCCCACCCCGGAAGACTGGTGGGGACACCAGGATCAGACATAAATTATTGGACCCAATCTAGTTTACTTAGCCATGTGTCATATTTTTGTAAGCAAATAAGATTGAGTCCTGTAATAAGTTGAGACCAGTTGATTTGTCTCAACCCTAGTCAATTATTGAGTCTTATACTTGAGTATTAGTCCAGTAAGAGTCCAATTTTTTTACCAACTGTAATTAGGATTTTGTTTATTTTGGGATAAAATCTTTTTAAACAAGTTGAGTCAAAATCCCAATTGAGTCAAACACTATTTACCCAATTAGAATTTAAATGGTCCAATTTGAATTAGCCCTTTTTACCAACTTTAATTGGGTTTTTATTCACAAGCCTAATTAAGTATGGTTGGTTATTTAGTTGAGTCATGTGATTTGTTATTTATTGAGTCCATGTAACTAGTTGAGTCATTGAGTCCTGTATTACAAGAGGGGACCCAAGATGACGTCCCATGTGCACCTAATTAAAGATCCATGTGACCCCATGTGCTAGCTCAAGACAACCCATGTGCTAGCCCAAGTCACAACCTCTTCTTGGCATCACCTTTTCAAAGATTTGGAGATCAAGACATGTCATGTTTGGACATGTCTTTGGGACAACACTGCTTGGCACTTCAACCAGGACAATAATACATGACATGTCTGAAAATTATTTGCCATTGGGACAAAACACTTGACATGTCACTTATGCTTGGACATCCTACATGCTATGTCTTAAAAGAATTCAAAAATGGTGCCCCTTCTTTTCAAGAGGTGTAAAGCAGAAGGAGTTCTGCACATTGGCACCCCACTCAAAATATTTCATGCCAATTTAAGAAGAGGTCGGCCAAGCTTTCCACTCCTTCTTGTCGCCCACTGTAAAGAGAGTTCCAAGGTATCCATTCACTAAATGAAAGAGGTTCAAAGGTTCTCTACCACATCATTTCACTTAAACAGGTTACCAGCTGCTTAAATCTCCAGAACTCAAGAGTCTCACCGAAACTCTTGAGTCATCTCCTATCCAGACTGAAAAGTCCACTCACCTATAGAAGACCACATCATCCAAACTCTAGAGACCAGCAAGAAAGGCCAAGTGATGGAGCATCTTGATCCTATATTAAGCCATCTCACCAATCCACCACTTAGGTGCCCACTTTGGATGAGAAGCCTGAAAGAAAAGTGCCCTAAAAGCCAATCATTGTAAGGACATTTTTGTAATCTTCCAACTCTTGTATGACATTATATTAATTAAAGGCATTTATTTTTATCATATACTGTTGTGTCTTATTTATGGATTATGATAAACCCCATAGATTAGGGCAATGGAATTAGGGTTATAATACAAATCATAAAAGTGAGACCTAGGTTCCTATAAACCCTATTCAAAATATTCCTAGTCAATGGACCATCGATTCGGGGATCGATGATCCGGTAAGACTAGCTTATTATGTGTATGCTCAGTCAATGAGGTTGGTTGGTCTCACAACCATTTGTATAGATACACTAATACAAGGATAAAGGTGCTCATCAGGGTATGAGTATACTGAACTGATCCATCTCGGGACTATCTTATGGAAGTCTTATTGCTTGTCAAAAGATAGGTCCCAGAGTAGGAGTTGTGCATGTGATCTTTAGACCCGAGGTCACCATGGTTCCTTGTGCACACTAAGCCATATTTTGGTTCATACTCATTCATGACATTATGTATGCGATATTCTGGGTATGATGGAAGGTGTACGAAGGATGCGAGTGGACCAACAAGGAATTGATTGTTCCTAGTAAGAGGAATTGTTATCCCACATAATCTGATGCGGAACTAATATGCATGCGATTAATTTTGTGTGTTTTATATGTGGGGTGAGGTTGTTAAATCCTGAATATCAGATCAAAATAAGGTGTAGAGAGTTCTATATAAATTTTAGAAGCTACGCATGCAGATCAGGACCTAAGAAAGCAGTAAAAAGGGGATTGCCGGGACTGAGAAGCCTCGGTTAGGGCCAGTTTATCTACAATAAAATTACTAGAGAATATATGGGGTGTACTTGGCAACGTCTGATGCACGTGGTGAAGATCATAGCGAAGAGATCACTCATTCCTCATTGGATGCGGCCTGGAAAATCAAGCCAGAGGCCCGCAAATTCCTGGCTTTCTACTTGGTTGTCCGATTGTGGCCCGACTGGAGTCGTTGGATTCGTTGAAACTCGAGGACCTGCAAACAACCATGAAGGGTGAGAAAACAAAGCTAGAAACAATAAAAATTTCAGTAAAGGCAGCAAGAGGCGTGTTGGAAGAAGAGGCTTGGAGGCTTGGAATAAGGTTGGTAGGCTAGGGTTTCTTCGGGCAACACTTCGGTAGGACATTAGGCTCACATGAGATCCATTAATGCACACAGCAGGGAGGCACACAGCAAGAAAAGAACTCAATAGAGTTTTTATTCATGAAAATAATCTCTCATACATGAGATGGGGTCCTCTTTAAATAGGCCCAAGCAAGGACACATATGTCATTACAAATGAATATCATTCCCACACAAAGTCCTAACCCTAGCCCACTCTCCCTCAAACTCTCTCCATATGACACTAGGATACTCTCTCCCTCTCCCTTTGGTCAGCCAAGGGAGGTGACCATAGGGGAGGCCGACCAAGGGGGGTGTCCATAAGCTGGTTTGGCTCCCTGGTTCCCTCCTAGGCCTTCTTTTGGCCCAATTAACTATGGGCTACAGTTAAGGGCTCCCGGGCTTCTGATTTGTCCTCTTGAGGTCTTCGCATCTTCAGGCTGGGTTGGACTTGGGCTTCACTTCCATGTCTTCAAACTGGTTAGACTTGGTCTTCACTTGTATGATATGGTCTTGAGTCTTTAGTGTACTTGGACAGGACTCAAAAAATAAAATTAGCTCAACATGAGCTGACTAGCACTGGACTGAACAGCTCAACATGAGCTGATTAATACTGAACTGAAATGACAACTCAAAAGACTCAAATGATAAACTAAAATGGACTCAGATGGACTAAGCCCTTATTACAGATGGACTTATATATTATTAATCAATCCATAAAGGGTTGAGAAGCCTCTGTCTTATTCTAGTGCCCCTAGTATCCCCACCATAATCTCTTCGATAAGTGACTCAAGGAGCCTTTGATCAAAGCAGGATGAGATTAGAAGTGGTTTTTAATCAGTCATCAGTTGAGTACTCATGATTGAGCTGAGACTCGATATGACTAAGTATTAGGGTTTGACATATATCCATACCTATCACTTAATCGAGATAATGGAAGATCGAAAGATTGAATTGCACGGTAACTTTCTACTGAAAAGTATTTTGCTACTTTCCATCAAATTTCATATTTTTTGGATAGGCATGATATGTTTCTAGATGTTAATCTTGTCTTGTGGTTTTCATGAATCAATTGGATTGGTTTCATGAGTCAATTCGATGGATGATTCGAATTGGACAATTAGGTGAGCCAATTTGAACTAATTAGGTCAACGGGTTCAATTTGTTTGAATCGGCTCAAACCTAAACCTACTGCTAGCTAAATGTGGAATCCAAAGAGTCACACACATTAGGGAGTTGGCCAAAGAACTCATACATGATTGAATTAGGGTCATAGCATCCTAATTGGTTAGCCAGATTACACACTAGCATGTGTAGGCTAACCCAATTCCTAACCCAATTGATTTGGGTCTAGTTGCCTGTTAATTGGACTAACCTAATTTAGGGAAACCTACATTAGGTTGAGTCCTAATTGGGGCAGCCTAAACCAGACTTTATCTAGTTTTATTTGAACATTAAACCAGGTCTAATGAAGAGTCCTGGGTGCATAGGACTCTTGGCGCCTCTTGGCACGCACGGGAGAAAAGAGTGCGTGCAAAAGGACTGAGAGTCCTTCTGCAGATGAAACTTTGGGAGTTTCACATCTAGGATGCCTCTTCAAATAGTCTCCATGCCTTTTGGTTTTGGTTGACCAGTCAAAGAGGGACAAAGGGTCAGCTTGAAACATGAAGAAGTTAGTGCGCGCAGATGAAGAGTCGCGTCTCTTCATCTGCACACGGTTCTGAGGCACAGTCCTTCTGCTCTCAGGATTCCTCTTCTATAGTTTCAAGACATGAAAAGATGCCTCCTTTCCCTTGAGTTTGGTACATGCTATGTGGCATGAGGAGAGTTCATCTGAAAAACCAAGAGAACTCAAATAAGACTCCTGAGTCTTGAAGAGTCTTATCAGATATGAATAGACATATCTGATAAGAAGCTTTGGGATGCTTTTCATGCCCCTTAAATACTTATTGAAAGGGTGTATGATGAAATGAGAAAGATAGTTCAGTCTTCTGAGATAGGAGTGCAATTTCACCAAGTCTTCTGAGTGTCTCTTTCTGTCTCTCCCTCCCTCCTTCTTTCTTTAAGACAAGAATTATCTTGTTAAGACAAGGTCTTTTCTACTAGGACAAGGTATTGTTTTAAAACATAAGCCTAAGGGTCCTAGAGGAGTGTTGTCCTAAAAGCAAGAGTGCTTTAGGAGAGTGTTCATAGTGCCCTACAGTGGGACAGCGTGTCCTACAATGGTCAAGAATCCAAAGGCTGTAGAAAGAGTCCTACTCTAGCAAGCAACTTCAAGAAGGAGTTCTTCCTTGGTTCAATTCTCATGTGGATCACTGTTGGAGGGCTTAGACTTGTGAGTCTTGTAGAAAGAAGTGGAAAATAGCATTTCAGGTATGTTTATTGTACATCATTTATGATTCATTGGTTGATTATGTCTAAGGGGATCAAGCAATTAGGGTTTCTTTTAGCCAATTAGGGTTTTCATGTTTGAATTTTTAGTTTAAAATTCACTTCCGCAAGTTGCATGATGACCTTGGCTCCTAGAAATTTCCATCAGTGGTATCAGAGCAATCCTTAGTCCATTCAATTATGTATCATTTTGAAGTTCATGAACATCCACATTCGAGTCAACCTGAACCCTATTCTAGTCGACCCGACTGGAGATCGAGTCGACCCGAACCCTATTCGAGTCAACCCGACTAGAGATCGAGTCGACCCCAAACCTGTCGAGTCGACTCTTTTAGAATTATGTTTATAAGCATATCATAATTACCATATGTTTGGTTTCTATTTTATCATGAAAATAGCATGATTTTGTTATGATATGATATTATGCATATTATTGATCAAATGCATCGTTATAATATGTTTTATCCTAGTAACTTGTTTGGATTGGGTTAGTCACTATGGCCGTCCAGTCATAAGACTGAAGTAGGGTTTAAAGGCCCTCTACTCCCATTCAATGGGTCTCCTATGGCGTGTAGGGGTGCCACTGTGGCCATATCCCATGAAAAAGTGAGGTGAATGGGATATTGAAATATCATGCTATGATATGATTGCTATGTAATCATGCAATGTTATGAATATGCTGGAATGATATGCTTTATGTTTATACTTGTTATTATGAACATTACTTGAATGATTATTTAGGATGTTTTTGAGACCATCAAAGCCCTCATTAAAAATTATATTTAGTCATAGTATAAACTTAATCTTGATGCAAAACCAATTAGGGTTATGATCTGCTAGTTGGTGTCTAGGCAAGTGGTTCTGAGAAGGTAAAGGGATTGAGGTTTTTAATTGGTTCCTGTTGCCGTTCTCGTCGCCGCGCCCGTGCCGTGGATCAGCCGATCCTTCCTGACCGCCTGGCGAAGGAGCCTCCCTTCCTGCGGAGAACCTGCGACAAAGGGGTTAGAGGACCCTGGCCGGGGATTCCGGCGAGGGGGCTCCGACGGTCAAGTCAGTAGACGACGAGAAGGAACAGACTCTCCCTCTCAGGCCCTCTAAAGGGCCCCAGATTTGGAGAGTTGACTGGTGAAGGGAACGCGCTGGGGACCGGAATCTCGGCTGGGCTTGCTTGCCGAGCTCACGTCCAGTATTCCCCTCTCGGGATCTCTGGTTTCTTTTTCGGAGCGAGGCCTTGTGCCGGTGCTTCCTCCTTGTCCCCAGGCTAGTTGGCTTACCTTGCAGTCTCCAGATTCTTCCCTCTTTATCTCCCTCCGTCGTGCGCCTGTCCTTTTCCTCCTCGAAAACTCCTCTCCCCTGTCTTCCTTTCTTTTCCCTTTTTGGTGAAGGAGGCCAGGCGGCTTTCCGACCTCGTCCACCGGGCTCAGCAGGGAGAAGGCAAGGACAGAAGAGAAAAGGAGGGGGGGCGGCGCTGGCAGAGCGGCCAGTCGTCAGGCTTCGGGCTCCGTGAGAGTGCTCTTTTCCCCGAGTGTGGGCGCCATCCATTTACGGGGCCTGTTCCGTCAGGATCGGGTCTCTCGACTGCGGGACCTGTCGGGCCAATGTAAGTGACGTTCCGCGTGCCGCCGCCCCCCGTACGGGATGTCGTCTGGGGTCGGTACGGCCCGAGGGATGGCCTCGGGACCTGTCGCTTTCCCCGGGGGCCTCTCCGTACGAGCGGTCTGACCTCGGCTGAGTTGGACCTGTCTCTGGGGGCCAACTGGCGAGAGGCGAGGGATCGGCCGACCTCGGCTTAGGTGGACCCCTCCTGGGTGGACACCTGGCGAGGTGGCAGGAGGTCGCCTGGCTTCGGCCGAGGTGGACCCGTCTCCGGGTGGCCACCTGGCGCAAGGCGGGGGGTCAGCTGACCTCGGCCTAGGTGGACCCCTCCTGGGTGGACACCTGGCAAGGTGGCAAAAGATCGCCTGGCTTCGGCCGAGGTGGACCCGTCTCCGGGTGGCCACCTGGCGCAAGGCGGAGGGTCAGCCGACCTCGGCCTAGGTGGACCCCTCCTAGGTGGACACCTGGCGAGGTGGCAGAAGATCGCCTGGCTTTGGCCGAGGTGGACCCGTCTCCGGGTGGCCACCTGGCGCAAGGCGGAGGGTCAGCCGACCTCGACCTAGGTGGACCCCTCCTGGGTGGACACCTGGCGAGGTGGCAGAAGATCGCCTGGCTTCGGCCGAGGTGGACCCGTCTCCGGGTGGCCACCTGGCGCAAGGCGGAGGGTCAGCCGACCTCGGCCGACCTTACTCGGGGCAGACTCCTCCGAGCCCGGGCGCAGATGAGTCGGTGGGGGAACTCCGCACCGAACTCGACCTCGGCGGGAGCTGTTTGCTTCAGATAGTCATCGGGCGGTGCGGTCTTGCCGACCCTAGCTTTGAGGACGTGGCGCTGATTCTGGCAGGGAAACTCACACGTGGCTCGCTCGCATTCGGCGATACCTGAGCCTGGCCACGTCACTGTCACGGCTGTAACAGTTGCCCCCCAGCCCGCCGTTCCGTCGGGGCATCATAAAACGGAACGTCGGGATTAATTGCAGACATGACGTGGGGAGGCGAAGATCTTGCATCATAATTGGCACGATCTCCATTCGTCGTGGCTCGATGCGGCTGAAGACCTATGGGGGTCGCCACGCGTCGTCCACTTGCCCGTAATCAATGCATCGCTTCGGGGCAGAGGCCGTTACTCTGCTAACGAGGCGTCGGTGTCGGGCGTGTGCCCACGTGGCGACCATCCAGTGGTCTGAGGCGGAATGATGGGTACGGCTGCTGCCGGCTGAGTTTGAAAGGGAGGGGACTTTCCAGAACGAGGCCTTTTCCCTTGCTTCATGGGCGGTTTGCTGCAGGCTAACAACTTCTGCTGCTCGCGCCCGTCTGTGCATTTTTGGGTGAGTGTCTTCTTCTCCTTCTCTAGCCCCCCTCCTTCTCTCTCATTTCTTATTCAGTTTCTTTGTCCTTTCCTTCTCCATGGCGCGCCGTCGCCATGTCTCTTCTAACCCGGACGAGGCCAGTCCATCCCGGCCGAGGACTCCATCTTCTTCCTCCTTGGATGAGGAGGTAATTCCAGAGGAGGTCCGCCGGCGCTTGCAACCCGGGGGTGTCACTATTGGCATCCCCAGGGGGATCCGGTCCCCTCCGGTTGCGCCTGCCGTGCCCCTCCGTTCACTCCCCGCCTTAATTTCTCTTCCAGCTCCGCCACCTCTTCCCGCCGGTCCCTCCGGTCATGCTTCTACCATGACCGAAGGTGATCTTTCTCTGCTCTGGGATGCCTATGGCATCCCGGGATCTGTCCATCTGTTTGCTCCGCGGTCCGGGGAGCGTGTCACCATGAGTGGCCCCGGCCGCATTGCCTTCTACGAAGACTTCCTCCTCGGGGGTCTTCGTTTTCCTCTGCACCCTTTCTTTCTTTCCTTCCTCAGCCATTTTCGGCTCGTCCCGGCCCAGCTGGCTCCTAATGCCATCCGGGTCATCTTCTCCTTCATCGTCTTCTGCCATTTCCATGGGTTTGTTGCCCGTTTTTCTCTCTTCAGGGCCCTGTTCACCCTGAAGAAGTGCTCCACCGATGACGGCTGGTGGTACATTTCGCCCCGACCTAGGTGTCTCCGGTTCGACCTCCCTTCCTCGGTCAAGGGATGGAAGAGCCGGTTTTTCTTTGCCTCGGTTGACGACGTCGACTGGGCCTGGAGCGAACCGGACCGGTCGCCGAACCGGAATTCCCGAGTCGAGCCTGCGGACCAGGAGTCATACACCCAGCTCCTGAGTGACGTGGTCCCGGCGCTCGAGGTTCTGCTCTCTGAGCAGAATCTTTTTGAGGCCGGCATCAGTCCCATCCGTGAGACCGGTGAGATTTGGCCCCGCATTAATTTCTGCCCCCCCCCCCCGCTCTCTCTTTAAGATCGAATTATCTGACCTTCTGCTTTCTTCATTTTGCAGGGATGAAATTTTCTCTGGAGAACCTCCTGGAGGGAGCGGCTCAGCGGGAGGTCGTCGACGTGGATGAGCCCGTAGCGAAGAGGGCTCGCACAGAGACGAGCCGGGAGGTCATGGCGGCGACCGTGCCCGGCCCAGCTGCTACCGTTTCCCCGCCCAGGCCTCCTCAGGGCGGCGCCCCTGGCACTTCGGCCCCGCGGCCTGGCGGCGTCGCAGAGAGAGCTCCGGCGCCCGCTGCTCTGCCCATCGCCGGGCCCGTTCCTGCCACCAGCCCGACGGCACCGCCAGTGGCGACCGCCGGCCCATCGGTTGCGGCTCCGGCCGAGGGGGCAGCTGCCGCGGGGGTCAGCCCGAAGGGTCCAGTGCCGGAGATCTCGCACCGAGACTCGGTCATCCTCGACCGAGGACTGGCGGAGAGGGTGATGGAGTATGCTTCCACCGCCCGGGACCGCCGAGCTCGGGGCGGCCGAGACTATGCGGACGCGCTGCTCGGCATCCTGCCCCAGCTTTTTACGGTAAGTCTGAGCTTTCCCTTCTTCTTTACTTCCAATCCGAGGCCTTCTGCCTTGATACTGACATGCGCTGTTTTTGCCTCTGCAGATCGGGAACGACGTCCTCCTACTGAGGAATTACCTCGTAGGGAACGCCAAGCGGGACTCCGATCGGGAGCTAAAGCTTGGCAAACTCGCGGCCGATGTGAAGGACCTGATGGACAAGGGGGCCGAGCTGCGAGCTGAGAAGCAGGCCCTCCAGTCCGACCTGACACGTTCCGAGGAGCGGAACAAAGAATTGGAGGCCTCCTTGGCGGAGGAGCGGACCTCCAACCAGCGCCGGACTGAGGAGGATGCGGCGGAGAAGGCTCGCCTGCAGGCCCATTCCCTGTTTTTGGAGCGCCAACTGGATGAGGCCCGGCGAGAGGTGGCCGTGGCGAAGGACCGGAGCTCCTACATCAACGGGCTCCTGGAGGCGGCGAAGCGGGAAGCGCAGGAGGCCGTCCCCAAGTTCCGGGCCTCCGACGAGTTCACGTCGGAAGTCCGGGAGGCCGTCGTGGACTCCTTCCTGAAGGGGTTCCGGATGTGCCGGGAGAAGGTGGGGGCCTTCTTCCCCCAGCTGGACTTGAGTGGGGTCATCGTCGGCGGCAGGAAGCCGGGGAGCGAGAGCAGGGTCCCCGGCGTGACCCAGGCGACATCTCAGGCGACACCTGTAGCACCTCCGACCGGCGACGCCGTGGTCCCGGCACATCCCCAGGAGCCGGTCGTCGTGGAAATCAAAGAAGTGGCACCCGCGCCTCCGACGGACGGAACCGACCCTGCGCCCCAGTGATCGTTGCTCTGTAGTTTTGTTTTCCTTTCTTTTTCTTCTTTTGGGGAGTCCCGGCCTGTCGGGGCTCCCAGTTTGTACTGAAAGACTTCGTTTAATGAAGACACAGCTTTTACCAAAACTCGTTCATCATTTTGCCTTTTCTTCTTTCTTCTTTTTGTTTCTGAGATGTCGGTCTAGGACACCTGAGATAACTGCAGGCCTGGTCCTTCTATACTAAATCGAAGGACGGGGTCTGCAGAGTCATGTCGCGGCAGGTCAAACCCTGAGCAGGTCCGACTTTGGGCTGCCTTCACGCTTGCGCGGACAACACAATTTCTGCACCATCTTCCGGGCCGAAACCCGGGATCTTCCGGACTGAGCTCGATGCCGCAGGCTTTCTCAAAACCTTGCGTGGCTTGCTGAGCTATGCTCCGGGCTTGCACGGGCGAACTAGGTTCGGTGCCACCTTCCAGGCCGAAGCCCAGGATCTTCCGGACTGAGCTCGATGCTGCAGGCTTTCTCAAACCTTGCGCGGCTTGCTGAGCTGTGCTCCGGGCTTGCGCGGGCGAACTAGGTTCGGTGCCACCTTCCAGGCCGAAGCCCAGGATCTTCCGGACTGAGCTCGATGCCGCAGGCTTTCTCAAACCTTGGCGCGGCTTGCTGAGCTGTGCTCCGGGCTTGCGTGGGCGAACTGTGTTCGACGCCACCTTCCAGGCCGAAGCCCAGGATCTTCCGGACTGAGCTCGATGCCGCAGGCTTTCTCAAACCTTGCGCGGCTTGCTGAGCTGTGCTCCGGGCTTGCGTGGGCGAACTGGGTTCGACGCCACCTTCCAGGCCGAAGCCCAGGATCTTCCCGACTGAGCTCGATGCCGCAGGCTTTCTCAAACCTTGCGCGGCTTGCTGAGCTGTGCTCCGGGCTTGCGTGGGCGAACTGGGTTCGACGCCACCTTCCAGGCCGAAGCCCAGGATCTTCCGGACTGAGCTCGATGCCGCAGGCTTTCTTGTTGAAGTTAGAGAAGAGTGTTTAAAGTGGAGAAGCTTTGTTACAGAAATTGGGAGCCCTACATCACTGGTAGTACATTCTCAGGTTCGAGGGGTTCCATGTCCGGGGGAACCTGGCACCTCCCAATTCTTCCAAGTAACATGCTCCATGAGGGAGGGCTTCTGCCACCCGATAAGGGCCTTCCCAGTTGGGTGAAAGCTTGCCGCATTCCCGTGGCTGGGAGGCTTCTGCGCGCCGGAGGACCAAGTCCCCGGGATGAAAAACCTTCGGCCGTACTCGGGAGTTGTAATATCTGGCTACACGTTGTCGGTATGCCGCCATTCGGATTCGGGCCTTGTCCCTCGTTTCTTCGAGGAGGTCTAGGTTGAGCATCATCCTGGCCGGGTTTTCTGTCTCATCGTATTGCTCCACGCGCAGCGTGGGTATGCTGAGCTCGATCAGGATGACTGCTTCGGCCCCGAAGACGAGGTTGAATGGAGTTTCGTCAGTAGCCGTCCTTGGGGTGGTGTGGTATGCCCAAAGAACGCTGGGAAGCTCGTCGGCCCACCTGCCCTTGGCTTGGTCTAGCCGCGTGCGGAGGCCCTGAAGAATGGTCCTGTTCGTGACCTCGGCTTCCCCGTTGGTCTGGGGGTGCGCCACCGAAGTGAAGCGATGCTTGATGCCGAGGTCGTTGCAGAAATCTTCGAACTCCCGATAGTCGAACTGGCGTCCGTTGTCGGTGACCATGGTGTGGGGGAGGCCGAAGCGGTAGACGATGGACTTCCAGAAGAACTTGGCGATGTTTGCCTCGGTGATTCTTGCCAAGGGTTCGGCCTCGACCCACTTTGTGAAGTAGTCGATAGCCACTATCAAGAACTTCCGCTGGCCGGACGCCGGCGGGAATGGGCCCAGGAGGTCCATCCCCCACTGGGCGAACGGCCAGGGGGCTGAGAGCTGAGAGATCGGGTTAGAGGGTTGCCGCTGTACCGTGGCGTGACGCTGGCACCGGTCGCATTTCTTCACGAAGTCGGCGGTGTCCTCCTTCATCGTCTCCCAGAAGTATCCTTGACGAAGGGCCTTGTACGCCAATGCCCTGCCCCCCACGTGGTTTCCACAGATGCCTTCGTGAATCTCCTGGAGCACAAGCTTGGCTTCTGTGGGTCCAATGCATTTGAGGAGGGGATAAGAGTAGGACCTTCGATACAGCTGCCCGTCCATCAGGACAAACCGCACGACCTTCTTCCTGATGAGGCGAGCCGCGTCTCGGTCTTCCGGCAGGGTGCCGCTGGTGATGTACGCAGCGTACTTGTCCATCCAGCCGGGCTCCTGGCTGACCTGATGGACCTCCGCCGGTACTTCGAGGCTTGGGACTTCGAGTCGCTCCACATGAGCGCGTCCCAGCATCGTGTCCGGCAGGGTCGCCAGCCGAGAGAGGGCATCCGCGCGGGCGTTCTCCCCGCGGGGGATATGGAAGATGTTGAAGCGCCGGAACTTGGACGCGCCCGCCCTGACGAGCTCCAAATACTTCGCCATCTGGGGGTCGTGAGCGACGTACTCCCCGGACACCTGCCCCGCCACGAGCTGGGAGTCAGTGAAGGCTCTGAGGTTGGTCACGCCCAGCTCGCGGGAGACTCTCAGTCCGGCGAGAAGTGCCTCGTATTCCGCTTGGTTATTTGTCGCGGGGAACTGGAAACGGAGCGCACACTCGGCGACGACTCCGTCGCCGTTGGCAAGGATGAGCCCAGCTCCGCTCCCGCCGGAGTTTGAGGCTCCGTCTACATGGAGGATCCAGGCGTCCTCTCCGGGCTCGTCGATGCCGACCTCCATTGGCCGGGCCGGGGGGTCCTCCTCGGGCTCCTTGCCCAAACCTGCGCACTCGACCAAGAAATCGGCCAGCACCTGTGCCTTCATTGCCGACCTCGGTCGGTACGTAATGTCGAACTCGCTGAGTTTCAGTGCCCACTTGGCCAATCGCCCCGAGGTATCGGGTCGGCTGAGCACCGCTTTCAGCGGTTGATCCGTCAAGACGGCGATGGGATGCGCTTGGAAATAGGGCCTGAGACGCTGGGCAGACACTATTAGCGCAAAAACGAGTTTCTCGGGCCGGGAATACCTGAGCTCCGCATCCCGGAGGAGTTTGCTGGTATAGTACACCGGCCGCTGGATCCCGTGGTCGTCGGTTTGGACCAGGACAGAGCTGACGGCCTCCGGGGTAACGGCCAAGTAGAGGGTAAGCTCCTCCCCCTCCTCGGGCCTGGACAGCAAAGGTGGCGATGCGAGCGTCTTCTTCAACTCCTCGAAGGCCTGCTGGCACTCCTTGGTCCAGGCGAAACCATTCATCTTCCTCAGCACCTTGAAGAAGGGACGGCAGCGATCCGCCGACCTGGAAATAAAATGGCTAAGGGCCGCAACCCGGTCGGTCAGTTGCTGCACTTGCTTCTTGGAGGCTGGCTGCTCCATGTCCAGGATGGCCTGGACCTTCTCTGGGTTGGCCTCGATTCCTCTTTGGGTCATCATGAACCCTAGGAACTTTCCGGCGGAGACCCCGAAGGCGCACTTCGCCGGGTTCAGCTTCATCTGGTGGCGCCGGAGGTTGCCGAACGTCTCCGTCAGGTCGGCCACGTGGTCCGAGTCAAGTTTGCTCATTACTAGCATGTCGTCCACGTATACCTGCATGTTGCGGCCTATCTGGTCTTTGAAGACTTTATTGACTAGACGTTGGTACGTCGCCCCCGCGTTCTTGAGGCCGAAAGGCATCATCCTGTAACAGAAAGTCCCGCGGTCAGTTATGAAGGCAGTGCGCTCTTCGTCCTCCAGATTCATCCGGATCTGGTTGTATCCGGAAAAAGCGTCCATGAATGACAGGAGACAATGCCCCAAGGTGGTGTCGACCAGCTGGTCGATCTTCGGCAGAGGGAAGCTGTCCTTCGGGCAAGCTCGATTGAGGTCGGTGTAGTCCACACAGATCCTCCACTTACCACTACTCTTCTTTACCATGACCACGTTTGCTAACCAGCTGGGGTATTGGACTTCTCGGACGAAACCGGCGGCGAGGAGCTTTTCTATCTCCTCGTTGATCGCCTTCTGCCTCTCCATGGCAAAGCTTCTCTTCTTCTGGCGGACCGGGCAGCAACCTGTGTCCACGTTCAGGCTGTGCATGATAATCTCGGGCGGGATACCCGGCATGTCGGCCGCCGACCAGGCGAACACATCGGCATTGGCACGGAGGAACTCCAGCAGGCGGGTTCGCTCCTCTTCGGGGAGCTGGGCCCCGACTTGCACCGTCTTCAGGGGGTCCGAACCAAGGGGAAAGGGTAGCAGGCGCTCTACGGGCCCTCCCCTGGGTTCCTTCTCTCTCAGGTCGAGATCCTCGATATCGTGGGCGAGCTCTGCGCTCCTGGTGCCTGGGATTGTCTGTAGGCAGAACGGGACCAGCTGAATCGTCCCCTTCATTTCCCCGAGCCCGAAGGGCGTGGGGAACTGCACCAGCAGTCTCCTCGTGGAGATGGTGGCGTCTAGTTGGTTGAGCCCGGGATGCCCGAGAATGGCGTTGTAAGGCGAAGGGAGCTTGACGACAGTGAATGTTGCCATGATGGTCGCCTGCCGAGGTGGGGATCCGGCGGTGACCGGGAGAGTGATTTCCCCTTCGACTCCCACGGAGTCCCCTGTAAAACCTACCAGTGGGATGTGCACTGGCTTTAGCTGGTCGGGAGACAAATTCATCCGAGAGAAAGCATCGTAAAAAAGTACGTCGGCCGAGCTTCCACTATCCACCATGATTCGATGTACAGGATGCTTCGCGATGGTCATCTCGACCACCACGGCATCATTGTTTACATTGTCATTGGACTCCCCTCCCTTGGGAGGGATTACATTCTCCGGGACTTCCCGGGCTCTCTTCTCTGCTCGGCCGGACCCACGCGAGATCATGCCCACGGGCTTCTCTGTTGGCCGGTTGTCGATCGCAGGGACAGGCTGTAAGGCCGCGAGCGGCTGCTTCTCGGAGGGGGCCTCGTTCTTGACGAACTTCCTGAGGTAACCCCTCCCGATCAGATCCTCAATCTCCCGCTTCAAATGGCGGCACTCCTCCGTATCGTGTCCGTGCTCGCGGTGGAACTGGCAGTACTTTGATTTGTCTCGGGCGGCTCTCGGGTTCTGAGGTGGAGGTCGGCGGAGGTAGCGCTCGCCCTCGATTTCCATGAGGATTTTTGCTCGAGGTGCAAGGAGAGGGGTGTACCTCCACTCGGAAGTAGACTCGGCCCTCGGCCTTGGATTCGGGCGAGGGTCGGCGGACGGCCCGGGCCTCCGAACTCCCGGGGCGTCCCTTGGAACTGACTTCTTCGAAATCTTCCCGTCCAGCTCTCGACAGGTGCGGTCAGCCTCCTCCGCCCGGATGTACTTGTGGGCGCGGAGGAGGAGCTCGGAATACGTCCTGGGCGGCTTCTTGTCCAGGGAATAGGTCAGGCGGGACGTCTTGAGCCCGCGCTTCAAAGCCAGCATAGCGACGGGCTCGTCCAAGCTGTAGATCTCCAGGGCTGCGGTCTTAAACCGGGTGATGTAGTCTCGGAGCAGCTCCTGGTCCTGCTGGCGGATGGAGAAGAGGCTGTCTACCTCCCTTGGCACCTTTCGACAAGCGTCGAAGTGCGCCACAAACTTTCCTTCCAACTGCTGGAAGGAGCAAATGGATCCGAGCTCGAGGCAGGCGAACCAGACTCGAGCGGCCTTCCGAAGGGTTGCTGGGAAGGCGATGCACAGAAGGGCATCGGTGGCACCCTGGACCCTCATGAGAGCTTTATAACTCTCCAAATGGTCCAGGGGGTCGGTGGTCCCGTCGTAGGGGTCCACCTGCGGCATGCGGAACCGTTTCGGGATCGGTTCCGCCTGGATTTCTTCGGAGAAAGGGGGGCGGGAGTCGTAGCCCGCCGGGTCAGCTGACGAGTTCTGTAGGTCGACGAACCGTCAGGTGAACTCCACCAACTTGCGCTCGTGCTCTTCTAGGCGCCTCTCAGCCTGGTGCCTGATGGCTTCGTCGGTGGAGTCTTCCACCGAGACTGCAGGTGAAGGGGGCGCCGATCGGTCTCGGCGCGAGTTCTGGCCCCGGCGTCGCTTGCTGCGATGCGCTGTTTCGGCCCCATCTGCCGGGGATCGACTCTCGTGATCCTCCGAACCGGAATAGTTTCTTTTCGGGGGAGCTTGGCGGCTCCCTCGGGGGTTGGAGATGGCTTGTGGATGGGACGGCCTGCCCTGGATTGAGCGCAGGCTCCCACGCTATCCCGCGGCTCGGGCCGCGGGAGTCCCTGGCTACGGTTGAGTGGCCAGGGATCGTTGCTGATGCTGTAGCTGTCGGACCGCTGAGGTCAAGGTCTGCAGCTGCTGGACGATGGCCGCAAGGGATCCGTCCGCCGGGGTAGGCTGCTGCGGAAGAGGAGGGGGAGCCGGAAGCTCCCGTTCGGGGGTGTGGCCCCCCGGAGGGGAGTGGGCTTCTCCCACACGACTGGTGGACGCCTCGCGACCACGAGTGACCAACATTGCTGGAGAGCGTGACACCTGCAAAAAGCTAGTTCCCTCTGGGGGTTAGTGTCCTGCCCCCCTTCCTGGCACGCCAATCTATTGCCGTTCTCGTCGCCGCGCCCGTGCCGTGGATCAACCGATCCTTCCTGACTGCCTGGCGAGGGAGCCTCCCTTCCTGCGGAGAACCTGCGACAAAGGGGTTAGAGGACCCTGGCTGGGGATTCCGGCGAGGGGGCTCCGACAGTCAAGTCAGTAGACGACGAGAAGGAACAGACTCTCCCTCCCAGGCCCTCTAAAGGGCCCCAGATTTGGAGAGTTGACTGGTGAAGGGAACGCGCTGGGGACCGGAATCTCGGCTGGGCCTGCTTGCCGAGCTCACGTCCAGTATTCCCCTCTCGGGATCTCTAGTTTTTTTTTCGGAGCGAGGCCTTGTGCCGGTGCTTCCTCCTTGTCCCCAGGCTAGTTGGCTTACCTTGCAGTCTCCAGATTCTTCCCTCTTTATCTCCCTCCGTCGTGCGCCTGTCCTTTTCCTCCTCGAAAACTCCTCTCCCCTGTCTTCCTTTCTTTTCCCTTTTTGGTGAAGGAGGCCAGGCGGCTTTCCGACCTCGTCCACCGGGCCCAGCAGGGAGAAGGCAAGGACAGAAGAGAAAAGGAGGGGGGGCGGCGCTGGCAGAGTGGCCAGTCGTCAGGCTTCGGGCTACGTGAGAGTGCTCTTTTCCCCGAGCGTGGGCGCCATCCGTTTACGGGGCCTGTTCCGTCAGGATCGGGTCTCTCGACTGCGGGACCTGTCGGGCCAATGTAAGTGACGTTCCGCGTGCCGTCGCCCTCCGTACGGGACACCGTCTGGGGTCGGTACGGCCCGAGGGATGGCCTCGGGACCTGTCGCTTTCCCCGGGGGCCTCTCCGTACGAGCGGTCTGACCTCGACTGAGTTGGACCTGTCTCCGGGGGCCAACTGGCGAGAGGCAAGGGATCGGCCGACCTCGGCTTAGGTGGACCCCTCCTGGGTGGACACCTGGCGAGGTGGCAGGAGGTCGCCTGGCTTCGGCCGAGGTGGACCCGTCTCCGGGTGGCCACCTGGCGCAAGGCGGGGGGTCAGCCGACCTCGGCCTAGGTGGACCCCTCCTGGGTGGACACCTGGTGAGGTGGCAGAAGATCGCCTGGCTTCGGCCGAGGTGGACCCGTCTCCGGGTGGCCACCTGGCGCAAGGCGGAGGGTCAGCCGACCTCGGCCTAGGTGGACCCCTCCTGGGTGGACACCTGGCGAGGTGGCAGAAGATCGCCTGGCTTCGACCGAGGTGGACCCGTCTCCGGGTGGCCACCTGGCGCAAGGCGGAGGGTCAGCCGACCTCGGCCTAGGTGGACCCCTCCTGGGTGGACACCTAGCGAGGTGGCAGAAGATCGCCTGGCTTCGGCCGAGGTGGACCCGTCTCCGGGTGGCCACCTGGCGCAAGGCGGAGGGTCAGCCGACCTCGGCCGACCTTACTCGGGGCGGACTCCTCCGAGCCCGGGCGCAGATGAGTCGGTGGGGGAACTCCGCGCCGAACTCGACCTCGGCGGGAGCTGTTTGCTTCAGATAGTCGTCGGGCGGTGCGGTCTTGCCGACCCTAGCTTTGAGGACGTGGCGCTGATTCTGGCAAGGAAACTCACACGTGGCTCGCTCGCATTCGACGATACTTGAGCCTGGCCACGTCACTGTCACGGCTGTAACAGTTTCGTTGTCTGACCTGGCCAATTTAATTGGTGTCTAAAGAAAGCAACGGGGGACCCCCTCAACCCTTTCACTTACCTAAATTTGGTCATATCTAAAATCTTAATTTGGGAATGCTAATTGATTAACAATACTATAATTTGCCTTCCTACATGCTAAGCAAAATTTATGTCAACACTATAGTAGGATTGTTATGTACACACAAGGCCTACTTTAGGGTTTCATATGAAATTTGTCTCAGTGCACTAGGTGCTTTATAGCATGATTGGAATTGTTGCTTTGTTGTGTACACACAAGGGCAACATTATTCAACCATGACTATATAGAAATGAAGGGTCTGACTAAACTAAGACATTATGGTTTGTTGTGTACACACAAGGCTATAAGTATCTTAGAGGCAAGTTTAATAGTTGAGAATTGCATAGATTGCAATTGGAAAGGAAGTCCTATCTTTGAACTCATGACTGTTTGTTGTGTACACACAAGGCATTCATGAGGAATTAGGATCTCAACCCCATTAAAGAAACCAGTAAGGTTTCTCGCTTACCATATCTTGAGGGTTATGGTATTCGAAGAAAATAGTGGGAGACATAATTAGATATAAAAAGTCCTTATCTAATTATGAATGTCATCTTGGGCGGTCTGCTGATATTGTTCTTTAATTAAATATAGAAAATTTACATAATGGCTTCAAATTTATCACTGCGGGGCATTTTAGATGCCAACAAGTTAACCAGTCCCAATTATGTGGACTGGCTAAGGAACCTGAGGATTGTACTAACTCAGGAGAAGCTTTCCTATATTCTTGATTTTCTGGACCTTGAGATGATCGGAGAGGATGCTTCTGAGGAGGAAATTGCCACACACAGAATGTGGCAAAATGACAGTATAACTATTAGGTGCATCATGTTGGCCTCGATGAGCATCGAGCTCTAGAGGCAACATGAAGGTATGGAACCTCAATCCATATTGCTCAATTTAAAGGAGTTATATGGAAAGCAAAGTAGGGCTGGTCGATACGAGATATTGAAGTAGTTGTTCCATGCACGGATGAGTGAGGGTTCATCTGTACAAACCCATGTATTGAAAATGATTGACTTAATCACCCGATTAGGTCAATTAGAGTTTGTCATGGATGGTGAACTCAATCAGGATTGATCCTGCAGTCACTTCCAGATTCCTTCTCTCAGTTTGTTCTTAATTATCATATGAACAAACTGAATACTTCATTGCCAGGGCTGCTTAATATGCTTAAGATAGCAGAGAGCCATTCAAAAGGAGACAAGGCTCATCTTCTTCTAGTTGATGGAAGAAAGAAACAGGCAAAGAAGAAGGGCTTGAAAAGAAAATTCAACCATAAGAAGAGCTTCCAGAATAAGAAGAAAGCTAAGAAGGCTGATGGAGCCTGTTTCCACTATGGCAAGCAAGGGCACTGGAAGAAAAATTGCAAGGTATATCTTGCAAGTATGAAGCAAGATGCAAGTGGAGCATCTAAAGGTTTGTACATGATACAAACAAATTTATCATTGAGTTCTTCAAATTCTAATTCATGGGTATTGGATATCGCATGTGGATCTCATATCTGTAATTCATTGCAGGGACTCCACCAAATTAGGAATTTGAAGAAAGGTGACTTCAAGTTATATGGGGCAAGTGGTGAGGCCATTTATGCTGAAGCTGTGAGCACCTGTATCTTATTATTACCTTTGGGTAACATGTTAAAGCTAGAAGAATGTTACTACATATCCAATATTGTAAGAAACATTATTTTTTTACCCTTGTTATTACAACAAGGATATGAAATAAATGTAAAGAGCAGTGGCTGCTCTATTCTTCAAAATAATAAAATATTTGGGCATGGTTGTTTCATTAATGGTCTTCTTACCTTGGAACTCAATGATGAAATACTTTTTATTAATAATAAGAAGAGAAAGAGAGATAATGTCAATGTCACATATCTCTGGTATTGCCGGTTAGGTCATATCAATGAGTCAAAGATAAACAAGTTAGTCAAAGATAATTATTTTGATCCTTATGATTTCCAATCATTAGGAACTTGTGAGTCTTGTCTTAAAGGAAAAATGACCAAGTCTCCATTCACTGGACATGGAGACAGGGTAACTAAGTTACTAGGTTTTGTACATACTGATGTATGTGGACCTATGACAACTCAAGCCAGAGGTGGATATTCTTACTTCGTCACTTTTATTAATGATTTATCATGGTTTGGTCATTTGTATCTTATGAAACAAAAGTCTGAAGCTTTTGATAAGTTTAAAGAATATCAAAGTATGGTTGAAAAACAAACCAGATATAGTATTAAAGCTCTTCGTTCTGATCGAAGAGGTGAATACTTGTCTAGTGAGTTTCTAAACCATCTTAAAGACAATGGCATAATATCTGAATGGACTCCTCGTTATACACCCCAGTTAAATGGTGTGGTAGAAAGGAGAAACCGCACCATGTTAGACATGTGAGGTCCATGATGAGCTTCACAGATCTTCCCATTTCCTTCTAGGGACATGCCCTAGAAACTGCTGCACATATTTTGAACAGGGTTCCATCTAAGTCAGTAAGTAGCACTCCATATGAGTTATGGAATGGCAAAAGACAAGTCTAAAGTACTTAAAGATTTGGGGTTGCTATGCTTATGTCAAGAATAACTTTGGACATAAGTTAAGTGCAAGAGCTGACAAGTGTAGATTTGTTGGTTATCCTAAAGAAGGTATTGGATACCTCTTTTATAATGCTACTGAGCAAAAGATTTTTGTCAATAGGAATGCTACATTGTTGGAGCAAGAATTTATCCAAGAAAGAAGTAGTGATTCTTCACTTGAGATATGTGAATAACAGAACCAACAACCTATTAAGACTTTAAATGAAATTCCTTAACCAGAAGTTCTTACAGATCAAGAATAGCCACAATACATACCTCCTCTCTGAAGGTCAAACAGGGTCCGGGGTGCACCTCTAAGATATGGCTTTGTCATCGAGGATGACAATGAAGCCAGTATCATTCAGGATGATGATCCTGTGACCTATTCGGAAGCTGTCAAAAGAATACGCTCTAACAAATGGCTAAGTGCCATGAGATCTGAAATGGATCCATGTACTCCAATCAGGTTTGGACCTTGGTAGATCCTCCTGATGAAATTAATCCAATAGGATGTAAATGGGTCTTCAAGAAGAAGATATGAGCAGATGGTCAAGTAGAAACCTATAAGGCCAGGTTGGTAGCAGAAGGTTTTAGACAAAAACATGGCATTGACTATGATGAAATCTTTTCTCTAGTAGCCATACTCAAATTCATTCAGATTTTGCTTGCCATAGCAGCATACCATGATTATGAAACTTGGAAGATGGATGTCAAGACTACTTTTCTCAATGGAAACCTTGAGGAAGAAGTTTATATGACATAGCCAGAGGGTTTTGTCTCAAGTGGGAGACCAAACAAGGTATGCAAGTTAAAAAAGTATATTTATAGACTAAAACAAGCATCAAGGAGTTGGAACATCCATTTTGATGAAACAATCAAGAGTTTTGGATTTGTCAAAAATGAAGATGAACCATGTGTGTATAAGAAGACAAGTGGGAGTGCACTTTTTTTCTTGGTCTTGTATGTATTGGGAATTGTGTCCCAAAGCCAATCGCCTGGGTTATAGGTGGTTGTGCTAAGTATTGTACTTTTTCAATGAATTAATAAAATATAATTTTTGGCAGCTCATCACGTATTGAATTTCCCTGAAATGAACTCTTTCCTATGTGATGAAGTCCTTAGGACTACACTGACTTCGATACAGAGAGGATGTATCGAGCGGTCCTTAAACCCGGTTCACAATCAAAGGATATATTGTACTGGACGGCAATATATCAAGTATAGGTTGTTGTAGTTCACATCGTTTGGTTGTCCTCTTGACCAAATGAGTGTGATGACACTGATGTAATCTGCAAGTGGGATATATGTGATATCTCATTGAACGTGACTCCGTGCAGTCCCTTTCTGCCAAAGGGATACTCACGATTGGATATGGGTATAAGTGTCCCTCTGACCTGAGGTCATCGCGGTAGCTTGCAAGCAACTCCCTGTGCTTTTGGTGCTGGACTACCCGGATTTTTAATCCAGTGACGGAAGGTTTCTGGGTACAGGCAAGTACTTGTGGAGCAGTGATGGACCAAGATGGAATTGACCTGTCCAAACAAGTTTGGATTGAATGTCTCGCAGTATCTCAATTTAGCAAATCCTCGGCCGGGGTAGCCCTAGTGAAGAGTCACTGGGCTTGCGAGGTTGAGACACGTAGTCGACTGACTCAGTCTGGGTTGGCAGCCCAATCTTAGTCGTCCTGAGCATTTGAGGTCAAAAGGATGAATTATACGGTAACCATATGCCAGAGGTTCGATAGTTTGCTCCCGCATCTTCGACCTATCCGGACGCCGGGACCCTTTGCTAGATGGTTTCCTGTGCTGGTACTGAAAATTGTTCTAGTGCTACCGTTTAGGTTCGAACCTATGAGGTCACACGCCACAGAGGATAACTCTCTGATCCGGATACCGATTACGATTGGGAATCGTCTCGGTTTTATGGTCACAGTATTTTTGAGCACTCTTTTCCCCGTCATGCCCTTGTCTGTGTCGACCGGAAAATGTTCCGGGTTGACCAGCTCTGCGCCAGGATTTTTCTGAATCAGTTTTGAACTGATTCGGAGTTCGTTTAGGTCTCCAATTGGTTATGAACCAATTGAACCAATTTATTTTTTGGGCTTGGACCGGTTCAATTGAATTGAACCAAGTGGTTTTATTGGTTTTGGGCCGGTTGATTGAACCGACATTTTTTATTTCTCTTGGACCGGTTCTCACGTTGTTTTTGACGTTGTTGAATCTTCCTTCGTTGGAATTTTTTTCCAACCGCTGGGAGTGGAACTCCTAGCGTTGGCAGGCCCAACGTTTCCAAGCATTCAATACCATTCCTTGCTGGACGTTTCTTCCCTTCCCTCCACCCCCTGTTTTACTCACTCTTTAATCTATGTTAATGGCTGTTAATTGGGTGATTAACAGCTGCTGCAGCCTCCCAGCCTCTTCACCTCACCGTCTCTCCACCTCCCTCTCTATGCTGCCTATTTATACAACCCATTGCTGTCCCTGTAAAAGAAGATCAGAAAATCCACCGTGAGAACCAAGAAAAGGCAACAAAATTCTTTGTACTTTGAGAGGTTGAGAGACGCTGGTTGAGAACTTAGTGATTGCTCTTTTAGGCTGGGTTTAGGAGGGTGTGAGGGAGTGTTTTCCCATTGTTTCAAGTGCTCCAAAAATCCCTGCTGCAGCAATTCTGTTTTGCTGCAGTAACCTGTGACCGTGAACCTTCTTCCGGTGGCTAGCACCGCGCGTGGAGAGGGATCGGAGAGCCCCGGGCGTGTCTCCCCTCTAGAGGGAGTATTCTTCTACTCCTCGGAGCAAACCACGCGAGCCGGGATCGCTCCAGTTGCCCGAAATCCAACGACGAAGACAGCTACTCCGTTCTGCTGCTATTTTCGTGCAGCAGAATTCGGCGATTTTTTACGATTTATTGGCTTAGTTTTTCTTGCAGAAACCAGTGCCAAATCGAAGAGGACTTCCTTAAGAATCTACAGCTCAAATTTGGGAGCGATCGGAGGTCCGGAAGGCGGCGTTCCGGGGACTTTTCGGAAGCCCTGTTTTCAGCCCAAGGTGGAAGACGACTGGAATAACTTTATTCCAGTTATTCCAGTCTATTCCAGGTTTATCCCAGACTTATTCCAGCTGGGAATAAGGTATGTTTTTGGGTTATAATTTCGGTGCATGTGTAGATCTAGATTTATTAAAATGTTTATAAATATTATATGTCCTGAAGCATGCCTATACATGCATCTTGCATATGCTAGATCCTGTGCGGAATAGGTTTTTTCCGCACTTATTTTAAAAATGTTTTAAAATACTTACCTATTCCCTGTGCCGTTGCATGCTTAGCGTAGGCACCTGCACGCAAATCCTGTTTACTATCAGTGGTATCAGAGCCAGGTTCTAGAGTAACATATCTTGATGCATGTATAGTAGATTAAATTGTTTAATCTTGGGATTAGAGAGTACTTTTAGGAACCTAGTTGAGACCTTCACCATGGCCGTGTGTCTTTGACACGATACGGTTCGTCTGTGTTGGCCTCTTCAGAAGGATCCTTTAAGGAAATCAAAAAGAAATTAAAATAATAAATTTGGCATGGTTTATAATTTTGTTATTTTGGTCATATAATATTTATAAAAGTATAAATCTAGATATGATGCATAATTTAAGATGTAAAATTGTTTTACATAGAGACTTAATTAAAAATATTTTGATTAAGTATTTGGCTTAATAAAAAAAAATAAAAAAAATTAGGTTTATGAAATCTAATAAAATTTGCATAAGCCAAATTGGGTTAATTGGGTTAGCTGATTAGTTGGGTCCATCACTGGGTTAGACCTAAGTTTACTTGAATCGGATTAAAAGAAGATTATGCAAATGTTGTTTAAGGTCCTTCTTTAGAACTATCTAATAGTTAGATTAGTTGATCCGTTCATCTAAAATGGATCCAATTAGTGGCTCAGTGGACGCCCGAGTCTTTAGGCTAGTCTGATCGAGTATGGTAAACCGACTGGTGTCGAGGTAGGTTTGGCAATTGTGATCATGGTTGTATGAGGCTACCTCTTTCCTGGCCAACTTGGTTGGTGTCTAGGAAAGATGGTTAATGGCGGATACTCACCCATGATCTCACCTACCTGGCTAGCCGAGTCGACCAGAACTGATTGGAAAAGCTCAATGACTCGAGTTAACCCATGTCACCCAGGTTGATCGGTCTGACTGATCAATAGGTGCCCATGGATCAATTGTTGATTTAATTCAACCCTCATAGAATCTGATTGATTCAGTGGGAGGATGATCCATGTCCTTATCTTTTTCTTCTGTCACAAAAAAAAAAAAAAAAAAAAAAATCCTCTTAAAATTATTAGGTCCTTAAAAAGACTAAGTCAAGGAGTTGACAGTGTCTTAGCCTCCCATTAAGTTGGATAGAAATGTATCCACTAGCTTGGTGTGCATCGGCAGTTCCATAGAACGGGTGTACATCCGGCGACTGGAATTTCTATCTGATCGATGATGGTTTAGTGCAACCTCATTAACGGGACCAGGTGGGCCGGCCATAGTCGGGCTTGGTCTTTAGTTAACTGGAAGCATTGGATTAGTCATTTTAATGGTTGGACCTAACCAGAGACCCGCAATAGGAGGCCCCTAGGCCGATTGAGGTGTTCTCTGGGGCAAAATAAAATACTGAAAGTTGTTTAGGGAAACAATTGGTTTACGAACCTACCTTTAGGCTCGTATGGGTGAGCCGGCCATAGTCGGGCTCATGCATGGCCTATTGGATTTCAGTACCCACTTGAAAAATGTTGTTTTCACGGATTGGAGTCAGAGGCTACCAATCTGAAAAATTAGTGGGAGAAACCTTTAGACTAAAGTCCAAGTCTTTTGGTTAAGTTATTAATTCATAAACTAATTTGGTCTTGTTTTCCTTTCAGATGTCTTCAAACTTGTCGCTCCGGTCACTTCTCGATAACGAGAAGTTAAAGGGTCAACTTCGATAGTTGGTATCGAAAGTTGAGAATAGTTCTGGAGCACGAACGGATCCTGTATGTGATAACGGATCCGGCACCTGAAATCCCTCCCACTAATGCACGGAGTGCGGTCAGAGATGCTTATTTGAAATGGGTCTCTGATCGGACTACTGTCCGTTGCATTATGCTAGCGGCGATGAACGACGAGTTCACTCGCAAATTCGAGGAGGCCCAACCTGATGAAATCCTTCAAAAGTTGAAGGAATCCTTCGGCACCCCGGATGATGTAGAACGGTACAAAGTGTCTTGTGCCATCTACAACTCCAAGATGCCGAATGGCGGTTCAGTCACTGATCATGTATTGTACATGATCGAGTTGATTGAAAAACTGGGCAAACTCGGATGCCCCTTGCATGAGCAGCTCGGCAAGGATGCGATCCTGAATTCTCTTCCCTCCTCCTATCTTGACTTTCTTGATCATTATAGAATGAACAAGCCTGCAGTCAACTACCATGGTCTTTTGGGGTTGCTACAGACTTTCGAGAAAGACCACCAACTGAATAAGGGGGTGGTGAATTTGGTGGGAGGTAGTAGAGGTCGTCGTCCCTTTAAGAAAGGGAAGAAGAAAATAAATAAAAAGGGAAAGAAGGTGCATAATGCTCCTGGCCCGAGTCAGACCAGGAAGTTTAAGGCTGATCAATCTTCTGCAGAGTGCTTCCACTGCAAGAAGAAGGGACACTGGAAGAGGAACTGTCCTCTTTATATAGCGTCCCTTGATCCGAACAGGCCGAGAAAGCAGAAGTCTGCTGAACAAGGTATTTATATGATAAGACCTTGTAATTACTCAATTGTTGATACTGCTAACTGGGTATTGGATACTGGTAGTCCAATTCATGTTTGTAATTCATTACAGGGACTTCAAGTTAGCAGAAGATTTGAAGATGGAGAACAGTTTCTGAGCGTCGGGAATGGAAATCGTGTTCCAGTACTGGCGGTTGGAGTCCTGCATCTTGTCTTTGAGTCTTGTACTGTCGAACTAGTCGACTGTCACTATTGTCCTAGTTTCATTATGTGCATAATCTCTGTAGGCCTTTTGGCCAGTTGTGGTTTTGAACTATCAATAAAAGGAGATTTTTGCAATGTTATTTTGAATCACTCTGTTATAATGAAAGCTAGATTAAATAATGGCATATACGTACTATCAAGGCCTGTTAGTGTAATGTACACTTCTAGCAAACATCCAAGGTTAGATAATGTCAACGATTTGTATCTTTGGCACTGTAGGCTAGGTCATATTAACCAAAATAGGATAAACAAGATGCGAGGAGATGGACTTCTCGAGGTCAGTGATTCTGAATCACTGCCCACTTGTGAATCCTGTTTACTTGGTAAAATGACCAAGTCACCTTTTACTGGAAAAGGTGAACGAGCTACAGAACTTCTAAGTCTAATACATACTGATGTATGTGGACCGATGACAGTTAGTGCTATAGGAGAATACAAATATTTCATTACTTTTACAGACGACTTTTCAAGGTTCGGTTATGTCTTTTTAATGAGACATAAGTCTGAGTCGTTTGAAATGTTCAAACGATACCATAATGAAGTAGAAAAGCAAACTGGAAAAAGTATTAAAACCCTTCGATCTGATCGAGGTGGCGAATACTTATCTGGTACTTTTTTGACATATCTTGAGGAGAATGGAATTCTCTCTCAGTGGACTCCTCCAGGAACACCACAGTTGAATGGTGTGTCCGAAAGGAGGAATCGAACCTTGTTGGACATGGTTCGATCCATGATGGGCTTTGCAACTTTGCCGCTATCCTTTTGGGGATATGCGCTTCAGACAGCCTGTTACTTATTAAATAATGTTCCAAGTAAATCTGTTGTCTCCACTCCGTATGAGATGTGGAATGGACGTAAACCATCAATCTCACACCTTCGGGTCTGGGGTTGTCCGGCTTACGTAAAGCGTTTAGACTCAGACAAACTTGGTCCTAGGTCTGATCGGTGTTTATTTGTTGGTTATCCTAAGGAAACCAAAAGGTATTTTTTCTATTTGGAGAATGAACAAAAGGTGTTCGTTGATCTTAGAGCTATCTTTTTGGAAAAGGAGTTCCTTGGAGAAGGAACTATAGCCTCTAAGATTGAACTTGATGAAGTTCAGCCAATAGAAGAACCTACACACTCTAAGGACGTCATAGAACCGGCTGTGATTGAATCACACCCAGAACCCATTAGGAGATCCGGTAGAATACCGCATCAACCGGACAGATACTACGGTTTCTTGGTCCGGGATGGCGATCCCATTGAGCTCGATGAGAACAATGAGGATCCGATCACCTATATGGATGCACTTCAGAGATCTGACTCTAAGGCATGGCTTGGAGCCATGCGATCCGAAATGGAGTCCATGGAAATCAACAATGTTTGGACATTGGTTGATCTGCCTGAAGGAATAAAATCCATCGGGTGTAAATGGATCTTCAAGAGAAAAAGGGGCGCAGATGGGAAGGTAGAGACCTATAAAGCCCGTCTGGTTGCCAAGGGGTATCGTCAACGATATGGTATCGATTATGACGAGACATTTTTCCCTGTGGCAATGCTCAAGTCTATTCGGATCATGCTTGCTTTGGCAGCATATTTTGATTACGAGATCTGGCAGATGGATGTCCGAACCGCTTTCCTAAATGGGGAGCTGGAAGAAGAGGTGTATATGATACAGCCTGAAGGGTTCACATCCATAGATGAATCAAAGGTATGCAAATTGCAGAAGTCCATCTATGGACTCAAGCAAGCATCTCGAAGTTGGAACTTACGGTTTGATAGGTGTATCAAATCGTACGGCTTCGTTAAGAACGGAGAAGAACCGTGCATCTATAAATGGATTAATGGTTCTGTGATTGTATTCCTAGTACTGTATGTTGACGACATTCTCTTAATCGGGAATGACGTCGCAACATTATAAGGAATAAAAGTCTGGTTATCATCTCAATTCTCCATGAAGGACTTGGGTGAAGCTTCTTACATACTAGGTATGAAAATCTATAGAGATAGATTTAAGAAGCTTTTGGGACTGTCCCAGTCTATGTACATAGATACCGTGCTGAAACGGTTCAGCATGGAAAATTCCAAGAAAGGCTATCTTCCGATAGGTTCTGGAATTACTCTTTCCAAAAGGGATTGTGCGACAACTCCTGAGGAAAGAGAGCGCATGAGTAGAGTACCTTATGCTTCTGCAGTAGGCTCTATCATGTATGCTATGACTTGTACTAGACCAGATGTGGCATACTCACTAGGAGTAGTGAGTAGATACCAGTCTGACCCAGGTGAGGCGCATTGGAAGGTGGTTAAGTCCATCCTCAAGTATTTGAGAAACACTAAAGATCAATGGCTGATTTATGGAGAACCTGACTTGAAACTTGTGGGGTACACTGACTCCAGTTTCCAGTCAGATAGAGATGACAGCAAGAGTGTGTCAGGGTTTGTATTTACCCTAAACGGAGGAGCGGTCTGCTGGAAAAGTTCCAAGCAGGCAACTGTTGCAGACTCGGTATGTGAAGCAGAATATATTGCAGCATCAGATGCAGCAAAGGAAGCTGTGTGGTTGCGAAAGTTCCTTGGAGAGCTAGGGGTGGCACCTTCCCTAGATGGTCCTGTTCCGGTGTACTGTGACAGCACTGGAGCCATTGCTCAAGCTAAGGAGCCAAAAGCTCATCACCGCACCAAGCACATCCTGCGGCGCTACCACCTCGTACGAGAGATCGTGGAACGAGGCGACATCAATCTTCTGAAGATCGATGGAAAAGAAAATCTGGCCGACCCCTTCACTAAAGCCCTCGGAATAAAAGAGTTTGACTATTGTAAATGGGAAATAGGTATTAGATACTCTTCTGATTGGCTTTAGTACAAGTGGGAGTTATTGGGAATTGTGTCCCAAAGCCAATCGCCTGGGTTATAGGTGGTTGTGCTAAGTATTATACTTTTTCAATGAATTAATAAAATATAATTTTTGGCAGCTCATCACGTATTGAATTTCCCTGAAATGAACTCTTTCCTATGTGATGAAGTCCTTAGGACTTCACTGACTTCGATACAGAGAGGATGTATCGAGTGGTCCTTAAACCCGGTTCATAATCAAAGGATATATTGTACTGGACGGCAATATATCAAGTATAGGTTGTTGTAGTTCACATCGTTTGGTTGTCCTCTTGACCAAATGAGTGTGATGACACTGATGTAATCTGCAAGTGGGATATATGTGATATCTCATTGAACGTGACTCCGTGCAGTCCCTTTCTGCCAAAGGGATACTCACGATTGGATATGGGTATAAGTGTCCCTCTGACCTGAGGTCATCGCGGTAGCTTGCAAGCAACTCCCTGTGCTTTTGGTGCCGGACTACCCGGATTTTTAATCCAGTGACGGAAGGTTTCTGGGTACAGGCAAGTACTTGTGGAGCAGTGATGGACCAAGATGGAATTGACCTGTCCAAACAAGTTTGGATTGAATATCTCGCAGTATCTTAATTTAGCAAATCCTCGGCCGGGGTAGCCCTAGTGAAGAGTCACTGGGCTTGCGAGGTTGAGACACGTAGTCGACTGACTCAGTCTGGGTTGGCAGCCCAATCTTAGTCGTCCTGAGCATTTGAGGTCAAAAGGATGAATTATACGGTAACCATATGCCAGAGGTTCGATAGTTTGCTCCCGCATCTTCGACCTATCCGGACGCCGGGACCCTTTGCTAGATGGTTTCCTGTGCTGGTACTGAAAATTGTTCTAGTGCTACCGTTTAGGTTCGAACCTATGAGGTCACACGCCACAGAGGATAACTCTTTGATCCGGATACCGATTACGATTGGGAATCGTCTCGGTTTTATGGTCACAATATTTTTGAGCACTCTTTTCCCCGTCATGCCCTTGTCTGTGTCGACCGGAAAATGTTCCGGGTTGACCAGCTCTGCGCCAGGATTTTTCTGAATCAGTTTTGAACTGATTCGGAGTTCGTTTAGGTCTCCAATTGGTTGTGAACCAATTGAACCAATTTATTTTTTGGGCTTGGACCGGTTCAATTGAATTGAACCAAGTGGTTTTATTGGTTTTGGGCCGGTTGATTGAACCGACATTTTTTTATTTCTCTTGGACCGGTTCTCACGTTGTTTTTGACGTTGTTGAATCTTCCTTCGTTGGAATTTTTTTCCAACCGCTGGGAGTGGAACTCCTAGCGTTGGCAGGCCCAACGTTTCCAAGCATTCAATACCATTCCTTGCTGGACGTTTCTTCCCTTCCCTCCACCCCATGTTTTACTCACTCTTTAATCTATGTTAATGGCTGTTAATTGGGTGATTAACAGCTGCTGCAGCCTCCCAGCCTCTTCACCTCACCGTCTCTCCACCTCCCTCTCTATGCTGCCTATTTATACAACCCATTGCTGTCCCTGTAAAAGAAGATCAGAAAATCCACCGTGAGAACCAAGAAAAGGCAACACAATTCTTTGTACTTTGAGAGGTTGAGAGACGCTGGTTGAGAACTTAGTGATTGCTCTTTTAGGCTGGGTTTAGGAGGGTGTGAGGGAGTGTTTTCCTATTGTTTCAAGTGCTCCAAAAATCCCTGCTGCAGCAATTCTGTTTTGCTGCAGTAACCTGTGACCGTGAACCTTCTTCCGGTGGCTAGCACCGTGCGTGGAGAGGGATCGGAGAGCCCCGGGCATGTCTCCCCTCTAGAGGGAGTATTCTTCTACTCCTCGGAGCAAACCACGCGAGCCGGGATCGCTCCAGTTGCCCGAAATCCAACAACGAAGACAGCTACTCCGTTCTGCTGCTATTTTCGTGCAGCAGACTTCGGCGATTTTTTACGATTTATTGGCTTAGTTTTTCTTGCAGAAACCAGTGCCAAATCGAAGAGGACTTCCTTAAGAATCTACAGCTCAAATTTGGGAGCGATCGGAGGTCCGGAAGGCGGCGTTCCGGGGACTTTTCGGAAGCCCTGTTTTCAGCCCAAGGTAGAAGACGACTGGAATAACTTTATTCCAGTTATTCCAGTCTATTCCAGGTTTATCCCAGACTTATTCCAGCTGGGAATAAGGTATGTTTTTGGGTTTTAATTTCGGTGCATGTGTAGATCTAGATTTATTAAAATGTTTATAAATATTATATGTCCTGAAGCATGCCTATACATGCATCTTGCATATGCTAGATCCTGTGCGGAATAGGTTTTTTCCACACTTATTTTAAAAATGTTTTAAAATACTTACCTATTCCCTGTGCCATTGCATGCTTAGCGTAGGCACCTGCACCCACATCTGTTTACTTTCAGTATGTTGATGACATACTAATCATTGGGAATGATATCCCAATGTTACAATCGGTTAAAACTTGGCTATCATCAAAGTTTTTTATGATGAATTTGGGTGAAGTATCCTATATACTAGGTATAAGGATCTATAAAGATAGATCTAAAAGGATGCTAGGCCTGTCCCAGTTTAGGTACATAGACTTAGTGTTGAAGAGATTCAACATGGATGCAAGTAAGAAAGGTTACTTGCCTATAAGTCAAGGCATACATCTCTCTAAGAAAATGTCTCTTAAGATGTCAGAAGAAAGAGAGAGGATGGCTATGATCCCTTATGTTTCAACTGTAGGATCAATTATATATGCTATGCTATGTACCAGACCTGATGTTGCTTATGCCTTGGGCATAGTGAGCAGGTTCAGGTAGATCCAGGAGAGGATCATTGGAAAGCTATGAAGAATATTCTTAAGTACCTAAGAAGGACTAAAGATATTTTTCTAGTATATGGAGGATCTGATTTGAAACTAGAAGGTTATATAGAATCTAGTTTCCAATCAGATCTAGATGACAGCAAATCAACATCAGGGTATGTCTTCACCCTGAATGGTGGTGTAATGAGTTGGAAGAGTACAAAGCAGCCTACAGTAGCTGACTTAGTCATTAAGGCAACATACATAGCTGCGCGTGAAGCAGAGAAGGAAGCTATATGGATGAAGAAATTCATCATGGAATTGGATGTGGTTCCTGAAATACAATAGCCAGTGCTGCTACACTGTGATAACACTGGAGCTGTTGCACAAGCAAAGGAACCGAGGTCTCATCATAAGTTCAAGCACATTCTAAGATGGTTCCACCTCGTTCGAGTTGATACAAAGAATAATATAGCATACACATTTACTAAAGCATTACCCAAGCAACAATTAGATCGCCACTTAGATAGTATGAAAATAAAGTATAAGGGTGATTGGCTTTAGTGCAAGTGGGAGATTGAAGAAAAAGTGCCCTAAAAGCCAATCATTATAAGGGTATTTTTATAATCTTCCAACTCTTGTATGACATTATATTAATTAAAGGCATTTATTTTCATCGTATACTGTTGTGTCTTATTTATGGATTATGATGAACCCCATAGATTAAGACAATGGAATTAGGGTTATGATAAAGATCATAACAATGAGTCCTATGTTCCTATAAACCCTAATCAAAATGTTCCTAGTTAATGGACCATCGATTCGGGGATCGATGAATCCTGTAAGACTAGCTTATCCTATGTATGCTCAGTTAATGAGTATGGTTGGTCTCACAACCATTTGTGTAGAGACACTAATATAAGGATAAGGGTGCTCATCAAGATTTCATGTACACTGAACTGATCCGCACCGGGACTATCTTATGGAAGTCTTACTACTTGTCAAAAGATTGATCCCAGAGTAGGAGTTGTGCATGTGATCTTTAAACCTGAGGTCACCATGGTTCCTTGTGCACACTAAGCCATATTTTGGTTCATACTCATTCATGATATTAAATTATGTACGGGATGTTCTAGGTATGATGGAAGGTGTACGAAGGATGTGAGTGGACCAACAAGGATTTGATCGTTCCTGGTAAGAGGAATTGTTATCCCATGTAATCTCTTCGATGAGTGACTCAAGGAGCCTTTGATCAATGCAGGATGAGATTAGAAGTAGTTTCTAATCAGTCATCAGTTGAGTCCTCATGATTGAGCTAAGATTCGATATGACTAAGTATTAGGGTTTGACATATATCCATGCTTATCACTTAATCAGGATAATGGGAGATCGAAAGATTGAATTGCACGGTAACATTCTGCTGAAGGGTATTTTGGTACTTCCACCAAATTCTATATTTTCTGGATAGGCATGACATGTTTACTAGATATCAATCTTGTCTTGTATGTTTTTATGAACCAATTGGATTGGTTTCATGAGTCAATTCGATGGATGATTCGAATTGGACAATTAGATGAGCCAATTTGACCTAATTAGGTCAATCAGGTTCGATTTATTCGAATCAACTCAAACCTAAACCTACTTCTAGCTAAATGTGGAACCCAAAGGATCACACACATTAGGGAGTTGACCAAGGAAGTCATACATGGTTGAATTAAGGTTATAGCATCCTAATTGGTCAGCTAGATTACACACTAGCATGTGTAGGCTAACCCGATTCCTAACCAAATTGATTTGGGTCTAGTTGCTTGTTAATTGGACTAACCTAATTAAGAGAAACCTACATTAGGTTGAGTCCTAATTGGGGCAGCCTAAACCAGACTTTATCTGGTTTTATTTGAACATTAAACCTAGTTTAATGAAGAGTCCTGGGTGCATAGGACTTTTGGCACCTCTTGGCACACACGGGAGAAAAGAGTGCGCACAGAAGGATGAGAGTCCTTCTGCAAATGAAACTCTTGAAGTTTCACATCTGGGATGCCTCTTCAAATAGTCTCCATAACTTTTGGTTTTGGTTGACCGGTCAAAGAGGGACAAAGGGTCGACTTGAAACGTGAAGAAGTCAACGCGCGCAAATGAAGAGTCGCGTCTCTTCATCTACGCACGGTTTTGAGGCAGAGTCCTTTTGTTCTCAGGATTCCTCTTCTATAGTTTCAAGACATGAAAAGATGCCTCCTTTCCCTTGAGCTCGGTACATGCCATATGGCATGAGGAGAGTTCATCTGAAAAACCAAGAGAACTCAGATAAGACTCCTAAGTCTTGATGAGTCTTATAAGATATGAAGAGACATATCTGATAAGAAGCTTTGGGATGCTTTGCACGTCCCTTAAACACTTATTTAAAGGGTGTACGGTGAAATAAGAAAGATAGTTCGGTCTTCTAAAATAGGAGTACAATTTCACCGAGTCTTCTGAGTGTCTCTTTTTATCTCTCCCTCCCTCCTTTCTTTAAAACAAGACTTATCTTGTTAAGACAATGTCTTTTCTACTTGGACAAGGCATTGTTTTAGGATATAAGCCTAAAGGGTCCTAGAGGAGGGTTGTCCTAAAACCAAGAGTGCTTTAGAAGAGTGTTCATAGTGCCCTACAGTGGGATAGGGTGTCCTATAATGGTCAAGAATCCAAAGGCTGTAGAAAGAGTCCTACTCTAGCAAGCAACTTCAAGGAGTTCTTCCTTGGTTCAATTCTCGTGTGGATCACCATTAGAGGGCTTACACTTGTGAATCTTGTGGAAAGAAGTGGAAAAAAATGTTTCAGGTATGTTCTTGTACTTCATTTATGATTCATTAGTTGATTATGTCTAAGGGGATCCGTTAATTAGGGTTTCTTTTAGCCAATTAGGGTTTTCATGTTTGAATTTTTAGTTTAAAATTCACTTCTGCAAGTTGCATGATGACCTTGGCTCCTAGAAATTCCCATCAAAGCCTTAAGATTTCACCCACTTTGAAAGGAGTCCAGATCTTCTCAACAAACAAGAGTCCAGGCTACTTAAAGCAGGATTCTAGGAGTTGTAGTCCAAGAGAGAAAAGGACTAGTATTTGTATCCCTTACACCACTGGTTGGGGATCTGTAAATACCCCTCCAACCTCCCTTGTAATCAATTAATTATTATTCAATAATAGTGTTATTTTGTCAAAAAATCTTCTTGCTTTGCTGTGTGCATCGTGGGGTGTAAGGCCCTTCCTTTGTTCTATGAAACATCCCAGGGTGTGAGGCCCTAATATCCAGCCAACCAGAAAAATCCAAAACCCACCATTTCTAAACCTTCATTTCCTTTCATTCTTTCTCTTTCTTTGCTATTTTTTTTAATTCATGATTTTCATTGTTGAGTGTTACAGGTGATCAGGAATCAAGATCAGGTATTCTTTTCTCGAAACCAGCTTTGTGCAGAAGATCGGAATCCAGGATCGAGTTCTTGAAACCCTACCAAAAAGATCTTGAGAGTTTTATTAGATCTGATTCAGAGGAGAAATTCTTCATTGGTAAAAATTGAAACTTATTCCTTTCTCATTATTCTCTGATTCGTTGATAAGATAAACCCTAGTTTATGGTGATTTTTCAATCACCAAGTGATGCGGGACGGATGGGGGTAGGATCGTTGGTGAGCCTAGAAGTCACCAAAATTAGGGTATCATATATTTTTTTGGATTTTTTTTCTAAGGATGGTGAAGGAACAATGGGGATGGAAGACTTAGGGTTTAGAACTTATGGACTTTGGGACTCGCACTAACGAAGAGACCTCTCACTTCAAGCGCATTCCACCTTCCTCAGTACTTAGAGGCATTAGGGTGAATCTCAAAGGTCATGAGGGGATAAAGAAATAAAGAGGGAAGTGGGATAACTAGACATGACCTCTCATCATGTCCAGGGTTGGGCCTCGCACCCTCTCCTCATGGAGCAAAATAAAAAAACTACTCTTTTCTAAAACTCATTTAATTCCCAAAACTTCTTTTTTACAAAGGACTGAGGGTGGTATTTATAGACCTGTCCAACCCTCATTTGAATTTGAATACAAGATAAAAAGATAGGGATGATTCAAATTCAAATACAAGATAGGATAAGATAAACCTATCCATATCTCAATCCTAACCAACCAAATCCTAATTCGAATTTCAAACAAAAGATAAATCCTAAATTTATTATGGATATGCTCCAAGATTCGTGCAGCTCCAAGATTCGTGCTTGCTTTGGTATCCGACCTGGCAATGTTTCCATCATTCCCCTGAGGTGGGGAGAACTCGACTCCGTCAAGTCAAGATCACTAGGGAAGCTTTGATGAACCACATCCAATGACTCTTCTCACCAACACCCCTGCTACCACCGTCGCCTCCCTACTACCTCGCCGCCACACCACAGTCCCCCGTCCTCTCTGGTGAACTGTCTGCACCGCCTCATGAACGATCCTACCCTGATCCTGTCCCACATCAAATTAGTATCAGAGCCATAGGTTAGGTTAGGGTACGTTTCTTTTCCAATCCCAGATTATCCCCCCCACCCCATCGGTTCTGTAGTTCTCCGTCTTCCATATTCTTGCTCCACTGCCCACGGTCACTATCTTACTCTACAATCGAAGTTTCTTAGATTGGCACCTTCACTGGATCTTCTAGATGCCGACAGCCCGTGCTAATGAAACTTCTTTTTCTACAGCGATTGACCCTTCCCGAGACCATCTGCCACCATCTCATCTTTGATCCACCATGGGCATCCACCAAGATGCTTCCAAACTCCTGTGCATGATCATCTGCACTGCAGACATCCATCCCAGAAGCCGATCCTCTGTTCATCTCCACACATGGTGCCTCACCGACCGGAGGACACCGCCAAGCCCCTAGCTCTGCTCGGAGTCATCTCCAGCCACCCAGATCCAAACACCCCCATTCCATTATTATCTGAGAAGTCTCGGTGACCACTTAGCCGAACTCTCGACCGTCTGCTCCGACCTTGCCTTTCTAGATCTCGATGTAGCCACCGCTGCCCTCTCCATGCCATCCACTATGACTCCTCCCATGCCCACCAACACCCCACTGCCATCGGATCGCCCAGATCCGATCGAAGACTCCACATTGGATCCAAGAGAAGAAGCCCCCTAATCGGTTCCCATCTCCAGCCAACATCGTCCCACTCCTGCCTCTCCATTCCCTGACGAAACCTCTCTGTTCGAGCCATCTTCCATCCACTACCACCACTGGCATCCATCCCCAATCCCAGTCACCACCGAGGAAGAAGAAGCCCCCTACCCCCGCACCGTCTCCCCACCCTTGGCCTCCCTGGCTCATGTCGTCACCCCCCTAGCATCCACCCCGACCACCTCCTCTGCACCAGCCACCTCCCCTCCAGCCCCTACGACAGTCCCGACACCTTCGGGCTCTCCTACTGGTGCACCGTCCACCAACCTCGCCACCCTACCGACTGAGGGCCCCTCTACCTCGGGGGAGAGAGAGCTGCCGTCGCGTCCATCATTAGCAGGATCACAATCACCAGTGCAGTCATCGTCGCTAGAGGAGAGCCCCTCGGACTGCCCTCCGAAGACCTCCCCTATTCACTATTTTTGGTCCGTGGAGAAGGAAGAAGGGCTGTTGCACAAACATGAAGGCAACTCCCATCCCGTTTGCCGATTTCAAAATTTTGCACGCTTCTCAATGCAAAGCCGACTTCCTGTTCCGACTCCAAGTCTAGCACTGTTCTTAAGATTGCATGGATCTTAAAGTAGTCCCAAGATGGTGAAGCACCGATCTCAAAGCTGCACAAATTTTGACATAAGATGCAATGCTGCACAGATTTCAGAGTTGCACAGATCTCGTAGCAAAGCTTCTTTTTGAATGGACTCGGTTCCATCAAAGTCCCTGCTGACCTTGACTCGACGAAGTCAAGTTTGTCCCACCTCAGGGGAATGATGGGGACATCGCTAGCATGGATCCCAAAGAAAGCACGAATCTTAGAGCTACACAAATCTCGAAGCATATCCCTTACAAATTAGGATTTATCTTTTGTTTGAAATTCGAATTAGGATTTGGTTGGTTTGGATTGAGATATGGATAGGTTTATCTTATCCTATCTTGTATTTGAATTTGAATCATCCCTTTCTTTTTATCTTGTATTCAAATTCAAATAAGGGTTGGACAGGTCTATAAATACCACCTTCAGTCCTTTGTAAAAAAGAAATTTTGGAAATGAAAATGAGTTTTAGAAAAGAGTGGTTTTTTTTATTTCGCTCCGTGAGGAGAGGGTGTGAGGCCCAAACCCAGGACATGATGTGAGGTCATGTCTAGTTATCCCCCTTCCCATTCCATTTTCTTTATTTCCTCATGATCTTTGAGATTCATCCTATTGCCTCCAAGTATCGAGGAGGGTGCAATGCCCTAGAGGTGAGAGATCTCTTTATTAGTGTGATCCCAAAGTCCATGAGTTCCAAACCCTAAGTCTTCCATCCTCATTGTTCCTTCACACTCCCTTACAAAAAAAAATCAAAAATATGATACCCTAATTTCGATGACTTCTAGGCTCGCCAACGATCCTACCCATCCCCATTCTCCAAGTCCTGCTTTCTTTGTTTATTTATAGGTTTACTTGCGGGTAGATAATAACTAGTTTCCTTTCCTATCTTTATTGAAGTCTTCTTTAAAAATCTAAAAAAAAACATTAAAAATTAGTTTCTATTTTTTCTCTACTAATTAATCAGTAATATCAGTAATTTAGTTTTTATTTTGTCCCGCATCAAGTGTCCACATCCAATTTTACTCGAGAGAGGAGAACGGATCGAGCGTGTCCTGTATGATCAAGCTATCATAACTCGGGGCAAAGGCTATCAGCGTTACATGGTCCGTTGGCAAGGCCGACCAAAATTCGATGATTCATAGATTATCCGAGAGGACTTGCAGCACCTCGATCCCGATCTTCTTAAGAAATGCCAAAGCCAGATCAACCCTTACTTGATAGGATCGAGTTCCTCCCACCCCAAGAGTGTGGGCACCAGGATTAGATAGAGGCTCCTTAACCCTCTATGAAATTTTGGTTAGGGTTCTAAGTCTTTTGAGTTTGTAATAAGGCTTAAAGCATGAGTAATTTGCTTTCGAGTTATGTAATTAGTTTCTAGTTGGTTTCAATTTGTAGTTTGGTCTTGTAATTTGGCCAATTTGGTCAAGTTAGGATCGATTGGTCCTATAAGTAGCCGAATTGGTTCTCAAGCTCAAGTCAATTTGAAGATGGGCTCAAGCTAGTTTGAAAATGGGTCTATAAGTGGGCAATCAAGTCAAGCCCAATTGAAGATGAGTCAAGCCACCTCTCCTCTATGCCAAGTAGGAGTGCCATCTCATGGAGTGCCACATCATTAATTCCACATGGCATGGGAGGAGCTGCTTCAGCTCATGGAGTGCCACATCATCAATGCCACATGGCATGGGAGGTGCCACTTCACCATGCACCTTGGGTGGCCAAGTTTAAGCTGAGATTTCAAATTCGAAAGCCATGTTGATGCCCATTAACCTCCCCTTGATCCAAGCTGACCACATCCCCACTCCACTCTCCTAAGTCAAGCAATTCCACCAAAGAACAAGCCAAGTCAAGGTCGGCCAAGTTTCATGAAAAGAGAGTTTCAAATTTCAAGTTGGACGCCCCTTGGAATGAGAGTTCAAATTCAAAATTAGGCACCCCCTTGATTCATCCTCAAATCATGTATTGTAACTCCTTTCATTTGAATTCAAATGAGGACTTGGGAGCTTATAAAAAAGGCTCTAACCCTCTTGTAAAAGATTGTTGATGAATGAAGAAAATCTGAAATTTTCTTCCCTCTAGCCCTTGTCTTGAGACTTGGAACTTTATGAGAGAGTGTGCCTTTGTCCTTCGGGATATCGAGGGGTGTGAGGCCCTGAGTATCTTCATCCTACGCAAGTCAGCAATCCACCACCCAAGTTGGGATGCCCTATTGGAAGCTCTTCTTGGATGCCCAACAAGAAGAGTCCCTCTTGACCGCCACTCTTAACCTCTTTCCCCTTCTTTTCTTTACCAACTTATGCCTTGTTGTTTTTCTAACTCATCTCTAGGTTGCTCACAGGTCCTTCAAGTACCACGAACAAAGGAGTCGGTCCCCCTTGCCTCCAGGACCATCTGACGGAAAGCCGGTGAATCCACGGGGTCGAGGGCTTGATCTTCCAAGATGCATCCATGAGTGTGAACGAACTCAGCATCGAGTGCTTCAGAGCTTCGAGAGGTTTGCACTCTCTAGTCTTCTAAGTGAGAATGATTTAGAGCTAAGTCTTACCGAAGTTTCTCAATCTCGGGGTCCTTCTTTATCATTATTTAGGGTCCATGTTTGCATGCTAGAGTTTATTATCATTATACAAATCTCTAGATCTATTCTTAGTTTGAGTTTGAGAATTGGTAAATCCATTAAAATATAAAAAAAGAAAGAAATCACCAACATGAAAGGGATATGCCCTATAGGCCAATCAATATTGTATCTCCCAAATCAATGTAATTGATAATATTCTAATAAAGGCATTATTTTTTCGTCATACGCTGTGTTTTATTATGATGAACCCCATAGATTAGGTCTATGATTTTAGGGTTATGATGAGATCATACCAGTGAGACCTAAAGTCTTAAAACTTTAATCTAAAATATTCCTAGTCAAAGGAACCCTGAGTAGGGGATCAGGGTTTTTCCGGTAAGACTAGCACATCCTATGTATACTGAAAAGGGTGACTCCTCTCACAGTCACTTGTGTATGACACTAATACTAGGATGTGGGTGCTCATTAGTGAATGAGTTCACTGATATGATCCAACTTGAGAACATCTAATGGAGTCTTAGCTACATGTCAATAGAAGGTTCTCATAGTGGGAGTGGTACAAGTAATCCTTTGACCTGAGACTGCCATAAGTACCTTATGTACATGAACCAATCCTTTGGTTCAATCCTAATCATGGCATTGAGTCATGCACAGGATTGATACTGGGAATGGTGAATTGTATATGAAGGTAATGAGTAGTTCAACAAGGAATTGATCACTCTTAGTAAGAGGAGATTGCATCCAGCTAGTTATCCATCGGATGATGATTCAGGAAATCTTTGATCAAAGTAAAGATATTAGAGATGGTTTCTAATATTAAGATAATTGAATCATCAATATAAGATTGAGCTAGAAATAAATATAATATTGGATTTGACATATATCCATATCCATAATTATATTTTGGGTGCAGGCTGATCGAAAGATTTAATTGTACGGTAACTTTCTACTGAATGGTAGTTTTGGTATTTCACCAGAATTTTCATATCTTCCGGGTAGACATGAAACGTTTCTAGACGTCAATCATGTCTTGCGGGTTGATCAAATTTAAAGATCACTTATTAGGAAGAGTCCTAATTGATCAAGTCGGGTAAGCTCGTTTTGACCTAAATCAATTAGAAAGAGTTCTAATCAAGTTAGGTCAACTTGTACTCAGACCTACTACCAGCTGGATATGGAACCCAATGGGTCACACACTTAAGAGGATTGATCAAGAGTTTAATTTGTAATTAAATCATCTTTGCAGGATAACACTCTAGCAGGTGTTGCAAATCCTAGCTTCTATTCGAATTGGATTTGAATTAGGGTTCCGAATTGGATCAATTTGGGTTCTAATTGGACCTAATTAGAACCTAATTAAATATATAGGACTTTTGGCTAACCCATGGCTAAGACTACATCTTAATTAACACCCAAGCCCATCCATATAGGCCGCCCAAATTATTTGTGCGCATGGATAAGTGGAAAGACTCCATGCGCGCATGGACTCTTCATGTGCGCGTGAAGTCTTCTTATTTCACCGCAATTTTTTTATTTTGGCAGGTTATTCTCTATTAGCGCATCTCCTAATGACCATTAGATGGTCATCTAATAGTTTGGGGAATTTTGAGAAAGATAAAAGGCGCTAACTCTTCCCGGTTTCACGATATAACGTCTCTTTGGAGACCAAAACATCGCGACTTCCTTCTTCTTAAAACTTTACGACTTTTCTTTTAGGAAGAGCCGTGAGTTTGAATCTGAAGGACCGTGAGAAGGAATGAGAGGGCATAAGAAATGTGGAAAGCCATGAGAAATAGATTACGGAGAGTTGTGTTCTTTTGAAAAGACATCTTTTTGTAGTCTATTTAAGGATAGAGGCTTCGGGTGTTTTTTTGGATGTACGACAGAAGTTTTTTTTATTTTTCTTTCCTTTACAGGAGACTGATTCCTCCATAGCTTGTTTAGGACACAAGAGTTTCCATTTTACAGAGTTCTCTTCTCTGTTGAAACTCAAGTCTAAAACAAGAGATAGGAAGAATCTCTCGAACGGTAAAAGAAAATAAGATATACTCTATTTTTATTTCCTTTTACATTAAGACATTAGTGTCTTAAATCCTCCTCCTCCTTCAAGACAAAAGTGTATTCTTAGGACAAGGTCTTAAGAAAGGGAGAGGAAGAAGAAAGAAAGGAAGTAAGAAGTCCCTGCCGTGGAGTTTTTTTAGCCATAGTCCTCTTGAGTTCTAGGAGAAGAATTCAAGTGAAGGAACTTTTGAAGAAGCAAGCATCTTGATCAATTTTCTTGTGGATCACCATTGGAGGGTGGACATTTGGACGCCTGGTGAATTCAAAAGGGTCATTCAACATCAAGTTTTGATTCTACATCAAAATTGGGTTTAGCGATAACAGGTTGGTGCCCTAATTCTAATAGTGTAGGTTTGCATGTTTCTCATATGTTTTAAACCTGAATAAGGAGATCCTGGCTAAGGGTTTTGGTGTAAATTTCATCATTTTGAAATTATCTTTTCACTGTGGTGCACTGGAAACCTTTCATTGGTATCAGAGCCACAATTATTACAGTTAAAACATATGGAAATTATTTATATGTGTTTTTGTTGTAATGTCGCATGTTAGGGTTTTAAACCCTTGAATGCTGATACACTTAGCACATTTATGGGATGCATGTATGTTTGATAATTTATGTTTGATGTGTGTCACTAATTAGGGTTTTTCACTCAAACCCTAATTATTATAGAGATATGTTTAGTTTTGAAGTCATCATACTGAAATAAGGTTGCCCTGGCATAATAGTGGATCCATTATGTGGTAAATGGTTGTCCTAGTATGATGACACACTTAGCACATATTTTATTATTTATTAGAATGATATGTTGTGATAAATTTTATAAGGATGTGCTGGAAATTTATAAATCCCTCCTCTTAAAAATTATATTAAGTCTTAGTATATTTAACTGATAAGAATCACCAGTCATGATGAACAATTGATCATTTCAGTGTCTAGAAAGGTGGTTCTGGGAAGGTAAAGAGAATTGTGGTTTTTAATTGGTTCCGTTGACTGACCTGGCCAATTTTTATTGGTGTCTAGGAAAGCAACGGGGGGACTCCCACATCTCTTCCACTTGCCTGGCTGATTTGATTAAATTTAAATCTTGACTAAAATGCTTAGTGTTAAAAATACTATATATATTGGCCTTCCTTCATGCTGGATCGTTATTGTGTTATGAACCACATTAGGTTTGTTGTGTTATCTGCAAGACCTAATATGGTGATTGACATAATACTAGTCTAGTGCATAGAGATGCTTACAGCATATTCAGTATAATGCTTTGTTGTGTTATCTGCAAGGGCATTATATTTAAGTATTGACTGTAAAGAAATGAAAGGGTCTTGACTTAACTAGAACATTATGGTTTGTTGTGTCTTCTGTAAGACTAATAATGTTCTAGAGGCCAAGTTACTTTTTGAGAATTATATGAGATATAATTGGAAGAGTTTCCTACCTTTAAGCTTATAAAAGATTTGTTGTGTTTTCTGCAAGATCTTTTATAAGTTATTAGGATCTCAATCTCACTAAGAAAAATCTATCATTTTTTTTTTTTTTTTTTCGATTATCATAGTGGGGGATATGATTTTTGATAAAATAGTGGGAGACATAATTAAATTAAAGACCTTATTTAATTATGTATGTCATTTCATGATTGTTTGCTTATGTATTGTTCTTTGTTAAATGTAGATAAATGGCATCATCATTATCACTACGAAGTATCTTAGATACCAACAAACTGACTGGTCCAAACTATGTGGACTGGTTAAGAAATTTAAAGATTGTGCTGAGTTTAGAAAAACTTTCTTATATTCTTGATACCCCTAGTGTTAATCCACTAGGGGACGATGCCACACAGGAAGATATGGCCACATACAAAATGTGGCAGAATGACTCCCTCACTGTCAAGTGTATCATACTAGCCTCTATGACCAATGAGTTACAGAGACAGCATGAAAGCATGGATACTCAATCCATAATGCTCAATTTAAAAGAGCTTTATGGAGAACATAGCAGAACTGCTAGATATGAAATATCTAAGCAGTTATTCCGTGTTAGGATGACAGAGGGAACATTCGTTCAGGATCATGTTCTGAAAATAATTGACTTGATCACCAGATTGGGTCAATTAGGTTTTATCATGGATGGGGAGTTGAATCAGGATTTAATCCTGCAATCACTCCTGGAGTCATTTTCTCAGTTTGTCTTGAATTATCACATGAACAAACTGAACACTTCCTTGCTTGAGATGTTAAATATGTTAAAAACAGCAGAGAGCCACGTTAAGAAAGAAAAGGCTCCACTTCTTCTTGTTGATAAGACCAATAAGAAGAAATTAGGCAAAAAGGGTTTTAATAGGAGGCTAAACCCTAAGGGTGGCATCAATAAGAATAAGAAAAGAAAGAAGGCCTCCAAATAGTCGACCTGTTTCTTTTGCGGCAAAGCGGGACATTGGAAAAGGAATTGCAAGGCTTACCTTGCAACTGTGAAGCCTGGTGCATCAGATGCGCCAAAAGGTATGTATGAGATACATGCTATATTGACATTAAATTCATCTTTATCAAATACTTGGGTATTGGATATCGCTTGTGGTTACCATATATGCAAATCTTTGCAGGACCTCCACAAGCTTAAAGTATTGAAGGAAGGTGACTTCAATCTCTACGGTGCTAGTGGTGATATCATCCAAGCAGAAGCTGTAGGGACCTATATTCTGAAGTTGCCTTCAGGGAAGATCTTGGAGTTAGAAAATTATTAATATATGCCTAAGATTATTAGGAACATTATGTCTATTCCCTTGTTATTAAAACAAGGATATGTAATGGATGTAACGAGCACTGGTTGCTCGATAATGTTATCTAATGAATTTGTTTGTTCTGGCATATTTAGCAATGGACTCTTAACTCTTTCTTCCAATGATAGTGTTTTTCATGTCAATAATAAAAGAAAAAGAGGACACTTTAATAATACTTTACTTTGGCATCATCGACTTGGTCATGTTAATGAGTCTAGGATAAGCAAGTTATACAAGGAGTAATTCCTTGATCCTTATGAATATAAATCATTATGGACTTGCGAATCATGTCTCATGGGTAAGATGACCAAGACTCCATTTACTGGACATGGAGAAAGGTCAACTGAGTTATTAGGACTTATACATACTGATGTATGTGGTCCAATGACGACTTAGGCCAGAGGTGGATACTCATATTTTATCACTTTTACAGATGATTTATCTAGGTTCGGATATGTGTATCTTATAAAACATACATCTGAAGCCTTTGATAAATTTAAGGAGTATCAAAGTATGGTCAAAATACAAACCGGGAAAAGTATTAAAGTTCTTCGGTCTAATCGAGGAGGAGAATACTTATCCATGAAATTTTTAGACTATCCTAAAGTTAATGGAATTCTTTCTGAATGGACCCCTCCTTATACACCACAGCTAAATGGTGTAGCTTAAACGAGGAATCGTACCTTATTTGATATGGTACGATCCATGATGTGCTTCACAAAATTACTCATTTCCTTCTGGGGTCATGTCCTAGAAACTGCTGTTTACATTCTGAACAAAGTACCTTCTAAATCCATTTTTAGTACTCCGTATGAGATTTGGAGTGGAAAGAAACCATATCTTAAATATTTTAAGATATAGGGATGTCCAGCTTATGTTAAAAGAAATTTTGGACATAAGTTGGAAGCTAGAGCGGATAAATATCTATTTGTAGGATATCCTAGAGAGGGTAGAGGATATCTGTTTTACCATCCTACTGAACAAAAGATTTTTGTCAGCAGGCATGCCATTTTTCTAGAAAAAGAGTTCATTTTAGAAAAAGGCAATGGTAGAACTATTGAACTTGGAGAAGTACAAGAAACACAGATAGACAATTCTCAACTATTAGAACATATAGCTAGGTCAGAACCAGAACACAAAACTCCTCCCCGTAGGTCTGATAGAGTGCCACGGGCACCTGAGAGGTATGGGTTTATTATTGAAAATAATGAAGCCCAAGTCATTCAAAATGATGAACCTCTGACCTATACGGAAGCTATCTTGAGTAGTGACTCAGATAGATGGCAAGAAGCCATGGAATCCGAGATAGACTCTTTGTATGTCAACCAAGTATGGTCTTTGGTCGATGCACCAGAGGGTGTTAATCCTATTGGGTGCAAATGGGTCTATAAGAAAAAGATTGGGGCTGATGGCCAAGTTGAAACCTATAAAGCCAGATTAGTGGCAAAAGGTTTTAGACAAAAACAAGAAATTGATTATGATGAAACATTCTCACCTGTAGCCATGCTCAAATCAATTCGGATTTTACTTGCTATAGCAGCATACCACGATTATGAGATCTGGCAAATGGATGTGAAGACTGCTTTCCTCAATGGTTTCCTCGAGGAAGAAGTCTACATGTCATAACCAGAAGGTTTTATTTCAAAGAATAAACCTAATCAAGTATGCAAGCTAAAGAAATCCATTTATGGATTAAAACAAGCTTGAAGGAGTTGGAACATCCATTTTGATGAAACTATTAAAAGGTTTGGTTTTATCAAAAATGTGGATGAACCCTATGTTTATAAGAAGACTAGTGGGAGTACCATAGTCTTCTTGGTTCTGTATGTAGATGACTTACTCCTCATTGGGAATGATATCCTAATGTTATAATCAGTCAAGGTTTGTCTTTCAAACCAGTTTTCCATGAAAGATTTGGGAGAAGCATCATATATACTAGGTATTAAGATCTATAGAGATAGGTCTAAGAGGATGCTAGGTTTATCCCAGTCAAGGTACATTGACTTAGTGCTGAAAAGATTCAGCATGGATGGACGTAAAAGAGGTTATCTTCCTATGAGTCAAGGCATACATCTTTCCAAAAGAATGTCTCCTAAGATACCTGAAGAAAGAAATAGAATGAATTCTATACCTTATGCTTCGGCAATAGGGTCCATAATGTATGCCATGTTATGTACCAGGCCTGATGTGGCATATGCTTTAGGCATTGTCAGTAGGTTTCAGGCTGATCCAAGAGAGGATCATTGGAAAGCAGTTAAAAATATTCTTAAGTACCTGAGAATGACTAAGGATATTTTTCTGGTTTATGGTGGTTCTGATCTTAAACTAGAAGCATATTCTTATTCTAGTTTTCAATCATACATTGATGATAGCAAGTCCATTTCGGGATATGTTTGTACCCTAAATGGTGGAGCAGTGAGTTGGAAGAGTACTAGGCAGCAGACTGTAGCTGACTCAACCACAGAGGCAGAATATATAGCTATCAGTGAAGCCGCCAAGGAAGCAGTCTGGATGAAGAAGTTCATCACAGAGTTGGGTGTTGTTCCTAAGATTGAAAACCCAGTGCCACTTTACTGTGATAACACTGGAGCTGTTACTCAAGCTAAGGAACCAAGAGCTCATCATAAGTCCAAGCACATTCTGAGATGCTTCCATCTCGTCCGAGAAATAGTCGAAAGACAAGATGTCTACATAAATAGAGTTGATACAAAGAACAACGAAGCAGACCCGTTCACTAAGGCTCTACCACAGCGAGATTTTGATCGCCATCTCGAGGGTATGGGGTTAAGATTTAAAGGTGATTGGCTTTAGTGCAAGTGGGAGATTGAAAGGGATATGCCCTACAAGCCAATCAATATTGTATCTCTCAATTAATGTAATTGACAATATTCTAATAAAGGCATTATTTTTTTGTCATATGCTGTGTTTTATTATGATGAACCCCATAGATTAGGGCTATGATTTTAGGGTTATGATGAGATCATACCAGTGAGACCTAAAGTCTTAAAACCTTAATCTAAAATATTCCTAGTCAAAGGAACTCTGAGTAGGGGATCAGGGTTTTTCCGGTAAGACTAGCACATCCCATGTATACTGGAAAGGGTGACTGCTCTCACAGTCACTTGTGTATGACACTAATACTAGGATGTGGGTGCTCATTAGTGAATGAGTTCACTGATATGATCCAACTTGAGAACATCTAATGGAGTCTTAGCTACATGTCAATAGAAGGTTCTCATAGTGGGAGTGGTAAAAGTAATCCTTTGACCTGAGACTGCCATAAGTACCTTATGTACATGAACCCATCCTTTGGTTCAATCCTAATCATTACATTGAGTCATGCATAGGATTGATACTGGGAATGGTGAATTGTATATGAAGGTAATGAGTAGGTCAACAAGGAATCGATCACTCTTAGTAAGAGGAGATTGCATCCAGCTAGTTATCAATCGGATGATGATTCAGGGAATCTTTGATCAAAGTAAAGATATTAGAGATGGTTTCTAATATCAAGATAATTGAATCATCAATATAAGATTGAGCTAGAAATAAATATAATATTGGATTTGACATATATCCATATCCATAATTATATTTTGGGTGCAGGATGATCGAAAGATTTAATTGTACGGTAACTTTCTACTGAAGGGTAGTTTTGGTATTTCATCAGAATTTCGATATCTTCCGGGTAGACATGACACGTTGCTAGACATCAATCTTGTCTTGTGGGTTGATCAAATTTAAAGATCACTTATTAGGAAGAGTCCTAATTGATCAAGTAGGGTAAGATCGTTTTGACCTAAATCGATTAGAAAGAGTTCTAATCAAGTTAGGTCAACTTGTACTCAGACCTACTGCCGGCTGGATATGGAACCCAATGGGTCACACACTTAAGAGGATTGATCAAGAGTTTAATTTGTAATTAAATCATCTTTGCAGGATAACACTCTAGCAGGTGTTGCAAACCCTAGCTTCTATTCGAATTGGATTTGAATTAGGGTTCCGAATTGGATCAATTTGGGTTCTAATTGGACTTAATTAGACCCTAATTAAATATATAGGACTTTGGGCTAACCCATAGCTAAGAATACATCTTAATTAACACCCAAGCCCATCCATATGGGCTGCCCAAATTATTTGTGTGCGTGGATAAGAGGAAAGACTCCATGCGCGCATGGACTCTTCATGCGCGCGTGAAGTCTTCTTATTTCACCGCAATTTTTGCATTTTGGCCGGTTATTCTCTATTAGCGCATCTCCTAATGACCATTAGATGGTCATATAATGGTTTGGGAAATTTTGAAAAAGATAAAAGGCGCTAACTCTTCCTGGTTGCGCGATATAACGTCTCTTCGGAGACCGAAACATCGCGACTTCCTTCTTCTTAAAACTTTATGACTTTTCTTTTAGGAAGAGCCGTGAGTTTGAATCTGAAGGGCCGTCAGAAGGAAAAAGAGGGTGTGAGAAATGTGGAAAGCCGTGAGAAATAGATTACGGAGAGTTGTGTTCTTTTGAAAAGACATCTTTTTGTAGTCTATTTAAGGAACAAAGGCTTCGGGTGTTTTTTTGGATGTACGACAGAAATTTTTTTTATTTTTCTTTCCTTTCCATGAGACTAATTCCTCCTTAGCTTGTTTAGGACACAAGAGTTTCCATTTTACAGAGTTCTCTTCTCTGTTGAAACTCAAGTCTAAAACAAGAGATAGGAAGAATCTCTCGAACAGTAAAAGAAAAGAAAATATACTCTGTTTTTATTTCCTTTTATATTAAGACATTAGTGTCTTAAATCCTCCTCCTCCTTCAAGACAAGAGTGTATTCTTAGGACAGGGTCTTAAGAAAGGGAGAGGAAGAAGAAAGAAAGGAAGTAAGAAGTCCCTGCCGTGGAGTTTTTTCAGCCATAGTCCTCTTGAGTTCTAGGAGAAGAATTCAAGTGAAGGAACTTTTGAAGAAGCAAGCATCTTGATCAATTTTCTTGTGGATCACCATTGGAGGGTGGACATTTGGACGCCTGGTAAATTCAAAAGGGTCATTCAATATCAAGTTTTGATTCTACATCAAAATTGGATTTAGCGATAACAGGTTGGTGCCCTAATTCTTGAAAAGAACAAAAGTTTACAAAATTAAATGAGTTGACTCAAGCCCTTAGTTGACAAATTAACTTTGAGTTCATAAAACCTTGAGCTGATTTGAAAAATCAAAGACATTCAAATAATAGAGCTGGAATTGGCTATAATTCAATGCATATAAATAGAGTTTCAGCTACAAAGTTTTATGCATCAAAATTTTCAGCACCTGTTTCATATCAAAAATCAAAAATAGTTTGCTTTAATTGCAATGGGGTTGGTCATAAATCTTTTGAATATAATTTGAGAAGAAAAAATAAAAATAGAGTGAAAAAGATTTAGGTTCCTAAAGGAACCACTCCTACTAACTTTCAAGGATCCAAGAAAGTGTGGGTACCTATAAATATTAGTTGATTATTTTGCAGGAATGTCTTGCAGCCCAAAATTTAAAGAAAAGATGGTATCTGGATAGTGGCTGCTCAAGACATATAACGGGTGACAAAGAATAATTCATCATCCAAGAAATGAAAGATGGAGGAATGGTCACTTTTGGTGACAATGGTAAGGAAAAGATTATTGGCATTGGTGTGATCAGAATCACCCCTTCAACTTTTATTGAAAATGTAGTGCTAGTAGACAAGTTGAAGCACAATTTATTAAGTATAAGTTAATTATGTGATAAAGGCTTCAAGATTGTCTTTGAATCTTCAATGTGTATAGTAACTAGCTCCCTTGATTCTAGCACTAAGTTTATTGGTCATAGACTTGAAAATATTTATGTGGTAGACTTAAATGATCTACCTATGTCGAGTAGTACAAGTCTAGTGGTAATGAATGCTAAAACCAAAGAATCTAGCTTACTTTCGCATAGAAGATTAGGTCATGCTAGCATTCATACTTTAGCTAAATTAGTTTTCAAAGATATAGTTAGAGGTTTACCTAAGTTTAAAGTTGATTTTGAATATGTTTGTGATGCATGTCAGTATGGTAAACAAACTAGGGAAAGTTTTAAATCAAAAAATATTGTTTCAACTTTTAGACTTTTAAAGCTACTTCATATGGACTTATTTGGACCAACTAGGACCACAAGCCTAGGAGGCATTAAATATGGACTTGTGATAGTATATGATTTTTCAAGATTTACATGGATTTTATTTGTTGCACATAAAGATCAAGCTTTCAAAGTATTTCAAAAATTTTATAAGAAAGTTTCAAATCAAAAAAATCTTTTAGCTCTTTCAATTAGAAGTGATCATGGCACTGAATTTGAAAATCAATATTTTGAAGAGTATTGCACTGAGCATGGCATTGATCACAACTTCTCAGCTCCTAAAACACCATAGAAAAATAGTGTTGTAGAGAGAAAAAATAGGACATTGAAAGAGATGGCCCGAACCATGTTGTTGAAGGCAATCTTCCAAGGTACTTTTGGGTAGAAGCTGTGAACTTTGCATGTTATATATTGAACCGTGTTTTGATCAGACCTATTCTAAAGAAAATCCCTTATGAACTTTGGAATGATAAGAAACCTAGTATTCATTATTTTCATATTTTTGGTTGAAAATGCTTTGTACTGAATAATGAAAATGATAACCTTAAAAAATTTGATGCTAAATCTGATGAAGTAATATTTCTTGGTTATTCTACTTCTAGCAAAGCATATAAAGTATTCAATAAAAGAACATTAAATGTTGAAGAATCTATCCATATTATATTTGATGAAACTAACCCCTCACCTTCTAGAAAAGAAGAGTGTATTAATAATGATGTAGGTATAATTGACAAAGCTATGAAGGACATGAGCTTAAAAGACAAATAAATTGAAGAAGGAGATGAAATGGTAAGCAAAGATCATGGTGATTTACCTAAAGTATGGAGGTATGTAACATCACATCCTAAAGATTTAATTATAGGTGATCCCTCACAAGGAGTTAGGACTAGGTCTTCACTTAGAGATGCACATGATTACCTAGCATTTGTTTCACAAGTAGAACCAAATAGCATAGAAGAAGCAGAAAATGACCGAATTGGATGATGGCCATGCATGAAGTACTTTATCAATTTGAAAGAAATAATGTATGGACCTTAGCAAATAGACCCTCTGATCATCCTATTATGGGCACTAAATGGGTTTATAAGAATTAATTAAATAAAAAAGATAATTTAATTAGAAATAAAGCTAGACTAGTTACCAAAGGATATAATCAAGAAGAAGGAATGATTTTGATAAAATCTATGCACCTGTAGCAAGATTGGAATCCATTAGATTATTACTTGTATTTGCTTGCTATATGGATTTCAAATTATTTCAAATGGATGTAAAAAGTGTATTTTTAAATGGTTTTATTTTTGAAGAAATTTTTGTAGAACAACCTTCCGGATTTGAAAACCATGCTTTTCCTAATCATGTTTTCAAACTCAATAAAGCTTTGTATGGTTTAAAACAAGAACCTAGAGTATAGTATGATAGACTGAGTAAATTATTACTTGAAAATAATTTTATTAGAGGCAATGTAGATACCACTCTATTCATTAAAAGAAAAGAAAATGATATGTTAGTTGTACAAATTTATGTAGATATAATTTTTGGTGTAACTAATAAAAATTTGTGTAGAGAATTTGCTGAGCTTATGCAGGACGAATTTGAAATGAGCTTAATAGGTGAACTAACCTACTTTCATGGACTCCAAATTAAGCAAGCAAAGGAAGGAATATTTATCAACCAAGCTAAGTACATCAAGAAGAACATTAAGAAGCTTGGTATGGAGTCAGTCAAAGAAATTGGCATACCCATGAGCACTACCTACAGACTTGACAATGATGAAGATGGAAACAACGTTGATCAAGCACTTTATCGAGGTATGATTGGATCACTGTTGTACTTAAAAGCTAGTAGACCTGATATCTTATTTAGTATTTGTATATGTGCTAGATTTCAATCTAATCCAAAAGAATCACATATACTTGCTCTTAAAAGAATCATAAAATATCTAAAATAAATAAGTAATCTAGGTCTATGATATTCTAAACAATTTCATTGAATTTAATTGATTTTTTATTCTAATTATGGTGGATGTAAAATTGATAAAAAAAGTACTAGTGGTACTTGTCAATTTCTAGGGTTGAACATAATCTCATGGCACTGTAAGAAACAAAACTCTGTAGCATTATCAACTACTGAGGTAGAATATGTGGCTATAGGAAGTTGTTATGCTCAAGTGCTTTGGATTAAGCAACAACTAGAAGACTATGATATTATTCAAACTAAAATTCCTATCAAATGTGATAACACAAGTGCTATTAATTTAACAAAAAATCTAATTCAGCATTCTAGGACTAAACACATAGACATTAGATATCATTTCATTAGGGATCATGTACAAAATAGCAATATTGAACTTGAATTTGTTCCAACAGAAAATCAATTAGCTGACATCTTTACTAAGCCACTTAATGAAGATAGATTTCAAATGATTAGAGGAGAATTAGGCTTGTGTGATCCTTTTTAAAATTGTTGACCTAAATTCTTCAAAATTAAGAAAAAAATATCTAGAAAACCTCCTCCATCAATTTATAGATAGCAACCACCTTATCTAGTGTATTTCTAGGCATAGGAATCTTTTTACTAAACTTTTAGAGCCTTTTTTGTGTTTTGGCTCGAGCTGACTTGAGCAGGACAACTCTGCTAGTCGAGCAGACTCGAATGTTGGGTACCCTTATAAAACCGTATGCCCTAAATTTTTTTTTTACTTTCCCTTTCACTATTCAAAGAGAGTCCTAGGGGACCACTCTCCTTTCCATCTTCGAACCACTCGATTCCTCCCTTTTCTCCCCTAGATTTTGTTCAAATGGCACCAAAATCAACCATAGCCAAAAGATCCAAATGTGCGGCTCCGAGATCAGTCCAAGATAATAGGAGATCAAAAAGAAGAGCGGATGAGCCAACTCTTCGTGAAGCTCAAGATGAACCTCAGGATCAGTGTCCAGCACCTCAAAGACAAGTTTTTCTTATGGGTAACCATCTTGTAACCTTTGGTAGGCAGATCAATTGAACCTTTCTTAAGAATCAAGATTTTAGGATTGGTGATTTGATTGAGCTACAATGCTAGGAGTACTTCTATTCTTTGGAAATTCCAACTTATCCAAGCTTAGTCAGGATGTTCTTTTAGAATATGTCCCTTGGAGCTAATGAAGTCATATCAACTATTAAGGGGATAACTATGTCTATTAAGGAATCAAGGCTAAGTAGGATTTTGCAAATGCCTAAGGATGGTTTGTGTCATCCAAACCTGAAAGATAGGCAAAAGACCTTGAGACTTGTGCTTAACAAAAGGAATGTAGAGGGTATAACCAATGTTCAAGCCAATACTCTATCATTGGAGATGAGGCTACTTCATAATATCATAAGTAGAATATTTTTATCCCGTACTAGCAAATTCAACTGGGTTAGCAAAAAGGATATAATGTTCATGCGGTACATGATTGAGGGGGAGGCCCTCAATCTGCCTTATATCATGTTGACCCAGATTCAGGATGCAGCTTGAAGAGCCAGAGCCTATTTTCCATATGGGATGGTGTTGCCCAGGTGGCTTCCCAAGAGGGGGGTGAATTGGGATTATAAAAACTTTTGGCAAGTATGTGAAATTTGAAATCCTTTTGGTATTGTGGTGCAATAGCAATGCAGAAGTAATTAAGTAAATACAATAAGATAAAATAAGCACAAACACAAACACAAAAAAATTTAGAGTGGTTTGGATCAACAGGCTCCTATGTCCACTACCCAAGCACCACCTGGGATTTCCACTATATCCCCCAACCGGAATACAGTTGGATTGTTTTAGCAGGCTCACAATCCAAACCTATACACTTTGGTTTTACCAGGATCACCAAAGAAAATCCAACTCCCTTTGGTTTTAAACGGGATCACCAAAGAAACCCTAACACTTGGTTTTATACCGGGATCACAAAGAACCTAACTTAGGTTTTCACAAGGTTCACCTAAAAACCTTTAACCCTCTCTTAAGACATAGCCCCTTGCTGTTCTTAGAGACAAAACAAAGATACGAGAAAAATAATAAGCAGCCATACAACAAACCGAGTTTGTTTAAATGTTGCTGATGAAGATCAAGATGAAGCCTAGCCTTGAATGCTCTTTTAATGCTCTTCAAGTTGCTTCTTTACTTCTTCAAGGAGTGGATTCAATGATGAAGAGAAGTTGGTGGAGCTTTGAATCCTATCTTGAATATTCTTGAAGTGGGTTGGTGAAATACTTGAAGTCTTTTCAACTTCCCAAGATAAATCAATGAATAATCCCTCAAAAAATTATTTAATCTATAAAAAATACTCCATTTTATAGTTTTCCATGAGATATAGCCATTGTAGGGCCTAGGAAAATGGGAAAGAGCTATTGGAGACCATTTGGAGTTCAAAATCAACTTTCAGCAACTAGCCATTAGAGTGCTGAAAATGGTCACTCGGGTTAGCTTGAGATCCACGAGTCAACTCGAAGTCTCAAACAGCCCAAATAAAATTTCTGTGCGAGTCAGCTCTTGAAACTGGAGTTGGCTTGAACCTTCAATTAGTACAAATCAATATTTTCCTTGAGTTGGCTCTTCAAGACAGAGTCGGCTCGAGGTCTCAGACTTCAAAAACATGTATTCTTCCACGTGTCAGCTCTTGAGGCTTGAGTTGGCTCAAGATACTGAAACTCTGAAATTTTTTGTGCCATGCTAGAAGGAGTCGGCTCATGATCCATGAGTCGGCTCTTGCCAAAACATCATTTAAGGCTTCAAACATCTTCAAAATTCTTCAGCACATGAATCCAACAAGAGATAATCTATTCACACTTATTTTTACAATTTTATAGCCCTTTTACAAGATTACGTAGTTGAAAAATTAGGGCTTTCACAATTTAAAGTACATAAGAGTATATACAATATTGAATTTGTTGGAAATAGTGTCCCAAAGCCAATCGCCTGGGTTATAGGCAGTTGAGCTTGAGCTAAGTATTGTACTCTTTCTTTGAATTAATAAAATATTATTTTTGGTAGCTCATCATATATTGTATTTCCCTGAAATGAACTCTTTCCATGTGATGAAGTCCTTAGGACTACACTGACTTCGATACAGAGAGGATGTATCGAGTGGTCCTTAATCCTTGTTCACAACCAAAGGATATATTGTACTGGACGGCAATATATCAAGTATAGGTTGTTGTAGTTCACATCGTTTGGTTGTCCTCTTGACCAAATGAGTGTGGTGACATTGATGTGATCTACAAGTGGGATATGTGATATCTCATTGAACGTGACTCCGTGCAGCCCCTTTCTGCCAAAGGGATACTCATGATTGGATATGGGTATATGTGTCCCTCTGACCTGAGGTCATCACGGTATCTTGCAAGCAACTCCCTATGCTTTAGTGCTGGACTACCCAGATTTTTAATCCAGTGATGGAAGGTTTCTGGGTACAGGCAAGTACTTGTGGAGCAGTGATGGACCAAGATGGAATTGACCTGTCCAAACAGTTTGGATTGAATGTCTCGCAGTATCTCAATTTAGCAAATCCTCGGTCGGGGTAGTCCTAGTGAGGAGTCACTGGGCTTGCAAGGTTGAGACACGTAGTCGACTGACTCAGTCTGGGTTGGTAGCCCAATCTCAGTCGTCTTGAGCATTAAAGGTCAAAGGGATGAATTATACGGTAACCATATGCCAGAGGTTCGATAGTTTGCTCCCGCATCTTCGATCTATCCGGACGCCGGGCCCCATTGCTAGATGGTTTCCTGTGCTGGTACTAGAATTGTTCTAGTGCTACCATTTAGGTTCGAACTTATGAGGTCACAAGCCACAAAGGATTACTCTCTGATCCGGATACCGATTACGATTGGGAATCGTCTTGGTTTTATGGTCACAGTATTTTTTAGTACTCTTTTCCCCATCTTGCCCTTGTCTGTGTCAACCAGAAATTATTCCAGGCTGACCAGGACTGTGCCAGGATTTTTCTGATTCAGTTTTGAACTGATTCAGAGATCGTTTCGGCCTTCAATTGGTTGTAAACCAATTTTAATCCATTGAACCAATTTAATTGGACTTGAACCGGTTCAATTAGATTGAACCAAGAGGTTTCAATGGATTAGACCATTTTTTTTGCTTGGACCAGTTTTGAACCGGTGTTCTTTTTTCACCGTGTAAATGTTTTACACGTTGCTGGAAGAAACCCAAGCGCTGGATGCCTAAACGACCCAAACGATCGTGAGCTGGGCATCTTTTCTCCTCCCATCGGCTATGTTTTAACCCTAGTTAATGGCTGATTAATTTGGAGAAACACAGCCGACTACCTCTTCCTCTCCAAATCTCTCCGTCTTCCTCCATTGCTGCCTTTAAATACCACTGCAGTCCCCTGTTTCAAGCAAGTGGTTTTACTGTACAACAGCAAACAAAAGTATTTCTGGGCAATGTTTCCTTTGAGAGTTTTCTCCCATTTTTGAGAGCTTAGTCTTTGCTCTTATAGGCTGGGTTTTGGAGGGTGAGAGGGAGAGTCACAGGCCCCATTTCCTTGTCCATTTGAGTGCTCAAACCCTGGACTGCAGCAAGGCCAGTTGCTGTCGTTCACTGTGGCTGAATCATCTTCCAGTGGCTAGCACCGCGTGTGGAGAGGGATTGTAGTGCCCCGGGTGTGTCTCCCCTCTAGAGGGAGTACTCTTCTACTCCTAGGAGCAAGCTACGTGAGCCGGGTTCGTCGCTGCAGCTCCAAACGTGAAGATCAACCTGCTGTCCTGTTCTGCTGTAGTTTTCTGGCAGCAAAATTTTGGGGATTTTGTACACCTGTTTTAGAAAATTTCGATTACAGATATCAGTGGCAAATCGAAGTAGATTCGTCCACCTTGTCGCTGCTGAAGTTTGGGAGCAAACGGAGGTCCGAAAGGTGGTGTTTGGACGACGTTTTCAAACCTTAAAACAGGACATCCCACGGTTCCAAGGAAGAAGAAGGCTGGAATAGTTTTATTCCAGCTATTCCAGCCTATTCCATGTTTATTCCAGAGTTATTCCAGGTGGAATAAAGGTACAAAAAATTATTTTTTTAATCATGCATAAATAGATTTTTTTGTTTAATTTTTGCAAATATTTTTATATCATGATACATGCCTACATGCAACATGAATAGATTAGGTTCTGGGCGGAGCAGTTTTCCGTTGCACGGATTGTTTTAAAATCCATTCTGCTCTCGCAGCTGTTTGAATACCTAGTGTAGGATCATTCTGTCTGCATGTTTAATATGTGTATCATTTTATTTAATCTAATAAAAATGTTTCATAATTTCTTTTTGGAACCTAGTTGAGACCTTCACCATGACCGTGTGTCTTTGACACGATGTGGATCGTTTGTGTTGGCCTCTTCAGAAGGATCCTTAAAGAATTTTTAAAATTAAAAATGTTTTAATTTGATGATACATGTTATTGGGCATGTTTTATATGGATATGAAATATTTGTAAAATTTGAATCTTGATGCATGATTTGTTATGTAAAATGTTTTACATTGTGACTTAATTAAAAAATATTTTAAATAAGTGTTTGGCTTATTAAAAATTTTAGGTTTATGAAATCTAAAACATTACATAAGCTATTTTGGGTTAATTGGGTTAGCTGACTAGTTGGGTCCATAACTAGGTTAGACCTAAGTTTAGTTGAACCGGATTACAAGAAGATTAAACAAAAGTTGTTTAAGGCCCTTCTTTAGAACTATCTAATAGTTAGATTAGTTGATCTGTTCATCTAAAATGGATCCAATTAGTGGCTCAGTGGACGCCCGAGTCTTTAGGCTAGTCTGATCGAATCTGGTAAACCGACTGGTGTCGAGGTAGGTTTGGCATTGTGATCATGGTTGTATGAGGCTACTTCTTTCCTGGCCAACTTGGTTGGTGTCTAGGAAAGATGGTTAATGGCGGTTACTCACCCATGATCTCACCTACCTGGCTAGTCGAGTCGACCACAACTGATTGGAAAAGCTCAATGACTCGAGTTAACCCATGTCACCCAGGTTGATCGGTCTGACTGATCTATAGGTGCCCATGGATCAATTTGTTGATTTATTTCAACCCTCCTGGATTCTGATTGATTCAGTGGGAGGATGATCCATTTCCTTGTCTTTTTCTTCTGTCACAACTAAAAAATCCTCTAAAATTATTAGGTCCTTAAAAAGACTAAGTCAAAGAGTTGACAGTGTCTTAGCCTCCCATTAAGTTGGATAGAAATGTGTCCACTAGCTTGGTGTGCATCGGCAGTTCCATAGAATGGGTGTACATCCGGCGACTGGAATTTCTATCTGATCGATGATGGTTCAGTGCAACCTCCTTAACGGGACCAGGTGAGCTGGCCAAAGTTGGGCTTGGTCTTTAGTTACCTGGAAGCATTGGATTTGTCATTTTAATAGTTGGACCTAACCAGAGACCCGCAATAGAAGGCCCCAAGGTCGATTGGGGTGTTCTTTGGGGCAAAATGAAATACTGAAAATTGTTTAAGGGAGCAATTAGTTTACGAACCTACCTTTAGGCTCGTATGGGTGAGCTGGCCAAAGTCGGGCTCATGCGTGGCCTATTGGGTTTCAGTACCCACTTGAAAAAGTGTTTTCACGGATTGGAGTTAGAGGCTACCAATCTGAAAAATTAGTGGGAGAAACCTTTAGACTAAAGTCCAAGTCTTTTGGTTAAATTATTAATTCATACACTAATTTGGTCTTATTTTCTTTTCAGATGTCTTCCAATTTATTGCTCTGGTCACTTCTCGACAACGAGAAGTTAAAGGGTCACAACTTCAATAGTTGGTATCGAAGATTGAGAATCGTTCTGGAGCATGAACGGATCCTCTATGTGATAACGGATCCGGCACCTGAAATCCCTCTCGCTAATGCACGAAGTACGGTCAGAGACGCTTATCTGAAGTGGGTCTCTGATCGGACTACTGTCCGATGCATTATGTTAGTGGCAATGAACGACGAGTTCAGTCGCAAATTCGAGGAGGCCCAACCTGATGAAATCCTTCAAAAGTTGAAGGAATCCTTCGGCACCCCGGATGATGTAGAACGGTACAAAGTGTCTTGTGCCATCTACAATTCCAAGATGCCAAATGGCAGTTCAGTCACTGATCATGTATTGTACATGATCGAGCTGATTGAAAAGTTGGGCAAACTCGGATGCCCCTTGCACGAGCAGCTCGGCAAGGATGCGATCCTGAATTCTCTTCCCTCCTCCTATCTTGATTTTCTCGATCATTATAGAATGAACAAGCCTGCAGTTAACTACCATGGTCTTTTGGGGTTGCTGCAGACTTTCGAGAAAGATCACCAACTGAATAAGGGGGTGGTGAATTTAGTGGGAGGTAGTAGAGGTCGTCGTCCCTTTAAGAAAGGGAAGAATAAAATAAATAAAAAGGGAAGGAAGGTACAGTATGCTCCTGCCCTAGTCAGACCAGGAAGTATAAGGCTAATCTATCTTCTGCAGAATGTTTTTACTGCAAGAAGAAGGGACACTAGAAGAGGAACTGTCCTCTTTATATTGCATCCCTTGATTCGAATTGGCCGAGAAAGTAGAAGTCTGCTGAACAAGGTATTTATATGATAAAACCTTGTAATTACTCTATTGTTGATACTGCTAACTGGGTATTGGATACTAGTAGTCCAATTCACGTTTGTAATTCATTTCAGGGACTTCAAGTTAGCAGAAGATTTGAAGATGGAAAACAGTTTTTGAGCATCGAGAATGGAAATCATGTTCCAGTACTGGCGGTCGGAGTTCTGCGTCTTGTCTTTGAGTCTTGTACTGTCGAACTAGTCGACTGTCACTATTATCCTAGTTGCATTATGAGCATAATCTCTGTAGGCCTTTTGGCCAATTGTGGTTTTGAACTATCAATAAAGGAAGATTTTTGCAATGTTATTTTGAATAACTCTGTTATAATGAAAGCTAGATTAAATAATGGCATATATGTACTATCAAGGCCTGTTAGTGTATTGTACACTTCTAGCAAACACCCAAGGTTAGATAATGTCAACGATTTGTATCTTTGGCACTGTAGGCTGGGTCATATTAACCAAAATAGGATAAACAAGATGCGAGGAGATAGACTCCTCGAGGTCAGTGATTCTGAATCACTGCCCACTTGTGAATCATGTTTACTTAGTAAAATGACCAAGTCACTTTTTACTGGAAAAGGTAAACGAGCTACAGAACTTCTAAGTCTCATACATACTAATGTATGTGGACCGATGACAGTTAGTGCTAGAGGAGGATACAAATATTTCATTACTTTTACAGACGACTTTTCAAGGTTCGGTTATGTCTTCTTAATGAGACATAAGTCTGAGTCGTTTGAAATGTTCAAACGATACCGTAATGAAGTAGAAAAATAAACTGGAAAAAGTATTAAAACCCTTCGATCTGATCGAGGTGGTGAATACTTATCTGGTGCATTTTTGACATATCTTGAGGAGAATGGAATTTTTTCTCAGTGGACTCCTCCAAGAACACCACAGTTGAATGGTGTGTCCAAAAGGAGGAATCGAACCTTGTTGGACATGGTTCGATCCATGATGGGCTTTGCAACTCTGCCGCTATCCTTTTGGGGATATGCACTTCAGACAGCCTGCTACTTATTAAATGATGTTCCAAGTAAGTCTGTTGTCTCCACTCTGTATGAGATATGGACTATACATAAACCCTCAATCTCACACCTTCGGGTCTGGGGTTGTCCGGCTTACGTAAAGCATTTAGACTCAGACAAACTTGGTCCTAGGTCTGATCGGTGTTTATTCATTGGTTATCCTAAGGAAACCAAAGGATATTTCTTCTATTTGGAGAATGAACAAAAGGTGTTCGTTGCTCTTATAGCTATCTTTTTGGAAAAGGAGTTCCTTGGAGAAGGAACTATAGCCTCTAAGATTGAACTTGATGAAGTTCAGCCAATAGAAGAACCTGCACACTCTAAGGACATCGTAGAATCGGCTGTGATTGAATCACACCTAGAACACATTAGGAGATCCGGTAGAATACCGCGTCAGCCGGACAGATACTACAGTTTCTTGGTCCGGGATGGCGATCTCATTGAGCTCGATGAGAACAATGAGGATCCGATCACCTATATGGATGCACTTCAGAGATCTGACTCTGAGGCATGGCTTATAGCCATGTGATCCGAAATGGAGTCCATGGAAATCAACAATGTATGGACATTGGTTGATCCGCCTGAAGGGATAAAACCCATCGGGTGTAAATGGATCTTCAAGAGAAAAAGGGGCGCAGATGGGAAGGTAGAGACCTATAAAGCCTGTTTGGTTGCCAAGGGGTATCGTCAGCGATATGGTATCGATTATGACGAGACTTTCTCCCCTGTGTCAATGCTCAAGTCCATTCGGATCATGCTTGCTTTGGCAGCATATTTTGATTACGAGATCTGGCAAATGGATGTCCGAACCGCTTTCCTAAATGGGGAGCTGGAAGAGGAGGTGTATATGATATAGCCTGAAGGGTTCACATCCACAAATGAATCAAAAGTATGCAAGTTGCAGAGGTCCATCTATGGACTCAAGCAAGCGTCTCGAAGTTGGAACTTACGGTTTGATAGGTGTATCAAATCGTATGGCTTCGTTAGGAACGGAGAAGAACCGTGCATCTATAAATGGGTTAATGGTTCTGTGATTGTATTCCTAGTACTGTATGTTGACGACATTCTCTTAATCGGGAATGATGTTGCAGCATTACAAGGAATAAAGATCTGGTTATCATCTCAGCTCTCCATGAAGGACTTGGGTGAAGCTTCTTACATACTAGGTATGAAGATCTATAGAGATAGATCTAAGAAGCTTTTGGGACTGTCCCAGTCTACGTACATTGATACCGTGCTGAAATGATTCAGCATGGAAAATTCCAAGAAAGGCTATCTCCTGATAGGTTCTTGAATTACTCTTTCCAAGAAGGATTGTGCGACAACTCCTGAGGAAAGAGGGCACATGAGTAGAGTACCTTATGCTTCTGCAGTAGGCTCTATCATGTATGCTATGACTTGTACTAGACCAGACGTGGCATACTCACTAGGAGTAGTGAGCAGATACCAGTCTGACCCAGGTGAGGCTCATTGGAAGGTGGTTAAGTCCATCTTTATGTATTTGAGAAATACTAAAGATCAATGGCTGATTTATGGAGAACCTGACTTGAAACTTGTGGGGTACTTTGACTCCAGTTTCCAGTCGGATAGAGATGATAGCAAGAGTGTGTCAGGGTTTGTATTTATCCTGAATGGAGGAGCGATCTGCTGGAAAAGTTTCAAGCAGGCAACTGTTGCAGACTCGGTATGCGAAGCAGAATACATTACAGCATCAGATGCAGCAAAGGAAGCTGTGTAGTTGTGGAAGTTCCTTGGAGAGCTAGGGGTGGTACCTTCCCTAGATGGTTCTATTCCGGTGTATTGTGACAGCACTGGAGCCATTGCTCAAGCTAAGGAGCCTAAAGCTCATCACCGCACTAAGCACATACTGCAGCGCTACCACCTCATACGAGAGATCATGGAACGAGGCGACATCAATCTTCTGAAGATCGATGGAAAAGAAAATCTGGCCGACCCCTTCACTAAAGCCCTCGGAATAAATGAGTTCGACTATTGTAAATGGAAAATGGGTATTAGATACTCTTCTGGTTAGCTTTAGTACAAGTGGGAGTTGTTGGGAATAGTATCCCAAAGCCAATCGCCTGGGTTGTTGGCGGTTGAGCTAAGTATTGTACTCTTTCTTTAAATTAATAAAATATTATTTTTGGAGCTCATCACATATTGTATTTTCCTGAAATGAACTCTTTCCATGTGATGAAGTCCTTAGGACTACACTAACTTCGATATAGAGAGGATGTATCGAGTGGTCCTTAAACCTTGTTCACAACCAAAGGATATATTGTACTGGACGGCAATATATCAAGTATAGGTTGTTGTAGTTTACATCGTTTGGTTGTCCTCTTGACAAAATGAGTGTGGTGACACTGATGTGATCTACAAGTGGGATATGTGATATCTCATTGAAGGTGACTCCATGCAGCCCCTTTCTGCCAAAGGGATACTCACGATTGGATATGAGTATATGTGTCCCTCTGACCTGAGGTCATCACGGTAGCTTGCAAGCAACTCCCTGTGCTTTGGTGCCGGACTACCCCGATTTTTAATCAGGTGATGGAAGGTTTCTGGGTATAGGCAAGTACTTGTGGAGCAGTGATGGACCAAGATGGAATTGACCTGTCCAAATAGTTTGGATTGAATATCTCGCAGTATCTCAATTTAGCAAATCCTCGACCGGGGTAGTCCTAGTGAGGAGTCACTGGGCTTGCAAGGTTGAGACACGTAGTCGACTGACTCAGTCTGGGTTGGCAGCCCAATCTCAGTCGTCCTGAGCATTAGAGGTCAAAGGGATGAATTATACGGTAACCATATGCCAGAGGTTCGATAGTTTGCTCCCGTATCTTCGACCTATCCGGATGCCGGGATCCATTGCTAGATGGTTTCCTGTGCTGGTACTAGAATTGTTCTAGTGCTACCGTTTAGGTTCGAACCTATGAGGTCACACGCCATAAAGGATTACTCTCTGATCCGGATACCGATTACGATTGGGAATCATCTCGGTTTTATGGTCACAGTATTTTTGAGCACTCTTTTCCCCATCATGCCCTTGTCTGTGTCAACCGAAAATTGTTCCGGGATGACCAGGACTATGACAGGATTTTTCTGAATCAGTTTTGAACTGATTCGGAGATCATTTCGGCCTTCAATTGGTTGTGAACCAATTTTAATCCATTGAACCAATTTAATTGGACTTGAACCGGTTCAATTAGATTGAACCAAGAGGTTTAAATGGATTGGACCATTTTTTTTGCTTGGACCGGTTTTGAACCGGTGTTCTTTTTTCACCGTGTAAATGTTTTACACGTTGCTGGAAGAAACCCAAGCGCTGGATGCCTAAACGACCCAAACGATCGTGAGCTAGGCATCTTTTCTCCTCCCACCAGCTATGTTTTAACCCTTGTTAATGGCTGATTAATTTGGAGAAATGCAGCCGGCTGCCTCTTCCTCTCCCAGTCTCTCTGTCTTCCTCCATTGCTGCCTTTAAATACCACTGCAGTCCCCTTTTTCAAGCAAGTGGTTTTACCGTACAACAGCAACAAAAGTATTTATGGGCAATGTTTCCTTTGAGAGTTTTCTCCCATTTTTGAGAGCTTAGTCTTTGCTCTTATAGGCTGGGTTTTGGAGGGTGAGAGGGAGAGTCACAAGCCCCATTTCCTTGTCCATTTGAGTGCTCAAACCCTGGACTGTAGCAAGGCCAGTTGCTGCCGTTCACTGTGGCCGAATCATCTTCCAGCGGCTAGCACCGTGTGTGGAGAGGGATCGGAGTGCCCCGGGCATGTCTCCCCTCTAGAGGGAGCACTCTTCTACTCCTAGGAGCAAGCTACGTGAGCCGGGTTCGCCACTGCAGCTCCAAACGTGAAGATGAACCTGCTGTCCTGTTCTGCTGTAGTTTTCTGGCAGCAGACTTTTGGGGATTTTATACACCTATTTTAGATTATTTCAATTGCAGATATCGGTGGCAAATCGAAGTAGATTCGTCCACCTTGCTGCTGCTGAAGTTTGGGAGCAAACGGAGGTCCGAAAGGTGGTGTTTGGACGATGTTTTCAAACCTCAAAACAGGACATCCCACGGTTCCAAGGAAGATGAAGGCTGGAATATTTTTATTCCAGCTATTCCAGCCTATTCCAGGTTTATTCCAGAGTTATTCCAAGCAAAATAAAGGTACGGAAAATTATTTTTTTTAATCATGCATAAATAGATTTTTTTGTTTAATTTTTGCAAATATTTTTATATCATGATACATGCCTACATGCAACATGAATAGATTAGGTTCTGGGCGGAGCAGTTTTCCGTTGCGTGGATTTTTTTTAAAAAAAAAAAGTTTTAAAATCCATTCTGCTCCCACAGCTATTTGCATGCCTAGTGTAGGATCATGTCAAACCACCTGCATCTTTTTTCCTTCAGAATTACCTTTCAACCAATTTGTAACTAATTAAACTAAAGACAAACATTTTCCTTCAAAAACTTCTTAAGTAATTGAAAGAATTAGTAACACATACATGCTCCAATGTTTTGTGATCATCAAAATCATTCCACGGGTCAATAATCTCTTCCTTTTTGATGATAACAAAACATTGGGCATGAATAAGATTTAAAAGCACTTTACATTTACTATGTATCGTTTTCACATGTATCAAATAATTTTTAGCATAGTGTGTATCAAACCAAATTGAGTATCAAATTGTTAAACTGAAAAGTATCAACACAATGTATCATATGTATTATTCATATACTAAGTATCGAAACTTCATAAAACTAACTTGTATTTGAAGTGAGTTTAATGAAAACTTAACACAATCTCTCCCTTTCTAATGTAATAATATTTTCTTCTTATTTGCTTTCATATTCACACTTTCATGCATATTCATTCACATATTATGCACATTCATTTTCATTTTCATGCACATTCTTCTCTCCTTTCTCCCTTCTCCCTTCTCCCTTCTCCTCCTTTTTGTCATCAACAAAAAGTATATAAAAAGGAGAACATTCATTCACAAAATAAGTCATTCACAATATGTATCGGATGTATCATAAAAAGATATACATATATATGAAAAGTGTCAATACAAGAGTGATACAATACAAAAGTGCCTTGGCACGACAAAAGTAGTATCACAAACAACATAAATAGCTAAACATAAAGTCCTAAAACATCAAAATGAAGGATTAGGATCATCATCACTAGGCTCTTCCTCACTAGAGGAGGAAACGACCTCTAAAATATCTGGAACAGGCTTGAATTTAGGGAACCTAGGCCTAAGGTCCCTAAATCTGGTCCTAACAAGAGTAGTAGTCTTAGAGGTTTTAGGTTTAGCTTTAACTTTAGGCTCAAAAGAAATCATAATAAGAGTAGGTCGAGTAGTAGGAGGATCAAAAGATAAGGCAAGAGTACTGGTAGTAGATAAAATCTCTATCGCCTGGGTGTCTCTAATATCAGAACTCGGAATCTCAGTACCAGTGCCAGCCTCAGCAAGAGTAGCATCGGAAGGAATGTCAGTGAAGTGTGCTACCTCTCCCTGCTCACAATCTGTGCCAATAACTGCTGCTGCTGTAGAAGGGGTAGGTGCAGAGTGACTAGCTGCTGTAATCTGCTGAAGAATAGTCATAATGTCCTGAAAACCCTGGTGCATCTCTGACTGAAGTGCAGATATCCTGGCATCAGTCTCTGATCTCCCTCTCTGAAGACTAGAGATCTCATCCAGTATACGCCGTAGTCTGTTATCATCACCTAGTCCAACGGCTGTCGATCCTCTGATAGGTGATCGAGGAGTAGAGCTGGCTCTAAAGGTCCAGCCTTATCAACATGTGGCTCTACCTCGGCATCCTGTCCCTATACTGCCTAATCATCCTCTCCTGAATCATCATCATAATGAGTCACTGGAAGTCCTGAACTCTTCCTAATCCGGTGACCCTCAACCTTTAAGAATCCCATCCTAGTCAAAGACATTAAGTTGTATTTGTCTGTATGCAATAGCAGTCTGTTGTCCTCTCTAAACAAATCAAAATGGGCATCTTGAAATAATAAAGTAAACACCATGCCATAAGGAAGATATGCTCGTGCCCTACGAGCAGCTTCCCTCATCTGAGACAATATGATAACGGATAAGTTGAGGACCTCCCCCTCAACTAAATGTATCATAAAGACTAGGTCTCTCTCGCTCACCTAGTCGAATCTCCCAGTCCGGGGTAGAATGATGCGGTTAATGATGTTATGTAGCAACCTCATCTCTAATGAGAGTTGGTTGGCTCTATCATATATCACATGAGTCAGATTTGTCCTTTCTAGTATAATTCTTAGTGTTTTCTATTTTTTTTCAAAACTAAATAACTTTCTCCCTCTTTAGGTATTTGAAGAACACTGGACAATTTTTGCTCACTAATCTCTATGTGTTTCCCTTTCATAGTAGATTCAATATGAAAAGCACCCAAAGACATATTCTCAAAAAACTGTCTAACAAGGTTAGGATATGTAGGAAGATTAAGCATGCAAAAATCCTTCCAACCTTGTCCAATTAACCAATCACCTATTTTCAAATTTTCTTGTTCTAGAAATATGAAATCTATGCATCTACCCGAGGTCACTTGCCTATTTTCCATCAAGATTACCTATCTTGGAGCTTCTTGCTTCTCTTCATGCTCTTCTTGTTGTTCCTCTGACGGATTTGAAGTGTCCAACCTTCACTTGGTCCTCCTTTCCTCTGCCACTGACCGAACAACCTTCCTAGCCTTCTTTGCCATGGCTTTCCTAGGAGCCATCTAGGTTAGATTAGGATTTTGGAAGGGTGTGGAGGTGTTTCAAGGGTTTTTCTTAGGATAGGGAAAGGAAACGGCTAAGGGAAAATAAAAAGGATGGAAAGGAATATCAATTTTAAACCTATGATGCCCTATTTAAAAATCCTCGACCCGACTCTTGAGTCGGCTCGCCGAAACACCAGGTGGCTCGAGTTAGCTCGAGCCCAAATTTAGGTCAAAACTCGAAAAAAGATAAAATAAATTTCTAAGGGTTTCTTAATACTAAAGGAGGTTGTCATAAGATCTAGAAGGAAATTTAAAATGTCTAGATAATTTTTTCTTATTTTTTGAAAAAATTATGTCAAAATATTCAGAATGGGTCACACAACCCTAATTTGCCTCTAATCTTTTCAAATCTATCTTAACTAAGGTGTTTAGTAAAAATGTCAGCAAGTTGATCTTCAGTAGGTACAAATTCTAATTCAACAACATTATTTAAAACATGATCTCAAAGGAAATGATGTCTAAAATCTATATGCTTAGTTCGAGAATGCTAAATTGGATTTCTAGATAAGTTAATAGCACTAGTGTTATCACATTTAATAGGAATTTTAGATTCTACAACACTATAGTCTTTTAGTTATTGCTTGATCCACAACACTTGTGCACAACAGCTCCCCGCAGCCACATATTCTGTCTCAGTAGTAGACAGTGCTACAAAGTTCTGTTTATGATAGTGCCATGAAATCAAGTTGACACCTAGAAATTGACAAGTGCCACTTGTACTTTTTCTATCAATTTTATAGCCTCCATAATCAGCATCAGAATAACTAATTAATTTTAAAGATGTATGCTTTGAATACCATAATCCTAGACTGCATGTGTCTTTAAGATACTTAATGATTCTTTTAACAGCTATGATGTGTGACTCTTTTGGATTAGATTGAAAATGTGCACACATACAAACACTAAATAAAATATCAGGTCTACTAGTAGTTAAAAAAAGTAAAAAACCGATCATACCTCTATATAGTTTTTTATCAACATTTGTGCCATTTTTGTCTTTATCAAGTCTACATGCAGGATTCATGGGTGTTCCAATTTCTTTGCTTGATTCCATGCCAAACTTTTTGATAATCTCTTTGATATATTTGGCCTGGTTGATCAGGATACCTTTTTTAGATTGTTTGATCTGAAGCTCGAGGAAGTAACTCAGCTCACCCATCAAACTCATTTCGAATTCACCCTACATTAACTTAGCAAAGTCTCGACACAAAGATTCATCAGTAGATCGAAATATTATATCATCAACATAAATTTGAATAATTAAAATATTATTGTCTTTTCTTTGAATAAATAGTGTAGTATCAACACTACCTCTTACAAAATCATTTTTAATTAAAAACTTACTTAATCTGTCATACCAGGCTCTAGGTGCCTGTTTAAGAACATACAAATCTTTATTTAATTTAAAAACATGATTTGGAAATATGTGATCAATAAAACCCGGTGGTTGTTCGACAAAAACTTCTTCAGTTCAAAAACCATTTAAAAATATACTCTTTACATCCTTTTGAAATAATTTGAAATTCATAAAGCATGCATATGCTAGTAGTAATCTAATAGCCTTTAGCCTAGCTACTGGTGTATAGGTCTCATCAAAATCTATTCCCTCTTCTTGATTTTAACCTTGAGCTACCAATCTAGCCTTATTCCTAATTACATTACCTTGCTTATAAAGTTAATTTCTATAAACCCATCTAGTACCTATAACATGATAAGCCTTAGGTCTTTCTACTAGAGTCCAAACATTATTTCTCCTAAATTGGTTTAACTCATCATGCATGGCTAACATCCAATTTTATCAGTTTCAAATTCTTCTATAGTGTGTGGTTCTACATGCGAAACAAAAGCAATCAAGTCATGTACATCTCTATGTGCAGCTCTAGTTCTAACTCCTTGAGATGGATCTCCCATAATTAGTTCTTTGGGATATGATGAGTGTACATACCTCCATTCTTTGGGTATATCATCATGATTCTTGCTTACCTCTTTTTCATGTTGTTCACTTATTTGTTTGTCATTGAGAGTTAAATCTTTCAGTCCATGTTCTAGTGTACCTGCATCATCATCAGCACGATCTTCTTTTCTAGAAGATGTAATGTCAAATTCATTGAAAACAACATATACTGATTCTTCCACAGTCAAAGTTCTTTTGTTGAAAACTCAATAGGCTTTATTATTTTAAAAATATCAAAGAAAAATAGCCTCATCAGATTTTGCATCAAATTTGCTAAGATTATCTTTACCATTACTAAAAATAAAACATTTACAGCCAAAAATATGAAAATAATTGATATTAGGCTTTTTATTGTTCCACAGTTCATAGGGGATTTTTCTAATGATAGGTCTAATTAAAACTCTGTTCAAAATATAGCAAGCAATATTTACAGCTTCTGTCCAAAAGTAGTTTGGAAGATTTCCTTCATAAAGCATTATTCTGGACATCTTTTCCAAAGTTCGATTCTTTCTTTCTACAACACCATTTTGCTATGGTGTTCTAGGAGCTGAGAAGTTATGATCAATACCATGCTTTGTGCAAAAGTAATCAAAATGTTGATTTTCAAATTCTGTACCATGATCACTACGAATAGAAATAACAGAAAGATTTTTCAAATTTGACACTCTTTTATAAAACTTTTTGAATACTTTGAAAGTTTCATCTTTATGCGTAATCAACAAAATCCATGTGTATCTTGAAAAATCATCTACAATCACAAGGTCATATTTCATACCACCTAGGCTTGTTGTCTTAGTAGATCCAAATAGGTCCATATGAAGTAGCTCTAAGGGTCTATTAGTAGAAACAATGTTTTTGGATTTAAAACTCTCCTTCACTTGCTTTCCTAATTGACAAGCATCGCAAATATAATCAAAATTTATTTTGAACTTTGGCAAACCTTTAACTAAATCTTTGAAATAAGTTTTGCAGTGGTATCCATACTAGCATGTCCAAGTTGCCTATGCCATAGTAAACTTGATTCATTGCTCTTGTCATTCATTGCTACAAGACTTGATTGAATTGCTTGACATAGCCAAATCATTAAAATCTACTACATAAATATTACCATGTCTATATCCAATGAACTTTGTACTAGAGTCAAGTGGATCAACTACTATACACATTGAGGACTTGAAGAAAATATTAAAACCAATATCATAAAGTTGACTAATACTCAAAAGATTATGTTTTAACTTTTCTACAAGTAACACATTTTCAATAAATGTAGGAGTAATTTTGATTTTATCAATACCGATTATCCTTCCTTTGCGATTATCACCAAAGGTTACCATTCCACCATCTTTTTGTTCTAGGATAAAGAATTGATCAATATCACCCGTCATGTGTCTTGAACAGCCGCTATCAAGGTACCATCTTTTCTTTATATTTGTGGCTGCAAGACATCAATGCAAAACAATCAGGTAATAGATTTAGGTACCCAAGCTTTCTTGGGTCCTTGCAAGTTAGTATAAATGGTTCCTTTTGGAATTCAAATCTTCTTGATTTTCTTCTTGTCATTATATTTTAAATGACATTCAAATGCCTTATGACCAACATTATTGCAAGCATAGCATACAATTCTTGGCTTTGAATAAAAGGTATATGATGATGCAAATTTAGGTCTATATTATTTTGAAGTAATGAACTTAGGAGCATATGATGTGGATGCAGAAAATTTATTTGAAGTTGAGTCTTTATAACCAATTCCAAACTTGTTATTTGTCTCTCTTTGATCTTTCAAAATTAGTTCAAGCTTATTGGAACTTAAGGTCAATTTTTCAACCAAAGGTTTAAGCTTTTGAACTTCCTTTTTCAAATCATCATTTTCATTTTGCAAACTTTTATTTTTCTCAAGAAGTTCTTCTTTTTCAAATTGAGTGGTTTTAAGTCTTTCACAAATTAAACTCAATTTCCTTTGCAAAATCTTATTTCTTTCACCAATTTCATTTTTATCCTTTTCAATCATATCATAATGGTTTTTCAAATTTTTCATTTTCAAACCAACCTTTTTATATTCTACTAATAATTCACAAAAGGCATTGTGAAGCTCATCATATATAAATTCTAAATTAGGTTCAAAAGTAGTTACCTCATCCTCCAAACCCATAAGGTAGATCTGAGCAGTTTTTGTTGTTTCTTCATCCTCTTCAATAGATGTAGATTCATCACTGTCACTCCATGCTGCAAGCATTGCCTTCTTCTTCTTTCTATTGATCATCTTTTTCTTGGCTTCTGGACAGTCAGGACGTGTATGTCCTGGTTTCTTGCACCCCATAGTAGATTGAAATTTGATCTTTGTCTTTGTCCTTGTCTTTTTCTTTGTCCTTTTTTCTTTTTCTTCCAAACTCTCCTTTTCTAAATTTCTTCCTCCATCTATTTGTTCTTCTTCTACCTATAAACCTTTTAAATTTTCTCATTACAAGGGCTATCTCATCATTTTCAAGGTCATCATCATCAGATGAATCTAAATCTTCATTCTTGTCTTCTTCAGTAGCTTTAAATGCTATAGCTTTCTTTCTTTTTGAATCTTCATCAGTTCTTTGTTGCATGGCTAATTCATGAGTAATTAAAGATCCAAGCAACTCATCCACTGGTTGGGTGTTCAGGTCCTTTGCCTCTTAAATAGCTGTCACTTTAGCTTCCCATTTATCTAGCAAGGATCTCAAAACATTTTATACAAGATCAGCATTAGTGTAAGTCCTACCAAGACTTTTAAGATCATTGATAATATCAGTAAAGTGTATACATAGTAGATATAGTTTCACTAGGATCCATTTTGAATAATTCATGGTTGTCCATAAGAATATTGATTTTTGAAGTTTTAACTTGTGATGTTCCTTCTTGTGTAATCTCAAGCTTATCCCAAATTTTTTTAACAGAATTACAAGTCAAAATTCTGTTAAACTCATTTGGATCCAAAGCATAGTAAAGCAAATTCATAGCTTTGGTATTCAGCTCAACTAATTTTATATCATTTTCAACCCATTCCTCTTCCAGTTTGGAAACCTCAACATCATTGATTCTTATAGTGGGTGTGTGAGGTCCTTTCAGAATAATTTTTCATAAATAAAAATCTACGGCTTGAATGTATATTTTCATCCTCGCCTTCCAATATGTATAATTGGTTTCGGTGAAAAGTGGAGGTCGATTTGTGGATTGGCCTTTGGCCAAAGATGTGCTAATGGGATGTGCCATCTATCTTTACTCTAAGTAATTTTCAGAGACTCCGCTCTAATACCACTTATTGCCCAGGTGGCTTCCTAAAAGGGAGGTGAATTGGGATTATAAAAATCTTTGGCGAGTATGTGCAATTTGAAATCCTTTTGGTGTTGTGGTGCAATAGCAATGTGGAAGTAATTAAGTAAATGCAATAAAGTAAAATAAGAACGAACACAAATATAAGAGAATTTATAGTGGTTTGGAGCAACCAGCTCCTACGTCCACTACCCAAGCACCACTTGGGATTTCCACTATATCCCCCAACCGGAATACAGTCGATTATTTTACCAAGCTTACAATCCAAACCTACATACTTTGGTTTTACCGGGATCACCAAAGAAAACCCAACTCTCTTTGGTTTTAAACGGGATCATCAAAGAAACCCTAACACTTGGTTTTATATTGGGATCACCAAGAACCCAACTTAGGTTTTCACAAGATTCCTATAAAACCTTTAACCCTCTCTTAAGACAAAGCCCCTTGCTGTTCTTAGAGAGAAAACAAAGATATGAGAAAAATAATAAGCAACTATATAACAAACCGAGTTTGTTTAAATGTTGCCGATGAAGATCAAGATGAAGTTGGTGGGGACACCAAGATCAGATATAGATCACTGGATCCTATTTGGTTTACTTAGTCATGTATCACAATTTTGTAAGAAAGTAAGATTGAGTTGTAATAAGGTGAGACTAGTTGATTTGTCTCGACCTAGTCTAGTATATTGAGTTATGTACATCAGTATGAGTCCAGTATGAGTCCAAATTTTATATAAGAGAAAAGGTTACTCTATTTTAAAGTTCCACTAGGCCACATTCAGGAGCCAGAGGCAATTACATTAACTTATAGGAACTCAATTGACACACAGGAGCCCTAAATGCCCTCCAAATGCCCTCCAAGTGCCCTGATTCCCTCCAAATGCCATTTTAGATGCCAAATTTCTTCCAGATGCTTTCGAAATATTTCATATACCAGGAGTCCATGTTTTCCAGGTTATTCCAGCACTCTAGGCCTTAATATTCCAAGCCCAAGAAGCAAGCCTAAGCATGAAGAACCAAGATTCCAAGGAATATGCTGATACCAGGGCACCCCAGCTTCCAGGGCCCAAAGCCTATGCACCAATCCAAAGGAGGATGACCCCTTGCTGCCCCTTGAAGCCCAACACACCTAGGATTGGCATCCTCCATGAGTTGACCAAGTTCAACATGGTGGAAGAGTTCAAATACAAGGAGTTTGAGTTTTTATTTCATTCAACTTGTATACTCATAGTTCTAGGTATATTTTATAGTCTTTCTCCCACTTAAATTATGTAAACCTATTCTAACTAGGAGAAGACTTGTAATCCATTTAGGAAAGGGCATGGGAACTCTATAAATACCCCACCCCCTCCCCTTCTTGTATAATCATTTTCTTATGAATACAACCTTGCTGAATTTTCAAGTAATTGCCTTATGTTTGGTGTTCTAGTGTTGGTTCTCTTGTTCTTGTGTGCTCTCTTTGTGTTCCTGGATTGAAACCCTGCTACCCTAGCTCCCATCTGCATCCTTGGAGATTAGCCATGCCTAGAGGAAGACTCCCTAGCTGGTGCCCCAGTTGAGCAACTGCTTCTTCCCCAGGACATCCACACCTAAACCTAGTTTCTTTCAATTTTAAACCATAGTTTTTGTTCCTTTGTTTAATTGCCATTTTGATTGACCTTGATGCTTGTAGGATCCCTGAGGTATTTCACCTCCTTTAAGGAGGATTTCCTTGCCTTCAGACCACATAGATCAGCCATCGATTCAAGGGAACTGAGGCTTCTTCATCCATGCTCCGATCAGAGTGCATGTGATTCCCTCTGCTACTGAATTCTAATCTCTGACTTGTAAGAAACCTTTCCTTCTCTTATTATCTGATTTGATGAAGACAAACTATCCTAAACCAATAGTTTCTTAACTCTTGGATCCTAGATATTTCATTGGTTTGCATGAGTATGCCTGCGACCCGATGATTCTTTGCGTTACTAGTCTTTCCGCTAGTTCTTACTTTATTTCGGGAATCTAGCCTTCAAATAAAATTTAAAAAAATCACAAAAAAAATATTTTACTATTTTCTATGCATTCTTAGCAGTCTCAAAGTCATCCCACATTAGTTTGGTATCAGAACAAGTTTAGGATAGTTTTTATCTGTATTAGATTCATAAACCCTAATTTCCATATCCTATCCACTGCATTAGGTGTCTAGCTTCCATCTGATTTTGCCATCATAGATATTTTATTTTTTGTGAAATTTGTACGTCTTGTCCTCTATTTCTTCCTAATAATTTTTATAATTTTTAATTAATTTTATCGAAAACCTAATTTTCTAAAATCTAGCATATTAGAAATCCTAATAGAATCCTAATAATTTCTATAGCAGTCCAAAAACCCTAGGATTTGAATCACCATATGATTTTTTTTCTGCATGAAATTTGGTAGGTATTATCATAACCATCAATCCTATATTTCAATTTTTTTTTGAATTTTTTTGCATATGTATCTATGCCAAATTCTGCATCATCTGAAACCATAATTTTTTGATTCCTGCTATTTCTGCATACTTAACTCAACCTAACCTAATCAACTTCCAAACCCCCCAATCCTAAGCCAAACCTTGTTTGCTAACCCCAGTTAACTTTAATTCAATTTGTCACAGCATAAAATAATTAAAAAAATATTTTATTTTTTGATTATTTTAGAGTGCATCTGGATCATCGATTGCCATCATCTTTAAATTAATCTTAAGGGCAACTTTATATCTCAGATCAGGGCAGGATTTCATCACCTGTCCTAGGCCCAAAACAACCATCATCATACTGACCCAAGCCTAATTAAAATTAATTTGACCTAATTTGACCTAAAGGGCTAGGTGACACCCAACAGGTCGGGTCCGAGCTGTGTGGGCCAACTAGTGCAATTAATCCTTTAGCTATTACTGAAAGCTGGTGTCTAAGGCTGGGGGTCCAGAGTCAAACGACCTAAGTGGTGTTGTGGTTTTTAGTTGGGTCCCTATGAAAGCAGGGGGGGGCTCCCACACTCCCACCCCCTACCTAGCCAGTGGAAGGAATAGCTGCTGGGTTAGGTGTAAGTTGAGCTGACCCATTCAGTTTTGACTCCAGGTCTAGCAAACCCTAGATTTTACTAACTTTTCTTTTGCATGCTTAGCTGCATCATTTCATCTTGATTGTCTGATTGATTGTATGACTACTAGACTAGGAACCTAATACCAAAAGTCCACACCCCAAACCAATTCAGCCATGGATTCCAATTTTGAGGCCATCATGAACCAGTTTGCCCAACTAAACCAATCCAATGCCCAAACCCAAGCCCTGCTTGCCCAAATGAACCAATCAAATACCCAAACCCAAAATTGGCTTGCCCAAATAGACCGTAGGTTTGACCCAGTAAATCATATATTTGACCAATCCGATACTAAGCTTGACCAAATGAACCATAGATTCAACCAAGTAGGAACCCTAGGCAAGACCAATAGAACTGAACCCCAGGAACCCATAGTCCCTAGGTATGAACCCAGTAGTAACCCACTATCCCTCAGTCGACTTGAACCCTATAGGATTGATACCCCTAGATTTGAACCCATAACCTTTGAACCCATAACCTTTAAACCCATAGCCTATGAACCCATAACCCTTAGTTTACCCACCCCTGTTACCCCATACATTAGCAAGTTTTTCTTTAACCAAATCCCTCCTACTACCCCGTTGGTTCACCAAGATGCCTTAGAAGAAGAGATATATGTGGCTAACCCAAGTTTGGTAGAGGAGTATGAAGATGATGAGTCCATAGAAGAATTAGAGGAAGACCCACCTATTGAAGACCCAGAAGTAGTTGACCATGACCAAACCCAGATTGCAACCAATCCAGTGTTGTTGATCCAGTAGAAACCCAGGTAGAAGCCAACATAGAGTTAGCTGACCATGTAGAAGAAGAACACTTAATGGAAGGAGACCATGAGAAACCCAATCCTACTGTTAGTATCTTACCAGAGGAGCCACTAGAAGAAAGCCCAATTAGAGAGCCTAGCCCTTCGATTTATGAGCTAGAAGAGTTTATTAAGGACTTGACCTCTTTGAATCAATACCCTCAGGATGAAATCATCTCTTTGACTCCACTTGATCTCTTTCCTGAAATCAACAACCCTCTCTTCCATTATGTAGACCCTTTAGATATGCCTCAAACCCATAAGGTTAATCTCATTAGTATAGGACTCATCTCTAAAACACTTTCTTGTCTCTTAGTTTATCTGATTAACCCCGAACCCTTTTCCTACTTTCTATCCTATCAATCTAACCCCGAATCCACCTCGTATTTTTTGCCATTTCTTGAGTTTTTTTATATTTTTCTAACCATTCACCTACATCATGTAGAGGTTTGTATGTTGCATTCATTTATTACCCATGTTAGGTTTGCATATTACTTTTGGTATACTTTGTGGCATTTGCTAGGAGTACATAGTAAATTTTCATGTGCATGCCATGCTAGGGTCAAATCTTAAGAGTCTATAGTATGTTAGGTTAGACCCTAGAGAGTCCAATAAAATTTTCTTGAAAGGATGTCTAGTCGAGTCTTTTAGGTGTCAGTCTTGAGTCCAATAAAATTCACAATCCTAACCCATTTGTCTGCACCTGTACTAGCCTCTACACAGCATATGCATCATGAAATTAGTCAAGAGTTGAACATAATTAATGAACTAAATAATAACTTGGCTAATTCCCAAAAGAAAGATAAAGAATTTTATGCAGAGGAATATGTGATGACAAAGAAATTTTCTGCTCGCGAAGCTAGCCCATCCAAAATAATGAAGAGTAATGGACCCAATGCCTATGTGCTTGAGATATCACCTGATTTAGGAATTAGCTCTATCTTTATCATCTCAGATCTTATAGAGTTTAGGGAGCCAGTAGTGATACCCAGCGAGCCTCTTGAGCCACTCCCATTTTTTTTGAGAAAGAACCCACCCCAGAGCAACCACATATAATTTCACCTTTTAGTGAGGTAAAGATTGAGAGAACTCAAAACGATCAAGCTATCGGTACCTAGGATAGAGACTATCAACGGTACTTGGTTCGGTGGAAAGGTCAGCCAGAATCTAAGGACTTGTGGAATGTTGATACGGATCTGCAGTGCCTCAACCCATACCCTCCTTAAGCCAAATTGACCCATAGTCAAAGGGTCGAGTTCCTCCCGCCCCGGCAGAATTGGTGGGGACACCAGGATCAGATACATATCACTGGATCCTATTTGGTTTACTTAGTCATGTGTCATAATTTTGTAAAAGAGTAAGATTGAGTTGTAATAAGGTGAGACTAGTTGATTTATCTCGACCTAGTCCAGTATATTGAGTCCTGTACATCAGTATGAGTCCAGTATGAGTCCAAATTTTATATACGAGAGGAGGTTACCCTATTTTAAAGTTTCACCAGGCCACATTCAGGAGCCAGAGGCAATTACATCAACTTATGGGAACTCAATTGACACCCAGGAGCCCTAAATGCCCTCCAAGTGCCCTGATTCTCTCCAAATGCCATTTTAGATGCCAAATTTCTTCCAGATGCTTTCGAAATATTTCATATACCAGGAGTCCATGTTTTCCAGGTTATTCCAGCACTCTAGGCCTTAATATTCCAAGCCCAAGAAGCAAGCCTAAGCATGAAGAACCAAGATTCCAAGAAATATGCTGATACCAGGGCACCCCAGCTTCCAGGGCCCAAAGCCTATGCACCAATCCAAAGGAGGATGACCCCTTGCTGCCCCTTGAAGCCCAACACACCAAGGATTGGCATCCTCCATGAGTTGACCAAGTTCAACATGGTGGAAGAGTTCAAATACAAGGAGTTTGAGTTTTTATTTCATTCAACTTGTATACTCATAGTTCTAGGTATATTTTATAGTCTTTCTCCCACTTAAATTATGTAAACCTATTCTAACTAGGAGAAGACTTGTAATCCATTTAGGAAAGGGCATGGGAACTCTATAAATATCCCACCCCCTCCCCTTCTTGTATAATCATTTTCTTATGAATACAACCTTGCTGAATTTTCAAGTAATTGCCTTGTGTTTGGTGTTCTAGTGTTGGTTCTCTTGTTCTTGTGTGCTCTCCTTGTGTTCCTGGATTGAAACCTTGCTATCCTAGCTCCCATTTGCATTCTTGGAGATCAGCCATGCACAAAGGAAGAATCCCTAGTTGTTGCCCCAGTCGAGCAACTGCTTCTTCCCCAGGACATCCACACCTAAACCTAGTTTCTTTCAATTCTAAACCCTAGTTTTTATTCCTTTGTTTAATTGCTATTTTGATTGACTCTGATGCTTGTAGGATCCCCAAGGTGTTTCACCTCCTCTGAGGATGCTTTCCTTGCCTTCAAACGACCCAGATCATCTATCAGATTCAAGGGAACCGAGACTTCTTCATCCAGGCTCCGATCAGAGTGTGTGTGATTCCCTCTGCTACTGAATTCTAATATCTAACTGGTAAGAAACCTTTCATTCTCTTATTATCTGATTTGATGAAGACAAACTATCCTAAACTGAGAGTTTCTCAACTCTCGGGTCCTGGATATTTTATTAGTTTGCATGAGTATGCCTGCGACTCGATGATTCTTTGTACTGCTAATCTTTCTGCTAGTTCTTACTTTATTTCAAGAATCTCTAGCCTGCAAATAAAATTTAAAAAAATTATAAAAAAATATTCTACTATTTCCCATGCATGTTTAGCAGTTTTAGAGTCATCCCGCTTTAGAAGCCTAGCCTTGAATGCTCTTTAATGCTCTTCAAGCTGCTTCTTTACTTCTTCAAGGAGTGGATTCAATGATCAAGAGAAGTTGGTGGAGTTTTGAATCCTATCTTGAATGCTCCTGAAATGGGTTGGTGGAATACTTGAAGACTTTTCAACTTCCCAAGATAAATCAATGAATAATCACTCAAAAAATTGTTTAATTCATCAAAAATACTCCCTTTTATAATTTTTCATGAGATATAGCCATTGTACGGCCTAGGAAAATGGGAAAGAGCTGTTCAAGACTATTTGGAGTTCAAAATTCACTTTCAGCAACTAGTCATTAGAGTGTAGAAAATGGTCACTCGAGTCAGCTCAAAGTCTCAAACAGTCCAAACAAAATTTCTATGTGAGTCAGCTCTTGAAACTAGAGTCGGCTCGAACCTTCAATCAGTACAAATCAATATTTTCCTTGAGTTGGCTCTTCAAGACAGAGTCGGCTTGATGTCTCAGACTTCAAAAATATGTGTTCTTCCATGAGTCGACTCTTGAGGCTTGAGTCAGCTCGAGGTACTAAAACTCTGAAATTCTTTATACCGTGCTAGAAGGAGTCATCTCTTGCCAAAACTTCATTTAAGGCTTCAAACTTCTTCAAAATTCTTCAACACATGAATCCAAGAAGAGCTAATCTATTCACTCTTATTTTTACAATTTTATAGCCCTTTTACAAGATTACATAGTTAAAAAATTAGGGCTTTTACAATTTAAAGTACATAAAAGTCTATACAATATTGAATTACCTTTCAGCCAATTTGAAAACCAATTAAACTAAAGATAAACATTTTCCTGCAAAAACTTTTCAAGTAATTGAAAGAATTAGTAACACATACATGCTCCAATATTTTATGATCATCAAAATCATTCTAGGGGTCAACAAATGGCATTCACATTTTGTTTTAGGACTTTGGAGTTGACCTAACCAGAGAGGATAGCCGACCTTTGCTTCACACAGACCAGTATTTGGAGATATCCATACATCGGATGCGATATCACAGAGTGGAGGGACTTTGGACTAAAAAAACTTCAGGTCAAAGGCAGCACATACAGATTCTGAGTCTGATGGAGATGTTCCTGATGCACCTGTAGCTGAGCCTACTATGGATGAGACTGAGTCAGCTGAGGAGGCTGAGGGATAGGCTGAGATGGATAGACAGGCTAGCAGTCTGAGGACTCTACCAGGGCCATCTACTATTCCTTCTGCACCTTTGACTTAAGATGCTGGTCCTACTCAGACTGCTGTTACATTGGAGCAGCTCACTCATTTTATAGAGAACCCGACTGGCACATTCAGATCGATGTTTGGCAATCTTCACCAGACACTTGAGAGAGGCCTATAGGAGTTTCACACTGAGATGAGAGAGCTTACATTGAGGATGGAGACTGTTGAGATGAGTCAGAGGATGCAGGATGACTACCGGACAGATCTTACATAGGTGCAATCTGACTTCAACAGGCTTTATGGAGCAATAGATTCCTTTGCTAGAGACTAGGCCATTGCACTTCATGATATTCAGTAGGAGGTACACAGGATGGGGACAGAGCTTAGGACAGTTTTGCTTCTGGTCACTGGAGTACGATCTTGATCTGGAGCTTCTACTTTCAGATAGTCATCTCCACAGCCTTCACCCAGTCCTAGGCAGCATCTACCTTATACTAGACAGCCACCTCCATCACCTAGGACTGGACCAGCATCTAGGACCAGAAACTCTAGAGGACCCTCATCTCCTATTAGGATTTCTAGAGTTTATGCTACCGAAACCTTAGTCCATGAATCAAGTTTAGTGGAGAAGTGTGATGAAGATGGGCCTAAGGTTGAAATCATTAAGGAATTAAAGGATAATGATCCTTAACCAACTATAGAATTTGAAGAAGAAATGACTGAGTCAGGATCAAACAAAGTTGATGAAAGTGAAGGTTTTTAAGTATTGCCCATAGAGAAGGTCCAGGAACAAGAAGTAGACATTAGTTTAGAGGACTTTCAAGATAAACTTTCCAAAGACCTTCCTAATGACCTTCCACCTTCTAGGAACACCTAGCCTGCCTTAGAACTTGCAACCATAGATTAATGTCCAAATTTTAAGATCATCCTAAATAACCAAGGTCTATTTCATGCTTCCCATAAGCCACCCTGTTGACCCCATAAGTGATTTTGATGATAACCAAACATTGGAGCATGTACATTTATTTCTAACAACCCTTCAAGTATTTTACAAATTTTTGTAGGATGGTTTAATTTGTTCAAACTTCAACTCCTACACTATTGTTTCTTGTTTAAGTTGTGTTGTAATGTGTTTTTGTAAAGAAGAATCCAATGAAAAAGCTAAGAAAAAATCATGTAAAAAAGGGTTACTTTTATGTGTGTGCACCATAAAACTATTTTGAGTTGGTATGCTTGAAAATGTAAAAAGATGGTGAGAGCTTTTCTTTGAGTTCAAGTATAAAAATCCTGAAGAAGATACTCAAGCCGACCCAGCATGATGAATAGCCGACTCCACCTACTGGCACGCAGCAAGGATTCTGGAACATAGCAATCCAAGCCAACTCGAAGGTAACCAAGCCGACTCCAATGAATCCGAGTCGACTGGAATTTGTTCGTGCCGACTCCTCTAGAGTCCAGTTTCTGAAGATTTCTGAGAATAGCCAAGCGAGCTGACTCGAACCAGAAAGAGCCGACTCTGCCAGACCTAATTTTGAAGACCTGAGAAAGAGAACTGACCCGAACTGCATCGAGCCGACTCTTCTAGAGTAATGATTTCGGAACCTAAGAAGAAGAGCCGACTAATGATCAAAAGAGTAGACTCCTCGAGTTCAAGTTTTTCAAAGAAAGAAGTCCGAGCCGACCTGAGCTTCAAGAGTCGACTCATCCAAAGTGAAGTTCTGCATCCTGAGACAAAGAGCCGACTGCACTAAAGATTTGGCGACTCGACCTATCGACTCGAAGGATCCGAGCCAACTCAAAGGAATCCGAGCCGACTCGAACATCGCTTTCAGGTATCCAACGGCTAGTTCCAGAAATTATTTTTGAATGCCAAAAAGTGCTCCAACGGTCACAAGTCATTCCCCAATGATCTACAATGACAAGAGCAGCCTTGGAGTGATAAAAGACCTTATATATGAAGGATTTGAACATCCAAAAAGTAAGAGTTTTGAAAAGGTTCTTCAAAGTTTAGAGAGCTTCATTGAATATCCTAACCACCAACAGCAAAAAAGCATAAGAGCATTCAAGTCAGCCTTCAAGTCTTCACCAACTCAGATCTAAAGCTTGAAGCAACTTTGGGAAGAAGCCACTAAAGTAATTAAAGCTTATTCAAGTACATTCAAGTAGACTTCCATCAAGCTACATCGATAACTATCCGATAAATTGAGTTTGTCATTCTTGTTGCATTTATTTCAATTCAATTTTTGAATTGTTGGGTCCCGCTTAAAAAACCAAATAGGTTCTTGGTGAGCCTTGATAAAAACCAAGTTAGGTCCTTGGTGATCCTGTGAAAACCAAGTTAGGTTTCTTTGGTGAGCCTGTTTAAAACCAAAGGGTGTTGGGTTTTCTTTGGTGATCCTATTAAAACCAAAGTGTAGAGATTTTGGATTGTGATCCTGTAAAACAATCTTACTATATTCGGGTGTGAATGTAGTGGAAATCCCAAGTGGTATCTTGGGTAGTGGACATAAAAGCTGGGTTGCTTCGAACCACTATAAATCTTGTGTGTTTGTGTTGTGCTTCCTTGCTCTTACTTAGCTTCTGCAATTTATTATCTTGTCACAGCACCTACCACTTGCAAGGAATTTTTAATTGCACATAATCTTGCCTTAATTTTTAAATTTCCAATTTACCCCCCACTTGGATAGCCACCTGGGCAACAACTAGTATCAAAGCAGTGTCTGTGATCATACTAGAGTAAAGATTGATGGCTCATTCCATGAGTACATCCTTGGTGGAAAGCCAATCAACTAATAGACCTCCACTCTTCACAGGCACAAATTATTCCTATTGGAAAGTACGAATGAAAATCTATATTCAAGCTGTTGATTTTCAATTATGGAAGGTCATTCTTAAAGGGCCGAGTATCCCCATGACTAAAGTTGATGGCATGGATGTCCCTAAGCCTGAAGAGGACTAGGATGAACACGACATGAAATTAAGAGAATTGAATGCCAAAGCAATGAACTTGCTTTACTGTGCTTTGGATTGAAATAAGTTTAATCAAATTTCTACTTGCTCTTCAGTAAAGGAAATTTGGGATAAACTTGAGGTGACCCACGAAGGAACTTCACAAATGAAAACTTCAAAATTAATTTTTTTAGTGCATAATTATGAACTGTTTAAAGTGGAGCCTAATGAAAGTATTTCTGCCATGTACACTAGATTTACAGATATTATTAACGGTTTGAAATGTCTTGGCAGGGTATACTTAAATGCTGATCTAGTATAAAAGATTTTGAGATCACTTCCTGACAAATGGCATCCTAAATTCACTGCCATCTAGGAAGCCAAAGACCTGAACATTCTATCAATGGATGAATTAATGGGATCACTCATCACACACAAACTATCCATGCAGCACAGAATGGATGATGATCAAAAAAAGAAGAAGACAATTGCATTCAAGGCTGCATTAGAATCAAAGGATGATGAAGAGATGGAAGATGACTCTACCTCCTTTGAAGATAATCTTGAAGATGAAGACATCGCAATGGTCATGAGGAGATTCAGAAAGTTTACGGGAAAGAAGAAAGGTAGATACAATAGAAAATTCCATAAACGAGGAGAGCATTCAAAAGAAAAGGACAAGGACAAAAAAAAAGATAAAGAACAAGTCCCCACCTGCTATGAACGTAAAAAACTGGGGTACATTCATCCGGACGTCCATTGCTAAAGAAGTTTTTCAAAAAGAAGAAGAAGAAAGTGATGGTTGCCACGTGGAGCGATAGTGAAGACTCCACTTCAACTGAAGAAGAAGAGATAATGAAAACTGCTAACTTATGTCTAATGAGTCTCGAGGATGAGGTAACTTCCCCTGATACTCAAATTGAATTTACTTTTAAGGAATTGAATTCTGCATTCCATGATCTATTATCTGAATTTAAAAAAGCTGGCATAAAGATTAGATCATTAAAGTATATCAATGATTCCTTATTCAAAGAAAAAGATGAGATTTCAGAAAAAAAATATTTTATTGCAAAAAGAACTTCATACCTTTTCTTAAAAATGTAATATTTTGAAAACTGAGAACAGTGAGTTTCATGACAAAAATAATATCTTACTGAAAGAAAATATTGAGCTGAAAAAGGAGGTTGAAAAACTCAAGCCACTTGTTGAAAAATTAACTTTATCTTCTAACAAGCTTGAGTTAATTCTTAAAGATCAAAAAATTTCTAGTAATAAAGCTGGAATAGGTTTTAATGCTTCTAATTCAAATTACATTTCAGCAACTACATTTGTGAAACAAAAGGATTTTGTTCCCAAGTTTACTTCTCATAAAACTTTTATGACAAAAGGTTCTACTTTCATTTCAAAACCTACTTTATATGTTCCAAAAAATTTAAATACAAAACCAGCTATTTCTGCACTTCATGCATCTAGAATTTCAAAGTATAAAACATTTCAAAATTCTAGAATCAGATGTTTTGCTTGCAAAGAATTAGGACATAAAGCTTTCATTTGCAATATTATTAGAAATGTCCATAATAGATCAAGAAAAGTTTGAGTTCCCAAAGGAACCACCTCTGCTAACCTGCAAGGACCCAAGTTAGCTTGGGTACCTAAAAGAACTTGATTTTCTTGTAGAAATGTCTTGCAGCCCAGAAAATAAAGAAAAAATGTTATCTGAACAGTGGCTGTTCAAGACATATGACGGGTGACAAAGATCTATTCATCATCTTGAAAATGAAAGAAGGATGTATGGTTACTTTTGGAGACAATGGCAAGGAAAAAATAATCGAAATTGGTAAGATCAAAATAACCCCCTGTACTTTCATTGAAAATGTACTGCTAGTAGATAAGTTGAAGCATAACTTGTTAAGTATTAGTCAATTATGTGATAAAGGCTTCAATATTATATTTGAATCATCTATGTATATAGTAACAAACTCTCTTGACTCTAGTAGTAAATTCTACATTGATACTCATTTGAGAATACAGTTAATATTGTGATACGTCAAACAAGTGTAAATGCTTACTATGATATGCATCTATACTTGTGAATAGAATAGATTTTTTCATGCCCAGTGTTTTGTCATCATCAAAAAGGGGGAGATTGTTGACCCCTGAAATGATTTTGATGATAACAAAACATTGGAACATGTATTTGGTTATCTAACAACTCTTCAATGGTTGACAAGTTTTAGTAGGACGACTACTTTGACATATTTTTTTAAACCCTACAATCTTTATTTCTTTGTATTGAGTTGTAAGTAAGTAGAATCTTGTAAAGAAGAACTCAACAAAAATATCCGTATTTGAATCAAAGATAAAGGGTTGCTTCTACTAGTTTTCAAGCTTTAATTTCTCTTGATATTGTTGTAAGAAGATCTTAAGGAAGTCTTCAAAGCTTGCATGTGAGTTCTGGAGAATAGAAATTGGTCTGGCTGAAGAACCAATCTTGAGCCGACTGGATGGAGGAACTAGCTGACTCTGGCACTGGCACAAGAAAGAAAATCTCTGGCATGTAGACCCGGCCGACTGGAACCAAGTCCCAGCCGACTTGTCTAGAACTTGGTTGAAAATGTTCTGAGAACCTCAGGGATCCGAGCCGACTGGATTTCAGCCTAGCTGACTCGTCTAGAGTGAACTATTTTCTCGACTATGGAACCTAGCCAACTGGTATTCAACCCAGCCGACTCGAACTTAATCCGAGCCGACTCGAAGATGTCCGAGCCGACTGGAATGTCGGGGTCTCTTCCTAACGGCTAGTTCCAGATTTATGATTTTGAATTCCAAAAGTGCTCCAACGGTAACCTGTCACTTCCCAACCATTAACAATAACTTTCCAAAGATAATAACTACTAGATTGAATATAGATGCGCATACGAGTTTTTCAAAAAGTATAATTAGTGCCATTGAAAATGATGGTCTATTAATTGCATGTTCTATAGCAAAACAAGCACCTTCTAGGACTATCATGATCTTTTAACTCAAAACCATTGGATTCTTTGCAAAGCACGAAGTTCAGATACCAACGATTTTGGGTTTCGGGCTTTAATATCGATTGTTGCCCAGCGATGAAGCAACCCAAGAGAGGGGTTGAATTGGGTTTTATAAAATTATTTGGAATGATTTATGATGAACTAAACAAGTATGTGCTAATTGCAAATAAGTGCTTATGTTTTGCCAAAGTGTTCGTGTGTTTCAAAATAATATGTAGCGAAATTAATAAAGTAAATGCATAAAGAAAATAATCACACAAACATAACAAATTTATAATGGTTTGGTGCACTCCAAAGCACCTACATCCACTCCCCAAGTTTCTCTTGGAAATTCACTGTAATCACCAAGATTACAGCCGATTAATTTTCCGGGCTCACTAATTAAACCCAACTTGTGTTCACCGGGCTCACAAGTCAAAACCCTTGTTGGTTTTCTAACTTAGGCTAACCAACAACCTCTTGGTTTTCACGGCTAACCAAAAATCTTATTGATTTTGCGGGCTTACCAACAACCTATGTTGATTTTACGGGATCACCAACAACCTATGTTGGTTTTACACAAAGGCTAACCAACAACTTCTTGGTTTTCTAAGGCTTACCAAAAACCTTGATACAACAATGTAAGAATAAAAGTAAAGAATACAATAAAATTTTTTAATAAAAGCAAATATCCCTTTGAAGCTCTTTGAATGTTGATGAAGATCTTGTCTTCAAGTTGATGAAGCCTTTGATTGCAGCTTGATGATATGAGCTTGGATGCACTCTCTTCAAAGAGCTTACCAAAAACCAACAACTTCTTGGTTTTCTAAGGCTTACCAAAAACCTTGATACAACAATGTAAGAATAAAAGTAAAGAATACAATAAATTTTTTTAATAAAAGCAAATATCCCTTTGAAACTCTTTGAATGTTGATGAAGATCTTGTCTTCAAGTTGTTGAAGCGTTTGATTGCAGCTTGATGATATGAGCTTGGATGCACTCTCTTATCTTTGGAAGCTTGAAGGCTTGAACCACTCAATTCTTGAATCCTTGAAGGATATTCAATAATCTCACCAAAGGATTACTTTCTTATTTGATTTGTGTAGTTTATATACCTTTCCAATCCTCAAGTAACCATTGATGACCATTGGAGAAGAAAATATGGCCGTTAGACACAATTTAGAAAAGTTTTGTGCTTCAGAAAAACTAGCCATTACAGCAAGTGTCGATACTTGACCTTCATGAGTCGACACTTGGAATAGTGAGTCGACACTTGACCAAAAATGTCTTTTGAAGTTTTCTGCTCTGCACTGGTGAGCTGACACTTCATCTGATGAGTCGATACTTTGAGCCGACACTTGGAGCAGTGAGTCAATACTTGATCAAATCTTTGAAATCTGCTCGTTCTATCTTCTGTTTGGTCTCGGGCCTTAAGTCGATCTATGAGTCAGCACTTAAAACAGTAAGTCGACACTTGAAACAGTGAGTCAACACTTAGGTCGACACTTAAAATAGTGAGTCAACACTTAGGTCGACACTTAAAACAGTGAATCAACACTTAAGTCAACACTTGGCATGCCAGCTAAAGTTTTGCATGCCATTTTTCAGAAGTGTCGACACTTGAATCCATGAGTCGATACTTGATCTGTCCAGTGTTGAAACTTGTCCAAAATTGATTTTTAGCCTTATCAAGTTCTTCCTTATAAATTCCAATATCCATATACTTTATTTTTCATTAATTTAAGGACTTTCTTCAACTGAAAATATGTATTTCTTCATTCAACATAGATGAGTACTAAGATCTGATAAACACACTTAAAAATATAATTAGTATTCATATATACTTAAACATTTTGTCAATCATCAAAATCAAGATCAGAGTCAACAATGTTAAAAGCTTTGTATATGTTTGTGTATGATAATTACTTAAGCAGATTTACTTTAGTGCTACTTGTTAAGTGAGTGGTAGCATGAGGTATCTTGCCATTCAAAACTTGGTAGGAGTTCAAAGCATTCATTTTTCTTTCTTTAGCTATATATCTAATAAACTTTACATTTGAAGTTCGAGCATTTACTTTCTTATTGTTTCAGGGTCCTGTAGTGATTGTTGTTGGATCTATGGATTCTGGAAAGAGTAGCTTGTGGAGGAATTGTGGACTTGGATATTGGTCAGGGGTCTATAACAATTCCTGGATGTGTTGCTGCTATTCCCATTGAGATGCCTATAGATGCAGTGGAAGGAATTCCTTTGGAAATGCCTAATGTGTATTTTTTTGGGCACGCTACTCCAAAGTAGGTTCTATTGCTTCATTAACAGCTTATTAATTGATATTTTATGATAGATCGGTCTTTTTGGTTGATGCCACTTTGTGTCCTAACACAAGCCCATTTGCCTGCACTTCTATAATTATAGCATTTGTGAATATGTTTCTCAACAGTGTGAATGCTGAGCTGTACAAAGTGCTTGTGAAGGGGCTAGCACAAAATATGGAAAGACAGTTTTCTGGAAATGGTAAATCTGGAGCTGTAGGTATGGTGATCAACACCATGGGATGGGTAGAAGGTCTTGGATGTGAGGTATTTTTTTTAGAGTTCATATCATGAGTTTTCTCACTAGTATGATAATATTTGCCTATAAATTAAGCTGCAACATATTCATTCATCTGTTCAGTTTTGATCTCATGTTGCTTCTGCATGCAGCTGAAACCTTCAATGCTAATGTGGTTCTGGTTTTGGGACAGGTAATTTTCTTTATATCAAAATTAATTGAAAGGGCATTGTTCACTTTGCCACTTTTGGTTTTGAGTAAGCTTTTTGATTCATAAATGTGTTCTGATTCTGACTTTTGCTCAAAGGTTAAGCTAAATAACTGAACTATATTATATATGGAGTTTTTTTAAAAAATAATTTTTTTTAAATAAAAAATTATCAAAATAGGTATTTCAGGATATATTTATCGAAGTAGGTATTTTTCGTCGACGTAGCGGTGACGGGGCATCTAAGTTCGGCTTTTTAAAAAACGCGATTGGATTCGTCTTTTGAAAAGACGAAATTCTTATAAACCAATACTTTTTGTAATTTAATTTTAAAATTTGATATGACATGTAATTAATTGACGTGATGTTGAATTCATTACACGGAAAGTCGAATTCAATTTCGAATTCGTCTTTTCAACGAATTCAAAATCAAAATTTTTTTTTTATAATTTTATAAATATTATTATTATTTTTAAATAAAATTAATAAATTTTAATTTTAAATAAATAAATAATAAATAAAAAAATTAGTATTGATTAAAATTTTATATATTATTTTTTGATAATATTAATTATTATATTATTTTAAGATAATATTAATTAAAAATAATATTAATTAACTATATAAAAATAATATTAATTTAAAATTAATAATAATTTAATTAAAAATAATATTAATTGAAAATAATATTAATTAAAATATATTATAATAATATAATATATTATATATTATATTATAATAATTATTTTATATTCTAAAATATAATGAATATATTATAATTTATTATATTATATATTATAATTTTTATAATATAGTATAAAAAAATTTTAAAAAAATAAAAAAAATAAAAAATAATCATCATGTCGATACTATTCGGTCGCTAGCCCGGTACCAGTTCAGTCGACAGCCCGGTGTCAGTCCGATCCCTTGCTCAGGATCGGTAGCAGGACCCCGACGACCGGACCGGCGATCGGGTCTGTGGCATGACTGGGGCTAGACCGGTGACAGGATCTTGGTGATCGGATAGGTAATCGGACCCGGGTGGCCAGCCGGGGGCCGCAACTAGGATCAGACAGGGGGCCGGATCGGCTGCCGGACCGGGCCCCGCATCGGGGGCCAGACCGGGGCACTGGGGGCCGGACTGGGGCCCGCACTGGGGGCCGGACTAACGGTCAGACCGGGGTCCCCGGTCCGGGCCCCGGTCCGGCCCCCGGTCCGGCCCCAGTTGCGGCCTCTGGTCCAGCCACCCGGGTCCGACTACCTATCCGGCCCCCGGTCCTGCCGGACCGGGGCCCGCATCGGGGGCCGGATCGGGGACCCCGGTCCGGCCGCTAGTCCGGCCCCCGGTGTGGGCCCCAGTCCGGCCGCCGGTCCGACCCCCGATGCGGGCCCCGGTCCGGCCACTGATCCGGCCCCCGGTCCGGCCCTAATTGCCGCCCCTGGTCCGGCAGCCGGTCCGGCCACCCGGGTCCGATTACCTATCCGACCGCCATGATCCTGTCACCGGTCTAGCCCCAGTCATGCCACAAACCCGATCGCCGGTCCGGTCGTCGGGGTCCTGCCACCGCTCCTGAGCAATGGATCGGACTGACACCGGGCTGTCGACCGAACTGATACCGGGCTAGCGACCGAATAGTATCGACATGATGATTATTTTTTATTTTTTTATTTTTTAAAATTTTTTTATACTATATTATAAAAATTATAATATATAATATAATAAATTATAATATATTCATTATATTTTAGAATATAAAATAATTATTATAATATAATATATATTATAATATATTATTATAATATCTTTTAATTAATATTATTTTCAATTAATATTATTTTTAGTTAAATTATTATTAATTTTAAATTAATATTATTTTTATATAGTTAATTAATATTATTTTTAATTAATATTATCTTAAAATAATATAATAATTAATATTATCAAAAAATAATATATAAAATTTTAATTAATACTAATTTTTTATTATTTATTTATTTATTTAAAATTAAAATTTATTAATTTTATTTAAAAATAATAATAATATTTATAAAATTATTAAAAAAAATTTTGATTTTGAATTCGTCCGTTGGAAAGACGAGTTCGAAATTGAATTCGTCTTTCCGTGAGACGAATTCAACGTCACATCAATTTATTACGTATCATGTCAAATTTTAAAATTAAATAAAAAAAAATTTTGGTTTATAAAAATTTCGTCTTTTCAAATGACGAATCCAATTTCGTCTTTTAAAAAGCCGAACTTAGATACCCCGTCATCGACGAAAAATACCTACTTCGATAAATATATCCTGAAACATTTATTTTGATAATTTTTTATTTAAAAAATATTATTTAAAAAAATATTCTTATATATGTGCACAAGAATTCCATCTTCTTGTTAAAGTGGCTGTGATTTATTAAATCTTTATCTTAATAAAACCTATTTTTTTGTTTGTCAAACTTTTCTCTGTTGTAGTAGGAGTTCAGGTTGGAGCATAAAACTAACTAAAAGTATTTCTGGCAAACATCATGTGCATGTTTGAAATGCACCAGCTACAAATGTACACATGCTGGCCTCGGAATGTCCTGCATTCTGAATTACATAGCAAATTTACACAAGCATCAATTGCACTCTTTACACTGTGTTTGGTTGTGGGACAGAACACCCTGTGATAGATATCCTCAGGCCTCGGCATATCTCAAGTTTTTCATATTCCTGTTTTAAGAAAAGATTTCTCTGGTTGGGAAATGGTGAGGTTAACTGAAAAAGTGGGAAAAGAGAAGAGAGAGAAGAAATTAGCTGGGAATTGAGGGCTAAAAAAGGTGTCGACCAGGTTGTCTTTACTCCCCTAAAAGTAACAGTCTGGCAGGGTAGCAGGATAACCTACCAGTATCCCAGTTTTTGAAATGCTTTAATATTTCGAATTTCTGAAGGTTTTGGCTGATGACTTAGAGTGCATTTTCTGCTAGGGACCTTCTTCAGATGCTTTTTGTCATTTTCTTGATGCATTTTGTCGAGGAGAAACTTTGCAGCATGCTGAAAGAAGTACTGAAGAACAAGCCTAATGTTGATGTTGTGAAACTACACAAGTCAGGAGGGTTTGTCCTGAGGAATACAAAGGTCCGCCAAAAGGGAAGAAGCTTTAGAATCAGGGTAAGTTGCAGCTTGAGAGGCATCATCTTTTTAATATTTTACCTTGGTATTTCTTTATAGTTTTTTTATGTACTCTGAAACTATATGAAATATTTGCTTGTTTGCCTCTTCCGCATGTTATCTACATAAATATGCTTGGCTAACATGATAGATGTGTTGATATGCTTGTATTCATGGAAATAGAACCAATCACACCTTAATTTTGTATAAGTAGGCTGGCTTTTACATATTAAGATATATTGTATTCTTGACACATTATGGCAGGTAAGGGAAACAAGGTATGCCTTTAGATTTTCTTACATTACAAGCTAGGTAATTGTTTACATGCAATCAGGGTTCCTTTATTTTTTGGTGAGAAAAATTAGGGTTCAAGTATCAAAATTCTTGTTGTAATGGTGCACTATCTTTTTAAAATAAGATTATGGTTTAACTTGTTTATGAGTTATTCTCTTAATGAATGCTGTTGGACCTTCAACATTTTTTCAGAAGTTTATGAATTACTAATCAGAGTATGCTATTTTGTCAACCTTTTCAGATGATTCCTACCCTGCTTATGTTATTCCTGATTTCTTTTGTAAGTCTGATTTCTTGTAATTTACTTTTAAATTATGATGTGAGATAATCTAAGATGCCTTTTGCCTAACACATCTTTGCCATGCTGTAACAATGGCTCATCAATGCATTGGATTTTGGCTAATCTTAATATTTAGTTTACTTCCCAGTCCACTTGGTTTCTTTAACAATGGCTCATCAATGCACTGATTTCTTTTGTAAGTCTGATTTCTTGTAATTTACTTTTAAATTATGATGTGAGATAATCTAAGATGCCTTTTGCCTAACACATCTTTGCCATGCTGTAACAATGGCTCATCAATGCACTGGATTTTGGCTAATCTTAATTTTTAGTTTACTTCCCAGTCCACTTGGTTTCTTTAACAATTTTCTTTTTGATATGTTTCTTAAAGATAGATAAACTCCCTACATTAGACCTTGTCTTTATCCTTTTCTGGGTCCATATAATCCAAGTATGGAGGAAACTTGGAAGGTTCATCTCAATAAGAGTGAGTTTAAACTGTCTAATCATCAAGACAGGTCTGCTGACTGCCTAACTGCCTTGCGGGTCTTTTTGTTGTGCCCCTACCTGACGAGGTGTTGCCTCGACAAAGAGTTTGGTACCCATTCATTAATTATTAATGGTCAAGAGCCAAACAAAATTTGATCTAAACTTTGTACCTTGGTTGGAAAAGCTGACAAATGTTGATGTCATAAATCTTATAAATATTGTTGTTTCAATCCATCTTGGAGTCATTATGTTATGTTGGTCCAGAAAGCATACATTGGGTGGAAAACAGTTTGATCTTAGTCTTAATGCTAGTTTAGGTAATTCAGGTTACACTTGGTTTTGGTTTTGGAGGTTTTTATATTATAACTAGAGTGATGAACTTTTTTTGGTGTTGGTGATTAGTGAGGAACATTATAACGATCTCATCTTGTCTACTTGTCCAAATTCAGTTATTCCTGGAAGCTTTATAATGGGTTTCTTTGCAGGAGTATCTCATTTTGTTTGGTGTTGGTCACTCTAGATTCCCGTTTCTATATAGGATCTCATGTATGAATTCTAAATGGGTTTTGTTGCTGCTCCTCCTCCTAGACTGGGCTTGGTGGGTACGCTGGAGAGCTCCTCGACCAGTCGACCTGCAGAAAGTCTCTAGGCGCCGGAGGGGCTCCGACGGGGGACACTCCGATGCTTAAGTTAGAGGAGGGATCAAAGCAATAGAATGGAAAGAACTAAGGGAAAGGAGTTCATGGTGCGGAAAAAAAGAGTCACCTCCCTCGCGGAGATCCCCCGGGTGCCTTTTATAGGCATGGAGTGCCGCCAAATTCTATTGGGGGATAAGCTAGGAAAACTTGGATTTGCCCCCAGGAGAATCGGCATGGTGGCGAGGTCGTAGGCTGGCGGCGTGGCAGGAGCGTCAGAGTAATGGCTTGGCGGCAAGAGTCGTGGCTATGCGGTGGAGTCCGTTACAACAGAATGTCAGAACTTGTCAGGGAGAGATGTTCTTGGAACCTTCGGGCAGCCCCTTCAACGGTAGATCAGCCTCGGCCGAGGGGAGTCGTCTGGCCGACTGTGGCGTCCGTTAGGGCCTCAAAGAAGCCAACACACGTGCGGGGAGGCACCCGTCGACCCCCGAGGTTCTCCAGTTAGCCCTTTGGTAAAGAGGCCGCGGGGGCTTCTTCAAGAACCAGGGGGCCGGACCTCTCTCCTTACGGCCTCCCAGATCCTTCCACGAGGGTCGGCCGACCGGATGCCAGGAGCCGGTCCGACCCAGGACTAGCCGGATGGGCACAACAGTTGCCCCCTGCTCCTGGGCCTTGAGGGGTCACGTGGCTTCAAAGGGCAGGAGTATGATTGCATGCACCTGTGACAGATCCCGGGTCGAGGCATCGGGTCACTTCGAATCTCCCTTGAACGGCTCTTTGGATAGCTGTCAGCCACTCGTTGGAGCACAGGCGGGGCAGTTAATGCGAATCAAGCTCTATAATGAAGGTCAGGCTATCCTGCGTTGAGCCGGGGTGGAGTAGAGCGCCGCGCCATGCGGCGGCATCTGGTCGGTCGACATCGCCCCCCAGGCTGGCCTTGCACCGCTGATCCGCACTCACACGGATCGCCATCCATGCGACGGGATGCTCCGGATGCTTCGAACTCTGAAACGCGGGCGGTTGCATCTCCTGATGGGACAGCTGGGATGCTCACGGGACGGGCAGCTGCCGCCCCTCCTTCCTTCTTCCCCCTTCCCTCGGGGGCCTATAAAAGGAGGGGAAAACTGTTGGCTTTGGCTCCTTAGTTTTGATGATTAACAAAAGGTTGAGTATATGTTTGGACTAATGTTTCATTTCAAGATAAAGTTTCAGGCCTTAGGTTATTCAAAACGAGTATCATGAGTACAATGATGAAACCAAGCTTGCTTGATTTGGGAAAGAGCTCTTCTACCTTAAACAAGTTCAAATTTCTCATATTGGACCTACATATTAAGAAGTAATTGACAAAATAAGCAAAGGCCTAGAGAAACTCAAGCATGGCATGCACCTCTCCAGAGTTTCAGAAAATCTCAGACCAGAGGTCGACCACTAGAGGTCGACACCTTGACAAAGGTCGACCACCAGAGGTCGACTCATGAATAAAAGAAAAGTTCAGCAAGGCCGGCACGGTAAAATTTCAATGGCACGCTTCAAAGGTCACCACCTGAGGTTGACACCTGTCCAGAGGTCGACACCAGAGGTCGACTCATCGCCTGAGAATTCAAACTGGGCAGAACTATGATTTTCTGGATTTTTGCCTAAGATAAACTGGAGGTCGACTCATGAGGTCGACACTTGACCTAGAGGTCGACTCATGGCATAACGACTAGCTTTTCTGAACTTTTGATTTGATTTCTAACGGCCATAAATAGCCATATTTTTTATTCTAACGGTCTTGTGGAGTTGTTTCAGCTTGAATGAAGTATTTAACCTCCACCTAACTACAAAAAAGTTAAGGAGACAAAGTGATAAAGAAGAAGGAAAAAGTACAAAGCTTTCAATCAATCCTAAGCCAAAAAGAGAGAAAATCCAAGAGATTCCTTAGCCAAAAGCTTTCTATTTTTGAGGAATCCAGCTTTCAAGTCTTTGGCATTTAGTGAGGTCCAAGATTCCAAGAGGAAGACTTGAAGAGTCTCCAACAAGAGCTACATCGAATTAATTTTTGCTAAAAAAGGAGTTTGTCTTGTTTTTAATCATTGTATTCATACTCTATTTGTGCTAGCCTAGTTTCAAGAAAATTTGAAACTAGTGTGAGGTTTGTTGGTGAGCCAATTGGTAAAACCAACTAGGGTTGCTTGTAAGCCCGAAGCCAAAGCAAGTGTGTAAGGTTTGTTGGTGAGCCTAGGTAACAAAACCAACTTAGGTTTTGACTTGTGAGCCTTGTAAAACAAGTTGGCTATAATCTAGAGAAGATTATAGTGGAAATTCCTAAGTGGAGCTTGGGGAGTGGATGTAGGTGCTAGGTGCACCGAACCACTATACGTTTTGTGTGTTTGCATTACTTTACTCTCTATCTTCTTTTGCTCTTTAATTGTTGTAATCTTTCATTACTTCCGTTGCACAATTACTTGAGCACTATCACTCTTCACATTTGAAATTGATAGCACATATATTGCTTTATTTTTTAAAAGACCCAATTCACCCCCCCTCTTGGGCACCATATCTGGGCAACAAGTGGTATCAGAGCACCGGTACTCTCTTGTAGGTCCAACGATCTTGAGTGAAAGATCATGGCCGCCCCAATTAAAATGGGTGTAGTTGAAGGTCAAGCATCAAATCGCCCTCCTTTCTTTAATGGCACAAACTACACATACTGGAAAACTCGTATGCGCATTTATTTACAAGCCGTAGATTATAATATATGGAGAATAATTACTAAAGGGCCTCATCAGCCCACTCACTTGGTTAATGGCATTATCACCCCAAAATCTGAAGAAGAATGGGATGACAATGATATCAAACAAGCTGAGTTAAATGCAAAAGCGATGAATTTGCTATTCTATGCACTTGACCCAAGTGAATTTAACAGAATATCAAATTGTATTTCCGCCAAAGAAATTTGGGATACACTTGAGGTTACCCATGAGGTTACACACCAAGTGAATACCACAAAGGTGAACATGCTCATTCATACATATGAGATGTTCAGGATGGAACCAACTGAAAGTATTAGTAAGATATACACTAGATTTACCAATATAGTAAATGGTATGAGGAGTTTGGGAAAGATTATATCTAATGGTGAACTTGTTAACAAACTTCTCAGGTCTCTTCCAGCTTCATGGGATGCGAAAGTAATGGCCATAGAAGAGCCAAGGATGTCAATACTCTACCTCTTGTGCAGCTTCTTGGATCACTGATGACTTATGAGCTTTCACTAAAACAGAAGACAGTGGACAATGACAAGAAAAAGAAAGCCATAGCCTTCAAGTCCACTACAAAGGAAGAGTCAAGTGATGAATCAAAAGAAGAAGCTGATGATGATGAGATAGCCCTCATTACAAGAAAATTCAGAAGATTCATGAGAAAGAAGAAGGGCTTCTACAAGAAAAGGCCACAAAATGGTGATTACAATAAAGATAAAGAGAAAGAAAAAGAAATGGATCTACCCATCTGCTTCGAGTGCAAGAAGCCTGGACATTATAAAATGGATTGCCCTTTGCTTAAAAAGAGTCGAAGGATGTTGAGAAAGAAAGTCATGATGGCTACCTGGAGTGAGAGTGAGGACTCCAGTAGTGATGAAGAGCAGCAGGAAGTCGCCAACCTGTGTTTCATGGCCAATGAAGATGATGAGGTAAATTCTGAACCTGAAAATGAATTTACTTTTAATGAACTGCATGATGCTTTTGATGATTTAATTATAGAATATGAAAAACTAAAACTGAAAAATATGAAATTAAGGAGGGGAAAACAACACGAGAAGATTTTTCTTGCTGCGCCCGTGCTCCGCGAGATAGAGTCCCCTCCTTCTTCCGCGAAACCCAGCTTCTAAGAGTCTAGTCCCAGGTTAGTCCCAGCCTTTCTTCTTCCTTTTTAGCCTTAATGGCGTCTGGTAGTGAGGGTCCGACCCGTAGGCCTAGGGACCCTGGGCCAAGTGAGATACCTTCGACCATGACCCGGGAACGGGTCGAGAAACTTAGGGCGGCGTACGGCATTCCCTCCACCCTGCATCTTATGCTCCCGGGCCGAGAGGGGAGAGCGAACAACCCATTAGGACCAGGGACTCTCCCAATGTACGAATCCCACCTTAAGGCCGGATTGAGATTTTCCCTGTACCCTCTGTTCGTAGAGATTTTCAACTTTTACAGGGTAACCCCAGTGCAGCTGACCCCAAACAGCATTCGGGCAATATGCTGCTTCATTGTGCTGTGCCATAGGGCTAGGTCCGAACCCAGTCTGTCCCTCTTCGATAATTTCTTCTACTTGAAGAGGGACTTTAGGAGTCGGGAATGGGTTTTGTTCGTCCCCCACCAAGGCCGAAAAATCCTAAAGTGCCTCTCGTCAGCCGTCCATGGGTGGAAGGCCCGGTTCTTCTTCATCAGCAGTCTCGAACCTTGGGGGTTTGAGCCATTGTGGAGAGAGCCGTGGCTGAGAGTCCACGAGGGGAGGTCGGTTTCGGTGGCCGACCAGGACAAGTTTAATAAGATCAGTAAAGCTGGCCCGATAGCAGCGTTTGAGCTGTTGGGGGAGGAAAACCTTCGCCAGGCGGGCATCAGCCCCCAAGGAGTCCTAGGCAAGGGCCGACCTCCTCTCTTATAGATCCTTAGCTCTTTCTCCTTCTCTCTCACTAACTCTGAATTTCCTGCAACAGGAGGAAGGATGCAGAGGATTGACAAGTCCAAAGTCATCTGACGGGCGGTGCGGAAGTGGGCCATCCCAGAATCGACCTCCACGCCGATCGCCGAATGACAGAAGAAGAGATGGGAGGAGGGGCGACTCGTCCCCATCGTCGAGGTCGAGTCGGATGAAGATGGCATCCCCCTCACTAAGTGCATGGCAAGGAAAAAGGCGGGGGCACCATCTCCACTGGGGGGCCAGCCATCCGACTAGAGCAGGAGCGGCCGGGGACGTCCGACACACCTGCGGCATCAACCCCTATGCCCGTCGGTCCGGAGGAGGTAGTCCCATGACTGACAAGGGCAAGAGGATGGCCGTAGAGGGGGCAGCCGACAGCGAGGCCGAACAGTCAGATGAAGAAATCCGCTAGGAAGAATTCCAGCACTGGCATGCACTTGACCACCTTAGGAGGGCAAGGAGCCTGCTGAGGGGGGGCATGATAGATGTCGATTGGGAGGTGTCGATCCAAAGAAATCTGATCGACGTAGCCATGGAGTCTTACCGTGACTTCATGAGGGTAAGGATTTTAACTTGTCTCTTTACTCCTTTATTTTTCTTTCTTCAAGCATGGTACTGATCTGGCCTTACATTTGCAGCTCCTCCATGACATTTCCCTAATGGACGGTGGCATCTGCCAGGTGGTGCATGCTGCCAAGACTTCCGCGAAGAGAGTTCAGGAGCTAGAGGCGGCCCAGGCAGCTGCAATGGCATCCCTGAGATCTTCTAAAGAAAGCATGGCGGTAGCCCAAGCAGAGACAAAGTCGGTGAGAGCGTCTCTGAGAGAGGCTGAGAACTGGCTGGCCAACCGTGAGGCCAGGTTGAAGAAGAGGAAGGCGAAGATTGACTCACTCGCCCACTGGCTGGGAGAGGAAGAGAAGCGGTCCGTGGAGGCCGACCAGAGGGCCCTGGCCGAACAGGCGGTGGCGGCAATGTTGGCAACTCAGCTTGAGGGAGCCAAAGAACTGGCCGCGAGGCAAGCCCAGGAAGCTATGGCGGCATTCAAAGCCTCCGATGGCTTCACTGAGGATGTAGAGGAGGCGGCGTCGGACTTCTATAAGGAAGGCTACGATGATTGCCTGAAGAAGGTGGCCTCGCTCTTCCTGGGGCTGGACCTGTCGAGCACCGAGTTGCAGGACCCGACAGAGGGAGAGGAACCCCAGGCGAAGCCTCCAGCGGAAGGTGAGGCAAGAGTGGCTAGGGCTGAAACCCCAACACCAGCCGACATAGAAGCGGTGGCCTCCCCTGTGGAATCTCCAGCTACTGCGGTTCCGGCCAATTCCCCAGTTGTAGCCGATGGGGCCAGGGTTGTGGCCCCTGATGCATCTTTCGTGGGTCGGGCCTAAGGAGTGTGTAAAGGCCTAACCCACCTTTTGTAAGCACCCTTTTTTGAAATGAATGAGAAGATCTTTTTTCTAAAATTTTTCAATGTATATGGGCGTGAAGCAAGTACCTTTCTTCTGAAATTTTTCTAAGTACCCCTGGTTGGCTCCACGGTATTGCAAGGTCACGAGCTCTTTCGAAACAGCCGACGGGCATTAACAGAATTTGAACCAGACCTGCTTAGGGGAACTCCTAAGTACGTCCGGTCGGCTCACCCGGGCCAGAAGCCGGTAGGGTAGTTGAGAATGGTAGCTTAATTCGAGCCAGGTATTTAAACACCTGCCTCCGTTCCCCGTCCGTGAGTTAGCCCATGTTGTGGCCTATCGCCCCCGCGGTCCCACGGGGGTTGTTTTAGGATGACCACTGACCGGGGTCAGACTCTTGAAGTGGGCTACCCTAGAGCCTCTGCCGACCAGGGTCGGACTTTCGGAGTGGGCTGCCCTAGAGCCTCTACCGACCGGAGTTGGACTTTCAGAGTGGGCTGCCCTAGAGCCTCTGCCGACCGAAGTCAGACTTTCGGAGTGGGTTTCCCTAGAGCCTCTGCCGACCAGGGTCAGACTTTCAGAGTGGGCTGCCCTAGAGCCTCTACCGACCGGAGTCGGACTTTTGGAGTGGGCTGCCCTAGAGCCTCTGCCGATCGGAGTCGAACTTTCGGAGTGGGCTGCCCTAGAGCCTCTGTCGACCGGAGTCAGACTTTTGGAGTGGGCTGCCCTAGAGCCTCTACCGACCAGAGTCGGACTTTCGGAGTGGGCTGCCCTAGAGCCTCTGTCGACCGGAGTCAGACTTTCGGAGTGGGCTACCCTAGAGCCTCTGCCGACCGGGATCAGACTTTTGGAGTGGGCTGGAAGAAGCTAAAGAAGTTGTAGACTTTATTGATAGTACTTACGAAGGTTGTCTACATTCCACAGGCACGCTATCTGCCATCCATCCAAGTGTGCGAGTCGGTAGGTTCTAGCTCGAATTACTTCAGTAACCCGATAAGGGCCTTCCCAATTAGGGAAAAGCTTTCCCTGTTCAGTTGGCCTCGAAACCTCTGCCTTCTACAGGACCAGATCTCCAACTTTGAATGTCCGCGTCTTAACCTGTGAATTGTAATATCTGGCCATCTTTTGACGGTAGGTCGACATCTTCATACTCGTTTGGAGCCGGGTTTCGTCCAGCAGATCCAGGTCAGCCCTCTGTTGCTCTGAGTTGGCCAGCTCGGTGAACCGGTCAATCCACAAGGACTGTAGAGAGACTTCCACGGGGATGACCACCTCACTCCCATAGATTAGGTTGAACGGGGTTTCCCCCATCGCCGTCCGGGTGGTTGTCCGATATGCCCAAAGCACTGAATGAAGTTCTTCTGCTCAGAGCCCCTTGGCTTCATTCAGTCGGGTCTTTAACCCATGCAGGATTGTCCTATTAGTGACCTTAGCCTCTCCATTGGACTGAGGGTGAGCGACCAAAGTAAGTCGGTGGGCGATGTGGTATTGTTGACAGAAATCCCGGAACTGAGAGTTGTCAAACTATCTTCCATTGTCGGTGATGATCATCTTCAGAATGCCGAACCGAAAGATAATGCAGTTCCGGACAAAGTTTTCCACTTTGGCCTCTATTATCTGTGCCAATGCTTCTGCCTCTACCCACTTAGTGAAGTAATCAATGGTCACGAGGAGGAACTTTCGCTGACCGGAGGCTGGGGGAAAAGGTTCCAGGATGTCCATACCCCACTATGCAAATGGCCAAGGCACCGTGAGTGGGACCAGCTAGCTGGCAAGCCTCATTTGGATGCCGGAGTACCTTTGGTAGGCATCGCACTTTCGTACGAAGTCTAATGCATCCTTCTGGATTGTAGGCCAACAATACCCCTGTCAGATGATTTTGTAAGGTAGGGACCTCCCTCCAAGATGATCACTACAGATGCCCTCGTGCACCTCCTGGAGTGCGTAGTCCGCATTGGTCGGCCCCAAGCATTTTAGCAATGGTTGTGAGAATGAATGCTTGTAGAAGGCCTCGTCGAGGATGATGTATCTAGAGGCCGTTGAGTGGACATGCTTGGCTTCCGCCAGGTCATCTGGAAGGGTCCCTCGCACCAGGAATGCATGGATTGGGTCCATCCACGAGGCTTCTTGCTCAACCTGGTGGATCTCCGTCGGCTCTTCAGCAATGCTCGAGTGCTGCAGATGTTACGAAGGTCCGGTTGGAGGTACCGACCGTGGCGGTGGCCAGCCGTGACAAGGCATCCACCCAGAAATTTTGTTGCGAGGTATATGAAGGATCTCAAAAAATCTAAGTTGTGATACCAAGTCCCGTACCTTGTCCAAGTACTTGAACAAGGAAGGATCCCTCTCTTCAAATTCGCCCTTCACCGAATTGACTACCAGCTAGGAGTCGAAGAAGGCACGGACCCTACCAATGCCCAATTCATTCGCTATCTTTAGCCCTGCAAGCAGAGCTTCATACTTCGCCTGATTGTTCGATACCTGGAATGCACAATGTAGGGCGTACTCCAAACATTGCCTATCAGGGTCAGCTAGGATCAAGCCTGCCCCGCACCCCGAGAGATTGGAAGCTCCATCTACGTGCAGGGTCCAAACAGGCTCGGCTTCTCCCATGGGGTCAGCCACAGGCATGTCAGCCGTTGTTGGGGTTGTCTCCATCCCCCAGGAGCATTCCGTAATGAAATCTGCTATTACTTGGGCTTTTAAGGACGATCGTGGCTAGAAGGAGATGTCAAACTCGCCCAACCTAATGGCCCGTTTGGTGAGCCATCCGGAGGTGTCAGGGCTTCGGAGGGTCGTCCTGAGGGGCTGGTCTGTCAGTACGATGATCGGATGTGCCTGGAAGTAGGGTTGGAGGTGCTTTGCCGCTATAACCAATGAGTAGACTAGCTTTTGCACCTTAGGACACCTTACCTCGGTATCATGGAGGACCTTGCTAATGTAGTAGACAGGTTTCTGCTGGCCGCCTTCCCCTGCCTGCATGAGGATAGCGCTAATGGCCTCGCTAGAGGTCGACAGGTATAAATATAGCACTTCCCCCTCTATTGGTTTGGCCAAGAGCGGAGGATTCCTCAAGTAGTCCTTCAAGGCTTCAAAGGCCAAAAAGCATTCATCAGTCCATTGGAAGTGGTCTGACCGGTGCAACATCTTGAAGAATGGGAGGGATCTCTCGACCGACCGAGAGATGAAGCGGTTGAGAGAGGCAATGCGACCTGTAAGCTCTTGCACCTGCTTTTTAGTGGTCGGATGAGTCATGTCGATGATGGCTTTGATCTTTTCGGGGTTGACCTCAATACCTCTTTGAGTATCCAGGAAGCTGAGAAACTTCCCGGAGGTCACCCCGAAGATACATTTGGTGGGGTTCAGCTTCATCCTGTGGTGCCTCAATGCATCGAAGGACTCCTGCAGGTCCCTGATGTGGTCGGCCTTATGGAAGCTTTTGACAATCATATCATCGATGTACGCCTCCATGTTCCTTCCAAGCTGAGCTTTAAAGACTCAGTTGATCAGCCTTTGGAAGGTGGCGCCCGCATTCTTTAGGCCAAAAGGCATCATCTTATAGCAATACAGGCCCTTGTCTGTGATAAAGGCCATCTTCTCCTCATCTTCGGGATGCATCCTGATCTGGTTATACCCGGAGAAAGCATCCATGAAGCTCAAGAGTTGGTGGCCGGCTGTCGCATCTACCAGTTGATCAATTTTCGGCAAGGAAAAACTATCCTTGGGGCATGCCTTGTTAAGGTCTATGTAATCCACACAGATCCTCCACTTCCCACTAGCCTTCTTTACCATGACGACATTGGCCAGCCACTCCGGGTAATGAGACTCCTTGATGAAGCCAGCATCGAAGAGCTTCTTCACTTCCTCTTCAATGGCCCTCTGCCTTTCGGCAGCGAAGCTCCTCTTCTTTTGCCAAACAGGCCTATAGGTAGGATCCACCCTGAGCTGATGGGTGATGATATCTGCCTGAATGCCCGGCATGTCCGATGCCGACCAGGCAAGGATGTCTGCATTTCTCCTTAAGAAGCTGACCAGCTCCCTCCTAGCCCCCTCTTCCAGAGCGCTCCCTATTTGGAGGACCCTTGTGGGATCATCCTCTCTAAGGGGTATAAATACGATCTTCTTGATGGGCTGACCGTGGCTGTCGGCTTCATCTCTGGGATCAAGCTACTCAAGTGTGGGGCGCCCATCCAGCTGCTTATCAAGAATAGCTAGGCACTGCCTGGCTACTCTACGGTCTCCCCTCAGCTCCCCAACTCCATCACGGGTCTGAAACTTGGCCAGCAGATGGTAAGTGGATACAATGATCCGAAACTTGTTGAGGGCTGGCCGACCCATAATGGCGTTGTACGTCGAGGTTGTACGGACGACCATAAAGTTGATGGAGAAGGTTTGATGGTAAGGTTCCATCCCGAGGGTCACGGGTAGGGCAATCTCTCCCTCAACCCCGATGGAGTTCCCTCCGAAGCCAGCGTGCGGTGCCATGGACTCCCTAGCCTAGATCTGGACAAGTTCATCCGGACGAAAGCATCATACAGTAAAACCTCCGCGTAACTTCCATTATCGATAAGGATGCATTTTACATCATAGTTGGCGATGATAGTCGACACAACCACAGGGTCATCACCTGGGAGAGGAGGCTCCGAGAGGTCCTTGATGTAGAACGAAGGACACGAAGAAAACCCATTGTTATTTTGAAAAGAGAAAAAATACCTAAAGCAAACCAAGGATCATGGGAGGGCTAAGAAGCCTCCGGGACTAGGATAGAACGACCCCTGAAAATCCTAAAACGACTGGGCTCTTTTGGTTTTTTAAATTTTCTTGACGGAGATGGCGAAGGAATGATGGGGATGGGAGGCTGGGACGGGAACTCCTAGACCTTGGGACTCATCCTAACGAAGAGACCATCCACCTCTAAGGCATTACGCCCTCCTCAATACTTAGAGGCGCTAGGATGGATCCCAAGGTCACGAAGGACGGGGGGGGGGAGAGAACTCATGGATCTTGGGACTCACCCTAACGAAGAGACCGTCCACCTCTAAGGCATTACGCCCTCCTCAGTACTTAGAGGCGCTAGGATGGTTCTCAAGGCCACGAGGGGAAGACACGAAGGTGAGAGGGAGAAAGAAGATACCTAGGGCCTCACACCCCTCGACGTCCCGAAGGACGAAGGGAAAAGGACCTCAGCCCAGAACCACACACCAGAAAAAACACTCAAAAATTTCATTCAACTATTTTATTACAAGAGGAGTATGGGTATTTATAGATGCCCATATCCCTTTTGAAATTCAAAAATAAAATCCCCTGAAATCCTCCCTTGATTTTGAAATCAAATTCAAAATCAAATCCCAAATTTCCCTAATTACATTCATTAAAAAAAGTTACCAAATAAATCCCGTTTATTTGGATTTTGAAATCCCCTCCGCTCTGAAACTCGTGCTACTCCAAAAATCGTGCAAAACAACTCTTCTTCCATCGCTTTGAGAAGCGTGCAGAAGCTTCATTTGGCTACTCTGAAAAACGTGCAGAAGCTCCTTCACGGCCGAGCAACAGGGGGCACCTAGATCTTTGGCACCCGGCCCAGCGGCCGGCAGCGGGGCGGCATGGTGGCGCGCCGGCGGGCGAACGGCGGCGGCGGGGCGGCACGACGGCGGCGGCGAAATGGCGGCGGTGGCCGTGGGCGACCGTTGGTCTTCCACGGACCGCTGGTCTTCCCACGGGCGTGAGGCCCAGGGATGCCGGCGGTGGGGCAGCATGGTGGCGCGCCGGCGGGCGGACGGTGGCGGTGGGGCAATACGACGGCGGCGGCGAAACGGCGGCGGCGGCCGTGGGCGACCGTTGGTCTTCCACGGACCGCTGGTCTTCCCACGGGCGTGAGGCCCCAGGGATGCCGGCGGGGCGGTAGGGCGGCGGATCGGCGGAGCGCCGACAGGCGGGCGGTAGTGGCGGGGGTCGGGCACGACCGATCGTGGACCAGTGGGGCAAAAATCGTAAAAAAAAAAGGCCTCTATGATTTTTTTCTGGAGGTTGAAGGAGATAGGAATAGCCTGGAATAAACTTGGAATAACATCGGGATAACACGGGAATAAAGGGAATAGGTGGAATAGCAGGAATAACTAAAAATACAAAAAAATTCTAAAATTTCTAAAAATAAAAGGTGAAACCCGGATAGGTTTCGGGTCCCCCATCAGTCCTCATCATAGAAACTGATTACATTGGATCCCCTGGACCTTTTTACAATATCCTGGCCATCCTTTCGCCCCCAGTCAGATCGTCGGTGCAGCATGCCAATGCCTCCATTTGTTGGGCGCTGATTGGGGAGCTCAGCCTCCTCCGGGGGGTCTCTAACAGTTGAAGTCCCGGCCCGATCCTGGCGGGGTCGGACGTACTTGTTCAGATCCCCCTCTTAATGAGGTCCTCGATGGCGTCTTTCAGCTGGAGGCACTCTTCTGTGTCGTGCCCATGGTCCCTATGTAACCGATAGTATTTGTTTTTATTCCTGGAAGCAGGAGGACCTCTCATCGGTCAAGGCCTTTGGAAGAAGGCCTCGTTCTCGATCTCCATCAGGATTTTCTTCCGTGGCAGGGAGAGGGGTGCATAGTTGTTGAACAACTTAAGGTAGTCCCTCTACTTGGGGCTTTAGCACCGGGTGGATCAGCTGTCATCGCCGGGAGGTTGGACTGCAGGGACCTTGTTGCCCCGCTTCTTCGAGGCTGACCTCCCCTCAGCCTGGCGTCGGTTCACTGATTGTTCTTCTGCCAGGGCATATTTATGCGCCTTGGCCAATAGATCGGTGTAGCTCGCTGGAAGCTTCTTGTCCAGGGAGAATGTGAGCCTGGATGAGCGGAGTCCCCTCTTAAAGGCTGACATGGCCATCGCTTCATTTAAGTCGGGGACCTCCATAGCGGTCGAGTTGAAGCAGGCCATGTAGTCCCGGAGGGTCTCTCCCTCCGTTTATTAGATGAGGAAGAGGTAGTCAGTGTTTTTTGGGATCCGACTGCAAGTCCTAAAATGAGAAAGAAAAAGGGTTTCGAGCTGAGCAAAGGAATGGATCATACTTGGGTGGATGGCGGAGAACCACATCCATGCGGCCTTCTTCAAAGTCATTGGGAAGGCGATGCAGTGGAGGGCGTCGGACGCACCCTGCACCATCATATGGGCCTTATAAGTGCCCAGGTGGTCCAATGGATCGATGGTACCATCGTAGGGGTCCACCTGTGGGATCTTGAAATGTCGGGGGATAGACTCCCCTAGAATGTCGACGGAGAAAGGCGGGCGAGTGTCGCGCGCCTATCCTCCCTCAGCATTCTACCGCTCAACAATCTCGGCAATGCGCTCCTCCATGTACATGATTTTGCTGCCGTAGTCGTGCGGGTCTGCAGCAGGGCACCGGCCGTCAAGAGGGACAGAGTCGGCGAAAGAGGGGGAAGCTGACCTCACCCTCTTTCCTTCAGCGCGGGCCCTTAAGGACCCCTGGGGTTCCATAACAGTGAGGGACGGGGGCGGAGATGCCTCCGGCCGCTGGTTGATGCCTGCGATGGACTGATTGTTGATGCAGGAAGCCACCGGTGGCTGCTGTTGATGGTCAACCATTTCCTAGAAGCACTGGACCGCTGAGGTAAGCATCTCAATGTGGTTTACCAGTATTTGGAATTGCAGCAACACCAGGGTGATAGTGGGCTCAGCGGTGGCAGCGGCATTGCGTTCCGCGCGGGGTGCATCGGGCCCATGATGAGAACACCCTCCCCTCGCGGAAATACTTCGGGTTCTTCCTCTTGCCATGGCCGGAACTTTCCCATCGATCTTTCCTTTTAGAATAAGGATCACAACGAAGGTTCGAGGCCCCCTTCCTCTAGCGCCAATTTGTTGCCGCTCTTCCTCCTAGACCGGGCTTGGTGGGTACGCTAGAGAGCGCCTCGACCAGTCGATCTGCAGAAAGTCCCTAGGCGCCGGAGGGGCTCCGGCAGGGGACACTCCGATGCTTATGTTAGAGGAGGAATCAAAGCAATAGAATGGAAAGAACTAAGGGAAAGGAGTTTATGGTGGGGAAGAAAAGAGTCACCTCCCTCGCGGAGATCCCCCGGGCACCTTTTATAGGCATGGAGTGCTGCCAAATTCTATTGGGGGATAAGCTAGGAAAACTCGGATTTGCCCTCAGGAGAATCGGCATGGTGGCGAGGTCGTGGGCTGGCGGCGTGGCAGGAGTGTCAGAGTAATGCCTGGCAGCAAGAGTCGTGGCTATGTGGTGGAGTCCGTTACAACAGAATGTCAGAACTTGTCAGGGAGAGAGGTTCCTGGAACCTTCGGGCGGCCCCTTCAACGGTAGATCAGCCTCGGCCGAGGGGAGTCATCCGGCCGACTGTTGCATCCGTCAAGGCCTCAAAGAAGCCAAGCATGCGCGGGGAGGCGCCCGTCGACCCCCGAGGTTCTCTGGGTCAGCCCTTTGGGAAAGGGGCCGCGGGGGCTTCTTCAAGAACCGGGGGGCCGGACCTCTCTCCTTACGGCCTTCCGGATCCTTCCACGAGGGTCGGCCGACCGGATGCCTGGAGCTGGTCCGACCCAGGACAAGCCGGATGGGCACAACAGGTTTCTTTGCAGGAGTATTTTTATGGGCTTGCTAACGATTGTCTCTGCATTCAAATATTATGAATTTCAGTGATATTTTTGTCTACCATATTGGTGGTGGTCCATAGGCACCTTGATGAGCACTGCTTATAGCTGTAGGGCCTGTGGCAGACCTTACTTGGCTAGTTTCTGTTAACACAAGCCATGATTTACACCATCTAGTTCTGGCTATTTCATATGCAAAGGAACCTGATCAAATCATCTCCAAGTAAATATTTTTGGTTGCTGATTCTATTGACCCCTGGATTGATTTTGATGATTACAAAATATTGGAGCATGCATTTAATAGTTATACTTTTCAAATATTTAAAGAAGTTTTTGTAGGATGTTTCAAATGGACAATCATCCACCCTACAATTCTAAGACCATTGGAATGAATTCATGTACTCTAAGAAAAAGTTTCATGTATTTAAGAGCCATAAGAAAATTCAATTATATATTCATGTAAAAGGGGCCAAATCAATGTAATTTTAAGTTTAAAGACCTTAGAAGTTATTTGGAAGAAGTTTTGAAGAAGTTTGAAGCTTTTTTGAAGACTCTAAAGAAGTTTTACTCGAGCTGACTCAATTAAATAGGGCTGATACATTGTTTGGCACAGCATAGAAATTTTCTGATACACAACATTCGAGCCGACTCAATGAAGATCCGAGCCGAATCTCATAGAGTGACAGAATGTTGCTTCTGAGACTTCAGTCATTTGAGCCAACTCTTATTTCAAATGAGCCGACTCTCATAGATTATACTTTTACTTCACTATTAATCTGAGCCGACTCGAAGTCTACGAGCCGATTCAAATCCTAGAATTTGAACAGTAACAGCTAGTTCCAGAATTTGAATTTCTTGATTTTAAAGCCTTCCAACAGCTAGTTTTTGACTTCCAAGGAATTCTAACGGCCATATTCACCTAGGAACACCTCAAGAAGCTATAAATAGTGGATTTAAGTAAAGAGAAAATAACTTGAAGAACTTTTATGGAACTTTAAATAGAGTATTGAATGTTCTAAGAGTTTTTAAGTGAAAACTCAAGTTCTTCAATAATTTCCCACCAACTTCTTGAGTTTATTTTAGAAGAGTTAAGAGAGTCTTGAAGAGCATTGAAGAAGCATTCAAGAAGGCCTTATTAAGAGCTTCAACTGCAACCATTCAACATATTGGATTTGTTTTATTGTGTTGCTTTTTTGTTAACTCTGTTTTTTGAGTTTTACAAGTACAACAGGTGGCTGTAGCTTGTGTGTTGGTTTTAGATTATTGGTTAGTCATGAAAACCAAGTTGGCTTGTTTGTAAGCCTGAGAAAACTAACTTTGTATTGGATTTTGGATTGTGAGTTCATAGGAAAATTATCCGGTTGTATTCAGGATGAATAAAGTGAAAATCCCAAGTATGCACCTTGGATAGTGGACATAGGAGCTGGATTGCTCCGAACCACTCTAAATTTTGTGGTGTTTGTTCTTGCTCTTGCTTTTTCATACTTATTTACTTTCACATGCAATACTCTATCACTTCATTCACCACACAAAGTTTTCAAAAGATACATACTTGCTATTTTTTTTTTACTTATCTAATTCACCCTCCCTCTTGGGTTGGCTATTTGGGCAACAAATGGTATCAGAGCCATGTTTCAGTGCCATTAATTTAATAATTAAGAGAAAGGTTCTATGGCAACCCAAATGAGTACATCTTTGGTCGAAGGTCAATCAAGCAATAGACCTCTACTATTCACTGGCACCAATTACACTTATTAGAGAGCTAGAATAAGAATTTATATTCAAGCTGTTGTTTTTCAATTATGGAAGATAATCTTGAAAGGACCTCACATATCCATGAAGAAAGTGATGGCATAGACATCCCTAAATCGGAAGAGGAATGTGATGAATATGATATGAAAATGGGTAAACTAAATGCCAAAGTCATGAATCTTCTTTATTATGCTTTGGATGCAAATGAGTTTAACCGGATTTCCACTTACACTTCGACAAAAGAAATTTGGGATAAACTATAAGTTACACATGAAGGCATTACACAAGTAAAGACCTCCGAAATTAATATACTTGTGCACAATTATGAACTGTTTAAAATGAAACCAAATAAAATAATACATGAAATGTTTTCTAGATTTACAGATATTATTAATGGTTTGAAAAGTTTTGGCAGGATATATTCTAATACTGATCTTGTCTAAAAGATTCTTAGATCTTTACCAAATAAATAGGATCCCAAGGTCACTGCAATTTAAGAAGCCAAGGATTTAAACTCACTATCATTTGATGAACTTCTTGGTTCTTTGATTACACTGAACTAACAATTTGGCATCACAGCGAAGATGACAACAAGAAAAAGAAATCTATAGCTTTCAAGGCTGTAGCTGAGATTAAGAAGCAAGAAGAAGAGAAAGAAGAAGAAAGCCCCTCCTCTGATGAAGAATTGGGAGATGATGACATAGCTTTAGTTATGAGGAGATTTTGAAGATTTATGGACAAAAGAAAGTCAAGATATTGAAGAAAGCACCTTGGCAAAGGTAAACAATATAAAGAAAAAGAGAAAGGTAAAGACAAAAAAAGGAACAACAACCAATTTGTTATAAATGTAAGAAATCGGGGCACTACCATTCTGAATGTCCTACATTGAAAAAGGGATACAAGAAGAAAAAGAAAGCCATGATTGCTACATGGAGTGACAATGATGAATCTACTTCAAATGAAGAGGAAGAAACATCAAAATCAGCCAATATATGTTTGATGGGTCTAGAAGATGATGTAATTTCTAGTGAACACATTCATGAATTTACTTATGATGAATTACATACTATCTTTTATGAACTTTTAACTGAATATAAAAAAGCTAGTTTGAAAATCAAATCCATGAAAAGTAATTATGATATATTATTGAAAGAAAAGAATAAAATTTTTGAAAAGAACAATCTATTACAAAAAGAATTAAGTAATGTTTTTAAAAAAATGCAAAGTATTACAAGCTGAAGAAGATGAATGTTTTGAAAAGAATAAGAGTTTGCAAAATGAAATGAATAGACTCAAACCTATTGTTGATAAGTTGACTCTAAGTTCGAACAAACTTGAGCTAATTCTGAATAATCAAAAGAAATCTAATGATAAAGTTGGAATTGGGTATAATACAATTCATATAAACAAATTTTTAGCTTTAAAACCTTATGCATCGAAGTTTTCAGCATTCAATTCTTTTCAAAAGCCAAAAGTTGTTTGTTTTTGCTGCAATGGGGTTGGACACAAAGCTTATGAATGTAATCTAGGAGAAAGAATAAAAACAAAATGAAAAAAATTTTGATTTCTAAAGGAACCACAACTACTAACCATCAAGGGTCCAAGAAAGCTTGGGTACTTAAAATTTCACTTGATTATTTTGCAGGAATGTTTTGCAGCCTAAAATTCAAAGAAGAGATGGTATTTAGATAGTGGCTGTTTAAGGCACATGACGGGTAACAAAGATCAATTCATCATCCTTGAAATGAAAGATGGTGGAATGGTTACATTTTACAACAATGGCAAGGAAAAAATCGTTGGAATTAGTAAGATCAAAATTATCCCTTCTACTTATATTGAAAATATATTGTTAGTAGATAAATTAAAGCATAATCTATTGAGCATTAGTCAATATGTGATAAAGGCTTCAAAATTGTATTTGAATCTTTAATATGTATAGTAACTAGCTCTCTTGATTCTAGCATTAAGTTTGTTAGTCATAGACTTGGAAATATTTATATTGTAGATTTGAATGATCTGGCAATGTCAAGTAGTACAAGTATAATAGCATTAAATGCTAAACCCAAGAAATCTAGTTTACTTTGGCATTAAAGATTGAATTATGCTAGCATATATACTTTAGCAAAATTAATTTCCAAAGACTTAGTTAGAGGTTTACCAAAGTTTAAAGTTGATTTTGATCATGTTTGTGATGCATGTCAATATGGTAAACAAACTAAAAGAATTTTTAAATCTAAAAATATTGTTTCAACATTGAGATCCTTAGAACTGTTACATATGAACTTATTTGGACCAACTAGGACTACAAGCCCAGGAAGTATGAAATATGGACTTGTGATAGTAGATAATTACTCATGATTTACTTGGATTATGTTTCTTACACACAAAGATGAAGCTTTCAAAGTTTTTTGAAAATTTTATAAAAAAGGTTTCAAATCAAAAAAATCTTTCAATTATTTTAATTAGAAGTGATCATGGTACTAAATTCAAAAATCAATATTTTGAAGAATTTTAGATAGAACATGGCATTGATCATAACTTTTCAGTCCCTAAAATACCATAATAAAATGATGTTATGGAAAGAAAAAATAGAACATTGAAAGAGATGGCCTGAACCATGTTGTATGAAGGCAATCTTAAAAGATACTTTTAGGTAGAAGCTGTGAACACTGCATATTACATATTAAACCGTGTTCTAATTAGACCAATTTTGAAGAAAATCCCCTATGAGCTTTGGAGTAATAAAAAATCAAATATTCATTACTTTTATGTTTTTGGATAATGGAAAAGATAATTTAGGTAAATTTGATGCAAACTTTGACCAAGGCAATTTCTTGGATATTCAACTACTAGTAAAGTATATAGAGTTTTCAACAAAATAACTTTAACCATTGAAGAATCAATTCATGTTGTTTTCGATAAGTCTAACCTCACACCTTCAAGAAAAAAAAGAGTGTATTGATAATGATGCAGGTTTCCTGAATGATGGAGTAAAGGACTTGAGCTTGAAAGAAAAGCAAATTGAGCAAAAAAAGGAAAAATGTAAGTACAGAACATGATGAGCTACCAAAAGATTGGAGGTACGTACACTCTCACTCTAAAGAATTAATTATTGGTGATCCCTCACAAAGAATAAGAACTAGATCATTCTTTAGAGATATCTTTGACTATTTAGTATTTGTTTCTCAAGTTGAGCCTAATTGCATGGAGGAAGTCGAAAATGATCCGTATTGGATGATGGCTATGCATGAGGAACTTAATTAATTTGAAAGAAACAATGTATGGACCTTAGTAGCTAGACCTAAGGAATATTTTGTTATAGATTCTAAATGGATTTTTAAAAATAAATTAGATGACAAAAGTAATGTTGTCAGAAACAAGGCTAGATTAGTTGCTAAAGGATATAACCAAGAGAAATGAATAGATTTTGATGAAACTTATGTACTTGTAGCAAGATTAGAAGCCATAAGACTCTCTTACTTGCATTTTCATGTCACATGGAACTTAAACATTTTCAAATGGATGTAAAAATTGCTTTTTTAAATGGCTACATTGAAGAAGAAGTTTTCGCAGAACAACCTCCAGATTTTGAAAATCACTCTTTTCCAAACCATGTTTTCAAATTAAATAAAACTTTATATGATTTAAAACAAGCACCTAGAGCATGGTATGAGAGGTTGAGCAAGTTTTTTTTAGAAAATGATTTCAAAAGAAGCAAAGTAGATACAATATTGTTTATCAAAAGAAAAGATGATGAATTATTAGTTTTGCAAATATATGTTGATATAATTTTTGGTGCAATTAATGAAACTTTGTGTCAAGAATTTACCAAGCTAATGCAGGGAGAATTTGAAATGAGCATGATGGATGAACTCACTTTTTTTCTTGGACTGCAAATCAAATAAACAAAGAAAAGGATATTCATCAACCAAACAAAGTACATTAAAGAACTCTTGAAAAAGTTTGGGATGAAATCTATAAAAAAAATTGACACACCCATGACACCAACTTGCAAACTTGACAAAAATGAAAAAGGTAACAAAGTTGATCAAAAACTATATCGAGGTATGATCGGATCTTTACTTTATTTGATTGCAAGTAGACCTGATATACTATTTAATATTTGTATATATGCAAGATTTTAAGCTAATCCTAAAGAATCACATATACTTGCTGTTAAAAGAATCATAAGATATTTTAAAGGTATATCAAACTTAGGATTATAATGGCTGTAGAATTGATAGAAAGAGCATCAGTGGTACATGTCAATTTCTAGGATTGAACTTAATCTCATAGCACAATAAGAAACAAAACTCCGTAGCACTATCTACTGCTGAGGAGAGTATGTGGCTGTAGGGAGTTGTGCTCAAGTGTTATGGATTAAGCAGCAACTAGAAGATTATGGTGTTATTCAATCTAAAATTCCAATCAAATATGATAACACAAGTGCTATTAACTTAACAAAGAATCATATTCAGCATTCAATAACTAAACATATTAAAATTAGACATCATTTCATTAGGGATCATGTTCAAAATGGTGACATTGAACTTGAATTTGTTTCTACTAAAAAATAATTGGCTGATATCTTTACCAAACCACTTAATGAGGATAGATTTTAAATGATCAAAGAAGAATTAGGCCTTTGTGATCCTTTTTAAAATTTTGGCCTAATTTCTCTAAAAATTAAGAAAAATTTATCTAGAAGACCTCCATCACCTATCTAAGGTTGATACACATGTTTCTGAGTATTTTTCTAGGCTAAGAAACCATTTCCTTGAAATTTGGAATCTTTTTCTTCAGTTTTGGTCGAGCCAACTCAAACAGGAAAAGCAGTCTGGACAAGTCAACTCGAATGGCGGGCCTATATAAGATCTGCAAGCCCTAAAAATTCCTTTTCACCCTACCATTTACTATTGAACCCGAGCATTAGGAACCACTTTCCACTTTAATCCTAGGGACCACATAAAACTTCCAAATCCTCTTAGATTCTTGATCCTATGGCACCCAAAAATGCTGTGGCAAAGAGATCAAAACGAGCGGCACCTAGCACTGTTCAAGTCGAGAGGAGATCCAAAAGAAGGCAGGATGAGCTGACACAAGAAGATCCTTAAGTTCCACCTCTTCCACAATGGCAAATCATCCAAATGGATAATCGACTAGTTACTTCAGGTAGAAGATTGGATTTTACTTTTCTAGAACAACAAAATTTTTGGATTGGTGAGTGGATTGAAGCTCAAGGTTGGAAGTTTTTCTGTTCATTGGATGTCCCTACATATCCCACCTTAATCAGAACTTTCTTTGAGCATTTGTCCCTTAGAGCACACTAGATCCTCTCCACAGTAAAGGGAATTACCATATCTATTGATGAGACTAGGTTAAGCAAGGTTCTTCAAATGCCAGAAGCTGGGAAGTGTTACTTGAACCTAAAGGACAAATAGAGGACTTTGAGGATAGTTCTTGAGAGAAGTAATGTGGAGGAAATTTCAAATGTACAAGCAAACAAGCTATCACTTGAATGAGATTACTTCACAATATTATCAATAGTGTTTTTACCCAGAACAGGGAGATTTAACTAGGTAAGTGAGCGTGACCTGATGTTTATGAGGTACTTGATTGAGGGGGAGGCCCTCAATCTACCATTCATTATGATGGGTCGGATCAGGGATGCAACTCGGAAGGTCAGGGCATGTCTACCCTACGGGATGGCCTTCACTCTTTTGTTTCAGGATTGTGGCATTGACTTGTCAGGTGAGGATAGCAGACCCCTGTTGCACACATAGATATTTAGAAAAGTCACTACACGGGATGGGGTACCACAGAGTTGATGGAGTATGGATGAAGAAGATATCTGGATAGAGAGCATCACATTCTGATGGTGATGATGATAAGGATGATATTCCTGCTGGTGCAGATGTTGCTGAGCAGACTGATGATGATGCTGGACCTTCAGAGCCAGCACCTACCACACCTCCTCCATCAATTCCTTCTGAGCCTAGTATTGGTGGGTAGCAGGATTCTGAGTAGATACAGGTACTTCGAGATTACATTTTTGTCCTTAGATCAGACCTTCAGACTATTCGGGTAGAGGTACATTCACGGATATATCTGTTACAGACCGAGATGAGAGATGGATTCAATCAGATTCTAGTATACATCAGACCATCTCGACTGGACCTTCCAGATCATCTCCTCCATCACCCAATGATGGTCAGGACTTTATCAGCAGGCTGATGAGCATGATATGGACACACCTGTAGTAGAGTCAGAGCAGCCTGAGCAAAGCATTCATGACACACCAGCTACTTAGATTCTCTCAACAACTAGCACACTTGCTTTATTAGATGCCTTTACTGATCATAGGACTCCAGTGCTTTCAGAGCCACCTCCCTCAGCACCTGAGCCAGAGCTTACTCCTCCAGCACCTACTCAAGGCACACCTAGACATTATCATAGATCTAGAGCACCTAGAGCCGACCCTTCTCTTAAGACTAGGAACATGACTCATCAGACTCCTAAGCCTTCAGCACATAGGGTTATGGCTTCAGTTGTCTTAGATCTTCCATCCGATGAGGACTAGCCTCATAGATGTCTTATGTATGTTATGTTTCATGTATGTCATGTATTAAACTGAAATTTTAATGTTTATGAAATTTCACTATTTGTGTTATTTACTCTCTTTTACTTACTAAATGTGTGATAAACTTTAATTCAATAGAAAGGGGGACAAATATATGATGAAAAATGATAATACAATAAAGTATTTATACTTTTGTTGAAGACAAAAAGGGGGAGAAATATGTGAAGCATGGAAAATGATGATAATATTATGTAATGCATGAAAAATATAAGGAAAATGTGAAATCACAATGGAAAATTACATGAGAACTTATATGTGCAATGTGTGTGCAAAATGCTTAAATAAAGGGGAATATATTTTATAAAATTACAATGGATCTTGACATTTTCAATCTAAAACTCTGATACTTCAGTCAAGTTGTAAAATGAATGCTCAACAGCTCTGGTACTTAACTTATAAAGCTTTGATACTTCAGTTAAATTGTAAACTGAACTCTTATACAAAGCTCTGATACTTCAATTATTTTGTAAAATGAATTGACAGCAGCTCTGATACTTTAATCAATCTATAAAATGAACTCCTACAATATATCACAATTTGAATTGCCTAATACACTGTATAGCACATTCAAAACTAATTTACTTTGATACAGTTGTCATTTACTTTGATACCTTTAAAAATGCAAAGGTACTTATTATTTCCATACCCAGTATTTTGGCATCATTAAAAAGGAGGAGATTGTTGACCCCTGAAATGATTTTGATGATTACAAAATATTGGAGTATGCATTTGATACCGATACTTTTCAAATATTTTAAAAAGTTTTTGTAGGATGTTTCAAATGGACAATCATCCACCATACAATTCTAAGACCATTCGAATGAATTCATGTACCCAAAGAAAAAGTTTCATGTATTTAAGAGTCCTAAAAAAAATTAATTATATATTCATGTAAAAGGGGCCAAATCAATGTAATTTTAAGTTTAAAGATTTTAGAAGTTGTTTAGAAGTTTTAGAGAAGTTTGGAAGAAGTTTGAAGCTTTTTGGAAGACTGAAGAAGTTTCACTCGAGCCGACTCAATTAAATAGAGCTAATACATTGTTTAGCACGGTACAGAAGTTTTCTGATACACAACATTCGAGTTGACTCAATGAAGATCCGAGCCAACTCTCATAGAGTGATAGAATTTAGCTTCTGAGACTTCAGTCATTTGAACCAACTCTTATTTCAAATGAGCTGACTCTTACATAATACAGTTTTACTTCACTGTCAATCCGAGTCAACTCGAAGTTTGCGAGTCGACTCGAATCCCAAAATTTGAACTGTAATGGCTAGTTCCAAAATTTGAATTTCTTGATTCCAAAGCCTCCTAATGGCTAGTTTTTGACTTCCAAGGAATTCTAACAGCCATATTTACCTGGGAACACCTCAAGAAGCTATAAATAGTGGATTTAAACTTTTATGGAACTTTAAAGAGAGTATTGAATGTTTTAAGAGCTTTCAAGTAAAAACTTAAGTTCTTTAACAACTTCCCACAACTTCTTGAGTTTATTTTAGAAGAGTTAAGAGAGCCTTGAAGAGTATTGAAGAAGCATTCAAGAAAGTCTCATTAAGAGCTTCAACTACAACCATTCAACACATTGGATTTGTTTTTTTGTGTTGCTTCTTTTGTTAACTCTATTTTTTGAGTTGTTACAAGTACAGTAGGTGGATGTAGCTTGTGTGTTGGATTTGGATTATTAGTTAGCCTTGAAAATCAAGTTGGGTTGTTAGTGAGCTCAGGAAAACTAACTTTGTATTGGGTTTTGGATTGTGAGCCTGTAGGAAAACAATCCGGCTATATTCGGGGTGAATATAGTGGAAATCCCAAGTATGATCTTGGGTAGTGGACGTAGGAGTTGGGTTGCTCTGAACTACTCTAAATTTTATGGTGTTTGTTCTTCCTCTTGCTTTTGCATACTTATTTACTTCCGCTTGCAATACTTTATCACTTCACTTACCACACAGTTTTCAAAAGACACATATTTGCTACAATTTTTTTTACTTATCCAATTCATCTCCCTCTTGGGTTAGCTAACTGGGCAATAGATTCCTATCAGCAATTATCTATCACACAACTCTCTTGGTTTGCATGGCTTGTAGTGCTAAGTCTTATTGGATCTGAGGACTCAAAAGGTGTGCACAAATATGAGATACAGTTCTACAGTTCTAGATACCAAACTTTTATATGAAAAAAGTTAACTACGTGAACTTTCAAATAGTCATAAATTTAGCATAATAAATTAAAATCCACTTCTCAATTATATTGATGTAATCCTTAGCATTGGTTAGTTGGACAAAATATGCCAAAAAAATGGAAAGTCTACTCCTTTGGATCATTGCTGGTGGTTTCTCTATGGGCCTAGAGTTAAATTCTAGGTTGATGAATCAAGAAAATGCCATCTATCTGGATGTTGGAAAAATTTACTGAGCATGGGCATGGCCTGCATGGCAAATCCAAGAGAAATGATTAGCTAGTTCAGTGCAGGTTTGTCATACCTCGAGCTACTTTATATTTAAGTTTGCTGGATCTGCCAAATTTTTGATATGGATTTGGGAGAAGTATGCATTGGTGATACTATTTTGGTCAAGTGTTGGTGGCAACAAGGTAGAGTCTATCCTTTCAGGAGCTTTACTTTAGCTAATATTGGCTATAACTTTTCCTTGTAATTTATTGTAGCAATGCCACAGGGTTTGTCTATATCACAGACATAGATATCCAAAGGTATATGTTGGGATATGTCAGCTTAATGACAAACCAGCTACCGGTTCAACCAGCCAAGGACATTTTTCCTGAATCGTGGTGACCAAAGGAAACCAAATGACTGACGGGCCGATCGAAGCTGAAGACATAAGACACAGCTTTCGGCCTGCACTGAAGATGCAGTCTTCGGCCTACGATGAAGACGCAGCCTTCGGCCTACGATGAACGATAAGTCTTCGGCCCACGTCAGAGTATTATCTCTGATCTATCTCGAAAGAGTCCGAAGATGAAGACATTCCGCTAATTTGACTACATACATTTCTCCAAGAGGGAAGCCCGAAGATGGGTCCCCAACCTGTCTCAGGTCTCCACGAACATGACAAGTAACGGTCATCATCGACTACCTCTAGAACACGATCATGGCACGTAACTTCGGTGGCAACACCTCCGGTCTGGTCGAAACCGTCTAGTAACCATCCATGATTGCGAATTAAGGGGAAGGAATTAACTCCCCCATCATAATTGCAAGAGGGAGGGCGGAATCGTAGGCCAGATAACTTATTATAAATACCAGTAAGAGGGGACCTCGAGGTAAGGCACAAGATACTCCTAAAAATTTTGGATTCTTTCCTTCTCCATCTATCCTCCTCAAAATCTTTTCCATTCTGTGGCTGGAGCCTGCCTCTGACTTAGGCTTCGGAGTGTCCCCTGTCGGAGCAACTCTGGCCAGGGATTTGTTTTGCAGGTGAACCAAGGAGCGGGCCTGCGATTCAGTAGCTCCACCCGATCGGAATAGGGACTCTACGCCAACAGATTGGCATGCCAGGAATGGGGGCCCCATTTGAAAATCCTTTGTTAAGCTCCACTCCTCGGAAAAGGGAAAGTGTAAGAAGTTCACGATGGCAAGAGGAAAGACTCAGATTGCCTCGACGAGTCGGAATCGTGCTCCTTCTTAGGAGGGTAGGCCTCCAGTGGAGAATGGCATTCCACCTCCCATAATTATCGTGGGACAACAACAGTTCAAAACTCTCCTGAACCAAGTCAATAACCTCATAGCTATGGTTCAGCATTTTCAGGACAGAGCTTTCCAGGTGGGGCATATGCCGACCACCTCCAGACACAGCTCTCGATCCTGAAAGAAGAGAGCCCCTTGAGAGGGATCCATATATCTCTCCCTCTGTCCTTGGCCCTCCCCTGAAGGCCGTAGTTCAAAAATGCCCAGGACCATTGATTCCCTGCAAAAAAGAAAAAGGCCTAGGCAAACTCACTCTCCCTCTTCTAAAAGCTCTACTCTTGTAGAAAAAGTACCAAAGCAAGTCCTCCCCGATTACGATGGGAAGCTCAAAGCCATTGAATCAGAAATGGCAAGAATCTGGGAGCAAAGGGATCACAATGACCTAGCCATGTGTGATTTGCATCCCCTTACACCAATCGTATCTTGGCCGAAGTTGTTCCTCGGCACTTCAGGGTTCCCCAAATGGAGCCCTACGATGGCACCTCCGATCCTTTTGACCATTTGGATAGTTTCAAGATCCATATGATGATCCAGGGAGCCTCGGATGTGATGTACTATCTCACATTCCCGGCCACCTTGAAGAAAGCTGCTTGGATATGGTACTCGAGCATATGCCCAGGTACCATTGATTCCTTCTCTGAGTTAAAAAAATTATTTGTCTTGCATTTCAGGACCTGCCACAAGACCCCCCAAAATATGGATATGCTATTCCTCCTTCACCAGAATGAAGGAGAAAGTTTGCGAGATTACATCTCCAGATTTAATGCGGCTATGCTCGATATCCCCGATCTCAATGAGCACTTGGCCATGTCTGCACCCAAGAAGGGGCTTCATACGTCCAGGCTCACCTTTTCCCTGGACAAAAAGTTTCCTAAAAGCTATCTGGGCTCCTGTCAAGAGCTCAGAAATACACCGATGCCGAAGAGCAAGCAGCAAATCGACGACTGACCGAAGGGAAGCCCCCTTCACATAAGAAAAGCAACAGGGGACAAGGCCCCCTGCTTCCAACAACAACAACAATAATAGATACACTGACCAACGACGGAGTCCCAAGCCCAGAATATCAAGCAGGAGATTTGATTCCTACACTCCCCTCAATCTCCCTCGAGGGAAGATCCTCTTGGAGATAGAGAAAGAAAGCTATCTCCAACGACTACGTCCCATGAAGACATCCTCTTCCGCAAGGAACCAAAATAAATACTACCGATTCCACCAGGACCACGGCCATAATATTGAAGAATGCATCCAGTTGAGAGATGCTATAGAAGATCTTATCAAGAAGGGATACTTGGGGCGATACGTCGGACACCAAGGACCTTGGTCAGAAGCTATAGTTCCCCAACCAGCTCCTGAAGAGGTCGAACTGCCGAATCAAAGGCCCACCAATGGAGGCATGGGGATAATACATTGACCTACTAACTGGAGAAGAGATGAAGACGATGCCCCGAAGCAGCTCAAGGACAACAATGCCATCCTCTTCTCCGATGACGACCTCATGGGAGTTCGACTCCCACACGACGATCCTGTTGTAATTTCAGCCGTTATGGCCAATTATGATATAAGACGAATCTTGGTTGATAATGGAAGTTCAACCAATGTCTTGATCTATGATGCATTCTCTTGGATGTGTTTGCTTAGAAATAGACTATGAAGATCTCCTATACCACTTACTGGCTTCGGAGGCAACCAGGTCGATGTTGAGGGAGAAATAGTACTGCTTATGACCCTCGGTACCGAGCCTCGATAGAAAACACTACTGATCAATTTCACGATGGTCCGAACCCCTTCAACCTATAATATTATTTTGGGACAGCCCGCCCTGAATAAATTTCGAGCCATAGTGTCGACTTACTACCTCCTGGTGCATTTTTCCACTAGGAATGGTGTCGGAGAAGCCAAGGGAGACCAGAGAGCGATGCGACAATGTTTAATGATTCAGGACAAGCACTCCAATGATCCTACAACTTGGGATTAGTTAGATTCGAGAGATCCGATTGTAGATTCGGGGGAACCCATGGAGAGAACCATTTCAGTACCATTGACTGAAGAGGACCCCACTAGGGTCGTGCAAATGGAAGTATGCTTGATGAGAAAACTAGAACATAGCTGATCTATTTTCTCAAAAATAATGCTGATATTTTTGCCTGGTCGGCTTCGGACATGCTAGGAATTCTAGTCGAAGTGATCACTCATCGATTGGAAGTTGCTCCCAAATATAAGCTGACTTGGCAGAAGAAAAGAAGCTTTGCTCCCGAAAGGTAGAAGGCAATAGATGAGGAAGTAAGCAAGCTCCTCAAAGCAGGATTCATTCGAGAAGCCCATTACACTGAGTGGTTGGCCAATGTGGTAATGGTAAAGAAGGCTAACGACAAGTGGAGGATCTGCATCGACTACATGGACCTCAATTAAGCTTGCCCTAAAGATAGCTTTCTTCTCCCAAAGATCGACCAATTGGTCGACGCCACTGCTAGGCACCAACTACTAAGCTTTATGGATGCTTTCTCTAGATATAATCGATCCGAATGGATCCCCAGGATGAGGAGAAGATGGCCTTCATCACCGACAAAGGTCTATATTGCTACAAAATGATGCCATTTGGGCTCAAGAACATCGGGGCAACATTCCGGAGATTAATCAACACGATGTTCAAGGAGCAACTGGGAAGGAACATGGAGGCCTATGTTGATGACATGATCATCAAAAGTCTCCTTAAAAAAGATCACATCAAGGACCTGAAGGAATCATTTAGTGCCCTACGACGTCATCGCATGAAGCTAAATCTGATGAAGTGTACCTTTGGTGTCACCTCGGGTAAGTTTTTGGGTTTCCTCATTACCAATCGAGAGATTGAAGCAAACCCCGAGAAGATCCAGGCTCTCAAAGACATGAGGCATCCATCCTGCAAGAAGTACAACAGTTAACAAGGGGGATCGCTTCCTTAAGCAGCTTCATCTCTCGGCCAGCCAAGAAATGCCTCCCCTTCTTCAAGGTATTTTGATAGTCTCGGAGCTTTGAATGGACTGAAGACTGTTATATTGCTTTTGAAGAGCTAAAGAAGTACTTGGAGACCCTACCTCTACTTTCTAAACCTTAGGAGGGGGAAGTACTCTACTTGTACCTTTCCGCTTCGGACGAAACGGTCAGTTCGGTTCTCATCCGAAGAGAGGAAGATGGATCCCACAAGCCGATCTACTACATCAGCAAAGTCCTGCATGATGCTGAAACAAGGTATTCAAAAATGCAGAAGCTGATCTATTCTTTGATAATTGCGACAAAGCGACTATGGCCTTACTTCCATGCCCACGCCATCATGGTGCTGACTGATCAACCCCTCAAGGCCGTTCTCTGGTGCCCTGATACCTCAGGAAGGATAGCCAAGTGGGATGTGAAGCTAACCGAGTTCGACATTAGTTTCCAGCCTCGATCAGCTATGAAGGCCCAGGTGCTTTCAGATTTTCTGACCGAATGCACCTGGAAGTCCGAAGACGAAGTGCCTCTAGTAGAAGAAGAAATCCCGGAGGACACAGAGTCTATATGGGTGCTTCATGTAAACGGAGCCTCCAACTCTGCTGGGTGTGGAGCCGGTCTCATACTAGCTGAACCCGATGGATACACACTGGAGTACGCACTTCGATTCTCCTTCCGCGCTTCGAATAACCAGGATAAATATGAAGCCCTACTTGTAGGACTTCGGATCGCTAAGAGTTTAGAAGTTCAGAAACTTTAGGCCTTTTCGAATTCCCAATTGGTGGTAAACCAAGTTAAAGGAGAGTATGAAGCTAGAGATCCCACCATGGTGCAATACCTAAAAAAGATACAAGCCCTGTCTTCTCAGCTAGGATTCTTCGAAATCATGCATGTCCCTCGATCGAAGAATTCCCAGGCAGATGCACTATCCAGACTTGCTACCACCACTCTAGAATCCTTTGGTTGCACTTTCGTTGAACACCTTGAAGCCTCAAGTATAGCTGAAGAAACTTCGGAGGTGCACCAAATCGAGATCGAGCCAAGTTGGATGGATCCCATCCTCAGGTTCTTAAACGAGGGGATATTTCCAGAAGATAAGGTAGAAGCCAAAAAGATTCGATGGATGGTGTCCCAGTATGTCATCCTGGACGTCACCCTCTACAACAGATCTTTTTCTCAGCCTCTACTAAAATGCTTGGGATCGTCAGACGCTGACTACGCCTTGAGGGAGGTCCATGAAGGGATATACGAAGATCACTTGGGGGGCAGATCCTTGGCATATAAAATTATATGCCAGGGATACTATTAGCCCTCCATTCAAAAGAATTCAGCCTACTTCGTGCGGAAATGTGATCAATGCCAAAGGTATGCCAACATACAGAGGCAACCAGCAAGTCATTTAACCCAACTGACAGCACCCTGGCCCTTTGCCCAATGGGTAATGGACATTCTTGGCTAATTCCCACTAGCATCCAGGAAAAGGAAGTTCCTCAGCGTGGTAATCGACTATTTTACCAAATGGGTCGAAGCTGAACCATTGGCTCACATCACGGAGGGCAAGGTCGAGAACTTTATCAGGAATTCCATCATATTCTGGTTTGGAATTCTGCACATAATTATCACCAACAATGGGAGACAATTCGACAATCCGAAGTTTAAAGACTTCTGCGCTCGATACCATGTACAACATAGGCTGACTTTCGTCGTCCATCCGTAGTCCAATAGAGAAGCCAAAGTAACTAATCGGACTATCCTCTATGGCCTGAAGACAAGGTTGAACGCTGCCAAGGGACTTTGGGCCGAAGAGCTGACCTTCATTTTCTGGGCATACAGGACGACCCCAAGAACAGCTATTGGCGAATCGCTGTTCAACCTGGCATACGGTACCGAAGCCGTTCTCCCTATCGAAGTCTCCCTCCAATCTCTGAGGATCGACAGATATGAGGAGCCTAAAAATTCTGATCGCAGAAGAGTTGACTTGGATCTACTACCGAGTACCAGGCTCCAGGCCCAAATGAAAATGGCGACATACCAACAACAGGTCGCCAAATATTACAACTCCATGGTAAAGGAATAGATTTTCTGCACAGGGGACAAGGTGCTATGAAGATCTAAAATATCCAGACAGACTAAACAAGGAAAGCTTTCTTTCAACTCGGAAGGACCATACCAAGTTGAAGAATCATACGTCCGGAAACGTATTAACTCAAGACCTTGGACGGTAAAACTCTCTCGGTCGTGGAATGTACAAAACCTTCGCAAGTACTATCAATAAACAAACCCCAGAATCATTTGTGCAAATCTGTCCAATTTTGAATGGCTTATTGCACCAGCATGATGACAATGGTTTTAGTGCTCGATCGAAGAGATCGGTGAACGGCACAAAGGAGAGTCTGATCCACTCACCTTATCGGTATGCCCGATGAGCACAACGGATGATCCAATCAGGTTGCCAAAATGATCGAAAGCACAGGGATGGTTTCTATAACTTACCCTACGATAAATCCAAAAACATGTCGGGACGGGCCTAATCAGCCTACCTTACATCAAAAAAGGTGCAAGGATGGTTTCTATAACCTACCCTATGGAAAATCTGAAGAATGCACCAGGGTGGGCCTGAACAGCCTACCTTAATCATGACAAGGATGCACAGGGATGGCTTAGATGCCTTACCCTATGGTATATCCAAAAATGTGCTGAAGTGAGCCTACATCACTCATCTTGTCAACAGCAAATGCCTAATGAGATGGCCCAACCGATCTTATCCCCTCTACAGATCTCTATTGGTTCCGAGAAATCTACACCCTCGATATGTCAAAGTCTATGTTAGTCATAGAAGAAGTGTGGATAAGGATGGAGTGTTTCATTTCTTTTCCAAATTTTTACAAAAAAAAGAGCTTGTGCAAGTAATAGGAAAGTAGATCTAAAGACCACCTGCTGGCCCTTTCCTATGCTGACGGGAGGTGTTGAAGCCTTGGAAGGAGGATGGAGAGGCTCCGGTGCTCCCTTCAGAGTCAGATTCCGATTCTTCTTCAAAATCGGAATCAAATCATAACCAGGGAAAGGGACGGAAAGCCTGATATTTTCCAAGCCCTTCAAATTGAAATACTTGAAAGCCTTGTCCCTATGCTCTCAGAACCCCCGGTGGTACGAATCCAGGACCGCCTCTGTAACTTCATCCTTGTAGGCGAAAGAAGCCATAAAGTCCGAGATGGTCTCGGCCACCTTCTTCCTAGCCTCCTCTACCTCTGCAGCGGCTACCTCAACTCGTGCCTTGGCCTCCACCAGGCGGGCCTCAAAGACCTGGATCTTCCTGTCCAAGCGAGCAATGACCTTCTACGGGTCATCACCATCGCCCCTCTAGGGAGCCTTAGAACTTGGCTCACCCTTTGTTAGTGTTTCGAAGGCCCTCTTCATTGCCACCTTCTTGAGATCAGAAATGCTGAACTTCATTCTGATTAGTGTGCTAAAGAAAGGAGGGCAATTTCCAAAAGGGGAATCTGAAATCTCGATGACCTACGATAGGGAGAGACAGGGTCCTATTTAAAAGGACCCTACACCCACAAGCGGCCGCAGGGAAACGTGCTTCGTGCCTTTTCCTAGATGCACCAGAGGGCGCCACGTGTTGAAGCGACGCCTCGAAATCCAGGTGGTTGCTTGGGAACGCAATGATCGCCAATAACTATTCTGGGGGATGGAGACCGTCGGTGCCTCAAACCCGAAATCATCTCCCTCGAACAGTTAGCACATTAATGGCCTTTTCTCAAAAAGGGAAGATATGGCAGCATCTAGGATGCATGGGGACGCGACCATTCAAATATTTATGCTCTCGACATGGGCAACAAAGATCATGCTCAATATTCCTCCATCGATGGCCAATGGGAAGATGACACCTATCCGCCGCGTCCTTTCCAGAGTCGAAGAAATGATTGCAGTGAGTAACTGGCATCAACCAAACTTGATCAAGGTCAATCATCAACAACGGCATTCCGATATTACTTCGGAATTCATCTTCGACGTCGACCTCAAATCAAATAGTCTTCGGCTCACTCATCAACCAAAAAGGATCAAACCGAAAGGAACCAATTTAAAAAAAAAAAAAAACAAAGTTTCTTATTTCAAGGATGAAAAACTACATCCAAAAGGAGGATTTACAAATAGCTGGGAAAAGGAGAAATTACAACAAAATTATGTCTTGTCAGCCTCTTTGGCAGTCGAAACAGGAGTAAGGGTCAACACTTTCCAAGCTAGGCCCTTGAGGCTACAGATTCATTCTTCAGAACAGCGAGCAAGGAGAAGTCCATGCCAGGATAAATTTCCTTAAGTTTACCCAGACAATCGGCATAACCTGAGGAATATCCTTCCAACACCGCCTTTCTTGTCTCGTCTCCAAAAGCCTCGGAAGCCTTGTAAGCCTCAATCGCTCCTGAAGACCTCTCTTCGGCCTGTGCAACCCTTTGGATGGCCTCCGAATGGCTTATCTTCAACTCCTCAACCCTCCTCTCTGATTCGACTAGACGAGACTTCGGCTCCTCAGCATCTCGTAATACTTCCCTCAGCATCAGTTCAAGAGAGATAACTTTCCTCCTTCTCTCCCACGCGATGATCGACACCTCGGCCACTTGTGCCTGAATAATACCTATCTACCTATTTAAGACTTCGTTAAAGGCGATGGCCTTGTCCCTCTCTTCTTCTGTGGTAACGTGAAGCTTCTCGGTGGCATCCTTTTCAGCTACGACTAGGGTCACATGGCTTCAGAGGTTTTCACTATAGCTGACAGATTCGCGGGCACCTTTCTCCAATAAGGAAAGGTTGCGAGAAATCTGCAAGACAGGAAGCATCCACAAAATCAGTTTGATCAACGAACATGGATAGGTAACATACATTATGAAAGGTTACCTGTTGTATTCCAAGAAAAAGGGTAGGAGAGGGATCCCTAGATTCCTGCTTTTTGGTTCCGGTCACAGGGGTATCACACTCCACCGGTCCCCTTTCTCCTGCAGTCGGAGCCACTGACTTGGCACCTTTATCATGAGGGGGAACTCTACCAACATCTCGTAGACTCGATCTCATGGATGGTTCTGCCGGCACGGCCTTCCAAGGAAAAACTGGCTCCTCCCCTGAAGAAGAATCTACCTCGATAGGATCATTGCTCTTGGCCTTGGCACACGGTAATGCCAGCACATACCTTCACCTTCGATCAGATCTCCTCACTTGGAAACCTCTCATTGGTTTCCTTCTGGTTGCTCGCCTGAGCTGCACGAGATTTGGCCTCATGGCACAACATGCCCTCAAAGTGACGCGAGGGTGAGGAAACAAGAATGGTGTTGGAGATGGCGTTGCCAAATGCAAATGGTAGCTAATCCAAGGAAATTTCTTTCCTTACATCGAGGCTGGTGAAATTCAAAAACCCTCGTTTGCAATGGCTTCTTAGGCATGCCACGCACGGACGCCCTAATGATCAGGGCCTCAACTGATGTGCCAGGGGGGACCACCAAAAGGCTGCAGCCACGATGACCCCTGCTTCCACGCACAGTCACCATGGACTCAATTGCCACTGCCTTTCTAAGCGACGACGTGACGGTCACTACTCCCCCTCGGTAAACCGGTGAGTAAAAGATTTCCTTTATATAGAAACTCTTTTATCTATTTTGCAGCCCAAAAGGAGAAGCCCACATTTGCAAGAAAAGACCCCACAAAGGGCAAGGTGATTCAAAACATCACCAAAACTGACAATACTACTTAAATCAAGTTCGAAAATGCAAAGCGGAATGCACAAAAAAAAAAGAGAGGAAAAGCTACTTTTGGTCCAAAAAGGTTTGTCAATTACATGCCTGAGGAAAGAAAAGAAGGGATACAATGCCTAGAGTCACACGAATCTCTAAAGATCGGCTGAAAGAGATCCAGCACCGCAAGATTGGAACAACCTATCAATCTGCGCAGAAAGGGTTTCCTCAACTTGGGCTAGATCTAAAGAGTCTTCAACCTGGACCCCCTCCTCAGCCTGGGCACCCTCTTCGGTTTGAGCCCCTTCTTCGGCCTGAACTCCCTCTTCAGCCTGGACCGGAATTACACCAGGGTCCACGACTACGATAGGGACTTCTTCCCTCAGGCTTGGCATCTCTTCAGCCTCCTCGACCTGGACCAGAATTACACCTGAATCCTCGGCTATGATTGGGATTCCCCCTCTCGGGCTCAACATCTCCTCAACCTCCTCCGCGGCCTCGCTTTCCTCTTCTTCTTCCTCCACTATATCGAAAGCAGGGATGCCAGAGAGATCGAAATCGAGGAAGACCATACTGACCTTGGTGAGTCCATCATTGAAGCCATGCTGATAGCTGTATAAAGTCACCTCATTCATCTCCACCTAGAACTGTGAGGACTTCCTAAAATCCATAATGGCTCTAGCCGCCAGCTCCTTCATGGCTTCAGATTCCCTCCTGGCTGCTTTGAACTCCCTCCTGGCTGCCTCGGATTCTAAGGCTGCCTCTTTGGCTCTCAAAGATGCCCTCCTGGCTCTCAAAGACGCCTCTTAGGCCCTCTTGGTCACTTCCTCAGCTGCCTTGGTTAGATCTCCAATCCTCTCCTGATTCTCCTTAGAAAATTGTTCCAAGGAGTCAATCCATTCTCTATTCTTCCTTAACTCCTCCCCCTGCTCTGCGATCATCAAGTGGGCATTCTTCAGTTCGCTCCTCAAGCCATGAACTTCTACGTCCATACAAGCAAGCCAATTTTCCATGGACTGCTTTAGTTCTTCGGCCACTTCCTTCTCAGCCCTAGCTAAGTGGAGCTCCTCCTTCAGGCCATGAATGAGGCTATCGACGCTCCCCAGGCCCTCCTCCATGAAAGTGATGTCATAAACCAGCTACACCAATGAAACATGGTCAATCACAGGCTGGATAACCCATCAGGCAAGAAGGGGAGGGTAAAAATCCTAGCTGTTGCAGGGCAGAATAGGCAGAATCAGATACCCTAGCCAGGCTTCGACCCCGAATCACTGCCAAGTCATAAGGCAGTAGAGTATCTTTCAATGCCCGCCTAGCCACTGCAGGAACCAAAAGACCCCCCATGGGGGAAAGCTCCGAAGAGCCCACGGGATGGCTCCCAATTGGAGAGACCTCCCGGACAGACTCCTCCTCGACTAGCAGCGCCTTACTCTTATCCACCGCAAGTGGGCAAGGCAATGGCCCATCGACCACCGGAGATGAACTCTTTCTTATTTGGACTGGAAAAGTGGCCGTCGACAGAGATTCAATTGGTTGAGGTCCTGTTGGGGCCTCCATCATCAGTGCCCCATCTGCCCCAGAGGTTCCTCTGGAGGATGAGGTACTCCTACTCCTCTCAGGATCATCCCTTCGGGCCTTCTTCCGGGCCTTCGACCTTGAAGGTGGAGCCTGAGCTATCCTCTTCTTGGAGGACTGTCGAAGCCAGTTTAAGTTAGGCTTCTTTCCACCACCTACAAACAGAAAGACCCCATTGAATCAACTAGGCTATGAAAGAGGCAAAAGAAAGAGAGGTAGAAACTTCCATCATTTATACCTATCACAGGGAACTCGCTGATCTCTGCGAGATGGAGATTCCTTTCCTCCAATAGTTTGCAGATGGGAACGATCTCTGAACCGATCAGTAAATCATAATCATACTGATCAGCCATCAAAACTTTCTTCCCATCATTGGCAACTAGACGTGGCTCCTTCCACTCGCTACTGAAACCCCACAGTTTGGTAGATGATACAAAACCAAAATTGGGCTTCCAACCATGAATGGCACTAGGCATGTCCTTAATGATCTTGCGACAAGGCCGAGGACTGATCACCCACCATCCATGACCGTGGAAATCCCTCTTGAGAACAAAGAGAGCAGTAAATAGATTGGTCTCGGGATTCACATTAGCTATATGGCATCGGACCAAAAACCCATAAATATTCTGAATGCTATTCGGAGTCAGCTGCATTGGCACTAGTTGGTATATGCGAAAAACCTTGATGAAAAAGGGATGCAGGGGAAATCAAAGACCTGCCTTTAAATGGTCTTCATATATGGCCAAGCACCTGGCGGGAGGTTTGTTCACCCACTCTTCAGAGGTGGGAGGTAATAAAGGAAACCCTTCAGAAACATGATAACATTCGCGAAGGTAGGCGACCCTTCCTGGTGAGACGGAGCTGGGGACTACTCCGGACTCACTACATCCTCGGCCCTAGAGGACCCGACTGATTCCCCTGGACTATCTACGATCTCAGCCATGACAAAAAAATGAAGCAAAGAAACAAAAAGAAGATTCTACCTACGGAAGCGACTGATGGCCAAGAACAAGGAAGGCTGGGCTAAAATAGAAAGTGTGCAAGGTTGAAAAAGCTTCCTTAGCCAGACTTTCTCCTCCTCATAAAGGACAAGGAGGCTTCAAGGCAACATCTCGATAAACGAAACCATCCCCCCAAATCCGCTATGAATGATTGAGATGGATGCGCAATCCCAAAACAACCCTAAACTGATTTGAAGTGAGATGGACCGGAGGTCATAGTCCGTACAAATCAATGGCTAAGGTGGAATGCACTTCCAATCCCAAGGATGGGAACAGGCCACGACTGCCACTCTAATCCCAACCAGAAGATCGGCTGAACTGTTGCACAATGGAAAGAGGGAAAATAATCCCTGTAGGCCGGGGTAGGCAACCCAAGAGGGGGGGTGAATTGGACTTTTAAAACTTTTTGCGATTCAAACAATATGTGCCAATTCAAAATATGTGTTTGTAAGATAAATATAATATGCAGTGAAAATTATAAAGTAAATGCAATAATAAAAACAATCACAAACATAAAATAATTTATAGTGGTTCGGTGCACACCAAGGCACCTACATCCACTCCCCAAGATCCTCTTGGAAACTCACTATAATCTCAACCGATTACAGTCAACTTGTTTTCCGGGCTCACAAGTCAAACCCCTTGGTTTTCACGGGCTAACCAAAAACCCCTTGGTTTTCCAGGCTAACCAAAAACCTTGATGGTTTTGCGGGCTAACTAAGAACCTACCTTGGTTTTGTGGGCTAACCAAGAACCTGGTTGGTTTTACGGGCTAACCAACAACCCAACTTGTTTTGTCTTCAGGCTCATAAGTCAAAACCCTAGTTGGTTTTTACTACATAGGCTCACCAACAACCTTTGATGGCTTTCACTAGGCTCACCACCAACCTAGATACAAGAATTGAAGAATGAAAATAAAAAGCTTTCTTACAAAGCAGATTTTTCGTTGAAGCACATTGATTGTTGATGTTGAGCTCGTCTCCATGTTGTAGAAGCTTCAATGGATGCTTGATCATGTTGCTCTTGGAAGCTCCCTCTCCTCTTTGAATTCTTGGAGGCTCAACACTCAACGAATTGGATCCTCAAAATATCCTTCACATATTTTTACTTGGAAATCAAAGGATTTATCTTTCAAACCTTGGATCCTCTTTTCCTCCTTCTTCTCTCGCTTCCCCAAGTGTTTAAATAGCCCTCCAAACCTTATTTGACCGTTTATGACCGTTGGGGATGAAAATATGGCCGTTTGAAGCAAGTTGGAGAAGTTCTGCAGCTTTTAAAAAACTAGCCGTTACAGCAAGTGTCGACACATCACCTCCAGGTGTCGACACTTCAGTTTCAAGTGTTGACACTTCATTCTCCAGGTGTCGACACTTCACTTCCAAGTGTCGACACTTCAGCTCCAGGTGTCGACACTTAACTGAAAGTACTTTCTGAAATTTTCTGTTTGTTTCAGACCTTGAGTCGACACTTCACTTTTCAAATTCGACACTTGATCCTCAGGTGTCGACACTTGCTTCCCAAGTGTCGACACTTCATCTGAGCCATGCTGAATTTTCTTCAAATTTCACTTCTTTGAGTACCTATAACTGATTTATACACTTAATGCACAATTAGTACTCAAATATACTTAAGTATTTTATCATAATCAAAATCAGAATCAACAATCTCCCCTTTTTTGATAATAACAAAATCTTTAAGTATATAAACAAGGTAAGCTCAAAAATAAATATAACATGCTCCAAAAGATAAATAATAAGAATAGAGCAATGAGGCAAGGAAAAACATTGAGCTCCCCATCAAAATATGATCCAAAAATAATTTTTCAAAAGCTCCCCTTCAACATATGATTTCTAAATTATTTTTCAAAGTTTTTCAAAATATTTAAACTTTCAAATTTTCAAATTTGTGCTGCCATGATCTTTAGCTCAAAATCGTTAGATTTTGAAAAAGAGCACCTGCTCTGATACCAATTGTAGGCCGGGGTAGGCAATCCAAGAGGGGGGTGAATTGGACTTTTAAAACTTTTTGCGATTCGAACAATATGTGCCGATTCAAAATATGTATTTGTAAGATAAATATAATATGCAGTGGAAATTATAAAGTAAATGCAATAATAAAAACAATCACAAACATAAAATAATTTATAGTGGTTCGGTGCACACCAAGGCACCTACATCCACTCCCCATGATTCCCTTGAAAATTCCCTATAATCTCAACCGATTACAGTCAACTTGTTTTCCGGGCTCACAAGTCAAACCCCTTGGTTTTCACGGGCTAACCAAAAATCCCTTGGTTTTCTAGGCTAACCAAAAATCTTGATGGTTTTGCGGGCTAACCAAGAACCTACCTTGGTTTTGCGGGCTAACCAAGAACCTAGTTGGTTTTACGGGCTAACCAACAACCCAACTTGTTTTGTCTTCGGGCTCACAAGTCAAAACCCTAGTTGGTTTTTACTACATAGGCTCACCAACAACCTTTGATGGCTTTCACTAGGCTCACCACCAACCTAGATACAAGAATTGAAGAATGAAAATAAAAAGCTTTCTTACAAAGCAGATTTTTGGTTGAAGCACATTGATTGTTGATGTTGAGCTTGTCTCCATATTGTAGAAGCTTCAATGGATGCTTGATCATGTTGCTCTTGGAAGCTCCCTCTCCTCTTTGAATTCTTGGAGGCTCAACACTCAACAAATTGGATCATCAAAATATCCTTCACATATTTTTACTTGGAAATCAAAGGATTTATCTTTCAAACCATGGATCCTCTTTTCCTCCTTCTCTCTTGCTTCCCCAAGTATTTAAATAGCCCTCCAAACCTTATTTGACCATTTATGACCGTTGGGGATGAAAATATGATCGTTTAAAGCAAGTTGGAGAAGTTCTGCAGCTTTTAAAAAACTAGCCGTTACAGCAAGTGTCGACACTTCACCTCCAGGTGTCGACACTTCAGTTTCAAGTGTCGACACTTCATTCTCCAGGTGTCGACACTTCACTTCCAAGTGTCAACACTTCATTCTCCAGGTGTCGACACTTCACTTCCAAGTATTGACACTTCAACTCCAGGTGTCGACACTTGACTGAAAGTGCTTTCTAAAGTTTTCTGTTTGTCTCAGGCCTTGAGTCGACACTTCACTTTTCAAGTGTCGACACTTGATCCTCAGGTGTCGACACTTGCTTCCCAGGTGTCGACACTTCATCTGTGCCATGCTGAATTTTCTTTAAATTTCACTTCTTTGAGTACCTATAACTGATTTATACACTTAATGCATAATTAGTACTCAAATATACTTAAATGTTTTATCATAATCAAAACCAGAGTCAACAATCTTTCCCTTTTTGATGATGACAAAATCTTTAAGTATATAAACAAGGTAAGCTCAAAAATAAATATAACATGCTCCAAAAGATAAATAATAAGAATAGAGCAATGAAGCAATGAAAAACATTGAGCTCCCCATCAAAATATGATCCAAAAATAATTTTTCAAAAACTCCCCCTCAACATATGATTTCTAAATTATTTTTCAAAGTTTTTCAAAATATTCAAATTTCAAATTTTTAAATTTGGGCTGCCATGATCTTTAGCTCAAAATCGTTAGACTTTCAAATAGAGCACTCGCTCTGATACCAATTGTAGGCCGGGGTAGGCAACCCAAAAGGGAGGGTGAATTGGACTTTTAAAACTTTTTGCGATTCGAACAATATGTGCCAATTCAAAACATGAGTTTGTAAGATAAATATAATATGCAGTGAAAATTATAAAGTAAATGCAATAATAAAAATAATCACAAACATAAAATAATTTATAGTGGTTCGGTGCACACCAAGGCACCTACATCCACTGCCCAAGATCCCCTTGGGAATTCACTATAATCTCAACTGATTACAGTCAACTTGTTTTCCGGGCTCACAAGTCAAACCCCTTGATTTTCACAGGCTAACCAAAAACCCCTTGGTTTTCCAGGCTAACCAAAATCCTTGATGGTTTTGCAGGCTAACCAAGAACCTACCTTGGTTTTGCGGGCTAACCAAGAACCTAGTTGGTTTTACGGGCTAACCAATAACCCAACTTGTTTGGTCTTCGGGCTCACAAGTCAAAACCCTAGTTGGTTTTTACTACATTGGCTCACCAACAACCTTTGATGGCTTTCACTAGGCTCACCACCAACCTAGATACAAGAATTGAAGAATGAAAATAAAAAGCTTTCTTATACATATACACATATATATATACATATATACATATACACATATATATATACATATACACATATATATATACATATATACATATATATACATATATATATACATACATATATACATATATACATATATACATATATATATACATATATACATATATATATATATACATATATACATATATATACACATATATACATATATACATACATATATACATATGTATATACATATATATATATATGTATATATATATATACATATATATATATATGTATATACATATGTATATATGTATATACATATATATATATACATATATATATATACATATATATATATATATATACACATAATTTTAAAAATATTTAAAAATTATTTTTGTGGTGTATATGGTAAAATAAAATATGTATAATGTTGCCGATCCCGCCGCCGCGCCCGTGGCTTCGGAACTGCCGATCCGACTAGACCGTCTCGCCCTTAGGGCCTCCTGGCTAGACCGAACCTGCAAGGCAACGTCAGAAAACCCTGGCCGGGGATTCCGACGAGGGAGCTCCGACGGTCAAGTTAGTAGACGACGAGAGGGAACAGATTCTCTGGGACGGGCCCCCGAAGGAGTCCCAGACTCAGAGAACGTGCTAGCAAGAAAGGTGTCAGAGAGACTAAAAACCCGGCTAGGTTCCTTTGCCGAGCTCACGCCAAGCGACCCCCTCTTGGGACCTTGGATTTCGCTCTTGAAGCGGAGTTTCCAGCCTTTGCTTCTTGCTCGCTTTTCTTACCTTGTCGTCTATTCTCTCCTTCCTTTTATCTCCTCCCGTTGCCCCCTCGTTTTCCGCTCCTGGGAGGCTCCCTTGTTGCTTTCATCTCCTCCCCTCCGCCCCTTTCTCTTTCCCCTTCTGGTTTAGAGGGCCGGGCGGCTTTCCGGCCTCGTTTGCTGAGCCCAGCGGGGAAAGAGTAGGGGAGGGGGGCGCTGGTTAGACTGTCGACCAGACCTTGGGCCGAGCGTGAGCGCTCTACTTCCCAAGCGCCGATGCTGTTCGTTATCGGGTCCTATTTTGTCAGGGCCTCGTCTCTCGACTGTGGAACATGTCGGGCCGACGTAAGTGATGTTTCGCATGTCGCCGCTGTCCGTACGGGGCGCCTTTCTCGGGATGTGGCACACACGGCTCGAGGGGCAACCTCGGAGCCCACGCCTCCGCTCTTCGGGACCTTCTCTGTACGTGCTGGCCTTCGTCGGCCGAGGTGGACCCCTCCTGGGTGGACACCTGGTGGAGGCAGCAGAAGGACGCTCGGCTTCGGCCGAGGAGGTCCCGTCTCCGGGCGCCACCTGGCGAAGGAGCGAAGGGGCCTGGCTCGGCCTCGGCCGAGGTGGGACCATCTCAGGGTGCCACCTGGCGAGGGAGCAGGGAGCTGTCGACCTCGGCCGAGGTGGACCCCTCCTGGGTGGACACCTGGCGGAGTGGCAGAAGGACACTCGGCTTCGGCCGAGGTGGTCCCGTCTCCGGGGGCCACCTGGCGAAGGAGCGAAGGGACCTGGCTCGACCTTGGCCGAGGTGGGACCGCCTCAGGATGCCACCTGGCGAGGGAGCAGGGGAGCCACTGACTTCGGCCGAGGTGGACCCCTCCTGGGTGGACACCTGGCGGAGCGATAGGAGGGCCCGGGCCGAGCTCGACTTCGGCCGGGGTGGGAACGTCTCAGGGTGCCACCTGGCGAAGCGGCAGGAGGGCCCGGGCCGAGCTCGACCTCGGACGTGGTGGAGCCGCAACTGACTTGGCCAAAAAAACTCCACGTGGCTCGAATCATGCCCAATGAAATCTGAGACACACCATGTCATCGTTACGGCCGTAACAGTTGCCCCCCAACCCACCGTTCCGTTTGGGTGTCATGGAACGGGATGTGGGGATTAAATGCGGAGGTGACGTGGGGAGGCGAAGATATTGCATCATAATTGCCACGATCCTCATCGCCGTTTTTCGGTGCGCCCAAAGCCCTATAGGAGGCCGCCACGCGTCGCCTATTCGCCTGCAATTAATGCGTCTCTTCGAAGCAGAGGCCGTTTCCCTGCTAACAAGGTGTCGGTGTCGGGCGTGCATCCATGCGGAGATCATCCGATGGCCCGGAGCAGAATGACGGGTACGGTTGCTGTCGATTGAGTTTGAAAAGGAGGGGACTTTCCGGAATGAGGCCTTTTCCCTTGCTCCGTCGACGGTTTACTGCAGGCTATCTCCCTCTGCCCCGCGTTGCACAGTGCATTTCGGTGAGTGCTTCCTTTCCCTTCTTCGCTCCACCCCTCTCTTCTAGTGTGCTTTTCTCACCCTTTTCTCTTCCATGGCACGCCGCCGCCATGTTTCTTCTAACTCGGACAAGGCTGGTCCGTCCCGACCGAGGACTCCATCATCTTCCTCCTCGGAGGAGGAAGTGATCCCAGAGGAGACCCGCAGGCGACTTCAGCCTGGGGGTATCACCATAGGCATCCCCAGGGGTGTCAGGTCTCCTCCCGTCGTGTCCGCACTTCCCATTTCTTCTCTTCCTCCTCCGACCCTTCCTTCTGTCGGTCCCTCCGGTCATATTTCCACGATGACCGAAGGTGACCTTTCTTTGCTCCGGGAGGTCTATGGCATCCCGGGGTCAATCCGTCTCTCTGTTCCACGGCCCGGGGATCGCGTCACCATGAGTCGCCCCGGCCGCATAGCTTTCTACGAGGACTTCCTTCTCGGGGGTCTTCGGTTCCCTCTGCAACCCTTCTTCCTTTCCTTCCTCAGCCATTTCCGTCTAGTCCCGGCCCAGTTGGCTCCCAATGCCATCCGGGTCATCTTTTCTTTCATTGTCTTCTGTCACTTCCACGGGTTTGTTGCCCGTTTCTCCCTCTTCAGGGCTCTGTTTACCCTGAAGCGGTACTCCACTGATGACGGCTTGTGGTACATCTCGCCCCGGCCCAGGTGTCTCCGGTTCGACCTCCCTTCTTCCATCAAGGGTTGGAAGAACCGGTTCTTTTTTGCCTCAGTCGAGGACGTCGACTGGGCCTGGAGTGAGCCGGATCGATCCCCGAACCGGAACTCCCAAGTCGAGCCGGCAGACCAAGAGGCCCACTCCCAGCTTCTGAGCGACGTGGTCCCAGCGCTCGAGGTTCTGCTCTCGGAGCAGAACTTGTTCGAGGCGGGGATCAGTCCCATCCGCGAGCTGGGTGAGACTCAGCTTTCCTCTTACCTCTCCATTCTTCTTCTTTTAGCCGAGCTGACTGACTCTTTTTCTGTTGCAGGCATGAAGTTTTCTCTGGAGAACCTCCTAGAGGGCGCGGTCCAGAGGGACACCGTCGAGGTGGACGAGCCTGCGGCGAAGAGGGCTCGCACCGAGGCGAGCCAGGAGGTCACGCCGGCATCCGCGCTCAGTCCGATGTGGCGGCTCCCCCGCCCAGGCCACCTCGGGCCTGGGCCATCGATGCTCCAACCGTCCGAGCTGGCAGTGCTGCAGACGAGGGAGGCCCACCGGCAGTAGTTCCACCCCGTACCGGCCCCATCATCTCCACAGAGCTGGCGGCGCCACCCGTGACTCCGGTTGTCCCGACGATGGCAGTTCCCCCTGGGGGGTTGGTCGCCCCTGCCGCCGACCTGACGACTCCACTGTCGATGATCACCAACCAGTGCTCTGTGATCCGTGACAAGGGGATCACGGAGAAGGTGATGGAGTTCGCCTCCACCTCCTGGGACCGCCGGTCTCGAGGTGGCCGGGACTATGCCGACGCTTTGCTCGGGATCCTTCTGCAGCTTTTCACGATGAGTCCAAACTCAGAGCCCTTTTCTTTGCTACTTCGGTTGGCTTTTCTACTAACCTGTTTTCCTTGCTGTGCAGATTGGGACCGACGTACTCCTGCTGAGGAACTTCCTTACAGGGTATGCAAAGAAGGATGCCGAGAAGGAGGAGAAGCTCGGCAAGCTCGCGGCCGATGTGAAAGATCTCATGGAGAAGGGGGTCGAGCTGCGGGGGAGCAACCAGGCCCTTCAGGCGGACCTGGCACACGCCGAGGAGCGTGTCAAGGACCTGGAGTCCTCTCTGTCCGAGGAGAGGATCTCCCACCAGCGGCGCACGGAGGAGGATGCGGCGGAGAGGGCTCATCTCCAAGCCCATTCTCAATGGTTGGAGCATCAGCTGGAGGAGGCCCGACGGGAGGCGAGTGCGGCCAAGGAGCGGAGCGCCTAAGTCAACGGGCTCCTAGAGGCCGTGATGCGGGAGGCGCAGGAAGCCGTCCCGAGGTTCCGGGCCTCCGACGAGTATGTCTCGGAGGTCCGAGAGGCCGTTGTGGACTCCTTCCTGAAAGGGTTCCAAGTGTGCCGGGAGAAGGTGGGGTCCTCCTACCCCGAGCTCGACCTCAGTGGGGTGGCGCTCGGGGGCAGAAGGCAAGGACCCACCAGCGGGGCTTCCGATGCGGTGGGCGACACAGCTGCGGCCCCAGCGGGTGACACGGCCGTAGCTCTAGAGTGGTCCTCCGAGCCAGCAGCTGCCGACGGTGAGGACGGGGAGCGCGCGACCCAGACTGAGGACCCTGCCACCGCGTCGAACTAAGCTGCAGATGTATCCCTTTTTTTTCCCTTTTGTTTCATGGGGACTCCCGACCTGTCGGGACTCCCTTGTTGTAATCCTTGCTTTCGAATCAATGAAGATTTAATTTTGACAAGTCTCGACCTCGCCTTCCTCTTTCACCTTTTCTTCTTTTTTTTTTTGAGGTGTTGGTGTGGAGTGCCGAGACGAGGGTGGACCTGCTCCGGGCTGAGTCCGCGGGTGGACCTGGTCCCATCCAGCGTTCAGATCAAAGTTTGGAGCATTCCGGACTGGGTGGCAGTAGAGTAGGCCTTGTGTGGGCCCTTCTTTGGGCTTGCCTTCGTGATTGCGTGGGCGAACTAGGTTCTGCCCCACCTTCCAGACCGAAGTCCGGGACTTCCGGACTGAACCCCGGGGCCCCAGGCTTTGTTCAAGCCTTGCACGGCTTGCCGAGCTGTTCTTCATGATCGCGTGGACGAGCTAGGCTCTGCCCCGCCTTCCAGACCGAAGTCCGGGACTTCCGGACTGAACCCCGGGGCCGCAGGCTTTGTTCAAGCCTTGCGCGGCTTGCCGAGCTATTCTCCGTGATCGCGTGGACGAGCTGGGCTCTGCCCCGCCTTCCAGATCGAAGTCCGGGACTTCCGGACTAAACCCCGGGGCCGCAGGCTTTGTTCAAGCCTAGCGCGGCTTGCCGAGCTATTCTCCGTGATCGTGTGGGCGAGCTGGGCTCTGCCCCGCCTTCCAGTCCGAAGTCCAGGACTTTCGGACTGAACCCCGGGGCCGCAGGCTTTGTTCAAGCCTTACGTGGCTTGCCGAGCTGTTCTCCGTGATCGCGTGGGCGAGCTGGGCTCTGCCCCACCTTCCAGATCGAAGTTCGGGACTTCCGGACTGAACCCCGGGGTCGCAGGCTTTGTTCAAGCCTTGCACGGCTTGCCGAGCTGTTCTCCATGATCGCGTGGGCGAGTTGGGCTCTGCCCCGCCTTCCAGATCGAAGTCCGGGACTTCTTGCTTTCTCGGGTCTTCGGCCACAGTCGTGTTTGCCGAACTTAGAGTCATGTGCCCGTTTCCTTACGAGGTGAGAAAGAGCGTTTGAAGCAAAGAAACTTTATTGTAGGAGTTGGGGGAACCTTACATTATTGATAATACATCCTTAGGTTCGAGGCATTCCACGTCCGAGGGAACCTGGACCCTCCCAATTCCTCCAAGTAGTAGGCCCCGTGAGGGAGGGCTTCCGCTACCCTGTACGGGCCTTCCCAGTTCGGGGAGAGCTTCCCGCACTCTCGTGGCTGAGAAGCTTCAGCACACCGGAGCACCAGATCTCCGGGACGAAAGGACTTCGGCCGCACCCGGGAGTTATAATACCTGGCCACTCGCTGCCTGTATGCCGCCATCCAGACTCGGGCCTTGTCCCTCGTCTCTTCAAGAAGGTCCAGGTTGAGCATCATTCTGGCGGGGTTCTCCGCCTCGTCGTATTGTTCCACACGCAGTGTGGGTAGACTGAGCTCAATCGGGATAATCGCCTCGGCTCCGAAGATGAGGTTGAATGGGGTCTCGTCGGTCACCATCCTCGGGGTGGTGTGGTATGCCCAGAGGATGCTGGGGAGCTCCTCCGCCCACCTGCCCTTGGCCTGGTCCAGCCTCATGCGGAGGCCCTGCAAAATAGTCCTGCTCGTGACCTCGGCTTCTCCATTGTCTGAGGGTGAGCCACGGAGGTGAAGCGATGGTGGATGCCGAGGTCGCCGCAGAATTCTTTAAACTCTCGACAGTCGAACTGACGCCCGTTATCAGTGATCACGGTGTGGGGGAGGCCGAAACGGTAGATGATGGACTTCCAGAAGAACTTGGCGATGTTTGTTTCGGTGATCCGCGCCAAGGGTTCGGCCTCGACCCACTTCGTGAAGTAGTCGATGGCTACAATCAGGAACTTTCGTTGTCCGGACGCCGGTGGAAATGGTCCTAGGAGGTCCATTCCCCATTGGGCGAATGGCCACGGAGCGGAGAGCTGGGAGATTGGGGTGGAGGGCTGCCGTTGCACCACGGCATGCCGCTGGCACCGATCACACCTCTTCACGAAATCGGCGACGTCCTCCTTCATCGTCTCCCAAAAATAGCCTTGACAGAGGGCCTTGTAGGCTAGCGTTCTGCCCCCCACGTGGTTCCCATAGATGCCCTCATAAATCTCCTGTAGCACGAGTGTGGCCTCCGCGGGTCCCAGGCACTTAAGGAGGGGGTAGGAGTAGGACCTTCGATACAGTTGCCCATCCATCAGGACGAACCGCACGGCCTTCTTTTTGATAAGGCGGGCCGCTGCACGGTCCTCTGGCAGGGTACCGCTGGTTATATACCCGGCATACTTATCCATCCAGCTGGGCTCACGGCTGACCTGTTGGACCTCCACTAGGATCTCTTAGCTTGGGGCCTTGAGGCGCTCCACATGAGCGCGACCCAGCATCGAGTCCGGCAGGGTCGCCAGCCGGGAAAGAGTGTCCGCACGGGCATTTTCCCCGCGGGGGATGTGGAAGATGTTGAAGTGCCAAAACCCGGCTGTGCCCGTTTTGACAAGCTCCAAATACTTCGCCATTTGAGGGTCGTGTGTGGCGTATTCTCCGGAGACCTGTCCCTCCACTAGCTGGGAGTCAGTGAAGGCTTTAAGGTTAGCCATGCCCAGGTCGCGGGAGACCCTCAGCCCAGTGAGGAGCGCCTCATATTCCGCCTGATTGTTGGTTGCGGCGAACTGGAAACGGAGCGCGCATTCGACGACGACCCCACCTCCATTGGCGAGAATGAGTCCGGCTCCGCTCCCACCGGAGTTCGATGCTCCATCTACATGAAGGATCCACACGTCCTCTCCGGGCTCCTCGGGACCCGTTTTCAGCTGCTGGTGCGAGGAGTCCTCCTCGGACTCCTTGCCTAGGCCCGCGCGCTCGACCAAAAAGTCGGCCAGCACTTGCGCTTTCATGGCCAACCTCGGCCTGTAAGCAATGTCGAACTCGTTGAGCTTGAGCGCCCACTTCGCCAATCGCCCCGATGTGTCGGGTCGGCTGAGCACCGATTTCAGCGACTGATCTGTCAGGACGGCAATGGGATGCACTTGGAAATAGGGCCTGAGACGTTGAGCAGACACTATTAACACAAAAACGAGCTTTTCGGGCCGGGAATACCTGAGCTCCGCATCACGGAGAAGTTTGCTGGTATAGTACACCGACCGCTGGACTCCCTGGTCGTCGGTCCGAACTAGGACCGAACTGACGGCCTTCGGGGTAACCGCCAGGTAGAGGATGAGCTCCTCTCCCTCCTCGGGCCTGGAAAGCAGTGGGGACGATGCGAGCGTCTTCTTCAGCTCTTCAAAGGCCTCTTGGCACTCCTCGGTCCAGGCGAAGTCGTTCATCTTCCTTAACACTTTGAAGAAGGGTCGACAGCGGTCGACCGACCTGGAGATGAACCGGCTCAGGGCGGCTATCCGGCCGGTGAGTTGCTGCACTTGCTTCTTGGAGGCGGGCTGCGCCATGTCCAGGATGGCCTAGACCTTCTCCGGGTTGGCTTCAATCCCTCTCTAGGTTACCATGAACCCCAGGAACTTCCTGGTGGAGACGCCAAAAGCGCACTTCGCCGGGTTCAGCTTCATCTGATGAAGTCGGAGGTTGCCGAAAGTCTCCGCCAGGTCGGCCACGTGATCCGAGTGGGGCTTGCTCATCACCAGCATATCATCCATGTACACCTGCATGTTGCGGCCGATCTGGTCTTTAAAGACTCTGTTGACCAGACGCTGGTACGTGGCCCCGGCGTTCTTGAGGCCAAATGGTATTATCCTGTAACAGAAAGTTCCACGGTCGGTGATGAAGGTAGTGTGCTCTTCGTCCTCCGGGTTCATTCAGATCTGGTTGTAGCCGAAGAAGGCATCCATAAAGGATAGGAGGCGATGCCCCGAGGTGGTGTCGACCAACTGGTCAATCTTTGGAAGAGGGAAGCTGTCCTTTGGGCAAGCTCGGTTGAGGTCGGTGTAGTCTACACAGATCCTCCACTTACCACTGCTCTTCCTCACCATGACCATATTCGCCAGCCAGCTGGGATACTGGACTTCCCGCACAAAGCTGGCGGCGAGGAGTTTCTCCACCTCTTCGTTAATGGCCCTCTGCCTCTCCACAGTGAAGCTCCTCTTCTTCTGGCGGACCGGGCGGCAGCTTGGGTCCACGTTTAGCATGTGCGTAATGACCTCGGGGGGAATGCCCGGCATGTCGGTCGCTGACCAGGCGAACACGTCCGCGTTCATGCGAAGGAACTCCAGCAGGCGGGTCCGTTCCTCTTCTCGGAGCTGTGCTCCAACCTGCACCATCTTCAGTGGGTCCGAACCGAGGGGCCTCTACGGGTCCTCCCCTGGGTTTCTTCATCAACAGGTGCTCTACGGGTCCTCCCCTGGGTTTCTTCTCCCTCAGGTCGAGGTCGTCGACGTCGGGGGCGAGCTCAGCACCCCGGGCGCCCGGGACCGTCTGGAGGCAATGCGGGACTGGCTGGGTCGTCCCCCTCATCACCCCGAGTCCGGAGATCATGGGGAATTGCACCAACAACTGCTTCGTGAAAATCATGGCATCCAGTTGGTTGAGCCCGGGATGCCCGAGGATCGCGTTGTAAGGCGAAGGAAGCTTGACGATGGTAAACATCATCAAGACAGTCGTCTGTCGAGGTGGGGATCCAGCGGTGATCGGGAGAGTGATCTCCCCTTCGACACCCACCGAGTCCCCAGTAAAACCTACCAGGGGGGTGTGCATCGGCCTCAGCTGATCATGGGACAAATTCATTCGGGAGAAAGTATCATAAAAAAGCACGTCAGTTGAGCTCCCACTATCTACCATAATTCGGTATACAGGATGCTTCGTGATGGTCATCTCGACCACCATGGCATCATTGTTTATATTCTCATTTTCATTCACCTTCTCAGAAGGGGATACATTCTCCGGGTTCCCGACCTCCCGGGCTCTCTTTGTCTCCTACCCGATCCCAAGTGAGATCATGCCCACCGGCTTCTCCGTCGGGCGGTTGTCAATTGCAGGAACCGGGGGTAAGGCCACGAGTGGCTGTCCCTCCACCGGGACCTCATTCCTGACGAACTTCCTGAGGTAGCCTATCTTGATCAGCTCCTCGATTTCCCGCTTCAGGTTACGACACTCCTCCGTGTCATGGCCGTGCTTGCGGTGGAACTGGCAGTACTTTGACTTGTCCCGGGTACCTCTTGGGTTCTGAGGAGGAGGTCGGCGGAGGTAGTGCTTGCCCTCAATTTCCATGAGGATCTTTGTTCGGGGAGCGAGGAGGGGGGTGAACCTTCGCTCCGGAGTGACCTCGCCCTTTAACCTCGGATTCGGGCGAGGGTCGGCAGATGGCCCGAGCTTCCGAGCTCTTGGAATGTCCCTCGGGGCCGGCTTCTTCAAAGTCTTCTCGTCTAGCTCTCGGCGGGTGCGGTCGGCCTCCTCCGCTCGGATGTACTTGTGGGCGCGGAGGAGGAGCTTGGAGTACATCCTGGGGGGTTTTTTGTCCAGGGAATAGGTCAGACGGGACGTCTTGAGCCCGCGCTTCAAGGCCAGCATGGCGACGGGCTCGTCCAGGCTGTAGATCTCCAGGGCTGCTGTCTTGAACCGGGTGATGTAGTCCCGGAGCAGCTCCTGGTCCTGCTGGCGGATAGAGAAGAGGCTGTCCACCTCTCTCGGCACCTTCCGACAAGTGTCGAAGTGTGCCACAAACTTTTCTTCCAACTGGTGGAAGGAGCAAATAGATCCGGGCTCGAGACGGGTAAACCAGACTCGGGCGGCCTTCCGGAGGGTAGCGGGGAAGGTGATGTACAAGAGAGCGTCTGTGGCCTCCTGGACCCTCATGAGAGCCTTGTAGCTCTCCATATGGTCTAGAGGGTCGGTGGTCCCGTCGTAGGGATCCACCTGCGGCATACGGAACCGGCTCGGAATCAGCTCCGCCTGGATTTCTTCAGAGAAGGGGGGATGGGAGTCGTAGCTCACCGGGTCCGCCGATGAGTTCTGTAGGTCGGCAAATCGGCGGGCGAACTCAGCCAACTTGCGCTCGTGCTCCTCCAGGCGCCTCTCGGCCTGGCGCCTGATGGCCTCGTCGGTGGAATCTTCCACCGAGACCGCTGGTGAAGGGGGCGCCGATCGGTCTCGGCACAGGGTCACGCCTCGGCGTCGCTTGCTACGATGTGCCATCTCGGCTTCATCGGCCGGGGATCGACTCTCGTGATCCGCCGAACTGGAGTAGCTTCTTTTCGCGGGAGTCTGATGGCTCCCGCGGGGGTTGGAGACTGCCCACGGTTGGGATGGCCTGCCTTGAATGGAGTGCAGGCTCCCACGCAGCAACGCGGCCCGAGCTGCGGGGTTCCCTGGTTGAGGCTACGTGGCCAGGGAGCGCTGCTGGTGTTCTAGCTGCCGGACCGCCGTGGTCAAGGTCTGCAGCTGTTGGATGACGGCCGCGAGAGGTCCGTCCGCCGAGGTCGGTTGTGGTGGAAGAGGAGGGGTTGCTAGGAGCTCCCTCTCCGGGCTGTGGGCCCCCTGAGGGGAGGGGACCTCCCCTACACGGCTGGTGGATGCCTCGCATCCACGAGTGACCACCATTGTCGGAGCGCGCTTTGCTTGCAGGAAGCTAGCTCCCACTAGGGGTGTTGTCCTGCCCCCCTACCCGGTGTGCCAATCTGTTGCCGATCCCGTCGCCATGTCCATGGCTTCGGAACCGCCAATCCGACTAGACCGTCTCGCCCCTGGGGCCTCCTAGCTGGACCGAACCTGCAAGGCAAGGTCAGAAAACCCTGGCCGGGGATTCCGGCGAGGGAGCTCCGACGGTCAAGTTAGTAGATGGCGAGAGGGAACAGATTCTCTAGGACGGGCCCCCGAAGGAGTCCCAGACTCAGAGAACGTGCTAGCAAGAAAGGTGTCAGAGAGACTAGAAACCCGGCTGGGTTCCTTTGCCGAGCTCATGCCAAGCGACCCCCTCTTGGGACCTTGGATTTCGCTCTTGAAGCAGATTTTCCAGCCTTTGCTTCTTGCTCGCTTTTCTTACCTTATCATCTATTCTCTCCTTCCTTTTATCTCCTCCCGTTGCCCCCTCGTTTTTCGCTCTTGGGAGGCTCCCTTGTTGCTTTCATCTCCTCCCCTCCACCCCTTTCTCTTTCCCCTTCTGGTTCAGAGGGCCGGGCGGCTTTCCGGCCTCGTTTGCCGAGCCGAGCGGGGAAAGAGTAGGGGAGGGGGGTGCTGGTCAGACTGTCGACCAGACCTCGGGCCGAGCATGAGTGCTCTCCTTCCCAAGCACTGACGTTGTTCGTTATCGGGTCCTATTTTGTCAGGGCCTCGTCTCTCGACTGCGGAACATGTCGGGCCGACGTAAGTGATGTTTCGCGTGTCGCCGTCATCCGTACGGGGTGCCTTTCTCGGGGTGTGGTGCGCACGGCTTGAGGGGCAACCTCGGAGCCCGCACCTCCGCTTTTCGGGACCTTCTCTGTACGAGCTGGCCTACGTCGGCCGAGGTGGACCCCTCCCGGGTGGACACCTGGCGTAGGCAGCAGAAGGACACTCGGCTTTGGCCGAGGTGGTGCTGTCTCCGGGCGCCACCTGGCAAAGGAGCGAAGGGGCCTGGCTCGGCCTCGACTGAGGTGGGACCGTCTCAGGGTGCCACCTGGTGAGGGAGCAGGGAGCCGTCGACCTCGGCCGAGGTGGACCCCTCTTGGGTGGACACCTGGCGGAGCGGCAGAAGGACGCTCGGCTTCGACCGAGGTGGTCTCATCTCCGGGCACCACCTGGCGAAGGAGCGAAGGGGCCCGTCTCGACCTCGGCCAAGGTGGGACCGCCTCGGGGTGCCACTTGGCGAGGGAGCAGGGGAGCCACTGACTTCGGCCAAGGTGGACCCCTCCTGGGTGGACACCTGGTGGAGCGGCAGGAGGGCCCGGGCCGAGCTCGACTTCGGCCGGGGTGGGAACATCTCAGGGTGCCACCTGGCGAAGCGGCAGGAGGGCCCGGGCCGAGCTCGACCTCGGACGTGGTGGAGCCGCAACTGACTTGGCCAAAAAAAACTCCACGTGGCTCGAATCACGCCCAACGAAATCTGAGACACGCCATGTCATCGTTACGGCCGTAACATATAACAAATTAAATGTAAATATAATAAAATAGAGTTGGAAAGTCTGGTCTGGGAGGCAAATAGATTTGCTGTCCTAAAAAAGATTTGATTCCCTTCTCATGCGAAGATTGATGGACCACACGCTCTTTTCCAAGATATAACCTAGAAGTCAAGATTTCAATGCTCGTCGGTGGCATGATTTTGAATGAATGTCGATCAGCTCATCTTTGGTCCAAAAATTTCAAAGCGGGAGAAAAGGAAATTTTAAAAATTTTTAGGATAGAAAAATAAAGGAGAGTGAGATCTTAGGATTTTTGGATATTTTTGTAAGGCTAGAATAGATGACTATTTATAGGTCCAAAAGTTTCAAGAAAAATTTATAAAAGATTCTTAACTAGCTGTAATGGCAGTTATAAAATTAAATATGAAATTAATAAAATAATCAAAAGAAAAAAAGGAAAATGGTAAATAAAATAAAATGTACGAAATTGCATGGGCACATGCGATCCACGCGTGCTCATTATGTGCACGGAGGGGGAGTTGTCATTGGTTTTTTTGTTTCATTTTTTAAAAAGGTAACGACAACAATCTATCTTAAAACTAAAACAAAAAAATTTTAATATTATTGAACTCAATAAATAATTTAAAATTTTTGGACTTTTACCATGCTTGGTGCAAGTACTTTCTAGGTTTGAACTTGTATTTAGTATAAAATACACATAGTATGAAGATGAGCTGATCATAATGCAGGGTAGCGCTATCTAGACCATGCGCTTGCCTTGATTTTCATGAGAGTTACCAGGGATTCGCCCGGGTCCCATAGTCGCGGCCTCATGACTACTCTTATTAAGGTAGATCCTCCAAGAGTACGTGCAAAGGAATCGTACTTCGTTGAACTTACAGCCTTGGATCTATTAAGAGCTACGCTCAACCTAATCGTCATAATAAAGTACCACACCATAGGGATGGAGTGGTGACAGACTTCTAGAAATGGTGCTCCCAGATATCACCTCAGAAATCATTTTTCTTTGAACCTCAACCATGGAGTTGCCATGATGGAAGGGGTCCAATCTGGTGACTAATATATGGACTTAAGCTCCATCTTCCCCGATGTCCCAGATACCACCATCCTTTGAAAGGCTTTTGGTCAAACTCTTAGAATGTGATTAGTTTCAAAACAAATCATTTTTTCTCTCTAAATCTAATTGATTTAGATTTTTATATACAAACCCAATTTTATAACAAGATAGTAAGTTATCATATCCCAATGATTTATTATCACTGTTTTTTGGTGACACGTAGAAAGTGCAGTAAGTGATGGGTTTGAACAATACAAAGGAAGTGAGAGAGAGAAAAGCAGTTTAAAGCTAGTATATGAAACATGGATTTGAGGTAGAGCTCGATTCCTAGAATTTTTGCTTTTAAAATTTAATGGTTTCCCTCTCTTGGCTTTAACTACCACTACTTTAGAAAGTATATATGAAAGTTGATAAACTAAAATGCAAATAGTAAGGCAGATGTGCATGCATGTAGACGCATCTATGCTTCAAGTCAATGTGTATGATCAAGTGATAACAGTTCAGAATGCAATTATTATTATCATTATTTTTTTATTTTATTTTTTTTTATGGGATACTTTATGATTTGATAAAAGATAACACCAATTTTAATTGAAACAGCAAACATATATGAACAAAATAGATACTTAGATAGAACATAACTACCAATTACTAAATAGTTATATAGATAATCATGATTAAAATAATTGACCACAAATGAACCAATAATACATCATTGATGAACATAAAGACATTTGAGCAAAACTACCATCATGTTGGAAAAGATTAAATGACAATAACAATAGCTAGAAGAAGGATTGAGTAGAATCAAATATGATGTTCGACAAATAAGAAGAACCTTTTATTGCACAAAAGGTAAAAAAAAATCTAGAATTAAAGACCAAAATTAATAGAAAAAAATGTGTGCGGGCACTTGTATGTATAACTCCATAGATGTAGACATATACAAAAAAATTAAAATATGAGGACAAGTACTAATTCACTTGTTCATCTAACAGTTGTACCAAAATCCTATCAATAAGATCCTACATTGCATTCAACCACATAAGTCTAAATTAAAGATACACAAAATATAATGCAAAAGAATCTCTAAGAAAGTACATGAGGAAACAAAACAAGTTTAATAGTACAGATAAACAATACTAGTAAATTAAAATTTTGTATATTCAACCATAGTCAAAACAGCACAGCCCATGTAGTGTAAAAGGGTTGGTCCCCAAAGTATTATGTTATAGCAACTATGGGGCCTACATCAACAAGATGTTATCAAAGAGAATCAAAGGTTCAAAAGAACCGTAACCATTCAGATTTTTTTTTTCATAAAAAATCATATCACTATAATCATTTCCTCCAAACTATCTTCAATCATTAGATTAAGATACCTAATGTGGAAACAACCACTGACGTGGAGCCTGCAGATGGCCACGATGGCAAGAGACCTGTCACATGGACAAGGCTACATGATGAAGAACCGAGATGGACCGCTTTGCCGAGGTCAGCTCCCAATCGAGGCAAGGCTCATTGGGCGGGCCCTCCCTCTGAGGTCAGTTCCCAGTCGAGGTCGAGTCCACCCCTCTGAAGCGGACCCTCCTACCAGTAGGAGCTTGGGTTCCCGCCAAAGGCATAAAGAAGGGGGGAGGCCATAATTCAAAATAAAGACGAGAGAATACCTGATCACGCAGAGCATCCGAGAGGTGGCGCATGCCCTGCCATGGGTGCAGGCCCCCTATGGTGAGCCGTGCGCATGATCTGCACGATCCAGGCAACACCAGGCTCCCAGCCTTATAGTGTGTCGACACGTCGACGACCGTACGACTGGGGACTGCAATTTCCATGACAGGATGTCTGGACCCTAGGCCCTAGACCCTAGGCCCTAGACCCTAGGCATTGTGCTACCCGGACGGCTTCCTCCATAATGGCAACATCATGTTATGGCTCAGGCGCAAAACCGGCCCGACAGAGAGGTGACAGCAGGCAACAGAAAGCTTTCTTCGAGGGAGAGAACATGAAAGCCAACAAAAAGCCACTCACCTATATAAGACCCGCAAGAAAAGGTAAGTAAAGGTAAGGAAAGAAAAAACAATAGAGAATCATTCGATTCGGCATTATCTTCTCTCTTATCACCCTCTCTATGTGAAGAGTCCCCCAAGCTCTCTGCTACAGTGGTTTCTGTTCTCCTCGATCGTCTAACTGACTTGATCGTTGGAGTGCCTTCGCTGGAATCCCTGGTCCTAGGTTTCCTCTATCTTGCAGGAGCCCCGAGCGAGCGAGCGAGCAAGTCGACCGCGAGGTGGGGAGCCAAGCATCCGGTAGGAACCCAATGCCATCAAAACTATGGGCCATGACGACCTTGGTGGCAACAGATTAGTGTGCCAGGTAGGGAGGCCGAAAGAAAGCATCGTCCCTCCCACAGCAAGAAAGACCGTGCGGATACCAACAGTCCGATGGTGACTATGCAAGCCCGTGAAGCCCTCGCCAATCGAGCGAGGGACCCCCCCCGCCATGGTGACCAATGCCCAGAGGAGGAGCATCCCGCTCCATCGCAGCCACCTTCGGTGGATCCCTAGTACACTGCACTCGCCCACCAGGTCCAGCTCCTAGCTATGGCAGTGCATCAGCTCCACCAAAAGCATCACTCCCTGGAAAAACAACAGTAGCCAGGGACTCTGGTAGCTCGCACAGCCGATCCCTGCACCAGCCTGCGGTCCTTCCGGTAGGGGCCACTGCATGCGGCATTCCCCCCTCGGGATGCCCACCAGGCAGGCGGCAAGTGACTGTAGCATGATTTGACTGGTCGGGGGAGCCGCTCCCCGGCCTCGAACCACTGTGCGCCCTCGTGCCAGCAGCCCCGGCGTGGCTGGGAACTCAGGCACAAGTTCCTCCGCTCCGGCCCTCCCTCACCCCCGGCGTCTTCTACCGAAGGGTCGACTGACGAGGCCATCCACCGCTGAGCAGAAAGGCACCTCGAGGAGCATGAGCGCAAGCTGGTGGATCTGGCTCGCCGGATTATAGAAGTTCAGGGCTCCCCTAGTGAGCCCACAGGTTATAATATCCATCCACCCTTTTCAAAGAAAGTCCAAAAGGAGCCGATCCCCAGCTGGTTCCGTATGCCATAGGTTGACCCCTGCGACGGGACAACCAACCCCCTGGACCACCTAGAAAGTTACAAGGCCCTTATGAGGGTCCAGGGAGCCACCGACTCCCTCCTTTGCATCACCTTCCCAGCCACTCTGCGAAAGGCTGCTCGGGTCAGATTTTCCATACTCGAATCTGAGAGTATAGACTCCTTCCTTCAGCTGGAGAGGAAGTTCGCAGCATACTTTGATGCTTGCAGGAAGGCGAGGCCGATAGCCTCTTCTCGATCTGACAGAAGGACTGGGAACTCCTTCGGGATCACATGTCCCGGTTTAAGACCACCGCCATGGAGATCTATAACCTTGACAAGTCTGTCGCCATGCTTGTCCTGAAGAGGGGGCTGCGAACCTCCCGCTTCACCTACTCCCTTAATAAGAAGCCCTCAAAGATGTACTCGGAGTTCCTTCTCCGGGCATAAAAGTACATCCATGCCGAGGAGGAAGATCATCCCAGGAGGGAGCTGGATGGGAGGCTCTCGAAGACGCAGGCCATCGAGGAGACCTCCGGCCACCCGACTCGGGGCATGGTGCGGGTCCCACGACCGGAGCTAAGGTCCAAGGCTGACCCTGCCAATGAAGAGAGTTTCACTCCTCTCCTCATCCCTAGAGTGAAGATCCTGATGGAGATCGAGGGCGAGCATTTTTTGCACTGACCCCCATCACCGAAGCCATTCGCTGGACGGGACCAATCCCGCTACTACCATTTCCACCAGGACTACGACCATGATACAGAGGAATGTCGCCACCTGAAAAGGGAGATCGAAGAGTTGATCAAGCATGGCTACCTCGGCTAGTATGTGTAGGGGGAGTGCCCCTTGTAGCCTAGACTGAAGGGCCTTGACCCCTCGCCATCAATAACCGTCCCATCGAGAAGCCGGTAGGGATAATATCCTGGGGGGTATAAAAAACCTCGAAGAGGGCTAGGCGGAGAAAGGGGAGTGGTGATGTACTCCCCTGCATGGAAGAAGGGTAAGCTAGGGTAGACAACCCAAAGAATGATGCTATCGTCATTGAAATGACAATAGCCAAACATTCTGTAAAAAAAATCATGGTAGACAGTGAGAGCTCCTTGGACATCCTCTTTTACGATGTTTTTGCAAGGATGAATTTGTTCACTAACCAAATAAGACTGGTGTTAATGCCTCTGGTAGGCTTCACTGCAGACTCAGTCGAAGTTGAGGGAGAAATTATGCTCCCAATAATTGCTGGGACACCACCCCAGCAAAGCACCATACTGGTGACCATTGTTGTAAAGCTCCCCTCACCCTACAATGCCATCCTGGGATGCCTGGAACTCAATCTGCTTGATGCCACCATCTCCACGAAATGCCTCCTTTTCCAGTTCCCGACTCCATGGGGGATCGCAGAGATAATAGGGTCCCGATAGCTGGTGCAGCACTGTTGGTAGACCGTCTTAGGCCTAAGGAGAGAAGATTCCAGCCCTGCCATAGACCAGCCCGATCCGATGGCACTAGAATCGAAGAGCAGGCTGGTCGAACCCCTATTATCTTTTCCTTTATGGGAGGATCCTTCGAAGATGATACAGGTCAGGGCTTTGTTGACTCAGGAAGAGGAAACGTCTGCTCAACTTCATGCGGCCTAATGCAGATGCTTTTGCCTGGACCACCATCGACATGCCCGGTATCCCACCAGAGGTGATAACTCACAAGCTGAAGTCGACCCCAATCATCGCCTGGTTCGATAGAAGAAAAGGAGCTTCATCTCGGAATGACAGAAAGTCATCAACAAGGAGGTCGATAAACTTCTCATGGCGAGCTTCATCTGAGAGGTATGGTATCCTGACTAGCTTGCTAACATGGTGATGGTCAGGAAAGCCTCTCGGAAATGGAGGATCTGCGTAGACTACACCGATCTCAACAAGGCATGCCCAAAGGACACCTTCTCCCTCTCCAAGATTGACTAGCTGGTGAATGCGACTTCAGGCCATAAGTATCTCAGCTTCATGGATGCGTTCTCCGGATATAATCAGATCCGCATGCATCCCGAGGATGAGGAGTGCACGATGTTTGTGACCGACCGAGGTACGTATTGTTACAAGATGATGCCCTTTGGTCTTAAGAATATAGGGGCCACCTACCAGTGCTTGGTCAACACAGTCTTCAAGGATCAGATTGGTTGCAACATGCAAGTGTACGTGGATGACATGCTTGTCATGAACGGCCCGGAGGAGGACCATATCGCCGACTTGGCAGAGGCTTTTGATAACCTCTACTACTATCAAATGAAGCTAAACCCCACCAAGTGCGCCTTCGGTGTGGTGGCAGAAAAGTTCTTGGAATTCATGGTGACCCAGAGGGGGATAGAGGCCAACCCTGAGAAGATCCAGGCGATCACATATATGAGGCGTCCTGCCTCTAAGAAGGAAGTCCAGCATCTGACTGGGTGCATTGCGGTTTTAAGCCGCTTCATCTCATGCTCTGCTGAGCATTGCCAGCCATTCTTCAAGGTCCTCCAAAAGATGAATGACTTCACCTGGACAAAAGAATGCCAAGAAGCATTCGAGGGACTGAAGAAGCTCCTCACCTCACCGCCACTACTATCTAGGCTGGAGCCCGGAGAAGAGCTCTTCCTATACCTAGCAGTCTCACCATTGGTAGTCAGCTTTATGCTGGTTCGTGCTGACAAGGATGGCTCTCAGTGGCCAGTCTACTACACTAGCAAGCTACTCTGTGATGCCAAAACCAGGTACACCTGACCCGAGAAAATTATTTTTGCACTAATAATATTTACACAGCATCTCAAGCCTTACTTTCAAGTGCACCCCATCGCCTTCCTTACTAATTAGCCCCTGAGGGCTATCCTGAGCCATCCTGACACTTTCGAGCACTTGGCCAAGTAGTCATTTTAGCTCAACAAACTTGACATCACCTATCACCTGCGGCAGGTGCATAAGGCCCAGGTTCTAGCTGATTTTGTAGTGGAATGCACCTGGGCCGAGGGAAGTTTAGAGGAGGCAGACCAACAGGCCGAGCTCAAGCAAGACCCAACCTCAACACAGGAGACATGGATACTCCACATGGACGGCGCGTCCAACATGGGAAGCGGAGCTAGCCTTATCCTTGCCAGTCCTGATGGGATCATGGCGGAATGCACATTGCGTTTCCCCTTCAAGGCGACCAACAACCAGGCGGAATATGAAGCGCTCCTTGCGGGGCTGAGGTATCCCGCGAATTGGGCATCAAAAGGCTAAAGGTCTTCACAGACTCATAGCTAGTAGCGGGCCAAGTCTCCAGCGAGTATGAAGCATGGGACCCCATGATGGTAAAGTACCTAGATCGGGTGTGCTCTCATGCGTCGACCCTCCAGCACTTCGACATCTCCCATATCTCGTAGGTGGAGAATGCTCGGGCTGACATCCTTTCCAGGCTGGCCACCCTGCCGGTGACCTCGTTGAGGCGCACTTTCGTTGAACGTCTCGAGGCCCCCAGTTGCGAAACTATGGTCGAGGTCCAGCAAGTCTCTAACGAGGCCAACTGGATGGATCCCTATATTAAGTACATCACCACCGGCACCCTACCAGAGGACCGAAAGGAGGCCGACCTTCTCAAGAAGAAGGCCGCGTGTTATGTGATTTTGGATGGGCAACTCTACCGGAGGTCCTACTCCTACCCCCTACTGAAGTGCCTGAAGCCCTCAGAAGCCGCTTACGTACTCTAGAAGATACATGAAGGCATCTATGGCAACCATTTGGGGGGCAGGGCCTTAGCCCACAAGGCAATCCGGCAGGGATACTTTTAGGAAACCATGCGGGAAGACTTAGTAGACTTTGTGAAGAAATGTGACAAGTGCCAGCGCCACGCATGCATCTAGCGGCAGCTGGCAGCCCCAATCTCCCAGCTATCAGCCTCGTGGCCATTTGCCTAGTAGGGAATGGATATTCTAGGCTCCTTCCCTGCAGCATCCAACCAATGGAGGTTCCTGATTGTGGCCATCATGACTTCACCAAGTAGGTCGAGGCAGAACCTCTGGCATGGATAATAGAGGCGAAGGTCTAGTCTTTCTTCTAGAAATCCATAATATGTAGATACGGCCTCCTGCACACAGTTAGCACCGATAATGGGAAGCAGTTTGACAACCGGGCCTTCAAAGAATTTTGCTTCGATCTTGGCATCTGCCACCACTTCATATGGATGGCTCATCCTCAAACAAATGAGGAGGCCAAAGTCACTAACCACACCATCCTGCAAGGGCTCCGTACGAGGCTAGATAAAGTCAAGTGCTGATGGGTAGATAAGCTGCCCAGCATCCTATGGGCCTACCACACCAATAATGTAAGGCTCTTTTACAATAAATTCAAGTTCCTTTTTGGTGCAACCTTGTTTTTCACCCGTGCAGGAACTCATTCGCCCCACTTCAAGCCGGGAAACTTTCGAAGCCCTGTACTCAAGACGGGAGCTGCATCACCCCGCACTAAAGCTGGAAAACTTTTAAAGCCTGGCACTCAAGCTAGGAGCCACAGTACCCCGTACCAAAGTCGGGAGCCACAAAGCCCTGCACCAAAGCCGGGAAACTTTCGAAGCCCAGCACTCAAGACGGAAGCCACAGCACCCCACACCAAAGTCGGAAAACTTTCGAAGTCCTACACTCAAGCTGGGAGCCACAACGTTCCGCACCAAAGTTGGAAAACTTTCGAAGCCTCGCACTCAAGTCGGGAGCCACAGCTCCCCGCACCAAAGCCAGGAAACTTTCGAAGCCCCTCACTCAAGCCGGGAGCCACAATGCCCCGCACCAAAGCCGAGAAATCTCTGAAGCCCTGCACTCAAGCTCGGAGCCTCAACACCCCGCACTAAAGCCCGAAGACTCCCGAAGCCTAACACTTAAAGTCCGGAAACTTATGAAGCCCTGCATTTAGAGACAAGCAATTTCATCACCCAATTCACAGTCCAAAGATGCCAAATGGGAGCTCTAAGCAAGTCCCACCATCTACCGCCTGACTTGTAGCCGGGCAACATAAAAAAAAAGAAAAGAAAAAAGAAGAGAAGAAAAGGAGGAAGAGAAAGAAGTGGAATGATAGTCAAGAGGTTTCATTGATATGGTGAAAACTTCCTGTATATTTCCTGTGAGGTGTCCCCAACAAACCGAAGGCCCTCCTTGACTTACAAACATAAAAAATAAAGGGAGATCTAAACATCAGCCACCGGCTCCTTTCCAGATAGATGGGCGACCCCCGCCTCCACTAGGTGCTTGGGGAGGCCTCAGATCCTACCTCAACCTCAACCTCCTCTGACCTTGACTCCTCCTCGAAGCTAGGCTCATCCTCCTGCCCAGGGAATGGAATGGAAGGCTTGATGTTGTCAAGCCCTTTCAGCCCATAAAAGCGAAAGGCCTTGCTCTTGAAGTCCCTGAATCCTTGATGGAAGGAATCCAAGATAGCCTCGACGACCTCATCCTTAAAGGTCTGGGATGCCATGAACTTGGGGATGGCCTCCATAATCTCTTTTTTGGCCATCTTCGCAAGTGTAGTAGCCGTTGTCGCCCTCTCAGCTGCTGCCGCGGCATGAGCCCTTACCTCCTCCAGTTGAGTCTGGAGGGTCTGCACCCTCCTTTCCAGACAGGCCATCTCCTTGGCCCGAAGGGAGTCAGCGTCCCTCGCTCCAGCAGGGTCCACCTCAAGCTTGACTGCCTCCATAGTCCCTGTGTTGCCCTCCCGGACCTTCGCACTAGCTCCCCCTCGGGCTCCTCGACAGCAGCCCTCTTTCGGGACATCTCCTGGAGATCCTTGAGGCTGAACCTCATCCCTACAGTATAAAGAATGAAGATAAAGGTCGTATAGGGACCTGGAGACCCTAGCAAGGGTACTCCCCCAACTCAAGAAGAAAAAAGGGGGGAAAGAAGGAAGGGAGCCTAATTTTTCAAGACTTTTATTGACCCCATAAGTGATTTTGATGATAACCAAACATTGAAGCATGTACATTTATTTCTGACAACTCTTCAAGTGTTTGACAAGTTTTTGTAGGATGAATAACATGTTCAAACCTTAACTCCTATACTTCTGTTTTCTTGGTTGAGTTGTGCTATAAATGTTTTTGTAAAGAAGAACCCAATCAAAATGCTAAGAAAAATCAATTAAAAGGGTTACTTCTGTGAGTATGTGTGTGCCATGAATTTTAGTTTGAGTTGCACTAATTCCAGTCGACTCGGACTCACTGGAGTCGGCTCGCTTTCCATCGAGTCGACTCGGATTGCTGCGTTCCAGAATCCTTGCTGCGTGCCAGCAGGCAAAGTCGGCTCTTCATCACTTGGGGTCGGCTCGAGTGTCTTCTTCGGGATTTTGAATTGCACATTATTTGCTTCAATTTTTTAAAAGATCTAATTCACCCACATTTTGGGTAGCCACCTGGGCAACAACTGGTATCAGAGCAGTGTCTCTGAATATATTAGAGTAAAGATTATTAGCTCATCCAATGAGTACATCCTTGACGGAAGGCAATCAACTAATAGACCTCCACTCTTCACTAGCACAAATTATGCATATTAGAAAGCTAGAATGAAGATCTATATTCAAGCAGTTGATTTTCAATTATAGAAGGTCATTCTAAAGGGTCCTTATATCTCCATGATTAAAATTGATGGAGTGGATGTTCCTAAACCTGAAGAAGATTGGGACGAACACGACATGAAGATGGGAGAGTTAAATGCCAAAGCCATGAACTTGTTGTACTGTGCTTTGGATAGTAATGAGTTTAATCGAATTTCAATTTGCTCTTCGGCAAAAAAAATTTGGGATAAACTTGAAGTGACCCATGAAGGAACTTCACAAGTGAAGTCTTCTAAAATTAATCTTCTTGTATATAGTTATGAATTATTTAAAATAGATCCAAATGAAACAATCTCTGCCATGTTTTCATGTTTCACTGATATTATTAATGACTTAAAAAGTCTTGGCAGGGTATATACTAATGCAGATCTAATGCAGAAGATTCTAAGATCTCTTCTAGACAAGTGGGATCCAAAAGTGACTGCCATTCAGGAAGCAAAAGATTTGAATACCTTATTGCTGGATGAACTGCTAGGATCTCTCATCACCCATGAACTGACTATGCAGCACTGAACTGAAGATGATCAAAAGAAAAGGAAATCGATCGCCTTTAAAGTTGTTGTAGATTCTAAAAGGGATGAAGAATCGGAAGAAGAAGGCTCCTCTACTAAAACCGACATGGAAGATGAAGACGTTGCCATGGTCGTCAAAAAATTCAGAAAGTTCTTGGGAAGAAAGAAAGGAAGATATTTTAAAAAATTTTACAAGAGCAAAGAGTTCAGTATGGAGAAGGACAAGGAAAAGGAGAAAGAAAAAGAAGTGCCCACATGTTATGAGTGCAAAAAGCCAAGGCACATCAGACCAGATTGCCCTCTATTGAAAAAGGGATTTAAGAAAAAGAAAAAGAAAAAGAAAGCAATGGTAGCGACGTGGAGCGACAGCGAAGCGTCCTCATCAAATGAAAAAGAAGAGGCTTCGAAATCTACAAATTTTTGCTTGATGGGTCTCGAAAATAAGGTATCATCCCTTGAGCTTCAAACAAAATTTACATATGATGAACTGAATTCAACATTTCATGATTTACTCATCGAATTCAAGAAAGCTAGGGTTAAAATTAAGTCCTTAAAGAAATAAAACAATGTTTTATTAAAAGACAAGGATGAAATTTTTGAAAAGAATAACATTTTGCAAAGAAAATTGGATAACCTTTCTGAAAATGTTATAGTCTTGAACAATGAAAATACTACTTTATATGAGACAAACAGTATTTTAGTTGCTGAAAATACTGATTTGAAAAAGGAGGTTGAAAAGCTTAAGCCTTTAGTAGAAAAGTTGACCTTGAGTTCAAATAAGCTTGAGCTAATTTTGAAAGAACAAAAAGACTCAAAAAATAAAGCTAGAATTGGATTTAATGCTATAAATGCTAAAGGAGTTTTAGCAACAGAATTTGTATCTTCAAAAGCTTTAGCTATAAATGCTAAACTTGAAAAAGGTTTTCCATCGAAATCAATTTCAAATGGCTTGAAATATGTTCATAAGAATACTATGCAAAAATCCTTCAAATCAAGTATTCCTGTTTCAGCATCTGTTATAGCTTCAAAGCATGCATCATTCAAAAATAACAAAATTATTTGTTATGCATGTCATAGATTTGGGCATAAATCTTATCAATACAATTTTTTAAAAAATTTCATGATTAGTGCATTGAAATATAGAACCATTTGGGTTCCAAAGGGAACCAATGTTGCTAACCCGAAAGGACCCAAGTTAGCTTGGGTACCTAAAATCACTCATTGATTGTTTTGCAGGATTGTCTTGCAGCCCAAAAATCAAAGAAAAGATGGTATCTTGACAGTGTCTGTTCAAGACATATGATGGGTGACAAGGATCAGTTTATCACCCTATAAATGAAAGAAGGAGGATCAGTTACTTTTGAAGATAATGGCAAGGGGAGAATAATCAGAATCGGTAAGATTAAAATAATCCCCTGTACCTCTATTGAAGATGTGCTGCTAGTAGATAAATTGAAGCATAATTTATTGAGTATTAGTCAATTGTGTAATAAAGGCTTCAAAGTTATCTTTGAATCATCTATGTGTATAGTAACTAACTCTCTTGACTCTAGCAACAAATTCATTTGCCATAGACTCAGAAATATTTATGTGGTAGATCTGAATGATCTAGCCATGTCTAGTAGTTCCAGTCTAGTAGCAATGAATGCTAAGACCAAGGAGTCATGTTTATTATGGCATAGATGATTAGGTCATGCTAGAATGCATACTATTGCCAAATCAATCTCAAAGAATCTAGTTAGAGGTTTGCCTCATTTTAAAGTTGATCTTGATTATGTATGTGATGCTTGTCAATTAGGCAAACAAACTAGGGGGAGCTTTAAATCGAAAAATATTATTTCAACAACTAGACCCCTTGAGCTACTTCACATGAATTTATTTGGACCAACTAGGACCACAAGCCTAGGAGGTATGAAATATGGCCTTGTGATTGTAGATGACTTTTCTAGATTCATATGGGTATTATTTATTGCACATAAAGATGAAACTTTTGATGTATTTCAAAAATTTCATAAAAAAGTTTTAAATTAGAAAAATCTCTCTATTATTTCTATTAGAAGTGATCATGGAACTAAATTTCAAAATCAATTCTTTGATGAATATTGCACTGAGCACGGCATTGATCACAACTTCTCCGTTCCTAGAACACCACAACAAAATAGTGTTGTAGAGAGAAAGAAAAGGACTTTGGAAAAAATCGCCCGAACAATGTTGTATGAAGGTAATCTTCCAAGGTACTTTTGGGCAGAAGCCGTGAACACTGCCTGTTATATACTAAACCGAGTTTTGATATGACCAATTTCAAAGAAAACCCCCTATGAGCTTTGGAATGGAAGAAAACCAAATATTAATTATTTTCATGTTTTTGGGTGTAAATGCTTTGTGTTAAATAATGGTAAGGACAATTTAGAAAAGTTTGATGCAAAATCTGATGAATCTATATTCCTTGGTTATTCATTACATAGCAAAGCATATAGAGTGTTTAACAAGAGAACTCTTACTGTAGAAGAGTCAATTCATGTTGTCTTTGATGAAGCTAACCCCTTACCATCTAGAAAAGATGAGTGCATAGATGATGATGCAGGTACACTACAAAAGGAAATAGAAGATCTAAACATCCAGGACAAACCAACATAAGACAAAAGTGAAATGGTAAGTAAGGATCATACTGATCTACCAAGAGAATGGAGGTATGTAACTTCACATTCCAAAGATTTAATCATTGGTGATCATTCTCATGGTGTTAGGACTAAGTCAGTACATAGAGATGCACATGACTACCTAGCCTTTATCTCTCAAATTAAACCACACAGCTTAGAAGAGATTGAAAAAGATCATAACTGGATGAGGCCATGCATGATGAATTAAACCAGTTTGAAAGGAATAGTGTTTGGACACTAGTTAGTAGACCTACAAACCATCCTATAGTAGTAATCAAATGGGTCTATAGGAACACACTAGATGAAAATGGTAAAGTAATAAAGAATAAAGCAAGGTTGGTAGCAAATGAATTCAATCAAGAAGAGGATATCGATTTTGATGAAACTTATGCACCTGTAGCAAGACTTGAGACCATTAGATTACTTCTTGCATTTGCTTACTATATGAACTTTAAACTTTTTCAAATGAATGTCAAAAGTGTTCTTCTAAATAGATTTATTTCTAAACAAGTTTTTGTAGAACAGCGACCAGGTTTTGAAAATCATGTTTTTTTAAATCATATGTTTAAGTTGAACAAAGCTTTATATGGTTTGAAATAAGCACCTAGGGCCTGGTATGATAGATTGAGCATGTTTTTACTTAAAAATGATTTCAAAAAGAGGAAATGTTGACAAAACTCTTTTTATTAAGAACAAAGGAAATGACATGTTAGCTATACAAATATACATTGATGATATTATCTTGGTACAACTAATGAAAGTTTTCGTGAAGAATTTACTAAGCTAATGCAGGATGAGTTTGAAATGAGCTTTATGGGTGAACTCAACTACTTCTGGGATTACAAGTCAAACAAATGAAGGAATGACTTTATATGCCAAGCCAAGTACATCAAGGAATTAATCAAGAAATTTAGCATGGAAACAAGCAAAGAGGCTAGCATACCCATGAGTCCTACCTGCAGGCTAGACAAAAATAAAAAATGGGTCCAATGTTGACCAAAAGCTATACAAAGGTATGATCAGATCCCTTTTATATTTGACAGCCAGTATGCCTGATATCTTTTACAATGTATGTGTGTGCTAGATTTCAATGTAATCCTAAAGAAACATATATGCTTGCTATTAAAAGAATTTTCAAATACTTGAAAGGTACAAGTAACTTAGGTCTTTGATATTCTAAAGAATTATTTTTGAATTTAATTGATTTTTCTGATGCTGACTATGCTGGTTGCAAAATTGATAGAAAGACACACTGAAATTAGGTACCATTTCATAAGAGAACATGTTTTGAATAATGTTATTACTCTTGAATATGTGCCGACTGAAAACCAACTTACTGATATCTTTACCAAACCATTGAATTTAGATAAGTTTGCAATGATTAGAAATGAACTAGGAGTATGTGATCCTATCTAGAACCACCTCCAGAGTCTTAAGGACAATGTATCTAGATAACCTTCTGGTCCAAATCCCAAAATTTTATGAGCCTTGATTGAAATACAAAAATTATTTTTGCTCCCTCTGCTCGAGCTGACTCGAGAAGATAAACTGTTGGTCAAGCCGGCTCGGATGTCGAGCCGTCTCTTTTTAGATTCAAGCCGTAGGGTTTTGTTTTTACCTTTCTAACTCCTAAACCCTATTCCATTCCCTCCAAGAAACTTTCCAAACTCCTCTAAACTTCCCCAAACCTCTTCTAAACTCAGTTTCTTTACTCAGTGGCACCAAGGAGAGTAGTTGGGAAGAAATCTGGGAAAGCTAGTGATCCGGCTCCACAAGAATGAAGAACGAAATTTTGAGAAGATAATGTCTCCTGGATGAACCACAACCTGAAGAAGAAGCAAGTCTGGTTTCTCCAAGCCACCAAGTGTCCCTAGGTATGCGACCAATCACTACTAGCCGACGCATTTTATTCGAATATCTAAGGAAAATTGGTTTTGTAATTGGGGATCTCATTGAGAATCAAGGTTGGAGAAATTTATGTTCACTGGATATTAAGACCTATCCAAACCTAGTAAGAACATTCTATGAAAACTTGAGGTTTGGGAAAAATTTCATTGAGTCCTCTGTTAAAGGAAAGAGAATAATTATCTCTGCTGAAATCCTAGGTAATGTTTTGGATATGCCTTTTGAAGGCACAGAATATCTTGTACTGAAGGACAGAACAAAGGCTTTGCAGACAGTTTTGGAAAGAGCTGAGGTAAATGAGATTGGGATTCTCAAGGCAAATATGTTGTCAATTGAGATAAGACTCATACATAACTTCATTAGCCGAATCTTCTTACCTAGAACAGGTCGATTCGACTGGGTAAGTGAAAGGGATTTATATTTTATGGAGCTCTTAATTAATGGAGAAAAGATCAATTTGCCTGCAATTATGATTAGCCAAATGAAGGAGGCAATTAGGAAAGTTAAAGCCTGTTTTCCATATGGAATGATTCTTTCAATCTTCTTTCAAAGAGCAAATTTAGACTTGATAGAAGAAGATAGTAAGGCATTACTCCACACTAACGCATACACAGCCATGACCCTTCAGAGAATGGGATACTTATTAACATATGGTACCTGGAAGAAGAAAACTGACACACCAATAGTTGAAGAGACTGAAGAAGTCCAAGAACAGATAGAAGAAGGGGCTGATGAAGGCACCACAATGGATATCCCTGAGCCACAGCCACAGCAGGACTTTGATACTTCTCTTCCAAATATTTCTATTCCTGACTTGCCTGACATACCATACAGTACACATACCTTTGATCAGGCTATAGACATTCCAAGTCATGATCAAGCTGCTATTGCTCCTACTATGAACACTTCAATGATACAAGACTTCTTGGCACAACAGATGAATAGTATGTCTGAATCCATTAAGTCCTCTATGGGTGAGATGTTTGGAGTAATTCAAAAATCAGTTGATGACAAGCTAACCCAGTTTGGAGAACAAATAAATGATCTAAAAGGAAGAATTGACAATATTGAAACCTCCAAAGCTATAGCAACCAGTACAACTAGCACAACTGAGACAGATGTTCAACCAATTCTTCAATTGATTACATCAAGTTTAGACTCTATCAAAAGCTCAGTCACTCAAATCCTTGAAGCCTACAGAACTGAGATGGATAACTTGAGGATCAGAATGGGATCACTTGAGGCAGGAAAAAGAATGGAAGATGATTATACCAAAGGAATTGGTATAATTAGGAGTGAATTTGGAAGACTGAGAGGTTCAGCCGAAGCATATGCCAATGTTCAAGCTTTAGAAATGCTTTTACAGCAAAAAGAAATGGCAATAATCAAAGAAGGAATGGAAGACTTGGCTACTTCTAGAAGTGTAAAGAAAGTTGAAGCCGAAATAAAGTCAATGAGTAGCTTTCTGTGGAAAATGATGGGCAAGATTGAAGATATCCTAGCTACTCTCAAGACTCCTAGATCCTTTCCTAGTCACTCAGGCCATCCAAGACAACCTGCCCCACATATTAGGACACCTGGATCTCATGATATTCCATAATTCATTGATCCTATTGCTTCTGTACCTACTAGAATTCAAATCCCTAGCCAAACTTTTTCAAAACCTAGTGTAGATATAGACAGTGTGATGCGGCAAGCATATGAATAATGTTTTGAGTATGGTTTGTAGAGCAATGAAACCTAATTACACTAGCATTGTACTCATCATAATAAGACTTAAGGATTATAAGAAATGAAACTTTTACTTGATTAGACACAATCATAAATTAAGAAGGAAGAAGATCTAGATAATAGGGGCTAATGATTGTGGACTTACCGTGATGAGCTTTCCAACCTTCTTTTGATTCATACCTTGAAACTACCAATGCTCAGAACTGAAGAACCTTGGATAACAGAGATCAGAACCCTGGACTTGGGCTTCAGCTTGTTGGTTCCTTGTCAAGGAAGACCCTGCTTGCAACTCGAAAACCTCGAAGGACCCTGCACATAAAGAATAAGAGTTAAGGAAGAAGAAAGGCATGCATATGGAAGGGATGGAAATTTTATGAGCAAAGAAAGAGATTTGAGATGGCTTGGCCGACTCCAAGGCCTTCTTCTTGACTTGGGCGTTGGATGCTTAGAAGAGAGAATAGTTTGGTATGGAAGAGGGGCTTAGAGACAATCACTCAAAACATAAAACTTCAATTCAACTTCAACTTTCATTAATCTCCAAAAATCAAATCCCTTTTACAATGGGGCATCCAAGGCTTTTTAATAGCCTTACAAAACTTTTGAAATTTGAAAACTTCCCAAATTATGGAGGATTACAAGGGAGGTTGGAGGATATGGGGCCTTGTTACATGGGATAAGGAGAAATTCATGGAGATTCTCCCCAAATTGTGGAGGATTACAAGGGAGGTTGGAGGATATGGGGCCTTGTTACATGGGATAAGGAGAAATTCATGGAGATTGGCCAGTTTCTTTGAATTTAAAATGATTGGTCGATCTCCCCTTTAGGCACCCATTTGAAGGTGACGTGGCTGATGATGTGGCATCCCTGGTGGCTGCTTTGTTGGCATGGTGATGTGGAATTCCAGCTTGGTGGACCAAGGTCTTGATTTGGAAGCTCCAAGTGGTTTGGTGAACCTGAACTTGAAGTAGCTTGGACTTGATTTAAATAAACCTAATGGAACTCTAATTGAGTTCTTATTTGAACCCAGATTAAGACAGGACATAATTATAGGACTCGATTGGACATAATTACAGGATTCATGAAATTGAAACTAAGTAATTACAGGACTCTTGAAAGTAAATTGCCCTTTACAAGAAAAATTTAACCTAGTGATCTTCGATCCAAAGTGGAATCAGGTTAACCTTATTTGAGCGGGGTTTTATTCTGCTTCTGCTTCTGGTGTCCACACCATAGTAACTAAGTGTATCATCTTTTTGTACTTTGTACTAAACTTTTGAATGGAATGAAGTACATCTTTTGTCTCACAAATTCTTCAGTTTCTCTATGAATTGAATGTTTGATTGTTCTTACAATGATTAATTTTTTAATTAGAATTTCAAGATAAATATGAGAAAGTTAAATTATCTCAAACAATTTTAAATACTTTCTCAATCTATTTTAAAATTTGAACTTATTTCTTACTCTACCTTTTTGATTGATTGACAAAAAGGGGGAGAATGTATTGCATGGAGAAAGTATTGCATGAAAAAGATAAAACATTGACATTTCAAAGCTTTGATACATATGTGCTACATGTTTGCTCTGATACTTGAAAAGAACATGTATTGATATTTCAAGCTCTGATACTTTAAGTTCTGACTTATAATGTTTAAAGCTTTGAATTACAATTTTTTTTACAAGTTCTGATACATAATGACTCTGATACATAATGTTTTACACTTCAACATTTGTTAGCTCTGTTGATCAAAGCTTTTGAGCTTTGAAATATAAAATTGGATGAAAAGTTTGCCCAAAACATGGAGTATTTTTTTGAGGGGGAGATTATCTCTCTAAGCCCTAATTCTCCTCTCATTGTTTGGCACTAATTAAAGTCAATTTGCTCTACTTGTTCATATACTCTTGCAAATACTATTATATAAGTAATTGTAAAGTTTTTTATCAATTTTTCATGCCCGGTGTTTTGTCATCATAAAAAAGGGAGAGATTGTTGACCCCATAAGTGATTTTGATGATAACCAAACATTGGAGCATGTACATTTATTTCTGACAACAATTCAAGTGTTTGACAAGTTTTTTGTAGGATGAATAACATGTTCAAACCTCAACTCCTACACTTCTATTTTCTTGGTTGAGTTGTATTGTAAATGTTTTTGTAAAGAAGAACCCAATCAAAATGCTAAGAAAAATCAATTAAAAGGGTTACTTCAGTGAGCATGTGTGTGCCATGAATTTTAGTTTGAGTTGGTTTATGTGAAATTGTAAAAGAGTAGGTGAGAGTTTTCTTTAAGTTCAATTATAAAAATCCTGAAGAAGACACTCGAGCCGACCCCAAGTGATAAAGAGCCAACTCTGCCTGCTGGCATGCAGCAAGGATTCTAGAATGCAGCAATTCGAGCCGACTCGATGGAAAGCGAGCCAACTCCAGTGAATCCGAGTCGACTGGAATCAGTCCGAGCCGACTCTTCCAGAGTCCATTTTCTGAAGATTTCTGAGAACAGCCAGGCGAGCTGACCCGAACCAAATAGAGTTGACTCTACCAGACCTAATTATGAAAGCCTAAGAAAGTGAGCCGACCCGAACTGCATCAAGTCGACTCTTCCAGAGTAAGGTTTTTCGAACCTGAGAAGAAGAGCCGACTCCTCGAGTTCAAGATTTTCAAGATTCAAGTTCGAGCTGACCCGAGCTACAAAGAGCCGACTCGTCCAGAGTGAGTTTTGCACCCTGATATAAAGAGCCGACTACATTGAAGATTTGGCGACTCGACCCATCGACTCGAAGGATCCGAGCTGACTCGATGGAATCCAAGCCGACTCGAATGACGCTTTCAGGTATCCAACGGCTAGTTCCAGAATTTATTTTTGAATTCTAAAAAGTGTTCCAATGGTCAAAAATCATTTTCCAATGGTCTACAACAGTTATAATTGCCTTGGAATGATGGAAGACATTAAATTTGAAGGATTTGAACTTTCTTGAAGCAATGATTTAGAGAGTTCTTCAAAGAAAAGAGAGCTTCATTGAATATCCCACCAACCAATAGCAAAAGAGCACAAGAGCATTCAAGTCAAGTTTTCAAGTCTTCACCAACTCCAATCTGAGGCTTGAAACAACTTTAGGAAGAAGCCACTGAAGTAATTAAAGCATATTCAAGTGCATTCAAGTGGACTTCCAACAAGCTGCATCGGCAACTATCCGATAAATTGAGTTTATCATTCTTGTTGCATTTAATTTTCAATTCAATCTTTGAATTGTTGGGTTATTGGTGAGCCCGGTTGAAAAACCAAATAGGTTCTTGGTGAGCCTTGTTAAAACCAAGGGTTAGGTTCTTGGTGATCTTGTGAAAACCAAGTTGGGTTTCTTTGGTGAGCTTGTTAAAACCAAAGGGTGTTGGGTTTTCTTTAGTGATCCCATAAAACCAAAGTGTAGAGGTTCTTGGATTGTGATCCTGTAAAACAATCATACTGTATTCGGGTGTGAATATAGTGAAAATCCCAAGTGGTATCTTGGGTAGTGGACGTAGGAGCTGGGTTGCTCCGAACCACTATAAATTTGGTGTGTTTGTGTTGTGCTTTCTTGACTCTGTTTAGCTTCTGCATTTTATAATTCTATTACAGCACCTACCACTTGCAAAGGATTTTAAATTGCACATTATTTTCTTCAATTTTTTAAAAGATCCAATTCACCCCCTTCTTGGGTAGACACCTGGGCAACAACTTTGTCTAAGTGGAAGGGGAAGAGTAGCTCTAGAGCAAAAGTCTTATTGTTTCATCGCCTGAAGGATCTCTAAGGACTGAGAAGATCGATCCTATTTAACAGCCTGGAGTCCTGTCGCCTCGTGCCTATAGAAGACATGTGCCATGTCTCGTGACAAGCCTACCGAGAGATGCCACATACCAAAGCGGCACTCTGAATTCGGAGCAGTTCTCTTGAAGTCGATGTGGCATTAATGACCGTTTTTAAGGAGAGAAGATGTGGCAACACACAGATGGCGTGGAAACACGACCACCCAAATGCTGGTGCATCCGGCATTGGTAACAGAAGGGGCGCCCCCCCTCCACACTATTGCAATCATTACTCCCTTCACCCCGAGTGGAGGCTTTGTTCTCCGGGCTTGGGAGTGGGGTGCAACTGACATGGCGACATCTATTGATGTGGAGCCTGCGGACTGATATGGCGACATCCACTGATGTGGAGCCTGCGGATGGCCACTATAGCTAGAGACCCACCACCTGGGCAAGGCTACCTGATGAAGAACCGAGACAGACCGCCCTGCTAAGGTCAATTCCCAGCCAAGGCAAGGCTCATTGGGTAGGCTCCCCATCTGAGGTCAAAACCAAAGAAACGGGAGAGGAGAAGACGCTGGTGAAAAACAGTTCGCCCAAGCCGGCAATTTACCGTGATGACCGGTTCAAAGGGTCAAAAACTAGTTCAAAAGGTTTTAATAAAAATCCCAATGGTTCAAAAAGGGTTCATCCATATAATTAGATCAAAATCTAATTATCAGAAGGCTTGGTCTAGTCCTGGTTAACCAGAAAAAAATTCCTGATAAATCAGAACAAATTCTGATTGACCCAAACCCAGGTCAATCCAATGTGCTCAATCAAACCGTCACCGATAAGATTCCTAATCAAATACCGGTACCTGGATCAGGAGTTATCCTTTATGGTGTGTGACCTCATAGGTTTGAACCTAGGCGGTTGCACTGGAACAATTCCAGTACCAGCACAAGATACCATCTAGCAATGGGTCCCGGCGTCCGGATAGGTCGAAGATGCGAGAGCAATCAATCGAATCTCTGGCATATGGTTACCGTATAATTCATCCCTTTGACCTCCAATGCTCAGGACGACTGAGATTAGACTGCCAACCCAGACTAAGTCAGTCCACTACGTGTCTCAACCTTGCAAGCCCAGTGACTCTTCACTTGGGCTACCCCGACCGAGGATTTGCTAAATTGAGATACTGCGAGACATTCAATCCAAACTGTTTGGACAGGTCAATTCCATCTTGGTCCATCACTGCTCCACAAGTACTTGCCTGTACCCAGAAACCTTCCATCACCGGATTAAAAATTCGGGTAGTCCGGCACCAAAGCACAGGAAGTTGCTTGCAAGCTACCGTGATGACCTCAGGTCAAAGGGACACATATACCCATATCCAATCATGAGTTTCCCTTTGGCAGAAAGGGGCTGCACGGAGTCACGTTCAATGAGATATTATATATCCCACTTGTAGATCACATCAGTGTCACCATACTCATTTGGTCAAGAGGACAACCAAACGATGTGAACTGCAACAACCTATACTTGATATATTGCCGTCTAGTACAATATATCCTTTGGTTGTGAATAGGGTTTAAGGACCACTCGATACATCCTCTCTGTATCGAAGTCAGTGTAGTCCTAAGGACTTCATCACATGAAAAGAGTTCATTTTAGGAAAATACGATATGTGATGAGCTTCCATAAAATAATATTTTATTAATTCATAAAAAGAATACAATACTGAGCTTAACCGCCTACAATCCAAGCGATTGGATTTGGGACACAATTCCCAACAGATGGCTTGCAGACAGTGCTGAACCGGCTGAGGTACTCTCCTCATTTCTTCCACACCATATGGAGTGGGGAAGCATACGAGGAGCTACCTTGTGGATATGACCGTGTCCAGTAGATTGAGCCCGGGGCGACCAAGAGTTACATTATAGGTTGAAGGGAGCCTAATAACCATGAAAGTCATCAAGATCATACTCTGCCGTGGTGGCGAGCCGGTCATGACCGGAAGGGTGATTTCCCCCTTGACCCCTATCGAGTCTTCGGTGAAACTGATAAGGGGGGTATGAGCCAGCTTCAACCGGTCAGAAGGCAAATTTATCTTAGAGAAGGCATCGTAGGAAAGAACATCAGTTAAATTTTCATTATCGACCATAATCCATTTTACAGGATGCTTCGCTATTATCATTTCGACAACAATGGCATCATTATGTATATTTTCAGTCTCAACTCCCTTCCCCTCCAGAAAGGGGAGCACACTTTCTGACTCCTCCCTCGCCCTGGTCCTCTTGGAGGTGCGCTATGTTCTCCAAGATATCATGCCCACTAGCTTCTCGATGGATCGATTGTCAATAGAGGGAAGTGTTGCAAGTGCCTGGGGTTCCATCAGGGCCTTGCCCCCCACGAACTTTTCAAGGTAGCCTCTTCTTATCAAGTCTTCGATTTCTCTTTTAAGATTGTGACATTCCTCGGTGTCATAGCCATGGTCACGGTAGAACTGGTAATACTTTGACTTGTCATGGCCAGCAGATGGCCGTAATGGGAGAGGTTGGCATAGATAATGCTCGTTCTTAATCTCCATGAGGATCTTTGACCTCGGGACGAGGGGAGGAGTGTACCTTTCTTCCAGAATAGGGCCGCCCTTAGGCTTTGGCCCTATCCCGAGGTTCAAAATTGGTTCAGATTTTTGCATCCCGGAGGCCTCTCCCAGGGGCTGCTTCTTCGATGGTTTCCCATCTAACTCTCTCCTGGTGCAGTATGCCTCCTCTACATGAATGTATTTATGGACGTGAAGGAGAAGCTCAGAATAAGTTTTTGGTGGCTTCTTATCTAGGGTGTATGTCAGATGGGAGGTTTTGAGCCCTCTTTTCAATGCCAGCATCATAATGGGCTGATCCAAGTTGTAGGTTTTCAGTGTGGCAACCTTGAAGCGAGACACGTAATCTCGTAAGGGCTCATGATCCTGTTGCCTGATGGAGAAGAGGCTGTCAGCTGCTCACGGTACCTTTCGATAGGCATCAAAGTGTGCCATGAACTTTCTTCCAACTACGCGAAGGAGTTGATGCTTTCGGGCTCGAGACGGGTGTATCAGACTCGAGCTGCCTTTCGAAGAGTGGCCAGGAAGGCGATGCAGAGAAGAGCATCCATTGCCCCCTGGAGTCTCATGAGAGCCTTGTAGCTCTCCAGGTAGTCCAAGGAGTTTGTAGTCCCATCGTAGAGGTCTACTTAAGGTATGCAGAACTGGTTGGGAATTGATTCCTCTTGGATTTCTTGGGAGAAAGGGGGGTGGGCATTGCAGCTCGTCAGCTCATGAGAGGAGCCTTGCAGGTTAGTAAACTGAGGAGATAGCTCGGCCAGCTTGTGCTCTTGCTCCTCCAAGCGCCTCTCGGCCAGATGCCTGATAGCCTTGTCGATGGAGCCTTCCATCGAGGCTGTGGGAGGAGAAGGAGATGACAGTTGAGGAGGGTCACACCGGGGGGCCTTACCTTGATGATGCCTGCGGTGCCTAGAGGTGGCATGGTCAAAGGTCGGGGATCGACTCTCCTGGTTGATCGTCCCACTCCGTTGCTTCTTTTTTGGGGTCCGCAGGCTTCCCTGGCGGTCGGACATGGCTCGAGGATGCGACGGCCTTCCTTGGAAGGAGCACAGTTATCGCGGAGTCTGTCAATGTGCGCCGTGGGGGTCCACGGCTACTATTGAGTGGCCAGGGACCGATGTTGTTGCTGTAGTTGCCGCACCACCACGGTCAGAGTTTGGACCTGCTGGGCGAGCACGGTAAATTGGAGGTCTATCGAAGGCTACGGTAGTGGAGCAGGGAGTTCCCTCTCTGGGCTGTGAGGGCTCTCGTGGGGGAGTGGGTTCCCCATTCGACTGGTAGAAGCTTCTCGTGCCGCATCACCACCATGTTGCAGGTGGAACCATTTTGATAGGTGGACGAGAGGGAGAATGGGGTGTTCACTACTTCCGCTAACCCAGCCCCCTTCCTGGCATGCCAAACTATTGTCGCCAAGATCGTCGTGGCCAACAGCTCCTACGCGGCATCAGGCAGTACCTTCCTCGCCTAGGGCCTAGCATGCGAACCCGGTCCTGCAAAAGAAAGGACACTCGGATCGGGGATCCCAATGGGGGCACTCGATGGTCAAGTTAGTGAGACAATCTAGCGGAATAGATCCTCTTGGGGGGACCCCGATTCGGTCATCACCCTCAATGGTCCGGAATTAGAAAAGATGAAGTGGGGTTAGAGTGGAGGAGGGCTCGAGCAGTGGCGGCTGTGACCGTTAGGATTCCATAGTGGGAATTCTTGGATAGCTGGGGAGTGCTCCAGGTCTTCTTCTATGGCCTGCTCCTTCTTGCTTACCTTTCCTCGGAGGCCCTCTCGGATTTCTTATAGGTGAAAGGCACTGTCAGTGAGGTGCCCTTCTCTGGCCCGGCTCTCAAGCGAGCCAGGGAGCCCCCCTCGGGGGGGGGGGGGGGGGGTGGGGGAGTTCACCATTGCAGGCCCCCCTCGGAGTGGAGGAGCACATGCTCCATTTACGAGCTGGAGGTATGCTGTGTGTTCCGATGCTCTAACAGGGCACCACGTCTGGGAAAAACTTGGCAAGGCCTCAGTCCGGGGGTGGATGCCATAGGGTCAAAACCCTCCTCTTTTGGGCGGTGCAGAAGGTTGGTGGAGGAGCGCGGTGCCTCGGGCAGTGCATCCTTTTCGAGATGGTGTCTATGGTGGCCCGAAGGGGGTCTGTCAATTCAGTGGGGTGCTCCACCATAGGTCTGCTACCTTTTCTCCATGGGTTTCTAGGCGGCGTGCTAATGCCCGCCAGGCATGTCAGCTTTTTCGTGCTGTGACTGGAGCTCGGTTGAGGTGATGGTGTCTATCGACATCGCCTCCCTTCCTGCCATGGGAGCGCCCGTGGGAGAGGGGCACATCCTCTTGTCGACTTATACCTGGTCTTGGAGGTGAGGTTGACCGTGATCAGGGACGGACCTCAAGTATGGGGGCCGCTTCGATGGAGAGGTTCGGAGCACGGGAACGTGACCTTGGCCGGGGTTGGACCTCGGGGGACCACTCCGGCATGAGGAACAAGGTGCGACCTCGGTCAGGGTTGGACCTCAGGGGAATTACTCCGACACGAGGAACAGGGTGGAACCTCGACCAGGGTTCAACCTCAGGGAACCACTCCGGCATGAGGAACGAGGCGAGACATCGGCCGGGGTTCGACCTCAAGGGAACCACTCCGGCGTGAGGAACGAGGCAGGACCTCGGCCAGGGTTCGACCTCAGGGGAACCACTCTGGCATGAGGAACGAGGTGGGACCTCGACCGGGGTTTGACCTCAGGGGAACCACTCGATGCGAGAAATGAGGCGAGCACTCGGTCGGAGTTCGACCTTAGGGGAACCACTCCTGCATGAGGAAGAAGGCGGGACCTTGGCTGGGTTTAGACCTCAAGGGAACCACTTTAGCATGAGGAACAAGGCGAGACCTCGGCCGGGGTTCGACCTCAGGGGAACCACTCCGATGCGAGGAATGAGGCAGGACCTCGATTGGGGTTCAACCTCACAGGAACCACTCCGGCACGAGGAATGGAGCAATACATTATCTGGGGTTCGACCTCTAGGGAACCACTCCGGCTGAGGTGCCCGAAGAGCAGAGCTAGGCAAGCACCTCCTACAGCATGGCTACCACTTGGATCTGAGAAGGACTCCAGTGTTACGAATTAATTTTATACTGTAAGCACATGGTGTGCAGTGTAGCACGTTTGGCGAATACGAGTCGATCCCATAAGGAACGGGTCTTTGAACTATGTTCAAACCCTTGAACAAATGAGCTTTAATAGAGATGAGATACTCTACTTGAATCAAGAATTAATTAAACTGAAGAGATAAACAATTTAAAGATCTAAGGCTTATAAATTCACTAGACGAATGAGTGAGAAAATTGTCTTAAGATTTCTCTCATATCATCTTTTCAGTATCTTTCTTTGTATTAATCAAGCATAGAATATGAAGAGATTCCAACTCAACAATAATCTATCAAGGTTTCTATAAGAAAGAAGAAAGAAAAGAACTTAAAACATTATTAGCCTTCTATGTGTTACCCTCCTTGTGCAGAATTAAGTATGAATTATGAAGGGATTGAAACCCAATAATAATTCATCAAGTCTCTTGCAAAAAAGTTTAAACAGAAAGGAAGATTCTTAAAAATCAAATCTCAAGAAGAAATCCTAAGAAAAATCTTCTACTCATGGTCGAGCTTCATCGCCAACCCTAGTGGTTCCGCTTAGCGAGACATAATCTAAATTAAAACTTGAAAACTTATTTAAAGATCAATTCTACATTACTTGCAGATATTTAAATTGCTAATATAAAGATATGAAATATAACTACATTAATTGCAAAGAATTAAATGACAGGAAATTAAACTATTTTAATATCGAGAATTGAAATCGCAAAAATAATTAGAATAAAGATAAGAACTTTTTATTACTAGAAAAATAAATAAATCATTACAAATTATGTAACTCCAAAATCATTAACAGGATTTAGAATTTTAAAAGAAATAAAAATAAGACCCTCGACATAAGCTCTCTTTAGCTTACGGTGGGAGAAGGTGGGAAGGAAGGAATAGGAAGAAATTAGGGACGGAGAGTAGAAATGGGCTAGAGGCTACAATTCTCATAAAATAAATGCTTCGAAAAAATAAAGCTACGAACTGACCCACCCCTTCATGAAGTAGGTTGATGTTCTTTTATAGGCAACTGAGAACGCGTCACGCCCGCGTTCTTTTTCCATCCTTATCCCCTCGCAGTATATGTTCCATTTAAAAAACTGAAGTCTTATTATCATCTGTTATCCATCATCGATGTTATCCTCTAGAATCCAACCTTTCTTTCCTTCCTACTCCTTCGGACATCCAAATTCCCGACACGCCTCTGGACCGACTGTAGTGCTTCAGCTACATATAATAGTAAACATCTTTGGTGGATAACTGGGAGGAAGGTCGATCGATCCGGAGGAGAATGTGGCAAAGTGCAGCGCGTCCGGTGTTTGTGCTGAGCGTGGCCAACGATGGTTGGTTGCAGGCGTTGAACTGATCACGATGAAGATGGCAGAAACAAAGAAGACCGATGATGGTCGGTCGGAAGACAGGCGGCGATTTGCATCATATGCTGGTGAGGAATTTCTGGCCATGGCAAAGTGAAGGGGAGGCGACGAACAGTGAGCGGGAGGCTGCGACTTTCCGGCAGCTTGGGCAGAGATGATGAGGAAGACGAACGGTGAATGGGAGTTTGGATGGCCATGGAAGGCGATGGCCGTGAAGACCTGAGGCAGATCTGGAGAAGGAAGAGGCTTTTCCGACGAAGGAGATGAGCGGCACTTCCGGAAGGAAGGATGAATCAAGCGAAGGATGGGCGGCCGACAGTTTTGAACATGGTGGAGACCGAATGAAGAAGGGGAGTGGTTTTTCTGGCCATTACGAATTTTTCCGACATCCCGGCAGTGAGAGAAGCTTCCTGTCAGTGAGGAGAGGAACTCCGGCATCTTCTCCGGCGACATTGGCACTCGGTTTGGCCTTTGGTCCACGGACCTGCTCCGTGGACCGGCTGCAATGCCAGCGGTGGACCAGCTGCTGCTTCGTGGACCAACTGGCTGGTTATAGTGAATCGGTGCTTTAGTTTTCTTACTATTCCTTGTATTAATCCTTCAAAAATCACTTCCTGGCTCGATTGAAGTCTAAATTGTACACGGTTCATGCCGTTGGATCCCATAAATCACGCTCTTCGCATTGATAGGGCTCTTTCATTAAGACACAACATAAAAATATTAATTTTAATTAAATAAAGTAAAATTGATTAATAAATTAATGTATTTATTACTAATTTTTTTGTACTTATCACTCCCTCTAACTTGAATCTTACGCGTTTTCGAGTAAAAACTAGTTCATGAATTAATTAAGGAGGCTACCAAAACTCTCAATACCTTACACAAGTTTACTCTTGGTTGTTTTCATACCTTTTTTATAAGTAAAAAATTTTCTATTAGATAGTAGATGAAATGGGTTATTGGGATATTAATAGCTTCAAGTAAATCGGTTAAGTACAAACTTTTTATTTTTCTAAATAATTCTTAACCAACTCCTACTATTATTTCTAAATCCTTTACTCCCATGGAGTAATGAGATGTCATTTTAGTGCAAGGATGTTCCTCTTATTATGACACTTTTCACTTTTTTTTTGCAAATACAGACCGTGTAATGTCTTAATCTCTTAAACTTTTTATCTGACCATTGTATTAAGTTTTTGATCAATATCTCCCAGACTAGTTGGCCTTAGGGCACTAGGTGTAGAACATCTTTTGATCAATATCTCCCAAACCAGTTGGCCTTAGGGCACTAGGTGTAGAACATCCCTCGGGCATACTGGCTTAAGTCAGAAAGGCTATAGATCAAAACTAATTGTATAGCAAAATTTCTTCACATATCTACTTTTTGATGCGAAACTCAATCGTTTACTTAGACGAAGAGGCCTGGTTACTCGGTGGAATAATGTTTAGAACTTGCTTTTATTATCTCTCTTTTTCTTTCACTTTTTTTCACTAATAAAGGAACTTTGCATTTAATAATACACATATCCAAGAGGTAGATTCTTCTTCGATGCGAATAGGAGGGTCAGAATTATCTAGAAATTTGATTTCATTCTTACTTACCATTTTTACTTAAGTTTATTAATATTTTATCCCTCAATATTTCAAAAATTATCTAGATTGTTCAATCAATTACTTATCAAAAGTGTATGATTTACCCTCAGTCTAAGATCAACAAGTGTAAGATAATAAAATGAAGGCGCAATGGTGCCAAAAACTTGTTACGAATTAATTTTATACCGCAAGTGTATGGTGTACAGTATAGCACGTTTGGCGAATATGGGTCGATTCCACAAGAAATGGGTCTTTGAACTATGTCCAAACCCTTGAACAGAAGAACTTTAACAGAGACGAGATACTCTACTTGAATCAAGAATTAATTAAACTGAAGAGATAAACAATTTAAAGATCTAGGGCTTACGAATTCACTAGACCAATGAGTTAGAAAATTGTCTTAAGATTTCTCTCATATCATCTTTTCAATATCTTTCTTTGTATTAATCAAGAATAGTTATGAAGAGATTCCAACTCAACAATTATCTATAAGGTTTCTATAAGAAAGAAGAAAGAAAAGAACTTAAAATATTATTACCTTCTATCTATTACCCTTCTTGCACCGAATAAGTATGAATTATGAATAAATTGAAATCCAACAATAATTCATCAAGTCTCTCGACAAGAAGTTTAAACATAAAAGAAGATTCTTAAAAATTAAATCTCAAAAAAAATTTTCTACTCATGGTCTAGCTTCATCGCTAATCATAGTAGTTGTGGTTCTGTTTAGCCAGACATAATCTAAATTAAAACTTGAAAACTTATTTAAAGATCAATTCTACGCTACTTACAGATATTTAAATTGCTAATATAAAGATACGAAGAAATGTAACTATATTAATTACAAAAAATTAAATGACAGGAAATTAAACTATTTTAATACTGAGAATTGAAATTACAAAAAATAATTAGAATAAGGATAAAAAAATTTATTACTAGAAAAATAAATAAATTATTATAAATTAGGTAACTTATAAGCCATTAAGAGGACTTGAAATTTTAAAAGAAATAAAAATAAGACTCTCTGGACAGAAGCTTTCTCTAGCCTACGGTGGGAGAAGGTGGGAAGAAAAGAATAGGAAGAAATTACGGACGGAAAGTAGAAATGGGATGAAATGCTTCGAAAAAGTAAAGCTATGATTGACCCACCCCTTCATGAAGCAGGGTGATGTTCTTTTATAGGCAATTGAGAACGCGTCACACCAGCGTTCTTTTTCCACCCTCATCCCCTCGCCGTATACGTTTCCATTTAAAAACTGAAGTCTTATCGTCATCTGTTATCTGTCATCGATATTATCCCTCTAGAATCCAACCTTTCTTTCCTTCCTACTCCTTCGGACATCCAAATTCCCGACATGCCTCTGGACCAACTGTAGTGCTTCAGCTACATAGAACAGTAAACATCTTGGGCGGATAACAGGGAGGAAGGCCGATCGATCCGGAGGATGAGGAGGTGGCGAAGTGCAGCACGTCCGGTGTTTGCGCTGAGCATGGCCGATGATGGTTGGCAGCAGGCGTTGAACTGATCACGGTGAAGATGGCACAAACGAAGAAGACCGATGATGGTCGGCCGGGAAGACAGGCGGCGATTTGCATCTCATACCGGTGAGGAATTTCTGGCCATGGCAAAGTGAAGGGGCGACGACGAATAGTGAGCGGGAGGCTGCGACTTTTCGACAGCTTGGGTGGAGGCGATGTGGAAGACGAACAGTGAATGGGAGTTCGGACGGCCATGGGAGGCGACGGCTGTGAAGATCTGAGGCAGATCCGGAGAAGGAAGAGGCTTTTCCGGCGAAGGAGATGAGCGGCACTTCCGGAAGGAAGGATGAATCAAGCGAAGGATGGGCGGCCGGCGGTTCTGAACATGGTGGAGATCGAACGAAGAAGGGGAGTGGTTTTTCCGGCCATTACGAACTTTTCCGGCATCCCGGCAGTGAGAGAAGCTTCCCGTCGGTGAGGAGATGAACTCCGGCATCTTCTCCGGCGACATTGGCACTCGGTTTGGCCTGTGGTCCACGGACCTGCTCCGTGGACCGGCTGCAATGGCAGCGGTGGACTAGCTGCTGCTTCATGGACCAACTCGCCGGTTCATAGTGAACCGGCGCTTTAATTTTCGTGCTATTTCTCGTATTAATCCTTCAAAAATCACTTTCCAGCTCAATTGAAGTTCAAATTGTACACGGTTTGCGCCGTTGGATCCCATAAATTACGCTCTTCGTATTGACAGGGTTCTTCCATTAAAACGCTACATAAAAATATTAATTTTAATTAAATAAAATAAAATTAATTAATAAATTAATGTATTTATTACTAATTTTTATGTGCTTATCAGACAACGACCTTTTCATATCATGTATGTATTATTAGGGTGTTACTTAAAAAAGTTTGGATGTGATTTAAAAGAACTAACAAACTCATAACCAATAAATTGACCTTGTTGAGTATAACCTGAAACTATATGGCTAATTATGATTTCTCTGGCTGGTTGTTCAAGTTAATACTAGAGACATATTTTAGAAAATAATTACAAAAACCTATCCAATGGTCCTGTAAATGAAACTTGATCAGCTGGATGAAAACTTTGGGTATCCGGGCATACCCATTTCGACAGGCGATGGGTAGTGGTTCTGCACTTATTATCTCTGGTTCTATACCGACAATATTAAAAATTATTTCATTTGATAGATTAATTGAAAGGGTCCTGAGATGCACAACAAAGATGCAGGCAGACATCATCAAGATGGTAGCTCAACTGGTTGGGATCTTGTCTTACAACCAACAGCTCATGGATTCGAGGCATGATTTTACGGAAGACTAGATTAAATTTAGAAATTATTTTCTGAGACCCGTGATGGTTGGATAAGTGAAAGGCCAGGATTCTTCTACTTTCTTGTTTTGACCAGCTGATATCTTGATGATGTCGGGTTGACGTACTCACCCTTTGATGAAAAAATATTGTGAAAATCCTACATCTTAAATTAAATATTTTTTGGTGGGATAGTGCCTGCAGGAATAGCTACTCTGAATTTATCCCCCTATCCCTATTTTAAACCAAAAAAAATTGCAGGCAGACCGCCTGATAATCTTCTTGATAAATGAGTGTCCATGAGGTCATGGGGTTATGTAAATTTCATGTAAGATTTTAAAGTAGAAGAATACAGAACGTATGGTTACCAAAGCAATCTTATTTTGATAGATCACTTTTAAAAAATAAAAAATAAAAATAAAAATAAACAAGTTGCCATGACAAAAGATGGTCAGGTTACAATCATAATAGAATAAATGCTCATTTTGCACTTCCAAGGCTCAAATCTTAGAAACCACAAATTGTCTTATGTCAAATCTATGCGCAGGTCACTGAAATTTTATCTAGATAAATAACTGGATTGATCTTTATGAAAACAAGTTCATAAAGCAAATTAAATAAAGAATGAAAATATAAAAAACACCCCATGCCAAGGAAATCTAAATATAAACTTCATCAAAACTGCACATTCTTATATACGGTCTACAAACGTGCAACCTTGCCTACACGCATGTGCATCGTTTATGCTCCTCAGCACCTAAGAAAACTTTTCTGAAATAAGACAAACAATTGTATAACGTAATCATCCTTACATACTGAGATGGCAAGTTGCTGACATGGCACCCATGTAAGATCAATCTAGGTGATGAGGTAGTGAAGAGCGCTACCTGGCCCAGCTGAGATCGAGCACCCATCCGAGATCGAGCTCCCAACTAGGATCGGGTTGCTATCTGAACCCAGTCCCTGTAGGTAAGAAGGCAGTAGGAAGTGGGATACGATCTCAGGAGGATAAGAGAATGAGGAAGCCTTGGATTACAACATGAAGGTGCGACGTCATCGCTGGACAAGCCATCGATCACATGGAGGCACGTGCTCCACTGGAGGCACAGGCCATGGTGTGTGCCGCCTGCGCCTCTTACAAATGTATGCTCCGTCGAGGCTCCAGGTCTCGGAGCATGCCACCCACACCCTCTAGTAGGTGCATGCTCCATCGGGGCTCCAGATCCTGTATCATATCACTTGCATCTCCTACTAGAAGGGTGCTCCAGATCTTCCTTTGGCCAAAGACTTCCAGAGTCATCATTCGAAGAGATCATACCGGATAACTTTTCTTACTAGGAGTGATCGATTCCTTGTTGACCTACTCATTACCTTCATACACAATCCACCATATCCAGGAACACCCCATACATGACTTAATTTCCATGAGTGAGTATGCACCAAACATGGGTTCATGTGCACAAGTTACTATGGTAGTCTCAGGTCTAAAGATCACATGCACAACTCCTACTAAGAGAACATTCTTTTAACAAGTAAGACTTCAATTTGATGTTTACTTGTCGGATCAGTTCAGTGGACTCATAGCCTAATGAGCACCCACATTCTTGTATTAGTGTCTCTACACAAGTGGTTGTGAGACCAACTACCCTCTCCATCGAGCATACATAGAATTTGCTAGTCTTTCTGGATTCATCGATCCCCGAATCGATTATCCAATGACTAGGAACATTTTAGATTAGAATTTATAGGAACTTAGGTCTTACCATTATGATCTCTATCATAACTCTAATTCCATTGCCCTAATCTATGGGATTCATCATAATCTTTATAAGATGCAGCAGTATGATGAATCAAAAAATGCCTTTTATTGATAAATAATATCATATATGAGTTGGAAGATCATAGAAATGCCCTTACAAGATTGGCTTTTAGGGCACCATTCTTTTAATCTCCCACTTGCACTAAAGCCAATCGCCTTTGTATTTTACATCCATACAATCTAAGTGACGATCAAACTGCTGCTTTGGTAATGCTTTAATGAATGGGTTTACTATGTTGTTCTTTGTATCTACTCGTTCGATGACAACATCTTATCCTTGAACGAGATGGAAGCATCTTAGGATGTGCTTGGGCTTATTATAAGACCTTGGTTGGTTTTATTATGAGACCTTGGTTCCTTAACTTGCACAATAACTTCAGTGTTACCACAATAAAGTGACACTGGCTGATCTATGGTAGGAACCATGTCCAATTTTGTGATGAATTTATTCATTCACACAGCTTTCCTTATGGCTTCACTTGCAGCTATGTACTCTATCTCAGTAACTGAGTCAGTTATAGTTTACTGCTCTGTACTTTTTCAACTCACTACACCACCATATAGGGTGAAGATATGCCCTGATATGGATTTGCTATCATCCAGATCTGATTAAAAACTAGAATTTGTATATCCTTCTAGTTTCAACTCTGATCCTCCATATATAAGAAAAACATCTTTAGTCCTTCTTAGGTACTTAAGAATATTTTTCACAGCTTTCCAATGATCCTCCCATAGATCAGCTTAGAACCTACTTACTATGCTTAAGGCATAAGCAACATCAGGCCTGGTACATAATATGGCATACATAATTGATCTTACAACCGAAGCATAAGGAATCAAACTCATCCTTTATCTCTCCTCCGGTGTTTTAGGAGACATCTTCTTGGAGAAATGTATGCCTTGACTCATGGGCAAGTAACCTTTCTTACTTCCCTCCATGTTGAATCTTGTCAACGCTAAGTCAATGTACCTAGATTGGGAGAAGCCCAGCATCCTCTTAGATCTAATTTTATAGATCTTTATACCCAGTATATAGGATGCCTCTCCCAAATCCTTCATGGAAAACTGCTTTGATAGTCAAGACTTGATTGATTACAACATTGGGATATCATTCCCAATGATGAGTATGTCAACGACATACAAAACCAAGAAAACAAGGGCATTCCCACTTGTCTTCTTGTACACACATGGTTCATCCATATTCTTGATAAAACCAAACTCCTTGATTGTTTCATCAAAGCGGATGTTCCAACTCTTCGATGCTTGCTTTAGTTCATAAATGGACTTCCTTAGCTTGCATACTTGGTTTGGTCCCCCACTTGAGACAAAATCCTCTGGTTGTGTTATATAGACCTCTTCCTCAAGATTTCCATTAAGGAAAGTAGTCTTTACGTCCATTTGCCAGATTTCATAATCATGGTATGCTGTTATAGCAAGCAATATCCGAATGGACTTGAGCATGGCAACTGGTGAAAAGGTTTCATCATAATCAATGCCATGTTTTTGTCTAAAACCTTTGCCACCAGCCTGGCCTGGTAGGTTTCTACTTGACCATATGCTCCTATCTTCTTCTTGAAGACCCATTTATACCCTATTAGATTAATTCTTTCATGTGGATCTACTACCAAGATCCAAACCTGATTGGAATACATGGAGTCCATCTTAGATTTCATGGCTTCTAGCATTTGTCAGTCTCCACTCATGACAGCTTCCGTATAGGTCACAGGATCATCATCCTGTATGATATTGGCTTCATTATCATTCCCAATGATAGCCATATTTAAGAGGTGTACTTCGTGCTCTCTCTGACCTACAGAGAGGAGATGTGTGTTGTGGTTGTTCCCGAATCTTAGGAACATATGGTCGAGAAATTGTTTCAGGTGTAGGTTGAGCTTCTTCAAGTTCAAATATCTCTTATTGTCCTTTTCTTGCATAAACTCCTTTTCCAAGAATGTGGCATGCCTACTGATAAAGACCTTTTGCTTAGTAGGATGGTAGAAAAGGTAACCGATACCTTCTTTAGGATATCCTACAAACCTACACTTGTCAGCCCTAGCACCTAGCTTATGTCCAAAAATATTCCTGACATAAGCAGGGCAACCCTAAATCTTAAAATATTTAAGACTTGGCCTTTTTTCATTCCATAATTCATATGGAGTGCTCTTAATTGCCTTTGATGGTACCCTATTTAGTATGTGGATAGCAGTCTTTAGGGCATAACCCCAGAAGGATACTGGAAGATCTGTGAAGCACATCATGGATCATACCATGTCCAACAAGGTTTGGTTCCTCCTTTCTGCTACACCATTTAATTATGGCGTATATGGAGGGGTCAATTTAGAGAGAATTCCTTTGTCTTTAAGATGATCGAAAAATTCACTAGACAAGTATTTTCCTCCTCTATCAGATTGAAGGATTTTAATACTATGCCCAGTTTGTTTCTCAACCACACTTTGATACTCTTTGAGTTTTTCAAAGGCTTCAAACTTGTGTTTCATAAGATACACATATCCGAACCTTGATAAATCATCAGTAAAACTGATAAAATAAGAGTATCCTCTTCTGGCCTGGGTTGTCATAGGACCACATACATCTGTGTGTACTAGGCCTAACAGCTCAGTTGCCTTATCTCCATGTCCAGTAATGGATATTTGGTCATCTTACCTATGATGGAGGACTCACAAGTTCCTAATGATTCATGATCAAAAGGTTCAAAGAAATTTTCTTTGTACAACTTGTTTATCCTAGACTCACTAATATGACCCAAACGGCAATGCCAGAGATATGTGACATTTATATCATCTCTCTTTCTCTTATTTTCAACAAGTATATTTTCCTCATTAAGTGATAGAATCTAAAGACCATTAACAAATATACCACAACCAAAGAACTTCTTTGAAAAGAAGATCGAGCACCCATGGCTTAAAATATTTATTTCATAACCTTGTTTCAACAACAAAGGTATAGAAATAATATTCTTTATAATTTTGGGTACATAGTAACAATCTTTTAATTCAAGAATATTGCCCGATGGTAATAACATTAGATAGGTGCCAACAGCTTCAGCATGAATGGGATCACCACTCATGCCAAACAGCTCGAAGTCACCCTTCTTCAAGCTTCTGGGTCTCTGTAACCCCTGCAATGACTTGCAGATATGAGACCCACATGCGGTATCCAATACCCATGTATAAGAGCTGAAGAACTTAATGATAAGTTTGTTTGTATCATGTACAAACTTTTTGATGCATCACTAGCATCCTGCTTCTGATTTGCAAGATATAACTTGCAATTTTTCTTCCAATGCCCTTGCTTTCCATAATGATAGCAGGTTCCATCAGCAGAGGGCTTCTTTGCCTTTTTCCTTTTCTGGAAGCTACCCTTAGGATTCCTTTTTCTCTTTGAACCCTTCTTAGTAGCATCCTCTCCTACCAGATCTAGGTCAAGAGTATCAAGGATATAGAAAATTTTTTCCTGAGCTAATATAATTCTCAAGTTCTTCAACCAATCCACATAATTTAGATCGGTCAACTTATTGGCATCCAAGATGCCCCGCAGTGAAAGAGTAGAAGACATAATGCAATAATCTACAGTAAGTAAAAAACAACTATAAGCAGACCATTCATGATGATATTCATAATTAGATAAGGACTTTTGCATCTAATTGTGTCTCCCATTATTTTTTATTGAATACCATAACCTTCAACTATGGTAAGCAAGAAACCCTCCCAGGGCTTTCTTAGTGGGGTTGAGATCCAAATTCCTTATAAATGCCTTGTGTGTATACAACAAACACTTATAAGTTCAAGGATAGGAAATGACCCTTTCCAATTGCATCCCTTGCAATTCTCAACTTAACTTTTGCCTCTAAGATACTTATAGCCTTGTGTGTACACAACAAAGCATAATGTCTTAGTTTAGTCAGACCCTTCATTTCCATATAGTCATGATTGAATAATGCTGCCCTTGTGTGTACACAACAAGTAACAGTATCAATCATGCTATAAAGCACTAGGTGCACCAAGACAAATTTTATACCAAACACTAGAGCAGGCCTTGTGTGTACACAACAAACCTACCATAGTTTTTGATATTAATTTGGCTTAGCATGAAGGAAGGCAAATTGTAGTGTGCTTAATCAATTAGCAATTCTAACTTAAGGTCTCGATATGACCAAATTGGTCAGGTAAGTGGAAGGGCTAAGGGGGTCCCCCCGTTGCTTTCCTTAGATACCAATTAAATTGGCCTGGTAAGTCAACGGAACCAATTAAAAGCCTCATTCCTTTACCTTCCTAGAATCACTTGCCTAGACACCAATTGGCTGATCATACTCTAATCAGATTTGCATCATGATTAACTTACACTATGACTAAATATAATTTTTATGAGGGCTTTGATGGTCTCTAACACATCCTAATATAGACTTAATCATGTCAACCTAACATTCATGACATCATAAAATCTAACATTCATGACATCATAATGTATTCATAACCATACACATATGACATGATATTCATTCCATTATTCGAGCATATTAATCCTAATATGCATACCATAAGAATGATTGTAATATGAATCCGTTCACCTCACTTGTTCATGGGATATGGCTACAGCGGCACCCTACACACCATAGGAGATCCCAATAAATGGGATGAGAGGGCCATGAAACCCTAAATAACTCTTATGACCAGACGACCATGGTGACTAACCCAATCCGAAGAGTTACTAGGATTAACATATATCATATATAATATAAAACAATCATGTATCACTTCATAGCATAATAAGCAATCATTACTAATTGCATGCACCATACATGATAATATTCACTATCATATACCCTTTCAATAGTATGCATTATACTATGATTTATATATATGATTATATTTTCATTCAATATATAAGTGAACCCTAATTAGTGGCATGCATCAGAATATGATCCCCATATATGATCATATTCATTATCACATAAGCATATCCAATTGACCATTAATTGAATGAAATAATAGGGCTATAATACCACTGTTGGGTTTTTAGGATTTTGATGGCACAGCAAAATAATGGATTTCAAAAAATTTCTTTATTGAAACTCAAAATAACTTGAAACCCTAAGCCCAAAATCCCTTATTCATTACAATTAATAAGTCATGCAATTAGGGTTTGGAAAAATACCCGGAATGCTAATTCCTTCTTCTTTCCACTAGGCATACAAGTGCATGCCCTCCAGAGGTAATCCATACAGGAATGGAACCTAGAAAGCACTCCTTAGCAGGTTGCTTAAATCATTGGCACTCTTCTGATGGCCTTTCTTTTTTTGGTAGCCTCTCCTTTCTTGCTCAGACCTTTACCCTCCTATAGAGCACTCTGAGCCCTCTCCAAATCCTCTCTTCACTCTCTTTTCCACTTTCTAAATCTCTTCCTAAACCGTTGTCTTAAAATGGTGGACTTGTTTTAAGACAAGACCTAAAACTCTAACAAGGGAGGGAGGAGACAAAGGAGAGTGTGGCAGAGTGTAAGTGTAAGAAAGAAAGATGGAATCAGATACCCATCGGCCTAAACACCGATGGCTATATATAGGAGTAGGAGAGGGGCCAAATAAGGCTCTTCATCAGCCCTTTGATCTATCCAAACATAGATCAAATAAGACCCTTCAATAAGAAGGAGTCTTATAAGTGAAAAGCCATGACTCTTCTGCGCCAACTGCCATATATTAAGTTTCTTCAATTCTTCATCCGACTTCTCCACTTGACATTTGTCAATTTCCAGTTACAAAGAAGCCAAGGGACATGACCTTTTATTTAGAAGTATCGATGATTTGAAATTCCTTAAAGCAGAAGGACTCTGCGTCATAGAATTAGTGCCAAATGAAGAGTCGCAACTCTTCATTTGCACCAACTCCCTTTCCACCACACTTCACTATTGTTGACCGGTCAAAGCCCACATGAGAGGACATGAAGATAAGGATAAAGTCCATTGGACTTTATTTGGCTTTGGTGGCTTACAGGAAGAAGGACTCTCAGTCCTTTTCTGTGCACCAATTATGAAGAGTCGCTACTCTTCACTTGTGCGCCACCTTTCTCCATGCCATTTTCCATCTTTGATTAGTCAAAGGCCATGCAATATGGGTGTCATATGAAAGGGTATAAAGTATACTTTATCATTGTATCAGTGATTATCAGACAGAAGGACTCTTGGTCCTTCTGCGTCCCTTTATTTGTCGAGCACCTATTTTGGCACATAAAAGCCATGAAAAATATCGGATAAATCCTGATAAATTCATCCCACTTAGGACTTAATCCAATTTAGGTCTTCCATAAATTGGTTAGTCCATTTAGCAACATTTTAGACCTAGTTCAATTAGGTTAGGTGTTAGGTTAGCATACACATGCTAGTGTGCAATCTAGCTAACCAATAAGGATCCTATGATCCTAATTAAATGTTAATTGACTTTTTAGGTCAATTTCTTAATATGTGTGACCCTTTGATTTCCACATCTATCTAGCAGTAGGTCTAGGTCCTAGTCGATTCGATCCAATCGAACCTGATTGACCTAATTAGGTTAAATTGAGTTGACCTAAGTTGCCAATTCGAATCAGCTTTCAAATTGACTCATGAATCGAATCAAATTGATTCACGAAAATTCACAAGACATGATTGACATCTAGCAACGTGTCATGCCTACCTAGAAAATAAGGAATTTGATGGAAAGTACCAAAATATACTTCAGTGAAATGTTACCATGCAATTCAATCCTTCGATCTCCCTGTATCCTGATTAAGTGATGGACATGGATAAGTGTCAAACCCTAGCACTTAATTCTTTTGAATCTCAATTTGATAATGATAACTCAATCAATGAATGTTTAGAAACCCTATCTAATCTCATCTTGCTTTGGCCAAAGACTTTCTGAGTCATCATTCGAAGAGATCACATAGGATAACTTCTCCTCTTACTAGGGGTGATCGATTCCTTATTGACCTACTCATTACCTTTATACACAATCCACCATATCCAGAAACATCCCGTACATGACTTAATTACCGTTAGTGAGTATGCACCAAAACATGGGTTCATGTGCACAAGATACTATGGTAGTCTCAGGTCTAAGGATCACATGCACAACTCCCACTAAGAGAACATTCTTTTGACAAGTAAGTAAGACTTCCATTTGATATTCTCTTGTTAGATCAGTTCAGTGGACTCATAATCTAATGAGCACTCACATCCTTGTATTAGTGTCTCTACACAAGTGGTTGTGAGACGAACCACCCTTTTCATCGAGCATATATAGGATGTGCTAGTCTTTTCGGATTCATTGATCCCCAAATCGATTATCCGACGACTAGGAATATTTTAGATTAGGGTTTATAAGAACTTAGGTCTCACCATTATGATCTCCATTATAATCCTAATTTCATTGTCCTAACCTATGGGGTTCATCATAATCTTTATAAGATGTAGCAGTATGATGAATCAAAAGATACTTTTTATTGATAAATAATATCATACATGAGTTGGAAGATCATAGAAATACCCTTACAATGATTGGCTTTTAGGGCACCATTCTTTCATCTTTCATGGCTTTCACAAAGTTTTATAGAAAGATTTTAAATGAAAAAGGTACTTCTATAGTTTGTATTTGAAGTGATCATGGAACTGAATTTGAAAATCAAGATTTTGAAGAATTTTGCAATGAAAAAGGTATTGAACATAATTTTTCTGCACCTAGGACACTGATGCGGGATGCAAGCTTGCTAGAGATGAACATGAGAAATTGCAGATTATGTGAGCAAGATTTTTAGATTTTTGTTTGGTTTGATTCTTGAAAAAGACTAAAAGCAACTAGGGTTTTCATATAAAGACTAAAGTTTTACCCACATATTAAGACCTAACATAGTAAAGAAAGACAAGATCCTAGGGTTAAGAAACCACTATTAAGGCATACTCAGTTTTCAACAAATCATAAAAAGGGAGAAGGGTAAAATAATGGTGCCCTAAAAGCCAATCATTGTAAGGAAATTTCTATGATCTTTCAACTCATGTATGATATTATTTATCAATAAAGGGCATCTTTTGATTCATCATACTGCTGCATCTTATAAAGATTATGATGAATCCCATAGGTTAGGGCAATGGAATTAGGATTATGATGGAGATCATAATGGTGAGACCTAAGTTCCTATAAATCCTAATCTAAAATGTTCCTAGTCATTGGATAATTGCTTCGGGGATCAATGAATCTGGAAAGACTAGCACATCCTATGTATGCTCGATGGAGAGGGTGGTTGGTCTCACAATAACTTATTTAGAGACACTAATATAAGGATGTGGGTGCTCATTAGGTTATGAGTCCACTGAACTAATCCGATAAGAGAACATCAAATGGAAGTCTTACTTACTTGTCAAAAGAATATTCTCATAGTGGAAGTTGTGCATGTGATCCTTAGACCTGAGACTACCATAGTATCTTGTACACATGAACCCATATTTTGGTGCATACTCACTCATGGAAATTAAGTTATGTACGGGGTATTTCTGGATATGATGGATTGTGTATGAAGGTAATGAGTAGGTCAACAAGGAATTAATCACACCTAGTAAGAGGAGAAGTTATCCCATGTGATCTCTTCGAATGATGACTCAGAAAGTCTTTGGCCAAAGTAGGTGAGATTAGATAGGGTTTATAATCATTCATCAATTGAGTCTTCATTATCGAATTGAGATTCAAAAGGATTAAGTGCTAGGGTTTGACATCTATCCATACCCATCACTTAATCGGGATACAGGGAGATCGAAGGATTGAATTGCATGGTAACATTTTGCTGAAGGGTATTTTGGTACTTTTCACCAAATTTCTCATCTTCTGGGTAGGTATGACATGTTGGTAGGTATTAATCATGTCTTGTGGGTTTTCATGAATCAATTGGATTGAATTCATGAGTCAATTCGAAAGCTAGTTCGAATTAGCAACTTAGGTCAGCTCAGTTTGACCTAATTAGGTCAATCGGGTTCGATTGGATGAATCAGCTTAGGCCTAGACCTACTGCTGGCTAGATGTGGAATCCAAAGGGTCACACACATTAGGGAATTGACCTATGAAGTCAATTGGCATTTAATTAGGGTCATGGAATCCTAATTGGTTAGCTAGATTGCATACTAGCATGTGTATGCTAACCTAACTCCTAACCCAATTGAATTGGGTCTAAAAGGTTACTAAATGGACTAACTAATTTATGAAAGACCTAAATTGGGTTGTGTCCTAAGTGGGATGAATTTATCAAATTTTATCTGATATTTTTTGGCAATGTTATGCGCCATATATCAAGAATCCAAATGGCATGGGACTCTTGGCGCAAAATGGGGCTCGGCATTTAAAAGGGCACAGAAGGACTAATAGACCTCTTAATTGAAAACAAATTATATGGTCAGAAAGTAGATTTAATGCCCTTTCATATGACATCCATTTTTCATATCTTTTGATTGGGTCAAATATGTGAAAGGCATGGAGAAAGGTGGAGCACAAAGTGAAGAGTCGCGACTCTTCACTGTTGGTGCATAGATTCTTGGCACATAGAAAGGACAAGAGTCCTTCTGCTTGTCATTCACCAAAGCCAAATAAAGTCCAAGGGACTTTATCTTCATCTCCATGCCCTCTTATATGGGCTTTAATCGATCAACAAAAGGAAGAATGCGGTGGAAGGAAGTTGGCACACATGAAGAGTTGCGACTCTTCATGTTTGGCACTAATTCCATGAAGCAGAGTCCTTCTGCTTTAAGGAATTTCAAATCATCGATGTGGCAAGTGGAAAAGTTGGCAGGAAACTTGAAGAGACAGATATATGGCAGTTGGTACAAGAAATGTCACGACTCTTCAAGATAAGACTCCTTCTCATTGAAGGGTGTTATCTGATCTATGTTTGGACTGATCAAAGGCTGATGAAGAGTCTTATTTGGCACCTCTCCCACTCTTATATATAGCCATTGGTGTTTAGGCTGATGGGTATCTGATTCCATCCTTTCTTTCCTGCATTCACTCACACTTTGCCACTCACTCTCCTTGTCTCCCCCTTCCCTTGTTAGAGTTTAGGTCTTGTGTTAAGACAAGTCCATCATTTTAAGACAAGGGTTTAGGAAAAGATTTAGGAAGTAGAAAAGTGAGTGAAGAGAGGATTTGGAGAGGGCTCTGAGTGCTCTACTAGGGGGCAAAGGTCTAAGCAAGAAAGGAAAGGCTGCTAAAAGAAGAAAAGCCATTAGAAGAGTCCCAGTGGCTAAAGCAACCTACTAAGGAGTGCTTCCTACGTTGCATTCTTGTATGGATCACCTCTGGAGGTTATACACTTATGTTCCTAGTGGAAAGAAGAAAGAATTAGCATTTCAGGTATTTTTTCAAATCCTAATTTCATGACTTGTTAATTATAATGAATAAGGGATCTTGGGCTTAGGGTTTCAAGTTGCTTGGAGTTTTAAGAAAGAAATTTTTTGAAATTCATTATTTCGTTGTGCCATCGAAACCCTAGAAACCCAACAATGGTATTAGAGCCCTCTTATTTCTTTCAATTAATGGTCAGTTGAAAATGCTTACGTGATATTGAATATGTGGGAATCATATTCAGATGCATGCAAGTAATTAGGGTTCAATTATATATTGAATGATAATATGATAATATATATAAATCATAGTATGATGCATACTATTGAAAGTTTATATGATAGTGCATATTATCAAGTATGGTGCATGCTATTGAAGGATTATATGATTCTATGCATGATTAGTTCAATCACATATTTGAAATGTGTTATATCCTAGTAACTACTTCGGATTGGGTTAGTAACCATGGCCGTCCGATCATAGAAGTTATTTAGGATTTCATGGCCCTCTTTTCCTATTCAATGGGGTCTCCTATGGCATGTAAGGGTGCCGCTGTGGCCATATCCCATGAACAAGTGAGGTGAACAAATTCATATTACAATCATGCTTATGGTATGTTGATGCAGGATGAGCTCTAATACCAAACATGATGCGGGATGAAGCTCTGATACCAAACATGATGTGGGACTACTATGCTAAGATGGATGAGATGCATGCAAGTGATTTTTTTTTTTGTTGTTTTAAGTTTTTTTTAATAGGTTTTTGATTCCTGAAGTCAAGTGGAGAATAGAACTAGAGATTCTGTAAGAACAAGAAATTTCTAGCATGCAAATATAGCCCTTAAACAAAGAAAAGAGAGGTCCCCGGGATTGAGAAACCCCAATAGGACTTAGCTCTAAGATAATACCAACTTAGGAGACTAGGGAGTGCAAACCTTGAAGATTCAGATGCACCCGATGCTGAGTTCACTCACACTCATAGATGCGGCCTGGAAGATCAAGCCTTCGACCCTGCGGATTCGAAGGCTTTTCATCCGATGATCTCGAAGGCAAGGAAGACTGACTCCTCTATCCATGGCACCTGGAGGACTTGCGAGCAACCAAGTGAAGGAATTAGAAAATAGCAAGAAGAGGGCATAAGAAAGTAAGAAGTGATGGGAAAAAGAGTTGGGGATGGTGGTCGAGAAGGGCTCTTCTCGTTGGGCATCCAGGTGGATCTTCCAGGGGCGTCCAAGCTTGAAGATGGATTGGTGGCTTGTGAAGGAAGAAGGTAACTCAGGGCCTCTCACCCCTCGATGTCCCAAAATACAAAGGCACTCTCTCACAGAGTTCTTAGTCTAAGAAGACAAGGGCTAAAGGAAGAAGAAACTTCTCAAATTTTCATTTCATCAAAACTAAATTTACAAAAGGGTCAGGTTCCTTTTATAGGCTCCTAAGTCTCACTTGAATTCAAATGAAAAAAGAGGTTACACATCTTCATCAAGGGGTACATAAAATCTGAAATTGAGCTCTTGAAATCCTCCTTTGGCTGCCTTAATTTGGTGGAAAGCTTGAATTGGGAAGGGAAGAGAGGTGGTTGTCCCCATTCAAATTTTGAAACTCCTTTCATGAGTCTTTGGCCGACCATGAGCTGATCTTGGTAGCTTGATTTGGGGAGTGTTGTGTGGACTTGTCTTCAAGAATCAAGGGATGCCTTTTGATTTTAGAATTTCTTCTTTGGCCGACCATGCTTCTTTGGAGAGAGGCTCGATATGGGGAGGGAAGAGATGAAGGTTGTCTCCATTTGAATTTTGAACTCTTCCTTGGTTGACCATGATCTTTGGAGAGGCTTGATATGTGGAGTGAGGTGGGGAGGTTGTTGGCTTGGATCAAGGGGAGAGTTAATGGGGCATCCAACATGCATTGACTTTGACATTTCCATCTTGTCTTGGCTGCCCATAGTTACTTGGTGATGTGGCCCTTCCTTATGCCATGTGGCACTGATGAAGTGGCGCACCACAAGCTGAAGTGGCTCTCCTACCTTGACAGGGAGAGGTGGCTTGACCCGTCATCAATTGGGCTTGACTTGGATGCCCACTTGTGGACCTATCTTCAAACAAGCTTGAGCCCAACTTCAAGTTAACTTGGGCTTGGGAACCAATTCAGCTAATTACAGGACCCATTGATCCTAACTTGACCAAATTGGACAATATACATGATTACAACAAAAATTAAAACTAAATACATGACTCAAAAGTAAATTGCTCAGGCTTGATGCCTTATTACAGGACCCAACATATTAAAACCCTAATCAGAGATCCATAGAGGATTGAGGAGCCTCTATCTAATATTGGTGCCCACACCAATTCTCTCGGGATGGGAGGAACTCGATCCTGTTGAGTAAGGGTTGATTTGGCTTTGATATTTCTCAAGAAGGTCAGGGTTGTGGCGCTGCAAGTCCTCTCGGGTAATCCATGAATCATCAGACTCCGACCAGCCTTGCCATCGGACCAAGTAATGCTGATAGCCTTTGCCCCAGGTGGTGATAGCTTGATCATCCAGGACATGCTTGATCTTTTCTCCTCTCTCAGGTAAAATTGGAGGTGGACATTATGGGTCGGGTTCACTCTCAAAAGATAGGTCAAGCCCAAATGGCTCGCTGGGTATGGTTGCTGGTTCCCTATGCTCGACTAAGTCTGAGATATTGAAAGTCGAGCTAATACCATAATCCGGGGGTAGCTCAAGCACATAGGCATTAGGGCCAACTCTTCTTGTCACCTTAAAGGGGCTAGCTCCACGAGCATGAAGTTTCTTAACAGGTCCTGGTGGAAACTGTTCAGGCCTAAGCCTAATCATTATAGACTTACTTATTTCAAATTCTTTGGCTCGCTTTCGGGAATCAGCAAAATTATTTCAAAATTAGTGCTTAATGCAGAACTCTAACATGATGCAAAGTGCAGACTTAACTATGCATTCCTATTGAGAGGAATTTTATTGGACTCTTTGGGCCTAAACTTAATAGACTATAGACTCTCTAGGTTTGACCCTGGTTTGGCATGCACATGAAAATTTATATTAGATCACTAGCAAATGCCATAAGGTCTTCCAAAAGTAGGTCGGAAACCTAACATACTCATAGAACTGGTGCAACTGAACGACCTCAACAAAGTATAATTTAAAAGTTTGGGGAACAATGGAAGCCTTAGGGTACGACAGGATATAAAAATCAGAGTCTTGAGACAATCCATTGGAAGCGTGAAATAAACCTTGGTTACTCGGGATGACCTTAAGATTTAAACATCGATCTATGGATGACATATGGTCAAATTGAAGGATGGAGAATTTGGTTATTGCAAGTGCAGGTTTTTCAAGAAAGTAAGACTTAGTTCTAGAAAAAGGTCATTAATTGGGGTTAGCGGAATGAACTCTTTACAAGGAAACTGAATGAGGTCTCGGGTTGAGGCTAAAGGAGTGGGCTCTTCCTGAGGGCATTAACTTACAGGAACCAAGTCCTCACTAATTTCCTGTTATTCTGATACTTCAGGACTAGGCTCTACAATCTTATGTTCTCCAAGGATTTCCTCAGGTAAGGTACTAGAGTTATCCTCTTCAAAGTCTTCCCCTTCATATGCATCTACTAAACTCAGGTCAGCCTCATATACTTCTATAATGGGTTCTGTTGCCGCTCTCGCCGCCGTGCCCGTGCCTCGGATCAGCCAATCCTTCCTGACCGCCTGGCGAGGGAGCCTCCCTTCCCGCGAAGAACCTGCAACAAAGGGGTTAGAGGACCCTGGCCGGGGATCCCGGCGAGGGAGCTCCGACGGTCAAGTCAGTAGACGACGAGAAGGAACAGACTCTCCAGCCGGACCCTCGAAAGGACTCCAGACTTATAGAGTTAACTGGTGAAGGAAATGCTCTGGGGACCAGAATCTCGGCTGGGCCTCCTTGCCGAGCTCGCGCCTGATGTTCCCCTCTCAGGATCTCTGGTTTCTCTCTCGGAGCGAGGCCTTTTGCCGGTGCTTCCTCCTTGTCCCCAGGCTGGTTGGCTTACCTTGTCATCCCCAGATTCCTCCTTCTTTATCTCCTTCCGTCGTGCGTTTGTCTTTTTCCTCCTCGGAAACTCCCCTCCCCCGTCCTCTTCTCTTTTCCCTTTTCGATGAAGGGGGCCAGGCGGCTTTCCGACCTCGTCCGCCAGGCCCAGCAGGAAAAAGGCAAAGACAGAAGAGAAAGAGGGGAGGGCGGCGCTGACAGGGCGGCCGGTCAGGCCTCGGGCCCAGTGAGAGCGCCCTCTTCCCCAAGCATGGGCGCCATCTATCAATGGGGCCTATGTCGTCAGGATCGGGTCCCTCGGCCGCGGGACCTGTCGGGCCGATGCAAGTGATGTTCCGCGTGCCGCCGCCCTCCGTACGGGATGCCGTCTGGGATTCGTGCGGCCCGAGAGATGGCCTCGGGGCCCGTCTCTCTCCCCAGGGCCCTCTCCGTACGAGCGATCTGACCTCGGCTGAGTTGGGCGCGTCTCCGGGGGCCAACTGGCGAGGGGCGAGGGATCGGCCGACCTCGGCTTAGGTGGACCCCTCCTCGGTGGACACCTGGCGAGGTGGCAGGAGGTCGCCCGGCTTCGGTCGAGGTGGGCCCGTCTCCGGGTGGCCACCTGGCGAAGGGCGACGGATCAGCCGACCTCGGCTTAGGTGGACCCCTCCTGGGTGGACACCTGGCGAGGTGGCAGGAGGTCGCCTGGCTTCGGCCGAGGTGGGCCCGTCTCTGGGTGGCCACCTGGCGAAGGGCGAAGGATCAGCCGACCTCGGCTTAGGTGGACCCCTCCTGGGTGGACACCTGGCGAGGTGGCAGGAGGTCGCCTGGCTTCGGCCGAGGTGGGCCCGTCTCCGGGTGGCCACCTGGCGAAGGGCGAAGGATCAGCCGACCTCGGCTTAGGTGGACCCCTCCTGGGTGGACACCTGGCGAGGTGGCAGGAGGTCGCCTGGCTTCGGCCGAGGTGGGCCCGTCTCCGGGTGGCCACCTGGCGAAGGGCGAAGGATCAGCCGACCTCGGCTTAGGTGGACCCCTCCTGGGCGGACACCTGGCGAGGTGGCAGGAGGTCGCCTGGCTTCGGTCGAGGTGGGCCCGTCTCCGGGTGGCCACCTGGTGAAGGGCGAAGGATCAGCCGACCTTGGCTTAGGTGGACCCCTCCTGGGTGGACACCTGGCGAGGTGGCAGGAGGTCGCCTGGCTTCGGTCGAGGTGGGCCTGTCTCCGGGTGGCCACCTGGCGAAGGGCGAAGGATCAGCCGACCTCGGCTCAGGTGGACCCCTCCCGGGTGGATACCTGGCGAGGTGGCAGAGGAACTCCGAGCCGAGCTCGACCTCGGCGAGGGCCGTTTGCCTCAGACAGTCGTCAGGTGGTGTAGTCTTGCCGATTCTGGCTTTGAGGATGTGGCGCTGACTTGGCCGGGGAAACATACACGTGGCTCGCTTGTATTCGATGATACCTGAGCCTGGCCACGTCACTGTCACGGCTGTAACAGTTGCCCCCCAGCCCGCCGTTCTGTCGGGGCGTCGTAGAACGGAACGTCGGGATTAAATGCGGACATGACGTGGAGAGGCGAAGATCTTGCATCATAATTGCCACGATCCTGGTCGCCGTGGCTCGATGCGGCTGAAGACCTATGGGGAGCCGTCACGCATCGCCCACTTGCCCGTAATTAATGCGTCGCTTCGAGGCAGAGGCCGTTACTCTGCTAACGAGGCGTTGGTGTCGGGCGTGCGCACATGTGACGATCATCCAATGGCCTGAGACGGAATGATGGGTACGGCCGCTGTCGGTTGAGTTTGAAAGGGAGGGGACTTTCCAGAACGAGGCATTTTCCCTTGCTTCGTGGGCGGTTTGCTGCAGGCTAACAACTCCTGTTGCTCGCGCTCGTCTAGTGTATTTTCGGTGAGTGCCTCCTTCTTCTCCTCTGGCCCCCCTCGTTCTTTCTCATTTCTTTTCTGATTTTTTCCGTCCTTTCCCTTTCTATGGCGCGCCGTCGCCATGTCTCTTCCAACCCGGACGAGGCCAGTCCATCCCGGCCGAGGACTCCATCTTCTTCCTTCTCAAATGAGGAGACAATCCCGGAGGAGGTCCGCCAGCGTCTGCAACCCGGGGGTGTCACCATTGGCATCCCCAGGGGGATCCGGTCCCCCCCGGTTGCACCTGCCGTGCCCCTCCATTCTCTTCCTGCTCTGCCTTCTGTTCCTGCTCCGCCTTCTCTTCCTGCTCTGCCGTCTTTTCCCGCCGGTCCCTCCGGTCATGCTTCTACCATGACCGAAGGCGATCTTTCCCTGCTCCAAGACGCCTACGGCATTCTGGGGTCAATTCGCCTGTTTGTTCCGCGGTCTGGGGAGCGCGTCACCATGAGTGGCCCTGGCCGCATTGCCTTCTACGAAGACTTCCTCCTTGGGGGTCTTCGGTTTCCTCTGCATCCTTTCTTTCTTTCCTTCCTCAGCCACTTCCGGCTTGTCCCGGCCCAGCTGGCTCCTAATGCCATCCGGGTCATCTTTTCCTTTATTGTTTTCTGTCACTTCCACGGGTTCGTTGCCCGTTTTTCTCTCTTCAGGGCCTTGTTCACCCTGAAGAAGTGCTCCACCGATGACGGCTGGTGGTACATTTCGCCCCGGCCCAGGTGTCTCCGGTTCGACCTCCCTTCCTTGGTCAAGGGGTGGAAGAGCCGGTTTTTCTTCGCCTCGGTCGACGACGTCGACTGGGCCTGGAGTGAACCGGACCGGACCCCGAACCGAAATTCCCGGGTTGAGTCGGCGGACCAGGAGTCCTATAGCCTGCTCCTGAGCGACGTGGTCCCGGCGCTCGAGGTTCTGCTCTCTGAGCAGAATCTTTTTGAGGCCGGTATCAGTCCCATCCATGAGACCGGTGAGATTTGGCCCCACTTTGACCTCTGCCCCCCCCCCCCCCTTTTCTTCTCATAACCGAGCCGGCTGACTTCCTGTTTCTTTTGTTTTGCAGGGATGAAGTTTTCACTGGAGAATCTCTTGGAGGGGGTAGCCCAGCGGGATGTCGTGGAGGTGGACGAGCCCGCAGCGAAGAGGGCTCGCACGGAGACGAGCCGGGAGGTCGTGGCGGCGACCGTGCCCAGCCCGGTTGCTGTCATTTCCCCGCCCAGGCTACCTCAGGGCGGGGCTACTGATGCCCCGGCCGCGCGACCTGGTGGCGCCGCCGAGAGGACTCCACCGCCCGCTGCTCCGCCCATCGCCGGGCCCGTTGTTGCTGCCAGCTCGACAGCGCCGCCCGCGGCAACCGCCGGCCCGTCGGTTGCGGCCTCGGCTGAGGGGGCGGCCGCCGCAGTTGCCAGCCCGAAGGCTCCGGCGCCGGTGATCACCCACCGGGACTCCGTCATCCTCAACAAAGGGCTGGAGGAGAAGGTCATGGACTACACCTCCACCGCCCGGGACCGCCGAGCTCGGGGCGGCCGGGATTACGCAGACGCGCTGCTCGGGATCCTCCCGCAGCTTTTCACGGTAAGTCCGAGCTTCTTCCTTCTCCTTTTTCTTTCTTTCGAGACTTAACTTCTTTTATTCTGACCTGTGTCGCCTTTGTCGTTGCAGATCAGGAACGACGTTCTCCTGCTGAGGAATTTCCTCATAGGGAATGCCAAAAGGGACTCCGAGCGGGAGCTGAGACTCGGCAAGCTCGCGGCCGACGTCAAGGACTTGATGGAGAAGGGCGCCGAGCTGCGAGCCGACAAGCAAGCCCTCCAGTCTGACCTGGCACGTTCCGAGGAGCGGAACAAGGAGTTGGAGGCCTCCTTGTTGGAGGAGCGGACCTCCAACCAACGTCGAACTGAGGAGGAGGCGGCGGAGAAGGCCCGCCTGCAAGCCCATTCCCAATGGCTGGAGCGCCAGGTGGAGGAGGCCCGGCGAGACGCGACCACGGCGAAGGACCGGAGCGCGTACGTCAACGGGCTCCTGGAGGCAGCCAAGCGGGAGGCGCAAGAAGGCGTCCCCAAATTCCAGGCTTCCGACGAGTACACGTCGGAGGTCCGGGAGGCTGCCGTGGACTCCTTCCTGAAGGGGTTCCGGATGTGCCAGGAGAAGGTGGGGGCCTTCTTCCCTCAGCTGGATCTGAGCGGAGTTGTGATCGGTGGCAGGAGGCCAGGGGGCGAGAGCAGGACCTCCGGCGCGGCCGAAGCGACTCCTGCGGCGCCGTCGACCAGCGATGCCGCGGCCCCGGAGCAGCCCCAGGAGCCGACCGTGGTAGAAGTCGAGGATGCAGCACCCGCGCCTCCGGCAGAGGGCTCCGACCCCGCACCTCAGTGAATCCGGCGTCTTCTTCCTGATGTCTCCTCTTTTTGCTTCTGTTTTTTGTTTTTGTTTTGTGTTGTCTTCTCTCTTTTTTTTTTTTTTGGGGAGTCCCGGCCTGTCGGGACTCCCAGCTTATACTGGCTACTTGCATTAATGGAAATCTAAGTTTATCAAAACCTTGAGTTTCCTTTTTCATTTCATCTCACCTTTCTTTTCCTTTCTTTCTGAGATGTCGGTTTGGAATACTTGAAACAGTTGCAGGCCTGGTCCTCCCATTGCTCAAATCGAAGGATGGGGCCTGCTGAGTCGCGTCGCAGCAGAACAAGCCTTAAGTGGGCCCGACTTTGGGTCGCCTTCATCCTTACACAGGCAACACGATTTCTGCACCGCCTTCCAGGCCGAAGCCCAGGACCTCCGGACTGAGCTCGGTGCCGCAGGCTTTCTCAAGCCTTGCGCGGCTTGCTGAGCTGTGCTCCGGGCTTGCGTGGGCGAACTGGGTTCGGCGCCACCTTCCAGGCCGAAGCCCAGGATCTCTGGACTGAGCTCGATGCCGCAGGCTTTCTCAAACCTTGCGCGGCTTGCTGAGCTGTGCTCCAGGCTTGCATGGGTGAACTGGGTTCGGCGCCACCTTCCAGGCTGAAGCCCAGGATCTCCGAACTGAGCTCGGTGCCGCAGGCTTTCTCAAACCTTGCGCGGCTTGCTGAGCTGTGCTCTGGGCTTGCGTGGGCGAACTGGGTTCGGTGCCACCTTCCAGGCCGAAGCCCAGGATCTCCGGACTGAGCTCGATGCCACAGGCTTTCTCAAACCTTGCGCGGCTTGCTGAGCTGTGCTCCGGGCTTGCGTGGGCGAACTGGGTTCGGCGCCACCTTCCAGGCCGAAGCCCAGGATCTCCGGACTTAGCTCGATGCCGCAGGCTTTCTCAAACCTTGCGCGGCTTGCTGAGCTGTGCTCCGGGCTTGCGTGGGCGAACTGGGTTCGGCGCCACCTTCCAGGCCGAAGCCCAGGATCTCCGGACTGAGCTCGATGCCGCAAGCTTTCTCAAACCTTGCGCGGCTTGCTGAGCTATGCTCCGGGCTTGCATGGGCGAACTGGGTTCGGCGCCACTTTCCAGGCCGAAGCCCAGGATCTCCGGACTGAGCTCGATGCCGTAGGCTTTCTTGTCGAAGTTAGAAGGGAGTGTTTGAAGTGGGGAAACTTTGTTACAGGAACTGAGAGCCTTACATCACTGATAGTATATCCTCAGGTTCGAGGAGTTCCATGTCCGGGGGAACCTGGCACCTCCCAATTCTTCCAAGTAATATGCTCCATGAGGGAGGGCTTCTGCCACCCGATATGGGCCTTCCCAGTTGGGCGATAGCTTGCCGCATTCCCATGGCTGGGAGGCTTCGGCGCGCCGGAGGACCAAGTCTCCGGGATGAAAAACCTTAGGCCGCACTCGGGAGTTGTAATATCTGGCTACACGTTGCCGGTACGCCGCCATTCGGATTCGGGCCCTGTCCCTTGTTTCCTCGAGAAGGTCTAGGTTGAGCATCATCCTGGCCGGGTTTTCTGTCTCGTCGTATTGCTCCACGCGCAGCGTGGGTAGGATGAGCTCGATCGGGATGACTGCCTCGGCTCCGAAGATGAGGTTGAATGGAGTTTCGTCGATAGCCGTCCTTGGGATGGTGTGGTATGCCCAAAGGATGCTGGGAAGCTCATCGGCCCACCTTCCCTTGGCCTGGTCCAGCCGCGTGCGGAGGCCCTGAAGAATGGTCCTGTTCATGACTTCGGCCTCCCCGTTGGTCTGAGGGTGCGCCACCGAGGTAAAGCGATGCCTGATGCCGAGGTCGCTGCAGAATTCTTCGAATTCCCGGCAGTCGAACTGGCGTCCGTTGTCGGTGACCACGGCGTGGGGGAGGCTGAAGCGACAGATGATGGACTTCCAGAAGAATTTGGCGACGTTTGCTTCGGTGATCCTTGCCAAGGGTTCGGCCTCGACCCATTTCGTGAAGTAGTCGATAGCCACTATCAAGAACTTCCGCTGGCTAGACGCCGGCGGGAATGGGCCTAGGAGGTCCATCCCCCACTGGGCGAACGGCCAGGGGGCTGAGAGCTGAGAGATTGGGTTGGAGGGTTGCCGCTGCACCGTGGCGTGATGCTGGCACCGGTCGCACTTCTTCACGAAGTCGGCGGCATCTTCCTTCATTGTTTCCCAGAAGTAGCCCTGACGGAGGGCCTTGTACGCCAATGCCCTGCCCCCCACGTGGTTCCCGCAGATGCCTTCGTGAATCTCTTGGAGCACAAGCTTGGCTTCTGTGGGTCCTACGCACTTGAGGAGGGGGTAGGAGTAGGATCTTCGATACAACTGCCCGTCCATCAGGACAAACCGCACGGCCTTCTTCCTGATGAGCCGAGCCGCCTCTCGGTCCTCGGGCAGGGTGCCGCTGGTGATGTACGCAGCGTACTTGTCCATCCAGCTGGGCTCCTGGCTGACCTGATGGACCTCCACCGGTGCTTCGAGGCTTGGGACCTCAAGGCGCTCCACATGAGCGCGTCCCAGCATCGTCTCCGGCAGGGTCGCCAGTCGGGAGAGGGCATCCGCACGGGCGTTCTCCCCGCGGGGGATGTGGAAGATGTTGAAGCGGCGGAACTTGGACGCGCCCGCCTTGACGAGCTCCAAGTACTTCGCCATTTGGGGGTCGTGCGCGACGTACTCCCCGGATACCTGCCCCGCTACGAGCTGGGAGTCAGTGAAAGCTCTGAGGTTAGTCACGCCCAGCTCATGGGAGACTCTCGGTCCGGTAAGAAGTGCCTCGTACTCCGCCTGGTTATTTGTTGCGGGGAATTGGAAACGGAGTGCACACTCGGCGATGACCCCGTCGCCGTTGGCAAGGATGAGCCCAGCTCCGCTCCCGCCGGAGTTTGAGGCTCCGTCCACATGGAGGATCCAAGCGTCCTTTCCGGGCTCATCGGTGCCAACCTCCATCGGCTGGGCCGGGGGGCCTTCTTCGGGCTCCTTGCCCAAGCCTGCACATTCGACCAAGAAATCGGCTAGCACCTACGCCTTCATGGCCGACCTTGGCCTGTATGCAATGTCGAACTCGCTGAGTTTCAGTGCCCACTTGGCCAATCGTCCCGAGGTATCGGGTCGGCTGAGCACCGCTTTCAGCGGTTGATCCGTCAAGACGGCGATGGGGTGCGCTTGGAAATAGGGCCTGAGATGCTGGGCAGACACTATTAGCGCAAAAATAAGTTTCTCGGGCCGGGAATACCTGAGCTCTGCGTCTCGGAGAAGTTTGCTGGTATAGTACACCAGCCGCTGGAGCCCCTGGTCGTCGGTTCGAACCAAGACAGAGATGACAGCCTCTGGGGTAATCGCCAGGTAGAGGGCAAGCTCCTCTCCCTTCTCGGGCCTGGACAGTAAAGGTGGCGATGCGAGCGTCTTCTTCAGCTCCTCGAAGGCCTGCTGACACTCCTCGGTCCAAGCAAAGCCATTCATCTTCCTCAGCACCTTGAAGAAGGGACGGCAGCGGTCCGCCGACCTGGAAATAAAATGGCTAAGGGCCGCGACTCGGCCGGTCAGTCGTTGCACTTGCTTCTTGGAGGCCGGCTGCTCCATGTCCAGGATGGCCTGGACCTTCTCCGGGTTGGCCTCGATTCCTCTTTGAGTCACCATAAACCCTAGGAACTTACCGGCGGAGACGCCGAAGGCGCACTTCGCCGGGTTCAGCTTCATCTGATGGCGCCGGAGGTTGCCGAACGTCTCCGTCAAGTCAGCCACGTGGTCAGAATCGAGTTTGCTCATCACCAGCATGTCGTCCACGTACACCTGCATGTTGCGGCCTATCTGGTCTTTGAAGATTTTATTGACCAGATGTTGGTACGTCGCCCCTGCGTTCTTGAGCCCGAAAGGCATCATCCTGTAGCAAAAAGTCCCGTGGTCAGTTATGAAGGCAGTGTGCTCTTCGTCCTCCGGGCTCATCCGGATCTGGTTGTATCCGGAGAAGGCGTCCATGAATGATAGGAGGCGATGCCCCGAGGTGGTGTCGACCAGCTGGTCGATCTTTGGAAGAGGGAAGCTATCCTTTGGGCAAGCTCGGTTGAGGTCGGTGTAGTCCACACAGATCCTCCACTTACCGCTACTCTTCTTTACCATGACCACGTTTGCCAGCCAGCTAGGGTATTGGACCTCTCGGACGAAACCGGCGGCGAGGAGCTTCTCTACTTCCTCGTTGATCGCCTTCTACCTCTCCATGGCGAAGCTTCTCTTCTTCTGGCGGACCGGGCGGCAACTTGGGTCCACGTTCAGTCTGTGCATAATAACCTCGGGCGGGATGCCCGGCATGTCGGCTGCTGACCAGGCGAACACGTCAGCGTTGGCACGGAGGAACTCCAGCAAGCGGGTTCGCTCTTCCTCGGGGAGCTGGGCCCCGACTTGCACCGTCTTCAGGGGATCCGAACCGAGGGGAAAAGTCAGCAGGCGCTCTACGGGCCCTCCCCTGGGTTCCTTCTCTCTCAGATCGAGGTCGTCGATATCACGGGCGAGCTCCATGCCCCTGGCACCTGAGACCGTCTAGAGGCAGAGCGGGACTGGCTAGATCGTCCCCTTCATCTCTCCGAGCCCGGAAGGCGTGGGGAACTGCACCAACAGCCTCCTCGTGGAGATGGTGGCGTCTAGTTGGTTGAGCCCGGGACGCCCGAGAATGGCGTTGTAAGGCGAAGGGAGCCTGACAACGGTGAATGTTATTAGGACGGTCGCCTGCTGGGGCGGGGATCCGGCGGTGACCGGGAGAGTAATCTCCCCTTCGACCCCCACGGAGTCCCCTGTAAAACCTACCAGGGGGGTGTGCACTGGCTTCAGCTGATCGGGGGACAAATTCATCCGAGAGAAAGCATCGTAAAAAAGTACGTCAGCCGAGCTTCCACTATCCACCATGATTCGATGTACAGGATGCTTCGCGATGGTCATCTCGACCACCACGGCATCGTTGTTTACATTGTCATTAACTTCCCCTCCCTTGGGAGGGATTACATTCTCCGGGACTTCCCGGGCTCTCTTCATTGCTCGGCCGGACCCGCGCGAGATCATGCCCACGGGCTTCTCCGTTGGGCGGTTGTCGATCGCAGGGACAGGTGGTAGGGCCGCGAGCGGCTGCCCTTCAGAGGGGGCCTCGTTCTTGACGAACTTCCTAAGGTAACCCCTCCTGATCAGCTCCTCAATCTCCCGCTTCAGATGGCGACACTCCTCCGTGTCATGCCCGTGCTTGCGATGGAACTGGCAGTACTTCGATTTGTCTCGGACGGCTCTCGGGTTCTGAGGAGGAGGTCGGCGGAGGTAGCGCTCGCCCTCGATTTCCATGAGGATCTTCGTTCGAGGTGTGAGGAGAGGGGTGTACCTCCGCTCGGGAGTGGCTTCGGCCCTCGGCCTTGGGTTCGGGCGAGGGTCGGCAGACGGCCCGGGCCTCCGAGCTCCCGAGGTGTCCCTCTGGAGCGGCTTCTTTGGAGTCTTCCCGTCCAGCTCTCGACGGGTGCGGTCAGCCTCCTCCGCTCGGATGTACTTGTGGGCGCGGAGGAGGAGCTCGGAATACATCCTGGGCGGCTTCTTGTCCAGGGAATAGGTTAGGCGGGACGTCTTGAGCCCGCGCTTCAAAGCCAGCATGGCGACGGGCTCGTCCAAGCTGTAGATCTCCAGTGCTGCGGTCTTAAACCGAGTGATGTAGTCCCGGAGCAGCTCCTGGTCCTACTGGCGGATGGAGAAGAGGCTGTCCACCTCTCTTGGCACCTTTCGACAAGCGTCGAAGTGCGCCACGAACTTTCCTTCCAACTGATGGAAGGAGCAAATGGATCCGGGCTCGAGGCGGGTGAACCAGACTCGAGCGGCCTTCCGAAGGGTTGCCGGGAAGGCGATGCACAGAAGGGCGTCGGTGGCCCCCTGGACCCTCATGAGAGCCTTATAGCTCTCCAAATGATCCAGGGGGTCGGTGGTTCCGTCATAGGGATCCACCTGCGGCATGCGGAACCATTTCGGGATTGGTTCCGCCTGGATTTCTTCAGAGAAAGGGGGGCGGGAGTCGTAGCCCGCCAGGTCTGCCGACGAGTTCTGCAGGTCGGTGAATCGTCGGGCGAACTCTGCCAACTTGTGCTCGTGCTCCTCCAGGCGCCTCCCAGCCTGGCGCCTGATGGCTTCGTCGGTGGAGTCCTCCACCGAGACTGCAGGTGAAGGGGGCGCCGATCGATCTCGGCGCGAGGTCTGGCCTCGGCGTCGCTTGCTGTGATGTGCCGTTTCGGCCCCATCGGCCGGGGATCGACTCTCGTGATCCTCCGAACCGGAATAGTTTCTTTTTGCGGGAGCTTGGTGGCTCCCCCAGGGGTTGGAGACGGCCCTCGGATGGGATGGCCTGCCCTGGATTGAGCGCAGGCTCCCACGCTGCCCCGCGGCTCGGGCCGCGGGGGTCCCTGGCTACGGCTGGGTGGCCAGTGACCGTTGCTGATGTTGAAGCTGTCTGACCGCTGAGGTCAGGGTCTGCAGCTGCTGGACGATGGCCGCAAGGGATCTGTCCATCGGGGTAGGCTGCTGCGGAAGAGGAGGGGGAGCCGGAAGCTCTCTTTCGGGGCTGTGGCCCCCCGGAGGGGAGTGGACTTCCCCTACACGGCTGGTGGATGCCTCGCGACCACGAGTGACCACCATTGCTGGAGAGCGTGACACCTGCAGAAAGCTGGTCCCCGCTAGGGGTTAGTGTCCTGCCCCCTACCTGGCGTGCCAATCTGTTGCCGCTCTCGCCGCCGCGCTCGTGCCTCAGATCAGCCGATCCTTCCTGACCGCCTGGCGAGGGAGCCTCCTTTCCCGCGGAGAACCTGTAACAAAGGGGTTAGAGGACCCTGGCCGGGGATCCCGGTGAGGGAGCTCCGACGGTCAAGTCAGAAGACGACGAGAAGGAACAAACTCTCCAGCCGGACCCTCGAAAGGACTCCAGACTTAGAGAGTTAACTGGTGAAGGAAACGCTCTGGGGACCAGAATCTCGGCTGGGCCTCCTTGCCGAGCTCGCGCCCAATGTTCCCCTCTCGGGATCTCTGGTTTCTCTCTCGGAGCGAGGCCTTTTGCCGGTGCTTCCTCCTTGTCCCGAGGCTGGTTGGCTTACCTTGTCGTCCCCAGATTCCTCCTTCTTTATCTCCTTCCGTCGTGCATTTGTCTTTTTCCTCCTCGGAAACTCCCCTCCCCCGTCCTCTTCTTTTTTCCCTTTTCGATGAAGGGGGCCAGGCGGCTTTCCGACCTCGTCCGCCGGGCCCAGCAGGAAAAAGGCAAAGACAGAAGAGAAAGAGGGGAGGGCGGCGCTGACAGGGCGGCCGGTCAGGCCTCGGGCCCAGTGAGAGTGCCCTCTTCCCCAAGCATGGGCGCCATCTATCTATGGGGCCTGTGTCGTCAGGATCGGGTCCCTCAGCCGCGGGACCTGTCGGGCCGATGCAAGTGATGTTCCGCATGCCGCCGCCCTCCGTACGGGACGCCGTCTGGGATTCGTGCGGCCCGAGGGATGGCCTTGGGGCCCGTCTCTCTCCCCAGGGCCCTCTCCGTACGAGCGGTCTGACCTCGGCTGAGTTGGGCCCGTCTCCGGGGGCCAACTGGCGAGGGGCGAGGGATCGGCCGACCTCGGCTTAGGTGGACCCCTCCTGGGTGGACACCTGGCGAGGTGGCAGGAGGTCGCCCGGCTTCGGCCGAGGTGGGCCCGTCTCCGGGTGGCCACCTGGCGAAGGGCGAAGGATCAGCCGACCTCGGCTTAGGTGGACCCCTCCTGGGTGGACACCTGGCGAGGTGGCAGGAGGTCGCCTGGCTCCGGCCGAGGTGGGCCCGTCTCCGGGTGGCCACCTGGCGAAGGGCGAAGGATCAGCCAACCTCGGCTTAGGTGGACCTCTCTTGGGTGGACACCTGGCGAGGTGGCAGGAGGTCGCCTGGCTTCGGCCGAGGTGGGCCCGTCTCCGGGTGGCCACCTGGCGAAGGGCGAAGGATCAGCCGACCTCGGCTTAGGTGGACCCCTCCTGGGTGGACACTTGGCAAGGTGGCAGGAGCTCGCCTGGCTTCGATCAAGGTGGGCCCGTCTCCGGGTGGCCACCTGGCGAAGGGCGAAGGATCAGCCGACCTCGGCTTAGGTGGACCCCTCCTGGGCGGACACCTGGCGAGGTGGCATGAGGTCGCCTGGCTTCGGTCGAGGTGGGCCCGTCTCCGGGTGGCCACCTGGCGAAGGGCGAAGGATCAGCCGACCTCGGCTTAGGTGGACCCCTCCTGGGTGGACACCTGGCGAGGTGGCAGTAGGTCGCCTGGCTTCGGCCGAGGTGGGCCCGTCTCCGGGTGGCCACCTGGCGAAGGGCGAAGGATCAGCCGACCTCTGCTCAGGTGGACCCCTCCCGGGTGGACACCTGGCGAGGTGGCAGAGGAACTCCGAGCCGAGCTCGACCTCGGCGAGGGCGGTTTGCCTCAGACAGTCGTTAGGTGGTGTAGTCTTGCCGATTCTGGCTTTGAGGATGTGGTGCTGACTTGGCCGGGGAAACATACACGTGGCTCGCTCGTATTCGATGATACCTGAGCCTGGCCACGTCACTGTCACGGCTGTAACAGGTTCTAATTCTTCCTCGTTTAATTGTTCTTTTAGTATGGCTTCATTCTGGTCAACTAATCCTGGGTCGGCCATACCTAATTCCTTCTCAATGTCATCTTTCTGGGTTGGAGGTGATATAGATGAGAGTTGACCAACAAAAGTCTGTTTCACACTAGGTGTCGGACCAATAGGGTTTTGATTCAAGCTGGTAGATGTCGGATTTAGGTTCAAAGTACTTGATCTATCATGCCTCAAGGACCTCACATAGTTTTGGGCTACTCGGTAGGCTTGCTCCAAACTATAGATATCATGTTTAAACAATTCTCTCCAGATATCTTTCCTCAAACCTTCTTCAAATCGGCTTAGGATATCATATGGATCCTTATTCACAATATAGCACATTAGGAGCTCGAATCTATCAATATAATTAATAACTGATCCATTGCCTTGGGTCAACCTCTTTAAGTGGTCTAGGAGATTTTGTTGGTAGGATGCAGGGATATACCTTTCACGAAGCTTGCTCTTCATTGCTTTCCAGGTCCTAATGGGTTCGTGTCTTTCATACGCCATCCTTCCCTGAACATTGTGCCAATAAGACTTGGCTTGACACTATAGATGCACTCGGGGAAACCTAATTTTTCCATCCTCAGACATTTCATTCTACTTAAAATAATCATCCATATCTTCCTCCCAGGCAATGTAAACCCAAGGATCAAGACTGCCTTGAAATGAGGGAGCTTTTGTTCAAATGTTCCTAATGGGTCTTTCCTCTGATTCAACCAAGTATGGGTATGGGCTTTTAGGGCTAGACTCAGGGGCAAGATCATGATAATAGTCTCTTGGATCAAGGGAATTAGGCCTAGAGGATTTGAATTTAGCATGGGCCTTGCGGGCTTCTGCCCATGCCTTTGCTTGGGCCATCTTTTGGTCCAATTAGGCCAGTTGTTCGTTAAGGGCCTGCAAGTGGGCTTCAAGGTTTGACCCCATTACTACACTGGGCTAAATAAGGACTGATGGGCTAATGGACTCCTAATCTAGGCTAGACATGCAACACACAATGGAGGGTACTACGGTTTGCTATACCTATGAATTTAAACAGTATGTGTTAACTTAGACTACACACAGCACAGCAACTAGCCCTTTCACCAGCCAAGTAAGAAGTGGGAGTATGGGAGGCCCCCCTTGCTTTTGCAAGGACCCAATTAAGGAACCATAACACCACTTAGGTCATTTGACACTAGACCTCTTGCCTTAGATACCAGCTTCCCAGTACTAATTACAGGGTTGTATGCACCAGTCTTTCCACAATGGTTAAACCTGACTCATTGATGTCCCTAAACTATTAGGTTGCTAATTGGTTTTATGTTAGGCTTAGGTTCGAAATGCAAGGATGGTTATTTTTGGGCCAAGGAAAGGTAATGACCTCCTTCTCTTATCTTATGATATTGACATCCTTAAGTCAATTATGCATTTGATGGCATACACATGATGTCTAATGAAGTGAACTAAAGTTTTTTTGTGTTTTGATGTATATTAGCAGAAATATAAGATGCTGGAAATTAAATAATATGAACCTAAAGTGCAAAAATTAGACTATGTAGAAATGAAAGTATGATGAAATGGGCTTGCTGGAAATTCAGAGCAAAATTGTTCTCAGATAGTAATCAGGTGTGTAGAAAATATACAGACTGAAATAAAACTTGAAAACATTCTGACAAATACTATCAATTATGTGGAGTCCAACATAAGAAAAATCAGAAAAATCAGAGATTCCTATATGTAGAAATAACTAAAACAACAAACAATGTACTGAGTTGGTCAAGATGTAGAATTTTAAAGGTGCTGAAATCTAATGAGGCAAAATTGTTTTCTTTAGAATTAAAATACATATCTCCTTGTTTTCTTCTTCAAGGGTCAATCACATCGGCACCCCTACATGCCATAGGAAATCTCCTTTGAATGGGATGTGAGGGTCTGGGAGCTCTACATTTTTCTATGACCGGACGGCCATGGTGAAGCACCCGATCTGAGTACTTAAAAAGAAACTAAATCCTAACCTTGCTCTGATACCAAACATGATGCAGGATAAAGTTTTGATACCAAACATGATGCGGGATGAAGCTCTGATACCAAACATGATACAGGACTACTATGCTAAGATGGATGAGATGCATGCAAGTAATTTTTCTTTTTGTTGTTTTAAGTTTTTTTAATAGGTTTACTGATTCCCGAAGTCAAGTGGAGAATATAACTAGAGATTCTGTAAGAACAAGAAATTTCTAGCATGCAAATATAACCCTTAAACGAAGATAAAGAAAGGACCCTGGGATTGAGAAACCTCGATAGGACTTAGCTCTAAGACAATACCAACTTAGGAGACAAGGGAGTGCAAACCTTGAAGATTCAGATGTGCCCGATGCATAGTTCGCTCACACTCACAGATATGGCCTGGAAGATCAAGCCTTCGACCCTTCGAATTTGCTGGCTTTTTGTCCGATGATCCCGAAGGCAAGGAAGATCGACTCCTCTATCCGTGGCACCTGGAGGACCTGCGAGCAACCAAGTGAAGGGGTTAGAAAATAACAAGAAGAGGGTATAAGAAAGTAAGAAAGATGGGGAAAAGAGTTGGGGATGGTGGTCGAGAAGGGCTCTTCTTATTGGGCATCCAGGTGGATCTTCTAGGGGCGTCCAAGCTTGAAGATGGATTGGTGGCTTATGAAGGAAGAAGGTAACTCAGGGCCTCTCACCACTCGATGTCCCGAAGGACAAATGCACTCTCTCATAGAGTTCCATTCTAAGAAGACAAGGGCTAAAGGAAGAAGAAACTTCTCAAATTTTCATTTCATCAAAACTAAATTTACAAAAGGGTTAGGACCCTTTTATAGTCTCCTAAGTCTCACTTGAATTCAAATGAAAAAAGAGGTTACACATCTTCATCAAGGGGTGCCTAAAATCTGAATTTGAGCTCTTGAAATCCTCCTTTGGCTGACCTTGATTTGGTGGAAAGCTTGATTCGGGAAGGGAACAGAGGAGGTTGTCCCCATTCAAATTTTGAAACTCTTTTCTTGAGTCTTTGGCCAACCATGAGCTTGATCTTGGTAGCTTGATTTAGGGAGTGTTGTGTGGACTTGTCTTCAAGAATTAAGGGATGCCTTTTGACTTTAGAATTTCTTCCTTGGCCGACCATGCTTCTTTGGAGAGAGGCTCGATATGGGGAGGGAAAGGAGGAAGGTCGTCTCCATTTGAATTTTGAACTCTTCCTTGGCCGACCATGATCTTTGGAGAGGCTTGATGTGTGGAGTGAGGTGGGGAGGTTGTTGGCTTGGATCAAGGGGAGAGTTAATGGGGCATCCAACATGCATTAACTTTGACATTTCGATCTTGTCTTGGCCACCCATAATAACTTGGTGATGTGGCCCTTCCTTATGCCATGTGGCACTAATGAAGTGGTGCACCACGAGCTGATGTGGCACTCCTACCTTGACAGGGAGAGGTGGCTTGACCCATCATCAATTGGGCTTGACTTGGATGCCCACTTGTGGACCTATCTTCAAACAAGCTTGAGCCCAACTTCAAGTTGACTTGGGCTTGGGAACCAATTCAGCTAATTACAGGACCCATTGACCCTAACTTGACCAAATTGGCCAAGATACATGATTACAATAAAAATTGAAACTAAATACATGACTCAAAAGTAAATTGCTCAGGCTTGAAGCTTTATTTTAGGACCCAACAGATTAAAACCCTAATCAGAGATCTACAAAGGATTGAGGAGACTTTGTCTAATCCTGGTGCCCACACCATATGCATATTAGGGTTAATATGCTCAAATGATGGAATGAATATCATGTCATATGTGTATGGTTATGAATACATTATGATGTCATGAATGTTAGGTTTTATGATGTCATGAATGTTAGGTTGACATGATTAAGTCTATATTAGGATGTGTTGGAGACCATCAAAGCCCTCATAAAAAATATATTTAGTCATAGTGTAAGTTAATCATGATGCAAATCCGCTTTGGGTATGATTAGCCAATTGGTGTCTAGGCAAGTGGTTCTAGGAAGGTAAAGGGAATGAGGTTTTTAATTGGTTCCGTTGGCTTACCTGACCAATTTGATTGGCGTCTAAGAAAAGCAACGGGGGGACCTCTTCACTCCTTCCACTTGGCCAATTTGGTCATATCTAGACCTTAAATTGGAATTGCTAATTGATTACGCACACTACAATTTGCCTTCCTTCATGATAAGCCAAATTAATATAATAAACTATGGTAGGTTTGTTGTGTACACACAAGGCCTGCTCTAGCATTTAGTATAAAATTTATCTTGGTGCACCTAGTACTTTATAGCATGACTGATAATGTTGCTTTGTTGTGTACACACAAGGGCAATATTATTCAATCATGGCTATATGGAAATGAAGGGTCCGACTAAACTAAGATATTATGGTTTGTTGTGTACACACAAGGCTATAAGTGTCTTAGAGGCAAAAGTTAAGTTGAGAATTGCAAGGGATGCAATTGGAAAGGGTCATTTCCTATCCTTGAACTTATAAGTATTTGTTGTGTATATACAAGGCATTTATAAGGAATTGGGATCTCAAACCCACTAAAGAAGCCTTGGGAGGGTTTCCTGCTTACCATAGTTGAGGGTTATGGTATTCGACAAAAAATAGTGGGAGACACAATTAGATGCAAAAGTCCTTATCTAATTGTGAATATCATCATGAGTGGTCTGCTTATAGTTGTTCTTTACTTATTGTAGATTATTGCATTATGGCTTCTACTCTTTCACTGCGGGGCATCTTGGATACCAATAAGTTGACCCATCCAAATTATGTGGATTGGTCGAGGAACCTAAGAATTATATTAGCTCAGGAAAAAAATTCCTATATCCTTGATACTCTTGATCATGATCTGGTAGGAGAGGATGCTACTAAGAAGGGTTCAAAGAGAAAAAAGAATCCTAAGAGTAGCTTCCAGAGAAGGAAAAAGGCAAGGAAGCCCTCTGCTGGTGGAACCTACTATCATTATGGAAAACAAGGGCATTGGAAAAAGAATTGCAAGTTATATATTGCAAATCAGAAGCAAGATGCTAGTGATGCATCAAAAAGCTTGTACATGATACAAACAAACTTATCATTAAGTTCTTCAGCTTCTGATACATGGGTATTGGATACCGCATGTGGGTCTCATATCTGCAAGTTATTGCAAGGGTTATAGAGACCCAAAAGCTTGAAGAAGGGTGACTTTGAGCTGTTTGGCACGAGTGGTGATCCCATTCATGCTGAAGTTGTTGGCACCTATCTAATGTTATTGCCATCGGGCAATATTCTAGAATTAAAAGATTGTAACTATGTACCCAACATTATAAAGAATATTATTTCTGTACCTTTGTTGTTGAAACAAGGTTATGAAATAAATATTTCAAGCCATGGGTGCTCGATCTTCTTTTCAAAGAAGTTCTTTGGTTGTGGTACATTTGTTAATGGTCTTTTGATTCTATCACTTTATGATGAAGCTATGCTTGCTGAAAATAAGAAGAGAAAGAGAGATGATATAAATGTCACATATCTCTGGCATTGCCATTTGGGTCATATTTGTAAGTCTAGGATAAACAAGTTATATAAAGAAAATTTCTTTGAACCTTTTGATCTTAAGTCATTAGGAACTTGTGAATCCTGTCTCATGGGTAAGATGACCAAATCTCCATTCACTGGACATGGAGATAGGGCAATTGAGTTGTTAGGTTTGGTATACATAGATGTGTGTAGTCCTATGACAACCCAGGTCAGAGGAGGATACTCTTATTTCATCAGTTTTATTGATGATTTATCAAGGTTCGGATATGTGTATCTTATGAAACACAAGTTTGAAGCTTTTGAAAAACTCAAAGAGTATCAAAGTATTGTTGAAAAACAAACTAGGCATAGTATTAAAATCCTTTGATCTGATAGAGGAAGAGAATACTTTTCTAGTGAATTTCTCGATCATTTTAAAGATAAAGGAATTCTCTCTGAATAGACCCCTCCATATACGCCATAATTAAATGTAATAGAAAGGAGGAACCGAACCTTGTTGGACATGGTACGGTCCATGATGTACTTCACAGATTTTTCAGTATCCTTTTGGGGTTATGCCCTAGAGACTGCTACCCACATACTAAATAGGGTACCATCAAAGGTAGTTAAAATCACTCCATATCAATTATGAAAAGGGAGAAAGCCATATTTTAAGTTTTTTAAGATTTGGGGTTGCCCTGCTTATGTCAAGAATATTTTTGGACATAAACTAAGTGATAGGGCTGACAAGTATAGGTTTGTAGGATATCCTAAAGAAGGTATGAGTTACTTTTTCTAACCATCCTACTGAGCAAAAGGTCTTTGTCAGTAAGCATGCCACATTCTTGGAAAAGGAGTTTATCCAAGAAAAGGGCAATGAGAGGATATTTGAACTTGAAGAAGTTCAACCTACACCTGAAATAATTCCTCAACTAGATGTTCCTAAGATTCAGGAACAACCATAACACACACCTCCTCTTCATAAGTTAGAGAGAGTGCGAAGTGTACCTCTCAGATATGGCTTTATCATTGGGAATGATAATAAAGCCAGTATCATACATGATGATGATCCTGTGACCTATATAGAAGCTGTCACGAGTGAAGACTCGACAAATGGCTGGAAGCCATGAAATCTGAGATGGACTGCATGTATTCCAATCAGGTTTGGACCTTGGTAGATCCACCTGAAGGAATTAACCCAATAGGGTGTAAATGGATCTTTAAGAAGAAGATAGGAGCAGATGGTCAAGTAGAGACCCACAAGGCTAGACTGGTGGCAAAAGGTTTTAGACAAAAACATGGTATTGACTATGATGAAACCTTTTCACCAGTAGCCATGTTCAAGTCCATTCAGATATTGCTTGCTATAGCAGTATTCCATGATTATGAAATCTAGCAGATGTATGTAAAGACTGCTTTCCTTAATGAAAATCTTGAGAAAGAAGTCTATATGACACAGCCAGAGGGTTTTGTCTCAAGTGGGAGATCAAACCAAGTATGCAAGCTAAGGAAGTCTATTTATGGACTAAAGCAAGCATCGAGGAGTTGGAACATCCACTTTGATGAAAGAATTAAGGAGTTTGGTTTTATCAAGAATGTAGATGAATCATGTGTGTACAAAAAAACAAGTGGGAGTGCCCTTGTTTTCTTGGTTTTGTATGTCGATGACATACTCATCATTGGGAATGATATCCTAATATTGCAATCGATCAAGTCTTAGCTATCAAAGCAGTTTTTCATGAAGGATTTGGGAGATGCATCCTATATACTAGATATAAAGATCTATAGAGATAGATCTAAGAGGATGCTGGGCTTATCCCAATCTAGGTGCATTGACTTAGCGTTGAAGAGATTCAACATGGAGGGAAGTAAAATACAAAGACGATTGGCTTTAGTGCAAGTGGGAGATTGAAAGAATGGTGCCCTAAAAGCCAATCATTGTAAGGACATTTCTATGATCTTCCAACTCATGTATGATATTATTTATCAGTAAAAAGCATCTTTTGATTTATCATACTACTACATCTTATAAAGATTATGATGAACCCTATAGGTTAGGGCAATGGAATTAGGGTTATGATGGAGATCATAATGGTGAGACCTAAGTTCCTATAAATCCTAATCTAAAATATTCCTAGTTGTTGAATAATTGATTTGGGGATCGATGAATCCGGAAAGACTAGCACATCCTATGTATGCTCGATGGGGAGGATGGTTAGTCTCACAACGACTTATGTAGAGACACTAATACAAGGATGTGGATGCTTATTAGGTTATGAGTCCACTAAAATGATCCGACAAGAGAACATCAAATGGAAGTCTTACTTGTCAAAATAATGTTCTCTTAGTGGGAGTTGTGCATATGATCCTTAGACCTGAGACTACCATAGTATCTTGTACACATGAACCCATATTTTGGTGCATACTCACTCATGGCAATTAAGTCATGTATGGGGTGTTTCTGGATATGATGGATTGTGTATGAAGGTAATGAGTAGGTTAACAAGGAATCGATCACTCCTATAAGAGGAGAAGTTATCCGGTGTGATCTCTTCGAATGATGACTCAGAAAATCTTTGGCCAAAGCAGAATGATATTAGATAGGGTTTCTAATCATTCATCGATTGAGTCTTCATTATCGAATTGAGATTCAAAAGGATAAAGTACTAGGATTTGACATTTATCCATGCCCATCACTTAATCGGGATACATAAAGTTCGAAGGATTGAATTGCATGATAACTTTCTGCTGAAGGGTATTTTGGTACTTTTTACCAAATTCCTCATCTTTTGGGTAGGCATGATACATTGCTAGATGTCAATCATGTCTTATGGATTTTCATGAATCAATTGGATTGAATTCATGAGTCAATTCGAAAGCTAGTTCGAATTGGCAACTTAGGTCAGCTCAATTTAACCTAATTAGGTCAATCATGTTCGATTGGATCGAATCAGCTTGGACCTAGACCTACTACTGGCTAGATATGGAACCCAAAGGGTCACACACATTAGGGAATTGACCTAGGAAGTCAATTGGCATTTAATTAGGATCATGGGATCCTAATTAGTTAGCTAGATTGCACACTAGCATGTGTATACTAACCTAACTCCTAACCCAATTGAATTAGGTCTAAAAGGTTGCTAAAAGGACTAACCAATTTATGAGAGACCTAAATTGGGTTGTGTCCTAAGTGAGACGAATTTATCAGATTTTATCTGATATTTTTTGGACATGTTATGTGCCATATATCAAGAGTCCAAACGACATGGGACTTTTGGCACAAAATGGGTGCTCGGCATTTAAAAGGGCGTAGAAGGACCAAGAGACCTCTTACTTGAAAACAAATTATATGGTCTAAAAGTAGATTTAATGCTCTTTCATATGACACCCATTTTACATATCTTTTGACTGGGTCAAATATGTGAAAGGCATGGAGAAAGGTGGAGCGCAAAGTGAAGAGTCACAATTCTTCACTATTGGCGCACAGATTTTTGGTGCACAGAAAGGACAAGAGCCCCTTTGCTTGTCATTCACCAAAGCCAGATAAAGTCTAAGGGACTTTATCCTCATCTCCATGCCCTCTCATATGGGCTTTGACCGGTCAACAAAAGGATGAATGCGGTGGAAGGAAGTTGGCACACATGCAGAGTTGCGACTCTTCATGTTTGGCGCTAATTCCATGAAGTAGAGTCCTTCTGCTTTAAGGAATTTCAAATTACTGATGCTTCTAAATCAAAAGCCATATCCCTTGTGAAAGGATTACGCCCTAAAGGCCAATAGAATTGTTGTATTTCGATGGGATTTTCTTTTGTATCCCAAACTAGTGTATTGACATTATCAATTAATAAAGGCATTTTATTTTCATCATATGTTGTGTCTTATTAATTTTATTAAGATATGATGAACCCCATATATTAGGGCTATGGTTCTAGGGTTATGATGAAATCATACCAGTGAGATCTAAAGCCTTAAAACCCTAATCTAGAATATTCCTGGTCGATGGGATATTGAGTAGGGGATCAATGTTTCCGGTAAGACCAGCACATCCTATGTATGCTTGGTGAAGAGGGTGACTGATCTTACAGTCACTTGTGTTTGACACTAATACTAGGATGTGGGTGCTCATTAGAGAATGTGTTCACTGAATGGATCCAGCTTGAGAACATCTAATGGAACCTTATCTGTTTGTCAATATATAGTTCTCATAGTGGGAGTAGTGCATGTGGTCCTTTGACCTGAGACTGCCATGGTACCTTGTATGCATGAATCCATACTTTGATTCATACTCAATCATGACACTGAGTCATGCATGGGGTGATACTGGGTATGGTGGATTGCATATGGAGGTTGTGAGTAGGTCAAAAAGGAATCGATCAACCTTAGTAAGAGGGAAGCGCATCCAGATGATTTCAATCAAATGAAGATTCGGAAAATCTATGATCAAAGTATGAACATTAGAAATAGTTTTTAATGGTTCATTAATGAATCATCATTACCAGATTGAGCAAGGAATGAATATTAAATTAGATTTGATAAGTATCCATATCCATAGTCATATTCAGGGTGCAAGTAGATCGAAGGACTGAATTGCCCGGTAACTCACCATTGAAGGATATTTTGGTAAATCCATCAAAATTCCTCATCTTCCGGGTAGGCATGACACGTTGCTAGACGTCAATCTTGTCTTGTAGGTCTTAATGAACCAATTGATTTGGTTTCATGAGTCAATTCGATGTGTGATTCGAATTGGACAATTAGGTGAGCCAATTTGACCTAATTAGGTCAATCGGGTTCGATCGGATCGAATCGGCTCAAACCTAAACCTACTGCTGGCTAGATGTGGAACCCAATGGATCACACACAATAGAGACTTGGCCAAGGAAGTCATTCATGATTTAATTAGGGTCATAGGATCCTAATTGGTTAGCCGGATTACATACTAGCATATGTAGGCTAACCATTCCTAACCCAATTGGATTGGGTCCAGTTGCTTGCTAATTGGAATAACCTAATTATGGAAAACCTAAATTAGGTTGAGTCCTAAGTGGGGATAGCCTAATCAGAGCTAAATCTGATTTTAATTTGGATTTAAGGGCATTTTAGGCGCTATACATGAAGAGTCCCAATGGCATTGGACTCTTGGTACCTAAATGATACCTTAACTTCAAAAGGGCACAGAATGAGCTATAGATCTCTGATTTGAATATAATTTATATGGTCAGAAAGGAAATTTTATGCTCTTTTCAATGACACCTATATTGTTTATGTTTTACTAGTCAATATTCTTTGAAATTTGCATGGAAGAAGGATGGCACGCGTGGTGCATGAAGAGTCACAACTCTTCATGTGGCGCGCAGTTCTGATGGAGAGTCCTTCTGCTATCAGGACTCTTCATAAACTCTGATATTTGGAGATTGAAGAGGTGCCTCTTGGCTTCCTAGGGACTGGTAATTGACATGTGGCAAGTGATAATTCGTCCAGATAAAAGAAGGGATGTGAATAAGGCCTTCGGTGCATGAATGGGCTTATTAGATATGATTTTTCAAGCCAGATAACTTCTCTTCGGTCTTGAAAAATTATATCTGATAAGTTGATGGGAGGACATATCACATGCCCCTCTTGTATCTATAAATAGGGGGTGGTGAAATGAGTCTGATATAAGAATTCCACCGAAGTATTATTCTGAGTGTCTCTCTCTCCCTCCTTCTTTCTTTAAGACAAGACTAGTCTTGTTAAGACAAGGTCTTTTCTAATAGGACAAGGCTTTGTTTTAGGACATAAGCCTAAGTGGTCCTAGAGGAAGGTTGTCCTAAAACCAAGAGTGGTTTAAGAGAGTGTCCTTAGTGCCCTACAGTAGGATAGGGTGTCCTACAGTGGTCAATAGACCAAAGGCTACCGAAAGAGTTCCACTTATCCAAGCAACTTGAAGAAGGAGTTCTTCCTTGGTCCGAGTTTCGTGTGGGTCACCATTGGAGGGCGAACGTTTGGGAGCCTGGTGGAGAAGAAGGCTGAATCAGGATTTTCTTCATCGGATTGGATACTAACGGTTCAGGTTGGTGCCTAAACTCTAGTTTATATTATATATGCATATTTGTATATTTTAATTCCTTGTAAGGAGGTCTTGGGTTAAGGGTTTGGTAGTGGTTTCATAATAAATTTTTTAAATCCACGCTTCCGCCCTGGTCACCAAAACCCTTACAGTGGTATCAGAGCCACCTTATTAGGGCTAAATTATACAAAATTTGAAGTTGCCCAATTTTGTAGGACTCTTGAGGTTGCCCATTTTGGTAGGACTCTACAAAATTTGAAGTTCCCCAATTTTGTAGGACTCTACAAAAGTTTAAAGTTACATATGATTGATATGTTTATGCATATATGTATGTCACTGGTTAGGGTTTTCACTTAAACCTTAACCGATATAGAGATATGTTTAGCTTTCTAGTCATCATGTTGAAATAAGGTTGCCATGGCATATTGGTGGATCCATTGTGTGGTAGATGGTTGTCCTAGTATGATGACATACTTGGCACATTATAAAATGATATATGATGCATGGTTGATGAATGGTAATATTAGAATGTGTTTCTATTTGAATTGCCCTCTATTAAAATTATATTAAGTTGGAGTATCATATACCAAAAGCAAAATAATCAAGATGATTAGTTGATCATTCGGTGTCTAGGAAAAGTGGTTCATGATCGGTAAAGAGGACGTGGTTTTTAATTGGTTCCGTTGACTGACCTGGCCAATTTTTTTAGTGTCTAAGAAAGCAACGGGGGGACTCCCACTTTTCCTGGCTGATAAGATTAACTTAATTCTTGATTGATATGCTTAGTGTAATATTCACTATATTAGGCCTTCCTTTATGCTAGGTCATTATTATGTTATGATTCGTATTAGGTTTGTTGTGTACACACAAGGCCTATTATGGTAACTAACACAATTTTGGCCTGGTGCATTTGATGCTTATGGCATGATTTAATATAATACTTTGTTGTGAACACACAAGGGTATTATTATTACAATCATGACTATAAAGGAATGAAGGATCTTATTTAACTAAAAATATTATAGTTTGTTGTGAACACACAAGGCTATTAATATTTTAGAGGCCAGGTTTTGTTGAGAATTGTATGAGATATAATTGGAAAGAGTTTTCCTACCTTTGAACTTATAAAAGATTTGTTGTGTACACACAAGGTCTTTTATAAGGAATTAGGATCTCAACCCCACTAAGAAAACCAATTAGGGTTTCTCGATCATCATATAGAGGGTTATGATGCGTGATAAAATAGTGGGAGACATAATTAAGTTAAAGTCCTAATTTAATTATGTTTTGTCAACATTGGTTGTTTGCTTATGTTATGTTCTTTGTTAATGTAGATTAAATGGCCTCCTCACTCTCACTCCGTAGTATACTTGATGCCAATAAATTGATTGGACTGAACTATGTTGACTGGTTGAGAAACCTAAAGATAGTACTCAGCCAGAAAAAACTTTCTTACATTCTTGATACCCCTACCTTGGATCCTTTAGGAGAAGATGCCTCGTAAGAGGAAAAGACCACATACAAGATGTGGCAAAATGACTTACTCACTGTCAAATGTATCATGCTTGCCTCTATGACCAATGAGTTGCAGAGGCAACATGATAGCATGGACACTAACTCCATACTACTCAATCTAAAAGAGCTATATGGAGAACATAGTCGAACTGCTAGATATGAGATATCTAAGCAGTTGTTCCGTGTGAGAATGACATAAGGTACATCCGTACAAGACCACGTACTGATGATTATTGACCTGATCACTCGATTAGGTCAATTGGGTTTTGTTATGGATGGGGAGTTGAATCAGGATTTGATGCTGCAGTCACTCCCGGAGTCATTTTCACAGTTTGTTCTTAATTATCATATGAACAAACTTAACACTTCCTTGCCTGAGCTGTTAAACATGTTAAAAACAGCAGAGAGCCATTTAGAGAAAAATAAGGCTCCACTTCTTCTTGTGGATGGGATCAACAAGAAGAAGTCAGGTAGAAAGGGTTCCAAGAGGAGATTGAACCCAAAAAGGGGCATCAAGAAGAAGAAAGGAAAGAAGGCCTCTGGACAGATGACCTGCTTTCACTATGGCAAGTCAGGTCATTGGAAGAGGAACTGCAAGGCTTACCTTGTAGGTGTGAAGCCTGGTGCATCGGATGCACCAAAAGGTATGAAAGAAGTTCATACTATTTTGTCATTGGATTCTTCCATTTCAAATACTTGGGTATTGGATACCGCCTGTGGTCATAATATCTGCAAATTATTGCATGGGCTGCAGAGGCTTAGAGTATTGAAGGAAGGAGACTTCGAGCTCTATGGTGCTGGAGGAGAGTCCTTAGAGTATTGAAGGAAGGAGACTTCGAGCTCATGATGCTGGAGGAGAGTCCATCCAAGCAGAGGCCGTAGGGACTTATATCTTGAAGTTACCTTCGGGGAAGATTTTAGAGCTGAGAGATTGTTACTATATGCCTAAGGTTATTAGAAATATCATTTCTGTACCCTTGTTACTTAGACAAGGTTATACTATGAATGTGATGAGCAATGGTTGCTCAATCAGCTTTTCTAATGAAATTATATGTTGTGGCGTATATTGCAATGATCTTTTAACTCTATCCACTAATGACAATTTACTTCATGTAAGTAACAAATGAAAGAGAGATGATGTAAATAATACTTTACTCTGGCACTGTCGACTTGGACATATTAGTGAGACTAGGATTAGCAAGTTATACAAGGAAAATTTCCTTAATCCTTATGATTATGAATCATTAAAAACTTGTGAATCATATCTCATGGATAAAATGGCCAAGACTCCATTTAGTGGACATAGAGAAAGGACAACTGAGTTATTTGGACTCATACATACAGATGTATGTGGGCCTATGATAACTCAGGACAAGGGTGGATACTCTTATTTCATCATATTTACTGATGATTTTTCATGGTACGGATTTGTGTATCTTATAAAACATAAGTCCGAAGCCTTTGATAAATTTTTAGAGTATCAAAGTATGGTAGAGAAACAAACAGGGAAAAGTATTAAAATCCTTCAATTAGATCGAGGAGGTGAATACTTATCCACCGAGTTTCTCGATCACCTTAAAGAAAAGGGGATTATCTCTGAATGGACCCCTCCTTACACATCACAATTAAATGGTGTTGCTGAAAGGAGGAACCGTACCTTATTAGATATGGTACGGTCCATGATGTGCTTCACAGAGTTACCTGTTTCCTTCTGGGGATATGCCTTGGAAATCGTGGCTAATATCTTAAATAGAGTACCATCTAAATCTGTCTCTAGCACTCCATATGAGATATGGAGGGGTAAGAAACCCAATCTTAAGTATCTTAAGATACGGGGATGTCCAGCCTATGTCAAAAGAAATTTTGGACATAAGCTAGATGTTAGAGCAGATAAGTGTCTATTTATAGGATATCCTAAAGATAGTATAGGATATCTGTTCTACCACCCTACTGAACAAAAAGTTTTTGTTAGTAGGCAAGCCACTTTTTTGGAGAAAGAGTTCATCCTACAAAAGGGCAGTGGGAGAAATATTGAACTTGAAGAAGTTCAACAAATAGATACATCTCAACCAAATGATAATATAGTTAGTATAGAACCAGAACACACCACTCCTATCCGTAGGTCTGATAGGGTGCATCATGCACCTGAGAGGTATGGGTTCAATATTGAAAATAATGAAGCCCGGATCATTGAAAATGATGAGCCTCTAACCTATACGGATGCTGTCATGAGTAGGGACTCAGACAGATGGCTGGAAGCCATGAGATCCGAAATGGACTCCATGTATGTCAACCAAGTGTGGACTTTGGTTGATGCACCAGAGGGTGTTAACCCTATTGGATGCAAATGGGTCTATAAGAAAAAGATTTGGGCAGATGGCCAAGTCAAAACTTATAAAGCCAGATTAGTGGCTAAGGGTTTCAGACAAAAATAGGGAATAGATTATGATGAAATATTTTCTCCTGTTTCCATGCTCAAATCTATTCGGATCATGCTTTCTATAGCAGCATATCATGATTATGAAATCTGGCAGATGGATGTGAAAACTGCATTCCTTAATGGTTTCCTTGAGGAAGAGGTCTATATGTCACAGCTAGAAGGTTTTATCTTGGAGACTAAACCTAATCAGGTATGTAGGCTGAAGAAATCCATTTATGGATTAATGCAAGCATCCAGGAGTTGGAACATCCCATTTGATAAGACAGTCTAAGAGTTTGACTTTATCAAAAATGAGGATGAACCTTATGTGTACAAGAAGACTAGTGGGAGTGCCATAGTTTTCTTAGTTCTGTATGTGGATGACATACTCCTCATTGGGAATGATATCCCAATGTTACAATCAGTCAAGGCATGGTTATCTAAATAGTTTTCCATGAAAGACTTGGGAGAAGCATCCTATATACTGGATATCAAGATCTATAGATATAGATCTAGGAGGATGCTAGGCTTATCCCAGTCTAGGTACATTGACCAAGTGCTAAAAAGATTTAGCATGAAGGGAAGTAAAAGAGGTTACTTGCCCATTGGTCATGGCATACATCTTTCTAAGAAGATGTCTCCTAAGACACCTGAAGAAAGAAATAGAATGAGTTCTTTACCTTATGCTTCGGCTGTAGGATCTATAATGTATGCTATGTTATGTACCAGGCCTGATGTGGCATATGCCTTAGGTATAGCCAGCAGATTTCAGGCTAATCCAGGAGAGGATCACTGGAAGGCTGTGAAAAATATTCTTAAGTACTTGAGAAGGACTAAGAATATTTTTTTGATATACGGAGGATTTGATCTTAAACTGGAAGCTTATTCAGATTCTAGTTTTCAATCGGATCCAGATGATAGCAAATCTATTTCAGGATATGTTTTTACCCTAAATGGAGGAGCTGTAAGCTGGAAGAGTTCTAAACAGCAGACTGTAGCTGACTCAACAACTGAGGTAGAATACATTGCTGTTAGTGAAGCTGCCAAGGAAGCTATCTGGATGAAGAAGTTCATCTCAAAGTTGGGTGTTGTTCCGGAGATTGATGGTCAAGTACCACTTTATTATGATAATACTGGAGCCATCACTCAAGCTAAGGAACCTAGAGCTCATCACAAATCAAAGCACATTCTAAGATGCTTCCATCTCGTTCGAGAGATTGTTGAAAGACAAGAAGTCTGCATTAAAAGAGTAGAAACGAAGAACAAAATAGCAGACACGTTCACTAAGGCTCTACCACAGCGGGAGTTTGATCGTCACCTCGAATGTATGGGGTTAAAATTTTAAGGCGATTGGCTTTAGTGCAAGTGGGAGATTGAAAGGATTATGCCCTAAAGGCCAATAGAAATGTTGTATTTTGATAGGATTTTCTTTTGTATCCCAAACCAGTGTATTGACATTATCAATTAATAAAGGCATTTTATTTTCATCATACGCTGTGTCTTATTAATTTTATTAAGATATGATGAACCCCATAGATTAGGGCTATGGTTCTAGGGTTATGATGAGATCATACCAGTGAGACCTAAAGCCTTAAAATCCTAATCTAGAATATTCCAGGTCGATGGGATATTGAGTAGGGGATCAATGTTTCCGGTAAAACCAGCACATCCTATGTATGCTTGGTGAAGAGGGTGACTGATCTCACAGTCACTTGTGTTTGACACTAATACTAGGATGTGGGTGCTCATTAGAGAATGAGTTCACTGAATGGATCCAGCTTAAAAACATCTAATGGAACCTTATCTGTTTGTCAATAGATAGTTCTCATAGTGGGAGTAGTGCATGTGGTCCTTTGACCTGAGACTGCCATGGTACCTTGTATGCATGAATCCATAGTTTGGTTCACACTCAATCATGACACTGAGTCATGCATGGGGTGATACTGGGTATGGTGGATTGCATATGGAGGTTGTGAGTAGGTCAAAAAGGAATCGATCAACCCTAGTAAGAGGGAAGCACATCCAGATGATTTCAATCAAATGAAGATTCGGAAAATCTTTGATCAAAGTATGAACATTATAAATAGTTTCTAAAGGTTCATTAATGAATCATCATTATCATATTGAGCAAAGAATGAATATAAAATCGGATTTGACAAGTATCCATATCCATAGTCATATTCAGGGTGCAAGTAGATCGAAGGTCTGAATTGCTCGGTAACTCACCACTGAAGGGTATTTTGGTAAATCCACCAAAATTCCTCATCTTCCGGGTAGGCATGACACATTGCTAGACATCAATCTTGTCTTGTAGGTCTTCATGAACCAATTGATTTGGTTTCATGAGTCAATTCGATGTGTGATTCGAATTGGACAATTAGGTGAGCCAATTTGACCTAATTAGGTCAATCATGTTCGATTGGATCGAATCGGCTCAAACCTAAACCTACTGCTGGCTAGATGTGAAACCCATGGGTCACACACAATAGAGACTTGGCCAAGGAAGTCATTCATGATTTAATTAGGGTCATAGGATCCTAATTGGTTAGCAGGATTACATACTAGCATATGTAGGCTAACCAAATTCCTAACCCAATTGGATTGGGTCCGGTTGCTTGCTAATTAGGCTAACCTAATTATGGAAATCCTAAATTAGGTTGAGTCCTAAGTGGGGCTAGCCTAATCATGGCTAAATCTAATTTTAATTTGGATTTAAGGGCATTTTAGGCGCCATACATGAAGAGTCCCAATGGCATGGGACTCTTGGTACCTAAATGATACCTTAACTTCAAAAGGGCATAGAATGAGCTATAGATCTCTGATTTGAATATAATTTATATGGTCAAAAATAAAATTTTATGCTCTTTCTAATGACACCCATATTGCCTATATTTCGATTGGTCAACATTCTTTGAAATTTGCATGGAAGAAGGATGGCGCGCGCGGTGCATGAAGAGTCGCAACTCTTCATGTGGTGCACGGTTCTGATGGAGAGTCCTTCTGCTATCAGGACTCTTCATAATCTCCAATGTTTGGATATTAAAGAGGCACCTCTTGGCTTCCTAGGGACCAGTAATTGACATGTGGCAAGTGAGAATTCGTCCAGATAAAAGAAGGGATGTGAATAAGGCCTTCGGTGCATGAATGGGCTTATTAGATATGATTTTTCAAGCCAGATAACTTCTCTTCGGTCTTGAAAAATCATATCTGATAAGTTGATGGGAGGACATATCACACGCCCCTCTTGTATCTATAAATAGGGGGCACTGAAATGAGTCTGATATAAGAATTCCATCGAAGTATTATTCTGAGTGTCTCTCTCTCCCTCCTTTCTTTAAGACAAGACTTGTCTTGTTAAGACAAGGTCTTTTCTGATAAGACAAGGCTTTGTTTTAGGACATAAGCCTTAGGGGTCCTAGAGGAGGGTTATCCTAAAACCAAGAGTGGTTTAGGAGAGTGTCTTTAGTGCCCTACAGTAGGACAGGGTGTCCTATAGTGGTCAATAGACCAAAGGCTGCCGAAAGAGTTCCACTTATCCAAGCAACTTGAAGAAGGAGTTCTTCCTTGGTCCGAGTTTCATGTGGATCACCGTTGGAGGGCGAACGTTTGGGTGCCTGGTGGAGAAGAAGGTTGAATCAGGATTTTCTTCATCGGATTGGATACTAGCGGTTTAGGTTGGTGCCTAAACTCTAGTTTATATTATATATGCATGTTTGTATGTTTTAATTCCTTGTAAGGTGGTCTTGGGTTAAGGGTTTGGTAGTGGTTTCATAATAAATTTTTGAAATCCACACTTCCACCCTGTTCACGAAAACCCTTACACCTTGGCCTTCCTGCAATTGGTCACTACCATGTGGCAAGTGGAAAAGTTGGTAGGAAACTTGAAGAGCCAGATATATGGTAGTTGGCATAGGAAATGTCATGACTCTTCAAGATAAGACTCCTTCTCATTGAAGGGTCTTATTTGATCTGTGTTTTGACAGATCAAAGGCTAATGAAGAGTTTTATCTAGCACCTCTCCCACTCTTATATATAGCCATCAGTGTTTAGGCCGATGGGTATTTGATTCCATCCTTTCTTTCCTGCGTTCACTCATTGCCACTCACTCTCCTTATCTCCCCCTTCCCTTGTTAGAGTTTAGGTCTCGTCTTAAGACAAGTCCATCATTTTAAGACAAGGGTTTAGGAAGAAATTTGGGAAGTGGAAAAGAGGGTGAAGAAAGGATTTGGAGAGGGCTCAGAGTGCTCTATTGTAGGGCAATGGTCTGAGCAAGGAAGGAGAGGCTACCAAAGGAAGAAAAGCGATCAAAAGAGTCCCAGTGGCTAAAGCAACCTACTAAGGAGTGCTTTCTAGGTTCCATTCCTATGTGGATCACCTCTGGAGGGCATGCACTTGTGTGCCTAGTGGAAAGAAGAAGAAATTGGCATTCCAGGTATTTTTTCAAATCCTAATCGCATGACTTGTTAATTGTAATGAATAAGGGATCTTGGGCTTAGGATTTCAAGTTGCTTGGAGTTTCAAGAAAGAAATTTTTTGAAATCCATTGTTCCGCTGTGCCATCGAAATCCTAGAAACCCAACAAAGGGATGGGTTAAATTACCTGGCAATGATTTCCTATTTATTGTGATGGGTTTCTTTAGGGTCTTATAGCATAAATGAACACAGGATTTCAAAAATTTACACATGAAAACCCAAATCGGCTTGAAACTCTAATCCCAAGATCCCCTTATTCATGTATAATTAATAAGTCACTAATAAGGTTTATGAAGAATACTTGGAATGCTATTTTCAACTCCTTTCCCCTAGGCTCACAAGTGCAAGCCCTCCAACGGTGATCCACACATGAATTGATCCAAGGAAGAACTCCTACAATTATTGCTTGCTTGACTGGGACTCTTTCTAGCAGCCTTCTAGACTTTCTCCTTTGTAAGACACCCTACCCTCATGTAGGGCACTCTGAGTACTCTCCAAATCCACTCTTGGATCTAGGATAGCCCTCCTGTAGGACACACTAGGCTTATGTCTTAAAACCTAAGACTTCTCTTAGTAAGAAAAATAAACCTTGTCTTAAAAAGACAAGTTTTGTCTTAAGGAGGAGGGAGGGAGAGAGACACTCAGCAAATCTTTCGATAGAAATCTGATATGAAACTTAGTATACTGCCCCCTATTTATAGACTCAAGAGGGACATGTGATATGCCCAGTCACTATCTTATCATATATGATTTTTCAAGATCGAAGAGAAGCAATCCGGTTTAAAAAATCTTATCTGATAAGTATGTTCATGCACCAAGGCTCATATCTGTGTCCTTTCAATTTCCCGGATTAATTCCCACTTGCCACATGGCAAGTACCGGTCTCTAGGAAGCCAAGAGGTGCCTCTTCAATTCCTAAACATCAAAGAATTTGAAGAGTCCTGATAGCAAAAGGACTCTGCCTCAGATCGTGCGCCAAATGAAGGGTCGTGTCCCTTCATGCATGTGGTTCCTTCCTGCTATCTCCATGCTACTTCAAACAATGTTTTGACCGGTCAACTAATCCTAGGAGGCCTGCAGATATATGCCAAGATGTGTCCACATGAATCAACCAGAGTGATTCATCTACAGAAGGACTCTTGGTCCTTTCTGCACCCCCTTCCTCCTTGGCACGCGCAAACTTGCGCCCAAGTATCCCAACCGACTTGGACTCTAGTCCAATTGGCATCAAATGTCCAAATAAAGTCAGATAAAATCTGACAATGGCTGTCTTAATTAAGACATGTCCCAATTTAAGTCTCTCTTAAATTGGTTAATCGAATTAGCAAGCAACTAGACCCATATCAACTTGGGTTAGGAATTGGGTTAGCCTACACATGCTAGTGTGCAATCTAGCAAACCATTTAGGATCCCATGATCCTAATTAAATTATGAATGACTTTTTTGGTCAACTCCCTAATGTGTGTGACCCTTTGAGTTCCACATCTAGTCAGTAGTAGGTCTAGGTTCAAGCCGATTCGAACCGATCGAACCTGATTGGCCCAATTAGGTCAAATTGAGTTGACCTAAATTGCCAATTCGAACTATTCATTGAATTGACTCATGAAACCAATCCAATTAGTTCATGAAAACCTACAAGACATGATTGACATTTAGCAATGTGCATGTCTACCTAGAAGATGAAAAATTTGGTGGAAAGTATCAAAATATCCTTCAGTAGAAAGTTACTGTGCAATTCAATCTTTCGAACTCCCATTATCCCGATTAAGTGATGGGCATGGATAAATGTCAAACCCTAGTACTTAGTCATTTTGAATCTCAATTCGATAATGAGGACTCTACTGATGACTGATTAGAAACCACTTCTAACTTCATCAAGCTTTGATCAAAGACTCCTTGAGTCGTCAATCGAAGAGATCACTTGGGATAACAATTCCTCTTACCAGGAATGATCGATTCCTTTTTAGTCCACTCATATCCTTCATACACCTTCTACCATATCTGAGAACACCCCGTACATGACTTAATATCATGAATGAGTATGAACCAAAACATGGCTTAGTGTGCATAAGGAACCATGGTGACCTCAGGTGATGGGGACCAAAAGTCCATTTTATTTTATTTTATTTTATTTGAGTCTTGTAATAAAGTGAGATGACTGAGTCAGTTGAGTCCACTTAGTCAGGTCAAGTCATTTTAGTTCAATCAGGTCTGGTCGAGTCATTCAGGTCATGTACAAGAGGAGAGTTTGCAACCAGGAGATTCACTATACCCCGTAACCAGAGCTGGCCTTCGTGCACCTGGGCCTTTTCATGCCGCCAAGCCCGCAAGAGAGAGCTCCAGTCCAAGACAGGCCCACTGTTGACTAGGTCCACCAGGGTTTCTTGGCCCACAAGTCAGGGTTTCTTAGCCCTCAAGTAATGTACCCTGGGATGAATCTATAAATACCGCCCCTTCCCTCTTATATTTAACATACTTTTTCTTATAATTACAAACAAAAAAAATATTTTGATTTGAGTTTCGAGTTCTCTCTGGATTGGAGTGGGTGTGACGCCCTGGTTCCTTGTTCTTGAGTGCAAGCCCTAATCCCCTGATGACTTCTATGCTTGCCAGCGATCCTCCTCCGCTCTGTCCCGCATCAACTTGGTATCAGAGCTTCATCCCACATCAATTTTGGTATCAGAGCCCTGCAGATTAAGATTTTCTCTTCCTCCTTGGCTCCACATCCTTCCTCCTGACCAGATCTCTCTATGCAAAACTTCTCAAACCTCGGTCAGCTGTCGGCCGCAATCTCTGGTTTGTCAACGGCCTGGCATCCACTTCCCTCCCATGATCATCAACGCCCTGCACCCGAGCCCCATCCGCCCTCATCGATGTGCTTTCGCCCGAGGCTAACTCTAGCATATCTCTCCTCAGCCAGTCCGAGAAGCCTGATGTTCACCCACCGCCTTCTTGATATTTACCTCAACCGCCTCTACATAAACCAACTTTTGGTTCTTCTTCGACTGTTTTCCTCTCTCTCTCGAATCCCTCTTTCTCCCTTTCTTCTCTTGCAGGGCTAGAACCTTTTCTTTGCAATGGCGGCCTCTGCCATGGGCGTGGACACCAATGCTTCCCTTTGGCCATCTGGCCTGCCATCGAGCTTCCCGACCGTGAGCCCCGATGTCTTCAACTTCGTCGACGACGAGGAGGACCTCTACGGCCACCTCAAGTCTCTCCAGTGCCAGATCGAGTTCATCGACATCCAGGAGGAGTACGTCAAGGATGAGCATAAGAATCTTAAGCACGAGCTTCTCCATGCCTAGGAGGAGGTCAAGCGGATCCAGTCCATTCCCCTCATCATTGGCCAGTTCATGGAGATGGTCGATCAGAACAATGGCATTGTTGGCTCCACCACCGGACCCAACTACTATGTTCGAATCTTGAGCACTATCAACCGGGAGCTTCTCAAGCCCTCCGCCTCCGTTGCACTCCACCACCACTCCTCCCGCACTGACCTCTTTGCCAAGCTCTCCCGAACCATCCTTGATGGCCTCGCCTTCCTCCATGAGGGGTGTCAGCCGTGGATCATCCACCGGGACACCAAGCCAGCAACATCCTTCTCGACGCTGACGAACCCCACCATCGCCCTCCAGATCTTCGCCTCCTTCCTCATCGCCTGTGCGCCCTCCCACGGTGAGCTGAGCCCTATAACAGGGCCTCAGATCTGAGTCCTCTATGCCACCAAGCCTTGCTGACTACCGTCCGGCCATCTTCTTCCCATCCGTGCCATCGTCTCGCCCCAGCCTCATCGCTGACAAGGTCAACCAGGAGTCCCTCCTCCATTCCGCCCGGCCTTCATCCAAGGATGAGGGAGATGCCCGCACAAACTTGAAGGAAAATGCCTTCACTATTGCCGATTTCAACATGATTTTTGGAGCAGCATGCTTTCTAGAGCAGCATGGATCTCAGCACTACACAATCTTCAAAGCTGCACTGATCTCAGAGCAACCAATAAAACAAGAAAATCAGAGAAAAAAATTAGATAAAAAAAAGAAAAGAAAGAAAGGTGGAAAAAGAGAAAAAAAAATTGATTCTAGCCTTTTTGCTTTAATTTGCTTAGTGTCGGTTCCATCAAACCCTCGCTTAGCCTGACTCGATGGAGTCGAGTTCTTCCCACCGCAGGGGAATGATGGGGACCAAAAGTCCATTTTATTTTATTTTATTTTATTTAAGTCCTGTAATAAAGTAAGACGACTGAGTCAGTTGAGTCCACTTAGTCAGGTCTAGTCATTCTAGTTCAATCAGGTCCGGTTGAGTCATTCAGGTCATGTACAAGAAGAGAGTTCGTAGCCAAGAGATTCACTAGACCTCCCCAACCAGAGCTGGCCTTCATGCACCTGGGCCCTTTCATGCCGCCAAGCCCGCAAGAGAGAGCTCCAGTCCAAGACAGGCCCACTATTGAACAGGTCCACTAGGGTTTCTTGGCTCACAAGTCAGGGTTTCTTAGCCCTCAAGTAATGTACCCTGGGATGAATCTATAAATACCGCCCCTCCCTTCTTATATTAAACATAATTTTTCTTATGATTACAAAAAAAAAATTATTTTGATATGAGTTTTGAGTTTTCTCTGGATTGGAGTGGCTGTGATGCCCTAGTTCCTTGTTCTTGAGTGCAAGCCCTAATCCCCTGGTGACTTCTACGCTCACCAACGATCCTCCCTTGCTCTGTCCCGCATCATCAGGTCTAAAGATCACTTGCACAACTCCTACTATGAGAACTATCTTTTGACAAGTAGTAAGACTTCCATAAGATAGTCTCAGTACAGATCAGTTAGTAAACTCATATCCTAATGAGCACCCTTATCCTCGTATTAGTATCTCTATACAAGTGGGTATGAGACCAACCACCTTCTTAACTGAGCATACATAGGATAAGCTAGTCTTTCAGGACTTATTGATCCCCGAATTGATGATCCAACGACTAGGAACATTTTAGATTAGTATTTATAGGAACTTAGGTCTCACCGTTATGATCTCTATCATAACCCTAATTCTATTGCCCTAACCTATGGGGTTCATCATAATCTTTAAATAAGACAGCAATATGACAAAATAAAATGCCTTCATTAATATAATAATGTCATACAAGAGTTAGAAAATTATAAAAATGTCCTTACAAAGATTGGCTTTTAGGGCACTTTTCTTTCAATCTCCCACTTGCACTAAAGCCAATCACCCTTGTACTTTATACCCATACAATCTAAGTGGTGATCAAATTGTTGCTGAGGTAGTGCTTTAGTGAATGGGTCTGCTATATTATTCTTAGTATCAACTCGTTCGATGATAACATCTTGGCTTTCTATGATTTCTCGAACGAGGTGCAAATGTCTTAGGATGTGTTTGGACTTATGATGAGACCTTGGTTCCTTCACTTGTGCAACATCTCCAGTGTTATCATAATATAACAGCACTGGTTGTTGTATTTCAGGAACCATGCCCAATTCCATGATAAATTTTCTCATCCAGACAGCTTTCTTTTCAGCTTCACTTGCAGCTATGTATTCTACCTTAGTGACTAAGTTAGCTACGATTGGTTGCTTTGTACTCTTCCAACTTACTGCACCACCATATAGGGTGAAGACATACCCTGATATGGATTTGCTATCATCTAGATCTAATTGAAAACTAGAATCTGTGTATCCTTTTAGTTTCAACTCTGATCCTCCATATATAAGAAAAAATATATTTAGTCCTTCTTAGATACTTAAGAATGTTTTTCACAGCTTTTCAATGATCCTCACCTGGATCTGCCTGGAACCTACTTATTATGCCTAAGGCATAAGCAACATTAGGCCTGATAAATTGCATAGCATACATAATTGATCTTATAGCCGAAGCATAAGGAATCATAGCATTCCTTTCTATTGACCCCTGGAATGATTTTGATGATTACAAAACATTGGAGCATGTATGCTTTACTAATTCTTTCAATTTCTCAAGAAGTTGTGCATGAAATTGTTTATCTTTACATCAATTGGTTTTCTATCTAGTTGAAAGATATTCCAACATTGTATGAACTCTTGTTTACTTCAAGTTGTAAAGCCCTAATCTTTCATGTATGTAATCTTGTAAAAAGGACTCTAAAATTGTAAAAATGAGAGTAAGTTGGTTAGAACTTGTTTAGCAAGCTCTTTGAAGCTTCTTGGAAGACTTGCTCTTGTTGGAATCTTGAATTGAAGAAGTTTGGAGAAGTTTTGAATCATAAAAGGAATTTTTGTAAGAGCTGTGACTTATGGATCAAGAGCCGACTCCTATTTTGGCACGGCACAAAAAACTCAGAGTTTCAGTACCTCAAGCCGACTCAAGCCTCAAGAGCTGATTCAATGAAGAACTCATATTTTTGGTGACTGAGACCTCGATCCGACTCAAGCCTAGAAGAGCCGACTTATCCAGAGTTTGTTTTGTTGGTGACTGTGACTTCGAGCCGACTCAGCCTTGAAGAGCCGACTCAAGTAGAATTTGATTTTTCATTGATTGAGAGTTCGAGCCGACTCAACCTTGAAGAGCTGACTCACACAAAATTTTTATTTGGGTTGTCTGAGACTTCAAGCCGACTCATGGATCTCGAGTTGACTTGAGTGACGGGTTTTTCCAGTCTAACAGCTAGTTGCAAAATATCATTTTTGAATTCTAAAAACCCTCTAACAACTCTATTTCGACTCCCTAGGCCCTACAGCTGCTATTTTTGATTGAAGACTATAAAAGAGAGTATTTATGAAGGTTTAAACAATTCTTGAAAGATTTATTCATTGATTATCCTTTGGAAGTTGAAGAGTTTTTAAGTCTTTCACCAACTCACTTCAAAAGCATTCAAGAAAGGATTTGTAGCTTCACCAACTGATCTTCATCCTTGAATCCAACTTTTTGAAGAAGAAAAGAAGCAGCTTGAAGAGCATTCAAATCTAGGCTTCAATTTGATCTTCATTGACAACACTCAAACAAGTTTGGTTTATTGTATAGTTGCTTTATTCATTTGATTCATCTTGTTTTCTCTCTAAAAACAGTAATGGGTTGTGTCTTAAGAGAGTGTTAAAGGTTTTTAGGTGAGCCTTTCAAAATCTAAGTTGGGTTTCTTGGTGATCCCGATATAAAACTAAGAGTGGGTTTTTTTTGGTGATCTCGGTTCTAAAAATCAAAGGGATTTAGGTTCTTGGTTAGCCTATATTAAAACCAAGTGAGGATTTTCTTTGGTGATCCCGGTAAAACCAAAGTGTATAGGTTTGGATTGTGAGAATGATAAAATAATCTGACTGTATTCCAATGGGGGATAGTGAAAATCCCAAGTGGTGCTTGGGTAGTGGACGTAGGAGCGGGTTGTTCCGAACCGCTCTAAATTTCTTGTATTTGTGATTGTACTTGTTTAACTTCATTTCATTTATTTACTTGCTTCCGTATTGCATATTTCACCACAACACTATAAGGATTTTAAATTGCACATTCTTGCTAAAGTTTTCATAATCCTAATTCACCCCCTCTTGGGAATCCACCTGGGCAACAAGTGATATCAGAGCAGAGTTTCTGAAAATTCCTTAGAGTAAAGATTGATGGTACATCCCATAAGCACTTCTTTGACCGAAGGCCAATCCACAAATCGACCTCCACTTTTCACTGGAACCAATTACACATATTTGAATGCTAGGATGAAAATATACATTCAAGTCATCGACTTTCATTTATGGAAAATAATTCTAAAAGGACCTCACACACCCACTATTAGAATTAATGATATTGAGGTTCCCAAACTGGAAGAGGAATGGGACGAAAATGATATGAAATTGGCCAAGTTGAATGCTAAAGCTATGAACTTACTTTATTGTTCTTTGGATCCAAATGAGTTTAACAGAATTTTCACTTACAATTCTGCTAAAAAAATTTGGGATAAGCTTGAGATCACATATGAGGGCACATCACAAGTTAAAACTTCAAAAATCAATCTTCTTGTGCACAATTATGAATTATTCAAAATGGATCCTAGTGAAACTATATTTGCTATGTATACACATTTTACTGATATTATAAATGATCTTAAAAGTCTTGGTAGGACTTATACTAATGCTGATCTAGTCCAAAAAGTTTTGAGATCTTTGCTAGATAAATGGAAAGCAAAAGTCACAGCAATTCAAGAGGCAAAGGACTTGAACACCCTACCATTGGGTGAGTTGCTGGGATCATTGATTACTCATGAGTTAGCCATGCAACAAAGAATAGATGAAGATTCAAAAAGGAAAAAGGCTATAGCATTAAGGCAACAGAAGAGGACAAAGATGAAGATTCAGATACATCTGATGATGATGATCTAGAAAATGATGAAATCATCCTAGTAATGAGAAAATTCAAAAGATTTATGGGCAGAAGAAGAACAAACAGATGGAGAAAGCAATTCAGAAAAGGAGAATTTAGAAAAGAAAGAGAAAAGGACAAAGAAAAGGATAAGGATAAGGATCAAACTCCTATTTGTTATGAATGTAAGAAACCAGGACACATACATCCTGATTATCCAGAGATCAAGAAAAAGATGATTAAAAGAAAGAAAAGGAAGACAAAGCTTGCGGCATGGAGCGATAGTGATGAATCTACATCAAATGGATAAGATGAAGATACAACAAAAATTGCTCAAATATACCTTATGGGTTTGGAGGATGAGGTAATAACTTCTGAACCTAATTTAAAATTTACATATGATGAGCTTCATACTGCTTTTTGTGAATTATTGGTAGAATACAAAAAAACTGGTTTGAAAATAAAGAATTTGAAAATTAATTATGATACGATTGAAAAAGATAAAAATGAAATTGGTGAAAGTAATAAGATTCTACAAAGAAAATTAAGTTTGATTTGTGAAAGACTTAAGACAACTCAATTTGAAAAGGAAGAACTTCTTGAAAAGAATAAAATTTTGCAAAATAAAAATACTAATTTGCAAAAGGAAGTTCAAAAGCTTAAACCATTGGTTGAAAAATTAACTTTAAGCTCTAACAAACTTGAACTGATTTTGAAAGATCAAAAAGATACAAATAATAAGTTTGGAATTGGTTATAAAAGTTCAAATTCAAATACATTTTATGCATCCACATCTTATGCTCCTAAGTTCATTACATCAAAGCAATATAGACCTAACCTTGCATCATCATACACTTCTTATTCAAAGCCAAAAATTATCTGCTATGTTTGTAATAATATTGGTCACAAAGCATTTGAGTGTCATTTGAAATATAATGACAAAAAGGAAATTAAGAAAATTTGGATTCCAAAAGGAACCAATCCTACTAACTTGCAAGGACCCAAGAAAGCTTGGGTACCTAAATCTATTACTTGATTATTTTGCAGGGATGTCTTGCAGCCACAAATATAAAGAAAAGATGGTACCTTGATAGCAGCTGTTCAAGACACATGATGGGTGATATTGATCAATTCTTCATCATAGAACAAAAAGATGGTGGCATGGTAACCTTTGGTGATAATCACAAAGGAAGGATAATCGATATTAGTAAAATAAAAAATACTCCTACCTTTATTGAGAATGTACTTCTTGTAAAGAAATTAAAGCATAATTTTTTAAGCATCAGTCAACTTTGTGATATTGGTTTTAATATTTTTTTCAATTATTTAATGTGTATAGTAGTTGATCCTCTTGACTCTAGCACAAAGTTCATTGGACATAGACTTGGTAATATTTATGTAGTAGATCTTAATGATCTAGCTATGTCAAGCAATACAAGTCTTGTAGTAGTGAATGATAAGAACAAGAAATCAAGTTTACTATGGCATAGATGACTTGGATATGCTAGTATGGATACCATTGCAAAACTTATTTCAAAAGATATGGTTAAATGTTTGCCAAAGTTTAAGGTAAATTTTGATTATGTCTGTGATGCATGTCAATTAGGAAAGCAAGTGAGGGGGAGTTTTAAATCCAAAAACACTGTTTCTACTACTAGACCCTTAGAGCTACTTCACATGGACCTATTCGGATCTACTAGGACAACAAGCCTAGTTGGTATGAAGTATGGCCTTGTGATTGTAGATGATTTTTCAAGATATACATGGGTTTTATTCATTGCACATAAAGATAAAACTTTTAAGGTATTCAAAAAGTTTTACAAAAGAGTTTCAAACTTGAAAAACCTTTCTGTTATTTCTATTCATAGTCATCATGATATGGAATTTGAAAATCAACATTTTGATCACTTTTGCACAAAGCACGATATTGATCACAACTTCTCAGCTCCTAAAATACCACAACAAAATGGTGTTGTAGAGAGAAAGAATAGAACTTTGGAAGAAATGCCCAGAACAATGCTTTGTGAAGAAAATCTTTCAAAATACTTTTGGATAAAAGCTATAAATATCGCTCGCTATATTTTAAACAGAGTTTTAATTAGATCTATTATAAGAAAAACCCCCTATAAACTGTGGAATAATAGAAAGCCTAATATCAATTACTTTCATGTTTTTGGTTGCAAATGTTTTGTTCTTAATAATGGTAAAGAAAATCTCGGTAAGTTTGATGCGAAATTTGATGAGGCTATCTTTCTTGGTCATTCTACAATTAGCAAAGCCTATCGAGTTTTTAATAAAATAACTTTAACTGTGGAAGAATCAATTTATGTTGTTTTCAATGAAACTAACATGACATCTTCTAGAAAAGAAGATTGTGCTGATGATGATATAGGTACACTTGAACATGGACTGAAGGATTTGACTATCAAAGACAAACAAACAAGTGAACAACATGAAGAAGTGATAAGCAAAGATCATGATGATATACCTAAAGAATAGAGGTATATATACTCACTTCCTAAAGAACTTATTATAGGAGATCCATCTTAAGGTGTTAGAACCAGAGCTTCACATAGGGATGCTTATGATTTAATTGCTTTTGTATCTCATGTAGAACCACACACTATAGAAGAAGCTGAAACCAACCCTAATTGGATGTTAGCCATGCATGATGAGTTAAACTAATTTTGGAGAAATAATATTTGGACACTTGTAAAAAGACCAAATTACTACCCTATTATAGGCACTAGATGAGTTTATAGAAATAAGCTAGATGAGCAAGGCAATGTAATTAGGAATAAAGCTAGACTGGTAGCTTAAGGTTACAATCAAGAAGAGGGAACAGATTTTGATGAGACTTATGCACTAGTAGCTAGGCTAGAGGCTATTAAATTACTCTTGGCATATGCATGTTTTATGAACTTTAAATTATTTCAAATGGATGTAAAGAGTGCTTTTCTAAATGGTTTTCTATCTGAAGAAGTTTTTGTCGAATAACCACCTAGTTTTATTGATCACACATTTCCAAATCATGTTTTTAAGTTGAATAAAGCTTTATATGGTTTTAAACAGGCACCTAGAGCATGGTATGATAGATTAAGCAAGTTCTTAATTGAAAATGATTTTACAAGAGGTAGTGTTGATACTACCTTGTTTATTCAAAAGAAAGACAATGATATTTTAGTTGTTCAAATTTATGTTGATGATATAATATTTGGATCTACTGATGAATCTTTGTGTCAAGATTTTGCTAAGTTGATATAGGGTGAATACGAAATGAGTTTAATGGATGAGTTAAGTTACTTCCTCGGGCTTCAAATCAAATAATCAAAGAAAGGAATTCTGATCAACCAAGCCAAATATATTAAAGAGATTATCAAAAAGTTTGGCATGGAATCCAGTAAAGAAGTTGGAATACCCATGAATCCTACATGCAGACTTGATAAAGATGAAAATGGCATAACTGTTGATCAAAAATTGTATAGAGGTATGATTGGTTCTCTACTTTATTTAACTGCTAGTAGACCTGATATTCTATTTAGTGTTTGTATGTGTGCACGTTTTCAATCGAATCCAAAAGAGTCACACATTGTTGCTGTTAAAAGAATCATTAAGTATCTTAAAGGCACATATAATTTAGGACTATGGTACTCTAAGCATTCATCTTTAAAGTTAATTAGTTATTCTGATATTGATTATGGTGGCTGTAAGATTGATAGAAAGAGTACAAGTGGCACTTATCAATTTCTAGGTGTTAATTTAATCTCATGGCACTGCCGTAAATAGAACTCTGTAGCACTGTCTACTATTGAGGCAGAAACGTGGCTACGGGGAGCTGTTGTGCACAAGTGTTGTGGATCAAGCAACATCTAGAAGATTATGGTGTTATTCAGTCTAAAATCCATATTAAATGTGATAACACTAGTACTATTAATTTATCTAGAAATCCAATTTAGCATTCTAGAACTAAGCATATAGAAATTAGACATCATTTCATTAGAGACCATGTTTTGAATAATGTTGTAGAATTAGAATTTGTGCCTACAAAAGATCAACTTATTGATATTTTTACCAAATCTCTTAGCCAAGATAGATTTGAAAAGACTAAAGGTGAGTTAGGCCTATGTGATCCATATTAAGAATTTTGACCTAAATTTTCAAAAATAAGAAAAAATTATCTAGATGTTTCAAAATTCTCTTTGGAGCTTATGACCACCATCTCTAGTGTTAAGGAATCTATAGAATTTTACTTTTTTGTTTTCTGATCTTTTACCTTGATTTGTGCTTGAGCCGACTCAAGCAGCATGCTTCTCTGTCGAGCTGACTCGAAAGTTGGGTCGACCCTTTTTAAATAATGCATCTTTAGGTTTCAAATCTTATTTTCCTTCCACCCTTTCTATTCTACTTCTACCGTTCCCTATTCCAAACCTAGGAAAAACCTTAGAACTCCTCTAAACCTTTCCTAAACCCTAATCCAACCAAATGGCACCTAAGAAAGCCATAGGGAAGAAACCAAGGAAGGTTGTGCGGACCGTTGCAGAGGAGTGAAGAACTAAGAGGAGGCTTGATACTTCAAACCCCATGGAAGAGCCACAAGAGGAACATGAAGAGGCTCCAGAAGCTCTAAGACTGGTTGTTCTAATGGGTAATAGGCAAGTTACTTCTGGACGTTGTGTTGATTTTACTTTTTTAGAGCAAGAAAATTTGAGAGTTGGTGATTGGCTCATTGCACTAGGTTGGAAATCATTTTGCTTGTTAAATTTACCTACATTTCCAAATTTAGTAAGATAGTTCTTTGAAAATATGTCTCTTGGTGCATTTCATGTGGAATCAATTGCGAAAGGGAAGCATATTAAGATAAATGAGCAGAAATTAAGTGACATTCTTCAAATACCTAAGGAAGGAGAAAGCTTTTTGGTATTAAAGAAAAAATAAAAGACTTTGAGGATAATTCTTGATAGGAATGATGTTACTAGTGTGGTACATGTCAGGGCTAATCAACTTTCTTTGGAGATGAGGTTGATTCAAAATATCATCAGTCGTATTTTTCTACCCAGAACTGGGAGGTTTGACTAGGTGAGCGAGAGGGATCTTGTTTTCATGAGATGTTTGGTTGAGGGGGAGGCCCTCAACTTACCTTATATTATGATATCCCAGATGAGAGAAGCTGCTCGTACGGCACAAGCATGTCTTCCATATGGCATGGTATTCACATCGCTCTTTCAAGATACTCAGGTAGATTTGTCTGGTGAGGATAGCAGGCCATTACTTCATACAGACATATATAATGTTAAGTCATTGATCAGGATATGATTCTTGAAGGTTGATGGGCACTGGATCAGGAAGACTTCAGGACTACCTATGACACATTCAGATGAGGAGTCAGGAGATGATGACCAGACTGGTCAGGGACAGGATGCCGAGGCTGAGCCACAGGCAAACGAGGCTAAACCTTCTGAGCCAGCACCTTCTACACCTCGTTCACTTGTGAGAGGATCTACTACTGATGGTTCAGGTGATGATAGAAGGTTACAGCTGATACTGGATGCGATCTCTACTCTACAGAGAGGCAGGGCAGAGATAAATGCCAGGACACTAGCACTTCAGACTGAGATGAGAGATGGCTTCCAGGAGATTCTATCGATTCCTCAGCAGATCAGGATAACCAGTCATTCAGCACCTCCTCCTTCTTCAGCAGGACCTGATATTCTTGATACAGATTGTAGACAAGGAGAGGCAGAGCATTCTACTGATATTCCTACTATAGCTGCTACTCTTATTGGGCTTGGTACTGGTACTAAGGGTCCGAGCACTGCCGTATTGAACACTCCTATGATGCAAATTTTATCGACTACTAGCACCCTTGCTTTATCTGTTGATCCTCCTTCTGGACGGCCTACACCTATCTTGATTTCTTCAAAGCATCCAACTAAATCTAAACCTAGAAATTCTAAGACTCAACCCCTGTTAGGACTAGACATAGAGACCTTAGACCTAGGTTCCCTAAATTTAAACCTGCTCCAGGTATTTTAAAGGTTGGTTCTTCTTCTAGTGAAGATGAACCTAGTGATGATGATCCTAGCCCACCCTTTTGATTTTTAGGATTTATTGATTAGTATTTATTGTTGTTGTTTGTGATACTATTTTTGGTGTGCTTTGGCACTTTTGTAATGTATCACCTTTGTACTGACACTTTATATATATATATATATATATATATATCTTTTTTCTCATGTTTCACTTGATACGTGTTTAAATGATTATGAATGATTTAGTTTGTGAATGAGTGTTCTCCCTAAATTATATATTTTTGTGTTGATGATAAAAAGGGGGAGATGAGCATGAAATAAGAAAAAGGAGGAGATGAGCATGAAAAATGAGTTGAGCATGAAAATGTGAAGAGAGTATTGTTATATGAGAAAGGGGGAGCTTTTGTTAAGCTTTTATTAAAACTTATTTTGAATGCAAAGTTAGTATTGTGATGATTTGATACTTATTGCATAAATGATACAAATGATACATTGTCTCGATACTCCTTTTTAATACATGTGAATATGGTACATAGCATATCATTATAGGTAACTGTAAAGTGTTTTAAATCTTTTCACGCCTGGTGTTTTGTCATCATAAAAAAGGGGAAGATTGTTGACCCCTGGAATGATTTTGATGATTACAAAACATCGGAGCATGTATGCTTTATCAAGAAGTTGTGTAGGAAATTGTTTATCTTTACATCAATTGGTTTTCTATCTAGTTGAAAGATATTCCAACATTATGTGAACTCTTGTTTACTTCAAATTGTAAAGCCCTAATCTTTCATGTATGTAATATTGTAAAAAGGGCTCTAAAATTATAAAAATGAGAGTAAGTAGGTTAGAACTTGTTTAGCAAGCTCTTTGAAGCTTCTTGGAAGACTTGCTCTTGTTGGAATCTTGAATTGAAGAAGTTTGGAGAAGTTTTGAAGCATAAAAAGAATTTTTGTAAGAGCCGACTCATGTATCAAGAGCCGACTCCTATTTTGGCATGGCATAAAAAATTCAGAGTTTTAGTATCTCGAGCCGACTCAAGTCTCAAGAGCTGACTTAATAAAGAACTCATGTTTTTGGTGATCGAGACCTCGAGCCAACTCAAGCCCAGAAGAGCTGACTCATCCAAAGTTTATTTTGTTGGTGAGTATGACTTTGAGCCGACTCAGCCTTGAAGAGCCGACTCAAACAGAATTTGATTTTCTATTGATTGAGAGTTCGAGCCGACTTAACCCTGAAGAGCTGACTCGCACAGAAATCTTATTTGGGTTGTCTAAGACTTCGAGCTGACTCATGGATCTCGAGTCAACTCGAGTGACGGGTTTTTGCAGTCTAACATCTAGTTGCAGAATCTCATTTTTGAATTCCAAAAACCCTCCAATGGCTCTATTTTGGTTTTCTAGGTCCTACAATGGCTATTTTTGATTGAAGACTATAAAAGAGAGTATTTATGAAGGTTTAAATAATTTTTGAAAGATACATTCATTGATTATCCTTTGGAAGTTGAAGAGTTTTTAAGTCTTTCACCAACTCACTGCAAAAGCATTCAAGAAAGGATTCAAAGCTTCACCAACTGATCTTCATCCTTGAATCCAACTTTTTGAAGAAGAAAAGAAGCAACTTGAAGAGCATTAAAGAGCATTCAAAGCTAGGCTTTAATTCGATCTTCATCGGTAACACTCAAACAAGTTTGGTTTGTTGTATAGTTGCTTTATTCATTTGATTCATCTTGTTTTCTCTCTAAGAACAGTGAGGGGCTGTGTCTTAAAAGAGTGTTAAAGGTTTTTAGGTGAGCCTTTCAAAATCTAAGTTGGGTTTCTTGGTGATCTCGGTATAAAACCAAAAGTGGATTTTCTTTGGTGAGCCCGGTTCTAAAAAACCAAAGGGATTTAGGTTTTTGGTTAGCCTGTGTTAAAACCAAGTGAGCATTTTCTTTGGTGATCCCAGTAAAACCAAAGTGTATAGGTTTGGATTGTGAGCCTGGTAAAATAATTCGACTATATTTTGGTGGGGGATATGATAGAAAAATGCCCTTAGAGCCAATCATTATATGGGCTTTTTTGTAAACTTCCAACTCATGTATGACATCATTATTTATAATAAAAGCATTTGATTTATCATATACTGCTGTGTCATGTTTTTGACTATGATGAACCCCATAGAGTAGGGCAATGGAATTAGGGTTATGATAAAATAACAGTGAGACTTAATTTCTATAAACCCTAATCTAGAATGTTCCTTGTCATTGGACCATCGATTCGGGGATCGATGAATCCGGTAAGACTAGCTTATCCTATGTATGCTTAGTTGATGAGGGTGGTTGGTCTCACAGCTACTTGTGTAGAGACACTAATACAAGGATAAGGGTGTTTATTAGGTTATGAGTACATTGAACTGATCCGCACCGAGACTATTTTATGGAAGTCTTACTCCTTGTCAAAGGATAGGTCCCAAGTAGAAGTTGTGCATGTGATCTTCAGACCTGAGGTCACCATGGTTCCTTGTGCACACTAAGCCATACTTTGGTTCATACTCATTCATGGCATTGCGACATGTACGGGGTATTCTGGGTATGGTGGAAGGTGTACGAAGGATGTGAGTGGATCAACAAGGAATCAATCAATCCTGGTAAGAGGATATGTTATCCCGTGTAATCTCTTCGATGAGTGACTCAAGAAATCTTTGCAAAGTGGGATGAGATTAGAAGTGGCTTCTAATCAGTCATCAGCTGATCCTCATGATCAAGGTGAGATTCGATATGATTAAGTGTTAGGGTTTAATATTTATCCATACCCATCACTTAATCGGGATAATAGGAGATCAAAAGATTGAATTGCATGGTAACTTACTACTAAAGGGTATTTTAATAATTTCTACCAAATTTCTCATCTTCCAAGTAAGCATGATATGTTGCTAGACGTCAATCTTGTCTTGTGGGTTTTCATGAACCAATTGGATTGGTTTCATGAATCAATTCGATGTGTGATTCGAATTGGATAATTAGGTGAGCCGATTTGACCTAATTAGGTCAATCGGGTTCGATCGGATCGAATCGACTCAAACCTAAACCTATTGATGGCTAGATGTGGAACCCAATAGGTCACACACAATAGAGAGTTGGCCAAGGAAGTCACTCATGGGGTGCCGTCTCATCTTACCCCACACCTCTTGGATATGTTTGATCGGTCAAGGCCTTTTTGGAAAGGACGTGAAAAGGGATGAAGCAAAAGCGCGCATGAAGAGACGCGTCTCTTCATGTGGCGCATGCCCTGAAGTAGAGTCCTTCTGCTTTCAAGACTCTTTATATTCTCTGGTGTTTGGAGATTGAAGAGGCAACTCTTGGCTTCCCAAGGACTGGAACTTGCCATGTGGCAAGTCACAGATTGTCTAGGAAAATGGACGGATGCCAATATGCCTTTTGGTGCATGAGGAGACATATTGGATATGATTTCTCAGTCTTGAAAAATCATATCTGATAACCTGTTGGAGGACATATCACTCACCCCTCTTAAAACTATAAATAGGGATGGTGATATGAGTTTCAGATCTTTTTTTTCACCATAAAAGATATTCTGAGTGTTCTTTCACTTCTCCCTCCCTTTTTTTTACTTTAGGACAAGACTTGTCTTGTTAAGACAAGGTCTTTTCTACTAGGACAAGGCTTAGTTTTAGGACATAAGCCTAAGGGGTCCTAGAAGAGGGTTGTCCTAAAACCAAGAGTGGTTTAGGACTATGTCCAGAGAGCCCTACAGTAGGACAGGGTATCCTATAATGGTCAAAGATCAAAAGGCTGACAAAAGAGTTCCGTTGAAGCAAGCAACCCCGGTAGGGATTCTTTCTTGGTACCATTCTCATGTAATCACTATTGGAGGGCTTGCACTTGTGAGCCTCGTGGAAAGGATTGGATTTCAGCGATCCAGGTATATATTCTGACTTCATTTATGTTTCGTTGATTGGTATTGCATGAGGGGTTTCTGGAAATTAGGGTTTTCTTGCCAATTAGGATTTCATGCTTAGAATTTTTGTTTTGAAATTCACTTCCGCATGCTACATGATTCCTGGCACCCTGGGAGAATTCCCATTAGGATATAGTGAATATCCCAAGTGGTGCTTGGGTAGTGGACGTAGGAGCGGGTTGCTCTGAACCACTTTAAATTCCTTGTATTTGTGATTGTGCTTGTTTAACTTCATTGCATTTATTTACTTGCTTCCGCATTGCATATTTCACCACAACACTAAAAGGATTTTAAATTACACATTCTTGCTAAAGTTTTTATAATCCAAATTCACTCCTCTCTTGGGAAGCCACCTGGGCAACACTTTCTCTTTCTTCTGATGTCTTAGGAGACATTTTCTTAGAGAGATGTATGCCTTGACTCATAAGTAAGTAACCACTTTTACTCCCATCCATGTTGAATCTCTTCAACACTAAGTCAATGTACCTGGAATGGGATAAGCCTAGCATCCTTTTTAGATCCATCTCTATAGATCCTTATACCTAGTATATAGGATGCCTCTCCCAAATCCTTCATGGATAACTTTGATGATAGCCAAGTTTTAACCGATTGTAACATTGGGATATCATTCCCAATGATAAGTATGTCATCAACATACAAAACCAAGAAAACAAGTGCTCTCCCACTTATCTATGGTGCGGACACCGACAACGGTCTTCACTCACTATGGATCGACTCCTGATGCAGCACATCTAACCCCAACTTGCAGAACAATTTTATCTTGTTAGAATAATACAAGCAAGATAACTACAAGGACAACTACCAGTCAACTACCAGAGCAACTAACAATCAACTACCATCAAAAGACTACCGAGCAAATACCTCTCAACTTCTCTTGGGATTACTACATTATCATGCCACTTCACCAAGCTTAGAGGGTGCCACATCATCATCCACATCATCAAGCAACACAACCTAATTGGATTGCCACCACATGTGCCACCTCACCCATTAAAGTGGGCAACCAAGAAGGAGTCAAATTCAAATTTGGGTGGCCAAACTAAACCTCCACCTCATGTAACCACTTCCCCCCATATCTCTCCAACCATCCCATGTATCTCTCAACTATCCCATGTATCTCTCAACCATCCCATGTATCTCTCATCTCTTTTGAATTTTAAACAAAGGGCTTGGTAGCTTATAAAAGGAGATCCAACGCCTCATTGTATGGAGTTGATTTTTTTTGGGGATAAAATGAAATGAAGAAGGTCTTTGTCTTGCCATTATTTGAGTGTTTATGATGTTCTCTTATAGCTTTAGATAAAGTTCTAGTTTGAAGTTTGAGAAGCATTTCTTCTTTGGGCGTACAACTTCCATCTAGTTTCAAGTGTCAATTCCATTTCCAAGAAGAAGACATCAAGGAGACATCCTTCCATGGATCCCATCTTCCTCAACAAGAGTTTCTCGAGCCTCCATAAGAAGAACAATTCTTATGATCTCCTCTTTTTCTTTGTGTTTTGATCTTTTCAAATATTCCATTTCTAATCCTTTCCTTGCAGGGTTCTCTTTAATCCGGAGTTCAAGAGCTCGTCATCTTGCCAAAGGAGCATGAATGGATGGGGCGTATTTCCTCGGAACGATCATCTTCTCATCCAGGATTGGTTTATTCGAATGTTACTACGGGTCTATCACTTCAAAAAGAGAGCTCATCATTGGTAACAAATATTCCTCATCTCTTCATTTCTGATCTATTGAAGGTTAACCTCTAGGTTCTTAATCCTTTAGCCTTAGATTTAATCTTTTTTTAGGACAATCTGGCTATTATTGTGGCATATGTTTAAGAATTACCAAATCTTTCTCTAGGTCTTGCTTGAGTCTCTTAGATTGAAAGCTAGTTCATGTGTTTAGGTTTTCATTGCTCAACTTTTAACTCATCCTCAATAGAAAGCATTTTCATGCCGCATCATTTTGGTATCAGAGCATGGTTGGATTAGGGAAGGATTTGCATAGATGCTGAAATTCATTGTTTGCTAGAATTCTGCACATAGAGTTTTAATATCTTGCATAGCCTGTTAAGTGTTTGCATAATTGCATATTAAATACCAAGGTGAAATTAGGTTGTCCTACTATAAGTGGGAATCCTTATAGTGTAAGGTTGTCCTATCTTGGTCATTACCATTGTTAGCGTAGATTAATTTATCAATTGTCTTACTTGCTGGAATTTTCTGAATTTGTGCATATATGGTCTGATAAATAAATTGTTTTTCTTAGTATAAAACTCAGAATTTAGTGATTCTTATTTTTTTAGATCCATTATAATTGATAAAAGTTTACATAATTTTTCTAGAATTTTTAGTTAATTGTAGAATTTTCGAGCTGTGATTTAGTACTGTTCTGTCTAAAATTTCAGTAGAGTTAATTTTCAGCATGGTTGTGTGCATTCATCTTAACTCAATTAAAGGCACCAATATGACATGGGGGCAGGATTGATCTCCTGTCCTTAGCCCAAGAACAACAACCCTCATTGTGCATCGAACCCAATCCCCTAATTAAAATTGAGTAGAACCTTATTTGTCCTAGTGGGTTAAGGATATCAATTGGTCGAGTCTTGGTTAGTGTTAAGTCATTGTGTCAACTAGTCTTGTGTGTGCCCTATTACTTGGTGACTAGGATTGGAACCAAGGGCTTGGGTGCTGATCCATCTACCAGGCCAATTCCACCGGGCCTAGGTAGGCCAAAGAAGGGATCTCACACTCCCCTTGTTCTGACACCAGGCCAAGTGTAGAGTTACTACAATCTAGTTTGCCACCTTGATTAGGCGACTAGTTTGGGACTCTAGGTCTAGTTCAAGTCAATTGGGACAAGCTTGTGCAACAAATTCTTCACCTATTATTTGAAGCTGGTGTCAAGGATCGAGGTTAAGTGGTTAAGCCTAAGCGGTTCTTGTGGTTTTTAATTAGGTCCCAGCGAAAGCTGAGGAAACCTCCCACAGACCCACCTCCTGACTGGCCAGTGGAAAAGAGTAGTTGTTGGTTTGATTGTACCTAGCCAACTCAGTTTATTTGAGCTAACAGGTCTAGAAAATCTTAGCCCGAGTTTGAGTCTACTTGCATGCATGACAACTAGAGCAGGGACATCATATTCACCAGTCCAAGCCCAGTCAAGTGTAGCCATGGACCAAAATCTTGGAAATCTGATTAAAGCCTTGAATGATCAAGTGGCCCAACTAAACAAAAATTTGACTGAGCAATTGGCCCAAACCAACCAGAACGTGGCCCAGACCAACCAGAGCATGAATGATCAGTTAGCCCATATCACGACTAGGTTGGATCAATTAGAATGTAGAACTCCTGGAGGAAACCATGAAGTCCAGAATGAACCCGAACCTGATCTTGAACCTGAGTTTGAAACACCAGTCAACCCTAGAAGGGTCCCATGCCAAAACCATTTCCATGAGCCCAACCCTAGGAGACCTCAGCAAGACCATTTCTGTGAACCAAATCCTAGGGGGCCCAATCATGAGCAAGTCCATGACCCAATCCAAGGAGACTCTATCTTGAGCCCACTTATGAACCAAATGTCAGGAGACCTACTCCAATTCAGTTAGACCAAGATGATCGAGCCATAAAAAATGTTAGGTTGGAAGCACCCACATTTGATGGAATCTTAGATCCCAAAATTTACATCGATTGGGAAGAAGAGATGGACCAGTACTTTGACTGGTATGACATGACTGAGGAAAGAAAATGTAAGTTTGCGAAACTAAAGTTAGTAAGACAAGCTAGGCTCTAGGGAAAATGTTGAGCAATTAGCTAGGCAAAGAGGTGATGTACCTATAGTAACTTGGAGAGCGATGAAACTTAGGCTTAGGGAAAAATACCTTCCTCTGTCCTACCACCAAAGACTCCTAGATCAATGGCAAAGACTTACTCAAGGAAATAGGAGTGTCGCAGAGTACATTGCCAAATTTGATGAGTTTGTAATGAGGTATAATGTTGATGAATCTGAGTCGGTAACCCTGTCTAGATTTAGAGCCAGACTGAGGAAAGAAATCCAGAAGGAATTATTCATGAGGGAAGTCCATGATCTAGAACTGGCCTATCAGATAGCTAGAGATGCTGAGAATTTCACAGGAGTCCAGTTTATCGTAGACCCGACACCCTTAGGATTAGTGTACCTAATCAGCAGATAGGACCCAGTCAGTCTAGATTCAACCGACCCAATCCTAATGCACATGTGACCCGAAGAGATGATAAAGGGAAATCACCTAAAGTCCAAAGAAATCCGAATGCATGTTTCAAATGTCAGAAGGTAGGTCACTATGCTAGCAACTGTCCAAATCGATCCTTACATATAGGGGAAGTAGAAGAGGAAGCCATAGAACCTCAAGATGAGTGTGAAGAGGAAATATACCAGGCGGATGAGAATTTGGCTGAAGAATATGAAGGTGATGAAGCCCTGGTAGATCATGATCTTTTAGGAGTGGTTAGGATTATCCTCACCCAAACCAAAGACCAAGAAGACTGGCGTAGGACTAGTATCCTACAGACTTTCATCAAGATAGGCGAAAAAGTGTGCAAGGTCATCTTAGATAGTGGTAGCTATGTCAATGCCATATGCACCAACACAGTCAAAAACCTAGGATTGTCTACTGTACCCCATCCTAATCCATATAAGGTATCCTGGATAGACTCAACCTCTATTCCCATCAAGTCTAGGTGCATAGTTACCATCCAGTTCCAGTCTTACCAAGAGAAAGTTTGGTGCGATGTTCTTCCAATGGGAGTTAGCAGTATCATTTTAGGACGACCATGGTTATACGATCATGACGTTATACTCTATGGTCGCTCTAATTCATGCTCATTTACTCATAATGGGAAGAAGATTGTAATCCATTCTTCTCCACCTAAGGACCCAATTAAAAGAGGATCTAGCCAATTGAGAAATAAGACACAAGGGATAAACGTGATCACTGCTAAAGAATTGGAGCAAGAGATTAGCAATGGTTCACCTGTTTGGGTTTTGACTACTAAGGAACATCAAGAGCCCTCCCCAAAAGAACAACCTCAGGAAGTCGTTGAAGTGCTAGATGAGTTTAAGGATGTTTTCCCCGATGAGTTACCTGACCAACTCTCACCCCTTAGGGACATCCAACATGCAATAGACTTAGTCCCTGGAGCGACCTTACTGAACCTTCCCCATTATAGAATGAACCCTATCGAACATCAAGAATTGCAACGACAAGTAGGAGAACTTCTTAGGAAAGGATTCATTAGGGAGAGTTTAAGCCCATGCGCAGTCCCAGCCTTACTCACCCCTAAGAAAGATGGCACGTGGAGGATGTGTGTCGATAGTCGTACCATAAATAAGATCACAGTGAAATATAGGTTTCCCATCCCCAGATTGGATGACATGCTAGATATGATGGCCGGTGCGATGATATTTTCTAAGATTGACCTGAAGAGTGGCTATCACCAAGTTAGGATTAGACCAGGGGATGAATGGAAGACTGCCTTTAAGACTAAGGATGGGTTATTTGAATGGGTAGTCATGCCTTTTGGACTATCAAACGCCCCTAGCACCTTTATGAGAATCATGAACCAGGTCCTACGATCCTTTATCGGAAAGTTTGTCATTGTGTATTTTGACGACATCCTTATCTATAGTAGGACTAGGGATGATCATTTGAACCATCTGAAGAAAGTATGTTTGGCACTTAGGAAGGATAATCTCTATGCCAATTTGAAGAAATGTGATTTTGTTACTACTAGAGTTATCTTTCTAGGATTTGTCGTAACCCCTGAAGGAGTATCTGCTGACCCTGAGAAGATTAGAGCAATTGTAGACTGACCAACACCCAATAATATTCATGAAGTAAGAAGTTTTCATGGCCTCGCTACATTTTACAGAAGATTCATTGAGGGTTTAGCACCATAGTTGCTCCTATTACGGATTGCATTAGGAAAGGGAATTTTGAATGGATAAAAGCTGCTGATAAGGCCTTCCTAAACATTAAGGACAGGATGACACAAGCACCGATCTTAAGATTATCCGATTTTTCTAAGATTTTTGAGGTAGCTCGTGATGCCTCTGGAGTACGAATTGGAGGAGTCTTAAGTCAAGAAAGTCATCCAGTGGCATTTTTTAGTGAAAAGCTGAATGAGGCTAGGATGAAATACTCAACCTATGACAAGGAGTTATTTGTGGTAGTTCAGGCTTTAAGGTACTGGAGACACTATCTGCTACCGCAAGAGTTTGTCTTATTCTCGGATCATGAAGCCCTTAGGTTTCTTAGCTCACAGAAAAAGTTGAACCCTAGGCATGCCAAGTGGGTAGAGTTCATCCAAGCCTATATCTTTGTCCTAAAGCACCGTGCGGGAACTGAGAATAGGGTTGCTGATGCCTTAAGTCATAGAGCATTGCTCTTAAATTCAATCAGCACCGAAGTCATAGGTTTTGAGAGACTTAAGAAGGAATACGAAACTTGTCCAGATTTTGGAGAGATCTATCAGGCTTTACATCTAGGACCATCTAGCAATCATAGTGACTATACCCTTCTAGATGGTTATCTTTTTAGAGAAAACAGGCTCTGTGTTCCAAGAACATCCTTAAGGGATTTTCTAGTTTGGGAGACACATGCTGGAGGTTTGGCTGGCCATTTTGGGCGAAACAAGACTATCTTAGCTATTGAGGAACAATTCTACTGGCCAGGCCTTAAGAGACAGGTAGCAAACCTTGTAGCCCGATGTAGGACATGTGCTATTGCAAAACAGCAGAAATAGAATACCGGGTTATACACTCCTTTACCTGTACCTGAGTGTCCATGGCAGGATCTTAGCATGGACTTTGTTCTAGGGTTACCCAAGACCATCAGAAAACATGATTCAATCTTTGTAGTGGTCAACCGGTTTTCGAAGATGGCCCATTTCCTACCCTGCTCCCAAACTTCTGATGCCTCTAGGGTAGCCAAGCTCTTTCTTGATCAAGTAGTCAGGCTACACGGGCTACCAAAAACCATTGTTTCTGATAGGGATGTCTGTTTTACAAGTTACTTATGGAAAACCCTTTGGCACCTATTAGGAACCAGACTGAAATTTTCAACTGCCTACCACCCCCAGACTGATGGATAGATCGAAGTTGTGAATAGAAGTCTAGGAAATTTGTTGAGATGTCTAGTGGGAGATAGTTTAGGAAACTGGGATTTGTTATTGCCTCATGCTGAGTTCGCTTATAACAGTTCGATCAGTCGATCTACGGGCGAAAGTCCATTTGAAATAGTCCATGGTTACAAACCTAGGAAGCCTTTAGATCTGATCCCACTACCCATAAATGCACGAGTTTCTGAGTCTGCTGAATCCTATGCATAGCATATTAAGGATTTACATCATGAAATAAACAAGAAAATTCACTTGAGCAATGAATCCTATAAACATAAGGCTAATTCACGAAAGAGAGTCAAGGATTTCTATGAGGGGGATCATGTAATGATTAAACTCAAACCTGAAAGAATCCCATCAGGGACTTTTAAGAAATTACATGCCCGTGGCGCAGGTCCATTCAAGGTCATAAAGAAGATTAGCTCTAATGCTTATGTACTGGATTTACCTTCTGACCTAGGTATCAGTCCAACCTTCAATGTTTCAGACTTAATAGAGTATAAGGAACCAATGATGATACCTAGTGAGCCTTTTGGGCCTGACCCTATTTTTGAGAGCGAACTTGTCCCAGAGTGTCAACAAACCACCTTTCCAAAGAAATGAGAGAAAATTGAACAGATTCTGGATGATAAGATTGTCACCACCAGGAACAAGGACTACTATCGTTATTTGGTCCGTTGGCAAGGTCGACCTGAATCTGACAACTCTTGGATCACTGGAGAGGACCTGCAACAAATGGACCCGGATTTATTTGAACAATATCAAAGCCAGATTGGACCATATTCGACAGGGTCGAATTCTCATCACCCCGGGAGATTTGGTGCGGACACCGACAACGGTCTTCACTCACTATGGATCGACTCCTGATGCAGCACATCCAACCCTGACTTGCAGAATAATTTTATCTTGTTAGAATAATACAAGCAAGACAACTACCAGGACAACTACCAGTCAACTACCAGAGCAACTAACAATCAACTACCATCAAAAGACTACCGAGCAACTACCTCTCAACTTCTCTTGGGATTACTACATCATCATGCCACTTCACCAAGCTTAGAGGGTGCCACATCATCATCCACATCATCAAGCAACACCACCTAATGGGATTGCCACCCATTGAAGTGGGCGACCAAGAAGGAGTCAAATTCAAATTTGGGTGGCCAAACTAAACCTCCACCTCATGTAACCACTTCCCCCCATATCTCTCCAACCATCCCATGTATCTCTCAACTATCCCATGTATCTCTCAACCATCCCATGTATCTCTCAACCATCCTCTCTTTTAAATTTTAAATAAAGGGCTTGGTAGCTTATAAAAGGAGATCCAACGCCCCATTGTATGGAGTTGATTTTTTTTGGGGATAAAATGAAATGAAGAAGGTCTTTGTCTTGCCATTATTTGAGTGTTTGTGATGTTCTCTTATAGCTTTAGATAAAATTCTAGTTTGAAGTTTGAGAAGCATTTCTTCTTTGGGCGTACAACTTCCATCTAGTTTCAAGTATCAATTCCATTTCCAAGAAGAAGACATCAAGGAGACATCCTTCCATGGATCCCATCTTCCCCAACAAGAGTTTCTCGAGCCTCCATAAGAAGAACAATTCTTATGATCTCCTCTTTTTCTTTGTGTTTTGATCTTTTCAAATATTCCATTTCTAATCCTTTCCTTGCAGGGTTCTCTTTAATCCGGAGTTCAAGAGCTCGTCGTCTTGCCAAAGGAGCATGAATGGATGGGGCGTATTTTCTCGGAATGATCATCTTCTCATCTAGGATTGGTTTATTCGAATGTTACTATGGGTCTATCACTTCAAAAAGAGAGCTCATCATTGGTAACAAATCTTCCTCATCTCTTCATTTCTGATCTATTGAAGGTTAACCTCTAGGTTCTTAATCCTTTAGCCTTAGATTTAATCTTCTTTTAAGACAATCTGGCTATTATTGTGGCATATGTTTAAGAATTACCAAATCTTTCTCTAGGTCTTGCTTGAGTCTCTTAGATTGAAAGCTAGTTCATGTGTTTAGGTTTTCATTGCTCAACTTTTAACTCATCCTCAATAGAAAGCATTTTCATGCCGCATCAATCTACTTATACACACATGGTTCATCCACATTCTTAACAGAACCAAATTCCTTGATTGTTTCATCAAAGCTGATGTTCCAACTCCTCAATGCTTGTTTTAGTCCATAAATGGACTTCTTTAGCTTGCATACTTGGTTTGGTCTCCCACTTGAGACAAAACCCTCTAGCTATGTCTTATAGACTTCTTCCTCAAGATTTTCATTAAGAAAAGTAGTCTTGACGTCCATCTGCTAGATTTCATAATCGTGGTATGCTGCTATAGCAAGAAATATCCAAATGGACTTGAGCATGGCTACTGGTGAAAAGGTTTCATCATAGTCAATGCCATGTTTTTGTCTAAAATCATTTTCTACCAGCCTGGCTTTGTAGGTTTCTACTTGACCATCTGCTCCTATCATTTCTCGAAGACCCATTTACACCATATTGGGTTAATTCCTTCAGGTGGATCTACCATGGTCCAAACTTGATTGGAATACATAGAATCCATTTCAGACTTCATGGCACTTAGCCATTTGTCAGAGTCTTTTCTCTCGATAGCTTCCGAATAGGTCATAGGATCATCATCCTGAATAATACCGGCTTCATTATCATCCCCGATGACAAAGCCATATCTAAGAGGTGCTTCCCGTACCCTCTCTGACCTTCGAATAGGAGGTGTGTATTGTGGCTATTCTCAGTCTACAAGAACTTCTGGTTAAGGAATTTCACTTGAAGACTTTTCAGGTTGTTGGTTATGTTCTTCACTTAGTTCAAGTGTAGATTCACTACTTCTTTCTTGGATGAATTCTTGCTCCAAGAATGTAGCATGTCTACTGACAAATACCTTTTGTTTAGTAGTATGATAAAAGAGGTATCCAACACCCTCTTTAGGATAACCAACGAACCTGCATTTGTCAGTCCTAGCACTTAACTTATGTCCAAAATTATTCTTGACATAAGAATAGCAACTCCAAATCTTTAAGTACTTAAGATTTGGTCTTTTGTCATTCCATAACTCATATGGAGTGCTAATCATTGACTTAGATGGTACCTTGTTTAAAATATAGGCAGCAGTTTCTAGGGCAAGTCCCCAGAAGGAAATGGAAAGATCTGTGAAGCTCATCATGGACCTCACCATGTCTAACAAGTTACAATTTCTCCTTTCTGTCACACCATTCAATTAGGATGTATAAGGAAGGGTCCATTCAGAGAGTATGCCTTTGTCCTTAAGATGGTTTAGAAACTCACCGACAAGTATTCACCTCCTCGATCATAACGAAGAGTTTTAATACTATGTCCAGTTTATGTTTTAACCATACATTGATACTCTATAAACTTATCAAAGGCTTCGAACTTGTGTTTCATTAGATACACATGACCATACCTAGCTAAGTCATCAATAAAGGTGATGAAGTAAGAAATCCACCTCTAGCTTGAGTTATCATAGGTCCACACACATCAGTATGCACAAGACCTAATAACTCAGTTGCCTTGTCCCCATGTCTAATGAATGGAGACTTGGTCATTTTACCTTTGAGGCATGATTCACATGTTCCTAATGATTGAAAATCATAAGGATCAAGTAATTATCTTTGACTAACTTGTTTATTCTTGACTCACTAATATGACCTAACCGGCATTGCCATAGAAATGTGACATTGACATTATCTCTCTTTCTCTTCTTGTTATCAACAAGTAGTATTTCATCATTGAGTTCTAAAGTCAGAAGACTATTTATAAAATAACCATGTCCGAATATTTTATTGCAATGAAGAATAGAGCAGCCACTGCTCTTTACATTTATCTCAAATCCTTATTGTAATAACAACGGTATTGATATAATGTTTCTTACAATATCTGGGACATAGTAACATTCTTCCAACTTAAAAAAATTACCCGAAGGTAATAGTAGAAGATAGGTGCCCATAGCTTCAGCATACATGGCTTCTCCACTTGCGCCATATAATTTGAAGTCACCTTTCTTCAAACTTCTAATTTTGTGGAGTCCTTGTAAAGATTTATAGATATGAGACCCACATGCGGTATCCAATACCCATGAATTAGAAATGGAAGCACTCAATGATAAATTAGTTTGTATCATGTACAAACCATTAGATGCTCCACTTGCATCCGGCTTCACACTTGCAAGATATGTCTTGCAATTCTTTTTTCAATGCCCTTGCTTGCCGCAGTGGAAACAGGTTCCATCATTGATAGCCTTCTTGGCTTTCTTCTTCTTCTGGATCTCCTTTTAGGGTTGAACTTTCTTTTCAAACATTTTTTCATTGCCTATTTCTTCTTCCCATCAATGAATAGAAGATGAGCCTTATCACCTTTTGAATGGCTCTCTACTGTCTTCAACATATTCAGCAGTTCAGGCAAAGAAATATTAAGTTTGTTCATGTGATAATTAAGAACAAAATAAGAGAAGAAATCTGGGAGTGATTACAAGATTAAGTCCTGATTGAGTTCACAATCCATCATGAACCCTAATTGACCTAATCGGGTGATTAAGTCAATCATTTTTAATACATGTGTTTGTATAGATGAACCCTCATTCATGCATGGAACAACTGCTTTGATATCTCGTATCGAGCAGCCCTACTTTGCTCTCCATATAGCTTCTTTAAATTGAGCAATATGGATTGAGGTTCCATTCCTTCATGTTGCCTTTGAAGCTCATTGCTCATCGAGGCTAACTTGATGCAACTGACAGTTATATTATCATTTTGCCATATTTTGTGTGTGGCAATTTCCTCCTTGGATGGATCTTCTCCGATTGATTCAGGATCCGGAAAATCCAGAATATAAAAAAGTTTTTCCTGAGTCAGAACTATTCTTAGGTTTCTCAACCAGTCTACATAATTGGGACCGGTTAACTTGTTGGCATCTAAGATGCCCCACAGTGACAAATTTGAAGCCATAATATATACCCTATATTTAATTAAAGAATAATATAAGCAGATCACTCAAGATGACATTCATAACAAGATAAGGACTTTATATCTAATTATGTCTCCCACTATTTTATTCGAATACCATAACCCTTAATTTATGGTAAGCGAGAAACCTTACTAGTTTCCTTAGTGGGGTTGAGATCCCAATTCCTCATGAGTGCCTTGTGTTACACAACAAACTCTCATGAGTTCAAAGGTAGGACTTCCTTTCCAATTGCAACCCATGCAATTCTCAACAAATAAACTGCCTCTAAGATACTTATAGTCTTGTGTTACACAACAAACTATAATGTCTTAGTTTAGTCATACCCTTTATTTCTATATAGCCATGATTGAATAATGTTGCCCTTGTGGTACACAACAAAGCAACAATTCTAAACATGCTATAAAGCACTAAGTGAACCAAGACAAATTTTATATCAAATCCTAGAGTAGGCTTTGTGTTACACAACAAATCTACTATAGTTTTGATATTAATTTGGCTTAACATGAAGGAAGGCAAATTATAGTATACTTAATCAATTAGCATTCCCAAGTTAAGGTTTAGATATGACCAAATTGGCCAGGTAAGTGGAAGGGGTGAGGGGGTCCCCCCGTTGTTTTTCTTAGACACCAATTGAATTGGCCAGGTCAGACAACGGAACAAATTATAAACCTCAATCCCTTTACCTTCCCAGAACCATTTGCCTAGACACAAATTGGCTGTTCAAATCCTAATTGGTTTTGCATCATGATTAATTTAATACCATGACCAAATATGATTTTATGAGGGCTTTGATGGCCTCATACACATCCTAAATAATCATGTTTTCATGTTTATAACAACAAGTAGTAACACTTGCATATCAATCCTACATATTCATGGTATGATTATCTAACAAGCATATTTATCTTAATATGCAAATCATAGCATGATTGTACAATACTCCGTTCACCTTGCTTGTTCATGGGATATGGCTACAGCGGCACCCCTACATGCCATAGGAGATCCAATTGAATGGGAAGAGAGGGCTTTTAAACCCTACATGACCCCTATGACCGGACGGCCATGGTGACTAACCCAATCCAAAGCAATTACTAGGATAACACATGTTACTAATATGCATATGAATAGCAACATGCATAACATCATATTAAAACAATAACATGCTCTTTTCATGATAATATTTACTATCAAAAATAGATTAGGGTTTTAGTATAATAGCCCCTAATCCAATGGCAAACATCATACTATGATTATCTTACATAATCATGCATCATTCCACCGAACCATAATTATTGGCATGCATCAAAACCAATGATCAAACTAACTATCTCATAAGCATTTGATCATACAATTGAAAATTAATTAAATGAATTAAGGGTTGCTCTAATACCACTGATGGATTTCTTTAGGGTCTTATAGCATAATGAACACTGGATTTCAAAAATTTATACATGAAAACCCTAATCGGCTTGAAACCCTAATCCCAAGATCCCCTTATTCATGTACAATTAATAAGTCACTAATAAGGGTTATGAAGAATACCTGGAATGCTGTTTTCTACTCCTTTCCACTACGCTCACAAGTGCATGCCCTCCAATGGTGATCCACACAGGAATTGACCCAAGGAAGAACTCTTATAGCGGTTGCTTGCTTGACCAGGTCTCTTTCTGACAGCCTTCAAGACTTTCTCCTTTGTAGGACACCCCACCCTCCTGTAGGGAACTCTGAGTACTCTCCAAATCCACTCTTGGATCTAGGATAGCCCTCCTATAGGACACACTAGGCTTATGTCTTAAAACTTAAGACTTGTCCTAGTAAGAAAAATAAACCTTGTCTTAAAAAGACAAGTTTTGTCTTAAGGAGGAGGGAGGGAGAGAGACACTCAGCAAATCTTTTGATAGAAATCTGATATAAAACTCAGTATACCGCCCCCTATTTATAGACTCAAGAGGGGCGTGTGATATGCCCAGTCACTATCTTATCAGATATGATTTTTCAAGATCGAAGAGAAGTGATCCGGTTTAAAAAATCTTATCTGATAAGTATGTTCATGCGCCAAGGCTCATATCCATGTCCTTTCATTTTCTCGGATTAATTCCCACTTGCCACATGGTAAGTACTGGTCTCTGTGAAGCCAAGAGGTGCCTCTTCAATTCTCAAACATCGGAGAATATGAAGAGTCCTGATAGCAGAAGGACTCTGCCTCAGACCACGTGCCAAATGAAGGGTCACGTCCCTTCATGCACGCGGTTCCTTCCCACAATCTCCATGCTAATTCAAACAATGTTTTGACCGGTCAACTAATCCTATGAGGCATGGGGATATGTACCAAGTGGGGTCCACATGAATCAGAGTGATTTATCTACAGAAAGACTCTTGGTCCTTTCTGCGCCCCCTTCCTCCTTGGCGTGCTCAAACTTGCACCCAAGTATCCCAACTGACTTGGACACTAGTCCAAGTGGCATCAAATGTCCAAATAAAGTCAGATAAAATCTGAAAAAGGCTATCTTAATTAAGACATGTCCCAATTTAAGTCTCTCTTAAATTGGTTAATCAAATTAGCAAGCAACTGGATCCATATTGACTTGGGTTAGGAATTGGGTTAGCCTACACATGCTAGTGTGCAATCTAGCTAACCAATTAAGATCCCATGGTGGGGACACTAGGATCAGACACAGATAACTGGATCTCATATGGTTTAATTAGTCATGTGTCAAAGTTTTGAAATTTTTGTAATGGAGTCTTGTAATAAGTTGAGGTTAGTTGATTTGTCTCAACCCTCAACCTTAGTCCAGTTTTGAGTCTTGTACATCGGTTATGAGTCTAGATGAGCCCAATTTTTATAAAAGAGAGGAGGTTACCTTATTTTGGAGTTCTACTAGACCACATCTAGGAGTCAGAGGCCACTACATCAGCCCATTGGATTTTGTGTGACAACCAGGATCCAAGTGCTTCCAGAAACCCTGATTCTTTTTAAATGTCCTCCAGATGCCCAGATTTTTCCCCAGATGCCAGAGTATATTCTTAAACCAGGGCATTCATGATTCCAAAGGTCCACCTACATCCCAGCCCAATGAAATCAAGACCAGGTGCCAAGTCCAAGCCCTAAAGAAGCAAGATTCCATAAAATATTCCTGCTACCAAGCTACCATGCCACCCCAGCTTCCAAAGGCCCAAGCCCATGCACCCAAGCTCCTTTGGGCCAGCCCTTTGCTGCTCCTAGAAGCCCAACATGACCCCCTAGGCATCCTTGAAGGGTTGACCAAGTCAAAGTTCAAAGGGAGGTGTCCTTAAGTGAGAAGGAGAAGACTAGTCTAACTTAGTTAGGATTCCTAGTTCTTTTAAGCTTTGTAATTCTAACATAGCTAGGAAAGGATATGTAATCTAACTAGGAAAAGGCTTGTTAACCCATGTGTAACCCTAGTTAGAAGAGGGCATGGGAACTCTATAAATACCCCATCCCTACCCCTCTTGTAATCAAATTTTTATTCATGATATCAAAAACCCTGGTGAAATTTATTGAGCTTGCGAGCTTGTGTTACTTTGTTTTATTTGGTTCCTTTTTCTTGTGTTGCCCGACCATCCCTTGCAATCCTCCATGCCCATAGCAGCAAATCAAGCTTCCAAGCATTAGCCACGTCCTTGAGGAGCAGCCTTGAAGATGCCCCAGAACAATAGCTTCATCTGCTTCCTTGCCGCCCAGCTTCTAAATCCTAACCTGATTCCTTCTAAACATAGTTTCCTTTTTTTTTCTTATTTGCTATTTTGATTGACCCTTAATATTTTGCAGGATCTTCGAGGTGTTCCACCTCCTCAGAGGAGGCTTTCCTTGTCTCCAGGACTACCCAAATCAGCCATCTAATCAAGGAAACCGAGCTTCGTCTTCCAGGCTTCAATATGAGAGCTGTGTGATCCCTTCGATTGCAGATTTTTTAAATCACTGATTGATAACATCCTTCCCTTCTTTTAATTTCTAATTTGATGAAGATAAGCTATCCTAATTTGGAAGTTTCTCAAATCTCAGGTCCTGGAATTTATTATTTTACATGAGTTTGCCTGTGATACGATGATTCTATGCATAGTTATTTTTCTTGCTAGTTCTTATTTTTATTTGGAAATTTAGCCTGCAAACCTAAATTATAAAAAATTATAAAAAAATTAGTTTACTATTTTTTCATGCATATTTAGCAATCTTAGAGTCATCCCTCATCATCCCATGACCCTAATTAAATTATGAATGACATCCTTGGTCAACTCCCTAACATGTGTGACCCTTTGGGTTCCACATCTAACCAGCAGTAGGTTTAGGTTCAAGCCGATTTGAACCGATCGAACCCGGTTGACCTAATTAGGTCAAATTAAGCTAACCTAAATTTCTAATTGGAACTATCCATCGAATTGACTCATGAAACCAATCCAATTGGTCCATGAAAACCTACAAGACATGATTGACATCTAGCAACATGTCATGCCTACCCGAAAGATGAGGAATTTGGTTGAAAGTACCAAAATACCCTTTAGTAGAAAGTTACCGTGTAATTTAATCTTTCGATCTCCCATTATCCCGATTAAGTGATGGGCATGGATAAATGTCAAACCCTAGCACTTAGTCATTTCGAATCTTAATTCAATAATGAGGACTCTACTGATGACTGATTAGAAACCACTCTAACCTCATCAAGCTTTGATCAAAGACTTCTTAAGTCGTCAATTGAAGATATCACTTGGGATAACAATTCCTCTTACTAGGAATGATTGATTTTTTATTGGTCCACTCATATCCTTCATACACCTTCCACCATATCTGAGAACACCCTGTACATGACTTAATGTCATGAATAAGTATGAACCAAAACATGGCTTAGTGTGCATAAGGAAGCATGGTGACCTTAGGACTAAAGATAACTTGCACAACTACTACTATAAGAACTGTCTTTTGACAAGTAGTAAGACTTCCATAAGATAGTCTCAGTATGGATCAATTCAATAAACTCATACCCTAATGAGCACCCTTATCCTCGTATTAGTGTCTCTACACAAGTGGCTGTGAGACCAACCACCCTCTTAATTGAGCATACATAGGATAAGCTAGTCTTTCAGGACTTATCGATCCCTGAATTGATGATCCAATGACTAGAAATATTTTAGATTACGGTTTATAGGAACTTAGGTCTCAGCATTATGATCTCCATCATAACCCTAATTCCATTGCCCTAACCTATGGGGTTCATCATAATCTTTAAATAAGACACATGAATATGATGAAATAAAATGCCTTCATTAATATAATAATGTCATATAAGAGTTGGAAGATTATAAAAATGGCCTTACAAAGATTGGATTTTAAGGCACTTTTCTTTCATATTGTAGAAGGGGTCACTCTTCTCGGATCGGTGCCTGGATGATGAAGCTTCATTCTTGCGGATGCGCTGGCTTTCTATCAGATGGTTTCGGGGGCAAGGAAAACCTCCTCCAAGGATCATGGCACTGGAGGGATCCTGCAAACATCGAAGGTTAGAGATTTGAATAATTAAGAAAATATGAAATCAAAGGTTGGGAGGGGAGAAAGTTAGGAGGGGAATTGAAAATGCTTAGCGGCCTGGAGACTTGATGATGGTGGCCTGGAGGTTGGATGATGGTGACCTAACTGCTAGGAAAGGCCGGCTTGACTGTTTGAAGAAGGACTCTTGGCAGACTAGGGTTTGGGGGAAGTTGGGATTAGCAAATTAGGGTTTTGGGGATGATGGCTGGCAGCCTAGGGAAGATGGAAGATGTTGGTGGTCTAGGGTTTCTTGGAAGAGAAGTGGTCAGCCTAGGGTTTGGAGATGGATGGCGTCTAGGGCTTGAAGATGAAAGATAGCTGTGGGTGGTTTGGTTGGGTTGCACCTCACGTGCCCTCCTTGCAGAGTGAAAATTTGGTCCTCACACCCTCTCCCTCATGGAGTGTCAATGCATAAATGCATGGAAAATAAAGAAAACACTCATAATTTCATTCAATAATTCATCATCATCATCATTATTACAAGAGGGAGGAGGGGAAGGATATTTATAGATCACCTAGTCCTCTCCTTGTCAAAGTTGGAGTACACAGTTTGAGTGGGACAAGGAGTACAAAGTTGGAGTAGGATAAGGAGATTGGGGTCCTTATAGGACTTGGAGGTTGAACTCCTTGTTGGCCATGGAAGCTTGACTCCTCTTGGGCTTGGACTACTTGACTCCATGTTGGACTGGGGTTTGAACTCCTTTTGGGCCTGGGCTGGGGCACCAACTTCTATTGGACTGGGATGGGGGTGCCAACTCTAGTGGGCTTCAGGATGCGCCAATGCTTGGTGGGCTTGGAATGCTCGAGCTTCTTGTGGGCCTAGGGTGGCTCTAGCTACTAGTGGACTTGGGCGGCTTGAGTCTTGGGCTTGGGCACCTGAATGGGGACCAGGGGTGGTGCATGAAGTCTGCTTCAGTGGGGGCTTGGTGACTCTCATGGTCTGGTGACTCTTTTGTGAGTTTTGACTTGAATGAAAGCAAGCAAAATTACAGGACTTAATCTCAGTGGAATAGACTGAAATAATAGGACTCAATGGACTCAAGTGACTTAACTTTATTACCAGACTCAATTGTCTCAATTGACTTAAGGAACTCAATTGATTCACTTTATTACAGGACTCAATCATTATTACAGGACTCAAGCGACTCTGGACTCAATTGAAAAATGACTGACTTCCCAACACATTAATCAAAGATCCAAATAGAGCTTTGCAATCTTTGTTTGGTCCTGGTGTCCTCACCAAACACCTCAACAAAATAAGGTGGTAGAAAGAAAAAATAGGACTTCAAAGGAAATGGCATGCATAATGCTTTGCAAAAATGATCTTCCTAGATATTTTTGAGCTGAAGCTGTTAATACTTCATGTTATATCCTAAACCAAGTTTTAATTCGACCAATTTTAAAGAAAACACCATATGATCTTTGAAAAGAAAGAAAACCTACTTTAAAGTATTTTCATGTATTTGGTTACCGATGTTTTATATTGAACAATGGAAAAAATAATTTAAGCAAATTTGATGCCAAGTTAGATGAAGGTATCTTCTTAGGATATACAGAGTTTTTAACAAAAGAATCTTGTAGTAGAAGAGTCCATGCATGTTGTGTTTGAAGAGTCTACTAACAAGTCCTCTAGAAAAGAGGATATTTCTGATGATTGTGTAGGTTTTGAAGGACTTAAGAAGCTGACTTTGGATGATCCCCCTTCCAAAGAAAGTGAAGAAGATCAAAATAAGGAAAATGAAGGAGAAGCCACAAGATCTTCACCAAAGGACAAAGGTCTATCCAAAGAATGGAGGTATGCTCATGGACATCCTAAGAAATTAATCTTAGGAGATCCAACAAAAAGGGTAAGAACTAGATCATCCCTTAGAAATGAATGTGATTGCATTGCTTTTGTTTCACAAGTAGAACCTAAATATATTGAAAAAGTCTAAAACGATCCAAATTGGATGATTGCTATGCAAGAGGAATTAAATCAATTTGAAAGAAATAAGATATGGACATTAATAAAAAGACCATCTAATGCTTCCATAATTAGTACTAAATGGATATTTAGGAATAAATTAGATGAAAATGATATAGTAACTAGAAACAAGGCTAGACTGGTAGCTAAGGGTTACAATCAAGAATAAGGAATTGATTTTGATGAAATCTTTGCTCCAGTAGCTGGACTTGAAGCTATTAGTTTACTTCTAGCTTTTGCATATTTTATGGATTTCAAATTATTTGAAATGGATGTTAAAAGAATGTTTTTAAATGATTACATAGCTGAAGGAATTTTTATAGAACAACTACCTGGTTTTGAAAATCATGCATATCCTGACCATATTTTTAAATTGTATAAAGCACTTTATAGTTTAAAACAGACACCCCATTCATGGTATGAAAGATTAAGTAAATTTTTAATTGAAAATAGATTTACTAGGGTCATGTTGATACTACCTTGTTTTTAAAGAAAAAGACTAAGTAGTATAGATCTATATTGATGATATCATCTTTGGTGACACTAATGAATCTCTTTGTCAAGATTTTGCTAAGCTAATGCAGGGTGAGTTCGAGATGAGCATGATGGGAGAATTGAGCTAATTCCTTAGACTCCATATCAAACAAACAAATGAAGGGATCTTCATCAACCAAGCTAAATACACAAAGGAGATTCTGAAAAAGTTTGGGAAGACTAAACCTATTGGTACACCTGTGAGCCCTTCATGTAAGCTTGACAAGGATGAAACTGGTAAGAAAGTTGATCAAAAACTTTATAGAGGTATTATTGGATCTTTACTGTACTTAATTGCAAGTAGACCAGATATTATGTTTAGTGTATGCATGTGTGCTAGATATCAGTTTGAGCCCAAGGAATCACATTTAATGGCTATTAAATGAATACTTAGATATTTGTTTGGTACTCTTGATATTGGATTATGGTACTCTAAGAATTTAGCTATAGATTTAATTGCATATTCTGATGCTAATTTTGCTATGTTGCCTAGGTGGCTTTCCCAAGAGGGGGTGAATTGGGAATTTAAAAAGTTTAAGCAATTATATGCTCTTTGAAAATCCCTTAAAGTGTTAGGTACTGTGATTGAGATAATTAAAAGCAGAAGTAGGATATAAAGAAAATGCACAACACAAGCACATACATTTTATAGTGGTTCGAAGCAACCCAGCTCCTACATCCACTATCCAAGATTACCACTTGGGATTTCTACTATATCCCCCATTAGAATACAGTCAAATTATTTTAATAGGCTTACAATCCAAACCTCTACAGTTTGATTTTTAAACCGGGCTCACCAAAGAAATCCAACACTTTGTTTTACCAGGATAACCAAGAACCCAACACATGGTTTTAACACAGGCTAACCAAGAACCTATTTGGTTTTTAAACCAGGCTCACCAATAACCCAACAATTCAAAAGAGAATTGTAAAAAGAAAGTAACAAAATGATAAATAAATTTTGTCGGATGGTTGCCGATGCATCTCAAGAGAAGCCCATATGATTGCACTTCAATACACTTGGTTGGCTTCTTCAACTTCTTCAATAAATGCTTCAAGCTTTAGTTGGTAGTTGGTGAAGGCTTGAAGACTATCTTGAATGCTCTTGCAGTGATCTCTTGCTCACAAGATAGCTTGGATATTCAATTTAGAATTTACTCATTATCTCTTCTTTAAAGTAGTTCAAATTTCTCAAATATATAGTCTTGTACTCTTCTTAAATGATTTTAGTCATTGTAGACCATTGGAATGTGATATTTGATCGTTGGAACACTTTTTAGATTCAAAATCCAAGTTCTGGAACTAATTGTTATAAGTTTGAAATCAACTTTCGAGTCAGCTCGGATTACTTGAGTCGGCTCGGATCCTCAAAGTAGTTCTGGTTGAGTCAACTCTCTTCAACCTAGTCAGCTCGGTTGCATAGTGTTCTGATTCCTCACTCTTTAAGAGTCAGCTCATCTTGATTATAATCGACTCGGATCCTCAGGTCATCAAAAATATAATCTTGAAGAGTTAGCTCTTTCTTTTTAGAGTTGGCTTAGTTGGCTATAGTTCTCAGAGCTTTTTTCCTAGACTCTGGAAGAGTTGGCTTGAATATTTGAAGAGTCAGCTCGGATGTCTGACTAAATGATAGAGTTGGCTCGGACTCCCTTTAGATCGGCTCGCCTATCGAATTCAGAAAGTCATACTCTAGACGAGTCGGCTCAGGTCCCTAAGAGTCAGCTCGGATATCTGCATGCCAGAAATTTTCATGCATGCCATGTGCCAAAGTCGGCTCTCTTCCCTTCGAGTCAGCTCGGATGAAATCTTCAGTGAAATATCAATTTCTCTCCAGAAATCATCCAGCAAGTCTTCAAAGTTTCAAGATGCCTTCAAACTCTTCTAACCAAATTTCTAAGAAACATAAGCTTGAAACATGTCCAGAAGTAACCCATTTTATGATTTTTTACTTAACTTTTTCTTTGGGTTCTTCTTTACATGAATTACTTACAACACAACTCATTTCAAAGCTGGGAATGTAGGAGTTGAAATGAAACAAAAAAATTATCCTACAAAAACTTGTAAAACACTTGAAGAGTTGTTAGTCAAACAAATGCATGCTCCAATGTTTGGTTATCATCAAAATCACTTACGGGGTCAACAATCTCCTCCTTTTTGATGATGACAAAACACTGGGCATGAAAAAAAATCTTTACAATTACATGTATTACTGAATTTGAAAGTGAGCATTAACATGTATGAAAGCTAATTGTATTTACAGGTAAGTATCAGAGCTTTTTGTGAAAAGAAAGACTATACAGTATCAGTGCTTTTATATGTATCAGAGTGTTAAGGCTAGCACTTTCACAAAGTATCAGAGCTATTAAGGTATGCAAGGTATCAAAGCTCAATTTTGCAAAGTTTCAGACATGTATCAGAGTTGATAAGTATTAGAGTTAATGCTTTAAGATCTTCAAGAAATGTGTGCAAATTTTTGAGAGCATTGAGCATAAACTAAAGTCAATTTTTTCTTCTCTTCCTTAATCACATTCTCCCCATTTTTCTTTCATATTTATGCAACTTTTTCATTCTTTTTCATGCAACTTTAAACATTCTCCCCCTTTTTATTAGCAATCAAAAAAGGTGTTCAATTGATGTTTCAAAGCTCAATTTTTATAATAGAAAGAGAAAGTTGATAATATTTGTTTGAAATAATTTCACTTTCTCTTCTCAACATTGATATTCTAATTAAAACTTATTTTGATTAGCATTGTCTAAATGAAAGTACTATTGAAAATATCGCACAAGCCAAAGATATGCCAAAATATGTTCATTGCATTCATAGAATTTTCATTACACATTACAAGAGATATGATTAAAAATCTATTCACTGTCACTATCTACCTTAGTACTAGTTGATGGCCTATAAGGTGGTACCCTAGAAGGTCCAAAAGATGGCATAGATGCTATTGGGTCCACAAATTGTGGTCAAAAGCTTGGGGCCTAAGATGAGGAGCTGGCTGCCAAGGATGACTAGTAGAGGTAGGTCCAGCTATAGGTACAGGTATAGGTTTAGGAGTGGCAAATGCTGCAATGACAGTGGTTTTGAGCTGATCAAGTTGAATTTGAACCACTTCCATCTCCTCATGAATCTTCTTCACCTCATTGTTTAATGCAATTAACTTAGCAGCTTGCACATTTGTAAAAGCTTCAGCAGAACCTCGCAATCTCCCAAATTCTGACCTCAAGATCCCTATGCCCCTTGTATAATCTTCCTCCATCCTCTTTTCCTGTTTCGATGATCCCATTTTGAACCTTATCTCCTTTAGCTCTGTTCTGAATTCTTCCAAAGTTTGATCAACAATTTTCTTGATTGAATCAGAACCAGATGATATGGTATCAATGATAGGCTGTAGATCAGGCTGAGATGTAGGTCTGGAGGTCTCAAGGAATCAACTCTGCCTCTCAACTCCCTAACCTCACTATCAATATGATCCAGTTTACAGTCCACTGATTGGTGAAACTCACCAAACATGGTAGCCAAGGAAGCAGTCAAAGATTCTATCAGTGACTTCATCTACAGTGCTATGAAGTCCTGTGTCACTGAAGGTCTAGCTGAATATGCAGGTGGTCCTAGAACAGAAGGTGTAGGAGGAACATAAGTAGTATCTGGCACAGGTGGAGATGTTGGTAAGGGAGTCTCATACTCAAAGTGCACTGTCTCCATGGCCTCAAATGTAGCATGCTCAGTCTCTGTAGGTGCAAATCCAGGTATAGTAGTCTCAGCTGTTTCAGAGATTTTAGCAAAATTAGTAGAAGTGATAACTGGAACATCAACAATGTGCTCATGTGCTGAAGGCCTTGCAGTGGAGATCTCCCTAGGAAGGTCTTCACTGTCACTATCTTCAGTACTGCTGCTGCTGCTGGAGGCTGCTATAGCCCTCTCTTCAGTTCCCTTCTTCTTCCATATCCCTTCACTAAGGATATATCCCATTCGAAGTAGAGATTTGGAAGTATAAGTGTCGGTGTGATGAAGGGGTTTACCATCTTCCCCTTCTAAACTGATCCTGGAGGCTTGAAACAACAAGGTTAGAACCATTCCATAAGGTAAACATGCCTTAACTTTTCTAACAGCCTCCTTCATTTGCATTATCATGATATAGGGTAAATTTAATGCCTCCTCCTGAATGATGTGTTCCATAAAGCTGAGGTCACGTTCACTTATCCAATCAAATCTACTAGTTCTTGGAAGAAATATTCTACTAATAAAGTTATGGAGCAGTCTCATTTCTAGTGAAAGTGTGTTTGCTATGACAGTTCCCACTCCACTAACATCTGTCCTGCCCAGAAATGTTTGAAGGGTTTTCTTTCTATCCTTCAAAACTAAGTGCTTAGTCCCTTTAGTAGGCATTTCTAATATTGTGCTGAGCCTTTCCTCTATCACAATAATCCATTTTGATGTGGGACAGGATCAAGGGAGGATCGTTGGCGAGCTGAGAAGTCGTCGATGATTAGGGTACCCTAGATTTATATATATATATATATTTTCTATGATGGTGGCGAAGGAACAATAGAGATGGAGGGTAGAAAAATTGGACACTCTAGGAATTGTGACTTACATTCATGAAGAGACCTCTCACCTCTAGGGCATCTCACCCATGCCACTACATGTAGTCTAGGGCATCCCACCCATCTCACTACATGCAGAGCCTAAGGCATCCCACCCAAATCACTACCTGGGGCCATAAAAGAATATCCCTAAGACTATAGAGAGGACTCGATAGGAAAGGAGGTAACTAGGGCCTCACATTCCTCGATGCTTGAAAGTGAAGGCATAGGGTCTCACACCCCTCGAAGCCCGAAGGCAAAGGAAAGATGGGTCTCTCACCCTCCCCATGTGGGGCGAACGAAAAGAATCACTCTTTTCTAAAAACTCCTCTTTATTGACCAAACTATTTCTTTATAAAGGATTGAGGGTGGTATTTATTGACCTATCCAACCCTCATTTGAATTTGAATACAAGATAAAAAGATAGGGATGATTCAAATTCAAATACAAGATAGGATAATATAAGCCTATCCATATCTCGATCCTATCCAACCAAATCCTAATTAAATTTCAAACAAAAGATAAATCCAAACTAATTTATTCTGAATATACTCTAAGATTTGTGCAGTTTCAGGATTCATGCTTTCTTCGGGATCCATGCTGGTGATGTCCCCATCATTCACTTGAGGTGGAAAAAACTCGACTTCGTCGAGTTTGGATCAGCAGGGACTCTAGTGAACTACATCCAATCAAAAGAGGCTCCACTCTAAAAATGGTGTAGCTTTGAGATTGGTGTGGCTTTGAGGAGCGTGCAGGATTCTGAAGTTGGCAAATAGAATGGGAGTTGCTTTCACATTCATGCAATAGCCCATCCTCTTCTTCACGGACCGAACCAAGAATAGGGAAGACGGAGAACAACAGAACCAGTGGGGGGAATCTGGGTTTGGGAATGAAACATACCCTAACCTAACCTATGGATCTGATACCAATTTGATGTAGGATAGGATAAGGGGAGGATCATCGACGAGTTGAGAAGTCACCGATGATTAGGGTACCCTAGATTTATATATATATATATATATTTTTCTATGGTGGTGGCGAAGGAATAATAGAGATGGAGGGTAGGAAAATTGGACACTCTAGGACTTAGAACTTACATTCACGGAGAGACCTCTCACCTATAGGGCATCTCACCCATCCTACTTCATGTAGTCTAGGGCATCCCACCCATCTCACTACATACAGAGCCTAGGGCATCCTACCCAAATCGCTACCTGGGATCGTAAAGGAAAATCCCTAAGACCATAGAGGGGACATGATAGGAAAGGGGATAACTAGGGCCTCACATCCCTCGATGCTCGAAAGCGAAGGCATAGGGTCTCACACCCCTCGATGGCCGAAGGCGAAGGAAAGACGAGCCTCTCACCCTCCCTATATGGGACGAACGAAAAGAATCACTCTTTTCTAAAAAGTCCTCTTTATTGACCAAACTATTTCTTTACAAAGGATTGAGGGTGGTATTTATAGACCTATCCAACTCTCATTTGAATTTGAATACAAGATAAAAAGATAGGGATGATTCAAATTCAAATACAAGATAGGATAAGATAAGCCTATCCATATCTCAATCCTAACCAACCAAATCCTAATTAAATTTCAAACAAAAGATAAATCCAAACTAATTTATTTCGGATATGCTCCGAGATTCATGTAGTTCCAGGATTCGTGCTTGCTCCGGGATCCATGTTGGTGATGTCCTCATATATTATTGACTCCATTATTGATTTTGATGATAAGCAAAACGGTTAAGTATAAGTTGAGTACTAATGATTTCTTTGAAGTGTATTTTTATAGAAAATGGTGCTCATCAATTTGAAAAAGTTTGTTCGACTGAAGAAGCCAAGTTTAGATGAAAGATCTGCTCAAAGAAGACTTGGACAGTCAAAGTTTGCTTGAATGGATACTTGAGTGAGATATAAATTTGGTTCAGCACAAGTTCAAGTATTTTTGTGAAGATCTTAGTGAGGTGTCGACTCAAAGTGTCGACACATGACACCAAGTATCGATACATGATAGTGAAGTGTCGACTCAAGCTAGTACGCAAAGAAAGTTTTAGATGGCATGGCTGAAGTATCAACACATGGACTTGAAATGTCGACTCAAAGTGTCGACACATGGATCAGCTCATCGCCTGAGATTTTTAAATCATAGAACTTGCTGAAGATGATGAACTGCAGAAGTGTCGACACATGGATATGAAGTGTTGACTCACTTGAGAAAGTGTCGACACATCTGAGATTTCTAGAAAGCCAGTTTGAAATTGTTTAAACTGGGTTTTGACTCAAGAAGTTCAAGTATCGACCTGAAGTATCGACTCATAGCCTGAAGTATAGATACATGAAGTTCTCGGAACAGTAATGGCTAGTTTTTCAAATATAGAACTTGTCTCTTTTCACCCCAAACGGCTAGATTTTTGAGTCTAATGGCTAAAAACCAGATTTGAGGCCTTGGAAAGGTATTTATATTGTTTAAATCAAATCGAAAGACATGGAAATGAAATAGAAATATCCAAGAGAGAAGAAAAGAGAGCATTCACTCCTATTCATTGAAGTTCAACCACTTTCAGGCAAAAGCAAGCCTCCAAGCATTCAAGAGCCTTCAAGAGCATTAAAGATCATCCATTCTTGAGCAATCAAAGAGGCTTCATAAAGTTGAAAGCATCACACATCGAGCTTCAAAGAGATACCCGCTTTTTATTAGAAAGCTTTTATTCTCTTTACTTCAAACTATTATTCGTTGTAAGGGTTCTTGGTTAGCCTATTGCAAAACCAAGGGAGGTTATTGGTGAGCCTTTGAAAACCAATTAGGTTCTTGGTTATCCCGGAAAACCAAGGGAGGTTGGTGGTGAGCCTTAAAACCATTTAGGTTCTTGGTTAGCCCGTAAAACCAAGTGAAGTTTTGACTTATGAGCCTTATGAAAATAAGTTAGGTTTTGATTAGTGAGCCCGAAAAACTAATCGGCTGTAATCGGTTGATATTATAGTGAATTTCCAAGGAGATCTTGGGGTGTGGATGTAGGTGCATTGGATAGCACCGAACCACTATACTTCTTTGTCTTTGTGGTTGCTTGTGTTCTCTACTTACTCTTACATTTATTGCTCTTTATTTTTGCTGCACATTTACTTAAGAGCATTACATTTGAATTCATAGTACCTTGATTAATTATTGGATTGGATTACATACTATTGTATTGCATCAAGTAATTATTTTTAGAGACCCAATTCACCCCCCTCTTGGGTTGCTTACTGGGCAACAAGTGGTATCAAAGCCCTGTTATCAGTTTATAGACTTTACCACCTTGAGTAATGATCTATGGCAGCCCCTATTGGTACTAGTGTAGTTGAGGGACAAGCCTTAAATAGACCTCCATTTTTTAATGGATCAAATTATATATATTAGAAAACTAGGATGAGAATTTATATGCATTCTATTGATTATAACTTGTGGAGAGTAGTTGATAAAGGTCCATATATTCCTTCGATTATGGTTAATGGTGTTTCCATCCCAAAGCTCGAAGAGGATTGGAATGAAAATGACCTTAAGCAATCTGAGATCAATGCTAAGGCAATGAATCTCCTTTATTGCGTATTAGATCCTAGTGAATTCAATAGGATATCTACTTGCACATCAGTCAAAAAAATATGGAACACACTTGAAGTTACTCATGAGGGTACCGATCAAGTGAAAAATATAAAAGTGAACATATTAGTGCACACATATGAGATGTTCCGAATGGAACCTAATGAATCTATCACTGATATGTACACTAGATTTACAAATATTGTAAATAGAATGAGAAGTTTAGGAAAAGTAATGTCTAACACTGATCTTGTGAAGAAAACCCTCAAGTCACTTCCGACATCGTAGGATCCGAAGGTGACCCCCATTCAAGAAGCAAAAGACATTGACAAGCTATCATTAGAGTGGCTGGTTGGATTGCTCATGACTTATGAGCTGAATTTGAAGCAAAAGTCAATGGACATGGACAAGAAGAAAAAGTGGATCACATTCAAATCAAATATACAAGAAGAATTCTCGATAGATGAGTCCGAATAAGAAGAAGAAGATGAAAGTGAAGAAGCTCTCCTTGCTAAGAAATTTAGAAGATTCATGAAGAGGTGGAAGTTCCCTTACAAGAAGAAATTTCAATCAAATAAAGGAAAAGAGGAAAAGAAAGAAAAGAAAAAAGAAAAGAAGAAGGAAATACCTATATGCTTCGAGTGTAAGAAGCCAGGTCACTACAAATTCGACTACCCTCTCCTAAAGAAGTCAAGGAAGAAGTTAAGGAAGAAAGTAATGATGGCCACCTGGAGTGATAGTGAGGACTCCAGTTCTGAAGAAGAGTAGACAGAAGTTACAAATCTTTGTCTTACGGCACATCAAGAGCAAGATGAGGTAACATCTGATACCGAATTAGATTTTACTTTTGATGAGTTAAGAAATGCTTTTGATGAACTTATGCATGATTACAAGTTAATTTTATCTGAAAATAAAAAATTAAAAAAGCATGCAAATAGTTTTTCTGATGAAAGCAATTCTTTATTAAATGAAGTTAATAATTTGAAAACTAAATTAGATATTTTAGAAAAGAAAAACAATGCTTTAATAATGAAAAATGAAGTTTTAAAAAGATCCAAAACTATTATTTCAAATGGTGATCTTTTAATGAAAAATAAGGATTTAGAGTTGGAAAATGAAAAATACAAAAATGAGCTTGATAAAATGAAGCCTTTTGTTGAAAAATTTATCTATAGTTCAGAAAAACTAAACCTACTTTTGAATAACCAAAAAGCCATTTTCAATAAAGCAGGATTAGGCTATAGACCCCAAAAATAATAAAAGTATTTTAAAAACTTTTTTTGTACCTACATCATTTAGCATAACATATTTTTCATGTAAAAATCTAGGTCATAAGTCTTTTCAATATAATTTGAGAAAAATTAACTTTTTTGGAAAAGTTTGGATTCCAAAAGGAACCATTTTAAGTGCTAACCCTAAAAGGCCCAAGTTGGCTTGGGTACCAAAAAAAAAAAGCTTGATCTTTATTACAAGTGTGTCTTGCAATCAAGGAGAACAAAAGACTTTGGTATCTTGATAGTGGTTTCTCAAGGCATATGACGGGAGATACAAAGCAATTCACTTCTCTTGAAATAATGAATGGAGGGAGTGTGACCTTCAGGGATAATGGTAAAGGAAAAATCATTGGTATTGGTAAGGTTCACATTATTCCTTCTAGTTGTGTTAGCAATGTACTTTTTGTTGAAGGTTTAAAGCATAATCTTTTAAGTATTAGTCAATTTTGCAATAAAGGTTTTCAAGTTATTTTAAAATCATCTTATTGCATGATTGCTAGTCCGGATATAAATGAAGTACAGTTCATCGGAAAAAGGCATGGTAATATTTACTTGGTAGATTTAGATAATCTATCTTTGCCTAATGGAGAATGCCTTGTTACAATAAATTCTACTAAAGACGAGACTAGTTGGCTTTGGCATAGAAGATTAGGGCATGCTAGTATGTATTTACTTTCAAAACTTTGCAAAAAGAATTTAGTTAGAGACTTACCTGAACTTTGTTTTGAAAAAGATAGAGTTTGCCAAGCATGTCAATTTGGAAAACAAGTTAAAATCTCTTTCAAACCTAAAGGTTTTCTAACTACTAGTAGGCTACTAGAACTACTTCATATGGATCTCTTTGGACCAACTAGAACATCAATTCTTGGAGGCAAGAGATATGGATTAGTCATAATGGATGATTTTTCGAGATTTACATGGGTTTTCTTTCTAGCACATAAAGATGAGTCATTTTCTGCATTTATAAAGTTTTATCGAAAAGTTTCAAATGAAAAAGGTGTTTCAGTTGTATGCATTCATAGTGATCATGGAATTGAGTTTGAAAATTAGGATTTCGAAAGTTTTTGTAATGAAAAAGGTATTGAACACAACTTTTCTGCACCTAAGACACCTCAGCAAAATGGGATAGTAGAAACAAAAAATCGTACTTTAGAAGAAATGGCACATACTATATTTTATGAAAATGATTTACCAAGATATTTTTGGACTGAAGCTATTAATACTGCATGTTATATTTTGAATCAAGTTTTAATCCGTCCTATTTTGAAGAAAACTCCATACGAACTTTGGAATCAAAGAAAGCCAACTTTAAAGTATTTCCAAGTTTTTGGTTATAAATGTTTTATCTTACATAATGGCAAAGATAATCTTGGAAAATTTGATGCCAAGTCTGATGAAGGTATCTTTTTAGGATACTTTACATCAAGTAGGGCATACAGAGTTTTCAACAAAAGAACTTTAGTTGTAGAGGAGTCTTTACATGTTGTTTTTGAAGAGTCTACTAACAAATCCTCTAGAAAAGAGGATACTTATGATGCATGTGCAGGTGCTGATAAGCTTCAAAAGTTGACATTGAATGATCAACCTTCTCAGCTGAGTGAAGAAGATCAAGATAAAGATGAGAAAGGTGAAGACACTCCAAAGCACCAAGATCTACCTAAGAAGTGGAGGTATGCTCATGGACATCCTAAGGAATTAATCCTAGGTGATCCATCTAAAGGGGTAAGAACTCGAGCCTCAATTAGAAATGAATGTGACTATATAGCTTTTGTATCACAAGTAGAGCCTAAATATTTTGAAGATGCTGAAAAAGATCCTAACTGGATAAATGCCATGCAAGATGAACTAATTCAGTTTGACAGAAATAATGTTTGGACATTAATAGAAAGACCATCTAATGTTTCTATTATTGGCACAAAATGGGTATTTAGGAATAAATTAGATGAAAATGGAATTGTTATTATAAATAAAGCTAGGCTAGTTGCTAAAGGCTACAATCAGGAGGAAGGAATTGATTTTGATGAAACTTTTGCTCCTGTTGCTAGACTTGAAGCAATTAGACTACTATTAGCATTTACCTATTTTATGAATTTTAAGCTATTTCAAATGGATGTTAAAAGTGCTTTTTTGAATGGTTTTATAATAGAAAAAGCTTTTGTTGAACAACCACCTGGATTTGAAAATCATGCACATCCTGATCATATTTTTAAATTGCACAAAGCACTTTATGGATTAAAGTAAGCACCTAGAGCCTGATATGAAAGACTCAGTAAATTTTTAATTGAAAATGAATTTTCTAGAGACCATGTTGATAAAACTTTATTTTTGAAGAAGAAAGATAATGATTTATTAATAGTGCAAATATACGTTGATGATATTATTTTTGGTTCTACTAATGAAATTCTTTGTCAAGAGTTTGCTAAGCTAATGCATGGTGAGTTCGAGATGAGCATGATGGGAGAACTCAATTTCTTTCTTAGACTCCAGATCAAGCAAACTAAAGATGGAATCTTCATCAACCAAGCTAAGTATACGAGAGAAATTTTAAAGAAGTTTGGGATGGAGACTACTAAATCAATAGGTACACCTATGAGCCCCTCTTGTAGACTTGATAAAGATGGGCATGATAAATCTGTAGATCAAAAATTATATAGAAATATAATTGGCTCTTTATTGTACTTAACTGCAAGTAGACCAGATATAATGTTCAGTGTATGCATGTGTGCTAGATATCAGTCTGAACCTAAAGAATCACATCTATTGGCTATTAAGTGCATTATTAGATATCTATCTGGTATAATTGATATTGGCTTATGGTATTCTAGAAATTCATCTGCTTAATTAAGTGGATATGCTAATGCTGATTTTGTTGATTGTAAATTGGATAGAAAGAGTACTAGTGGAATTTGCCAATTTCTTGGAGTTAACATAATCTCCTGGTTTAGCAAGAAACAAACTTCAGTTGCACTATCCATAGCTGAGGCTGAGTATATTGTAGCAAGAAGTTGTTGTGCTCAAATCTTGTGAATTAAGCAACAGCTTGAAGATTTTGGAATCAAGTTGACTAGTACACCTATAAAGTGTGATAATATGAGTGCTATTTGCTTGACTAAAAATTCTGTTCAACATTCTAGGAGTAAACATATTGAAATTAGACATCATTTTATTAAAGATCATGTTGAAAATAATGATATTGTGCCTGAATTTATTTGTACTGAATTTCAATTAGCTGATATTTTGACTAAGCCTCTTCTCAAAGATCGGTTCTGTATGATTAGAAGAGAACTCAGGATCATTTATCCTTTTGATTAAAATCTTCCATTTTCTGAATCAAAGCAATCAAATTTGACATCAATAATATTCATATATTATGAATTTCATTAAATTTCCAATGTATTTGATCAGATTTTCTGTATCTTAATCTTCAATTTTTAAGTCGATGTGTCGACACATGCAGACACATGCATGTGTCGACACCTGAATGTGTTGACACATTCGTGAGTCGACACATGAACGGCAGCAGACCGAGGTTAAGGGCATTTTGAAGTATTTTTTCCTTTATTTCTTCTTCCCACTCGAGCCGACACATGCCCTAAGTTTCTCCACACTCCTCCTTCCCTCCAATTTGTGCTCAAAACCCTTCGATTCTTCATTTGGGATGATTTTTAGCTTGGATTAAATGACTTTCTGCTTCCCATTTCCAATTTGAACCCTAGAAACCCTATGTTTCTCCTCTAAATTTGTTCAATTCTCAATTCTATGCAATGGGACCCCAGAAACAAGTAGTCTGTCACCCTCGGCCATCCAATCAGGAAGAAGAGCGAAGAACCAAGGCCAGACATGAAGTTAGAGCTCTAGATCCGCCTGCTCGACCTCTTTTTGCAGCTTCTAGATGGATGAGTTCGAAGACGGTTGTTGGAGGATGTCGTGTGGACTTCAGTTTCATCGACCAGTAGCACTTCAGGATCGGTCAGTGGATTAGAGATGCTGGTCTGACATCTTTCTATTCTCTAAGTGAGAGATACTACCCAGGGCTCATGTGAGAGTTCTACGGATCATTAGCCCGTGGGAGTGATGGTTGGCTAGCTCAGGTTAGAGGCAGGGATATCCCCGTTACTCTAGAGACATTGAGCAGAGTGTGGGATATTCTGATGACTGGATCAGTTGTTGACAACTTGATTGACAGAGTCAGTGGTCTCCAGTGTGTATTTGAGTCAGACATTTTGCTTGAGGGAGCCACTGTACCTGCATCCCATTTGTCTGTGGAGATAAGACTTCTACACCACATAGTAGCCCGGATCCTTCTGTCGAAGATCGGACATTTCGATTACATCACTGAGAGAGAGCTACTAGTGATAGTCTCATTGGTATAGCACACACCCATTTTCCTTCCAGTGCTCATGGTTCATCAGATGACATAGGCTTTGATGAGTCAGCGACTCTGCTTATCCTACAGGATGGGGTTGAATGTATTGTTTAGGGAGTATGATGTTAGTTTTGAGGATGAGCCCTTCTGTATGCTCCTATATACTGATGTTTATGACATCAGTCACTACATCGGATGGGTTATCAGCTGTTCAGAGGCCAGTGGAGATGAAAAGTATCTGGTTAGGCCGACGATAGAGATGATGATGATGTTGCAGAGGAGGAGCGCATTCTTTCCAGTGAGGTAGGACTTATAGAGGCATCTCTTCCAAAGAGTCAGCCTGAGCGAGTAGCACAGCTAGAGACTGCTTCTCAGTCTGAGCGTGCTTCTCAGTCTGAGCCTCCTTCTCAGCCTCAGCTAGTTCAGTCAGATACTCTAGGAGTTCCAGAAACTTTGATGGATAGAGTCAGTTGCATAGAGAGATATATTGATAATTAGACAGTGACTTAACTGCTTTATTGCTGAGACTAGAGAGAGCCACATAGGATAGAGTGATGGCATCTCTGCTATTTTGACTGCACTGTCCAGACCTTCTACAGGGAGTACTTCAGTTTCTAATACATCTCCATCTTCCCCAGCACTAGTTGTTGATGATAGTGATGATGATGGTGATGATGAGGAGATTGACTATGATGGATTCGACTTCCCAGATTTGATTTCAGAGCCAGTGGTAGAGGAGATAGCAGACTTGCATAGGAGTCCCATTTGTGACCCTTCTAGCTCACCTACTCAGACTCTAGTCATATCTTCTCCTTCATCCAGATCAGATGATCATGTTCCTATTCCTATTCTTTTACCTGTTATTGATTCACCTATTATCGATACACCCATTATTGACACTCCTATTATTGACTCATCGATTGTAGATTCACCCTTTCATTCCTCAGCTGATACGCCTATCATTGATTCGCCTATCATTTCATCAGCTGATACACCTATTTTTGACACACCCACTATTGATACACCTACCATCCATACATCCTCTCTTATTCGAGAGCTAGGTTTTTACACACCTAGCTTCAGTATCTTGATTCTGGTCTATCTTTTGATTGTACACCACATCCGACAGTTGTAGAGACTGTCTCCCTGATCTGCTCTGTTCCTGCTAAGGACATAGCCTCCACCTCTTCTGCTCCAGCTAGAGGTCGGACGTATGCTCGACCTAGAGAACGTGGTTATCGTATTCCTCCATGACTGACTTGGACCTGCCTTCGAGATCACAGATCGATGTGGTCCCGAGCTCACTCTTTTACTGATACTAGATCGATTGAGATCAGATCTTCTGATGATGATGAGGATGAGGATTAGGATATCTTTGTATATTTAGAGAGTTTACTTTTATGCATCTTTTGTATGTTTTGTTATTGTACAAATTTTGAATTTAAATGGAATATTATGTTGTACTTCATGATTATGACTTCAAATGAATGAAATGCTTTAACTTTCCTTTAGTACTTCATTGTCTTCATTTATGAATGAATGAATGAATGAATTTTTATTGTAATTCAATGCTATATCTTGAATGTCTTGCCTATTTATCTTCCTACCTTTTTAATGTTAACAAAAAGGGGGAGTAATAAGACTAAAGTATAAATGCGCAAGGGAGTAATAAGAGTAACAGTACAAATATGCTTGAAAATTTATGAAAATTTAAAAATTATTTTGAAAACTTAGTTGAACTTGAATTGAAAATTGTTTACAAATTCCTTTTAAGTAAGGGGGAGCAATACTTTTTTTTATATTGAAAATCTTTTCTGAATTGAATTTTATCTTAAATCCCTTCTTTAAATGTTTGAAGAGATATTTTCAAACTCTTTTATGAATCATCAATTCAGGGAGAGCCTTGTTTATTGCTAAATTTTTACCTCTCCTAAAGCATGTTTTCTTGTAGAGTATCACGATACATGAGTTTATGTCTTATATATCTCAAAGCTCTGATACTCTTAATCATTATAACAAGCTCTGATACTCTTAATCATTATATCACAGTTGATCTTGTACATCATATCAATATTGCAAATTACTTTGATACACCTATTACATTTAGCTCTTTGCACCTTGAAAAATTCTTTTAAAAGCTTTTTATGAAATTTATACTTAAATGTTTTGTCATCATCAAAAAGGGGAAGATTGTTGACTCCATTATTAATTTTGATGATAAGCAAAACGGTTAAGTATAAGTTGAGTTCTAATGATTTCTTTGAAATGTGTTTTTATAGAAAAGGGTGCTCATCAATTTGAAAAAGTTTGTTTGATTGAAGACGCCAAGTTTAGATGAAAGATCTGCTCAAAGAAGACTTGGATAGTCAAAGTTTGCTTGAATGGATACTTGAGTGAGATATAAATTTGGTTCAGCATAAGTTCAAGTATTTTTGTGAAGATCTCAGTGAGGTGTCGACTTAAAGTGTCGACACATGACACCAAGTGTCGACACATGACACCAAGTGTCGACACATGACAGTGAAGTGTCGACTCAAGTCGGTACATAAAGAAAGTTTCAGATGGCAGGCTGAAGTGTCAACACATGGACTTGAAGTATTGACTCAAAGTGTCGACACATGGATCAGCTCATTGCTTGAGATTTTTAAGTCACAGAACTTGCTGAAGATGAAGAACTGCAGAAGTGTCGACACATGGATACGAAGTGTCGACTCAAAGTGTTGACTCACCAGAGGAAGTGTCGACACATCTGGGATTTTCAAAAAGCCAGTTTAAAATTGTTTGAACTAGGCAACACTCAAGAAGTTCAAGTATCGACCTGAAGTATCGACTCACAGCCTGAAGTATCGACATATGAAGTTCTGGGAATAGTAACGGCTAGTTTTTCAAACACAGAACTTGTCTTTTTTCACCCCCAACGACTAGATTTTCGAGTCTAATGGCTAAAAACCAGATTTGAGGCCTTGGAAAGGTATTTATATGATTCAAATCAAATCAAACGACATGGAAATGAAATAAAAATATCCAAGAGAGAAGAAAAGAGAGCATTCACTCCTATTCATTGAAGTTCAACCACTCTGTTGACCCCATAAGTGATTTTGATGATAACCAAACATTGGAGCATGTACATTTATTACTGACAACTCTTCCAGTGTTTGATAAATTTTTGTAGGATGTATAATATGTTCAAACTTCAACTCCTACATTTCTATTTTCTTGCTTGAGTTGTGTTGTAAGTGTTTTTGTAAAGAAGAACCCAATGAAAATGCTAAGAAAAAATCAAGTAAAAGGGTTACTTCTATAAGTGTGTGTGCTTTAGATTTTGCCTTGAGTTGGTTTGTGTGAAATTATAAAAGAGTTGGTGAGCATTTTCTTTAAGTTCAAATTATAAAAATTCTAAAGAAGACACTCGAACCGACCCCAAGACAAGAAGAGCCAACTTTGCTTACTGGCACGCAGCAAGGATTCTTGAACGCAGCAATCTGAGCCGACTCGATGGAAAGCGAACTGACTCTAGTGAATTCGAGTCGACTGGAATCAGTCTGAGCCGACTCCTCCAGAGTCCATTTCCTAAAAGTTTTCCGAGAATAGCCAGGTGAGCCGACCCGACCTAGAAAGAGCCGACTCTGCCAGACCTAATTTCAAATGCCAGAGAAAGCGAGCCGACCTGAACTGCATTGAGCCGACATCTTCTAGAGTAAGGTTTTCTGAACCTGAGAAGAAGAGTCGACCCAAGCTGAAAAAAGCCGACTCCTCGAGTTCAAGAATTTCAAGATTCAAGTTCTAGCCGACCCGAGTTGTAAAGAGCCGACTTGTCCAGAGTGACATTCTATGCCCTGAGACAAAGAGCCGACTGTATTGAAGAAATGGTGACTTGACCTATCGACTCGAAGGATTCGAGCCGACTCGAAGGAATCCGAGCCGACTCAAAAATGTCGCTTCCAGGTATCTAACGGCTAGTTCCAGAATTTGTTTTTGAATGCCAAAAAGTGCTCCAACGGTCAAAAATCATTTCCCAACGATCTACAACGGCTAGAACTGCCTTGTGATGATGGAAGACTTTAAATTTGAAGGATTTAAACTACCAAAAATTAATTAAGAAGTGAGTTCAAAAGGAAAAAGAGAGTGCTTCATTGAATATCCAACCAACCACAAGAGATAGAGCATAAGTGCATTCAAGTCTGCATTCAAGCCCTCAACAACTCTGATCAAAAGCTTGAATCAACTTTGGAAGAAGCCACTGAAGTCATTAAAGCTTATTCAAGTGCTTTCAAGTGGACTTCCAACGAGCTACACTGGCAACTATCCGACAACTTGAGTTTGTCATTTATTGTTGCATTTATTTTTAATTCAATCTTTGACTTGTTGGGTTATTGGTGAGCCCGGTTGGAAAACCAAATAGGTTTTTGGTGAGCCTTATCAAAACCAAGGTTTAGGTTCTTGGTGATCCTGTGAGAACCAAGTTTGGATTTCTTTGGTGAGCCTGTTTAAAACCAAAGGGTGTTGGATTTTCTTTGGTGATCCCGTAAAACCAAAGTGTAGAGGTTTTGGATTGTGATCCAGTAAAACAATCCTACTGTACTCGGGTGTGAATATAGTGGAAACCTCAAGTGGTATCTTGGATAGTAGACATAGGAGCTGGGTTGCTCCAAACCACTATAAATTTGATGTGCTTGTGTTGTGCTTTCTCTACTTTGTTTAGCTTCTGCATTCTATAACCTTATCATAGCACCTACAACTTGCAAAGGATTTTGAAATTGCACATTACTTGTTTAAATTCTTAAAAGTCCCAATTCACCCCCCTCTTGGGTAGCCACCTGGGCAACACACTCTCAAGCAAAAGCAAGCCTCCAAGCATTCAAGAGCCTTCAAGAGCATTAAAGATCATCCATTCTTGAGCAATCAAAGAGGCTTCATCAAGTTGAAAGCATCACATATCGAGCTTCAAAGAGATACCCACTTTTTATTAGAAATCTTTTATTTTCTTTACTTCAAACTATTATTTGTTGTAAGGGTTCTTGGTTAGCCTATTAGAAAACCAAGAGAGGTTATTGGTGAGCCTTTGAAAACCAATTAGATTCTTGGTTAGCTCAGAAAACCAAGGGAGGTTGGTGGTGAGCCTTAAAACCATTTAGGTTCTTGGTTAGCCCGTAAAACCAAGTGAGGTTTTGACTTGTGAGCCTTGTGAAAACAAGTCGGGTTTTGATTAGTGAGCCTGGAAAACTAATCGGCTGTAATTGGTTAAGATTATAGTGAATTCCCAAGGAAATCTTGGAGAGTGGATGTAGGTGCATTGGATAGCACCGAACCACTATACTTCTTTGTCTTTGTGGTTGCTTGTGTTTTCTACTTGTTCTTACATTTATTTCTCTTTATTTTTGCTGCACATTTACTTAAGAGCATTATATTTGAATTCATAGTACCTTGATTAATTGTTGGATTGGATTACATACTATTGCTTTGCATCAAGTAATTATTTTTAGAGACCCAATTCACCCCCCTCTTGGGTTGCTTACTGGGCAACATATATATATATATATATATATATATTTTTTTTTTTTTCTTCCCCAAATATTCTAGATTCATCCTCTTCATACTGATGCCGAGTGCTTCTGTCATCGCCTAGATCTCCCGCTCCATCATCCCCACCTCAGGGGAATGATGGGGACATCGCTAGCATGGATTGAGAGCAAGCACGAATCCTGGAACTGCATGAATCTCGGAGCATATCCGGAATAAATTAGTTTGGATTTATCTTTTGTTTGAAATTTAATTAGGATTTGGTTGGTTAGGATTGAGATATGGATAGCCTTATCTTATCCTATCTTGTATTTGAATTTGAATCATCACTATCCTTTTATCTTGTATTTAGATTCAAATGAGAGTTAGACAGGTCTATAAATACCATCCTCAGTCCTTTGTAAAGAAATAATTTGGTGAATAAATATGAGTTTCTAGAAGAGTGTTTCTTTTCGTTCACCCCTTATGGAGAGGGTGAAAGGCCCGTCTTTCCTTCGCCTTCGGGCATCGAGGGGCATGAGGCCCTAGTTATCCCCCTTCCCATTCCATTTTCTTTATCCCCTCATGACCTTTGAGATTCATCCTAATGCCTCCAAGTATCAAGGTGGGTGGAATGCCCTAGAGGTGAGAGGACTCTTCGTTAGAGTGAGTCCCAAAGTCCATGAGATCCAGATCCCTATCTTTCATCCCTATTATTTCCTTCACCACTCCCTTACAAAAAAACTCCAAAAAAAATATGATACCCTAATTTTGGTGACTTCTAGGCTCGCCAACAATCCTACCTCCTGTCCCCCATCAATTTATGGTATCAGAGCCTAGATTGATTAGGGTATATTTTTTTCTTCCCCCAACCCAGCATTCTTTCTCTTCCCTGTTTTTGATCCACTGCCCACAGCCACTGCGACTCCCGAATTAACCACCACCGATCACATCAACACCACCAACCAAAGTTCGACCCTCCCTGCCAAACGCCACTCCACCAAGAACCAGGACTTGGTCCTTCACTTCCTTAAGGAGATCAACCTCATCCAGCCCACATCAAATTGGAACCAGCTCTCCTCGATGATTTGCAATGGCGAGGACCTTGGCCCCTTCATCCGCAAGGTGTTTGCTGGCCGAAGTCCCTCCTTCACTCCCTCCGCCACTTCGCCCGCTCCAAAGAATTCAAGATTGAGGAGGTCTGTAAGGCCCATTACTAGGACTTCATCCACACCGTTGATGACCTCTACCTCGCTCTCCGCTCCATCGATGCCGTTGAGCACAACTTCTTCGACACCATCGAGTGCAACTTCCTCGATGCCTCCTCCCCACCCCACCCTCTGTCGCATGCTCCTCCACCTCATCCCTGCCATCTGCTCCCACGCCGAGCACAAGATTGCCAAAGAGTTCTCCGATTGGATGGTCCAGATCAGCATCGCCAGCTACCACCTCGGCCAGGTTGCCATTGACTGTGCCTCTGTTGCTCGCCAGCACGAGAAGGAGCTCCGCATTAGGCAGTGCCAGACTGAGGAGCAATCCTACCTCTACCACCGTGATGCCAACTCCTCATCCATCTACTCCCTCGAAGAAGATGACGTCTCTCTATTCCTTGCCTGCAAGCTGGCCCTCCCCCATCTATGCTGGCCACTCGTCTCTCTGCCCGCTGCCTTCCATGACACCTCCCCATCTCCGTGCCCGACGCCCCTCTGCCCGGAGTCGTCTCTAGCCGTTGCTTCTCCCAGGCCGAGCTTCCCCTCCTCTCTGCCTCCCATGAAGCCCAACTTCATCACCGATTTAGCCATACCAACATCGGACTCATCTTGTCACCATTTCTGCCCCAGCACCATTATCGATGAAGCCCACCAGAATCTCGCCTGCAAGCCTCCTCTACTCCGCCCAGCCTCCATCCGTGGAAGAAGGATGGCATCGACAAAGGATGCTCATCCAAACCTGGGCTCATCTTCTTCCCCGAGTTGCCATCCTCCTCTCTAGCACCATCATCGAAGAGCCCGCCGGCGAAAATACCCCTTGATCCTGTCCCACATCACATTTTCCCTTTACTATGGATTCAATGTGTTAGGGTTCAATTATCAGGTTTTCATAGAATGCTCTAACAAGGATTGGATATATAGATAAATTCAAAGAGTGGAAGAATGTCCAACCTTGTTCAACAATTAAATCCCCAATTTTCAATCCAATTTCTATAAGAAACTTAAAAATAATCCTTCTACCACTAGTAACAGGATGGTTAGACATTGAAATCACCTATCTTGGAGAGTGAGTAGAGGCCAACTGTTCTATTTCTTCTTCTTCCCTCTCAACTGCTCGAGTCAGCTCCTCTTGCTGATGCTTTGTTCTTCTTTCTACTTCCATTGAGGGTGCAGCTCTTTTTGATCTCTTCCTAATAGCCATATTAGGTGCCATTGCAAGGATTGGGAGAAATTAGAGGAAAGGAGCTCAAGGGAGATGATTTCCGAGGTTTTGGAGGAGGTTTAGAGTGGAATTTTAGGGTTTAGAATGAGAATAGAGAGCAAAAAGTTTGGAAAAAATTGCACGGCTCTATTAAAAAACCGTTTGCTCGACATTCGAGTCAGCTCTAATAATCCTAAATTTCCTGAGTCGGCTTGACCAGAGCAAAAACTGAAACAACAGAGATTCGAGTCAGCTCGACCAGAACCAAATTGCCCGAGTCGACTCGAATAGAAACTTTCCATAAAAGTTGAAATGATTTAGAAAATGAAATTAATTTGGTAAAATCTCAAGGAAAGTTATTCAAAGAACTTGAAATGATGTAGGAGGTTTTCTAGATATTTTTTCCTTAATTTTAAAGGAATTAGGTTAGAAAATCTAGAAAGGATCACAAAGACCTAATTCTCCTCTAATCATTTCAAATCTATCTTGATTGAGTGGCTTAGTGAAAATGTCAGCAAGTTGGTTCTCAATAAGGATGAATTCTAATTCAATGTCACCATTCAAAATATGATCTCTAATAAAATGATATCTAATCTCTATGTGCTTAGTCCTTGAGTGCTGAATTGGATTTTTTGTCAAATTTATAGTACTTGTGTTATCACATTTGATGGAAATTTTAGATTATGTAACACTAAAGTCTTCTAGTTGTTGTTTAATCCATAACACTTGTGTACAACAACTTCCTGCAGCAATATACTCTATCTCAGTAGTAGATAGTGCTATCGAGTTTTGTTTCTTACAGTGCCATGAGATTAAATTCAACCCTAGAAATTGGTATGTGCTGCTAGTACTTTTTCTATCAATTTTATAACCAGCATAATCAGCATCCAAAAATTCAAGTAAATTCAATGAAGAATGTTTTGAAAACCATAGACCTAGATTGCTTGTTCCTTTCAGATATTTTATAATCCTTTTAATAGCAAGCATATGTGATTCTTTAGGATTAGATTGGAATATAGCACATACACATACGCTAAACAAGATATCAGGTCTACTAGCAGTTAATTATAACAATGATCCGATCATACCTCTATAAAGCTTTTGATCAATGCTGGATCCATTTTCATCTTTATCCAATCTGTAAGTTAGGCTCATGGGTGTGCTCATTTGTTTGCTTGACTCCATACCAAATTTTTTGATTATTTCTTTGGTGTACCTGGCTTGGTTAATGAAGATTCCTTCCTTTGTTTGTTTCACTTGAAGTCCAAGGAAGTAGTTAAGTTCACCCATTAGGCTCATTTCAAATTCTCCTTGCATTAACTTAGCAAAATCTCTACAAAGAGTTTCATTAGTTGTACCAAATATAATATCATCAACATAAATCTATACAACTAATAAATCATTATCTTTCTTCTTGATGAAAAGAGTTTTGTCAACATTTCCTCTTGAAAAATCATTTTCAATCAAGAAGGTGTGAAGTCTATCATACCAGGCTCTAGGTGCTTATCTCAAACCATATAATACTTTATTGAGTTTAAAATTATGATTTGGAAAAGTATGATTTTCAAAACCTTGTGCTTGTTCTACAAAAACTTGTTTAGATATAAAACCATTCAAGAATGCACTTTTCATATCCATTTGAAAAGGTTTGAAATCCATGTAGCAAGCAAATGCAAGAAGTAGTCTAATAGCTTCTAGTCTTGCTACAGGTGCATATGTTTCATCAAAATCTATACCCTCTTCTTGGTTATATCCCTTAACCACTAATCTAGCTTTGTTTCTAATTACATTTTCTTGTTCATCTAATTTATTTCTATAGACCCATTTGATTCCTATGATGGGATTATCTGATGGTCTTTCAACTAAAGTCCGTACTTTATTTCTTTCAAACTGATTTAGTTCTTCATGCACGGCCATCATCCAGTTTGGGTCATATTCAGCTTCTTCTAAGGTATGAGATTCTATTTGTGATACAAAGGCTAAGTAATCATGTACATCTCTATGTGATGACCTAGTCCTAGTACCTTGTGAAGGATCACCAATAATTAATTCTCTTGGATGAGAAGTTACGTACCTCCATTTTCTTGGTAGATCAGCATGATCCTTACTTACCGTTTCTTCTCTTTCTTGAGTTGGTCTTTCTTGTATGCTCATTTCTTCCATTTCTTTTTGAATTATACCTGCATCATTATCTATGCCTCTTCTTTCTTAGAAGGTGAAGGTTAGCTTCATCAAAAATAACATGCATAGATTCTTCTACAGTAAGAGTTCTTTTGTTAAATACTCTATATGCTTTGCTATGTAATGAATAATCAAGAAAAATTGCTTCATCAGATTTAGCATCAAATTTTTCTAGATTATCTTCACCATTGTTAAGCACAAAGCATTTACAACCGAATACATGAAAATAATTAATGTTGGATTTCTTTTCATTCCAAAGCTTATAGGGGTTTTTTTTTCAAAATAGGATGAATCAAAATGCAGTTCAAAATATAACAAGCAATGTTCACCGCTTCTGCCCAAAAGTACCTTGGAAGATTGCCTTCACATAATATTGTTCGGGTCATCTCTTCCAAAGTCCTGTTTTTCTCTCTACAATACTATTTTGTTGTGGTGTCCTAGGCACGGAGAAGTTGGATCAATGTCATTTTCTATGCAATAATCATCAAAAATTCGATGCCATGATCACTCCTAATTGAAACTATTGAAAGACTTTTTTGATTAAAAATTTTTTATAAAATTTTTAAAAGACTCATAAAGTTTCATCTTTATGAGCGATAAACAAAATCTAAGTAAATCTAGAAAAATCATCTACTATCACAAGAGCATATTTTATACCCCTAGGCTTGTGGTCCTAGTTGGTCCAAAAAAGTCCATGTGAAGTAGCTCAAGGGGTTTAGTAGTTGAAATCATATTTTTGGATTTAAAGCTCCCCGTAGTTTGTTTATCCATTTGGCATGCATCACAAACATGATTAAGATCTATTTTAAATTTAGGCATGCCTCTAACTAAATTCTTGGAAATTAACTTGGCAATAGTATGCATGCTAGCATGACCTAATCGTCTATGCCAAAGTAAGAAAGACTCCTTGGTCTTAGCATTCATTGTAACTAGACTGGAACTACTTGACATGGCGAGATCATTAAGGTCTACCACATAAATGTTTCCAAGTCTATGTCCAATGAACTTACTGCTAGAATCAAGAGAGTTTGTTACAATACACATAGATGATTAAAAGATAACCTTGAAGCTTTTGTCATATAATTGACTAATGCTTAACAAATTATGCTTCAATTTATCTACTAGCAATACATTTTTAATAAAAGTACAGGAGGTTATTTTAATCTTATCAATTCTGATTATTTTCCCCTTACTATTGTTCCAAAAGTAACCATACCTCCTTATTTCATCTCTAGGGTGATAAATTGATACTTGTCACCCATCATATGCCTTGAACAACTACTATTGAGATACCATCTTTTCTTTAATTTTTGGGTTGCAATACATTCCTGCAAGACAATCAAGAAGTTCTTTAAGGAACCCAAGCTAACTTGGGTCCTTGCAGGTTAGCGGAGGTGGTTCCTTTAGGAACCCAAATTCTTTTGATTCTATTCTTATAATATGTATTTTTGTTCAATAAATTACATTGAGAGAATTTATGTCCAATTTCATGACATGCATAACATATAATTCTGAAATTCTGAAATGATGTTGATGTTGATGCAGATATAACAAATTTTCTATTTGTAACCTTATGTACATACATTGAAGATCTAGTAATGGATGCAAAAGGATTAGAAACAAAAGCTTCTTTAGATATTGATTTTGAAACATAAGCTTTTGAAGTATGAATTTAGTACCTGAAATTCTATTTGAAATTGAAGAATTGAAACCAATTCCAGCTTTGTTTCCAGAAATTTGTGATCTTTTAAAATCAACTCAAGCTTATTTGAAGATAAAGTAAGTTTTTCAACTAGTGGCTTGAGTTTTTTAAACTCCTTTTTCAAGTCATTATTCTCAACAATTAAGGCTTTGTTCTTATCAGGACATGCATTATTTTTAGTTTCCAAAGCTTTATATTTTTCAAAAAAAAATATGTAAAATATAAATTCTGTTTGAGCATTGGGGGATGTTACCTCATCTTCGAGACCCATTAGACAAAGATTAGTAATTTTCATGGTCACTTCCTCTTCAGTTGAGGTGGATTCCTCGCTGTCGCTTTATGTAGCAACCATCACCTTCTTTTTCTTCTTCTTGAGGATGTTCTTCAATAGTGGACAATCTGGACAAATGTACCCCAGTTTCTTACATTCATAGCAGGTGGGGACTTGTTCTTTTCCTTTCTCCTTGTCCTTGTCCTTATCTTTACTATATTCCCCTTTCTTGTAGAATTTTCTATGATATCTACCTTTTTTCTTTCCCATAAATTTTCTGAATCCCTCACGACCATTACGATATCTTCATCTTCTAGATCATCTTCGGAGGAGGTGCAGTCATATTTCGATTCCTCATCATGTCTTTTAGAATCAAATACAGCCTTGAATGCAATAGTCTTCTTTTTCTTTTGATCATATTCAATTCGGTGCTGCATAGCCAATTCGTGTGTGATGAGTGAACCCATTAATTCATCCAGAGGTAAGGCATTTAGATATTTTGCTTCCTGGATGGCAGTCACTTTGGGGTCCCACTTGTCCGAAAGTGATATGAGGTTCTTCTGTACTAAGTCAGCATTTGAGTAAACCCTGCCAAGACTTTTCAAACCATTAATAAAATCTATAAAGTGAGTAAACATGGTAGAGATAGTTTCAGTTGGTTCCATTTTGAAAAGTTTGTACTATGTACGAGAAGATTAATTTTCGAAGTCTTCACTTGGGAAGTTCCTTCGTGGGTCACTTCGAGTTTGTCCCAAATTTCCTTTGTATAAGAGCAAGTGGAAACTCGATTGAACTCGTTAGCATCCAAAGTACAGTATAATAAATTCATTGCTTTGGCATTTAATTCCTTCATCTTCATGTCATGTTCATCCCAGTCCACTTCAGACTTTGGGACATCCACGCCATTAATTTTGATCATGGAAATTTGTGGCCCTTTTAGAATGACCTTCCACAATTGAAAATCGATAGCTTGAATATAGATTTTCATTATTGCTTTCCAATATGAATAATTTATGCTAGTGAAGAGTGGAGGTCTATTGGTTGATTGGCCTTCGACCAAGGATGTACTCATGGGATGAGCCATCAATCTTTACTCTAGATGTATTCAGAGACACTACTCTGATACCAGTTATTGCCCAGGTGGCTTTTCCAAGAGGAGGGTGTATTGGAAATTTAAAAAGTTTAAGCAATTATGTGCTCTTTGAAAATCCCTTGAAGTGTTAAGTGCTATGATTGAGATAATTAAAAGCAAAAGCAGGATATAAAGAAAATGCACAACACAAACACAGAAATTTTATAATGGTTCGGAGCAACCTAGCTCCTACATCCACTATCCAAAATTACCACTTGGGATTTTCACTATATTTTCCACTGGAATACAGTCAGATTATTTTAACAGGCTCACAATCCAAACCTCTACACTTTAATTTTTAAACTGGGCTCACCAAAGAAACCTAACACTTTGTTTTACCGGGATCACCAAGAACCCAACACTTGGTTTTAACACAGGCTAACGAAGAACCTATTTGGTTTTTAAACAAGGCTCATCAATAACCCAACAATTCAAAAGAGAATTGTAAAAAGAAAGCAACAGAATGATAAACAAATTTTGTTGGAAAGTTGTCGATGCATCTCAAGAGAAGCCCAGATGTCTACACTTCAATGCACTTGGTTGGCTTCTTCAACTTCTTCAACAAATGCTTCAAGCTTTAGTTGGTAGTTGATGAAGGCTTGAAGACTGTCTTGAATGCTCTTGCAGTGCTCTCTTGCTCACAAGGTAGCTTGGATATTCAATTTAGCATTTACTCATTATCTCTTCTTTAAAGTAGTTCAATTCCCTTAAATATATAGTCTTGTACTCTTCTCAAATGATTTTAGTCATTGTAGACCATTGGGATGTAACATTTGATCGTTGTAGCACTTTTTTGATTCAAAATTCAAGTTCTGGAACTAGCCATTATAAGTCTGAAATCAACCTTCGAGTCAGCTCGGATTACTCGAGTCGGCTCAGATCCTCAAAGTAGTTCTGGTTGAGTCAACTCTCTTCAATCTAGTCAGCTTGGTTGCATAGTGTTCTGATTCCTCACTCTGTAAGAGTCGGCTCATCTTGATTCTAGTCGACTCGGATCCTCAGGTCATCAAAAATGTAGTCTCAAAGAGTTAGCTCTTTCTCTTTAGAGTCGGCTTGGTTGGCTGTAGTTCTCAGAGCTCTTTTCCTAGACTCTAGAAGAGTCAGCTCGAATCTCTAAAGAGTCGGCTTGGATGTCTAACTAAATGATAGAGTCAGCTTGGACTCCCTTTGGGTCGGCTTGCCTGTCTAATTCAGAAAGTGGTACTCTGGACGAGTCGGCTCGGGTCCCTTAGAGTCAGCTCAGATATCTACATGCCAAAAATCTTCAAGCATGCCATGTGCTAGAGTCGGCTCTCTTCTCTTCGAGTCAGCTTGGATGAAATCTTCAATGAAATATCAGTTTCTCTCCAAAAATCTTCCAGCAAATCTTCAAAGTTTCAAGATGCCTTCAATCTCTTCTAACCAAAATTCTAAGAAACTTAAGCTTGAACACATCTAGAAGTAACCCATTTTATGATTTTTTACTTAACTTTTTCTTTGGGTTCTTCTTTACATGAATTACTTACAACACAAGTCATTTCAAAACTGGGAATGTAGGAGTTGAAATTAAATGAAGAAATTATCCTACAAAAACTTGTAAAACACTTGAAGAGTTGTTAGTCAAATAAATGCATACTCCAATATTTGGTTATCATCAAAATCACTTATGGGGTCAACATGCTGGCTATAAATTAGATAGAAAAAGTATATCTAGAACTTGTCAATTTCTTGGAGTTAATTTAATCTCATGGTTTAGCAAGAAACAATTGAGTTGCACTATCTACAGCTGAAGCTGAATATATTGTAGCTGGAAGTTATTGTGCTCAAATATTATGGATTAAATAATAACTCAAGGACTTTGGCATCAAATTAACTAAGACACCCATAAAATGTGATAATACAGGTGCAATTAACATAACTAAAAATCTAGTTCAACATTCAAGAAGTAAGCATATACAAATTAGACATCATTTTATTAGAGACCATGTTCAAAACAATGATGTTATATTCAAATTTGTTCGTAATGAAATACAATTTGCTAATATTTTGACCAAACCTTTTAATGAAGATAGGTTCAGTATGATTTGAAGAGAATTAGAGGTCATTAATCCTTTTGATTAAATCTCAATCATTTCTTGTGACCCTTGGAATTTTTCTTGAAAATTTCTTGATCAATTATCGTAAAAGATCATGTTCAATCATTTATTGGCTCTTAAAATTGATGTGGTAGGACTACTAATGTGGAGCCCCTCTTGGACCCAACTAGAGGACATAGTAGGCAGTGCCAACTAAATGAAGACTCCAGTGGGGCCTCCTTCGACCTGGACCCCTCGTGCTAGAGAAACTCCCCCGAGGTCGAGCCCCGGTGGAGGTCAGGCCCTCGTTCTTCATTCCCTTCATGCCGGAGCAGCTCCGCTAAGTTCGAGCCTCGGTCGAGGTCAGGCCCTTATTCCTCATGCCCCTCGTGCAGGAGTGGCTCCCCAAAGATCAAGCCCCAATCAAGGTCAGGCCCTCGTTCTTCATGCCCCTCGTGCCAAAGCAGCTCCTCCGAGGTCAATCCCCGATCAAGGTTAGGCCCTCGTTCTTCATGCCCCTTGTGCCGGAGCGGCCCCCGTGAGGTCGAGTCCTGACTGAGGTCAAGCCCTCGTTCATCATGCCTCTCATGCTGAAGCAGCTTCCCCAAGGTCGAGCCCTAGTCGAGGTTAGGCCCTCGTTCTTCATGCCCCTTATGCCGAAGCAGCTTCCCTGAGGTTGAGTCCCGGTTGAGGTCAGGCCATCGTTCTTCATGCCCCTCGTGTCAGAGCGGCTCCCACGATGTCGAGCCCCGGACATGGTCAGACCCTCATTCTTTATGCCCCTCATGCTGGAGTGGCTCCCCCGAGGTCAAGCCCCAGCCGAGGTCAGGCCCTCATTCTTTGTGCCCCTCGTGCCAAAGCGGCTCCCCTGAGGTTGAGCCTCGATTAAGGTCAGGCTCTCGTTCTTCGTGCCCCTCATGCCAAAGTGGCTCTCACAAGGTCAAGCCCTGATCGAGGTCAGGCCCTCATTCTTCGTGCTTGTGGAGGAAGTCCTCCTCCGTGCTCAAGGCCGATCATATGGTCAAGGTCAGCCTCTCCCCCCGGCAGACGAGCGGCAGAGTTGGTAAGTGGTGCCATCGCCCTCACCTTGGCATTGTTGGGATTCGGTGCAACGCAGCGAAAGGGTAATTTCAAAATATAGAAATTAATATACACCAAAATCCTAAACCAGGAACTCCTTAATAAGACTAAAATGTATGAAGACTAACATTCTTATGCAAATTAGAATTAGAGTACTAACCTGTAACCGCTAATTCCAATTTGATGAAGATTTAATCTTGAAGATGAACGGGCTATTTGAGTTCACCAGGCATCCAGGTGTCCGCCCTCCGATGGTGATCCACACAAAGCAATGACCAAGATCCTAACTCCTTGTTCCAATGATTCCTTCAATTGAATTCTTCTTCCAGGAATTCAATACTTGGATTATGGCTGGAAATCTTCCACTCAAAGGTGTGTCTTCTTCCTTTTTACCCCTTCTCCACCTTCTACCAAGACTTAGAACCTTTAGGACACCTTCATCTTGAAAGTAAGACCTTGTCCTAAGAAGATTAATGCTTATCTTTAATTGGTGGAGAAATTAAGACAAAGATGTCTTAATGTAAGGAAGAAAAGAATTGGATCAGAACTCTTCTTTTCCTTTACCGTCGGAGACTTTCTCTCTTAACCTTGTTTAGTAGCAGAGTTTCGACAGAGTTTTACTCTGTAAAGGAAACAATGCAAAAAAAAGAAGGGGAGAAAGAGTCTTCAGGAGAGGAAGAAAGTAAAAAAAAAAAAAAAAATACATCACCGAGTTCTGATTCCCACCCCCTTTTTTTATAGTTTTTGGAGAGGCGCCCTCACAACTCTCCGTAAATAATTTTCTCATGCCCTTTCCTTCTTCTCATGCCCTTTCCTTCTTCTCACGGCCTTCTGGATTAATTCTCATGGCCTTCCAGATCAATCCTCATGGCTTTTCTTAAAGGAAGAAGTCGCGACGATTGGGAGAAAGAAGTCGCGAAACTTGAATCTCCGAAGAGATCTGATTTCGCGCTCCCGGGAAGAAACTGCACTTCCTTTCTTTCTTAAAACCTCTCCACCCGTTAGATTATCATCCAAGGGTGGACAAATGAGGTGCTAATACTAAGAAAGAAGGCCGCCCCATCTTAATTCATCGGAGAATTAAGTGGGTGCGCGCCAAGAGTCCATGCGCCCATGGACTCCTCCAAATGGCGCGCCAAGAGTCCATAAGCGCATGGGCTCTTGGTGTTTTTGGCGTGCAAGGGAAAGGGGCGGGTGGGGAAGTGGCCTAGCTAATAGGTTAGCCAATTGGGTTAGCCATAATCCCTAAATTCTCAATTAAGGTCTAATTAGATCCAATTAGAACCCAAATCGAGTCAATTCGGAACCCTAATTCAATTACGATTTGAATAGGAGTTAGGATTTGCAACACTTGCTAGAGTGTCTTCATGCAAATGACTCTTGATCAATTCTTTTAAGTGTGTGACCCATTGGGTTCCACATCTAGCCGGCAGTGGGTTCGAATACAAGTTGACCTAATTTGATTAGAACTCTTTTTAATCGATTTAGGTCAAATCGGGCTTACCCGATTTTGATCAATTAGGACTCTTCCTAATAAGTGATCATTCAAATCAACCCACAAGACAAGATTGACGTCTAGCAACGTGTCATGTCTACCCAGAAGATATGAAAATTTTGGTGAAATACCAAAATTACCCTTCAGTAGAAAGTTACCGTACAATTAAATCCTTCGATCAGCCTGCACCCAAAATATAATTATGGATATGGATATATGTCAAATTCAATATTATATTTGTTTCTAGATCAATCTTATGTTGATGATTCAATTATCTTGATATTAGAAACCATTTCTAATATCTTTACTTTGATCAAAGATTCCCTGAATCATCATCCGATTGATAACTAGCTAGATGCAATCTCCTCTTACTAAGAGTGATCGATTCCTTGTTGACCTACTCATTACCTTCATATCCAATTCACCATTCCCAGTATCAATCCTGTGCATGACTCAGTGTCATGATTAGGATTGAACCAAAGCATGGGTTCATGTACATAAGGTACTTATGGCAGTCTCAGGTCAAAGGATTACTTGTACCACTCCCACTATGAGAACCTTCTATTGACATGTAGCTAAGACTCCATTAGATGTTCTCAAGTTGAATCATATCAGTGAACTCATTCTCTAATGAGCACCCACATCCTAGTATTAGTGTCATACACAAGTGACTGTGAGAGCAGTCACCCTATTCAGTATACATAGGATGTGCTAGTCTTACCGGAAAAAACCTTGATCCCCTACTCAAGGTTCCTTCGACTAGGAATATTTTTTGATTAAGGTTTTAAGACTTTAGGTCTCACTGGTATGATCTCATCATAACCCTAAAATCATAGCCCTAATCTATAGGGTTCATCATATAATAATAATCACAGCGTATGATGAAAAATAATGCCTTTATTAGAATATTGTCAATTACAATGGTTCGGGAGATACAACATAGATTGGCTTGTAGGGAATATCCCTTTTAGGCATGGCTGGGGAGACTGGCATGCCTAACGGGTGATGGCACATCACCTAGAACATCTGGAGGAATGGCTTCCTTTCAGAGCATGCTAATTGTGACCCTACAAAGTGGAGTTTTGCCAAGGCATGCGGTCTATGGGGTAGCGCTTTACTGGAGCCACTAAACTTTTAGTCAGTAGCCAGTGCCTCCTGGGAAAGGGAGCTCCGCTACCTACTATCTGCACCACCCAGAAGAGGAAGGTCTTGTCAGAGAACTCAAACCTTGTAGCATCTGCACCCGGACTAGTGCTCTGCCAAGTCCTCCCCTTAGATGATGGGACGGTGCCAATAAGTAGCAGCATCCCATCAAGGCATCGGGGTCCATAGCATATCTCCCTGCCATGAAAGAGATGCATGCCCCTCCATGCTCTACAGACTTAGCTGGTAACAGACCCCCTACCACCCCGGTGGGGAAGTGGGAAGTAGAGCGGGCCTATGTCCCACTGGTGCAGGAAGCATCCAAGAGAGATAAAAGAGGTAGAACTCCGTACCTCACTCGAGGAGCAACCCGCCTATAAGAAAATTAAAAGGGGCCTCCGGTAGAAGGTAAGTGGGAAACAAGAAGGGGCAGGATACTCAGCAAAGCACAAGGCATACCAGGAGCCTCTGAGAACTCCCAGAGAGAAAGAATCCCGATGGCCACCGCTACTCGCGCCCTCCTTCTCAACCCAAACTTTCACTTCATCTCTTTTCTAGAAACCTTTGAGAGTGGAGACCTCTTCGGGATCTACTGACGACGATCTATTCCTCTAGATCGTCTTTTAACTTGATCATCACAGTGCCCCCGCCGGGATCCCTGGCCCGGGTCTCCTTTCTTTTGCAGGTCTGGGCACATGTGTTGGACACCGGATGGGAGTGCCACCAACCGACATCGAGCACCAGCTGCAGGCTATGACGATCTAGATGGTAATAGATTGGCATGCCAGGAAGGGGCACGATCCCTAGTTCGAGTCAATCTCCTATCGCTGAAGTAGCTCCACCGATAAAATGGTGGTCATGTGCATGAGGGAAGCCTCCACCAGTCATGCAGGGAATTTTCCCCCCCATGGAAGCCCATGAAGTCTGGAGAGGGAGCTCCCCACTCTGCCACCACCGCCTCCAGCAGACCTTCAACTTGCCGCTCTCGCCCAGCAAGACAAACCCTAACTATGGCAGTGTGGTAGCTTTATCATCATCTTTGATCCCTGGCCTCCTAGCAGTAGCCAAGGACCCTAGCAACTCAGGAAATCAGACCCTGCAATAGCATGCATTCCCTCCAGGGAAGGCCATCGCACCCGTGGGCCACATCAGATCACTGCGGAAGCCTTCAAACTCTAGGAAAGAGCAATGGAGTGGGTTGATCGATCGAGAATGCTAGTCCCCGCCTTTGACTGTGTCACCACCAGGCATCACAAGCACCATCAAGGCAAGGCCCCCTGGCATGACCCTCCCCAACCGTCACCTCCATCTCCTCTAACAGCATCGATGGAAGGTTCCACCGATGAGGCTATTACGTGCCAAGCTGAGATACGCCTAGAAAAGCAATAGCACAGGCTGGCCGAGCTGTCCCACCAGTTTGCCAACATGCAAGGCTCCACATGTGAGCCAGTGGGCTATGATGCCCACCCCCCATTCTCTCAAGAAACTCAAGTAAAATCGATCCCCAGTCAATTCTGTATGCCCCAGGTGGATCCCTACGATGGGACCACCGACCCTCTAGACCATCTAGAAAGCTACAAGGCTCTCATAAAAGCCCAAGGGATGGTTGATGCCATTCTCTGTATCGCCTTCCCAGCCACTCTTCAGAAGGCCGCTTAAGTCTGGTGTACCTGCCTCGAGCTTGAAAGCATCCACTCCTTCGTGTAGCTAGAGAGGAGGTTCATGATGCACTTCGATACTTGTAGGAAGGTGCCGCGGGAGGCTGACAGCCTCTTCTCTATTCGGTAATAGGACCATGAGACCTTACACAAGTATGTGTCCTACTTCAATGTTGCCACCCTAGAGATCTATAATTTGGATGAGCCCGTTGCCATGCTGGCACTAAAAAGAGGGCTTAGGACCTCCCGTCTGACCTACCCCTGGACAAGAAGCCATCGAAGACCTACTCCAAGCTCCTCTTCTACATCCACAAGTATATTCGCATGGAGGAGGTCGATTGGACCAAAAGGGAGTTAGACGGGAGGCCCCAAAAGAAGCAAACCCAGGGAGAAGCCTCTAGTCACAAAGGCTCGGTTCGACCTCGAACCTCCGGACAAGCTCGAAGTTGAAGAATGCCCCCATTATGGAAGAAAGAATCACTCCTCTCCTCATCTCAAGGTCCAAGATCCTCATGGAGATTGAAGGCAAGCGCTACCTACGCCGCCCTCCCCTGCTAAGACCGTCCAGTGGCCACGACAAATCAAAGTATTACTAGTTTTACTGCAACCATGACCATGACATCAAGGAATGCCACCACCTCAAAAGGGAGATTGAAGATCTCATAAGAAGGGGCTACCTCGGGAAGTTCATGAGGGGTAAGGCCCCAGTGAAACCTCAGGCGCTCGTGGCTCTCCCACCTGTTGACAATCGACCAATCGAGAAGCATGTGTGCATGATATCCTGGGGGATAGAGCGTGTCCCAAAAAGAATCAGGGCGGGAGAAGGGTCAAAAAATGTACTCTCCTTTGTGAGGGGAAGAAAAATCGAGAAGGAGAATATAAATAATGATGCTGTTGTCATCGAGATGATGATATCAAAGCATCTTGTAAAATGGATTATGGTCGATAGTGAAAGTTCGACTGATGTCCTTTTTTACAATGCATTCTCTAAGATGAATCTGTCTCCTGCTCAACTAAAGCCAGTTCATGTCCCCCTCGTCAATTTTATCAAAGACTCGATGGGGGTTGAAGGGAAGATCACACTCCCAGTCACTGCCGGGTTACCACCCTGGTAGAGCACCATCATGATGACTTTTATGGTTGTTAGGCTTCCCTCGGCCTACAACATGATTCTTGGTCATCCTAGGCTCAATTTACTTAATGCGATCATATCAATGAAACGGTTGTTGGTTGTTACCCAGGTGGCTTTCCCAAGTTGGGGGTGAATTAGAAATTTAAAAAGTTTATGTATTTATGTGCTCTTTAAAAATCCCTTGAAGTGTTAAGTGTTGTGATTAAAATAATTAAAAGTAGAAGCAAGATATAAAAAGAATGCACAACACAGACACAGAAAATTTTATAGTGGTTCGGAGCAACCAAGATCCTACATCTACTACCCAAGACTACCACTTGGGATTTTTACTATATTCTCCATTGGAATACAGTCGAATTGTTTTAAAAGGATCACAATCTAAACCTCTATACTTTTGTTTCTAAACCAGGCTCGCCAAAGAAACCCAATACTTGGTTTCAACAGGATCACCAAGAACCCAACACTTGGTTTTAACATAATATAACCAAGAACCTATTTGGTTTTTAAATCGGGCTCACCAATAACCCAACAATTCAAAAAGAATTGCAAAGAGAAAGCAACAGAATGACAAACAAATTTTGTCAGATGGTTACTGATGCAGCTCAAGAGAAGCCCAATTGATTGCACTTCAATGCACTTAGTTGGCTTCTTCAACTTCTTCAATAAATGCTTCAAGCTTCAGATGTGAGTTGGTGAAGACTTGAAGACTATCTTGAATGATCTTCAATGCTCTCTTGCTCACAAGCTCAAGTAAGTATTAAATATTCATTCTTTATTTTTTAAAGTAGTTCAAATCACTCAAATATATAGTCTTGTACTCTTCTTAGATGATTTTAGTCATTGTAGACCATTGGGATGTGATATTTGACCATTGGAGCATTTTTTGGATTCAAATTTAATGTTCTGGAACTAGCCATTATAGGTCTGAAATCGATCTTCAAGTCGGCTCGGATCCACAGAGTAGTTCTAGTCCGGTCGGCTCTCTTCAATTGAATCAACTAGGTTTCTCAGTAGCTTGATTCCTTACTTTGGAAGAGTCGACTCGCCTTACTTTTAGTTGTCTTGGATTCATAGGCATTCAGAAATCCAGTCTGGAAGAGTCAACTCTTTCTCATTAGAGTCGGCTCGATTGGCTGTTTACTCAGAACTCTTTTTCTGAACTCTGGAGGAGTTGGCTCGAACTTCTGAAGGGTTGACTCGGATGACTGACTAAATGATAGAGTCGGCTCAAACATCCTTTGGGTCGACTCTCCTGTCTGATTCAGGAAATGGTACTCTGGACGAGTCACCTCAGGTCCCTTAGAGTCAGCTCGGATATCTTCATGCCAAAAATCTTCATACGTGCCATGTGCTAGAGTCGGCTCTGTTCTTTTCGAGTCAGCTTGGATGAATTCGCTAGTGAATTATCAGTTTTTCTCCAAAAATCATCCAGCAAGTCTTTAAAGTCTCAAGATGCCTTCAAACTCTTCTAACCATATTTCTATAAAATTTTAAGCTTGAAACATATCTAGAAGTAACCCATTTTCATGATTTTTACTTAACCTATTTTTTTGGGTTTTCTTTACATGAATCACTTACAACCTAACTCATTTCAAAAACTAAGGATATAGGAGTTGTAATTGAGCGTTAGAATCATCCTACAAAAACTTGTAACACACTTAAAGAGTTGTTAGTAAAATAAATGCATGCTTCAATGTTTGGTTATCATCAAAATCACTTATGGGGTCAACAATCTCTCCCTTTTTGATAATGACAAAATACTGGACATGAAAGATTCTTTACAATTACATGTATAACTGAATTTGAAAGTGAGCATTAATATGTATCAGAGCTAATTGTATTGGTAAGTAAGTATCAGATATTTTTGTGAAAAACAAACTATACAGTATCAGTGTCAATGCTTTTATATGTATCAGAGTGTTAAGACTAGCACTTTCATAAAGTATCAGAGCTATTAATGTATGCAAAGTATCAAGGCTCATTGTTGCAAAGTATCAGAAATGTATCAGAGTTGAAAAGTATCAGAGTTAATGCTTTAAGATCTTCAAGGTTAGTTTGCAAGTTTTGAGAGCATGAGCATGAACTAAAGGTGAGTTTCAACAAGTTTTCTCCCCCTTTTTCTTTCATATTTATTCTCTCTTTTACTTTCTTTCTTTTTCTTGCATTTCTAAACATTCTCCCCCTTTTTGTCAGCAATCAAAAAGGTGTTTAATTGATTTTTCAAAGCTCAGTTTTTATAATAGAATTAGAATGTTGATAATATTTGTTTGAGATAAATTCACTTTCTCTTCTCAACTTTGATATTCTAATTAAAATTTATTTTGAGAGTATTGCACAAGCTCAATTCATACACAAAAGATATGCCAAAAATGTATTCATTGCATTCATAAATTTTCATTACAAATTATAAAAGATTGAGATTAAAAGTCTATTCACTATCACTAGGTATATCTACCTTAGTACTAGTGGATGGTCCAAAAGGTAGTACAAAAGATGGTCCAAAAGATGGCATTAAGGCTATTGGGTCCATATACTATGGCTCAGAATCCTGGGGCCTAAGATGAGGAGCTAGCTTCCTAGGGTGTAAAGTAGAGGTAGGTCCAGGTTGAGGTCTAGGTACATGCCGAGGTCTAGGAGGGGCAAATGCTAAAATGATAGTGGTAGAGAGCTGATCAAGTTTAAATTCAATTGTATCTATCTTTTCATTTAGCTTCTTCACCTCAGTGTTCAATGCATCTAGTTCAGTAGCTTGGGCATTTGCAAATGCTTCAGCAAAACCTCTAAGTCTTTTGAACTCAGACCTAAGGATCCCTTTGCCCTTGGTGTAGTCCTCCTCCATTCTTTTGCCTTGTTCCATACCTCCCATTCCGAATCTTAACTTTCTCAGCTCTGTTCTGAATTCTTCTATGCTTTGTTCAACTAATTTTTTTATAATTTCAGAGGTAGATTGGAATGAAGCTGCTAGGGGTTGTGTCAAGCTGAAAGGCATGCCTAGATGACTCAAGTGAGTCAACTCTAGTGCGTAGCTCTCTAACCTTAGTGCTAAGTGGCTCTAATCTAGTGTCCACTGACTGGAGAAGCTTGCCAAACATACTAGTCAAAGAGTAGGTCAGTGTATCTGCAAGTCCTCTCATCTGCTCAGTAATGAACTCCTGAGTCATTGTAATAGAAATAGTAGATGGTCCCGGAATAGATTCTGAAACTGATGAAGCAGGTGGAACCAATGGAGATGAAGGTATACATGGAGAAGCAGGTGAAGGAGAGATCCTAGGACTCCCCTCCTTAGTAGGCATAGTCTCCACAGCCTCATGTGTAGCTGGGTCACGTGCAATAGCCTCAGTAATAGGTACATCAATGACATGCTCTTAAGGCTCCAATGTAGAGGGTGCAACAGTATCAGAAGTGATCTCTCTAGGTATTTCTGCACTCTCATCATCATCATCATCCTTTATGCTTGAAGCTCCTATGGCTCTTGCATCATACCCTTTCTTTTTCTAGAATCCTTCACTAAATTCATAACCCATGCGCTGTAAAGTCTTGGAGGAATAAGTATCAGTATGATGAAGAGGTCTTCCATCTTTCCCTTCAAGGTTGATTCTAGAGGCTTCGAATAGTAGTGTTAGTACCATGCCATATGGCAAATAGGCTTAAACCTTTCTAACTGCTTCCCTCATCTACATAATCATTACATTTGGTAAATTAAGGGCCTCCCACTCAATGATATGCTCCATGAAACACAAATCTCTCTCGCTAACCCAATCAAATCTTCTTGTCCTCAGAAGAAAGATCCGACAGATAAATTATGGAGCAACCTCATTTCTAGTGATAGAGTGTTTTCCATGACTATTCCAACCCCAGTAATGTCTTCTCTATTCAGTATGGTTCTTAGGGTTTTCTCTCGGTTCTTTAGTACCAAATGCTTTGATCCTTCTACCGGCATTTATAGCAGGCTACTTAGTCTCTCTTCAGTGATAATTACCCTCTTTTCTTTCACTGTGGATTCTATATGATTGGCTTCAAGCCTCAAATTTTCATAGAATGCTCTCACTAATGTTGGGTAAGTACACATTTAATGAACAAAAGAATCCCCACCCCAATTCTTCAAAGGAATCTTCAATTTTTAGTGCTAATTCTTTCAGAAAAGTGAAAATAATTCTTCTACCACTGGAAACCAGATGATTGGACATGAAAATTACTTGCCTTGGAGAGATGGTGGCAGCAGCTAGTCCTCTTTCTTCTTCTTCCCTTTGTTCTTCGCTTTCCATTGCTCGAGTCGGTTCTTCTTGCCGATGATTTGTCCTTCTTTTTGTCTCAGTAGTGGAAATAATCCTTTGGGAGAATTTTTTGATAGCCCTCTTAGGTGCCATTGCCTAGATTTGGGAGAAATTGGAAGATTGGAACTTAGAAGGAAGAATTTTGGAGGAATAGGAGAGATATCAAGATGAATGATAGGGTTTAGAGCGAAAATAAAAAGCATGAAAGCTCGAAATAGGTTACTCGGCTCTATTAAAAAATAGTTTGCCCGTTATCCAAGTCGGCTCGGCTAACCCTAAATTGCCTTAGTCGGCTCGACCAGAGCAAAACTAGAAACATCAAAGATTCGAGTCGGCTCGACTTGAGGACAATTGCTCGAGTTGACTCGAATAGAAACTTTCTATAAAAGTTGAAATTGATCAGAAATGAAAATGAATTCAGGAAAATCTCATGGAGAGATGCTCAAAGTGATTGAATTGATGTAGGAGATTTTCTAGATAATTTCTCTTTAATCTTGAAGGGATTAGGTTTGAAAAATCTAGAAGGGATCACAAAGACCTAATTCTTCTCTAATCATCTCAAATCTATCTTGGTTGAGTGGCTTAGTGAAAATATTAGCAAGTTTGTTTTCAGTAGGGATGAATTCTAGTTCAATGTCCCCATTCAAAACATGATCTCTAATACAATGGTGTCTAATCTATATGTGTTTATTTCTTGAATGCTGAATTGAATTTTTAGTTAAATTTATAGCACTTGTGTTATCACATTTGATAGGAATTTTAGATTGTGTAATACCAAAGTCTTGTAGTTGTTGTTTAATCTATAACACTTGTGTGCAACAACTCTCTGCAGCAACATACTCTTCCTCAATAGTAGATAGTGCTATCGAGTTTTGTTTCTTACAGTGCCATGAGATTAAATTCACTCCTAGAAGTTGGCATGTGCCGCTAGTATTTTTTCTATCAATTTTACAAACAACATAGTCAGTATGCAAAAATCCAATCAAATTCAATGAAGAATGTTTTGAAAATCATAGACCTAGATTGCTTGTCCTTTTAGATATCTTGTGATTTTTTTAACAGCAAGCATATGTGATTCTTTAGGATTAGATTGGAATCTAGCACATACACATACACTAAACAAGATATCAGGTCTACTTGTAGTTAAGTACAGTAATGATCCAATCATATCTCGATAGAGTTTTTGATCAATGTTGGATCCATCTTCATCTTTATCCAATCTACAGGTTGGGCTCATGGGTGTGCTCATTTGTTTGCTTGACTCCATACCAAACTTCTTGATAATTTCTTTGGTGTATTTGGCTTGGTTATTGAAGATTCTTTCCTTTGTTTATTTAACTTGAAGTCCAAGAAAGTAGTTAAGTTTACCCATTAGGCACATTTCAAATTCTTCCTGTATTAACTTAGCAAATTTTCTACAAAGAGTTTCATTAGTTGCACCAAATATAATATCATCAACATAAATCTGTACAACTAATAAATTATTATTCTTCTTCTTGATGAAAAGAGTTTTATCAATATTTCCTCTTGTGAAATCATTTTCAATCAAAAAAGTGCTAAGTCTATCATACCAGTCTCTAGGTGCTTGTTTCAAACCATATAATGCTTTATTGAGTTTAAAAACATGATTTGGAAAAGCATGACTTTCAAAACCTGGTGCCTGTTCTACAAAAACTTGTTCGGAGATAAAACCACTTATATATGTTAGGTTCGGTGACCAGTGCGGAAGTGTGGATTTCAAAAACTTTATGAAATCAGGTCCGAACCCTAATCCCAAAATCTCCTTATTAGCAATTAAAACTTATGACTACATGCATGTCCAAATTTAAACATAGTTTAGATACTAACCTCAGATCGCTATATCCAATCTGATGTAGAAATAAACTCCAAATGGAGTAACCTTTTGAACACACCAGGCGTCCACTTGTCCGCCCTCCGATGGTGATCCACACGAGCAGATGATCAAGACAGTGACTCCTCAATTGGGTTCCTTCCAATCAAGTTCTACCCCAAGAACTTGATATATGGGCTATTGGCTAGGACACCTTTAGCCAAACAGGGACTAAAACTTTCTCTCTTACCCTTCTCCCAGTTTTTGGCAGTTCTGGCCTCTTAAGACACTCTTGTCTTAAGAATAAGCCCTTGTCCTAAAATGAGACAAGGCTTGTCTTGGAGGGAGAAGAAAATTAAGACAAAGTTGTCTTAATGTAAGAAAGAAGGAAAAAGGGGGCGCCTTCTTCCTTTACCGTCGGAGAGTTTCTCTCTCTGACTCTCCTTCTGTTCTGAGATTCGACAGAGCCTAGGCTCTGTAAAGGAATCAAAGAAGAAAGAGAGGAGGGGGAAACAGTCTTCTGGAGAGGGAGAAGGAAAGAGAAGCAAGGCTTCGCCGTAGAAAATCTGGAATCAATTTTTACGGTGAAGCCTTCTTCTTAAATAGGCGACAGAGAGGCGCCTTCTCCTTCTGAAAAATCCTCTCACGCCCCTCTCTCCCTTCTCACGTCTTCTCTCTTAATCTCACGGCCCTTGGGATTAATCTCACGGCCTTTGGGATTAATCTCACGGCCTTTGGGATGGACAGACGCGAAGAGGGATCGAGAAAAACTCAGAAGGGCGCGTGCAGAGAAAAGAGTCGCGCCCCTTCGGAGTTTTTTCTCTTTCTTTTCACCGTAATTCCCATTTTGAAGAGTCCACGCCTAGGTGGACTCTGATCCACGCCTCATCAGCCAAAAGACGCCGTTCCCTTCTTTCTTTTCACGCAAAAACGCGATTTGGAGAGAGTCCACGCGCGTGTGGACTCTTCTCCTTGCGCGCGCGCGTGGGAAGAGAGGGGGAGGGGTTTTAGGCGATGTGGGAAAGGGGTTTAGCCTCTTAGGTTAGCCCAATTGCTAGCCTATTGTTAGCCCAACGTTTTAAATCTTCAATTAGATTCAAACCGGAATGAATTTGGATCTAAAAAAGACCAAATCGGAACCCTAACTCGAATCCGATTCAAGTAGAAGTCATGGTTTGCAACACATGCTAGTGTGTTCATCTGCAAACGAGATTTAATTCCAAATTAAATCCTTGATTATCTGTCCTAAGTGTGTGACCCATTGGGTTCCATACTTAGCCAGCAGTGGGTCCGAGTGCAAGTTGACCTAATCTGATCAGAACTCATTCTAATCGATTTAGGTCAAATCGAGCTAACTCGAGTCAGTCAATTAGGACTTCTCCTAATTAGTGATCCAATTAAACCATTTAATTTGATCAACCCACAAGACAAGATTGACGTCTAGCAACGTGTCATGTCTACCCGGAAGATATGGAAATTCTGGTGTAATTCCAAAACTACCCTTCAGTGGAAAGTTCCCGTACAATTCGATCCTTCAATCATCTTGCATCCCGAATATAACTATGGATATGGAATCATGTCAAATCCAGTTTATACTCATTCCCAGCTCAGTCATACACTAATGATTCAATTAATTTGATATTAGAAATCATTTCTAATATCTGTACTTTGATCAAAGATTTCCTGAATCATCATCTGACCTAATTTGGCTGGATGCAATCTCCTCCTACTAGGAGTGATCAATTCCTTGTTGACCTACTCATTACCTTCATATACAATTCACCATACCCAGCATCAACCTCGTACATGACCCAGTGTCATGATTGAGATTGAACCAAAGCATGGGTTCATGTACATAAGGTATTATGGCAGTCTCAGGTCATAGGACTACTTGTACAACTCCCACTATGTGAAACATCTATTGACATGCAGCTAAGGCTCCATTAGATGTTCTCAAACTGGATCTATTCAGTGGACTCATTCACTAATGAGCACCCACATCCTTGTATTAGTGTCCTACACAAATGACTGTGAGAGCAGTCACCCTTTTCAGCATACATAGGATGTGCCAGTCTTACCGGAAAACCTGATCCCCAACTCAGGGTTCCTATGACTAGGAATATTCTAGATTAGGGTTTTAAGGCCTTAGATCTCACTGGTATGATCTCATCATAGCCCTTCAACCATAGCCCTAATCTATGGGGTTCATCATATAATGACACAGCGAATGATAAAAAATTATTGCCTTTATTAATTTGTCAATTTACAATGGTCTGGGAGATACAGATATTGGCTTATAGGGCATAATCCTTTCAATCTCCCACTTGCACTAAAGCCAATCGCTCTTATTCTTTAACCCCATACAATCAAGGTGGCGATCAAACTCCCGCTGTGGTAGAGCCTTAGTGAACGGGTCTGCTATGTTGTTCTTTGTATCTACTCTATTGATGCAGACTTCTTGTCTTTCGATTATCTCTCGGACAAGATGGAAGCGTCTCAGAATGTGCTTGGACTTGTGATGGGCTCTCGGTTCCTTAGCTTGAGCAACTGCTCCAGTGTTATCACAATAGAGTGGCACCGGGTTCTCAATCTCAGGAACTACTCCCAACTCTGTGATGAATTTCTTCATCCAGACAGCTTCCTTGGCGGCTTCACTGACAGCTATGTACTCTGCCTCGGTAGTTGAGTCAGCTACAGTCTGCTGTTTAGTGCTCTTCCAACTTACTGCTCCACCATTCAAGGTAAAGACATACCCTGAAATGGATTTACTATCATCTGGGTCTGATTGAAAACTAGAGTCTGAATAGGCTTCTAGTTTAAGATCAGATCCTCCGTATATAAGAAAAATATCCTTAGTCCTTCTCAGGTACTTAAGAATATTTTTCACAGCCTTCCAGTGATCCTCTCCTGGATCAGCCTGAAATCTACTGGCTACACCCAAGGCATATGCCACATCAGGCCTAGTACATAACATAGCATACATAATCGACCCTATAGCCGAAGCATAAGGTATAGAACTCATTCTATTTCTTTCTTCAGGTGTCTTAGGAGACATCCTCTTAGAAAGACGTATGCCATGACCAATAGGTAAGTAACCTCTTTTACTTTCCTCCATGCTAAATCTCTTTAGCACCTGGTCAATGTACCTAGACTGGGACAAGCCAAGCATCCTTCTTGATCTATCTCTATAGATTTTTATACCCAGTATATAGGATGCTTCTCCCAAGTCTTTCATGGAAAACTGTTTCGATAACCACACTTTGACTGATTGTAACATTGGGATATCATTCCCAATAATAAGTATATCATCAACATATAGAACTAAGAAAACTATGGCACTCCCACTAGTCTTCTTGTACACACAAGGTTCATCCTTATTTTTGAAAAAATCAAATTCTTTGACTGTTTTATCAAATCGGATGTTCCAACTCCTGGATGCTTGCTTTAATCCATAAATGGATTTCTTTAGCCTACATACCTGATTAGGTTTAGTCTCCAAGACAAAACCTTCTGGTTGTGACATATAAACCTCTTCCTCAAGGAAACCATTGAGGAATGCAGTTTTTACATCCATTTGCCAGATCTCATAATCATGATATGCTGCTATAGCAAGCATAATCCGAATGGATTTGAGCATGGCAACAGGGGAAAATGTTTCATCATAATCTATTCCCTGTTTTTGTCTGAAACCCTTAGCCACCAATCTGGCTTTATAAGTTTCAACTTGGCCATCTGCCCCAATCTTCCTTTTATAGACCCATTTACACCCAATAGGGTTAATACCCTCTGGTGCATCAACCAAAGACCATACTTGGTTGACATACATGGAGTCCATCTCGGATCTCATGGCTTCCAGCCATTTGTCTGAGTCTCTACTCATGACTGCTTCCGTATAGGTTAGAGGCTCATCATTTTGAATGATTTGGGCTTCATTATTTTCAATTATGAACCCATACCTCTCAGGTGCCTGTCGCACCCTATCAGACCTATGGATAGGAGTGTGTTCAGGTTCTATATTAACTATGTTGTTACTTGACTGAGAAGTGTCTATTTGTTGAATCTCATTAAGTTCGATATTTCTACCAGTGCCCTTTTGTAGGATAAATTCCTTTTCCATAAAAGTGGCATGCCTACTGACCAAAACCTTTTGTTCAGTAGGGTGGTAGAACACATATCCTATACTATCTCTAGGATATCCGATAAATAGACATTTGTCTGCTCTAGCATCTAGTTTATGTCCAAAATTCCTTTTTACATAGGCTGGACATCCCCATATCTTAATATACTTAAGATTGGGTTTCTTACTTCTCCATAATTCATATGGAGTGCTAGAGACAGTTTTAGATGGTACTCTATTCAAGATATGAGTTGCTGTTTCCAAAGCATATCCCCAGAAAGAAAAAGGTAACTCCGTGAAGCACATCATGGACCGTACCATATCCAATAAAGTACGATTCCTCCTTTCAGCAACACCATTTAATTGTGGTGTGTAAGGAGGAGTCCATTCAGAGATGATCCCCTTATCTTTAAGGTGATCAAGAAACTCAGTGGATAAGTATTCACCTCCTCTATCTGATCGGAGGATCTTTATACTTTTTCCTGTTTGTTTCTCTACCATACTTTGATACTCTAAGAATTTTTCAAAAGCATCGGACTTATGTTTCATTAGATACACAAATCCATACCTTGAAAAATCATCAGTAAATGTGATGAAGTATGAGTATCCACCATAGGCTTGAGTTGTCATAGGCCCACATACATCTGTGTGTATGAGTCCTAATAACTCTTTTGTCCTTTCTCCATGTCCACTAAATGGAGTCTTGGTCATCTTACCCATGAGACATGATTCACAAGTTCCTAATGACTCATAGTCATAAGGATCAAAGAAATTTTCTTTGTACAACTTGTTAATCCTAGTCTCACTAATATGTCCAAGTCGACAATGCCAAAGTAAGGTATTGTTAACATCATCTCTTTTCCGTTTGTTAGAAACATGAAAAACATTGTCATTAGTGGAAAGAGTTAAGAGACCATTGCAGAATATGCCATAACATATAATTTCATTAGATAAAGAAATTGAGCAGCCACTGCTCATTACATTCATAGTATATCCTTGTTTAAGTAACAAGGGTACAGATATGATATTTCTAATGATTTTTGGCATATAGTAACAATTCCTTAGCTCCAAGATCTTCCCTGAAGGTAACTTCAAAACATAAGTCCCTACAGCTTCTGCTTGGATGGGGTCCCCTCCAGCACCGTAGAGCTCAAAGTTGCCTTCCTTCAATACTTTAAGCCCCTGAAGTCCCTGCAATGATTTGCAGATGTTATGACCACAGGCGGTATCCAACACCCAAGTATTTGAAATGGAAGAATCCAATGACAAAATAGTATGAACTTCTTTCATACCTTTTGGTGCCTCTGATGCACCAGGCTTCAAACTTGCAAGGTAAACCTTGCAGTTTCTTTTCCAATGACCCGGCTTGCCACAATGAAAGCAGGTCATCTGTCCGGAGGCCTTCTTTCCTTTCTTCTTCTTAATGCCCCCTTTGGGATTCATCCTCTTATTGGAACCCCTTTTGCCTGTCTTCTTCTTATCCACAAGAAGAACTGGAGCCTTATTTTTCTTTACATGGCTCTCTGCTGTTTTCAACATATTCAACAGCTCAGGCAAGGAAGAATTAAGTTTGTTCATATGGTAATTAAGAACAAACTGTGAAAATGACTCTGGGAGTGATTGCAAGATCAAGTCTTGATTCAACTCCCCATCCATTACAAAACCTAATTGACCTAATCGAGTGATTAGATCAATTATCTTTAATACATGGTCTTGTACTGATGTACCTTCTGTCATCCTTGCACGGAACAACTGCTTAGATATTTCATATCTAGCAGTTCTACTGTGTTCTCCATAAAGCTCTTTTAAATTTAGCAGTATGGAGTTAGTATCCATGCTATCATGCTGCCTCTGTAACTCGTTAGTCATAGAGGCAAGCATAACACATTTGACAGTAAGTGAGTCATTTTGCCACATATTATATGTGGTCTTCTCCTCTTGCGAGGCATCTTCCCTTGGTGGTTCCAAAATCGGGGTATCAAGAATATAGGAAATTCTTTCTTGACTGAGTACTATTTTCAAATTTCTCAGCCAATCAACATAATTCGGCCCAGTCAATTTGTTGGCATCTAAAATACTACGGAGTGAGAGTGAAGAGGCCATTTATCTACATTTAAACAAAGAACGAAAACATAAGCAAACAACCATGAAATGACAACACATAATTAAATTAGGACTTTAATTTAATTATGTCTTCCACTATTTTATCGAGCATCATAACCCTCCATACGATGATCGAGAAAACCTTAATTGATCTTTCTTAGTGGGGTTGAGATCCCAATCCCTCATAAAAGACCTTGTGTGTACACAACAAATCTTATATAAGTTCATAGGTAGGAAAACTCTTTCCAATTGTAACCTGTACAATTCTCAACTTATCTCGGCCTCTAAAATATTAATAGCCTTGTGTATACACAACAAACTATAATATTTTAGTTAAGTAAGACCCTTCATAGCCATATAGTCATGACTTTAATAGTAATACCCTTGTGTGTTCACAACAAAATATTACTTTAAATCATGCCATAAACAAATAATTGTATTAGGCCAAAAATTGTGTTAGTCACCATATTAGGTCTTGTGTGTACACAACAAACCTAGTATAGATCATAACACAATGATGACCTATCATGAAGGAAGGCCAATAATAGTATTTTAACACCAAGCATGTTAGTCAAGAATTAAATCAATCAGATCGGCCAGGCTAGTGGAAGAGATGTGGGGGTCCCCCCGTTGCTTTCCTAGACACCAATTTAAAATTGGCCAGGTCAGTCAACGGAACCAATTAAAAACCACGATTCCCTTTACCTTCCCAGAACCACCTTTCTAGACACCGAAATGACTAATTATCCATCATGACTAATAATGCTTATCGGTTAACTATACTACCACTTAATATAATTTTAAGAGGGGTTCATGCAATGCCAGCACATTCAATTAAAAGCTATCACATATATTAATACATGCTTTAAACTAAGCAAATATGTGAAATGTGTGCCATCATACTAGGACAACCATTTACCACATAATGGATACACCATTATGCCAGGGCAACCTTATTTCAGTATGATGGCTCCAGGGCTACTCATATCTCTAAGACAATTAGGGTTTCAGTGGAAAACCCTAACTGGTGGCAATCATCAAACTCATGTTCAATCAAAGACATGCACTGTGCATCAATATTAAAACTTTAACATGATACTACATCATGAATTGTACTTCACAAGTTTTAATCCTAATAAGGATGGCTCTGATACCACTGTTAGGTTCGGTGACCAGTGCGGAAGTGTGGATTTCAAAAACTTTATGAAATCAGGTCCGAACCCTAATCCCAAAATCTCCTTATTAGCAATTAAAACTTATGACTACATGCATGTCCAAATTTAAACATAGTTTAGATACTAACCTCAGATCGCTATATCCAATCTGATGTAGAAATAAACTCCAAATGGAGTAACCTTTTGAACACACCAGGCGTCCACTTGTCCGCCCTCCGATGGTGATCCACACGAGCAGATGATCAAGACAGTGACTCCTCAATTGGGTTCCTTCCAATCAAGTTCTACCCCAAGAACTTGATATATGGGCTATTGGCTAGGACACCTTTAGCCAAACAGGGACTAAAACTTTCTCTCTTACCCTTCTCCCAGTTTTTGGCAGTTCTGGCCTCTTAAGACACTCTTGTCTTAAGAATAAGCCCTTGTCCTAAAATGAGACAAGGCTTGTCTTGGAGGGAGAAGAAAATTAAGACAAAGTTGTCTTAATGTAAGAAAGAAGGAAAAAGGGGGCGCCTTCTTCCTTTACCGTCGGAGAGTTTCTCTCTCTGACTCTCCTTCTGTTCTGAGATTCGACAGAGCCTAGGCTCTGTAAAGGAATCAAAGAAGAAAGAGAGGAGGGGGAAACAGTCTTCTGGAGAGGGAGAAGGAAAGAGAAGCAAGGCTTCGCCGTAGAAAATCTGGAATCAATTTTTATGGTGAAGCCTTCTTCTTAAATAGGCGACAGAGAGGCGCCTTCTCCTTCTGAAAAATCCTCTCACGCCCCTCTCTCCCTTCTCACGTCTTCTCTCTTAATCTCACGGCCCTTGGGATTAATCTCACGGCCTTTGGGATTAATCTCACGGCCTTTGGGATGGACAGATGCGAAGAGGGATCGAGAAAAACTCAGAAGGGCGCGCGCAGAGAAAAGAGTCGCGCCCCTTCGGAGTTTTTTCTCTTTCTTTTCACCGTAATTCCCATTTTGAAGAGTCCACGCCTAGGTGGACTCTGATCCACACCTCATCAGCCAAAAGACGCCGTTCCCTTCTTTCTTTTCACGCAAAAACGCGATTTGGAGAGAGTCCACGCGCGTGTGGACTCTTCTCCTTGCGCGCGCGCGTGGGAAGAGAGGGGGAGGGGTTTTAGGCGATGTGGGAAAGGGGTTTAGCCTCTTAGGTTAGCCCAATTGCTAGCCTATTGTTAGCCCAACGTTTTAAATCTTCAATTAGATTCAAACCGGAATGAATTTGGATCTAAAAAAGACCAAATCGGAACCCTAACTCGAATCCGATTCAAGTAGAAGTCATGGTTTGCAACACATGCTAGTGTGTTCATCTGCAAACGAGATTTAATTCCAAATTAAATCCTTGATTATCTGTCCTAAGTGTGTGACCCATTGGGTTCCATACTTAGCCAGCAGTGGGTCCGAGTGCAAGTTGACCTAATCTGATCAGAACTCATTCTAATCGATTTAGGTCAAATCGAGCTAACTCGAGTCAGTCAATTAGGACTTCTCCTAATTAGTGATCCAATTAAACCATTTAATTTGATCAACCCACAAGACAAGATTGACGTCTAGCAACGTGTCATGTCTACCCGGAAGATATGGAAATTCTGGTGTAATTCCAAAACTACCCTTCAATGGAAAGTTCCCGTACAATTCGATCCTTCAATCATCTTGCATCCCGAATATAACTATGGATATGGAATCATGTCAAATCCAGTTTATACTCATTCCCAGCTCAGTCATACACTAATGATTCAATTAATTTGATATTAGAAATCATTTCTAATATCTGTACTTTGATCAAAGATTTCCTGAATCATCATCTGACCTAATTTGGCTGGATGCAATCTCCTCCTACTAGGAGTGATCAATTCCTTGTTGACCTACTCATTACCTTCATATACAATTCACCATACCCAGCATCAACCTCGTACATGACCCAGTGTCATGATTGAGATTGAACCAAAGCATGGGTTCATGTACATAAGGTATTATGGCAGTCTCAGGTCATAGGACTACTTGTACAACTCCCACTATGTGAAACATCTATTGACATGCAGCTAAGGCTCCATTAGATGTTCTCAAACTGGATCTATTCAGTGGACTCATTCACTAATGAGCACCCACATCCTTGTATTAGTGTCCTACACAAATGACTGTGAGAGCAGTCACCCTTTTCAGCATACATAGGATGTGCCAGTCTTACCGGAAAACCTGATCCCCAACTCAGGGTTCCTATGACTAGGAATATTCTAGATTAGGGTTTTAAGGCCTTAGATCTCACTGGTATGATCTCATCATAGCCCTTCAACCATAGCCCTAATCTATGGGGTTCATCATATAATGACACAGCGAATGATAAAAATTATTGCCTTTATTAATTTGTCAATTTACAATGGTCTGGGAGATACAGATATTGGCTTATAGGGCATAATCCTTTCAATATAATGATGATTCAGATGATCGAAGCAGCAAGAAAGGTCAAAGCCTGTCTACCCTATGGTATGGTCTTCACTCTACTATTTAAAGAAGCTGGGGTTGACTTAACAAATGAAATAGGCAAGCCATTACACTACTTTGATATCTATTCATTTATATCACTAAAAAGAATGGGTTACAAGTTACAAGAAGGAACATGGATGAAGAAGATGCGTAGTCAGGTTGCTGCTACTTTTTCTGATAATGATGAAGGTGCTACTATTGAAGAGAGGACTGAAGATTCAATGATCACTCCATCTGACCTTAAGAAGTTAATATATCAGAAGATGGAAACTATCTCCTACTCTTTGACAGACCACATGACCTCTACAATTGATGAAATAAAAAACACAGTAAATGTAAGCTTGCAGAAAATGAAAACTGAACAAGAGCTTCACCAGCAAAAGATTGAAAAGGAAATGGAGGACTTCAAGAAAGAAATCAAAAGCATCCTATTGCAATCCCAGAAAGAATCAGTCACTATTGAAGATGCTCCTGAACAGATCATCAAGGAGTCACTTGACACTCCTGCTCCTATTCCTTCATCGATCCACCTAAACCCAAACCTGTTAAGACCAAGAAAGAACCCAAAACCAAAAAGATTAAGATTCTTAGAGCCCCTATTAGAACTAGATTCAGTGATTTAAAGTTTAAACCCCTGAAAACTAAGACCTCTAATAAGGTTATAGAGGTAGGCTCCTCTTCTTCAACTGAGGAAGAAGAAGAATAGTTTAGTAAGTCTTTTGGGTGTAGTTCTAATTTTATTAATTGTTTTACATGTTATCTTTAACAATTGCAATGTACATTCTTTCTTATTTTGTATGCCAAAACTATCAATGAAATGAAAGTCTCTTTAGCAATTTCATTTGTTGTTATATGATATGGTACAACTGTGATGAAGTTTTTATTAGAATTTCAAATTTGAGAATGTGAAATTATCTCAAACAAATATTAAAGACTTTCTCAATCTATTTTAAAATCTGAGCCTTATTTGAAAACACCTTTTTGATTGATTGACAAAAAGGGGGAGAAATATGAAAAATGTGAGAAATGAAAAATGAAAGAAGAAAAATGGGAGAAATATGAAAATAATGTATGAAATGGGAAATTAGCATGTATGTTGAGCTTTCTACCAACTATTCTTAAAGTGCATAAAAAGAATGAAAAAGGGGGAGCACAAAATAATAGTATTGCTTAAATTACTTTAAATTCTAGAGAAAGGGGGAGATTCTCTTGAATGAATTTTTGCTCTGATTGATATTCAAATTAATCTTAATGCTCTTATTACTATTGTCAATTTTTAAGTCTCTGATACTCCATATTTTGTGAAGCATGAAAAGTTTAGCACTTTGATGATATACAATCATCTCTTGAGCTCTGATATTTCTTTTCTTTCCTATTAGCTCTGTTATATGTGAATACTTAACTTTCAAAGGGGGAGATTGTTGACCTCATAGGTGATTTTGATGATAACCAAATATTGGAGCATGCATATTTATTTCTGACAACTCTTCAAGTATTTTACAAGTTTTTGTAGGATCGATTAAATGTTCAAACTTCAACTCCTACACCTCTGTTTTCTTGTTTGAGTTGTGTTGTAATGTGTTTTTGTAAAGAACCCACTGAAAAAGCTAAGAAAAAATCATATAAAGGGGTTACTTCTGTGTATGTGTGCCTTGAAATTAGTTTTGAGTTGGTATGCTTGAAAATGTAAAGAGTTGGTAAGAGTTTTTCTTTAAGTTCAAGTGAAAATATCCTGAAGAAGATACTCGAGCCAATCCAATTTATTGAAGAGCCGACTCCACCTACTGGCACGCAGCAAGGATTCTAGAACATAGCAATCCGAGCCAACTCGAAGGTAATCGAGCCGACTCTAATGAATCCGAGTCAATTGGAATCATTCTGAGGGCATGGGAACATCTATAAATACACCACCTCTCCCTCTCTTGTAATCAACTCTTATTCATGAATCAAAACTCTATTGAAACTTTGTTAAGCTTGTGTTCTTGTGTGTTCTCTTGTTGAGGTGTGTGAGTGTTACTTGTGTGCCCTAAATTCTCCAAGCCCTAGTTGCCCAAAGCCATCTTCATCCAAGCCCTAACATGCCCCGAGGAAGGAAGCCCTAAGCCATCCCCTGCAAGAAGCCTTCTTCCTCCTCCAGCCGCTAGCATCAGCAAACCCTAACTCCATCCTTTTTTTCAAACCCTAGTTCCTTTTCTTTTGCTTTCTTATTTGCTTTCTGGATATCCCTTGACATTTGCAGGATCTCTTTAGTGTCACGCCCCTTGGATGATGTCTTCCTTGCCTTTGAACGTAGCTGATAAAAAGCCGACAGATTTGCGAGATAATGACTGGATCATCTAGGCACCGATCTAAGTTAAGAGATCTCTTCACGACATCAAGGCAACATTACTAGGTATGTATACCCCATCCCACCTCACTTTTTCTATTTTGTTGAAGATTGAACATGCACCTAGTAGGCCTTCTTAGACCTGGAATCCTGATTTTTCTTTTATCTTTGATAGTTCTAGCATGTGGGTAGGAATTCTAACTGTTGCATGAAACCCTAACCTAGTTTTAGCTATTTTCGGGAATGAAACCTAAATAACATCAGAAATCATTGCTTCCTTTATCTAATTTTCTTTATGTTTATCTCTTTCATGTCATCATGCATCAGATTAGAATCCCATCCCTCATCAATGATCTCTTATGAAATAGTGTCTTATTTCAATGTGCTTTGTTCTTGAACGCTGAATTGGATTTTTTAATAAATTTATAGCACTTGTGTTATCATATTTGATAGGATTTTATATTGTGTAACACCAAAGTCTTCTAGTTGTTGTTTAATCCATAACACTTGTGCACAACAACTCCAAGCAGCAACATACTTTGCCTCCGCAGTATATAGTTCTACCAAGTTTTATTTCTTATAGTGCCATGAGATTAAATTCAACCCTAGAAATTTGCATATACCACCAGTGCTTTCTCTATCTATTTTAGATCCTCCATAATCATCATCAGAAAATCCAATTAAATTTAATGAAAATTGCTTTGAATACCATAGACATAAATTACTTGTTCCTCATAGATATCTTATAATTCTTTTTACTGCAAGCATATGTGATTCTTTAGGATTAAATTGAAATCTAGTACAAACACATATGCTAAACAAGATATCAGGTCTACTAGTAGTTAAGTACAACAGAGATCCAATTATACCTCAATATAGTTTTTGATCAATGTTGTTGCCATCTTTATCTTTGTCCAATCTACAGGTTGAGCTCACGGGTGTGCTCATTTCTTTGCTTGTCTCCATACCAAACTTCTTGATGATTTCTTTGATGTGTTTAGCTTGGTTTATGAAGATCCCATCCTTTGATTGTTTTACTTGAAGTCCAAGATAAAAGGGATATGTCCTACAAGCCAATCTATGTTGTATCTCCCAAACCATTGTAATTGACAATATTCTAATAAAGACATTATTTTTCATCATACGCTATTTTTATATTATATGATGAACCCCATAGATTAGGGCTATGATTTTAGGGTTATGATGAGATCATACCAGTGAGACCTAAAGTCTCAAAACCTTAATCTAAAAAAAATTCCTAGTCAAAGGAACCCTGAGTAGGGGATCAGGGTTTTCCGGTAAGACTAGCACATCCCATGTATACTGGAGAGGGTGACTGCTCTCACAGTCACTTGTGTATGACACTGATACTGGGATGTGGGTGCTCATTGGAGAATGAGTTCACTGATCTGATCCAACTTGAGAACATCTAATAGAGTCTTAGCTACATGTCAATAGAAGGTTCTCTTAGTGGGAATGGTACAAGTAATCCTTTAACCTGAGACTACCATAAGTACCTTATGTACATGAACCCATGCTTTGGTTCAATTCTAATCATGACACTGAGTCATGCACAGGATTGATACTGGGAATGGTGAATTGGATATGAAGGTAATGAGTAGGTCAACAAGGAATCGAGAGATTTAATTGTACGGTAACTCTATACTGAAGGGTAATTTTGATATTTCACCAGAATTTCCATATCTTCCGGGTAGACATGACACATTGCTAGACATCAATCTTGTCTTGTGGGTTGATCAAATTTAAAGATCACTTATTAGGAAGAGTCCTAATTGATCAAGTCGGGTAAGCCCGGTTTGACCTAAATCGATTAGAAAGAGTTCTAATCAAATAAGGTCAACTTGTATTCGAACCCACTGCTGGCTAGATGTGGAACCCAATGGGTCACACACTTAAGAGGATTGATCAAGAGTTTAATTTGTAATTAAATCATCTTTGCAGGATAACACTCTAGCAGGTGTTGCAAACCCTAGCTTTTATTCGAATTGGATTCGAATTAGGGTTCCGGATTGGTTCAATTTGGGTTCTAATTGGATCTAATTAGACCCTAATTGAGGTTATAGGGATTATGGCTAACCCTATTGGCTAACCATGCACCTAGGCTAGCCTCCCACCCGTCCCTTAGCATTTTTCATGCCAAAATGCCAAGAGTCCATGCGCTAATGGACTCTTGGCGCGCCATTTGGAAGAGTCCATGGTGCATGGACTCTTGGCGCGCTCCATAAAAAACTCCGATGTTTTTTATATGGAGCGGCTTCCTTTCTCATTATTAGCACCTTACATGTATGCCCTTGGATGGGAATCCAACGGTTGGGAAGTTTTTGAGAAAGACAAAAGGCGTAGAATCTTCCCGGTTGCGCGAAATAACGTCTCTTTGGAGACCGAAACATCGCGACTCCCTTCTTCTGAAATTTCATGACTTTTCTTTTAGGAAAAGCCGTGAGTTTTAATCTGGAAGGTCGTGAGAAGGAGGGAAGGGGCGTGGGAAAATGATAAAGGGCGTGAGAAGTCTTTCACGGAGAGATGTGTGGGCGCCTATCTGAGATCTATTTAAAGGGTCGGGAAAATCAAAACTCGGTAATGTTTTCTTTTATTCCTTCTTCCTCTCCTAAAGACTCTTTCACTCTTTTCTTGCTCTTGCATTGTTTCCTTTACAGAGTACACCTCTGTCGAAACTTTGCTACTGAACAAGAATAAAAGCGAAAGTCTCCGACGGTAAAGGAAAGAAAGGAGTTCTGATTTATTCCTTCTTTCTTACATTAAGACATTATTGTCTTAATTTCTCCTCCAACTTAAGACAAGCCTATATCCTCTTAGGACAAGGTCTTTTCTTCAAGACAAGGGTGTCTAAAGGGCCAAGGTCTTAGTGGAAGGAGGAGAAGAGGTCAAGGAAAGGGAGGCTACCTCTTTTGTGGAAGAATTCAAGCCATAATCTGAAGAATTGAGTTCTAGGAAGAAGAACTCAAAAAGGAGGAACCATTGGACAAGAAGATAGCGTTCTTGATCATCGTTCTGTGTGGATCACCATCGGAGGGCGGACACCTGGATGCCTGGTGAATTCAATAAGCCCCTTCAACTTCAAGTTTGTTGGAATAAGCGATTACAGGTTGGTACCCTAATCCTAATTTGCATAGATATGCTTGTCATATGTTCTAGTCTTATTTAAGGAGTTCCAGGTTTAGGGTTTTTGGTGTGAATTTAGTTTCAATTTTGAAATTACACTTTCGCTACGTTGCACCGGAACCCAACAGTGGTATCAGAGCCACCTTAATTAGGACTACAATCTATGATAGTTTGTGTGTTACATATTAGGGTTTTTTAAATCCTAATATGCTATTACACTTAGCATATTTTTGATTGCATATATGTTTTGATGTATGCCACTAGTTAGGGTTTTTCACTCAAACCCTAATTATTATAGAGATATGATTAGTTTTGAAGTCATCATACTGAAATAAGGTTGCCCTGGCATAATGGTGGATCCATTATATGGTAAATGGTTGTCCTAGTATGATGACACACTTAGCACATATTTGTTTATCAGAATGATATGATTATGATATATTCTATAAGAATGTGCTGGCAATTTTATAAAACCCTCCTCTTAAAAATTATATTAAGTCATAGTATATTTAACTAATAAGCATCACTAGTCATGATGAACAATTGATCATTCGGTGTCTAGAAAGGTGGTTCTAGGAAGGTAAAGAGAATTATGGTTTTTAATTGGTTCCGTTGACTGACCTGGCCAATTTTTATTGGTGTCTAGGAAAGCAATGGGGTGACTCCCACATCTCTTCCACTTGCCTGGCCGATTTGATTATATTTAAATCTTGACTAAAATGCTTAGTGTTAAAAATACTATATATTAGCCTTCCTTCATGCTGGATCATTATTGTGTTATGAACCACATTAGGTTTGTTGTGTTATCTACAAGACCTAATATGGTGATTGACATAATACTAGTCTAGTACATAGATATGCTTACAGTATATTCAGTATAATGCTTTGTTGTGTTATTTGCAAGGGCATTATATTTGAGTACTGACTGTATAGAAATGAAAGTGTCTTGACTTAACTAGAACATTATGGTTTGTTATGTTTTTCTGCAAGACTAATAATGTTCTAGAGGTCAAGTTATTTTTTGAGAATTATATGAGATATAATTGGAAGAGTTTCCTACCCTTGAGCTTATAAAAGATTTGTTGTGTTTTCTACAAGATCTTTTATAAGTTATTAGGATCTCAATCTCACTAAGAAAAATCGATCAGGGTTCTTCTCGATTATCATAGTGAGGGCTATGATTTTTGATAAAATAGTGAGAGACATAATTAAATTGAAGACCTAATTTAATTATGTAAGTCATTTCATGGTTGTTTGCTTATGTATTGTTCTTTATTAAATGTAGATAAATGGCATCTTCATTATCATTGCGAAGTATCTTAGATACCAACAAACTGACTGGTCCAAACTATGGGACTGGTTGAGAAATTTAAAGATTGTGCTGAGTTCAGAAAAACTTTCTTATATTCTTGATACCCTTAGTCTTAATCCACTAGGGGACGATGCCACACAGGAAGATATGGCCACATACAAAATGTGGCAGAATGACTCTCTCACTGTCAAGTGTATCATACTGGCCTCTATGACCAATGAGTTATAGAGACAGCATGAAAGCATGGATACTCAATCCATAATGCTCAATTTAAAAGAGCTTTATGGAGAACAAAGCAGAACTGCTAGATACGAAATATCTAAGTAGTTATTCCGTGCTAGGATGACAGAGGGAACATCCGTTCAGGATCATGTTCTGAAGGTAATTGACTTAATCACCAGATTGGGTCAATTAGGTTTTATTATGGATGGGAAGTTGAATCAGGATTTAATCCTGCAATCACTCCTAGAGTCATTTTCTCAGTTTGTCTTGAATTATCACATGAACAAACTGAACACTTCATTGCCTGAGCTGTTAAATATGTTAAAAACAGCAGAGAGCCATATTAAGAAAGAAAAGGCTCCACTTCTTCTTGTTGATAAGACCAATAAGAAGAAATCAGGCAAAAAGGGTTTTAATAGGAGGCTAAACCCTAAGGGTGGCATCAATAAGAATAAGAAAGGAAAGAAGGCCTCAAAACAATCAACCTGTTTCTTTTGCGGCAAAGCGGGACATTGGAAAAGGAATTGCAAGGCTTACCTTGCAACTGTGAAGCCTGGTGAGGCAGATGCACCAAAAGGTATGTATGAGATACATGCTATATTGACATTAAATTCGTCTATATCAAATACTTGGGTATTGGATACCGCTTGTGGTTACCATATATGCAAATCTTTGCAAGACCTCCACAAGCTTAAAGAATTGAAGGAAGGTGACTTCAATCTCTACGGTGCTAGTAATGATATTATCCAAGCAGAAGCTGTAGGGACCGATATTCTGAAGTTGCCTTCAGGGAAGATCTTGGAGTTAGAAAATTATTACTATATGCCTAAGATTATTAGGAACATTATATCTATTCCTTTGTTATTAAAACAAGGATATGTAATGGATGTAACGAGCACTGGTTGCTCGATAATGTTGTCTAATAAAGTTATTTGTTATGGCATATTTAGTAATGGCCTCTTAACTCTTTCTTCCAATGATAGTGTTTTTCATGTCAATAATAAAAGAAAAAGAAAAGACTTTAATGATACTTTACTTTGGCATCATCGACTTGGTCATGTTAATGAGCCTAGGATAAGCAAGTTATACAAGGAAAAATTCCTTGATCCTTATGAGTATGAATCATTAGGAACTTGCGAATCATGTCTCATGGGTAAGATGACCAAGACTCCATTTACCGGACATGGAGAAAGGTCAACTGAGTTATTAGGACTTATACATACTGATGTATGTGGTCCAATGACAACTCAGGCCAGGGATGGATACTCATATTTTATCACTTTTACAGATGATTTATCTAGGTTTGGATATGTGTATCTTATGAAATATAAATCTGAAGCCTTTGATAAATTTAAGGAGTATCAAAGTATGGTCGAAAAACAAACCGGGAAAAGTATTAAAGTTCTTCGTTCTAATCGAGGAGGAGAATACTTATCCACGGAGTTTTTAAACTATCTTAAAGTTAATGGAATTCTTTCTGAATGGACCCCTCCTTATACTCCACAGCTAAATGGTATAGCTGAAAGGTGAAATCGTACCTTATTAGATATGGTACGATCCATGATGTGCTTCATAAATTTACCCATTTCCATCTGGGGTCATGCCCTAGAAACTGCTGTTTACATTCTGAACAAGGTACCTTCTAAATCCATTGTTAGTACTCCATATGGAATTTGGAGTGGAAAGAAACCGTATCTTAAATATTTTAAGGTATGGGGATGTCTAGCTTATGTTAAAAGAAATTTTGGACATAAGTTGGAACCTAGAGCGGATAAATATCTATTTATAGGATATCCTAGAGAGGGTAGAGGATATCTGTTCTACCATCCTACTGAACAAAAGATTTTTGTCGGCAGGCATGCCACTTTTCTAGAAAAAGAGTTCATTTTAGAAAAGGGCAATGGTAGAACTATTGAACTTGGAGAAGTACAAGAAATACAGATAGACAGTTTTCAACCATTAGAACATATAGTTAGGACAGAACCAAAAAACAAAACTCCTCCCCGTAGGTCTGATAGAGTGCCACGGGCACCTGAGAAGTATGGGTTTATTATTGAAAATAATGAAGCCCAAGTCATTCAAAATGATGAACCTCTGACCTATACGGAAGCTATCTTGAGCGCTGATTCAGATAGATGGCAAGAAGCCATGGAATCCGAGATAGACTCTATGTATGTAAACCAAGTATGGTCTTTGGTCGATGCACCAGAGGGTGTTAATCCTATTAGGTGCAAATGGGTCTATAAGAAAAAGATTGGGGCTGATGGCCAAGTTGAAACCTATAAAGCCAGATTAGTGGCAAAAGGTTTTAGACAAAAACAGGGAATTGATTATGATGAAACATTCTCACCTGTTGCCATGCCCAAATCAATTCGGATTTTACTTGCTATAGCAGCGTACCACGAATATGAGATCTGGCAGATGGATGTGAAGACTGCATTTCTCAATGGTTTCCTTGAGGAAGAAGTCTACATGTCACAGCCAGAAGGTTTTATTTCAAAGAATAAACCTAATCAAGTATGCAAGCTAAAGAAATCCATTTATGGATTAAAGCAAGCTTCCAGGAGTTGGAACATCCGCTTTGATGAAACTATTAAAAGGTTTGGTTTTATCAAAAATATGGATGAACCCTGTGTTTATAAGAAGACTAGTGGGAGTGCCATAGTCTTCTTGGTTCTGTATGTAGATGACATACTTCTCATTGGGAATGATGTCCCAATGTTACAATCATTCAAGGTTTGGCTATCAAACTAGTTTTCCATGAAAGATTTGGGAGAAGCATCCTATATACTAGGTATTAAGATCTTTAGAGATAGATCTACGAGAATGCTAGGTTTATCCCAATCTAGGTACATTGACTTAGTGCTGAAAAGATTCAGCATGGATGAAAGTAAAAGAGGTTATCTTCCTATGAGTCAAGGCATACATCTTTCTAAAAGAATGTCTCCTAAGATACTTGAAGAAAGAAATAGAATAAATTCTATACCTTATGCTTCGGCAATAGGGTCCATAATGTATGCCATGCTATGTACCAGGCCTGATGTGGCATATGCTTTAGGCATTGTCAGTAGGTTTCAGGCTGATCCAGGAGAGGATCATTGGAAAGCAGTTAAAAAAATTATTAAGTACCTGAGAAGGACTAAGGATATTTTTCTGATTTATGGTGGTTCTGATCTTAAACTAGAAGCTTATTCTGATTCTAGTTTTCAATCAGACCTTGATGATAGCAAATCCATTTCGGGATATGTTTTTACCCTAAATGGTGGAGCAGTGAGTTGGAAGAGTACCAAGCAGCAGACTATAGCTGACTAAACCACAGAGGCAGAATACATAGCTATCAGTGAAGCTGCCAAGGAAGCAGTCTGGATGAAGAAGTTCATCATGGAGTTGGGTGTTGTTCCTGAGATTGAAAAACCAGTGCCACTTTACTGTGACAACACTGGAGCTGTTGCTCAAGCTAAGGAACCAAGAGCTCATCATAAGTCCAAGCACATTCTGAGATGCTTCCATCTCGTCCGAGAAATAGTAGAAAGACAAGATGTCTACATAAATAGAGTTGATACAAAGAACAATATAGCAGACCCGTTCACTAAGGCTCTACCACAGTGAGAGTTTGATCGCCACCTCGAGTGTATGGGATTAAGATTTAAAGGCGATTGGCTTTAGTGCAAGTGGGAGATTGAAAGGGATATGCCCTACAAGCCAATCTATGTTGTATCTCCCAAACCATTGTAATTGACAATATTCTAATAAAGGCATTATTTTTCATCATACGCTGTGTTTATATTATATGATGAACCCCATAGATTAGGGCTATCATTTTAGGGTTCTGATGAGATCATACCAGTGAGACCTAAAGTCTCAAAACCTTAATCTTAAAAAAATTCCTAGTCAAAGGAACCCTGAGTAGGGGATTAGGGTTTTCCGGTAAGACTAGCACATCCCATGTATACTGGAGAGGGTGACTGCTCTCACAGTCACTTGTGTATGACACTGATACTGGGATGTGGGTGCTTATTTGAGAATGAGTTCACTGATCTGATCCAACTTGAGAACATCTAATGGAGTCTTAGCTACATGTCAATAGAAGGTTCTCATAATGGGAATGGTACAAGTAATCCTTTGACCTGAGACTACCATAAGTACCTTATGTACATGAACCCATGCTTTGGTTCAATTCTAATCATGACACTGAGTCATGCACAGGATTGATACTGGGAATAGTGAATTGGATATGAAGGTAATGAGTAGGTCAACAAGGAATCGATCACTCTTAGTAAGAGGAGATAGCATCCAGCTAGTTAACAATCGGATGATGATTCAGGGAATCTTTGATCAAAGTAAAGATATTAGAGATGGTTTCTAATATCAAAATAATTGAATCATTAATATAAGATTGATCTAGAAATAAATATAATATTGGATTTGACATATATCCATATCCATAGTTATATTTTGGATGCAGGCTGATCGAAAGATTTAATTATACGGTAACTCTCTACTGAAGGGTAATTTTGATATTTCACCAGAATTTCCATATCTTCCGGGTAGACATGACACATTGCTAGACGTCAATCTTGTCTTGTGGGTTGATCAAATTTAAAGTTCACTTATTAGGAAGAGTCCTAATTGATCAAGTCGGGTAAGCCCGGTTTGACCTAAATCGATTAGAAAGAGTTCTAATCAAATTAGGTCAACTTGTATTCGAACCCACTGCTGGCTAGATGTGGAACCCAATGGGTCACACACATAAGAGGATTAATCAAGAGTTTAATTTATAATTAAATCATCTTTGCAGGATAACACTCTAGTAGGTGTTGCAAACCTTAGCTTCTATTCGAATTGGATTCGAATTAGGGTTCCGGATTGGTTCAATTTGGGTTCTAATTGGATCTAATTAGATCTTAATTGAGATTATAGGGATTATGGCTAACCCTATTGGCTAACCATGCACCTAGGCTAGCCCCCCACCCATCCCTTAGCATTTTTCATGCCAAAATGCCAAGAGTCCATGCGCTAATAGACTCTTGGCGCGCCATTTGGAAGAGTCCATGGTGCATGGACTCTTGGCGCGCTCCACAAAAAACTCCGATGTTTTTTATATGGGGCGGCTTCCTTTCTCATTATTAGCGCCTCACATGTGTGCCCTTGGATGGGAATCCAACGGTTGGGAAATTTTTGAGAAAGACAAAAGGCGCAGACTCTTCCCGGTTGCGCGAAATAACGTCTCTTCGGAGACCGAAACATCGCGACTCCCTTCTTCTGAAATTTCATGACTTTTCTTTTAGGAAAAGCCATGAGTTTTAATCTGGAAGGTCGTGAGAAGGAGGGACGGGGCATGAGAAAATGAGAAAGGGCGTGAGAAGTCTTTCACGGAGAGATGTGTGGGCACCTATCTGAGATCTATTTAAAGGGTCGGGAAAATCAGAACTTGGTAATGTTTTCTTTTCTTCTTTCTTCCTCTCCTAAGGACTCTTTCACTCTTTTCTTGCTCTTGCATTGTTTCCTTTACAGAGTACACCTCTGTCGAAACTTTGCTACTGAACAAGAATAAGAGCAAAAGTCTCCGACGGTAAAGGAAAGAAAGGAGTTCTGATTTATTCCTTCTTTCTTACATTAAGACATTATTGTCTTAATTTCTCCTCCAACTTAAGACAAGCCTATATCCTCTTAGGACAAGGTCTTTTCTTCAAGACAAGGGTGTCTAAAGGGCCAAGGTCTTAGTGGAAGGAGGAGAAGAGATCAAGGAAAGGGAGGCTACCTCTTTTATGGAAGAATTCAAGCCATAATCTGAAGAATTGAGTTCTAGGAAGAACTCAAAAAGGAGGAACCATTGGACAAGAAGATAGTGTTCTTGATCATCGCTCTGTGTGGATCACCATCGGAGGGCGGACACCTGGATGCCTGGTGAATTCAGTTAGCCCCTTCAACTTCAAGTTTGTTGGAATAAGCGATTACTGGTTGGTACCCTAATCCTAATTTGCATAGATATGCTTGTCATATGTTCTAGTCTTATTTAAGGAGTTCCTGGTTTAGGGTTTTTGGTATGAATTTAGTTTCAATTTTGAAATTACACTTCCGCTGCATTGCACCGGAACCCAACACAAGAGTTTTAGTTCACCTATTAGACTCATCTTAAATTCACCCTGCATCAACTTAGCAAATTTTTCACAAAGTTCTTCGTTAGTTGCACCAAATATAATATCATCTACATAGATTTGTGCAACTAAAAGAGTTTTATCAACATTTCCTTGCAAAATCATTTTCAAGCAGGAATTTATTTAGTTTATCATACCAGGCTCTAGGTGCTTGTTTCAAACCATACAATGCTTTATTGAGTTTAAAAACATGATTTAGAAAGGCATGACTTTTAAAACCTGATGGCTATTCTACAAAAACTTGTTCAGATATAAAACCATTTAAAAAAATACTTTTCACATCTATTTGGAATAGTTTGAAATTCATGTAGCAAGCAAATGCAAGTAATAATCTTATGGCCTCTAGTCTTGCTACAGATGCATAAGTTTTATCAAAATCTATTCCTTCTTCTTGGTTATATCCTTTGGCTACCAACCTTGCTTATTTCTAATCACTTTACCTTGTTCATCTAGTTTATTTCTATAGACCCATTTGGTTCCTATGATGGGATGGTCTAGTGGTCTATCAACTAAAGTCCACACATTATTTCTTTCAAACTGGTTCAGTTCTTCATGCATGGCCATCATCCAGTTTGAATCATTTTCAGCTTCTTCTAAGCTATGTAGTTCTATTTGTGATACAGAGGCTAGGTAATCATTTGCATCTCTATGTGATGACCTAGTCCTAACACCTTGTGAAGGATCACCTAGAGTTAAATCTTTTGGATGAGAAGTTACATACCTCCATTCCCTTGGTAGATCAGCATGATCCTTACCACTTCTTCTCCTTCTTGAGTTGGTTTCTCTTGTATACTTATATCTTCCATTTCCTTTTGAAGTGTACCTACATCATTGTCATACACTCTTCTTTCTTTGAAGGTAAGGGATTATTTTTATCAAAAATAACATGCATTGATTCTTCTACAGTTAAAGTTCTTTTATTAAATACTCTATATGCTTTGCTACATAATGAATAACCAAGGAAAATTGCTTCATCGGATTTAGCATCAAATTTTCCTAGATTATCCTTACCATTATTTAGCACAAAGCATTTACAACAAAAAATATGAAAGTAATTAATTTTTTGTTTCTTTTTATTCCAGAGCTCATTGGGGATTTTCTTTAGAATTGGATGAATCAAAACACGATTTAAGATATAACAAGCAGTGTTCACCGCTTCTGCCCAAAAGTACCTTGGAAGATTGCCTTCACATAACATTGTTCATGCCATTTCTTCCAAAGTCTTATTTTTTTCTCTCTACAACACCATTTTGTTGTGCTGTTCTAGGAGCGGAGAAGTTGTGATCAATGCCATTTTCTGTGCAATAATCATCAAAAAATTGATTTTCAAATTTCAAGCCATGATCACTCCTAATATATATGATTGAAAGATTTTGATGATTTGAAACTTTTTTATGAAATTTTTGAAAAACTTTAAAATTTCATCTGTGTGCAATAAACAAAATTCAAGTAAATCTTGAAAAATCATCTACTATCACAAGAGCATATTTCATACCACCTAAGCTTGTAGTCCTAGTTGGTCCAAATAAGTCCATGTGAAGTAGCTCAAGGGGTCTAGAAGTTGAAATCATATTTTTGGATTTAAAACTTTTCCTAGTTTGTTTACCCATTTAACAAGCATCACAAACATGTTAAAAATCAACTTTAAACTTAGGCAAACCTCTAACTAGACTCTTAGAAATTAACTTGGCAATAGTATGCATGCTAGCATGACATAATTATCTATGCCAAAATAAATAAGACTCCTTGGTCTTAGCATTCATTGCTACTAGACTGGAACTACTAGACATTGCTAGATCATTTATATCTACCACATAAATATTTCCAAGTCTATGTCCAATAAATTTATTGCTAGATCAAGAGAGTTTGTTACAATACACATAGATGATTCAAAGACAACCTTGAAGGCTTTATCACATAATTGATAATACTTAACAAATTATGCTTCAATTTGTCTACTAGCAATATATTTTCAATAAAAGTAGAGGGGGTCAATTTGATCTTACCAATTCTGATTATTTTCCTCTTGCCATTATCTCCAAAAATAAACAAACCTCCTTCTTTCATCTCTAGGGTGATGAATTGATTCTTGTCACCTGTCATATATCTTGAACAGCCACTGTCTAGATACCATATTTTTTTTAATTTTTAGGCTGCAAGACATTCCTGTAAAATAATCAACAAGTTCTTTTAGGTACCCAAGCTACCTTGGATCTTTGCAGGTTAGCAGAGGTGGTTCCTTTGGGAACCCAAATCTTTCTTACTTTACTTTTAGAATTTCTAAAAATATTACATTGAAAGGCCTTATGTCCTACCCCTTTGCATGCATAATAAACAATTCTAGAATTTTGAAAAGAAGAAAACTTTGAAGTTCTAGATGTAGAAGCATGTGATGCAGATACAGAAACATTTGACTTCAAAGATTTTTTATTTGAAAACTTAGAAATATACTTTGAAGCTCTAGAAATGGATATTGAAGGATTTGATACAAAAGCTTTTTGAGATAAACCTTTTGGAACATAAACTTTTGAAGGTATAAATTTGGTAGCTGAAATTCCATTTGCATTAAAAGAGTTGTGACCAATTCCAGCCTTATTATCAAAAATTCTTTGTTCCTTTAAAATCAACTCAAGCTTATTTGAACTTAATGTAAGTTTTTCAACCAATGGCTTGAGTTTTTTAACCTCCTTTTTCAATTCAGAATTTTCAACATTTAAAGCTTTGTTTTTTTCAAGATGTATATTTTTCTCAATTTCCAAAGCTTTATTATTTTCAGAAAAGACAGTTAATTCTTTTTGCAATATCTTTTTCTTTTTTGAAATCTCTTCCTTTTCTTTTAGTAAAGAATCATTGATATTATTTAAAGCTCTAATCTTTACTCCAACATTTTTATACTCAGATAATAAGTCATGAAATATAGAATTTAATTCATCAAAAGTAAATTCTATTTGAGGTTCGGGGGATGTTACATCCCCCTCATCTTCGAAACCCATAAGACATAGATTTGCAGTTTTTGAGATCTCTTCTTCTTTCGTTGAAGTCGAATCCTAGCTGTCGCTCTAAGTGGAAACCATAGCTTTCTTCTTTTACTTCTTGAATATTTTTTTTAGTAAAGGACAATCGGGATGGATATGCCCTGGTTTCTTACATTCATAACATGTGGGCATTTGTTCCTTCTCTTTTTCTTTTTTCTTGTCCTTACTATGTTCCCCTTTCTTATGAAACTTTCTAAAATATCTCCTTTCTTCTTTACCATAAACCTTCTAAATCTCCTCATGACCATGACTATATCTTCATCTTCTAGGTCATCTTCAGAGGAGGAGCAGTCTTCTTCCGATTCCTCATCTTGTTTCTTTGAATCCGATGTAGCTTTAAAAGCTATTATTTTCTTCTTCTTCTGATCATCTTCATTTCTATGCTGCATGGTCAATTCGTGTGTGCTGAGAGAACCCAACAGTTCATCTAGTGTTAGTGTGTTTAGATCTTTTGCTTCATGGATGGCAGTTACTTTGGGATCCCATTTTTCCAGAAGTGATCTTAGAATCTTCTGTACTAAGTCAGCATTAGAGTAAACCATGCCAAGACTTTTCAAATCATTAATAATATCTATAAATCATGAAAACATGATACAGATAGTTTCTGTTTGTTCCATCTTGAATAATTCATAGCTATGTACTAGAAGATTGATTTTGGAGGTCTTCACTTAGGAAGTTCCTTCATGGTTCACTTCGAGTTTATCCTAGATTTCTTTTGCAGATGAGCAAATAGAAATTCGGTTGAACTCATTTGCATCTAAAGCACAATATAGTAAATTCATGGCTTTGGCATTCAATTCCCCCATTTTCATGTCATGTTCATCCCAATATTCTTTAGGTTTTGGGACATCCATGCCATCAATTTTAATCATGGGTATTTATGGACCCTTAAGAATGACTTTCTATAACTGAAAATCAACTACTTGAATGTATATCTGCATTCTAGCTTTCCAGTATGAATAATTCATGACACTAAATAGTGGAGGTCTATTAGTAGATTGGCCTTCGACCAAAGAAGTACTTATGGGATGAGCCATCAATCTTTACTCTAATTAAGTTCAGAGACTTTGCTCTAATACCAATTGTTGCCCAGGTGGCTTTTCCAAGAGGGGGGTGAATTGGGAATTTAAAAAATTAAACAGATATGTGCTTTTTTAATTTTTCTTTAGTGTGATAGTGCTGTGATTCAAATAAGTAAAAGCAGAAGCAAATGCAAATAGAAAAAGTATGATGCAAACATAGCAAATTTATAGTGGTTTGGAGCACCCTCGCTCCTACGTCCACTATCCAAGATACCACTTGAAATTTTCACTATATTCACTACAAGAATATAGTCAGATTGTTTTACTAGGCTCACAATCCGAACCTAACTTGATTTTTCAACCGGGCTCACCAAAAATCCAACACTTGGTTTTACATAGGATCACCAAGAACCTAACTTGGTTTTGAACAAGATCACCAAGAACCTAACTTGGTTTTGAACAGGCTAACCAAGAACCTATTTGGTTTTTAAACTGGGCTCACCAATAATCCAATACTCACAAAAGAGTTAAAGAAAATAAGCAACAAAATGACAAACTAAGGTTGTCTGATGGTTGCCGATGTAGCTCGAGAGAAGCCTTCTTAATTTCACTTTAATGCTCTTTAGTGGCTTCTTAAACTTCTTCAATGAATGCTTCAAGCTTTAGATTTGAGTTGGTGAAGTCTTGAAGACTGACTTGAATACTCTAGTGCTTTCTTGTTCACAAGCTCATTTAATGTTCAACTAAGCATTAGCATTTTCAAAAGTTATCCCAATCCCTTATTTATAGAGTCTCGTACTCTTCTTGGATGGATATAGTCATTATAGACCATTGGGATGTGACATTTGACCGTTGGAGCACTTTTCAAATTCAAAAATGAAGATCTGGAACTAGCCATTACCTGCTTGGAATCGACCTTGGAGTCTGCTTGGATCCCTCAAGTCGGCTCAGATTCTTAGAGAATTTCTGGTCGAGTGACCTTGCCTCATTCGGGCCAGCTCGATTTCATAGTATTCTTGATTCCTTAATTTGGATGAGACGGCTCGCCTTAATTCGAGTTGGCTTGGATTCAAAGGTCTTTAAAACTATACTCTGAAAGAGTCGACTCATCTCATTTTAGTTAGCTTGCCTGGCTGTTCTCTTAGAACTGATTCTTCATGAACTCTAGAGGAATCGGCTCGGATCTCTGAAGGGTCAACTCGGATGCCTAACTAAATGGTTGAGTCGGCTCGGACTTCCTTCGGGTCGGCTCGCTTAACTGATTCAAGAATTGATGAACTGGACGAGTCGGCTCAGGTTCCTACGAGTCGGCTCGGATCTCTTCATGCCAGAATCCTTCATGCATGCCGTGAACTAGAGTTGACTCCCTTTACTTGAGTCAGCTCGGATGAGTTTTTCAGTAAAGCTTTCGTTTCTTCTCCATATTTCATCCAGTAAAATTTCATCATTCAAGATTCTTCCCAACTCAACTAATAATTGTTCTAAGGAATTTAAGCTTGAAAACACTTAAAAGTAACCCATTTTCGAGAATATTTCTTTACTTTTTCTTTGGGCTCTTCTTTACATGACACATTTACAACATAATTGATGGGGATATCAGGTCAACCCAAGTTCACTATGGGTCCCTGAGTTTTGAGTCCCTTAGCCATGATTCAAATTTTGTCTTTAAGTCCAATAATCTAGCTGTGTTAGATGTTTGAGTCCTGTATTTGGATCTTGAGTTTTGTTTTTCAGGCCTTGTTATACTTGAGTCCCGTATTTAGAGTTGACTCACACCATTAAGATTTATGAGTCAAGTTTTGGGTTATGTTCAGCTCAATTAAGCTTAGTCATTCAAGTCAGCTCATTATGAGTCTTTAGTCATTTTGGTCTTGTTATGTCATTTTGGATCTTGTGTCAATTTGAGTCCTGTAGTTTTGTTCAAGTCCTATGTTGAGTCCAGTCCAGTTCAGTAAGAAGAAGACTCAAGACACTGATGGACCTCGGCTAGCAAGAGAATTTGACAACTTCAAGGAGTCCCAGTCATACTTGAATGTGCCACCTTGGATTGCATAAGAAGGATCTTGAAGATCATCATCCTTGAAGACCAGGACAACAGCATCAGCCTGCTAGGAAGAAGGACAACCAAAGAAACCCAAAAGCCAGCCCAGGATTGAAGTGGGCCACCCAAAGCCCAATGCTCTTCATGAATTAGGCACCCCACCTTATGGCCACCCTCTATATGGAGCCCCTCTTATGGTTACCTCCCTTGGCCGCCCAATCCAACAAGGAGAAGAAGAGAGAGAGTATCAACCCAATTAGGAGAGGACACTTTCATGTATTTGAGTACGAAAAGGATACTTAAGGTTTTACATGTATACCCTTTCTTGGAGCCCAAGTTTTGTATGCCTATATAAAGGCCCCCCTCTCATGTTTATTTTATGTTATTGAAGATGAAAAATCTCTTGAGTTCTTCTCAACCTTTTTTGAGAATTCTGTGTGAATTTCTATATGATTGAGGGTATCTATGTGATCCCTGAGGGTTTTTGTGTGATCCCTGCATCCTGCCTCCAAGCCGCCAGCCTTCTTCATCTCTTAGCCGCCTCCCTCAAACCTCTTCCCCTTCTTCTTTCGGCCATCTAGCCTACTTTTTCTTATTTTTTCTAACCCTTGTTAGGTGATTTGTAGGTCCCTCACTTTCCACGAATCCAGGATTTCAGTTGACTAGTTTTCAGACTACTGGATTGAAAACCGCGAATCCGTAGGGTCGATAGCTTTATTTTTCAGGCCACATCCGAGAATGCAAAGCGAACTCTTCATTGATTATTCTCCAAATCTCTACCAGGTACATCCCCTAGACTCCTCAGGTAGTGGTATTATAGAAGAGCTAGACCTACCGGGCTTCTTAGCCTCGACGGTCCTGTTTCTTCACTTTTTGGGTTGAATTCTGCATGCCTATGCTTTAGATTTTCTATAGAATTCCTTGCTTAATATCTTTGCTTGAAATTCGGGATACAAACTCCTAACTTAATACCTAATCATAAAAATAACTAGCTTGCATAAATAGTCCTGCATCAATTTAGTATCAGAGCACATTTATGGCTAATTTTTTGCATCCCATGTCTCTATATATAGTCTATTATTTTAATTATTTCTATATGTAGGTAAATCATAAAATTTTGATTCTTATTTTTCTGGATTCTTCATAATTTGAAATATTTACCATAATTTTTTCATGATTTATTTTGGTCTGACGAATTTTTGCACGCCTATTTTCTACCCTAGAAAATCTTTTCATATTGTCATCTACATTAGGGGTCTGAGTTTTGCTCTATTTCACCATCTTAGGTTTTTTATTTTTCTTTGAAATTTGCACAACATACTCTCTGTTCAGTCTTGATAATTTTTATTATTTTTAATTAATTTTATGTAAACAAAAAATATATAAAAATCTATATCCTAGAAACCATAACCAGAATCCTAAGTTTTTTGCACATAGTCTTAAACCATAGGTTTTGCATTATCATCAAAATTTTGTTCTACATGAAATTAGGTAGAGATCATCTTCATTACTAATCCTCTCTCTTGAAATATTTTTGGAAATTTTCTGCATAGAAAACTATACCACATCTTATATCAAAGCAAACCCTAATTTCAGTTTCTGTGATTTCTGCATACTTGACTTAACCCAATCTAATCAACAACCAAACCCCTCCTAACCCAAGCCAAATTTTGTTTGATAACTTAACCAACTTAAATTTAATTTTTCACCTCATAAAAAGATAAAAAAATATTTTTATTTTCTATTTTGTTATTAGATTGCATCAGGTTTTATTGTGTGTTCATCATCTCTTTCAATTAATCTTAAAGGCAATTTCTTATCTTAGATCAGGACAGGATTTCATCACCTGTCCTGGGCCCAAAACAACCACCTAGCATCAGATCCCAAGTCTTAATTAAAATCAATTAGCAACCTAATTTTCTCTAGTGAGCTGGGACACCAACAGGTCGGGTCCGAGTTGTGTGGGTAAACTAGTGCACTTAATTCCTTATCTATTACTGAAAACTGGTGTCTAAGGCTAGAAGTCCTGAGGCAAATGCCCTAAGTGGACTGGTGGTTTTTAATTAGATCCCTGTCACAGGCAGGAGGAGCCTCCCATCACCCCATCTCTTACCTGGCCAGTGGAAGGATTAGTTGCTGAGTTAAGTGTAAGTTGAGTAGACCCATTCAATTTTGGCTCTTGATCTAGCAAACTGTAGTCCATAGTAACCTTGTGTGCTTGACTGAATCATAATACCTTGTCTGTTTGATTGCATGACTACTAGACTAGGGACCCAATATCAATGGTCTAAACCCCAACCTAGCTCAACCATGGAATCCAATCTTGAAACTCTTATTAAGGCCATGAATGAGCAATTGATCAACTAAATAAACCAATCTAATACCCAATCCCAAAACCAGTTTGCCCAGTTGACCACCTAGATAAATCAAATGAATCATAGATTCGACCAAATCACCCAATCAAATAACCAAGCAACCAATAGGCTTGACCATTTAACTACTAGGTTTGATCTGATAGATGACCAGTTTGGAGACCTAAGGAAAACCCCTAAGCACCATGCCAGACCTAAACATGAGCCTGACCTTAGGACCCGTACTGAGCCCAACCCTAGGAGAGCCCCACAACCTGAATCCATATCGTATGAGCCCATACACTATGAACTCATATCCTATGAGCCCATACACTATGAACCCATATTCTATGAGCCCATATACTATGAACCCATATCCTATGAGTGGTGGGGACACCAGAGGCACTAGAATAAGACAGAGGCTTCACAGCCCTCTTTGGATTACTTAGTCCATTTGAGTCCATTTTTAGTTTGTCATTTGAGTCTTTGAGTTGTTATTTCATTTCAGTATTAGTCAGCTCATGTTGAGCTAGTCCAGTCCAGTGTTAGTTAGCTCATGTCAAGCTAATTTTATTTTTTTTTGAGTCCTATCCAACCATACTGAAGACTCAAGACCACATCATACAAGTGAAGACCAAGTCCAACCAGAGTGAAGACATGGAAATATATCCCAAGTCCAACCCAGCTTGAAGATTTGAAGACCCCAGGAGGAAAATTCGGAAAATCCTGATTCCTTGCAGATGCCCTCCAGATGCCCAGATTCCCTTCTAGATACCAGAGTATATTCATAGACCAGGGAATCCATGATTCCAGAGGTTCTCCTGCATCCTAGCCCAAAGAAATCAAGCCCAGGCACCAAGCACAAGCCAATAAGAAGCAAGATACCAGGAAATATTCTTGCTACTTGGCTACCAGGCCACCCTAGCTTCCAGAGGCCCAAGCCCATGCACCCGAGCCCCTTTGGGCCGGCCCCTTCCTGCTCTTAGAAGCCCAACATGCCCCCCTAGGCATCCTTGGAGTGTTGACCAAGTCAAGAGAGGAGGAGAGAATTTTTAGGGATTTTTTCTACCTAGGTTTCCTTACTTTCCTAGCTAGGATTTGAGAGGGAAAAGGATTCTTATGTAATGTCTAATGTACCCTTACTTGGAGCCCATGACTAAGGTTCTATTTAAAGGACCCTAGTCTCTTGTATGAGGATTGATTTTGATACATGAAAATACTTGAGTTTCCTTCAACTTTTGTGTGTTACCCTGCTATGTGCATAAAGAGGTTTTGAGAGTTTCTTCTTCCCGGTGTTGCAACTGCCTCCATTCATCACCCAAGCCTCCTCTTCCCATTCCCTTGCTACCTTATTTCTGATTTTTTCTTGTGCTCCCAACCTTGTTTTCTCAACCCTGATGGTTGTTTGTAGGTTCCCGAGTTTCTATGAATCCAACGACTCCAACCGGGCCGCAATCGGACCACCGAGTAGAAAGCCGGGTATCCACGGGTCTTTGGCTCGATTTTCCAGGCCGCATCCATCGAGAAATGAGAGATACCTTCATTGCAATCTCCATCAAGCACATCAGATATTGTCAGGTACACCCCCTCTGCCACCAGTAATTTTATTATGGGAGAACTTGCCCTAACTGAGGCTTCTCAGCCCCGGCGATCCATCTTTACTGCTTTCTTAGGTCCTAATACGCATGCTTAGATTCTAAAATTCATATAGAATTCTCTACAACTTATTTTGATCTAATATTTAGGAATTAATCACCTAACCCCACATACAAAATTCACAAAATTAATTGCATGCATATTAGTCCCGCATCATCTGGTATCAGAGCTTAGATTAGGACTTGTTTTCTGCATCTTTTTAGTCCGTATATGCTCTGTTCTTTTAGTTATTTCTCCCTGTTCAGAACTCTAAAAGTTCTAAAATTTATTTTTCTGGATTCATCATAATTAATAAAATTTCACAGAATTCTTGCAAATTTTGTTTTGATCTGTGCAATTTCTGCAGGCCAAAATACAGCCTACAAATTTTTGGTTCTATTTTTTCAGCAAGACAATTTTGGAAGGTTTAGGGTTTTGTTTAGCATCTCTTTGCATATCTTTTATTTTAGTATGTTTCTAGGATATTAGGTCATTTGCTGCAAATCATATTTCTGCAAAAGAACATAAAAAACAATAAAATAAAATAAAAATAGAAATAAATTACACATATAAAAGCTACCTAAAACACTTAAACCCTAACTTTGCATCATCTGCCTGCCATCATTGCATAAACTACCTTTAAGGGCACTCTTGCTATGTTAGACGGGGAGAGGATTTGATCACCTCTCCTTAGCCCAAAACCACATCCCCTGCATTCGGTCCCAAGCCTAACTTAAAATCTTTTAGACTTAATTTTTCCTAGTGGGCTAGGGACACCAACTGGTCGAGTCCAGGCTAAGTGTCAGATCACTGTGTCAAGCTAACCTACGTGTGCCTTGTGCTTAGTGTCTAGAATGGTGGTTCTGGGATTCATTTTCGAAGGGCTTGTGTGCTGGTCTGCCTACCTGGCCAATCACTGATTGGTGTCTAGGATTGACAATCAGGGACCTAACACTCCCCTTACACCTTCCTGGCTGAGAACAGGGTTACTATAGGCCAGTTTGCCACCCTGATTGAGCACCTAGTTTTGGACTCTAGGTCTTTGGAGCTGTAGTTGGTCTGATCGAGTCTTGCATGAGCACTAGATAAGGAGCATCATATCATCCACCATCTCCCTGAATCCATAGATAAGCTGGAAGCCCAGATTAAAGCCCTTGCTGACCAAATGGCCTAGATGACTACCCAAATGACTACCCAGATGACTCAGTTGACACAGTTCGATACCCGAACCCACCATAAGTTGGACCAGATGGAGAATAGGATAGGGACCCTAAAGAAAACCCATAGGACCCAGACTAGATCTAATACCGATAGCCTCAATCCTAGGAGACCCAATTATGATTACCTGAATCAAGATGAACGACCCATTAAGAGCAACCAACCTTATGTACCCCTGTTTGATGGAAGACCAGATCCTAAGATGTATACTGAATGGGAGGATATGATGGATCAGCACTTTGAGTATACTGGGATGTCAGAGTTAGATAAGATTAGTTTGGCTGCACATGGGTTAATCAGATATGCCAAGCAACATTGGAAACATACTGAGGATGAATGTAATGGATGGAGAAATGGAATACATACCTGGAAAGCCATAAGAAGCAAATTGAGAGAGGAGTACCTAGGTGAATCTTATGAATACAAACTTTTAGACCAATGGTACAAATTGAAACAAGGGAACATGACTGTGTCTGAGTACATTAACCAATTTAATGAGTTTAGAAGGAAATATAGTACAGTCGAACCTCAGTCTAGATCATGGCTAGATTTCAGGATGGCCTGCGTAGGGATATCTAGTGGGAGCTGTATCATTATCAAATTAAGGACCTAGAGGAAGCCTATCACTTAGCTAGGGAATTCGAGTTATATCAGAGGGAACTCAGGATCAATCAATCTAAGTCCAATAAGGATAATTCTCTTGAGCCTAAGTCCAAACCTAGCCAACTTCCTTTAGATCAGCCTCCTATTCCTATTCCATTAATTTGCAAGGAAGTAATCCCAGAACCCATTAAAGAACCTGAGATAGAAGTGTATGAAGCTGATCCTAGTTTAGCAGATGAATACGAAGGAGAGGATTTTGAGAACTATGATGAAGATGGACCCAAGGTTGAAATCACTGAGGAACTACTAGAAAAGGATCCTGAATTCACTATAGAAATTGAAGGAGTGCCTGAGCCAGGATCAAACATAGTAGATGAAAGTGAGGGTCCACTAGAATTGTCCATAGAGGAGGTCCCTAAGGAACAATCCCAGGAAGTAGACATTATTTTAGAAGACCTTCAAGATAAGCTTCCCAAAGAATTTCCTGATGACTTTCCACCTGATCCCCATCCTACTCTAGAACTAGTTTCAGCCCAGGACATCATTCAGTATTCTCATCAAGAGTTCATTCCTTTAACCCCAGCTGATAACCTTTGTCTTGAGCTGATTAAGCCATCCTTTCTTAAAGACCCTACACTTGTAATGACCAAATTCTCCTTCCTTCAAGTGGACCTTATGTCGCCCATAGATCAATGTCCAAATCTTAAGGTCCTCCCTATTAACCAAGGTCTATTGCATGCCTTCAATGGATTGTCCCAAGACTCCGATTCTTATTTCTTGCAATACCCGAAGGCTTCCAATGTTTTCCAAATTTTCTAATTACACTTTGTTGAGGTCATTCGGTTACACCAATTTTGTGAGTATGTTAGGTTTGCGACCTACTTTTGGAAGATCTTATGGCATTTGCTTGGAGTCCATTGTAAATACTCTTGTGCACACCACACTAGGGTCAGACCTAGAGAGTCTATAGTCTCTTAGGTTTAGGCCCATAAAAGTTCGATAAATTTTCCTACTATAGGAATGCATAGTCGAGTCTATTAGGTGATAGTTTGAGTCCTTTGCATCATCTTGTTAGGGGTCTGCATGTGTCCAGCATGTTCACCACCAGCACTAATTTTGAAATAACTGGCTAATTCCAGAAGATGGACCAAAGAATTTGATGTAGTGGATTCTATCTTGGTTAGGCTTAGGCCTAAAAGAAGCTTCATGCTCGTAGAGCCAGACCTTTTAAAGTGATAGAGAAGGTTGGATCAAATGCCTAGGTATTAGACTTTCCTTCGGATTTGGACATTAGTTTTACCTTTAATATTACAGACCTGGTAGAGTACATGGAACCGGCAGCGATACCTAGTGAGGCCTTTGGACCTATCCCCTCCTGTTATGAGTGACCCTAACCCAGAGTATCCACTAACAAATTGGCCTGAGAGAGGAGAACGGATCGAGCGTATCCTGGACGATCAAGCCATTACGACCCGGGATCACGGCTATCAACGCTTCCTGGTCCGATGGCAAGGTCGGCCAGAGTCGGACGATTCATGAATTTCTCAAGAGGACTGCAGCACCTCAACCCAGACCTCCTCGAGAGATATGTGAGCTAGCTTGATCTTCAGTCGACAGGGTCGAGTTTCCTCCCACCCCAAGAGAATTGGTGGGGACACCAGAGGCACTGGAATAAGATAGAGGCTTCACAGCCCTTTATGGATTACTTAGTCCATTTGAGTCCATTTTTAGTTTGTCATTTGAGTCTTTGAGTTGTTATTTCAGTTCAATATTAGTCAGCTCATGTTGAGCTAGTCCAGTCTAGTGTTAGTCAGCTCATGTTGAGCTAATTTTATTTTTTTTTGAGTCCTGTCCAACCATACTAAAGACTCAAGACCACATCATACAAGTGAAGACCAAGTCCAGCCATAGTGAAGACATGGAAATATAGCCCAAGTCCAACCCAGCTTGAAGATTTGAAGACCCCAAGAGGAAAATTCAGAAAACCCTGATTCCTTGCAGATGCCCAGATTCCCTTTCAGATGCCAGAGTATATTCATAGATCAGGGCATCCATGATTCTAGAGGTCCACTTGCATCCTAGCCCAAAGAAATCAAGCCCAGGCGCCAAGCCCAAGCCCTTAAGAAGCAAGATACCAAGAAATATTCCTGCTACCTGGCTACCTGGCCACCCCAGCTTCCAAAGGCCAAAGCCCATGCACCCGAGCCCCTTTGGGCCGGCCCCTTGCTGCTCCTAGAAGCCGAACACGCCTCCCTAGGCATCCTTGGAGTGTTGACCAAGTCAAGAGAGGAGGAGAGAATTTTTATGGATTTTTTCTACCTAGGTTTTCTTACTTTCCTAGCTAGGGTTTGAGGGGGAAAATGATTCTTATGTAATGTCTAATGTACCCTTACTTGGAGCCCAAGACTAAGGGTCTATTTAAAGGACCCTAGTCTCTTGTATGAGGATTGATTTTGATATATGAAAATACTTGAGTTTCCTTCAACTTTTGTGTGTTACCCTGCTGTGAGCATAAAGGGGTTTTGAGAGTTTCTTCTTCCCGGTGTTGCAACTACCTCCAGCCATCACCCAAGCCTCCTATTCCCATGCCCTTGCTGCCTTGTTTCTGAGTTCCTATGAATCCAACGACTCCAACCGAGCCATAATCGAACCACCGAGCAGAAAGCCGGGTATCCGCGGGTCTTTGGCATGATTTTTCAGGCCGCATCCATCAAGGAATGAGAGATCCCTTTTCTACGATCTCCATCGGGTGCATCAAATGTTATCAGGTACACCCCCTCTACCGCCAGTAATTTTATTATGGGAGAACTTGTCCTAACCGAGACTTCTCAGCCCTGGCGATCCATCTTTACTGCTTTCTTAGGTCCTAATCTGCATGCTTAGTTTCTAAAATTCATATAAAATTTCCTATAACTTATTTTGATCTGATATTCAAGAATTAATCACCTAACCCCACATACAAAATTCACAAAATTAATCGCATGCATATTAGTGCCGCATCAATGAGCCCATACACCATGAACCCATATCCTATGAGCCCATACACCATGAACCCATACCCTATAAGCCCATGTCCCATGAGCCCATTTCCTATGAGCCCAAGGAATCCATAACTTCTAGGTATCAGCCTAGTACTAGTCAGGTTTCTCCTAGTCAACTTGAATCCCATAAGATCAATACCCCTAGATATGAGCCTAGTGTTAGTTCACTTCCCTTTAGTCAACCTAAACCCTTTAGGACTAGTGCCCCTAGCCCAGGGCCAAATCCTAACCAGCCCAACCCGAGCCAACCCGAGCCCAGTACCACTATGGCCCATAGGGAAGATAGAGGAAAGTCTATAGAGGTTCAGAGGAGTTCTAGTCCTCCGAGAGTGTGTTTCAGATGTCGCAAACCAGGCCATTTTGTTAGCTAGTGTCCAGTCAGCTCCCTACACCTAGGTGAGCTAGATGAAGATGAGTCTGAACCCATTGTCGAGCTTGAAGAAGAGGTATATGAGGTTGATCCAAGTCTGGTAGAGGAGTATGAGAAGATGAATCCATTGAAAACTTAGAGAAAGTAATTCTTGAGCCCTTTGAAAATTCTAAAGAAGACACCTATGAATTGAGTCCAGTAGAGGAATGTGAAGAAGAGGAACAAGAGAGTGAACCCATTGAGGAATCAAAGGAAAAGATCCTAAACCCACTATAGAACTTGGAGAAGAAGTGACTGAGCCAGGATCAAACATAGTTGATGAGAGTGAGGGTTCACCATAATTGTCCATTGAGGAGGTCCAGGAACCAATCTCTAAGAAGCAATCCAAGGAAGTTGATATTATTTCAGAGGACAATCTGAGTAAGCTTCCTAAAGACCTTCCTGATGACCTTCCACCAGTAATAGATTCCCAGCCTACTCTATAACTAGTGCTAATAGACCACTCTAGTAACAAACATGTGGTTAGGACAAGCACCCAGTTAATTTCTCTTAAGCATAGGAGCCTGTTGAACCATGTCTATCCTAAGGACTTCCATGCTACAATCCATGTCCTACAGTTCTGGAGAGAATATTTACTGCTCCTAGGAAAATTATGGTACCCATACCATAAGACTTTTAAGTTTTATGATTCCCAGAAAATTTTAAGTTTAAAGCCTGAAAGATGGATTGAATTTTGGGTCTACATCTTTAACATAGGGGATGAAGTAAGTATAGAGGATAAAGTGCTACCTGGTTTTAAGTCTAGATCCTTAGGCCTAATCCCACTATTCACACATGCACATATCTCTGTATAGCATTTGCATCAAGGCATTAGCATTCATTTGAACGCTGGTAATAACATGGCTAATTCCTAAAATCAAGCCAAAGGATTTAATGTAGATGATTCTACAGAGATTAAGTCTAGACCTGAGTGGTTTCCTCTTGGATCCCCAAAGAAGCTACATGTATGCACAGCTAGACCCTTTAGTGTGATAAAGAAGGTGGAACCCAATGCCTATGTGCTTGATCTGCCCTTGGATTTAGGCATTAGCTCTACCTTCAATATTGCGGACTTGGTTGAGTATAGGGAACTGGCAGTGATTCCTAGTGAGATTTTTGGACCTCTCCATCCTTTGAAAGAGAAACCTTACCTGAGTGTCCACTAAATTTGCCTAAGAAAAGAATACAGATCGAGCATATCCTGGACGATCAAGCTATCATGACCCGGGGCCACGGCTATCAATGCTACTTGGTATGATGGCAAGGTCGACTAGAATCCAGTGATACGTGGATTACTCGAGAGGACCCACAGCGCCTCCACCCAGATTTACTGCCAGCACCAAACTAACCTATACTCGATAGGGTCGAGTTTCTCCCATCCTAGGAGAATTGATGGGGACATCAGGTCAACCCTAGTTCACTATGGGTCCCTGAGTTTTGAGTCCTTTAGCCATGATTCAAATTTTATCTTTGAGTCCAATAATCCGGCCGTGTTAGCCATTTGAGTCCTGTATTTGGGTCTTGAGTTTTGTTTTTCAAACCTTGTTACACTTGAGTCCTATATTTAGAGTCACTCACACCATTAGGGTTTATGAGTCAAGTTTTGGGTTATGTTCAGCTTAGTTGAGCTTAGTCGTTCAAGTCAGCTCATTGTGAGTCTTTATTCATTTTGGTCTTGTTATGTCGCTTTGGGTCTTATGTCAATTTGAGTCCTGTAGTTTTTTTTAAGTGATGTGGGACAATCCTAGGACTGATGCAAAATAGAAAATTAATTTTTTTTAGAATTTATTTTAGTGGCTAAAGATCCAAAAATAAGTAAAGAATTATCAGGAAGACAAGTAATGCAAGAAATTATCATACCCGTAAAATAACTCATGCAGAATAATAAAGCCAGGACCCGAGAATTAAGAAATTTTTGGCTTAGGATAGCTAACCTTCAATTAAAATAGAAATTAAGAGTGGGAAGGTTTATACCAGTCAGAGATTGAAGAACTTGCTGATGAAGGGGTCACAAAGCTCTCATATTGATGCCTTGAAGATGAAGCCCTTGGTTCCTGAATCTGAAGGCGATCTGGACCCGGCTTGAAGGCAAGGAAAGCCTCCTCTGGGGAGGGGAAACACCTCGAGGATCCTGCACATGTCAGAAGTTAATCAAAGAAACAAATAAAGAAAGAAAAGAAACTAGGGTTTTGAGGGAATCAGGATTAGGGTTAGAAGAGCTGGCAGCCTAGGGAAGGAGATGATCCTTGGCTTGTTGGGAAGTTAGGGCTTCTTCTCCTGGGGTGTGGCTAATGAAGACTTGGTTTTGGTGGCAAGGGTCAGCTAGGGTACACAAAAACAACCACAAAACACAAGAACACAAAACAAGCTTGCAAGCTCAAAATTTCAGCAAGGTTTTATTTCATAAGATTGAAGTACCTACAAGAGGAAGAGGGGTGGGGTATTTATAGAGTTTTCATGCCCTCTCCTTGTTAGGATTTCAGTCCTCTCCTAATTAGGATAGGTTTACACACTTTTGAATGGGAGAAAAACTACACAAGTAACCTAAAACTAGAAGTATACAAGTTGAATGAAACATAAACTTGTTTTCCTTCTTTCATTTGGACTCTTCCACCATGCTTGGACTTGGTCAACTCATGAAGGATGCCTCTTCTTGGCATGTTGGGCATCAAGGGGTGGCAAGGGCTGGCCAAGAGGGCTTGGGCTCATGGGCTTGGGCCACCTGGAAGCTGGGGCGCCTTGGGTCCTGGGGCAAGTATATTCCTGGCATCCAAAGAGCATCTTGGTTCTTAAGTGCTTGGGTTTTGCTCTTGGGCTTGTGAATTCAAGGCCTGGGGTGCTAGAATATCCTGGAAATCAAGGGGCGCCTGGCATCTGGCATATTCCAGAGCATCTAGAGGGAATCTGGCATCTGAAATGGCATCTAGAGAGAATTTGGGCATCTAGAGAGCATCTGGAGTGTATCTAGGATTCTGGGGTGTCAAACAAGATCCCATAAGTTGATGTAAATGCCTCTAGCTCCTGGGTGAGGCCTGGTAGAACTCCAAAATAGGGTAACCTCTTCTCTTGTATAAAAAGTTGGACTCTCACTGGACTAATACTCAAGTATAGGACTCAATGACTGATTAGGGTTGAGACAAATCAACTAGTCTTAACTTATTATAGGACTCAATCTACTTTGTTACAAAGTTGTGATACATGTCTAAGTAAACTAGATAGGGTCTAGTAATTTGTGTCTGATCCTGGTGCCCCCACCAATTCTCCTGGGGTGGGAGGAACTCGACCCCATCGATTAAGGGTCAATTTGGCTCTCAAACTGCTTGAGGGTCTGGGTTGAGGCGCTGCAGATCCTCACCAGTGCTCTACAAGTCCTCAGATTTCAGTCGACCTTGCTAACGGACCAAATACCTCTGATAGCCTCTATCTCGAATACCGATGGCTTGATCATCCAGGGTTCTCTCAATCTTTTCCTCACTAATAGGTATGTGGACACTTTGGGGTGGGTTCTCTCTTAAAGGGAGGGATAGGCTCTAGGTGCTCGCTAGGTATCACCGCTGGCTCCCTATACTCTACAAGGTCTGAGATGTTGAAGGTGGAGCTAATACCTAAATTAGGTGGTATCTCAAGCGCATAGGCATTGGGTCCAACTCTTTTCATTATTCTGAATGGGCTAGCTTTGCGAGCATGAAATTCCTTTACAATCACATAATCCTCTGCAAAAAATTATTTATCTTTATTTCAGGAATTAGCCAAGTTTTTATTTAGTTCATTACTTATGTTCAGCTTTTAACTAATTTCCAGATACAAATGCTATGTTGAGGCTAGTGTAGATGTGGATAGATGAATTAGATTTATGGCTTTATTAGACTCAAGACTAACACCTAATAGACTCGACTAGACATCCCTATCAAAGGAAAGTTATTGGACTCTATGGGTCAAGATCTAACACTTTATAGACCCTCTAGGTTTAATCCTAGCATGGCATGCACATGAAAATTTACTATGGACTCCTAGCAAATTCCATAAGGTATGCTAGAAGTAATATGCAAACCAAACATGTGCAATGAATGTATGCATTATGCTTACTTCTATAAAATGTAGGTGAATGGTTAAAGAAACATAAGAAAATTCAAGAAAAGGCAAGAAATATGAGGTGGATTCTTTGTTAGTTTGGTGGGGTAGAAAGTAAGAAAAGGGTTCAAGGTTGATTGGATAGAATAAGATGTAAGAAGGGATGTCAGGGATTAAATCTAGACTAATGAGATTGACCCTATGGGGTTGTTGTATTTCTTCTAATGGGTTTTCATGATGGAAGAATGGGTTACTGATCTCAGGGAAGAGATTGTTAATGGGAACTATAGGATTGGATTCTTTCTGAGGGTACTGATAAGCCAAATCCTTAATAAAGTTTTCTGGTTCAAGAGATTTAGGACTGGGCTCTATACTTGGGCTTTCGTCTAGTGGCTCCTCAGGTAGGATTCTTGTGGTAGGGTTGGGTTCCTCATCCCTTAACTGCTCTTCCACTATAGTTTGGGTGTGTTCAGGGTCAGTTAACTCTAGATGGGTTTCTACCTGAGTATCTACTGGTCAACAATTCTAGGTTTCTATAAGGAACTCCTCTTCTTCTTCCTCATACTCCTCCACTAAGCTTGGGTCAGCCTTATATATCTCTTCTTCAATGTCATTCCGGTGAACCAATGAGGTGGTAAGAAGGGGTTGGCTGAGGAAAAATTGACTAATGTCTAAGGTAACATGGGTGGGTTGACTAAAGGGTTCCTGACTAATACTTGGTTCATCCCTAGGGGTACTAATCCTATGAAATTCAGGGTGGCTAGGGGAAAACTGATTGGCACTAGGCTGATTCCTATGGACTATGGGTTCCTGGGGTTCAGCTCTATGGGTCTTGCCTAGGGTTCCTATTTGGTCATCTAATAGAACAATCCTATGGGTTGCTTGGTTATTGGATTGGATCATTAGGTCTAATCTATTATTTATCTGGACAAACTGGGTTTGGGTTTGGGCATTGGTTTGGTCATACTTGTGGTTCATTTGGACAAATTGGTCAATTATGGTCTTCATGAAAGCTTCAAAATTGGGGTCCATGGTTGAATTAGGTTTGGGCTTAGACTGACTGTAATGGACTCCTGACCTGGTGGTCATGCAAACAAATAAACAATCAAGGTGGAATGAATGTAGCCAAGCATGCAAAGGGTTAGTATAATCTAGGGTTTGCTAGACCTAGAGCCAAAACTGAATGGGTCTACTCAACTTATAATTAACCCAGTAGCTAATCCTTCCACTGGCCAGGTAGGGGGTGGGGTGGTGGGAGGCTCCCCCTGCTTGTCACAGGGTCCTTATTATAAACCACCAGTCCACTTAGGTCGTTTGACTTTGGACCCCCAGTCTTAGAAACCAGTTTTCAGTAATAGCCACAGGATTAAATGTACTAGTTGACCCACACGGTTCGGACCTGACCTGTTGGGTGTCACCTAGCCCACTAGGGCAAATTAGGTTTAATTAATTTTAATTAGGCTTGGATCAGTATGATGATGGTGGTTTTGGGCCCAGGGCAGGTGATGAAATCCTGCCCTAATATGAGATATTGAATTGCCCTTAAGATTAGGTTAATCAAATGATGCACATTCAATGAGTCCTAATGCAACTAATAACAATCAAAAAAATAAAATATTTTATGTGTATTTTATGATGTGGAAAGTTAGGTTTGAGTTGATTAGGTTAGCAGGATTAGGTTAGAAAATAAATTGGGCTTGAGATTGGGGGGTTTAGAAGTTGGTTAGGTTAGGTTTAGACAAGTATACAGAGTTCACAGATTTAGAACATTAGGACTCGATTTGATGCAGTGTTTGACAAAGATTTTGATGTGGAAAAAAATTAAAAAAACTCTACGATAGAGGATGGACGATGATGATGTCCTCTACCAAATTTGATGCAAAATTATAATCAAATGATGATGCAAATACTAGAGATTTCGGACTATTACAGAATTATCAGGATTTTAATTAGGGTTTCTAATATGCCAAATTTTAGGACTTTTACTTTTCTATAAAATTAATTAAAAATTATGATAAAATATAGGACAAGACAGAGGACACTTCATGCAAATTTCACAAGAAAATTGATAGAAATCATATGAAAAACAGATACCTAATGCAATTGACAAGATGCAGGAAATTTAGGAATTAGGGTTTTGGTGATTCTAATATAGATGCAAGCTATCCTAAACCCACTCTAATACCAAACTGATGTGGGACAATCCTAAGACTGATCCAAAATAGAAAATTAATTTTTTTTAGAATTTATTTCAATGGCTAAAAACCCGAAAATAAGTAAAGAATCAGCAGGAAGACTAGTAATGCAAGAAACTATTATACCCGCAAAGTAACTCATGTAGAATAATAAAGCCAAGACCGGAGAATTAAGAAATTCCCAGCTTAGGATAGCAAACCTTCAATCAAAATAGAAATTAAGAGTGGGAAGGTTTGTACCAGTCAGAGATTGAAGAACTTGCTGATGAAGGGGTCACACAGCTCTCAAATTGATGCCTGGAAGATGAAGCTCTTGGTTCCCGAATCTGAAGATGATCTAGACCCGATCTGAAGGTAGGGAAAGCCTCCTCTAAGGAGGGGAAACATCTCAGAGATCCTGGACATGTTAGAGGCTTATCAAAGAAACAAAAAAACAAATAAAAGAAACTAGGGTTTTGAGGGAATCAGGATTAGGTTTAGAAGAACTGGCGGCCTAAGGAAGGAGATGATCCTTGGCTTGTTGGGAAGCTAGGGCTTCTTCTCCTAGGGTGTGGCTGATGAAGACTTGGAATTGGCAGCAAGGGTTGGCTAGGGCATACAAGAACAACCACAAAACACAAGAACACCAACACAAGAACACAAAACAAGCTCGCAAGCTCAAAATTTCAGCAGGGTTTTATTTCATAAGATTGAAGAACCTACAAGAGGAAGAGGGGTGGGGTATTTATAAAGTTCTCATGCCCTCTCCTTGTTAGGATTTCAGTCCTCTCTTAGTTAGGATAGGTTTACACACTTTGAATGGGAGAAAAACTACACAAGTAACCTAAAACTAGGAGTATACAAGTTGAATGAAACATAAACCTGTTTTCCTTCTTTCATTTGGACTCTTCCACCATGCTAGGACTTGGTCAACTCATGAAGGATGCCTCCTCTTTGCATGTTGGGCTTCAAGGGGCGGCAAGGGCTGGCCAAGAGGGCTTAGGCGCATGGGCTTGGACCTCTTGGAAGCAAGGGCACCTGGGGTCCTGGGGCAAGTATATTCCTAGCTTCCAAAGAGCATCTTGGTTCTTAAGTGCTTGGGCTTTGCTCTTGGGCTTGTGAATTCAAGACTTGGGGTGCTAGAATATCCTGGGAATTATGGGGCACCTGGCATCTGGCATATTTTAGAGTATCTGGAGGGAATCTGGCATCTGGAGAATCAGGGCATCTCAAGGGTATCTAGGGTTCTAGGGTGTCAAACAAGATCCCATAAGCTGATGTAAATGCCTCCGGTCCCTGGGTGAGGCCTGGTGGAACTCCAAAATAGGGTAATCTCCTCTCTTGTACAAAAAAATAGACTCTCACTGGACTAATACTCATGTACAGGACTCAATGACTGACTAGGGTTGAGACAAATCAACTAGTCTCAACTTATTACGAGACTCAATCTACTTTGTTACAAAATTGTGACACATGGCTATGTAAATCGATAAAGCCCAGTAATCTATGTGTGATCCTGGTGCCCCCACCATCAAGTCCTATGTTGAGTCCAGTCTAGTTCAGTAAGAAGAAGACTCAAGACACTGATGGACCTCAGCTAGGGTGAAAATTTGACAACTTCAAGGAGTCCCAGTCAAACTTGAATGTGCCACCTTTGATTGCATAAGAAGGACCTTGAAGATCATCATCCTTGAAGACCAGGACAACAACATCAGCCTACCAGGAGATGGACAACTGAAGAAACCCTAAAGCCTGCCCAGGATTGAAGTGGGCCGCCCAAAGCCCAATGCTCTTCATGAATTAGGCACCCCACCTTGTGGTCACCCTCCATATGGTGCCCCTCTTATGGTTACCTCCCTTGGCCGCACAATCCAACAAGAAGAAGAAGAGAGAGAGTATCAGCCTAATTAGGAGAGGACACTTTAATTTATTTGTGTGGGAAAATGATACTTAGGGTTTTACATGTATACCCTTTCTTGGAGCCCAAGTTTTGTATGCCTATATAAAGGCCCCCCTCTCATGTATATTTTATATTATTGAAGATGAAAATTTTCTTGAGTTCTGCTCAACTTTTTGTGAAAATTCTATGTGAATTTCTATGTGATTAAGGGTATCTATGTGATCCCTCAGGATTTTTATGTGATCCCTGCGCCCTGCCTCCAAGCCGCCAGCCTTCATCTCTTGGTCACCTCCCTTAAACCTGTTCCCCTTCTTCTTCTTTCAACCATCTAGCTAACTTTTTCTTATTTTTTCTAACCCTTGTTAGATGATTTGAAGGTCCATCAGTTTCCACGAATCCAAAATTTCAGTTGACTAGCTTTCGGGCCACCAGATTAAAAGTCACGAATCCGCAAGGTCGATAGCTTTATTTTCCAGGCTGCATCCGAGAGCGCAGAGCGAACTCTTCATGGATTGAACTCCAAATCTCTATCAGGTATACCCCCTAGACTCCTCTAGTAGTGATATTGCAGAAGAGATAGTCCTACCAGGGCTTCTTAGCCTCGACGATCCTGTTTCTTCACTTTTAGGATTTATTTCTGCATGCCCGTGCTTTGGATTTTCTATAGAATTCCTTGCTTTATATCTTGGCTTTAAATTTGGGATGCAAACTCCTAACTTAATACCTAATCACAAAAAAATAACTAGCATGCATAAATAGTCCCGCATTAACAACTAATGACACATTATAAGATAGTAGGCATTGTAATTTAGCAATGAAATTATCCTACAAAAACTTGTAAAGCACTTGAAAAGCAGCTAGTAACATAAGTGCATGTTCTAATATTTTGTTATCATCAAAACCACTCGAGGGGTCAACAACTGAAGTCATAGGATTTGACCAATTGAAAGAGCAATACGGAACCTGTCTTGACTTTGGTGAGATCTTCCAGTCCATGAGACAAGAACCATCTAGTGCCCATAGTGAGTACACCCTTCAGGATGGTTACCTTTTCAAAGGAAATAGGTTGTGTATTCTCTGGACCTCACTTAGAGAATTCTTAGTTTGGGAGATCCATGCAGGAGGTCTAGTTGGTCATTTTGGTAGGGAAAATACTATTTTAGCGATAGAAGACCAGTTCTTCTGGCCAAGCCTCAACAGGGATGTTACCCACATTGTATCCAGGTGTTGAACTCGTGCTGTTGCCAAATAGCAGAAGCAAAACACTGGTTTGTAAACCTCTCTACTTGTACCTAGTCGCCGCCCTTGGAAAGACCTTAGCATGGACTTTATGGTAGGATTACCTAAGACCTCGAGGAGACACGATTCAGTTTGTGTAGTGGTTGATAGGTTCTCAAAAATGGCTCACTTCATACCCTGCTCTCAGACCTTAGATGCTTCCAAAATGTCCAAACTATTCCTTGAGCATGTGGTTAGGTTGCATGGCCTTCCTAAGACCATAGTGTCCGATAGGGATGTCTGTTTCACTAGTTATTTTTGGAAGACCCTTTGGCACTTACTAGGGACCAAGCTCAAGTTTTTCACCGCCTACCACCTATAGATCGATGACCAAACCGAGGTAGTCAACCGTAGCCTAGGGAACCTGCAAAGATGTCTGGTAGGTGAACATACTGGAAATTGGGACCTTCTTTTACTTCGAGCTGAATTTGTCTATAATAGTTCAGTGAATAGGACCACAGGCAAAAGCCCTTTTGAGGTTGTCAATGGGTACAAACCTAATCGCCCCATCGATCTGATTACCCTACCCATCCATGCACGAGTCTCAGAGTCTGCAGAATCATTCGCACAACATATTAGGTACATGCATAAGGAGATTAGCTAAAAAATTAATCTAAGTAATAATACATACAAGAGATTGGTTGATTCTTGAAAGTGAGACAAAGAATTTGAAATACGGGATTCTATAATGATTAAGCTTAGGCCTGAATGGTTTCCACTAGGGACTGTTAAGAAGCTGCATGCTCGCAGAGCTGGACCCTTTAGAGTGATTAAAAAAGTAGGACCTAATGCTTATGTATTAGATTTGCCCCCGAGTTTTGGCATTAGCTCGACTTTCAATATCTCTGACTTAGTCGAGTATAGGGAGCCAGCAATGATGCTCAGCGAGCCATTTAGGCCTGACCTATCCTTTGAGAGTGAACCCGACCCTGAATGGATCAAGCATGTCCTGGATGATCAAGCTATCACAACCCGGGGCAAAGCTATCAGCATTACCTGGTCCGTCGGCAAGGCCGATCGAAATTTGATGATTTGTGGATTACTCAAGAGGACTTGCAATGCCTCAACCTCAATCTTCTTGAGAAATACCAGAGCCAAATCAACCCTTACTCGATAGGGTCGAGTTCCTCCCACCCCGGGAGGTTTGGTACGGGCACCAGGATTAGACAGAGGCTCTTCAACCCTCTATGAATTTCTGATTAGGGTTCTAAGTCTTTTTGGATCCTGTAATAAGGCTTAAGACATTTAAGCCTGAGTAATTTGCATCTAGTTGTTTTCAATTTCGGTTTAGTCTTGTAATTTGGCCAGAGTGAGTTAACTTGGTCAAGTAAGGGTTAATGGGTCCAATAATTAGCCATGTAGGTTCACGAATTCAGGTCAATTTGAAGATGGGTTCAAGCTAATGTGAAGATGGGTCCATAAGTGAGTAAACAAGTCAAGCCTAATCAAACCACTTCTCCTCCATGCCAAGATAGGATTTCTAACTCATCTTCCAAGCCATGGAGAATGCCACATCACCAATGCCACATGTCATGAGAATTCCACATCACCAATGCCACACGTCATGAGAGGTGCCACATCACCAAAGCCATGTCAAACACCTTGGGCGGCCAAGTTTCATGGTGAAATTTCAAATTCAAACTCTAAGTTGCGTGCCCCCTCGATTCAAGTAGACAACCCTCCTCACTCCACTCCACAAGTCAATCCACTTCACCAAGATCAAGCCAAGCATCATGGTCGGCCAAGCTCCATAAAAAAAAATTCAAAATTCAAAGTTGGACGCCTCTTGATTCATGTGGACAACCATCCTCATTCCACTCCTCAAATCAAGTTTTGTAACCCCTTTTCAATTTGAATTCAAATGAGGACTTGGGAGCTTATAAATATGGCCCTAACCCTCTTATAAAAAAAAACAAGGATGCATGAATGAAAATCTAAGTTTTTTTCTCTAGCCCTTGTCTTGTGACTTGGAACTCTGTGAGAGAGTGAGTCTTTGCTTTTCAAAACATCGAGGGGTGCGAGGCCCTAGGTATCTTCTTCCTACACAAGCCAGCAACCCACCTCTCAGGCTGGGACACCCCACTAGAAGCTCTTCCTGGATGCCCAACAAGAAGGATCTCTTATTGACCGCCACCCTCAACCTCACTCTTCATATTTTTGTTACCTTATTCCTTCTTGTTTTCTAATTCGGTCCTAGGTTGCTCACAGGTTCCTTAGGTGCCACAGACAAAGGAGTCAGCCTACCTTGCCTTCAAGACCATCTGATAGAAGCTGACGAACCTGTAGGGTCGAGGGCTTGATCTTCCAGGCCGCATCCAGAAGTATAAGCAAACTTGGCATCAGGCACTTCAGAGTTTCGAGAGGTTTGCACTCCTTATTCTTCTGAGTAGAGTTATTGATTTAGAGCTACGTCCTACCAGGATTTCTCAGTCTCGAGGTCCTGCCTTATCTCTATTTAGGGTCTATTTCTACATGCTAGAGTTTCTTGATCACTATGCGAGTCTCCAGATCTCTTCTTAGTTTGATTTTCGGGAACTTGCCAACTCCTTAGAACATAAAACATAAAATAATCACTTGCATGCATCTTAGTCCCACATCATTACATTAACAAGCTCCTTCAGTATATGGAGATCAGGTACACCCACTCTGAAAAATTGATTTTCGCACTCATTATGTTTGCTCAGTATCTCAGGCCATATTTTCAAGCCCACCCGATTGCAATCCTGATGGATCAACTGCTGAAGCCATACTCAGCCATCCAAGCATGTCGGGACATCTGGCAAAGTGGGTACTGAAGCTTAGTGAGTTTGACATCACTTATCGCTCGAGGCCATCCCAAAAGGCACAAGTGCTAGCAGACTTCCTGGTCGAGTATGCCGGCATGGGCGAAGAGCTAGAGGAAGCTTTTCCAAAGCACTAGATGGAGCCGCCGGCTAACGAGGAGGTCTGGGTTCTCCACGTGGATGGTGCATCGAATGTAGGAGGAAGTAGAGTCGACCTCATCCTCACCAATCATGAAGGGGTCATGGCCGAGTGCGCACTGTGCTTCTTGTTCAAGGCCATCAATAACTAGGTGGAGTACTAGGCACTCCTCGCGGGGTTACGGGTGTTCTACAAGCGAGGAGTGTCTAACTTGAGAGTCTTTACTAACTCGCAGTTAGTAACCGGCCAAGTCATAGGAGAGTTCGAGGCCCGAGACCCCCAAATGATGCAGAACTAATATGCATGCAATTATTTTTGTGTATTTTATATGTGGGGTGAGGTGGTTAAATCCTGAATATCATATCAAAATAAGATGTAAAGATTTCTACATGAATTTTAGAAACTACGCATGCAGATTAGGACCTAAAAAAGCAGTAAAGAGGGATCACCGGGGCTGAGAATCCTTGGTTAGGGCTAGTTTACCTACAATAAAACTACTGGAGGCAGAGGGGGTGTACCTGGCAATGTCTGATGTGCCTGGTGAAGATCGTAGTGAAGAGATCACTCGTTCCTCGATGGATGCAGCCTAGAAATCCGAGCCAGAGACCTGCGGATTCCCGGCTTTCTGCTCGGTGGTCCGATTGCAGCCCGGTTGGAGTTGTTGGATTTGTAGGAACTCTAGGACCTGCAAACACCCGTCAAGGGTGAGAAAACAAGGCTGGAGATAATAAAAATTTAGAAAAAGGTAGCAAGGGTGTGGGAAGAAGAGGCTTGGAGGAAGGTTGGTCGGCTAGGGTTTTTTCGAGCAGCACTTCGGCAAGACTTCAAACTCACACAAGAACCCTTAATGCACACAGCAGGGAGGCACACAGCAGTTGTAGAAAACTCAATTGTATTTCATAGATAAATTAATTCTCATACAAGAGACTAGGGTCCTTTAAATAGACTCATAGTCTTAGGCTCCAAGTAAAGATAAAATTGACAATACATAGGAGTTTGAATCCCAACCCAACTCTAGCTAGAAAATAAGGAAAGAATAGGTAGAAAAATCCCTAAAACCTCTCTCCCTCCTCTTTCCTTGGTCGGTCAATAGAGGTGACCCTAGTGGCCGACCAATTTGTGAGCATAAGTCTCCTTGGCACCACTTTCTTTTCTCCTGGGCCTGGGCTGGCCCATATTACTTCAGGCTGCATTTCAAGGCTTCAAGCTTCTGATTTCTCCTCTTGAGGTCTTCAAATCTTCAAGCTAGGTTGGAATTGGGCTTTACATCCATGTCTTCAAACTAGTTGGACTTGGTCTTCACTTGTATGATGTGGTCTTGAGTCTTCAGTGTACTTGGACAGGACTCAAAAATAAAATTAGCTCAACATGAGCTGACTAGCATTGGACTGAACTAGCTCAACATGAGCTGACTAATACAGGACTCACGTAAAGACAACTTAGATGACTAAGCTTTATTATAATGGACTTGAATGTAACTAAGTGATCCACAAAGGATTGAGAAGCCTCTGTCTTATTCTGGTGCCTCTGGTGTCCGCACCAATTCTCATAGGGTGGGAGGAACTCGACCCTGTCGAGTGCAGATCAGGCTGGCTCACATATCTCTCGAGAATGTTTGGGTCGAGGTGTTGCAAGTCATCTCGAGAAATCCATGAATCATCTGACTCTGGTTGGCCTTGCCATCGGACAAGGAAGCATTGATAGCTACGGCCTCGGGTTGTAATGGCTTGATCGTCTAGGATATGCTCGATCTGTTCTCCTCTCTCAGGCCAATTAATTGGTGGACACTCTAGGTAAGGGTCACTCTCAATAGAAGGGATAGGTCCAAAAGCCTCACTGGGTATCGCTGCCAGTTCCTTGTACTCAACCAAGTCTGTAATATTGAAGGTAGAACTAATGCCCATATTCGACGGCAAGTCTGACACATAGGCATTTGATCCAACCTTCTTTAACACTTTAAAAGGTCCGGTTCCATGAGCATGAAGCTTCTTAACGGTCTCGGGTGGAAACCACTCAGGCCTAAGCCTAATCATGACAGAATCCCCTACATCAAATTCCTTGTTCCTTCTTCAGGAATTAACCAATTTCTTATAAGTTTCATTGCTTAGGTTAATCTTTTGGCTAATATCCTTGTGCAAGTCTCTAATATGCTATGAGAATGACTCTGCAGACTCTGAGACTCATGCATGAACAGGTAAAGGAATCAGATCAATGGGGCGATTAGGCTTGTACCTATGGACTATCTCAAAAGGACTCTTACCCGTTGTCCTATTTACTGAACTGTTGTAGGCAAACTCTGCTCTAGGCAACAAAAGATCCCATGTTCCAACATGTTCACCTACCAGGCATCTAAGGAGGTTTCCTAGGCTACGGTTCACTACTTCAGTTTGGCCATCTATCTGGGGGTGATAGGTAGTAAAAAACTTAAGCTTGGTCCCTAACAGGTGCCACAGGGTTTTCCAGAAATAACTGGTGAACCTAACATCCCTATCAGATATGATGGTCGTGGGTAGGCCATGGAGTCTAACTACATGATCTAAGAAAAGCTTAGCTACTCTAGACACATCAAAGGTCTGGGAATAGGGGATGAAGTGAGCCATCTTAGAGAACCTATCGACCACTACAAAGATAGAATCTTGTCTCTTCTGGGTCTTAGGAAATCCTAACACGAAGTCCATACTTAGGTCCTGCCAAGGGCGATCAAGCACTGGTAAAGGTGTGTAGAGACCAGTGTTTTGCTTTTGCTGTTTTGCAACAGCACAAGTTCTACACCTGGCTATAATCTGTGCAACATGCCTTTTCAATCCTGACCAAAAGAACTGGTCCTCTATCGCTAAGATTGTCTATTCCTACCGAAGTGACAAGCTAAACCTCCAGCATGGGTCTCCCAAATTAGGAACTCTCTAAGGGAAGATCTAGGTATATAGAGTCAATTGTTTTGGACAAGGTAGCCATCCTGAGTGGAATACTCACTATATGTACTGGATGGTCCTAGCCTGAGGGTCTGGTAAATTTCTCCAAAGTCTGAGCAAGTTTTATATTCATCCTTTAACCTATCAAACCCTATGACTTGGGTGCTAACTTATCCTAATAGTAAAGACCTATGGCTCAGGGCGTCTGCTACCTTATTTTTTGTTCCGGCACGGTGCTTTAGGATAAAGGTGTAGGCCTGAATGTACTCTATATCCACTTATCGTGCCGTGGGTTAAGTTTCTTTTGGGAGTTTAGGAATCAAAGTGCCTTATGATCAAAAAATAAGACAACTCCTACGGTAGTAAGTAATGTCTCCAATATCTAAGGGCCTAGACTACCGCATAAAATTCTTTATCATAGGTAGAGTACTTAAGTTTAGCCTCATTCAACTTTTCATTGAAGAAGGCTACAGGGTGATTCTCTTGACTTAGTACCCTACCTATTCCTACTCCCGAGGCATCGCAAGCGACCTTAAACACCTTAGTGAAGTCAGGTAATCTAAGGATGGGTGCATGGGTCATCTTATCCTTAAGTTCAAGGAAGGCCTTATCAGCTGCTTTGGTCCACTCAAATGTACCCTTCCTAATGCAATCAGTTATAGGTGCGACGACTATGCTAAAACCCCTAATGAATCTCCTATAAAAGGTTGCTAAGCCATGGAAGCTATGCATATCGTGGACACTAGTGGGTATAGGCCACTCAACAATTGTCCTAACCTTTTTAGGATCTGCAAAAACTCTCTCAGGGGTGACAACCAAACCTAGGAAGTTAACCTTATGTGTCATGAACTCACACTTCTTAAGATTGGCATAGAGGCTATTCTCCCTAAGGATCTGGCACACAAGCCTAAGTTGGCTAAGGTGGTCCTTTCTAGTCCTACTGTAGATCAAGATATCATCAAAGTAGACTACAATAAATTTTCCCATGTATTCTCTCAGGACCTGGGTCATAATCCTCATAAATGTACTCGGTGCATTGGAGAGTCTGAAAGGCATCACAACCCACTCAAACATGCCATCCTTAGTCTTGAATGTGGTTTTCCACTCATCCCCAGGTCTAATCTTAACCTGATGATAGCCACTCTTAAGGTCTATCTTTGAGAAAACTTTGGCTCCGGCCATCATGTCTAACATATCGTCCAATCGGGGGATGGGAAACCTATACTTCATAGTTATCTTGTTGATAGCTCTACTATTTACACACATCATTCAGGTACCATCTTTCTTAGGGGTTAGTAGAGCAGGGACTGCACATGGACTTAAGCTATTCCTAATGAAACCCTTCCTAAGTAACTCTCCCACTTGTTTCTGTAATTCTTGATGCTCACTGGGATTCATTCTATAGTGAGGAAGGATAGGTAAAGTGGCTCCTGGGACTAAGTCTATTGCATGTTGGATGTCTCTAAGGGATGGTAATTGGTCAGGTAAATCATCAGGGAAGACATCCTCAAATTCTTTCAGAGCCTCAACAATTTCTTTAGGGTGTTCCTTTTGGGTCGTCTCATGTATTTCTTTGGTGATCAAGATCCAAATAGGGTTACCCTCAGCAATCTCTCTTTTGACCTCCTTAGCCTTAATCAGATTAACTCCAGGTTTCTTGTCCTTAAGGCTACTAGAACCTCTCTTAACTGGGTCTCTAGGGGGAGTTGGGTGGATAACAAACTTATTTCCATGGTAGTTAAAAGTACAAACATTGGTTCGACCATACAGGGTTGCATTATGATCAAAAAGCCAAGGTCGACCTAGATTGATACTACTCACTTCCATGAGGATGACATCACACCAAATCTTCTCCACATAGGTTTGCAATCTAACTAAGATTTGGCACCTAGCTTTAATCTGGATGGAGGTGGAATCTATCCAAGAAACTTTGTAAGGGCTAGGATGGGGATCTATGGTCAATCCTAAAGATTTAACTGTGTTGGCAGAGACGGCATTGACACAACTCCCACTGTCTATGATGATCTTAAGTACCTTACCCCCTACCTTAACAAAAGTTTGTGGGATGTTAGTCCTATGCCAATCTTCCTTAACTGGGGTTTGGGTTAAGATGCACCTAACCACTCCTAATTTGTTCTCAAACTCAGGTTCCTCCTCCTCACCTTCATACTCATCTATCAACTGATCATCAGCCTCATAAATATCTCCCTCAGGTTCAGCTACTGGTTCAGGCTCTTCTTCCACTTGCTCACCTAAATGTAGGGCACTAACTGGGCATTGGCACATAAAGTGGCCTAGTTTCATGTTTCTAAAATAGGTCTTCTAGGGAGTGTAACTCCTATTAGCCTTTACAGGTTGACCTCGATCATCTCCACGAGCCATAGAAGTTCTAGGTTGAGGTCGACTCGGGCCAGGCTGATTAGGACTGGGTCAACTCAGACTAGGTCGGCTGGGCATGGGTTGGCTCTGGTAGGACTGGCTAGTTCCTGGGTACTGACTAGGGTATCTAGTGGGCTCAGGTTTATGATAGATGGACCCTCTCTGGAAATGCTCATGATCCCTAGCAATCTGATAGGCATGGTCCAGGTCTTTAACCTCTCTCATATAGAGTTCCTTCTTAATATCATCTCTCAGTCCAGCCTTAAACCTAGATAGAACAACATCCTCAAATTCATTTAAGTCACATTGCATGGAATACTCATCAAATTTTGTGATGTACTCATCTACACTCCTGCTACATTGACTCAATCGCTGCCACTAATCCAGTAAACCACAACGATATGATGGTGGAATGTACTTTCCCCTAAGCTTACCTTTATGTCCCACCAGGTAACTATGGGATCATGCCCTCCTAGTCTAAGGGTTCTCTCCACACTAGCCCAATGTAACCTGGCCTCCCGGACCAACTTAAGCTTAGCAAACCTAAACTTATGCTCCTTCGACATATCGTATCACTCAAAATATTAATCAATCTCTCCCTCCCAATCTATATAGACCTTAGGATCAAGACAACCATCAAAAGTGGGGGTATCAAGCTTAATGTGTCTATAGGATCTATCTTCCTGGTCTATAAAATTTTGAATGGGTCTTCTAGGACGAACCTCTGGGATTGGATCATGATGATGGGCTCTCCTATGTTCAGCCTCAAGGTATGGATCAGGGTTTAGGGTCCTCTTAGGTTCAGTATCATAGTATGGGTCATGGCGAGGGGTTCTCCTAGGATGGGGAGGTGACTCAGGATCTGGCTCAAACTGCGACCCATGGGTTCTCTCTATGGTCCCTACACGACCCTCTAACTGCTCAAACCTATTGGTGAGATGGTCAAGTCTATTGTTGGTTCGGGTACTAGACTGGTGCGGGCACCAGACTTAGAAGAAGACTTCAGAGCTCCATTTGGATCTCTGATTGACATTGCCCGAGAAATTAGGGTTTGTAATAAAGGTTGACCTGGTCAACCAGTTTATTTATTTTATTTATTGAGTCACCATTTAAATTTTGTTGAGTCATGTTGACTCAGTGCAAGTCCCAATGTGGTTTCAATTTGGTCCAAAATGGTGCCACATTTGTCTTCCAATCAAATCAAGGTTCAAGCAAGTGGAGGCCACACTCCAAGCCACACGCCTAGCCACACTCCGAGCACATGCCAGAGTCCAGGAGGTGCCACAGAGGCATCCCAGTGTCATGGTCCCCACATCCAAAGAAGAAAAAAATCAAATTGGAGGCTACTTTAAAGGAGGCGCCCATACCTGCCTATTTTACCTAAGCAAAGAAGGAAGGAGACTTCTCTTGGAGAAGAAATCAAAGAAGGACATCCAACCTACTCCTAATTGAAGTTCAAATCAAAATCAAAGAGCTTAACTTGGAGTGGAAGAAAAGAAGAAATACCATAAGAAGAAGAGGACTCCAAATCCAAATCCAACTCCAAAGGAGGCACCAAAAAAATTCAAAAAAAATTCCTTTATGGCCGTCCCAATTTTTTTTGAACTCTTGGTCGGCCAAGAGAGAAGATTTTCTACCTAATCTAGTGGTTGGAGGAGTTTAGTCCCACATGGGAATTTGTACAAGCTTGGAGAAAATTTTAGGTCTATATAATAGACCTCTCTTTGTAACTTTAGAAAATCAATGAAGAAAATTATTTTTTGCTATTCTCTTGTGTTGAGTGACCTAGGTTTCTCTTCTTCCGCACTATTCTAAGTGTTGAGCTCCGTGAGGGGGTAATCCGGGTTCCATTGGAGCCTTGAGGAGGTGAGAGATCTCCATCTTTATCCAAAACCCTAGGTTAGCCACTTGAAATTCCAAAACCCTAGCCACCCTTCATTATTTTCAATCCATCAAACCCTAGCTCCATCCATCTCCCATGGCCTCTCTCTCTCTACAAGTCCAGGCCATCCACCTTCATCCAGATCCAGTCCGGCAACTTCAGATCCAGAGCAAGTTCCAAGGAAAATCACATCAACATCCAGGAGAATCCAGTTTTCAGCAATTTCAATCTTCTAGTTCATCAACCTGGTAAATCTTTCCCTTGACTCTCTGATTCCATCAATTGTTTTTCTTCTCTTCCAGATCTTGAGTTCAGGAGAAGCCAACCGGCCAAAGGACCAGTATTGGAGGATCCATTACGAAGATATCTGAATCCGGGATCCAACAATCTGCTCGGGAGAGTTCCTCCACCAAAATCTGTGAAGATCATTGTCTGGTTAGATAAACCATCTCTCCTCTTTATTTCTGTTCTTTTGAAAGTTCGGAGCGAAACCCTAGGTCTGGGAGTTTCTCAACCCCCAGCGATCCGTTGCTTCTGAACTACTCTGATAATTTAGTTTCCTTAAAATTGTGCTTTCAATTATCATATTAGTATCTTTCAATGTTAGGTTAACTTTTCTTTGATTTGAAGCCAACTTCTACAAACATATAAAAACAACAAAAAATTAGTTAATCTTAATTTACTTCCGCATCGCATCCCTTTATTTGTTCTGCATCATTTTTGGTATCAGAACCCAGTCTAGGGTTTCTGATTTGCTTGCTTGCTTGTTTTGATTGTTTTCTCTTTTTATTTTGTCTGCTCGAAGTAGACTCCCCAGGACGTCCGGTCCTAGGAACTAAGCGAGGTGCAAGCCTCCTCCTCCCATTCCACGGGGTGTTCCTAGGGCGTGTAGGGGATCCATTGGGTTATAACTTCGTAGCAGGGATTATAAACGGGGAAGACAATCTAGTTGCAGCCCGTAATTTCCCTATTGTCTGAATTATTTCTCCCTGCATGAAACTCCGAATTGCATGATATTTGCTTCGTTAAAACCAGTATAATTGAACCTATTTTCCATAATTTTTTTGTGATTTATTGGTTTCGGTAAAAATTCTGAGAATTAAAATACAGCAACTCTATTTTTTGTGTTCTGCAATTCAATTCTTTTTGGAGTGATCATCTCATAATTTACTTAAGGGCAATTGAGCATCTAAGATAAGAGGAGGAGTTGATTACCTCTCCTTAGCCCAAAACCACCATCCAATCATTCGAACCTAGACCTAATTTAAAATCAGTTAGACCTAATTTGCCCTAGTGGGCTAGGGACACCAATTGGTCGGGTCTAGGCTAGTGTTGAGTCAGTTTGCCGAGTTATTCTGTGTGTGCTTAGCACTCAGTGTCTAGAACGGTGGTTCAGGGATCCATTCCCGAAGGGCTTGTGTGCTGGTCCGCCTACCTGGCCAATCACTGATTGGTGTCTAGGATTGGCAATCAGGGACCTAACACTCCCCTTACACCTGCCTGGCTGAGTCCTGAGTTACTACAGGCTAGCTTGCCACTCTGATTGGGCATCTAGTTTGGACTCTAGGTCTAGTGATCCAGTAGTCGATTTAGTCTAGTCTCATTTTGTGTGCTTGCTTGAATCATCATGTCTACCAGAAATGGAGTGCCATATCAACCTGGTCAAACCCAACCTGATTTAGAGGCCATGATCAGAACTCTTACTGAAAGTATGGCTAAAATGAATCAGGATATGACAAACACTGTGGCCCAGTTTAGCGCACAAATTCATGAGGATCTTACCCAACTTAGGGACCGAGTCCAAGTACTTGAAGAACCTAGACATCGGAATTGGACTCCTGACCCCGATTTTAATGTGCCTCAACCTCACCCACATCAGGAGCCTAGAAGGCCTTTATATAGAGATCCTGAACCTAATCATAGGAGGCCTGACCCAGAGCCTGAAGATAGAGATGATAGGTTCATCAGGAACATCAAATTAGATGCACCCACTTTTGATGGTAGTTTGAACCCTAAGGTGTATTCTGATTGGGAGGGTGAGATGGACCAATACTTTGAGTGGTATGCTATGTCTAAGGAGAGGAAATACAAGTTTGCCAAGATGAAATTAGTGCGTCAAGCTAGGTTATACTGGGGGAACATTGAGCTAACCACTAGGAGACGGAATGTTGAGCCCATAACCACTTGGCAGGGTATGAAAGAAAAACTGAGAGATAAATACCTACCCATTTCATACCAGCAAAACCTGTTAGACCAATGGCAAAACCTGAAACAAGGAAACCGATCTGTCTCAGACTACATAACTACTTTTGATGAATACCTAATGAGATGTGATGTGAGTGAAGCCCACGAAGTCACTTTGTCTAGATTTAGGGCTGGACTGAGGGAAGAAATCAAGAGAGAACTATTTCTGAGAGAGGTTACTGATCTAGACCAAGCCTACCAGATTGCACTGAACACTGAGAAATTTCAGAGAGGACCTATACCTTCTAGGGTTAGTGCCCCAATCCCAAGGAATGGACCTAGCCAAGTTATCCCTAGTAAACCTTTTCAGGGTACTTCTACCCCTAGGCCCATGGACAAAGGTAAGGCACCTGACACCCAGAGAACCCCTAGTTCAAATATCACCTGTTTTAAGTGTCAGAAACCAGGTCACATTTCCAGTCAGTGTACTGCCATAGCCTGTTTCAAGTGTCATAAGGTAGGTCATGTTGCTAGCCAGTGCCCACGGAGATCCCTTTACATAGAAGAGGGAGAGAATGATAATTCCGAGCCCAGTGAGGAATTTGAAGAAGAAGTTTATGAGGCCAGAATGAATTTGGTTGAGGAGTATGAAGGAGAGGAGGAACCCAATGAATCTGACCAACTAGGAGTTGTAAGATGCATCCTATCCCAGAATCTAGTTCAAGAGGATTGGCGTAGGACTAACATCCTACAGACTTTTCTTAAATTAGGGGATAAGGTATGTAAGATCATCATAGATAGTGGGAGCTGTGTAAATGCCATCTCTACTAGCACTGTCAAGATGTTAGGCTTAATCCCAGTTCCCCATCCCAACCCCTATAAGGTTTCTTGGGTAGATTCTACCTCCATACCCATTCAGTCTAGATGTCAAGTCCAAATCCAAATGCAATCTTATCACGAAAAGATTTGGTGCGATGTTTTACCCATGGGGGTGAGCAGTATAATTCTCGAAAGACCTTGGTTGTATGATCATGATGCCACCCTCTTAGGAAAATCCAATACCTGTGTCTTTAGTTTCAATGGGAAGAAGATTACGATCCATTCCGTTCCCCCTAAGGACAAGGTAACTAAAGGAGCCGGTAAGGTTAAGGAGATGAAAACTGGAGTGAACCTAATCAGTGCTAAGGATCTAGAACAAGAAATTCATAGTGGTTCACCCATCTGGATGTTGACTGCTAAGGAACTTAGAACTTCGGAACCCTCAGAGCCTCCTCAAGAAGTTAAACCTGTGTTAAAAGAATTTGAGGATGTCTTTCCCGAGGATTTGCCAGACCACCTTCCACCTCTTAGGGATATCCAGCATGCCATAGATCTAATCCCAGGAGTGACTTTGCCCAACTTGCCCCATTACAGGATGAATCCATCTGAGCATGAAGAACTGCAAAAGCAGGTTGGAGAATTATTACGGAAGGGGTTTATTAGAGAAAGTCTTAGTCCTTGTGCAGTCCCAGCCTTACTAACCCCAAAGAAAGATGGCACGTGGAGGATGTGTGTTGACAGTCGTGCCATCAATAAAATTACAATCAAATATAGGTTTCCCATCCCTAGACTAGATGACATGCTTGATATGATGGCTGGTGCAATGGTTTTTTCTAAGATTGATCTCAAAAGCGGCTATCATCAGGTTAGGATTAGACCCGGGGATGAATGGAAAGCTGCTTTCAAAACTAAGGATGGTCTTTATGAATGGGTTGTTATGCCTTTTGGGTTGTCCAATGCCCCTAGTACCTTCATGAGAATTATGACCCAGGGCTTTCATAGGAAAATTTGTGGTGGTCTATTTTGATGACATCCTGATGTATAGTAAGACCCCAGCAGATCACCTAGGCCACCTTAGAGCAGTTTGCCAAGTTTTGAGGAATGAGAGACTCTACGATAATCTTAAGAAGTGTGAATTCATGACTAGTAGAGTTATCTTTCTTGGTTTTGTAGTAACCCCTGACGGCGTGGCGGCCGATCGTGAGAAAATTAGGTCCATAGTAGACTGGCCAGAGCCAACCAATGTGCATGAAGTTAGAAGTTTCCACGGCTTGTTTACCTTCTATAGGCGATTCATCAAGGGGTTTAGTACTTTAGCTGCTCCTATCACTGATTGTATTAGGAAGGGAGAATTTCATTGGACTAAGTCAGCCCATAAAGCCTTCCTAGATCTTAAGGATAAAATGACCCAGGCACCCATTCTGAGATTACCCGATTTTTCTAAAGTATTTGAGGTTGCCTGTGATGCTTCAGGTGTAGGAATAGGTGGAGTCCTAAGCCAAGAGAATCATCCCATAGCATTCTTTAGTGAAAAACTTAATGATGCTAAGCTTAGGTATTCTACCTATGATAAGGAGTTTTATGCGGTGGTGCAAGCTTTGCGTTACTGGAGACATTGTTTGCTACCGCAGGAATTTGTACTATTTTCGGACCATGAGGCTCTTAGATTTCTGAACTCCCAAAAGAAGCTTAACCCTAGGCATGCTAAGTGGGTAGAATATATCCAGTCCTATACTTTTGTCCTGAAACATAAGGCTGGAGTTGAGAATAAGGTAGCTGATGCCCTTAGTCGCCGATCTCTGTTATTAACTTCTGTTAGAACTGAAGTCATAGGGTTTGAGCAAATCAAAGAGGAATATGAGTCTTGTCCGGATTTCACAACTGTGTATCAGGATCTAGTTCAAGGACCATCTAGTAATCACCAGGATTATACCCTTGTAGATGGTTTTTTGTTCTTCAAAAATAGGCTTTGCATCCCTAGAACTTCTCTTAGGGAATTTTTGATTTGGGAAATCCATGCTGGAGGTTTAGCCGGCCATTTTGGAAAAGACAAGACCATTCTAGCTATTGAAGACCACTTTTTCTGGCCTAGCTTGAAAAGGGATGTAGCTAATATTGTAGCTAGATGTCGAACCTGCGCTGTTGCCAAACAGCGAAAACAAAACACTGGCCTTTATACTCCACTCCCTGTCCCAGATCGTCCTTGGCAAGATGTGAGTATGGATTTTGTGTTAGGTTTACCTAAGACCCAGAGGAGACATGATTCTATCTGTGTCGTAGTCGACCGATTCTCTAAAATGGCCCACTTCTTGCCTTGTTCCCAAACCTTTGATGCGTCTAAGGTAGCCACACTTTTCTTCAATGAGATAGTTAGACTCCATGGCCTACCTAAGACAATCGTTTCAGATAGGGATGTCCGGTTCACCAGTTACTTTTGGAAGACCCTTTGGCATAAGTTAGGGACAAAACTTAAGTTTTCATATGCCTATCATCCCCAAACTGATGGCCAAACTGAAGTAGTGAACCGTAGCCTAGGAAATCTGCTGAGATGTCTTGTTGGTGAAAACACCAGAAATTGGGATTTATACCTACCAAGGGCAGAATTTGCGTACAATGACTCGGTCAATAGGTCTACGGGTAAGAGTCCATTTGAAATTGTACATGGGTACAAACCTCACACACCTCTTGACCTAGTCCCTTTACCTGTCCACACTCGAGTCTCCGAATCTGCTGAGAATTTTGCATAGCATGTAAAAGACTTGCATAAAGAAATTCATGCAAAAATAAATTTAAGTAATGAAACTTATAAGAAGTTGGCTGATACTCAAAGGCGAGTCAAATCTTTTGTTGAGGGAGACTATGTGATGATTAGGTTAAGGCCTGAACGGTTTCCTCCTGGAACCGTTAGAAAGTTACATGCTAGGAGAGCTGGACCATTTAGAGTGGTAAAGAGAGTAGGATCCAATGCCTATGTGCTCGAGTTGCCTCCAGAACTAGGTATTAGCTCTACTTTCAACATTACAGACTTAGTAGAGTACAGGGAGCCAGCTGTGATTCCTAGTGAGCCTTTTGAGCCTAACCCTATCATTGAGAGTGATCCCAACCCTGTGTGTCCACCAACAAACTGGCCTGTGAGGAAAGAGCAGATTGAAAAGATCCTGGATGATCAGGTTATCTCTACTCGTAATCGAGGATACCAAAGGTACCTGGTCCGCTGGCAAGGAAGGCCAGATTCTGATGACTCTTGGATCTCCCGAGAAGAATTACAAGAATTGGACCCAGACCTCTTGGAGAGATACCAGAGCCAACTTGAGCCTTACTCGACAGGGTCGAGTTCCTCCCACCCTGGGAGAATTGGTGCGGGCACCAGACTCAGAAGAAGACTTCAGAGCTCCATTTGGATCTCTGATTGACATTGCCCGAGAAATTAGGGTTTGTAATAAAGGTTGACCTGGTCAACCAGTTTATTTATTTTATTTATTGAGTCACCATTTAAATTTTGTTGAGTCATGTTGACTCAGTGCAAGTCCCAATGTGGTTTCAATTTGGTCCAAAATGGTGCCACATTTGTCTTCCAATCAAATCAAGGTTCAAGCAAGTGGAGGCCACACTCCAAGCCACACGCCTAGCCACACTCCGAGCACACGCCAGAGTCCAGGAGGCGCCACAGAGGCATCCCAGTGTCATGGTCCCCACATCCAAAGAAGAAAAAAATCAAATTGGAGGCTACTTTAAAGGAGGCGCCCATACCTGCCTATTTTACCTAAGCAAAGAAGGAAGGAGACTTCTCTTGGAGAAGAAATCAAAGAAGGACATCCAACCTACTCCTAATTGAAGTTCAAATCAAAATCAAAGAGCTTAACTTGGAGTGGAAGAAAAGAAGAAATACCATAAGAAGAAGAGGACTCCAAATCCAAATCCAACTCCAAAGGAGGCACCAAAAAAATTCAAAAAAAATTCCTTTATGGCCGTCCCAATTTTTTTTGAACTCTTGGTCGGTCAAGAGAGAAGATTTTCTACCTAATCTAGTGGTTGGAGGAGTTTAGTCCCACATGGGAATTTGTACAAGCTTGGAGAAAATTTTAGGTCTATATAATAGACCTCTCTTTGTAACTTTAGAAAATCAATGAAGAAAATTATTTTTTGCTATTCTCTTGTGTTGAGTGACCTAGGTTTCTCTTCTTCCGCACTATTCTAAGTGTTGAGCTCCGTGAGGGGGTAATCCGGGTTCCATTGGAGCCTTGAGGAGGTGAGAGATCTCCATCTTTATCCAAAACCCTAGGTTAGCCACTTGAAATTCCAAAACCCTAGCCACCCTTCATTATTTTCAATCCATCAAACCCTAGCTCCATCCATCTCCCACGGCCTCTCTCTCTCTACAAGTCCAGGCCGTCCACCTTCATCCAGATCCAGTCCGGCAACTTCAGATCCAGAGCAAGTTCCAAGGAAAATCACATCAACATCCAGGAGAATCCAGTTTTCAGCAATTTCAATCTTCTAGTTCATCAACCTGGTAAATCTTTCCCTTGACTCTCTGATTCCATCAATTGTTTTTCTTCTCTTCCAGATCTTGAGTTCAGGAGAAGCCAACCGGCCAAAGGACCAGTATTGGAGGATCCATTACGAAGATATCTGAATCCGGGATCCAACAATCTGCTCGGGAGAGTTCCTCCACCAAAATCTGTGAAGATCATTGTCTGGTTAGATAAACCATCTCTCCTCTTTATTTCTGTTCTTTTGAAAGTTCGGAGCGAAACCCTAGGTCTGGGAGTTTCTCAACCCCCAGCGATCCGTTGCTTCTGAACTACTTTGATAATTTAGTTTCCTTAAAATTGTGCTTTCAATTTTCATATTAGTATCTTTCAATGTTAGGTTAACTTTTCTTTGATTTGAAGCCAACTTCTACAAACATATAAAAACAACAAAAAAATTAGTTAATCTTAATTTACTTCCGCATCGCATCCCTTTATTTGTTCTGCATCATAGACTGGGTCAACTGAGTCATCAGGGTAGTTAACTGGGTAGTCATCTGGGCCATGGATTAGGATAGCTACTCAGTGAGTGCATTAATCTTGACTTCAAGGTTATCCATGGGTTCAGCCAAAGGTGGAGATGGGGGATGAAAGGATGCTCCTGATCTAGTGCTCATGCAAGACTCAATCAAACCAACTACAGCTGCCTAGACCTAGAGTCCAAACCTAGATGCTCAATCAGGGTGGCAAAACTAGCCTATAGTAACCCTATACTCAGCCAGGCAGGTGTAAGGGGAGTGTTAGATCTCTAATTGCCAAGCCTAGACTGATGGGGAACAAGTATCGAATGATGAATTAGAGAGATTAAATGATGATGAAGCAAATATGCAGCTATTTTACGTAAAAGAAATAGAATTATATGAAAAGAACATAAGGAAAAAACAAGACTAGGAAAGGATCTTTCAAAATAATTAAGAAGGGACCTTCGTGGTTAAGAAACCACGCAGGTTAGGGCTAGCTTACTCTACTATTTCGGATCTGAAAGAAGGTTTAAAGATGGTTACCCAGCCATTAATATTCTGAAATTAGAAAAGGAACACTCAAGAAGAAGTACTAAGATGGCAAGGAGTTACTCTAGGTCTAAAGGCATCTTGTATCTAGTTCCTTAGCATAGTAGACCTTCACCTTGGAAACTGGGGATCTTGCACAGATAGATGAAAAGATTAGAAGGTTTAGCTGGAAGGTTGGAGGAATGGAAGAAGAGGCTTACGCTTGGCTTGAAGTGGATCTTCTTTGGCGCCCAAAGCATGAACCTCCTTCACTTGATGGCATGGAGAACTCCCTTGTGGATGACATCCTTTGGAGGAGGGGTGGACGAACTTGGAGTGGTTTGAAAAGGAGTCTTCAATGTTGGCCGAATGGGATTGGAAGAAGAGTAAGATACTTGATTGGCTAAGTAACCTAGTCCTCAATACTACCTTCTCTCAAGGGACTTTGGCTAGCAAAGGAGAATTTTCTTAAAGAAAGAGTTCATTTCATTCATCATCCATATCACAAGAGGACTTAGGAGCTTTATAGACTTTAAGCTCCCTTTCAAATTCAAGTTACACCTCCTTTCATGGAGAAAATCAAGGGGCGTCCCATGAAGAGAGGAGTGGTCCTTTTAAATTTGAAATTCCTAAGAGAAAATCAAGGGCATCCCAAAGAAAGTGGAATGGCTCTTGCAAGGTGGCATCCCATGAAGAGTGGAGCTCCATTTGAATTTATCTTGGGCGAAAAATCATGTTTGAATTATCTTGGTGATGTGGCATGATCTATCCTCCAAGTGGCATGACTTGTCCTCCAAGGTGGTATGGTTCAATGATGATGTGGTCCTCCATGTAGTTGGTGAAGCTAGTTGCACTTAATCTGGCTTAATTGAAACACAACTCAAGTAGCTCTTGAACCTGACTCAATACAAAGCCAATTTAACTCTAATTGGACCCAAATTGAATTAAAACATGACTCAATTATTCAAATAAAAACAAGTACAGGACTCATAGACTTATTACAGGACTTAACTTCCTAGTCTTCTATCCATAAAGAACTTGGCATTGGTTGAAACCTCTTCCTATGCCAAGTGCCCGCACCAATTCTCTCCGAGTGGGAGGAACTTGACCCTGTCGAGTAAGGATTGGTTTGATTGTGGTATTTTTCTAATATATCTATATCAATTTGTTGTAGATCCTCTCGGGTGATCCAGGAGTCTTCAGATTCTGATCGACCGTGCCAATGAACCAAATAACGTTGATAACCCTTATTTCTAGTAGTAATCACTTGCTCATCCAAGATATGTTCAATCTTGTCTCTCCGGTCTAGTGGAATTGCTGGTGGACACTCAGGTAGGGTTTCACTCTCAAAGGCATGGTGAAGTCCAAAAGGCTCACTAGGAATTAATGCCGGTTCTTTAAATTCTTTCATATCAGAAATGTTAAATGTGGAGCTAATGCCATAATCAGGTGGTAACTCTAACACATATGCATTAGATCCAATTTTCTTAATTATTTTGAAAGGTCCATCTCCCCGGGCATGCAATTTCTTCATAGTTCCCGATGGAAACCTTTTAGGTCAAAGTTTTATCATGACAGAGTCCCCTTCATTAAATTCTTTTATTCGTTTACGTGAATCAGCCATATGCTTATAAACTTCATTACTCATTTGAATCTTCTTACAAATTTCTTTATGTAATTCTTTAAGATGCTGTACATATGACTCGGCAGACTTAGACATTCATGCATGTGTGGGTAATGGAATGAGGTCGATAGGTCTTCTAGGTCTGTAACCATAGACAATCTCAAAGGGACTTTTACCAGTGACCTCTATTGACTAAGCTGTTGTAGGCGAATTCAACACGAGATAGAAGCAAATCCCAGTTTCCCAGATTCTCTCCAACAAGGCACCTTAATAAGTTCCCTAGACTTCTATTTACAACTTCGGTTTGTCCATCAATTTGAGGGTGGTAAGCAGTTGAGAATTTTAGTTTTGTTCCTAGTAGGTGCCAAAGGATTTTCCAAAAATAGCTTGTGAAACGGATATCCCTATTAGAAATAATAGTCTTAGGTAACCCATGTAACTTGACTACTTGACCAAGAAAAAGCTTGGCTACCCTGGAGGCTTCAAAAGTTTGGGAGCAGGGTATAAAATGGGCCATTTTCGAAAATCTATCGACCACTACAAAGATTGAATCATGTTTTCTAAGGGTCTTGGGCAGTCCTAAAATAAAGTCCATGCTAAGATCCTTCCATGGACAATCCGGCACAGGTAAAGGAGTGTATAACCCGGTGTTTTGTCTTTGATGTTTGGCAACCACACATGTCCTATATCAGGCAACAATATTGGCTACTTGTCTCTTAAGGCCTGGTCAGTAAAATTTCTCCTTAAGTATCAATATGGTCTAGTTTTTTCCAAAATGGCTAGCCAAACCTCCAGCATGGGTTTCCCAAATTAAAAAGTCTCTTAAGGAAGTCTTTGGAACACAAAGCTTATTTTCCTTAAATAGATAACCATCTAAAAGGGTGTACTCACTATGGTCACTGATGGTCCTAATTTCAAAGCTTGGTAAACTTCACTAAAGTCTGGATAGGTATCATACTCATCCGTAAGTCTTTCAAATCCAACGACTTCAATGCTAATCGAGTTCAGAAGCAGGGCTCTTTGACTTAATGCATCTGCTTCCTTATTCTTAGTTTCGGCATGGTGTTTCAAGACAAATGTGTAGGCTTGGATGTATTCTACCTACTTAGCATGCCTAGGATTCAGCTTTTTCTGGGAATTAAGGAACTAAGGGCCTCGTGATCAGAAAATAGGACAAATTCATGCGGTAGTAGATAGTGCCTCTAATACCTTAAAGCTTGCACTACTGCATAGAGCTCCTTATCATAGGTGGAATACTTAAGCTTAGCTTCATTTAACTTTTCACTAGAGAAAGCTATGGGGTGGCTCTCCTGGCTTAAAACTCCACCTATTCCAACTCTAGATGCATCACAAGCGACCTCAAAAACCTTGAAAAAATCAGGCAATCTTAAGATAGGTGCTTGTGTCATTTTCTTCTTAACATCTAGGAAGGCCCTATCAGCAGCTTTAGTCCATTCAAAATGGCCTTTCCTAATGCAATCCGTGATTGGCGCAACTATGGTACTAAACCCCTAAATGAACCTTCTATAAAAAGTAGCTAGGCCATGAAAACTTCGTACGTCATGAACACTTTTTGGCACAAGCCACTCTACAATTGACTTAATCTTTTCGGGGTCAGCAGAAACTCCGTCAGGTATAACAACAAAACCTAGGAAAACAACTCTATGGGTGAGAAAATCACATTTTTTAAGATTTGCGAAGAGACTATTTTCCCTAAGTGCTAAACAGACTTGATTCAAGTGGTCTAAATGATCCTCCTAAGTCCTGCTATATATAAGAATGTCGTCGAAGTAAACTATGACAAACTTTCCTATAAAAAATCGTACGACTTGATTCATAATCCACATAAAGGTACTAGGAGCATTGGACAGTACGAAAAGCATTACTATCCACTCAAAAAGACCCTCCTTGGTCTTGAATGCAGTCTTCCACTCATCCCTAGGTTTAATCCTAACCTGATGATAGCCACTCTTAAGGTCAATCTTTGAAAATATTATTGCTCTGGCCATCATATCTAACATGTCGTCCAAATGGGGTATGCAAAACCTATATTTTGTTATGATCTTATTAATGGCATGACTATCAATGCACATCCTCCAAGTGCCATCTTTTTTAGGGGTCAGTAATGTGGGCACTGCACAAGGACTCAAACTTTCTCTAATAAATCCTTTCCTAAGGAGATCCCCTACTTGTCTTTGTAACTCTAAGTGTTCGGTAGGGTTCATCCTATAATGTGGAAGGTTAGGTAGGGTGGCTCCTGGGACTAAATCAATGGCATACTGGATGTCCCTAAGTGGTGGAAGTTGGTCAGGTAGGTCATATGGAAACACATCCTTAAAGTCTTCTAACACTTTAGCCACTTCATGAGGGCATTCTTTCTGGGAAGGCTCCTAAATTTCCTTAGTGGCTAAAATCCAAACATGTGTACCCTCGGTGAGTTCTTTCTCAATCTCTTTATCAGTTATCAAATTGACACCCATTTTCTTTTCCTTTAGGTGGCTCGATCCTCTCTTAACACTGTCCTTAGGTGGTGTTGGGTTTATCACAAACTTCTTTCCTAAATGCATTGTTGCCCAGGTGGCTACCCAAGAGGGGGGTGAATTGGGAATTTAAAAAATTTAAAGCAAGAAATGTGCTATTCAAAATCCTTTGCAAGTGGTAGGTGCTGTGATAAAATTATAGAATGCACAAGCTAAAAAGAGTAGAGAAAGCACAACACAAACACATCAAATTTATAGTGGTTCGGAGCAACCCAGCTCCTATGTCCACTACCCAAGATACCACTTGGGATTTCCACTATATTCACACCTGAATATAGTAGGATTGTTTTACAGGATCATAATCCAAAACCTCTACACTTTGGTTTTTACGGGATCACCAAAGAAAACTCAACACCCTTTGGTTTTAAACAGGCTCACCAAAGAAACCCAAACTTGGTTTTCACAGGATCACCAAGAACCTATTTGGTTTTTCAATCGGGCTCACCAATAACCCAACAATTCAAAGATTGAATTGAAAATAAAAGCAACAATAAATGACAAACTCAAGTTATCGATAGTTGCCGGTGCAGCTCGTTGGAAGTCCACTTGAATGCACATGAATGAGCTTTAATGACTTCAGTGGCTTCTTTCAAAGATGATTCAAGCTTTAAATCAGAGTTGTTGAAGGCTTGAATGCAGACTTGAATGCTCTTGTCTCTATCTCTTGTGGTTGGTTGAATATTCAATGAAGCTCTCTCTTTTTTTTAGAACTCCTTTCTTAATTACTTTTAGGTAGTTCAAATCCTTCAAATTTAATGTCTTCCATCATCTCAAGGTAGTTCTTGCCATTGTAGACCATTGGGGAATGATTTGTGACCGTTGGAGTACTTTTTATCATTCAAAAATAAGTTCTGGAACTAGTCGTTAGATACCTGAAAGCGACATTCGAGTCGGCTAGGATTCCTTCGAGTCAGCTCGGATCCTTCGAGTCGATAGGTCGAGTCGCTATTTCTTCAATGTAGTCAGCTCTTTGTCTCAGGGTGTAGAATGTCACCTAGACGAGTCGGCTCTTTGTAGCTCGGGTCGGCTCGAACTTGAATCTTGAAAATCTTGAACTCGAGGAGTCGGCTCTTTTCAGCTTGGGTCGGCTCTTTTTCTCAGGTTCGGAAAACCTTACTCTGGAAGAGTCGGCTCGATGCAGTTCGGGTCGGCTCGCTTTCTCAGGATTTTCTTAGAAAACTTTTAGGAAATGGACTCTAGAGGAGTCGGCTCAGACTGATTCCAGTCAACTCAGATTCACTAGAGTCGGCTCGCTTTCCATTGAGTCGGCTTGGATTGCTGCATTCCAGAATCCTTGCTTCGTGCTAGTAAGCAGAGTCGGCTCTTCTTTTCTTGGGGTCAGCTCGAGTGTCTTCTTCCGGATTTTCACAATTTGAACTTAAAGAAAACTCTCACAAACTCTTTTACAATTTCACACAAACCAACTCAAAACAAAATCTAAGGCACACACACTTATAGAAGTAACCCTTTTAGCTTGATTTTTCTTATCATTTTCATTGGGTTCTTCTTTACAATAACACTTACAACACAACTCAAACAGGAAAGTAGAAATGTAGGAGTTAAAGTTTGATCATGAAATTCATCCTACAAAAAACTTGTCAAACATTTGAAGAGTTGTCAGTAATAAATGTACATGCTCCAATGTTTGGTTATCATCAAAATCACTTAATGGGTCAACAATCTCTCCCTTTTTGATGATGACAAAATACTGGGCATGAAAAATCAAAAGAACTTTACATTTACTTGTGTAATAGTATTTGCAAGAGTATATGAACAAGTAAAATTAATTAACTTCAAATAGAACCAAACAATGAAAGGAGAATTAGGGCAATGAGAAACAATCTCCCCCTCAATGAAATACTCCATGTTTTGGCTTTCTTTTTATGCAATTTGTAAGTTTTAGATTTTCAAAGCTCAAGAATTTTGTGTATCAGAGCTTAGCTAATAAAAATTACAGAGCTTTATGTATCAGAACTTATGAAAAACTTAACGTATTAAACATTCTTTTCACAAATAATATCAGTAATGTCAGAGCAAGTGTATTGCTAAACAAGGCAAAGACATTGCAAGGACATTTTATTCTTTTCATGCAACATTATATCATCTTTCTCCCCCTTTTTGTCAATCAATCAAAAAGGTGATTTTAAATAGGGCTCAGATTTTAAAATAGATTTAGAAAGTCTTTAATATTTATTTGAGATAATTTCACTTTCTCAAGCTTATCTTGAAATCTAATTAAAATATTAATTATTGTAAGAGCAATCAAATATTCAATTCATAGAGAAATTTGTGAGGCAAAAGATGTACTTCATTCCATTTCAAAAGTACAGTACAAAGTACAAAAAGGTAATATATTTAGTCACTGTCTACATCTAGGTAGGTTTTGAAGAAGTTTGGCCAGGGATCTGAATTCCAGGAGGTAGAAAAGAAATAGGATCAATGAATTGTGGAATATCATGAGATCCAGGTATCCTAATATATGGAGCAGGTTGTCTTGGATGGCCTGAGTGACTAGGAAAGGATCTAGAGGGAGTTTTGAGAGTAGCTAGGATGTCTTCAATTTTGCCCACATCTTCCATAGAAAGCTACTCATTGACTTTAATTCGGCTTCAAGTTTCTTCACACTTCTAGAAGCTGCCAAGTCTTCCATTCCTTCTTTGATTATTGCCATTTTTTTTTATAGAGCAAGCATTTTTAAAGCTTGGACATTGGCAAAAGCTTTTGCAGACCCTCTTAGCCTTTCGAATTCACTTCTAATTATACCTATTCCCTTGGTATAATCTTCTTCCATTTTCTTTCCTGCCTCGAGAGATCCCATTCTAACTCTTAAGTTATCCATTTCTGTTTTGTATGCCTCGAGGATTTGAGTGACTGAATTTTTGGTTGAATCAGAACTGGATGCTATTAATTGGAGTATTGGTTGGATATCAATTTCATTTGTGCCAGAAGCAGTTTTGGAGCTTTCAAGAATATCAATTCTTCCTTTTATACTATCTATTTGTTCTCCAAACTGGTTTAGCTTATTATCAACAGATCTTTGAAATACTTCAAACATTTCACTCATTGAAAACTTGATGGACTCAGTCATATTGTTCATCTGTTGTGCCAAGAAGTCTTGTATTCTTGAAGTATCCATAGTAAGGGCAGTAGCAGATTGACTTTGACTTGGAATGTCAGTAGCCTGATCAAATGTGGGTGTGCTGTAAGGTATATCAGGCAAACCAGAGATAGAAATATCTGGGAAGGAAGTATCAAACTCCATCTGAACTAGAAAGTCATGCTGTGGCTGTGGCTCAGGGATGTGTGAAGTAATGCCTTCACCAGCCTCTTCTTCTCTCTGCTCTTGGACTTCTTCAGTTTCTTAAATTGTAGGAGGGTCAGACTTCTTCTTCCAGGTACCATCAGTTAGTAAGTAACCCATTCTTTGAAAGATCTTCACAGTGTAGGTGTCAGTGTGAAGTAATACCCTGTTATCTTCTCCTGTCAAGTCAACATTGGCTCTTTGAAAAAAGATTGTGAGAACCATTCCATATGGCAGGCTGGCTTTGACTTTTCTAATTACCTCTTTCATTTGGCTAATCATAATTGCAGGTAAATAGATTTTCTCACCAATGATTAGGAGTTCCATGAAGCACAAATCTCTTTCACTTACCTAGTCGAATCGACCTGTTCTATGTAAGAAAATATGACTAATGAAGTTTTGTCGGACTCTCATCTTAATTGATAGCATACTTGCTTAAAGAATCCCAATCTCATCAACTTCACTTCTTTCCAAAGCAGTTTGCAAATCCTTGGTCCTATCCTTTAGTACAAGATACTTGATTCCTTCGAATGGCATCTCCAAGATACTCCCTAGAATCTTAGTAGAAATGATTATTCTTTTTCCTTTAACAGTAGATTCAATGAAATTTTCCCCAAACTTCGAATTCTCGTAGAATATTCTGACTAAATTAGGATATGTCTTAATATCCAATAAGCATAAATTTCTCCAACCCTGGTTCTCAATTAAATCCCCAATCATAAAATTGATTTCTTTAAGATATTAAAAAAGAATGCATCGGCCTGTAGTGACTGTTCTCTTACCAAGGGATCTTTTCTGGCTAGGAGAAACGGGGCTTCCTTCCTCTTCTGACTGTGGTTCATTTCAAGGAACATTATCTTCACGGAATTTGCTTCTCTGTTCCTATGGAGCTACAACATCACTTATCCTTGATTTCTTCCCAACCGATCTCTTTGGCGCCATTCCAAGGAAATTGGGTTTAAAGAAGAGGTTTATGAAAGTTTAGAGAAGTTTGGAAAGTTTCTTGGAGGGAATGGAATAGGGTTTAGGAGTAAGGAAGGTAAAAACAAAACCCTATGGCTCGAATTAAAAGAGACGGCTCGATATCTGAGCCGGCTCGACCAACAGTTCATCTACTCGAGTCGGCTCGAGCAGAGGGAGCACAAAAATATATAATTTTTTTGTTTTAATCAAATCCCCAAAATGTTTGGGATTTGAATCAGAAGGTTGTCTAGATATATTCTCCTTAGAGTTTTGGGAATTCTTCTAGATGAAATCATATAATCCTAATTCAAAAATTTAATCAATGCAAACTTGTCTAAATTCAATGGTTTTGTACAGATATTAGCAAGTTGGTTTTCCATAGATACACTTTCAAGAATAATAACATTGTTCAAAACATGTTTTCTTATCAAATGGTGCCAGATTTTAATTTGTTTAGTTTGAGAGAAATTTAGTGCAAACACATAGACATTATAACATGTCAGGCCTACTTGCTGTCAAATATAAAATGAGATCCGATCATACCTTTATATAGCATTTGATCAACGTTGGATCTACTTTCATCTTTATCTAGCCTGCAGGTAGGACTCATGGGTGTGCTAGCTTCTTTGCTTGTTTCCTTAATTTCTTGATTACTTCATTGATGTACTTGGCTTGGCGTATAGAGATTCCTTCCTTTTATTGTTCGACTTGTAAACTCAGGAAGTGGTTGAAATCACCCATAAAGTTCATTTCACACTTAACTTGTATTGGCTCATTAAATTCTTCACGAAATCTTTCATTAGTTGTATCAAAGATAATATCCTCAAGGTATATTTGTACAACTAACAGATCATTTCCTTTGTTTTTAATAAAAGGAGTTTTGTCAACATTTCCTTTTTTGAAATCATTTACAAGTAAAAACATGCTCAATTTATCATGCCAGGTGCTAGATGCTTGTTGCAAACCATGTAAAATTTTGTTCAATTTAAACACATGATTTGGAAAAGCAAGATTTTCAAAACCTGGTGGCTGTTTTTCAAAAACTTGTTCAGAAATAAATTCATTTGGAAAAGTACTTTTAATATTCATTTGAAAGAGTTTAAAGTTTATGTAGCAAGCAAATGCAGAAAGTAATCTAATACTCTCAGGTCTTGCTATCAAATCATAAGTTTCATCAAAATCGATATCCTTTTCTTGATTGAATTCATTTATTACTTATTACCTTACCATTTTCATCTAGTGTTTTCCTATAGACCCATCTGGTTTCTACTATTGGATGGTCTGTAGGTCTACTAACTAGTGTCCAAACATTATTCCTTTCAAACTGGTTTAATTCATCATGCGTGGCCAACATCCAGTTATAATCATTTTCAGCTTTTTCTAAACTTTGTGGTTCAATTTGAGATATGAAGGCTAGGTAATCATGTGCAGTCCTACGTGCTGACCTAGTCCTTATGCCTTGAGAAGGATCACCAATAATTAATTCTTTAGGATGGGAAGTAGCGTACCTCCATTCAGTCGGTATATCAGTATGATCCTTGCTTACCAATTCTTCTCCTTCTTCAATTGGTTTTTCTTGAATGTTTAGATCTTCCATTTCTTTTTGTAGAGTACCTGCATCATTGTCTATACACTCATCTTTTCTAGATGGTGAAGGGTTAGCTTCATCAAAAATAACATGAATTGACTCTTCTACAGTAAGAGTCCTCTTGTTAAACACTTTATATGCTTTGCTATGTAATGAATAACCAAGGAATATAGATTCATCAGATTTTGTATCAAACTTTCCTAGGTTATCTTTGCCGTTATTTAACATAAAGCATTTACACCCAAAAACATGAAAATAATTAAAATTTGGTTTTCTTCCTTTCCAAAGCTCATAGGTGGTTTTCTTTGAAATTGGTCGTATTAAAACTCGATTTAGTATATAACAGGCAGTGTTCACGACTTCTGTCCAAAAGTACCTTAGAAGATTACTTTCACATAACATTGTTCTAGCTATTTCTTCCAAAGTCCTATTCTTCCTCTCTACAACATCATTTTGTTGTGGTGTTCTAAGAGCGAAGAAGTTGTGATCATTGTCATGCTCAGTGCAATATTCATCAAAGAATTGATTTTGAAATTCAGTTCCATGATCACTTCTTATAGAAATAACAGAAAGATTTTTCTCATTTGAAACTTTCTTATGAAATTTTCGAAATACATCAAAAGTTTCATCTTTATGTGCAATAAATAATACCCATGTGAATCTAGAAAAGTCATCTACAATCACAAGTCCATATTTCATACCTCCTAGGCTTGTGGTCCTAGTTGGTCCAAATAAGTCCATGTGAAGTAGCTCAAGGGGTCTGGTTGTTGAAATAATATTTTTTGATTTAAAACTCTCACTGGTTTGTTTACCTAATTGACAAGCATCACAAATATAATTAAGATCAACTTTAAGATGTGGCAAACCTCTAACTAGATTCTTTGAAATTAATTTGACAATAGTATGCATGCTAGCATGACCTAATCGTCTATGCCATAATAGACATGGCTCCTTGGTCTTAGCATTCATGGCTACTAGGCTAGAACTACTTGTCATGACTAGATTATTTAGATCTACCACATAGATATTTCCAAGTCTATGACCAATAAATTTACTACTAGAGTCAAGAGAGTTTATTACTATACACATAGATGATTCGAAGATAACTTTGAAGCCTTTGTCACATAATTGACTAATACTCAACAGATTGTGCTTCAACTTATCTACTAGCAATACATCTTCAATAAAAGTACAAGGGGTTAATTTGATCTTACCGATTTCGATTATTTTTCTTTTGCCATTATCTCCAAAGGTAACCAATCCTCCTTCTTTCATTTGTAAGGTGATAAACTGATTCTTGTCACCCGTCATATGCCTTGAACAGCTGCTACAAGATACCATCTTTTCATTAATTTTTGGGCTGCAAGACAATCCTGCAAAACAGTCAAGGAGTGATTTTAGGTACCCAAGCTAACTTGGGACCTTTCGGGTTAGTAAAACTGGTTCCCTTTGGAACCCACATGGTTCTATATTTTAATACATTGTACATGGAACTTTTCAAAGAATTACATTGGAAAAATTTATGCCCAAATCTATGACATGCATAACAGAAAATTTTGTCATTTTTAAATGATGCATGCTTTGAAGCTATAGTAGTTGTAGAACCAAAAATACTTGAATTGAAGGATTTTTGAATAGTATTTTTAGGAACATATTTCAAGCCATTTGAAATTAATTTTGATAAAAAAGCTCTTTCAAGTTTAGATTTTGAAACTGAATCTTTTGAGGGTACAAACTTTGTTGCTGAAATCCCTTTAGCTCTTAAAGCATTAAGTCCAATTCCAACATTACTTTTAGAGTCTTTTTGTTTTTTCAAAATTAGCTCAAGTTTGTTTGAACTCAAGGTCAATTTTTCTACTAAAGGCTTAAGCTTTTCAACCTCCTTTTTTAAATCAATATTTTTGGCAACTAAAATATTGTTTGTCTCATATAAAATAGTTTTTTCATTGTTCAAGACTATAACACTTTCAGAAAGGTTATCCAATTTTCTTTGCAAAATGTTATTCTTTTCGAAAATTTCATCCTTATCTTTTAATAAAACATCGTTTTGTTTATTTAAGGACTTAATTTTAATCTCAGCTTTCTTGAATTCGATAAGTAAATCATGAAATGCTGAATTCAATTCATCATATGTAAATTTAGTTTGAAGCTCAGGGGATGATACCTCGTTTTTGAGACCCATTAATCAAAGATTCATAGATTTTGGAGCCTCTTCATCTTCAGTAGATGAGGATGCTTCGCTGTCACTCCACGTCGCTACCATTGCTTTCCTTTTCTTCTTCTTAAATCTCTTTTTCAATAACAGACAGTCTGGTCTTTTGTATTCATAGCAGGTGGGCACTTCCTTTTCTTTTTCCTTTTCCTTGTCCTTCTCCTTACTGAATTCTTTATTCTTATGGAATTTTCTAAAGTATCTTCCTTTCTTTCTTCCCAAGAACTTTCTAAATTTTTTGATGACCATAGCAACATCTTTGTCTTCCATGTTGCTTCAGTAGAAGAGCTTTCTTCTTTGGATTCTTCACCCTTTTTGGAATCCATAGTATCTTTAAAAGCGATTGATCTCTTTTTCTTTTGATCATCTTCAGTTTGGTGCTGCATGGTTAGTTCATGTGTGATAAGAGATCCTAACAGTTCATCCAGCAATCAAGTGTTTAAATCTTTTGCTTCCTGGATGGCAGTCACTTTTGGATCCCACTTATCTAGAAGAGATCTTAGGATCTTTTGCACTAGATCTGCATTAGTATATACCCTGCCAAGACTCTTTAAGCCATTAATAATATCAGTGAATCATGAAAACATGGCAGATATAGTTTCATTCGGTTCCATCTTAAACAATTCGTAACTATGTACAAGAAGATTAATCTTAGAAGACTTCACTTGAGAATTTCGTTCATGGGTCACTTCAAGTTTTTCTCAAATTTCTTTTATCGAGGAGAAAATAGAAATTTGATTAAACTCATTACTATCCAAAGCACAGTTTAAGAGATTCATGGCTTTGGCATTTAATTCTCCCATCTTCATGTCATGTTTGTCCCAATCCTCTTTAGGTTTAGGAACGTCCACTCCATCAATTTTAACCATGGGAATGTAAGGACCCTTTAGAGTGACCTTCCATAACTGAAAATCAATAGCTTGAACATAAATCTTCATTCTAGCTTTTCAATATGCATAATTTGTGCCAGTGAAGAGTGGAGGTCTGTTTGTTGATTGGCCTTTCGCCAAGGATGTACTCATGGGATGAGCCATCAATCTTTACTCTAGTGTATTCAGAGACACCGTTCTAATACCAATTGTTGCCCAGGTGGCTACCCAAGAGGGGGGTGAATTGGGAATTTAAAAAATTTAAAGCAAGAAATGTGCTATTCAAAATCCTTCGCAAGGGGTAGGTGCTGTGATAAAATTATAGAATGCAGAAGCTAAATAGAGTAGAGAAAGCACAACATAAACACATCAAATTTATAGTGATTCGGAGCAACCCAGCTCCTACGTCCACTATCCAAGATACCACTTGGGATTTTCACTATATTCATAACCGAATATAGTAGGATTGTTTTACAGGATCACAATCCAAAACCTCTACACTTTGATTTTTATGGGATCACCAAAGAAAACCCAACACCCTTTGGTTTAAAACAAGCTCACCAAAGAAACCCAAACTTGGTTTTCACAGGATCACCAAGAACCTATTTGGTTTTTCAATCGAGCTCACCAATAACCCAACAATTCAAAAGATTGAATTGAAAATAAATGCAACAATAAATGACAAACTCAAGTTATCGGATAGTTGCTGGTGCAGCTCGTTGGAAGTCCACTTGAATGCACGTGAATAAGCTTTAATGACTTCAGTGGCTTCTTCCAAAGATGATTCAAGCTTTAGATCATAGTTGTTGAAGGCTTGAATGCAGACTTAAATGCTCTTGTGCTCTATCTCTTGTGGTTGGTTGAATATTCAATGAAGCTCTCTCTTCTTTTTAGAACTCCCTTTTTAATTACTTTTAGGTTGTTCAAATCCTTCAAATTTAAAGTCTTCTATCATCCCAAGGCAGTTCTAGCCATTGTAGACTGTTAGGGAATGATTTGTGATCATTGGAGCACTTTATAGCATTCAAAAATAAGTTCTGGAACTAGCCGTTAGATACTTGAAAGCGACATTCAAGTCGGCTCGGATTCCATCAAGTCAGCTCGGATCCTTCGAGTCGATAGGTTGAGTCACCATTTCTTTAATGCAGTCAGCTCTTTGTATCAGGGCGCAGAATGTCACTTTGGACGAGTCGGCTCTTTGTAGCTCGGGTCGGCTCGAACATGAATCTTGAAAATCTTGAACTCGAGGAGTCGGCTATTTTCAGCTTGGGTCGGCTCTTTTTCTTAGGTTCAGAAAACATTACTCTGGAAGAGTCGGCTCGATGCAGTTCGGGTCGGCTTGCTTTCTCGGGCTTTTCTCAGAAAACTTTTAGAAAATGGACTCTGATGGAGCCGGCTCGGACTGATTCCAGTTGACTCGGATTCACTAAAGTCAGCTCGTTTTTCATCGAGTCAGATCGGATTGCTGCATTCCATAATCCTTGCTTCATGCCAGTAAGCAGAGTCGGCTCTTATTTTCTTGGAGTTGGCTCGAGTGTCTTCTTCCGGATTTTTACAATTTGAACTTAAAGAAAACTCTCACCAACTCTTTTACAATTTCACACAAACCAACTCAAAACAAAATCTAAGGCACACACACTTATAGAAGTAACCCTTTTAGCTTGATTTTTCTTACCATTTTCATTGAGTTCTTCTTTACAATAACACTTACAACACAACTCAAACAAGAAAGTAGAAATGTAGGAGTTGAAGTTTGATCATGAAATTCATCCTACAAAAACTTGTCATACACTTGAAGAGTTGTCAGTAATAAATGTACATGCTCCAATATTTGGTTATCATCAAAATCACTTAAGGGGTCAACATGCATGAATGAGCAGGAATTTGATCGGCCATATAGAGTCGTGTCATGGTCAAATAACCAGGGTCGACCTAGGATGATACTGCTCACTCCCATTAGTAGGACATCACATGACACTTTCTCCTGGTAGGACTGTAATTGGATTTGGACTAGGCACCTATGTTTGATAGGAATTGAAGTGGAGTCTATCCAAGAAACCTTATAGGGATTTGGATGGGGAACTATGGACAAGCCTAAAGTTTTGACAGCACTAATGGATATGGCATTTACACAACTCCCACTATCTATGATTATTTTATATACCTTATCCCCTAGCTTGATAAATGTTTGTAGGATGTTAGTCCTACGCCAATCTTCTTATGTCACGGTGTGGGTAAGGATGCATCTAACTACTCCTAACAGATCAGGCTCTATTTGTTCCTCGTTACCTTCATACTCTTCAGCCAAATTTTTCTCAGCCTGATATACCTCCTCAACATTATCACCTAGGGGCTCTATGGGTTCAGGCTCATTCTCTTCTAATTCTCCTATATGTAAGGCCCTAGTTGGATAATTGCTAGCATAATGGCCTAACTTATGACATCTGAAACATGCAACATTAGTGTTTGGAGTCCTCTAAACTTCTGGTGCTTTACCCCTATCATCTTTACGGGTCAGACGGGTGTTGGGGTTGGGTCGGCTGGTTCGCATTTGATTCGGTCCTCGCTGCTGGCTAGGTGCACTAGTTCTAGGGGGTTCGGATCTGTGATAAAGTGGTCCCGTATGGAATCTTTCGGCATCTCATGCTACCTGATAAGCTAGCTCTAAGTCATGGACTTCCCTCAAGAATAACTCCTTCTAGATCTCTTCTCTCAATCCTGCCCTAAACCTAGACAAGATAACCGATTCGGATTCATCTACATTGCATCTCATTACAAACTCATCAAATTTTGCAATGTATTCGGCTACACTCTTGGTTCCTTGGGTCAATCTCTGCCACTGGTCTAGAAGTCTGTGGTGGTAGGACATAGGAAGGTATTTCTCTCTAAGCCTAAGTTTCATTGTCCTCCAGGTTACTATGGGAATATCACCCCTTTGTCTAAGGAACCTCTTGACATTTTCCCAGTAAATCCTAGCCTGACGAATTAACCTAAGCTTCACGAACTTGCATTTTCTCTCCTCTGTCATGTCATACCAATCGAAGAACTGATCCATCTCTCCCTCCCAATCTATGTAAACCTTAGGATCCAGATTTCCATCAAATGTTGGTTCTTCCAACCTAATACTCCTAAGGGTTCGCTCATCACGGTCTGTCTGATCCTGATTGTGTCTCCTAGGGTTTGCTCATAGACTGGATCATGGTGTGCTATCCTAGGGTTCGGGTCATGGACTCAATCAGGATTGGGCCTCTTAGGATTTGGCTCAAAGAAATGGTCTTGATGAAGAGCCCTTCTAGGGTTGATGGGTGTCTCAAACTTAGGTTCAGGCTCCAACTCATTTTGAACTTCATGAGTTCCTCCAGGGGTACGAACTTCTAATCGATCAAGCCTAGCAGTGATGAGGGTTATCTGATCAGTCATGTTTTGGTTGGTCTGGGTTAATTGATCAGTCAGGTTTTGGTGTAGTCGGGTCATTTGGTCATTCAAAGATTTCATCAAACTCTCAAAGTTTTGTTCCGTGGTTACACTAGATTATGCTTGGGTTTGTTGGTAAGGTGCTCCTGATCTAGTTGCCATGCACACACGGACTCAAACTCAAACTAGGGGTTTGCTAGACCTAGAGCCCAAACCAAATGTTAGGTCAAATTGATAATCCGGGTCATAGTAACTTGGCACCTGGCCAGGTAAGTGTAAGGTTGGTGGAGGTTCCTCTTTGCTTGCCTTAGACACCAATTTGAAATTGGCCAGGTAAGCGAACCAACCCACCTTCCTTCGAGCTCTTGTCCCTGAACCACTTGCCTAGACACCAGATACAAGCACACACAAACAGGTTGTCAAAGTTGGCTTGACACTTGATTCGACCCGACCTTGTTGGTGTCCCTAGCTCACTAAAGAAATTAAATATCTACTTCATTTTAATTAGGGTTGGGTTCGTTATGCAAGTTGATGATTTTTGGGCTAGGGACAGGTGATGAAATCCTGACCCTATGTCAAATTGATGCCCTTAACTTGTTTTACCATGAAATGAATGCCACAAGCATATGGATCCAAATTTCAGGTGCAGAATTGATGTGTTGCAGTTCTAAAGTGGTGGAAAAAAGTGCAATGTAAAAATATCCAAAAATTCAGAAAAAATTACATAAAATTTCTAACTTATGGATGACATACTAGATGAAAGGAAATTAAAAATTAAAATCTATGCTAGGCATGGTAGTTCCTAGAACACAGACATTGCATGCATGACAGAATAGCAGAATTTAAACAAAAAAAGATATTTGCATACCAAACTTCAACCTAATGATTCATGTCCAGCCAGGGGCTTATTATTCCCATGGGTCATGATAGCGTACTGGTGTACACCTGCTCAGGAGGCGTGAATCTTAGATCTAGATTGGATTTACAAAAAAAAACTATGTAGCAAGTATAAGTGCTATGCATGCAAAAAATTTTAGCAACCTACCTAAATGCAGAAATTCAAAATTAACCCTAACCTATCGTGCTCTGATACCATGATGATGGGGAACAAGTATCGAATGATGCATTAGAGAGATTAAATGATGATGAAGCAAATATGCACGCAGCTATTTTACATAAAAGAAATAGAATTATATGAAAGGAACATAAGGAAAAAACAAGACTAGGAAAGGATCTTTCAAAACAATTAAGAAGGGACCTTCATGGTTAAGAAACCATACAGGTTAGGGCTAGCTTACTCTACTATTTTGGATCTAAAAGAAGGTTTAAAGATGGTTACCCGGCCATTAATATTCTGAAATTAGAAAAGGAACACTCAAGAAGAAGTACTAAGATGGAAAGGAGTTACTCTAGGTCTAAAGGCACCTTGTATATGGTTCCTTAGCACAGTAGACCTTCACCTTGGAAACCAGGAGACCCGAGTATCCTGCACAGATAGATGGAAAGATTAGAAGGTTTAGCTGGAAGGTTGGAGGAATGGAAGAGGAAAGTTAGGAATGGAAGAAGACTTAGGCTTGGCTTGAAGTGAATCTTCTTTGGCGCCCAAAGCATGAACCTTCTTCACTTGATGGTGTGGAGAACTCCCTTGTGGATGACATCCTTTGGAGGAGGGGTGGACGAACTTGGAGTGGTTTGAAAAGGAGTCTTCAATGTTGGCCGAATGGGATTGGAAGAAGAGTAAGATACTTGATTGGCTAAGTAACCTAGGCCTCACAACTACCTTCTCTCAAGGGACTTTGGCTAGCAAAGGAGAATTTTCTTAAAGAAAGAGTTCCTTTCATTCATCATCCATATTACAAGAGGACTTAAGAGCTTTATAGACTTTAAGCTCCCTTTCAAATTCAAATTACACATCCTTTCATGAAGAAAATCAAGGGGCGTCCCATGAAGAGAGGAGTGGCCCTTTTAAATTTGAAATTCCTAAGAGAAAATCAAGGGCGTCCCAAAGAAAGTGGAATGGCTCTTGCAAGGTGGTGTCCCATGAAGAGTGGAGCTCCATTTGAATTTATCTTGGGCAAAAAATCATGTTTGAATTGCCTTGGTGATGTGGCATGATCTATCCTCCAAGTGGCATGACTTGTCCTCCAAGGTGGCATGGTTCAATGATGATGTGGTTCTCCAAGTAGTTGGTGAAGCTGATTGCACTTAATTTGGCTTAATTGAAACCCAACTCAACTAGCTCTTGAACCTGACTCAATACAAAGCCAATTTAACTCTAATTGGACTCAAATTGAAATAAAATAGGACTCAATTATTCAAATAAAAACAAGTACAGGACTCATAGACTTATTACAGGACTTAACTTCCTAGTCTTGTATCCATAAAGAACTTGGCATTAGTTGAAGCCTTTTCCTGAGCCTGGTGCCCGCACCATAAACACGAATCAGAGATTGGCCAGGTAGGCGGACCAGCACACAAGTCCTTCGGGATTGAATTCCTGAACCACCATTCTAGACACTAAGCACAAGGCACACACAGGTTAGCTTGAAACAACGATCTGACACTTAGCCCGGACCCGACCAGTTGGTGTCCCTAGCCCACTAGGGCAAATTAAGTCTAGTTAATTTTAGGTTAGGCTTGGGACTGAATGCAAGGGGTGTGGGTTTGGGCTAAGGAGAGGGTATCAACTCCTCCCCTTATCTAGCATAAAGAAAGTGCCCTTAAAAGTATTTTATGCAATGATGGCAGGCAGATGAAAATGCAAATTAGGGTTTAGTTATTTTTTGGAGTTTTTGATTATATGTATTTTTTTTTTACATTTTGGTATTTTCATAGATAGAAGAAAGCTTGCAAATTATGGCCTAATATGCAGGAAATATACTAAAATAAAAGATATGCAAAAGAGATGCTAACAAAATCCTAAACCTTCCAAAAGTTTGCTTTTCTACTTCATTACGGTATCGTTTGAACATTTCAAATGACTCAGACTTATGTCTCATTAAGAAGACATAACTGAACCTTGAAAAGTCATCTGTAAAAGTAATGAAATATTTGTATCCTCCTCTAGCACTAACTGTCATCGGTCCACATACATCAGTATGTATTAGACTTAGAAGTTCTGTAGCTTGTTCACCTTTTCCAGAAAAAGGTGACATGGTCATTTTACCAAGTAAACAGGATTCACAAGTGGGCAGTGATTCAGAATCACTGACCTTGAGGAGTCCATCTCCTCGCATCTTGTTTATCCTATTTTGGTTAATATGACCTAGCCTACAGTGCCAAAGATACAAATCGTTGACATTATCTAATCTTGGGCATTTGCTAGAAGTATACATTACACTAACAGGCCTTGATAGTACATATATGCCATTATTTAATCTAGCTTTCATTATAACAGAGTTATTCAAAATAACATTACAAAAATCTCCTTTTATTGATAGTTCAAAACCACAATTGGCCAAAAGGCCTACAGAGATTATGCTCATAATGAAACTAGGACAATAGTGACAGTCGACTAGTTCGACAGTACAAGATTCAAAGACAAGACGCAGGACTCTGATCGCCAGTACTGGAACACGATTTTCATTTCCGACGCTCAGAAACTATTCTCCATCTTCAAATCTTCTGCTAACTTGAAGTCCCTGTAACGAATTATAAATATAAATTGGACTACCAGTATCCAATACCCAGTTAGCAGTATCAATAATTGAGTAATTACAAGGTTTTATCATATAAATACCTTGTTCAGCAGACTTCTGCTTCCTCGGCCTGTTCGGATCAAGGGACGCAATATAAATTGGATAGTTCCTCTTCCAGTGTCCCTTCTTCTTGCAGTAGAAACACTCTGCAGAAGACTGATCAGCCTTAAACTTCCTGGTCTGACTAGGGCCAGGAGCATTCTGCACCTTCTTTCCCTTTTTATTCATTTTCTTCTTCCCTTTCTTAAAGGGACGACGACCTCTACTACCTCCCACTAAATTCACCACCCCCTTATTCAATTGGTGGTCTTTCTCGAAAGTCTGCAGCAACCCCAAAAGACCATGGTAGTTGACTGCAGGCTTGTTCATTCTATAATGATCGAGAAAATCAAGATAGGAGGAGGGAAGAGAATTCAGGATCGCATCCTTGCCGAGCTGCTCGTGCAAGGGGCATCCGAGTTTGCCCAACTTTTCAATCAGCTCGATCATGTACAATACATGATCAGTGACTGAACCACCATTTGGCATCTTGGAATTGTAGATGGCACAAGATACTTTGTGCCGTTCTACATCATCCGGGGTGCCGAAGGATTCCTTCAACTTTTATAGAATTTCATCAGGTTGGGCCTCCTCGAATTTGCGACTGAACTCGTCGTTCATCATCGCTAACATAATGCATCGGACAGTAGTCCGATCAGAGACCCACTTCAGATAAGCGTCTCTGACCGCACTCCGTGCATTAGCGAGAGGGATTTCAGGTGCCGGATCCGTTATCACATAGAGGATCCGTTCATGCTCCAGAACGATTCTCAATCTTCGATACCAACTATCGAAGTTGTGACCCTTTAACTTCTCGTTATCGAGAAGTGACCGGAGCAATAAATTGAAAGACATCTGAAATGAAAATAAGACCAAATTAGTGTATGAATTAATAATTTAACCAAAAGACTTGGACTTTTAGTCTAAAGGTTTCTCCCACTAATTTTTCAGATTGGTAGCCTCTAACTCCAATCCGTGAAAACACTTTTTCAAGTGGGTACTGAAATCCAATAGGCCTCGCATGAGCCTGACTATGGCCAGCTCACCCAGACGAGCCTAAAGGTAGGTTCGTAAACCAATTATTTCCCTAAACAATTTTCAGTATTTCATTTTGCCCCAGAGAATACCCCAATCGGCCTAGGGGCCTCCTATTGCGGGTCTCTGGTTAGGTCCAACAATTAAAATGACAAATCCAATGCTTCCAGCTAACTAAAGACCAAGCCCGACTATGGCCGGCCCACCTGATCCCATTAAGGAGGTTGTACTGAACCATCATCGATTAGATAGAAATTCCAGTCACCGGATGTACACCCGTTCTATGGAACTGCCGATGCACACCAAGCTAGTGGACACATTTTTATCCAACTTAATGGGAGGCTAAGACACTGTCAACTCTTTGACTTAGTCTTTTTAAGGACCTAATAATTTTAGAGAATTTTTTAGTTGTGACAGAAGAAAAAGACAAGGACATGGATCATCCTCCCACTGAATCAATCAGATTCCAGGAGGGTTGAAATAAATCAACAAATTGATCCATGGGCACCTATAGATCAGTCAGACCGATCAACTGGGTGACATGGGTTAACTCGAGTCATTGAGCTTTTCCAATCAGTTCTGGTTGACTCGACTAGCCAGGTAGGTGAGATAATGGGTGAGTCTCCACCATTAACCATCTTTCCTAGACACCAACCAAGTTGGCCAAGAAAGAGGTAGCCTCATACAACCAAGATCACAATGCCAAACCTACCTCGACACCAGTCGGTTTACCAGACTCGATCAGATTAGCCTAAAGACTCGGGCATCCACTGAGCCACTAATTGGATCCATTTTAGATGAATGGATCAACTAATCTAACTATTAGATAGTTCTAAAGAAGGGCCTTAAACAACTTTTGTTTAATCTTCCTGTAATCCGGTTCAACTAAACTTAGGTCTAACCCAGTGATGAAACCAACTAGTCAGCTAAACCAATTTAACCCAAAATGGCTTATGCAAATTTAATTAGATTTCATAAACCTAAAAAAATTGTTTAATAAGCCAAACTCTTAATTAAAATAATTTTTAATTAAGTCTCTATGTAAAACAATTTTACATAACAAATCATGCATCAAGATTCAAAATTTTACAAATATTTTATATCCAATAAAACATGCCTAAAATCATGTATCACCAAATTAAAATAATTTTTAATTTTAATATTCTTTAAGGATCCTTCTGAAGAGGCCAACATAGATGATCCGCATCGTGTCAAAGACACACGGTCATGGTGAAGGTCTCAACTAGGTTCCAAAAAGAAATCATGATACATTTTTATTAGATTAAATAAATTTTAATCTATCAAACATGCATACTAGATTAGATTACACATGCAACCTGCTCTGATACCACTGTAAGAAAACGTTGCAGGTGGTTTAACATGATCCTACACTAGGCATGCAAACAGCTGCGGGAGCAGAATGGATTTTAAAACTTTTTTAAAAATTCGCGCAACGGAAAAGTGCTCCACCCAAAAACAAATCTATTCTAGTTGCATGAAGGCATGTATCATGATATAAAAATATTTGCAAAAATTAAACAAATAAATCTATTTATGCATGATTAAAAAAATAATTTTTCGTACCTTTATTCCGCCTGGAATAACTCTGGAATATCTGCTGGAATAGCTGGGATAACAGGAATAAGTTTATTCCTATTGTCTTCTTCCAGCAGCCTTTGGGACGCTCTGTTCTTCTTCTCCAAAAGTTGCAGCAAACCCAAATCAAACAGCCAATCTCTTGGTCTCTTCTCCTTCACCAACAGCAAGAGATCTTCTTGCTTCAAAGGAGAGGGATTTGCACCGATCTTCCAATCGATTGAAGTCCGTTCACCCAAGAAATTCTGAACAAAAATTTCTGCAACAACCAAAAATAGAACACAAGAAAACAGCAGCAACTAAGGTTGATCCGGCTCCTAGATGCTCAAGCGAACACCCTCTAGAGGGGAGACATGCCTGGGGCTCCTCTGATCTACTCTCTTGCATGATGCTAGTCGCCGGAAACGTTGGAACGGTGGGAGGGTGGAAGAAGGCAGAACACTCTGTTCTGAAATTGGTTTTCTCCAAAACCAAAATTCTTCCACGGATTGAGCACTAACCAAGAAGGGAATCAAGGACCTTTTCTCTCCCAATCTCTCACCAAAACCAGGCCTTTAAGTAACTGGTGGAATGGAAGATGGAAGCTCTTAAAGGGAAGAACAATCTCAGTGTTTTCAGCCTTGCAGAAAAATTCAGCATCCATATTTTTTTATATCACCATGAACAAGGGGACTGCAGTGGTATTTAAAGGCAGCAATGGAGGAAGACAGAGAGACTGGGAGAGGAAGAGGCAGCCGGCTGTGTTTTTCCAAATAAATCAAACATTAAACAAGGTTAAAACATAGCCGGTGGAGGGAGAAGAAAGGACTTCTGCCCAGCATCAAACCTTCGGTCGTTTGGGCTTCCAGCGCTTGGGTTTCAACGTGTAAAACATTTACATGGTAAAAAAGAACACCGGTTCAAAACCGGTCCAAGCAAAAATGGTCCAATCCCTTGGTTCAAATAACCAGTCCAATTAAAAGGGGTTCAATTCAATTTAATTGGTTCAAGCCCAAAAAATTGGTTCAAAGGATTAAAATTGGTTCACAACCAATTGGAGGCCAAAACGAACTCCAAATCAGTTCAAAACTGATTCAGAAAAATACTGGTGCAGTCCTGGTCAGCCCGGAACAATTTTCGGTTGACACAGACAAGGGTAGGACAGGGAAAAGTGTGCTCAAAAATACTGTGACCATAAAACCGAGACGATTCCCAATCATAATCGGTATTCGGATCAGAGAGTAATCCTCTGTGGCGTGTGACCTCATAGGTTCGAACCTAAACGATAGCACTAAAACAATTCTAGTACCAGCACAGGAAACCATCTAGCAATGGGTCCCAGCGTCTGGATAGGTTGAAGATGTGGGAGCAAACTATCGAACCTCTGGTATATGGTTACCGTATAATTCATCCCTTTGACCTCTAATGCTCAGGACGATTGAGATTTGGCTGCCAACCCAGACAGAGTCAGTCGACTACGTGTCTCAACTTCACAAGTCCAGTGACTCTTCACTAGGACTACCCTGGTCGAGGATTTGCTAAATTGAGATACTGCGAGACATTCAATCCAAACTGTTTGGACAGGTCAATTCCATTTAGGTTCATCTCTGCCCCATAAGTACTTGCTTGTACCCAGAAACCTTCCATCACTGGATTAAAAATTCGGGTAGTCCAGCACCAAAGCACAGGGAGTTGCTTGCAAGCTACGTTGATGACCTCAGGTCGGAGGGACACATATACCCATATCAAATCGTGAGTATCCCTTTAGCAGAAAGGGGCTGCACGGAGTCACGTTCAATGAGATATCACATATCCCACTTGTAGATCACATTAGTGTCACCACACTCATTTGGTCAAGAGGACAACCAAACGATGTGAACTACAACAACCTATACTTGATATATTGCCATCCAGTATAATATATCCTTTGGTTGTGAACAAATTTAAGGACCACTCGATACATCCTCTCTGTATCGAAGTCAGTGTAGTCCTAAAGACTTCATCACATGGAAAGAGTTCATTTCAGGAAAATACAATATGTGATGAGCTGCCAAAAATAATATTTTATTAATTCAAAGAAAGAGTACAATATTGAGCTCAACTGCCTACAACCCAGGCGATTGGCTTTGGGACACAATTTCCAACAACTCCCACTTGTACTAAAGCCAATCAGAAGAGTATCTAATATCCATTTCCCATTTACAATAGTCGAATTCTTTTATTCCGAGGGCTTTAGTGAAGGGGTCGGCAAGATTTTCTTTTCCATCAATCTTCAGAAGATTGATGTCACATCGTTCCACAATCTCTCGCACGAGATGGTAGCGCCGTAGTATGTGCTTGGTGCGGTGATGAGCTTTAGGCTCCTTAGCTTGAGCAATGGCTTCAGTGCTGTCACAGTACACCGGAACAGGACCATCTAGGAAAGGTGCCACCCCTAGCTCTCCAAGGAACTTCCGCAACCACACAGCTTCCTTTGCTGCATCTGATGCTGCAATGTATTCTGCTTCACATACCGAGTCTGCAACAGTTGCCTGCTTGGAACTTTTTTAGCAGATCGCTCCTCCATTCAGGGTAAATACAAACCCTGACACACTCTTGCTATCATCTCTATCTGACTGGAAACTGGAGTCAGAGTACCCCACAAGTTTTAAGTCAGGTTCTCCATAAATCAGCCATTGATCTTTAGTATTTCTCAAATACTTAAGGATAGACTTAACCACCTTTCAATGCACCTCACCTGGGTCAGACTGGTATCTGCTCACTACTCTTAGTGAGTATGCCACGTTTGGTCTAGTACAAGTCATAGCATACATGATAGAGCATACTGTTGAAGCATAAGGTACTCTACTCATGCGCTCTCTTTCCTCAGGAGTTGTCGCACAATCCTTCTTGGAAAGAGTAATTCCAGAATGGTGTGGACACCAAGTCAGACTCCACGGGTTACCAAAAACCATTGTTTCTGATAGAGATGTCCGCTTCACAAGTTACTTCTGGAAAACCCTTTGGTACCTATTAGGAACCAGACTGAAATTCTCCACTGCCTACCATCCCCAGACTGATGGACAAACCGAGGTTGTAAATAGAAGTCTAGGGAACTTGCTGAGATGCCTAGTGGGAGAAAGTCTAGGGAACTGGGATTTGTTATTGCCACGTGCTGAGTTCGCTTACAACAGTTCGGTCAATCGATCTACAGGCAAAAGTCCCTTTGAGATAGTCCATGGTTGCAAGCCTAGGAAGCCTTTAGATCTAATCCCACTACCTATTCACACACGAGTCTCTTCGAAGTCCTTGAGTTGTGAACAGGGTTCCCCTTGACAATGAACCAACAAGCTGAAGCCCAAGTCCAGGGTTCTGATCACTGTTATCCAAGTTCTCCAGTCCAGAGCATTAGTAGTTTCAAGTTTTGAATCATAGGAAGGTTGGAAAACTCATCAAGGTAAGTCCTCAATCATTAGCCCCTATTGTCTAGATCTTCTTCCTTCTTAGTTTTAGAGTTGTGTCTAATCATGTAATAGTCCCTTTTAATATAATCCTTAAATCTTATTAAGATGAGTACAATACTAAGTATAATTAGGTTTCATTGCTCTACAAACCCCATATTCAAAACATTAATCATATGCGTGCCGCATCACAGAACCTATCGAGAGATAGCCTTTCTTGGAATTTTCCATGCTGAACCATTTCAGCACGGTGTCAATGTATGTAGACTGGGACAGTCCCAAAAGCTTCTTAGATCTATCTCTATAGATCTTCATACCTAGCATGTAAGAGCTTCACCCAAGTCCTTCATGGAGAACTAAGATGATAACCAGACCTTTATTCCTTGTAATGCTGCGATGTCATTCCCGATTAAGAGAATGTCGTCAACATACAGTACTAGGAAAACAACACAGAACCATTAACCCATTTATAGATGCATGGTTCTTCTCCGTTCCTAACGAAGCCATACGATTTGATACATCTATCAAACCATAAGTTCCAACTTCAAGACGCTTGCTTGAGTCCATAGATGGACCTCTGCAACTTCCACACTTTTGATTCATCTGTGGATGTGAACCCTTCAGGCTGTATCATATACACCTCCTCTTCCAGCTCCCCATTTAGGAAAGTGGCTCGGACATCCATCTGCCAGATCTCGTAATCAAAATATGCTGCCAAAGCAAGCATGATCTGAATGGACTTGAGCATTGCCACAGGGAAGAAAGTCTTATCATAATCGATACCATATCACTGATGATATCCCTTGGCAACCAGACAGGCTTTATAGGTCTCTACCTTCCCATCTGCGCCCCTTTTCCTCTTGAAGATCCATTTACACCCGATGGGTTTTATCCCTTTAGGCGGATCAACCAATGTCCATACATTGTTGATTTCCATGGACTCCATTTCGGATCGCATGGCTCCAAGCCATGCCTCAGAGTCAGATCTCTGAAGTTAATCCATATAGGTTATCGGATCCTCATTGTTCTCATCGAGCTCAATGGGATCACCATCCCGGACCAAGAAATCATAGTATCTGTCCGGCTGACACGGTATTCTACTAGATCTCCTAATGGGTTCTGGGTGTGATTCAATCACAGTCAGTTCTACGATGTCCTTAGAGTATGCAGGTTCTTCTATTGGTTGAACTTCATCAAGTTTAATCTTAGAGGCTATAGTTCCTTCTCTAAGGAACTCCTTTTCCAAAAAGATAGCTCTAAGAGCAACGAACACCTTTTGTTCATTTTCCAAGTAGAAGAAATACCCTTTGGTTTCCTTAGGATAACCAATGAATAAACATCGATCAGACCTTGGACTAAGTTTGTCTGAGTCTAAACGCTTTACGTAAGCCGGACAACCCCAGACCCGAAGGTGTGAGATTGAGCGTTTTCATCCATTCCACATCTCATACAGAGTGGAGACAACAGACTTACTTGGAACATTATTTAACAATTAGCAGGCTGTCTGAAGCGCATATCCCAAAAAGGATAGCGGCAGAGTTGCAAAGCCCATCATGGATCGAACCATGTCCAACAAGGTTCGATTCCTCCTTTCGGACACACCACTCAATTGTGGTGTTCCTAGAGGAGTCCACTGAGAGAGAATTCCATTCTCCTTAAGATATGTCAAAAATTCACCAGATAAGTATTCACCACCTCGATCAGATCGAAGGGTTTTAATACTTTTTCCAGTTTGCTTTTCTACTTCATTACGGTATCTTTTGAATATTTCAAATGACTCAGACTTATGTCTCATTAAGAAAACATAACCGAACCTTGAAAAATTGTCTGTAAAAGTAATAAAATATTTGTATCCTCCTCTAGCACTAACTGTCATCAGTCCACATACATTAGTATGTATTAGACTTAGAAGTTCTGTAGCTTGTTCACCTTTTCCAGAAAAAGATGACTTGGTCATTTTTCCAAGTAAACAGGATTCACAAGTGGGCAGTGATTCAGAATCACTGACCTTGAGGAGTCCATCTCCTCGCATCTTGTTTATCCTATTTTGGTTAATATGACCTAGCCTACAGTGCCAAAGATACAAATCGTTGACATTATCTAATCTTGGGCGTTTGCTAGAAGTGTACATTACACTAACAGGCCTTGATAGTACATTTATGCCATTATTTAATCTAGCTTTCATTATAACTAAGTTATTCAAAATAACATTGCAAAAATCTCCTTTTATTGATAGTTCAAAACCACAATTGGCCAAAAGACCTACAGAGATTATGCTCATAGTGAAACAGGACAATAGTGACAGTCGACTAGTTCGACAGTACAAGACTCAAAAACAAGATGCAGGACTCCGACCGCCAGACTGGAACATGATTTTCATTCTCGATGCTCAGAAACTGTTCTCCATCTTCAAATCTTCTGCTAACTTGAAGTCCCTGTAACGAATTACAAATGTGAATTGGACTACCAGTATCCAATACCCAGTTAGTAGTATCAATAATTGAGTAATTACAAGGTTTTATCATATAAATATCTTGTTCAGCATACTTCTACTTCCTCGGCCTGTTCGGATCAAGGGACACAATATAAAGCGGACGGTTCCTCTTCCAGTGTCCCTTCTTCTTGCAGTAGAAACACTCTGCAGAAGACTGATCAGCCTTAAACTTATTGGTCTGACAGGGCCAGGAGCATTCTGCACCTTCTTTCCCTTTTTATTCATTTTCTTCTTCCCTTTCTTAAAGGGACGACGACCTCTACTACCTCCCACTAAATTCACCACCCCCTTATTCAGTTGGTGGTCTTTCTTGAAAGTCTGCAGCAACCCCAAAAGACCATGGTAGTTGACTGCAGGCTTGTTCATTCTATAATGATCGAGAAAATCAAGATAGGAGGAGGGAAGAGAATTCATGATCGCATCCTTGCCGAGCTGCTCGTGCAAGGGGCATCCGAGTTTGCCCAACTTTTCAATCAGCTCGATCATGTACAATACATGATCAGTGACTGAACCACCATTCGGCATCTTGGAATTGTAGATGGCACAAGACACTTTGTACCGTTCTACATCATCCGGGTGCCGAAGGATTCCTTCAACTTTTGTAGAATTTCATCAGGTTGGGCCTCCTCGATTTGCGACTGAACTCATCGTTCATCGCCGCTAACATAATGCATCGGATAGTAGTCCGGTCAGAGACCCACTTTAGATAAGCGTCTCTGACCGCACTCCGTGCATTAGCGGGAGGGATTTCAAGTGCCGGATCCGTTATCACATAGAGGATCCGTTCATGCTCCAGAACGATTCTCAATCTTCGATACCAACTAACGAAGTTGTGACCCTTTAACTTCTCGTTATCGAGAAGTGACCGGAGCGATAAATTTGAAGAAATCTGTAAAGAAAATAAGACCAAATTAGTGTATGAATTAATAATTTAACCAAAAGACTTGGACTTTTAGTCTAAAGGTTTCTCCCACTAATTTTTCAAATTGGTAGCCTCTAACTCCAATCCATGAAAACACTTTTTCAAGTGGGTACTGAAATCCAATAGGCCTCGCATGAGCCCGACTATGGCCAGCTCACTCATACGAGCCTAAAGGTAGGTTCGTAAACCAATTGTTTCCCTAAACAATTTTTAGTATTTCATTTTGCCCCAGAGAACACCCCAATCGACCTAGGGGCCTCCTATTGCGGGTCTCTGGTTAGGTCCAACAATTAAAATGACAAATCCAATGCTTCCAGCTAACTAAAGACCAAGCCCGACTATGGCCGGCCCACCTGGTCCCGTTAAGGAGGTTGCACTGAACCATCATCGATTAGATAGATATTCCAGTCGCTGGATGTACACCCGTTCTATGGAACTGCCGATGCACACCAAGCTAGTGGACACATTTCTATCCAACTTAATGGGAGGCTAAGACACTGTCAACTCTTTGACTTAGTCTTTTTAAGGACCTAATAATTTTATAGGATTTTTTAGTTATGACAGAAGAAAAAGACAAGGACATGGATCATCTTCCCACTGAATCAATCAGATTCCAGGAGGGTTGAAATAAATCAACAAATTGATCCATGGGCACCTATAGATCAGTCAGACCGATCAACTTGGGTAACATGGGTTAACTCGAGTCATTGAGCTTTTCCAATCAGTTCTGGTTGACTCGACTAGCCAGGTAGGTGAGATCATGGGTGAGTATCCGCCATTAACCATCTTTCCTAGACACCAACCAAGTTGGCCAGGAAAGAGGTAGCCTCATACAACCATGATCACAATGCCAAACCTACCTCGACACCTGTCGGTTTACCAGACTCGATCAGATTAGCCTAAAGATAACCTTATGGGTCATAAATTTGCACTTCTTTATGTTTGCATAAAGTTTTTCTTGTCTAAGGACCTGGCAAACTTGCCTTAGATGATCTAAATGTTCTTCCTGGGTCCTACTATAGATCAAGATATCATCGAAGTAAACCACTAAAAATTTTCCAATGAACCTTCGTAGGACTTGAGTCATGATCCTCATAAATGTACTGGGTCCATTTGAAAGTCCAAAAGGCATGACTACCCATTCATACAATCCTTCCTTTGTCTTGAAGGTGGTTTTCCATTCATCCCCGGGTCGGATCCTAACTTGGTGGTAACCACTCTTAAGATCTATTTTAGAAAATATTGTGGTTCCCGACATCATGTCTAACATATCATCCAGACGGGGTATGGGAAATCTATACTTGACAATGATTTTATTGATGGCCTGACTATCAATGCACATCCTCCAAGTGCCATCTTTCTTAGGGGTGAGAAGGGTTGGTACAGTGCATGGGCTCAAACTATCCCTAATGAATCCTTTCCTTAGCAATTCTCTAACTTGTTGTTGTAGCTCTAAGTGTTCAGTGGGGTTCAGTCTATAATGGGGCAGGTTTGGCAAAGTGGCTCTCGGGACTAGATCTGTGGCATGTTGTATGTCCCTCAATATTGGTAATTGGTCTGGCATGTCTTCAGGAAACACATCCCTAAACTCCTCTAATGCCTCTGCCACTTCCTTAGGTTGTTCCTCTATGCTGGGTCTTGGGAATTCCTTTGTGGTTAAGAGCTAGGCTGTTGATCCGCCACTAATCTCTCGTTCCATCTCTTTGGCGATGACTAGGTTTAATCCTTGTTTCTTTTCCTTTAAATTGCTAGACACAGTTTTTGTGTTATCCTTTGGTGGGGTGGGATGCACAGTAATTTTCTTTCCTTGGTGACTAAATGAACAGGAGTTTGACTTACCATATAGGGTGGCATCGTGATCATACAACCGAGGTCTCCCTAGAATGATGCTACTAACTCCCATAGGTAATACGTCGCACCAAGCTTTTTCCTGATAGGATTGGATCTGGATATTGACTTGACACATAAGTTTGATTGGAATTGAGGTAGAGTCTATCCAGGATACCTTATAGGGGTGTGGGTGAGGAGTAGTGGTCAATCCTAGTGTTTTAACAGCATAGGTGGATATGACAATGACACAGCTCCCACTATCAATGATGATCTTGCAAACCTTCTCCCCTATTCTAAAGAAAGTTTGTAGGATGTTAGTCCTACGACAATCCTCATGTCCCTTAGTTAGGATTAGGATACACCTAACAACTCCAAGAAATTCAAATGGGTCTACAGGCTCCTCTTCTTTTTCATACTCTTCTATCAGGTTTGACTCGGCCATATAATCTTCTTCATTTGATTCAGCTATGGGTTCAAGTTCTCCCTCCTCTAACTCTCCTATATGTAGGGCTCTAGTAGGGCACTGGCTAGTGTATTGTCCAAACTTATGACATCTGTAGCACACTAGAGCAAGGTTTGTAGTTCTTGGGGTCTCTGGGGCCTTACCCTTATCTTCCCTACGGATCACCAGAGTGTTGGGGTTTGGTCTAGTTGCAGGATTGTTTGGTCTAGCTATAGGAACTTGGTTTGATCCTGGTCTAAATGCAGGGGTACTAGTCTTTGGGACTTTAAGTCGGCGGTAGATAGGTTCCCTCTGGAATCTCTCATAATCCCTAGCTATCCGGTAAGCATGTTCTAGGTTATGGACCTCCCTTAAGAATAACTCTCTCTGTATGTCCTCTCGTAAGCCTGCCCTAAACCTAACTAAGGTGACTGATGCTAGTTCATCTATTCTACACTCATGGCACACTCATCAAACTTGGCTACACAATCAGACACAATCAGGTTTCCTTGTTTTAATCTTTGCCAGTGATCTAACAATCGCTGCTGGTATGATTCAGGTTTGTACTTTTCTCTCAGCTTCATTTTCATTGCCCTCCAGGTGGTTATAGGTATGTCTTGCTTATGATCTATTTGTCTTTCAACATCTCCCCAAAATAATCTAGCCGGCGAACTAGTCTTATCTCAGCAAGCTTGTATTTACTGGGTCTGGGTGCAGCCTTCTTGGATTCGGCCCTAGATTTGGTTCTTGCCTAGGGACTCTCCTATGGTTATAGGGCGTAGGTGGTGGTGTGACTAGATCAGGTTCGGTGTTGGTCTCTTGGTTCCTTTCTAAGGCTTGAACTCTATCCTCTAGTTGGTTGAACCTGGCATCCACTTGGTCAAATCTAGTATGAAAGTTGGTATTCATTTGGGTAACCTTATCGTCCATCTGATCCATTCAGTCAAGTAAGGTCCTCAAGGTGACCTCAAGATTGGGTTGCATGGGTGAATTAGGTGGGGTGTGGGGTGATCTAAATTGGGTCCCTGCCCTGGTGGTCATACAATACAAGACTTTAATCAATTAGACTTTTAATGTTCTAGGGCTCCTAGACATAGAAACCCAAAGTAGGATGAGTCAGCTAACTTTGTAGCCAATTCATCAGCTAATCAATCCACTGGCCAGGTAAGAGGTGGGTCTGTGGGAGGCTCCCCCAGCTCTCGCTGGGTCCTAATTAAAAATTACAAGAACCACTAAGGGCATTTGCCACTAGACCTCTTGCCTTAGACATCAGCTTCAAGTTGTAACCAATGAGTTGAGTGCACCAGCTTCTCCACAATACCTTGAATTTGACTTGTTGGTGTCACCTAGCTCACTAGAGCAAATTAAGTCTAGTTGATTTTAGAATTAGGCTTGGGACTATGCAATATGTGGGTGGTGGTTTGTGGGCCAAGGAGAGGTGATGAAATCCTCAGCTTATCTTGGATATCAATTGCCCTTAAGTAGCTTAAATATGAATGCACAATCAAGTTGACACACAAGCTTTTAATAGATTGATTAAGTTCAACCTTTCTTTAGGGATTTTATATGGTATATATGCATATATATATATATATTTTTTCTTTCAAAGTCACCAGTTTCAGATTTGAGAATGAAAGTGCAGGTGTGTTGCGTTTGAACATATAATAAAAAAAAATGTAACAAGTGTGATGGAGAAGTGATGAACTAGCAAGCAAGAAAAACCTAATTACAGAAATTTTAGGATGTAATAGTGATAGAAAATATATTACAGAAAAATATCTTTTGGTGCTTTTAATATGAAATTTTAGCTGGTAATAGTAGACTTACTGATGGTTAACAGAAAAATAATGGCAAGCAAAAAGGATTAGATCTAATAGGGTTTCAATGGACGTGAATCTCAAGCATGTGCAGAATTACTGGGTGCAGAAATTACAGCAATGAACATGAAAACTAGCCCTACTCTAACATGCTCTGATACCAATAATTGATGCAAGATGAAAGGCCTAACAAAGGTTTTGATGATTACAGTAATGAATCAGATTTTTATATATTTTTTTAACTTTCTCGTAAAAGATGAAAAGAAGCTATTTAAGGAAAACTACAAAGAGAGAAGTAAAGACATGCTCATAACTAGTCTTCTAAGTGTAAAGAACCAAGGACCTAGAAGGATTAAGAAATCCCTCAAGAATAGGGCTAAGGCTACCTTCAACAGACAGAGCAATAGTAGGGAGGGTGATACCAAGCAACGATTCGATCTGCTCCTAGAAGAAGGTACTCTCCCCTCTGGATCCGGCACCTAGGATGAAGAAATCAACACTTCCTAGATAGTAGACTCCATTGTAAGGGTTCTTTGGCAAGATAAGCTTCCTCCTCGGACTGGCACTCTTGAGAACCCTGCAAGCAAGAAGATCACTTAGCAAAGATGAAGAAATGCAGCAAACAACTTAAGAAAATAAGGATGGATGGAGAGTGATGGCTTGAAGAATACTTGGCACCTTGATGAAGACTAGACCGGCTGCTCCATGGATAGGGGCATCAACTCCATGGGTTAGGGGGGAACGTCAACACCAAGGTATGGTAGATAGGAGATAGATAAACTATGAAAACTAGATGGTAGATTGGGTCTCACACCCTCTCCCTCTCAGAGGACGATGCATCTCACATCGAAAATGGAAACTCACAACAATGGGAGCTCAAAAGGAAATTTGTCTTTCATTCAAAACTAGTATCTTTTTTACAAAGAGATTAGGGGCCTATTTATAGCCTTCTAAGTCCCATTTGAAATTCAGATTTTACATGAAAAGAGGGGAAAAGGTAGTTACAAATTTGAATTTCAAATTTTATAAAAAGGGGGCACCATCTCTAGAACCTTCTTGAATTCAAACTTCATGAAAAAAAGGGGTGCCAAATCTAAAAATCTGCATGGGGCTTCAAAATGGGGTGCCAAATCTGAAAATCTGCATGCATGGGTGCCAAGTGTCTCCATGTGGTCCCCAATTTAAATTCTTCATGAGGGCATTCATATGTCATCATGTGTTGGGCGCAACTTGGCATTTGAGTGCACACTTGGTCTTCTTCAATATAATGCTCCTTCACTTGGTCAAGGCTAACTCACTGGTTACAGGACTCAAACTTTACATGACTCAATTAATAAAAAATAAAATGTAATAGACCAGTTGACAGGATTCAAAGAAAATTGGCTAAGCATTAGTCAAACCAAATTGAATTGAGTCTCCTTCGAATCCTGGTGCCCGCACCAAAACTGTGTTTCATTGTATCAAATTATGTATCAAATTTTCAATATATATATGATGACATTTTTTCGCTTTCTCTTGTATATTGCTTTTCACCTTCTTCCTTTCATTCTTTTTATGATGCCAAAAAGGGGGAGAATGGTATTAATGGAATGCCAACATTGTAGAGAAATAATGGTAATGGAAATGAGAATATTGGTAGAAAATTGTATAATGTTTAATTGTTTGTGGTATCCAAATGATAAATAAAAGGGGAGAGTAAATGATATAAGTAATAATTAAAAAGAATTTTAAAGTCTTAAAAATATCCTTGAAAACTGCTTATACATGTAAGTTTTTGAAAAGTTCTTTCAGATCATATACTAAGGGGGAGCTTTATTTGCATGCTTTGCTCTCTTCAGTTTTATGCTCTGATACTCTTCAGTTTTTTATTCTGAAACTCTTTATTTTTATCCTCTGATACTCCTTAATTCTTATGCTATGATACTCTTTATTTTCATGCTTTGATACTCTTCATGCTCTGATATTTTTGCTTTGATACTCTCTATCTTTATTCTAATATGCTCTGATACTTTTTATGCTACTCTAATACTCTTTATGATTGCTGTTTCCCAGGTGGCTTCCCAAGAGGGGGTGAATTGGGATAAAAAAAAAAAAAAAAAAACTTGCAAGTATGTGCACTTTGAAAATCTTTTAGTGTTGTGGTGTTATGATTGATTATGCAATGGAAGCAAGTAAATCAACAATCACAAATAAGTCAAGCAAACACAATCACAAACACAAGAAATTTAGAGTGGTTTGGAGTAACCTTTCTCCTACGTCCACTACCTAAGCACCACTTGGAATTTTCACTATATTCTTCCTAGAATACAGTCAGATTATTTTATCGAGATCACAATCCAAATCCGAATCACTTTGCTTTTAACACCGGGCCACCAAAGGAACCCAACACCCTTTGGTTTTAACACCAGGCTCACCAAAGAAACCCAACTTAGGTTTTAAAAGGCTCACCTAATAACCTTCTCACAAGACACAGCCCCTTGTTGCTCTTGGAGAAGATACAAGATATTCAAGAAGAAACTAGCAACTTTACAACAAACCGAAGTTGTTTTGTAGTTGCCGATGAAGCTCAAATTGAAGCCTTGCTTTAGATGCTCTTGAATGCTCTTAAAGCTGCTTCTTGACTTCCTCAAAAGTTGGATTCAATGATTAAAGATGAGTTGGTGAAGCTTTGAATCCTCTCTTGAATGCTCACTTGAAGTTGGTTGGTGAAAGAATTGAAACTCTCTTGAATACTCAATAATTTTCCAAAGAAATCTTTTGAATCCATCATAAATACCTCCTTTTTATAGTTTTCCAATAGTTCTAGCCGTTGTAGGACCTAGGGAATCGAAATAGAGTCATTTGAGCCTTCTTGGAATTCAAAAAATCAATTCTGCAACTAGCCGTTACAGGTCTAAACTCGACACTTGAGTTGGCTCGAGATGGTCGAGTCGGCTCGAAGTCTTAGAAGGAGAAAAACATACTCTGGACGAGTCAGCTCTTCTGGGTCGAGTCGGCTCGAATCTCTAGGTTTTTGAATCATGTGATTTGGAACTTCTGTACGAGTCAGCTCAATATCTTCGAGTCGGCTTAAACTTCTGAAACTTTGAAACTCTCCATGCCATGCCAGAATAGGAGTCAGCTCTTGATCCATGAGTCGGCTTGAGCAGAACTTCTTCAAAATTTCAACCAAACGTATCTCCAACCAATACAAATCTTCTGAATACTTCAAAATATTTTATAAAAGATATCTAACCTATTCAAACTCATTTTTATTAAATTTTAACCCTTTTTTACAAGATTACAAGAATAAGAATTAGGGCTTTACAACTTTGAGATTTTCAATACAATTTGTTCATACTCAAATAACATAATTACACTGGAATAAACTTCAACTAAGTAGGAAATAAAACAACACATTGATAAATGCTTCCTATAAAAACTTTTGGAATAATTGAAAAGGTTAGTAATAAATACATGCTCCAATGTTTTGTAATCATCAAAATCATTCCAGGGGTCAACAATCTCCCCCTTTTTGATAATCACAAAACACTGGGCATGAAAAGCTTTAAAAAAATACTTTATAATTGCATATATAGTAACATACTATGTACCGATATTCACATGTATCAATGCATATTCAAAATAGTACATATCGAAACAAATGAAGTATCATGATATTGTATCAGAGTTAAAATGAACTAGTGTCAAAGTATCAACAATTAAGAACATGTATCAGAGCAATAAGGTTAACGTACTAATCATACGTTAAAGCTATAATCATGTATCAGATCAATAAGGAATCATAATGTATCAAACAAAGTTTCCCCCATACATTATATACTAATATCCAATTATATTTAGGAAAAGTTTTCAATACAACTTCAATACTTTATATTTAGAAGAATTTTCAATAATTGCTCCCCCTTTTTTTATGTAACAAGGTTAATTTCTATTTTTATGCAATTCTTCTCATTTTCATACTCACAGCAATTCTTCTCATCTCCATGCACTTCTCTCCCTTTTTGTCATCAACAAAATATAATAAAAGCATACATTACCGGGGAAAAGGTTAACAAGTTGAAATAGTAAGATAAAAGTAAAAATATTGTTTGAGATAATTTCACCAAGATATTTAATTTACATAATTCATAAACATTCATATATCAATCATAACACAAGATTTCCAAAACACACACACACATATATATATATATATATATATATATATATATATATATGTAAAGAGTGTTAGTATAAGATGTGATATAATACAAAAGTGTCAATACACTACAAATAGTATCACATACAACAAAAGGGACAGAATAAGTGAGATCTAAACTCAAAAAGTAGGGCTGGGCTCATCTTCACTAGAAGAAGAAGAGCCAATTTCTAAGATGCTAGATTCTGGTTTGAACATAGGAAACCTAGGCCTAAGGTCCCTAAGTCTGGTCCTAGTAGGAGTAGGTGGTCTAGCAACTCTAAGTCTAGAAGATGAAGACTAAGCTGAAATCAAGATAGGAGTTGTCTGCACTGAAGGAGGATCTAACAATGCCAAAGTGCTGGTACAAGAAAGAATCTACGTCATTGGAGTATCTGAGATATCAATGCTTTGCTCCTTAGTGGTTGTAGGTGAATCAGTGGCCTGTGTGCCAATACAATGCTCATCTGTAGGAGAGTCTACAATAGGTGTGCCAATACAGTGCTCAGGCTCTCCATGTCCAAAGTCAGTACCATCATCTGGTCTAGGTCCATCATCTGGTGGTGGAGGTGCTGATGGTCCAGTTGCACTGATCTCCCGAAGAGCAACTAAGATCTGCTGAAATCCATCCCTTATCTCAGTCTGTAAGGCATCTATCCTAGCATCAGTCTCAGCTCTGCCTCGTTGTAGAGCAGAGAGCTCATCCAAGATAGCCTGCAATCACTTATCATGATGGAACCACCAGTATTCGGATCTTTCACAAGTGATCGAGGTAAAGTAGGTGCTGGCTCAAAGGGTCTAGCCTCATCTGTAGGTCGCTCAATCTCGATGTCCTGTGGCTGTCTAGTCCACTCATCCTCAGAAGACTCCTCATCATCAGAATGTATAACTCTTTGTCCTGAGGTCTTCCGAATCCATTGGCCTTCTACTTTATGAAATCTTATTCTTTTCAATGTTTTAACATTGTATCTGTCAGTATGTAATAAAGGTATCCTCTCCTCATCTGATAAGTCAACACCAGCATCCTGAAAGAGTAGAGTAAATACCATCCTGTATGGAAGACAGGCTCGTGCCCTGCGAGCTGCTTCCCTCATCTGTGAGATCATAATATAAGGCAAGTTAAGGGCCTCCCCCTCAATCAAAAATTTCATGAACATTAAATCTCTTTCGCTCATCCAGTCAAATCTTCCAGTTCTTAGTAAAAACATTCTACTAATGATGTTATGTAACATCCTCATTTCCAAAGACAATTGGCTAGCTCGAACATGTACTATCCATGATACATCAACCCTTTCTAAAAGTCTTCTTAGAGTCCTTTGTTTCTCTTTCATAACCAAAAAACACTCTCCTTCTTTTGGTATATGCAGTAATCTACTTAACTTTTGCTCATTCACAACAGTTTTATATTCAAGATGAAAAGTACCAAGAGATAGGTTTTCAAAGAAATGTCTGACTAAGGTTGGATAAGTGGGCAAATCAAGCATACAAAAGTGTCTCCAACTCTGAACATCAAGCCAATCACCTATCCTCAAGTTCTCTCCTTCTAAAAAACTGAAATCCATGGTTCTTCCAGAGGTTACCTGCTGATTACCCATAAGAATGACTTTTTGTGGAGCTTCTGGAGCTTCGGTTGGCTACTACTCAAGCTGTTCTTCAGTGGATTGAGAAGTTGAAGCATCTTGCCTCTATTTGGTCCTCCGTTCCTCCATAATGGATCGAATCACCTTCCTAGGTCTTTTTGCTATGACATTTCTAGGAGCCATTGAGCTTGGAATAGGGATTAGGAAGGATTCTAGAGGTGTTCCTAAGGTTTAGGAGGAGAAACCAGTGGATTTAAACAGTAAAAATGACAAAATGGTTTAGGACTGAAAGCTATGGAACCCTATTTGAAAAAGGCCCAACCCATCCTTCGAGTCAACTCGACAGGACAGGGGATTGCTCGAGTTGGCTCAAGCAAAAACACAGGATAAAGCTCAAAAGATCAAACTAAAGATTTCTATAGCTAAATCAATACTAAATGAAGTGGTCGATATCTCTAAATTGAATTTTCAAGACTCTAGATAATTTTTCCTATATATTTTTTTAAAAAAAATAGGTCAACAATCTTAAGATAGGTCATATAAACCTAACTCTCCTCTAATCTTTTCAAATCTATCTAGGCTAAGTGGCTTGGTAAAAATATCAGCTAGTTGGTTCTCAGTTGGCATAAATTCTAATTCTACATTATTATTCAAAACATGGTCTCTAATGAAATGATACCTTATTTCTATATGCTTAGTTCTAGAATATTGAATTGGATATTTTGATAAATTAATAGCACTTGTGTTATCATATTTGATAAGAATCTTAGATTGGATAACACCATAGTCTTCTAGCTATTGCTTAATCCATAACACTTGTGCACAACAGCTCCGTGCAGCCACATACTCTATCTCAGTAGTGGATAGTGCTACAGAGTTCTATTTTCGACAGTGCCATGAAATTAAGTTAATACCTAGAATTGGCATATGCCACTGGTACTTTTTCTATCAATCTTACATCCACCATAGTCAGCATCCGAATAACTAATTAACTTTAAAGATGAATGCTTGGAATACCACAATCCTATATTATATGTGCCTTTAAGATATTTGATAATTCTTTTAACAGCAGTAATGTGTGATTCTTTTGGATTTGATGGAAAATGTGCACACATGCAAACACTAAACAGAATATCAGGTCTACTTGCAGTTAAATAGAGTAGATATCTGATCATATCTCTATATAACTTTTGATCAACACTTGTGCCATTTTCATCTTTATCTAATCTACATGCAAGACTCATGGGTGTTTCAGCTTTCTTGCTTGATTCCATACCAAACTTTTTGATAATCTCTTTAATGTATTTGGCTTGGTTGATTAGAATCCCTTCCCTCGATTGTTTGATTTGAAGCCCGAGGAAGTAGTTCAGCTCACCCATTAAACTCATTTCGAATTTACCCTACATTAATTTAGAAAATCTTGGCACAAAGATTTATCAGTAGATCCAAATATTACATCATCAATATAAATTTGAACAACTAAAATATCATTTTTTTTTTTATGAATAAATAAAGTAGTATCTACACTACCTCTTACAAAATTATTTTCAAGTAAAAACTTGCTTAATCTATCATACCAGGCTCTAGGTGCCTGTTTAAGACCATATAAAGCTTTATTTAACTTGAAAACATGATTTGGACAAGAGTGATCGATAAAACCAGGCGGTTGTTCTACAAAAACTTCTTCGGATAAAAAATCATTTAGAAAATCACTTTTTACATCCATCTGAAATAATTAAAAGTTCATGAAACATGCATATGCCAAAAGTAATCTAATGGCCTCTAGTTTAGCTACTGGTACATAGGTCTCATCAAAATCTATTCCTTCTTCTTGGTTGTAACCTTGAGCAACCAGTCTAGCCTTATTTCTAATTATATTATCATGTTCATCTAGCTTATTTCTATAGACCCATCTAGTACCTATAACAGGGTAGTCAGATGGTCTCTTTACAAGTGTCCAAACATTGTTCCTCCAAAATTGGTTTAACTCATCATGCATAGCTAACATCGAATTAGGGTCAGTTTCAGCTTCTTCTATGGTATGTGGTTCTACATGAGATACAAAAGCAATTAAATCATGTGCATCCCTATATGAAGCTCTAGTCCTAACACCTTGTGATGGATCTCCTATAATGAGTTCTTTGGGATGTGATTGTACATACTTCCATTCTTTAGGTAGATGTTCATGATTCTTACTTACCACCTCTTTTTGTTGTTCACCTGCTTGCTTATCTTTGATAGTCATGTCCTTTAATCCATTTTCAAGTATACATGCATCATTATCAGCTCAATCTTTTTTCCTAAAAGATGCAATGTCAGCCTCATTGAAAATAACATAAATTGACTCTTCAATAGTTAAAGTTCTCTTATTAAATACTCGATAAGCTTTACTATTAGTTGAATAACCAAGAAAAATAGCCTCATCAAATTTAGCATCAAACTTACCAAGGTTATCCTTACCATTATTAAGTATAAAACATTTGCAACCAAAAACATGAAAATAATTAATGTTTGTCTTTCTATCATTCCATAATTCATAGGGGGTTTTTCTTATAATAGGTCTAACTAAAACTCTGTTTAAAATATAACAGGTGATATTTACAGCTTCTACCCAAAAGTATCTTGGAAGATTGCCTTTACAAAGCATAGTTTGGGCCATCTCTTCCAAGATCCTATTCTTTCTTTCTACAACACCATTTTGCTGTGGTGTTCTAGGAGCGGAGAAGTTGTAGTCAATACCGTGCTTTCTACAAAAGTGATCAAAAAATTGATTTTCGAATTTCGTACCATGATCACAACGAATAGAAATAACATAAAGATTTTTCAAGTTTGAAACTCTTTTGTAAAATTTCTTAAATGCTTTAAAAGTTTCATCTTTATGTGCAATAAATAAAACCAAGTATATCTTGAAAAATCATCTACAATCATAATACCGTACTTCATACCACCTAGGCTTATTATTCTAGTGGATCTGAATAAATCCATGTGAAGTAGCTCTAAAGGTCTAGTGGTAAAAACAATATTTTTGGATTTAAACTCTCCATAACTTGTTTTCCTAATTGGCATGCATCACAAACATAATCAAAATCTACTTTAAACTTTGGCAAACCTTTGACTAAATATTTTGAGATAAGTTTTGCAATAATATGTATGCTAGCATGTCCAAGTCGTCTATGCCATAGTATACTTGATTTCTTGCTCTTATCATTCACTGCTACAAGACTTGTGTTTCTTGACATAGCTAGATCATTAAGATCTACCACATATATATTGCCAAGTCTATGTCCAATGAACTTTGTACTAGAGTCAAGATGATCAACTACAATATACATTGAAGCCTTGAAGAAAACATTAAAGCCAATATCTCATAATTGATTGATACTTAATAGATTATGCTTTAATTTTTCTACTAGTAGTATATTCTCAATAAAGGTGGAAGGAATAATTTTAATTATACCAATACCAATTATCCTTCCTTTATGGTTGTCACAAAAAATTACCATGCCACCATCTTTTTCTTCAAGGGTGAAGAATTGATCTATATCACCTGTCGTGTATCTTGAATAGCCGCTATTAAGATACCATCTTTTCTTTGCATTTATGGTTGCAAGACATTCCTACAAAACAATCAAGTAGTGGATTTAGGTACCCAAGCTCTCTTGGATCCTTGTAAGTTAGTAAGATGGTTCCTTTTGGAACCAAAATTTTCTTGATTTTCTTTTTGCCATTATATTTCAAATGATACTCAAATGCTTTGTGACCTATGTTATTACATGCATAGCAAATAATTCTTGACTTTGGATGAGGAGCATGTGATGTAAACTTAGGTCTATATTGTTTTGATGCAATGAACTTTGGAGCATAAGAAGTGAATGCAGAAAACTTATTTGTATTTGTACCTTTATAACCGATTCCAAACTTATTACAAGAATCTTTTTGATTTTTCAAAATCAATTTAAGTTTGTTAAAGCTTAAAGTTAATTTTTCAACTAAGGATTTTATCTTTTGAACTTCCTTTTACAAATAAGTATTTTCTTTTTGTAAAATTTTATTCTTTTCAAAAAGTTCTTTCTTTTCAAATTGGATGGTTTTAAGTCTTTCACAAGTCATACTTAATTCTCTTTGCCAAATTTTGTTTCTTTCACAAACTTCATTTTTATCTTTTTTAAATGTATCACAGTTATTTTTTAAATTCTTCATTTTCAAACCAGCATTTTTATATTCTGACAATAATTCACAAAAGGCATTATGAAGCTCATCATAAGTAAAATCTAAATTTGGTTCAGAAGTTGTTACCTCATCCTCCAAACCCATAAGACAAATCTGAGCTGTCTTTGTTGTATCTTCTTCTTCTTCATTTGATGTAGACTCATTGCTGTTGCACCATGCCGCAAGAATGGCTTTCTTTTCCTTCCTTTTGAACAATTTTTTCTTGGCTTCTGGACAATCAGGACGTATGTGTCCTGGTTTCTTGCATTCATAATAAATTGAAATTTGCTCTTTGTCCTTGTCCTTCTCCTTATCTTTTTCTCTTTTCTTTCCATGGTCTCTTCTTCTGAATTACTTTCTCCATCTATTGGTTATTCTTCTACCCATAAATCTCTTGAACTTTCTCATTACTAAGGCAATTTCATCATCCTCCATATCATCATCAGAGGTATCTGAATCTTCATCTTTATTTTCTTCAGTTGCTTTAAATGTAATGGCCTTTTTCTTTTTTTAATCTTCTTATATTCTTTGCTGCATGGCTAACTCATGTGTGATCAATGACCCTAGCAATTCATCCAATGGTAGTGTGTTCAAATTGATGGGGACATTAGAGGTCCCATACTTTGGCAGAGGCATCTCAATCCTCTGCGGTTATCAAATTAGAGTTTAGGATTTGAGTCCAATTTGTAATTAGGGTTTATTTAATTTGAGTGAGTTCATTTGAGTTTTGTGGGTTAGTGCATATGAGTATTTGTATGGCCCCTGAGTCCTGTTTTGGGCCTTTCAATATTTGAGTCCTGTATTTGTGTTTTGATCCATACTATTAGGGTTTGAGATCAATTTTTGGGTTATGTCAAGTCAGTTAAGTCAGGTCAAGTTTTGAGTCATGTAAATTTTGAAGTTAAATTATGTAAGTATGAGTCCAGTCTATTGAGTCCAATCTAGTCCTATGAAAAGAAGAAGACTCAAATCATTTTGAAGCCTGTCAGCATAACACTCCAGTCATCCACCTAGTTGAGCCATTTAGAAGCATGAAGACATCAAGGGAGACCTAGAGGACATGTGATCCAGCCTGCCAGAGAGGAGAACAGCTGAAGAGCCTTGAAGCTTGCCCAGCATCGAAGTGGGCCTCCCAGGGCCCAAGAGCAACCAAGAAGGCACCAACCCTTACGGTTACCACCCCTTGGTCGGCCACCCTTAGGGTCACCACCCTTTGGCCAACCAAGAGAAGGAGAGGGAGAGAGAGGCTCAGTCAAAAGTGGAAAGAACTTGAGGGAGAGTTTGTATAGGTTAGGGTTTACTGTGAGATTACATGTATACCATTTCTTAAGACCTAAGTTTGTAAGACTATATAAAGGCCTCCCCTCCTCATGTAATTGGAGATGAATTGATGAATTAAATTGAGTTTTCTCTCTTTGCTATGTGCGAGCTATCTGCGAGCTGTGTACGAATTATTTTCTCCTTGTTTCTGCACCCTACCTTCATCCCCAACATCAAAACCCTAGCCGCCCTCCTTCCAAGCCTAGGCCACCCAACACAAAACACTCTTCCCCTTACTATTTTTGATTTATTTTTTCATTCCTACACCATTTTCTAACCTGCAGATGATGATTTACAGGTTCCTCAGTTATCGTGAATCTGAGGATACCTTCTGATCAACCTTCGGATCATCGAGCAGAAAGCCATGAATCTGCAGGATCAAAAGCTTGCTTTTCCAAGCCACAACCGGGAATGAGAGTGATCTCTTCATGCACGATCTTCATCAGGCGCTTCAACTGTTGTTAGGTACACCCCCTTGACTCCCCAATAGTGGTCTTGTAGAAGAGCAGCCTTACCAAAGTTTTCTTAAACCTTGGCGATCCTGTTTTCTCTAACTTTTAGGATTTATTTCTGCATGCATGACTTCTAAAAATTCCCTAGAATTCTTTACTTTGAATTTTGGTTTGAAATTTGGGATATAAAACTCTAACTTCTTATTAATCATGAAAAAATACTTTTTAAGCATAAATCATCCCACATCATTTGGTATCAGAGCTAGGTTTAAGGCTAAATTTTGCATCCATAATTCTCATATACAGTTTGTTATTTTTATGTTTTCTACCTGTAGGAAGATCCAAAAATTCTAATTTTTATTTTTATAGATTTCTTATAATTGAAAGTATTTTTTATAATTTTTTAATAATTTATTTTGATCTGTGAATTTTCTATACGTCGGAATACTGCCTGAGAACAAATATGCACTGTTTTTCAGTAAGACAAATTTTAGTATGTTTAGGGTTCTTCTTGCATAATTTTGGCATATTTTAATTTTTTTCATATTTCCTGCATATTAGGTACTTTTTTGCATATTTTATTTCTTGCCAAATATAAAGATAAAAAAATATTCAAAATCAGAAAATATCAAAACTACAAAATCCTAATTTACATTTCATATGTGTGCCATCATCTACATAACTTACCTTAAGGGCACTTTTACTATGTCAGATAGGAAAAAGATTTGATCACCTCTCCTTAGCCCAAAACCACAATCCTTGCATCTGAACCCAACCCTAACTAAAATTTATTAGACCTAATTTGCTCTAGAGAGCTAAGGACATCAATAGGTCGGGTTCAACCATTGTGGGAAGACTAGTGCACCCAATTCATCTCCTGTTACTAGAAGCTGGTATCTAGGCTAGAGGTATAGTGTCAAACGACCTAAGTGGATTGGTGGTTCTTTAATTGGGTCCTGCATTAAGTAGGGGGGCCTCCCACCATCCCACCTCTTACCTGGCTATGGGAAGGATCAGGGGTTGAGTTGTGTGTAAGTTGAGTCGACCCATTCTGTTTGGGCTCTAGGTCTAGCTACCTATAGTCGATTTGTTTAAGTCTTGCATGTGCACTAGGTCAAGAGCTTCATATCATCCACCACCTCTACATCCAGCTGAACTCATGGAATCCCACCTTGATGCTGTCCTAAAGACCTTGAGTGACCAGATGGCCCGATTGAATACCTGATTAGACCAAATGGATGACCAGATGACCCAATTGAATGCCCAATTGACTCATAGATTTGACCAAGTAGATGTTCGGCTAGGAACCCTAGAGAAAACTCGTAGGACCCAGACTAGATCCAAACCTAAGCCACCTTTACCCACACTACCCAGGTCCTATGAACCTAGATCCTATGACTCCAGATCCTATGACCATAGATCCTATGCATCCAGATCCTATGCACCCATACCTTATAAGCCTAGTAGACCCATGACCTATAGATTTGAACCCATGACCTATAAGCAGAATGAACCCATAGGCCATCGACCTGAATCTCATAGGATTAGTACCCTTAGATATGAGCCCAGTACTAGTCCCCTTCCTCGTAGTCAACATGAACCCACTAAGATTAGTGCCCATAGTCAGAACCCAGATACTAGTCAGGTACCCCTTAGTCGACCCACCCCAGCTATCCCAGTCACTAGCCAGTATTCCCTTAACCAAACCCCTCTTACCACCCCACTAACTCACCAAAATGACATTAAAGTGGAAGTGTATGAAGCTGATGTGAGCTTAGTAAATGAGTACGAGGGAGAAGAAGAGGAGACACCTCTAGAAGACCTAGAATTAGATAACCCCGTAGATACCCAGGTAGAAGCCAATCTAGAGGTAGCTGACCCTAACCACACCCAAACCAAAACCATCTTGGAAGAACAGTTAGAGAAAAAGGACCATGAGGAAGCTGACCCTACTATTAGAATCATGCCTGAGGAGCCACTAGAGGAAAGCCTAATTATAAAGCCCAGTCCTAAAATTCAAGAGCCTAAAGAATCTATTGAAGACATGATCTCTTTAATTCAGTACCCTCAGGATGAATCCCCTCCCATAGTTATCATTGTGATGCAGGATGACTCTAAGATTGCATGAAAATAGTAAACTAATTTTTTTATATTTTTTTAGAATTTAATTTGTAGGCTATATTCTCGAAATTAAGTAAAGACTAGCAAGGAAACTAGCAATGCAAAGAATCATCATGCAAGTGTGCTCATGCAAAATAATAAAAGTAACAGGACCCAAGAATTAAGAAATTCTCAGCTTAAGATAGTTATCTTCAAGCAAATTAGATATCAAGAGAAGGAAAGGTCTCTTACCAGTTAGAGATTGAAAACTTTGCAGTAGAAAGGATCACTCAAACTATGATTGGAGCCTGGAAGAAGAAGCTTCAGTTCCTTGATTCAGATGGCTGATCTGGACCCGGTCTGAAGGCAAGGAAAGCCTCCTCTAGGGAGGTGAAACACCTCGGGGGTCCTACAAGCATCAGGGTTCAATCAAAATAGCAATTAAACAAAAGAATATAAACTAGGATTTAGAAGGAAACAAAATTAGGTTTAGGTGTGGACTTCCTGGGGAAGAAGCAGTTGCTTGACTGGGGTAGCAGCTAGGTCATCTTCCTTTAGGTGTGGCTGATCTCCTGGGATGCTGATGGAAGCTAGGGTAGCAGGGGTTCAGTTAGGGTACATAAGGAGAGCACTCAAAACTAAGATCCAATCACAAGAGCAAAACAATGACTCAAAATTTCAGCAAATTATATTCATAAGAGAAAAGTAAGTACAAGAGGGGGAGGGGTGGGATATTTATAGAGTTTTCATGCCCTCTCTAACTAGGGTTACACATAGGTTAATAAGCCTTTTCCTAGTTAGATTACAAGTCCTTCTCCTAGCTAGATTAGAATTACAAAGCTTAAAAGAACTAGGAACATAAATCCTAACTAGGTTAGACTAGTCTTCTCCTTCTTCACTTAGGCTTGGACCAAGTCAACAAAGTGGGGATGCCTCATTCCTTTGGGTGTGTGGGCTTTGGGGTAGCAAGGGGAGGTCGGCCATGGGTCAAGGACGCATGGGCTTGGGCCTCCTGAAAGCTGGGGCACCTGGTCCCTTAGGCTGGCATATTCTCGGTGTCAAAAGGGAATCTTGGTTCTTCATGCTTGGGCTTGCTTCCTGGGTTAAGGCCTGGAGTGCTGGAATAACTTGAGAAACATGGACTCCTGGCATATGAAAATTCCATAAGCATCTGAAGGAATCTAGCATCTGAATTAGCATTTGGAGGGAATCAGGGTACCTGGGTGTCAATTAAGCTCCCATTGGCTGATGTAATTGCCTCTGGCTCCTGAATGAGGCCTGGTGAAACTCCAAAATAGTAAAACCTCCTCTCTGGTATAAAAAGTGGACTCATACTTGACTCATACTGATGTACAGACTTAATATACTGGACTAGATCGAGACAAATCAACTAGTCTCACCTTATTACAACCAATCTTAATTGATTACAAAATTTTCAAAACTTTGATACATGACTAAGTAAACTAGATAGGGTCCAATAATCTGTGTCTGATTCTGGTGCCCCCACCACATTGAGGACCTCTTCCCAGAAATTGTTGACCCATCCTTCCATAGCATGGACCATTTCTTGCCTAGAGACATAATCCAATGTTCATACATTAAGGTCGTCTCCTTAGTCCAGAACGAGTTCTAGAATCCCCTTCCTATTTCCTACCCTTCCTTGAGTCGTCTCATGAATCTAGAAATATTAGGTCATATTTTGTTGAGATTATCAGGTTGCATGAATCCTTAGAGCCCATCCCATTTCCTACCTACTTTTCGAAGACTCTTTGGCATCTATTAGGAGTTCCTGGCAAATTTTCATTTACATTTCACCCATCAACAAGACTCATGCCCCATGCCCAAGTTGTAGTTAAGACCTAATAAACCTCTTTCGATAGGAATGCATAGTTGAGTCTATTAGGTGTTAGTATGAGTCCTTTGTGTCACCTGTTAGGAGTCCATAAACCCAGTTCAGCTGTCCACACTTGCACTGAACACCGCATAGCATATGCATCGGGATATTAGCTATAAGAGTAATTTAAGTAATGAAACATCTAACAAACTAGCTAATTCCCGAATAAGAGCCAATGGATTCAATGTAAGGAATTCTATCTTGGTTAGGCTTAGGCCTAAAAAGAAGTTTCATGCTGGCAAAGCTGGATCCTTAGAAGTGATAGGGAAGGTAGGACCCCATGTGCACGAGTTGCCCTCAGATTTTGGCTTTAGCTCTACCTTCATTACCATAGACCTGGTTGAGTCTAGGGAACCAGCAGCGATTCCTAGTGAGGCCTTTGAACCTATCCCATCCATTGAGAGTGAGCTTGACCCTAAGTGTCTACCTATATTTTGGCCTGAAAGAGGAAAACAAATCGAGCGTGTCCTGGATGATCGAGCTACCTTGACCTGAGATAGTGGTTTTCAATGCCACCTGGACCGTTGGCAAGGTCTACCAGGATCCGATGCTTCATGGGTTACTCGAGATGACTTGTTGCACCTCTACTCAGACCCTCCAGAGAGACACCAGATTCAATATGACCCTTACTCGACAGGGTCGAGTTCTTCCCACCATGAGAGAATTGATGGGGACATCAGAGGTCCTAGACTTTCGCAGAGGCATATCAATCCTTTGTGGTTATCAAATTAAAGTTTAGATTTGAGTCCAATTTGTAATTAGGGTTTAGTTAATTTGAGTGAGTTCATTTGAATTTTGTGGGTTAGTCCATATGAGTCTTTGTATGGCCCCTGAGTCCTATTTTGGGCCTTTCAATATTTGAGTCCTGTGTTTGGGTTTTGATCCATACTATTAGGGTTTGAGACCAATTTATGGGTTATCTCAAGTTAGTTAAGTCAGGTCATGTTTTGAGTCATGGAAATTTTGAAGTTAAATTATGTAAGTGTGAGTCTAAATCTATTGAGTCCAATCTAGTCCTGTAAAAAGAAAAAGACTCAAATCATTTTGAAGCCTGTCAGCATAACACTCTAGTCATCCACCCAGTTGAGCCATTTAGGAGCATGAAGCCATCAAGGAAGACCTGGAGGACATGTGATCCAGCCCGTCAGAGAGAATAATAGCTGAAGAAGCCCTGAAGCCTGCCCAACATTGAAGTGGGCCTCCCAAGACCCAAGAGCAATGAAGAAGGCACCAACCCTTAGGGTTACCACCCCTTGGTCGGCCACCCTTTGGCCGACCAAGAGAAGGAGAGTGAGAGAGAAAGGCTCAGTCAAAAGTGGAGAGAACTTGTGGGAGAGTTTGTATAGGTTAGGGTTTACTGTGCGATTACTTGTATACCCTTTCTTAAGCCCCAAGTTTGTAAGCCAATATAAAGGCCTCCCCTCCTCATGTAATTGGAGATGAATTGATGAATTAAATTAAGTTTTCTCTCTTGGCTGTGTGAATGCTGTGTGCGATCTGTGTGAATTATTTTCACCTTATTCCTGTGTCCTGCCTCCATCCCCAACATCAAAACCCTAGCCGCCCTCCTTCCAAGCCTAGGCTGCCCAACACAAAACACTCTTCCCCTTGCTATTTTTGATTTATTTCTTCATCCCTACACCATTTTCTAACCTACAAATGGTGATTTTCAGGTCCCTCAGTTTTTGCAAATATGAGGATACCTTCTGATCAGCCTTCGGATCACCGAGCAGAAAGCCACGAATCCACAAGGTCAGAAGCTTGCTTTTCTAGGCCGCATCCGAGAGCGATAATGATCTCTTCATGCATGATCTTCATCAGGCACTTCAACAATTGCCAGGTACACCCCCTTAACTCCTCAGTAGTGGTCTTGTAGAAGCGCAGCCTTACCAGGATTTTTTTAAACCTTGGTGATCCTATTTTCTCTAACTTTTAGTGTTTATTTTTGCATTCATGACTTCTAAAAATTCCCTAGAATTCTTTACTTTGAATTTTGGCTTGAAATTTGGGATCTAAAACCCTAACTCCTTAGTTAATCATGAAAAAATACTGTGTACATAAATCATCTCGCATCACAAACCCTTTGCCCCCTGAATAGCTATAACCTTTGCTTCCCATTTTTCTAGCAAAGATCTCAAAACTTTTTTCACTAAATTAGCATTAGTATAGGTCCTACCAAGACTTTTAAGACCATTTATAATGTTAGTAAAGCATGAGAATATAGCAGATATAGTTTCATTTCGCTCCATTTTGAATAACTCATAATTATGCACAAGAAGGTTAATTTTAAAAGTCTTTACTTGTGATGTGCCCTCGTGTGTGATTTCAAGCTTATCCCAAATTTCTTTAGCAAAATTACATGTAGAAATTCTATTAAATTAATTTGGGTCCAAAGCACAATAGAGTAAATTCATGGCTTTGGCATTTAACTCAGCCATTTTCATATCATTCTTATCCCATTCCTCTTCAGGTTTGGGAACTTCAACATCATTAACTCTAGTAGTGCGTGTGTGAGGTCCTCTTAAAATTATCTTCCATAATTTGAAGTCTATGATTTGAATGTAATCTTCATCCTAGCATTCTAATATGTGTAATTAGTTCCGATGAAAAGTGGAGGTCAGTTTGTGGATTGGCCTTCAGCCAAAGAGGTACTCATGGGATGTGCCATCAATCTTTACGCTAAGGAATTTCAGAGACTCTGCTCTGATACCACTTGTTGCCCAGGTGGCTTCCCAAGAGGGGGGTGAATTGGGATAAAAAAAAACTTGCAAGTATGTGTACTTTGAAAATGTTTTAATGTTGTGGTGTTGTGATAGATTATGCAACGGAAGCAAGTAAATCAATAATCACAAACAAGTCAAGCACACACAATCACAAACACAAGAAATTTAAAGTGGTTCGGAGCAACCTTACTCCTACATCCACTATCCAAGCACCACTTGGAATTTTCACTATATTCTTCCTAGAATACAGTCGGATTATTTTACCGGAATCGCAATCCAATCCCAACACCCTTGGATTTTAACACTGGGCTCACCAAAGAAACCCAACACCCTTTGGTTTTAATACCAGGCTCATCAAAGAAATCCAACTTAGATTTTAATAGGCTCACCTAATAACTTTTCAACACTCACAAGACATAGCCCCTCACTGCTCTTGGAGAAGATACAAAATATTCAAGAAGAAACTAGCAACTTTACAACAAACCGAAGTTGTTTAGTAGTTGCCGATGAAGCTCAAATTGAAGCCTTGCTTTAGATGCTCTTGAATGCTCTTAAAGCTACTTCTTGACTTCCTCAAAAGTTGGATTCAATGATTGAAGATGAGTTGGTGAAGCTTTGAATCCTCTCTTGAATGCTCACTTAAAGTTGGTTGGTGAAAGACTTGAAACTCTCTTGAATACTTAATAATTTTCCAAAGAAATCTTTTGAATCCATCATAAATACCTCCCTTTTATAGTTTTCCAACAATTCTAGCCATTGTAGGGCCTAGGGAATCAAAATAGAACCGTTGGAGCCTTCTTGAAATTCAAAAAATCAATTCTGCAACTAGCCATTACAGGTCTGAACCCGACACTCGAGTCGACTTGAGATGGTCGAGTCAGCTCAAAGTCTCAGATAGGAGAAAAACTTACTCTGGACGAGTTAGCTCTTCTAGGTCGAGTCATCTCGGATCTTTGGGTTTCTGAATCCTGTGAAACTTTTAGATGAGTCGGCTCAATATCTTCAAGTTGGCTCAGACTTCTGAAACTCTGAAACTCTCCATGCCTTGCCATAATAGGAGTCGGCTCGAGCAGAACTTCTTCAAAATTTCAACCAAACATATCTCCAACCAATACAAGTCTTCCAAATACTTCAAAATATTTTATAAAAGATATCTAATCTATTCAAACTCATTTTTACTAATTTTTAGCCCTTTTTTACCAGATTACAAGAATAAGAATTAGGGCTTTACAACTTTGAGATTTTCAATACAATTTGTTCATATAACTCTTCATCAAATAACATAATTACACTGGAATAAACTTCAACTAAGTAGGAAATAAAATAACACATTGAAAAATGCTTCCTACAAAAACTTCTTGAATAATTGAAAAGGTTAGTAATAAATACATACTCCAATATTTTGTAATCATCAAAATCATTCCAAGGGTCAACAATTGCTTTGATACTCTTAAAGATTTTACTCTAATACTTTATACATTCATCATGTTTTTGCTCTAATGCTTAACTTTTGAATCTATTTTAGCTCTGATACACCTCTTGAACTTCTCAAATAAGCATATAGCTCTGATACATTTTAATTATAGCTCTGAACATTATAATTACAGTTCTGATACGTTGGAACTATATGAATTGAATTCTTTTCTATAGATATATCAATAGCTCTGATACGTTGAAATTATGCAAATTGAATTTCTTTCAATATATACATATATATAGCTCTAATACATTGTAGATGAGTTTTTATTTTTGATAATCATTTCAACTTAGCTCCGATACTTATTATCATTAGCTCTGATACTAATAGTCAAATGCTCTGAAACTTATTGCAAATCTTTTGATCATATAATGTGTGTGTACTTAAAGGTTTTGTCATCATTAAAAAGGGAGAGATTGTTGACTCCTATGTTGATTTTGATAAATAATAAAATACTTAAGTATATCTGAGTACTAACTATGTATTTAAAGTATGTTTATCAGAATAATGTACCCATCAAAGTTGTACTATGTTAAAGAATTCAAATGCTTGTTAAACTATTGAAAAAGTCATCTAAATTAATTGAATTTCAAGTGATATAAACTTTGGCACATAAGAATGACCTTAAAGGAGTCAAATTTTGAATTTGACAAAGTTTCAGCAAAGTTTCAGCAAGTTTTAGCAAAATTTTAGCCATGTGTCAACTCATAAAGATCAAGTATCGACTCACAAAATCCTAAACTGATATACAAAAAGAGTTTTAGCCAGCACGCATGAAGTGTCAACTCATGAAACCCAAGTGTCAACACATGAGTCGACTCATGGTCAAGTAAGTGTCAACTCAAGGCCTGAGACCAAAATGAAGACAGAACATGTTGAATTCTGGATTTTGTCCAAGTGTTGACTCATGAATATGAAGTGTCAACTCAAGTGTCGACTCACTAAAAGAAGTATTGACACACTAGAATACTCCAAAGAGCTTCAAAAAACTTTTTTGACATAGTGTCGACTCAAGTATCGACACATGAGTTGACTCATTACCTAAAATGTCGACACCTACAGGTCTGGATGAATAGTAATGGATAGTTTTTTGAAGCACGGATTTGGTCCTTTTTATGTCTAATAGCTATTTTCTCCTCTTCAATGATCATAAATGATCATTTAAGGCTTGGAAAGGTATTTAAAGGCTACCAAACATAAGGGGGAAGGAGTTATGAGCATTCATTCAAATATTCGTTGAAGAACTACTACTTTTGAGTGAAGTTGAGCCTTCAAGTATTCAAGAGCATTCAAGAAGCATTCAAGTCCAATTCTCAAGAATTGATTAAGGCTTCAACAACTTGGAGATAAGCTTCTCAACAATAATCAAAGAGCTTCAAAAAGATATTTCCTTTTATTTTGAAAGCTTATTATACTCTTACATTATACTTGATTTATCTTGTTGTTCCTAGTTTCAAGTGAATTAAAACTAGTATTTGGATTGTTAGTAAGCCTTGTTTGAAAAATTAACTAGGTTGTTGGTGATCTTTGTTTGAAAAACCAACTTGGTTTTTGGTTAGCCTTATGAAAACCAAGGGATTTTGATTAGTGAGCCCGGGAAAACTAATCTACTGTAATCAAGGAAGGATTATAGTGAAACACCCAAGTGGACCTTAGAGAGCAGATGTAAGTGCTTGGTGTGCACCGAACAATTATAAATTCTTGTATTTATGGTTGCTTATCTTTCTTTTCTTGCATTTATATTGTTACTTCTGCTGCATACTTTATTAAGCACACAAACACTTTGCAAACACACTAGCACTTGTTTTAATCTTTGCAAAAGTTTTTGAAATCCAATTCACCCTACTCTTGGATTGTTTTAAGTGGGCAACAAGTGATATCAAAGCCTTGTACTCAGCTAATAGGTCTAATTATCTTGAGTTAAAGATCTATGGCAGCCCTAATAGGTTCTCGTGTTGTAGAGGGTCAAGCCTCAATTAGACCACCTTTTCTCAATGGTACTAATTACACATATTGAAAGACTCACATACGAATTTATATGCACTCTATTGATTACAATCTTTGAAAAGTTGTTTTAAAGGTCCTCATGTTCCTTTGATTTTGGTTAATGGCATTTTCGTTTCCAAGCTTGAAGAGGATTGGGATGAAAATGATATTAAGCAATCAAAGCTTAATGCTAAGGCAATGAATTTGCTTTATTGCACATTGAATTCTAGTAAATTTAATAGGATAGCCATATGTGCTTTGGCAAAAAAAAATTGGGACACACTTGAGGTTACTCATGAGGGTACACATCAAGTGAAGAATACTAAAGTAAATATGCTCATTCATACATATGAAATATTTAGAATGGAGTCTAATGAATCTATAACTGATATGTGTACAAGATTCACCAACATTATAAATAGTATGAGAAGTCTTGGAAAAGTTATGTCTAACGTTGATCTTGTTAATAAAATTCTCAGGTCCCTGCCAACATCATGGGATCCGAAGGTCACATCAATCCAAGAAGCAAAAGATGTTGAGACACTTTCTTTGGAGCAACTTGTTGGTTCACTCATGACTTATGAGTTTAACTTAAAGCAAAAGGCAGTGAATGCGTATACAAAGAAGAAAACTATTGCCCTCAAATCCACTAAACAAATGAGCCTTCAAGTGAAGAGTCAGACAAAGGTGATGATAATGATGAAGATGCTCTTGTAGCTAGGAAGTTTAGAAGGTTAACGAGGAAGAAGAAATATTCTTACAAAAAAAAGCCACAAAATGGAATGCCCAGTAAAGACAAACGCAAAGAGAAAGATAGAGAAAAAGAGAAGGAGAAGGACCAACCAATCTGCTTTGAATGCAAAAAGCCTAAACACTACAAGATTGATTGTCCTCTCCTCAAGAAGTTCAAGAAGAAATATAAGAAAAGATCAATGATGGCAACTTGGAGCGACAGTGAAGACTCTAGCTCAAAGAACAGCAAGAAGTCACCAATCTTTACCTCTTGGCACATGAAGATGAGGAGCAATCTAAACTTGAATTTGAATTTACTTTTGAAGAACTTAGAGATGCTTTTGATGAACTTGTGCATGAGTACAAATTGTTAAAAATTGAGCACAAAAAGTTAAAAAAGCATGTTGATTCCTCTTCTGTAAAAAATAACAATCTTGTTATTGAAAACCATGATCTAAACCAAGATTGATGTTTTGGAAAAATAAAAGAATACTTTATCAAAAAAAATAGAAGTTTTAAAAAGACTGAAGGTCTTTGTCTAAATACTGAGCTTTTAAATAAAAATAAAGATCTTGAGATAGAAAACAAGAAATTAAAAGATGAGTTTGATAAAGTGAAACCTTTTGTTGAAAAGTTTACATTTAGTTATGAAAAGTTGAATTTATTATTAAATAATCAAAGAGCTGTATTTGATAAGGCTGGACTCGGTTACAAGCAACTAAAGAAACAAAAAATTTTCAAGAATTTCTTTGTTCTAGCATCATCTAATATTACTCATTTTAGTTGTAGAAAAGTTGGGCATAAAGCTTATCAATGCAATCTTAGAAAAGTAAATAATTATAGAAAAGTTTGGATTCTAAAAGGAACCATAACTACTAACCCTAAAAGACCCAAGATGGCTTGGGTACCTAAAGCAAACACTTGATTTGTTTTGCAGGTGTGTCTTGCAACCAAGGAGAAAAGAAGATTATGGTATCTTGATAGTGATTGCTCAAGACACATGATGGAAGATGTGAAGTAATTCACCTCTTTTAAATATTTGAATGGGGGGAATGTAACTTTTGGAGATAATGGTTATTCGCAAAATCATTGGTATTGATAAAATTTACTTCTCTCCTTCCACTTTTATTAATAATGTATTATTAGTCGAAGGATTAAAGTATAATTTACTTAGTATTAATCAATTTTGTGACAAAGGTTTTAAAGTAGTTTTTGAATAATCTCTTTGCATAGTATCTAGTCTTGATGATAATGGAGTGAAATTCATTGAAAATAGGCACGGCAACATCTACCTTGTTGATCTTGATAATTTACCTATACACGATGGTGAATGCCTAGTTACAATGAATGCCACAACTAATGAAACTACTTGTTTATGGCATTGTATATTAGGTCATGTAAGCATGCATTTATTTCTCAAATTGTGTAAAAAAAGATTTAGTTAAAGATTTACCAAAATTTAGATTTAAAAAAGATAAAATTTGTGATGCTTGCCGATTTGGAAAACAAACAAGAACCTTTTTTAAAATTAAAGGAATTGTTTCAACTTCTAGGCCACTAGAACTACTCCATATAAATCTCTTTGGACCAACTAAGACTACTAGCCTAGGAGGCAAGAGATATGGATTAGTGATAGTTAATGATTTCTCTTTATCTACTTGGATTTTATTTCTAGCACATAAAGATGAATCTTTTTCGGCTTTCACAAAATTTTATAGAAAGGTTTCAAATAAAAAAGATACTTCTATAGTTTGTATTCGAAGTGATCATGGAACTAAATTTGAAAATCAAGATTTTAAAAATTTTTGCAATGAAAAAGGTATTAAACACAATTTTTCTGCACCTAGGATACCTCAACAAAATGAGGTGGTAGAAAGAAAAAATAGGACTTTCGAGAAAATGGCATGCATAATGTTTTGTAAAAATGATCTTCCTAGATATTTTTGGGTCGAAGCTATTAATATTACATATTATATCTTAAACTTAGTTTTAATTCGACTAATTTTAAAGAAAATACTATATGAGCTTTGAAAAGAAAGAGAACCTACTTTAAAGTATTTTCGTGTATTTGGTTGTGGATATTTTATATTGAACAATGAAAAAGATAATTTAAACAAATTTGATATCAAGTCAGATGAAGGTATCTTCTTAGGATATTCTACATCTAGCAAGGCATACAAAGTTTTTAACAAAAGAACAATTATAGTAGAAGAGTCCATGCATGTTGCATTTGAAGAGTCTACTAATAAGTCCTCTAGAAAAGAGGATATTTGTGATGATTGTATAGGTATTGAAGGACTTAAGAAGCTGACTTTGGATGATCCCCCTTCCAAAGAAAGTGAAGGAGATCAAAACAAGGAAAACGAAGGAGAAGCCACAAGATCTTTACTAAAGGACAAAGGTCTATCCAAAGAATGGAGGTATGCTCATGGACATTCTAAAGAATTAATCTTAGAAGATCCAACAAAAGGGATAAGAACTAGATCGTCCCTTAGAAATGAATATGATTACATTGCTTTTGTTTCACAAGTAGAACCTAAATGTATTGAAGAAGCCAAAAAAGATCCAAATTGGATGATTGCTATGTAAGAAAAATTAAATCAATTTGAAAGAAATAAGGTATGGACATTAATAGAAAGACCATCTAATGCTTCCATAATTGGTACTAAATGGGTATTTATGAATAAATTAGATAAAAATGGTATAGTAACTAGAAATAAGGCTAGACTAGTAGCTAAGGATTACAATCAAGAAGAAGGAATTAATTTTGATGAAACCTTTGCTCTGTAGCTAGACTTGAAACTATTAGATTACTTCTAGATTTTGCATGTTTTATAGATTTTAAATTATTTCTAATAGATGTTAAAAATATATTTTTGAATGGTAACATAGCTGAAGAAGTTTTTGTAGAACAACCACTTGGTTTTAAAAATCATGCATATCTTGACCATATTTTTAAATTGCATAAAGCACTTTATGGTTTAAAACATGCACCCCATGCATGGTATGAAAGATTAAGTAAATTTTTAATTGAAAATGGATTTACTAGGGGTCATGTTGATACTACCTTATTTTTAAAGAAAAAGGCTAATGATCTCTTATAGTACAGATCTATGTTGATGATATCATCTTTGGTGCCACTAATGAATCTCTTTGTTAAGATATTGCTAAGCTAATGCAGGGTGAGTTTGAGATGAGCTTGATGGGAGAATTGAGCTACTTCCTCGAACTCCAGATCAAACAAACAAATAAAGGGATCTTCATCAACCAAGCTAAATATATAAAGGAGATTCTAAAAAAGTTTAGAATGGAGAAGACTAAACTTATTAGTACACCTATGAGCCCTTCAAGTAAGCTTGATAAGGATGAAACTGGTAAGAAAGTTGATCAAAAACTTTATAGAGGTATCATTGGATCTTTATTATACTTAATTGCAAGTAGACCAGATATTATGTTTAGTGTATGCATGTGTGCTAGATATCAGTCTGAGCCTAAGAAATCATATTTAATGGCTGTTAAACGCATACTTAAATATTTATCTGGTACTCTTGATATTGGATTAGAGTAAATTCAGCTATAGATTTAATTTCATATTTTGATGCTAATTTTGCTAGCTATAAATTAGATATGAAAAGTACATCTAGCACTTATCAATTCCTTGGAGTTAATTTAATCTCATGGTTTAGCAAGAAACAAAATTCAATTACACTATCTACAGTTGAAGCTGAATATATTGTAGCTGGAAGTTGTTATGCTCAAATCTTATGGATTAAACAACTCGAGGACTTTGGCATCAAATTAACTAAGATACCTATAAGATGTAATAATACAAGTGCAATTAACTTAACTAAAAATCTAGTTCAACATTCAAGAAGTAAGCATATAGAAAGTAAGCATCATTTTATTAGAGACCATGTTCAAAACAATGATGTTATGCTTGAATTTGTTTGTACTGAACTGCAATTAGCTGATATTCTGACTAAACCTCTTAATGAAGATAGGTTCGGTATGATTAGAAAAGAATTAGGGATCATTAATCCTTTCGATTAAATCTCAATCATTTCTTGTGACCCTTGGAGTTTTTCTTGAAAATTTCTTGATCAATTATTTTAGAAGATCATGTTCAATCATTTATTGGCTATTAAAATCAATTACCTTGATTTTCTATGATTTTTTTCCTATTTTTCTGATTTTTTTCTTGAAGTGTCGACACTTTGAAGTGTTGACACCTCGAAGTGTCAACACTTGGCTTAAGCCCATGAGTCGACACTTGACCGATAGGAAATCATGAGCAAATAGGAAAATCGAACCGATTTTTCTTATTTTTCTTCCATTCTTCTTAAGCCGACACTCCCTTCCAAGGTACCCCAACCTTCGTTAGATCCTATTCACTATTCTATTTTGATTTGGATCTCTCTTTCCCTCTCATTTTCTTTGTTCTTCACAGTTTAACCATGATCTGTGCTTATTCTTCCCTTTCCATTTTTATATTCCCTTTTTCCTGGATGATGGGGCCAGGAAACAGTTGGTTTGGAGGCCTCAACCTTCCTCACAAGGTGCGGAGCGTGCACCAAAGCTCATCATGATGATCAGTCTATAGAGGCACCAGCTCTGCAAGAGATTCCAGTCCGACCACCAGTCCCTGGAGCAGACTGGATGGCCTCCAAGGCCATTATCAAGGGATGGAGAGTGGATTTCGACTTTATGGACTAGCAGCATTTTTGGATTGGCGACTAGCTGAGAGATGCAGGATTTGCTTATTTCTGTTCCCTCATGGAGAGATTCTATCCAGCATTGATGCGGGAGTTTTATGGTATCCTAGCCCGAGGAGCTGATTGGTGGATGGAAGAGGTTAGAGGGACCACTATACCATCGATAGCAGAGATACTGAGTAGAGCATGGGAGATCCCTATGAGGGGTACAGTAGCAAACTCACTTGTAGACATGATCAGTGGCTACAGGTGTATATTTGAGAGAGATGATATTGGAGAGGGAGCCAGCATTGTAGCTTCATGATTATCACCAGAGATGTGACTCCTTCATGATATAGTTACCCAGATTTTACTACTAAAGACCAGGAGGTTCGATTTCATCACTGAGCGGGAGCTTCTAGTGATGGTTGCCCTGATACAGAGGACTCCAGTCTACCTACCGGTGCTTATGGTACATCAGATGATGGAGGCAGTGACCAACAGGAGACTTTATCCACCCTATGGGATGGGTCTAACTATACTATTTAGGGCATATAGAGTGGATCTTGATGGAGATCCCTACCGATAGCTACTTCATATAGATGTGTATGATGAGAGGTCTTTGCAAAGGATGGGCTATCAGAGACACAAAGGTTAGTGGAGGTGTGGGACTTCAGGATAGGCATCTGATGCTGACCACGACAATGAGGAGGATGTTGATGCAGATGCTGAGGAGGATGTACATAGATATGAGGCCAGGCTATCTGAGCCATATAAAGATATACTTGAGACATAGCCTGAGCCATCATTATCGGCACATGTTGAGGTGCCACCTCCTGCAAACAGTATTGAGGACTGAATCACTCGACTGGAGGGTGAGATGCAGATCATTAGACAGTGAGAAGATCTGATGCATATGGAGTGAGAGCAGGTTTTCAGGAGATGAGGGAGAGTTTCACTACTATTCTGGCTGCAATACAGGGATTATCTTCTAGCAAGCCACCTTCACGTCCACTAGCACCACTAGCACTGCCAGCTCCACCTATAGATGCTGGGATAGGAGATGGTCAGGATGATTCATCCACAAACTTCGATATTGATGACTTCATGGTGGATCCTGAGTTTGATGCTGTAGCTAATCAGGATTCTAAGCCCATGATGGATGCTGAGAGGACCTCAAAGGCTGCTCCTGCTCCACCCAGTTTAGCTGTTCAGACTCCCATCCTTCTGAACAGCCCCATTATACCTGATCCCTCTGATTTCATAGTATCCACACATGTACTTCATTCTGACCCATTTGATAGTTTCATTGACCTTCCTTCTCTTTCGATTATAGTACCCCATACCTTTCCCAATAGGATACCAGTAGTTCCTTCTATATCCACGAAGTTAGGATTTTACACTCCTAGATTTCACATTCTTTCTTCTGATCCTATCTTTGATATCACTCCACCTATTCCTGATACTCATCTTACTGATACTAACCCTGACCCTATCACATTTCCTAATTCTACTATGGATGTTGCCTCTTCTTCAGCATGAGCCAGAGGGAGAGCACAACCCAGAAGCAGAAGTCGAGGATATGGTGACATTGCTAGAGCCATTCGCACTAGGCTTGTTGATCTCCAGACGATGTGGCCACGACCCCATCCATCTAGGATTACAAGGCCTATTATTCTAGAGATTGGGTCTTCCTTTGATGAGGAAAGCACCCTTTAGGGTTGGTCAGTATATTAGTTAGTATTATTTCAGTTGATTGTATGAGATAGTTATGTATCAGCTAGTTATGTTTGTATCAAATAGTGTTTCATTATATTAAATTATGTATCAAATTTTCAATATATATATGATGATTTTTTTTCACTTTCTCTTGTGTATTGCTTTTCACCTTCTTCCTTTCATTTTTTTTATGATGACAAAAAGGGGGAGAATGGTATTAATGGAATGCCAACATTGTAGAGAAATAATGGTAATGGAAATGAGAATACTGGTAGCAAATGGCATAATGTTTAAAGTTTTATGGTATCAAAATGATAAATAAAGGAGAAGAGTAAATGATATAAGAATTAAGAAAATTTTGAAATTTTAAAAATATCCTTGAAACATGCTTATACATATAAGTTTTTGAAAAGTTCTTTCAGATCATATACTGAGGGAGAGCTTTAGTTGCATTCTTTGACTCTCTTCAGTTTTATGCTATGATATTTTTTAGTTTTTTACTCTGATACTCTTTATTTTTTATGCTTTGATACTCCTTAGTACTTATGCTCTGATACTCTTTATTTTTATGCTCTGATACTCTTCATGTTTTGTGTTTTGATATTTTTGCTCTGATACTCTCTATCTTTATTCTAATATACTCTGATACTTTTTTTGATGCTCTGATACTCTCTATTATTGCTTTGATACTCTTAAAGATTTTACTCTGATACTTTATACATTCAACCTGTTTTTGCTTTAATGCTTAACTTTTGAATCTATTTTAGCTCTGATACACCTCTTCAACTTCTCAAATAAGTTTATAGCTCTGATACATTTTAATTATAGCTCTGATACATTACAGTTACTACTCTAATACATTGGAACTATATGAATTGAATTCTTTTCTATAGATATATCTACAGCTCTGATATATTGAAATTATACTAATTAAATTCCTTTCTATATATATATACATATATAGCTCTGATATATTGTAGATGAGTTTTTGCTTTCGATAATCATTTTAACTTAGCTCTGATACTTATTATCATTAGCTCTGATACTGATAGTCAAATGCTCTGAAACTTACTGCAAATCTTTTGAGCTTACAATATGTGTATACTTAAAGGTTTTGTCATCATCAAAAAGGAAGAGATTGTTGACTCTTGGATTGATTTTGATGAATAACAAAATACTTAAATATATCTGAGTACTAACTGTGTGTTTAAAGCTTGTTTATCAGAACAATATACTCATCAAAGTTGTAATGTGTTGAAGAATTCAAATGTTTGTCAAACTACTAAAAAAGTCATCTAAATTAATGGAATTTCAAGTTATATGGACTTTGGCACATAAGAATGACCTTGTAGGAGTCAAATTTTGAATTTGACAAAGTTTCAGCAAGTTTCAACAAAGTTTCAGCCATGTATCGACTAATGAAGATCAAGTGTCGACTCAAGGTCTCGACTCACAGAACCCTGAGCTAATATGGAGGAAGAGTTTCAATCGGCATGCATGAGTGTTGACTCATAAAATCCATGTGTCGACACATGAGTCGACTCATGGTCAAGCAAGTGTCGACATAAGGCCAGAGACCAAAATGAAGATAGAACATGCTGAATCTTGAATTTTATCGAAGTGTCGACTCATGATTACGAAGTGTCAACTCAAGTGTCGACTCACCAGAGAAGTGTTGACACACCATAATACTCCAGAGAGCTTCAAAAAAAATTTTTGACCTAGTGTTGACTCAAGTGTCGACACGTGAGTCGACTCATGACCTAAAGTGTCAAAAACTACAGGTCTAGATGATAGCAATGGCTAGTTTTTTGAAGCACATATTTGGTCCTTTTTGTATCTAACAACTATTTTCTCCTCTCCAATGATCATAAATGGTTATTTAAGGCTTGGAAAGGTATTTAAAGGCCACCAAATATAAGAGGGAAGGAGTTATGAGCATACATTCAAATATTCATTAAAGAACTACTACTTTTGAGTGATGTTGAGCCTTCAAGTATTCAAGAGCATTCAAAAAGTATTCAAGTCCAATTCTCAAGCATTGATTAAGGCTTCAACAACTTGGAGACAAGCTTCTCAACAACAATCAAAGAGCTTCAAAGGGATATTTGCTTTTATTTTGAAAGCTTATTGTACTCTTACATTATACTTTATTTATCTTGTTGTTACTAGTTTCAAGTGAATTGAAACTAGTGTTTGGGTTGTTGGTGAGCTTTGTTTGAAAAACCAATTAGATTATTGGTAAGCCTTATTTGAAAATCCAACTAGGTTGTTGGTGAGCCTTGTGAAATCCAACTAGGTTTTTGGTTAGCCTTGTGAAAACCAAGGGATTTTGATTAGTGAGCCAGGAAAAACTAATTTGTTGACTCCTTAATTGATTTTGATGATAAGCAAAATGGTTAAGTATAAGTTAAGGACTAATGATTTGCTTTAAGTATGTTTCTAATAAAAAGGTGCTCACAAAATTTGATGAAGCCCAATTATTTTGAAAAAGCCAAGGTTGAATGAAAAGATTGCTCAAATGGAGACTTGGACATTTAAGAGATGGTTGAATGAATGGCTAAGCTAAATGGAAACTTGTTCTAGCTCAATTTCAACACTTTCTGTGAATTTTTCAAAGAAGTGTCGACTCAAAGTGTCGATACATGACATGAAGTGTCGATACATGGAGATAAAGTGTCGACTCAGGCCGGTACGCAGCAATGATTCAAATGGCATAGATGAAGTGTCGACACATGGACCTAAAGTGTCGACTCAAGGTGTCGACACATGGATCAACACATTGCCTGAGACTTTCAAGCCATAGAACTTGCAAAAGTTGAAGGAACAGCTGAAGTGTCGACACATGGAAGCAAGGTATCAACTCAACTGAGAAAGTGTCGACATATCTAAGATTTTCAAAGAATCAGAATAGAGTAAGTTGAACTATGTGTCGACTTAAGAAGATCATGTGTCGACCTTATGTGTCGACTCAACTAAGAAAGTGTCGACACATGGAGTTCTGGCAGCAGTAACGAGTTTTTTCAAATGCAGAACTCGTCCAAATTGCCCCCAACAGCTAGTTTTTCAAGTGTAATGGCTAGAAATTAGTTTTGAGGCCTTGGAAAGGTATTTATATGCTCCAAAGAAAAATCAAAAGAGAAGATTTTGAAGAACATTAAAGGGCTTTGAGAAAAAAGAAGAGAAGAGAGCTTTAACTCCAATTCATTGAAGTTTCAACCACTCTCAAGCTAAAGGAAGCCTTCAAGCATTCAAAAGCCTTCAAGAGCATTAAAGATCATCCATTCTTGGGCATTCAAAAGGCTTCAACAAGTGCAAAGCAACTCTATATCGAGCTACATCGAGATATTCGCTTTATTTTAGAAAGCTTACATTGGTTCTTTATATTTAAACCATATTTCTTGTAAGGGTTCTTGGTTAGCCTATTGTAAAACCAAGGGAGATTATTTGTAAGCCTTGGAAAACCAATTAGGTTCGTGGTTAGCCTACAAACCACTAAGGTTCTTGGTTAGCCCGGAAAACCAAGGGAGGTTGTTGGTTAGCCTTGTGAAAACCAATTAGGTTCTTGGTTAGCCCGTAAAACCAAGTGAGGTTGTGACTTGTGAGCCTTGTGAAAATAAGTTGGGTTTTGATTAGTGAGCCCGGAAAACTAATCGACTGTAATCTTGTGATTATAGTGAATTCCCAAGGGGATCTTGGGGAGTGGATGTAGGTGCATTGTATAGCACCGAACCACTATAGTTCTTGATGTTTGTGATTGCTTGATCTCTCTCACTTTGCTCTTTATTTATTGCTCATAATTTTTGATATACTTTTATCTTAGAGCATTGCAATTGTTTTAATAGTAGTACCTTGCTAACTTATTTGTTGAATTGGTTTGCATTGATTAGTATCAAGTTTTATTAAGTTAGTTTTTTAAATTATTTTTTAGAGACCCAATTCAACCCCCCCCCCTCTTGGGTTGCTTACTGGGCAACAAGTGGTATCAGAGCCCTATTCTCAATGTATAGGCTTTACCGCCTTGAGTAAAGATCTATGGCAGCCCCAATTGGTACTAGTGTAGTTGAGGGACAAGCCTCAAATAGACCTCCATTTTTCAATGGAACAAATTATACTTATTGGAAAACTAGGATGATAATTTATATGCATTCTATTGATTACAATTAATGAAAAGTAGTTGATAAGGGTCCTCATATTCCTTCAGTGGTGGTTAATGGTGTTTCCATCCCAAAGCTCGAAGAGGATTGGGATGAAAATGATATTAAACAATCTGAGATCAATGCTAAGACAATGAATCTTCTTTATTGTGCATTAGATCCTAGTAAATTTAATAGAATATCTACATGCATGTCTGCCAAAGTAATATGGGATACACTTGAAGTTACCCATTAGGGTACCGATCAAGTGAAGAACACTAAAGTTAATATGTTAGGCACACTTATGAGATGTTCCGTATGGAATCAAATGAATCTATTACTGATATGTACACAAGATTTACTAATATAGTTAATGGTATGAGAAGTCTTGGTAAAGTCATGTCTAATGCTGATCTTGTGAATAAAATTCTTAGATCACTTCCAACATCATAGGATCAGAAGGTGACTGCAATTCAAGAAGCAAAGGATGTCGACAAGTTACCTCTTGAGCAGCTAGTTGGATCGCTCATGACTTATGAGCTCAATCTGAAACAAAAATCTATGGACATGGACAAGAAGAAGAAGGGGATTGCTTTCAAGTCAAATATTCAAGAAGAATCCTTAATTGATGAGTCCAAAGATGAAGAGGAAGAAGAAGGTGAAGAAGCCCTCCTTGCATGAAAGTTTAGAAGATTCATGAAGAGGAGAAAATTTTCTTACAAAAAGAAGTATCAATCCAAGGAAAAAGGAAAAGAAAAAGAGAAAGAAAAAGAAAAGGAAAAGGAGAAGGAAGTACCTATATGCTTCGAGTGCAAGAAGCCAGGACACTATAAGTTTGACTGTCCTCTCCTCAAGAAATCAAGGAAGAAACTAAGGAAGAAAGCAATGATGGCCACTTGGAGTGACAGTGAAGACTCCAGTTCTAAAGTAGAGCAGACCGAAGTTGCAAATCTCTACTTCATGGCACATCAGGACAATGATGAGGTAAATTCCGATACTGAAATTAGTTTCACATTTGATGAACTTAGGAATGCTTTTGAAGAACTCATGCATGATTATAAATTAGTGTTATCTGAAAACAAGAAATTAAAAAAACATGCAAATAGTTTCTCTTTTGAAAACAATACTTTACTTAATGATGTTAGTACTTTGAAATCTAAATTAGATGTTTTAGAAAAGAAAAACAATGCTTTGTATATGAAAAATGAAGTTTTAAAAAGACCTAAAAATATTATTTCTAACAATGATCTTTTAAAGAAAAACAAGGATTTAGAACTTGAAAATGCCAAATACAAAAATGAACTTGAAAAGATAAAACCTTTTATTGAGAAATTTACTTATAGTTCGAAAAAGTTAAATTTACTCTTAAACAATCAAAGAGCAGTTTTCAATAAGGTAGGTTAAGGATATAAACCACAGAGCAACAAAAGTATTTCAAAAAATTTTTTATACCTGCATCATCTAGCATTACTTGTTTTACTTGCAAAAAGCTAGGACACAAATCATTTCAATGTAACTTTAGAAAAATCAATTCTTTTGGTAAAGTGTGGGTTCCAAAAGGAACCATTTTGAATGCTAACCCGAAAGGACCCAAGTTGGCTTGGGTACCTAAAAATAAAGTTTGATTTTATTGCAGGTGTGTCTTGCAACCAAGGAGAACAAAAGAATTTGGTATCTTGACAGTGGTTGCTCAAGGCATATAACTGGAGATGTGAGGCAATTCACTTCTCTTGAAGCTTTGAATGGAGGGAGTGTGACCTTCAATGATAATGGTAAAGGAAAAATCATCGGTATTAGTAAGGTTCACATAACTCCTTCTAGTAGTATTAATAATGTACTTTTAGTAGATTGCTTGAAACATAATCTTTTAAGCATTAGTTAATTTTGTGATAAAGGTTTTCAAGTAGTTTTTAAATCATCATATTGCATGATTACTAGTCCGGATTTAAATGGAGTACAATTCATTGGAAAAAGGCATGGAAATATTTATTTGGTAGACCTAGATGATCTATCTTTGCCTAATGGAGAATGCCTTGTTGTAATGAATTCTACTAAGGAAGAGACTAGTTGGCTATGGCATAGAAGATTAGGGCATGCTAGTATGTATCTTATTTCAAAATTTTGCAAAAAGAATTTGGTTAGAGATTTACCTGAACTTAGTTTTGAAAAAGATAGAATTTTTAAGCATGTCAATTCGGTAAACAAGTTAAAACTTCTTTCAAACCAAAAGAATTTGTAACTACTAGTAGGCCACTTGAACTACTTCATATGGATCTCTTTGGACCAACTAGGACATCAACTCTAGGAGGTAAAAGATATGGATTAGTCATTGTGGATGATTTTTCAAGATTTACATGGGTTTTCTTTTTAGCACAAAAAGATGAATCATTTTCTGTATTTATAAAGTTTTATCGAAAAGTTTCAAATGAGAAAGGTGTTTCAGTTGTTTGTATCCGTAGTGATCATGGAACTGAATTTAAAAATCAAGATTTCAAAAACTTTTGCAATGAAAAAGGAATAGAACATAATTTTTCTGCACCTAGGACACCTCAGCAAAATGGGGTAGTAGAAAGGAAAAACCGTACTTTGGAAGAAATAGCATGCACTATGCTTTGTGAAAATGATTTGGCAAGGTATTTTTGGGCTGAAGCTATTAATACAGCTTGTTATATTTTAAATCAAGTTTTAATATGCCCTATTTTAAAGAAAACTCTTTATGAACTTTGGAACCAAAAAAAAACGACTTTGAAATATTTTTGAGTTTTTGGTTGTAAATATTTTGTTTTGAATAATGGAAAGGATCATCTTGGAAAGTTCGATGCCAAGTCTGATGAAGGTATCTTCTTAGGATACTCTATATCAAGCAAGGCATACAGAGTATTTAACAAACAAACTTTGGTTATAGAAGAGTCAGTACATGTTATTTTTGAAGAATATACTAACAAGTCCTCGAGAAAAGAGGATACATCTGATGAATGTGCAGGTGCTGACAAGCTTCAGAAGTTGACATTGAATGATCAAGCTCAACCAAATGAAGAAGATCAAACAAGGATGATAAAGAAGATGACACTCCAAAGTATCAAGATCTAACTAAGGAGTGGAGGTATGCTCATGGACATCCAAAGGAATTAATCTTAGGTGATCCATCTAAAGGGATAAGAACTCGAGCTTCTATTAGAAATGAATATGATTATATAGCATTTGTATCTTAAGTAGAACCTAAATATTTTGAAGAAGCTGAAAATGACTCTAATTGGATCAATGCTATGCAAGAAGAACTAATTCAATTTGATAGAAATAATGTTTGGACACTTATAGAAAGACCATCTAATGTTTCAATTATTGGCACTAAATGGGTATTTAGAAATAAATTAGATGAAAATGGTATTGTTGTTTGAAATAAAGCTAGGCTAGTTTCTAAAGGCTATAATCAGGAGGAAGGGATTGACTTTGATGAAACTTTTGCTCCTATTGTTAGACTTGAAGCAATTAGACTATTATTAGCATTTGCTTGTTTTATGAATTTCAAATTATTTCAAATAGATGTTAAGAGTGCTTTCTTAAATAATTTTATAACTGAAAAAGTTTTTGTTGAACAACCACCTGGACTTGAAAATCACGCATATCCTGATCATGTTTTCAAATTACACAAAGCACTTTATGGATTAAAGCAAGCACCTCGAGCATGGTATGAAAGACTAAGCAAATTTCTGATTGAAAATGAATTTTCTAGAGGAAATGTTGATAAAACACTATTTTTGAAAAGGAAAGATAATGATTTGTTAGTAGTACAAATATATGTTGATATTATTTTCAGTGCTACTAATGAAATTCTTTGTCGAGAGTTTGCTAAGCTAATGCAGGGTGAGTTTGAGATGAGCATGATGGAAGAACTCAATTTCTTTCTCAGACATTAGATCAAGCAAACTGCTGATGGATCTTCATCAACCAAGCTAAGTATACAAAAGAAATTATCAAGAAGTTTGGAATGGAGACTACTAAACCAATAGGTACGCCTATGAGCCCCTCTTGTAGACTTGATAAAGATGAACATGGTAAATCTGTAGATCAAAAGTTATACAGAGGTATGATAGGCTCCTTATTGTATCTAACTACTAGTAGACCAGATATAATGTTTAGTATTTGCATGTGTGCTAGATATCAGTCTGAACCTAAAGAATCACATCTTATGGCTATTAAGCGCTTAATTAGATATCTATCTGGTACTATTAGTATTGGTTTATGGAATTCTAGAAATTCATCTGCTGAATTGATTGGATATTCTGATGCAAATTTTGCTGGTTGTAAATGATAGAAAGAGTACTAGTGGTACTTGTCAATTTCTTTGAGTTAACTTAATCTCCTAGTTTAGCAAGAAACAAACTTCGGTTGCACTATCCATAGCTGAGGCTGAGTATATTGTAGCAGGAAGTTGTTGTACTCAAATCTTGTGGATTATGCAACAACTTGAAGACTTTGGAATCAAGTTGGCTAGTATGCCTATTAAATATGATAATACTAGTGCTATTTGCTTGATTAAAAATCTTGTTCAACACTCTAGGAGTAAGCACATTGAAATCAGACATCATTTCATTAGGGATCATATAGAAAACAATGATATTTTACTTGAATTTATTAGTACTGAATTTCAATTAGCTGATATTTTAACTAAACCTCTTCTAGAAGATCGATTATGTATGATTAGAAGAGAACTCGGGATCATCAATCTGTTTGATTAAATTTTTTCTACATTTTGACTCAAACTAGATCAATTTGACCTTAATCATGATAAATCTTACTCAATCATTGTTGATTTCACTCAAAATTCATCATATTTCAATTGATTTTGATCTGTCCTTGAAATCCCTGATTTTTGGTTTTTAAGTTGATGTGTTAACACATCTATGTGTCGACACCTAAATGTGTTGACACATGCATGAACCGACACATGAACGACAGTGGACTAAGATTTAAGGGGTTTCCGAACCGTTTTTCTCCCCAAATTTTCTCCTTCGAGCCAACACAAGGGTTTAAGGTATCCATACTATTCCTTCCACTATTTCGTTGCTTTTGCCCGTTGTTTCCTTGATTTGGAAGATCGGTAACCAATTTTTTGGTTAGAACTCTCCTAGGTTTTGATTTCTAAACCCTAGAAACTCCAAATTTCCACCAAAACCTTGCCCAATCTTTCAATCCAAGCAATGGGTCCTTGCAAACAAGTTGTTCATCGACCTCATCAGTCAAACCAAGAAGAAGAGCGAAGGACAAAGGCCCGACATGAGTCTAGAGCTACAGATCCGCCCACTCGACCTTTGTTTATTCCGTCTAGCTGGATGAGCTCAAAGACCATGGTTGGAGGATGCAGAGTGGACTTTTCATTTGTGGACCAGCAGCATTTTTGGATTGGATAGTGGATTTGACAGGATAGTCTGCCCACTTTCTGTTCACTCAGTGAGAGATATTACCCCGGGCTGATGAGAGATGGTCAAATGGAGACTTGACCACTTTCTGTTCACTCAGTGAGAGATATTGCTCAAATAGAGACTTGAACACTTAAGAGATGGTTGAATGGATGGCTAAGCTAAATGGAAACTTATTCCAGCTCAATTTCAGCACTTTCTATGAGTTTTTCAGAGAAGTGTCGACTCAAAGTGTCGACACATGACATGAAGTATCGATACATGGAGATGAAGTGTCTACTCAGGCTGGTATGTAGTAATGTTTCAAATGGCACAGATGAAGTGTTGACACATGGACCTAAAGTGTCAACTCAAGGTGTCGACACATGGATCAACATATTGCTTGAGACTTTCAAGCCACAAAACTTGTAGAAGTTGAAGGAATAGCTGAAGTGTCGACACATGGAAGCAAGGTGTCGACTCAAGGTGTCGACTCAATTAAGAAAGTGTTGACACATCTAAGATTTTCAGAGAATCAGAATGGAGTAAGTTGAACTAACTGTCGACTTAAGAAGATCATGTGTCGACCTTATGTGTCGACTCAACTAAGGAAGTGTCGACACATGATGTTCTGGCAACAGTAACAACTAGTTTTTTCAAACACAGAACTCATCCAAATTGCCCCCAATGGCTAGTTTTTCAAGTGTAATGGCTAGAAATCAGTTTTGAGGGATTGGGAAGGTATTTATATGCTCCAAAGACAAATCAAAAGAGAAGATTTTGAAGAACGTTAAAGAGCTTTGAGAAAAGAGAAGAGAAAAGAGCTTTAACCCCAATTAATTGAAGTTTCAACCACTCTCAAGCTAAAGGAAGCCTTCAAGCATTCAAAATCCTTCAAGAGCATTGAAGATCATCCATTTTTGGGCATTCAAAAGGTTTCAACAAGTACAAAGCAACTCTACATCGAGCTACATCGAGATATTCGCTTTGTTTTAGAAAGCCTACATTGGTTCTTTACATTTAAACCATATTTCTTGTAAGGGTTCTTGGTTAGCCTATTATAAAACCAAGGGAGGTTATTGGTAAGCCTTGGAAAATCAATTAGGTTGGTGGTTAGCCTGCAAAACCACTAAGGTTCTTGGTTAGCCCGAAAAATCAAGGGAGGTTGTTGGTTAGCCTTGTGAAAACCAATTAGGTTCTTGGTTAGCCCGTAAAACCAAATGAGGTTGTGACTTGTGAGCCTTGTGAAAACAAGTCGGGTTTTGATTAGTGAGCCCAGAAAACTAATCAGCTGTAATCTTGTGATTATAGTGAATTCTCAATGGGACCTTGGGGAGTGGATGTATGTGCATTGTAAAGCATCGAACCACTATAGTTCTTGGTGTTTGTGATTGCTTGATCTCTCTCACTTTGCTCTTTATTTATTACTCATAATTTTTGCTGCACTTTTATCTTAGAGCATTGCAATTGTTTTAATAGTACCTTGCTAACTTATTTGTTGAATTGGTTTGCATTGATTAGAATCAAGTTTTATTAAGTTAGTTTGTCAAATTATTTTTTAGAGACCCAATTCACCCCCCCTCTCGGGTTGCTTACTGGGCAACATAATCTATTGTAATCAAGGAAGAATAATAGTGAAATACCCAACTGAGCCTTGGGGAGTGGATGTAGGTGCTTGGTGTGCATTGAACCACTATAAATTCTTGTGTTTGTGGTTGCTTATCTTTCTTTTCTTGCATTTATATTGTTATTTCTGCTGCGTACTCTTATTAAGAACATAAACACTTTGTAAACATACTAGCACTTATTTTAATCTTTTCAAAAGTTTTTGAAACCTAATTCACTCCCCTCTTGGGTTGCTTTAGCTGGGCAACAATTTCGAATCGACATTTTCATTGACATGGCGCCCCCTTGTTGGTGTGGGTGTGATCCGTGAATCGTCAAAAAATATGGCCCTTAATAACTTGGGTGTGGCAGCCCTCCACATCTACGGCATCACTACTCCCTCGCCCCGAACCCCATGGGGCCATTATGCACTCAAGGGCTCAAGAATGGGGGGCATTTGATGTGACGAGTTGTTAACATGGCGCCACGTAGAATCTGACAAGCTGATGAGGCAATGAAGAGCGCCACCTGGCCTAGTTGAGTCGAGCTCCCATCCGATGTCGAGCTCCCAACTGAGGTCAAGCTCCCATCCGAGGTCAAGCTCTCAGTTGAGGTCGAGCTCTTGTCTGAGGTCAAGCTCCCGGTTGAGGTCGAGCTCCCGTTCAGGGTTGAGCTCCTAGTTAGGGTCGGGCTATTGTCCGAACCCAGTTCCCGCAGGTAAGAGGGTAGTAAGAAGTGGGATATGATTTCTAGAGGATAAAAGAATGGGAAAGCCTTAGATTACGACATGAAGGTGCGACATCACCGCTGGGCAGGCCATCGATCATATGGAGGCACGTGCTCCATGGAGGCATAGGCCCAAGCGTGCACCACCCACGTCTCCTGCATAATGTATGCTCCGTCGAGGCTCTAGGTCCTGGAGCACGCTGCCCACCCCTTTGGAAGGCACATGCTCCACTGGGGCTTCGGACCCTGTAGCACGCCGCCTGCGTCTCCCACAAGAAGGATACTCTACCAAAGCCCTAGAACTTGTAGCATGCTGGTTGTACCCTTGAAAATGGAAGTGCTTAATCATAGTACATACCCCTGTAGCATGCTACCCGTACCCTCCATAGGGGGTCCCTCTATCACGGAGACAGGTTTTGCAGTGCACCGACTGCACCCATGCACGAGGATCCCCAAGGAGGGGTTGGTCCAAGAGGAGATCCTAGTAAGTTTGTGCCCCTCCCATGACACCCTAGGAGGGGCTACCGGCCAATGCTCCAGGCTTGGTCGAGGAGGAACAACTCCTATATAACGACAAGATGGACCTCTAGTAAAGGGGGATGACGGTATGAGAGAAAGGGCAAGGGACTAAATAGTGAGAACCCCCCAGGCTTTAGTTTCCTATTTTCCCTTTCTGTTTTACTTTTCCTCTATGTGGGGGCACCATAAGCTCCCATCACTGAGGATCTATTCCTTTTGATCATCCTACTGACTTGATTGTTGGAGTGTCCTTGTTGGGATCTTTGGCCTGGGTCTTCTCTTTTTTGCAGGACTGACTGACCACAAAGATGAAGTGAAGAAGAATCCGACAAGCCCGAGGAGGTTGGCTCATCTGAGCCATGCAGAACTGCAGGCCACGGCGACCTAGGCGGCAACACATACTATTTAAATTCAAACCTATTTACAACATAGCATAACTTTATTGCAACCATATATTGAACAATACTATTATTGCTCAGGCTTGAAAGCAAGTCATTTCTTTAATTACAATCCGATGAATATACTTTAGATTGTTAGAATAATGTTTAAGAACTTTTGGATGTAGTTTAAAAAACTAATAAAATTTTCAGTTATAGAAAAATTTAAAATTATATATAGAATATCAAAAAATAATCAAATTCAAAAATATGGGAGGTATTGTCCTAAAACATATTTATATCCCTCTTGTTAAAAAATCTAGAAACACTATCCCAACATATGATCGAGATCCTTTACCGGTCAACATGATTGTAATGAAGGTTGATGGAGATTCTTTCAGCACCACCAGAAAAATAACATAGAAAAAGAAGAATATTTGAAATAGAAAAAGAACAAAGAAAACTTTAAAAAAGAGAAAAAGCTAAAAAAAAGAAAGCTGAAGTTTTGGATAGCCTGCAATAATTTCCCAATTAGTTTTGACTATGTGAGCTTTTATTGGCCCATTAAAACTAGTAATAAACTACCCAACTATCAAAAATTAAAGTTCAGCGATCATAAATTAAAAGCAATAATTAACATATTAAAAACATGTTTAAATGATAAATAAACAATTAAATGATATGATTTTGGATTAGTAGCTTGCTTAGCTCATACCTGTATCAACATCGATGATGTAGAGCTAGTTTGGTTTGCATATGCATATTAAAGATTTTCCTTCAAATCTTTTCAAATGTTCTTAAAAGATTTAGACAAACCCTTTCTCATATAAAGGGCTCCAATAATTTTTCTATTCTCAATATGGGACTAAAAAGATTTTAATCAAGATAGTAAAAAAAAAATGCTTTAAAAAAAAGATTATTTGAAAAGTTTTGGATTTGGAAAGTTAAAATTTCCTCCAACATGTATGTATACATCTATGTGCGTGTATCATGCATGGTCTGTATCCCACCCACGCCAAGCAACGATAACACACAAAATGAAAGTTGCTCCACTTTGACTAACATCGAGACCGAACTGGGTCTCAAACTTGTTTGTCACTCTGAATGCATTATCAGGATCCTGCCCGTATCTAATAATAAATAGCTGCTAAATTATCAAACTATTAAAATGTTTTTACCAAAAAATTGGTGTTAATTAATATATTGATATAAAATATAATTGTGACGTCTATCAAGTTTTCTTATTTTTCTTGTTTTATATATATGTCTAAATCCATCAGTCCTGTATGATGCTAAAGCTCCAATCTACTCCGAATATATATATATAATGTCTGGATCCATCGGTCCCGTATGGTACTAAAGCTCCAATCTGCACCGAATATATATATATATATATCTGGATCTGGTTGGTCTCGCATGGTGCTAAAGCTCCAATCCGCATCGAATACGCAACCAACTTGGGCAGCCAGGCTATATCCTGATGCTTTGACACTTGAATATCAAACAGCGTGCTCACCTATCCGCTATGGGAAGTTGACTGTTGCCATGTTCACCCCAGTCTGCTGTAGTCGTGCATGCTCTAACAATGGCCACCATTAATGCTCGCCACCTGAGGAATGTCCTTCCATAAGGATTTGTCATGTCGGTCACTGCTTCTTACTCCACTTACTATGGTATGGCCTTACCATGGCATGCTTGCAACAATTGGGATGTACCAGACATCACTCCATTGCATTGCACAACAGACCTTTCTTGTAATAGATGTCAGGTGCATGCCAATAAATAGGTTCCTTAGAATCCTCCAAGTAAAGACTAAGGGGAGAAGAGGCCATGAAAAGTGAGCTAATAGAGAAGAATAAAGAGGCGAGGTAAAACAGAACCGAGAACCATTCCTTTCATTGTAGAGGAACCTCTCTAAAAGCACACCTTCAGCTCTTTGACTTTGTGAGCATCCCACTGAGTGTTCATCAAGACATTTATAGGCCTCCTCATACACTTTCCATCTTCCACAAAGTAACTTGGTCTCTGCAACTTCACTCATTAGTGTGCCTTCTCTCTGGAAGCCAGCCTCGTATGTACTGAGCGCCCCTTCTTCTACTAACCTCGTTCCATCTCTCTTCTTTGTTCTTTCTTCGACTTCTCTCTCTCCCTCTCTCTTTGAATTCTATTTATATTCTAAATTTCAAAGGAGACTTCAAGCCTCCTCTATTTGCTTCTCCAGAAGATTGACTTAAGCATTGGAGGGTCCACCACTAGAAAACCTTCCAGGTTTGGGCTTTCTAATCTTCTTTGTCTTGTAGGACCAACTTCTAATGATAGGCCACTGCAAGATCCAACTCCTCGATAGCAACCACATTAATTCCAACCATTCTAAAGTCAAGCCTGAGTCAACCCATTTCCTCCTGTGCAGCAATGGATTGGCATGAGAGAGAGGGCCATGGTGCCTAAACTTCATTGAGATTTGAAGTTTGCTTCTAGACATCATTTGTCCACAATGCACACCATGGCCAAGGAAAAGAGGATGATTGTATCCACTCCCACCAAGGCATTTGCAACTTTGGCTACTATGCCTTCGATTCCTTTAGAGGAAGGAGAGGCAAAACCATCGGCTACTCCAATTGTTACTATTGAACAATCCCTGCAGCTCTCCTAGCAAGTCCAAGTATTGATGGCTTGGTGCAAGCACTACAACAAGCCCCGCCAAGGCTAGTGTTGGAGCTGACCTGCCACCCATCTCCAACACATTTGCCTTCCCTTATGTGAGGTAAGCAACCTGAGATGCAAGGTGGGCTTGGAGCCACTCCTGCTATCGAGCAAGAGGCCCCTCGGGAGAGGCGACCAACCTGGAGTGCGAGGTGAGCCTCCTATGGAGCCTTATCCTAGCCCACCCGCATCTCGCAGCCACCACTCCTGCCAGATGCTAGATAAGGTGCATCAATTTGACTCTCCTATTTCTGTTTCCTTCTCTATGTAGGATACTTCATCAAAAAAATCTTTGAGCCACTACACCACTAGAGATCTGGATGGCAAGGCAAGCTAGCTTGTAAGCTCCAGGAAGTGGATGGCTACATGAAGGAGCTTCACTAGCATAACCTATATTTAGGTGGGAAGCCTCGGTTCATGGTTTTGTTGGGAATTATGTCCCAAAGCCAATCGTCTAGACTGTAGATGGTTGTGCTATCTTATATTTTGTATATGAATTCTTGAATGAATAAAAGTTATTCTTTTTTTATTGGCTGTTCATCATATTTACATTTTCCTGAAATGAACTCTTGTATAATAGAGTCCTTGGAACTACATTATTTGATATAGAGAGAATACATCAAGTAGTTCTTAAACTGGTTCACAACAAAATGATACATTGTTATAGGATGACAATGTATCAAGTGTAGGTTGTTGTATGTCACATTTGTTAGTTATCCTTTTAACCAAGGAGTGTGGAGACACTGGTGTGACATGCAAGTGAAATGTGTGACATCTCACTGAATGTGACCATCTGCAGAGCTCCCTTCTGCCAAAGGATTGCTTGCGAAGGGATTTGGGTATATGTGTCCCTCAGACCTGAGATCACCATGGTAGCTTGCAAGCAACTCACTATACTTTGGTGCTGGACTACCTGGATTTCTAATCCAGTGATGGAAGATTTCTAGGTTCAGTCAAGTACTTGTGGAGCGGTGGTGGATCAAGATGGAATTGACCCCTCCAAATAGTTTGGAGTAAATGATTCATTATGTCTCATTATAGCAAAATCTTGGCCAGGGTTGTTCTTAAAGGAGTCACAGAACTTGTGAGGTTGATACATGATATAGATAAACCAAATTAGGGTTGGTAGTCGAATCCTAGGTCATCCTGAGCATTATGTTGTCAAAGGGATAATTATGTGGCAACCATATGCCAGATGTTCTTGTGAGGTGCTCTACATCTTCGACCTATTCGGATATCAGGTATCATTCTAGATGAGGACTTTGACTGGTACTGGAAATGTTCCAGTACTACTGGCTTAGTGTTCGAACCTATGGGGTCACACACTATAGAGGATTTCTATCTGATCTTAAGGTTAATCGATGATTGAGAACCGTCTGCCGTCACCAGAAGTCAATATGATTGACTTTGTTCCAAGTGTCGACACTTGGATTTTTGCAGGTGTCGATACTTGGTGAAGTGTCAACACTTAGCAATTTTCGTGAGTCGACACTTCCTGTGACGAGTAAAATTCTAGAGAGATTTTTTTGGAAGGATTTTGGGCAAGTTTTGACATGCTTTGAATTTTGAATTCAAACCAGTTTTGGCTCCAAGGTTATTTGGTATGATAGTCATACTTACCTTCTTGGGTTGGACCCTTTGGTATGGCCATGATCTTCTCCCCCATTCTCTCCCCTCATCTCTCCTCCTTCCTCTTTCTCCCTCTCATGGCTGCACCTATAAATGAAGGTCATTCTATAGGCTGCAGAGGTTACAACAACTAGAGAGACACAACAAGAGAAAAGAGAGAAGATAGAGATGGGTTGTGAGAGGTCTAGGGATTGGGTGTGAGAATCCTAGCATTCTAGCTAGGTCTTGGGAAGAGAGTTCTCTTGGGAAGGAGTTCCATCTCTCCTCCTAGTCATCCCGGAAGAAGAAGATCGGCACAAGGATCCCGAAGAGCTAGGACTCTGAGGGAGTTGATCAGAGTCGAGCCTAGGTGTGGATTACCTGTAGAGGCCAGACACGTGTGTGGCTCGAGCACCCTCCTCCTTCCATAGCTTTTCTCCAGTATAAAGGTATGGTACTTTTATATTTGTGTTTATGTCTTGCTTTGATGTTATGATACATGCTATTACATTATGCTAGATCTTGTTGCGGACAGATCAGTAGATCATTTAGATTTATCTACCGAGCCTTCCACTGTGCTTGTTTTAAAATTATTTTAAAATGCATATTTTATGCCCTGCTTTCGTGAATGCATGTTTGCATATCGATATACTTCATAGATGCACTTCACCATCAATGGTATTAGAGCAATAGGTTCCTTTTTTGTAGTATAATGATTCTAGCATGCTAATAACATCACTTCTTAAGTACTTGGATTGAGTACTTCACCATGGTCGTCTGGTCATAGGAGAGAAGTAGGGCTGCAAGACCCTCTCTTCCCATTCAATGGGGTTTCCTATGGCATGTAGGGGTGCCGATGTGATTGACTCTTGAAAAGGAAAATAAGAAGCAAGAAAATGTGGATTAAAAATGTTTTAATCTAATGAAATGATCATAAAACAACTTTAAATAAGATCTAAAAGTTTTTATTGATCGGATTTGATTGAATGTTTGGAGAAACATTGGATTTGAAATCACTGTGTTTTCACTGTCTCAGGCTATGAGTCGACACTTGGCCTTGTAAGTGTCGACTCATGAAAAAATTTCCTAAGATCTGGCATTCTATTTTCACCTTGTGACAGGCTGAAGTGTCGACACTTAACCAGGAAATGTCGACACTTGGGCTCGTGAGCCGACACTTGGCCTTGTAAGTGTCGACTCAAGAGCACTTGCCAGAAAACTTGGTTTTCTATTTTCCTCCTGTCTCAGGCCTTGTGTCAACCCAAGTGTTGACACGACACTTGCTCCTGGTGAGTCGACACTTGGGATGAAAATGCAGAAAAACAGTGAATTCAAATTTTAAAATTTTTATAAAATTGTTTTACATCTGTAAATTAAAATTGTTTTAATTTATTTAAGGTTATTGAACTTAATTGAGAATTAAGAATGACTAAGAACTCTAGGAATGTGATTCAAAGATTTTAAGTCATTTCAATAAGCCTTAAGGATCATGGGTTAGCTTCTATTAGGTCCTTAATTGGGTTAGACCTAAGTTTAGATGCATTGGACAAATTAGAGAACTAATCTAATTAAATGTTGAGTTAGGATTTCTTCTCTAGATCTCTCTAATCATTAGATTAATTAGTCCATAATCTAAATGGACTTAATTTGTGGCTTAGTGGAAAGCCTGAGTCTTTAGGCTAGTCTAATCGAGTCTGATGAACCCATTGATGTCGAGGTAAGTTTGGCATTGTGATCATGGTTCTTTGGGGCTACCTCTTTCCTGGCCAACTTTATTGGTGTCTAAGGCAAGACGGTTAATGACGGAACCCAACCCATAATCTCACTACCTGGCTAATGTGATTAATCAAGATTGATTAGATAGCTCATTGACTCGTGTTAACCCTTGTCACCCAAGGTTAATCAGTCTTGATTGATTTTAGGTGCCCATGGATCATTAATTATGTGTAACCCTCCTAGTTTACTGATTTGGTCAGTGGGAGGTTGATCCATATCTTCTTATCTCTTCATCTGTCATATTATTTAAAAATCTTCTAAATTATTAGGTCCTTAAAAAGATAAAGTTATAGGGATAACCTAGTCCTTGCCTCCCATTAAGTGGGATGGTAATGTGTCTAGTAATTTGGTGTTCATCGATAGATCAAAGATTGGGTGTTCATCGGGCTATTGGAATTGCTGTTCCTAATATGATGGCTCAGTGCGACTTTCTTAACAGTGGTCAGGTGAGCTGGCCAAAGTCGAGCTTGACTATTTATTAGTTAGAAACATTGAATTTTGTCATGTTAATGGTTGGACCTAACCAGGACCTTCAATAGGAGGCCCAAAGGCTAATTGAAATGCTCCTTGGGGCAAAACCCAAATTACTAGAGGTTACTTGGAAAAGTAATCGATTGAAGACCTACTTTTAGACATGCATGGGTGGGCCAGCCAAAGTCGGGCTCATGTGTTATCTATTGGACTCTGGTATCCACTAGAAAATTAAAGTAATTCCTCGGATTGGAGGTAGAGGCTACCAGTCTAAGCAAAATAGTGGGAGGGACCTTTAGACTAAAGTCCATGTCTTTAGGTTAATAATTCATATATACTAATTAGTTTTGGTTTTCCTTTCAGATGTCTTCCAACTTGTTGCTCCGGTCTCTTCTTGATAACGAGAAACTCAATGGACCCAACTTCGATAGTTGGTATCGAAGGCTCAGGATTGTCCTGGAGCATGAACGGATCCTGTATGTGATATCGGATCCAGCACCTGAGATCCCTGCTGCCAATGCTCGAGGTTTGGTCAGAGACACTTATCAGAAGCGGCTCTCTGATAGGACTACTATCGATGCATCATGTTGGCAGCGATGAATGACGAGTTCAGTCGCAAGTTTGAGGAAGCCCAACAAGAAGAAATCCTTCAAAAGTTAAAGGAGTCTTTCAGGATACCAGATGACGTTAAGAGGTACAGGGTCTCTTGTGCTATCTACAACGCACGGATGCGTGATGGGTCCTCGATCATTGATCATGTACTGTACATAATCGAGATGATTAAGCACCTGGGCAAGCTCGGATGTCCCTTGCATGAACAGCTTAGGAAAGATGCGATACTGAATTCCCTTTCCTCTTCCTATCTATATTTTCTCGGTCACTATGGAATGAATAAGCTTGCAGTCAACTACCATAGTCTATTGGGATTGCTATAGACTTATGAGAAGGACCACCAGTTGAACAAAAGGGTGGCGAATCTGTTAGATGTATGCCCTGAAAGCCATGTTGGCTTGACACATTATAATTTTTAGGGCATTAACTTTGTCCTTAATTCTTCTTTCTTAATTAAAAGGGCATTAGTTTCATTCATATTGTTGTGTGTATGAATCGTCCATGTAGTTAATGGACAATGACACATATTCTCAAGAGTTCAGAATCTGAGACATGTTATGATTAACTCCTAAAGGCTCCCGATTGTTAGAATATCACGAGGACGGTGATTGATCCGTTAAAATCGGTAAACATATCACTTCCCTTTATGGGTAGATGAGTCTCTGACCTATAGTGTGGTGACACTGGAGTGAGAGTACAGGTAGTTGATAGAGATCAACAGTACTGAGCATGACCAAGTACTGAAAATTTTAGCAAAATTTGACTATAAAATCACTTTGTTTGGACCAAGACCTAAAGTCCAGTTAGACTGGGAGTCTCTCTCTTTGTCTCCCCTTCCCTCCACATGCCAACCTAGTGGGCCCATGCTTTTGTGCGACAAAATAGGATGGGGTGTGAATTAGGTTGGCGGTAATAGAATTTAGGCATGGAGAAATTAAGAGAGGGATGAGTCCTTCCCTTCCACTCCTATTAAAATTCAAACCTAAACCAGATTAGACCAAACTCCTTTATTTTTAGCAAGTAGAATTGGGGAGATTTACTGTGAAAGAAATAAAAGAAGGGAGAAAGGGGTGGCTGAACACATGGTTTTGCTTTTGGCATGATTTCCTTTTGGGCATCTTCTCCAGAGAATCTCTCTCTTGGGGTGCCATCTCCTCTTCCTTCTTTTCTTGTTTATTTTTTTTTATTGTGATCTTCAAGAGCATTGAGAGGTCTTTTTCATTAAAGAAAGGAAAGAGAAAAGGGTCCAAAGATCTTGCATAGTTTGATTTGCAAGACAGAAGCTGAAAACCGGTCCGGATTCGGATCGGCACAGTTTTTAAAGTGGGTGATTTGCTAAAAGAGGAGAGAGCTGCAAGGATCTAGCAGTCTGGTGCCCTCTACGACTCGGTTACAAGAGCTTCATGTGGATACCAGCAAAGGCCGGGCGATTGCGTGGCTCCGACAAAATCTCGGCTTTTTAGTAATGGATCTACATGCTTTTCAAAGCATGCCCGTATAGCAATCCAGGTAAGTATTTTATGCTTAAAATAATTTTTATTTCAGATCTAATATTTTTTTCATGTTATGCAGTATGTTAGGAATTTATGATAAATAAATTAGATTTATTTATAATTTGCATGATTAGATATAAAATTATTTTTATATTTGCTTCCACTATGACAAGCTACTGATGCCTGTTTAATTGCGATTTTTGTTTCTGGGAGAAAACCAACAATGGTATTAGAGTCGCGGTTCTCTCTTTAACATGCATGCATAGGAATCAGATCAGATTGATAATTATGATTGTATTAGATCTATGTTGAACATGAGATTGTTCTAGCATAGAATTTTATGTTTTGAAAATTTATTTTCGAAATTAAAATCATAATTTTTAGATCTAAAATTAAATTAATAATCTAAAATTAAATTGATCAAAGGTTGCACAGAGTGACATAAGGTTGTCCTGCTATAGGGTTTATCCCCTACAGTGCAAAGGTTGTCCTACTTTGATGTATACCAATTTTGAAAAAGGGTTTTCAAAAGGGTTTTAATCGATTTATGATTATGAAAGTTATTGTATGCGATGCACAAAATTAGGGTTTAGATCTTTATATGATTTATGATCATAAACCATTAATGTCATGCACTTGAACCTAATTTTAAAATTGATTTGATCAAGAAAATCAAATTAGATGCATGAGGGTTTGGGTTGAACAAATTAGGTTTAGAGATTGGGCTGTGTGATTAGAGCTTTATTAGATTAACTAGTAACCCTAATGTAATTTTGAGCAAGTAACTCAACCTAATCAGATGATGATTTGGGTTAGGTCAAGTGTGCTCAAAATTGGTTTTAAATGTAGTCTAGTAAGATCGATTCACGATAGTGAATTGATAAGTTAAGACCTAATTTGGCTCAGCGATGAGCCTAGATATTAGTTAACCTAATTGAATCTTGTCAGTCAATTGGTATCTAAGGATGCTTTCGATCATGGTTTGCTAATTGGGGCTAACTCTTTTCCAACCAACTTGATTAGCGGAAAGAGGGTATATTGGCAGAATCCTCCCATAGATCAAACTGACCTGGCCAACTTGGTTGATTCAGTTTTCAAAAGGGTCACTTTTGATTTGAGTTCACCCATGTTGGTTATATTAAGTCAAACATGAGATTGTACTGACCTAATGTAATTAGTCAGACATGAATTTGTGCTGACTGAATGTAATTGGTTAGTCATTATTTGGCTAATCAATTTAGAAGAGACCTGAATCTAAGCTCCCAATAAATATTAAGTCATAGGTTTTCTACCATTATAGGTGTGCAGGTGTCCTACTGGTATTAATTATTCTCGGCTGGTTACAGTGATCTAGTTGCATCGGGAAGACACAACCACCCTATTAGGCATGAGATGTTGCTAGGCACTGATGGGGTTGGGCCCAATAAATGGGCACGTTGAGGGACTCAATGACGGCTTTGTCTAGCAGGAATGGTGGGTCTGACTTAACTAATGATTGGACCAATAAACGAGCATGTTGAGGTTCCATGATTTAGAGACCAAGAGCTACAATTTGTATTAGATACATTGGACAAGAGTTGGCCACTTATTGGTGTAGCATGTTACCAATAACCAGATATGATGAGGTGCTGCACATCGATGGGACCGTAATACCCACTAGAAATCTAAAGTCGCAGGTTTTCACCTCTCCACGAGGAGTGTGAGAGATCCGAGAAAATAGTGAGAGTTCTAAAATTATTTCTTAAAGATCCTAGAATAATTTTTATAATTAAGTATTAAGCATCTAATTTGAATCTTCTACTCTTGCAGTTAACCATGTCTGCTTCAAAACCCTTAGTCCGTATTCTAGAGACAAACCAACTAGTTGGCCTCAATTTTAAAGATTGGTTGAGAAACATCAAAATTATTTTGAGTTCTGAGAAGTTGGGCTACGTGCTTAACCAGGAACCCCCTGTCTTACCTGACCATCCAAATGCTCGTCAAATGACTGCATATAAGAAATGGATGGAAGATGATAATAAGGTTAAATGTTATATGTTGGCCTCAATGTCAAATGAATTGCAAAGCCAACATGAGGATTTGCCAATTGCTGAATCGATTCTGATTTACCTACAAGAGTTATATGGTGAACAAAGACGGATTGCACGCTTCGAAGTATCGAAAAGGCTTTTCAACAACAAGATGCATGAAGGGCAGTCAATGCACGATCATTATTTGACAATGATCAAAGATATTGAACAGCTTGAGAAGCTAGGCATTCCTATTCACAAGGAGCTTTAGGTGGATTTGATCCTCCTGTCCTTAACTAGTTCATATGCTCAGTTTATAATGAACTATAATATGAACAAGTTAAATTACACTTTGCTTGAATTATTGAACATGCTGGTAAGTAATGAGGGGACCCTGAAGAGTTCAAGGGGCTCTATTTTCTATATGGAGTAGTCTTCCTCCAAAGGAAAGTCTACTTGGAAAAAGAAGAAACCTGCGAAGAAGCAGAAGAAGGAGAACAAACAGAAGAAGAAGGACACTCCCAAGAAAGCCAAGGTTAGCAAAAGAAAATGTTTCACTACAACACAAATGGCTACTAGAAAAGAAATTGTTCTCTTTACCTGGAAAGCCTAAAGAAATAGAAGGAGGATATGCCTTCTGAAGGTAAGCCTATACTCGTTATTGAATCTAACCTAACGGTTTCATCTACTTCCTGCTAGATTTTAGACTCTGGCTATAGTGCTCGTATATGCATTTCAATGCAAGGTCTGGAAAGAAGTAGAATGCTGAGAGAAGGTGAGATGGTCCTACGTGTCAGAAATGGAGCAAAGGTTGCTGCTCAAGTCGTTGGATCATATTCTCTGGTGTTACCTTTAGGGTTTAGATTAGTTCTTAGTGATTGTTATTTTATGCCTGGAGCTAGTAGAAATTTGATTTCTATTTCTATGCTAGCACAGGAAGGATCTTGATGCGGAACTAATATGCATGCAATTTTTTTTGTATGTTTTACATGTTGAGTTAGGTGATTAATTCCCAAATTTCAGATCAAAATTATTTGTAGGGAATTTTGTATGAATTTTTGAAGATCAGCATGCAGATTAGGACCTAGAAAAGTAGCAAAGAAGGACCGCCGGGGCTGAGAAGCCTCGGTTAGGGCATGTTCTCCTACAATAAAACTACTGGAGGTAGAGGGGTGTACCTGACAACGTCTGTGAAGATCGCAGTGAAGGGATCTCTCGTTCCTCGACGGATGCGGCCTGGAAAATCGAGCCAAAGACCCGCGGATACCCGGCTTTCTGCTCGGTGATCCGATTGAGGCTTGGCTGGAGTCGTTGGATTCGTAGGAACTCAGGGACCTACAAACGACCTGTCAGGGGTTAGAAAGATCACAAAGGAACAAGAAAACAAAGTAAAAATAGCAAGGGAAGGCTTCTTTTGGAGTGGGCATCCAGGGATCTGGAGGGTTTGTTGGCAGCAGGAAGATGATTGCAAACACCGGGAAGAAGAACTCTCACAAACCCCTTTATGCACACAGCAGGGTATCACACCACTCAATAGAAGAACTCAAGGTTTTCATTCATAAAAAATTCCCCTCATACAAGAGGCTAGGGTCCCTTAAATAGACCCTTAACCTTGGGCTCCAAGTAAGGGTACATAAGTCTTTACATAAGAATCCTTTTCCCTCTCAAACCCTAGCTAGAAAATAAGGAAATATTAGGTAGAAAAATCCCTAAAAATTTTCTTGACTTGGTCAAGACTCCAAGGACGCCTAGGGGGGCGTGTTGGGCTTCTAGGAGCAGCAAAAGGCCGGCCCAAAGGAGCTCAGGTGCATGGGTTTGGGCCTCTGGAAGCTGGGGTGGCCTGGTAGCCAGGTAGCAGGAATATTCCCTGGTATCTTGCTTCTTAGGGGCTTGGGCTTGGCACCTGGGCTTGATTTCTTTGGGCTAGGATGCAGATGGACCTCTGGAATCATGGATGCCCTTATCTATGAATATACTTTGGCATCTGGAAGGGAATCTGGGCATCTGGAGGGCATCTGCAAGAAATCAGGGTTTTCTGAATTTTCCTCCTGAGGTCTTCTAATCTTCAAGATGGGTTGGACTTGTGCTATACTTCCATGTCTTCAATCTAGTTGGACTTGGTCTTCACTTGTATGATATAGTCTTGAGTCTTCAGTATGCTTGGACAGGACTCAAAAAAATAAAATTAGCTCAACATGAGCTGACTAGCATTGGACTGAACTAGCTCAACATGAGCTGACTAGTACAGAACTGAAATAACAACTAAAAATACTCAAATAATAACTAAAATGGACTCAGATGAGCTAAGCCCTTATTACAGATGGACTCATAAATTATTGATCAATTTATAGAGGGTTGAAAAAGCCTGTCTTATTCTGGTGCCTCCGGTGTCCCCACCAATTCTCCCGGGGTGGGAGGAACTCGACCCTGTCGAGTGAAGGTCAGACTGGCTCACATATCTCTCGAGAAGGTCTGGGTTGAGGCATTGCAAGTCCTCTCGAGAAATCCACAAATCGTCCGACTCTGGCCGGCCTTGCCATCAGACCAGGAAGCGTTGATAGTCATGGCCCTGGGTCATGATGGCTTGATTGTCCAGGATACGCTCGATCCGTTCTCCTCTCTCAGGCCAAATTTGTTTGTGGACACTCTAGGTTAGGATCACTCACAATGAAAAGGAATAGGTCCAAAGGCCTCACTAGGTAGCGCTGCCGGTTCCCTATACTCAACCAGGTCTGTAATATTGAAGGTAGAACTAATGCCCAAATCCGAAGGCAAGTCTAACACCTAGGCATTTGATCCAACCTTCTTTATCACTTTAAAAGGTCCGGCTCTGCGAGCATGAAGCTTCTTTTAGGCCTAAGCCTAACTAAGATAAAATCCACTATATCAAATTTTTTTGATCCATCTTCGGGAATTAGCCAGTTGTTTTAACATTAGTGCGGGTGGTGAACTTGCTAGGCACATGCAGACTCCTAACAAGATGATGCAAAGGACTCAAACCTACACCTAACAGACTTGACTAAAGAGGTTTATTAGGTCTTAACTACCACTTAGGCATGGGGGCATGAGTCGTGGTTGATGGATGACATGCAGAAAAAAATTTGCTAGTAACTCCTAATAAGTGCCAGAGGGTCTGCCAAAAGTAGGTAGCAAATGGGATGGGCTCTATGGATCCTTGCAACCTAGTAACCTCAACAAAATGTAACCTAATAGTTCTAGACACATGAGAAAACTCAGGAAAGGGTAGAAAATAGGAAGTGGGTTCAGAATTACTCTGGTAGGGTGGAGAAAAAGGTTCTGGGTTAGTTGGATAAAGTAGAATCAAAGAAGGCATGTCAGGGACTAATCCTAGACTAATGAGGTTAACCTTATGGGGTTGCGATATATCTACGGGGTTTGTATAATGGAAGGATGGGTTATTAATCTCAGGAAAGAGGTCCTTAATGGGAACTATAGGAGGAGACTCATCTTGAAGGTATTGATTCAAAGAGATCAGGTCCTTAATAAATTCTTCTGGTTCTTGTATTTTTGGACTAGACTCTGTAATTTGGCTCTCCTCTATGGTTTCCTCAGGTAAGGCTCTAGCAGCAGTACCTAGGTTCTCTTCCTCTATTTGTTCTTCCATTATAGCTTTAGGTTGGATATGGTCAAGGTCAACTAGCTCTGGGTTGGTTTCTACCTGGGTATCTACTGGGTCAGCTAATTCTAGGTCTACTAAAGGTGTCTCCTCTTCTCCCTCATACTCATCCACTAGGCTCGCATCAGCTTCATATACTTCCGCGTTAATGTAAGCCTTGTCAATCTCAGGAATGGTTGGAGAAGGTCGGCTAGCGGGAAATTGGTTAGGTTCTGGTCTCTGATTATGGGTACCACTCTTAGTAAGTTTAGGTTGTATAAGGGGTAGTGGCTCACTACTGGGTTCATATTTAGGGATACTAATCCTATGGGGTTCAGGTTGACTAGAAGAAGCATGACTAGTACTAGGTTGATACTTAGGGGTTATGGGTTCTCTAGGCTCATAGGACAAGGGTGCAGATCTATGGGTCATGGGATTATAGGATCTGGGGTCATAGGATTTTGGGTCAGCTCTATGATCAGGTTCTAAGGATGGATCATGGTATGGGGTCCTCCTAAGGTTGGGCTTCCTATATGGGTCAGGATATTGGGTTCTCCTAGGGTTGGACTCCCTATATGGGTCAGAATATTGGGTTCTCCTAGGGTTGGGCTCCCTATATGGGTCAGAGTATTGGGTTCTCCTAGGGTTGGGCTCCCTATATGGGTCAGAGTATTGGGTTCTCCTAGGATTGGACTCCCTATATGGGTCAGAGTATTGGGTTCTCCTGGGTTCAGTATCATAATAATGGTCACGGTAAGGGGTTCTTCTAGGTTCAGTATCATAATAAGGGTCATGGTAAGGGGTTCTTCTAGGTTCAGTATTATTGTATGGGTCAGGCTGAGGGGCTCTCCTAGGTTCAATCTCTCGGTATGGATCAGGGTTTGGGGTCCTCCTAGGTTGAGGATTGTAGTACGGGTCAGAATAAGGGGATCTCCTAGGTTCGACCTCATGGTATAGATCAGGGTTTGGGGTTCTCCTAGGTTGAGGGGACTCAGGATCTGGCTCAGATTGTGACCCATGGGTTCTTGCTATGGTCCCTACACGGCCTCCTAACTGGTCAAACCTTTTGGCAAGATGGTCAATTCTATTATTGGTTTGGGTACCAGACTGAGTTAACTGGGTAGTCATCTGGGCCATTTGATCAGCTAGGGCTTTTATTTGGGCTTGTAAGTTTTCCATGGGTTCAGACATTTGTGAAGGAGGTGGGTGATATGAAACTCCTGATCTAGTGCTCATACAAGACTCGATCAGACCGACTATAGCTGACTAGACCTAGAGTCCAAACTAGAGGCTCAATCAGGGTGGCAAACTAGCCTATAGTAACCCTGTACTCAGCCAGACAGGTGTAAGGGGAGTGTTAGGTCCCTGATTGCCAATCCTAGACACCAATCAGAGATTGGCCAGGTAGGCGGACCAGCATACAAGCCCTTCGGGATTGAATCCCTAAACCACCGTTCTAGACACTGAGCACAAGGCACACACAGGTTAACTCGACACAGTGATCTAACACTAGCCCGGACCCGACCAGTTGGTGTCCCTAGCCCACTAGGGCAAATTAAGTCTAATTAATTTTAGGTTAAGGCTTGGGACTGAATGCAAGGGATGTGGTTTTGGGCTAAGGAGAGGTGATCAAATCCTCCCCCCATCTGATATAGCAAGAGTGCCCTTAAAAGTAAATTATGCAATGATGGCAGGCAGATGAGGATGCAAATTAGGGTTTAGATATTTTTTTTGGTATTTTTGGAAAATATGTATTTTTTTTTGGTATTTTTTAAATAGAAGAAAACTTTCAAATCATGGCCTAATATACCGGAAATATACTAAAATTAAGAAATATGCAAAAACTCCTAAACAAAACCCTAAAACTTCCAAACTTGTCTTGCTAAAAAAAACAGAGCCAAAGATTTGCAGGCCCTATTTCGGCTTGCAGAAAATTCACAAGCCATAATAAAATATGGAAAAACTTACAAAATTACTCTGAATTATAATAAATCCAGGAAAATAAATTTCAGAATTTTTGGAGTTTTCAACAGAGAGAGATAATTAAAATAACAGAGTATATACGGATTGAAGAATTGTAGAAAACAAGCCCTAATCTAAGCTCTGATACCAAATGATGCGGAACTAATATAAATGCAATTTTTTTTGTATGTTTTACATGTTGAGTTAGGTGATTAATTCCCAAATTTCAGATCAAAATTATTTGTAGGGAATTTTGTATGAATTTTTGAAGATCAGTATGCAGATTAGGACCTAGAAAAGTAGCAAAGAAGGACCGCCGGGGCTGAGAAGCCTCGGTTAGGGCATGTTCTCCTACAATAAAACTACTGGAGGTAGAGGGGTGTACCTGACAACGTCTGTGAAGATCGTAGTGAAGGGATCTCTCGTTCCTCGATGGATGCGGCCTGGAAAATCGAGCCAAAGACCCGCGGATACCCGGCTTTCTGCTCGGTGATCCGATTGAGGCTTGGCTGGAGTCGTTGGATTCGTAGGAACTCAGGGACCTACAAACGACCTGTCAGGGGTTAGAAAGCTCACAAAGGAACAAGAAAACAAAGTAAAAATAGCAAGGGAAGGCTTCTTTTGGAGTGGGCATCCAGGGATCTGGAGGGTTTGTTGGCAGCAGGAAGATGATTGCAAACACCGGGAAGAAGAACTCTCACAAACCCCTTTATGCACACAGCAGGGTATCACACCACTCAATAGAAGAACTCAAGGTTTTCATTCATAAAAAATTCCCCTCATACAAGAGGCTAGGGTCCCTTAAATAGACCCTTAACCTTGGGCTCCAAGTAAGGGTACATAAGTCTTTACATAAGAATCCTTTTCCCTCTCAAACCCTAGCTAGAAAATAAGGAAATATTAGGTAGAAAAATCCCTAAAAATTTTCTTGACTTGGTCAAGACTCCAAGGACGCCTAGGGGGGCGTGTTGGGCTTCTAGGAGCAGCAAAAGGCCGGCCCAAAGGAGCTCAGGTGCATGGGTTTGGGCCTCTGGAAGCTGGGGTGGCCTGGTAGCCAGGTAGCAGGAATATTCCCTGGTATCTTGCTTCTTAGGGGCTTGGGCTTGGCACCTGGGCTTGATTTCTTTGGGCTAGGATGCAGATGGACCTCTGGAATCATGGATGCCCTTATCTATGAATATACTTTGGCATCTGGAAGGGAATCTGGGCATCTGGAGGGCATCTGCAAGAAATCAGGGTTTTCTGAATTTTCCTCCTGAGGTCTTCTAATCTTCAAGATGGGTTGGACTTGTGCTATACTTCCATGTCTTCAATCTAGTTGGACTTGGTCTTCACTTGTATGATATAGTCTTGAGTCTTCAGTATGCTTGGACAGGACTCAAAAAAATAAAATTAGCTCAACATGAGCTGACTAGCATTGGACTGAACTAGCTCAACATGAGCTGACTAGTACAGAACTGAAATAACAACTAAAAATACTCAAATAATAACTAAAATGGACTCAGATGAGCTAAGCCCTTATTACAGATGGACTCATAAATTATTGATCAATTTATAGAGGGTTGAAAAAGCCTGTCTTATTCTGGTGCCTCCGGTGTCCCCACCAGATCTGAATTTATATTTAATGAAGACTTTTGTAGTATTTATTTAAGAAATAAATTGGTTGCAAAATCTATTTTAATTGACAGTCTCTATCATTTGCATGCCGATGCATCTTTGAACATTAACGAGAAAATTAAAGTGAATGCCATAGGACATAAACATCCTAGAGATGACCTAAATGATAAATTTATGTGATATCTAAAGTTCGATCATATAGGTGAGGACAAAATTAATAAACTAGAAAAGGATGAGATCTTATATTCAGTTAATTCTGAATCATACCCACCTTGTGAGTCATGTCTTCAAGGCAAAATGACCAAGTTAGCCTTTGCAGGACATGGAGAGAGGGCCACAGAATTACTTGCCCTGGTACACACTGATGTGTGTGGTCCATTTGATGTGCAGTCCACGGATAGTTTTTACTACTTCATAACCTTTACTGATGATTGTTCACGGTATGGTTATGTGTTTCTTATGAGACACAAATATGAAGCTTTTGAAAAGTTCAAGGAATTCAGACATGAGGTAGAAAAACAAACAAGTAAAATGTTTGAAGTTCTTCGATCCGATCAGGGAGGAGAATACCTTAGTAGGGAATTTTTAGGTTATGTTAAGGATAATGGCATAGTCTCACAATGGACTCCACCAGGTATGCCTCAGCTTAACGGGGTGTCTGAGAGGAGAAATAGGACATTATTAGATATGGTTCGATCCATGATGAGCTTCACTGACTTGCCTTTATTTTTTTGGGGAGATGCCCTACAAACTTCAATTTATATTCTAAATAGGGTTCCATCTAAATCTGTTCCTACCATACCATATGAGATTTGGCATGGTAAAAAACCATGTCTTGCTCATTTCAAAATTTGGGGATGTCCAGCTTATGTCAAAAGACTAATGGCGAACAAGTTGGAATCTAGATCTATGAAAGCTCGGTTTATAGGATATCCTAAAGAAACTTTAGGATATTACTTTTACCTTCCAGAAGATCATAATGTAATTATGAGTAGACATGCCATATTTCTTGAAAATTAGTTTATTTAGGAGGTGATAGTGGGAGGTTAATTTAGCTCGATGAGAAAGTCTTTGAACAGCAGCCAGCTATAGAATAGATCGAACATGATCAACCAATACACATAAATGCTCTTCCACCTCGTAGGTCTATTAAAGTCTCCAAACCTCCTGAAAGGTACTTGGGTATGCTTACAGAGGATTTAAAGGAAATGTTTCTTGTTTGGGACAAGGATCAATTAATTGATCCTAAGACCTATGATGAGGCCATGTCAGACATCGACTCCGAGAAATGGTTGAATGCTATGAAGTCAGAAATTGATTCAATGCATTCTAACCAAGTTTGGTCCTCAGTGGATCCACCAGAGGGTATCGTACCTATTGGTTATAAATGGATCTACAAAAGGAAAATAGGTGCAGATGGTAAGGTAGAGACCTTTAAAGCTAGGTTAGTAGTGAAAGGGTATAATCAACGTGAAGGCATTGACTATCATGATACCTTTTCACCAGTAGCTATGTTGAAGTCCATCCGTACATTGCTTGCAATTGCAGCATATCATGATTATAAGATATGGCAGATGGATGTGAAAACTGCATTCCTGAATGGATATCTTGAGGAAGATATCTATATGGAGCAGCCTTTGGATTTCACTTCCAATGATGAAAATCATATGGTCTGCAAGCTGCATAGATCAATCTACGGATTGAAGCAAGCTTCTCAGAGTTGGAATACTTGTTTTGATAATGCAATCAAATCATTTAATTTTATCAAAAATGAAAATGAGCCATGTGTTTACAGGAAGGCCAGTGGGAGGGCAGTGACATTCCTCGTATTGTACGTGGATGACATCCTCCTTATAGGGAATATATTCCCATGTTAACTTCGATCAAAAGTTAGTTATCTAAGGAATTCTCTATAAAAGACTTAGGTGAAGCATCTTATATTTTAGGGATTAAGGTCTATAGAGATAGATCTAATCGGATGCTTGGCCTTTCACAAAAATTGTACATTGAGGAAGTACTGAAAACATTCAGCATGGAGAACTCTAAAAGAGGATTGTTACCTCTTCGGCATGGCATTAATCTCTCCAAGAAAATGTGTCCCAACACACCTGAAGAGATTCAATGCATGAGCAAGATTCCATATGTTTCGGCAATTGGAAGCCTTATGCATGTCATGTTATGTACTCGACCTAATATAGCTGTTGCTATGAGTGTCACGAGTAGATATCAGTTGAATCCAGGTGAAGAACACTGGATAGCTTTGAAGAATATTCTTAAATTTTTGATAAGGACTAAAGATTTGTTCTTAGTCTTTGGAAGGAGTTTGGAATTAGGGATAAAGGGATACACAGACTTAGACTTTATGTCTAATCCTGATGATAGAAAGTCTACATCAGGGTATGTGTTTCTGTGCAATGGTAGGGCAACTAGTTGGAAAAGTTCCAAGCAGCCCATTATAGCAAATTCAACAATGGAAGCAGAGTACATCATGCCTCTGAAGCTGCAAAAGAAGCCTTCTGGTACAAAAAGTTTGTTGCAGAGCTTGGAGTGATGCCATCTGATGCCATCCCCATATATTGTGACAATAATGGTGCAATAGCTCTTGCTAAGGAGCCCAGGTCTCACCAGAAGTCCAAGCATATTGGGTGACGGTTTTATATCATATGCGACTATCTCGAGAAGAAATATGTTGAGGTGCGAAGAGTAGACTCCACGGACAACATGGCAGACCCAATGACTAAGACTCTGAGCCAATAGAAGGCTGAAGTCCACTTTGAAAAAATGGGACATAGATATGTAGCCAATTGGCTTTAGTGCAAGTGGGAGATTGTTAGATGTATACCCTGAAAGCCATGTTGGCTTGACATATTATAATTTTTAGGGCATTAACTTTGTACTTAATTTTTCTTTATTAATTAAAAGGGCATTAGTTTTATTTATATTATTGTGTCTATGAATCATCCATGGAGTTAATGGACAATGACACATATTCTCAAGAGTTGAGAATCTGAGGCATGTGTCTTTATAGATTAACTCCTAAAGGCTCCCGATTATTGGAATATCACAAGGATGGTGATTGATCCATTAAAATTGGTACACAAATCACTTCCCTTTCTGGATAGATGAGTCTCTGACCTACAGTGTGGTGACATTAGAGTGAGAGTGCAGGTAGTTGATAGAGATCAACGATACTGACAAGACCATGTACAAGAAATTATACGGATGACTACTCACTCGTCGATAACTTTCTGATACTGTAGTTATGTGAATAGTTCCTTTACCTAGAGTGTCTCGGCTACTCACAATAAGGTTGCTGTAGTTTGACAGCACAATCACATGGTTCCTATCCATACGGGACCTTGTGGTGTTCATTTGCTATAGTAAGTTTATTGTAGGAGTAGGGTGTTCACTTGTAGGGATCATTAGTCTTAGTAGTAAGGTATAATCCTATGCAAGCTTAATGAGACTAAGTCCAGAAATCTATGGCCATAGTAGGGTGATAATGAAAAGGTATTTTCATTAGTATCACAATTGGACTTGTGTCAATTAGGTTAGCATATGACCGATGGGTTTGATGAATATCCGTAACCAACATCATGTCAGGATTTTGATAGAGAAACCGAATCACATAGTAACTACACCTAGGGGTTCCAATCTTATTCTGCTGGGTTGCCACTACATACTGCTAGGTGTCACTGGTGGATTATGAGAGCCTGTTAGGATCATTCTTGGATCAATGATCCTAATTAGAGTTGAGCTGAAATTGTTTCAATCCATCGAAAGGAGTTTCGATGATGTATAATGGAGATTATAGCATATCTCATTACCAGACAGGATAGGACCTGAGGGGCAACATATATTAGGAGCTCAAGTAACCAATCAACAAATCAATTTGGACCTAATTATAAGTGTTACAATTAATATTTGACCTAATTATAAATGATACAATTAATTAATTATGGATTAAATGTTAATTAAATTAAATTAGATTTAATTTAATTGAGTTAGTCTTAATTAATTAATCCTAATTGATTCGGGTCAATTCTGTTTCGAAATGGTTCGATCGGATTTAAAATCGGCTTCAGTTTGATTGTAAAATCACTTTGTTTGGACCAAGACCTAGAGTCCAGTTAGTCTGGGACTCTCTCTCTTTTTCTCCCCTTCCCTCCACATGCCAACCTAGTGGGCCCATGCTTTTGTGCGACAAAACATGATGGGGCATGAATTAGGTGGGCGGTAATAGAGTTTAGGCATGGAGAAATTAAGAGAGGGAATAGTCCTTCTCTTCCACTCCTCTTAAAATTCAAACCTAAACCAAATTAGACCAAACTCCTTTATTTTTGGCATATAGAATTAGGGAGATTTACCATGAAAGAAATAAAAGAAGGGAGAAAGGGGTGGCCAAACATGGTTTTGTTTTTGGCATGATTTCCTTTTGGACGTCTTCTCCAAAGAATCTCTCCTGGGGTCCCATCTCCTCTTCCTTATTTTCTTGTTTATTTTTTTTCCTTGTGATCTTCAAGAGCGTTGAGAGGTCTTTTTAATAAAAGGAAGAAAAGAGAAAAGGGTCCAAAGATCTTGCATAGTTTGATTTGCAAGACAGAAGCCGAAAGCCGGTATGGATTCGGATCAGCACCATTTTTAAAGCAGGTGATTTGCTGAAAAAGGAGAATACTGCAAGGATCTAGCAGTCCAGTGCCCTCTATGACTCGGTTGCAAGAGCTTCTTGTGGATACCAGTAGAGGCCGAGCGATTACGCGGCTCCGACAGAATCCTGGTTTTTTAGTAGCAGATATGCATGCCCTTCAGAGCAGGCCCAGTTAATGATCCGGTAAGTATTTTATGCTTAAAATAATTATTATTTTAGATATAATATTTTTCTCATGTTATGTATCATGTTAGAGATTTATAATAAATAAATTAGATTTATTTATAATTTGCATTATTAGATATAAAATTGATTTTATATCTGCTTCTGCTATGATAGGCTGCTAATGCCTATTTAATTGCAATTTTTGTTCCTGGGAGAAAACCAATAGAATCTAGTGGGAGGATCTTCGGGAGGGCATCGTCCCTTTAAGAAAGGGAAGAAGAAAATAAAGGAAAAAAGGTGCCTGATGCTTCTAGACCCAGTTAGGCCAAGAAAGTGAAGGCTGATCAGAGTCGTGCAGAGTGCTTCTTCTACAAGAAGCAGGGTCACTAAAAGAGGAACTATCCTTTTTATATTGTATCCCTTGACCCGAACAGGTCCAAGAAGAGAAAGCTGCAGATGGTCCTGGACAAGGTATTTATATGATAATACCTTGTAGTTTCTCTATTTGCGATACTACTAACTGGGTATTGGATACAAGAGTCCAATTCATATTTGCAATTCTTTGCAGGGACTTCAAGTTAGTAGAAGATTTGAGGACGGCGAGAGATTCTTAAATGTGAAAAATGGAAGCCGAGTTACAGCCCCGGTGTTGGGAGTCCTCAAACTTGTTTTTGAGTCCTGTACTGTCATTTTGAATGAGTGTCATTTTTGTCCATCTTTTATTTTGAATGTCATTTCTTTAGGCCAGTTGGCCATGTATGGTTATGAACATCAATAAAGAATGACATTTGCAAAATCATTTGGAATGATTATGTAGTTTTGAATGGACAAATACGTGATGGCATTTATGTACTGTCACAACCTGTTAGTGTAATATACACGTCTAGCAAATACCCTAGGATAGATAATGTCAGCGATGCGTACCTATGGCATTGCAGCCTAGGTCATATTAATAGGAACAGGATAAATAGGTTGAAAAGTGAGGGTCTCCTTGATTTTAGTGAAGATAGTTCACTTCCAACCTATGCGTCCTGTCTTCTTGAAAAAATGACAAAGTCACCTTTTACTGGAAAAGGTGAACGAGCTAACAAGATTCTGAGTCTGGTACATACTGATGTTTATGGACCCATGAATGTTGGTTCCAGGGGTGGGTATGGTTATTTCATTACTTTTATAGACGACCTTTAGAGGTACGGTTATGTCTTCTTGATGAGACATAAATCTGAATTGTTTGAAATATTCAAACGGTATCGTAGTGAAGTGAAAAATCAAACTAGAAAGTGTATCAAAACCCTTTGATCTGATCGAGGTAGTGAATACCTTTCAGGTGAGTTTCTAACATATCTTGAGGAGAATGGGATTATCTTACAGGGGACACCTCAATTAAATGGAGTGTCTGAGAGGAGGAATCGAATCCTGTTGGACATGGTTCAGTCCATGATGGGCTTTGCCTCTCTACCGCTATCCTTTTGGGGATATGCTCTAGAATTAGCCTGTTACCTTCTGAACAGGGCTCCAAGTAAGTCCATTAGTAAAACACCATATGAGATATGGACTGGACGTAAGTCGACACTATCACACCTTCAGGTCTACGGGTGCCTGGCTTATATAAAAATTTGGAAACGGACAAACTTGGACCTAGGTCTGACCGATGCCTATTTGTTGGGTATCCAAAGGAGTCTAAGGGGTATTTCTTCTACTTAGCTGAGGAACAAAGTTGTTCATCGATCTTAGGGCTATCTTTTTAGAAAATGAGTTCCTTGAAAAAGGAACTGTGCTGCTAAGATTGAACTTAGTGAAGTTCAACAAGTAGAAGAACCGATACACTTAAGGGACAACATAGAACTGGCTGTGCTTAGATCACACCCAGAGCCCACACAGAAACCATTAAGGAGATCTGGTAGAGTACCAAGCCGATCGGACAGATACTATGGTTTCTTGGTCTGGGATGGTGATCCCATTAAACTCGATGAGAATAATGAGGATCCGATCACCTATATGGATGCAATGCAGAGATCCGACTCTGAGAAATGGCTAGGAGCCATGAAATCTTAAATGGAATCCATGGAGATCAACAATGTATGGACATTGGTTGATGCACCTGAAGGAATAAAATCCATTGGGTGCAAATGGATTTTCAAAAGGAAAAAGGGCGTAGACGGGCAGGTGGAGACCTATAAAGCCCATCTAGTTGCCGAGGGGTATTGTCAACGTTATGGTATTGACTATGATGAGACATTTTCTCCTGTGGCAATGCGCAAATCCATTTGGATTATGCTTGCTTTAGCAACGCACCTTGACTATGAAATCTAGCAAATAGATGTCTGAACAGCTTTCCTGAATAGTGAGCTGGAAGAGGAGGTGTATATGATACAACCTAAAGGGTTCACATCCATAGACGAGTCAAAGGTGTGAAGACTTCAAAAGTCTATTTATAGACTGAAGCAGGCATCAAGGAGTTGGAACATGCGATTTGGTAAGTGTATCAAGTCATACGACTTCGTTAGGAACGGAGAAGAACCTTGTATTTATAAATGGGCTAATGATTTTGTGATTATATTCCTTGTGCTGTATATGGATGACATTCTTTTAATCGGGAATGACATTTCAGCACTGCAAGGAATAAAGGTCTGGTTATTATCTCAGTTCTCTATGAAAGACTTGGGTGAAGCTTCTTATATACTAGGTATGAAGATCTATATAAATAAATCTAAGAGGCTTCTGGGATTGTCCCAGTCTACGTACATCGACACCGTGCTGAAACAGTTCAGCATGGAGAATTCCAAGAAGGGCTATCTCCCGATAGGCACTGGAATTGATCTCTCCAAAAGGAATTATGCGATAACTCCTAAGGAGAGAGAGCGCATGAGTAGAATCCCCTATGCTTCGGTAGTGGATTCTATCATGTATACCATGACATATACTAGACCAGACGTAGCATACTCACTAGGCATATTGAGTAGATACCAGTCTAACCCAGGTAAAGCTTATTGGAAAGTGGTAAAGACTATCGTTAAGTATTTACGAAATACTAAGGACCAATGGCTAATTTATGGAGAATCTGACTTGAAACTTGTCAGGTATACTGACTCTAGTTTCCAGTCAAATAAGGATGATAGAAAGCATGTGTTAGGATTTATCTTTACCATAAACGGAGGAGCTGTCTGCTGGAAAAGTTCCAAGTAGCCTACTGTGACGGACTCAGTATGCGAAGCAAAGTACATTGCAGCATCAAATGTAGTGAAGGAAGCTGTGTGGTTACGAAAGTTTCTTAGTGAGCTGGGAGTGGAACCTTCTCTGGATGGTCCTATTCCGGTGTACTATGACAACACTAGAACTATTGCTCAAGCCAAAGAGCCAAAGTCTCATCACCATATAAAGCATATTCTGTGGCGCTTTCACCTTGTACAAGAGATCGTGGAACGAGGTGATATTGACCTTCTGAAGATCGATGAAAAGGAAACCCTGGCTAACCCCTTCATTAAAGCCATCGGAGTTCAAGAGTTTGACTGTTGTGAATGAAAAATGGGAATGAGATTCTGTACGGATTGGCTTTAGTCCAAGTGGGAGTTGTTGGGAATTATATCCCAAAGCCAATCGTCTAGGCTGTAGACGGCTGTGCTATCTTGTATTTTGTATATGAATTCTTGAATGAATAAAAGTTATTCTTTTCTTATTTGCTATTCATCATATTTACATTTTTCTGAAATGAACTCTTGTATGATGGAGTTCTTGGAACTACATTATTTGATATAGAGAGGATATATCAAGTAGTTCTTAAACTGGTTCACAACCAAATGATACATTATTTAGGACGACAATGTATCAAGTGTAGGTTGTTGTATGTCACATTTGTTGGTTGTCCTCTTAACCAAGGAATGTGGAGACACTAGTGTGACATGCAAGTGAATGTGTGACATCTCACTGAATGTGACTGTCTGCGGAGCTCCTTTCTGCCAAAGGGTTGGTCCCGAAGGGATATGGGTATATATGTCCCTCAGACCTGAGATCACCATAGTAGCTTTCAAGAAACTCACTGTACTTTGGTGCCGGACTACATGGATTTCTAATCCGATGATGGAAGGTTTCTGGGTGCAGTCAAGTACTTGTGGAGCGGTGGTGGATCAAGTTGGAATTGACCCCTCCAAATAGTTTGGAGTGAATGACTCACTGTGTCTCAATTTAGAAAAACCTTGACCAGGGTAGTTCTTGTGAGGAGTCACAGAACTTGTAAGGTTGAGACATAATCTAGATAAACCAAATTAGGGTTGGCAGTTGAACCCTAGGTCATCCTAAAAATTATAAGATCAAAGGGATGAATTATGCGGCAACTATATGCCAGAGGTTCTTGAGAGGTGCTCTATATCTTTGACCTATCTGGACATCAGGTATCATTTCTAGATGAGAATATTGATTGGTATGGGAAATGTTCCAGTACTATCGGCTTACTATTCAAACCAATGGGGTCACACACTGATAAATGCATAAAAATTAAATATTAAAGCATTAAGTTATATATTAAATTATCTTTATTTGATTAAATTTTATATTTTTGTGAAGTGTGTTAAATGATTGAACCCCACCAACGTGAAGAGCACAATTCTTGGAACCCAACGGTGCAAATGGTGCACGATTCGGACATCAATTGAGCTAGGAATTGAATTTTGAAAGATTAACCCATTGAATTGCACGATTTTTAAAGCAACGGAATTTAAAGTTTGGTTCATTGTGAACCAATGATTCGGTCTACAAAAATCCCACCATTCCACCATTTTCCATGGTAGCCGATCCACGGGGTCAGGCCGTGGACCACGGGCCTCCACAGGCCATGAAATTGTAGGGGGAAGATGCCGGAACGATCTCCTCGATGTCGGGATCTTCCTCACGGCCGGAAAAGCACCCTGTTTCCACCATTCAAGCGCACATTCAGCCGGTCATCTTCCTTCTTCTTCCACCTCTGCTACCCTCTTCTCTCAGCCAACCAGCCATCTCCACCGCGACACCATGCTGCCATCTTCTCCACCGTCGACCTCTTCCTCCAAACCGATCTCCATCACCAAGACCACCTGTTGGCGTGGAGTCCCTAGATCGGCCGGTCGGAGCTGCTGCATCGCAGGACCGCTTCCTAGTTCACCTGCAAAATAGGTCCCTTGCCGGAGTTGTTCCGGCGGAGGACACTCCGATGCCTAAGTCAATGGCGGATTCCAGCCACAGAATGGAGAAGATGTCGAGAGTGGAAGAGAAAAAGAGCTCTTGGAGATTGAGAATGTGTATGTGCGAGATTATTCACACGTACCTCTCGAGCCATCCTTCTTACCCATATTTAAAAGACGGCCTCCGGTCTGTGGCCCGCTCTTTTCCTAGAGATCATGGGGAGCCAATCTCTCCCATGATTGGCGATCGTGGGTTGTCAATGAGCAGTTCCGGCCAGATCGGAGGCGTGGCTGCAGGAATTGCGCACCATGATTATGGCATGATGAGTGTCGATTGTAACCGTTGGTTATAGTTTTCTTTTTGGAACAGATTGTGGTTCAAGCTTCGGGTTTCCCCTTGCATGGGCCGAAGGCTTGGTATTTTCCCGAGGCCGGAGATCATGTCTACGGCGGGGGCCGAAGTTCGTGCCTTCGGAAGTCGATGAGTAGTTCAGACTTCGGCCGGGGCCGAAGGTGCTACCCGAAGGACTGGCCTTCAGATATTGTAGTTCGGTATGAAGCCTTGAGTTGCTTACAGTTGGCCATCGCTTAGTCCGAAGTCCAGAGAACTGGGGCTTCGATAAGTCAAACCGGAGCTTGATTTGTAGCTGAACCAGGATATCCCAATAGTTGCCCCCCTACTCTCAGTTGTCGAAGCGAAGATCTGCCTCGAGAAGTTAGAGTATTATTGCCTTGTCGCTTTCTTCCTTAGAGATGGTGCAGTAAATGATTACGGGACCTCTATTGGGCTGCCCATCAAGATCTGAGAATCAGATGGTGGACAGGTGCCATTCCCTGATTGGGGAAAAGTAGGTGGCCCTAAGGCTATCTCTCCTCATCCCGTTGCACAGTGGTTGAGGAAATCTTTTGGTTGGGATTTGGATAGTTGTGGTGGATGTTCTCCGCCCGTTGGATGAAGGATAGATCTTATCCTGGCGGTCAGTCGTAAGTGGGTTACCATCCAAGGTAACCTTGAGTCAAATTAACCCTCTGTGGGGATCCAGAGACCCTTACTTTTCTTTTGGGGAAGAGTGAAGGTCCGGGCAAGGAAGCTTCTTCAACCTCATCTCATTCTCCGCCCAAACCGTTATGGAGTACCAGTCTATTCTTCAGGTAGAATCCTCTTTCCGTCCCTTTGCTTCATTCCTTTGTCATGGAAGAGACCGTAGAGAGTCAGGAGAAGCAGGTTGGGCCCTCGGGGGCTGGAGATATAGTAGGTCCGGAATCGGTCCCCAGCTCGGTTTCTTAGAGCAAGGCAACCCATCTTTGGAAATGCTACCGCATTCTTGAGGAATTTCCCTTCGTCCTCCCTGCGCTCGAGGAGCGGGCGAACGAAGCTCCCCCTGGGTGCCTAGCTGTATATGAAGATCACTTGAAGGCTGGTCTTCGGTTTCCTTGCACCCCTTCTTTGTTAAGATTTTGTGTTTGTACCAAGTGGTGCTAGCGCAGTTAACCCCAAACAGCATCAGGAACATCTGCGGGTTCCTAGTCATATGCAGCGTCGCCAATGTAGAGCCTAAGACCAACTTGTTCTCGATCCTATTTGTCATCAAGAGGTACTTCCACAGCAACGGATGGTGGGTGATCGGTCCCAGATCGGGCCGCAGGGTGATTAAGGATATGCCCAGTGCCATCCATGGGTGGAAACCCGCCTTTGTATTTGTGTTGTCCTTCGACCCATGGGGCTTCGACACTGAGTGGAAGAAGTCTTGCCTGACCGCCAATGATGGAAAGAAAGTCTTGGCGGCCAATCAGTCGGATTATGATTTTCTGACCAACTCGGAAGTCGCTCCTATCCGGGAGTTGTTGGAGGAGAAAAACCTCCATCGAGCGGGAATCAGTAAATTCCCCTCACTAGGTATAGCAGTGGAAATTTTTGCTCTTCTTCTTTAGGTTTCATTGTAACTCATTTAACTGAGGTGATCCCCTTTGCCTGCAGGTGGTGGGATGAAGCGCAATTTGAGCTGGCTTCGCCAGACTTCGGAGAGGAGGGTGGCATAGGCCCTTTCCACCAGGTCTGTAGCTCGGAAGAGAGCTCAGAGAGTTGGTCCCGAAGGGGACCAAAGCACCTCATCTTCCCAAGGCATCTCGGGGGAAAATGCAGCAGCCGCGGAAAAGGTTCCAGCGATGCCCTGCCCAGTCGAGACTCCAGCGGTGGTCGCCTCCCCAGTTGACACAATAGGAGGCCCGCCTCAAGGAGTGGATGTGCTGCCGATTTGCCCATCTGCCGCTGATAGGGGCAAGGCGCGGCAAGTTGAAGGAGTGTCCGTCTACAGTGCTTCTTCAGCTGGAGGTCGCCCGACGAACTCTTCGGAGCTCCCACCTGTGGGAGATCTGCTAGTTTTTGAGGAAGGCAGACAGGCGTTGAAGGGTACGATACAGCCTCGTAACCTGGCAATTCTCCAGAACCTGAGCTTTCACAAGGTGTCTGATTACGGCTTCGCCGCCCTACAACATGTATGACTATCACCGCCTCCTTTTCCTTGAGAGTTACTTGACCCTCGATTCTTCTTTTTTGATGTAGTTGGTCTATGACTTCACCTTCATGGAGGAAGGCTTGGAGAATGTAGATAGCCTCATCTATGACCTCAAGGAGGAGCTTCAGACTGCTAGGGCTGCTAGGGAAGTAGCCGAGGAGCTGAAGCAATCCATGGAGGACCGTCTTGTCTGGGTGACTGATGAAGTTCGTGACCTGAAGGGCGAACTGAAGAGCGCCCACTCGAGGATAGTGGGATAAGAGGCAGGGTGGAACAGGAGTAGGAGGCAAGTTGAATCCCTGGAGCGGACTGCCAGGGAGAACAAGGAGAGGATGGAGAGCCTGTCCAAGGTGGCGGAGGAGGCTTCTAGGAAGGCCGAAGAGGTGATCCTAGAATCCGAAGCTGCCAAGAAGGAGGCCGAAGCCGCCAAGAGGGAGTCTGAAGCTCTGAGGAAGCAGATGGACAATGCCGTGGCTGACTTCAAGATGTCTTCACAATTTCAGACAGAGATTGATGAAGCATCATTGTATGCCTACTAGCACGGCTTCAATGATGGGCTTTCCAAGGTAAAGGAGACCCTCCCTCACCTCGACCTTTTGAAGATCCCTCCCTACAACATAATTGGAGAGGAAGGAGAAGAAGCGGAGGAGGTTGAAGCCGCGGGGGAGGTCGAGGAGTCACCATGTCCGGCGGAGGAGGCTACTACCTCAGTCAAAACCCTGGAGGTGATCCCAGCTTTGATCTCGGCCCAGGAGGCAACTCAGGCTGGAGGAGTCCAGGCTGAAGGTTCTCCTGTCCCGGCCCAGATTGATGAGACCTTCTTTGATCAAGTTGATAGGTTGCTCCAGTCTTGTGGTGTGGAGCCCTCTCCTGTTGATGTTGAGTGACCTGGATCACTCTGAATGTATTTTCTTTTTTTTTTTTATTTGTATTGCCAATGAACTTTGTACTGCAATTTTTCCAGATTTTGGAATGAATTCTCCTTTATTTGCATATGCATTGTTGTGCCCCATGTGTTCATGTGTAGCTTGAAAGGGTTCTATCTCCTTTGGCATAGTTGAACGATAGCCTTCGAAGGCCGTCTAGTCGATAAGAGCTGGTTTTACCGTTCTCTTTTCTGTTTAGTCGAATCGTCATGGCCGAAGGCCATTTAGTCGATAAGGACGAATCCTTGAATGGACCAGAACTCCGTTGCGTTGCCTTCCTTCGAACGATTAACTTGTCCGTTGGGGTGGACAGGAGTCATTTCCCCGCCAATCAATAATTAGGGAGGATTTGATTAGGATCACCGTTGTCCACGTGGCATGTCAAAATTTGTACAGTCACGATCTCTTGCGCCTTATGAGCCACTGGGCCTCTTTTTCCCAAAATGAGACCATTAATGATGCCATCGCATGATGCGGATTTCTCCAGATTCGAAGCGATGGCGGTTGCGGTCCTGGGGATGGCTTTCGAGAGACTTTCTGGTTCTCAAAGCGTCACCCAGACACGTGGCGCCTTCTCAGTTGGTCGGGAAGGACGTGGGATGCGCCTCCCTGCAATCGATTGTGGGTGCAGGGTTTCTATAAATAGGACCCTGCTCCCTGCTATCGAAGGCCATCATTTTTGTTGGTGTCTTCCTCCTATCAGCCATGAGGTTTAGCACTTCCGAGCTTCGTCGTGCAGCGAAGAGGAGGGCTATTAACCCCAAGAGGAAGCGAAGTCCGGGGCCATCTGGGCCCGTCGGCGAAGCGGAGGAGCCTCTGGTTGACCATCTCGAGAAGAAGGTCTGCCTTCTAGAGGCTCAGTTGAGGGAGGCCCGGGCCCAAGTCACGGCGGCGACCATGACGGTGGAGGACGCGAAGAAGGAGGCGGCGGAGGCTATTGCAAACTTCAGAACTTCTGCCTCATTCAAGGATGAGGTCGTCGAGGTGGCCCTAGACTCCTTCCACCTAGGATTTCGGGAGTGTCGGAGGAAAGCCTCCAGGTTTTATGACCTGAAGGGCTTGGATAACATCAAACCCTCCGTTCCCTTTCCCGGCAATGAATTCGATTCTGACTCCAACGAGGGGTCTGACTCGAGTTCGGACGGGAACCCCGGGGGCCCTTCGTCGTTCCATCTGGTCTCTCCCCGACAGTATAGGAAAAACTCATCGGGGAGTTAATGCAAATTTCCCAACCTGCTGTTGCTACTGCTGCTGCTTTTTTTTTTTTTATATATCTCTTTTGGAGAGTTTTTCTCTTTTCTTTTTCTTACTCTCTTTATAGGAGAGTTTCTTTCTTTTTCCTTTCTTTTTTCTTTCTTTTCTTTTCCTTATGTAAGAAAAATTGAAAGAAATGAAGGATCTTTTCTGTTACCTCTTCCCGTGTATTTTCTGCGATGTGTTGCATCATGATCTGTCCATAATGTAGACTCCATAAACCACTTGCGGTTTGTTGGAAAGAAGTAGGGTCCGTTGGACTGTTCTGAGAGTGTTTGTTGTTGACAGAGGACGACAATGGTCCTTTTAGGCCTGTGTTCAGATTTACCGTAGGGTAGGTTACGAAAACCGTCCCTCTGCACTTTCTGTCATGATTAAGGTAGACTGTTCAGGCCTACCTCGGTGCATGTTCGGATTCACTGTAGATTAGGTTACAAAATCCATCCCTGCGCCTTTGATCTTTTTGGTGGCCTGGTTGGGCTATCCATTGCGCTCGTCGAGCATACGGATAAGGTAAGTGGATCAGACTTTCCTTTGTGCAGTTAATCAATTTTTCAGATCGGGTCATTTGGGCTGTTGTCGTTCAGTCGATGCAACTAGCCGTTCTGAGTCGAGTAGGGTTGAGGAGCTTTGCATAGGAGTTTTTTGGAACTTTTTCACTGATTGTATTTGTGAAGGTTTTGTACATTCCATGGCCGAGATAGGGTCTTCCCCTCCAGGGTCTTGAGTCAATATGTCTCTGGTCGAATGACTTCTTCGACTTGATATAGGCCTTCCTAGTTAGGAAAGAGTTTACCCTATTTTGGTGGCCTGTACACTTATGCTCTTCGCAATACCATGTCCCCCGTGCGGAAAGTTTGCTCCTTCACCCTTGCATTGTAGTACTTGGCAACCTTTTGCTGGTATGCCGCCATTCTTATTTGGGTCTGTAGCCTGGTGCTTAATAGCAGATCCAGATCGATCCTTCTGCGATCAAAATTCTCAGGCTCTTCATAGTTGTCAATTCTCAGGGACTGTAGGGAGACTTCGATAGGTAGCACGGCTTCGATACCGTAAGCTATGTTGAACGGAGATTCGCCGGTGGCTGTTCTTGGGATAGTTCGGTATGTCCAAAGAACAGAGGTCAGTTCTTCGACCCAAAGCCCTTTGGCGGCATTCAAACTTGTCTTTAGACCATGGAGGATGGTCCGGTTGGTGACATCGGCTTCTCCATTGGACTATGGATGTGCAACGGATGTTAGTTGATGCTGGATATGGTACCGAGCACAGAAGTCCTTGAACTTCGGATTGTCAAACTATCTCCCATTGTCCGTGATGATGACGTGTAGGATACCGAACCTGAAGATGATGGAGTTTTTCATAAAACTCTCCACCTTGCCCTCTGTGATTTGGGCCAATGGTTCGGCTTCCATCCATTTCGTGAAATAGTCGATGGCCACTAGGAGAAACTTCCTTTGCCCGATGTTGGTGGGAACGGGCCAAGAATGTCCATCCCCCACTGGACAAAGGGCCATGGGGCTGCCAACTGAGTCAGGTGACTCGCAGGTTGTCTCTGCATATTGGCATACCTTTGGCATTGGTCGCACTTCCGCACGAAATCAGCTGAGTCCTTCTGGATGGAGGGCCAGTAATACCCTTGTCGAATAATCTTGTATGCTAGAGATCTGCCTCCCAAGTGATCCCTGCATATGCCCTCGTGGACCTCTCTCAATGCATAATCTGCATCGGTGGGTCCGAGGCATTTCAGCAGTGGTTGGGAGAACGGTCTCTTGTAGAGGGTTTCATCTAAGATGACGTACTGAGATGCCATCCAGTGAATCTTCTTGGCCTCTGCCTTATCTTCAGGCAGTTCTCCTTCATTCAGGAATCTGATGATGGGATCCATCCAGCTTGGCTCAACATCAATTTGACGCACCTCTGCAGCCTCCTTGGCAATGCTTGGAGTTTCAAGATGTTCAACAAAGGTGTGCCCGAGAGACTACGGTGCTGTAGTTGCCAGTCGAGACAGTGCATCTGCCCGGGAGTTCTCTGATCGGGGAACATGAATAATTTCAAAATGTTCCAGTTGAGAAGATAAGGCCTGAACCTTCTCTAGGTATTGCACCATGGTTGGATCTTTGGCTACATCTCTCCATTGACTTGATTCACAACCAGTTGAGAGTCAGAGAAGGCTCGGAGTTGCCAGACTCCCAGATCTTTGGCGATCCGAAGTCCGACGAGTAGGGCCTCATATTTAGCCTGATTATTAGAGGCGTAGAAGGAGAAATGGAGTGCATACTCTATAATCTAGCCATCAGGTTTGGCCAACATGAGTCCAGCTCCGCACCCGGTAGCATTGGAAGCTCCGTCCACATGAAGCACCCAAACGGACTTCATCTCCTTCGAGGCTTCTCCTTCATCCGAAGAGGCCTTATCTTCGGACTTCCAGGTGCACTCGGCCAGAAAATTGAAGAGCACCTGGGCCTTCATAGCCGCTCGGGGCTGGAAGCTAATGTCAAATTCACTTAGCTTCACAGCCCACTTGGCTATCCTTCCAGAAGTATCCGGAGATCGGAGAACAGCCTTGAGAGGTTGATCAGTCAGCACCACGATAGAGTGGGCCTGAAAATATGGCCGTAGTCACTTTGCCGCAATCACTAAAGAATAGATCAGCTTCTGTATCCTTGCATATCGCATTTCTGTGTCATGCAGGATCTTGCTGATGTAGTAGATTGGCTTGTGGGACCCGTCTTCCTCCTTCCGGACAAGAATCGAGCTCACTGCTTCGTCCGAAGCAGAGAGGTACAGGTAGAGGACCTCGCCTTCTTTTGGCTTGGAGAGCAATGGTGGGGTCTCCAAATACTTCTTCAATTCCTCAAAGGCAGCGCGACAGTCTTCAGATCATTCGAAGACCTTTGATTGTCGAAGTACCTTAAAGAATGGAAGACATTTCTCGACGGACCGAGAGATAAATCTGCTTAGGGAGGCAATCCTCCCTGTCAACTATTGGACTTCCATTTTACAGGAGGGATGTCATATATCTTTCAAGGCCTGGATCTTCTCGGGGTTGGCCTCAATCCCTCGTTTGGTGACAAGGAAGCCCAGGAATTTACCCAATGTGACCCCGAAGGAGCACTTTGTCGGGTTTAACTTCATTTTGTAGTGCCGGAGAGCGCTGAATGATTCCTCCAAGTCGCGGATGTGGTCTCTCCGATGGAGACTCTTGATGATCATGTCGTCAACATAGGCCTCCATATTCCTTCCCAGTTTCTTTTCAAACACCTTATTGATAAGTCTTTGAAATGTTGCTCCGGCGTTCTTGAGTCCGAACAGCATCATCTTGTAGCAGTAGAGACCTTTGTCAGTGATGAATGCCGTCTTCTCCTCATCTTGCAGATCTATTCTGATCTGGTTGTAGCCAAAGAAGGTGTCCATAAAGTTCAGCAACTGGTGGCCGGTGGTAGCATCGACCAGTTGATCAATCTTTGGGAGAGGGAAGCTATCTTTTTGGCAAGCCTTATTGAGGTCTGTATAGTCGATGCAGATCCTTCACTTGCCGATAGCTTTCTTCACCATCACCACATAGGCCAGCCACTCGGGGTAGCAGGCCTCTCTGATGAACCCTACCTTGGGGAGCTTGCCAACCTCTTCATCAACAGCTTGCTATCTTTTGGGGGTGAAGCTCCTCTTCTTCTGTCGCACCGGCTTGTACCCAGGGGTTACTTCCAGCCGATGAGTAATCACTTCGGTGAGAATTTCGGGCATATCCGAAGCCGACCAGGAGAAGACATCAGCGTTGTCCCTGAGGAAATGGATCAGCTTCGTTCTGGTTTCTTTGTCAAGGGCACTCTTGATTTGCACAACTCTAGAGGAATCTTCCTCTTTCAAAGGTATCGGGATGGTCCTCTCCATGGGTTCACCAAGGTTTATGGTTGAATCCCTCGAATCCAGCTAATCCGGGGTAGTCGAATCTTTGAAGTTCCTGTCTTTAATCATTAGACATTGCCGTGCCATCCTCTGGTTCCCTCTAACTTCTCCAACACCATTCCTGGTAGGGAAGTGTACTAAGAGGTAGTGAGAGGAGATCATGGTCCAAAACCTATTCAAGGCGGGCCTCCCCAGAATAATGTTGTATGCAGAGGGGATCTGGACCACCGTGAAGTTGATCGGCAATGTCTTTTGTCGAGGCTCGGAGCTGAGGGTTACAGGCAACACTATCTTTCCTTCGGCATAAACTTGGTTACCCCCAAAATCGGAGAGTGGTATGGGGGATCTCTGTAGTTGATGTCTAGGCAAACACATTTTGGAGAATGCATCGTACATCAAGACATCAGTCGAACTTCCATTATCAATAAGAACTCTCTATACATCATAATTGGCCACTACGGTCGAAATTACAAGAGGGTCATCGTGCGGGAGCCGGACTCCCACAAGGTCGTTGATGGGGACATCTCAAGCACGGATCTTGGAGCAAGCATAATTCTTGGAGTGGCACAGATCTTGAAGCATTTTTGGAATAAATTTATTTAGGATTTATCTTTTGTTTAAAATTTGAATTAGGATTTGGTTGGTTAGGATTGATATATGGATAGGCTTATCTTATCCTATCTTATATTTGAATTTGATTTAGGATTTGGTTGGTTAGGATTGATATATGGATAGGCTTATCTTATCCTATCTTATATTTGAATTTGATTCGTTCTTATCTTTTTATCTTGTATTCAAATTCAAATGAGGGTTGGAAAATCTATAAATACCACCCTCAGCCTTTTGTAATGGGAGGATGGATGAATAAAATTTCTATTGTTCTGTGTGAAAGATCTGTGTGATCCTAGGGTATCTGTATGATCCCTTCTCTATCTTCCCAGGGTTTCTGTGTGATCCCTGATTTTGGGCATCTGTGTGAGCCCAGGGCATCTATATGAGCCCCTTTGCTATGTGCTTATTCTTCTAGGGCATCTGTGTGAGCCCCTTTGCTATGTGCTTGTTCTTCTTGGGGAATCTATGTGAACCCCAGTAGTATTTTTCTTTACCCTGCACCCTCTTTTTTTCCTCCTCCTTTGCAAATCCTAATCTCTGGTGACTTTCATGCTCACCAGCGATCCAGTCCAATCCCTGTCCCGCATCAAGTGGTATCAGAACTAAAGGATTAGGATTTTTCTGCTTCATCACCGACCCACTGTTCTCTTTCTTCCCTGTTTCAAATCTCGTCTACGGATCCTTCACCAACATCGACGTCAGACCATTCTCCCCCCAGCCGTCCTCAACCCCAGCTCCCAGCCACTCCGTGAAAGACTCTGGTCCGCCGACCTCACCGGAGAGATCACCTCCGAGCCCACCGGCGGTCGTCTTCTTCTCTCCGTCAATGACATCTCCCCTGCGTACAGTCGGAGACCCCTAACACCTGATTCATCGTCGCCCTCAAGCTTCAGATCGAATGCTCCACCAGATCGCCTCAGTGCTCTCCGTTGGCTAGTCGCGTTCCTCCGCCATGGCCGCCACCGTCATCAACCTCGCTCAGCATCGGAGTCCTTTTTGATTAGTTTCAGTTCCATCAACCTCGCTCAGCCTGATTCGACGGAGTCGAGTTCACCCCACCATAGAAGAATGATGGGGACATCTCAAGCACGGATCTTGGAGCAAGCATAATTCTTGGAGTGGCACAGAACTTGAAGCATTTTTGGAATAAATTTATTTAGGATTTATCTTTTGTTTAAAATTTGAATTAGGATTTGGTTGGTTAGGATTGATATATGGATAGGCTTATCTTATCCTATCTTATATTTGAATTTGATTTAGGATTTGGTTGGTTAGGATTGATATATGGATAGGCTTATCTTATCCTATCTTATATTTGAATTTGATTCGTTCTTATCTTTTTATCTTGTATTCAAATTCAAATGAGGGTTGGAAAATCTATAAATACCACCCTCAGCCTTTTGTAATGGGAGGATGGATGAATAAAATTTCTATTATTCTGTGTGAAAGATCTGTGTGATCCTAGGGTATCTGTATGATCCCTTCTCTATCTTCCCAGGGTTTCTGTGTGATCCCTGATTTTGGGCATCTGTGTGAGCCCAGGGCATCTATATGAGCCCCTTTGCTATGTGCTTATTCTTCTAGGGCATCTGTGTGAGCCCCTTTGCTATGTGCTTGTTCTTCTTGGGGAATCTATGTGAACCCCAGTAGTATTTTTCTTTACCCTGCACCCTCTTTTTTTCCTCCTCCTTTGCAAATCCTAATCTCTGGTGACTTTCATGCTCACCAGCGATCCAGTCCAATCCCTGTCCCGCATCAGTCGTCGTCGAAGAAGAGGATGGAGTTGTTATCTTTCAGTCGCTTTGAAGCTTCATCTTCATCCCTTCTCTAGTTGGCGGGCCTGTGTATCATCCCTACACCTCCGTTGGTGGGCCTTTGGTTTGGCAATTTGGCCTCTTCGGGAGGTGGCTGGGGAACAGTTGCTTCTGACAGGGGCCCCTGGCGACCGATGTACCACCCCAGGTATCCCCTCTTGATGAGATCCTCGATTGCATCTCTTAGCTGGATGCATTCTTCTGTGTTATGATCATGGTCCTGGTGGAATCGGCAGAATTTGCTCCTGTTCCTTGCGGAAGAGGAGGCCTTCATGGGACGGGGCCGTTGGAGATAGTTTTCTTTTTCTATCTCCATGAGAATCTTTTCTCGAGTAAGGTTGAGGGGGGTGTATGAGTCGAATCTTCCTCCCAATGCTCTGGGCTTGGGAGTGCTTCTCCGGCAGTCTGCATATTTGCCACCGTTGTTATTGGAAGTTTGGGGACCTTGCCCCCTGTTATTTTTCTTCTTTGAAGGGGGTTTCCCTTTAATCAAACGTTGATTTGCCGCCTGCTCTTCAGCATCGATGTATTTCTGAGCCCTTGATAGGAGCTCAGCGTAGCTTTTGGAGAACTTCTTGTCCAGGAAAAAGTAAGCCTGGAGGTTCGAAGCCCCTTCTTCAGAGCTGACATGGCCACATGCTCGTTGAGATCGGGGATCTCAAGCATGGCCGCATTGAACCTGGAGATGTAATCTCTTAGGCTCTCTCCTTCATTCTGGTGAAAGAGGAAGAGTGTGTCCATATTTCGAGGAGTCTTGCGACAGGTCCTAAAATGCAAGACAAATAATTTTTCTAACTCGAAAAAGGAATCGATGGTACCTAGGCACAGGCTCGAGTACCACATCCGAGCGGACTTCTTCAAGGTAGCCAGGAATGCCAAACAGTACATCACGTCCGAAGCTCCTTGAATCATCATATGGGCTTTGAAGCTATCCAAATGGTCGAAGGGGTCGGTGGTGCCATCGTAGGGTTCCATCTGGGGAACCCTGAAGTGCCGAGGAATGTCCTCAGCCATGATGCGGTCGGTGTAAGGTGGGCGCAGATCACCCACAATCAGGTCCTCGGGATCTCTCTGATCCCGTATTCTCTATTCTCGCACCCTTGCCATCTCTGATTTGATGGCTCTGAATCTCCCGTCATAATCGGGAGTCTGCTTGGATGCTCTCTCCACCGAAGTGGAGTCTTCAGAGGAGGAGGAGGAAGTTTGCCTAGGCCTTTTTCCTTTTTATGGGGAATCGGTGGACCTAAGCAGTCTCGATGTTCGGCCTTCGAGAGAGGGCCGAGAATGGTGAGAGGGATGCACTGAATCCTCCCGTGGTGCTCTCCTTCTTCGGGATTGAGATCTATGTCTAGAAACAGCCAGTGGGTTTGCCACCAGGAAGGCTCTATCTTGGAACTCTTGAACCATGGCCGTCAGGTTGGCGACCTGGTTCAAAAGAGCTTCGAACTTCTTTGCTCAAACAGTAACCGTGGGAGGAGGAAAATCATTCACCTCCGGGGGTGCACCCCCTTGAGACGGAGCACAACTCCGGCTTGTAGAAGCATTTTGGGCTTTCCCTCTTGCCATCAAAGAATTCGTTGTTTCTTTCCCTTGTCTGGGAGGGAGCTTAACAAATGTTAGTAAAACTGCCCCCTACCTAGCATGCCAATCTATTGGCATGGAGTCCCTGGATTGGCAGGTCGGAGCCGCTGCATCGCAGGACCGCTCCCTAGTTCACCTGCAAAATAGGTCCCTTACCGGAGTTGTTCCGGCGGAGGATACTCCGATGCCTAAGTCAGTGGCAGATTCCAGCCATAGAATAGGGAAGATGTCGAGAGTGGAAGAGAAAAAGAGCTCTTGGAGATTGAGAATGTGTATGTGCGAGATTATTCATGCGTACCTCTCGAGCCATCCTTCTTACCCATATTTAAAAGATGGCCTCCGGTCTGTGGCCCGCTCTTTTCTCAGAGATCATGGGGAGCCAATCTCTCCCATGATTGGCGATCGTGGGTTGTCAATAAGCGGTTCCGGCCAGATCGAAGGCGTGGTTGCAGGAATTGCACGCCATGATCATGGCATGATGAGTGTTGATTGTAACCATTGGTTACAGTTTCCTTTTTGGAATAGATTGTGGTTCAAGCTTCGGGTTTCCCCTTGCGTGGGCCGAAGGCTTGGTATTTTCCCGAGGCCGGAGATCATGTCTACGACGGGGGCCGAAGTTCGTGCCTTCAGAAGTCGATGAGTAGTTCAGACCTCGGCCGGGACCGAACGTGCTACCCGAAGGACTGGCCTTCGGATGTTGTAGTTCGGTGTGAAGCCTTGAGTTGCTCACAGTTGGCCTTCGCTTAGTCCGAAGTCCGGAGAACCAGGGCTTCAATAAGTCGAACCAGAGCCTGGTTCGTAGCTGAACCAGGATATCCCAACACCACCTCTGCTGCTCCTCTTGCCATTGTTGCATGTTGAGGTACAGATCAAGCTCTCAGCCAGATCACCACTGTCCACTAAGCCATTCGCTGCCTCCCTGCTTCCGAAGTCACCTATGCTCGGACGTCCTCACCATTGTCTTGCCCAGAGCCCCCCTGCTATCCGCCTCTTGTGTCGGGAACTTAGATGTCCGAAGAAGAGATCAACACCCCATCCGAACTCCATGGAAATGGAATGAGAGCACGGTGATGGAATTTGTCATGGGAGCGATGATTGAGACCCAAAAGCAACGGAGACCACAGTCCAATGCGTTTTTCCTACTGATTCCTTCTCTATAAATACAAGGACTATGGGGAGGTTCGGAGTTCAGATGTTTTCATTCCAAATTTTTTTTATTTTCCTTCTCTGAGCAACAGCAGGGCCGAAGAGAGTTCATTCTGAGCATTGCTTTCTTTCTAGAGGAGAGAAGAGCTTCTTTTATTTCTTAGTTATTATATTTTATTTTATTTCTATTAATAATTTACGGGTTGAACATTCTATCATTAGTCTTCCTTCTATGCAATAAAAAAAATTATTTTTTTAATTTGATTTGTTCTTATTTTTAAAGCGGTAGGTTAAATTAATTTCTGTTAAATTATTTTATGCAATTTACATTCTCGTAATTAGGATAGTTTTTATTTTTATAATCTTACAATTTATTTCATGCCATTTAAATTCCTGTAATTAGGATAGCTTTTATTTTTGCATTTAAGTTTTGTAATTTAAATTTTGGCAAGTAGTTTGGTGCGGGCACCAGACTCAGAAGAAGACTTCAGGGCTCCATCTGGATCTCTGATTGACATTGCCCGAAGAATTAGGATTTTCTGGTTTTGTAATAAGGGTTGACTTGGTTAACTCAATTTTAGTTTGAGTCTGTATTTCCCTGTAATTTAAATTTTGTTGAGTCATGTTGACTCAATACAAGTCCTAGTAGTGGTCTAGGTCTTCTCCAAGGTGCCACATTTTCTCCCAGGACCAAGCAAGTGGGCGCCACACTCCCAGCCACACGCTAGAGTCCAGGAGGCGCCACATCTCCATCCAGTGTGCCTTGGTCCCCACACCACAAGAAAGCAGGTCCCTTCTTTCATGCGCCACTTGGGGGAGAAATCCATCAAGATACCTCAATCCAAGGAGGAGCCAACTTCTTTCCAGATAAACCCAAGCCAGGATGGCAAGAATTTTTCTTGAAGAGAGGATCAAGGAGGTGCCCCACAATGTTCCATAAAAACCCAAGTTATAAAAGGGAAGAGAGCATGTCTTGGGGAGAAAATCAAGGAGGCACCCAAAAGTTTCCTAAAGTGCCAAAGCCATGAAAGGAAGAAGCCTAAACTTGTGGAGCAAGACTAGGAGGTGTCCAAAAGAGCCAAACCATGAAGGGAAAATCCTTGATTCATGGAGAGATACTAGGAGACACCCCCATAACCTGCCATTTGGAGCTGATTTTCAAGTTTTCTTGGAGTTTTTGGGCTGCCCACTCATGGAAGGAGTCTTGGGAAGAGAATTTGATGCCTAAAGTGTGGGTTAGTCTTATTAGTCCCACATGGAAAGTGTATGAAATTTTATTTCTTTGTTATGTCTATATATTCAACTCTATGTAACTCTTGAAAAATGAGGAATGAAACCAACTTTTTTTTGTGAGCAAACTCTGTGTTTTCTCTCTTCCGCATTTGCATTCAGGTGTTGAGCTCCGTGAGGGAGTAAATTCGGGTTCCCCAGGAACCTTGAGGAGGTGTGAGATCTCCAAACCCCAAACCCTAGGTTAGCCACTTCTACTCCAAAACCCTAGCCGCCCATCATCCACTTCAATCCACCAAACCCTAGCCTATCCCACCTCCCACGGCCTCTCTCTCCAAGTCCAGGCCGACCACCAGCATCCAGCTCCAGTCCAGATACTTCAGCTTCATAGCTTTTTCCAGAGGGAGTCGAATCAGCCTTCAAGAGAATCCGGATCTCAGCGACATCAGCCTTCAAGTTCTTCGAACTGGTAAATCCTTCCCTGAGTATCTGAATCCATCACTTGTTTTTCTTCTTCCCAGATCTTGAGTTCAGGAGAAGCCGACCCAGCCACGAGACCAGTATTGGAGGATCCATTATGAAGATAGCCAAATCCGAGGATCCAACAATCTGCTCGAGAGAGTTCTTCCACCCAAATTCTGTGAAGATCACTGTCTGGTTGGTAAACCATCTCTTCTCTTTATTTCTGTCCTGTTGAAAGTTCAGAGCGAAACCCTAGGTCTAGGAGTTTCTCAACCCCTAGCGATCCGTTACTTCTGAACTACTCTGATAACTTAGCTTCTTCTAAATTGTGCTTTCAATCCTTACCTAGTTTCCATCAACTTAGTTTAAGTTTACTTTGAGGCAAAGCCAATTTCTGAAATATAAAAAAAAAAAAAAAAATTAATCTTAATTTTACTTCCGCATACGCTTCTTTGTTCTTTGTTCTGCATCATTTTTGGTATCAGAGCTTCCGTTCAGCATCATTTTTGGTATCAGAGCTTCCGTTCAGCATCATTTTTGGTATCAGAGCCCTGTCTAGGGTTTCTGACTTGCTTGCATGTTTTGACTGTCTCTCTTTTTTACTTTGTCTGCTCGAAGTAGACTCCCCAGGATGTCCGGTCCTAGGAACTAAGAGAGGTGCAAGCCTCCTCTTCCCATTCCATGGGGTGTTCCTAGGGTGTGTAGGGGATCCGCTGGGTTACAACTTCGTAGCAGGAATTGTAAACGGGGGAAGCGTTATGTTTTCAATCTGTAACTACCCTATTGTAGGAATTGTTTCTCATTGTAGATAACTCCAAATTATATGATTTTTATTTTTCTGGAACCAGTATAATTGAAAATATTTTATATAATTTAACTGTAATTTATTGGTTTCTGTGAAATTTCTGAAAGTTAAATTACAGAAATTCTGTTTCTGTGTTTCTGCAATTCAATTTTTTTGAGTGATCATCTCCTAATTCATCTTAAGGGCAATTGAGCATCTAAGATAAGGGGAGGAGTTGATAACCTCTCCTTAGCCCAAAACCACCACCCATTCATTCGATCCTAAGCCTAATTTTAAAATTTATTAGACTTAATTTGCCCTAGTGGGCTAGGGACACCAACAAGTCGGGTCTAGGCTAATGTTGAGTCAGTTTGTCTAGTTACTCTGTGTGTGCTTTGTACTCAGTGTCTAGAATGGTGGTTCAGGGATTCTATCCCGAAGGGCTTGTGTGCTGGTCCGCCTACCTGGCCAATCACTGATTGGTGTCTAGGATTGGCAATTAGGGACCTAACACTCCCCTTACACCTGCCTGGCTGAGTCCCGAGTTACTACAGGCTAGTTTGCCACTCTGATTGGGAATCTAGTTTGGACTCTAGGTCTAGTGAGCCAGTAGTCGCTTTAGTCTAGTCACATTCTGTGTGCTTGCTTGCATCATCATGTCCACCCAGAATGGAGTACCCTCCCAACCTAGTCAAACCCAACCTGATTTAGAGGCCATGATTAGAACTCTTACCGAAAGTATGACCAAATTGAGTCAGGATAAGAATGAGGATTTTTCCCAGTTTAGAGACCGAGCCCAGGGACTTGAGAAACGTAGACATCAAAATTAGACCCCTGATCCAAAATTTAATAGGCCCCAACCTCACCCATGCCAGGAGCCTAGGAGGACCTTATACCGTGATCCCAAGCATAACCCTAGGAGCCTATACCCATACTTGGTTGACTCAGAGAAGGGACCCATTAGGAACACCGAACCTTATGCACCCACTTTTGAAGGAAGACAAGAGACATATATTAAGTGGGAAGAACAAATGGATCGGTATTTTGAGTGCACCAACATATCGGAATTAGGACAAGTTAGGTTGGTCAAAACCAAGTTCACCAAACATGCTAGGTCGCATTGGTATGCTATTGAGCATGAGTGTTATCAAAGAAAAGAGGAAATATATACTTGGAGAGATATGAGAAGTAAGTTGAGAGATAGGTACCTAGGTAGATCCTATGAGAAAAGACTTTTAGACCAATGGTACCAATTGCGACAAGGTAATAGGCCTGTGTCTAAATATATCGAGGACTTCCAGTGGTACGACATGAAATGCAATACCATTGAGACCGAAGCTCAGATCACATCGAGGTTTAGGGTTGGGTTACACCCAGACATTTATAGGAAGCTATGCCTTGAAATAACCAATAAGTTAGACCGAGCCTACCAAGAAGCCCAAGACTATGAGTGGTCTTTAAGATATAACCAATCAAGTACTTTGGACTTAAAGCCAACCTCTACCAACTTGAGTCAAGTTCCGATTGATCCGACACCCGTAGTGAACCAGACTTTTGTTTGTCAATTCCCACTTGTGTCACCTCTTGACCAGAAGGATAACACTGAGAAGGAGTTAGGCATGGCCATCCCAAAATTAGTTGACCTAACCAGAGCCGTACTTAAAGAGGAATCAAAGGAGAATAGATTAGAACATTTCAGTGAGATTGAGGAAGAAATATATAAGCCTGACATAAGTTTGATAGATGAATATAAAGAAGAAGAATTTGAGGATATCTCTCTCGATAATTCAATTAACCAACTGAACCTAATGGGGTTATTGAGGAGACCCCTGCCACTCAAGGAATTCAGGAGCTAACCCTAAGAGAAGACCCTTTTGAGGAAGTTCAGGAAGAGGAAATTACACCAAATGAAAGTTTAAGTGAGAATACCCCTGAACTCATTGAGGAATCCAAAGAAGACACCCCTGAGTCAAATCTGGTAGAGAAGTGTGAAGAAGGAAGGGGTTTACAAGAATTGCCCATTGAGAAGGTCCAAGAACAAGAAAAAGACAGTAGCTTAGAGGACTTTCTAGATAAACATTCCAAAGACCTTCCTGATAACCTTCCACCTTCTAGGAGCACCTAGCCTACCCTAGAACTTGCACTTGTATACCCTCCTAGAGCAAATCATAAGGTTTGGATGAGTGCACCTATAGAACAATGTCCTCATTTTAAGGTCATCCTGAATAACCAAGGTTTGTTTCTTGTTTCTGATAAGCCACCTCAAAACTCTGATTCTTATTTCCTACCCTTCCCTGAATCTTCTTATGTTTCTAGAGCTATGGGATTACACTTTACTGAGATCTCTAGGTTGCAAGACTCCTTAGAACCTATTAGGTTTGCCACCTACTTCTGGAAGACCTTATGGCACCTACTAGGCATCCATAATAAGTTTTCATGCTCTGCATGCCCTCCTCCGACCCAAGGTCAAACCTAGAGAGCCTTAGTTTGTTAGGTTTAGACCTAGGGTTCCTTTGGAATAAAGTCCATTCTTTAGGAATGCGTCGTCAGTCTAGTTTAGTTTTTCTTGACCCTTTACTAGGCTTTAGCTCAGATTTTGGTTTGATTGAGAGCACCAGGAATTGGGATTTGTATTTTGTCCAGGACTAAATTTGCATATAATGTTTCGATCAATAGGTCTATAGGCTAGAGTCCCTTTGAAATTGTTCATGGATACAAGCCTCACACACCACTTGATCTGATTTCACTATTAGTCCACACACACAAGTCTCTTGATGCACTTGCATAGCATGTAAAGGACTTGCATAAAGAAATTCATGCCAAAATAAATTTAAGTAATGAAACTTATAAGAAGTTGGCTGATTCTCAAAGACGAGTCAAAACTTTTGTTGAGGGAGACTATGTAATGATTAGGTTAAGGCCTGAACGGTTTTCTCCTGAAACTGTTAGAAAGTTACATGCTAGAGGAGCTGGACCATTTAGAGTGGTGAAGAGAGTAGGGTCTGTTGGCTCCACCCAGTGATTTTGATGAATAACAAAACATTGAGCACATATTGTATTCTAATGTGAATTTCAAGTTGTGAGTTTTCAGGAAGAAAGCACCTCAAAATTCCAAAAACTTATGGTGTATGGCACACAATGGCACGGAGCAATTCTCACATATCCGGACATTCTCTTCATTGAAAAAGGGCTAATATTTGCTTAACTATTATGTGTTTATGCATTTATGAACTTTATTTTTGATTTCGAGGCTTTTACTCTTGATTCTGGATGTTTTCAGTCTCAAGTGTCGACACCTGGACAGACAAGTGTCGACACTTCAGCATTTGGCACGAAGAAAAATCCTTGGCACTCCAAGTGTCGACACCTAGAATTCAAGTGTCGACACCAAGTGTCGACACTTAGGTTTCAAGTGTCGACTCAAGGCCTGAGAATTTTGAAAATACAGAACTTGTTGGTTCGAGGATTTTTTGTGTCAAGTGTCGACACCTGTGCATCAAGTGTCGACACTTGAATGATCAAGTGTCGACTCCCAGAATTCAAGTGTCGACACCTGACAGCCAAGTGTTGACACCTGACAGCCAAGTATCGACACTTGCAGCCTGATAGCTCTAACGGATCTATTTTTCTGGCTTGCAGAAATGGGATTTCAAGCTCCAAATGGCTATTTCCAATGCTCCAACGGTCACAAACCATTTTTAGAAGGTTTTTGGTGTATTTAATCTCCACCAACCTCATTTTAAAGCAAGAAAAGTGAGAAGAAGTCAAGAAGAAAAAAGAGAGAAGTCTATTCAAGAGCATTCAAGTCCACTCTAAAGCCAAAAAGCCTTTATTCTCTCCAAACCTCAAATCAAAAGCCTCTTCTAGCTTGATTCCACTGAAAAAGCCTACTTGCTCAAATCTACTACATTCCAAAAGGAGGCAACTTGAAGAAGAGTGAAGTCAAAGCAATCCTTGGGCTTCAAAGATTCCAATCCACTCTTGAAGAGAGTTTGTTGTAGCATTTAAATTTTATATATGATTTGTTGTGCTTTAACCTTTCTTTCAAGGGTGTCTTGAAAGAAGATTATTGTGGTTTGTTGGTGAGCCAAAGTGTTAAAACCAACTAAGGTTAACTTGTGAGCCCGAAGACAAAACAAGTAGTTAGGTTTGTTGGTAAGCCTAAGTAATAAAACCAACTTAGGTTTTTGACTTGTGAGCCTTGTAAAAAAATAAGTCAACTGTAATCTGGTGTGGATTATAGTGGAATTCCCAAGGATGGCTTGGGGAGTGGATGTAGGTGCTAGGTTTGCACCGAACCACTTTATATCTTGTGTTTGTGTGTGATTGCTCTTTTCGTTTTGCATTCTTTAATTAAGCGCTATTATCTTGCATCTAATTATTTGTTAATCACAAGCACCACTAGACCATTTGTTTTATTATGTTAAATTTTTAAAAGACCCAATTCACCCCCCCCCCTCTTGGGCTCCATTTCTAGGCAACAAGTGGTATCAGAGCGCCGGTACTCTCTTGTTGGTCCAAGGATCTTGAGTAAAAGATCATGGCAGCCCCAATAGGCATGGGTATTGTTGAAGGTCAAGCCTCAAATCGACCCCCACTGTTTAATGGCACAATTACACATACTGGAAGACACGCATGCGCATATTTATACAAGCTCTTGATTATAATTTATGGAGAACAATAGTAAAAGGTCCTCATCAACCTACAATGATGATTAATGGCATTCTCACCCCTAAAATGGAAGATGATTGGGATGAGAGTGACATTAAGCAAATTGAGCTTAATGCAAAGGCAATGAACCTTTTATTCTGTTCTCTTGATCCTAGTGAGTTTAACAGAATATCCAACTGTCTCTCCGCAAAGAAGATTTGGGATACACTTGAGGTTACCCATGAGGGTACACACCAAGTAAAGACCACCAAAGTCAACATGCTAATTCACACTTATGAAATGTTTAAAATGGAACCTACTGAATCTATCAGTGAAATGTATACTAGGTTCACAAACATTGTGAATGGCATGAAAAGTTTAGGAAAAATAATTTCTAATGGTGAACTTGTAAATAAACTTCTCAGGTCTCTACCAGCTTCATGGGATGCAAAGGTCACTGCAATCGAAGAAGCAAAAGATGTCAACACTCTCCCACTAGAACAACTGTTGGGCTCTTTAATGACATATGAACTATCCATCAAACAGAAGAACGGAGAGGTGGACAAAAAGAAAAAGACAATAGCATTCAAATCTACTACCAGAGAAGACTCAAGCGAAGACTCTGAAGAGGATGATGAAGAAGATGAAACTGCTATGTTGGCAAGGAAGTTCAGAAGGTTTATGAGGAAAAAGAAATTCAACTACAAAAAGAAACCTCTGAAGGGTGAGCCCGTAAAGAAAAAGATAAGGAGAAGAAGGAGGAGCAGCCCACATGTTTTGAGTGCAAAAAGCCAGGGCATTTCAAGGTAGACTGCCCCTTACTAAAGAAAGGCAGAAGAAAGTTGAGGAAAAAGGCCATGATGGCAACCTGGAGCGAAAGTGAAGACTCCAGCTCTGAGGAAGAACAACAGGAAGTAGCAAATTTCTGTCTAATGGCCGATCAAGAAGAGGTATGTTCTGAAACCGAAAATGAATTATCTTTTGATGAGCTTCATGAAATTTTTGATGAACTAGTAATAGAATTTCAAAAATTAAAGTCAAAACATAAAGACTTAAAGAAGCAAAATCTGGAACTAGCTAAAATAAATAACAACCTTTCAAATGAGAATGAATACCTTCTAATAAAAAATAGAAATCTAAATGATAAGATTATGGGTCTTGAAAATGAAAAGAATATACTTGAAAAGAAAAGTAACTTAGTTTCAAATGAAAAATTGTCAAGACAACACAAAGAAAATTTAATGGAAAACAAGAAATATAAAGAGGAAATCGATAAACTAAAGCCTTTTGTCGAAAAATTTACTTACAGTTCTGAAAAATTGAATTTACTGTTAAATAACCAAAGAGCAGTATTTGACAAAGCTGGTTTAGGATTCAGAACTCATAAGAAATAAAAACTCCTTAAAAATTTCTTTGTACCTGCATCTTCTTCAATTACATGCTATACTTGTGGTGTTATAGGACATAAATCTTACATGTGCAACAAAAGAAAATTAAGAAAAACTAAGAAAGTTTGGGTTCCAAAAGGAACCAATGCCACTAACCAAAAAGGACCCAAGATGGCTTGGGTACCTAAAGTCTCCACTTGATCTTTATTGCAGGTATGCCTTGCAACCAACAAGAAGAGAATGTGGTATCTTGATAGCGGTTGCTCAAGGCATATGACAGGAGATGTGGAGCAGTTCTCATCACTCACATATCAAAATGGTGGCAATGTAACTTTTGGTGATAATGGAAAGGAAAAAATCATTGGTATTGGTAAAATCCATATCACCCCTACCTCTTATATTGATAATGTTTTATATGTTGATGGTTTAAAACATAACTTGCTTAGTATTAGTCAATTTTGTGACAAAAATTTTAAAGTTGTTTTTGAATCTTCTTTGTGCATTGTTTCTAGTCTAGATGACAATGGCATTAAATTCATCGGTCATAGGCATGGCAATATTTATATGGTTGATCTTGATGATCTCCCTATTCAGAAAGGTCAATGTCTAGTGGCAATGGAAGCCAAGATCGATGAAGCTAGTTGGCTTTGGCATCGTAGACTAGGACATGCTAGCATGCATTTAATTTCAAAACTTAGCAAAAAGAATTTAGTAAAAGATTTGCCTAAACTGAATTTTGAAAAAGATAAGATTTGCAGTGCATGTCAACTTGGAAAACAAACAAAATCTTCTTTCAAACCTAAAGGAGTAATCTCTACATCTAGACCTTTAGAATTGCTTCATATGGACATCTTTGGGCCTACTAGAACATCTAGTTTGGGAGGTAAGAAGTTTGGTCTAGTCATTGTAGATGATTTCTCACGTTTTACATGGGTCATGTTTTTAGCACACAAAGATGAAACGTTTTCTGAATTCATAAGATTTCACAAAAGAGTTTTAAATGAAAAAGGTGTTTCAGTAATTTTCTTAAGAAGTGATCATGGAACTGAATTTGAAAATGCCGATTTCAATAAATTCTGTATTGAAAATGGAATTAATCACAATTTTTCTGCACCTAGGATACCTCAACAAAATGGGGTAGTAGAAAGAAGAAATAGAACTCTTGAAGAAATGGCACGCACCATGCTTTGTGAATATGATTTACCTAGATACTTTTGGGCGGAAGTCATAAATACTGCATGCTATATCTTAAATCATGTTTTAATTCGACCGATTTTAAAGAAAACTCCTTATGAGCTTTGGAAGGGTAGAAAACCTTCAATCCGTTATTTTCATGTTTTTGGTTGCCGTTGTTTCATCTTAAACAATGGTAAAGACAATCTAAGTAAATTTGATGCCAAATCAGATGAGGGAGTCTTTCTAGGCTACTCCACATCTAGTAAGGCATACAGGGTCTTCAACAGAAGGACACTTGTTGTTGAAGAATCCATTCATGTAGTATTTGACGAAACTAACCAAAAATCTTCAAGAAAAGAAGATGTACTTTTTGATAAATCAGGTAACAAGAAGATTGAAGAAAGAAACAACAATGAAGAACTTACCAAGGAACAGAATGATGATCAGAACACCGACAAAGATCAAGCACAAGGTGATGAAGATACCTCAACTGTTGATCCTTTACCAAAAGAATGGAGGTATGCTCATGGACACCCAAAAGAACTAATTATAGGTGATCCATCTAAAGGTGTAAGTACTCGATCATCACTTAGAAATATTTGTGACTACTTAGCTTTTGTGTCTCAAATTGAACCTAAAACTATTGAGGAAGCTGAATGTGATAGTAATTGGATAAATGCTATGTAAGATTAACTTAATCAATTTAAAAGGAACAATGTTTGGACACTAGTAGATAGGCCCTCAAACACATCAATTATTGGCACAAAATGGGTTTTTCGAAACAAACTTGATGAAAATGGAATAGTAATTAGAAATAAAGCTAGACTAGTTGCCAAAGGATACAATCAGGAGGAAGGGATAGATTTTGATGAAACCTTTGCTCCTGTGGCTAGACTTGAGGCAATTAGGCTACTATTGGCTTTTTCCTGTTTCATGAACTTTAAACTGTATCAGATGGATGTTAAAAGTGCTTTCTTGAATGGATTAATTGAAGAAGAAGTTTATGTTGAACAACCCCCTGGTTTTGAAAATTCTGAATTTCCAAATCATGTTTATAAACTTCATAAAGCTTTATATGGATTAAAACAATCTCCAAGAGCTTGGTATGATCGTTTAAGCTCTTTTCTACTAAAAAATAATTTTGCTAGAGGAAATATGGATAAAACATTGTTTTTAAAGAAAAAGAATGATGATCTCTTAGTAGTACAAATCTATGTTGATGATATAATATTTGGTGCTACTAATGAATCTCTTTGTCAAGATTTTGCAAGTCTAATGCAGGGTGAGTTCGAGATGAGCTTGATGGGAGAACTAAATTTCTTCCTCGGACTCCAGATAAGGCAAACCAAAGAGGGGATCTTCATCAACCAAACAAAATAAAATTTCTTCCTCGGACTCCAGATAAGGCAAACCAAAGAGGGGATCTTCATCAACCAAACAAAATACACAAGAGAAATACTCAAGAAGTTTGGGATGGAGAACACTAAGCCATTAGGTACCCCTATGAGCTCTACATGTAGACTTGACAAGGATGAATCAGGTAAATCAATTGATCAAAAATTATATCGTGGCATGATTGGTTCGTTATTATATCTTACTGCCAGTAGGCCAGATATCATGTTTAGTGTCTGTATGTGTGCTAGATATCAGTCCAATCCTAAAGAGTCTCATCTTTTGGCTATTAAATGCATATTTAGATATCTATCTGGCTCAATTAAAATTGGTTTATGGTATTCTAAAGATTCTTCATGTGATTTAATTGCTTATTCTGATGCTGATTTTGCTGGATGTAAACTTGATCGTAAAAGTACTAGTGGAACCTGTCAGTTTCTTGGAGTAAATTTGATCTCCTGGAGTAGCAAGAAACAGAACTCTGTTGCTCTATCTATGGCAGAAGCCGAATATATAGCAGCTGGGAGCTGTTGTGCTCAAATCCTCTGGATCAAACAACAACTCGAAGACTTTGGCATAAAACTAACTAAGACACCCATAATATGTGATAATACTAGTGCAATCAACTTATCTAAAAATCCAGTGCAACATTCAAGAAGTAAACACATTGAAATAAGACATCATTTCATAAGAGATCATGTACAAAACTCAAACATAATTCTTGATTTTGTCTGTACCAATGATCAATTAGCTGATGTGTTTACAAAGCCTTTGAGTGAGGATAGGTTCTGTCTGATTAGAAGGGAGTTAGGTGTAATTGATCCATTCTCCTAGGACTCTCTTAGTATCATTTTTACCTTGTCCTAAAAGATCAATACTTATTGTTTTAAACCCCAAGAATTTATTTATTTTTTCCCGGATTTTCTCGAATTTTCTTGGCCAAGTGTCGACACTTGGAAAGTGTCAAGTGTCGACACCTGACCAAGTGTCGACACTTGACAAATCCGAAGTGTCGACACTTGCGAATCTGAACTGTTTTAAAACAGGCCGAACGAAAGGTTTTTTGAAAATTTTCCTTCCCCAAATTTCTTGGAACAGTGGTCCCCCCTGTCCAAACCCGTCTTTTCACCCTTCAATCCATCTCAAATCATGTATTTTCCCTCTCTAATTTAGTTTTTATTTCTCTATGTTTTTAACTTTATTGTTTTTAAACCAAACAATCGTGTTTTAGGTTTTCTGAACTTTTTTCTTCAATCTAACCAGATTTTTGTGTGTTTTACTAAATTTCTAAAACTCCATTTGAGGGAATCTTGTTTTAGATTTGTTTTCCTCGAATTTCCCTCATCTTTTTGGTGTTTTTCAACCCTTTTTCACAAAAATCACTATTTCATCAATTTTGGGCAAAATAAAATGGGTTTTCATCTAATTTAAATGTAATAAATCCTTTTATTGATGATTAGAAAGGATTTCTAGTATTGCAATTTGAATATTTTCGCCTATTTGCAAAAACCCTAAATGCTTAAAACCTAAATCCCATGATTTTTTTACTTTACAAAAATAATTTCTGGGATTCAAATGTGCTCCACCCAACACAAATTTTACCTACAATTTTTACTCAAAATTTCTCATCTTGATCAAAACTTATTAATTCTGGTTTTTGACCAATTTAAACTCTAATCTCACCTATGGCCAGTCGTTTGTTCTGAACCTTTTCATTCTTCCTGGTCAGTTGGCTGATATGGGTCCTAGGAAGAGACTTGCAGTTAGAGCAAGGCCTAGTCAGGGTAGTGAGAGGAGGTCGAAGGCCAGATTCGATCCCGCTCCACAGAGCAGTTCAGCCACTCCGAGCTCCCCCCTGCAGAGAGGATGGCAAGGAAGTCAGTAGCTTCAGGGAGGAGAGTAGATCTACACTGTTTCGATAGGCACCATTTTGGCATTAGAGAGATACTCTCAGATGCAGGGTTAGTACCCTTCTGCACCATGCAGGAGAGATACTATCCTCACCTGGTGAGGGAGTTTTACGGTGCCCTGGACTGTCGACGACTCTTATGGACGACATCCGTCAGAGGTATACAGATTTCATTGACTGATGAGTTGCTGAGCCAAGTATGGGAGATACCCCGGAGTGGAGTCAGTGCGTTCTCAGTTGATGATAGAGAGGCGCTTTCAGATGCATCCTTGAGCGAGAGGATGTTCGCGGTATCTCAGTAGTTACCGCGAACCAGTTTTCTTTAGAGATGCGACTGCTGCACCACATTATCGCACGGATCCTTCTACCGAAGACTGGCAGATTTGATTTCATCACAGAGAGAGAGCTGATGTTGATGACCAGTCTGATCGAGAGGAGACCAGTTGACATACCGGCCTTGATGCTGTCACAGATGCATGATGCTGCCACTCAGCGCCGACACTGTTTGCCATACGGGATGGCACTGACCCGTCTTTTCAGAGCTTGTGGAGTATCATTGGAGGGGGAGATCCCCAAGGAGATACTGCACACAGATGTATATGATGAGAGGTCATTGCACCGCATGGGTTTCAGGATGGTTGGAGGTCGATGGGTTCGGAGAGAGTCTGGCCAGGAGCCAGATGAGGAGGATGAGATTCGAGAGGCTGAGACTGGACCATCTGAGCCAGCAGTCCTTCCTCCAGTGGATGTACCATCGACACAGGCAGAGCACCTGTCACCTGATGCTTCAGTTCCTCCACCACCATCTACCGGATTATCCTTTGAGGAGCATGCCAGAGCCCAGTTCACACAGATCAGAGGAGAGGTGACTCAGCTGCGTAGCGAGGTCAAGCTTCTATGAGCACAGACTACCTCAGAGCACGCTGAGATCCGCAGATCTATGGAGGAGGGTTCTACACGTCTTGAGGATCTTCTGAGATCACTTATACCTCTTGCTGCACCTGCTCCTGCTCCATATGATGATGATGATGATGATGATGATGACGGCGGCGATCACCAGAGCGACCATACTGATATTGCTGATGGAGGTGATCAGGCTGTTGACCGAGCCACTGAGGTGGTAGGCACTGACAGCGACAGTGTAGGCGGAGCTGATGCTTATGAGGTGGTCAGTCGAGATCCTCCTACTACACCTGCTCCTTCTACTGCTCTAGTTGACTTTGTTCCAGATCCTATTGAGCCAGTTGATCGTCTTTCGCCTCCTTCTACCAGATCTTCTAGGGTTGTACCCGCTTTTGGTCCTGCCAGCCATACCAGGAGTCTTAGAGCTTTAGCACCTCCTAGGGCTTTAGCCACCAGATCTAGGATTAGTGCTCCTTTTAGTCTTGATGTTCCTTCTGATGAGGACTAGCCTCACAGATGACTGTTTCAGATCTCTTTTTATGTTTGATATATGTATGTTTCAGTTTTGTTTATACTAAAAACTTGTCTCATATATATATGTTTGTTATACTTCAGTTTGTCATATTTTAGCTCTGATATAATGGGATATTTTAACTCTGACACAAGCACAATTTCAGCTATAATATTTTCTATACTCTCTTTTTGTATACATGCTAATTGAAAGGGGGAGGTTATTTTTTATGATTGATAAAAAGGGGGAGAGAAAAAGTAATGAGAAAAAGTAATGTTAAAAAGTAATTATTATGACGAAAAAAAGTGATAATGGATGTTTAATTGTTTTTGAGAATTTGAGGACATGTATCTTGTTTAAAAGAAAAAGATGCATTATATTTATTTGAAGTTTACCTTAATAAGAAGTATCTAATTAAGGGGGAGATTGTATCCTATTAATTAGAAAACTCATGGTTTGAACTATGTTCTCTCTTTTTCTTAAGGTTTTGTCATCATCAAAAAGGGGGAGATTGTTGGCTCCACCCAGTGATTTTGATGAATAACAAAACATTGAGCACATATTGTATTCTAATGTGAATTTCAAGTTATGAGTTTTCAGGAAGAAAGCACCTCAAAATTCCAAAAACTTATGGTGTATGGCATGCAATGGCACGGAGCAATTCTCACATATCCGGACATTCTCTTCATTGAAAAAGGGCTAATATTTGCTTAACTATTATGTGTTTATGCATTTATGAACTTTATTTTTGATTTCGATGCTTTTACTCTTGATTCTGGATGTTTTCAGTCTCAAGTGTCGACACCTGGACAGACAAGTGTCGACACTTCAGCATTTGGCACGAAGAAAAATCCTTGGCACGCCAAGTGTCGACACCTAGAATTCAAGTGTCGACACCAAGTGTCGACACTTAGGTTTCAAGTGTCGACTCAAGGCCTGAGAATTTTGAAAATACAGAACTTGTTGGTTCGAGGATTTTTTGTGTCAAGTGTCGACACCTGTGCATCAAGTGTCGACACTTGAATGATCAAGTGTCGACTCCCAGAATTCAAGTGTCGACACCTGACAGCCAAGTGTCGACACCTGACAGCCAAGTATCGACACTTGCAGCCTGACAGCTCTAACGGATCTATTTTTCTGGCTTGCAGAAATGGGATTTCAAGCTCCAAACGGCTATTTTCAATGCTCCAACGGTCACAAACCATTTTTAGAAGGTTTTTGGTGTATTTAATCTCCACCAACCTCATTTTAAAGCAAGAAAAGTGAGAAGAAGTCGAGAAGAAAAAGAGAGAAGTTTATTCAAGAGCATTCAAGTCCACTCTAAAGCCAAAAAGCCTTTATTCTCTCCAAACCTCAAATCAAAAGCCTCTTCTAGCTTGATTCCACTAAAAAAGCCTACTTGCTCAAATCTACTACATTCCAAAAGGAGGCAACTTGAAGAAGAGTGAAGTCAAAGCAATCCTTGGGCTTCAAAGATTCCAATCCACTCTTGAAGAGAGTTTGTTATAGCATTTAAAATTTATATCTGATTTGTTGTGCTTTAACCTTGCTTTCAAGGGTGTCTTGAAAGAAGGTTATTGTGGTTTGTTGGTGAGCCAAAGTGTTAAAACCAACTAGGGTTAACTTGTGAGCCCGAAGACAAAATAAGTAGTTAGGTTTGTTGGTGAGCCTAAGTGATAAAACCAACTTAGGTTTTTGACTTGTGAGCCTTGTAAAAAACAAGTCAACTGTAATCTGGTGTGGATTATAGTGGAATTCCCAAGGGTGGCTTGGGGAGTGGATGTAGGTGCTAAATTTGCACCGAACCACTTTATATCTTGTGTTTGTGTGTGATTGCTCTTTTCGTTTTGCATTCTTTAATTAAGCGCTATTATCTTGCATCTAATTATTTGTTACTCACAAGCACCACTAGATCATTTGTTTTATTGTGTTAAATTTTTAAAAGACCCAATTCACCCCCCCCTCTTTGGCTCTATTTCTGGGCAATAGGGTCCAATGCCTATGTGCTCGAGTTGCCTTCAGAACTAGGCATTAGCTCCACCTTCAACATTACAGACCTAGTAGAGTATAGAGAGCCAGCTGTGATTCCCAGTGAGCCTTTTTGAGCCTAATCCTGCTCTTGAGAGTGAACCCAACCCTGTGTGTCCACCAACAAACTGGCCTGTGAGGAAAGAGCAGATTGAAAAGATCCTGGATGATCAGGTTATCTCTACTCGTAATCGAGGATACCAAAGATACCTGGTCCGCTAGCAAGGAAGGCCAGATTCTGATAACTCTTGGATCTCCCGAGAAGAATTACAAGAATTGGACCCAGACCTCTTGGAGAGATACCAGAGCCAACTTGATCCATACTCGACAGGGTCGAGTTCCTCCCACCCCGGGAGAATTGGTGCGGGCACCAGACTCAGAAGAAGACTTCAGGGCTCCATCTGGATCTCTGATTGACATTGCCCGAAGAATTAGGGTTTTCTGGTTTTGTAATAAGGGTTGACTTGGTCAACTCAATTTTAGTTTGAGTCTGTATTTTCCTGTAATTTAAATTTTGTTGAGTCATGTTGACTCAATACAAGTCCTAGTAGTGGTCTAGGTCTTCTCCAAGGTGCCACATTTTCTCCCAGGACCAAGCAAGTGGGTGCCACACTCCCAGCCACACGCCAGAGTCCAGGAGGCGCCACATCTCCATCCAGTGTGCCTTGGTCCCCACACCACAAGAAAGCAGGTCCCTTCTTTCATGCGCCACTTGGGGGAGAAATCCATCAAGATACCTCAATCCAAGGAGGAGCCAACTTCTTTCCAGATAAACCCAAGCCAGGATGGCAAGAATTTTTCTTGAAGAGAGGATCAAGGAGGTGCCCCACAATATTCCATAAAAACCCAAGTTATAAAAGGGAAGAGAGCATGTCTTGGGGAGAAAATCAAGGAGGCACCCAAAAGTTTCCTAAAGTGCCAAAGCCATGAAAGGAAGAAGCCTAAACTTGTGGAGCAAGACTAGGAGGTGTCCAAAAGAGCCAAACCATGAAGGGAAAATCCTTGATTCATGGAGAGATACTAGGAGACACCCCCATAACCTGCCATTTGGAGCTGATTTTCAAGTTTTCTTGGAGATTTTGGGTTGCCCACTCATGGAAGGAGTCTTGGGAAGAGAATTTGATGCCTAAAGTGTGGGTTAGTCCTATTAGTCCCACATGGGAAGTGTATGAAATTTTATTTCTTTGTTATGTCTATATATTCAACTCTATGTAACTCTTGAAAAATGAGGAATGAAACTAACTTTTTTTTGTGAGCAAACTCTGTGTTTTCTCTCTTCCGCATTTGCATCCAGGTGTTGAGCTCCGTGAGGGAGTAAATCCGGGTTCCCCAGGAACCTTGAGGAGGTGTGAGATCTCCAAACCCCAAACCCTAGGTTAGCCACTTCTACTCCAAAACCCTAGCCGCCCATCATCCACTTCAATCCACCAAACCCTAGCCTATCCCACCTCCCACGGCCTCTCTCTCCAAGTCCAGGCCGACCACCAGCATCCAGCTCCAGTCCGGATACTTCAGATTCATAGCTTTTTTCAGAGGGAGTCGAATCAGCCTTCAAGAGAATCCGGATCTCAGCGACATCAGCCTTCAAGTTCTTCGAACTGGTAAATCCTTCCCTGAGTATCTGAATCCATCACTTATTTTTCTTCTTCCCAGATCTTGAGTTCAGGAGAAGCCAACCCAGCCACGAGACCAGTATTGGAGGATCCATTACGAAGATAGCCGAATCCGAGGATCCAACAATCTACTCAAGAGAGTTCTTTCACCCAAATTCTGTGAAGATCACTATCTGGTTGGTAAACCATCTCTTCTCTTTATTTCTGTCCTGTTGAAAGTTCAGAGCGAAACCCTAGGTCTAGGAGTTTCTCAACCCCCAGCGATCCGTTACTTCTGAACTACTATGATAACTTAGCTTCTTCTAAATTGTGCTTTCAATCCTTACCTAGTTTCCATCAACTTAGTTTAACTTTACTTTGAGGCAAAGCCAATTTCTGAAATATATAAAAAAAAGAAAAAAAAGAATTAATCTTAATTTTACTTCCGCATACGCTTCTTTGTTCTTTGTTCTGCATCATAGTTAATCGATTTTATATAACTTTTAAAGTTTTCATTTCAATCATGTCTAGCTAAGCGATTACTCTAGGATCGCGATGAAACTAGACCTTGATTAGAAATCCTGTCTTTGGGATCTTTCTCTGTACTAAATTCATTAGAGTTTTTCCTTGGATCCTCTTGCCACTAATCTTAATGAATTATTATTGGGTTATAATCCCTTTATAGTTCATATTTGACTTAGTGCAAGAAGGGTTCTAGGTAATAGGCTCATATTAATTTTTTTTTTCTTGTAAATATCCTTGATGGGTTATTGTTGGGTCAGAGCCCATTCATAATCCATACTTGAGTAATACAAGAGAAAAAGTTAAAGGAAAGGAAACCTTAGAATGGCTTTTTAGTCATCAGTCTAGCGGATTCAAAGATCCTAGGATTATTTTAATTGTTGAAATTTTGAAGTTACTGCCTTAGAATAATTTAGCAACTAATATCCAATTCTTATTGTAGCTTGCCTAACAAGGGGTTAGAACATAGTTCAAGAACCCATTTCCCTGTGGGATTGACCCGTACTCGTCGGACGTGCTACTCTGTACACCATGCGCTTGCGGTTTAATTAGAAAATCTACATCAAGTTTTTGGTGCCGTTGCCGGGGAAGTGGTTTGTTTTTAACTGTGTTTTAAATTATTTCTTTAGTTTAATCTATTTTTAAAGTTGGTGAGTGCTGGAAATTAGGTGAGTTTAAATTATTATTTTATTTCAGCATCTTAGTTTATTTCATCTTATTTTATCTCATCTTAGTTTAGTGTTTAATTTTAATTTGTTTGGTTTCCCTTTCATTGTGCATAGCATATTTAAATCATTTTAAGGGCACATACCCTAAATAAGATAAGGTAGGGATTTCATCACCCTTCCTTAGCCCACAAAACAGACTTCTTCATCTACATTAACCCAATCCTCTAAATAAAATTAATTAGACATTGACTCTAGGGACATCTGAGCTCAATAGGACAAGGAGATCTAAGGGTTATACCAAGCTAAATTCAATCACTAAATTGGTGTCTAGGAAAGTGGTTTAGGGATTAAGTCCTGAAGGAAAGTGCTCTGGTTTCACTTACCTGGCCAATTTTTAATTAGTGTCTAAGGCAAGCAACAACGGGACCTTCGCTGACCTTACACTTACCTGGCCAATTTAATGTATTGGTTGAACTTGGAGTGCCCAAAGGTTAACTTGGAACAGTTAGGAGCTGTCTAGATTTAGGTTACCTTATGATAAATTTAATTTGTGTGAAACTTGTTTGAAAAAATATATATATATTAAAAAAATAAAAAAAATTATAAATCCAAAATTCAGAAAAAATTAAAGACATTGAGGATATTGTAAATTCTCCAACTATTTGGAGAAGATTATCAGGATGACTAATTAGAGCTGATCCAATTCCTGTTTCAGATCCAACAATGAATATTGCGAATCAACCTCAAACCCTTAAGGATTTATGTTATCCAGTTGGTTCCATCCAACCATCCTGTATAATGTTGCCACAATCCACTGCAAACAACTTTGAAATTAAACCTCAGATCATTAATATGCTTCCAAAATTCATTGGGATAGAGGATGCATATTTATTCATTAGGAAATTTGAAGAGGTTTGTGCAACAATGAGATTACAATAGTTGACTGAGGATGAAATCAAGCTGAGACTAATCAACTTTGCCCTTAAGGATAATGCTAAGAAATGGCTTTATAGTCTCCCAAATCAATCTATCACGACCTGGGAGGGATTTGTTAGAATGTCATCATAAGACAGCTAAGATCAGAAATGAAATAAATCAATTTTATCAATTAGCTGGTGAGTCATTCTGGAAATATTTTGATCGTTTTAAGAATCTTTTGACCCAATGTCCACACCATGAAATAGAAACCTGGAGATTATGCCAAATCATTTATGAGGGTTTAGATTCTAATTCAAGAACCATGCTAGAGTCCATGTGTCAAGGCCAATTCATGTATAAAAAACCCAATGAAGCCTGGTAATTCTTTGAAGACCTAGCTGAGAAAAGTTTATAATAGGAAACAACTAGGGAACCAGAAAGATCCACACCATCAAGAGGTGGAATCCATCAAGTTCAGACTACCCTAGCTGCTAAAGCCAAAATTGCAACACTGACACGTAGGCTAGAGGTCTTAGAACTTTAGAGACCAGCCAGTATCAATCAAGTGTTTGCAACCATGTGCAATGGCTACAATGCATCTGACCATGTCCTTGAAGAATGTCCCTTCATGATGAACCAAATAGATAATGGATGTGCATAGGTGAATGCCACATTCCAGAGACCAATGTGTTGCCCAGAAATGGAGCCCAAGAGGGGGGGTGAATTGGATCTTTAAAAATTTAAAACAGTAATGTGAAGGTCTGGTGGTGTTTGTGAGTAATGAATTCAATGCTCAAGATTAAGTGTAGTGGAAAGCAATAAATCAAATGTAATAAACAAAGAGCAAGAGGGAAAGAAGGCAATCACACATAAACATAATATTTATAGTAGTTCGGTGCAAACCTAGTACTTACATCCACTTTCCAAGCCACCCTTGGGAATTTCACTATAATCCAATCAAGATTATAGCTGACTTATTTTTCAAAAGGCTCACAAGTCAAAACCTATGTTGGTTTTGTCACCTAGGCTCACCAACAACCTTTTACACTTGTTTTGTCTTCGGGCTCACAAGTTAACCCTAGTTGATTTTATCCCTTTAGCTTACCAACAAACCACAACAACCTTCTTTCAAGACACCCTTGAAAGCAAGGTCAAATCACAAGACAAAATCAGATATACAATTTTAAAAATAAGACAAACTCTTTTCAAAAGTAGAATGGAAGCTTTGAAGCTCAAGTTGATGCTTTGTCTTGTCTCCTCCTTGGAATATCCCTCAAACTCCTCTTTTGGAATGATGTAAGGATGAGCTTGTAGGCTTTTTCTGGGAATCAAACTATAAATGGCTCTTGATGTGAAGTTCTTGAGAGAATATTGGCTTTTTGGCTTTCAATGGACTTCAATACACTTCAATGCCTTTAGAATGAAGTTGGTGGAGGTTAAATACAACAAGAAACTTCCAAAAAATGGTTTGTGACCATTGGAGCCTCGAATATAGCCGTTTGAAGCATGAAAAGTGAGTTCTGTAAGTCAGAAAAATAGATCCGTTAGGGCTGTCAGGCTTCAAGTGTCGACACTTGGCTCATCAGGTGTCGACACTAGGCTGTCAGGTATCGATACTTGATTTCTAGGTGTCGACACTTGAACTTTCAAGTGTCGACACTTGATGCATTGGTGTCGACACTTGACACAAAAACCCTCCATTGGCAAAGTTCTGTAATTTCAAAAATTTCATGCCTTAAGTTGATACTTGGAAACCTAAGTGTCGATACTTGAAATAAAGGTGTCAACACTTGAGTTCTGGTTGTCGATACTTGGCATGCCAAGGATTTTTCTGCATGCCAAATGCTGAAGTGTCGACACTTGACTTCCCAGGTGTTGACACTTGATACTGAAAAATTCATAATCAAGCACAATTTGAGCTAAAAACATATATTGATTTTGAAACTTAAATAGAACATAAATAAATAATAATTGAATATGTAAAAGCCCTTTTTTCATGAAGAGGATGTCCAGAATTGTGAAAAATGCTCTATGCCATGGCATGCCATAATACATAAGCTTTTGAGATTTTGAAGTGCTTTTATTCCTGAAAAATTAGCTTGAAATACACATTAGTATACAATATGCACTCAATGTTTGTTAGTCATCAAAATCACTGGGTGGAGCCAACAATCTCCCCTTTTTTGATGATGACAAAACCTTGAGTAAATAGCATTAATTTTTTAATTTCAACTTTGATAATTCATGAATATGATTGTAAGTTCATATGAGCCATAATTTTCATAGTTAGAAAGAATCAATCTCCCCCTCAATTAGATAATTCTAATTAGAACAACCAATATGTTATTTTAGGGTATCAAATCAGATCAAATTAGATCAAATTGGAAAATTTTTAAACACAAACAATACCATAAATTTTCAAACACAAAGAGTACCATACTCCCAAACAATCATATTCCCATACAATCTATACCATACTCCTCCTTTTTGTCAATCATTAGAAAGGAGAATAACCTCCCCCTCAAAACGAGCATGGAGACAAAAAGTGGTAGAGTATCAGATTTGACAGGTATTAGAGCCAAAAATATCCAAATAGAGTATCAGAGCCAAAGAAAGTAAATGTAACCAATCAAGCAATCATAGTGAATCACAATGTATAAACATCAAACTAAAATATATATATATATATATCTGATAAATGGAGTTTTCAGTACAAAATTTGCTGACTCATCAGCAAAACTAAAACATACAAAATATATCAAGAGTCATATATCAGAAGTAACATGAAACATAAAGATCATACAACAGAATAGACATCTGTGAGGCTAATCCTCATCAGATGGAATCTCAAAGGAAATAGGACCTGTAACCCTAGTCCTACGGGCTAGACTACTAGGAGTCTTCATGATACCACGGCTCCTAGTCCTAGTGGATGGCCCAAAACGAGGTGCAACTCTAGAGGCTCTAGAAGAGGGAGGGGGTAGAGTCTCAGTGGGGGTAACAAAAACTGGATCAGTGGTAGCTGGGGTGCCAGTAGCATCAGCTGGAGGAATATCAGGGGACTGCAGCTCTCGACTAAGGACCTCATAACCATCAGCACCATCATCACTGTCACTGCCGTCGTCAAGAACATCTGTAGCTCTATCCTCCATCCCATCAGTGCGATCACCACCCTCCATAATATCATCATGGTCATCCTGGTGTCGTCGCCATCATCATCATCACCAACAGGAGGATCAGCAAGAGCAACAGGAGGAAGCAGGGATCTAATCAAACCCTCAACACGAGCAAATCCTGCCTCCACTGTCTGACGAATCTCAGCATGCTCAGCAGCTGTTTGAGCTCTAAGGCTCTCTATGTCAATCCATAGCTGAGTCATCCTAACTCCCAGACTGATGAGCTCACCTCTAACCTCTACAAACTGCTCATGTGAATACTTCTCAAAGTGTAATCCAGAAGATGCAGGAGGAGCTGTTGAAGGTGTGGCAGAAGGTGTCGTAGGCTCTATCTCAGAAGCATGAGCTGCCTGAACAAGAGGACTGACCGGCCTTGATGGCCCTGCCTCTACCTCACGTAACTCATCCTCCTCATCTGGCTCCTGGCCAGACTCCCTCCGGACCCATCTGCCACCAACCACTTTATAGCCCATATGATTGAGTGACCTCTCATCATAAACATCTGTGTGTAAGATCTCCTTGGGGATCTCCCCCTCCAAGGATACTCCACAAGCTCTGAAGAGTCGGGTTAATCCCATACCATAGGGCAGACAATGACGACGCTGGCTGGCTACATCTCTCATCTGTATCAACATCATAGAAGGAATGTCCACCTAGGTCCTCTGTGTCAAACAAACCATGAGCATCAGCTCCCTCTTTGTGATAAAATCAAAGTGCCCCATCTTCGGTGGTAGAATCCGGGCCGTGATATGATGAAGGAGCCGCATCTCCACTTACAGCTGATTCGCGGTGACTACTGTCACACCACGAACATCCTCGCGCTCTAAAATACAACAGTAGGCGGCCTCCCTATCCTCCATAGAGAAAATGCTAATGCCTCAGTGTGGAATCTCCCAAACTCTGCTCAAGAGCTCCTCGATCAGAAGAATCTCCACACCCTGCATAAAGTCCTCCATGTCAAACGCCGGTAGTCCAAAGCTCCATAAAACTCCTATACTAGGTGGGGGTAATACCTCTCCTGCATAGTGCAGAAGGGCACCAATCACGCATCAGTAAGGGTCTGACAGATCTGAAAGTGCTGCCTATCGAAAAACTCTAGGTCCTCCCGTCGACCAGAGGCAACAGCCTTCCCTGCCATCCTCTCCACAGGGGAACCAGGCATAACTGAGCTACTCGACTCACCAGTGTCATGTCTAGTCTTCGTCCTACTCTCAGATCTCTGACTATGTCTCCTAACCGCTAATCTCTTTCTTGGACCCATGTCAAACAAGCTGAATAGGAAAGAAGGAAGATAGGTTCAATCAAACTTAGAACAATAGGACTGGCTATAGGTTGAGCTAAGGAGAATTTCATTTCTTAAGAGGTGCTAAGACAAGTTTTGAAAACTAGGATTAAAACAATTTTGGGTTGTAAAATACCCTTAAAAAGAATTTTAGGAAGTTTACCAACAGGTTGAAAGTGGGAATTTTACAAACTATATTTTGATTAAATGACATTACCCCATGTAAATAAATATAGAAAATGTTTTTGGTTGTTAAAATATATTTGAACTTTTGTAAAATACATTTTGTAAGGCCAAAATACCAAAACACATGGAATTTGGGTTTAAATCAATTAGGATTTTAGCAAAGTGGTGAAAATGTCACAAAAACATCATGAATAATTTTTCAAAACAATGATAAAACAATAAATGAAGTTAGAACACTAGATTTTAGATGAAAACCCAAATTTTTCCGGCCAAAATCAATCAAACAGTATTTTTCTGAAAAATGGGTGGAATAAGCGTGAAAACGGCCAAAAAACCATGGGAAATCCAAGAAAAATACCATTAAACCACCATTCCCCCAAATGGAGTTTTAGAAATCCATCAAAACTCATGAAAATCCGGTTAAAATCCCCAACAATAGTCAGAAAAGCCCTATTCTAGGTTACACAGTTTGACGGTAACAAAAAAAAAAATGAAAATAAGAGAAATAAAATGGAAATAAAATGAAATTAAAGGAGGGAATACCTGATATGTGATGGGGTAAATGGGAAAAGGGAGGATTTGGAGTGTAGGGGACCACTGTTGCTTGAGAGTGACGGGGGGAAAGCAAAAACAAAATCCTCAGTCCGCTATTTTTAAAAACAGATTTTTTTTCGCAAGTGTCGACACTTAGGATTTGTCAAGTGTCGACACTTGGTCAGGTGTCGACACTTGACAAAATCCAAGTGTCGACACTTGGCCAAGAAAATCCAAAAAAAAAATTGAAAAAATCTTCAAAAATTTAAGAAAGTATTTAAAAGCTTTTGGGACTAAAAGCAAGTGTTTTTTTTAGTAAGATACCTTGGTTAAGATGAAGTTTGTGAGAATTCTAGGAGAATGGGTCAATAACACCTAACTTTCTTCTAATCAGACAGAATCTTTCTTCAATCAATGGTTTGGTAAACACATCAGCTAATTGATCATTAGTACACACAAATTAAAGTATAACATTAGAGTTTTGTACATGATCTCTTATGAAATGATGTCTTATTTCAATATGTTTACTTCTTGAATGTTGTACAGGATTCTTAGTTAGATTGATTGCACTAGTATTGTCACATCTTATGGGTGTCTTAATTAGTATAATGCCAAAATCTTCGAGTTGTTGGTTGATCCAAAGGATTTGAGCACAACAGCTTCCAGCTGCTATATATTCGGCTTCCGTCGTAGATAGAGCAACTGAATTCTGTTTCTTGCTACTTCAAGAGATCAAATTTACTTCAAGAAACTGACAGATTCCACTAGTACTTTTACGATCAAGTTTACACATAGCAAAGTCAGCATCAGAATAAGCAATCAATTCAAATGAAGAATCTCTAGAGTACCACAAACTAATTTCAATTGTGCTTGATAGATATCTAAGTATACGTTTAACAGCCAAAAGATGAGACTCTTTAGGATTAGACTGATATCTAGCACACATACAAATGCTAAACATGATATCTGGCCTATTAGCAGTAAGATATAGCAATGAACAGATCATACCACGATATAATTTTTGGTTAATAATTTACCTGATTCATCCTTGTCAAGTCTACAAGTAGAGCTCATAGGGGTACCTAATGGCTTGGTGTTCTCCATCCCAAACTTCTTGAGTATTTCTTTTGTGTACTTTGCTTGGTTGATAAAGATTCCCTCTTTGGTTTGCTTTATTTGGAGTCCAAGGAAGAATTTAGTTCTCCCATCATGCTCATCTCGAACTCACCCTGCATTAACTTTACAAATCTTGACAAAGAGATTCGTTCGTAGCACCAAATATGATATCATCTACATAGATTTGTACTACTAAGAGATCATCATTATTTTTCTTCAAAAACAAAGTTTTGTCTACATTACCTCTAGCAAAATCATTTTTGAGCAAGAAGGAACTTAAATGATCATACCAAGATCTAGGAGCTTGTTTCAAACCATACAAAGCTTCATGAAGTTTGTAAACATGATTTGGAAATTCAGAGTTTTCAAAACCAGGAGGTTGTTCAACATAAATCTCTTCTTCAATAAGACCATTTAAAAAGGCACCTTTAACATCCATTTAAAATAATTTTAAATTCATAAAGCAAGCAAAAGCCAACAATAGCCTAATTGCCTCAAGTCTAGCCACAGGAGCAAAGGTTTCATCAAAATCTATCCCTTCCTCCTGATTGTATCCTTTGGCAACTAGTCTAGCCTTATTTCTAATAACAACACCATTTTCATCAAGTTTGTTTCGGAAAACCCATTTTATGCCAATAATTGAAGTATTTGAAGGCCTATCTACTAATGTCCAAACATTATTTCTTTTGAATTGGTTAAGTTCATCTTGCATAGCATTTATCCAATTACTATCACATTCAGCTTCCTCAATAGTTTTAGGTTCAATTTGAGAAACAAAAGCTAAATAATCATAGATATTTCTAAGGGATGATCGAGTACTTACACCTTTAGATGGATCACCAATAATTAGTTCTTTTGGGTGTCCATGAGCATACCTCCATTCTTTCGATAGTGGATCAACTGTAGATGTGTTTTCATCACCTTGTGCTTGATCTCCTTCAGTGTTTTGATCATCTTCTTATTCCTTGGTAGGCTCTTCGTTGTTGTTTACACTTTCAGTTTTCTTGGTACCTGTTTCATCAGAAAGCACATCTTCTTTTCTCGAAGATTTCTGGTCAGATTCATCAAATACCATATGTATGGATTCTTCAACAACAAGTATTCTTCTGTTGAAGACCCTGTATGCCTTACTAGTGTGGAGTAGCCTAGAAAGACTCCCTCATCTGATTTGGCATCAAATTTGCTCAAATTATCCTTACCATTGTTTAAAATGAAACAACGGCATCCAAAATATGAAAATAATGAATTGAGGTTTTTCTATCCTTCCAAAGCTCATAAGGTGTTTTCTTTAAAATCGATCAGATCAAAACTCGATTTAAAACATAGCATGCAGTATTTATGGCTTCTGCCCAAAAGTATCTAGGTAAGTCATTTTTACAAAGCATGGTGCGTGCCATTTCTTCAAGAGTTCTATTTTTTCTTTCTACCACCCCATTTTGTTGAGGTGTCCTAGGTGCAGAAAAATGATGATGAATGTCATTTTCAATACAAAATTTATCAAAATTAGCATTTTCAAATTTGGTTCCATGATCACTTCTCAAAGATACGATTGAAATACCTTTTTTATTTGAAACTCGTTTATGAAATCTAATGAATTCAGAAAACGTTTCATTTTTATGTGCTAAAAACATGACCCATGTAAATCGTGAGAAATCATCTACAATAACTAGACCGTACTTTTTACCTCCCAAACTAGATGTTCTAGTCGGCCCAAAGAGGTCCATGTGAAGCAACTCTAAGGATCTAGATGTAGGATTACTCCTTTTGGTTTGAAAGAGGATTTGGTTTGTTTTCCAAGTTGACATGCACTGCAAATCTTGTCTTTTTCAAAACTGAGTTTAGGCAAATCCTTTATCAAATTTTTTTTGCTAAGTTTTGAAATCAAATGCATACTTGCATGTCCTAGTCTACGATGCCAAAGCCAACTAGTTTCATTGATCTTGGCTTTCATAGCCATAAGGCATTGACCATTTCTAATCGAAAGATCATCAAGATCAACCATATAGATATTGCCATGCATATGACCAATGAACTTGATGCCATTGTCATCTAAACTAAAAACAATGCACATAGAAGATTCAGAAACAACTTTAAAATCCTTGTCGCAAAACTGACTAATACTAAACAAGTTATGTTTCAAACCATCAACATATAAAACATTATCAATGTAAGAAGAGGGGGTGATATGGACTTTACCAATACCAACAATTTTGCCCTTTCCATTATCACCAAAAGTCACATTGCCACCATTTTAATATTCGAGTGATAAGAACTGCTCCATATCTCTTGTCATATGCCTTAAGCAACCGCTATTAAGGTACCACATTCTTTTCTTGTTGGTTGCAAGGCATACCTGCAATAAAGATCAAGTGGAGACTTTAGGTACCCAAGTTATCTTGGGTCCTTTTAGGTTAGTGGCATTGGTTCCTTTTGGAACCCAAACTTTCTTAATATTACTCAATCTTCTTTTGTTGCACATATAAGATTTATACCCTATAGTACCACATGCATAACAAGTAATGGATGAAGATGCAGGCACAAAGAAATTTTTGAAAAGTTTTTGTTTCTTATGAGTTCTAAACCATAAACCTGCTCTATCAAAAATAGCTCTTTGATTGTTCAAAAGCAAATTTAATTTTTCAGAACTATATATAAATTTATCTACAAAAAGTTTTAATTTTTCAATTTCTTCTTTATATCTTTTATTTTCATCCAAAATTTTCTTGCTTTGTTTTGAAAGATTTTTATTTGAAACTGAAGAACTTTTCTTTTTCAAAACTTCTTTTTCCTTTTCAAGAACTAAAATTTTATCATTTAATTTTCTATTTTGAAGAAGAAGACAGTCATTTTCATTAGAAAACTTTTGATTTGCTTTAGCTAACTCCAAATTTTTCTTTTTCAAATCTTTATGTTTTGACTTTAGTTTTTAAAATTCTATAACTAGTTCATAAAAAACTTCATGAAGTTCATCAAAAATAAATTCATTCTCTGTTTCAGATTGTACCTCATCATGGTCCGCCATCAGGCAGAAGTTTGTCACTTCCTGCTGTTCTTCCTTAGAGCTAGAGTCCTCACTGTCACTCCAGGTTGCCATCATAGCTTTCTTTCTTAATTTTCCTCTACTTTTCTTGAGTAAGGGGCAGTCCACCTTAAAATGACCTGGTTTCTTGCATTCAAAACAAGTGGGCTGCTCCTTCTCTTTCTCCTTGTCTTTTTCTTTACTTGGCTCAACTTTCAGAGGTTTCTTCTTGAAGTTGAACTTTTTCTTCCTTATAAACCTTCTGAATTTTCTTGCCATTAGAGCTGTCTCATCTTCTTCATCATCTTCTTCAGAATCATCGCTTGATTCTTCTCTAGCAGTGGATTTGAAAGTGATCATTTTCTTCTTTTTATCGACTTCCACATTCTTTTGCTTGAGGGAGAGCTCATAAGTCATTAGTGAGCCCAGTAGTTGTTCAAGTAGAAGAGTGTTGACATCATTGGCTTCTTCAATAGCTATTACCTTTGCATCCCAAGAAGCCGGTAGAGACCTGAGGAGTTTGTTCACAAGTTCACCATTAGAAACAACTTTTCCTATGCTTCTCATGCCATTCACAATATTTGTGAACCTAGTGTACATCTCACTAATAGATTCAGTAGGTTCCATTCTAAATATTTCATAAGTATGAATAAGCATGTTGACTTTAGTTATTTTCACTTGGTGTGTACCCTCATGGGTAACCTCAAGTGTATCCCAAATCTCCTTGGCGGAGAGATAATTAGATATTCTATTAAATTCACTTAGGTCAAGAGAGCAAAACAACAAATTCATAGCCTTAGCATTAAGCTCTATTTGCTTAGTATCATTCTCATCCCAATCATCTTCCATTTTTGGAGTGAGAATGCCATTAACCAACATAGTAGGCTGATGAGGACCTTTTACAATTGTCCTCCACAAATTATAATCAATAGCTTGTATAAAAATGCGCATGCATGTTTTCCAATACGTATAATTTGTGCCATTGAAGAGTGGGGGACGATTTGAAGCTTGACCTTCAACTACACCCATTCCTATTGGGGACTGCCATGATCTTTTACTCAAGATCCTTGGACCTACAAGAGAGTACCGATGCTCTGATACCACTTGTTGCCCATAAATGGAGCCCAAGAGGGGGGGTGACTTAGGTCTTTAAAAATTTAAAACAGTAATGTGAAGGTCTAGTGGTGTTTGTGAGTAATAAATTCAATGCTTAAGATTAAATACAATGGAAAGCAGAAAATCAAATATAATAAACAAAGAGCAAGAGGGAAAGAAGGCAATCACACACAAACACAATATTTATAGTGGTTCAGTGCAAACCTAGCACCTACATCCACTTCCCAAGCTACCATTGAGAATTTCACTATAATCCAATCAAGATTATAGCTGACTTGTTTTTCAAAAGGCTTACAAGTCAAAACCTATGTTGGTTTTGTCACCTATGCTCACCAACAACCTTTTACACTTGTTTTGTCTTCGGGCTCACAAGTTAACCCCAGTTGGTTTTATTCCTTTGGCTTACCAACAAACCACAATAACCTTCTTTCAAGACACCCTTAAAAGCAAGGTCAAATCACAAGACAAAATCAGATATACAATTTCACAAATAAGATAAACTCTCTTCAAGAGTAGAATGGAAGCTTTGAAGCTCAAGTTGATGCTTTGTCTTGTCTCCTCCTTAGAATATCCCTCAAACTCCTCTTTTAGAATGATGTAAAGATGAGCTTGTAGGCTTTTTCAGATAATCAAACTATAAATGGCTCTTGATGTGAAGTTCTTGAGAGAATATTGGCTTTTTGGCTTTCAATGGACTTCAATACACTTCAATGCCTTTAGAATGAAGTTGGCAGAGGTTAAATACAATAAGAAACTTCCAAAAAATGGTTTGTGACCATTGGAGCCTCGAATCTAGCCATTTAGAGCTTGAAAATTGAGTTCTGCAAGTCAGAAAAATAGATTCGTTAGGGCTGTCAGGCTTCAAGTATCGACACTTGGCTCATCAGGTGTCGACACTTGGCTTTCAGGTGTCGACACTTGATTACTAGGTGTCGATACTTGAACTTTCAAGTATCGATACTTGATGTACAGGTGTCGACACTTGACACAAAAACCCTCCATTAGCAAAGTTCTGTAATTTCAAAAATCTCTGGCCTTGAATCGACACTTGGAAATCTAAGTGTTGACACTTGAAATGCAGGTGTGGATACTTGAGTTCTGGGTGTCGACACTTGGCATGCCAAGAATTTTTCTGCGTGCCAAATGCTGAAGTGTCGACACTTAACTTCCCAGGTGTCGACACTTGATACTGAAAAATTCATAATCAAGTGCAATTTGATCCAAAAACACAAATATTGATTTTGAAACTTAAATGGAACATAAATAAATAATAATTAAATATGTAAAAGCCCTTTTTTCATGAAGAGGATGTCCAAAATTGTGAAAAATGCTCCATGCCACGGTGTGCCATGATACATAAGCTTTTAAGATTTTGAGGTGCTTTTCTTCCTGAAAACTCATAGCTTGAAATAAACATTAGTATACAATATGTACTCAATGTTTTGTTAGTCATCAAAATCACTGGGTGGAGTCAACATAATGAACAATCCCTATGCACCCACCTATAACCCAGGATGGAGGAATCATCCAAACTTTTCATGGTCATAGAACTCAAATGTAGGCGGTCTAAGTTTCAATCAGCAAAACCCAAGGCCTAATCCTGTGATGAACAACCTATCACCGCCGGGCTTCAATATTAATGAAAAGAAGCTTAGCGCTTTAGAAAAAAGCCTAGAAGCCTTAGCCAAATCTAATGTTGACACCGGTGCTACAATGAATAATTTTATGCAAACCACGAGCCAAGCCATAGCCCGATTGAAAATGCAAGTGGGTCAACTAGCATCTACCATTACTGAAAGAGAACGAGGTAGGCTACCTAGCCAACCTGAGCCCAACCCAAGGAACCAAACTGGTCCACGAACCCAACAAGGAAATCAAATCGATCATGTAAATGCTATTCATTCATTAAGATCAGGGAAACAAGTGGATAATCAGGTAAGAGCATCTGACATTAGAGAAGATTCAAATATTGAATCTGCTGAGCCACCCAATGAACAACCTACATTACAAACTCAAGCTCCTAAAACTGATAGTGCACTGAATCAGGTACCCATAATTCCTAAAGCTCCTTTTCCAAATTGATTAAGGTCTAACAAACAATCGGAACATTTAGATAGAATGTTGGAGATGTTTAAACAAGTTCAAGTTAATATCCCTCTTCTAGACATGATCCAGCAGGTTCCGACTTATGCCAAATTCCTAAAAGACCTTTGTACCAAGAAAAAAATTACTAATATACCAAAAAGAGCTTTCTTAGCAGCAAGTGTGAGCTCCTACCTACTGAGTCACATGCCTATAAAGTATAAGGATCTAGGTTCTCCAACAATTTCTTGTATCATAGGAGAAACCCATATTGAAAAGGCTTTACTTGATTTAGGAGCTAGTGTGAACATTTTGCCCTATTCAGTATATGAGCAATTGGGATTGGGGAAACTTCAACCAACAGGGATTACATTACAATTAGCAGACCGATCTCTCAGAATCCCCAAGAGAGTGGTAGAAGATGTTTTGATTAAGGTTGGAAATTTCATTTTTCTGGTTGATTTTATCATTTTGGAGACTGGACCGGTATTAAATTCTAAAGGTCATATCCCTGTTATTTTAGGAAGACCATTCTTAGCTACCACTAATGCTGAAATCAATTGTCGGAATGGACTTATGAAATTGTCATTTGGGAATATGACTATTGATCTGAAGATATTCAATTTGGAACAGGAATCCACCAATCATGCTAATGTGAGTATAATCCAAGATAAAGTTTATGAATCCATAGACATTAGCAAAGAGAAAGTCAATCTTGAGTCTAATATCTGGCCAACACATGAGAATGAAGATATTGATAAAATACTTGGTGATGATAAAAATGGTCAGAGATGGGAGCCTTCTACTAGAACATTTATGATTAAACCATCAACCAAGCCATCTCTGGGCACCTACTATAATAAAGATATAATGTGGGACATTACTGATTGGACTTCGTCCAATCATCCACCATGATTATGTATATCTGATAATTTAGTGGATGTATCAACCGACATAATCTAAAAGATCCACTTGGTCTGGCTGAAGACTTTAAATTTAGCGCTTCTGGGAGGCAACCCAGCTTCTTTCTTTCTTTCTGTCTAATGAGTTTTCTTTTTAATATTGTTAGGTTTAGCAGAGTTTGACTTGAATAAAGCTCTATTGGCTATGTTGGGAGGAGATCTCAAGAAAATTCCCTAGGTGTCTTCGTTTCCTTTTACTCCATATCATGCATACATCTAGAATTATTTTTATTAGTGGGGGGGGGGGAATAATAAGCTGAATGAATAAATATTTGGAGCTACCTATACCTTAATATCTTATATTTGTTGACCTTGGACTTAGAGTGAATCACACACTTTGAATTGCAGTTGATTGAACATTTAGATAATTCTTGAAATATTGAGAGATTAAATATTAATAGACTCAAGTAAAAATGGTAAGTAAGAATGAAATCAAATTTCTGGATAATTCTAATCCTCCTATTTGCAAAGAAAAAGAATTTACTTCTTAGGTGTGTGTGGGTATTGTTAAATGCAAAATTTTCTTATTATTATTATAAAAAAAAAAGAGAAAAGAGAGAATTAATAAAAGCAAGTTCTGAACATTGTTTCACCGAGTAACCGGGCCTCTTCGCCTAAGTAAGCGGTTGAGTCTCGCGTCAAAAAATGGAGATGTGAAGAAACCTTGCCTTACAGCTAGTTTTGATCTGTAGCCTTTCTGACTCAAGCCAGAAGTCTGAGGGGTGTTCTATACCTAGTGCCCTAAGGTCAACTGATCTAGGAGACATTGGTCAAAAACATGTTACAAGGGACAGATAGAAAGCTTAAGAGATTAATACATTGCACGGTCTGTAGTAAAAAAAAAAAAAAAAATGAGAGAAAGTGTAATAATAAGAAGAACATCCTTGCACTAAAACAACATCTCACCACTCCAAGGAAGAAAAGGATTTGGAAATAACAATAGAAGTGGTCAAGAATTATTTAGAAAAATGAAGAGTTTGCACTTAACCAATTTACTAAAAGCTATTAATATCCCAATGATTTATTTCATTTGCTATCTAATGAGAAATCTTCTAGTTATAAAAAGGATGTAAGAGTAACTTTTCAGTCTGAATAAACTTGTATATGGTATTAAGAGTTTTTGGTAAGCTCCTTAATTATTTCTAATAAAATTCATGAATTATCTTTTATCCTTGCTCGAGGATGAGTAAGATTCAAGTTGGGAGGAGTGATAATGCATAAAAATTAAATATTAAAGCATTAAGTTATATATTAATTATCCTTATTTGATTAAATTTTATATTTTTATACAGTGTTTTAAATGATTGAACCCTACCAACGTGAAGAGCACAATTTTTGGGATCCAACGGCGCGAACGGTGCGCGATTCGGACTTCAATTGAGCTGAGAATTGAATTTTGAAAGATTAACCCATTGAATTGCACGATTTTTAAAGCAACGGATTTAAAGTTTGGTTCACTGTGAACCAATGATTCGGTCTACAAAAATCCCACCGTTCCACCATCCTCCATGGCAACCGGTCCACAGGTTCAGGCCGTGGACCACAGCCCTCCACAGGCCATGAAATCGCAGGGGGAAGATGCCGGAACGATCTCCTCGACGTCGGGATCTTCCTCATGGCCGGAAAAGCACCCTGTTTCCGCCGTTCAAGCCCACATTCAGCCGGTCATCTTCCATCTTCTTCCACCTCTGCTGCCCTCTTCTCTCAGCCAATCCAGCCATCTCCACCGCGCCACCATGCTGCCATCTTCTCCACCGTCGACCTCTTCCTCCAAACCGGTCTCCATCACCAAGACCACCTCTGCTGCTCCTCTTGCCATTGTTGCATGTTGAGGTACAGATCAAGCTCTCAGCCGGATCACCACTGTCCACTAAGCCGTTCGCTGCCTCCCTGCTTCCGAAGTCACCAGTGCTCGGACGTCCTCACCATTGTCTTGCCCAGAGCCCCCCTGCTATCCGCCGCTTGTGTCGGGAACATGGATGTCCGAAGAAGAGATCAACACCCCATCGGGACTCCATGGAAATGGAATGAGAGCGCGGTGATGGAATTTGTCATGGGAGCGATGATTGAGACCCAAAACCAACGGAGACCACAGTCCGACGCGTTTTTCCTACTGATTCCTTCTCTATAAATACAGGGACTACGGGGAGGTTCGGAGTTCAGATGTTTTCATTCCAAATTTTTTTTATTTTCCTTCTCTGAGCAACAGCAGGGCCGAAGAGAGTTCATTCCGAGCGTTGCTTTCTTTCGGGAGGAGAGCAGAGCTTCTTTTATTTCTCAGTTATTATATTTTATTTTATTTCTGTTAATGATTTACGGGTTGAACATTCTGTCACTAGTCTTCCTTTTATTCCATAAAAAAAAATATTTTTTTTAATTTAATTTGTTCTTAATTTTAAAACGGGAGGTCAAATTAATTTCTGTTAATTTATTTTATATAATTTACATTCTCGCAATTAGGATAGTTTTTATTTTTATAATCTTATATTTATTTATGCCATTTAAATTCCTTCGATTAGGATAGCTTTTATTTTTGTATTTAAGTTCTGCAATTTAAATTTCGGCAAGTAGTTAATCGATTTTATATAACTTTTAAAGTTTTCATTTTAATCATGTCTGGCTAAGCGATTACTCTAGGATCGCGATAAAACTAAATCTTGATTAGAAATCCTGTCTTTGGAATCTTTCTCTGTATTAAATTCTTTAGAGTTTTTCTTTGGATTCTCTTGCCACTAATCTTAATGAATTATTATTGGGTTATAATCCCTTTATAGTTCATGTTTGATTTAGTGCAAGATTGGTTCTAGATAACAGGCTCATATTAATTTTTTTTCTTGTAAATATCCTTGATGGGTTATTGTTGGGTCAGAGCCCGTTCATAATCCATACTTGAGTAATACAAGAAAAAAAGTTAAAGGAAAAGAAACCTTAGAAAGGCTTTTTAGTCATCAGTTTAGCGGATTCAAAGATCCTAGGATTATTTTAATTGTTGAAATTTTGAAGTTACTGCCTTACAATAATTTAGCAACTAATATCCAATTATTGTTGCCCCTTGCCTAGCAAGGGGTTAGAACATAGTTCAAGAACCCATTTCCCTGTGGGATCGACCCGTACTCGTCGGACGTACTACTCTGCATACTGTGCGCTAGCGATTTAAATAGAAAATTCACATCACACACCATAGAGGATTTCTATCTGATTTTAAGGCTAATCGACGATTGAGAATCGTCTGCCATCACTAGAAGTCAATATGATTGACTTTGTTCCAAGTATGGACACTTGAAATTTTGCAGGTGTCGACACTTGGTGAAGGGTCGATACTTGGCAATTTTCATGAGTCGACACATCCTGTGATGAGTAAAATTCTGGGAAGATTTTTCTAGGAGCATTTTGGGCAAGTTTTGACCTAGTTTGAATTTTGAATTCAAACCAGTTTTGGCTCCAAGGTTATTTGGTATGATAGTCATACTTACCTTCTTGGGTTGGACCCATTTGGTATGGCCTTGATTCTCTTCCCCATTCTCTCCCCTCATCTCTCCTCCTTCCTCTTTCTCCCTCTCATGGCTGCACCTATAAATGAAGGTCATTCTATAGGCTGTAGAGGTTATAACAACTAGAGAGACACGACAAGAGAAAAGAGAGAAGATAGAGAAGTGTTGTGAGACGTCTAAGGATTGGGTATGAGAATCCTAGCATTCTAGCTAGGTCTCGGGGAGAGAGTTCTATTGGGAAGGGATTCTATATCTCCTCTTAGTCTTCCCGAAAGAAGAAAATTGGCCCAAGGATCCCAAAGAGCTAGCACTTCGAGGGAGTTGATCAGAGTCGAGCCCAGGTGTGGATTACCTGTAGATGCCAAACACGTGTGTGGCTTGAGCACCCTCCTCCTTCCACAGCTTTTCTCTAGTATAAAGGTATGGTACTTTTATATTTATGTTTTTGTCTTGCTTTGATATTATGATACATGCTATTATATTATGCTAGATCCTGTTGTGGGTAGATCGGTAGATCGTTTAGATCTATCTACCGAGCCTTCTGCTGTGCATGTTTTAAAATTATTTTAAAATACATATTTTCTGCCCTGCTTTCATGAATGCATGTTTGCATATTGGTATGCTTCGTAGATGCACTTCACCTTTAGGTTTGCCCCTCATTTTCTTGCAAGATCATGGAGGAATCGATGCCTCATCATTTCAAGGAACTTGTTATGAAGGCCTATGATGGCACCACCGACCCCTTTGACCACCTCGAGAGCTTCAAGTTGCTCATGCTCTTTCAGGGGGAATCTAATGCTCTCATGTGCAAATCCTTCTTGACCACTTTTAGGGAAGATGGCGAGAGCTTGGTACATCCAGCTGCCACCAGGATCAATCCATTCCTTCGAAAAATTTAGCCAATAGTTCACAGTCCAATTCTAGAGCAGCAAGAGGCTCGAGCAAGGCTTTGACATCCTCTTCTCCATTTAGCAAGAGAAAGGCCAGTCTCTTCACTACTACATGGGTCATGATAGGATCGCGATGTTACCATTAAGACACCATGGCTATTAGTTTAATTAATTAAATTTTAAATATAATTAAAAATACATGAAAGAAAGAGTTCGGTCAAATCTATAGAGAAGGTAGTGTTTAGAGTAGTTTAAAATTTTTTATTTTTATAAAAAAATAATAATATTTTGAGTCAAAAAAATAAAATTAAAGTATAAAAGACTAGAAATTTAGACTCGAATACATTCATTCTATTAGACAGATCTTAGCATCTACTTATACAAAAATAAATAACAAGAATTTAAAGTATATAAAAATAAATATTGTATTAATTAAAAGAAAGAATTTAATTACAAAAAATTAAAAATAATAATTAAATAAACTACAAAAAGTAGTAACAAAGTATCTGATGTTGATTGGCATAGCCTCATCAGGAAGTTGGTTGATATCACTTCGCCTTCTTCCCCACTCTGTGGAGTGAACAAGGCTTAAACTACAAAAATTAGTAACAAAGTATCCGATGTCGATTGGCATAGCCTCATCAGGAAGTTGGTTGATGTCACTTCACCTTCTTCCTCACTCTGTGGAGTGAACTAGGCTTTCTCTTCTTCTTTATTTTTGGATCTTGATCTGAAGATTGGTGTGGCAAAAAGATGGCATAGAACATAGAGTTTCTCCTTTAAGAAACCTCACCCTTAGAGTCTAACTCGCAATCCAAAGCTAAACCTTCTATCCTGTAACGTACTCCTCTCTCCAAGATGCTTTCTTTTGTAGCTCAGGGATTCTTTAAATAAACTTTGGTGAAGGTTCTAGGTCAAGTTAGATTAATATGAGCCATGAGATAATTGATTTCTAGTATCTCTAGACTGTTTGATCACCTAAATCACAAGGATCGAGCTTCAACACTTCATCTCAGGTTGGGGTCATTATTAGCCATTAGATTAATATTTTTGGATGGCCAAGATCAATTGAACTCCATGGATTGCAATGACCATTGGATTGCTGGTTTCGATGGCTGGGAATCATCGATAGCTATGGATCAGGGAGGAGATGATGACTGCAAAGGATGCCTCTTGGAATGGAGAAGAAGCAGCATGATGGGTGGCAGCCATGGTGGATCGTGGTGGTGGTGGCTTCTCAGGATAGAGAAGATGAAGGCAACATGACCAACGGGGAGCTTCTTGAGGAGAACGATGGTGGTGAGCAGAGGTGGGGAAGAAGATGATGACCGGTGGTATGGGGGAGCAATAGCAGTGTTGGTGAAGAAGATGGCATTGGGTAGTGACGGGCGATGAACTGAGGAGCAGCAACATGGCCGGTGACGATGGATCGGGTTGAGAGAAGAGCAGCAACACAGGCCGAGGAGGGGCGACGAGATTAGGGAGACAGCAGCCATGGGGGGACGGTTTTGGAAAGATCAATAGAAGAGAGGCGATGGCATTTGGTGGCTCCGAGCAGCATCTCCGGCCGGCGAGGAAGGTGGATGGTGGCTTGGACGATGGTGGGATGGTGGCTACATGCAGATTAGTATAGGGGGAGCAGACAGATGGTGATGCGGTGGTGGGAATCCAAGCAGCATGGAATAGGGGGATTACGATGTCGGGCGGCTTCTCCGACTAGCGAGGAAGGAGGGTGGTGGCTCAGGGCGGCGAACGATGACTCGGGCGACAAAAATCCCTCCACGGTCCATGGCTTAGAGCCATGGACCATGAGCCATGATTGTTGGTGGACCGGCTGAGCCTCCATATACCAAGCGGCTTGTCTATGGTGGACCCGTTGCTTTAAAATACATGCATTTTCTTTAATAAACTTCAAACATGAATTCTAGGCTCATTCAAATTTCGATTTGAGTGTTGTCTATACTGTTGAACTTCAAAAATTGAGCTCTTTTAATCTGTGAACTCCTTTTATATAAAACATTTATAAAAGATATAAATTCTTAATAAATATTAATTAATTAATACTTATTTTAATGGTTAAATTGGGATAATTGATAGACTTGTCACACCCCTAACTTAGTCATTGCTAGTCCCTTAGCAATGCAATAGACATATAAATATTAAATTATAACTATGTGTCATTAAGATTTTTTTTTAAATCTTGGTTGAAGGTCAAAAGGAGTTAACTAGCATCACTAACTCAGTATTAAGTTTTCGAAGTAAATTTCATAGTCGGAATTATTAGAAACTTTCTTAGAATTTGTCCAAAGGTTTACAATACTTGTGTTTATGATGGCTAACTTAGTATTTCAATGTTAGATTGTAAAGGATAATTATATCTTCGCTTATCACTAACTTTTAGTCAATTTTCTATACACCCTTCAAATTAAGTACATGAACTAAAGTAGCTTTCACACCACTTGATAGCTACGGTGATTTTTTTTCTCTTTTTTTCATACACCTAGTTAACCAAGATTAAAACATGCATTTTATCTTTCTTACTTTAAATCACATAACATAAAAAGAAAACAAAAACACCACATAACACTTAATTAAAATAGAATAACTAATTAAAACTTAAAAGATTATTACTTGTTTAGGACATCTTCCTATTTTGCATTGCATATTTTTATAAAATATCTTAAGGGTATTAACCCATAAACAACATAAGGTGGGGAGTTGATAACCCTTTCTTGGCCGATAAACCACCACCCTGCATCTTGCATTGACCCAAGCTTGTTAATTAAAATTAACTAGACATTAGCCCCTAAGGAACTCGAGCTCAATAGGACAAGGTATCCAAAAAAGTTGGACCGAGTTAGGATTGGCTGATTAACTGGTATCTAGGAAAGGAGTTCAAAGATGATGTGGCCTTAAAGAAAGTTAGTTTTTAATTAGTTCTGTTAACTGACCTGGCCAATCTAATTGGTGTCTAAGGAAAGCAACGGGGGGACCTCCACCGATCTTAGCCTTACTTGGCTGTTGATTAGTTAGTTTCTGACTTGGAGGGCTCTAAGGTTACCTTGGTAGTTTGGAGCTGTCTAGATTTAGGATAACCCTAGGATAGAGAGTCCATGCTATACTAACTTGTTCGTAAATAACATTAAACCCTAACTAATTCTTTTCTTTTTTAACTTTAGGACTCCTTGGGCCCTTATCTTTAGAACTCTTTTCTATCTTTTTTCTTCTTCATATCATCTCTTCTCTTTAAAAAATAATAAAATAAATACATAAATAAATACATAAATAAATAAGGATTGCTCTGATCTAAAACTTTGATTTCATATTTGAATAGTTAGAATAACTTAATAAACTATATCAGTACCAGAAGCATGAATCCTTATAATAGAGTACCCTTTCTTCCGGCACACCAAGTTTATTCGAGCCCCACTCACTTTGAGAGTGAATGCCCAACTATGTACCAATCTCTTGAGTCTATGTATGACCAAGTTTATTAAGATCAAACCCAAACAGCTTATAGTTTAGAAAATAATCCATACTTCAATGTCTATAATTTAGGTTGGGGGCCTCAACTAGATTTTTCATGGCAACCACACCTAGTGGTTATCCCGGTAACCCAAGGATCCATGTTCATAGATACACTCTATTATGATTAGCCCTATCCCCATTATCAAGCTTCTCTAATAAATTATAGCCCATTATTTAAAGAGAAGGTACAGTAAGCATCATACCCATATTCCCTACAGAACAACCTAGATGTCGATAGGTTTGCTCAATTTCGACAAATAATTATGGCCCAATAGTAATCTATCGATAAGCTAATGGATCAAACTAACCAATGATTAATTAAACTTAATTAAGAGAAGGAAGGTGAACTACCTAGGCAACCTGAGAGTAACCTAGAGGAACCATACCTAGCTTAAAACTTTAATGACTGATGCGGGATGACTCTAAGATTGCTAAACATGCATGAAAAATAGTAAACTAATTTTTTTATAATTTTTTTATATTAAGTTTTTAGGCTAAGTTCTCAAAATTAAGTAAGAACTAGCAGGATAATCATCAATGCAAAGAATCATCATATCGCAGGCATACTCATGCAAAATAATAAAAGTCAGGATCCAAGAATCGAGAAATTTCCAGCTTAGGATAGCTTATCTTCAACAAATCAGAAATCAAGAGAAGAAAAGGATGTTACCATATAGAGATTGAAGAATCTATAATTGAAGAGATCACTTACACTCTGATTGGAGCCTGGAAGATGAAGCTTCAGCTCGCTTGGATTAGATGATTGATTTGGGTAGTCCTAGAGGCAAAGAAGGCCTCCTCTGGGGAGGTGAAACACCTCGGGGATCCTTCAAGAATTAGAGGTCAATCAAAATAGCAAATAATAAAAGGGAAAGAAACTAGGGTTTGAGTTGAAGCAGGATTAGGGCTAGAAGCTGGCGGCCTAGAGAAGAAGGGGTTCCTTCACTTGGACGGCAGCAAGGGCACTCTTCTCTTAGACGTGGCTGATCTTCTGGGATACAGAAGGATGCTAAGGCCATAGGGGTATGGTCAGGTATAAGGAGAGCACTCAAACAAAACCAGAGAACCAACACAAGAACAAAATACAAGGCAATTAACTCAAAATTTCAGCAAAGTTTAATTCATATGATAAAAAGATTCATTACAAGAGGAAGAGGGGTGGGGTATTTATAGACCTCTCATGCCCTCTCCTAAAGGGATTACAAGTCTTCTCCTAGTTAGAATAGGTTTATACAATTTAAGTGGAAGAAAGATTACAAAATAAACCAAGAACTGGAGTATCAAGTTGAATGAAATAAAAACTCAAACTCTTTCTTGCATTTGAACTCTTCCACCATGTTGGACTTGGTCAACTCATGGAGGATGCCTATCCTAGGTGTGTTGGGCTTCAAGGGGCAGCAAGGGGTCATCCAAAGAGGCTTGGGTGCCTGGGATTTGGGCCTCCTGAAAGCTGGGGCGCCTGGGCTGGTATATTCTAGGTATCAGACTAGAATCTTGGTTCTTAAATGCTTGGGCTTGGCTCTTAAGCTTGATTTCTCCTGGGCTGGGCACCAATGGACCTCTAGATTCATGATATGTCCTGGTCTTGGAATATACTCTGGCATTTAGAAAGGAATCTGGGCATCTGAAGAGCATCTGGAAGGAACCAGGATATCTAGAGAGCATCTAGAGGGTATCTAGGGTTCTAGGGTGTCAAACAAGATCCCATAAGTGGATGTAAATGCCTCTGGCTCCTGGGTGAGACCTGGTGGAACTCCAAAATAGGGTAACCTTTTCTCTTATATAAAAATTGGACTCTCACTAGACTAATACTCAAATATAGGACTCAATAACTAGACCAGAGTTGAGATAAATCAACTAGCCTCAACTTATTACAGGACTCAATCTTACTTGTTTACAAAATTGTGATACATGACTAAGGTTCTAAAAAAATCTTAATCAGTAAACCATATGGGATCCAGTGATCTATGTCTGATCCTAGTGTCCCCACCAATGACCCTTTATCTTTCATGAACAATCAACCTTGACTCCCGGGAATGAATTAGTCTTATAACAACTTTGCACAACCATGAATACCAATATAGACAATTTGGCTAAGGTAGAAAAATACATAAAAAAATTAAACATATAGGATGAATCAATTTCATCATTACCTCACTCACCTATGACCTAATTCTCTAGTACCCTAGAATCATCCATGCCTTTTAATGGGATGGGAGAACAAATAGATGCAATGATAGAATTTGTTGAGCTTTCCCATGAACTACAAATGCATAACATAATATAGGAAGCCATCCCCATAGTTCCACCCCAAGATTTAGTAGATCCATATCAAACTCATTTTAGGATGGATAATTTTAATATAGATGGGTATACCTTACAAGTAAATAATCTAATACAAATCCCTACTTTGAAACTACTCCACTTTTGATTAAACAACAAAAGCCATCACCTAGTCCACCGATAGCTCCCTTATTAGAATCACCACTTGATTTAGAATTTAAATAACTTTCTAATACACCCATTAAAACTTTCTCAATGAACCTTATCCAGGAAGTCCAACTTAGTGAACTTTTAAAGGCATATAAAGAAGCTATCGGGTGGGATATTACTGAAATGAGGGAACATGATTTTAGAAATTTTATAATTGATTTCTCCATATTTGGCACCAATTTTGAGAACTACCTTTAAAATCTTTCCATGATATTAAAATAATGTATGGAGTCATGTTTAATATTAATCTAGAAAAGATTCCTAGCTTTAAAATGGGAAGGGATATTGACTAAACACGTCATGCTTGAGAAGGAGAGTAGGGTAAATCAACCGTTAATTGAAGAAATTCTCAAACTATCACCTCTAATCTTGGTCCAATAGATACAATCCCTTTCTAAGTATCTTATAAACTATAATAATATTTTTAAATCCTAGAATAACATGCTTGCCCAATATACTTTATAGATTCAGGCTAATCTCCATAGAGTACTCTATGAATAATTTTCTACCATGTTGACAAGGCTCCTGATTGGCCCTGTCCTTTTGTTGACATGAGGGATATATTAAAATTAATTATCCACCGGACTCCCTCATAATGTCCAGCTAAAGATATTAAACTTAGAGCTTGTTAGAAGGCAATCTAATATTTATTTTTATATTCTTAAAAATAAAATAAAAATAATAAATAAAAAATTATTAATCCAAATTGATTGTTGCAGCCTTTATCTTATTGATAAGCTTCTCTTTTCAGATAACCTCTACCCCTATATTTTTTTTTGTTCTTATGGTTTAAATTTATTTCTTGAATTTATTTTTACCATTAAGGATAATAGTATTTAAGTCAGAGGATAGGGACAAACTTCTAAATTTTTAAATTTTTAAAAAAAATTGAAAATTATTAAGATTTTTTAAAAAGTCTTTTGAAAATCTTGAAGATGAAAAAATTTTATCTTTTATAAAACATATCATATGAAAAAAAATCTTGAGCTAAATAGACTAGGAAAATAATAATAGAGTTAGAAAGCATTCACTAATGACTATAGCGAGTCAAAGAGTATACTAGCTGGTTATACTTTTAACGGCCTATTTAGATCACTCAAAGTTTATTAGCACTTTCATTGCACATGCACATTGACAAGGTAAAGTAAGCATTAGTTGTAAGGTCAATAAAATAAGTAATTATTACTAAAAAAATGGTAATTGATATACATCCCCCCATTTAACTTGAATTTAAGGAAAGAGCTACTTGCCTGAAATAAAATAAAAGAAAGAAAAGAAAAAAAGATAAGTCTTAAACATTAGTTTCCCACCGAGTAACCAGGCACCTTCACCTAAGTAAGTATTGTTGTTTATGTTAAAAAGTGGGTAGTTTGAAGACATCACAAAAAAAAAGGAAAAAAAATTTAGGTAGTGTGAAAGCTACCTTGGCTTACATGTTTAAGTTGGGGGTATATAGAAAATTGATCAGAAGTAAGTGATAAGCGAAGATATAATTGTTTTTTACACTCTAGCACTAAAAAACTAAGTTAGCCATCATAAATATAAGTATGGTAGACCTTTGGATGAAGTCTAAGAAAGTTTCTAATAATTCTGACTACAAAATTTACTTGGAAAACTTAATACCGAGTTAGAGATGCTAGCTAATTTCTTTTAACCTTAAGTCTAAATCCAAAGGAGAATCTTAATGACACATGGTTATCAAATTAAGACTTATATTTTAATTACATTGCTAAGGGACTAGCAATGACTAAGTTAGGGGGTATGATAAGTCTATCAATTATTCCAATTTAACCATTAAAATAAGTATTATTAATTTATATTTATTAAGAATTGATATTCTTTATTAGAGTTTTGTAGAAAAGAAGTTATAGATAGAAAGAGCTTAATTTTTGGAGTTTAACGATATAGACGATACTCAAATTAGAGTTCAAATGGGCCTAGAATCCAGAAAAGAATTGAACATCAAGTTACTCATAGTTTTTAAAGCTACTAGTCCACCATGGACTGAATGCTTGGTCTACGGAGGCTTGGGTGGTCCACGGGATACCATTGCCAACGATCCATGTGTTGGGCCAACCCAGGTAGGGCCGATACATGCAATTTAAAACCTTTCTAAACTACATGATGCAGCGGAAGGAGATAAAACAATTTTATCCTACATATTAATCTAATTAACACAGACCCTACACAGATCTTTATGCATATACAGTAATACATGTATGAAGTCAAGCAAGCAAAGCATGTAATTCATTGAACCATTCTTTGAATCACACACAAGGGTATTGAAGATCATTTCTTCAGACCCATAAGATAGAAGTACAAACCTTTTATCCAAGGTGACGATCATCGGGAGGGGAGGTACTTCAAGGATGAGTAATAGCGCTGCGAGTAGCACAAGCATCCTGCCTCTATAGGTAGTTCACACCGATGTAGGGGGACTCTCCTCCTTCCTTCAAGGTGTTAGCCTTTCCGAAAACAAGATGGCAACGACGGACTCCTTCTTCAACTTCTTGAAGAATATGCTGCTGAACAGATGGAACAAAGTACCCAAGAACCTTTCCTAGAACACTCTATCCCAAACCTTCAACAAAAGGTATGCACACAAGAATCCCAAAATCCCAATCCTCTCAGTACCCAGTCTCTTAGAGATCAAGCAAGACTTCTGACTAGAGAATAGCAGAGTCTTGGGCTTAATCAAGAATGAAGTGTCTCATTCTCAACCCCAAAATAGTCCCCTTAAGTAAAACCATAAAGGGAAGAGAATGAGAGATTAATAGAAGGTTTAGAGTCTCTTAGGATTCATGTAGGTTACAAGACCTTTGGACTTCAGTAACAGTAGCTAATTAAAACACAGAAATGCCAATCATTGATTGCTATAATGCTTATAGCCATCAATGAAGCATTCTCAGATTTTTCAACAAATCTGTCAGACGAGTCGACTCGCCTCGGGTCGACTCTATTGGCAGTTTTGACAACTTGTTGTCAAATGAGTCCAGAACGATTCCCAATCTTTCTCAAGCTACCAAATCAAGAAGAAACCCCATGGTGTGTGACCCCGTAGGATCAAACACTAATCCGGTAGCACGGGAACTTTCCAGTACCAGCCGAAGTCGCCATCTAGCAATGACACCCGGCATCCGAATAGGTTGAAGGTTGCAGAGCAACAAGAACCTGTTGAAAATGGAATATCACTGAACTTATTCCTTTGATCTCTTATTACTCTAGATGGCTTAGGGTTAAACTACCCAATCCTAATCAGTCCATCTCAATATGTCTCAAACAAAGAATCCCTGTTACACCTTACAAGGAATGTCCTGGCCAAGGTCTTTCTCAATTAAGGCATAATGAGCAATCAATCCAAACCATTTGGAGAGATCAATCCTATCTTGATCCTACTACCACTACATAAGTACTTGACTATATCTAGTAACCTTTCATCACTGGATTAAAAATCTGGGTACTCCGGTACCTAAGCACAGTGAGTTGCTCACAAGCTGCCATAGTGATCTCAAGTCAGAGGAATAATTCATGTCCATATTCTAATGCAAAACTTCTCTTTGGCAAAAAGAGAATCTCGCGTGGGAGTCACGCTCAATGAAGTATCAAATACAACACCTGATGTCATGCCAGCATCTCTATGCTACTTGGTTAAGAGAACAACCAACAGACATGACATCAGTGACCTACTCTCGATACACCATCATCCTGAAACAACGTATCCTTTGGTCACGAACTAGTTTATGAACTACACGATGCATCCTCTCTACATTGCATACAAGGTAGCTCAAAGGATATCATCATATATGAGTTCAATTAGGAAGATGTCATGTGATGAATAACACGAATAAACTTTTTATTTAATTCAATAATTCATATACATATACATGAGTCACTCAACCGTCTACAACCTACGTGATTGGCTTTGGGATACACAATTTCCAACAACTCCCACCTAGACTAAAGCCAATCAGAATTGAATCTGATTCCTATCTTCCATTTGCAATCGTCGAACTCTTGTATTCCAAAGGCTTTAGTGGACAGGTCGGCCAAGTTCTCCTTACCATCGATCTTCAAAAGTTTGATGTCGCCTCATTCAATAATCTTCTGGACAAGGTGATAGCGATGCAGAATATGCTTGGTGTGCTATGTCACCTCGACTCTTTGGATTGAGCTATGGCTCTAGTGCTGTCACAATACACCAGAATAGGACCATCAAGGGAAGGTGCCACTCCCAGCTTGCCTTGAAACTTTTGTAACCACACAGCCTCCTTTCATGCATCGATGCTGCAATATACTCTGCCTCGCAAACAGAATTAGCCATTATATGCTGTTTGGAACTTTTCTAGTAGAATACTCCACCATTAAGGGTAAATACAAAACCAGATACACTCTTGCTATCATCACTATCCGACTAAAAAATGGAGTTAGTATACCCCACAATGTTGCCCAGGTCACTTCCCAAGAGGGCGGTGAATTGGGATTATAAAAATATTTTACAAGTACGTGCAATTTGAAATTCTTTTGGTGTTGTGGTGCAATATGCAATGCGGAAGTAAATAAGTAAATAAGTAAATGCAATAAGGCAAGATAAGCACACACACAAACACAAGGCAATTTAGAGTGGTTCGGAGCAACCGACTCCTACATCTACTACCCAAGCATCACTTGGGATTTCCACTATATCCCCCAATCGGAATATAGTCGGATTATTTTACCAGGTTCATAATCCAAACCTTTACACTTTGGTTTTACTGGGATCACCAAAGAAAACCCAACTCCCTTTGGTTTTGAACGAGATCACCTGATAGGGACCGAGAGTCTATTTTTTTATTTTATTTGAGTCCATTAGTCCTGTGTCACTTTTGTCAAAGTGAGTCAATCGAGTCCTGTAATAAAGTGAGACAACTGAGTCAGTTGAGTCCACTTAGTCAGGTCCATTCTTTTAGTCCAGTCAAGTCCAGTTGAGTTGTTCAAGTCAAGAGGAGAGTCATTAGCAGCCAGGAGATTCACTAGGCCCCCCAACCAGAGGTGGCCTTCATGCACCCGGGCCCTTTCATGCCGCCAAGCCTGCAAGAGAGCTCCAGCCCAAGATAGGCCCACTGTTGACCGGACCACCAGGGTTTCTTGGCTCACAAGTCAGGATTTCTTAGCCCTCAAGTATGTACCCTAGGGTGAATCTATAAATACCGCCCCTCCCCTCTTGTATTAAACACCTTTTTCTCATGAATACAAACTAAAGTTGAAAGTTATTTTATCTGAGTGTTTTTCTCTAGATTGGAGTGGGTGTGACGTCCTGGTTCCTTGTTCTTAAGTGCAAGCCCTAATCCCCTGGTGACTTCTACTCTCGCTGGCGATCCTCCTAGCCTCCCCTTTTGTCCCGCATCAACTTGGTATCAGAGCCCAGTGGATTAGGGTTTTCTTTTCCTCCCCGGCTTCCCATCATTCCTCCTATCTAGATCTCCTGTTTGCAAGACTCCTTCTCAAACCTTGGTCAGCAGTCGAGGTCCGTCAACGCCCTGCATCAGCCTCCCTCCCATAACCCCAATGCCCCATCATCATCGACCGCCGCTGCCCGAGCCATCTCCACCGGACCTCCACCCGTGAAGCCCGTCTCCGGCACGTCCGATCTCCGTCATCCCAATCAATGCCCAGTAGACGAAACCCTGTGCCGTGGACATCCATCTTCGACTGCTCCTAAGTTCATAGAGTATCAATCTTTCTTGTCCCCACATATTTTTTTCGCCTTCTTGACCCTAATCACAAGAGACTTCTTAACTCTCCAACGATCCTCCTAGCCCTCTTTTTGTCCTGCATCAACTTGGAATTAGAGCCCAGCGGATTAGGGTTTTCTTCTCCTCCCTGGCTTCCCATCGTTCCTCCTGTCCAGATCTCCTATTTGCAACTCCTTCTCAAACCTCAGTCAGCCACCGAAGTCCGTCAACGCCCTGCATCAGCCTCCCTCCCGTAACCCCAACAACCCATTATCATCGACCGCTGCTGTCCGATATGTCTCCACAAGACCTCCACCCGTGAAGCCTATCTCTGGCATGTTCGATCTCCCTCACCCCAATCAATGCCCAGCAAACGAAACCCCGTGCCGCAGACATCCGCGTGTGGTCCACCAATCCGGTCTCCCGTGTCACTCGCGGGAAGATCCATCTCAGCTCCTGCCCCGGCCTCCTCCTCCCAATGGGAGGATGCCGGAATGGTCGAAGGGGCCGGATGGAAGAAGAGAGTGCCAGATATGCTCCCGACCTCCTCCAGCTACCGACGATGCCGATGCACCCGGCCGCTACCCTACTCCCCGTCGGCCACCCACCCCTTCCCTCTCCTCTGCCTGTAACTGGAGACACCTGACGATGATGCTGGACTCCTCCGGACACACGCCCAGGATGAACTGCGACCTTTTCCTAATCGGAGAGACCGGCCGAGACGCTCACCGTGCCAACCTTCTCCCCGTCCGTGCCACCACCGGCACCGGCAAAACCCCCTCTACCACCGACTTTGGCTTGGACTAGATTCCGGTAGCTCATCTTGCTCCCCCTTGGATCATACCACAACCGATGATCCTAGATCCACCCGTGCCAGGCTGCCGCCTGCACCCCCACTACCGCCCACGCCCCATCGCCGTCGCCCCCGTGCCATCCACCGTAAGCATCTCCCCGAGCCGCCGTCTCCACCACCGGCGAAGCTTGTCGGACTTCCCTCCCCCCTCTGCGAGCCTCCCCTGTTTTGGTTCATGGAGAAGATGAAGTCCAGCACGAATGTGAAAGTGCATGATTTTTTGAGTAGCACGCTTTCTGGAGCAGCACGGATCTAAGTGTTGCACAATCTTCAAAGCTATACTGATTTTAGAGTAGCCAAAAAAAAGAAAATCAGAGAAAAAAAGAAAACAAAAAAAATAAAAATGGGTGAACCCAGCCTTGGAGTCCCTTTTTGATTTGGTTAGTTTAGATTCCATCAAACCTCGTTGAGCTTGACTCGACGGAGTCAAGTTCTCCCCACCGTAGGAGAATAATGTGGACCGAGAGTCTATTTTTTTATGTTATTTGAGTACATTTGTTCTGTGTCACTTTAGTCAAAGTGAGCCAATCGAGTCCTGTAATAAAGTGAGACAACTGAGTCAGTTGAGTCCACTTAGTCAGGTCCAGTCTTTTAGTCCAATCAAGTCCAGTTGACTCGTTCAAGTCAAGAGGAGAGTCATCAGCAGCCAGAAGATTCACCAGGCCCCCCAACCAGAGCTAGTAGCCAGGAGAGTCGTTCAACTGAGTCAATTTGAAATTCTTTTGGTGTTGTGGTGCAATATGCAATGCGGAAGTAAATAAGTAAATGCAATAAGGCAAGATAAGCACACACACAAACACAAGGCAATTCAGAGTGGTTTGGAGCAACCGGCTCCTACGTCCACTACCCAAGCACCACTTGGGATTTTCACTATATCCCCCAACCAAAATATAGTTGGATTGTTTTACCAGGCTCATAATCCAAACCTATACACTTTGGTTTTACCGGGATCACCAAAGAAAACCCAACTCCCTTTGGTTTTGAATGGGATCACCTGATGGAGACCAAGAATCTATTTTTTTATTTTATTTGAGTACATTAGTCCTATGTCACTTTAGTCAAAGTGAGCCAATTGAGTCTTGTAATAAAGTGAGACAACTGAGTCAGTTGAGTCCACTTAGTCGGGTCTGGTCTTTTAGTCCAGTCAAGTCCAATTGAGTCATTCAAGTCAAGAGGAGAGTCATCAGCAGCCAGGAGATTCATCAGGCCACCCAACCAGAGCTGGCCTTCATGCACCCGGGCCCTTTCATGCCGCCAAGCCCACAAGAGAGAGCTCCAGCCCAAGATAGGTCCACTATTGACTGGTCCACCAGGATTTCTTGGCCCACAAGTCAGGGTTTCTTAGTCCTCAAGTAATGTACCCTAGGATGAATCTATAAATACTGCCCCTCCCCTCTTGTATTAAACATCGTTTTCTCATGAATACCAACTAAAGTTGAAATTTATTTTATCTGAGTGTTTTTCTCTGGATTGGAGTGGGTGTGACGTCCTGGTTTCTTGTTCTTAAGTGCAAGCCCTAATCCCCTGGTGACTTCTATGCTCGCTAGCGATCCTCTCCCGCTCTGTCTTGCATCATCACCAAAGAAACCCTAACACTTGGTTTTAAACCGGGATCACCAAGAACCCAACTTAGGTTTTCACAAGGATCACCTAAAAACCTTTAACCCTTTCTTAAGACACAACCCCTTGCTGTTCTTAGAGAGAAAACAAAGATAGAGAGAAATAAAAAGCAACTACATAATAAACCGAGTTAGTTTAAATGTTGTCGATGTAGATCAAGATGAAGCCTAGCTTTGAATGCTCTTTAATACTCTTCAAGCTGCTTCTTTGCTTCTTCAATAAGTGGGTTCAATGATGAAGAGAAGTTGGTGAAGTTTTGAATCATAACTTGAAAGCTCTTGAAGTGGGTAGGTGAAAGACTTGAAGGCTTTTCAAATTCTCAAGATAAATCAATAATATTCTTCCAAAAATTGTTTAATCCATCAATAGTAATCCCTTTTATAGTATTCCATGAGATATGGCCATTGTAGGGCCTAGGGATTCATGAAAGAACTGTTGGAGATGAATTGGAATTCAAAAATTATTTTCAGCAACTAGCTGTTAGAGTGCAGAAAATGACTACTCGAGTCGGCTTGAGGTCCACGAGTCAGCCCAAAGTCTCAGACAGCCCAAACATAATTTCTGTGTGAGTCGGCTCTTCAAGCTGGAGTCAGCTCATGCCTTCAATCAATTCAAACAACAATTTACTCGAGTCGGCTCGAAGACTTAGTTCACCAAAAATCATAATTCTGGACGAGTCGGCTCTTGGAGCTAGAGTCGGTTCAAGATCTTAGACATCAGAAATATGTATTCTTCCATGAGTCGGCTCTTGGAACACAAGTCGGCTCGAGATACTAAAACTCTGAAATTTCTTCATGATGCGGGACTAATATGCATGCAATTATTTTTTTGTATTTTTTATATATATGTAATTTTTTTTATATTTTGGTATTTTCTTAAACAGAAGAAAACTTGCAAATTATGGCCTAATATGCAGGAAATATACTAAAATTAAAAGATATGCAAAGAGATGCTAAACAAAATCCTAAACCTTCCAAAATTGCCTTGCTAAAAAAATAGAGCCAAAAATTTACAGGCTGTATTTCGACCTGAAGAAACTGCACAAACCGAAATAAAATCTGCAAAAATTCTATAAAATATTTTGAATTTTGGAATCCAGCAAAATAAGTTTCAGAATTTTTAGAGTTCTGAGTAGAGAGAAACAATTAAAAGAACAGAGTATATATGGACTAAAAAGGATGCAGAAAACAAGCCCTAATCTAAGCTCTGATACCAGATGATGCGGGACTAATATGCATGCGATTATTTTTTTTTGTTTTAGGGGTTGGATGAGGTGGTTAAATCCCAAATTTCATATCAAAATATGATGTAGATAATTCTATATAAATTTTAAAAGCTACGCATGCAGATTAGGACCTAGGAAAGTAGTAAAGAGGGATCGCCGGGGCTGAGAAGCCTCGGTTAGGGCTAGTTCTCCTACAATAAAACTACTGGTGGTAGAGGAGGTGTACCTGGCAATGTCTGATGCACCTGGTAAAGATTGTAGCGAAGAGATTACTCATCCTTGATGGATGCGGCTAGGAAAATCAAGCCAGAGACCCGCGGATTCCTGGCTTTCTGCTCGGTGGTCTGATTGTGGCCCGGTTGGAGTTGTTGGATTTGTAGGAACTCGGGAACCTGAAAACAACCATCAAGGATTAGAAAGCAAGGTTAGAAACAAAAGAAAAAACTCAAAGAGGCAGCAAGGGTATGGGAAGAGGAAGCTTGGAGGAAAGCTGGAATCAGTTGCAACATCGGGAAGAAGAAGACACCAATAAACCCCTTAAGCACACAGCAGGGTAGCACACAGCAATTGTAGAAAACTCAATTATCATTCATATATCAAAAGTTAACTCTCATACAAGAGACTAGGTTCCTTTAAATAGATCCATAGTCTTGGGCTCCAAGTAAGGATACAAAAGTAATTACATAATTCTTATTCCCACCCAAACCCTAGCTAGAAAATAAGGAAAAATATGTAGAAAAAATCCCTAAAATTTCTCTCCCTCCTCTTTCCTTAGTTGGCCAAGGGAGGTGACCCTAGTGGATGACCAAGGGTGGTAAGAATAAGGTCTTGGCGCCACTTATCTCCCTTCTTGGGCCTGGGCTGGCCCAATTTGCATCCAGTTGGTCCAGGGCTTCAGGGTTTTTGATTTCTCCTCCTGGGGTCTTCAAATCTTCAAGATGGGTTGGACTTGGGCTACACTTCCATGTCTTCAATCTGGTTGGACTTGATCTTCACTTGCATGATGTGGTCTTGAGTCTTCAGTGTGCTTGGACAGGACTCAAAAAAATAAAATTAGCTCAACATGAGCTGACTAATACAAGACTCAAATAAAGACAACTTAGATGAACTAAGCTTTATTACAATAGACTTGAATGTAGATAAGTGATCCACCGAGGGTTAAGAAGCCTCTGTCTTATTCTGGTGCCTCTGGTGTCCCTACCACTTCATGCCGTGCCACAAGGAGTCAGCTCTTGCCAAAACTTCAATTAATGCTTCAAACTTCTCAAAAATTCTTCAACACTTGAATCAAATAAGAGATAATCTACAAACTCTCAAATTTACAAACTTATAGCCCATTTACAAGATTACAAAGTTGAAAAATTAGAGCTTTTACAAGTCAAGGTCCATAAAAATTCTATACACAATTGAATTACCTCTCAATCAATTTGAAAACTAATTTAAACTAAAGGTAACCAATTTCCTGCAAAAACTTCTCAAGTAATTAAAAGAATTAGTAACATATACATGCTCCAATGTTTTGTGATCATCAAAATCATACCATGGGTCAACACACAAGTTTTAAGTCAAAATCTTCATAAATAAGCCATTGGTCCTTAGTATTTCTTAAATATTTAAGGATGTTCTTAACAACTTTCCAATGAACTTCACCTGGGTCAGACTGGTATCTGCTCACTATCCCTAGTGAGTATGCCATGTCTGGTCTAGTACAAACATGGCATACATAATAGAACCCACTACCAAAGCATATGGAATCCTACTCATACGCTCTCTTTCCTCAGGAGTTGTCGCACAATCCTTCTTGGAAAGAGTAATTCAATGACCTATCGGAAGATAGCCCCTTTTAAAATTTTTCATGCTGAACCACTTCAGTACAGTGTCTATGTACATAGATTGGGATAGTCCCAGAAGCCTCTTAGATCTATCTCATAGATCCTCATACCAAGTATGTATGAGGCTTCACCCAAGTTTTTCATAGAGAACTGAGATGAAAGCCAGACCTTTATTCCTTGCAATGTTGGAATGTCATTTCTAATTAGGAGAATATCATCCACATACAAAACAAGAAATACAACTACAGAACCATTTGCATATTTATATATACAAGGTTCCACTCCATTTTTAACGAAGCCATACGTCTTGATACACTTATCAAAATACATATTCCAACTACGAGAAGCCTACTTTAGTCCATAAATGAACCTCTAAAGCTTGCACACTTTAGACTTATCTGTGGATATGAACCCTTCATGTTGCATCATATACACCCCCTCTTCTAGCTCACCATTTAGGAAAGCTGTTCGGACATCCATTTGCCAGATTTCATAATCTAAATGTACTGCTATAGCAAGCATAATCCTAACAGACTTAAGCATTGCCATGGGAGAAAACGTCTCGTCATAGTCAATACCATAATGCTGAGGATACCCCTTGGCAACCAAACAGGCTTTATAGGTCTCCACTTGACCATCTGTGCCCCGTTTTCTCTTGAAGATCTACTTGCACCCAATGGATTTTATCCCTTCAAGTGGATCAACCAATGTCCTTACATTATTAATTTTCATGGATTCTATTTAGAATTTCATAGCTCCCAACCATGACTCAGAATCAGACCTTAACATGGCATCCATATAGGTGATTGGGTCCTTGTTGTTCTCATCAAGCTTAATAGGATCACCATCTCGGACCAAGAAATCATAGTATCTGTTCGGTTGATGTGGTACTCTACCAAATCTCCTTAATAGTTGCACAATGGGCTCTAGATCTGATCTAATCAAATCCTGTTTTATAGTGGCCTTAGAGTGAGAAGGTTTTTCTATCTGTAGAACTTTTCCAAGTTCAATCTCAGTAGCTTAAGTGCCTTTACCAAGGTACTCCCTTTTTAAAAAGGTTGCTCTAAGACTGATAAACAACTTTTGTTCCTTAGGCAGATAGAAATAATACCCTTTAGATTTTTTGGGATATCCAACAAAAAGATATCTATCAGACTTAGGTCCTAGCTTATCCATCTCCAAATGCTTGACATAAGCTGGATAACCCTAAACCTGAAGGTGAGAGAGAGTTGGCTTATGTCCAGTCCATATCTTATATGGTGTCTTATCAACGAACTTACTTGGAACTCTATTCATAAGGTAACATGCTGACTCAAGAGCATATCCCCAAAAGGATTTAGGCAGACTTGTTAAGCCCATCATGGATCGAGCAGTGTCCAACAGAGTTCGATTCCTCCTTTTAGACACACCATTTAACTGAGGTGTCCCTGGAAGAGTCTATTGAAAGAGAATTCCATTTTCTTCAAGATAAGTCAGAAACTCGCTAGAAAGATATTCACCACCTCGATCTGATCGAAGGGTTTTAATAAACTTTCCAATTTAATTTTTATCTTCATTACGATAGCATTTGAACATTTTAAACAAGTTAGATTTATGTCTCATCAGGTAGACATAACGTATCTTGAAAGATCATCTGTAAATGTAATAAAATAATTATACCCACCTCTTACACTGATATTCATAGGTCAATATACATTAGTATGTACAAGACTTAGAATATCACTAGCTCTTTCACCTCTTCCAGTAAAAGGTGACTTGGTCATTTTCCCAAGTAGACAAGATTCACAAGTTAGTAAAGATTTACTCTCAGTGATATCTAGGAGACCTTCTCCCACTAACTTATTTATTCTATTCTTATTTATATGACCTAGTCTATAGTGCCAGAGATAAGTATCATTGACTATATCTAACCTAGGGCATTCATTATTAGTGTACAATACAGTAACAGGCTGTGATAGTATATATACGTCATTCCTCACTTGTCCAATCATCACATTAGAACCATTCAACGTGATTTTGCAAATATCATTCTTTATAGATAATTCATAACCAGATTTGGCCATCAGGCCTACAAAAATGATATTCACTAAAAAGGAAGGACGAAAATGATAATCATTAAGAATGACAATACGGGACTCGAAATACAAAGAAATAGTTTCCAATGCCAGAACTGGAGCTTGACTTCTATTCCCAATATTCAGTAACTTTTCACTGCTTTCGAATCTCCTATTAACTTGAATTTCCTGTAATGAATTGTAAATATGGTAAGCACTTCCAGTATCCAATACCTAGCTAGTAGTATCACAAATGGAAAAACTACAAGGATTTATCATATAAATACCTTGACTAGCAATAGCTTGTTGCTTTCCCTTCCTTTGCTTGTTCGAGTCCAGAGTAGCAAGGAAAGCAGAACAGTCCCACTTCCAGTGACCCGGCTTCTTGCAAAAGAAGCACCCTGCCTAACTTTTACTAGCCTTCACCCTCTTAGTTTGACTAGGCCCAACACTTTTCACCTTCTTATTTTTCTTATTCTTTTTCTTCTTCCCTTTCCCAAAGGTACGATGCCCTACTCTAGAACCTCCCACCAAATTCACCAATCCCTTATTGAGGTTGTGGTCTCTCTTATATGTCTGTAGTAACCCAAATATCTCATGGTAGTTTACTGCAGGCCTATTCATTCTAAAATTATCGAGAAAGACTTGATAGGAAGGGGGTAGAGAATTTAGTATAGTGTCATTGTAGAGCTGCTCGTATAAAGGACATTCGAGTTTGCCCAAATGCTCAAATAACTCGATCATGTACATTACATGATCAGTTAACGAAGCTCCATCATGCATACGCATGTTATAGATCGCAAAAGAGATTCAGTATCTCTCCATATCATCCGGAGTGCCAAAAGACTCTTTCAACCTTAGAAGGATCTCCTTTGTCTGGGCCTCCTCAAATTTATGACTAAACTCGTCGTTCATCATAGCCAACATAATACAACACACCGTGGTGCAGTTAGAGATCCACTTCTGGTAAGTCTCTTTGATAGTGCCACGAGCATTGGGGGTTGGGATCTCAGGTGCTGGATCCGTTATCACATAAAAGATCCGCTCGTGCTCCAGGACTATCCTGAGTTTTCGATACCAGCTATCAAAGTTGGGTCCAGAGAGTTTGTCATTATCCAATAATGATCGGAGTGACAAAGTGGTCGACATTATCTAAAAAAGGGGAACAAGACCTATTAGTATATGAATCATTTTAAACATCCTAAAAACATGGATTTTAGTCTAAAGGTTTCTCCCACTATTTTATTCAAGCTGGTAGCCTCTACACTCCAATCTGAAGAATAACATTTATTCTTTAGCAGGTACTAGATTCCAATAGATTACACATGGGCCCGACTTTGGCTGGCCAACCCATATGCATCTAAAGGTAGGTTCAATACCAATTGCTTCTCTAAGCAATTCCTAGTATTCATTTTGCCCCAGGGGTCCTCACAATCAGCCTTTGGGCCTCCTATTGAAGGTCCTGGTTAGGTCCAACCATTAACATGATCAAATTCGATGCTTCTAACTAATGCTTGATCAAGCCCAACTTTGGCCGGCCCACCTGACCACATGTTGAGATAGTCGCACTGAGCCATCATATGCTGAATGGCAATTCCACTTGCCTGATGACAACCCATTCTTTGGAACTGTCGATGATCACCAAACTTATAGGCACATTACCAATCCAACTTAATGGGAGGCTAAGACTTAGGCTATCACATAACTTAGTTTTTTTATGGACCTAATAATTTAGAGGATTTAAATTTTATGACACATAAAAAGGAAGGCATGGACCTTGATCAAGAAGACTCCCACCAAATTCTTAGAGAGTTTCAAGATCAAATTAGTCCATGGGCACCTTAAATCAGTTAGAATGATTAACCTTAGTTGACATAGGTCAACTCGAATCAATAGATAATCTAATCAGATCTGATTCACCATATTAACAAGGTAAGTAAGATCAAGAGATGGGTTAAGCCAGGTAAGCCTCTTGCCTTAAACACCAACCATGAGTTGGCCAGGTAAGAATTAGCCCCAAAGAAACTTGATCACCAATGTTAAACTTACCTTAGACACCAAGTGGTTTACCAGACTCAATCAGACAAACATAAAGACCCGGGCTCACCACGAAGCCGTCAATCAAGTTTATTTAGATGTATGGATTGATATAACTAACTATTAGATAGATCTATAGAGGAGAGACCTAATTTAACTTTTGATTAGTCTTTTCTCTAATTAATCCATTCATCTAAACCTAGGTCTAACCCATTCAATGACCCAATTGTAGCTAACCCAATTAACCCATTGTTTATTAATCATGACTTAAGATTAGAACCATATCCTAAATCTTAAAAGTTTCAAAAATATAACTTAATTCTCAATTAAGTGTAACATGCCAATTGAAATATTTTCAATTAACTAAGATTTGAAATAATTTCAAAAACAAGTGAAACAATTTTACAAAAATATGAACTTTAACTTTACTGTTTTAAGATATTCTAGTCGAGTCAACCCATCTAGAAAAAAATCTCCTTTGTTCTCAGATCCGAGTGGACTCGCGCAGGGATGAGTCAGCTCGAACATAACACTTTTCCTTTTGTTCATAGAGATGAGTCAACTCAAGCAGGGACAAGTCGGCTCATCTGCCTAGGCTAAAAATAGCAACTTTAAAATTCATCTCTTTTCACTTGAACCTTTCAAAATCTTAGATCATATACCTTTTAGATCTTATCTAAATATAGTTATGATCTAAAACATAGATAAAAACTATTTTAACCTATCAAATCCATCACTTTCTTCTTCATAAGGTCATGACGCAGTGGCACCCCTACATGCTATAGGAGAATCCATTGGAATGGAAAGAGATGGTCTTTAAACCATACTTCTCTCCTATGACTGGATGGCCATGGCAAATCCACCTTAATCCAAGTACTATGTGAAGGATATTTAGCCGATTTCATACAAATGTGTTAAACTAAACACGCATTCAACCTGGTGCTCTGATACCACTGTTGGGCGAACCCAGGTAGGGTTGATACATGTAATTTAAAACTTTTCTAAACTACATGATGCAGCGAAAGGAGATAAAACAATTTTATCCTACATGTTAATCTAATTAACATGGGCCTTACACAGATCTTTATGCATATATAGTAATACATGTATGAAGTCAAGCAAGCAAAGCATGTAATTCATTGAACCATTCCTTGAATCACAGACAAGGGTATTGAAGATCATTTCGTCAGACCCATAAGATAGAAGTACAAGCCTTTTATCTAAGGTGACGATCACCGGGAGGGGAGGTACTTCAAGGATGAGCAATAGCCCTAGATGTAGCACAAGCATCCTGCCTCTATAGGTAATTCACACCGAGGTAGGGGGACACTCCTCCTTCCTTCAAGGTGCTAGCCTTTCCAGAAATAAGGTGGCAATGATGGAGTCCTTCAACTCCTTGAAGAATTTGCTGTTGAACAGATGGAACAAAGTACCCAAGAACCTTTTCTAGAACACTCTTTCCCAAACCTTGAATAGAAGGTATGCACACAAGAATCCTAAAACCCCAATCCTCTCACTACCCAATCTCTCAAAGATCAAGCAAGACTTTTGACTAGAGAATAGCAGAGTCTTGGGATTGATCAAGAATGAAGTGTCTCATTCTCAGCCCCAAAATAGTCCCCTTAAGTAAAACCATAAAGGGGAGAGAATGAGCGATTAATAGACGGTTTAGAGTCTCTTAGGATTCATGTAGGTTACAAGACCTTTGGACTTCAGCAATAGTAGCTGATTAAATTCCAAAAAAGCCAATCATTAATTGCTATAATGCTTACAGCCATCAATGAAGCATTCTTGGATTTTTTAGCAAATCCGTCAGACGAGTCGACTTGCCTCGGGTCGACTCTATTGGCAATTTTGACAACTTGTTATCAAACGAGTCCGGAATGATTCCCAATCATTTCCAAGCTACCAAATCAAGAAGAAACCCCATGATGTGTGACCCAGTAGGTTCAAACACTAATCTGGTAGCACAGGAACATTTTCATACCGACCAAAGTCGCCATCTAGCAATGACACCCGGCATTCGGATAGGTCAAAGGTTGCAAAGCAACAAAAACCTATTGAAGATGGAATATCATTGAACTTATTCCTTGATCTTCTAATACTCTAGATGGTTTATGGTTAAACTACCAAACTTTAATCAGTCCATTTCAATATGTCTCAAACAAAGAATCCATGTAACTCCTTACAAGGAATGCCCTGGCCAAGGTCATTCTCAATTAAGGCATAATTAGCATTCAATCCAAATCATTTGGAGAGATCAATCCTATCTTGATCCTACTACCGCTACATAAGTACTTGATTGTACCCAGCAACCTTTCATCATCGGATTAGAAATCCGGGTAGTCCGGTACCTAAGCATAGTGAGTTACTTGCAAGCTACCATAGATATCTCAAGTAAGAGGAATAATTCATGTCCACATTCTAATGCAAAACTTCTCTTTGGCAGAAAGAGAATATTGCATGGGAGTCATGCTCAGTGAAGTATCAAACACAATACCTGATGTCATTCTAGTATTTCCATGCTACTTGGTTAAGAGGACAACCAATAGACTGTTGAGAATTATGTCCCAAAGCCAATCACCTAGGCTGTAGGCGATTGAGCTGAGTATTGTACTCTTTGTATAAATAAATAAATATTATTTTGGCAGCTCATCACATTCTGACTTTTTCATGAAATGAACTCTTTTTCATGTGATGAAGTCCTTAGGACCACATTGACTTCGATATAGAGAGGATATATCGAGTGGTCCGTAAACCAGGTTCACTACCAAATGATACATTATACTGGATAGCAATGTATCAAGTGTAGGTTGCTGTGGTTCACATCGTTTGGTTGTCCTCTTGACCAAAGGAGTGTGGTGACACTGATATGATCTGCAAGTGGGATATACGATATTTCATTGAATGTGACTCCGTGTAGCCCCTTTCTACCAAAGGGATACACACGATTGGATATGGGTATATGTGTCCCTCCGACCTGAGGTCATCATGGTAGCTTGCAAGCAACTCCCTGTGCTTTGATGCCGGACTACCCAGATTTTTAATCCGGTGATGGAAGATTTTTGGGTATAGGCAAGTACTTGTGGAGCAATGGTGGACCAAGATGGAATTGACCTGTCCAAATAGTTTGGATTGAATGTCTCATAGTGTCTCAATTTAGCAAATCCTCGGTCGGGGCAGTCCTAGTGAGGAGTCACTAGACTTGCGAGGTTGAGACATATTATGGATTGACTCAACTAGGGTTGGCAGTCTAACCCTAGGTCATCTTGAGCATTGGAGGTCAAAGGGATGAATTATACGGCAACCATATGCCAGAGGTTCGATTGATTGCTCTCGCATCTTCGACTTATCCAGATGCCGGGATCCATTGCTAGATGGTATCTTGTGCTGGTACTAGAATTATTCCAGTGCTACCGTCTAGGTTCGAACCTATGAGGTCACATGCCATAGAGGATTTTTCCTTGATCCAGGTATCGATTTATGATGAGGAATCATTTCGGTAATGGTTTGATTGAGCACACTTTGCATTGACCCGATTTTGGGTCGATCAGAAATTATTCGGGTCCATCGGGAATTGTTCCTGGGTAACCAGGACTTGACCAAGCCTTTTATTAATTAGATTTTGATCTAATTATATTATGAACTGGTTTAGAACCAGTTTGAAAATTTGTTGAACTGGTTGTGAACCGGCTTTGGACCAATCCACACGGTAATAAGGCTTGGGCGAACAGGGGTTTTTTAAGCATCTTTTCTTCTCCTTTTTTCCACTTGTTTTGGCTGAATTAAATCACCATTAAATGGTTATTCATTGTTACGTTGAAAATGAATTTGATTCATTCTCAAGCATGATATCCTCTCAAATTCCTTGCAAGTCTCCTCAGCTCCATATAGCACCGTTTAAATGTTTCACACTGCATATATTTCTAGGTGGTGAAAAAGCCAAGGGCTGAAAAATGTTGATTGGTCTTCTTCTTTTGAGAGCTTCATCATCCTATCAATCAGTGATTTTGGGCTATGGTTTTGTTTGAGAGATTGGGAGAGAAAGCCTTCCTTGATACCCTGTTTTGGTTGGTGCTCAATCGATGGAAGAACTTTTGTTTTGGAGAAGACAAATTACAGAACATAGTGTTCTATTTTTCCTTCCTCCCCTCACCGTTTCAAGAGTTTCTGGTGACTAGCATTGCGCAAGAAGCCGGATCTAAGGCCCAGCCATGTCCCCTTTCTATTGGGTTTTCTTTTGAGCACCTGTGAGCTGAATCAACAACCATAGCTGCTGGTTTTGTATGCTCTATTTTTGTTGTAGAATTTATCTTGCTGCTCTTGGAGAAGAGACAAAGGGTCTTCAAACGATCCAAAAATTTTCCTTTGAAGCAAGATCTATCAAGTAGTTACCTTGCTGTTGTTGCCTAAGGAGAGACCAAAGTGTTGCCATCTTTGGTTTGAGTTTGCTGCACTTGGAAGAGAGGAAGAAAAGCTTTCCAATCGGTTACTGGAAGAAGAAGACTGGAATAAACTTATTCCAGATATTCCAGTTATTCCAGCAGTTATCCCTATTTTATTCCAAGCAAGAATAAGGTAAAATTTATGGTTTTAATTTTCATGCATGCCTAGATCTAAGTTTATAATATTGTTTATAAATATTACATACCGATTTCATGCCTTCTTTTGCTATACATGCATCTTGAATATGTTAGTTCCTGTGTGGAGTAGATTTTTTCCGCTGTTATTTTAGAATTATTTTAAAATACAAACCTACTCCTTGCCCTGTTGAATGCTTAGTGTAGGCAATTGCAACCCTGTTTTACTTACAATGATATCAAAGCCACGTTCAGGTGTAACATATCTTGAATGCATGTATAGTAGATTAAAATGTTTAATCTATAGATATGTATATGTATCTTAATCATAAGGTATGATTAGGGTGTACTTTTAGGAACCTAGTTGAGACCATCACCATGACCGTGTGTCTTTGGCACGATGCAGTTTATCTGTGTTGGCCTCTTCAGAAGGATCCTTTAAGGAAATCAAAGGAAATAAAATTATTTTAATTTTGATACATTTTTGGCATGTCTTATAAAATTTGTTTTTGGTAATGTAATATTTATAAAAGAATAAAACTTGATATGATGTAAAAGGAGTTTTACATGTTTTGATTAAAATTATTTTAATTAAAATATTGGCTTATATTCAAGCAATTTTGAATTGTATAATTAAATAAAATGACAAGTTATCTTAGGGTTTATGAAATCTAATATCATTTAAATAAGCCAATTGGGTTAATTGGGTTAGCTGTCTAATTGGATCCATATTTTGGGTTAGACGTATGTTTAGTTGAACTAGATAATAAGAAGACTAATCAAAAGTTGATTAAGGTCATTCTTTTAAAACTATCTAATAGTTAGATAAGTTAGTCCATTCATCTAAAATGGATCAAATTAGTGGCTCCGTGGAAGCTCGAATCTTTAGGCTAGTCTGATCAAGTTTGGTAAATCGATTGGTGTCGAGGTAAGTTTGGCATTGTGATCCTGGTTGTATGAGGCTACCTCTTTCCTGGCCAACTTGGTTGGTGTCTAGGAAAGATAGTTAATAGCGGATACTCACCCATGATCTCACCTACCTGGCCAGTCATGTCGACCAAAACTGATTAGAAAAGCTCATTGACTCGAGTTAACCTATGTCACCCAGGTTGATCAGTCTGACTGATCGTTAGATGCCCATGGATCAATTGTTGAATTGATTTAACTCTCCTGAAAACTGATTCGTTCAGTGAGAGGATGATCCATGTTCTTCTCTTATTCTTCTGTCACAACCTGTTGCGGCGTCAACTCCTGGACCGGGGTCGGTTGGATGTGCTGGAGCGCTCCTCTCCTGGGTGAACCTGCAACAAAGTCTCCAAGTGCACCGGTGGTGTTCTGGCTGGGGACCCTCTGATGCCTAAGTTAGCAGGAGGTTGAAGGCAACAGAATGGAGGAATCAATGAAAGAACAACGTATGGAGAGAGAAGAGCACTTCTACCTTCAAATGGGGTCCCCCGAGTACCTTATATATGCGTGGAATAATCCAAAATCCGTTAGGGGAGAGGTTGAGAAAGACCGGTCTGCCCCTAGGAGAATCTGGAGAGTGGCCATGTGGCGCGCAGATACGGTGACATAGTGAAAGTAGTGGAGCAGGGCTGTTGGGATGGCAGGATCCCGCAATAACAGAAAGGTGCTTATGGAATTTCCTAGATGCTAAAGCATGCTTGTCGAACGTCGACCGAGGGAAAGTCTGTCGGCCGGACCAAAGGCCAAACCTCTGAAGGATAGTGATGGGCTGGACCCCAGCAGGAGAGGGATGGGTCGGACCCTAGTAGGAGAGGGTCGTTCAGACCTCGGCTTCGATGGGTCGGACCTATGAAGGATAGCGACAGGCCGAACCCCAGCAGGAGAGGGTCGTTCGGACTTCTGCTCTGGTGGGTCGGACCTCTGAAGGAGTAGCAGTCGGAGCCTTGAAGGAGTGGCCCGGTCGAACCGCAAGAATGGGCCGGTTCTGGTTGAGGGTGAGCTGTCAAGGTACAATAGTTGTCCCCCTTGCCCTTGTGCTTTGAGCGAGCCCGTAGGCTCGAAGGGTGAGGGCATTAAATGGCAGTAAATGCATCAGTCTTTCAGACAATCGCGAATTCAATTCAGCGTGCTGTGATCGGCTACCTTCTGCTCTGATTTTTTCTCCTGGACAGGTGTCAGCATCAGGTTGGCGAAGATAGGGGGAGCAGTTATTGCTGGTATGGTGCATAACAGCTGCCCATTTGAATTCCTGATGCGACGTGGGGCACCTGTCTTCATTAGAGTGGCTGGTGCACTTCCTGGACTGATCCATCTGCCGTTGCTTCGACAATCACGCGGATCGTGGCCAGATATGATCCAGCGCATCCCCTCGGATTCTCATGCAACTCGAAAACTGCGGTGCCAGCCGTCGGGTCGTGGCATGTGGGGGGAGGCATTGGGAAGCTACCCCCGGGCACCTATAAAAGGGGGATAGCAGCACCCAGAAGGAGCCTTCCACCATGCTTGCACTTGAAAAGAAGGCAACCTCCTCCCTTCTTCCATTGCTTTAGCCCCTCTTAGAGAACCAGGGAACCAGGTTAGTTCCGTCTCCACCCTCCTCCATCTTCTTCCTTTTCCGCAACTCCCTTTAGAATGGCTTCTGGGTGTCGGAGTTTGGCTCATGGACATAGGGAGCCCGGCCCTTTCGACATCCTTTCGACCATGACCCGAGAGAGGGTCGAAAATCTTAGGACTATGTATAGCATTCCCTCCACCCTATATCTGACTATCCCTTGTCGCGAGGGTAGAGTGAATGGACCTTTAAACCAAGGAGCTCTCCCTTTGTATGAAGACCACCTGAAGGTTGGCCTTCGTTTCCTGATCCACAGTTTCTTTATCCAGGTCTTCAACACGTATAGAATTACTCCTTCCCAGCTATCCCCGAATAGCATTCGGGTTCTCTGTGGCTTCATGGTTCTATGTCGGGAGGCCAACATCGAGCCAAGGGTGTCCTTGTTTTTAAATTTCTTCTTGTTGAAGCAAGAATTCCGGAGTCAGGAGTGGTGGATGTTCAGTTCACGCCCTGGCCAGAAGATACTAGGGGGGCTTCCGTCCGCCATTCAAGGATGGAAGTCTTGATACTTTTTTATAGATAGTTTTGAGCCGTGGGGCTTCGAGAAAGCATTGAGGGAGCCAAGGCCGAACACTTTGAATGGGAGGAAGGTCTCGAGGGTCGATGAGGCCGACTTCCATAAATTGGATGACGAGGACCCGAAGTTCATCGGCTTCATGCTCCACGAGGGGAGTCTTCATCAGGCTGGACTCAGTCGGCACCTGACATTGGGTAGGACGGAAGACATAGAAAGAGAGAAGCCAGTTATGCTATTTTCCATCAGCTTCATGACTAAATCTTACTTCAATATTATTTGTTGACAGGTGGGAAGATGAGGCCAGATCGGGCAACCCTTTCTGCATGATCAGCACAGTGGAGGGCCGTTCGCAACGCAGAACCGACCCTGCCGGAGCCGAAGAAGCGGGCGGCAGAGCCAGCGCCCGAGAGGTCAAAGAAATATCGGATGGCAGAACCGTCTGATATAGTGGTATCGATCGAGTCAGAGGACAACATACCACTGGCCGATCGCCAAAGGACTATGGCATCTGAGAGGTCCTCTTCGATAGGGCGGTCGATCGCCCGGGCGAAGGAGAGGCTCCTGGTACTTATCGGGGTGGATGCGGCTCTTCTGTCTCCACCGTTGGAGCCGACCGAAGTGGCTTCCATGATAGTCAGGGGAAGTCATGCAGAGGAGGGGCCGTCGGCCGTTGATGAGAGGGCTGACGATCCCGGCGACGACGAGGAGCGCTAGAAGTGGCACGATGCTGAGAAGGCCAAAGAGCTGCTTTAGAGGGTCGCCCCCGATGATGACGGGCGGTCGGTGAATGAGGCCTCTAGGAGTTGCTTCCACCATCCTCTAGGGGTAAGTGTCACATTTCATTTCTCTACTCTGAATTCACCGGTTTCAACTTTCTAGTTGTGTGTGTTTGTCGGCAGCTTGTCAAAGATACCCAGCTGATGGACGGTGGCCTGGGCGAGTTGCTCTATCTGAAAGAGCACTTGACAAAGAGGGCTGAAGCGGCAGAGGTGGCAAGGGACAAGGCTTGGGTGGCACTGACGGCCTCTAGAGAAGAGGTACTCGGCTTAAGGGCCATAGCAGAAGAGGTGTCCACCCTGCGGGTCGAGTCAGAGGCCCAGAAGAAGCAACTTGAAGTCTTGCTGGCCCGGGAGAAGGACCGGGAGGCTAGTTTAAAGAATAAGAAGAAGAAGATCAAGGCTCTGACTCGTCGGCTGGCCGTTGAGGAGGGGCGCTTGACTGAATGTGAGACACGCTCACAAGGCCACCAGGCGATGGCGGAGAGGTGCAAGGGCCTATTGAAGATGGCCCAAGAGCTACTGAAGGCGGTCACTGAAAAGGCCGTTACCAACTATAAGAGCTCCGAGGACTTCACCGAAGAGATGAACGAAGTCGGGACAGTTGGCTTCGACTATGGGTACGACGAATATCTAGGGAAGGTTAGTGCAGCCTTCCCAGACCTCGATCTATCATTTCTTCAGCCGTCGAAGCCGACGGAAGAGGAGGACTTGGAGGCGGCGGATCCGACTACCCGAGCGGCCGATGCTCTAGTGGAGGCTGTCGTAGAAGTGGCCGGACCGGATGCCCAAGTTGGAGCCGAAGAAAGGTAGCCGAAGGGGCCGAGGGGACCGAAGCGACTGTTGCTACTGAGGGGGCCGAAGCAGCTATTGTCAGTGTCCTCCTGAGGGTCAGACCTAGTCATTTGTAAAGGTCTGACCTTCAATTTTGTAAAAAAACTTTTTTGGAACTAATCAAGAACCTTTTTCATAATGCCTTATTTTCATAACTTTGTTGCCGACTGACTAGAGTGACCAAACTCACTTTTCTTTGAAATTTCATTAAGTGTGGACTAGTTGGCCAATCTAAGCGAACAGTCGGACCTCCAGGGTGAGCATCAAGTAGTGGCTCAGACCGAACTAGGTTCCCTTAAGATTTCCACTATAAGTGTAGGTTCGTCAGCTTGTCCAAACCCAAAAGCAGTCAAAGTAGCGGTCGGACTATAGCTCAGGCTGGAGCAACGAGCTTAGAAATTTTAACCTAAGTGTTGGTCCGTCGGCTTGTCCGGACCTAGGAATAGTTAAGGCAGTAGTCGGACTGTAGCTTAGGCCAGAGCAACGAGCTTAGGAATTTTAAACTAAGTGTTGGTCCGTCGGCTTATCCGGACCCAAAAGTAGTTGAGGTAGTGGTCGGACTGTAGCTCAGGCCGGAGCAGCGAGCTTAGGAATTTTAACCTAAGTATTGGTCCGTCGGCTTATCCGGACCCAGGAATAGTTGAGGTAGCGGTCGGATTGTAGCTTAGGTCGGAGCAACGAGCTTAGGAATTTTAACCTAAGTGTTGGTCCGTCAGCTTGTCTGGACCCAGGAATAGTTGAGGTAGCGATCGGACTATAGCTCAAGTCAGAGCATTGAGCTTAGGAATTTTAACCTAAGTGTTGGTCTATCGGCTAGTCTGGACTCAGAAGTAGTTGAGGCAGCAGTCGGACTATAGCTCAGGCCAGAGCAACGAGCTTAGAAATTTTAACCTAAGTGTTGGTCCATCAGCTTGTCCGGACCCAGAAGTAGTTGAGGCATTAGTCGGACTGTAGCTCAGGCCGGAGCAACGAGCTTAAGAATTTTAACCTAAGTGTTGATCCGTCGGCTTGTCTGGACCCAGGAATAGTTGAGGCAACGGTCATACTGTAGCTCAGGCCGGAGCAACGAGCTTAGGAAGTTTAACCTAAGTGTTGGTCCGTCGGACTGTAGCTCAAGCCGGAGCCTCTACCGACCGGAGTCAGACTTTCGAAAGTGGGCTGCCCTAAAGCCTCTGTCGACCGGACTCGGACTTTCAAAAGTGGGCTGCCCTAGAGCCTCTGCCGACCGGAGTTGGACATTCGGAAGTGGGCTGCCCTAGAGCCTCTGCCGACTGGAGTCGAACATTCGGAAGTTGGTTGCCATAGAGCCTCTACCGACCGGAGTTGGACTTTCAGAAGTGGGTTGCCATAGAGCCTCTGTCGACCGGAGTCAGACTTTCGGAAGTGGGCTACCCTAGAGCCTTTGCCGATCGGAGTTGGACATTCGAAAGTGGGCTACCCTAGAGCCTCTGCCAATCGGAGTTGGACATTCGGAAGTGGGTTGCCATAGAGCCTCTACCGATCAGAGTCGGTCATTCGGAAGTGGGCTGCCATAGAGCCTCTATCGATCAGAGTCGGACTTTCGGAAGTGGGCTGCCCTAGAGCCTCTGCCGACCGAAGTCAGACTTTCGAAAATGGGCTGCCCTAGAGCCTCTGTCGACTGGAGTCGGACTTTCAGAAGTGCTTCGTAGAAGAATTATGGACTTTATTGATAATACTTGCGGAGTTTGTCTACGTTCCACAGACGCGCCATCCGTTGTCCGTCCAAATATTCAAGTCGATTGGTGCCGGCTCAAACCACCTCAACGACTCGATAAGGTCCTTCCCAATTTGGGGAAAGGTTGCCTTGCTCGGTCGGCCTCCAAATTTCTACCCTCCACAAGGCCAGGTCTCTGACTCGAAAAGCTCGTGCCTTGACTCGCGAGTTGTAATATTTTGCCATCTTCTGGTGGTAGACTGCCATCTTCATGCTTGTCCGAAGTCTAGTTTCTTTGAGTAAGTCTAGGTCAGCCCTTCACTATTCGGAGTTGGTCGGTTCCGCGTAGTGGTCAATCCGTAGAGATTGAAGAGAGGTCTCAACAAGGATGATAGCTTCGCTTCCATAAGTGAGGTTGAATGGGGTTTCATCGGTTGACATTCTGGCGATCGTCCGATATGCCCATAATACTGAGTAGAGTTCCTCCACCCAAAGCCCCTTAGCCTCATTCAGTCGGGTCTTCTGCTCGTGCAAGACTGTCCGATTGGTGACTTCAGCCTCTCCATTACACTGAGGGTGGCCGACCGATCTGAGTCAGTGAGAGATATGATATTGCTGACAAAAATCTTGAAACTTAGAGTTGTCAAGTTGTCTTTTATTATCAATAATAATCATCCATGAAATGCTGAACCGAAAGATGATGTTATTCTGGATGAAGCTCTCCACCTTGACCTCTGTTATCTATGCTAGTGGTTCAGCCTCCACCTATTTGGTGAAGTAGTCGATGGCCACAAGCAAAAATTTTTGTTGCCCGGACACCAGGAGAAAAGGTCCCAAGATATCCATCCCTCACTATGCGAGCGGCCATGGGGTAGTGAACAGAGTCAGCTGACTGGCAGGATTCCTTTGAATAATGGAGTATCTTTGACACGCGTCGCACCTTCGGATGAAGTCCAACGCGTCCTTCTGAATGGTAGGCCAGTAGTACCCCTGTTGGATGATCTTGTAAGCTAAGGATCTTCCTTCGAGGTGGTCGCTGTAGATGCCTTCATGGACTTCTCTGAGTGCATAGTCGGCATCTGTCGGCTCCAAGCATTTTAGCAGTGGCTGTGAGAATGACCGCTTATACAGGATGCGGTCAAGAACGACGTACTTATGGGCCATCGAGCGCACTTGCTTGGCCTTCGTCGGATCTTCCAGAAGAGTTCCCTTATTCACGAAAGCAAGGATCAGATCCATCCAACAAGTTTCTTGTTCCACCTGGTGGACCTCGGTCAGCTCTTCCGTAATACTTGGGTGCTGCAGATGCTCCATAAAAGTTCAGTCGGAAGTGCTGATGGCAGCCGTAGCCAACCTTGACATAGCATCTGCCCGAGAGTTCTGCAGACGAGGTATGTGGAGGATTTCGAAATATCTGAGCCGAGAGATAAGGTTTTGTACCTTGTTTAAGTATTTTGCCAGGGTCGGATCCCTCGTATCAAATTCTTCCTTTACTTGATTAACCACCAGTTGGGAGTCGGAGAAGACTCTGAGTCGGCTGACGCCCAGTTCATTGGTGATTCGTAGCCCCGCGAGGAGGGCTTCGTACTTTGCCTGAATGTTTTACACCTGAATTAAAAAATGCAATGTATACTCCAGGTTCTCTCCATCTGGGTTGGCCAGGATCAGTCTGGCCCCATAGCCCGCAAGGTTGGACGCTCCATCCACATGGAGGGTCCATGCTGGTTTGGCTTCGTAGATGGCATCGGGCTTCAGGTACTTCGGCCATTTGAGGAGGTGTCTTCTGTCTCCATGTACACTCTACAATGAAGTCAGCAATTACTTGGGCCTTCAAGGTAGATCGTGGCTGGAAAGAGATGTCGAATTCCCCTAGCTTGACAGCCCACTTGGTGAGCTGACCAGATGTGTCTAGGCTCCGAAGGATTGCCTTGAGGGGTTGGTCGGTCATCACCATAATCGAATATGCTTGGAAATATGGTCAGAGCCGCTTGGCGGATGTGACCAAAGAATATATCAACTTTTGCTTCTTGGGGTACCTTATTTTGGCATCGTGGAGGACTTTGCTGATATAATAGATAGGCTTCTGCTATCCGTCCTCTCCAACTCGCACGAGGACGGTGCTGATCGCTTCATCCAACACTGAAAGATAGAGGTACAAAGGTTCCCTCTCTGTCGGCTTGGCCAGCAATGGAGGGTTCTTCAAGTACTCCTTCAGGTTTTCGAAAGCTGACTAACATTTGTCAGTCCAAACAAAACTTTCCGACCGGTGCAGGGTTTTGAAGAATGGCAGAGACTTTTCAGCCAAACGGGAAATGAAATGGCTGAGAGAGGTGATTCGGCCGGTGAGCTCTTGCACCTACCTTTTGTTGGTCGGATGTGCCATCTCAGTGACGGCCTTTATCTTGTTGGGGTTCACTTCAATTCCCCTCTATGTGACCAAAAAACCAAGGAACTTGCTAGAGGTTACCCCAAAAGTATACTTCGTGGGGTTCAGCTTCATCCGATGGCGCCTGAGTGCATCAAAGGATTCCTGCAAGTCACTGATGTGGTCGGCCTTATGGAGACTCTTCACTATCATGTCATCCACATAGGCCTCTATGATCCTGCCCAGCTGACCTTCAAACACTCGGTTGATCAGCCTTTGAAAAGTGGCATCGACATTCTTCAAGCTGAAGAGCATCATCCGATAGTAGTACAGACCCTTATCGATGACAAAGGCGGTCTTCTCCTCATCTTCCAGATGTATCTTGATTTGGTTGTAGCCAGAGAAGGCATCCATAAAGCTAAGAAGCTGGTGGTTGGCCGTGGCATCTACCAGCTGATCAATCTTGGGCACTAGAAAGCTGTCCTTTAGACAAGCCTTGTTGAGGTCAGTGTAATCTACACATATCCTCCCTTCCTGTTGACCTTTTTCATCATAACCACATTCGCTAGCCACTCAGGGTAGTGGACTTCCTTGATGAAGCCAGCATCACAGAGCTTCTTCACTTCCTTATCGATGGCTTTCTGCCTTTTGGTGACAAAGCTTCTCTTCTTCTATCGGACAGGTCGATAGGTCGGATCCACCTTGAGCTGGTGAGTGATGACCTCCGACAGTATTCCGGGCATGTATGATGCCATCCAAGCAAAGACATCGATGTTACTCCTGAGGAAGCCGATCAGTTCTGACTTAATGTCTTCACTGAGTGAACCTCCTATCCGAAGGACTTTGGTGGGATCATCCTCTCAAAGGGGGACAAACATAATCTTTTCCCCCGGCTGACCAAGGTCATCGGCCTCAGCCCTTGGGTCAAGTTGCTCCGAAGTAGGACGGCCTTCTGACTACTGGCTCAGAATGGTCAGACACAGCCTAGCCATTCGATAGTCTCCCCTCATCAATCCGACCCCGCTCCTGGTCGGGAATTTTGCCAATAAATGATAAGTGGACACAATGGCCCTGAATTTGTTAAGGACCAGTTGGCCCAGGATAGCATTGTAAGGTGAGGTCGTCCGAACGACCACAAAGTTGATAGGGAGGGTTTTTTGGAAAGGCTCCGTCCCGATCGTCACAGGGAGAACTATCTCCCCTTCTACTCCAACGGAATTGCCCCTAAAGCCTGTCAGCGGCGCGGGGGATTCCTGCAATATGGACCTGGACAAATTCATTCTCATAAAAGCATCGTACAGCAACACCTCTATTGAGTTTCCATTATCTATAAGTATTCTCCTTACATCGTAGTTGGAATCACTACCGACATGACTACAGGGTCATTTTCAAAAACATGAGTCTCCAGAAGATCTTCATCAGAGAAGGTGATTCCATTGGAGCCCCTGAACCTTTTAGCAATATCGGGCCCATCCTCGTAACTTCCTCCGGACCGCTGATGCAACATGCCGACATCCCTGCCAGTCGGCCTCTGATTGGGGAGCTTTGTCTCCTCCGGACGGTTTCTGGCATTTGATGCTTCGGCCCGATCCTGATGGGGTCGGACATACTTGTGTAGGTACCCCCTCCGGATGAGGTCTTCAATGGCGTCTTTCAGTTGCAGGCACTTTTCAGTATTGTACCCGTGGTCCCTATGGAACTGACAGAATTTATCTTTGTTTCTTTGGACTGGAGGGCCCCTCAACGACCGAGGCCTTTGCAAAAAGGTCTCATTCTTGATCTCCAGAAGGATCTTCTCTCTTGGCAGGGACAGAGGCACATAAATCTTGAACCTCCGGGAGAAATCCCTCAGCTTCGAACTTCACCGTTGGGCCGACCATCGGCTATCACTCAGAGGTCGGACTTTAGGAGCCTTATCGCTCCACTTCTTGGGGGTCGGCCTTCCCTCTTCTTGACGTCGGCTGGTCGCTTGATCTTCTACCAGGACATACTTCGGTGCTCTGGCCAGGAGTTCACTGTTGCTTGTCGAAAGTTTCTTGTCTAGGGAGAAAGTCAGCCTAGATGAGTGGAGCCCTCACTTGAAGGCTGACATGGCCATAGTCTCATTAAAGTCCGAGACTTCCATGGTCTCTGAGTTGAAACGAGCCATGAAATCCTGAAGAGTCTCTCCCTCCTTTTGCAGCATGAGGAAGACGCAGTCGGTATTCCTCGGGATCTGACTGCAGGTCCTGAAATGAGAAAGAAAAAGTGATTCGAGTTGAGAAAAGGAGTAGATCGTACCTGGCTGGATGGCGGAGAACCACATCTGGGTGGTCTTCTTAAGGGTGGCAGGGAAGGCGATGCAGTGGAGGGCGTCGGAGGCACCTTGTACCATCATATGAGCTTTGTATGTGCCCAGATGGTCCATCGGGTCGGTGGTACCGTCGTAGGGGTCCACCTGCGAAATCTTGAAGTGGCGGGGAATCGTCTCCACCAGAATCTTGTCAGAGAATGGGGGACGGGAGTCGTATACCTGTCCCCCTTCGGCCTTCTGTCGGAGGGTGATTTCAGCAATGCGCTCCTCCATGCGCATGATCTTGCTCGCATAGTCCCTCGGGGGTTCGGTAGTAGGCTGACCGCCGACCGAGACAGATTCGGTGCAGGAAGGTGAAGCAGACCTTGCCCTTTTGCCATCGGTGTGATCGCTCAATGACCTCTGGGGCTCTACGGTGATGCGAGAACAATACTGAGGGACCTCCGACCGTCACTTCTCTCAGCAGTAGTTGGAGGATTGGTGTAGGAAGTAGCTGGTAGTTGCTGCCGGTTGTCGACTGCTTCCTGAAAATGTTGAACTGCAGCAGTAAGCATTTCGATGTAGTTCACTAACGTTTGGAACTGCTGCAACCCCAGTGTGATGGTAGGTTCAACGGCAGCAGCGACGGTGGTGGTGATATCATTTTCCCTGGTAGGTTCCTCAGACCTAGAAGGGGAGATACCTCTTCAGGTAGTGGCGTTTGGAGCTCTTCCCTTAGCCATTTTATAGCAGGGATGATGGATTCATCCTTTTAGAGAAGGGAACACCCGCCCTTCCTCTAACGCCAATTTATTGCGGTGTCAACTGCTGGACCGGGGTCGGCTCGATGTGCTGGAGCGCTCCTCTCCCGGGTGAACCTGCAACAAAGTCTCCAAGGGCACCGGTGGTATTCCGACGGGGGACTCTCCGATGTCTAAGTTAGCAGGAGGTTGAAGGCAACATAATGGATGAATCAATGAAAGAACAGCATATGGAGAGGGAAGAGCACTTCTACCTTCAAACGGGGTCCCTCGAGTACCTTATATAGGCACGGAACAGTCCAAAACCCGTTAGGGGAGAGGCTGAGAAAGACTAGTCTGCCCCTAGGAGAATCTGGAGAGTGGCCACGTGGCGCGCAGATACGGTAACATCATGGAAGTAGTGGAGCAGGGCTGTTGGGATGGCAGGATCTCGTAGTAACAGAAAGGTGCTTTGGAATTCCCTGGATGCTAAGGCATGCTTGTCAGACATTGGCCGAGGGAAAGCCGGTCGGTCAGACCAAAGGCCAAACCTTTGAAGTAGAGCGACGGGCCGTACCCTAGTAGGAGAAGGACGGGCCGGACCCTAGTAGGAGAGGGTCATTCGGACCTCTGCTCCGGTGGGTTGGACCTCTGAAGGAGAGCGACGGGCCGAACCCTAGCAGGAGAGGGTCGTTCGAACCTCTGTTCTGGTGGGTCGGACCTCTGAAGGAGTAGCAGTCGGAGCCTTGAAGGAGTGGCCCGGTCGGACCGCAAGAATGGGCCGATTCTGGCTAAGGGTGAGCCATCAAGGTACAACACAATCTAAAATCCTCTAAAATTATTAGGACCTGAAAAAGACTAAGTCAAAGAGTTGATGGTGTCTTAGCCTCCCATTAAGTGGGTTAGTAATGTATCCTTTAACTTGGTGTTCATCGGTAATTCCATAGAACGGGTGTGCATCCGGTTACTGGAATTACTCTCTTATAGATGATGGTTCAGTGCAACCTTCTTAACGGTGATCAAGTGAGCCGGCCATAGTTGGGCTTAGTCATTCGTTGGCTGGAAATATTTGATTTATCATGTTAATGGTTGGACCTAACTGGAGACCCACAATAGGAGGCCCCTAGGCCGATTGGGGTGATCTCTAGGGCAAAACAAATTACTGGAAGTTGCGTAGGGAAGCAATTGGTTAGTGAACCTACCCTTAGGCACGTATAGGTGAGCTGGCCATAGTCGGGCTCATATGTGATCTATTGGATTTCAGTACCCACTTTGAAATAGTGATTTCACGGATTGGAGTTAGAGGCTCCCAATCTGAAAAATTAGTGAGAGAGACCTTTAGACTAAAGTCCAAGTCTTTTAGTTAATTAATAAATTCATACTCTAATATGGTCTTGTTTTTTCCTTTCAGATGTCTTCAAATTTTTCGCTCCGGTCACTTCTCGATAATGAGAAGTTGAAGGGTCAAAACTTCGATAGCTTGTATCGAAAGTTGAGGATTATCCTAGAGCATGAACGGATCCTTTATATGATAACGGATCCGGCACCTGAAATCCCCTCTGCCAATGCTCGGGTTCGGTCAGGGACACTTATCAGAAGTGGGTTTCTGATCGGACTACTGTCCGATGCATTATGCTAGCGGCAATGAACGACGAGTTCAGTCGCAAGTTCGAGGAGGCCCAACCAGATGAGATCTTTCAAAAGTTGAATAAATCTTTCAGTACGCCGGACGATGTAGAGCGGTATAAAGTAACTTGTGCCATCTACAATGCCAAGATGCCAAATGGTGGTTCTGTCACTGATCATGTATTGTACATGATCGAGCTAATTGAAAAGTTGGGCAAGCTCGGATGTCCCTTGCACGAGCAGCTCGGCAAGGATGCAATCTTGAATTCTCTGCCCTCCTCCTATCTTGACTTTCTCGACCATTACAGAATGAACAAGCCTGTAGTTAATTACCATGTTTTGATGAGATTACTGCAGACTTACGAGAAAGACCACCAACAGAACAAGGGGATGGTGAATTTAGTGGGAGGTTCTAGAGGTCGTCATCCCTTTAAGAAAGGGAAGAATAAAAAAAAAGGTAAAGAAGGTGCTGAATGCTCCTAGCCCGAGTCAGACCAGGAAAGTGAAAGCTGACCAATCTGCTATAGAGTGCTTCTACTGCAAGAACCGGGGACATTGGAAGAGGAACTATCCTCTTTACCAAGCATCCCTAGATCCGAACAGGCCAAGGAAAGGAAAGCAGCAGACTGCTAAACAAGGTATTTATATGATAAAACCTTGTAATTTCTCTATTTATGATACTGCTAATTAGGTATTGGATACCGATAGTCCTTTTCATGTTTGTAATTCATTATAGGGACTGCAAGTTAGCAGGAGATTCAAGGATGTGGAACAGTTCCTGAGTGTTGGGAATGGAAATCATGTTCTAGTATTGGTGGTCGGAGTTCTGAGTCTTGTCTTCGAGTCCTGTACTATCGAGTTAGTCGACTATCATTATTATTCTAGTTTCATTATGTGCATAATCTTTGTAGGCCTTTTGGCCAATTATGGTTTTGAACTATCAATAAAAGGAGATATTTGCCAAGTTATTTTGAATAACTCTGTGATAATGAAAGCTAAGTTAAATAATGGCATTTATGTGCTATCACGGCCTGTTAGTGTAATGTACACATCTAGCAAACGCCCAAGGCTTGAAAATGTCAGTGATCTGTATCTTTGGCACTGTAGGCTGGGTCATGTAAACCAGAATAGGATAAACAAGTTATGAGGAGAAGGCCTCCTCAAGGTCAGTGATTCTAAATCACTACCTACTTGTGAATCCTATTTACTTGGTAAAATGACCAAGTCACCTTTTACTGGAAAAGGTGAACGAGCTACAGAACTTCTGAGTCTCATATATACTGATGTATGCGGACCCATGATAGTTAGTGCCAGAGGTGGATACAGATATTTCATTACATTTACAGATGACCTTTCGAGGTTTGGTTGTCTTTTTGATGTGACATAAATCTGAGTCGTTTGAAATGTTCAAACAATATCGTAATGAAGTAGAGAAACAAATTGGAAAAAGTATTAAAACCCTTTGATTTGATCGAGATGGTGAATACCTATCTGGTGAGTTTTTGACATACCTTGAGGAGAATGGGATTCTCTCTCAGTGGACTCCTCCAGGAACACCACAGTTGAATGGTGTGTCCGAGAGGAGGAATCGAACCCTATTGGACATGGTTCGATCCGTGATGGGCTTCGCAACTCTACCGCTATCCTTTTGGGGATATACACTTGAGACAGCTTATCACTTGTTAAATAATGTTCCGAGTAAGTCTGTTGTCTCCACTCCATATGAGATGTAGACTAGACGTAAGCCCTCAATTCACACCTTCGGGTCTGGGGTTGTCTGGCTTATGTAAATCGTTTAGACTCAAATAAACTTGGTCCTAGGTCTGATTAGTGCCTGTTTATTGGTTACCCTAAGGAAACCAAAGGATATTTCTTCTACTTGGAGGATGAACAGAAAGTGTTCATCGCTCTTAGAACTATTTTTTTGGAAAAAGAGTTCCTTGGAGAAGGGACTGTAGCCTCTAAGATTGAACTTGGAGAAGTTCAACCAGTAGAATAACCTGCACACTCTAAGGACATCATAGAACTGGCTGTGATTGGATCACATGCAGAATCCATTATTAGGAGATCTGGTAGAGTACCATGTCAGCCAGACAGATACTACGATTTCTTGGTCTGGGACGGCGATCCCATTGGGCTCGACAAGAACAATGAGGATCCAATCACCTATTTGGATGCACTTCAGAGATCTGACTCTAAGGCATGGCTTGGAGCCATGCGATCCGAAATGGAGTCCATGGAGATCAACAATGTATGAACATTGGTTGATCCGCCTGAAGGGATTAAACCTATTGGGTGCAAGTGGATCTTCAAGAGGAAAAGGGGCGCAGATGGGAAGGTGGAGACCTATAAAGCCAGTTTGGTTGCCAAGGGGTATCGTCAACGATATGGTATCGATTATGACAAGACTTTCTCCCCTATGGCAATGCTCAAGTCCATTCGGATCATGCTTGCTTTAGCAGCATATTTTAATTATGAGATATGGCAGATGGATGTCCGAATTACTTTCTTAAATGGGGAGCTAGAAGAGGAGGTGTATATGATACAGCCTGAAGGATTCACATCCTCAGATGAATCAAAAGTATACAAGTTGCAGAGGTCCATTTATGGACTCAAGCAAGCATCTCGAAGTTGGAACTTATGGTTTGAAAGGTGTATCAAATCATATGGCTTCGTTAGGAATGGAGAAGAATCGTGTATCTATAAGTGGGTTAATGGTTCTGTGATTGTATTCCTGTACTGTATGTTGACGATATTCTCTTAATCGGGAATGACATCGCAACATTACAAGAAATAAAGGTCTAGTTATCATCTCAGTTCTCCATGAAGGACTTGGGTGAAGCTTCTTACATACTTGGTATGAAGATCTATAGAGATAGATCTAAGAAGCTTCTGGGATTGTCCCAGTCTACGTACATTGATACCATGCTGAAATGGTTCAGCATGGAAAATTCCAAGAAAGGCTATCTTCCGATAGGTTATGGAATTACTCTTTCCAAGAAGGATTGTGCGACAACTCTTGAGAAAAGAGAGTGCATGAGTAGAGTACCTTATACTTCTGCAGCAGGCTCTATCATGTATGCTATGACATGTACTAGATCAGACATGGCATACTCACTAGGAGTAGTGAGCAGATACCAGTCTAACTCAGGTGAGGTGCATTGGAAGGTGGTTAAGTCCATCCTGAAGTATTTAAGAAATACTAAAGACCAATGGCTAATTTATGGAGAATCTAACTTGAAACTTATGGGGTTACTGACTCCAGTTTCCAGTCAGACAGAGATGATAGCAAGAGTGTGTTAGGGTTTGTATTTACCCTGAATGGAGGAGCGATTTGCTAGAAAAGTTCCAAGCAGGCGATAGTTGCAGACTCGGTACGCGAAGCAGAGTACCTTGCAGCATCAGATGCAGCGAAGGAAGCCGTGTGGTTGCGAAAATTCCTTGGAGAGCTAGGGGTGGAATCATCCCTAGATGGTCCTGTTCCAGTGTAATGTGATAGCACAGGAGCCATTGCTCAAGCTAAGGAGCCGAAAGCTCATCACCGCACCAAGCATATTCTGCGATGTTACCACCTCGTACGAGAGATTGTAGAACGAGGCGACATCAATCTTATGAAGATCGATGGAAAGAAAAATCTGGCCGACATTTTTACTAAAGCCCTCGGAATAAAAGAGTTTGACTTTTGTAAAAAGGGAAATGGGTATTAGATACTATTTTGATTGGCTTTAGTACAAGTGGGAGTTGTTGGAAATTGTGTCCCAAAGCCAATCGCCTAGGCTATAGGTGGTTGAGCTGAGTATTGTACTCTTTGTATGAATTAATAAATATTATTTTGGCAGCTCATCATATTTTGACTTTTCCCTGTAATGAACTCTTTTTCATGTGATGAAGTCCTTAGGACCACATTGACTTTGATATAGAGAGGATATATCGAGTGGTCCATAAACCAGGTTCACGACCAAAGGATACATTATACTGGACAACAATGTATCAAGTGTAGGTTGCTGTGGTTCACATAGTTTGGTTGTCCTCTTGACCAAAGGAGTGTGGTGATACTGATGTGATCTGCAAGTGGGATATATAATATTTCATTGAACGTGACTCCGTGTAGCCCCTTTCTACCAAAGGGATACTCATGATTGTATATGGGTATATGTGTCCCTCCGACCTGAGGTCATCATGGTAGCTTGCAAGCAACTCTCTGTGCTTTGGTACCAAACTACCCAGATTTTTAATCTGATGATGGAAGGTTTCTGGGTACAGGCAAGTACTTGTGGAGCAATGGTGGATCAAGATGGAATTGACCTCTCCAAATAGTTTGGATTGAATATCTCGCAGTGTCTCAATTTAGCAAATCCTCGACCGGGGTAGTCCTAGTGAGGAGTTACTGGACTTGCGAGGTTGTGACATGTTATGGATTGACTCAGCTAGGGTGGCAGTCTAACCCTAGGTCATCCTGAGCATTGGAGGTCAAAGGGATGAATTATATGGTAACCATATGCCAGAGGTTTGATTGATTGCTCTCGCATCTTCGACCTATCCGGACGCTAGGATCCATTGCTAGATGGTATCTTGTGCTGGTACTGGAACTGTTCTAGTGCTACCGCCTAGGTTCGAACCTATGAGGTCATATGCCATAGAGGATTTCTCCCTGATCCAGGTACCGATTTATGATTAGGAATCATTTCGGTAACGGTTTGATGAGCACACTTTGGATTGACCCGGTTTTGGGTCGATCAGAAATTGTTCGGGTCCACAGGGAATTGTTCCTGGGTAACCAGGACTTGACTGATGCGGGACACAGACTCGATGTAACCCTGGATTATTTGAAAAAGGGAAACAACTAAACAAACTAGGATCGTGTGAGGGCTAAGAAGCCTCCCAGGAATAGGGTGACACTGAAAACTAAACTCCTAAAATAGCTGATCTCTTTTGTTTTCAATTTTCTTGGTGAAGGTGGCGAAGGAAGGATGGAGATGGGGGACTGGGAACTGGAACTCATGGCCCTGGAACTCACTCTAACAGGGAGACGCACACAGAAAGTCAAGGATCAAAGCATATAGCTACACTGAGCTCTCATCGAACCCGTCATCCACATAGTAGGGCTCTCATAGAGGCTGCTAGGGTGACTCTCAAAGGACATGAGGGGATAAGAAGATGGGATAGTGGATAACTAGGGAGCTCGAACCCATTATCCACATAGTAGGGCTCTCACACCCCCTAATGAACTGATTATCCACACAGTAGGGAACGAAGGCAAACGAGCCTTAGCCCAGAACTAGAACAAGAATCAATGAAGAACCCAAAAATTTCTATTCAACTTCTTATTACAAGAGGGGGAGGGGCCCTTTATATAGAAAAACCAATCCCCTCATTTACTTAGCTTCAAAGTAAACCTAAAAAAAGGAAAATAAATCACATCAAAATCCATGCTACATCAATATTGGTGCAGATCTGCTCTGAGAAGCATGTTGGCTTGATGATCTGCACTGAAAAGCATGCTGCTCTGAGAACTGGATTGCTTCGAAATCCATGCAGAATCTTCTCGCGGACATGAATAGAGGAGGATCGATCTCCCGACTAAGCATCGGTGGATGACCAGTTACCGGGAAGCAGGCGATGGACGGCTGGCGGTGGGCTGCAGGCGGGGCGGCACAGGGGGGCCACGGCATGCCCTGTGCATGCCGTTTGGCCTTCCCATGGGTGTGGGAATTCCTGGGCACCAGCGAGGCCTCCGACGGTTGGGCCTTGGCCTGCGGACGACGGGATGGTGGGACGGTGGTAGGCGGGTGACGGCGTCAGGCGACGGGCTGCGGCGTCACACGGATGGACACGTCCATTGGTCTTCCCCATGGCCGTGGCATCCTGGGCGCCGGCGAGGTCCCCCCAGCGACCGGGCGTAAGCCGGCGGACGGTGGGCAGGCGGCAGGCAGCAGGCCGACGACGGTGGCGGTGCAGGGGCAGCACGGCCGCTCGTGGGCGGACGGACGCCTCCCGTGTCCGTTCATCTTCCCACGGGCGTGGGCGGTGGCGGCCGGCTTTTCCGGTGAGGGCGGGGCCAGCGAGCACCGGCACCGGGTCGATGGGGGCGGCCTAGGGTCGGGCAGCCCGGATCTGGGGGCGGCGGCTACGGTTTAGGAAGTTTTTTTAAAACACGGGAAGATGGAATAAGGCTGGAATAAAGTGGGGATAGGCTCGGGATAATGCTTGAATAGTGGGGATAGGTGGAATAGCGGGAATAGGAAAATTAAAAATTGCGAGATAAAAGAAAAATATGACAAAATTCTGGACCTGCCCTGGATCCCCATCATTCTCCTCGACCGCGAAGAAATCAACTCCGTCGAGTTCTAAAAATGGAGCACACTCTAATCTACAACTCGCTCTGATACCAAAATTGATGTGGGACACAGACTCGATGCGGGATAGATCGAGAGGTGGATCGCTGGTGAGCTTAGAAGTCACCAGAGATTAGGGTTTGTAGGGAAGAAGAGAGAAGAGGGCTAAGGGTTCAGAAAGATAACTGGGGTTCATGAACTAGTTTATGAACTACATGACGCATCCTCTTTACATTGCATACAAGGTATCTCAAAGGATATCTCACACAAGAGTTCAATTAAGAAATTGTCATATGATGAACAACCAAAATAAACTTTTTATTCAATTCAATAATTCATATACATATACATGAGTCGCTCAATCGTCTACAACCTAGACGATTGACTTTGGGATACACAATTTCCAACACCATGACTCTGAGCCATGGACTATAAAGAGATTTTCACTGATCTGCCACCCAAGATGCCATCCTGTCACCACTAGGACCACCGACACCACCTCCTCCATTCAAAGAAGCATTAAAAGCCAACGTCGATTGCTGATCCCCATGGTTTTCTCCACTTCCTCTTTTTCTAGTTTGAGATGGTGCTCATCCACAGCCTCACCACCAGCTCACCATGCAAGAAGCTATCCTGTCATTGACCAAGCCATCCCTTGCTGCCTCTCACCATCATCTCCTTCGGCCATCTCTCCTTTACACGATGCCACTACTTGAAGCCACCAAAAAGCCTCCACCCTCTTCCTCCCAGCCACCACCCAATGTTGCATCACCATCGATTGCTCAATCTCCAATCACCACCAGCCATCATCCCGGCACTGATGCAGAACGAAAAGAGATGATGCAATGCGGAAGTAAATTAAGACTAATTCTTTTTTTTTTTTTATATTTTCAGAAGTCGGCTTTGTCTCAAATGAAAGTTAAACTAAATTGAAAGAAAATATATAATAATTGAAAGCACAATTTAAAGAAACTAGATTATCAGAGTAGTTCAGAAGTAAAGGATCGCTGGGGGTTAAGAAACTCCCAGACCTTTTTTGAACTGACATGACAGACAGAAGAAGAGAAGAGAGAAGGACAGGCAGTCATTCATAGAGTTTAGTGGAAGGACTCTCTTGAGCAGATTGTTGGATCCCCGGATTCAGATATCTTCACAATGGATCCTCCAATATTGGTCCTTTGGCAGAGTTGGCTTCTCCTGAACTCAAGATCTGGGAAAGAAGAAGAATAATTTATGGAACCAGATACTCAAGGAAGGATTTACCAGATAGAAGAACTTGAAAGTTGATGTTGCTGAAGTCCTGATTCTCATGGATGCTGATATGGCTTCCTCTGGGATTTGATCCGTATTCGAAGCAGCCGAACTGGACTTGGATGCTGGTGGTCGGCCACTACTTGGAGAGAGGGACCGTGAGAGATGGGGGTAGGCTAGGGTTTGGTGGAAAGAAGAGGATGATGGGCGGCTAGGGTTTGGAATGGAAGTGGCTAACCTAGGGTTTTGGGGTTGGAGATCTCACACCTCCTTAAGGTTCCTAGGGAACCCGGATTTACTCCCTCACGGAGCTCAACACCTGAATACAAGTGCGAAAGAGAGAAACACAAAGTTTGCTCACACATAAATTGAATTCATTCATCAGTTGTTTAAAACTTACAAGAGGGGTTTATTTTATAGGTCTTTACAAGAGGTCAGGGTTTTATATCTTCCCATGTGGGACTAATAGGATAGATCTTCAAATTAGGCTTGTAGAATCAAATCCTTCTCATATGGCCGGCCAAGAGCTTCCATAAGTGTTGATTGGTGGCTCCAAATGGTAAGTAGGTGGCGCTTCCTAGCCTTGCTCTTCAAAAATTTTTTTTCCTTCCATGGCTTAACTCTTTTGGACACCTCATTTTCTTTCTCCCCAAGTCATGGCTCTTCCCAACTTTGCTTTGGTCCTTCTAGGCATGGATTGGGCGCCCCCTTGAAGTGCTCCCCAAGAAATGCCTCTTTCCTCCTTTAGCTTGGCCTTTTAAGGTATATATGGGGCGCCTCCTTGATTTTGGCTTCAAGAAAAATTCTTGCTCCCTTGGGTGTGGGGACCAAGACACTGGGATGGAGATGTGGCACCTCCTGGACTCTGGCGTGTAGCTGGGAGTGTGGCGCCCACTTGCTTGGGCTTGGTAGAAAATGTGGCACCCTGGAGAAGACCTAGACCACTTACTAGGACTTGTACTGAGTCAACATGACTCAACAAAATTTAAATTGCAGGGAAATACAGACTCAAGACTAAAATTGAGTTGACCAAGTCAACCCTTATTACAAAACCAGAAAATCCTAATTCTTCGGGCAAGGTTAATCAGAGATCCAGATGGAGCCCTGAAGTCTACTTCGTAGTCTGGTGCCCGCACCAATTCTCCCGGGGTGGGAGGAACTCGACCCTGTCGAGTATGGATCAAGCTGGCTCTGGTATCTCTCCAAGAGGTCTGGGTCTAATTCTTGTAATTCTTCTCGGGAGATCAGAATCTGGCCTTCCTTGCCAGCGGACCAAGTATCTTTGGTATCCTCGATTACGAGTATAGATAACTTGATCATCCAGGATCTTTTCAATTTGCTCTTTCCTCACAAGCCAGTTTGTTGGTGGACACACAGGGTTGGGTTCACTTTCAAGAGTAGGATTAGGTTCAAAAGGCTCACTAGGAATCACAGCTGGCTCTCTATACTCTACTAGGTCTGTAATGTTGAAAGTGGAGCTAATGCCTAGTTCTGAAGGCAACTCGAGCACATAGGCATTGGACCCTTCTCTCTTTACCACTCTAAATGGTCCAGCTCCTCTAGCATGTAACTTTCTAATGGTTCCAGGAGGAAACCGTTTAGGCCTTAACCTAATCATTACATAGTCTTTCTCAACAAAAGTTTTGACTCACCTTTGAGAATCAGCCAACTTCTTATAAATTTCATTACTTAAAGTTATTTTGGCATGAATTTCTTTATGCAAGTCCTTTACATGCTATGCAAGTGCATCAAGAGACTTGTGTGTGTGGGCTAATAGTGAAATCAGATCAAGTGGTGTGTGAGGCTTGTATCCATGAACAATTTCAAAGGGACTCTAGCCTATAGACCTATTGATCGAAATATTGAATGCAATTTTAGCCTTAGACCAAATACAAATCCCAATTCCTGGTGCTCTTAATCAAATCAAAATCTGAGCCAAAGCTAGTGAAGGGTCAAGAAAAACTAAATTAGACTGACGACGCATTCCTAAAGAATGGACTTTATTCCAAAGGAACCCTAGGTCTAAACCTAACAAACTATGGCTCTCTAGGTTTGACCTTGGGTCGGAGGATGGCATGCAGAGCATGAAAACTTATCATGGGTGCCTAGTAGGTGCCATAAGGTCTTCCAGAAGTAGGTGGCAAACCTAATAGGTTCTGACACGTGGTTCACTCTAAAGACTTCGACAAAGTATACTTGGATGGTGTAAGAAGCATTGGAAGTTCTAGAGAAAGGGAGGAAATATGAGGCGGAGTCTCGAATTACCTGTTGACTAAAGGTGGTGACCTGAAGGTTTGAATGGTGATCTATGAGTGTCAACTGGTCATCCTTATGAAAGGAAAAGTTTGCTACTCCCAGGAATGGATCAAGAGATGGTTCGGAGAGTAGCCTAGGACATGTGATTGCAACAGTTAAGGTTTGTTCTCTAAGCAAATAATGATCCACTTTCTCAAGAGATGGATTAGAGAATGATTCATGGAAGGGTCTATGGATGATGACCTCAAGACTTGAAATTTGACCTATGGGTGAGGAAAGGTATACTCTATAGAAGGGTAGATCAGTCATGCGAAGGAAGGGATCTGGGGCCATAAGGAGGACTTCTACAGGACTGGGTGAATCAATCCGCTCATGAAAAGGATGTTCAACTTAGATTACAGGAAAGACCTTAGTGGCTGGGCATGGGACAAGGTCCAATTGTAAGAGGCTTGAATCAGTCATCCTAAGGAGAGGATCTACCATAGGGTGGGCAAACTTAAACAGTTCAGTGCAAAGATCTTCAATTGGTACTTGGGGAATGACTGTCATTAGAGGGTATGAACTGATAGCTCGGGCTAACACTATGAGTTTTTCTTGGGGGTATTTGACTAAAGGAACCTGGTTCTCACAAATCTCTTGAATTTCTGAACTAGGTCCTACCACTTGGTTGCTTTCCAAGGTCTCCTCAGGTAAGGAACTAATAGTATCGATGTCACATTCTTCATGTTCTTCCCCCTCATATTCATCAACTAGACTCAAGCCAGCATCATATACTTCCTCGATGCCATCTTCAATGGGTTTCGGGTCAGGGGTAATCGGGTCAACTGATTCTGGGCTTGTCATACCTAACCCTTCTTCCTCATTTGTATCCTTCTGGTCAAGAGGTGACACAAGTGGAAATTGACAAACAAAAGTCTGGTTCACTACGGGTGTCGGATCAATTTGAACTTGACTTAAGTTGGTAGAGGTTGGCTTTAAGTCCAAAGTACTTGATTGGTTATATCTTAAAGACCACTCATAGTCTTGGGCTTCTTGGTAGGCTCGGTCTAACTTATTTGTCTTTTCAAGGCATATTCCTATAAATGTTTGGGTGTAACCCAACCCTAAATCTCGATGTGATCTGAGCTTCGGTCTCAATGGTATTGCATTTTATGTCATACCACTGGAAGTCCTCGATATATTTAGACACAGGCCTATTACCTTGTCGCAATTGGTACCATTAGTCTAAAAGTCTTTTCTCATAGGATCTACCTAGGTACCTATCTCTCAACTTACTTTTCATATCTCTCCAAGTATATATTTCCTCTTTTCTTTGATAACACTCACGCTCAATAGCATACCAATGCGACCTAGCATGTTTGGTGAACTTGGTTTTGGCCAACCTAACTTATCCTAATTCCGATATGTTAGTGCACTCAAAATACCGATCCATTTGTTCTTCCCACTTAATATATGTCTCTTGTCTTCCATCAAAAGTGGGTGTATAAGGTTCGGTGTTCCTAACGGGTCCCTTTTCTTAGTCAACCAAGTATGGATATAGGCTCCTAGGGTTATGCTCGGGATCACGGTATAAGGTCTTCCGAGGCTCTTGGCATGGGTGAGGTTGGGGCCTATTAAATTTTGGATCAGGGGTCCAATTTTGATCTCTACATTTCTCAAGTCCCTGGGCTCGGTCTCTAAACTGGGAAAAACCCTCATTCATATCCTAACTCAATTTGGTCATACTTTCGGTAAGAGTTCTAATCATGGCCTCTAAATCAGGTTGGGTTTGACCAGGTTGGGAGGGTACTCCGTTCCGGGTGGACATGATGATGCAAGCAAGCACACAGAATGTGACTAGACTAAAGCAACTACTGGCTCACTAGACCTAGAGTCCAAATTAGATGCCCAATCAGAGTGGCAAGCTAGCCTGTAGTAACTCGGGACTCAGCCAGGCAGGTGTAAGGGGAGTGTTAGGTCCCTAATTGCCAATCCTAGACACCAATCAGTGATTGGCCAGGTAGGCGGACCAGCACACAAGCCCTTCGGGGTAGAATCCCTGAACCACCATTCTAGACACTGAGTACAAAGCACACACAGAGTAACTAGACAAACTGACTCAACATTAGCCTAGACCTGACTTGTTGGTGTCCCTAGCCCACTAGGGTAAATTAAGTCTAATAAATTTTAAAATTAGGCTTAGGATCGAATGAATGGGTGGTGGTTTTGGGCTAAGGAGAGGTTATCAACTCCTCCCCTTATCTTAGATGCTCAATTGCACTTAAGATGAATTAGGAGATGATCACTCAAAAAAATAAGAATTGCAGAAACACAGAAACAGAGTTGCTATAATTTAACTCTCAGAAATTTCATGAAAACAAATAAATTACAGTAAAATTATGTAAAATATTTTCAATTATACTGGTTCCAGCAAAATAAAAAGAATGCAATTTGGAGTTATCTGCAATGAGAAACAATTCCTGCAATAGGATAGTTACGGACAAAAAATAGAATGCTTCCCCCGTTTACAATTCCTGCTACGAAGTTGTAATCCAGCGGATCCCCTACATGCCCTAGGAACACCCCGTGGAATGGGAAGAGGAGGTTTGCACCTCACTTCGTTCCTAGAACCGGACGTCCTGGGGAGTCTACTTCGAGCAGACAAAGTAAAAAGAGAGACACTCAAAATATGCAAGCAAGTCAGAAACCCTAGACAGAGCTCTGATACCAAAAATGATGCAGAACCAAAAGAGATGATGCAATGCGGAAGTAAATTAAGACTAATTCTTTTTTATATATATATATATTTTTAGAAGTCGGCTTTGTCTCAAATGAAAGTTAAACTAAATTGAAAGAAAGTATATAATAATTGAAAGCACAATTTAAAGAAACTAGATTATCAGAGTAGTTCAGAAGTAAAGGATCGCTGGGGGTTGAGAAACTCCCAGACCTAGGGTTTCGCTCTGAACTTTCAACATGACAGAAGTAAAGAGAAGAGAAGGGTTATAGACCAGGCAGTGATCTTCACAGAGTTTAGTGGAAGGACTCTCTTGAGCAGATTGTTGGATCCCCGGATTCAGATATCTTCGCAATGGATCCTACAATACTGGTCCTTTGGCAGAGTTGGCTTCTCCTGAACTCAAGATCTAGGAAAGAAGAAGAACAATTTATTGAACCAGATACTCAAGGAAGGATTTACCAGATAGAAGAACTTGAAAGTTGATGTTGCTGAAGTCCTGATTCTCATGGATGCTGATCTTGCTTCCTCTGGGATTTGCTCCGTATTCGAAGCAGCCGAACTGGACCTGGATGCTGGTGGTCGGCCACTACTTGGAGAGAGGGGCTGTGAGAGATGGGGGTAGGCTAGGGTTTGGTGGAAAGAAGAGGATGATGGGCGGCTAGGGTTTGGAATGGAAGTGGCTAACCTAAGGTTTTGGGGTTGGAGATCTCACACCTCCTCAAGGTTCCTAGGGAACCCGGATTTACTCCCTCATGGAGCTCAACACCTGAATACAAGTGCGGAAGAGAGAAACACAAAGTTTGCTCACACATAAATTGAATTCATTCATCAGTTATTTAAAACTTACAAGAGGGGTTTATTTTATAGGTCTTTACAAGAGGTCAGGGTTTTACATCTTCCCATATGGGACTAATAGGATGGATCTTCAAATTAGGCTTGTAGAATCAAGTCCTTCTCATATGGCCGGCCAAGAGCTTCCATAAGTGTTGATTGGTGGCTCCAAATGGTAAGTAGGTGGCGCCTCCTAGCCTTTCTCTTCAAAATTTTTTTTCCTTCCATGGCTCAACTTTTTGGACACCTCCTTTTCTTTCTCCCCAAGTCATGGCTCTTCCCAACTTTGCTTTAATCTTTTTAGGCATGGATTGGGCGCCCCCTTGAAGTGCTCCCCAAGAAATGCCTCTTTCCTCCTTTAGCTTGGCCTTTTAAGGTATATATGGGGCGCCTCCTTGATTTTGGCTTCAAGAAAAATTCTTGCTCCCTTGGGGGTGGGGACCAAGACACTGGGATGGAGATGTGGCACCTCCTGGACTCTGGCGTGTGGCTGGGAGTGTGGCGCCCACTTGCTTGGGCTTGGGAGAAAATGTGGCACCCTGGAGAAGACCTTGACCACTTACTAGGACTTGTACTGAGTCAACATGACTCAACAAAATTTAAATTGCAGGGAAATATAGACTCAAGACTAAAATTGAGTTGACCAAGTCAACCCTTATTACAAAACCAGAAAACCCTAATTCTTCGGGCAAGGTCAATCAGAGATCCAGATGGAGCCCTGAAGTCTACTTCGGAGTCTGGTGCCCAAACCAGGCACTACCTTTTCCCCAGTCGAGCCACTCTCTATCCCTTGCAGTCCACCCCCTTCTCTACTTCCTCCCTCTTTATCATTGTTTTGTGCTCACTACTACTCCTTCTCTACCGTTGCTGCTCCTCCCTGTCCCAAGACCCTGAGCCACCAATCTTCATCCATCACTATCGTCCATTACCTCCACCCTCATGATACGATGGTTGACGAGTCCGATACAAGGAGTCCTAGGCACGTTCCAAGTGCAATCCATGGCCACTAATGCCAACAAATCTTAGCCATCCAAAGTAGCCAATTTGATAGGTGAAGGAGACTCTAACCTATTGTATGATCCACCATGATTTCAAATCATCCGACGATCATGAGTGAAGGAGTTTGTTTAGCCCTTTCTATTTAAAGGATCCCGGCTATAGAAGAAATCATCTTGGATAGAGGGTACGGTACAAGATAAAAGGCTTAGCTTTGGGTTTCGGGTTGGCCTCTAAGAGTGAGGTTTCTTAGAGGAGAAGCTTTGGTTTCTATGCCATCTTTTTACCTACACCAATCTTCAGATCAAGATCCAAAGAGAAAAAAGAAGAGGAAGCTTGGTTCGTTCCATGGAGTATGACAAAAGAAGGTGAAGTGACATCAACCAACTCCTAACAAGACCGTGCTAATCGACTTCGGATACTTTGTTATCACTTTTCATAATTTATTTAATTATTATTTTTGATGTCTTGTAATTATTTTTTTAATTAATGTAATATTTATTTTTATACAATTTAAATTCTTGTTATTTACTTTTGTGCAAGTAAATGCTAAGATCTAACTAATAGATCGAATGTACCTGAGTCTAAATTCTTGGTCTTTTATACTTTAATTTTATTTTTTTGACTCAAAATATTATTCTTTTCCTTTTATAAAAATCAAAAATTTTAAACTATTTTAAGCACAGCCTTCTCCATGGATTCGACATGACTCATTCTTTCTGTATTTTTAATTTTATTTAAAAGTCAATTAATTAAACTGATAACCATGGTGTCTTAACGACAATATCATGCCAAGAACTTGATAGGATCTCGATGTTGTTGTTAAGATACTATGGCTATCAGTTTAATTAACTAACTTTTAAATACAATTAAAAATATATAGAATGAATGAGTCGAATCGAATCCACAAAGAAGGCAGTGCATAGAATAGTTTAAAATATTTGATTTTTATAAAATAAAAATAATATTTTTAGTAAAAAAATAAAATTAAAGTATAAAAGATCATAAATTTAGACTAGGGTACATTCAATCTGTTAGTCATATCTTAGATCTACTTGCACAAAAATAAATAACAAGAACTTAAAGTGCATAAAAATAAATATTACATTAATTAAAAAAAATTTTAATTTTAAGAAATTCAAAATAGTAATCAAATAAACTACGAAAAGCGGTAACAAAGTATCCAAAGTCGATTGGCGTAGCCTTATCAAGAAGTTGGTTAATATCACTTTACTTTCTTCCATCATATTTCATGGAGTGAACTGGGCTTCCTCTTCTTCTTCTTCTTTGGATCTTGATCTGAAGATTGGTGTAGGAAAAAAGATGGCATAGAAGACAGAGCTTCTCCTCTGAGAAATCTCACTCTTATAGGTAACCCGCAACCCAAAGCTAAGCCTTCTATCTTGTACTGTACTCCTCTCTCCAAGATGATTTCTTCTATAGCCTAGAATCCTTTAAATAGAGAGGGCTAGACAAACTCCTTCACTCATGACCATTGGATGGTTTGAAATCATGGTGGATCGTACAATAGGTTAGAGTCTCTTTTACCTATCAGATTGGCTACTTTGGATGGCTAAGATTTGTTGGCATTAGTAGCCACGGATCACACATGGAACATGCTTGTGACTCCTTGTATCGGACTCGTCAGCCATCGGATCATAAGGGTGGAGGTAATGGATGACAGTGATGGATGAAGACTAGTGGCTCAGGGTCTTGGGATAGGGAGGAGCAGCGATGATGTGGAAGGAGCAGCAGTGGTCATAAAATAGTGATGAAGAGGGAGGAAGCAGAGTAGGGGGTGGACTTGTGGGATAGAAGGTGGCTCAGCTAGGGAAAAGGTAGTGCTGGGATGATGGCCGACGATGATGGGAGATTGAGCAACCAGTGGTGACATGACATTGGGCGTTGGCTAGGAGGAAGAGGGTGGAGACTTTTTGGTGGCTCCGAGCAATGGCATCATATAAAGGAGAGATGGCCGGAGGAGATGGTGGCGAGAGGCAGTAGGATCTCAAACTGAAGGAAGAAGAAGTGGAGAAAACCATGGGGATCATCAACCAGCGGTGGCTTTTTGTGCTTCTCCTGGAGGAGGAAGTGGTGCCGGTGGTCTCAGTGGCGACAGGATGGTGTATTAGGTGGCAGATCGATGAAAATCTCTCCATGGTCCATGGCTTAGATCCATGGACCATTGGCAATGGCATCTGATGGACCACCCAGGCCTCCGTAGACCAAGCATCTGGTCCATGATAGACCAGTTGCTTTGAAAATTATGCATAACTTGAAGTTTTGTTCTTTTCTCGATTCTAGGCCCATTTGAACTCTAATTTGAGTGCCATCTATGTCGTTGGACTCCAAAAATTAAGCTATTTCTATCTATGAACTCCTTTTCTACAAAATATTAATAATAAGTATCAATTCTTAATAAATATAAATTAATTAATATTTATTTTAATGGTTAAATTAGGATAATTGATATACTTATTAGGTCACTTCAAAATGGCCATGTTGGAGGTTCGCTTCGAAATAGCCATGTTGGAGGTTTGCATCCTCGAACCCTCCATTGCCATGTTAGCCTTGAAGAGAGGGCTGTGCAAAGGCAGTTTTTACTTCTTTCTTTCCAACATGTTTTTAAGAAGCCTTTCTGAGCTCTTGGTCATTGCTAAAATGTATGTCAATGCTAAGGAAGGCATGGTGGAGAAGCGAAAAGAGAAGGATGATCGGAAGCATCCCTGAGAGGACTATTCCCATCTACCCCTTCCTCCTCAATAGCAATAGCAAAAGAAGTGGGACAAGGAGTTTCACCATCGATCTTGAAGTCTTAATCCACCATGCCATGAGGACTTCAATCCTTTAAATGCTTGCCAAGGCAAATCCTGATGAAGATCAAAGGTCAAAATATTATCCAATGGCTAGGAAAGATGAACAAGAAGGCCCATAAGGATCTCAAGAAGTACTACCAGTTCTATCAAGATTACAGGCATGATATCAAGGATTGCATCTTCCCGAAGAGGGAAATTGAGTTTCTACTTTGATGAGGCTACTTGTGTAGCTATATCAATCAGCCTAATACCTTGGAGGCCATCATTCACGAGCCCTCGCCAGCAACCAAGCCCCCTATGAAGGACAAAATCCTCATCAGCACCATCTTAGGTTGGCTGGCTACTTGGGGGACAAGCTCCTATGGGTAACGAGCCTACACTCGGGAGGCTTAGATGGAGATTCCATAACTAAGTACCAGAGGGTGGAGGAGGAGCTTATCACCTTTTCTGCCATCGATGTAGACAAGGGTTTTGTTCCCGTATGATGATCCTGCAGATGTTTCCTTTGGATCTTTTATATACACCATGCCCACCAAGGGCATTGTTACTCTTCCTATGATAGTTGGCCAAGCCCCAAGATAGGTTACAGTCCTTTTGGATTTCTTGGTGGTTAGGAACCCAGTGGCCTACAAGGCCATCTTAGGGAGATCTAGTCTAAATGCTTTATGGGTCATGGTCTCGACCTACCACCTACTTATGAAGTTTTCCACTCCCCATGGTATGGGTGAGGTCTGAGGCAATCAAGCCTTGGCAATGTGATGTTACGTGGAGATCCTCAAAGGCAAAAAGCCAAAGGAAGCCATGTCCATCAAGAGCCTTAACCTTCGGTATCGGTAAAAGCTGCAACGAGGAGAGCCTATAGAAGAATCAGTTCATGTTTCCTTGGACTCACCTGACCCCTCTCGTGTGGTCTACATTAGGAGCAAGCAAAGCAAGGAGTCCAGGGCCTGACTATGAAGTTCCTCCATGCAAATGCCAACATCTTCGTGTGGACGATAGTAGATATGCCAGGCATCGATCCTAAGATCATGGTGCACCACCTCAATGTCGATCCCTCATATCGCCCGGTTTGCTAGAAAAAGAGAAGCTTCATCCCTAAACACCAGTGTACCATCAAGCAGGAGTTGGAGAAGCTTTTGGAAGCTAGTTTCATTCATAAAGTTCAGTATCCAGACTGGCTCACCAATATGGTCTTGGTAAAGAAGGCTATAATAGCAAGTAGTGGGCATGCATCCACTTCATGACTTGAACAAGGCATGTCCAAAGGATTGTTTTGCTTTGCCCAAAATTGACCAGCTCTTGGATTCAACCTTTGGGCATGAGACCCTTAGCTTCATGGATGCCTTCTCTAGGAATAACCAAATTTGGATGGCACCCAAAGATAAAGAGAAAATCACATTCATCACTGACCAGGGGATGTACTACTATAACATCATGCCCTTCGACCTAAAAAATGTGGAAGCCACCTAATAGCACCTCATCAACAAAGTCTTCAGTGACCAGATGGGTGTAACATGGAAGTTTATATCGACGACATGCTATGAAGAGCTGCAAGAAAAGTAGCATGTCAGTCTGACTTGCGTAAGAACCATATGCATCTTAGTTCGAATAAGTATGCATTCATGATCTCTTCTGGAAAGTTCCTGGGTTTCATGGTGTCACACCATGGAATCGAGGCTAACCATGAGAAGCTTTGGGAGATCCTGGAGATGTCACCCCCAAGAGCCGAAAGGAGGTTCAACATCTTGCAGGGTGGATCACCACACTAAGCTGATTCAAGGCAAGATTTGGTGACAAATGCTTGCCCTTCTCAAGGCCTTAAGATAGATCAAGGACTTCTAGTGGATGGAGGAGTGCTAGTCTACCTTCAAGTAGCTCATGACCTACCTTATCACCAAGTCACTCCTTACAAGGTCAGTCATGGGAATACTTTTTACCTCTACTTAGCTATCTCCCCCATGGTCGTGAATTCTATGCTTATCCGAGAGGAGGATGGAGCACAGAAGCCACTCTACTACATCATCAGATTCTCAAGGATGCAGAGATCCAGTACTCAAGGATGCAGAGACCCAGTACTCAAAGATGGAGAAGGTCACCTTAGCCCTCTTTGTTGGGTTCGGGAACCAGTGCGGAAGCGTGGATTTCAAAATTTTTATGAAATCAGGTCCGAACCCTAATCCCAAAATCTCCTTATTAGCAATTAAAACTTATGACTACATGCATGTCCAAATTTAAACATAGTTTAGATACTAACCTCAGATCGCTATATCCAGTCTGATGTAGAAATAAACTCCAAATTGAGTAACCTTTTGAACACACCAGGCGTCCACTTGTCCGCCCTCCGATGGTGATCCACACGGGCAGATGATCAAGACAGTGACTCCTTAATTGGGTTCCTTCCAATCAAGTTCTACCCCAAGAACTTGATATATGGGCTATTGGCTAGGACTCCTCTAGCCAAACGGGGACTAAACCTTCTCTCTTACCCTTCTCCTAGTTTTTAGCAACTTTGGCCACTTAAGACACTCTTGTCTTAAGAATAAGCCCTTGTCCTAAAATGAGACAAGGCTTGTCTTGGAGGGAGAAGAAAATTAAGACAAAAATTGTCTTAATGTAAGAAAGAAAGAAAAAGAGGCGCCTTCTTCCTTTACCGTCGGAGAGTTTCTCTCTCTGACTCTCCTTCTGTTCTGAGATTCGACAGAGCCTAGGCTCTGTAAAGGAATCAAAGAGGAAAGAGAGGAGGGGGAAAAAATCTTCTGGAGAGGGAGAAGGAAAGAGAAGCAAGGCTTCGCCGTAGAAAATCTGGAATCAAAATTTTTACGGTGAAGCCTTCTTCTTAAATAGGCGACAGAGAGGCGCCTTCTCATCTGAAAACATCCTCTCACGTCCCTCTCTCCCTTCTCACGTCTTCTCTCTTTATCTCATGGCCCTTGGGATTAATCTCACGACCTTTGGGATGGGAAGACGCGAAGAAGGATCGTGAAAAACACAGAAGGGCGCGCGCAGAAAGAAGAGTCGCGCCCCTTCGGTGTTTTTTTCTTTTCTTTTTCACGGTAATTGTTACTTTTGAAGAGTCCACGCCTAGGTGGACTCTGATCCACGCCTCATCAGCCAAAAGATGCCGGTCCTTTTCTTTCTTTTCACGCAAAGACGCGACTTGGAGAGAGTCCACGCGCGCGTGGACTCTTCTCCTTGCGCGCGCGCGTGGGAAGAGAGGGGGATGGGCTTAGGCAATGTGGGAAAGGGGTTTAGCCTCTTAGGTTAGCCCAATTGCTAGCCTACTGTTAGCCCAATGTTTTGAATCTTCAATTAGATTCAAACCGGAATGAATTTGGATCTAAAAAAGACCAAATCGGAACCCTAACTCGAATCCGATTCAAGTAGAAGCCATGGTTTGCAACACATGCTAGTGTGTTCATATGCAAACGAGATTTAATTCCAAATTAAATCCTTGATTATCTGTCCTAAGTGTGTGACCCATTGGGTTCCATACCTAGCCAGTAGTGGGTCCGAGTGCAAGTTGACCTAATTTGATCAGAACTCATTCTAATCGATTTAGGTCAAATCGAGCTAACTCGAGTTAGACAATTAGGACTCCTCCTAATTAGTGATCCAATTTAAAACATTTAATTTGATCAACCCACAAGACAAGATTGACGTCTAGCAACGTATCATGTCTACCCGGAAGATATGGAAATTCTGGTGAAATTCCAAAACTACCCTTCAGTGGAAAGTTCCCGTACAATTCGATCCTTCAATCATCTTGCATCCCGAGTATAACTATGGATATGGAAACATGTCAAAACCAGCTTATACTCATTCTCAGCTCAGTCATACATTAATGATTCAATTAATTCGATATTAGAAATCATTTCTAATATCTGTACTTTGATCAAAGATTTCCTGAATCATCATCTGACCTAATTTGGCTGGATGCAATCTCCTCCTACTAGGAGTGATCAATTCCTTGTTGACCTACTCATTACCTTCATATACAATTCACCATACCCAGCATCAACCTCGTGCATGACCCAGTGTCATGATTGAGATTGAACCAAAGCATGGGTTCATGTACATAAGGTATTATGGCAGTCTCAGGTCATAGGACTACTTGTACAACTCCCACTATGTGAAACATCTATTGACATGCAGCTAAGGCTCCATTAGATGTTCTCAAACTGGATCTATTCAGTGAACTCATTCGCTAATGAGCACCCACATCCTTGTATTAGTGTCCCACACAAGTGACTGTGAGAGCAGTCACCCTTTTCAGCATACATAGGATGTGCCAGTCTAACCGGAAACCCTGATCCCCAACTCAGGGTTCCTATGACTAGGAATATTCTAGATTAGGGTTTTAAGGCCTTAGATCTCACTGGTATGATCTCATCATAGCCCTAGGACCATAGCCCTAATCTATGGGGTTCATCATATAATGACACAGCGAATGATGAAAAAAAATATTGCCTTTATTAACTTGTCAATTTATAATGGTCTGGGAGATACAAATATTGGCTTATAGGGCATAATCCTTTCAATCTCCCACTTGCACTAAAGCCAATCGCTCTTATTCTTTAACCCCATACTATCGAGGTGGCGATCAAACTCCCGCTGTGGTAGAGCCTTAGTGAACGGGTCTGCTATGTTGTTCTTTGTATCCACTCTATTGATGCAGACTTCTTGTCTCTCGATTATCTCTCGGACAAGATGGAAGCGTCTCAGAATGTGCTTGGACTTGTGATGGGCTCTCGGTTCCTTTGCTTGAGCAACTGCTCCAGTGTTATCACAATAGAGTGGCACCGGGTTCTCAATCTCAGGAACTACTCCCAACTCTGTGATGAATTTCTTCATCCAGACAGCTTCCTTGGCGGCTTCACTGACAGCTATGTACTCTGCCTCGGTAGTTGAGTCAGCTACAGTCTGCTGTTTAGTGCTCTTCCAACTTACTGCTGCACCATTCAAGGTAAAGACATACCCTGAAATGGATTTACTATCATCTGGGTCTGATTGAAAACTAGAGTCTGAATAGGCTTCTAGTTTAAGATCAGATCCTCCGTATATAAGAAAAATATCCTTAGTCCTTCTCAGGTACTTAAGAATATTTTTCACAGCCTTCCAGTGATCCTCTCCTGGATCAGCCTGAAATCTACTGGCTACACCCAAGGCATATGCCACATCAGGCCTGGTACATAACATAGCATACATAATCGACCCTATAGCCGAAGCATAAGGTATAGAATTCATTCTATTTCTTTCTTCAGGTGTCTTAGGAGACATCCTCTTAGAAAGACATATGCCATGACCAATAGGTAAGTAACCTCTTTTACTTTCCTCCATGCTAAATCTCTTTAGCACCTGGTCAATGTACCTAGACTGGGACAAGCCTAGCATCCTTCTTGATCTTTCTCTATAGATCTTTATACCCAGTATATAGGATGCTTCTCCCAAGTCTTTCATGGAAAACTGTTTCGATAACCACACTTTGACTGATTGTAACATTGGGATATCATTCCCAATAAGAAGTATATCATCAACATATAGAACTAAGAAAACTATGGCACTCCCACTAGTCTTCTTGTACACACAAGGTTCATCCTCATTTTTGAAAAAATCAAATTCTTTGACTGTTTTATCAAATCGGATGTTCCAACTCCTGGATGCTTGCTTTAATCCATAAATGGATTTCTTTAGCCTACATACCTGATTAGGTTTAGTCTCCAAGACAAAACCTTCTGGTTGTGACATATAAACCTCTTCCTCAAGGAAACCATTGAGGAATGTAGTTTTTACATCCATTTGCCAGATCTCATAATCATGATATGCTGCTATAGCAAGCATAATCCGAATAGATTTGAGCATGGCAACAGGGGAAAATGTTTCATCATAATCTATTCCCTGTTTTTGTCTGAAACCCTTAGCCACCAATCTGGCTTTATAAGTTTCAACTTGGCCATCTGCCCCAATCTTCCTTTTATAGACCCATTTACACCCAATAGGGTTAATACACTCTGGTGCATCAACCAAAGACCATACTTGGTTGACATACATGGAGTCCATCTCGGATCTCATGGCTTCCAGCCATTTGTCTGAGTCTCTACTCATGACTGCTTCCGTATAGGTTAGAGGCTCATCATTTTGAATGATTTGGGCTTCATTATTTTCAATTATGAACCCATACCTCTCAGGTGCCTGTCGCACCCTATCAGACCTACGGATAGGAGTGTGTTCAGGTTCTATATTAACTATGTTGTTACTTGACTGAGAAGTGTCTATTTGTTGAATCTCATTAAGTTCGATATTTCTACCAGTGCCCTTTTGTAGGATAAATTCCTTTTCCATAAAAGTGGCATGCCTACTGACCAAAACTTTTTGTTCAGTAGGGTGGTAGAACACATATCCTATACTATCTCTAGGATATCCGATAAATAGACATTTGTCTGCTCTAGCATCTAGTTTATGTCCAAAATTTCTTTTTACATAGGCTGGACATCCCCATATCTTAATATACTTAAGATTGGGCTTCTTACTTCTCCATAATTTATATGGAGTGCTAGAGACAGTTTTAGATGGTACTCTATTCAAGATATAAGTTGCTGTTTCCAAAGCATATCCCCAGAAAGTAAAAGGTAACTCCGTGAAGCACATCATGGACCGTACCATATCCAATAAAGTACGATTCTTCCTTTCAGCAACACCATTTAATTGTGGTGTGTAAGGAGGAGTCCATTCAGAGATGATCCCCTTATCTTTAAGGTGATCAAGAAACTCAGTGGATAAGTACTCACCTCCTCTATCTGATCGGAGGATCTTTATACTTTTTCCTGTCTGTTTCTCTACCATACTTTGATACTCTAAAAATTTTTCAAAAGCATCGGACTTATGTTTCATTAGATACATAAATCCATACCTTGAAAAATCATCAGTAAATGTGATGAAGTATGAGTATCCACCATAGGCTTGAGTTGTCATAGGCCCACATACATCTGTGTGTATGAGTCCTAATAACTCTTTTGTCCTTTCTCCATGTCCACTAAATGGAGTCTTGGTCATCTTACCCATGAGACATGATTCACAAGTTCCTAATGACTCATAGTCATAAGGATCAAAGAAATTTTCTTTGTACAACTTGTTAATCCTAGTCTCACTAATATGTCCAAGTCGACAATGCCAAAGTAAGGTATTGTTAACATCATCTCTTTTTCGTTTGTTAGAAACATGAAAAATATTGTCATTAGTGGAAAGAGTTAAGAGACCATTGCAGAATATGCCATAACATATAATTTCATTAGATAAAGAAATTGAGTAGCCACTGCTCATTACATTCATTATATATCCTTGTTTAAGTAACAAGGGTACAGATATGATATTTCTAATGATTTTTGGCATATAGTAACAATTCCTTAGCTCCAAGATCTTCCCTGAAGGTAACTTCAAAACATAAGTCCCTACAGCTTCTGCTTGGATGGGGTCCCCTCCAGCACCGTAGAGCTCAAAGTTACCTTCCTTCAATACTTTAAGCCCCTGAAGTCCCTGCAATGATTTGCAGATGTTATGACCACAGGCGGTATCCAATACCCAAGTATTTGAAATGGAAGAATCCAATGACAAAATAGTATGAACTTCTTTCATACCTTTTGGTGCCTCTGATGCACCAGGCTTCACACTTGCAAAGTAAATCTTGCAGTTCCTTTTCCAATGACCCGGCTTGCCACAATGAAAGCAGGTCATCTGTCCGGAGGCCTTCTTTCCTTTCTTCTTCTTAATGCCCCCTTTGGGATTCATCCTCTTACTGGAACCCCTTTTGCCTGTCTTCTTCTTATCCACAAGAAGAACTGGAGCCTTATTTTTCTTTACATGGCTCTCTGCTGTTTTCAACATATTCAACAGCTCAGGCAAGGAAGAATTAAGTTTGTTCATATGGTAATTAAGAACAAACTGTGAAAATGACTCTAGGAGTGATTGCAAGATCAAGTCTTGATTCAACTCCCCATCCATTACAAAACCTAATTGACCTAATCGAGTGATTAGATCAATTATCTTTAATACATGGTCTTGTACTGATGTACCTTCTGTCATCCTTGCACGGAACAACTGCTTAGATATTTCATATCTAGCAGTTCTACTGTGTTCTCCATAAAGCTCTATTAAATTTAGCAGTATGGAGTTAGTATCCATGCTATCATGCTGCCTCTGCAACTCGTTAGTCATAGAGGCAAGCATAACACATTTGACAGTAAGTGAGTCATTTTGCCATATATTATATGTGGTCTTCTCCTCTTGCGAGGCATCTTCCCTTGGTGGTTCCAAAATTGGGGTATCAAGAATATAGGAAATTCTTTCTTGACTGAGTACTATTTTCAAATTTCTCAGCCAATCAACATAATTAGGCCCAGTCAATTTGTTGGCATCTAAAATACTACGGAGTGAGAGTGAAGAGGCCATTTATCTACATTTAAACAAAGAACGAAAACATAAGCAAACAACCATGAAATGACAACACATAATTAAATTAGGACTTTAATTTAATTATGTCTCCCACTATTTTATCGAGCATCATAACCCTCTATACGATGATCGAGAAAACCTTAATTGATCTTTCTTAGTGGGGTTGAGATCCCAATCCCTTATAAAAGACCTTGTGTGTACACAACAAATCTTATATAAGTTCATAGGTAGGAAAACTCTTTCCAATTGTAACCTGTACAATTCTCAACTTATCTCGGCCTCTAAAATATTAATAGCCTTGTGTATACACAACAAACTATAATATTTTAGTTAAGTAAGACCCTTCATAGCCATATAGTCATGACTTTAATAGTAATACCCTTGTGTGTACACAACAAAATATTACTTTAAATCATGCCATAAACAAATAATTGTATTAGGCCAAAAATTGTGTTAGTCACCATATTAGGTTTTGTGTGTACACAACAAACCTAGTATAGATCGTAACACAATGATGACCTATCATGAAGGAAGGCCAATAATAGTATTTTAACACCAAGCATGTTAGTCAAGAATTAAATCAATCAGATCGGCCAGGCTAGTGGAAGAGATGTGGGGGTCCCCCGTTGCTTTCCTAGACACCAATTTAAAATTGGCCAGGTCAGTCAACGGAACCAATTAAAAACCACGATTCCCTTTACCTTCCCAGAACCACCTTTCTAGACACCGAAATGACTAATTATCCATCATGACTAATAATGCTTATCGGTTAACTATACTACCACTTAATATAATTTTAAGAGGGGTTCATGCAATGCCAGCACATTCAATTAAAAGCTATCACATATATTAATACATGCTTTAAACTAAGCAAATATGTGAAATGTGTGCCATCATACTAGGACAACCATTTACAACATAATGGATACACCATTATGCCAGGGCAACCTTATTTCAGTATGATGGCTCCAGGGCTAATCATATCTCTAAGACAATTAGGGTTTCAGTGGAAAACCCTAACTGGTGGCAATCATCAAACTCATGTTCAATCAAAGACATGCATTGTGCATCAATATAAAAACTTTAACATGATACTACATCATGAATTGAACTGCATAAGTTTTAATCCTAATAAGGATGCTCTGATACCACTGTTGGGTTCGGGAACCAGTGCGGAAGCGTGGATTTCAAAATTTTATGAAATCAGGTCCGAACCCTAATCCCAAAATCTCCTTATTAGCAATTAAAACTTATGACTACATGCATGTCCAAATTTAAACATAGTTTAGATACTAACCTCAGATCGCTATATCCAGTCTGATGTAGAAATAAACTCCAAATTGAGTAACCTTTTGAACACACCAGGCGTCCACTTGTCCGCCCTCCGATGGTGATCCACACGGGCAGATGATCAAGACAGTGACTCCTTAATTGGGTTCCTTCCAATCAAGTTCTACCCCAAGAACTTGATATATGGGCTATTGGCTAGGACTCCTCTAGCCAAACGGGGACTAAACCTTCTCTCTTACCCTTCTCCTAGTTTTTAGCAACTTTGGCCCCTTAAGACACTCTTGTCTTAAGAATAAGCCCTTGTCCTAAAATGAGACAAGGCTTGTCTTGGAGGGAGAAGAAAATTAAGACAAAAATTATCTTAATGTAAGAAAGAAAGAAAAAGAGGCGCCTTCTTCCTTTACCGTCGGAGAGTTTCTCTCTCTGACTCTCCTTCTGTTCTGAGATTCGACAGAGCCTAGGCTCTGTAAAGGAATCAAAGAGGAAAGAGAGGAGGGGGAAACAATCTTCTGGAGAGGGAGAAGGAAAGAGAAGCAAGGCTTCGCCGTAGAAAATCTGGAATCAAAATTTTTACGGTGAAGCCTTCTTCTTAAATAGGCGACAGAGAGGCGCCTTCTCATCTGAAAACATCCTCTCACGTCCCTCTCTCCCTTCTCACGTCTTCTCTCTTTATCTCATGGCCCTTGGGATTAATCTCACGGCCTTTGGGATGGGAAGACGCGAAGAAGGATCGTGAAAAACACAGAAGGGCGCGCGCAGAAAGAAGAGTCGCGCCCCTTCGGTGTTTTTTCTTTTCTTTTTCACGGTAATTGTTATTTTTGAAGAGTCCACGCCTAGGTGGACTCTGATCCACGCCTCATCAGCCAAAAGATGCCGGTCCTTTTCTTTCTTTTCACGCAAAGACGCGACTTGGAGAGAGTCCACGCGCGCGTGGACTCTTCTCCTTGCGCGCGCGCGTGGGAAGAGAGGGGGAGGGGCTTAGGCGATGTGGGAAAGGGGTTTAGCCTCTTAGGTTAGCCCAATTGCTAGCCTACTGTTAGCCCAATGTTTTGAATCTTCAATTAGATTCAAACCGGAATGAATTTGGATCTAAAAAAGACCAAATCGGAACCCTAACTCGAATCCGATTCAAGTAGAAGCCATGGTTTGCAACACATGCTAGTGTGTTCATCTGCAAACGAGATTTAATTCCAAATTAAATCCTTGATTATCTGTCCTAAGTGTGTGACCCATTGGGTTCCATACCTAGCCAGCAGTGGGTCCGAGTGCAAGTTGACCTAATTTGATCAGAACTCATTCTAATCGATTTAGGTCAAATCGAGCTAACTCGAGTTAGACAATTAGGACTCCTCCTAATTAGTGATCCAGTTTAAAACATTTAATTTGATCAACCCACAAGACAAGATTGATGTCTAGCAACGTATCATGTCTACCCGGAAGATATGGAAATTCTGGTGAAATTCCAAAACTACCCTTCAGTGGAAAGTTCCCGTACAATTCGATCCTTCAATCATCTTGCATCCCGAGTATAACTATGGATATGGAAACATGTCAAAACCAGCTTATACTCATTTCCAGCTCAGTCATACATTAATGATTCAATTAATTCGATATTAGAAATCATTTCTAATATCTGTACTTTGATCAAAGATTTCCTGAATCATCATCTGACCTAATTTGGCTGGATGCAATCTCCTCCTACTAGGAGTGATCAATTCCTTGTTGACCTACTCATTACCTTCATATACAATTCACCATACCCAGCATCAACCTCGTGCATGACCCAGTGTCATGATTGAGATTGAACCAAAGCATGGGTTCATGTACATAAGATATTATGGCAGTCTCAGGTCATAGGACTACTTGTACAACTCCCACTATGTGAAACATCTATTGACATGCAGCTAAGGCTCCATTAGATGTTCTCAAACTGGATCTATTCAGTGAACTCATTCGCTAATGAGCACCCACATCCTTGTATTAGTGTCCCACACAAGTGACTGTGAGAGCAGTCACCCTTTTCAGCATACATAGGATGTGCCAGTCTAACCGGAAACCCTAATCCCCAACTCAGGGTTCCTATGACTAGGAATATTCTAGATTAGGGTTTTAAGGCCTTAGATCTCACTGGTATGATCTCATCATAGCCCTAGGACCATAGCCCTAATCTATGGGGTTCATCATATAATGACACAGCGAATGATGAAAAAAAATATTGCCTTTATTAACTTGTCAATTTATAATGGTCTGGGAGATACAAATATTGGCTTATAGGGCATAATCCTTTCAATCTCCCACTTGCACTAAAGCCAATCGCTCTTATTCTTTAACCCCATACTATCGAGGTGGCGATCAAACTCCCGCTGTGGTAGAGCCTTAGTGAACGGGTCTGCTATGTTGTTCTTTGTATCCACTCTATTGATGCAGACTTCTTGTCTCTCGATTATCTCTCGGACAAGATGGAAGCGTCTCAGAATGTGCTTGGACTTGTGATGGGCTCTCGATTCCTTTGCTTGAGCAACTGCTCCAGTGTTATCACAATAGAGTGGCACCGGGTTCTCAATCTCAGGAACTACTCCCAACTCTGTGATGAATTTCTTCATCCAGACAGCTTCCTTGGCGGCTTCACTGACAGCTATGTACTCTGCCTCGGTAGTTGAGTCAGCTACAGTCTGCTGTTTAGTGCTCTTCCAACTTACTGCTGCACCATTCAAGGTAAAGACATACCCTGAAATGGATTTACTATCATCTGGGTCTGATTGAAAACTAGAGTCTGAATAGGCTTCTAGTTTAAGATCAGATCCTCCGTATATAAGAAAAATATCCTTAGTCCTTCTCAGGTACTTAAGAATATTTTTCACAACCTTCCAGTGATCCTCTCCTGGATCAGCCTGAAATCTACTGGCTACACCCAAGGCATATGCCACATCAGGCCTGGTACATAACATAGCATACATAATCGACCCTATAGCCGAAGCATAAGGTATAGAATTCATTCTATTTCTTTCTTCAGGTGTCTTAGGAGACATCCTCTTAGAAAGACGTATGCCATGACCAATAGGTAAGTAACCTCTTTTACTTTCCTCCATGCTAAATCTCTTTAGCACCTGGTCAATGTACCTAGACTGGGACAAGCCTAGCATCCTTCTTGATCTTTCTCTATAGATCTTTATACCCAGTATATAGGATGCTTCTCCCAAGTCTTTCATGGAAAACTGTTTTGATAACCACACTTTGACTGATTGTAACATTGGGATATCATTCCCAATAAGAAGTATATCATCAACATATAGAACTAAGAAAACTATGGCACTCCCACTAGTCTTCTTGTACACACAAGGTTCATCCTCATTTTTGAAAAAATCAAATTCTTTGACTGTTTTATCAAATCGGATGTTCCAACTCCTGGATGCTTGCTTTAATCCATAAATGGATTTCTTTAGCCTACATACCTGATTAGGTTTAGTCTCCAAGACAAAACCTTCTGGTTGTGACATATAAACCTCTTCCTCAAGGAAACCATTGAGGAATGTAGTTTTTACATCCATTTGCCAGATCTCATAATCATGATATGCTGCTATAGCAAGCATAATCCGAATAGATTTGAGCATGGCAACAGGGGAAAATGTTTCATCATAATCTATTCCCTGTTTTTGTCTGAAACCCTTAGCCACCAATCTGGCTTTATAAGTTTCAACTTGGCCATCTGCCCCAATCTTCCTTTTATAGACCCATTTACACCCAATAGGGTTAATACACTCTGGTGCATCAACCAAAGACCATACTTGGTTGACATACATGGAGTCCATCTCGGATCTCATGGCTTCCAGCCATTTGTCTGAGTCTCTACTCATGACTGCTTCCGTATAGGTTAGAGGCTCATCATTTTGAATGATTTGGGCTTCATTATTTTCAATTATGAACCCATACCTCTCAGGTGCCTGTCGCACCCTATCAGACCTACGGATAGGAGTGTGTTCAGGTTCTATATTAACTATGTTGTTACTTGACTGAGAAGTGTCTATTTGTTGAATCTCATTAAGTTCGATATTTCTACCAGTGCCCTTTTGTAGGATAAATTCCTTTTCCATAAAAGTGGCATGCCTACTGACCAAAACTTTTTGTTCAGTAGGGTGGTAGAACACATATCCTATACTATCTCTAGGATATCCGATAAATAGACATTTGTCTGCTCTAGCATCTAGTTTATGTCCAAAATTTCTTTTTACATAGGCTGGACATCCCCATATCTTAATATACTTAAGATTGGGCTTCTTACTTCTCCATAATTTATATGGAGTGCTAGAGACAGTTTTAGATGGTACTCTATTCAAGATATAAGTTGCTGTTTCCAAAGCATATCCCCAGAAAGTAAAAGGTAACTCCGTGAAGCACATCATGGACCGTACCATATCCAATAAAGTACGATTCTTCCTTTCAGCAACACCATTTAATTGTGGTGTGTAAGGAGGAGTCCATTCAGAGATGATCCCCTTATCTTTAAGGTGATCAAGAAACTCAGTGGATAAGTACTCACCTCCTCTATCTGATCGGAGGATCTTTATACTTTTTCCTGTCTGTTTCTCTACCATACTTTGATACTCTAAAAATTTTTCAAAAGCATCGGACTTATGTTTCATTAGATACATAAATCCATACCTTGAAAAATCATCAGTAAATGTGATGAAGTATGAGTATCCACCATAGGCTTGAGTTGTCATAGGCCCACATACATCTGTGTGTATGAGTCCTAATAACTCTTTTGTCCTTTCTCCATGTCCACTAAATGGAGTCTTGGTCATCTTACCCATGAGACATGATTCACAAGTTCCTAATGACTCATAGTCATAAGGATCAAAGAAATTTTCTTTGTACAACTTGTTAATCCTAGTCTCACTAATATGTCCAAGTCGACAATGCCAAAGTAAGGTATTGTTAACATCATCTCTTTTCCGTTTGTTAGAAACATGAAAAATATTGTCATTAGTGGAAAGAGTTAAGAGACCATTGCAGAATATGCCATAACATATAATTTCATTAGATAAAGAAATTGAGTAGCCACTGCTCATTACATTCATTATATATCCTTGTTTAAGTAACAAGGGTACAGATATGATATTTCTAATGATTTTTGGCATATAGTAACAATTCCTTAGCTCCAAGATCTTCCCTGAAGGTAACTTCAAAACATAAGTCCCTACAGCTTCTGCTTGGATGGGGTCCCCTCCAGCACCGAGAGCTCAAAGTTACCTTCCTTCAATACTTTAAGCCCCTGAAGTCCCTGCAATGATTTGCAGATGTTATGACCACAGGCGGTATCCAACACCCAAGTATTTGAAATGGAAGAATCCAATGACCTTCTTTCAGGTGCCTCTGATGCACCAGGCTTCACACTTGCAAAGTAAATCTTGCAGTTCCTTTTCCAATGACCCGGCTTGCCACAATGAAAGCAGGTCATCTGTCCGGAGGCCTTCTTTCCTTTCTTCTTCTTAATGCCCCCTTTGGGATTCATCCTCTTACTGGAACCCCTTTTGCCTGTCTTCTTCTTATCCACAAGAAGAACTGGAGCCTTATTTTTCTTTACATGGCTCTCTGCTGTTTTCAACATATTCAACAGCTCAGGCAAGGAAGAATTAAGTTTGTTCATATGGTAATTAAGAACAAACTGTGAAAATGACTCTAGGAGTGATTGCAAGATCAAGTCTTGATTCAACTCCCCATCCATTACAAAACCTAATTGACCTAATCGAGTGATTAGATCAATTATCTTTAATACATGGTCTTGTACTGATGTACCTTCTGTCATCCTTGCACGGAACAACTGCTTAGATATTTCATATCTAGCAGTTCTACTGTGTTCTCCATAAAGCTCTATTAAATTTAGCAGTATGGAGTTAGTATCCATGCTATCATGCTGCCTCTGCAACTCGTTAGTCATAGAGGCAAGCATAACACATTTGACAGTAAGTGAGTCATTTTGCCATATATTATATGTGGTCTTCTCCTCTTGCGAGGCATCTTCCCTTGGTGGTTCCAAAATTGGGGTATCAAGAATATAGGAAATTCTTTCTTGACTGAGTACTATTTTCAAATTTCTCAGCCAATCAACATAATTAGGCCCAGTCAATTTGTTGGCATCTAAAATACTACGGAGTGAGAGTGAAGAGGCCATTTATCTACATTTAAACAAAGAACGAAAACATAAGCAAACAACCATGAAATGACAACACATAATTAAATTAGGACTTTAATTTAATTATGTCTCCCACTATTTTATCGAGCATCATAACCCTCTATACGATGATCAAGAAAACCTTAATTGATCTTTCTTAGTGGGGTTGAGATCCCAATCCCTTATAAAAGACCTTGTGTGTACACAACAAATCTTATATAAGTTCATAGGTAGGAAAACTCTTTCCAATTGTAACCTGTACAATTCTCAACTTATCTCGGCCTCTAAAATATTAATAGCCTTGTGTATACACAACAAACTATAATATTTTAGTTAAGTAAGACCCTTCATAGCCATATAGTCATGACTTTAATAGTAATACCCTTGTGTGTACACAACAAAATATTACTTTAAATCATGCCATAAACAAATAATTGTATTAGGCCAAAAATTGTGTTAGTCACCATATTAGGTTTTGTGTGTACACAACAAACCTAGTATAGATCGTAACACAATGATGACCTATCATGAAGGAAGGCCAATAATAGTATTTTAACACCAAGCATGTTAGTCAAGAATTAAATCAATCAGATCGGCCAGGCTAGTGGAAGAGATGTGGGGGTCCCCCCGTTGCTTTCCTAGACACCAATTTAAAATTGGCCAGGTCAGTCAACGGAACCAATTAAAAACCACGATTCCCTTTACCTTCCCAGAACCACCTTTCTAGACACCGAAATGACTAATTATCCATCATGACTAATAATGCTTATCGGTTAACTATACTACCACTTAATATAATTTTAAGAGGGGTTCATGCAATGCCAGCACATTCAATTAAAAGCTATCACATATATTAATACATGCTTTAAACTAAGCAAATATGTGAAATGTGTGCCATCATACTAGGACAACCATTTACCACATAATGGATACACCATTATGCCAGGGCAACCTTATTTCAGTATGATGGCTCCAGGGCTAATCATATCTCTAAGACAATTAGGGTTTCAGTGGAAAACCCTAACTGGTGGCAATCATCAAACTCATGTTCAATCAAAGACATGCATTGTGCATCAATATAAAAACTTTAACATGATACTACATCATGAATTGAACTGCATAAGTTTTAATCCTAATAAGGATGCTCTGATACCACTGTTGGGTTCGGGAACCAGTGCGGAAGCGTGGATTTCAAAATTTTTATGAAATCAGGTCCGAACCCTAATCCCAAAATCTCCTTATTAGCAATTAAAACTTATGACTACATGCATGTCCAAATTTAAACATAGTTTAGATACTAACCTCAGATCGCTATATCCAGTCTGATGTAGAAATAAACTCCAAATTGAGTAACCTTTTGAACACACCAGGCGTCCACTTGTCCGCCCTCCGATGGTGATCCACACGGGCAGATGATCAAGACAGTGACTCCTTAATTGGGTTCCTTCCAATCAAGTTCTACCCCAAGAACTTGATATATGGGCTATTGGCTAGGACTCCTCTAGCCAAACGGGGACTAAACCTTCTCTCTTACCCTTCTCCTAGTTTTTAGCAACTTTGGCCCCTTAAGACACTCTTGTCTTAAGAATAATCCCTTGTCCTAAAATGAGACAAGGCTTGTCTTGGAGGGAGAAGAAAATTAAGACAAAAATTATCTTAATGTAAGAAAGAAAGAAAAAGAGGCGCCTTCTTCCTTTACCGTCGGAGAGTTTCTCTCTCTGACTCTCCTTCTATTCTGAGATTCGACAGAGCCTAGGCTCTGTAAAGGAATCAAAGAGGAAAGAGAGGAGGGGGAAACAATCTTCTGGAGAGGGAGAAGGAAAGAGAAGCAAGGCTTCGCCGTAGAAAATCTGGAATCAAAATTTTTACGGTGAAGCCTTCTTCTTAAATAGGCGACAGAGAGGCGCCTTCTCATCTGAAAACATCCTCTCACGTCCCTCTCTCCCTTCTCACGTCTTCTCTCTTTATCTCATGGCCCTTGGGATTAATCTCACGGCCTTTGGGATGGGAAGACGCGAAGAAGGATCATGAAAAACACAGAAGGGCGCGCGCAGAAAGAAGAGTCGCGCCCCTTCGGTGTTTTTTTCTTTTCTTTTTCACGGTAATTGTTATTTTTGAAGAGTCCATGCCTAGGTGGACTCTGATCCACGCCTCATCAGCCAAAAGATGCCGGTCCTTTTCTTTCTTTTCACGCAAAGACGCGACTTGGAGAGAGTCCACGCGCGCGTGGACTCTTCTCCTTGCGCGCGCGCGTGGGAAGAGAGGGGGAGGGGCTTAGGCGATGTGGGAAAGGGGTTTAGCCTCTTAGGTTAGCCCAATTGCTAGCCTACTGTTAGCCCAATGTTTTGAATCTTCAATTAGATTCAAACCGGAATGAATTTGGATATAAAAAAGACCAAATCGGAACCCTAACTCGAATCCGATTCAAGTAGAAGCCATGGTTTGCAACACATGCTAGTGTGTTCATCTGCAAACGAGATTTAATTCCAAATTAAATCCTTGATTATCTGTCCTAAGTGTGTGACCCATTGGGTTCCATACCTAGCCAGCAGTGGGTCCGAGTGCAAGTTGACCTAATTTGATCAGAACTCATTCTAATCGATTTAGGTCAAATCGAGCTAACTCGAGTTAGACAATTAGGACTCCTCCTAATTAGTGATCCAGTTTAAAACATTTAATTTGATCAACCCACAAGACAAGATTGACGTCTAGCAACGTATCATGTCTACCCGGAAGATATGGAAATTCTGGTGAAATTCCAAAACTACCCATCAGTGGAAAGTTCCCGTACAATTCGATCCTTCAATCATCTTGCATCCCGAGTATAACTATGGATATGGAAACATGTCAAAACCAGCTTATACTCATTCCTAGCTCAGTCATACATTAATGATTCAATTAATTCGATATTAGAAATCATTTCTAATATCTGTACTTTGATCAAAGATTTCCTGAATCATCATCTGACCTAATTTGGCTGGATGCAATCTCCTCCTACTAGGAGTGATCAATTCCTTGTTGACCTACTCATTACCTTCATATACAATTCACCATACCCAGCATCAACCTCGTGCATGACCCAGTGTCATGATTGAGATTGAACCAAAGCATGGGTTCATGTACATAAGGTATTATGGCAGTCTCAGGTCATAGGACTACTTGTACAACTCCCACTATGTGAAACATCTATTGACATGCAGCTAAGGCTCCATTAGATGTTCTCAAACTGGATCTCTTCAGTGAACTCATTCGCTAATGAGCACCCACATCCTTGTATTAGTATCCCACACAAGTGACTGTGAGAGCAGTCACCCTTTTCAGCATACATAGGATGTGCCAGTCTAACCGGAAACCCTGATCCCCAACTCAGGGTTCCTATGACTAGGAATATTCTAGATTAGGGTTTTAAGGCCTTAGATCTCACTGGTATGATCTCATCATAGCCCTAGGACCATAGCCCTAATCTATGGGGTTCATCATATAATGACACAGCGAATGATGAAAAAAAATATTGCCTTTATTAACTTGTCAATTTATAATGGTCTGGGAGATACAAATATTGGCTTATAGGGCATAATCCTTTCACTCTTGACTTTGATGAGGCAACTTTGTCCCTACTTTCAAGCACATCCCATTGTGGTCCTGTCCGATCAGGCCTTGCACCATATTTTGCAAAAGATTGATGCCTCCAAGAAGGTCACCAATTGGGTAGTGGAGCTAGGCAAGTTTGACATCCATTACCAGCCTTGCCCTCCATTAAAGCTTTAGTAGACTTCCTCGTGGAGTGGACTATCCTCAACTGGGTGGAGACTGGGCTAGAACTAGTGGAGCCAGAGTAGGTGAGCTTTGAACTCTCCATGTTGACTAAGCATCTAATGCTGGAGGGTCTGAGGCTGGGAAGATCCTTGCTAGTCTAAAGGGAGTCATCATCGAGCAGGAACTCTGCTTCAACTTCAAGGCCTCTAACAATGAGAACGAATATGAAGCACTTCTTTTGGAATTTTGGCTTACCTGTGAGCTTAGGGTTTGGCATCTTAGAGCCTTCGATGATTCATAGTTGATAATGGGGCAGATTTGCAAAGAGTTAATGGGGCAGATTTGCAAAGAGTTCGACACCAAAGCCCCCACAATGGAGAAGTATCTCAAATAGGTAAAAGAAACTGCTTCATTCTTCTTATCTTTTGAGATTGTGCAAATCCCCTAGATAGAAAATGCCCAAGTAGATCTAATGTTAAGGCCGGCGACACCAGATGCACAGATATTCCAAAGACTCCTACCTGGAGAATCTTGATAAGCCTAGTATCGAGAAAGAGCCAGTCCTGCTCCTATAGATGAGCAGCAAGCCTTGCAGATAGACCCCTTGATCAGCTACTTGTTAGGAGGGATGCAACCAAATGATAGGGTCGAGATGAGAAAGCTTATGTATCGATCTACCTTGTTTGTGGTACTCAATGGGAAGCTCTACAAGTAAGCCTACTTGATGCCACTCATTTGCTATCTCCATTCCTTAGAAGTGGACTTCATCCTTCATGAGGTTCACGAACGAATTGCAACAACCATGTAGGAAGCCATGCCTTAGCCTACAAGACCCCGAGACAAGGATATTATTTGTTGAGCATTCTCAAGGATGCTGTTGAGTATGTGTGAAACTATGATTGTTGCCAGAGACATGCCAACATCTAACACTAGCCAGTAGTACCTCTCAACTCCATGAGCTCTCAATGGCCCTTTACTTAGTGAGAGATAGTTATCCCCGCCCTTTTCCATTGGCTACTAGGCAAAGAAAGTTTCTAATTATCTCCATTAACTACTTCACCAAGTGGATCAAGGTAGAGCCTTTGGTTTGGATCACTGAGCAGAAGGTCTGGAAGTTCATCTGGAAGTTGATCATCTATCATTTTGAACTTTTCTATCATTATCACTAATAATGATAGATAGTTCGATAATGCATCATTTGATAAGTTCTTTAGGGCCTATAGATTGGCCACCACTTTACTTCAGTCATGCATCCATAAACAAATGGAGAAGCCGAAGTCACCAATTGGATGATCCTTCAAGATTTGAAAAATAGACTGGACAAGGTTGGAGGACTCTAGGTAGACAAATTATATGGTGTTCTCAAGGCCTACCGCACCGCTCACTATCTTTTGATGGGTGAGATGCTATTTAACATTGCCTTCGAAACCAAAGTCATTATCCTTCTAGAATTAGGCCTACCATCACCTTGAGTTGAAGCTTATGATGAGTAGCATAACTCGAAAGACCTGAGGACAAATTTTGATCTTCTGGAGGAGGTTTGAGATAGAGTTTGAGTCTTGATGGCTATGTACTAGTGATGCACGACCCACTACTTCAATCTCTATGTGAAGACGAAGCAAGTTCAGCCAGGAGATCTTGCCCTTCTGAAGGCAGCCGCTAGCTAGCCTATTGAGCATTGAAAACTCTCTCCAAACTAGGAAGGACCCTTGTTATCAAGGTTGTCTGACCTGGCACTTACCATTTGGAGAAACTGGATGACATTCCGATCACCCGAAGTTGGAACACTGACAATCTCTGACCATACTACCAGTGAGATGTACCAATAGTCACTGTACTTGATTTTTTCAATGAAACTCCCCCTTTTGATTCTAAGGAGAGTGTGCAATAAAAGCTAGGGATATCTCTAAAAGTCTTGAATGAGGCTATCCCAGGTGAGATTCTCGCACACCTTATTCTAAAAGTCCTCGGTGAGGTTGTCCTAGGGGGTTTTCACACCCTTATTCTAAAAGTCTTGGACGAGGCTATCCCAGGCAGGGTTTTCACACCCCTTATTCTAAAAGTCTTAGATGAGGTTATCTTAGGTAAGGTTGTGACATCCCTTATTTCTATGCCCTAGTTGAGTAGTTGGATGACCAGGGTGGGGCTCGATACCTATAATTCTTAGCTAAGCAGTTAGTCTCCCAGGCATCCTGAGTGAGGTTGTCCCACGTAGGGTTCCAACACCCCTCATATCAAAGTCTTGGGAAAGGTTGCTCGAGCATCCTAGCCAAGCAGTCGAACTCTCAGGCTAGATTGTGATACCCCTAAGTCCCGATTAGCATTAAGCCTATCAGGTTCCAAAGTCTTGGACAAAGTTATCTCGAGCACCTTGGCTGAGTAGTCCCACTTCCAGAGTAGATCATGATATCCCTAGGTCCCAGTTAAGCAGTAAGCCTCCCAGGTTCCAAAGTCTTGGATGAGATTGTCCCTAGTACCCTGGCCAAGCAGTCAGACTCTCGGGCTAGGTCACAATACCCTTAAGTCCTAGTTAAGCGATAAGTCTTTCAGGGTCAAAGGCCTTAGGCTAGATTGTCCCAAGTATAGTTGGTGAGCACTCCATTCAATATTCAATGCATTCACATCACACAAGAAAGCACAAGATGAGTATCAAAGAAATGAAGATATGTTTTCATTCAATAAATGTTAAGGTTACACATATTTGAAGCACAGCAACTAGATTACATTACACAAAGATCGCTTTGAGAAGCAGATGGAGAACAGGGATAAGTTACATAGACAAGGTGTGACTCCCAAAGATACCAAAGCATCTTCAACTCCTCTCATGCAAGAAAAGGATCGAGACCAAGTCAAAGCTTCCTAGAGCCCTAAGACTTTTACAAGTAGGCAAGGTGTTGAAGGGCTCCCGGATCCTTCGAAGAAGCATGAAGGCAACACTAACAAGAGAAGTCCATGCATTATGGTGACCTAGTAGGCATGCTCAGGGTGGAGGTGAGCCATAGGCATTGTTGAGCCTTGCCCACCTAAGATGGAGAAGTAAGCCTCAAGACACATCGAAGATTTAGAAGGAACATCCTCTACCTTGACCTTAGTACAAACCCACTAGCATCGAGCAAGGTGCGTTCCCCAGGTTGCTTCCAATCCTGACTGGCTGCCTCCTCTCGAGAGCCAAGTCCTAAAGAGGGCCTAGAACCTCATCATAGGAGGTGAAGGGCCACTCATGCACATCCCTCATATGGACTCACCAGTCATCGAGCAGAGCGGGTTCTTAGAGTTGTGCCCACTATAGGCCTGTCTATATCGAACATGAAAATGGACATGGTGGAGGAGGAATTGAGTGATTAGGCATATGAGCGTCATCCCTCCAACTCCACCTTCTGACTAGCGATAGTTATAGCCCGATTGGCTAGATCGCCGCTAATTTTTAATACCTCCCATGCCAAGAAGTGTGCCCACCAATGTGCCCATGCAGTAGAGTAACCTACCATGGAGAGAACCCTTCCAACAAGAAAGGGAACTCCCCAGAGCCAACACTAGAGAAGCCCGACCAATGTCTCTGGTCACTAAAACTTTGGAGGAACATGACAAAGCCTAACTTCCTTGATGTCCTATTTAGAGAAGGGTGGAGGGAAGGTTCCCACACTAATGGCCAACCAACATGCGATAGGTGGCATTGTCCCCTTAGTTAGGTGACCATTCCTTCTAGAACTAGAAGATGAAGTGCTAGGCAACTCTCCTAAGGTTGACATTCCCTCGGGAGGTTGAACATTCATGGATCTTGGCACTCCGATTGAGGCGATCCCATAGAAGCATTATTGTTTCTGGTCAGAAGCCTTCCCAGGATCTAGTCCACATCAAGTGGCAAGCCAGGCCACATTGCATTCTATGATTGGGGATAAGTTAGATCTTCTCGGTTCTCTCTAGACCATGATCGAACCCCCAGATCCTAGCAACATCCCAAGATTTGTGTGACAACATTTTTTCGGTGACAACACATCTTGCCCTGGATGAGATTGCCTCGGGCATTTCACGGACACATAGGACATCATAGGAAACTAAAGCAATGGAAGGAAGACACCATGTAGAAAGGAATGAAGATTAAAGAAAAAGAAAGTCTTTATTTATTTCTTCAAAGATGTTGAAAGTACTGAGTTAGTAAGCTTCAAAACCACTTTCAGCCTCTTCTTTCTTTGCACTACAAACTCTATAATCTCTTCGAGCAAAGCATTATGAGGAATAAGTGGTGAGATCACCTCGCATGCTTTAGGATAGCATGCCCACATGTTAAACTCATATGCATCAAAGCCAAGTCTGAAGCCTTGCATGCAAGCCCAATCAGCAGCACCACTTGCATTTGAGTCAGGACCAAGGCTCCAATAATGCACTCCCCTAGGCAACTGAGGAGAACCCTGGGCCCTACCATTGTCTGGAGATTTGGAGTCACCCCCAATGACTTCCCTGGGTGATACCCACTCTTTGTTGGCTCTCTAGAGAACAGGTGAGCTCCACCTTCATGAGATCATCTCGGCCTCTACCACTTGAGCCCATAACTCTGCTAGGTGCCAAGCTTCATACACCCTAGCGTCTCGCTCGGATGTTGGTCGGGACACCAGAGGCACCAAAATAAGACAAAGACTTCTAAACCCTCTATGGATTACTTAGTAGTGTTAGAGTCTATTTATAATAAGGGATTAACCTATTTGAGTTGTCTTTTATTATTTGAGTCTGTACCAGTCAACTCATGTTGAGCTAGTCTTCTTTCAGAGTTCAATACATGCTAGTCCAAGTCCAGTGAAGACTCATACAAGTGAAGACCCAGCCATGTACGAGTAAAGACCAACCCAACTAGAAGCTATGAAGAGCATGAAGGCCTAGTAGAAGAAATCGGAAGCCCTGGAACCACATCGAAAGCCCTGGAGCCCTGGATCGCAGCCTAAAGCAAAATGTGCCAGCCAAGGTCGAGGAGAGGAGTTAGGGCGCCATACTCTTATGGTCACCTTCCCCTTGGTCGGCCACTTAGAGTCACTCCTCTTGGCCGACCAAGGCAAGTGAGAGAGGGAGAGATTGAGGGAAATTAGGAGGAGGGATTACCATGTATTCTAGCTAGGGTTTGGGTGGGATTCAAATTCCTATGCAAAGTCCTTTTTATCCTTACTTGGGGGCCAAGTTTAAGAGTCTATTTAATAGACTCTATTCTCTTATATGAAGACACTTTATTCATGAAATATAACTGAGTTCTTCCAATTGCCATGTGCCACCTGCTGTGTGATAAGGGGATTTTGTGTGAACCCCTCATCTTCTTCCTGTTATTCTACACCCTATCTCCAGTCTCCATCTACCTCTCCAAGCCCTCGCCACCCACATCAATCCCCTTCTTCCCCTTTATATTTTTTCAATTAATCCTCCATATTTGCTTTGTTTTCTAACCCTAGAATGGCTATTTGTAGGTCCTTCGACTTCTACAAATCCGACGACTCTAGCTGGGCAGCGATTGGATCATCGGGTAGAAAGTCGAGAATCCAAGGGTCTCCGGCTTGATCATCCAGGCTGCATCCAGGAGCGAGAGCGATCCCTTTGTCTATGATCTTCATCGGATGCATCAACTATTGTCAGGTACACCCCCTCTGCTTGCCATTAGCATTATTGGAGGTGAACTAGCCCCACGGAGACTTTTCAGCCTCGGCAGTCCTCTTTCTTATTGCTTTTAGGTTCTATTTTGCATGCTGTTGCTTCTTGTTTTGCATAAAGTTGTCTAATTTGGTTCTTGGCCTAATCTTCAAGATTTAGACTCATAACTTAATCTATAAAAATATAAAAATAACTTTGTATGCATTTTAGTTCCGCATCATTTGGTATCAGAGCCTGTTTGGGCTCAGTTCTCTTTGGATATTCGGATTGGGTGCTTCACCATGGCCGTCCGGTCATAGGAGACTAGTAGGGCTGCAAGACTTTCTCTTTCCAATCTACGAGATCTTCTATGGTGGTAGGGGTGCCGCTGTGAATTGACCCCTGAAGAAGAACACAAAGAGTTCATTAGGGTTTTTTTTGCTTCTTAACCTTCTCAGTACATCCCTTGTTGTTTCAATTATTTCTGCCTGCATAGAACTTATAAAATTCTAAAATTTATTGTGATGAGTTCTTCATATTTTAAATTATTTTTTGGAGTTTTTTCAAGAATTATTTCGATCTGTGGATTTTCTCCCAACCGAAACACTGCCTAAGAACAGTTCTGCTCTATTTTGGCAACAAAGCTAATTTTGGAAAGTTTAGGGTTCTTTTAGTATAATTTTTGCATATGTTTAATTCATGTTCCCTACATATTAGGTCATAATATGCAAGTTATCTTTCTATTTAAGAAAATCCCAAAACAAAAAAAAAAATTACATATACTCAAAAACTCCAAAAATAGCTAAACCCTAATTTGCATTTTCATCTGCCTGCCATGATTGCATAAAATACTTTAAGGGCACTTTCTATATGTCAGATAAGGGGAGGAGTTGATAACCTCTCCTTAGCCTAAAACCACCATCTTTGCATTCAGTCCCAAGCCTAATTTAAAATTAACTAGACTTAATTTGCCCTAGTGGGCTAGGGACACCCATCTGTCGGGTTCAATCATTATGGGATGACTAGTAAACCCAATTCATTTTCTATTACTGGATGCTGGTGTCTAGGCTAGAGGTACAGTGTCAAATGACCTAAGTGGATCGGTGGTTCTTTAATTGGATCCCTGTGAGAGCAGGGGGGCCTCCCACCATCCCACCTCTTACCTGGCCAATTGAAGGACTAGGATTTGAGTTGTGTGTAAGTTGAGTCAACCCATTCTGATTGGGCTCTAGGTCTAGGTAGTTGTAGTCGAGTAAGTGTTGAGTCTTGCATGAGCACTAGATCAGGAGCATCATTCACCCACCATCTCCACCTTTGGTTGAATCCATGGATAATCTTGAAGCCAAGATTAATGCCCTTACTGACCAGCTAGCCCAATCCTTTGCCCAGGTGACTACCCAAATGACTCAATTGACCTAGTCCAATACATGAACCCATAATAGACTTGGCCACTTAGCCAATAGGTTTGATCAGGTACAGGACCATGTAGGGACCTTAGAGAAAACTCGTAGGACTCAGACTAGATCCAAACCTGAGCCACCTTTACCCACACTATCCAAATTATATGAACCTAGAATCTATGTATCCAAAACCTATGAACATAGATCCTATGCACCCACTCCTTATAAGCCTAATAGACCCATGACCTATAGATCCGAACCCATAGGCCATCGAACAAAACCACGTAAGGCTAGTATCCCTAGATATGAATCTAGTATTAATCCACTAACCCTTAGGCAACCTGAACCTACTAGGAGTAGTACCAATAATCAAAAATCAGGACCTAGCCAATTTTTTCCTAGCCGACCTTCCCCTACCACCCCTTTGATTCACAAGGCTTACGTTAAAGTGGAAGTGTATGAAGCTGATATGAACTTAGTGGATGAGTACGAGGGAGAAGAGGAGACACCTCTAGAAGACCTAGGATTAGTTGACCCTGTAGGTGCTAGGTAGAAGCCAATCTAGAGTTAGTTGACCCAGGCTATACATAGCCTAAAGCTATAGTGGAAGAACAATTAGAGGAAGAGAACCTAGATACTGTTGCTAGAACCTTACTTGAGGAAACCATAGAGGAGAGCCAAATAACAAAGTCTAGTCCTAAAATACAAGAACCAGAAGAATTTTTTAAGGACCTGATCTTTTTGAATCAGTACCCCCAAGATGAGCTCTCCTCCTATAGTTCCCATTGAGGACCTCTTCCCTGAGATTAGTAACCCATCCTTCTATTATGCAAACCCTATAGATATACCTCCTCCTATAGTTCCCATTGAGGACCTCTTCCCTGAGATTAGTAACCCATCCTTCTATTATGCAAACCCTGTAGATATACCTCAACCTCATAAGGTTAGCCTCATTAGTCTAGGATTAGTCCTTGACATGCCTACTTATATCCTACTTTATCCAACTAACCCTGAACCATTTTTCCTATCATACTAGACTAATCCTGAACCCACCTCTTATTTTTTGCCCTTTTTAGAAACCTTCAGCATTTCTATGATCATTAGATTGTATTTAGTTGAGATTAGCATACTGCATACATTCATTATGCATGTTAGGTTTGCATCTTACTTCTGGTATACTCTATGAAATTTGCTAGGAGTCCACTGTAAATTTTCATGTGCATGTCAAACTAGGATCAAACCTAGAGAGCCTATAATCTATTAGGTTTAGGTCCAAAGAGTTCAATAAAATTTCCTTCAATAGGAATGCATAATCGAGTCTATTAGGTGTAGTTTGAGTCCTTGCATCACCTGTTAGGAGTCTGTATGTGCCCAGCATGTTCACCACCTACACTAATTCTGAAACAAACTGGCTAATTCTCAAAGAAGAGCCAAGAAATTTAATGTAGTGGATTCTATCATGGTTAGGCTTAGGCCTAAATGAAGCTTCATGCTCGTAGAGCCGGACCTTTTAAAGTGATAGAGAAGGTTGGACCAAATGCCTATGTATTAGATTTGCCTCCAGATTTGGGCATTAGTTCTACCTTCAATATCGCAGACCTAGTTGAGTATAGGGAACCAACAGTGATACCCAGTGAGATCTTCGGACCTACTCCTTCCATTGTGAGTGACCCAAGCCCAGAGTATCCACCAATTAATTGGCCTGGGAGAGGAGAATGGATCGAACGTATCCTGGACGATCAAGCCATCACAACTCGTGGCCATGACTATCAACGCTACTTGGTCCGATGGCAAGGATGGCTAGAATCGGATGATTAATAGATTTCTCGAGAGGACTTGCAGCACCTCGACCCAGACCTTCTCGAGGGATATGTGAGCCAATGTGATCCTTACTCGATGGGGTCGAGTTCCTTCAAGCCCGGGAGAATTGGTGGGGACACCAGAACAAGATAGATGCTTCTAAACCCTCTATGGATTACTTAGTAGTGTCAAAGTCCATTTGTAATAAGGGCTTAGCCTATTTGAGTTGTCTTTTATTATTTAAGTCCTGTACCAGTCAGCTTATGTTGAGCTAGTCTTCTTTCAGAGTTCAGTACATGCTAGACCAAGTCCAGTGAAGACTCATACAAGTGAAGACCCAGCCAAGTACAAGTAAAGACCAACCCAACTGGAAGCTATAAAGACCATGGAAGGCCCAGTAGAAGAAATTGGAAGCCCTATAACCATATTGAAAGCCCTCGAGCCCTGGATCGTAGCCTGAAGCAAAATGGGAGGAGAGGAGCTAGGGCGCCATACTCTTATGGTCACCTTCCCCTTGGTCGGCCACTTAGAGTCACCCCTCTTGGCCGACCAAGGCAAGTGAGAGAGGGAGAGATTGAGGAAAATTAGGAGGAGGGATTACCATGTATTCTAGCTAGAGTTTGGGTGGGATTCAAATTCCTATGTAAAGTCCTTTTTATCTTTACTTGGGGGCCAAGTTTAAAAGTCTATTTAAGAGTCTATTCTCTTATATGAAGACACTTTATTCATGAAATATAACTGAGTTCTTCCAATTGCTGTGTTCTACCTGCTATGTGCTAAGGGGATTCTATGTGAACCCCTCTTCTTCTTCCTGGTGTTCTGCCCCTTGTCTCCAGTCTCCATCTGCCTCTCCAAGCCCTCGCTGCCCACATCAATCCAGTTCTCCCCCTTTCTATTTTTTGATTAATCCTTGATCTTTGCTTTGTTTTCTAACCCTAGAATGGTTGTTTGCAGGCCCCTCAGCTTCTACGAATCCAACGACTCCAGCTGGGTGGCGATCGGATCACCGGGTAGAAAGCTAAGAATCTGTGGGTCTCTGGCTTGATCATCCAGGCCGCATCCAGGAGAGAGAGCGATCCCTTCATCTACGATCTTCATCGAGTGCATCAACCATTATCAGGTACACCCCCTCTGCTTGCTAGTAGCATTATTGGAGGTGAACTAGCCCAACTGAGACTTCTCAACCTCAGTGGTCCTCTTTCATATTGCTTTTAGGTTCTATTTTGCATGCTGTTGCTACTTGTTTTGCATAGAGTTCTCTACTTAGGTTCTTGGCCTAATCTTCGGGATTTAGATTCAAAACTTAACCTATAAAAATTCAAAAATAACTTTGCATTTATTTTATTCCACATCTGATGTGGCCGCATTCTCATTACTAGCCAACCTCCCCTGCAAGAGAGTGATCTCTTATTATGGGCCTTTGGCTGGCTCAGCAGACCACCAGGTCCCTCACAGGCCTTCATCACCACCTGTAGCCTCACCTACCATGGGAGGAATTGCCTTGCCACTCTTTGCAAACACCTCACTTGTAGATCCGGATAGCATGACTTGCTTGCAAGATACCTTTTCTTCTACAGCCTGCTACCAGTGCTAGGTAGCGCACTTCGCCCGCAAGGCATATCTTCTACTAGCAAATTGAGGCTCCCCTGCTATGGGTCAACATACTTTTTGCAAGTGTACTCTGCTTGGGTTGCCACATCACTCTCTATCAGAGACCCAACTTGGAGCTGCTTGCCTGGGGATCCCATGAACGAAGCACCCATGACCCGAGGGTTCTTCGTTCGCACACTTATGGAGGTCCTAACCATCATTGTAAGGGCCTTGCCCATGGCTAGCCTTTCTCCAGCACTATCATCAATTGCGAGCCTGATGATTCTCCAATGAGTGGTCTTTATCTCCTGGATCAACTCCTCATTTATATCTAAAGTCAGATCCAATCGATGTTGGAGCATTTGCCAAGCCTCCTTAGTTATGGATGCATCATGCTCTGTATTGGCATACCTGACTACTGCGACCTCCAAATCATGCTTGACCTGGGTGATCTCCTTTTTCACATCCTCGGCCTCATCCCAGATCTACATGGTGCTAGTCTCCGCCACTATTTAAAAAGAAAAGTTGTTAGCCGAGTCAAAAGAAGATACTCACCACATCAATAGGCTTAACCCTACCTATAGCCACTACATTAGGTAGTCAATCATCCTCCCATGCAGTGGGTCGGGCATCTAATTAGTGTGAGGAGGGGAGCCATGAAGCTGACTACTACTACCCATGGTCACCATAGAAAGTATCCCCACCAGGTGACTTTCCCCTAAGATGCTGCTACAGGAGTCACAATCCCTCCGTGCATAGCAACCTTGCTCACAGCCTACCCTGTAGCCTCGCTTATAGCCTCTCTTGCATGCTCGCCCATCAGCAACTTGATGGTGGCCAAGAAAACTTTAGCCATGGCCTCGACCACCAGCTAACATGCCACGATAGGCCCCTCTTCTTCAGCAATCTCAACCACTTGTGGACTCACCATAATTGGCTCCTCTACTTTAACCACCCCGATAATGGCTAACTTTGATGGTAGTGCAAGCACCAGGAGTTTGGCCACTATTGCCACTAAATCTCCCAACCAGGTTCTCTCGATCGGGCTATCTGGAGTGCACGTTTCTCGATTCTTATAAAAAGGTCCCATGGGTCGGTGATGTTCCAGCGGAGGGCACTCCGATGGCTAAGTCAGTGGGAGACTCAGAGCAATAGAATGGAGGTGATGCGGGATGACTCTAAGATTGCAAGAAAATAGTAAACTATTTTTTTTTGTTTTTTTAAAATTTAATTTGTAGGCTATATTCTCGAAATTAAGTAAAGACTAGCAAAGAAACTAGCAATGCAAAGAATCATCATGCAAGCATGCTCATGCAAAATAATAAAAGTAACGGGACCCGAGAATTGAGAAATTTCTGGCTTTTAATAGTTATCTACAATCAAGTCAGATAATAAGAGAAGGGATGGCTTCTTACTGGTCAGAGATTGAAAACTTTGTAGTAGAAATGATCACTCACACTCTGATTGGAGCCTGGAAGAAGAAGCTTTAGTTCCTTGAATCAAATGGCTGATCTGAACCTGGTCTGAAGGCAAGGAAATCCTCCTCTGGGGAGGTGGAACACCTCGAGGATCCTGCAAGCATCAAGGTTCAATCAAAATAATAATTAAACAAAGGAATAAAAACTAGGGTTTAGAAGGAAACAAAATTAGGTTTAGATGTGGGCATCCTAGGGAAGAAGTAGTTGCTTGACTGGGACAGCAGCTAGGGCATCTTCCTTTTGGCGTGGCTGATCTCTAGGGATGCAGATGGAAGCTAGGGTAGTAGGGGTTCGGCCAGGGTATACAAGGAAAGCACTCAAAACTAAGAACCAATACAAGAATAAAGGCAATGACTCAAAATTTCAGCAAATTGTATTCATAAGAGAAAAGTAAATACAAGAGGAGGAGGGGTGTAGTATTTCTAGAGTTTCCATGCCCTCTCTAACTAGGGTTACACTTAGATTAACAAGCCTTTTCCTAGTTAGATTACAAGTCCTTCTCCTAGCTAGGTTAGAATTACAAAGCTTAAAAAAACTAGGAACATAAATCCTAACTAGGTTAGACTAGTCTTCTCCTTCTTCACTTAGGTTTGGACCAAGTCAACAAAGTGGAGATGCCTCACTCCTTTGGGCATGTGGGCTTTGGGATAGCAATGGGAGGTCGGCCATGGGTCAAGGGTGCATGGGCTTGGGCCTCCTAGAAGCTGGGGCGCTTGGTCCCCTGTGCTGGCATATTCCTAGTATCAAAAGGAAATCTTGGTTCTTCATGATTGGGCTTGCTTCCTGGGCTTGAAATTTTAAGGCCCGGAGTGCTAGAATAACCTGGGAAACATGGGCTCCTGGCAAATGGGATATTCTAGAAGCATCTGGAGGGAATTTGGCATCTGAAATGGTATTTGGAAGAAATCAGGGCACCTGGGTGTCAATTGAGCTCCCATTAGCTGATTTAATTGCCTCTGGCTATTGAATGAGGCCTGGTGGAACTCCAAAATAGTGTAACCTCCTCTCTAGTATAAAAAGTGGACTCATACTGGACTCATACTGATGTACAGGACTCAATATACTGGACTAGATCGAGACAAATCAACTAGTCTCACCTTATCACAACTCAATCTTAATTGATTACAAAATTTTCAAAACTTTGACACATGATAAGTAAACCAGATAGGGCCTAGTAATCTGCGTTTGATTTTGGTGCTCCCACCAATTCTCCCAGCATGGGAGGAACTCGACCCCGTCGAGTATGGGTCAACCTGGCTCTGATAGTGCTCGAGTAGGTCTAGGTTGAGGCACTGCATATCGTCATGGGTGATCCACGAGTCCTCAGATTCTGGCCGACCTTGACACCGGACCAAATACCTCTGATAGTCTCTATTTTGGGTACATATGGCTTGATCGTCCAGGATTCTCTCAATCTTTTCCTCACTATTTGATCAATTTGTTGGTGGACATTCTGGGGCAGGCTCACTCTCAAGGAAAGAGATAGGTCCAAAAGGCTCGCTGGGAATTGCTGCTGGCTCCCTATACTGTACAAGATCTGAGATGTTGAAGGTGGAACTAATACCTAACTCAGATGGTAGCTCAAGCACATAGGCATTGGGTCCAACTCTATTTATTATCTTGAATGGGCCAGCTCCGCGAGCATGAAGTTTCTTTATGGTCCCTAGAAGGAACCGTTCATGCCTAAGCCTGATCATCATAAAATCCCCTACAGAAAATTCTTTAGTTCTTTTTCGAGAATTAGCCAAGTGCTTATAAAGTTCATTACTTAGGTTTATCTTTTGGCTAATTTCTTTATGCAAATCCCTAACATGCTGTGCAAATGACTCAGCTAACTCAAAAACTCATGCATGTGAGGGTAAGGGGATCAAATCAAGAGGTTTATTGGGTTTGTATCTATGCACAACCTGAAAAGGACTCTTCCCTATGGACCTATTAACAGAACTATTGTAAGCAAATTCAGCTCGGGGTAACAATAGGTCCCAATTTCCCGTGTGTTCACCTATGAGACATCTAAGAAGGTTTCCTAAGATTCTGTTCACTACCTCGGTCTGACCATTAGTCTATGGGTGTTAGGCTTTAGAAAATTTTAATTTGGTCCCTAATAAGTGCCAAAGGGTTTTTCAAAAGTAACTGGTAAAGTGAACATCCCTATCTGACACTATAGTTTTAGGCAATCCATGTAACCTAACCACATGGTCAAGAAAAAGATGGGCTACTCTAGATGTGTTAAAAGTTTGAGAGTAGGGTATAAAATGGGCCATTTTAGAAAACCTATCAACCACTATGAATATGGAATCATGTTTCCTGAGGGTCTTAGGTAGGCCTAAAACAAAGTCCATGCTTAAGTCCTGCCATGGATGGTCGGGTATAGGTAGAGGGGTATATAATCTAGTATTTTGTTTCTACTGTTTTGCAATAGCACGAGTTCTACATCTGGACACTATATTGGCAATGTCCCTCTTTAAACTAGGCCAAAAGAATTGGTCCTCCATAGCTAAGATAGTCTTATTTCTTCCAATGTGACCAGCAAGGCCTCCAGCATGGGTTTCCCAGACTAAGAATTTTCTAAGTGATGTTATGGGAATATATAGTCTATTGTTTTTAAACAAATAACCATCTTGTAGGGTGTATTCACTATGGGTACTTGATGGTCCTTGAGAAAGGGCTTGGAAAATCTCACTAAAGTCTGGACATGCTTCATATCCTTCTTTCAGCCTATCAAATCCAATGACTTCAGTGCTAACAGTATTCAGAAGTAAGGCTCGTCTGCTAAGGGTGTCAGCTACCTTGTTTTCAGTTCCAGCTTTATATTTTAGTACAAAGGTATAAGATTATATAAACTCTGCCCACTTAGTATGCCTAGGTTTTAGTTTCTTCTGGGAGTTCAAAAATCGGAGTGCTTCATGATCAGAATATAAAACAAACTCCTAGGGTAGCAAATAATGTCTCCAATATCTAAGAGCTTGTACTACCGCATAAAGTCTTTTGTCATAGGTTGAGTACTTAAGTTTAGCCTCATTAAGTTTCTCGTTGAAGAAGGCTACTAGATGACTTTCTTAACTCAGAACTCCCCCTATGCCTACTCCCGAAGCATCACAAGCTACCTCAAAAACTTTGGTGAAATCAGGTAACCTCAGAATAGGTGCTTGTGTCATCTTGGTTTTGATCTCTAGGAAGGCTCTATCTATAGCTTTGGTCCATTCAAAACTACCCTTACTAATACAATCAGTAATTGGTGCTACTATGGTGCTAAATCCCCTAATAAATCATCTATAGAAAGCGGCTAGACCATGGAAACTTCTAACTTCATGGATACTAGTGGGTACTGGCCACTCTACTATGGATCTGACCTTTTTAGGGTTAGCAGCTACTCCTTCAGGGGTCACCACAAAACCTAGGAAGATAACTCTATGGATCATGAAATCACACTTCTTTAAATTAGCATAGAGATTCTCTTTCCTAAGGGTCAAGCAAACTTGTTTTGGATGTTTTATATGATCTTCCTTAGTTTTGCTATAAATCAGGATGTCATCAAAATATACTACCACAAATTTACCTATGAAATCCTAAGGACTTGGGTCATAATCTCATGAACGTGCTTGGGGCATTGGATAGCCCGAAAGGTATTATGGCCCACTAATATAGACCATCTTTGGTTTTAAAAGCTGTTTTCCACTCATCCCCAGTTCTAATTCGAACCTGATGGTAGCCACTCTTAAGATCTATTTTTGAAAATATTATGGTTCCCGCCATCATATCTAACATATCATCCAAGCGGGGGATGGGAATCCTATACTTTACAGTTATCTTATTTATGGCACGGCTATCAACACACATCCTCCACGTGCCATCTTTCTTAGGGGTTAATAGGGCTGATACAGCATAAGGACTTAAGCTCTCCCTAATAAATCATTTTCTAAGAGAAGCTCAACTACCTATCTTTGAAGCTCTAAGTGTTCAGTTGGGTCCATCCTATAATAAGGTAGGTTAGGCAGGATAGCTCCTGAGACTAAATCAATAGCATGTTGGACGTCCCTAAGTGGTGGTAAGTGGTTAGGTAAATCTTCAGAAAATATGTCACTAAATTCATTCAAGACTCCCTTGACCTCTTGAGGGTACTCTCTCTCAATAGGATTAGATACTTCCTTTACAACTAACATCCAAATAGTAGTGCCCTCAGATATCTCTTTCTCTAGCTCTTTTGCAGTGATAAGATTAACTCCAAACTTTTTCTCCTTAAGTGAGCTAGATCCTCTCTTAATTGATTCCTGAGATGGGGTGGGGTTTATGGTGATCTTCTTCCCATGAAAGGTGAACATCATGCATTAGACCGACCATAAAGGGTGGCATCATGATCAAAGAGCCATGGCCGTCCTAAGATTATACTGCTCACCCCCATGGGCACAACATCACACCACACTTTATCCTGATATGATTGAAGCTAGATCTGGACTTGGCATCTGGACTTAATGGGTATAGAGGTGGAATCTATCCAAGATACCTTATAGGGGTTTGGGTGACGAACTGGGTGTAAGCCTAGGGTTTTGACAGCCTTATGGGATATGGCATTCACACAGCTCCCACTATATATAATTATTTTGCACACCTTGTCCCCAATCTTCACAAAGGTCTGTAGGATGTTGGTCTTACACCAATCTTCCTAGGTTTTACTTTAGGACAAGATGCATCTAACTACCCCTACGAGATCTGATTGATCAAAATCCTCCTCATCACCTTCATATTCCTCAACTAAGTCTGGTTCAGCTTCATAGACCTCTTCCTCTTCATTCTCATTGGGTTCAGGCTCATCTTCCTCAAGCTCCCCTATGTTCAAAGACCTGGTGGGATATTGGCTAGCGAAATGACCTACCTTGTTGCACCTAAATCATGCATTGGGGCTGGGGCTTGGGTTCTTCTGAAAAGCTGGTGCCTTACCCTTATTATTCCTAAAAGATGATGAGTTACTTGAACTAGCCTGAATCGGATGTGGGTTAGGATGAGGTGGGTTAGGGTTTGGATGGGTTGGGTTGGGGTTGGGTCGACTTAGGTTTGAGTTTGGCCAACCTGGGTTGGAGTTGGGGCGGTTTTGGTTAAAGTTGGGTCAGTTTAGGTAAGCCTGGTTTGGGTTGGGCCTAAAGCTAGGAGTATTGGATTTAAAGGGTTCAGGTCTCCTAACTACAGGTACTCTCTGGAACCTCTCAAAGTTTTCAGCTACATGATAGGCATGGTCCATTTGTTCAACTCCCCTAAGGTACAGCTCCCTTTGGATATCCTCTCTAAGACCATGTCTAAACCTAAAGAGGGTGACTGACTCAGGTTCATCTATGCCGCATCTTAGGGTGCACTCATTAAATTGGGCTATGTATTCCTGTACAGTTTTGGTCCCTTGTTTTAATCTCTACCATTGATCTAAGAGACATTGCTTATAGTATGGAGGAACATATTTAGCCCTAAGATTTAACTTCATGGCTTCCTAGGAGACAATGGGTGGGCGGCCTGGTTGATTATCGATTCGCTCTACCTGCTCCCAGTATAATCTAGCTTGATCAGTTAGCTTAAGCTAGACAAATTGACACATTTTCTCTTCACTTAAGATGTAAAACTTAAAGTACCTCTCCATGCCTCCCTCCCAGTCGATATAGACCTATAGATCTAGGTTACCATCAAAGGTGGGTGGATCTACCTGAAGCTCCTAAGAATCCTATCATCCTAGTCTTGGTCCTCTTGATAGGGTCTCCTAAGGTTAGGGCCCTGATATTGATCCTGATGTTGGTTTCCCCTATTGTTAGGTTCCCTAAATTGATCCTAGTTTTTGGGTCTCCTAGGGTTATGTTCAACAAAGGGTTCTTGGGTTTGGACTCTTCTAGGGTTTTGAGGGATAGAAGGGGTGCAGTTAAGATCAGGTTCAGTGTTAGACTCTTAGGTTCTCTCTACAGTCCCTAGTCAGTTCTCTACTTGTTCCAACCTATTGGTTATATCATTATTGGTTTGGTTTATTTGATTAATCTGAGCTGTTAATTGAGCAAACTAATTCTGAGATTGGAGGTTCATCTAGTCAAACTGGTTTTGGGTTTGGGTGTGTACCTGGTCAAATCAGTCTCGGGTTTCGATGTTCAATTGGGTAAACTGGCCAGTCATGGCTTTCAAAAGAGCCTCAAACTTGGAATCAATGGCTAAATCAGTTTGGGGTGTGGACTTCTGGTATTGGGTTCCCAATCTAGTGGTCATATAATCAAATAGTTAGTCAGAATGAGATGGTGTAGCCAAGCATGCAAAATTGGTTAGCTTAACCTAGGATTTCCTAGACCTAGAGCCAAAACTGGGTGGGTCAGCTCAACTTATACTTAACCTAGTAGCTAATCCTTCCTCTGGCCAGGTTGAAAGGATTATGCCCTAAAGGCCAATCGAAATGTTGTATTTCGATGGGATTTTCTTTTGTATCCCAAACCAGCGTATTGACATTATCAATTAATAAAGGCATTTTATTTTCATCATACGCTGTGTCTTATTAATTTTATTAAGATATGATAAACCCCATAGATTAGAGCTATGATTCTAGGGTTATGATTAGATCATACCAGTGAGACCTAAAGCCTTAAAACCCTAATCTAGAATATTCCTGGTCGATGGGATATTGAGTAGGGGATCAATGTTTCCGGTAAGACCAACACATCCTATGTATGCTTGGTGAAGAGGGTGACTGATCTCACAGTCACTTGTGTTTGACACTAATACTAGGATGTGGATGCTCATTAGAGAATGAGTTCACTGAATGGATCCAGCTTGAGAACATCTAATGGAACCTTACCTGTTTGTCAATAGATAGTTCTCATAGTGGGAGTAGTGCATGTGGTCCTTTGACCTGAGACTACCATGGTACCTTGTATGCATGAATCCATACTTTGGTTCACACTCAATCATGACTCTGAGTCATGCATGGGGTGATACTAGGTATGGTGGACTGCATATGGAGGTTGTGAGTAGGTCAAAAAGGAATCGATCAATCCTGGTAAGAGGGAAGCGCATCTAGATGATTTCAATCAAATGAAGATTCGAAAAATCTTTGATCAAAGTATGAACATTAGAAATAGTTTCTAATGGTTCATTAATGAATCATCATTATCAGATTTAGTAAGGAATGAATATGAAGTTGGATTTGACAAGTATCCATATCCATAGTCATATTCAGGGTGCAAGTAGATCGAAGGACTGAATTGCCCGGTAACTCACCACTGAAGCGTATTTTGGTAAATCCACCAAAATTCCTCATCTTCTGGTAGGCATGACACGTTGCTACATCATTCTTGTCTTGTAGGTCTTCATGAACCAATTGATTTGGTTTCATGAGTCAATTCGATGTGTGATTCGAATTGGACAATTAGGTGAGCCAATTTGACCTAATTAGGTCAATCGGGTTTGATCGGATCGAATCGGCTCAAACCTAAACCTACTGCTGGCTAGATGTGGAACCCAATGGGTCACACATAATAGAGACTTGGCCAAGAAAGTCATTAATGATTTAATTAGGGTCATAGGATCCTAATTGGTTAGCCGGATTACATACTAGCATATGTAGGCTAACCAAATTCCTAACCCAATTGGATTGGGTCTGGTTGCTTGCTAATTGGGCTAACCTAATTATGAAAAACCTAAATTAGGTTGAGTCCTAAGTGGGGCTAGCCTAATCATGGCTAAATCTGATTTTAATTTGGATTTAAGGGCATTTTAGGCGCCTTACATGAAGAGTTCCCAATGGCATGGGACTCTTGGTACCTAAATGATACCTTAACTTCAAAAGGGCATAGAATGAGCTATAGATCTCTAATTTGAATATAATTTATATGGTTAGAAAGGAGATTTTATGCTCATTCCAATGAAACCCATATTGCCTATATTTTGACTGGTCAACATTCTTTGAAATTTGTGTGGAAGAAGGATGGCGCGTGCGGTTCATGAAGAGTCGCAACTCTTCATGTGGCGCGCAATTCTGATGTAGAGTCCTTCTGCTATCAGGACTCTTCATAATCTTTGATGTTTGGAGATTGAAGAGGTGCCTCTTGGCTTCCTAGGGACTGGTAATTTACATGTGGCAAGTGAGAATTCGTCCAGATAAAAGAATGGATGTGAATAAGGCCTTCAGTGCATGAATGGGCTTATTAGATATGATTTTTCAAGCCAGATAACTTCTCTTCGATCTTGAAAAATCATATCTGATAAGTTGATGGGAGGACATATTACACGCCCCTCTTGTATCTATAAATAGGGGGGGTGAAATGAGTCTGATATAAGAATTCCACCAAAGTATTATTCTGAGTGTCTCTCTCCCTCCTTCTTTCTTTAAGACAAGACTTGTCTTGTTAAGACAAGGTCTTTTCTAATAGGACAAGGATTTGTTTTAGGTCATAAGCCTAAGGGGTCCTAGAGAAGGGTTGTCCTAAAACCAAGAGTGGTTTAGGAGAGTGTCTTTAGTGCTTTACTGTAGGACAGGGTGTCCTACAGTGGTCAATAGACCAAAGACTGCCGAAAGAGTTCCACTTATCCAAGCAACTTGAAGAAGGAGTTCTTCCTTGGTTCGAGTTTTGTGTGGATCACCGTTGGAGGGCGAATGTTTGGGCTCCTGGTGGAGAAGAAGGCTAAATCAGGGTTTTCTTCATCGGATTGGATACTAGCGGTTCAGGTTGGTACCTAAACTCTAGTTTACATTATATATGTATGTTTGTATGTTTTAATTCCTAGTAAGGAGGTCTTGGGTTAAGGGTTTGGTAGTGGTTTCATAATAAATTTTTGAAATCCACGCTTCTGCCTTGGTCACCAAAACCCTTACAGTGGTATCAGAGCCACCTTATTAGGGCTAAATCATACAAAATTTGAAGTTGCCCAATTTTGTAGGACTCTTGAGGTTGCCCATTTTTGTAGGACTCTACAAAATTTAAAGTTGCCCAATTTTGTAGGACTCTTGAGGTTGCCCATTTTTGTAGGACTCTACAAAATTTAAAGTTGCCCAATTTTGTAGGACTCTACTAAAGTTTAAAGTTACATATGATTGATATGTTTATGCATATATGTATGTCACTGGTTAGGGTTTTCACTTAAACCTTAACCGATATAGAGATATGTTTAGCTTTCTAATCATCATACTGAAATAAGGTTGCCCTAGCATAATGATGGATCCATTATGTGGTAGATGGTTGTCCTAGTATGATGACACACTTGGCACATTATAAAATGATATATGATGCATGGTTGATGAATGGTAATATTAGAATGTGCTTCTGTTTGAATTTCCTTCTATTAAAATTATATTAAGTTGTAGTGTCATATACCAAAAGTAAAATAATCAAGATGATTAGTGATCATTCAGTGTCTAGGAAAAGTGGTTCATGATCGGTAAAGAGGACGTGGTTTTTAATTGGTTCCGTTGACTGACCTGGCCAATTTTTATTGGTGTCTAGGAAAGCAACGGGGGGACTCCCACTACTCTCCCACTTACCTAGCCAATAAGATTAACTTAATTCTTGATTGATATGCTTAGTGTAATATTCACTACATTAGGCCTTCCTTCATGCTAGGTCATTATTATGTTATGATCTGTATTAGGTTTGTTATGTACACACAAGGCCTATTATGGTAACTAACACAATTTTGGCCTGGTGCATTTGACGCTTATGGCATGATTTAATATAATACTTTGTTGTGAACACACAAGGGTATTATTATTACAATCATGACTATAAAGGAATGAAGGGTCTTACTTAACTAAAAATATTATAGTTTGTTGTGCACACACAAGGCTACTAATATTTTAGAGGCCAGGTTTTGTTGAGAATTGTATGAGATACAATTGAAAAGAATTTTCCTACCTTTGAACTTATAAAAGATTTGTTGTGTACACACAAGGTCTTTTATAAGGAATTAGGATCTCAACCCTACTAAGAAAACCAATTAGGGTTTCTCGATCATCACATAGAGGGTTATGATGCTTGATAAAATAGTGGGAGACATAATTAAGTTAAAGTCCTAATTTAATTATGTTTTGTCAACATTGGTTGTTTGCTTATGTTATGTTCTTTGTTAATATAGATTAAATGGCCTTTTCACTCTCACTCCGTAGTATACTTGATGCCAATAAATTAACTGGACCGAACTATGTTGACTGGTTGAGAAACCTAAAGATAGTACTCAACCAGGAAAAACTTTCTTACATTCTTGATACCCCTACCTTGGAACCTTTAGGGGAAGATGCCTCGCAAGAGGAAAAGACCACATACAATATGTGGCAAAATGACTCACTCACTGTCAAATGTATCATGCTTGCCTCTATGACCAATGAGTTGCAGAGGCAACATGATATCATGGACACTAACTCCATACTGCTCAATCTAAAAGAGCTATATGGAGAACATAGTCGAATTGCTAGATATGAGATATCTAAGCAGTTGTTCCACGCGAGAATGATAGAAGGTACATTCATACAAGACCACGTACTGATGGTTATTGACCTGATCACTCGATTAGGTGAATTGGGTTTTGTTATGGATGGAGAGTTGAATCATGATTTGATCCTGCAGTCACTCCCAGAGTCATTTTCATAGTTTGTTCTTAATTATCATATGAACAAATTAAACACTTCCTTGCCTGAGCTGTTAAACATGTTAAAAATAGCAGAGAGCCATTTAAAGAAAAATAAGGCTCCACTTCTTCTTGTGGATGGAATCAACAAGAAGAAGTTAGGCAGAAAGGGTTCCAAGAGGAGATTGAACCCAAAAAGGGGCATCAAGAAGAAGAAAGGAAAGAAGGCCTCCGAACAGATGACCTGCTTTCACTGTGGCAAGCCGGGTCATTAGAAGAGGAACTGCAAGGCTTACCTTGCAGGTGTGAAGCCTGGTGCATCGGATGCACCAAAAGGTATGAAAGAAGTTCATACTATTTTGTCATTGGATTCTTCCATTTCAAATACTTGGATATTGGATACCTCCTGTGGTCATAATATCTACAAATCATTGCAGGGGCTGCAGAGGCTTAGAGTATTGAAGGAAGGAGACTTCGAGCTCTACGGTGCTGGAGGAGAGTCCATCCAAGCAGAGGCCGTAGGGACTTATATCTTGAAGTTACCTTCGGGGAAGATTTTAGAGCTGAGAGATTGTTACTATATGCCTATGGTCATTAGAAATATCATTTCTGTACCCTTGTTACTTAGACAAAGTTATACTATGAATGTGATGAGCAATGGTTGCTCAATCAGCTTTTCTAATAAAATTATATGTTGTGGCGTATTTTGCAATGATCTTTTAACTCTATCCACTAATGACAATATACTTCATGTAAGTAACAAACGAAAGAGAGATGATGTAAACAATACTTTACTCTGGCACTGTCGGCTTGGACATATTAGTGAGACTAGGATTAGCAAGTTATACAAGGAAAATTTCCTTAATCCTTATGATGATGAATCATTAGGAACTTGTGAATCATGTCTCATGGGTAAAATGGCCAAGACTCCATTTAGTGGACATAGAGAAAGGACAACTGAGTTATTAGGACTCATACATACAGATGTATGTGGGCCTATGACAACTTAGGCCAAGGGTGGATACTCTTATTTCATCATGTTTACGATGATTTTTCAAGGTACGGATTTGGGTATCTTATGAAACATAAGTCCGAAGCCTTTGATAAATTTTTAGAGTATCAAAGTATGGTAGAGAAACAAACAGGGAAAAGTATTAAAATCCTTCGATCAGATTGAGGAGGTGAATACTTATCCATCGAGTTTCTCGATCACCTTAAAGAAAATGGCATTATCTCTAAATGGACCCCTCCTTACACACCATAATTAAATGGTGTTGCTGAAAGGAGGAACCGTACCTTATTAGATATGGTACGGTCTATGATGTGCTTCACAGAGTTACCTGTTTCCTTTTAGGGATATGCTTTGAAAACTGTGGCTAATATCTTAAATAGAGTACCATCTAAATCTGTCTCTAGCACTCAATATAAGATATGGAGGGGTAAGAAATCCAATCTTAAGTATCTTAAGATATGGGGATGTCCAGCCCATGTCAAAAGAAATTTTGGACAAAAGCTGGATGCTAGAGCAGATAAGTGTCTATTTGTAGGATATCCTAAAGATAGTATAGGATATCTATTCTACCACCCTACTGAACAAAATATTTTTGTCAGTAGGCATGCCACTTTTCTGGAGAAAGAGTTCATCCTACAAAAGGGCAGTGGGAGAAATATTGAACTTGAAGAAGTTCAACAAATAGATACATCTCAACCAAATGATAACATAGTTAGTATAAAACCAGAACACACCACTCCTATCCGTAGGTCTGATAGGGTGCGTCATGTACCTGAGAGGTATGGGTTCATTATTGAAAATAATGAAGCCCAGATCATTGAAAATGATGAGCCTCTAACCTATATGGATGCTGTCATGAGTAGGGACTCAGACAGATGGCTGGAAGCCATGAGATCCGAAATGGACTCCATATATGTCAACCAAGTATGGACTTTGGTTGATGCACCAGAGGGTGTTAACCCTATTGGATGCAAATGGGTATATAAGAAAAAGATTGGGACAGATGGCCAAGTCGAAACTTATAAAGCCAGATTAGTGGCTAAGGGTTTCAGACAAAAACAGGGTTATGATAAAACATTTTCTCCTGTTGCCATGCTCAAATCTATTCAGATCATGCTTGCTATAGCAGCATATCATGATTATGAAATCTGGCAGATGGATGTGAAAACCGCATTCCTTAATGGTTTCCTTGAGGAAGAGGTCTATATGTCACAGCTAGAAGGTTTTGTCTTGGAGACTAAACCTAATCAGGTATGTAGGCTGAAGAAATCCATTTATGGATTAAAGCAAGCATCTAGGAGTTGGAACATCCGATTTGATAAGACAGTCAAAGAGTTTGACTTTATCAAAAATGAGGATGAACCTTGTATGTACAAAAAGACTAGTGGGAGTGCCATAGTTTTCTTGGTTTTGTATGTGGATGACATACTCCTCATTGGGAATGATATCCCAATGTTACAATCAATCAAGGTATGGTTATCTAAACAGTTTTTCATAAAAGACTTGGGAGAAGCATCCTATATACTGGGTATCAAGATCTATAGAGATAGATCTAGGAGGATGTTAGGCTTATCCCAGTCTAGGTACATTGACCAAGTGCTAAAGAGATTTAGCATGGAGGGAAGTAAAAGAGGTTACTTGCCCATTGGTCATGGCATACATCTTTCTAAGAAGATGTCTCTAAAGACACCTGAAGAAAAAAATAGAATGAGTTCTATACCTTATGCTTCGGCTATAGGATCTATAATGTATGCTATGTTATGTACCAGGCTTGATGTGGCACATGCCTTAGGTATAGCCAGCAGATTTCAGGTTGATCCAGGAGAGGATCACTGGAAGGCTGTGAAAAATATTCTTAAGTACTTGAGAAGGACTAAGGATATTTTTCTGATATATGGAGGATCTGATCTTAAACTAGAAGCTTATTCAGATTCTAGTTTTCAATTGGATCCAGATGATAGCAAATCTATTTCAGGGTATGTTTTTACCCTAAATGGAGGAGCTATAAGCTGGAAGAGTTCTAAACAGCATACTGTAGCTGACTCAACAACTGAAGCAGAATACATTGCTGTTAGTGAAGCTGCCAAGGAAGCTGTCTGGATGAAGAAGTTCATCTCAGAGTTGAGCATTGTTCTGGAGATTGAAGGTCCAGTACCACTTTACTGTGATAATACTTGAGCCATCGCTCAAGTTAAGGAACCTAGAGCTTATCACAAATCAAAGAACATTCTAAGACGCTTCCATCTCATTCGAGAGATTGTTGAAAGACAAGAAGTCTGCATTAAAAGAGTAGAAACGAAGAACAACATAGCAGACCCGTTCACTAAGGCTCTACCACAGCGGGAGTTTGATCGCCACCTCGATTGTATGGGGTTAAAATTTAAAGGCGATTGGCTTTAGTGCAAGTGGGAGATTAAAAGGATTATGCCCTAAAGGCCAATCAAAATGTTGTATTTCGATGGGATTTTATTTTGTATCCCAAACCAGTGTATTGACATTATCAATTAATAAAGGCATTTTATTTTCATCATATGCTGTGTCTTATTAATTTTATTAAGATATGATGAACCCCATAGATTAGGGCTATGGTTCTAGGGTTATGATGAGATCATACCAGTGAGACCTAAAGCCTTAAAACCCTAATCTAGAATATTCCTGGTTAATGGGATATTGAGTAGGGGATCAATGTTTCCGGTAAGACAAGCACATCCTATGTATGCTTGGTGAAGAGGGTGACTGATCTCACATTCACTTGTGTTTGACACTAATACTAGGATATGGGTGCTCATTAGAGAATGAGTTCACTGAATGGATCCAGCTTGAGAACATCTAATGGAACCTTATCTGTTTGCCAATAGATAGTTCTCATAGTGGGAGTAGTGCATGTGATCCTTTGACCAGAGACTGCCATGGTACCTTGTATGCATGAATCCATACTTTGGTTTACACTCAATCATGATACTGAGTCATGCATGGGGTGATACTGGGTATAGTGGATTGCATATGGAGGTTGTGAGTAGGTCAAAAAGGAATCGATCAACCCTAGTAAGAGGGAAGCATATCTAGATGATTTCAATAAAATGAAGATTCGGGAAATCTTTGATCAAAGTATGAACATTAAAAATAATTTCTAATGGTTCATTAATGAATCATCATTATCAGATTAAGCAAGGAATGAATATGAAATTGGATTTGACAAGTATCCATATCCATAGTCATATTCAGGGTGCAAGTAGATTGAAAGACTGAGTTGCTCGGTAACTGGCCACTGAAGGCTATTTTGGTAAATCCACCAAAATTCCTCATCTTTCGGGTAGGCATGACACGTTGCTAGACGTCAATCTTGTCTTGTAGGTCTTCATGAACTAATTAATTTGGTTTCATGAGTCAATTCGATGTGTGATTCGAATTGGACAATTAGGTAAGCCAATTTGACCTAATTAGGTCAATCGGGTTCGATTGGATCGAATCGGCTCAAACCTAAACCTACTGCTGGCTAGATGTGGAACCCAATGGGTCACACACAATAGAGACTTGGCCAAGGAAGTCATTTATGATTTAATTAGGGTCATAGGATCCTAATTGGTTAGCCGGATTACATACTAGCATATGTAGGCTAACCAAATTCCTAACCCAATTGGATTGGGTCCGGTTGCTTGCTAATTGGGCTAACCTAATTATAAAAAACCTAAATTAGGTTGAGTCCTAAGTGGGGCTAGCCTAATCAGAGTTAAATCTGATTTTAATTTGGATTTAAGGGTATTTTAGGTGCCATACATGAAGAGTCCCAATGGCATGGGACTCTTGGTACCTAAATGATACCTTAAATTCAAAAGGGCACAGAATGAGCTATAGATCTCTGATTTGAATATAATTTATATGGTCAGAAAGAAAATTTTATGCTCTTTCCAATGAATCCCATATTTCCTATGTTTTTACTAGTCAACATTCTTTGAAATTTGCATGGAAGAAGGATGGCGCGTGCGGTGCATGAAGAGTTGCAACTCTTCATGTGGCATGCGATTATGATGGAGAGTCCTTCTGCTATCAGGACTCTTCATAATCTTCGATGTTTGGAGATTGAAGAGGCTCCTCTTGGCTTCCTAGGGACTGGTAATTGACATGTTGCAAGTGAGAATTCGTCCAGATAAAAGAAGGGATGTGAATAAGGCCTTCGGTGCATGAATGGGCTTATTAGATATAATTTTTCAAGCCAGATAACTTCTCTTTGGTCTTAAAAAATCATATCTGATAAGTTGATGGGAGGACATATCACAAACCCCTCTTGTATCTATAAATATGGGACGGTGAAATGAGTCTGACATAAGAATTCCACCGAAGTATTATTCTGAGTGTCTCTCTCTCCCTCCTTCTTTTTTTAAGACAAGACTTGTCTTGTTAAGACAAGGTCTTTTCTAATAGGACAAGGCTTTGTTTTAGGACATCAGCCTAAGGGGTCCTAGAGGAGGGTTGTCTTAAAATCAAGAGTGGTTTAGGAGAGTGTCTTTAGTTCCCTACAGTAGGATAGGGTGTCTTACAGTGGTTAATAGACCAAAGGCTGCCGAAAGAGTTCCACTTATCCAAGCAACTTGAAGAAGGAGTTTTTCCTTGGTCCGAGTTTCATGTGGATCACCATTGGAGGGCAAACATTTGGGCTCCTGGTGGAGTAGGCTGAATCAGGGTTTTCTTCATCAGATTGGATACTAGCGGTTCAGGTTGGTGCCTAAACTCTAGTTTACGTTATATATGCATGTTTGTATGTTTTAATTCCTAGTAAGAAGGTCTTGGGTTAAGGGTTTGGTAGTGGTTTCATAATAAATTTTTGAAATCCACGCTTCCACCCTGGTCACCAAAACCCTTACACAGGTAGAGGGTGAAAGTATGGGAGTCCCCCCATACTTTTGCAGGGACCCAATTAAAAATTACAGCACTACTTAGATCGTTTGACTCTAGACCCTCAGCCTTAGACACCAGATTTCAGTAATAGCTATAGGATTAAATGCACTAGTTGGCCCACACAGCTCAGACCCGACCTGTGGGTGTCACCTAGCCCTATAGAACAAATTAAGTCTAATGGATTTTAATTAGGCTTGGGTTAGTATGATGATGGTTGTTTTGGATCCAAGACAAGTGATGAAATCCTGCCCTGATGTTAGATACTGATTGCCTTTAAGATTAGGTTAAAAGATGATGGCACTCAATGATCCTGATGCAATCTAAAATAATCAAAAAATAAAAATATATATTTTTAATTAATTTATGAGATGTCAAGTTAGGTTTAAGTTAATTGGGATTTTCAAACAAAGTTTGGCTTGGGATTGGGGGTTTGGAAGTTGATTAGGTTTGGTCAAGTAAGTGATGAAATTTAGAAAATTAGGATTTCGGATGATACAGATTTTGACACAGATATTGATTTATAAAAAAATCAGTAAAATTTTATAATAGAGGATTGATGGTTATGATGATATCTAATAAATTTGATATAGAAAAAAAAATCAAATGATGATGCAAATCCTAGGATTTTTAGATTGCTGCAGAAATCTTAGGATTTTGTTAATGTTTCTAATATACCAATTTTTAATGAATTAGTTTTCTATAAAATTAATTAAAAATTATGATAAATCAGAGAACAAGATAGAGAACAATGAATGCAAATTTCATAGAAAAATAAAATTCCTAGGTGGTCGAAATTAGATGCAAAACAGACAACTAATGTAGTGGACAGGTTGCAGAAAATTCAGAAATTAGGGTTTTGTGAATCTAATGCAAATGAAAACTATCCTAAACCTGCATTGATACTAAACTAATGTAGGATGACTCTAATATTTCAGAGAAATAGTAAACTAATTTTTTTATATATTTTTTTAAATTTAATTTGTAGGCTATATTCTCGAAATTAAGTAAAGACTAGCAAGGAAACTAGCAATACAAAGAATCATCATGCAGGTATGCTCATGCAAAATAATAAAAGTAACAGGATCTGAGAATTGAGAAATTCTCAACTTAGGATAGTTATCTTCAATCAAATTAGATAATAAGTGAAGGGATGGTTTCTTACTGGTCAAAGATTGAAAATTTGTAGTAGAAAGGATCACACTCTGATTGGAGCTTGGAAGAAGAAGCTTCAGTTCCTTGAGTCAGATGGCTGATCTGGACCTGGTTCGAAGGTAAGGAAAGCCTCCTCTAGGGAGGTGGAACACCTCGAGGATCCTGCAAGCATCAGGGTTCAATCAAAATAGTAATTAAACAAAGAAATTAAAACTAGGGTTTAGAAGGAAACAAAATTAGGTTTAGGTGTGGGCATCCTGGGGAAGAAGTAGTTGCTTGACTAGGGCAGAGCTAGGGCATCTTCCTTTGGGCATGGCTGATCTCCAGGGATGTAGATGGAAGCTAGGGCAGTAGGGGTTTGGCTAGGGTACACAAGGAAAGCACTCAAAACTAAGAACCAACACAAGAACAAAGGCAATGACTCAAAATTTCAGCAAATTGTATTCATAAGAGAAAAGTAAGTACAAGAGGGGGAGGGGTGGGGTATTTATCCCATGCCCTCTCTAACTAAGGTTACACTTAGGTTAACAAGCCTTTTCCTAGTTAGATTACAAGTCCTTCTCCTAGCTAGGTTAGAATTACAAAGCTTAAAAGAACAAGGAACATAAATCCTAACTAGGTTAGACTAGTCTTCTCCTTCTTCACTTAGTCTTGGACCAAGTCAACAAAGTGGAAACGCCTCACTCCTTTGGGCATGTGGGATTTGGGGCAGCAAGGGGAGGTCGGCCATGGGTCAAGGGCGCATGGGCTTGGGCCTTTTGGAAGCTGGGGTGCCTGGTCCCCTAGGCTAGCATATTCTGGGTATCAAAAGGAAATCTTGGTTCTTCATGCTTGGGCTTGCATCTTGGCTTAGAATTTTAAGGCCTGGAGTGCTGAAATGACCTAGAAAACATGGGCTCCTGGCATATAGAATATTTAGGAAGCATCTAGAGGGAATCTGGCATTTGAAATGGCATTTGGAGGGAATCAGGGCACGTCGGTGTCAATTGAGCTCCCATTAGCTGATGTAATTGCCTCCAGCTCCTGAATGAGGTATGGTTGAACTTCAAAATAGTGTAACCTTCTCTTTGGTACAAAAAGTGGACTCATACTGATGTACAGGACTAAATATACTAGACTAGGTCGAGACAAATCAACTAGTCTCACCTTATTACAACTCAATCTTAATTGATTACAAAATTTTCAAAACTTTGACGCATAACTAAGTAAACCAGATAGGGTCCAGTAATCTATGTCTAATTCTGGTGCCCCAACTAGGAGGAATCGAAAAGAGATAGCTTGTGGAAAATGGAGAGCCCTCCCTGGCTCGGGGTCCCCATTTTACCTTACATAGGTATGGAATTTTACCGGAATCTACTAGGGGCTAGGATAGAAATGGCCGATTTGCTCCTAGAGGAATCTTGGTAGTGGCCAGGTGGCATCAAGATGGGATGGCATCATGGGATCTATAGAGTAGTGGTGCTGAGATGTACAGAATTATGGTACCAGTTGGAAGGGGTCTCTAGGGCCTCTGGGTCATCCTTAGAGTGGCCCGCTTTTGGCCGATATGGGCCTAGCTGAAGTGGGTCGGTCGGACCCTTGGTGGGTCGGTCAGACTTTGGTGGGTCAGTCAGATCTCTAGTTGGTCGGCCAGCAAAATGATAAACTCTGGTTCGACCCGGCTGAAGGGCCGTCGGCTCCAGTTTGGTTCGGAGGAAGGTCAATTGTGTATAACAATTGCCCCCTTACTCTTGGCCTTCGAAAAGGCTTGTAGCTTTGGAGGGCGAAAGCATCATTCTCGCATTGAATGCATCCATCCTTGAGGGGATTACAGATTTGATCAGTTGTGCTGAATCTGGTCATTCCCCATTCCAGAAACTTGTGCCTGGGACAGGTGTCGACCCTACATTAGAAGAGGAGGGAGTGGCAGTTAATACAGAAGGGGTGCAATGATGAGTGGCCAACCTGGCCCGCTCGGTCATCGGGCTTTGGAGGTGATTTGAGTGACGTGGTGACATCTGGGCAATTAGTGCCGCACTAGGGGTGACCCATCTGTCGCTGATCCAGCAATCACGTAGATCGTGGCTAGAATGTGTTTCCTTCCATCACATCGATTTTCGTTGCATGGGGAGTTGTACTGCCTGGCATCTGGGTCACGATGCTCGAGGAATGGTGGTAACCGGTTCCTCCATGGGTATAAAGGGGGGACGTTGAGACTCTGGGTGAAGCTTTTACTGCATCCACCCTTGGAGAGAGATTGCCTTTGAAGAGAGGTTTCACCTTATTCCACCATCTCCATCCATTTAGGAAACCCAGTCCTCAGGTCAGTCCTTCATCCCTCCAAGCCTTGTAGCAATGACCTCCAGTAGCTGGAGCTCTAGCCGTAGGGTAGAGGAACTAAGTCCTAACCACGTCCAATTTGAGTTAGTGCAGGATCTGGTAGAGGCCCTTAGAGTTAGGTTCAATTTCCCTTCCACTATGCACCTCACCATCCTAGATCAGGAAGGGAGGGTGACTAGGCTTCCGTCGGCCATCCATGGATGGAAGTCAAAATTTTACTTTGTACACAGTCTTCAGCCTTGGGGCTTTAACCCATCATTGGGGGGAACTAAGGCAATAGCCAATGAAGGGAGGGTGGTCTTGATAGCTGACCAAGCCGACTTTAATAAGTTAGAGGTAGCCAGTATCACAATGATGGTGGAGCTGCTTCGAGAGGATAGCCTCCACTCAGCCAGAGTTAGCCATCATGAGCACTTAGGTAGGGTAGAAACCATTGCCGTCGATCTTTTTTCTATTCTGTCGGCTATATTTCCTTCTTTCCTTACTTTGATTTTGCTCTTGTAATAGGAAAAAAAATGAAGCTCAACCGTGCAAAGATAGTAGAGCGGGTAGAAAGGAAGAGGGCTGCCCAGTCCACGGAGCTGACTGCGAGCAAGTAGAAGAAATAGCGAGCAGAGGAACAGCCCGCGATTGTCATAGCATCAGACTCCGACGAGGACAACATGCCCTTGTCGGAGCGGTTGGCGACAGGCATCGGGTCCCCCCCTGTCAAGGAGTCAGCCGTCCGATCGAAGCCAGACCTATCTGAGTCGATCGAGGTGGGGATGGCCTTAGCCTTGTCATTGACTAAGTCGACGGAGGTGGTCTGCCCCATAGATAAGGGGAAAGGAGTAGCTGGCGGGTAGAGGCTGAAGAAGTCAGCTATGATACCTTCTAGTGCCCTTCACAACCCTAGGCAGGCTAGGGACCTACTCAAAGGGGCCATTACCCAGGTCGACTGGGAGGAGTCGAGTTAGTGCAAGATGCACAAGGTGGCGAGAGGCACCTACCTTAGCCTGATGAAGGTAAGTTGTCATCCTTTCATTTTCTTCTCTCTTATTTTCTTTTCTTGTGCATGACTAACGTGGTCTGTTGCTTGTAGCTTCTTCACGAGATCTCGTTGATGGACGAAGGCCTCGGCAAGATGGTCGATGCAGCAGAGGCCTCGGCTAGGAAGGTCGAAAAGTTAGAGGCATCTAGGGTGCTGGCAGTGGTGTCATAGAAGGCCGCAAAAGAGAGGCTTTCGGCCAGTCTGGCCAAAGTCGAATCCTTGAGGAAGCAAGCAGAGGACCTTCAAACTCAACTGGCTGAGCGAGAGGCCAAGTCAAAGAGGAAGAAGGAAAATATCACATCCTTGACTCGTCGACTACTTGATGAGAAGCAGCGGTCCGTCGATGCTGAAAGGAGCATGCAGGCCACCCAGGCATTGGCTGGGAAGTACATGACCAAACTAAGAGAGGTGAAAGAGCTGGTGGCAGAGCAGGTCCGCGGTGTCATGGCGGAATACAAAGCTTTTACCAACTTTAGTGTTGAGATGGAGGAGGCTAGGGTGGCGAGTTATGAATACGACTTCGATGATTGCTTAAAGAAGGTGGTTGAAGATTTCCCAGAGCTCGATCAATCCTTGATACAGCTGAGGCAACTACCAGAAGGAGAAGGGGGCCCTGTTGACACCGGGGCCAATGCCCAAACTTCTACCGATACGGGACAAGTGGAGGCTTTGGTCAAGGCTTTGAATGCTGCGTGAGAGGCCGAAGCCGAAGCTCCTTCAACGAGTAGGAAGGATCTCTCCCCTTTGTACTTGGCAAGACTTAAAATAAATTGTAAAAGTCTGCCCATATCTCTTTGTTGCCGACCAATGGCTTTTTCTAGGGTTTCTGAGTGCCTAATTGACTTTTAACTTAGCCATTTATAAGAAATATTTCTTAGTATCGAGAGGCCAGCTTAGTCCAAACTCATCCCTTTTAGAAATATTTTTAAGGGATCTTCGAACTAGCCATTTGTAGGGACATTCCTTAAGTGTTTAAGGATCCCATAAAGTAATTTTCGATCGATGTCAGATTTTTAGTGGGCTGCACTAGAGCCTTTTCGATCGAGGTCAGACTTTGGAGTGGGCTGCCTTAGAGCCTTTCCGATCGGGGTCAAACTTTGATTGGGCTGCACTAGAGCCTTTCCGATCGAGTCAGACTTAGAGGTGGGCTGCCCTAGAGCCTTTCCAATCGAGGTCAGACTTGGAGGTGGGCTACCATAGAGCCTTTCTGATAATATTTGCGGAGGTTATCTACATTCCAAGGATGCACCACTTGTCGTCCATCTAGATGCCAGAGTCGGTAAGTTCCGGCTCAGATCACTTCGACTACTTGATAGGGGCCTTCTCAGTTGGGGGAGAGCTTTCCTTGCTCAGTTGGCTTGAATATCTCTGTCCTCCGCAGAACCATGTCTCCGACCCGGAAGCTTTGAGCCTTGACTCGAGAATTGTAATATATGGCCATTCTTTGATGATAGGTTGCCATCTTCAGGTCTGCTTGGAGTCGGATCTGTTCAAGCAAGTTGAGATCAGCCCTTCTCTGCTCAGAATTGGCTGGTTTGGTGAAATGATCAATCCAGAGGGACTGCAAGGAGACTTTCACTGGTATGACTGCCTCACTCCCGTAGGTGAGATTGAAATGGAGTTCCCCAGTCACCGTCCGGGAGGTAATCCGGTAGGCCCAGAGTACCGAGTAGAGTTCTTCTGCCCAGAGTCCTTTGGCATCATTCAGTCGGGTCTTTAGGTAATGTAGGATCGTCCAATTGGTGACTTCGACCTCCCCATTGGATTGGGGGTGTCTGACTGAAGTCAATCGATGGGAGATATGACACTGCTGGCAGAAATCCCGAAACTTCGGGTTGTCGAATTAACTTCCATTATCGATGATGACTGCTTGCGGTATGCTGAACCAAAAAATGATACAGTTTTGGACGAAGCTCTCCACCTTAGCTTCAGTAATCTACGCTAGCGGCTCAGCTTCCACCAACTTGGTGAAGTAGTCGATGGCTACAATTAGGAACTTCCTTTGTCCAGACGCTAGGAAAAATGGCCCAAGGATGTCTATTCCCCATTATGCGAATGGCCAGGGGTGATCAGTGGGGTTAGCTGACTAGCTGGTCACCTTTGAACATTGGAGTACCTTTGAAATGTGTCGCACATTTTAACAAAGTCTGCTGCATCATTCTAGATGGTTAGCTAGTAATAGCCCTGTCGGATAATCTTGTAGGCCAAGGATCTACCTCCCAGTTGGTCACCGCATATGCCTTCATGCACTTCTCTGAGTGCGTAATTGGCATCAGATGGCCTTAAGAACTTGAGCAATGGATGCGTAAACGATTGCTTGTAGAGGATTCCACCGAGGATGACATACTTCGAGGCCATCCAGCACACATGTTTGGCTTCGGCTTTATCTTCTGGTAGGGTTCCTTTATTAAGGAATGCAAGGATGGGGTCCATTCAACAAGCCTCTCGTTCCACTTGATGGATTCTCGATGTCTTTTTAGCAATGCTTGGGCTTTGTAGATGCTCCACAAAAGTTTGGTCAGAGGGATCAAGGACGGTATTGGCCAGCTATGACAAGGTGTCTGGCCAAGAAATTTGCACTCGAGGTATGTGGATGATCTCAAAAAATTTGAGTCGAGCCACAAGGCTCTGCACCTTACTCAAGTACTTAGCCAGGGTCAGATCTCTCGCCTCGAATTCGCTTCTCACCTGGTTGACCACCAGTTGGAAATCAGAGAAGGCTCTGATCTGTCTGATGCCTAGCTCATCAGCTATCCTCAGTCCCACGAGGAGGGCTTCATACTCTGCCTGGTTATTTGATACTTGGAATGCGAAATGCAAGGCATATTCCAGGCTCTGTTAGTTGGGGTCGGCCATGGTTAAGTGATGCAGGGAAGAGGACTAAAGATGCTAGTATGGATGCTTATGATGCAAAGGGGTTTTTATAGTTGATGAGTTTTAAATATTTTTATAAGTTTTTGATTTCTGATTACAAACAAAGACTAGAAATAGGAAAATTTGAATAATCGAAGCCTACACTAGCAAATCAACTCCCTAAATAGTGAAAAAGAGAACAGGATCATGGGATTAAGAAACCCCGGTAGGACTAAGCTCGATATGCAATACCTACTTAAGAGATAGGGGCAAACCTCACACATCTGAAATGCTCGATGTAGAGATCGCTCGACTCGGTGGATGCAGCCTGGATGCCCAAACAGTCGAACCTACGGATGCACCGGCTTTCGGTCGGGTGGTCACGATGGCAAAGCAGACCGTCTCCGGAGCCCGTGATACCAAGGGTGACTTGTAGGCAAGCAAAGGAGGGATTAGTGAAATGGAGCGAAGTGTTGAAATGGAACTAAAGAAGGGTTGAGAAGGGGCTTCGAGCCCGGTGTCTGGCTGGATTCCGAAGTCGATGAAGGGGATAACTTGGGGCCTCGCACCCCGCGATGTCCTAGAGGATGAAGGAATGTGGCCTCACATCACCCGGAGGATGAAGGACTTGCAATATCCTGGGGCGACGGAAAGGTGGCCTAACACACTCGACGTCCCTGGGGACGAAGGAAGCTTCACTCAAACCTAGTCTAGGAGATAATGGTTGGGGGAGAAACAAAACTCAAGCTCTTTTCATTTAATCATCAATATCCTTTACAATGGAGGGGTTGGGTCCTTTAAATAGGTACCCAAGGCCCATTTGAATTCAAAACATTTCAAACCTTTGAACCCAAATTACAACCCAAAAAGATGGTGCCCAGATGGATGGGGAAAGCTCTTCATGGCTGACCAAATGGAGGAGGGGATTGGCGTGGCATGTGGGAGGGCTTGGAGAGGGGAATTGGCCTCTTGACTTCCTTCTTTGCAAGTTAATTTTGGGAAGGAAACGGGGAGCAAGGCTTGCTTGAAGGGATGTGCTTCCTTTGATTCTTCAATGCCCATTTGGAGTGACTCATGGCCGGCCAAGGTGGAGGAGGCTTTGGGCATTGCAAAGTTGAAGGCTTGGAATGGGGAGTGTGTCCCTTGACTTTCCTCTCTTGTATGAATACTTTGGGAAGAAGACTTGGGAGATGGCTTGCTTTAAGGCTTGGTCTCTTCATGAATCTTCAACACCCCATTGATGATGGATTATGGCATGATGTGGGGGAGGGAAGAGGGGATGATGTCTCCTCCTTCCATGGTTGCCCAAATGAAAATGGTATGGAGGGAGCGTGTGGAATGCATGAGGGGCGCCTCCTTGCTTCCTTCCTTAGATGCCCAAGTGTCAACTGATGTGGCGCCACATAGGTGGCTGAGGTGGTGCCTAGGTTAGCATCTCTCCAAGTGTGAGAGGTGGGTTGGCCCACAAGAAACTTGACTTGGTCTTGAATTCTAGGTTGACTTCAATTGGGCTTGGGCCCAAACCAAACTCAGACTCGAACCAAAAATAAATATAGGACCCATGACCTAAACTTGACCCAAATTGGTCAAGGTACAATACTAAAACAAACTTAGACTAGGTGCATGACTCAAAATTATAAAATTACTTTGGCTTATAGCCTTAATACAGGACTCAAAGAAGTAGAACCCTAATCTGAGATCCACAGAGGGTTGAGGAGCCTCTATCGGATCCTGGTGCCCACACCATTAAGCCTGCTCCACAACCAACAAGGTTAGATGCCCCATCCACATGGAGTGTCCAGGCAGGGTCTGACCCTTCAGCAATATCATCCTTGGGTGTGTCAACCATTTGCAGAGGTGTCTCCTATCTCTAGGTACACTCTGCTATGAAGTCGGCGATCACCTGAGCCTTCATGGCCGACCGAGGCTGGAAGGAGATGTCAAATTTGCTAAGCTTGATGACCCACTTAGCAAGTCACCCCGAGGTAACGAGACTTCTGAGGATCACCTTGAGAGGTTGATCGATCAGGACGATGAATGGATATGCCTGAAAGTAGGGCCGCAATCGCTTAGCTACTATAACCAGGGAGTAGACAAGCTTCTGCATCTTAGGATACCTTGTTTCGGTGTTGTGGAGTACCTTGTTAGTATAGTAGACCGACTTTTATTGGTTATTCTCTCTTAGCTGACATGGATAGAGCTCACCACGTTATCCGATGTTGATATATACAAATACAGGGACTCTCCTTCCACGGGCTTAGCAAGTAAGGGGAGAGTCTGTCTTCAGGGGTTCGAAGGCCGACCGACATTCGTCGGTCCAATGGAAGCGATCTGACCGCTGCAGTGTTTTGAAGAAAGGGAGACACCTTTTGGCCGACCTAGAAATGAAGCGATTGAGAGAGGCTATCCGACCCGTGAGTTCTTGCACTTGCTTCTTGTTGGTTGGACGCCCCATGTCGATAACAGCCTTGATTTTATTTGGATTGACCTTAATTCCTTGCTGTATGACTAGAAAGCCAAGAAATCTTCCAGAGGTCACCCTGAAGGTACACTTAGCTGGGTTCAGCTTCATCCGGTGGTGCCTCAGGGCATCGAAAGATTCTTTCAGATCCTTGATGTGGTCGGCTATCCGGAGGCTCTTGACTATCATGTGATCAACATATTCTTCCATGTTTCTTCCAAGTTGCCCTTCGAAGATCTTATTGATCAGCCTCTGAAAAGTTGCTCTAGCATTCTTTAGGTTGAAGGGCATCATTTTATAGCAGTACAATCCTTTATCATTGATGAAGGCTATCTTCTCTTCATCCTCCGGGTCCATGCTGATTTGGTTGTACCCGAAGAAGGCATCCATGAAGCTCAGAAGTGGTGACCGATGATGGGGACCGAGAGTGTATTTTTTTTTATTTTATTTGAGTCCACTAGTTCTATGTCACTTTAGTCAAAGTGAGCCAATTGAGTCCTGTAATAAAGTGAGACAACTGAGTCAGTTGAGTCCACTTAGTCAGGTCAAATCATTTTAGTTCAGTCAGGTCCGATCGAGTCATTCAGGTCATGTACAAGAGGAGAGTTCACAGCCAGGAGATTCACCGGGGCCCCCAACCAGAGCTGGCCTTCATGCACTTGGGCCCTTTAATGCTGCCAAGCCTGCAAGAGAGAGCTCCAGTCCAAGACAGGCCCACTGTTGACCAGGTTCCCAGGGTTTCTTGGCCCACAAGTTAGGGTTTCTTAGCCCTCAAGTAACGTACCCTAGGTGAATCTACAAATACCGCCCCTCTCCTCTTGTATTAAACATCTTTTTCTCATGAATACAAACTAAAACTGAAAGTTATTTTATTTGAGTATTTTTCTCCAAATTGGAGTGGATGTGACGCCCTGGTTCCTTGTTCTTGAGTACAAGCCCTAATCCCCTGGTGACTTCTACGCTCACCAGCGATCCTCCCTCTCTCTATCCAGCATCAACTTGGTATCAGAGCCCAGCAGATTAGGGTTTTCTCTTCCTCCTTGTCTTCCCATCATTCTTCCTGTCCAGATCTCCCTGTACAAGACTCCTCAAACCTCGGTCAGCCATCGAGGTCCATCAATGCCCTGCACCTAAGCACCAGATCTCCTCTCTGCCACCCGTGAAGCTCGTCTCCAGCATCGCCTCCGATCAAGTCTCCCCCTCCACCTCCGTTGCATGAAGCCTCCCACATCCCCCTGTTCCTGCTAATCGCCTACAACCGATGCCCAAAACTCCCTTCCCCAGCAGGATCTCACGTCCCTCGCTGTACCCCTCCCCCTCCCTTCCCCTCTGCCCTGACGAGTCCTGCACCAAGGCCCAGGCCGCCGCCCTCGCCGACCCTGGCCTCGGCCGCACAGCCGGTCGCGGCATCCCGTTCATGAGTCATTCGCCCCCTGCAGATGCCGGGCTTCACCCTAGCTCCCATGGGCACCCGCCCTCCTGGGGTCCAGTGCAAGTCACCGCCAGGCCAGGGGCACCGCCCACGCCCTTACCCATGTCGCCGGCTTCGCATGTTCCCCATGCCCCGTGCTCCCCTCTTCTCCATCGGAAGGCCGTCGCCTACGCCCCACTACCACCCGCGCTCCCAACACCGTCGAATGCTGTCACACCCCGTGCCATCCACTAGAACCACCTCCCTGAGCCACCGTCACCGCCCCATCACCGCTGTTGGTGAACACTGGCCTAGATCTGATCGTTACCGATGCCCTTGGCCACACAGCACCATCGCCGGCCGCCGATGTCACCCTCACTGCCATCGCCGGCCACTGCCACCTCCACGGTTGCCCTGCCAGACGGTCTCCACCTAGACTTGATGCCGACGAACTCCATTGCTCCTCTCCCTAGTTCGGTCCAAGAGGAAGAAAGGGACCGCATGAACGTGAAGGCAAATGCCTTCACTGTTGCCGACTTCAGTGCACGCTTTCTGGAGAAACACACTTTCTGGTGCAGCATGGATCTTAGTGCTTATAATCATCAAAGCTATACTGATCTCGGAGCAGCCAATAAAAAAATAAAAAAAATGAAAGAAAGGTGAAAAAAAGGAAAAAAAAGAAAATTGGAACTAGTCTTTTTGTTTTGATTTGATTAGTTTTGGTTCCATCAAACCCCTGCTGAACCTGACTCGACAGAGTCGAGTTCTCCGCACCGCAGGGGAATGATAGGGACCGAGTGTCTATTTTTTTATTTTATTTAAGTCCATTAGATTTGTGTAACTTTAGTCAAAGTGAGCCAATTGAGTCCTATAAAAAAGTGAGACAACTGACTCAGTTGAGTCCACTTAGTCAGGTCTAGTCATTTTAGTTCAGTCAGGTCCGATCGAGTCATTCAGGTCATGTACAAGAGGAGAGTTTGCAGCCAGGAGATTCACCAGGCCCCCCCAACCAGAGCTAGCCTTCATGCACCTGGGCCCTTTCATGCCGCCAAGCCCGTAAGAGAGAGCTCCAATCCAAGATAGGCCCACTGTTAACCAGGTCCACCAGGGTTTCTTGGCCCACAAGTCAGGGTTTCTTAACCCTCAAGTAACGTACCCTGGGGTGAATCTATAAATATCGCCCCTCCCCTCTTGTATTAAACATCTTTTTCTTATGAATACAAACTAAAACTGAAAGTTATTTTATCTGAGTATTTTTCTCTAGATTGGAGTGGGTGTGATGCCCTGGTTCCTTGTTCTTGAGTGCAAGCCCTAATCCCCTGGTGACTTCTACACTCGCCAGCGATCCTCCCTTGCTCTGTCCCGCATCAACTTGGTATCAGAGCCCAGCAAATTAGGGTTTTCTCTTCCTTCCCGATTTCCCATCGTTCCTCCTGTCCAGATCTCCCTGTGCAAGACTCCTCAAACCTCGGTCAGCCATCGAGTTCCGTCAACGCCCTGCACCAGAGCACCAGATCTCCTCTCTGCCGCTTGTGAAGCTCATCTCCAGCATCGCCTCCAATCAAGTCTCCCCCTATGCCTCCATCGTGTGAAGCCTCCGACATCCCCCTGTTCCTACTTACCGCCTGCAGTCGACGCCCCAACCTCCCTTCCCCAGTGGGATCTCTCGTCCCTCGCCGTACCCCTCCCCCTCCCTTCCCCTCCACCCCGACGAGTCCCATGCCAAGGCCCAGGCCACCATCGCCACCCTTGCCGACCCCGGCCTTGACTGCACAGCCGACCGTGGTGTCCCATCCATGGGGCGTTCGCCCCCTATAGATGCCGGGCTTCCCCCTAGCTCCCATGGGTGCCCGCCCTCCTAGGGCCCTAGTGCAAGTTGCTGCTAGGCCAGGGGCATCGCCCGCGCCCTTCCCCGTGTCGCCGGCTTCGTCGCCGGCTCCGCATGTTCCATGTACTATGTGCTCCCCTCTTCTCCATCGGAAGGCTACCGCCTATGCCCCACTGCCGCCCACGCTCCCAATGCCACCGAACACCATCGCGCCCAGTGCCATCCACCAAAACTACCTCCTTGAGCCGCAGTCTCCGCCCTAGTGCCGCTACTGGAGAACACCTGCCCAGATCTGATCATCCGTGATGCCCTCGGCCTCACAGCGCCATCGCCGGCCGCCGATGTTACCCCCACTGCCATCGCCGCCCACCGCCACCTTCATGGCCGCCCTGTTGGACGGTCTCCGCCTAGCCTTGATGCCGGCAAACTCCATTGCTCCTCTCCTTGGTTCAGTCCATGAGGAAGAAAGGGACCGCACAAACATGAAGGCAAATGCCTTCACTGTTGCCGACTTCAGCGCATGCTTTCTGAAGCAGCACGCATTCTGAAGCATCACGCTTTTCGAAGTAGCACGAATCTCAGTGCTACACAATCTTCAAAGCCGTACTGATCTCAGAGTAGCCAATAAAAAAATATAAAAAAAGGAAAGAAAGGTGAAAAAAAGAAAAAAAAAAAAGAAAATTGGAACTAGTCTCTTTGTTTTGATTTGATTAGTTTTGGTTCCATCAAACCCTCGCTGAACCTGACTCGACAAAGTCAAGTTCTCCCCATTGTAGGGGAATGATGGGGATCGAGAGTCTATTTTTTATTTTATTTGAGTCCATTAGTTCTGTGTCACTTTAGTCAAAGTGAGCTAATTGAGTCCTGTAATAAAGTGAGACAACTGAGTCAGTTAAGTCCACTTAGTCACGTCTAATCATTTTAGTTCAGTCAGGTCTGATCGAGTCATTCAGGTCATGTACAAGAGGAGAGTTCATAGCCAGGAGATTCACTAGGCCCCCCTAACCAGAGCTGGCCATCATGCACCTAGGCCCTTTCATGCCGCCAAGATTACAAGAGAGAGCTCCAGTACAAGACAAGCCCACTGTTGACCAGGTTCACCAAGGTTTCTTGGCCCACAAGTCAATGTTTCTTAGCTCTCAAGTAATGTACCCTGGGATGAATCTATACATACCACCCCTCCCCTCTTATATTAAATATTTTTTCTCATGAATACAAACTAAAATTGAAAGTTATTTTATCTGAGTGTTTTTCTCCAGATTGGAGTGGGTGTGATGCCCTGGTTCCTTATTCTTGAGTGCAAGCCCTAATCCCCTGGTGACTTCTTCGCTCACCAGCAATCCTCCCCCGCTCTGTCCTGCATCAACCGGTAGTGATGTCTGCCAGTTGGTCGATCTTCAGTAAGGAAAAGTTATCCTTCAGGCAAGCTTTGTTGAGGTCAGTGTAGTCCATATATATCCTCCATTTTTTGTTAGCTTTCCTCACCATCACGACATTCGCTAGCCAGTCGAGGTAATGGGCTTCTCTGATGAAGCCAGCTTCGAAGAGCTTCTTGGCCTCCTCATCAATCGCCCTCTGTCTCTTAGGGACAAAGTTCCTCTTCTTCTATCAAACAGGCATGTAGGTAGGATCTACCTTAAGTTGATGGGTTATGACTTTCGAAGGGATGCCCGGCATGTCTGACACCGACCAGGCGAAGACATCATCATTGTCCGGTAAGAAGCTGACTAGCTTCGATTTGGCTTCCTTGTTGAGCATGCTCCTGATCTGCAGGATCCTAATGGGATCATCCTTTCTGAGGGGTACGAATAGGATCCTCTGGACCGGTTCTCCATAGCAGTCAGTTTTGGCCCTAGGATCAAGTTGTTCCAAGATGGAACGGTCTCCCGATTGCCTATCCTGAATGGTCAAACACTATCTGGCCATCTTGCGATCCCCACTCATCTCTTCGACCTCGTTCCGAGTTGAAAATTTTGACAACAAGTGGTAAGTAGACACAATAGCTCAGAATTTGTTTAGGGCTGGCCACCCCAAAATAGTGTTGTAAGCAAATGTCATCTGGATGACCACAAAATTGATAGGGAGGGTCTTTTGATAAGGCTTTGATTCGATGGTCACGGGCAGAGTTATTTCTCCTTCTATGCCAATGAAGTTACCCCCAAACCTAGTTAACGGCATTGGAGATTCTTACAGCCTAGTTCTAGGCAGGTTCATCCTGACAAAGGCATCATACGGCAAAACTTCAATGAAGCTTCCATTATCAATGAGGATCCTCCTTACATCATAATTGGTAATTACTACCGATACAACAACAGGATCATTCCCAGAGACCTGGGTCTCTTAAAGGTCTTCGTTGGAGAAATTAATTACGTTAGAACCCCGAGGCCTCTTCAAGATGTCCTGACCTTCTTCATCCCTCTAGGCGGACCGACAGTGGAGCATGCCAACATTTCCGTCGGTGGGGCATTGGTTGGGCAGCTCTATTTCCTTCAGGGGATTTCTGGCGATGGAAGTTTCAACCCAACTCCTCTGGGGTCGGACGCACTTGTATAGTTACACCTGACTGATCAAGTCTTCGATCATGTCCTTTAATTAGAGGCAATCTTCTATGCTGTGCCCGTGGTCACGATGGAATCGACAGTACTTGTCCTTGTTCCTTGATATGGAGGGGCTTCTCATCGGGCGAGGCCTTTGTAGGAAGATTTCCTTCTCTATCTCTATAACGATTTTCTCCCTCGGGAGGGAGAAAGGTGTGTAAGTCTCAAACCTACTTGGAAAGTCCTTCGACTTAGGGCTGCAGCATCGGGATGAGTTGGTGCCATCACTTGGAGGCAGACTTCGAGAGCCCTATCACTCCTCCTCTTGGGAGCCGACCTCCCTTCAACCTGGCATCGGCTTGTCGCTTGTTCTTCTGCCAGGGCATATTTTTGAGCCTGAGCCAGTAGTTCGGAATAACTTATCGGGAACTTTTTTGTCCAGTGAGAAAGTGAGCATGGATGATTACAGCCCCTTCTTGAAGGCCGACATAGCTACATGCTCGTTGCGTTCCAGGATCTCCATGATTGTTGAATTAAATCGAGCCATGTAATCCAAGAGGGTTTCTTCTTCCTTCTGCTGCACAAGGAAGAGGCAACCCGTGTTCCTCGACATCCAACTACAGGTCTTGAAATGGGACAAAAAGAGTTTTTTTAGCTGGGAGAAGGAATGGATCGTACCTAGTCGGATGGCGGAGAACCATATTCAAGCCACCTTCTTGAGTGTCGTAGGGAAGGCGATGCAGTGGAGGGCATCGGAGGTGCCCTGTACCATCAGTGGGCCTTATAAGTGCCCAGATGATCCAGAGGGTCGATGGTGCCATCGTAGGCATCCACCTAGAGGATCTTGAAGTGACGGGAGATAGCCTCCCCCATAATTCTAGCAGAGAATGGCGGGCGAGAGTCGTAAGCCAGTGCTTCTTGTCCCTTTTGCCAATACTAGTTTGGCAATTTGCTTCTCCATGCATTGGAGCTTGCTAGTGTAGTCCCTCAAGTCCCCGTCGCATCGTTGGTCATCATCGGGGATCGAATCCATGGAAGAGTGCGAGGCGGACCTTACTCTCTTTCCGTCAGCACGAGTCCTCTATGACCTCCAGGGCTCCAGGGTCATGTGGGAGTGGAGTCGATGGACTCGTTACTATCGGCTTCTCTCGGTAGCAGGTCGATGACTGGTTCTAGATGCTGTGAGTGGCTAATGTCTATCATTGGCCACGTCTTGAATGTTTTGAACTGCGATGGAAAGAGTGTCGATATGGTTCAGAAGGGTCTAGAACTGCTGTTGTCCCAGGGTGATGGTAGGCTCGGCAGCATCGATCTCCCTGAGAGGTTCTCCCGACCTTGTCTAGGAGCGGCCTCTCTTGTTAGAGGTATTTTGAGCTCTTCCTTTCACCATCCTTTTGTCTAGCGGTGGATGCCTCCTTTTGGAGAAGGGATACAAGGATGGAGGTTCGGGCCCTCCTTCTAGCACCAATCTGTTATCATTGAATCTCTCGACTGGGTTCTCTTGACCGGGCTTGCTAGATTGCATGTCTCCCGGTTCTTCCAAAAAGGTCCCACAGGCCGATGGTGTTTTGGAAGGGGACACTCCGATGGCTAAGTCAGTGGGAGACTCAGAAAAACAGAATGGACGAATCGAAAAGAGATAGCTCGTGGGAAAAGGAGAGTTCTCCCTAGCTCATGGTCCCTCTTTTACCTTATATAGGCACGAAACTTTACTAGAATCTACTAGGGGCTAGGCTGGAAATGGCCAATTTGCCCCTAGAGGAATCTTGGTAGTGGCCAGGTGGCACCAGGATGGGGTGGCATCATGGGATCTACAGAGTAGTGCCGCTAAGGTATCAGGAAATTGTTGTAACAGAATTTTAATACCAGCTAGAAGGGGTTCCAGGGCCTCCGAGCCATCCTTGGAGTGGCCCGCTTTAGACCGATATAGGCCTAGCTGAAGTAGATCGGTCGGACCCTGGTGGGTCGGTTGGATCTTTGGTGGGTTAGTCAGACCTCTCGTAGGTCGGCCAGTGAAATGATAGACTCTGGTCTGACCCAGCTGATGGGCCGTTAGCTCTGGTTTGTTTCGGAGGAAGGCCGATTGTGTATAACAGCCACCTACACCTCCTCCTTTTCTATAATGGGGGGTACAAGCGAGGTAGCTATTGAAGCCATCTCCTCCACCTCAACATCCATCAAGGTAGGTGAAGCTATGTCCATCCCTTTAGTCAGGACACTCACCTTAGGTTTAGAGGAGGGCACCCCTAGGACCTCCTCAATGATGCCTTCCTAAGAGGTCGACGCTGATGCAAGTCGCAACGCAGCAATTTAATACCTTAATTTCACTATTCTTATGAAGCATAGTGAGAGTAAGAGTCGAATCCAAAGGGACCTTTGAGTTATTTTAAAAGTAAAATAATCCAGATATGTGCAATAGAAAAAAAAATTATTAGGAAATTAGTAGTGAAATTAATCCAGGAATGATCTATCTTAGCGAGAGCATGGCCCGTACCCATAGATCACAGCCCATCCCTTTTAGGAATAGATCAATCAAAATAATAGTAAAAATAATCCAGATATGATCTTTCTTAGCGAGAGCACAGCTTGTACCCATAGATCATGGCCCGTCCCTTTTGGAAATAGATCAATCAAAATTATATATTCTTGTAGAGAAAGTTAGTAGTGAAAATAATTAAGATATGACCTATCTTAGTGAGAGCACGGCCCGTACCCATAGATCATGGCCCATCCCTTTTGGAAATAGATCAATCAAAATTAGATTCATGTAAAGTAACTTACCTCTAAAGCTTTTCACTGCTCATGAACCTGCTTCAAACAAGATTAAGAAAAACATGAATTAATTGGAAGCTCTTTTTATTTCATAAAATGAGGAGTACATCAAATGAACACTAAAACATAAACTCCCTTTCCTAAATAGGCTTTTAGAGTGAAGGTGCAGTATATCTGAAGCTACCGGATGATGGAGTAGTCCAGTGATGCGGTGGAGAGTGGAGAGTCGAGAAACCAGTCAGGATGGAGGGGGTCAGAAAGATGGAAGAGAGTGGAAGGAAGGAAAGGAAAAATGGAGAAGGGAGAAATGAAGTGGAGTGGAGGAAGTATTGAGAGAAGAGAAGGGCTTGAGAGAAGTGAGGGCTGTGGAACTTGATAGCCAAGGACTGATCTCAGGACTCCCTTTTATAGGCATCAACCCAACCAATTTACTTAAATTTAGTTCCACCGTTCCAACAAACCCAACTGAACTCCAACAAAATTCCAACACTCCCAGCTATATTATGTTCTAACTAACTGAACTTACTGAACTCTGTTGAGCTTCCAATGAATTCCATTGCATCCAACAAACCTAGCGAAGCTCTAATGCCATCTCCATGTCTCGAATGAACCTAACGATGCTCCACAATCACTGTAGCTCGACTAACCCGGCAATGCTTCACCTCACATGGGAATGGCCAACGAGCAGCAAGCCGGCGATGGGGATCTTAGGAGGGAGAAGGATGGCAAGCGATCGGGATGCTAAATAGGGATCAAAGGGTGCTGTGGATGGTATAGAGACAGATGGCTTGGAAGGCTTGGACGGCAACCAAAAATGGGTGATTTGATATCTGATTTGGTTTTTCCAATCTTGGGTATCTTCTCAGCGGCGAAGGGTGTGGCGCCGGTAGCTTTTTCGATCATAAAAACTATGGAATAGCAGTGAAGAAGGAGGAGGCTGGTGGCTTTTTTGGCCATTTTTTCAGTCGTTGGAGGCTTCTTCGGCCGGCAATGGAGGTGCCAGAGGCTTGGGTGGTGATGGAGCAACAACTTCAGTGAATTTCGACTCAAACCGAGCTTTGCTGTCCACGGCACTATTTCGTGGACCACAGCCCTTGCATCCTATGGACCACTGGTCGATCGGTAGACCATTCAGTCAGTCTATGATGGACCAGCTGTACCAAAATTCATGCTTTTCTTGTTTAATACTTTAAAATTTATTTTTGAGTTCGTTTCAAGTTTGATTTGAGTGCCATTTGTGCCATTGGACTCCTAAAATCAAACTCTTCTCATTAATGGGATCATTTTCTGTAAAATATTATATAAAAATATCAATTTTAATTATATAAAGTTGGGTTAATTAAAGCATTTTTAATAACTATCAGGTGCCTCCTCCATTGTTGCAGAGCCCTTCTTCTCTACCACAGCCTCGCCATCATCTCTCTTCCTCCTCTAAGTCTTTTCTTGGCAAGACACCCGATAACTTTTTCCATTTTGAACTTCATTGCCTAACAACAATGAGTCTAGTTAAGAAGTAGAAGGAGAAAGTTTGATGAAACCAAAATTTAACAAAAAGATCCATTTTGTACAAGCCTCAATGGCCACTACAAAAGGAAGATAAACAAAAATAGAAGTAGGGCAAATGGCACGTGCTAGTCATGGGAGATGGGCCAGATCTTCATCCTCTCTCGAGTCCTCCTCGATAGAGCCTTCATCACTGCCAGAAGGCAACTCCACCTTCAACTTCTTGATGTCCACATTGGGAAGCTACTCGTTGATCCATGTCTTGCACAACTAGAAGCCTTGCTGGAACGCATCCCTACAAGAGACCACAATATCTCTTGGCGATACTCCTCTCTTACTTTGAAGGCCTTGACCACCTCTACCACCACCTTGAGGCTCATGCTTTCATTGCCAATGCCTCCTTCATAGTCAAGACCTGATTTCTGGCCTTGTTGAGTGCTTCTTCTGCTACCAAGGCAGTCACCTCAACCCCGACAACCCTCACCTAGGCCATGGTGACCCTTGCCTCAGCCTTAGCGACCGTCACCTCTACCTCGCTGAGTGATTTCTTTACCCTGGCAGCCATTGCTATAGCCTTATCAAGAGTCGCCCTGCATTGGCAAGGTCTCTCCCTTTGGTTCCATGCCATTGCCAAAATGCGACAAAGCTCTGTACACTCTGCTGAGCTCTCACCAAGGTGGATGGACTCAGTAGCCAAAAAGGCCTCCATCATCTCCACCCTCATCTTCTTAGTCGATAGTTGCTCTCGCTAGCCAAACTAGTTCCTAGAGCGCTTTGTCCTGCTCTTCTTTTGCCATCCCGATAAGCTTTTGTGACTACACCGACTCGTTAAGGAGGTGGTCTACATATTGTAGCAGTCCCTAAGTCTCCAGGAAGCCCTGCATTCAAAAGCCATGGCTAGGAAGATCTTCATCCTTAGTGGGAAGCTAATACCAAGAAGGGCCCATGGGAGAAGAACCTATCAATATGGCGACCTGAACTAACTACTGCAAGCCCTCGATGATGGGCCTCTCTTGTGCCTCCTCTTTGACCTCTGAAAGAGCAGAGTCCTTCAAGAGGCTAAGGCACCTCACATCCCTAGCAGGCAAACATCACTAGGGGTGGACTCACTTTCTCGAGCCACAAAAGGCCTCACCCCTTCACCCTCGCTAGCACCAGCCATGGGATCTACCACCTGCTTCACCTTGGCCACAATGCATTTGGCCTTCGCGGTTGCCCTGATCAACCTTATCGAAGTCTCTATCGCTAGCACCTAGACCTCACTAGCCTTTGCTCGAGCCTCTACAATAATTATCAACCCATTTCACCTACTTTCGAAGCCTTGTCCAGGCCCGGTGGGGCGACCCCTTCCAGGCTTTGAGGTGCCTCACCTCCTACTCTACCTCTGCAACAAACACCTTGCTAGAGCTCGGAGCAAGGTCTGGAGGGAGAGATCACCTTTTGCTCTTCTTTGCCCTCCTTGGCTCTTACATAGGAGATGGAGAATATGCCCTCTTCCCTTTCGAGTCAGTCAATGGTGGAGAGTGTAACTTTTTAGTAGCCGCTGCCTATGATCTACTCTGAATCATCAAGCCTATACCAGAAAGTGAAGCTATGTCATCTACTTAAAAAAGTTGAAGACTATTCATTGAACAGTTGGTGGGCGAGACCTACCATGGGATAAGGAAACTCTTCAAGAGAAGAATATTGTAAGGTGGGACCTGAACTGGTGACAAACTCATCCACTATGATTTGCTCATGCTCCTGCAGCCTTGGAAGCTCTAGTAGCCACGAGGTCTCCACCTTACTCCAGCATCCCAAGAATAGCCATGCCATCTAGGGAACTATGAAAAAGAATCTTAACTTCCAATCATGTAGCTTTGCCGAACCAGATGGTAATTTGAACCCCTTGTAGGGGAAGACATACCACCACCCCTGGAAGAACTTCACTTGAAAGAAGGTGTAAAACACCCATTCCTTAGGTTCCATGTCACGATGACTATCAAGCTAAAAAAGCTGATGATGGCCTTCTAAGCATTGGGGACCAACTACACCTAGCATAGCCAGAACCACCATAGTAGGTCCATCATTGCCGAGAGCATAGGGATCCTAAGCCCCACATTCAGGGACTCCTCATGAAGGGTGACCCTCATCACCGACCCCTTGGTGATGCACTCATTCTCTCTAAGGACCTTTAAACAAATGTTTACTCTGAAGCCAAACTTCTCTCCTAACTAGTGGACCTTCTTTTCCATCACAATGGAGGCCACAATCTCAGGTGTTAGACCTAGCTTTTCTGCCCCCATGATAGCCGCACACCAAACATAAAGAAAGAAGAAAGAAAGAAGGGAAGGACAAAGAAACCCACCATTACCTACTATCGATGCACTCGTTCGTTCACCAAGGACTCTTCTCTACTGCTCTACTACTTTCAATCAACCAGATGCTGCAAAAAACAAAAGGGCCTATCCTTTCTTCGATGAGGTGGCATCTATTTTCACCTCACTACCTGACACATCGCACTTGATTCATCATTAAAGGAACCATCCTAGGAGTCATGTCGAAACATCTCATGAGTTTAAAATTGTCGTAGTGGTTTTTAAAAGCTACTGCCACTCTAGATGACATCACCTCCTAGAAGCCGTGCCTATTCTTCTCCACTACATGCCTATCTTAGCATAGATCTTGATGGATGCAGTCTTGCTTGCCTCATCATGAGTTGCCTTACCTAGCATAGCCTCACCTGCCTCTCCTAATGTAGCCATGCTTTATTGTGAGTTGTCTTGCCTACCTTATTGCAAGTTGTCTTGCCCAGTGCAACCTTGCCAACCTTGTCAGCCTCATCCCAGCATGACAAACTCTTGCACCCTTACTAGACCAACTATTTCTCTACTTCCTTCACCCAAGGCCAATGGAAAATAGGGCCACTTGGGCTCGAAAGTGGGGGCCATCTGATATGTCTGGATCTTGTTGGTCCTGCATGGTGTCAAAGCTCCAATCAACATTGGATACGTGTCAACAAACCTGGGCAGCTGAGCTACCACCCAATGTTTTGCCACTTGGACATCTAATCGCATGCTCACCTACCCGCTACCGGATGTTGACCATTGCTAGCTTCATCCCATCTATTCCAGTCATGCATGCTCCAAGAATGGCCGCCATTAATACTTGTTGACTGAGGGACACCCTACCATAGGGACATGCTGTGCCAGTTACCGCTCCCTGCTCCACCTATCATGATATGGCCCTACCATGGGCATGCCAGCAATAGCGAGGATATGCCAAACATCACCCCCATATATCGCACAACATACCTTTCCTGCAAACTGGTTCTCCAAGACCCTCTAAGTAAAGAAGAAGGGGAGAAGAGGCCATGATATGGTAAGCCAATGGAGAAGAATAAGGAGGCGAGGCAAAACAAAATGAAGAACCTTTCCTTTAATCATAAAGGAACTGATGGGGACATCAGATCAGACAGATTTCAAACTTCAATTTTGTTCTCTAAGTCATGTGTTGGTCAATTTTGAGTCTTGTAATGGAATTTAACTTTGAGTCCTGTAATAAAGTTAGTCCAACAATTGAGTCCTGTTATAAGTTAAGGCAAGAAATCCAGTTGAGTTGTCACAACCTCATGAGTCCTTAAATTTATTTAAGTCCTGTAAGTTTGTTTCTAGCCGAGTTTTGTACAAGAGGAGGATTACTAGACTAGAGCATTTACCAAGCCACTCCACTAGAGTTGAGTTCAAGTACCTGGATCCCTGCCAGGCCCCTCCTAGCTATGTTGCCCAAGAGGTGGGCCTTCATGTCGCCAAGCCCAGGTGGAGCACCCTCCCAAATTGGTGCCCCACCTAGTATCAACACCCAGGCCATGGTGCACTGCCCTGGCCCACTAAAGCTGGTGCCCCCCCAGGCCCTTCAAGATGTGGCACCCTAGCTCAAGCCTCTTTTATGAGCGGTGCCCCATCTAGCCTAAGTCCAAGTCCAGAAGGAGTGGAAAAGTCAAAGCAGCCCAAGAGGATTTTATCCCAGCCCAAGCCCATGGAGAATAGTCAAAGCTTCCAAGTTCTACAAGGAGTCCAAAGACCAAGTTCTACTAGAATTTAGGCCTCCTAATTTTAATCAAACTTTGTACTCCTAATTCTAGTTAAACCTTGTACTCCTTATCTTATACAAACATGTAATCCAATTTTGACAGGAAAATGATCCTGAGTGAATCTATAAATACCCCACCCCTCCCCCTCTTGTAATCAACCTTTTTTCATGAATACAATCTAAGATTATTCTGCCAAATTGTGTGCTCCAAATTGGAGTGGTGTGAGTCTTGTTCATTTTTCTTCTTGTGACTAAACCCTAGCCATTGTCCATCCAAGCAAGAGCCCTAAGATTCCCAAAGCTTCCTCCATGGCTACCAATCCCCTGCAACTCCATCTTCCAACCATCCTTCAACCTAATCTCCAATTTCTTATTTTTCCCTTCTTGTTTGCCTCTAACATTTGACGTTTGCAAGATCCCTCCAGTGAAACCATTCTCGGATGAAGTTTGCTTTGCCTCTGAACGAAGCTGATAAAAAGCCGACGGATCTGTGGGAAAGTGACCGGATCATCCAGGCACTGATCTGAGCGAAGCGATCTCTTTCACAGCAACTAGAAATCATTGCCTGGTATGTTAAACCTAATTTTCATCTCTTTTTGTCTGATTTCTTGAAGGTGAACATGCTCCTAATTGGCCTTCTTAGACCTAGGATCCTGATTTTCTTTTCTTTTTGATTGATCTAGCATGTGGGTAGGATGCTAATTGATATAGGATAACCCTAACCTAATCTATGCTAGTTTCGGAAATCAAAACCATAAAAAAAATCCAAAAATATTTGCTTGCTTTAATATGATTTCCTTCATCTTCATCCCTTGCGTATCATCCTGTGTAATATTAGAATCCCGTCCCTCATCAGGAACCCTCTCTAAAATCACCCTTCAGCTAACTCTATGAGTGTCCTCTTGAGTATTCATCAAGATATTGTAGGCCTCAGGCACTTTCTATCTTCCACAAAGTGTCTTGGCCTTCACATCTCCACTTACTAGTGTGCCATCTCCCTGGATGCATGCCTCATATGCACTGAGCACTCCTTCCATTGACCTCATTCCTTCTCTCTTTTTTGTTCCTTCTCCAGCTTCTCTCTCCCTCTCTCTCCCTGAATTCCAGCTTTATTTCAAATTCTAGATGGGATTCCAAACCTACTCTATTTGCCTCTCTGAGATATTGACTTAGGCATTAAAGGGTCCACCACCGGGGAACCTCCTTAGGTGTGGACTATCTGACCTTTTTTGTCTTATAGGACCGGCTTCCGGTAATAGGCCACTGCTAGACCAGGCTCCATGATAGCAGTCACATCAGCTCCAGCCATCCTTGGGTCGAGCTTGAATCAGCCCATCTCCTCCGGTGCAGCAACACATATACATATACATATATAAACATATACAAATACATATATATATACATATGCATATATAAAAATATATGTAATTCACATATATAAGTATAAATATATGTATATATATACTTATACATATATATGAATAAACTGATATATATACATATACATGCACACATTTATACATATACATATACATATATATACTAAAAACTAATACGAGATGCACCCTCCCGTATCAGTTTTCAAGATCTTACAATAATACAACCTGCCTTATGGAATATGAGTTGGTAGATGAGCTTGGTAACTAGATGCACACATATACATGCATACATCAAGATTGCTATACCTAATAGATCTCTACTAAAATGCAATTACTTCTAGATATGATAGAAGTCTTGTATCAGTAATTCAAGCTATTGAATATAATCTACTCTCTCAAAAATACTTATAAATCAAAAAATTATATGATTTAGAAGCATCTAACATGCACATCAAGTGCATTAAAAAATTATATTATTTTCTATTAATTAAATTATCTAATATTTTGACCACTTGCTAAATACACTATAGATATTCAAATCACATGACTTTTTTATAAGCAATTTAAATGTAGAAAATTATATCCAATGCTTTGGACCCTTGATGTAAATTTTTTTATCATCCAATGTGGACCTGACTATATGTAACCACTCAAACATAGCACATATGCATGTAGGGAAATGGATACACAATGGAAATAGTTTTTTTAAAAAAATTAAGCATGATTTAATTGTTAAAGTAAAGCATATATAACCCTAGCCAAGATTTACTTACATATATCAATGAAATAAAATAGGTAACTATAAACTAACATATACTTGAATGACAATCATCCGACACCAGTCTGTAATTCACAAGGTCCTTAAGCATGAGTCCTCCAATAGTGATCTACATGGAAACCTCTCGAGGACCTTTTCAATCAAGGAAACTTGCTAAAATTCTTCTCAAGAACTTCAACCCTTTTCCATTTCAAGGAGAAGCACAGCTAGCTTTATGATTTCTCTTCAAGAGATCATAAGTCCCTTTCTCCATTCTTCTCCTCAACTCTTGGTTCTTTCTTAGACTAAGTTTTCATGCATCCAACCCTTGGATTCTCTCTTATTTATAGCCTTATGCCAAAAACATTTTGACATAGGATTTCTAGTCTCTTAAACTATCCAAGCCTTTATCCAAACTTCAACAAGAGAAGGACCTAACTTCGGCACCAACTTTTGGCGTGTGAGATAATATATAGCATTAAGTTTTTCTTCCTAAGAATATGCACCAAATCCAAACTAGAGCCCCTTAGGAGAAGGATAGAGAAGATGCCATTATATAGACAAATCTACAAACTCAAGAACAATTACATTAGCGGACCACTGATGATGACATGCACAACTAGATAAGGACTTTTAAATCGAGTTGTGTCTCTCACTATTTTATCATGAATGTCATAGCCTTCAACTATAGTATGTGAGATACTTTCCAAGTCTCTTCAGTGGGGTTGAGATCCTAATTCCTCATAAATGTCATATGGATAGCCCAACAAATAATCATGAGTTTAAGAATATGTAACTCCTACCAATTGCAACGATATTATATAATTCTAAATTCCTCTTTTATCTCTAAAACACTTATAGTCTTGTGGATAGCACAACAAATTATATTGTTTCAATTAAGTTAGACCCTTCATTCCTATATAGTTATACTTGAACAATGCCACCCTTGTGAATAGTTGTATAACAAAAGAACACTATTTGGGTATGCCATAAGCATCACTATATACTAAGTCAACATCACATTAGTTCCCATAGCGAGTCTTGTGGATAGTACAACAAACTCACTACAAATATTGTCATACTTTATTGACTTAGCATGAAGGAAGACATGGGTAGCATTTTTAACACTTCACCATTTAAGTAGTGGTCTTAATACTAAGCACTCAAAATTTAAAACTAATTAATTTAATTGGCTAGGTAAGTGTAAGATTGGTGTGAGGCTCCTCATGCTAATTGGAATGGTGCAGGCACCAGGATCAAATAGAGATTACTGGGCTCGTTATGCATTTCTGACTAAGTTTTTGAGTCCTGTAGTCCATTAATCCTGAGTCACTTGAGTCCTGTACTAAAATGAGCCAATTAAGTCCTATATTGAAGAATGAGTCTTGTAATAAAGTGAGACAATTGAGTCCAATTGAGTCCACTTAGTCAAGTCCAGTCAATTCAATTGAGTCCATGTAATTTTCATTCAAGAGGAAAGTCACCAGGCCCCACTCCAGCCCCCAACCCATGCACTTGGGCCCTTTCTTGCCACCCCTAGTTGGCACCCCTTCTAGTCCAAGTCAGTTGGCACCCTCCCCAGCCTAGCACCCTAGTCCAAGATCCAAGCAAGTTGGCACCCCAGGCCTTCCCAAGCCCATCTGGAGTTCATGTGCCAAGCCCACAAGGAGGTTGACCAGTCAACTTGGAGTTGCTACCCTAGCCCAAGAAGATTCAAGCTATTCCAAGTCCACCAGGGAAAATAGTTTTCTTTGCCCTTAAGCTTTGTAATCCCAGTCTGTCAGGAAGTCCAAGGATCTGGGTGAATCTATAAATACCCACCCCTCCCCCTTGTAATAAACAATTTTTGATGAAAGAAAATTGAGTGTTTATTTTATTCCATGCCTTTGTGCCTCCCTGAGGGAGAGAGTGTGAGTACCAACAAACCCTAGTTCTTCTAACCTAGCCGCCCCCTTCTCTCCACTTATAAGCAAGCCCTAGCTATCACCTCTCCACCTCTTCTAAACCTTAAGATGCCATCAGCACCCCCAAGTGATGGGGACATCAAAACCCATCCGGGTTTTTCTTTTTTTATCCCAGATTTTATTTTATTTTATTTTTTTTCTTATTCCACCGATTCTACTTATCCCTGCTATTCCCATTTTATTCTAGACTTATCCCCAACTTATTTCTCTGTTATTCCTGTCATCTTCTTCCTCCGTCCATAGCCCAGAATATCTTTTTTTTTCTTTTTTTTCCCACCATCATGGTCGATCCATCAACACGGCCACCCAACCCATGTAATCGGAGCCGCACAACCCACCAACACCGGTCATCCCCGTCGATGCCACCATCCACCTTCCCCTGGCGTCGAGCTTCTCATGGGAACATCGACGAATCCCACTGAAACCGCCCATGGCCGGTTGCCACCACTTCGCCCATGCCATTCCGCGCCCCTCCTCCATCACACAGCAACACACTCTCCAATCTGCCAATTTTGTTGGAAGGAAGGCTTCAAAAGTCCTCCAGGAAGTTTACAAAATGTATTTCCAATTTGAAGTAGCAATATATGGGGATGGTTGTGCTCCTGTACCAGTAAAATCACCTCAACACTCGTCCGCATGCCTTCTTTCCCTTTTTCTCCTCCACAGCAACCCTTGCAACATGAACGTGGACGCTCCTACTTTTCTACTTTTTCCCTTGGTGGCAGCAGCAAAGGTTCAAGCAACCCTTCCATGTTCCCCTGAAAGGTTCTATTACATCCATAGTCCAACCCAGGTTTAACGTTGAAATAAAGCTGTTCCGAGGCTTCGTCGCATGCAATGCTTCCTTTCTTCTTGTGCCTCTGCAGTAAGAGCATGCTATTGAAGATAACCACAAGGCATGTGCCCATGTCAGCCACCATTGCAGCCCCTCTTCCCTGTCCGCCGCCTCCCTCTGTTCCACAGGAAGGAGAAGTTTGTGCACATATCTCAAAGCTCAAGATTTTTCACAGATTCCAAAGGAAAAAAATAATTTTATACAAATTTCAAAGCCGTCTCAATCCTTCTACACAGATTTCGGGGCAGGCTTGATCTTGGTGAATTCAGAGCATGCCTAATTTATTTATTTTAAATCTAGATATATGGACTAGTTGGGAAGTTTTTTTTAAAATTAGTTTTATATTAGGATTAATTTGAATTTCAACCATATGGAGAGGATTGTGTTTAGTTTTCTACCATGTTTTCAGGCTACAAACAAAGTAGGTTTGGGATGTCACCTTTTATGAGCTGCATGCCTTGTATTTTTTTCTTGGGCCACAAGTTTTGTAAGTCTGTATAAAAGCACCTCCTTTCTTGAATAAAATATGAAGAATATGAATTTCTGAAAAGAGTGTTCTTGGTTCGAGTGGGCATGAGACCCGTCTTTCCTTCACCTGTGGGTGTCGAGGGGTGTGAAACCCCACTGCCTTCGCTTTTGAGCATCGAGGGGTGTGAGGCCCTAGTTATCTTCTCCCTATCTGAGTCCCCTATGTCTTGGAGCTTTTCCTTCATGGCCCCAGGTCGCGATTTGGGTGGGATGCCCTAGGCTCCGCATGTAGTGAGATGGGTGGGATGCTCTAGACTTTATATAGTGGGGTGGGTGAGATGCCCTAGAAGTGCGACGTTTCTCCATGACGGTAAGTCCCAAGTCCATAGCGTATCTATCTTTCTTGCCCCCATATATTTTTTCCACCTTCTTGATCCTAATCAGAAGAGACTTCTTAGCTCTCCAACGATCCTCCTAACCCTTTCTTTTGTCCCGCATCAATTTTGGTATCAGAGCAGGAGAGGATTAGGGTTGAAAAAAAAGTTGAAAAAAAAAGAGAACAAAAAAGAACAAAAAAAATTACAGCGAACCTGACTCGACGGAGTCAAGTTTTCGCCACCCTAGGGGTCCAAGTTTTTCTTTTTTTATCCCAGATTTTATTTTTTTTATTTTTATTTTTCTTATTTTACTAATTCTATCTATCCCCGCTATTCCCATTTTATTCTAGACTTATCCCCAACTTATTTCTCTGTTATTCCTGTCATCTTCTTCCTCCATCCATAGCCCAGAATACCATTTTTTTCCTTTTTTTTTCCATCATCACGGCCGATCCATCAACATAGCCGCCTAACTCGCGTAATCGGAGTTGCCCAACCTGCCGATGCCGGTCATCCCCGCCCATGTCGCCATCCACCTTCCCCTGGCATCGAGCTTCTTATGGGAACGCTAGTGAATCCCGCCGGAACCGCCCATGGCCGATCACCCCTGCTGCTCTGCATGCCTTCTTTCCCTTTTGCTCCTCCACAGCAACCCTTGCAACATGAAAGTGGATGCTCCTCCTTTTCTACTTTCTCCCTTGGTGGCAGCAACAAAGGTTCATGCAACCCTTCTAAGTTCCCCTGAAAGGTTCTATTGCATCCAGAGTCCAACTCAGGTTCAACGTTGACATAAAGCTGTTCCGAGGCTTCGTTGCATGCAATGCTTCCTTTCTTCTTGTGCCTCCGTGGTAAGAGCATGATATTGAAGATAACCACAAGGCATGTGCCCATGTCAGCCACCACTGCAGCCCTTATTCCTTGTCCGCCACCTCCCTCTATTCCACGGGAAGGAGAAGTTTGTGCATAGATCTCAAAGCTCAAGAGTTTGCACAGATTCCAAAGGAAAAAAATAATTTTATACAAATTTGAAAGCGGACTCAATCCTTTTGCACAGATTTCAAGATAGGCTGATCTTGGTGAATTCAGAGCATGCCTAATTTATTTATTTTAAATCTGGATGTATGACTAGTTGGGAAGTTTTTTTTAAAAATTAATTTTAGATTAGGATTAGTTTGAATTTCCATCATATGGGGAGGATTGTGTTTAGTTTTTTACCATGTTTTTCGGCTACAAACAAAGTAGGTTTGGGATGTCACCTTTTGTGAGCTGCATGCCTTGTATTTTTTTCTTGGATCCCAAGTTTTGTAAGCCTATATAAAGGCACCTCATCTTTTGAATAAAATATGAAGAATATGAATTTTTGAAAAGAGTGTTCTTGGTTCGAGTGGGCATGAGACCTATCTTTCTATCACCTGCAGGTGTCGATGGGTGTGAGCCCCCACTGCCTTCGCTTTCGAGCATCGAGGGGCATGAGGCCCTAGTTATCTTTTCCCTAGCTGAGTCCTCTCTATGATCTTGGAGCTTTTCCTTCATGGCCCCAGGTAGCAATTTGGGTGGGACGCCCTAGGCTCCGCATGTAGTGAGATGGGCTGGGATGCCCTAGACTACATGTAGTGGGGTTGGTGAGATGCCCTAGAGGTGCGACGTCTATCCGTGACGGTAAGTCCCAAGTCCATAGAGTATCCATCTTTCTTGCCCCCACATATTTTTTCCGCCTTCTTGACCCTAATCACAAGAGACTTCTCAGCTCTCCAACGATCCTCCTAGCCCCTCTTTTGTCCTGCATCACCAAGCTCTAGGCCATCCCCCACCTCGCTTCCTTTTCTTCTTGGACACCATCTATCTACAAAAACCCTAGGCCACCAATCCTCTTCCTTCCAAGCCCTTAGCCGCCAGAGGTTCTCTTTCCTCCCGGATGCCACCCTCCAGCATCCAGGCACCCTCTTCAGCAGCCAGACCACCAACAATAAGTCCAGGCATCCACCTTGTTTTAGTCCGCTAGGCCCCTTACAGCACCCTCTTCCTTCTTTCTCCCATCCAACCTCTTGTTTATTATTTTTCTCTTCTTCTTCATCTCTAACCTCTGACATTTGCAGGATCCCTTAATGAAAACAATCAGTGGAAGAGGTTCTTCCTTGCCCTAAGACCAACTGATAAAAAGCTAGCGAATATGCGGGAATAAGGCTTCATCATCCAGGCACCGATCTAGAGTGCTGAGAGACCCCGTCTACGACAAGGAGGACATCATTGCCAGGTAGTTGACGCATACCCTCTCTTTAGATCTATTTTATTGAAGTTGAACAAGCCCTAATTAGTGTTTTTTTAACCCTATGGTCCTGTTCTTTATCTCTATGATAGTCCTTAATCTACGGGTAGTAGTTTTCGGTCAATACATCATCTCCTAGTTTGTTCTTCATCTCTTTTTCTGGAAAAAAAATTGCCAAAATTCTGAAAATCAATTGCTCTATTTAATCAACATATTCTTTATGTTCATCCCTTGCATACTCATCCCGCATCAATTTGGTATCAGAGCTTAGGATTAGGACATGTTCATGCATCACTTAAACACAAAAACCCAAAAAACCAATTTCTGCATGCTGAAATCTGCACACTAGTCAAAATATAGGTCTGATTTTTCATCCAAACCTTGCTGTTTTTCTCTAATTCTTGCTGCAATCAGTCCCTTATTAGTTTACCTATTTTCTTTCATTTTAGTCTGATTTTATAGATCTGAAAACCAAAATAAAATCTGCATACAAAAAACCTGACAAAAAAAATTCATTTGCTGAAATTTCTGCATAATTGTTAGGGCTGAAATTAGTTTCCATTAAAACCCTCCAACTTAATTTCCTTGCACTCAATTAAACTGAAAATAATCTTCATTAATCTGCCATAAGCATAAAACACACACAAAAAAATTATTTTCTGCAATTTTTCTGATTTTTAGTCTCATATTGCATTAGGGTTTCATGTGTGTGCATTATACTTGAAATCAATCTAAGGGCACTTCTACTCTATCAGATAAGGGAAGGATTTGATCACCTTTTCTTGGCCCAAAACAGCCACCTGCATTCGATCCCAAGCCTAATTAAAATTGATTAGCAACCTAATACAACTTATGGACACCAACAGGTAAGGTTTGAGTCTTGTAAGAAAACTAGTGCACTCAATCCTCAAATTATTTTTGGAAGCTGGTGTCTAAGGCTAGAGGTCCAGTGGCAAATGTCCTAAGTGGACTAATAGTTCTTTAATTAGGACCTTGTGACAAGCAGGGGGAGCCTCCCACCACCCCACTTTTTAATTAGCCAGTGGAAGGATTAAATATTGATTTGGGTGTAAGTTGAGTTGACTCGCTCTACTTGGGCTCTAGGTCTAACAAATCTTAGGACGCATAACTGTGTGTTGCATGACCACTGGGTTAGGAGTCCACTATCATCAGTCTCAACCTCAACCCAATTTAACCATGGACCCCAATCTGGGTACCCAACTAAGGGCCATTATTGAACAGCTTGCCCAATTGACCCAATTGAATACCCAACCGAATAATAGGTTTACCCAAATAGAAGATTGTTTAGGAAACCTAGAGAGAACCCAAGAGTCTAACACTAAACCCGAGCCTGAGTCACCTCTTCCCACACCTCCCAACCCTAGGAGAGCCCCATGCCCTGACCCATTCTTGGAGCCCAACCCTAGAAGAGCCCCATACCCTGACCCATTCCTAGAGCCCAACCATAGGAGACCCAATCATGATTTCTTTGACCAGGATGAGAGAGCCATTAGTAACATCATGCTAGAAGCACCCATTTTCGATGGCAGTCTAGATCCTAAGGTCTACATAGATTGGGAAGGAGACATAGACCAATATTTTTATTGGTATGAGATGAGTGAGGAGAGGAAGTACAAATTTGCCAAACTCATGTTAATCTGCTAGGCTAGGCTATACTGGAGAAATATTGAGTGCATAATTAGACAATGAGGAGAACTTCCAATAGTCACCTGAAGAGCCATGAAGCTGAAACTTATGGATAAGTACCTTCCTGCATCCTACCATCAGAGACTCCTAAATTAGTGGCAGAGGATAAGTCAAGGGAATATGATAGTGTTTGAGTACACAGCCAAGTTTGATGAGTTTGTCATAAGGTGTAGCATAGACGAGTCAAAATCTGTGACCCTATCTAGGTTTAGGGCTGGACTTCATGATGACATCCAAAGAGAGCTACTTTTGAGGGAGGTCCATGATCTTGAACAGGCCTACCAGATAGCTTGAGACTATGAGAGATTCTAGAGGGGACCCATGTACCGTCGACCCGAGCCTACAAGGAATAGTGTCCATATTCAAAGACCAAGTCCTAGCCAAGTATACACGGGCCTACCCAACCCCAACCCGAGCTGATGATGGGGACATCAAGATCAAACCCAGATTGCAAAGCTCTAATTAGATCTCTGAGTCATGTGTTGGGTAACCAGTCATTTTAAGTTGAGTCCATCAAGCAAATTGGGTCCTATAATGAAGTCTAATTTTTGAGTCCTGAAATAACTTTAGACAAGAAAGTGCAGTTGAGTCCAGTGAGTCCCTTGTCTCAATCCCATGAGTCCTGTAAATTTTGGTTTTCATTCTAAGATAAAAGGAGAGTCACCAGACATGGAGATTTACCAGGCCCGTACCAATGCAGAGCTTCATGCACCTGGGCCCCTACTCTAGCACCCCAGCCCATGTACCAGGACCCCATTCATGCCACCAAGCCCTTTAAAGGATGAGGCTTCATGCACCCTAGGCCTTCCACAGGAAATGGAACCCCAGCTCCCAAGCTTTGGCACCCCAGTCCAAGCCCATCAAGAGAAGGTGCCTCTCCAAGTCCACCAGGCCTTGCCGCCTCATCTCAGATCCACCTAAAATGGGCACCCCTCCCAGTCCATGCTCAAATGGTACCCCTAGCCCAAAGCCCATTCATGTTGGCACCCCTCCCAAGGCTTTGACCCAGTCCACAATATTGGCGCCTTGGCTTTTGACAAGTCAAAGAAGGTGTCATCCTAGCCCAGCAAGGACTAAAGCAGTTCAAGCTCAAGAGGAGTCAACTATCCAAGTTTTACTAGGAGTTCAATATCCAAGTTTTACTATGACTCCAATCTTCTAACCAACTCCAACTTTGTACTCCTTGTCCCACTCAAATTATGTACTCCTACTTTGACAGGGATAGGGCCCTAGGTACATCTATAAATACCCCACACCTCCTCCCTCTTGGAAGGACTAATGATGAAAGTTAATGAAAGAGTGTTCTTTTCTTTATTTTTCCATGCAAGTTTGTTGCATTGGCCCTCCATGAGGGAGAGGGTATGAGGCCCAAACTCACTCCACAAGGAGGGCACATGAGGTGCTGATGTGGGATGATCTTAGGACTGATGCAGATGAAGGAAAAACCAAAAATCTAATTTTTTTATAATTTTATGGATTTAAGTTTGTAGGCTAATAACCTGAAAGCAAGTAAAGAATAGCAGGCAAACATGTAATGAAAGAAACTATCATACCCGCAAAATGACACTTGCAAAATAATTAAAAATAGGATCCCAGGAATTAAGAAATCCCTGGTTTAGGATAGCATACCTTCAGCAAATCAGAAGTAAGGAGGGGGAAGGTTTGTACCAGGCACAGATTGATGATCCACTTGATGAAGAGTTCTCTTAGCACTCTGGATGGTGCCTAGAAGACAAGCCTTTGTTTCCCTGAATCAGAAGGCAATCTGGATCAGTCCAGAATGCAAAGAACGCCTCCACTTTGGAGGGAAAAACACCTTAAGGATCCTGCAAGCATTAGAGGTTAGGCAAGAAATAATAATCAAAGAAAAGAAACAGGGTATAAAGAGAAAGAAGGGATTAGGGTTTTGGTTGATGGCGGCTGGAGTAGGGAAGTAGGCTCTTTGCTTTGGATGGCTGATGGCTGCTTCTCCTGGGGCATCTTAGGGCTTGGATGATGGTGCTTGGTCGGCCAAGGCTTGGAAGGCTAGGGCTCTTAAACAACTATCACACAACCCAATATAAGAACACAGAAGAACATAATTTCACTCAAAATTTCAGCAAGGTTTTATTTCATAAAAAAGATTACCTCCAAGAGGGGGAGGGGTGGTGTATTTATAGATGTTCCCCAAGTCCTCTCCTGGATAGGATAGGATTACAAAGTTAAGAGGGAAAGAGATTACAAGTTTGAATAAGATTAGGAGAATACACTTTGAATGAAACTAGTTCTCCTTATTCTACTTGGATTCCTTCTCCTCTTTTACCTTGGACAAGAGTCTTCCATTTGGGCTAGGATGCCAAGGGTTTTAGGCTTGAGTGTGTGGGCTTCAAGGGTAGCAAGGGTGGGTGGCCTCCTTTGGGTTGGTGCATTGGCTTTGGGCCCTGAAAACTGGGATGCCCTGGTATCAGCATATTCCTTGGAATCTTGGTTTTGGGGCTCATGGGCTTGACTCCTGGACTTGGAATCTCTTGTCTTGGGTCCTGGCATATTCCTAAAATCATGAGGGCCCCTGATCTAGGAATATTCTTTGGCATCTGGAGGGATCAAGGCATCTGCAAGGCATTTAGGCATCTCGAAGGAATCTTGGACCCTGGGGTGGCAAACAAGGCCCAATAAGCTGATGTGAAGGCCTCTGGCTCCTGGATGAAGCTTGGTGGAACTCTAAAACAAGGTATCCTCTTCTCTTGTACAAAAATTGAATTGATATTAGACTAATACTTAAATACAGGACTGAAAGATTGGACTAGGATTGAGCCAAATCAACTAGCCTCAACTTATTACAGGACTCAATCTTATTTGATTACAAAATTTGACACATGGCTAAGTAAACTAGATAGGGCCTGGTAATCTGTGTCTGATCTTGGTGCCCCCACCAATTCTCCCAGGGTGGGAGGACTCAACCCCATCAGTAAGGGTCAACTTGTCTCTTATATTGCTCAAGAAGGTCTGGGTTGAGGCGCTGCAGATCCTCATGGGTGATCCATGAGTCTTCAAATTCCGGCCGACCTTGCCATCTGACCAAATACCTCTGATAACCTTTGTTTTGGGTACTGATGGCTTGATCATCCAGGATTTGCTCAATCCTTTCCTCACTTATAGGCCACATTGTAAGTGGACTCTCTGGGGTGGGTTCACTCTCAAGGAAAGGGATAGGCTCAAAGTGCTCGCTAGGTATCGCTGCTAGCTCCCGGTACTCCATAAGGTCTGAAGTATTGAAGGTAGAACTAATACCTAATTCAGGTGGCAACTCAAGCACATAGGCATTTGATCCAACTCTCTTTATTATTCGAAATGGTCTAGCTCCACGAGCATGCAATTTCTTTAGGTTCTTGGAAGAAACTGCTCAGGTCTAAGCCTGATCATTACATAATCCCTTGCAGAAAACTTTTTAGCTCATTTTTGTGAATTAGCCAAGTTTTAATATAGTTCATTACTTATGTTTATCTTTTGACTAATTTCCTGATGCAAATGCTATGCAGAGGTTAGTGCAGGTGTGGACAGATGAAGTAGATATGGGGACTTATTAAAACAAGATACTACTTCTTGGACTTGTTCCTTAGGGATTTATTCTTGGGTCCCTTCTATGAACAACTCTTGTAAACCCTTAATTTTATCTGTAATGTTTAATCCTAGCTTAGTTACTTGTTCTTCAATTACTATAGTTGATTCAAGATCATTTTCCTTTGGTTCCTCAATGGGTTCAAAAGTTTCTTCCTCTAATTCCTTAGCCTTAATTAGATTAATTCCTGATTTCTTTTCCTTAAGGATACTAGAATTTCTCTTAATTAGTTCTTTGGGCTGAGTCGGGTGAATCACAAATTTCTTCTTATGATGACTAAAGGTACAGGTATTGGTTCGACTAGATAGGACGGCATTGATCGTAAAGCCATGGTCAACCTATGATGTTGCTACTGGCTCTCGTGGGAAGGATATCACACCAAATCTTCTTCTCATATGATTGTAGTTTAATCAAGATTTGGCACCTAGACTTGATTGGAATGGATGTGGAATCTGTCCAAGAGATTTTATAGGGGCTAGGATGGGGAACTGGCATCAATCCTAAAGATCTAATTGTATCAGCAGCAATAGCATTGACATAACTCCCACTATCTATTATAATCTTGTATACCTTATCCCCAATTTTCACAAAGGTTTGTAGGATACTATTCCTATGCTAATCTTCCTTAGTTTGGATTTGGGTCAAGATGCATCTAACTACCCTTACTAGGTTAGACTGATCAAATTCCTCCTCATCTCCTTCATATTCTGCTATCAAGTCTAGCTCAGCTTCATAAACTTCTTCTTCTTCAACATTGGGTTCAGGTTCTTCCTCCTCAAGCTCTCCTATATGTAACGATCTGATGGGACACTAGGTAGCATAGTGACCTACCTTGTTGCACCTAAAGTAGGCAATGGGGCTGAGACTTGGGGCTTTTTGAAATGCTGGTGCCTTACCTTTATCAACTCTAATTGGTGCAAAATTACTTGAACTGGACTGACTCGTACTCGGGTTAGGGTTGGGACAGGCTGGGTTGGGATTGGATCAAATTTGGTTAGGATTGGGTCGAACTGAGTTAGGGTTTGACCTAATTGGGTTGGAGTTAAACCTGACTTGGTTGGGATTGGGGTTTGGTTGACCTTGGTACACATGGTTTGGGTTTGGTTTTGGAAATGGGGCATTGGTCCTAATAGTTTTAGTTCGTTGATATGTGGGTCCCCTTTGGAATTGTTCATAATGTCTAGCTTTCTGGTATGCTTGATCCAAATCTGTGACCTCCCTCATGTATAGCTCTTTTTGAATGTCTTCATTTAATCCAATTCTGAACTTAGATAAGGTTTGAGCTAAAGACTCAGGTTCATTGCACCTAACTGTGAAATCATCAAACTGGGTAATGTACTCTAATACAGTCCTATTCCCTTGATGTAGCTTATTCCATTGGTCTAAGAGTTTTTGATTGTAGGATTTTGGTAGGTACTTCTCCTTAAGTTTCAATTTCATCTCTTGCCAAGTAGTTATGGGTAGAAGGGCTTGTTGTCTCCTAGTACGCTCAAGGATAGCCCAATGTAGCTTAGCCAGTCGAATTAACCTCATCTTGGCAAACTTATATTTCATCTCTTCACTCATCTCATACCATTCAAAATAATAATCCATGTCTCCTACCCAATCTACATAGACTTTTGATTCAAGACTACCATCAAAGGTGGGTGCCTCTACCCTAATGTTCCTCAAGGCCCTTTCATCTTGATCACAGACTTCATGGTGGGGCCTTCTACGGTTGGGTTCCTAGACAGGGTCAGGGTTTTGGACTCTCCTAGGATTGGGTTCCTGATATGGATCCTGATGTTGAACTCTCCCGGGGTTAGGTTCATGGTGTGGTTCCTGGTATTGGGCTCTCCTAGGATTGGGTTCCTGATGTGGTTCTTGGTATTGGACTCTCCTAGGATTGGGTTCCACAAATTGGTCCTGGTTCTGGGTTCTCCTAGGGTTGGGCTCCATAAATTGGTCTAGATTTTGGACTCCCATAGGGTTATGAGAGGTGGAACAGGGTGAATCAGGATCTGGTTCAGCATTGGACTCTTGGGTTCATTCTATAGTACCTAATCGATCCTCTACTTGGTTCAACTTATTGGTTAACTGGTCAATCCTATGGGTTGCTTGGTTGTTTGATTAGGTTATTTGGTTGATTTGAGAGGTCAACTGGGCAAGCTGGTTTTGGGTTTGGGTATTGGATTTATTTATTTTGGTGGTTAATTGGGTATTGGATTGGTTTATTTGGGTGGTTAATTGGATATTCATTTGGGTCATCTGGTCACTCATGGCTTTTCTGAGAGCTTCAAGATTGGACTTCATGGCTGAACTGGGTTGAGGTCTGGACTTTTGATATTTGGTTCCTAATCTAGTGGTCATGCAATCAAATAAGAAATTAAGGTGAAATGATGTAGCTAAGCATGTAAGGGTTAGTCAAGCTAGGGTTTCCTAGACCTAGAGCCAAAACTGAGTGGGTCAACTCAACTTACACCCAACTCAACAACTAATCCTTCCTCTGCCAGGTAAGGGGTGGGAGTGTGGGAGGCCCCCCTGCTTTCACAGGGACCCAATTAAGTAACCACAACACCACTTAGGTCGTTTAACTCTTGACCCCCAGCCTTAGACATCAGATTCCAGTAATAGTTGGAGAATTGGATGCACTAGTTGGCTCACACAATTCAGACCCAACCTGTCGGTGTCACCTAGCCCACTAGGATTAATTAAGTCTAATTAATTTTAATTAAGGCTTAGGTAAGGATGATGGTGATTGTTTTGGGCCTAGGACAGGTGATGAAATCCTGCCCTGATCTGAGATAATGAATTGCCCTTAAGAATAGTTTAATCAGATGATGCACATTCAATGAGCCTATTTTATGAGATGGCAAGTTAGGTTTAAGTTGATTAGGTTAGCAATCAAATTGGGCTTGGGATTGAGAGGATTGGAAGTTGGTTAGGTTAGGTTAAGTCAAGTATGTAGAACAAAAATTTAGGGTTTGATTCACTGCAGAATTTGGTTGGGTTTTGATGCAAAAAAAATTCAGAAAGATTTTAGATCAGAGAGTGAGAAGTGCATATAATCTCTACTAAGTTTTATGCAAAAAAAAAATTAGATAATGATGCAAAACCTAGGGCTTTCATGCTGCGTGCAGAAGTTTAGGATTTCTGTTAAGGTTCCTAAGATGTAGTAAAATTTATATTTTTTTTGGTAAAAATAATTAAGAATTATGATAATTATCAGAACTAAATAGAGAATACTTCATGCAAATTTCAATGAAAGATAAAATTTCTATGGTGATGAACTAGACCGAAAATCAGACACCTACTATAGATGACAGGATGTAAAAATAATAGCAATGAGTGTTTTTATGATTTTGATGAAGATGCAAGCTATCCTAAACTAGCTCTAATACCAAACTGATGTGGGATGATCCTAGGACTGATGAAGATGAAGGAAAAATAGAAAATCTATTTTTTTTGTAATTTTATGGATTTAAGTTTGTAGGCTAAAAACCCAAAAGCAAGTAAAGAGTTGCAGGCAAACATGTAATGAAAGAAACTATCATACCCACAAAAAAAAATGTGCAGAATAATAAAAGATAGGATCTTGGAAATTGAGAAAACCCCGATTTAGGATAGCATACCTTCAACAAATTAGAAGTCAGGAGGGAGAAGGTTTGTACTAGGTAGAGATTGAAGATCTACTTGATGAAGAGTTCTCTCAACACTCTGGTGGTGCCTCGAAGACAAGCCTTTGGTTCCCTGAATCAGAAGACAATCTAGATCAGTTCAGAAGGCAAAGAAGGCCTCCTCCTTGGAGGGGAGAACACCTCGGGGATCTTTCAAGCATCAGAGGTTAGGCAAGAAATAACAATCAAAGAAAAAAAATAGAGTATGAAGAGAAAGAAGGGATTAGGGTTTCGTTGATGGCGACTGGAGAGGGGAAGTAGGCTCTTTGCTTTGGATGGTAATTGGTGCTTCTCCTTGGGTGTCTTAGGGCTTGGATGATGGTGCTTGGTTAGCCAAGGCTTGGAAGGCTAAGGCTCTCAAACAACTATCACACAACCCAACACAAGAACATACAAGAACACAAGTTCACTCAAAATTTCAGCAATATTTTATTTCATAAAAAAGATTACCTCCAAGAGGGGGAGGGGTGGGGTATTTATAGATGTTCTCCAAGTCCTCTCTTAGATATGATAGGATTATAAAGTTAAGAGGGAAAGAGATTACAAGTTTGATTAAGATTAGGAGAATACACTTTGAATGAAACTAGTTCTCCTTATTCTACTTGGATTCCTTCTCCTCTTTTAACTTGGACAAGAGTCTTCCATTTGGGCTAGGATGCCAAGGGCTTTGGGCTTGAGCTTGTGGGCTTCAAGGGCAGCAAGGGTGGGTGGCCTCTTTTGAGTTGGCACATGGGCTTTGGGCCCTGGAAACTGGGGTGCCCTGGTATCAGCATATTCCTTGGAATTTTTGTTCTGGGGCTCATGGGCTTGACTCCTAGGTTTCGAATCTCTTGACCTGGTTGCTGGTATATTCTTGGAATCATGAGGTGCCCTGATCTCGGAATATTATTTGGCATCTGGAGGGTATCAAGGCATCCGAAAGGCATCTGGGCATCTAGAAGGAATCTTGGACCCTAGGTTGGCAAACAAGGCCCAATAAGTCGATGTTAAGGCCTCTAGCTCTTGGATGAGGCTTGGTGGAACTCTAAAATAGGATATCCTCTTCTCTTGTATAAAAATTGAACTGGTACTTAACTAATAACTAATACTCAAATACAGGACTCAAAGACTGGATTAGGGTTGAGACAAATCAACTAGCGTCAACTTATTACAGGACTCAATCTTACTTGATTACAAAATTTGATACATAGCTAAGTAAACCAGATAGGGCCCAGTAATCTGTGTTTGATCCTAGTGCCCCCACCAGGTGCATTTATCAAAAAAAAAGAAGAAAAAGACCTAGCCCTAGGACACCCACTTCCTGCCTCCATCTTGGCTGCCCCTTCCACCTTCACCTAGGCTGCCACCTCTCATCCTCCATCAAACCCTAACCGCCAGACCTTCTCTATCCACTCCAAGATGTCCACCTCAAGTAGCGAGGCATCCATCACATCTTTAAGGCTGCCTGTCAAGAATTGTGTCCCAAAGCCAATCATCTAGGCTGTAGATGGTTGTGCTATTTTGTATTTATATATAAATTTTTAATAATAAATAAAAGTTATTTATTTCTGGCTGTCCATCATTTTACATTTTTCTGTTATGAACTCTTGTATGATGGAGTCCTTAGAACTACATTGTTTGATATAAAGAGGATATATCAAGTAGTTCTTAAACCGGTTCACAACCAAATGATACATTGTTATAGGATGACGATGTATCAAGTATAGGTTATTGTATGTCACATTTATTGGTTGTCCTCTTAACCAAGGAGTGTGGAGACACTGGTGTGACATAGAAGTGAAGTGTATGACATTTTACTGAACGTGACCATCTGGGAAGCTCCCTTCTGCCAAAGGGTTGCTCACGAAGGGATATGGATATATGTGTCCCTCAGACCTGAGATCACCGAGGTAGCTTGCAAGCAACTCACTATGCTTTGGTGCCAGACTACTTGGATTTCTAATCCAGTGAAAGAAGGTTTCTAGGTATAGTCAAATACTTGTGGAGCGATAGTGGATCAAGATGGAATTAACCTCTGCAAATAGTTTGGAGTGAATGACTCACTATGTCTCAATTCAGCAAAACCTTGGCCAGGATAGTTCTTGTGAGGAGTCACAGAACTTGTGAGGTTGAGACATGATCTGGATAGACCAAATTAGGGTTGGCAGTTCAACCCTAGGTCATCCTGAGTATTATAAGGTCAAAGGGATGAATTATGCGATAACCATATGCCAGAGGTTTTTGTGAGGTGCTCTGCATCTTCGACCTATCCGGACATCGGGTATCATTGCTAGATGAGGACTTTGACTGATACTGGAAATGTTCCAGTGCTACCGGTTTAGTGTTCGAACCTATGGGGTCACACACCCTATAAATGTGAGACATTTTGGTGGCTACTGGGGTTAGACATTTAAGAGCAGCAATTATTTTCTTGGGAGAAAAAGATTGAGAAGAGTGAGAGCTAAAGGGTTTGGGCATGAGCCACCTAGCAATCAAGCTAGGTCTTGGGTAAGAGTTTTGGGAAGGGGTTCCTGCACTCATCCTTGTCTTCCTAGAAGTTGAAGATCGGCCATGGATCCCGAAGAGCTAGCACTCTAAGGGAGTTGATCAGAGTCGAGCCAGGTGTGGACATCCTGTAGAGGCCAGATGCTTGTGTGGATCGAGCGCCCTCTTCCTCATCAGGGCTCTTCACAGCTTCTCTCTAGCACTCGTCGAGGTATAGAGGTATGACCTTTATATTTATGTTGCTTTCTTGTTTTTGATGATTATATGCAAGCTAGGTTTTTATATTAGATCCTGTTGTGGGCAGATCGATAAATAGTTTTGATCTATCTACCGAGCCTTCCGCTATGTATGATTTAAAATTATTTTAAAATGCATATTTCTCTGTCCTGTTTTCTTGTATAATGTATGCTAGGTGTAGGTGTTTTCACCTTCACTGCCCCCACCAAGCAGCCCCTGGAATCCAACATCAATCCAGGCCTCTGATCAGCCTCCAGCGCCTCTTCTGATCTTCTCCACCTCCAACTTCTTGTTTCTAATTTTTTTTATCATCTTTTACCCTAACCCGTGATGTTTGGAAGATCCCTCAGGAGAAGCAACCCTCAGATGAAGGTTTTCTTTGCCTCAAATCAATATGATAAAAATTTGATGGATCTGCGGGAAAGCGACCTCTTCGTCCTGGCACCGATCCGAGTTGGGAGATATCTTCTATGATATCAAGAATGTCATTGCTAGGTAAAACTAACTCTTCCCTTCTCTTCTTTTTCTGACTTATTTAAGTTAAGGAATGTTTTAATAGGTATTTCTTAACCCTAGAATCCTTAGTTTTCTTATCTCTTTGAAAGTTTCTAGCATATGGATAGGATTCTAACTATTGCATGAAACCCTAACCTAGTCTTGACTAGTTTTTGGGAATCAAACCAAAAGAAAGGAATCTAAAAATCATTGTTCATAATAATCTATTTTTTTTCTTATGTTCATCCTTCTCATGTTTCCTTTGCATGCATCATATTAGAGTTCATCCCTCATCATTTTTGGTATAAGAGCTAGTTTAGGACATGTACTTGCATGAGTAAGTAAATTTTTACATGTTGATTTCTGTGATAGTAGTCTAAACATAGGTCCAATTACCCATCAAACTTTTTCTATTTTTCTCTTATTTTTGAAGTAATTAGTATCTGTTTAGTTCTCTATTTTTCTGTGATTTTATTTGAATTTTTCAGATCTAAAAACAAACAAAAAATATGTAAAGAAAAAAACCCTAACAAAAAAACTGCATGCTGATTTCTTCATTAGGAGTCAAAACTTAGGTCTGGTTTTCCATCATAACCTCATATTTTTTTCTGGATTTTTGCATCAATTATTCTCTGATTAGTCCTATATTTTTATGTGATTTTATTTTAATTTTTTGATCTGACAACCCAAAGAAATTTGCATGAAAACAAAACCCTGTCTTGTTGAAATTTCTGCAGGTAGATTAGGGCTGAACTTAATTTACATCCAAACCCCCCCCAAACCTAAGCCTCTTTTATTGCATATTAATTAACTGAAATTAAATTTTCCATCTGTATAAAATACAAAAAAAAAATTTATTATTTTTCTGATTTTTAGATTGCATTAGGGTTCACACATGTGTGCATCATCTTGCATAAAACTAATCTAAGGGCACTTCTACTCTGTCAGATCAGGGCAAGATTTCATCACCTGTCCTGGGCCGAAAACAACCACCCTCATTCGAACCCAAGCCAAACTAAAATTAATTATCAACCTAATTGATTTAGGGATACCAACAGGCCGGGTCTGAGTTTAGTGAGAAAACTAGTGCATTCAACTCTTCAATTATTATTGGAAATTGGTGTCTAAGGCTAGAGGTCCAGAGGCAAATGCCCTAAGTGGATTGATGGTTTTTAATTAGGACCCTATGACAAGCAAGGGGAGCCTCCCACCACCCCACCTCTTACCTGGCCAGTGGAAGGATTAGTTGTTGAGTTGGGTGTAAGTTGAGTTGACTCACTTTACTTTGGCTCTAGGTCTAGCAAACCGTAGTCGATTTGTGTGCTTGATCACTAGATTAGGAGTCTAACCCCATTAATCTCAACCCCAACCCAGTCTAACCATGGAGTCGGTATGTGTGCTTGTTTGCATGACCATTAGATTAGGGACCCAGTACCAGTAGTCTCAACCCAACACAACCTGACCATGGAATCCGACGTAGGAACCTTACTAAGGACCATTACCAAGCAACTAGCCCAAGTGAACCATAAGTACGACCAATTGACCCAGTTGAATACCCAAATGAATAATAGGCTTACCCAAATAGAAGATCGTCTAGGAAGCAAAACCCAAGAGTCCAACACTGAACCCGAGCTTGAGTCATCTCTTCCCACACCTCCCAATCCTAGGAGAGCCCCATACCCTGATCCATTCTTGGAGCCCAACCCTAGGAGAGCCCCACACCCTGACCCATTCCTGGAACCTAACCCTAGGAGAGCCCCATACCCTGACCCATTCCTGGAACCCAACCTTGGGAGAGCCCTACACCCTGAACCAATCTGGGATATTAGTGTAAGGAGATCCAATTATGATGAGAGAGCCACTAGGTACATTAGGTTAGAAGCACCTAAATTTGGTGATGATCTCGAGTTTGAGGATTATCTTGTTTGGAAAAAAAACATGGATATGTATTTTGAAAGGAAACTAACGTCTGAAGGAAGCCAGTTCAAGTTTGCTAAATTTTAGTTAGTTCACCAGGCTAGGATATACTGGGATAAGTTTAAGAGAATGACTAGACTAGAAGGAGAGATGCCCATAACTACTTGGAGAGCCATGAAAAGCAAACTTAGAAAAAAGTACCTATCCATATCCTATGAGTCTAGCTCCTATGCACCTAGATCCAATGAACCCAGATCCTATGAACCCAGATCCTATGAACCCATAACCATGAACCCAGATCCTATGAACCCCGATCCTATCAATCCAAATCCTACGAACCCAAATCCTATGTACCCATGTCCTATGAGCCCAAGAAATCTATAACCCGTAGATCTGAGCCCATGTCCTATGAGCCCAAGGAACCCATAACCCATAGATCTGAGCCCATGTCTTATGAGCCCAAGGAACCCATAACCCATAGATCTGAGCCCATATCCTATGAGCCCAAGGGACCTATAACCCTTAGTCATCCCAAAGCCAATAGAATTAGTCCCCCTGGGTATCAGCAAAGTATTAGTCAAGTTTCCCTTAGTCAACCTAAACCCATAAGGATTAGTGCCCCTAATCAGAAACCAGGACCCAGTCAATTTTTCCTTAGCCGACCCCCTCCTACCACCCCATTGGTTCACAAGGATGACATTGAAGTGGAAGTGTATTAAGCTAAGGTGAGCTTAGTGGATGAGGATGAGAAAGCAACAAAATGACAAACAGATGTTGTCGGATGGTTGCCGATGTAGCCTAAGAGAGGCCCTATTGATTTCACTTCAATGCACTTGAATGGCTTCTTTAACTTATTCAATGATTGCTTCAAGCTTCTGAAGTGAGTTGGTGAAGACTTGAAGACTATCTTGAATGATCTTTTGTGCTATCTTGCTCTCAAGGTTTTTTTGATATTCAAAATAAGCATTCTCTATTCAAAAGTTGTCCCAATTCTTCATTTTTAATGTCTTGTACTCTTCTTAGGTAGTTTTAGACATTGTAGACCATTGGGATGTGACACTTGACTGTTGGAGCACTTTTTGGATTCAAATTCCAATTTCTAGAACTAGCCATTATAAGCCTAAAATCGACCTTTGAGTCAGCTCGGATCTACTCGAGTCGACTCGGATCCACAGAGTAGTTCTGGTCGAGACGCCTCACCTCATTTGGGTCAGCTCAATTTCTCAGTAGCTTGATTCCTTACTCTAGAAGAGTCGGCTCGCCTTACTTCGAGTCAGCTTGGATCCACAGGCATTCAAAATTATACTTTGGAAGAGTCAGCTCGGGTTCCTCCAGGTCGGCTCTCCAGGCTATTCACTCAGAACTCTTCTTTCTAGACTCTAGAGGAGTCGGCTCAAATTTTTGAAGAGTCAGCTCGGATGTCTGACAGAATATTGTAGTCAGCTCAAACTTCCTTTGGGTCGGCTCGGTTGTTTGATTCAGAAAATCAAGTTCTGGATAAGTCAGCTCGGTTCCCTTAGAGTCGACTCGGATATCTGCATGCCAAATCCTTCATGCATGCCATGTGCTAGAGTTGGCTCCTTTGCTTCGAGTCAGCTCGGATGAGTTCTTCATTGAAATCTCAGTTCTTCTCCAGAATTCATCCAGCATGACTTCAAACATTCAAGAGTCTTTCCAACTCTTCTAACAATCTCTTCTAGGAAATTTTAAGCTTGAAACAACCCAGAAGTAACCCATTTTCATGATTTTTACTTAACTTTTTCTTTGGGTTCTTCTTTACATGATTCACTTACAGCATAACTTATTTTAAAAACTAAGAATGTAGGAATCATAATTGAGCATTAGAATCATCCTACAAAAACTTGTAAAACACTTGTGTTGACTCCACTAATTGATTTTGATGATAAGCAAAACAATTAAGTATAATTTGAGGATTAATGATTTGCTTTAAGTGTGTTTTCATTGAATGGATGCTCACAAAACTTGAAGAAGCACATTTATGTTGAAGAACCAAAGTTGAATGAAATGACTACTCAAAACAAGACTTGGACACTCAAAGAAATGGTTGAATGGATGACTAAGGTAAATAGAAATTGTTCCAGCACAAGTTCAGTAATTTCTATAATTTTTCAATGAAGTGTCGACTTAAGGTGTCGACACATGACATGATGAGTCGACACATAAAGAAGAAGTGTCGACTCAGGCCAGTATGCAGCAATGTTTCGAATGGCACAAATGATGCATCGATAAATGGACCTTATGTGTCGACTCAAGGTGTCAACACATGGATCAACACATCGCCTGAGACTTTCAAGTCACAGAACTTGCAGAAGTTGAAGGAATAGTTGATGTGTCGACACATTGATACAAGGTGTCAACTCAAGGTGTCGACTCAACTAAGAATGTGTCGACTCAACTAATTTTTTCAGAGAATCTGAATGGAGCAGTTTGAACTTGTGTCAACTCAAGAAGAATATATGTTGACATAATGTGTCGACACAAGAAGAGAAAGTGTCGACACATGGAGTTCTGACAATAGTAACGGCTAGTTTTTTCAAGTACAGAACTCGCCCAAATGCCCTCCAATGGCTGATTTTTCAAGTATAATGGCTAGATTTCAGTTTTGGGGGCTTGGAAAGGTATATAAAGGCTCCAAATCAAATCAAGACAATAATTATTCAAAAGGTATTGAATATCCAAAGAAAGTTTAGAGAGAAAAGAAGAAAGAAGAGCCTTAACTCCTATTCATTCAAGGTTCAACCACTCACAAGCTAAAAGAAGCCTCTAAGAATTCAAAGCCATCAAGAGCATTGAAGATCATTCAATCTTGGGCATTCAAAAGGCTTCAACAAGAGCAAAGCAACACTATATTGAGCTACATCGACTTATTTGCTTTATTATTGAAAGCTTGCATTGGTTCTTTATTTCTCCATCTTATATCTTGTAAAAGTTATTGGTTAGCCTATTGGAAAACCAAGTGAGGTTATTGGTAAGCGTTGAAAACCAATTAGGTTGGTGGTTAGCCCGCAAAACCACTAAGGTTCTTGGTTAGCCCAGAAAACCAAAGGAGGTTTTTGGTTAGCCTTGTGAAAACCAATTTGGTTCTTGGTTAGCCCGTAAAACCAAGTGAGGTTGTGACTTGTGAGCCTTGTAAAACAAGTCGGGTTTTGATTAGTGAGCCCGAAAAACTAATCGGCTGTAATCGTTTGATTATAGTAAATTTTCAAGGGGATCTTGGGGAGTGGATGTAGGTGCATTGTGGCACCGAACCACTATAGCTTGTAGTATTTGTGATTGCTTGTTCTCTCCCTCCTTGCTCTTTACTTTCTTGCTTATTGCTTTTAATTTCCGCTGCATTACTACTTTAGAGCTTTGTACTTAAATTTTAGTACCTTGTTGAATTGAATTGCATATCTTGTCTTGTGAAGTTTGCTACTTGTATTATCAAGCTTAGCTTTAAATTTTTAGAGATCCAATTCACCCTCCCTCTTGGGTTGCTCTCTGGGCAACAAGTGGTATCAGAGCCTTATTCTCAGTATATAGGCTTTACCGCCTTGAGTGAAGATCTATGGCAACCCCAATTGGTACAAGTATAGTTGAGGGACAAGCCTCAAATAGACCTCCATTTTTTAATGGAACAAATTATAATTATTGGAAAACTAGGATGAGAATTTATATGCATTCTATAGATTATAATTTATGGAAAGTAGTTGACAAGGGTCCTCATATTCCTTCGGTGGTGGTTAATGGTGTTTCCATCCCAAAACTTGAAGAGGATTGGGATGAATATGACATTAAACAATCCGAGATCAATGCTAAGGCAATGAATCTCTTGTATTGTGTATTAGATCATAGTAAGTTTGATAGGATATCTACATGCATGTCTGCCAAAGAAATATGGGACACACTTGAAGTTATCCATGAGGGTACCAATCAAGTGAAGAACACTAAGATCAATATGTTAGTGCACACATATGAGATGTTCCGAATGGAACCAAATGAATCTATCACTGATATGTATACATGTTTTATAAATATTGTAAATGCTATGAGAAGTCTTGGTAAAGTCATATCTAATGCTGATCTTATGAATAAAATTCTTAGGTCACTTCCGACGTCGTGGGATCCAAAGGTGACCAAAATTCAAGAAGCAAAGGATGTGGATAAGCTACCTCTTGAGCAACTAGTGGGATTGCTTATGACTTATGAGCTCAATCTAAAACAAAAATCAATGGACATGGACAAAAAGAAGAAGGGGATTGCTTTCAAGTCTAATATTGAAGAAGAATCCTCGATTGATTAGTCCGAAGATGAAGAAGAGGAAGAAGGTGAAGAAGCCCTCCTTTCTCATAAAATTAGAAGATTCATGAAGAGGAGGAAGTTTTCCTACAAGAAGAAATTTCAATCCAAGGAAAAAGGAAAGGAAAAAGAAAAAGAGAATGAAAAAGAAAAGGAGAAGGAAGTACCTACATGCTTTGGGTGCAAGAAGCCCGGGCACTACAAATTTGATTGTCCTCTCCTCAAGAAATCAAGGAAGAAACTAAGGAAGAAAGCAATGATGGCCACGTGGAGTGATAGCGAAGACTCCAGTTCAAAAGAAGAGCAGACTGAAATTGCAAATCTCTGCTTCATGGCACATCAGGATAATGAAGAGGTATGTTCCGACTCTGAAGTTGATTTTACTTTTGATGAACTTGGAAGTGCTTTCGAAGAGCTTATGCATGATTATAAATTAGTTTTATCTGAAAATAAGAAACTGAAAAAGCATGCAAACTATTTTTCTTTAGAAAACAACTCCTTACTAAATGATGTTAGTACTTTGAATTCTAAACTAGATGTTTTGGAAAAGAAAAATAATGCTTTAGTTATGGAAAATGAAATTTTAAAAAGGCCTAAACAAATTGTTTCTAACAATGAGCTTTTAAAGAAAAACAAGGATTTAAAACTTGAAAATGCTAAACACAAAAATGAACTTGAAAAATTAAAACCTTTTGTTGACAAATTTACTTATAGTTCAGAAAAGTTGAATTTATTTTTAAACAATCAAAGAGCTATTTTTAACAAGGCAGGTTTAGGATATAAACCATAAAAGCAACAAAAGTATTTCAAAAACTATTTTGTACCTGCATTATCCAGTGTTACTTGTTTTACTTGTAGAAAATTAGGTCATAAATCATATCAATGTAATTTCAGAAAAATCATATCTTTTGGAAAGTGTAGGTTCCAAAAGGAACCATTTTGAATGCTAACCTGAATGGACCCAAGTTAGCTTGGGTACCTAAAAACAAAGCTTGATCTTATTGCAGGTGCATCTTGCAACCAAGGAAAATAAATGAATTTAGTATCTTGATAGTGGTTGCTCAAGGCACATGACTGGAGATGTGAAGCAATCCACTTCTCTTGAAGCTTTGAATAGAGGGAGTGTGACCTTCAGTGATAATGGTAAAGGTAAAATCATTGAAATTGGTAAGGTTCACATAACTCCTTCTAATAGTATCAGAAATGTACCTTTAGTAGATGGTTTAAAGCATAATCTTTTGAGCATTAGTCAATTTTGTGATAAAGGTTTTCAAATAGTTTTTAAATCATCTTATTACATGACTTCTAGTCCAGATATAAATGGAGTACAATTCATTGAAAAAAGGCATGGAAATATTTATCTAGTAGATCTTGATGATCTATCTTTGCCTAATGGAGAATGCCTTGTTGCAATGAATTCTACCAAGGAAGAGACTAGTTGGTTATGGCATGGAAGGTTAGGGCATGCTAGTATGTATCTTATTTCAAAACTTTCCAAAAAGAATTTAGTTAGAGATTTACCTGAAATCAGTTTTAAAAAAGATAGAATTTGCCAAGCATGTCAATTTGGAAAACAAGTCAAAACTTCTTTTAAACCAAAAGGATTTGTAACTACTAGTAGACCACTTAAACTACTCCATATGGATCTCTTTGGACCAACTAGAATATCAAGTCTAGGAGGCAAGAGATATAGATTAGTTATTGTAGATGATTTTTCGAGATTTACTTTGGTTTTCTTTTTAGCACAAAAAGATGAATCATTTTCTGTATTCGTAAAGTTTTATAGAAAAGTTTCAAATGAAAAAGGTGTTCAGTCATTTGTATTCATAGTGATCATGGAACCGAATTTGAAAATCAAGATTTTAAAAATTTTTGTAATGAAAAAGGTATAGAACACAATTTCTCTACACCTAAGACACCTCAACATAATGGGATAGTAGAAAGGAAAAATCGCACTTTAGAAGAAATGGCACGTACTATGCTTTGTGAAAATAATTTGCCAAGGTATTTTTGGGCTGAAGCTATAAATACAGCCTGTTATGTTTTGAATTGAGTTTTGATACGTCCTATTTTAAAGAAAACTCTATATGAGCTTTGGAACCAAAGAAAACCAACTTTGAAATATTTTCAACTTTTTGGTTGTAAATTTTTATTTTGAACAATGGAAAAGATCATCTAGGGAAGTTCGATGCTAAGTCTAATTAAAGTATCTTCTTAGGATACTCTACATCAAGCAGGGCATACAGAGTATTTAACAAACGGACTTTAGTTGTAGAAGAGTCAGTACATGTTGTATTTGAAGAATCTACTAATAAATCCTCAAGAAAAGAGGATACATCTGATCAATGTGCAGGTGCTGACAAACTTCAAAAGCTGACATTGGATGATCAAGCTCAACCAAATGAAGAAAACTTGGTTAAGGATGAGAAAGAAGATGACACTCCAATGTATCAAGATCTACCTAAGGAATGGAAGTATGCTCATAGATACCCTAAGAAACTAATCTTAGGTGATCCATCTAAAGGGATAAAAACTCGAGCTTCTATTAGAAATGAATATGACTATATTACTTTTGTATCTCAAGTAGAACTTAAATGTTTTGAAGAAGCTGAAAAAGACTCTAATTGGATCAATGCTATGCAAGAAGAACTAATACAATTTGACAGAAATAATGTTTGGATACTTGTAGAAAGACCATCTAATGTTTCAATTATTGGAACTAAATGAGTATTTAGGAATAAATTAGATGAAAATGGTATTGTCGTTAGAAATAAAGCTAGGCTAGTTGCTAAAGGCTACAATCAGGAGGAAGGGATTGACTTTGATGAAACCTTTGCTCCTGTTGCTAAACTTGAAGCAATTAAACTATTGTTAGCATTTGTCTGCTTTATGAACTTCAAATTATTTCATATGGATGTTAAGAGTGCTTTCTTAAATGGTTTTATAAATGAAAAGGTCTTTATTGAACAACCACCTGGCTTTGAAAATCATGAACATCCTGATCATGTTTTCAAACTGCACAAAGCACTTTATAGATTGAAGCAAGCACCTAGAGCATGGTATGAAAGGTTAAGCAAATTTTTTATTGAAAATGAATTTTCTAAAGAAAATGTTGACAAAATACTATTTTTGAAAAGGAAAGATAATGATTTATTAGTAATATAAATATATGTTGATGACATCATTTTCGGTGCTACTAATGAAATTCTTTGTCAAGAGTTTGCTAAGCTTATTCAGGGTGAGTTCGAGATGAGTATGATGGGTGAACTAAACTTCTTTCTGGGACTCCAGATCAAGAAAACTTCAGATGGTATCTTCATCAACCAAGCTAAGTACACAAGAGAAATTATCAAAAAATTTGGAATGGAGACTATTAAGCCAATAGGTACGCCTATGAGCCCCTCATGTAAACTAGATAAAGATGAAAATGGTAAATCGTAGATCAGAAATTATATAGAGACATGATAGGCTCTTTATTGTATCTGACTGCTAGTAGACCATATATTATGTTCAGTGTTTGCATGTGTACTACATATCAGTCTGAACCTAAGGAATCACATCTTATGGCTGTTAAGCGCATTATTAGATATCTATCTGGTACTATTAGTATTGGTTTGTGATATGCTAGAAATTCATCTGCTGAATTGATTAGAATTCTGATGCAGACTTTGCTGGTTGTAGATTAGATAGAAAGAGTACTAGTGGAGCTTGCCAATTTCTTGGGGTTAACTTAATCTCATGGTTTAGTAAGAAACAAACTTCAGTTGCACTATCCATAGCTGAGGCTGAGCATAATGCAACAGGAAGTTGTTGTGCTCAAATCTTATGGATTAGGCAACAACTTGAAGACTTCGGAATCAAGTTGGCTAGAACTCCTATTAAATGTGATAATACCAGTGTTATTTGCTTGACTAAAAATCCTATTCAACACTCTAGGAGCAAGCACATTGAAATTAGGCATCACTTTATTAGAGATAATGTTGAAAACAATGATATTTTGCTTGAATTTATATGTACTGAATTTTAATTAGCTGATATTTTAACCAAATCTCTCTTGGAAGATTGATTATATATGATTAGAAGAGAGCTCGGGATCATCAATCCATTTGATTAAATCTTTTCTCCAATTTGACTCAAATTAGATCTATTCAACCTTATTTATGATGAATCGTGATTAATTATTGATGATTTGACTCCAAAAACCTGTTATTTCAATTGATTTTGATCATTCTGTGAAATTCCTGATTTTTCAGTTTTTAAGTCAATGTGTCAACACATCATGAGTCGACACCAAAATGTGTCGACACATGACCGACAGGAAACTGAGATTTAAGGGATTTCCGAACCGTTTTTCCCCCAAATTTCTTTCTTCTCCGAGCCGACACCTCGATTCTAGGTATCCATACTGTTCATCCTCCCTTTTCTTAGTTTTTAGCCATGGATCTCTTGGATTTGAGACTTTAGTAGCCATTTTTGTTGGAAATCTTCTTAGGTTTTAGCTCCTAAACCCTAGAAACCCTCTTTCTTCCACCAAAAACCTTGCCAAATCTTTGATTCTTGACAATGGGTTCTCGCAAACAAGTCATTCGCCAACCTCGTCAGTCACAGCATGAAGAGGAGTGGAGAACGAAGGCACGACACAAGTCTAGGGCTTCGGATCTGCTTGCATGACCGTTGTTTACTCCTTCTAGCCGGATGAGCTCCAAGACAGTAGTTGGAGGATGCCGAGTGGACTTCTCCTTCTTAGACCAGCAGCATTTCAGGATTGGAGATTGGATTAGACATGCTGGGTTGGCCTCTTTTTGTTCACTCAGCGAGAGATACTATCCCGGGTTGATAAGAGAGTTCTACGGATCACTTATCCGTGGATCAGATGGTTGGGTTGCACAGGTTAGAGGACGGGATATCCCTATTTCATCAGAGATTTTGAGCCAAGTACGGGATATACCCATGACTGGATCAGTTATTAACAGTCTGATGGATAGAGTTAGTGGCCTCCAGTGTATTTTTAAGTGCGATATCTTACCAAAGGGAGCCACTATTCCAGCATCAAGACTATTTGCGGAGATGAGACTGCTACATCATATTGTCACCAAGATTCTTCTACCGAAGACCGATCGTTTCGACTATATTATCGAGTGAGAGTTGCTGGTGATGGTCTCACTGATTCAGTGGACGTCAATTTGTCTTCCTGTTCTGATGATTCATCAGATTACTAAGGCGGCGTCTAGTCAGCGGCTCTGCTTGCCATATGGCATGGGATTGACTGTACTATTTCAGGAGTATGAAGTTAGCTTCCAGGATGAGCCTTATCGTACTTTGATCCAATCGATGTATATGACACAGGTCACTACATCGCATGGGTTATCATTTAGTCTGAGGCCAGTGGACACGGAGGACATCAGGACAGGCCGAGGATAGAGCTGACATTGATGAGGACATAGCAGAAGAGGAGCGGATTCTTTCAGGTGAGGCTGGACTGAGTGAGACATGGCCTGAGACGGCAGTACAGCCAGCTCAGTCTGATCCTTCTACATCTACCCAGCCATAGCCAGCGCAGACGGAGACTCCTGGTGTTTCAGATACTCTAGAGGACAGAGTTAGACGCATAAAGATCGATGTATTTATCATGAGGCAGCGTCTAAATATTTTTATTGCTGAGAAGAGAGAGAGCCACATTGGTCTTAGTATGGTATTTCAGCTATTGTCTCAGCATTGTCTAGATCTTCGACAAGTGCTCCTGCTGTAGACACTATTCCTGCTTCTGTTGACCCATAAAATGATTTTGATGATAACAAAATATTAGAGCATACATTTGGTTATCTAACAACTCTTCAAATGATTGACAAGTTTTTGTAGGACAACTACATTGACACACCTTTTAATTCCTACAATCTTTAATGTTTTGTGTTGAGTTGTAAAGTATTTAGAATCTTGTAAAGTAGAACCCTACAAAAAGTTTTCTATTAAAATCAGTTTAAGGGTTACTTCTAGTAGTCCTTCTTGCTTCAAGTCTTCTTTAATTTATTGTAAGTAGTCCTTGAAGAGGTCTTTAAAGCATTGGACAAGTGTTCTGGAAGTTTGAAGTTGATATGGCTGTAGAACCACCTTCGAGCCGACTGGAAGGACATCCCAGCCGACTCTGGCACCGGCATTGAAGAGAAGTTCTCTGGCATACAGATCCAGCCGACTGGCACCAAGGCCCAGCCGACTCGTCCAGAACAAGGTTGAGAACGTTCTGAGATTCTCAGGATTTTGAGCCGACTAGAATCAGATCCTGCTGACTCATCTAGAACTCAGTTGAAAATGGTCTGAGAAGCCTCTAAGACTCCAGCCGACTGGAATTCAGCCCAGTCGACTCGTCCAGAGTGAGGTATTTTCTCAACTGTGGAAGCTAGCCGATTGGCACTCAGCCTAGTCGACTCGAATATCATCCGAGCTGACTCGTAGTTTGTCCGAGCCAACTGGAATGACGGGGTCACCTCCAACAGCTAGTTCCAGTTCTCATTTTTTGAATTCCAAAAGTGCTCCAACGGTAACCTGTCACCCCCCAACCATCTACACCATTCAAAATCAAGGGAAAGCAGTTAAAGTCTGTATAAATAAGGTATGAGAACATCCTTGAAGAGGCTAATGAATTATTAAGCATTTATTGAACACTTATTGAAGTGAAGTGAGAGAGCACTAGAGCTTTAAAGTCTGCCTTCAAGCCTGCAACCACTCTTACCAGAAGCTTGAAGCACCTTTTAAGGAAAGCAAGGAAGCCATTGAAGTGCATTGAAGAGCATTCAGTGGATCTTCACTCGAGCTGCATTGGCAACCACCCAGACAACAGAGTTTGTCTTTATTGTTGCTTTTTTATTCTATCATTTAGAATATCTGGGTTATTGGTGAGCCCTGTTGTAAAAACCAAATAGGTTTCTTTGGTGAGCCTTTAAAACCAGAGTGTAGAGGTTTCTTTGGTGAGCCTATCTAAAAATCAAAGTATAGAGGTTTTAGGTGAACCTGTAAAATCCTAGCTTGGGTTTCTTTGGTGAGCCCGGTTTCAAAAACCAAAGTGTAGAGGTTCGGATTATGAGCCTGTAAAACAATTTGACTGTATTCCGGTTTGGGGGATATAGTTGAAATCCCGAGTGATGAACTTGGATAGTGGACGTAGGAGCTGGGTTGCTCCGAACCACTATAAATCTGTTTTGTTTATATTGTGTCTCTTTTATCTTTTAGCTTATGCATTCATTCTTTGATTTACACAGCACCTAACCACTAATTAGAATTACTTGTGCACATACTTGCAAAAATTTTGTAATTCCTAATTCACCCCTCTCTTGGGACTAAGCCACCTGGGCAACAGCTAGTATCAAAGCAGTGTCTCTGATTACTTGAGTTAAGATCGATGGCTCATCCCATGAGTACATCCTTGGCCGAGGGCTAATCAACAAATAGACCTCCACTATTCACATGCACTAATTATTCATATTGGAAAGCACGAATGAAAATTTACATACAAGCTGTAGATTTTCAATTGTGGAAGGTCATCTTGAAAGGGCCACACATTCCCACAATTAAAGTTGATGGCATGGACATCCCTAAGCCTGAAGAGGACTAGGATGATCATGACATGAAGATGGGGAATTGAATGCCAAAGCAATGAATCTATTATATTGTGCTTTGGATGCTAACGAGTCAACCGAATTTCCACTTGCTCATCAGTAAAGAAAATCTGGGATAAACTCGAAGTGACTCATGAGGAAACTTTCCAAGTGAAAACCTCCAAGATAAATCTTTTAGTTCATAATTCTGAATTATTCAAAATGGAACATTCTGAAACAATATCTGCCATGTTCTCTAGATTTACAGATATTATTAATTGTTTGAAAAGTCTTGGCAGGGTATACTATAATGCAGATATGGTTCAGAAAATCCTTCGCTCCTTGCCCGACAAATGGGATCCCAAGGTGACTGCGACCCAGGAAGCCAAAGATCTCAGCACTTTGATGCTGGATGAATTGCTGGAATCACTCAACCCTACGAGCTAACAATGCAACACAGAACGGAAGATGAGCAAAAGAAAAAGAAGACAAAAGCCTTCAAAGTTGCTTCCGATTCAAAGAGGGATGATGAAGAATCTGAAGAAGAAAGCACCTCCTCCAATGACGACCTAGAAGATGAAGACATCGATATGGTTGTGAGGAGATTTAGAAAATTTATGGGAAGAAAGAAAGGAAGGTACAACCAAAAATTCCACCGGAAGGATTATGGAAAGGAAAAGGAAAAGGACAGAGAGAAAGACAAAGAGGTAGTCTCCACATGCTACGAATGTAAGAAGCCGAGGCATATACGTCCGGACTATCCAATGCTGAAGAAATCCTTCAGACAAAAGAAGAAAAAGAAAGCCATAGTTGCCACATGGTCCGACAGTGAAGACTAAACATCATTGAAAGAAGAAGAGACCACCAAGACTGCCAATCTTTTCTTAATGGGTCTCGAAGATGAGGTAACATCCCCTAACAATTGCACTAAATTTACTTTCGATGAATTAAATTCTGCTTTTCATGATTTACTTTCTGAATTTAAGAAAGCTGGAGTAAAGATAAAATCATTAAAAAATATGAATGATTCTTTACTCAAACAAAAGGATGAAATTTTAGAAAAGAACATTTTATTACAAAAGGAATTGCATGACTTTTCTGAAAAATTTGAAAAACTGAAAAATGAAAATCTTTCATATGAAAAGAAAAACAATGATTTACTTGCTGAAAATAATGAATTAAAAAAGGAGGTTATAAAACTCAAGCCTTTGGTTGAAAAACTCACTTTATCTTCAAATAAGCTTGAGCTAATTTTAAAAGAACAATGAATATCTAGAAATAAAGCTGGAATTGGTTTCAACACTTCTTTTATAAATGGAATTTCAGCAACAACTTTTGTGAAATCCAAAACACCTGCTCAAAATACTTTATCTCAAAAAGTTTCAGCCACACTAAAAACTGTTTCTACTTCAAAGTCTTTATCATATGTTCCTAAGAATTTGAGCAAAAATGCATACATTCCAAAAGGTTTAAAATTTGTATCAAGTGCATCAACTTTTAGAACTTCAAATTCTGTTTCCAACAAAAATTTTAAAGTTGTTTGCTATGCTTGTAAAAGAATAGGACATAAAGCTTTTGAATGCAATAATCTTAGAAATGTCCATAAAAAGGTAAAAAAGATTTGGGTTTCCAAAGGAACCACCTCTGTGACCTGCAAGGAACCAATATAGCTTGGGTACCTAAAAGAATTCATTGATTGTTTTGCAGGAATGTCTTGTAGCCCAAAAATTAAAGAAAAGATGGTACTTGGACAGTGGTTGCTCAAGACATATGACGGGTGACAAGGACCAATTCATCACCCTTGAAATGAAAGAAGGAGGTATGGTCACCTTTGGAGACAAGGCAAAGTAAGAATAATCGGTATTGGTAAGATCAAAATAACTCCCTTTACTTTTATTGAAAATGTTTTGCTAGTAGACAAATTGAAGCATAATCTTTTAAGTATAAGTCAATTGTGCGATAAAGGCTTCAAGGTTGTCTTTAGTCTTCTATATGCATAGTAACTAACTCTTTAGATTCTAGCAATAAATTTATTGGACATAAATTCGAGAATATCTATGTGGTGGATCTTAATGATCTTGCCATGTCTAGTAGCCTTAGTCTAGTTGCAATGAATGCTAAGACCAAAGAGTCAGGCTTACTATGGCATAGACGATTAGGTCATGCTAGCATGCATACAATTACCAAATTAATTTCTAAAGATCTTGTTAGAGGCTTGCCTAAGTTTAAAGTTGATTTAAATCATGTTTGTGATGCATGCCAAATGGGTAAACAAACTAGGAGTTTTAAATCAAAGAATATAGTTTCTATAACAATACCTCTTGAACTACTTCACATGGAACTTTTTGGACCTACTAGGACTACAAGCCTATGAGGGATGAAATATGCTCTTATGATGTAGATGATTTTTTGAGATTTACATGGGTTTTGTTTATTGCCTTAAAAGATGAAACATTTCATGTTTTTAAAAAATTTCATAAAAAGGTTTCAAACCAAAAGAACTTATCTTTGATTTCAATTAGAAGTGATCATGGAACTGAGTTTGAAAATCAATTTTTCGAAGATTATTGTACTGAATTTGGCATTGATCACAACTTCTCTGCTCCTAGAACACCTCAACAAAATGGTGTTGTACAGAGGAAAAACAGGACATTGGAAGAAATGGCTTGCACAATGTTGTGTGAAGGCAATCTTCCAAAGTACTTTTGGGCAGAAGCGGTGAATACTGCATGTTATATTTTGAACCGCGTTTTGATCCGTCCTATCTTAAAGAAAACCCCCTATGAGCTTTGGAATGACAAAATACCCAATATTAGTTATTTTCATGTGTTTGGTTGTAAATGCTTTGTGCATAACAATGGAAAAGATAATTTAGGAAAATTTGATTATAAAGCTGATGATGCAATTTTCCTAGGTTATTCATTACATAGCAAAGCATATAGGGTTTTTAATAAAAGGACTCTTACTGTTGAAGAGTCAATTCATGTTGTATTTATTGAAACTAACCCTACACCTTCTAGACAAGAAGAGTGCATAGATAATGACGTAGGTACATTACAAAAAGGGATGGATGACTTGAGCATTCAAGACAAAGACACTCAAGGTGGAGAAGAAACGGTAAGTAAGGATCACACTGATCTACCGAGGGACTGAAGGTATGTTACATCTCACCCTAAAGAATTAATAATAGGAGATCCTTCACATGGTGTTAGGACTAGGGCTGCACATAAGGATGCACATGATTACCTAGCCTTTGTATCACAAATAGAACCCCATAGCTTAGAAGAGGCTGAGACTGACCCAAACTGGATAATGGCAATGCATGAAGAATTAAACCAGTTTGAAAAAAATAAGGTATGGACACTTGTAGATAGACCTACAGACCATCCAATTATAGAAACTAAATGGGTCTATAGGAATAAATTAGATGAGCAAGGAAATATTATAAGGAATAAAGCTAGATTAGTGGCTAAGGGATATAACCAAGAAGAAGGTATTGATTTTGATGAAACTTATGCACCTGTAGAAAGACTAGAAGCCATTAGATTACGACTTGCATTTGCTTGCTACATGAACTTTAAACTCTTTAAAATGGATGTAAAAAGTGCATTTCTTAATGGTTTTATCTCTGAACAAGTTTTTATGGAACAACCACCAGGTTTTGAAAATCACACTTTTCCAAACCATGTATTCAAATTAAACAAAGCATTGTATGGTTTGAAACAAGCACCTAGAGTCTGGTATGATAGACTTAGCACTTTCTTAATTGAAAATAATTTTTCAAGAGGAAATGTAGACAAAACCTTATTTTTCAAAAAGAAAAATAATGACATCTTAGTTATACAAATATATGTTGATGACATCATTTTTGGTGCAACTAACGAATCTCTATGTAAAGAATTTGCTAAGCTTATGTAGGGAGAATTTGAAATGAGCTTAATGGGCGAGCTGAACTACTTCCTTGGACTTCAAGTAAAACAAACAATGGAAGGCATCTTCATCAACCAAGCCAAATACATCAAGGAAATCATCAAAAAGTTTGGTATGGAGAGTAGCAAAACAATGAGCACACCCATGAGCCCAGCTTGTAGACTGGACAAAGATGAGAATGGATCCAATGTTGACCAAAAGCTATATAGAGGTATGATCAGATCCTTGTTATATTTGACTACAAGTAGACCTAACATATTATACAATGTATGTGTATGTGCTAGATTTCAGTCATCACCAAAAGAAACACATATGGTTGCTGTAAAAAGAATAATAAAATATTTGAAAGGAACAAGTAATTTAAGAATTTGGTATTCTAAACATTCTACTTTGAATTTGATTAGATTCTCTGATGCTGATTATACTGGTTGTAAAATAGATAGAAAAAATACTAGTGGTACATGTCAATTTCTAGGGTTGAATTTAATTTCATGGCACTGTAAGAAGCAAAACTCCGTAGCCTTGTCCACAGCTAAGGCTGAGTACGTGGCTGCCTGTAGTTGTTGTGCTCAAGTGTTATGGATTAAACAACAACTAGAAGACTTTGGTGTATCACAATCTAAAATTTCAATTAAATGTGATAAACTATCAATTTGACAAAGAATCCAATTCAACACTCTAGAACCAAGCACATTGAAATTAGACATCATTTTATTAGAGATCATGTTTATAATAATAATATTGTGCTTGACTTTGTGCCTATTGAAGATCAATTAGCTAACATATTTAACAAGCCACTCAATCAAGATAGATTTGAGCTAATTAGAAGTGAATTAGGACTTTGTGATCCCTTCTAGATTCTTTAACCTGATTCCTTCAATTCTAAGAAAATTTCATCTAGAAAACCTCCTTAATTTATTCTATTTTATTGAGCCTTAATTTCCTTCAAAATTCTATTCAAAGTCCTTTTGAATTGTGTTCAATTTTTTTTTTCAAAACTCTATTTTCTCTGTTCGAGTCGACTGGATCTTGATCCGAGTCGACTGGATTTCTTTGAGAGTTTTGAACTTGTTCTGGCCTAGCCGACTCGAACAGTTTCGAGTCGACTGGATTTTTTGATTGTTTTAGGAGAGCTCTGGCCGAGCCAGCTCGAGCAGTCTCGAGTCGACTGGAACTTTGCGCATATGTGTTTTGCCTTGGGCTATAAACCATTTTTCGAACCATTTAAACCCTATTTTGTTTTCTTCAACGGTTCGTACCTCTCCAAGACCTTCTCCAAAGTCTTTCTTCTCCCTTCTAAGCACTCCATTTTCTTGTTCTTCCATCTTTCCTAGCTATGGCACCCAAACGTGCGACAGGGAAACGCTCAGTTAGGGTTGCTCCTTCGGCTGAAAAAGAAAGAAGGTCCAAGAGAAGGCAAGAAGAGCCAAGCAGTGAAGAAATTCCAAAGGAAGCCACAAGAGAAGCTGCAACCGCTCCTAGCCAAGTGCCCTCAATGTCTACGAGTCCAGCAACCTCCGGCTGTCGAATTAATTTTGAGTTTATTAAGGGCATTGGGTTAAAGATAGGAGATTTAATTGAAGACCAAGGGTGGAGAAAATTTTGTTCAATGAATAAGAAGACCTATCCCTCTTTTGTTAGAAGTTTTTATGAGAACTTAAGGTTGGGAACTAACCATGTGGAATCCACTGTCAAAGGGAAGAGGGTTATTGTCAATGAGGAGTCCTTGCATGAATTACTGGATAGACCTTCTGAGGGACAGAGATTTTTAGTAACTGACAATAGAGAGAAGACTCTAAAAATAATTTTGAACAAAGAAGATGTGGGAGGAATTGGCACTATTTTTGCTAACACCCTATCACTGGAAATGAGACTACTTCATAATTTCATTTGTAGAATTTTCTTACAAAGAACTGGTAGGTTTGATTGGGTGAGCGAAAAGGATCTATGTCTCATGGAGCACATTCTAGAAAGAACTCCTATCAATTTGTCATATATTATAATCATGCAGATGAAAGAAATAGTAAGGAAAGCTAAATCCTGTCTGCCATATGGAATGATGCTTATATTGTTGTTTAAATCCCATAGAGTCAATTTGGATGGTGAAGACAGATTAGAATTGCATCACACTGATATCTATACTTCTAAAACCCTTGAGAGAATAGGATATTTCCAAGTGGAAGGAGTGTGGAGAAAGAAAGGCACAAATGTAAGGGCCATTGGTAGCTCCAGTAGTAGTGAAGAAGAGGAAGAAAATGTAGAAGCAGCTGGAACTTCTACACATGTACCGGAGCCTGAGTCATGTGTACCTGAGCCTTCTGCTATTACTGAGGAGACTAGAGCTCCGTCACCTATGTTTGATATGCCTGGAGCAGAGTTTGATTTGCCTGCACCGGAGTTTGACCTGCCTTCAGCTGATGTTCCTTTACATGACTACCCTACTGCAGCTACACAGCCTCCAATTGTCCAAGTTCTGATTGAAGAACAATTGAAAAACTTGACAGAATCACTGACAGGTACAATAACTTCATTATTTATTGATTTGAAACAGTTAGTGGATAGCAGATTGGACAAATTAGAAGAGCATGTATCAAGTCTACAAGGAAAGGTTGAAGCTATAGAAGCTTCAAGGTCAGCACCTCAGATAGACCTTCAGCCTATTCTGAATTGTATCTCTTCAAGTTCTGAAATAATTTTGAAGTCTGTGGATGCCACTTTGAATGAATATCAGACTGAATTGAAACATCTTAAAGGCAAAGTGGGAACTATTGTAGATACAAGAGGTATGGCATAGGATTATACTAGAGGCATTGGGATCATAAGATCAGAGCTTGGCAGACTTCGAGGATCAGCTGAAGCCTTCGCCAATGTCCAAGCAGCTGAGCTTGTATCTATGCAGAAAGAAATAGGTGAAATGAAAGAGGCAGTAAATAAAGTGCCAGTTAGCCTCAAGGACTTGGAGCAACAGATGGGAGCAATTTGGATGGAAATGGTGTCTCTCAATAGCACTGTCAGTTCATTGGAAGTCACAGCTAGGACAAGACCATTGTATGATCCGCCACCCATTTCCACTAGGGCACCTAGTACCTCTGTTCACCCTAGGGCTCCTCCTCCACATGCTTCATCTAGTCGAGCACCTAGACCCGCTTCTTGGCATGGTGCCAATGTTCCTAGAGATGATTCTGATTAGACACTTTGTAGTTTCAGTACCTTTTTGGATGTATTTTGAAACTTTTGTGATGGTTGATGTACTGAACACTTTTTGACAGAAATGAAATGAACATTTTTTGATTACTGTGTAATGTATGTATTTATATTTTCTTATCTACACTTCTATTTGTTGAAATAGAATTCTCTCTATAAGCTGAGAAAGTGAAATTATCTCAAACAAATCTTGAAATTTTCTTAATCTATTCAAAATTCTGAGCTTACTTTTTTAACCTTTTTGATTTGTTGACAAAAAGGGGGAGAATCATAGAATGCACGAAAGAATACATGAAAGAAAATGCTTAATGAAGCTTAATGAATTGCAATTGAAATTATTGAAATTCTAAAGTAAAGTAGACAGGGGGAGTTTGTAAGGCATTTCTGAATAAACTAATTTCTTGCATATTATTCTGATAAAATGTTCAAATGAATGTCAAAGGGAGAGAAACTTAGAGAAAATTCATATTGTCTAGAAATCTTATAAACAGGGGAGATATACGTGTTTAATTTACATGCTTTAATGATTATTATGATGCTCTCAACTTATTATATCTATCAGTCGATACTTAAAACTGCTTGATACATACAAGCAATCAATGTCTGATATTTACAATTTATGAACTTGATTTTGTGCATAACTATAAAGCACATACTGATATACATTTAAGAATGCAGTTGACTTTTAAACAAATGTTAATGCTTACATATTTATGAATAGATTAGATTCTTTTCATGCCCAGTGTTTTGTCATCATCAAAAAGGGGGAGATTGTTGACCCCTAAAGTGATTTTGATGATAACAAAACATTGGAGCATACATTTGGTTATCTAACAACTCTTCAAATGATTGACAAGTTTTTGTAGGACAACTACATTGACACACCTTTTAATTCCTACAATCTTTAATATTTTGTGTTGAGTTGTAAAGTATTTAGAATCTTGTAAAGAAGAACACTACAAAAAGTTTTCTATTAAAATCAGTTTAAGGGTTACTTCTAGTAGTCCTTCTTGCTTCAAGTCTTCTTTAATTTATTGTAAGTAGTCCTTGAAGAGGTATTTAAAGCATTGGACAAGTATTCTGGAAGTTTGAAGTTGATCTGGCTGAAGAACCACCTTCGAGCCGACTGGAAGGACAACCCAGCCGACTCTGGCACTGGCACTGAAGAGAAGTTCTCTGGCACACAGATCCAGCCGACTGGAACCAAGGCCCAGCCGACTCGTCCAGAACAAGGTTGAGAACGTTCTGAGATTCTCAGGAATCCGAGCCGACTAGAATAAGATCCAGTTGACTCATTCGAAACTCAATTGAAAATGGTCTGAGAAGCCTCTAAGACTCCAGCCGACTGGAATTCAGCCCAGCCGACTCATCCAGAGTGAGGTATTTTCTCAACTGTGGAAGCTAGCCGACTAGCACTCAGCCCAGTCGACTCGAACTTCATCCGAGCTGACTCGAAGTTTGTCCGAGCCAACTGGAATGATGGGGTCACCTCCAACAGCTAGTTCCAGTTCTCATTTTTTGAATTCCAAAAGAGCTCCAAAGGTAACCTGTCACCCCCCAACCGTCTACAACGTTCAAAATCAAGGGAAGGCAGTTAAAGTCTCTATAAATAAGGTATGAGAACATCCTTGAAGAGGCTAATGAATTATTAAGCATTTATTGAACACTTATTGAAGTGAAGTGAGAAAGCACTAGAGCTTTAAAGTCTGCCTTCAAGCCTGCAACCACTCTTACCAGAAGCTTGAAGCACCTTTTGAGGAAAGCAAGGAAGCCATTGAAGAGCATTCAGTGGATCTTCACTTGAGCTGCATTGGCAACCACCCATACAATAGAGTTTGTCTTTATTGTTGCTTTTTTATTCTATCATTTAGAATATCTGGGTTATTAGTGAGCCCTGTTGTAAAAACCAAATAGGTTTCTATGGTGAGCCTTTAAAACCAGAGTGTAGAGGTTTCTTCGGTGAGCCTATCTAAAAATCAAAGTGTAGAGGTTTTAGGTGAACCTGTAAAAACCTAGCTTGGGTTTCTTTGGTGAGCCCGGTTTCAAAAACCAAAGTGTAGAGGTTGGGATTATGAGCCTGTAAAACAATCTGACTGTATTCCGGTTTGGGGGATATAGTCGAAATCCCGAGAGGTGAACTTGGGTAGTGGACGTAGGAGCTGGGTTGCTCCGAACAACTATAAATATGTTTTGTTTGTGTTGTGTCTGTTTTATCTTTTAGCTTCTGCATTCATTCTCTGGTTTACACAGCACCTAACCACTAATTGGAATTACTTGTGCACATACTTGCAAAAATTTTGTAATTCCCAATTCACCCCCCTCTTGGGACTAATCCACCTGGGCAACACTAACACACTGCTCAATCTCTCCTCTGTTACAATAACCCATTTTCCTTTAACAGTAGATTCAATGTGATGAGGTTCAAGTCTGAGATTCTTATAAAATGATCTCACTAGGGTAGGATAGGTGGATACATTCAAAGAACAAAAGTAACTCCACCCTAGCTCTTCTATGGAATCTCTAATTTTTAGCCCAATTTCCTTAAGAAATTTGAAAACAATTCTTCTAACACTAGTGACAAGCCGGTTAGACATTGACATCACTTGTCGTGGAGAATGAGTGGTGGCCAACTGTTTAGATTGTTCTTCTTCCCTTTCAACTGCTCGAGTTGGCTCCTCTTACCGGCTATTTGTTCTTCTTTCCACTTCCACTGAGGGTGCGGCTCTTTTAGATCTTTGTTCAACCTCCATCTTAGGTGCCATTGCAACACTTGCGGGAAGAAATGTGGAATGGAAGCTTGAGGAAGAAGATTTTAGGGTTTTGCTAGAGGTTTTTGGTGGAGAGTTAGGGTTTAGAATAAGAATAGAGAACAATAAGGTTCGGAAAAATTTGCACAACTCAATTAAAAAATTGATTGCCTGACATCCGAGTTAGCTCTTACAACCCTAAATTGCTCGAGTCGGTTCAACTAGAGCAAAAACAGAAACAATAGAGATTTGAGTCGGCTCGACTAGGGCCAAATTGCCTAAGTCGACTCGAACAGAAACTTTCCATATAAGTTGAAATGATTTAGAAATTAAAATTAATTAGAGTTCAAAGAACTTGAATTGATGTAGGAGATTTTCTAGATAATTTTTCCTTAATTTTGAAAAAATTAGGTTAGAAAAATCTAGAAAGGATCACAAAGACCTAATTCTCCTCTAATCATTTCAAATCTATCCTGATTGAGTGGCTTAGTGAAGATGTCAACTAGTTGGTTCTCAATTGGGATAAATTCTAGTTGAATGTCACCATTCAAAACATGATCTGTAATAAAATGGTGTCTAATTTCTATGTGTTTAGTCCTTGAATGCTGAATTGGATTCTTTGTCAAATTTATAGTACTTATGTTATCACATTTGATTAGAATTTTAGATTGTGTAACACCAAAGTCTTCTAGTTATTGTTTAATCCATAACACTTGTGCACAATAACTCCCTGCAGCAACATACTCTGCCTCAGCAATAGATAGTGCTACCAAGTTTTGTTTCCTACAGTGCCATAAGATTAAATTCAACCCTAGAAATTGGCATGTGCCACTAGTTCTTTTTCTATCAATTCTACAACTAGCATAATCAGCATCCGAAAAGCCAATTAAATTCAATGAAGATTGTTTTTAAAACCATAGACCTAGATTATTTGTGCCTTTCAAATATATGATAATTCTTTTAACAGTAAACATATATGATCCTTTAGGATTAGATTGGAATCTTGCATATACACATATGCTATACAAGATATCAAGTATACTTGTAGTTAAATATAATAAGGATTTGATCATATCTTTATAGAGTTTTTGGTCAATATAGGATCCAGCTTCATATTTATCCAATCTGCAAGAAGGGCTCATGGGTGTGCTCATTTGTTTGCTTGACTCCATACCAAACTTTTTTATTATTTCTTTGGTGTACTTGGCATGGTTAATGAAGATTTCTTTCTTTGTTTATTTCACTTGAATTCCAAGGAATTAGTTAAGTTCACCCATTAGGCTCATTTCAAATTTTTCCTGCATTAACTTAGCAAATTCTCTACAAAGAGCTTCATTAGTTGCACCAAATATAATATCATCAACATAAATCTGTACAACTAATAAATCATTATTTTTCTTCTTGATAAAAAGAGTTTTATCAATATTTTCTCTTGAAAAACTATTTTCAATCAAGAAAGTGCTAAGTCTATCATACTAGGCTCTAGGTGCTTGTTTCAAACAATATAATGCTTTATTCAATTAAAATACATGGTTTGGAAAAACAAGATCTTCAAAACCTGGTGGTTATTCCACAAAAACTTGTTTAGAAATGAAACCATTTAGAAATGCACTTTTCACATCCATTTGAAAAAGTTTAAAATTCATGTAGCAAGCAAATGCAAGAAGTAATCTAATGGCTTCTAGTCTTGCTATAGATGCATATGTTTCATCGAAATCAATGCCCTCTTCATGGTTATATCCCTTAGCTACTAATCTAGCTTTGTTTCTTACTACATTTCCTTGTTCATCTAATTTATTTCTATAGACCCATTTGGTTCCAATGATTGGATGGTCTGAAGGTCTATTAACTAATGTCCATACCTTATTTTTTTCAAATTGGTTTAGTTCTTCATGCATGGCCATCTTCAGTTTAGGTCAGATTCAGCTTCTTCTAAGGTATGAGGTTCTATTTATGATACAAAGGCTAGGTAATCATTTGCATCTCTATGTGATGACCTAGTCCTAATGCCTTGTGAAGGATCACCAATAATTAATTCTTTTGGATGGGAAGTTACGTACTTCCATTCCCTTGGTAGATCAGCATGACCCTTGTATGCTCATATCTTTTATTTCTTTTTGAATTGTACCTGCATCATTGTCTATACACTCTTTTTTCTTAGAAGGTGAAGGATTAGTTTCGTCAAAAATAATATGCATAGACTTTTCTACAGTAAGAGTTCTTTTGTTAAATACTCTATATGCTTTGCTATGTAATGAATAACCAAGGAAAATTGCTTCATCTAATTTAGTATCAAATTTTCCTAGATTATCTTTACCATTGTTAAGCACAAAGCATTTACAACTAAATACATGAAAATAATTGATATTGGATTTCTTTTCATTCTATAGCTCATAGGAGGTTTTCATCAAAATAGGATGGATCAAAACGTGGCTCAAGATATAACAAGTAGTGTTCACTGCTTCTATCCAAAAGTACCTTGGAAGATTGCCTTCATATAACATTATTCAGGCCATTTCTTTTAAAGTCCTATTTTTCTTCTCTACAACACCATTTTGTTGTGGTATCCTATGAGCGGAAAAGTTATGATCAATGCCATTTTTTGTACAATAATCATCGAAAAACTAATTTTTAAATTCGGTGCCGTGATCACTCCTTATTGAAACTATTGAAAGATTTTTCTGATTTAAAATCTTTTTGTAAAATTTTCAAAATACTTTAAAGGTTTCATCTTTGTGAGCAATAAACAAAATCCAAGTAAATCTAGAAAAATTATCTACTATCACAAGGGTATATTTCATACCTCCTAGGCTTGTGATCCTAGTTGGTCCAAATAAGTCAATGTGAAGTAGCTCAAGGGGTCTGGTAGTTGAAATCATATTTTTTGATTTAAAATTTTTCTTAGTTTATTTATCCATTTGGCATGCATCACAAACATGTTCAAAATCTACTTTAAACTTAGGCATGCCTCTAACTAAATTTTTGAAAATTTACTTGGCAATATTATGCATGTTAGCATGACCTAATCGTCTATGCCAAAGTAAGCAAGACTCCTTAGTCTTAGCATTCATTGCAACTTAACTGGAACTACTTGACATGGCAAGATCATTAAGGTCTACCACATAAATATTTTCAAGTCTATGTCCAATGAACTTACTGCTAGAATCAAGAAAGTTTGTTACAATACACATAGATGATTCAAAGATAACCTTGAAGCCTTTATCACATAATTAGCTAATACTTAATAAATTATTCTTCAACTTGTCTATTAGCAATACATTTTCAATAAAAGTACAAGGGTTATTTTGATCTTACCAATTCTGATTATTTTTTCTTTGCCATTATCTCCAAAAGTAACCATACCTCCTTCTTTCATCTCTAGGGTGATAAATTGATCATTGTCACCTGTCATATGCCTTGAATAGCTACTATCGAGATACCATCTTTTCTTCAATTTTTGGGCTGCAAGACATTCCTGCAAGACAATCAAGAAGTTGTTTTAGGTACCCAGCTAACTTGGGTCCTTCCAGGTTAGCGGAGGTGGTTCCTTTGGGAACCCAAATTTTTCTTACTTTACTTTTAACACTTCTAAAGATATTGCATTGAAAAGCTTTATGTCCTAACCCTTTGCATGCATAACATTCAACTCTAGAATTCTGAAAAGATGCAGATTTTGAAGTTCTAGATGTTGATGCATAAGATGCAGATATAAAATATTTTCTATTTAAGCTCTTAGGAACATACAATGTAGCTTTAGGAACAGAAACATTTGTAACAAAAGCTATTTGAGATATTTGTTTTGGAACATAAGCTTTTGTTTTTACAAAAGTAGTAGCTGAAATTCCATTTAAAATTGAAGAATTAAAATCAATTCCAGCTTTATTTCTAGAAATTATTTATTCTTTTAAGATCAACTCAAGCTTGTTAAAAGATAATGTAAGTTTTTCAACAAGTGGCTTAAGTTTTTCAACCTCCTTTTTCAAATCATTGTTTTCAGTAATTAAAGCTTTGTTCTTGTCAATATATGCATTGTTTTCAGTTTCCAAAGTTTTGTAATTTTCAGAAAAGACATGTAAATTCTTTGGCAATATATTGTTCTTTTCTAAAATTTCTTCTCTTTCCTTTAGTAAAGAATCATTGATATTCTTTAAGGATCTAATCTTTACTCCAGCCTTTTTTAATTCAGACAATAAATCATGAAAAGTAGAATTCAATTCATAAAATGTAAATTCTAATTGAGGTTCGGGGGATGTTACCTCGTCTTCGAGACCTATTAGGCAAAGATTAGTAGTTTTTGTGGTCTCTTCCTCTTCAGTTGAGGTGGATTCTTCCTTATCGCTCAATGTGGCAACCATTGCCTTCTTTTTCTTAAAAAATTTCTTTAACAAAGGACAGTCGGGACAAATGTGCCCTGGTTTCTTACATTCATAGCATGTGGGCACTTGTTCTTTTTCCTTCTCTTTATTTTTTGTCCTTGTCCTTGGAGTGCTCTCCTCATTTATGGAATTTTCTATTGTATCTTTTTTTCTTCTTTCCCATAAACCTTCTAAATCTCCTCATGACCATTGCAATATCTTCCTCTTCTAGATCGTCTTCGGAGGAGGTGCAGTCATCTTCCGATTCCTCATCATATCTTTTAGGCTCAGATGCAGCCTTGAATGTAATAGTCTTCTTTTACTTTTGATCATCATCAGTTCTATGCTGCATGGCCAATTCGTATGTGATGAGTGAACCCATTAATTCATCCAAAGCTAAGGTATTTAGATCTTTCCCTTCCTGGATGGCAATCACTTTGGGGTCCCATTTGTCTGGAAGTGATCTTAAGATCTTCTGTACTAATTCAGCATTTACGTAAACCCTGCCAAGACTTTTCAAACCATTAATAATATCTGTAAATTGAGTAAACATTGTAGAGATAGTTTATGTAGATTAAATTTTAAATAATACATAACTATGTATAAGAAGATTTATTTTCGAAGTCTTCACTTAGGAAGTTCCTTCATGGGTCACTCGAGTTTGTCCCAAATTTCCTTTGTCGAAAAGCAAGTGGAAATTTGATTAAACTCGTTAGCATCCAAAGCATAGTATAATAAATCATTGCTTTGGCATTTAATTCTCTCATCTTTATGTCATGTTCATCCCAGTCCTCTTCAAGCTTTGGGACATCCATGCCATTAATTTTAATTATGAAAATATGTTGCCATTTAAGAATGACCTTCCATAATTCAAAATTGATAGCTTGTATATAGATTTTCATTCTAGCTTTCTAGTAAGAATAATTAGTGCCAGTGAAGAGTGGGGGTCTATTGGTGGATTGGCCTTCGACCAAAGATGTACTCATGGGATGAGCCATCAATCTTTACTCTAAATATATTCAGAGACACTGCTCTGATACCAATTATTGCCCAAGTGGCTTTTCCAAGAGGGGGGTGAATTAGAAATTTAAAAAAATTATGCAATAATGTGCTCTTTGAAATCCCTTACAAGTGTTAAGTGCTGTGATAGAAAAATTGAATGCAGAAGTGTAATCAAGTAAGAAAGGCACAACACAAACACAAATAAATTATAGTGGTTTGGAGTAATCCAGCTCTTACATCCACTACCCAAGATTACCACTTGGGATTTTCACTATATCTCCCACTGGAATACAGTTGCATTATTTTAACAGGCTCACAATTCAAACCTTTACACTTTGGTTTTTAAACCGAGCTCACCAAAGAAACCCAACTTGGTTTTACCAGGATCACTAAGAACCTAACATGGTTTTAACATAGGATCACTAAGAACCTATTTGGTTTTTAAATAAGGCTTACCAATATCCCCACAATTCAACAAAATAATTGTAAAGAAAAGCAACAGAATGACAAACAGATTTTTATTGAATGGTTGCTAATGCAGCTTAAGAGAAGCCCAATTGAATGTACTTCAATGCACTTAGATGGCTTCTTTTCTTTCTTCAATGAATGCTTCAAGCTTTAGATGAGAGTTGGTGAAGACTTGAAGGCTATCTTGAATGCTCTCAGTGCTCTCTTGCTTGTTGGCTTGGTTGGATATTCAATAATGCATTAACTCTTCATCGCTGTTCAGAAACTTCTTCTAAAGTGGTTCAAATCCCTTAAATATATAGTCTTGTACCTTTCTCAGGTAGTTTTAGTCATTGTAGACCATTGGGATGTGACATTTGATCGTTGGAGTACTTTTTGGATTCAAATTTCAAGTTTTGGAACTAGTCGTTACAAGTCTGAAATCGACCTTCGAGTCGACTTGGATTACTCGAGTCAGCTCGGATCCTCAGAGTAGTTCTAGCTGAGTCAACTCTCTTCAATCTAGTTGGCTCACTTGCATAGTGTTCTGATTCCTCACTCTGTAATAGTCGGCTCTTTCTATTTAGAGTCGGCTCAATTGGCTGTAGTTCTCAGAGCTCTATTCCTAGACTCTGGAGGAGTCGGCTCGATTCCCTGAAGAGTCAGCTCGGATTCCATTTGGGTCAGCTCGCCTGTCTGATTCAGGATATCTACATGCCAGAATCCTCATGCGTGCCATGTGCTAGAGTCGGCTCTCTTCTCCTCGAGTCAGCTCGGATAAGTTCTTCAATGAATTTTCAATCTTTCTTCAGAATTCATCCAGCAAGGCTTCAAGCTTTCAAGATATCTTCAAACTCTTCTTACAACATACTCAAAGTAATTTAAAGCTTGAAATAACTTAGAAGTAACCCATTTGATTGGTTTTTATTTAAGCTCTTCTTTGGATTCTTCTTTACAAGAATCAATTATAATACAACTTAACACAAGAAATAGAAATGTAGGAGTTGAGATTGAGCAAGGAATTCATCCTACAAAAACTTGTGAAACACTTAAAGAGTTGTTAGTAAAACAAATACATGCTCTAATATTTTATTATCATCAAAATAACTTATGGGGTCACAGTCCCTTTCGCTGACCCAGTCGAATCTGCCTGTCCTCGCAAGAAAAAAGCGGCTAATGAAATTATGTAGGAGCCTCATCTCAAGTAATAAGGTGTTGGCCATTACATTGCCAACACCACTGATATCAGTTCTATTCAGTATAGTTCTAAGTATCTTTTCTTTATCCTTCAGTACTAAATGTTTTACACCTTCTTTAGGCATTTCCAATAAGCTACTCGGCCTTTCCTTAGTGATAATGATCCTCTTGCCTTTAGCAGTGGATTTTATGTGATTAGCTTCAAGTCTTAGATTTTCATAAAGGTTCTTACTAGGGTTGGATAAGTTAGCTTATTTAGAGAACAAAAAAAGCCCCACCCTAGTTCTTCAATTGAATCACCTATCTGTAACCCTATTTCTTTGAGAAATGAAAAGATTATTCTCCTACCACTAGTTACGAGCTGGTTTGACATGGAAATGACTTGTCTTGGAGAGAGAGCCGCAGCCATTTCTCTTTCTTCAGTGATTTCCTGTTGTTCTTCCCTTTTTTCTGTCGAAGTCGGCTCCTCTTGCCGACATTTGGTTCTTCTGTCCATCTTAGTCGAGGGAACATCTCTCTTTGACCTTTTTCCTATGGCCATTTTGGATGCCATTGCTCTAATTTGGGAAGATGGATGGAATTGGAGCTAAGGAGAAAGGATTTCTGAGGAATGGGAGTGATATCGAGTGGAATGCTAGGGTTTAGAGCAAGAATGAAAAGCATGAAAGCTTGAAATAAGTTAATTAGCTCTATTAAAAAATAGTTTGCCCGATATCTGAGTCGGCTCGGCTAACCCTAAATTGCTCGAGTCGGCTCGACTAGAGCAAAATTGCTCAAGTCGACTCGAATAGAAACTTTTCACAAGAGTTAAAAGAATGTTCAAAAATGGAAATTAAATCTAAAAAATTGCATGGAAAGGTCTTCAAAGATATTGAATTGATATAGGAGGCTTTATAGATAATTTTTCCTTAATTTTGAAGAAACTAGATTAGGAAAATTTTGTAAAAAGGATCACAAAGACCTAATTCTCCTCTAATCATCTCAAATATATCCTGATTGAGTGGCTTAGTGAAAATGTCAGCAAGTTGGTTTTCAGTAGGGATGAATTCTAATTCAATGTCACCATTCAAAACATGATCTCTAATAAAATGATGTCTAATTTTTATGTGCTTTGTTCAAGAATGCTGAATTGGATTTTTTGATAAATTTATCATACTTGTGTTATCACACTTGATAAGAATTTTAACTTGTGTAACACCAAAGTCTTCTAGTTGTTTTTTTATCCATAACACTTGTGCACAACAACTCCCTACAGCAACATACTCTGCCACAGCAGTAGATAGTGCTACCGAGTTTTGTTTCTTATAGTACCATGAGATTAAATTTAACCCTAGAAATTGGCATGTGCTACTAGTGCTTTTTCTATCTATTTTGCATCCACCATATCAGCATCAGAATAACCAAGTAAATTTAACGAAGAATGTTTTGAATACCATAAACCTAGATTATTTGTTCCTCTCAGATATCTTATTATTCTTTTCATAGCAAGCATATGTGATTCTTTTGGATTAGATTGAAAGTTAGTACAAACACATACACTAAACAAGATATCAGGTCTACTTGCAATTAAGCACAACAAAGATCCAATTATTCCAAGATATATCTTTTTTTTTTTTAAGAAAAAAGGGTAGTGGGATTTACCCCGGTGTAGCTCCCCGTAACAGGCCCCCAGCCCGCTAGACCATGTTCGATTCGGGCCACAAATTTTTGCGTGCCCTCCCCACCAACTGGATGAGTACGTCAGCCTAGCCCCACTATGGTGCCGATGTTTCGGCTGCTCAGCCCCCTAGTTACATGCCCCATACTTAATCTAAAATTTAATCGAGTCACCCGTAGGATCATTCCTCGAACTCGTGACCAGTGGATTATACACAACAGCTAAGTCGTGCCTCTTAACCTACCATGCTACCACCATGGTGGTACCTCGATATAGCTTTTGATCAATGTTGTTGCCTTCTTCATCTTTATCCAATCTACAGGTTGAGCTCATGGGTGTGCTCATTTCTGTGCTTGTCTCCTTACCAATCTTCTTAATGATTTCTTTGATATACTTAGCTTGGTTTATGAAGATTCCTTCTTTTGATTGTTTTACTTGAAGCCCAAGGAACTAATTCAGTTCACCCATAAGACTCATTTCAAATTCACTTTGTATCAACTTAGCAAATTCTTCACAAAGAGTTTCGTTAGTTGCACCAAAAATAATATCATCAATATAAATCTGTACAACTAATATATCATTGCTTTTCTTTTTGATAAAAAGAGTTTTATCAACATTTTCTCTTTTAAAATCATTTTCAAGCAAGAAAGTGCTAAGTCTATCATACCAGGCTCTAGGTGCTTGATTCCAACCATATAGTGCTTTATTGAGTTTAAAAACATGATTTGGAAAATCGTGACTTTTAAAACCTGGTGCCTGTTCTACAAAAACTTGTTCAGATATAAAACCATTCAAGAATGCACTTTTCACATCCATTTGAAAGAGTTTGAAATTCATGTAGAAAGCAAATGCAAGAAGTAATTTAATGGCTTCTAGTCTTGCTATAGGTGCATATGTTTCATCAAAATCTATACTTTCTTCTTGGTTATATCCCTTAGCCACTAATCTAGCTTTGTTTCTAATTACGTTGCCTTGTTCATCTAACTTGTTTCTATAGACTCATTTGGTTCCTATGATGGGATGGTTTAATGGTCTATCAACTAAAGTCCATACCTTATTTCTTTCAAACTAGTTTAGTTCTTCATGCATGGCCATCATCTAGTTTAGGTCAGATTCAGCTTCTTTTAAGCTATAAGGTTCTACTTGTGACAGAAAGGCTAGGTAGTCATATGCATCTCTATGTGATGACCTAGTCCTAACACCTTGTGAAGGATCACTAATAATCAAATCTCTTGGATGAGAGGTTACATACCTCCATTCCCTTAGTAAATCAGTATGATCCTTACCATTTCTTCTCCTTCTTGAGTTAGTCTTTCTTATATGCTGATGTCTTCGATTTCTTTTTGAAGTGTACCTGCATCATTGTCGATGCACTCTTCTTTCTTAGAAGGTGACGGGTTAGTTTCATCAAAAATTATATGCATTGATTCTTCTACAGTTAGAGTTCTTTTGTTAAATACTTTATATGCTTTACTATATAATGAATAACCAAGGAAAATTGCTTCATCAGATTTAGCATCAAATTTTTCTAGATTATCCTTACCATTATTAAGCACAAAGCATTAACAACCAAATACATGAAAGTAATTAATGTTGGGTTTCTTTTCATTCCAAAGCTCATAGCGGGTTTTCTTTAAAATTGGACGAATCTAAACATAGTTCAAAATATAACAAGCAGTGTTCATGGCTTCTGCCCAAAAGTACCTTAGAAGATTGCCTTCACACAACATTGATCGGACCACTTCTTCAAAAGTCCTATTTTTCCTCTCTACAACACCATTTTGTTATGGTGTCCTAGGAGCGGAGAAGTTATGATCAATGCTATTTCTTGTGCAATAATCATCAAAAAATTGATTTTCAAATTCCGTGCCGTGATCACTCCTAATTGAAACTATTGAAAGATTTTTCTGATTTGAAATCTTTTTGTGAAATTTTTGAAAGACTTTAAAAGCTTCATCATTTGAGCGATAAACAAAATCCAAGTAAATCTAGAGAAATCATCTACTATCACAAGAGCATATTTCATACCACCTAGGCTTATGATCCTAGTTGGTCCAAATAAGTCCATGTGAAGTAGCTCAAGGGATCTAGTAGTTGAAATCATATTTTTGGATTTAAAACTCTCCTTCGTTTGTTTACTCATTTGGCATGCATCGTAAACATGATTAAGATCTACTTTAAATTTAGGCATGCCTCTAATTAGATTCTTGGAAATTAAGTTGGCAATAGTATGTATGCTAGCATGACCTAATCATCTATACCAAAGTAAACAAGACTCCTTGGTCTTAGCATTTATTGCAACTAGACTAGAACTACTATACATGGCTAGATCATTAAGGTCTACCACATAAATATTTTCAAGTATATGTCCAATGAACTTGCTGTTAAAATCAAGAAGTTTGTTATAACACACATAGATGATTCAAAGATAACCTTGAAGCCTTTATCATATAATTGGCTAATACTTAATAAATTATGCTTCAACTTGTCTATTAGCAATACATTTTCAATAAAAGTACAGGGGTTATTTTGATCTTACCGATTCCGATTATTTTTCCTTTGCCATTATCTCCAAAAGTAACCATACCTCCTTCTTTCATCTCTAGGGTGATAAATTGATCCTTGTCACCTGTCATATGCCTTGAATAGCCACTATCGAGATAACATCTTTTCTTCAATTTTTGTGCTGCAAGACATTCCTGCAAGATAATCAATAAGTTCTTTTAGGTACCCAAGCTAACTTAGGTCCTTGCAGGTTAGCAGAGGTGGTTCCTTTGGAAATCCAAATCTTTTTAATTCTATTTTTAGAATGTGTATTTTTCATTAATGAATTACATTGAAAGAATTTATGTCCAAACCCATGACATGCATAACATACAATTCTAGAATTTTGAAAAGATGTAGATTTGGAGTTCTAGATGTTGATGCAGATGTAAAACTTTTTCTTATAAAAGATTTTCTATTTAAATTCTTGGGTACATACATTGTAGCTTTAGAAATGGATGCAGAAGGATTAGACACAAAAGCTTCTTGAGATATTGATTTTGGAACATAAGCTTTTGAAGGTATGAATTTAGTAGCTGAAATTCCGTTTGAACTAGAAGAACTGAAACCAATTCCAATTTTATTTCTAGAAATTCTTTGATCTTTTAAAATTAACTCAAGCTTATTTGAAGATAAAGTGAGTTTTTCAACTAGTAGCTTGAGTTTTTCAACCTTTTTTTTCAAATCATTGTTTTCAATAGCCAAAGCTTCATTTTTCTCAATACATGCATTTTTGTCAGTTTCCAAAGCTTTATTCTTTTCAGAAAAGGCATGTAAATCTCTATGCAATAAATCATTCATTTTTGAAATTTCTTCCTTCTCTTTTTGTAAAGAATCATTTGTATTCTTTAGAGTTCTTATCTCTATTCCAGCCTTTTTATATTCAAATAATATATCATGAAAAGCAAAATTCAATTCTTCGAATGTAAATTCTATTTGAGGTTTAGGAGATGTTACCTCATCTTCGAGACCCATTAGGCATAGATTTGCAGTCTTTGTGGTCTCTTATTCTTTGGTTGAAGTCAACTCCTCGATGTCGCTCCATGTGGCAACCATTGCTTTCTTCTTCTTTTTCTTAAATATCTTTTCCAGTAGAGGACAATCTGGATGGATGTGCCCGGGCTTCTTGCATTCATAGCACGTGGGCATCTGTTCTTTTTCTTTTTCTCTATCCTTGTCCTTGTCCTTAGAGTGCTCACCTTATTTATGAAATTTTCTATAGTATCTTTCTTTCTTCTTTTCCATAAATCTTCTAAATCTCCTCACGACCATAGCAATATCTTCATCTTCCAAGTCATCTTCAAAGGATGAACATTCATTTTTCAATTCCTCATCTTTATTTGAATCTGATGCAGCTTTGAAGACTATTGTTTTCTTCTTCTTCTGATCATCATTAGTCCTATACTGCATGGCTAGCTCATGTGTGATGAGAGAACCCATCAGTTCATCTAGAAGTAAAGTATTTAGATCTTTCGCTTCCTGGATGGCAGCCACTTTGGGGTCCCACTTATCTAGAAGTGATATGAGAATCTTCTATACTTGATCAGCATTTGAATAGACCCTGCCAAGATTTTTCAAACAATTAATAAAATCTGTAAAGCGAGAATACATGGCAGAGATAGATTCATTTTGTTCCATTTTAAATAACTCATAGTTCTATACCAGAAGATTAATTTTGAAGGTCTTCACTTGGAAAGTTCCCTCATGGGTCACTTCGAGTTTATCATAAATTTTATTTACTGAAGAGCAAGTGGAAATTCGATTGACTCGTTAGCATCCAAAGCATAGTATAATAAATTCATGGCTTTGGCATTCAATTTTTCCATCATCATGTCATGTTCATCCCAATCCTCTTCAGGTTTTGGGACATCCATGCCATCAATTTTAATCATGGGTATACTTGGACCATTTAAGATGACCTTCCACAACTAAAAATCTATAGCTTGTATATAAATTTTTATTTTATCTTTTCAGTAAGAATAATTTGTACCAGTGAAGAGTGGAGGTCTATTAGTAGATTGGCTTCAGCCAAAGATGTACTCATGGGATGAGCCATCAATCTTTTATCTAAAAGTATTCAGAGACACTGCTCTGGTACTAGTTGTCGCCCAAGTAGCTTTCCCAAGAGGCTGATGAATTGGGAATTTAAAAATTAAAGCAAGTATGTATTCTTTAAAAACTTTTTTGGATTGTTAAGTGCTGTGGTTCAAATAATTAAAAGCAGAAGTGCAAGCAGTTAGAGAAAGCATAACATAAACAAAAAAAAATTATAGTGGTTTGGAGCAACCCGCTCCTATGTCCACTATCCAAGATTACCACTTGGGCTTTCCACTATATCCCCCCTAACTCCCTTTGGTTTTTAAACTGGGCTCACCAAAGTAACCCAACGCTTGATTTTAAATAGGATCACCAACAACCCTTACAGTTAGTTTTGAATGGGATCACTAACAACCCACTTGGTTTTTAGACCGAGCTCACCAATAACCCAATAATTCAGAAAAAGAATTATAAAGAGAAATCAATGAAATGACAAATAGATGTTGTCGGATGGTTGCTGATGCAGCTCAAGAGAAGCCATACTAATTTCACTTCAATGTACTTGAATGGCTTCTTTAACTTCTTCAATGATTGCTTCAAGCTTCTGAAGTGAGTTGGTGAAAACTTGAAGACTATCTTGAATGATCTTTTGTGCTCTCTTGCTCTCAAGGTTTCTTTGATATTCAAAATAAGCATTCTCTATTCAAAAGTTATCCCAATTCTTCATTTATAGTATCTTGTACTCTTCTTAGGTAGTTTTAGTCGTTGTAGACCATTGGGATGTGACACTTGACCATTGGAGCACTTTTTGGATTCAAATTCTAATTTCTGGAACTAGCCATTATAAGCCTAAAATCAACCTTTGAGTTGGCTCAGATCTACTCGAGTTAGCTCAGATCCATAAAGTAGTTCTAGTTGAGTCACCTCGCTTTATTTGGGAAGGCTCAATTTCTCAGTAGCTTGATTTCTTACTCTAGAAGAGTCAGCTCACCTTACATTGAGCCAACTTGGATCCATAGGCATTCAAAACTGTACTTTGGAAGAGTCGGCTCGGGCTCCTCCGGGTCGGCTCTCCTGGCTGTTCACTCAGAACTCTTCTTTCTGGACTCTGGAGGAGTCAGCTCGAATTTTTGAAGAGTCGGCTTGGATGTCTGACAGAATAATATAGTTGGCTCAGACTTCCTTCGGGTCGGCTCGGTTATCTGATTCAGAAAATCATGTTTTGGATGAGTTGGCTCGAGTCCCTTAGAGTCAACTCGGATATATGCATGCTAGATCCTTCATGCACGCCATGTGCCAGAGTCGGCTCCTTTGCTTCGAGTCGACTCGGATGAGTTCTTCATTAAAATCTCAGTTCTTCTCTAGAATTCATCCAGCAAGACTTCAAACATTCAAGAGTCTTTCCAACTCTTCTAACAATCTCTTCTAGAAAATTTTAAGCTTGAAACAACCCAGAAGTAACCCATTTTCATGATTTTTACTTAACTTTTTCTTTGGGTTCTTCTTTACATGATTCACTTACAGCACAACTTATTTTAAAAACTAAGAATGTAGGAGTCGTAATTGAGCATTAGAATCTTCATACAAAAACTTGTAAAACACTTGAGGAGTTGTTAATAAAATAAATGCATGCTCCAATATTTTGTTATCATCAAAATCATTTATGGGGTCAACAATCCATCTCTTATTTTCTGCCCTTTCTTGAAGCTTCTCATATTTCTCTAACCATTTGATTGCATTTTGTAAAGGTTTGCATGTTGCATACATTCATTGAGCATGTTAGGTTTGCATCCTATTTTTGAAGGACCCTATGGAATCTATTAGGAGTGCATGCCAAGTTTTCATCTGCATGTCACCCTCTTGACCAAGGGTCAAACCTAGTTATAGTTCAAGGTTTAGTTGAGTCTTAGTCCATTAGGTGTTGTACTGCATCATTTGCACTACATGATTAAAGATCTACATATCAAAATTAATCATAAGATTAATGTGAGCAATGATTTTGATAAAAACATGGTTAATTCCCGAAAAGAGTCTAAGAGTTTGCTAGGAAAATTATGTAATGATTAGGTTCCATACTCGTGGAGCTGGACCTTTTAAAGTGATAAAGAAAGTTGGACCTAAAGCTTGAGTTACCACCTAATTAGGCATTAAGCTTAACCTTCAATATCTCAGACTTAGTTGAGTATAGGGAGTCAGCAATGATACCCAGTGAGCCTATTGAACCTAACCCTTTCTTTGAGAACCCAACCCTGAGTGTCCACCATCAAATTAGCCTATAAGAGGAAAAAGATCGAGCATATCCTGGATGACCAAGCCATTAGTACCCGGATCAAAGGCTACCATGTCACTTGGTTCGTTAGCAAGGTCGACCAAGATCTGAGGACTCGTGGATCACTCGAGAGGATTCGCAATGCCTCAACCTAGACCCGTTGGAGCAGTACTAGCACCAGATTGTCCCTTACTTGATAGGGTTGAGTTCCTCCCGCCCCAGGAGAATTGATGGGGACATCAAGATCAAACCCAGATTTCAAAGCTCTAATTAGATCCCTGAGTCAGGTGTTGGGTAACCAGTCATTTTAAGTTGAGTCCATCAGGCAAATTGGGTCCTGTAATGAAGTCTAATTTTTAAGTCCTGTAATAACTTGAGACAAGAAAGTGCAGTTGATTCCAGTGAGTCCCTTGTCTCAATCCCAAGAGTCTTGTAAATTCTGGTTTTCATTCTAGTACAAGAGGACAGTCAGCAGGCCTAGAGATTTACCAGGCCCCTACCAAAGTAGAGCCTCATTCACCTGGGCCCCAACTCTAGCACCCCAGCCCATGTGCCAGGACCCCATTCGTGCCACCTACCCTTCAAAGGATGAGGCTTCATGCACCCCAGGCCTTCCTTAGGAAATGGCACCCCAGCTCCCAAGCTTTGGCACCCTAGTCCAAGCCCATCAAGAGAAGGCACCTCTCCAAGTCTACCAGGCCTTGCCACCTCATCCTAGATCCACCTAAAATGGGCGCCCGCCCCTCCCAGTCCACGCTCAAATGGCACCCCTGGCCCAAAGCCCATTCATGTTGGTGCCCCTCCCAAGGCTTTGACCCAGTCCACTGTGTTGGCACCCAGGCCTTTGACCAGTCAAAGAAGGTGTCATCCCAACCTAGCAAGGAGTGAAGCAGTTCAAGACCAAGAGGAGTCAACTGTCAAAGTTTTACTAGGAGTTCAATATCCAAGTTTTACTAGGACTCCAGTCTTCTAATCCCACTCCAACTTTGTACTCCTTGTCCCACTCAAATTATGTACTCCTACTTTGACAGGGATAGGGCCCTGGGTACATCTATAAATACCCCACCCCTCCTCCCTCTTGGAAGGACTAATGATGAAAGTTAATGAAAGAGTGTTCTTTTCTTTATTTTTCTATGCAAGTTTCTTGCATTGATGCTTCATAAGGGAGAGGGTGTGAGGCCCAAATTTACTCCGCAAGAAGAGCACGTGAGGGGTATTTATCAAAAAAAAAAAAAGAAAAAAATCTAGCCCTAGGATGCCCACTTCCTACCTCCATCTTGGTTGCCCCTTCAACCTTCACCTAGGCCGCCACCTCTCATCCTCCATCAAACCCAAACCGCCAGACCTTCTCTCTCCACTCCAAGATGACCACCTCAAGTAGCCAGGCATCCATCACATCTCTAAGGCCGCCCCCACCAAGCAGCCCCAGGCATCCAACATCAATCCAGGCCTCCAATCAGCCTCTAGTGCCTCTTCTGATCTTTTCCACCTCCAACTTCCTATTTCTAATTTTTTTATCATCTTTTACCCTAACCCATGATGTTTGCTGGATCCCTCAGGAGAAGCGACCCTCAAATGAAGGTTTTCTTTGCCTCGAAGCAACCTGATAAAAATCCAATGGATCTGCAGGAAAGCGACCTCTTCATCTAGGTGCCAATCCAAGTTAAGAGATCTCTTCTACGACATCAAGAATGTCATTGCTAGGTAAAGCTAACCCATCCCTTCTCATATTTTTTTGACTTATTGAAGTTAAGGCATGCCCTAATAGGTGTTTCTTAACCCTAGGATCCTTAGTTTTTTTATCTCTTTGAATGTTTCTAGCATATGGGTAGGATTCTAACCATTGCATGAAATCCTAATATAGTCTTGACTAGTTTTTAGGAATCAAACCAAAAGAAAGGAATCTGAAAATCATTGTTCATAATAATCTTTTTTTTCTTATGTTTATCCTTCTCATGTCATTCCTTTGCATGCATTATGTTAGAGTTTGTCCCTCATCAGCCGACCCAACCCTAACCCGAGATGACCCAGTTCTAGCAACCCATTGACCCCTAGAGATGATAAGGGTAAGGCACCTCAAGTCTAGAGAAATCCGAACCCCAACCCTAGTTATACTTGTTTCAAATGCTAAAGGTGGGACACTATGCTAGCCAATGCCCACCTGATCCCTTCACATAGGTGAGCTTGAAGAAAAAGACCCTGAACCCACTGATGAGTTTGAGGTGGAAGTATATGAAGCTGGAGAGAACCTAATGGAAGAGTACGAGGGAGATGAGAAAGTAGTTGAGTCATCAGACCTATTGGGAGTTGTTAGGTGCATCCTAGCCCAAACCAAAACACAAGAGGACTAGTGTAGGACCAACATCCTACAGACCCTTTTGAAGTTAGGGGATAAGGTATGCAAAATCATCATTGATAGTGGGAGCTGTGTGAATGCCATCTTATCTAGTGCTACCAAATCCCTAGGCTTGACCCCAGTTCCCCATCCCAGCCCCTATAAGGTATCTTGGATAGACTCAACCTCCATCCCCATCAAACTTAGATGCCAAGTCATGATCCAAATTCAATCGTATCAAAAAAAGGTGTGGTGTGATGTCATTCCCATGGGAGTGAGTAGCATTATCTTAGGCAAACCTTAGCTATATGACCATGATGCTACCCTGTATGACCGATCGTAATGGAGACATCGAAACCCATTCGGGTTTTTCTTTTTTTATCCCAAATTTTATTTTTGTAATTTTCTTATACCACCTATTCCAATTATCCCCACTATTCTGACTTTATCCCTATTTTATTCCAGACTTATTCTTCCTTATCCCCGTCATCTTCAACCGCAAGACTATTACCAGAACTCCCATTTTTTTTGCCACTGGTCCCGGATCCGCCATGCCAGACCACCGATGACCCCCAACGGCCGTCCACCTCCCCCAGCGACAATCTTCTCGTGGGAACGCTGGTGAATCCCACCGGAACCACCCACAACCGTCCGCCCCTACTGCTCCGTCCGTCCATCTGCCCCTACTACTCCCCCGTCTGTCTGCCCCTGTTGCTCCGCCCACCGTCCGCCCCTGCTGCTTCACCCGTGCCGTACCATGCCTCTCTACCCGACGTCGCTGACCTCACCCACGGCCACGACTTTGCAACAAATCACCGTGCCTTAGCTCAGGTCCTCACGCGCTGCCCAATCCTAGCACTACCGCCCCGACCGGCCCCGGCTTCTTTGCCACCCGGGCCCTTGGCTTTTGCGCAGGGATTACCGCCGTCGTCGGTGGTGGAGTGCAGCCTCCTCGATTCATCATGCTATGCAATTCTGGCATTCTCCTCCCATGCAATCACAACGCCCCCCTTGGATTCTGACCATTATCTCGACAATCTCGTCCCAAATTCTCCGCCATTCCAGTCTCTCGACCCTAAAGTACAGAAGAATCGATCGAATCTGCGCCGATTCTCATCACCGCCATCTTCTTTGGCGATTGGTCACCGACAATAGTGGGAGGATTTGGGATATATATTTTTCGCCGTGCCACTGTCCACCCCTTTAAGCACTATCGCCACCCATGCCACCGAACCACCAGCCTTCATCTCCCCTGATCCACCATTCGGTCCGAGAGAGGAAGGAGCGAACGATCGTGAATGCCTATTGCCGACTTCAATGCTGCACAGATCTCAAAGTCTAAGAGTTTGCACAGTCTCTGAGAAAAAATAATTTTATATAGATTTCAAAGCAGTCTCAATCCTTTTACATAGATTTTAGAGCAAGCACTGATCTTGGTAAATTCAGAGTATGCCTAATTTATTTATTTTAAATCTGGATGTATGGACCAGTTAGGAAGTTATTTAAATTAGTTTTAGATTAGGATTAGTTTGATTTTTCCACCATATGGGGAGGATTGTGTTTAGTTTTCTACCATGTTTTCAGGCTACAAACAAAGCAGGTTTGGGGTGTCACCTTGTATGAGCTGCATGCCTTATATTCTTTACTTGGACCCTAAGTTTTGTTAGCCTATATAATGGCACCTCCTCTCTTGAATAATATATCAAGAATTATGAATTTTTGATAAAAGAGTGTTCTTGGTCTGCCTCCATTAGGAGTGGGCTTGAGGCCCATCTTTCCTTCACCTACGGGTGTCGAGGGGTGTCAGATAGCACTGCCTTCACTTTCAAGCATCGACAGGCATGAAGCCCTAGTTATCTTCTTCCTCGCTGAGTCCCCTCTATGATCTTGGAGCTTTCCTTCATAGCCCCAGGTAGAGACATGGGTGGGATGCCCTAGACTACATATAGTGGGGTGGGTGAGCTGCCCTAGAGGTGTGACGTCTCTTCGTGAAGGTAAGTCCTAAGTCCATAGAGTATCCATCTTTCTTTCCCCTGCATCTTTTTTTTGCCTTCTTAACCCTAATCATAGGTTACTTATTAGCTCTCCAACGATTCTCCCAGCCCCCCCTTTATTCCCTATCAATTTTGGTATCAGAGCAAGAGAGGATTAGGGTTGAAAAAAAAGAGAAAAAAAAAATTGCAACGAGCCTGACTCGATGGAGTCGAGTTTTTTCCATCCCAGGGGAATGACGGGGACATCAAAACCCATCCAGGTTTTTCTTTTTTATCCCAAATTTTATTTTTTATTTTTGTATTTTTTTTATTCCACCTATTCCACTTATCCCCATTATTCCCACTTTATCCCCTTTTTATTTCTGACTTATTCCTCCTTATCCCCGTCATCTTCAACCTCAAGATGTTTACCAGAACTCCTAATTTTTTGCCGCCTATCCCGGATCCGCCATGCTCGACCACCGGTGACCCCCGACGGCCATCCACCTCCTCCCCGGCAACCATCTTCTCATGAAAATACCGACGAATCTGCTAGAACTGCCCACGACCATCTGCCCCTACTGCTCTGCCCACCGTCCGCCCTGCTGCTCCACCCGTGCCGTGTCGTGCCCCTCTTCCCTGCACCGCCGACCTCGCCCACGGCCGCGACTTTGCGGCCGGTCGCCGTGCCTCAGCCTGGGTCCTCATGCATTGCCCAATCCCAACCACTACCGTCCCGACTGACCCTAGCTTCTTTACCGCCCGGGCCCTTGGCTTCCGTACCGGGATTACTGCCACCGTCGAAGGTGGAGTGCGGCCTCCTCGACGCATCCTGCTACATAGTTCTGGCATTCTCCTCCAATGTAATCGTGATGCCCCCCTCGGATTTCGACCATTATCTCGACAATCTAGTCCCAAATTCTCCACCATTCCAGTCTCCCGACCCTGAAGTATAAAAGAATCAATCGAATCATCGCCGATTCTCATCGCCGAATTCTTCTTTGGCAATCAATCACCGACAATAGTGGGAGGATTTGGGATATAATTTTTCCGTCGAGTCACCGTCCGCCCCCTTCAAGTGTCGTCGCCGCCCGTGCCACCGAACCACCGGCCTTCTTATTCCCTGTTCCACCATTCAGTCTGAGAGAGGAAGGAGCACACGATCATGAATGCTTGTTGCATGGATCTCAAAACCCAAGAGTTTGCATAGGTCTCGAAGAAAAAATAATTTTACATAGATTTTAAAGTGATTTCAATCCTTCTGCACATATTTCAAAGCAGGCACTGATCTGGGTGAATTCAGAGTGTGTCTAATTTATTTATTTTAAATCTAGATATATGGACCAATTAGGAAGTTATTTAAATTAGTTTTAGATTAGGATTAGTTTGATTTTTCTACCAGGATTGTGTTTAGTTTTCTACCATGTTTTCAGGCTACAAATAAAGTAGGTTTGGGGTGTCACCTTTTATGAGCTGCATGCATTGTATTCTTTACTTGAACCCCAAGTTTTGTAAGCCTATATAACTGTACCTCCTACTTGAATAATATATGAAGAATTATGATTTTTTGAGAAAAGAATGTTCTTGGTTCTGCTTCCTTTAGGAGTTGGCATGAGATCCATCTTTCCTTCACCTGCGGGTGTCGAGGGGTGTGAGATCCCACTGCCTTCGCTTTCGAGCATCGATGGACGTGAGGCCTAATTATCTTCTTCCTCACTGAGTCCCCTCTATTATCTTGGAGCTTCTCCTTCACAACCCTAGGTAGCGACATGGGTGGGATTCCCTAGACTACATGTAGTGGGGTGGGTGAGATGCCCTAGAGGTGTGACGTCTCTCCGTGAACATAAGTCCAAAGTCCATAGAGTATCCATCTTTCATTCTCCTACATCTTTTTTTCACCTTCTTGACCTAATCACAGGAGACTTCTCAGCTCTCCAACGATCTTCCTAGGCCCCCTTTGTCCCCCATCAGATCGAATTCATGTTCTTTTAATTTTCATGGATAAAAGATTGTGATTAACCCAACCCCACCTAAGGACTACAACAAGAGGGGATCCAGTAGTCTGAAAGAGAAGAAATATGGAGTTAATTTGATCACTGCTAAGGAGCTAGAATGAGAGATTACTAAGGGTTCGACCGTTTGGATGTTAGCTGCTAAGGAAGTACCTGATCAAACCCAGAAAGAGCACCCTCAGGAAGTTAAGGAAATTTTAAGTGAGTTTGAAGATGTGTTCCCTGAAAACCTGCCTGACCAATTACCACCATTAAAGGACGTGCAGCATACCATAGATTTAGTCTCGGAAGCCACCCTACCAAACCTAACACACTATAGGATTAACCCTTCTGAACATCTAGAATTGAAAAAATAGGTAGGAGAACTTCCTAGAAAATGATTTATTAGGGAGAGCCTGAGCCCATGTGCCATACCTGGTGGGGACACCGGGATCAGATACAGACCATTGGATCCCATATGGTTTATTGATTAGGGTTTTAATTTTAGAACCATAGTCATGTGTCACAATTTTGTAATCAATTAAGATTGAGTCCTGTAATAAGTTGAGGTTAGTTGATTTGTCTAAACCCTCAACCCTAGTCAGTATATTGAGTCCTGTACTTTAGTTATGAGTTTAATTTTGTACAAGAGAAGAGGATACCCCACTGTGGAGTTTCAGTAGGCCTCATCTAAGAGCTAGAAGACCCCACTTCAGCCAATTGGACTTTGTATGCTAACCTAGGATCCAAGATTCCTGCATGATGCCCAGAAGCCCTCCAGATATATTTCAAATGCCCAGATTCCCTCCAGATGCGAAAGAATATTCTTAGAACAGGGCCTTACTTGATTCCAGAGATCCATCTGTGCCCCAGTCCAAAGAAGATTCAAGGGCCAAGTCCATAACAACCAAGATGCCATTTTATTCTAGGAATATTCCATCCAGGGCACCCCAGCTTCTAGGAGGCCCAAGCCCATGCACCATTCACCTTTTTGCCGGCCCATTACTGATCCTAGAAGCCCAACACGCCACCCTAGGCATCCTTGGAGTTGACTAAGTCAAAGCATGAAGGGAGAAGGAGAAGACTCGGTCAAGTTCCTAACCTAGTTGGGATTTAATTTCCTAATTGTTTTAAGACTTGTAATTCTAACCTATCTAGGAGAAGGACTTGTAACCTAATTAGGAGAAGACTTGTAATACTTTAAGGAGAGGTTATTCTTAACCTAAGTGTAACCCTAGTTAGGAGAGGGCATTGGACTCTATAAATACCCAACCCCTCCCCGTCTTGTACTTCACTTCTATCTTTCGAAATAAACTCTTGCTGAAATTTTGGTTAAGTTGCTTTGTGTCCTTGTGTTGGTGTTGGTGTTGGTGTTCTTATGTTTTGTTGATACTCTTGTGTGCCCTAGCCGACCCCTACTTCCACACCCAAGTTCCCATCTACTACGCCCAAGGAGAAGAAGCCGTTGCTGTCATACAAGTGAAGGAACCCCTTCTTCCCAGGCCGCCAGCTTCTAACTCTAATCCCGATTCCCTCAAAATTCTAGTTTCTTTACCTTTATTTATTTGTTGTTTTGATTGACCTCTGATGCTTGCAGGATCTCTAAGGTATTTCACCTCCCTAGAGGAGGCTTTCTTTGCCTTCAGGACCATCCAAATAAGCCATCAAATCAGGGGAACCAAGCTTCATCATCCAGGCCCCAATCAGAGTGCTGTGTGATCTTTTCATTAGAAGTTCTTCAAATCACTGATTGGTAACATTCTTTCCTACTCTTGATTTCTAAATTGTTGAAGATAAGCTATCCTAACCAGGGGTCTCTAAATCTCCAAGGCCCTAACTTTCATTATCTTGCATGAGTTATTTTGCGATTATGATGATTCTTTGCATTGCTATTATTCCTAGTAGTTCTTACTTTGTTTTGGAAATTTAGCCTGCAAACTTAACTTATAAAAATCATAAAAAAATTAGTTTATTGTTTCTCTATATATTTAGCAGTTCTTAGAGTCATCCCGCATCAGTTTGGTATCAGAGCGGGTTTATGATAGCATTCATCTGCATCAGAGTCACAAAACCCTAATTTTTGAATTTTATACATCCTGTCCGCTATATTAGATGCCTATTTTCTATCTGATTTCTACCACCTAGAAATTTTATTTTTCTTTGATATTTTCATGAAGTGTTCTCTATCTAGTCCTCTATTTTATCATAAATTTTAATTAATTTTATAGAAACCCTAATTCATTAAAATTTGGCATATTAAAAACCTAAACTGAAAACCTAAGATTTCTACATCAGTCTGAAGACCATAGGATTTGAATTATCATTTGATTTTTTTTTTGAATAAGATTTGGTAGAGTTCATTATCACCATCCGTCCTCTATCCTAGAATTTTTATGAATTTTTTCTACATCGATAGCTATATCAAATCTTACATCTTCTAAAATCCTAATTTCTTGAATTCTGCTATTTCTGTACTTACTTGACCAAACCTAACCAACATCCACACGCCCCAATCCCAAGCCCAATTTGATTGCTAACCTAGTCAACTCAAACCTAACTTGCCACATCATAAAATACATAAAAATATTTTATTTTTCTGATTGTTTTAGTTTGCATTAGGACTCATTGAATGTGCATCATTTGATTAACCTAATCTTAAGGTTACTTTCTCTATCTCAGATCAGGGCAGGAGGTCATAACCTGTCCTGAGCCCAAAACAATCTCCTTGCATTCTCACCCAAGCATAATTAAAATTAATTAGACCTAATTTTTCCTAGAGAGCTAGGTGACACCAATAGGTCGGGTCTGAATTGTGTGGGCCAACTAGTGCATTTAATCCTGTGGATATTACTGAAATCTACTGTCTAAGGCTGAGGGTTCAAAGTCAAACAACCTAAGTGGTGTTATGGTTTTTAATTAGGTCCTTGTGAAAGCAGGGGGGCTCCCATACTCTTACCCTCTACCAGGCCAGAGAAAGGATTAGCTATTGGGTTAGGTGCAAGTTGAGCTGACCCACTCAGTTTTGGCTCTAGGTCTAGGAAATCCTAGATTGTACTAACCTTTTTCTTTTTGCATGCTTGGCTGCACCACTCCACTTTGATTGATTGTTTGTTGCATGACCACTAGACTAGGAACCCAATACCAAAAGCCTAAATCTCAACCTAACTCAATTATGGAATCCAATATGGAAGCCCTTATAAAAGCCATGAGTGAACAGATGAATCAAGTGAATACACAGATGAACCAGATGAACCTCAAATAGGACCAAACCCAAAATCAGTTAGTCCAAATGAACCAAGCCAATACCCAATCCCAAACCCAGCTTATCCAAATTAATAACAGACTTGACCAAATGACACAAACAAACACCCAGACAACCGATAGACTTAACCAATTAACCAATAGGCTTAACCAAGTTGAGAACCGACTAGAGATTGTAGAGAAAACCCAAGAGTCTAACACTAAACCAGACCTTGATTCAACCCCTTCTACCCCTCATAACTCTAGAAGAATCCAAAATCATGAAGCCTTTGTAGATCATAACCCTAGGAGACCCCAGAACCAGGATCAATTTAGGGAGCCTAACCATAAGGGAAACTAATACCAGGATCAATACCATGAACCTAACCTCAGGAGACCCAATTATGAAGACCAAGATCAGGATGATAGAATTCTTAGGAGCATCAGGATAGACCCACCCACCTTTGATGGCAACCTAGATCCAAAGGTTTATATAGACTAGGAGGGAGGCATGGAGAGGTACTTCAAATTTTATGCCCTGAGTGATGAGAAAAAGTATCAATTCGTTCAGCTTAGGCTAACTGATCAAGCTAGATTATACTGGGAGCAAGTAGAGCAACTCGGTAATCAAATAGGCCACCCACCCATTATCACTTGGAAAGCCATGAAATTAAAGCTTAGGGCTAAATATGTTCCCCCATAATATAAGTAGTGTCTCTTAGATCAATGGCAGAGATTAAAACAAGGGACAAAAACTGTAAGAGAATATATAGCCCAGTTTGATGAGTGCGCCCTAAGATGTGGCATAGATGAATGTGAGTCAGTTACCCTCTCTAGGTTTAGAAATGATCTTCAAGAGGATATCCAGAGGGAGCTGTACCTTAAGGAAGTTGAACACCTGGACCATGCCTATCATGTAGCTGAAAACTTTAGGAGGTTCCAGAGAGTACGTGTAGTTAGGAGACCTAAACCCTTTATGTCCAACACTCCTAGCTTTAGGCCAAACCCGAACCAGGCTTACCCAAACCAACCCAGCTTTAACCAAAATTGATCCAATCCTAATCTTTTCTGATCCAATTCCAACCCAACCTGTCCCAACCCTAATTCATTTCAACCTAACTCGAGTCCGAGTCCATCAAGTTCAAGTAATTCTACACCTGCTAGAATTGATAAGGGTAAGGCTCCTGCACTTCATAAAGCCCCAAGCCCCAGCCCCAATACTTGTTTTAAGTATAATAAGGTAGGTCACTATGCTAGCCAGTGTCCCACCAGATCATTACACATAGGGGAGCTCGAGGAACAAGAGCCTGAACCCAATAATGAGGATATAGAAGAAAAAGTTTATGAGGCTGAACCAGACTTGGTAGAAGAATATGAAGGAGATGAGGAGTAATTTGATCAAATAGGGGTAGCTAGATGTATTTTGACCCAAGCCCCAACTGAGGAAGACTGGCGTAGGATAGCATCCTACAGAATTTTGTAAAAATTGGGAATAAAGTATGTAAGATTATAATAGATAGTGGAAGTTGTGTCAATGCTATTATCACTGAAACAACTAAATCTTTAGGCTTGACCCTAGTTCCACACCCCAGCCCCCATAAAGTATCATAGGTAGATTCCACCTCTATGCCAATCAAGGCTAGGTGCCAGGTCTTAATTAAGTTATAGTCATATGAAGAAGAGATCTGGTATGATGTCCTTCCCATGAAGGTTAGTAGTGTCATTCTAGGTCGACCATGGTTTTATGATAATGATGATGCCCTATCTGGTTAAACCAACATCTATACCTTTCATCATCATGGGAAGAAATTTGTGATTTACCCCACTCAGCCTAGAAATTCAAGTAAGAGAAATTCTAGTAGCCTTAGAGCAAAACCAGGAGTTAATCTAATTAAGGCTAAAAAATTTGAGGAAGGCACTTTGGAACCTACTGGGAAATTAATGAGAATTGATCCTGAACCCACTAAAATAACTGAAAAAGAAGTAATTAAGCCAGGATCAAACATTAAAGATGAGACTGAAAATTTACATAAGTTGTTCATAGATGAAGCCCATAATCAAATCCCTAAAGAACAACCAAGAGAAATAGGTGTATGTAATGAAATAACATCTGAACATGAGTACACAGACTCAATATATATGTCTGCACCTACACTAGCCATTGCACAGCATATGCATCATGAAATTAGTCAAAAGCTGAACATAACTAATAAACTAAATAACAACTTGGCTAATTTCCAAAAAAGAGTTAAAGAATTTTCTGTAGAGAATTTTGTGATTATAAAGGAATTTTCTGCTCGTGAAGCTGACCCATCCAAAATAATGAATAGCGATGGACCCAATGTCTATGTACCTGAAATATTATATGATTTAGGTACTAGCTCCACCTTTATCATCTCAGATCTTATAGAGTTTAGGGTGCCAGCAGGATACCCAGCGATCCCCTTGAGCAACTCCCTTTCTTTGTGAGTGAACCCACCCCTGAGCGACCACATATAATTTGGCCTTTTGGTGAGGAAAAGATTGAGAGAGCTCTGGACGATCAAGCTATCGGTATCCAGAATAGAGACTATCAGCAGTATTTGGTTCGGTGGCAAGGTCGGCCAGAATCTAAGGACTTATGGAACGCTGGTGCGGATCTGCAGCGCCTCAACCCAGACCCTCCTTGAGCCAAATTGACCCTCACTCGACGGGGTCGAATTCCTTCAGCCCCGGAAGAATTGGTGGGAATGCCAGGATCAGACACAAACCACTGGATCCTATATGGTTTAATGATTAGGGTTTTAATTTTGGAACCTTGTCATGTGTTACAATTTTATAATCAATTAAGATTGAGTCATGTAATAAGTTGAGGTTAGTTTGTTTGTCTCAACCCTCAATCCTAGTCAGTATATTGAGTCTTGTACTTCAATTATAAGTTTAATTTTGAACAAGAGAAGAGGATACCCTACTATGAAGTTCTACCAGGCCTCATCCAGGATCCAGAAGACCCCACTTCAGCCAAATGTACTTTGTATGCCAACCCAGGATCCAAGATTCCTGCATGATGCCCAGAAGCCCTCTAGATATTTTTTGGATGCCCAGATTTCTTCCAGATGCCAAAGAATATTCCAAGAATAGGGCCTCACTTGATTCCAGAGATCCATCTGCACCCCAGCCCAAAGAAGATTCAAGGCCCAGGTCCATAAGAACCGAGATGCCATTTTATTCCAGGAATATTCCATCCAGGGCACCCCATCTTTCAGGAGGCCCAAGCCCATATGCCCTTCACCTTTGGGCCGGCCCATTGCTGCTCCTAGAAGCCCAACATGCTACCCTAGGCATCCTTGGAGTTGACTAAGTCAAAGCATGAAGGGAGAAGGAGAAGACTAGATCAAGTTCCTAACCTAGTTGGGATTTACTTTCCTAATTGTTTTAAGACTTGTCATTCTAACCTAGCTAGGAGAAGGACTTGTAACCTAACTAGGAGAAGACTTGTAATACATTAAGGAGAGGTTATTCTTAACCAAAGTGTAACCCTAGTTAGGAGAGGGCATGGGACTCTATAAATACCCCACCCCTTTCTTTCTTATACTTCACTTCAACCTTATGAAATAAACTCTTGCTGAAATTTTGGTTAAGTTGCTTTGTGTCCTTGTGTTGGTGTTGTTGTTCTTGTGTTTTGTTGATACTCTTGAGTGCCTTAGCTGACCCCTGCTTCCATGCCTAAGTTCCCATCTGCTATGCCCAAGGAGAAGAAGCCCTTGCTATCATACAAGTGAAGGAACCCCTTCTTCCCCGGCCACCAGCTTCTAACCCTAATCCTGATTCCCTCAAAATCCTAGTTTCTTTTCCTTTATTTATTTGCTATTTTGATTGACCTCTGACGCTTACAGGATCCCTGAGATGTTTCACCTCCCCAGAGTGATGCGGGATGACTCTAAGATTGTAAAAAAATAGTAAACTAATTTTTTTGTGATTTTTAGAATTTTGGTTTCTAGGCTAAATTTCCAAAATAAAGCAAGAACTAGCAAGACATTCAGCAATGCAAAGAATCATCGTATCGCAAAACAACTCATGCAAGGTAATGAAATAGCCAAGACCAGAGAGTTGAGAAACTCCTGGTTTAGGATAGCTATTCTTCATCAAATCAGAGATTATAAGAAGGAAAGGATGTTACCAATCAGTGAATTGAAGAACTTCCGATGAAGAGATCACACAGCATTCTGATTGGAGTCTAGATGATGAAGCTCGATTCCCTTGATTAGATGGCTCATTTGGGTGGTCCTGGAGTCAAAGAAGGCCTCCTCCAATGGGGTGAGACACCTCGGGAATCTTGCAAGCATCAAGGGGTCAATCAAAATAGCAATTAAACAAAGGAATAGAAACTATGGTTTAATTGAAATCAAGGTAGAAGTTTGAAGCTAGCGGCTAGAAGTAGGATGATGCTCTTTGGCTTGGATGGCAGCTAGGGAACTCTTCCTTGGGCATGTGATGACTTTGATGGCAGCAAGCTAGGGCGTGGAAGGATGTTAGGGCAGCAAGTATGATTAGGGCACACAAAGTAATCAAGGAAACACAAAAACTTCAACACCAACACAAGCACAAGTTCTTAAACCAAAATCTCGGCAAAGATTTAATTCATGAGATAAAAGTTATTACAAGAGGAAGAGGGGTGGGGCATTAATAGAGCTCCCATGCCCTCTCCTAACTAAGCGTACACTTAGGTTAGAGATAACCATTCCTTAAGACATTAGGAAAAGAGATCCTTAATAGGTTAGGAAAGAAAGCCTTAGACTAGTCTTCTCCTTTTCACTTAATGCTTTGACTAGTCAACTCATGAGTGCCTCCTCTTGGCTTGGACTTCGTCAAACTCCATAAATTCAGTTTTGGACCTTGGGACAGTAGCAAGGATGCCTCCTTCATGGGCTTGGACAAATTTTTGAGGGGCCCAGGTGGGCTTCCAGGGGCTGGGCGCATGGGCTGGCATATTCTATGGAATCTAGCTAGAATCTTGCTTCTTAGGGCTTGGGCTTGGTGCCTGGGCTTGATTTCTCCTTGGATGGGCATAGATGGACCTCTAGAATCATGGATGTCCTGGTTGAAAGGGATAAGCCCTACAAGCCAATCAATATTGTATCTTCCAAATCAATGTAATTGACAATATTCTAATAAAGGCATTATTTTTCGTCATACGCTGTGTTTTATTATGATGAACCCCATATATTAGGGCTATAATTTTAGGGTTATGATGAGATCATACCAGTGAGACCTAAAGTCTTAAAACCTTAATCTAAAATATTTCTAGTCAAAGGAACCCTGAGTAGGGGATCAGGATTTTTCCGGTAAGACTAGCACATCCCATGTATACTGGAAAGGGTGATTGCTCTCACAGTCACTTGTGTATGACACTAATACTAGGATGTTGGTGCTCATTAGTGAATGAGTTCACTGATATGATCCAACTTGAGAACATCTAATGGAGTCTTAGCTACATGTCAATAGAAGGTTCTCATAGTGGGAGTGGTACAAGTAATCCTTTGACCTGAGACTGCCATAAGTACCTTATGTACATGAACCAATCCTTTGATTCAATCCTAATCATGACATTGAGTCATGCACAGATTGATACTGGGAATGGTGAATTGTATATGAAGGTAATGAGTAGGTCAACAAGGAATCGATCACTCTTAGTAAGAAGAGATTGCATCCAGCTAGTTATCAATCGGATGATGATTTAGGAAATCTTTGATCAAAGTAAAGATATTAGAGATGGTTTCTAATATCAAGATAATTGAATCATCAATATAAGATTGAGCTAGAAATAAATATAATATTGGATTTGACATATATCGATATCCATAATTATATTTTGGGTGCAGGCTGATCGAAAGATTTAATTGTACGGTAACTTTCTACTGAAGGGTAGTTTTGGTATTTCACCAGAATTTCCATATCTTCTGTGTAGACATGACACGTTGCTAGACGTCAATCTTGTCTTGTGGGTTGATCAAATTTAAAGATCACTTATTAGGAAGAGTCCTAATTGATCAAGTCGGGTAAGCTCGTTTTGACCTAAATCGATTAGAAAGAGTTCTAATCAAGTTAGGTCAACTTGTACTCAGACCTACTGCCGGCTGGATATGGAACCCAATGGGTCACACAATTAAGAGGATTGATCAAGAATTTAATTTGTACTTAAATCATCTTTGCAGGATAACACTCTAGCAGGTGTTGCAAACCCTAGCTTCTATTCGAATTGGATTTGAATTAGGGTTCCAAATTGGATTAATTTGGGTCCTAATTGGACCTAATTAGACCCTAATTAAATATATAGGACTTTGGGCTAACCCATGGCTAAGACTACATCTTAATTAACACCCAAGCCCATCCATATAGGCCGCCTAAATTATTTGTGCGCGTGGATAAGAGGAAAGACTCCACACGCGCATGGACTCTTCATGCGCACGTGAAGTCTTCTTATTTCACCGTAATTTTTGCATTTTGGCCGGTTATTCTCTATTAGCGCATCTCCTAATGACCATTAGATGGTCATCTAATGATTTGAGGGATTTTGAGAAAGATAAAAGGCTTTAACTTTTCCCGGTTGCGCGATATAACATCTCTTCGGAGATCGAAACATCGCGACTTCCTTCTTCTTAAAACTTTACGACTTTTCTTTTAGGAAGAGACGTGAGTTTGAATCTGAAGGGTCGTGAGAAGGAAGGAGAGGGTGTGAGAAATGTGGAAAGCCATGAGAAATAGTTTACGGAGAGTTGTGTTCTTTTGAAAAGACATCTTTTTGTAGTCTATTTAAGGAACAGAGGCTTCGGGTGTTTTTTGGGATGTACGACAGAAGTTTTTTTTTTTTTTTTTCCTTTCCAGGAGACTGATTCCTCCTTAGCTTGTTTAGGATAAAAGAGTTTCCCTTTTACAGAGTTCTCTTCTCTGTTGAAACTCAAGTCTAAAACAAGAGATATGAAGAATCTCTCGAACGATAAAAGAAAAGAAGATATACTCTATTTTTATTTCCTTTTACATTAAGACATTAGTGTCTTAAATTCTCCTCCTCCTTGAAGACAAGAGTGTATTCTTAGGACAAGGTCTTAAGAAAGGGAGAGGAAGAAGAAAGAAAGGAAGTAAGAAGTCCCTGCCATGGAGTTTTTCAGCCATAGTCCTCTTGAGTTCTAAGAGAAGAATTCAAGTGAAGGAACTTTTGAAGAAGCAAGCATCTTGATCAATTTTCTTGTGGATCACCATTGGAGGGTGGACATTTGGATGCCTGGTGAATTCAAAAGGGTCATTCAACATCAAGTTTTGATTCTACATCAAAATTGGATTTAGCGATAACAGGTTGGTGCCCTAATTCTAATAGTGTAGGTTTGCATGTTTCTCATATGTTTTAATCCTAAATAAGGAGATCCTGGATAAGGGTTTTGGTGTAAATTTCATCATTTTGAAATTATCTTTTCACTGTGGTGCACTGGAAACCTTTCACTGGTATCAGAGCCACCCTTATTACAGTTAAAACATATGGAAATTATTTATATGTGTTTTTGTTGTAGTGTCGCATGTTAGGGTTTTAAACCCTTGAATGCTGATACACTTAGCACATTTATGGGATGCATGTATGTTTGATAATTTATGTTTGATGTGTGTCACTAATTAGGATTTTTCACTCAAACCCTAATTATTATAGAGATATGTTTAGTTTTGAAGTCATCATACTGAAATAAGGTTGCCCTGGCATAATAGTGGATCCATTATGTGGTAAATGGTTGTCCTAGTATGATGACACACTTAGCACATATTTTCTTATTTATAAGAATGATATGTTGTGATAAATTTTATAAGGATGTGCTGGAAATTTATAAATCCCTCCTCTTAAAAATTATATTAAGTCTTAGTATATTTAACTGATAAGAATCACCAGTCATGATGAACAATTGATCATTTCGGTGTCTAGAAAGGTGGTTCTGGGAAGGTAAAGAGAATTGTGGTTTTTAATTGGTTTCGTTGACTGACCTGGCCAATTTTTATTGGTGTCTAGGAAAGCAACGGGGGGACTACCACATCTCTTCCACTTGCCTGGCCGATTTGATTAAATTTAAATCTTGACTAAAATGCTTAGTGTTAAAAATACTATATATTGGCCTTCCTTCATGCTGGATCGTTATTGTGTTATGAACCACATTAGGTTTGTTGTGTTATCTGCAAGACCTAATATGGTGATTGACATAATACTAGTCTAGTGCATAGAGATGCTTACAGCATATTCAGTATAATGCTTTGTTGTGTTATCTGCAAGGGCATTATATTTAAGTATTGGCTGTAAAGAAATGAAAGGGTCTTGACTTAACTAGAACATTATGGTTTGTTGTGTCTTCTGCAAGACTAATAATGTTCTAGAGGCCAAGTTAATTCTTGAGAATTATATGAGATATAATTGGAAGAGTTTCCTACCTTTAAGCTTATAAAAGATTTGTTGTGTTTTCTGCAAGATCTTTTATAAGTTATTAGGATCTCAATCTCACTAAGAAAAACCTATCAGTTTTTTTTTTTTTCGATTATCATAGTGAGGGCTATGATTTTTGATAAAATAGTGGGAGACATAATTAAATTAAAGACCTTATTTAATTATGTATGTCATTTCATGATTGTTTGCTTATGTATTGTTCTTTGTTAAATGTAGATAAATGGCATCTTCATTATCACTACGAAGTATCTTAGATACCAACAAATTGACTGGTCCAAACTATGTGGACTGGTTGAGAAATTTAAAGATTATGCTGAGTTCAGAAGATTTTTCTTATATTCTTGATACCCCTAGTCTTAATCCACTAGGGGACGATGCCACACAGGAAGATATGGCCACATACAAAATGTGGCAGAATGACTCCCTCACTGTCAAGTATATCATACTAGCCTCTATGACCAATGAGTTACAGAGACAGCATGAAAGCATGGATACTCAATCCATAATGCTCAATTTAAAAGAGCTTTATGGAGAACATAGCAGAACTGCTAGATATGAAATATCTAAGCAGTTATTCCATGCTAGGATGACAGAGGGAACATCCGTTCAGGATCATGTTCTGAAAGTAATTGACTTGATCACCAGATTGGGTCAATTAGGTTTTATTATGGATGGGGAGTTGAATCAGGATTTAATCCTGCAATCACTCCTAGAGCTATTTTCTCAGTTTGTCTTGAATTATCACATAAACAAACTGAACACTTCCTTGCCTGAGCTGTTAAATATGTTAAAAACAGCGGAGAGCCACATAAAGAAAGAAAAGGCTCCACTTCTTCTTATTGATAAGACCAATAAGAAGAAATCAGGCAAAAAGGGTTTTAATAGGAAGCTAAACCCTAAGAGTGGCATCAATAAGAGTAAGAAAGGAAAGAAGGCCTCCAAACAGTCGACCTGTTTCTTTTGCGACAAAGCGGGACATTGGAAAAGGAATTGCAAGGCTTACCTTGCAACTGTGAAGCCTGGTGCATCAGATGCGCCAAAAGGTATGTATGAGATACATGCTATATTGACATTAAATTCATCTGTTTCAAATACTTGGGTATTGGATACCGCTTGTGGTTACCATATATGCAAATCTTTGTAGGACCTCCACAAGCTTAAAGTATTGAAGGAAGGTGACTTCAATCTCTTTGGTGCTAGTGGTGATATCATCCAAGCAGAAGCTGTAGGGACCTATATTCTGAAGTTGCCTTCAGGGAAGATCTTGGAGTCAGAAAATTGTTATTATATACCTAAGATTATTAGGAACATTATATCTATTCCCTTGTTATTAAAACAAGGATATGTAATGGATGTAACGAGCACTGGTTGCTCGATAATGTTATCTAATGAATTTGTTTGTTCTGGCATATTTAGCAATTGGCTCTTAACTCTTTCTTCCAATGATAGTGTTTTTCATGTCAATAATAAAAGAAAAAGAGAACACTTTAATAATACTTTACTTTGGCATCATTGACTTGGTCATGTTAATGATTATAGGATAAGAAAGTTATACAAGGAGAAATTCCTTGATCCTTATGAATAGAAATCATTAGGGACTTGCGAATCATGTCTCATGGGTAAGATGACCAAGACTCCATTTACTCGACATGGAGAAAGGTCAACTGAGTTATTAGGACTTATACATACTGATGTATGTGGTCCAATGACGACTCAGGCCAGAGGTGGATACTCATATTTTATCACTTTTACAGATGATTTATCTAGGTTCGGATATGTGTATCTTATGAAACATAAATCTGAAGCCTTTGATAAATTTAAGGAGTATCAAAGTATGGTCGAAAAACAAATCGGGAAAAGTATTAAAGTTCTTCGATCTGATCGAGGAGGAGAATACTTATCCACAGAGTTTTTAGACTATCTTAAAGTTAATGGATTTTTTTCTGAATGGACCCTCCTTATACACCACAGCTAAATGGTGTAGCTGAAAGGAGGAATCGTACCTTATTAGATATGGTACGATCCATGATGTGCTTCACAAAATTACCCATTTCCTTCTGGGGTCATGCCCTAGAAACTGCTGTTTACATTCTGAACGAAGTACCTTCTAAATCCATTTTTAGTACTCCATATGAGATTTGGAGTGGAAAGAAACCATATCTTAAATATTTTAAGATATGGGGATGTCCAGCTTATGTTAAAAGAAATTTTGGACATAAGTTGGAAGCTAGAGCGGATAAATGTCTATTTGTAGGATATCCTAGAGAGGGTAGAGGATATCTGTTTTACCATCCTACTGAACAAAAGATTTTTGTCAGCAGGCATGCCATTTTTTTAGAAAAAGAGTTCATTTTAGAAAAAGGCAATAGTAGAACTGTTGAACTTGGAGAAGTACAAGAAACACATATAGACAATTCTCAACTATTAGAACATATAGCTAGGTCAGAACCAGAACACAAAAGTCCTCCCCATAGGTCTGATAGAGTGCCATGGGCACCTGAGAGGTATGGGTTTATTATTGAAAATAATGAAGCCCAAGTCATTCAAAATGATGAAACTCTGACCTATACGGAAGCTATCTTGAGTAGTGACTCATATAGATGGCAAGAAGCCATGGAATCCGAGATAGACTCTATATGTCAACCAAGTATGGTCTTTGGTCGATGCACCAGAGGGTGTTAATCCTATTGGGTGCAAATGGGTCTATAAGAAAAAGATTAGGGCTGATGGCCAAGTTGAAACCTATAAAGCCAGATTAATAGCAAAAGGTTTTAGACAAAAACAGGGAATTGATTATGATGAAACATTCTCACCTGTAGCCATGCTCAAATCAATTCGGATTTTACTTGCTATAGCAGCATACCATGATTATGAGATCTGGCAAATGGATGTGAAGACTGCTTTCCTCAATGGTTTCCTTGAGGAAGAAGTCTACATGTCACAACCAGAAGGTTTTATTTCAAAGAATAAACCTAATCAAGTATGCAAGCTAAAGAAATCCATTTATGGATTGAAACAAGCTTCAAGGAGTTGGAACATCCATTTTGAAGAAACTATTAAAAGGTTTGGTTTTATCAAAAATGTGGATGAACCCTGTGTTTATAAGAAGACTAGTGGGAGTACCATAGTCTTCTTGGTTCTGTATGTAGATGACATACTCCTCATTGGGAATGATATCCCAATGTTACAATCAGTCAAGGTTTGGCTATCAAACCAGTTTTCCATGAAAGATTTGGGAGAAGCATCCTATATACTAGGTATTAAGATCTATAGAGATAGGTCTAAGAGGATGCTAGGTTTATCCCAGTCAAGGTACATTGACTTAGTGCTGAAAAGATTCAGCATGGATGGAAGTAAAAGAGGTTATCTTCCTATGAGTCAAGGCATACATCTTTCTAAAAGAATGTCTCCTAAGACACCTGAAGAAAGAAATAGAATGAATTATATACCTTATGCTTCGGCAATAGGGTCCATAATGTATGCCATGTTATGTACCAGGCCTAATGTGGCATATGCTTTAGGCATTGTCAGTAGGTTTCAGGCTGATCCAGGAGAGGATCATTGGAAAGCAGTTAAAAATATTCTTAAGTACCTGAGAAGGACTAAGGATATTTTTCTGATTTATGGTGGTTCTGATCTTAAACTAGAAGCATATTTTGATTCTAATTTTCAATCAGACATTGATGATAGCAAATCCATTTTGGGATATGTTTGTACCCTAAATGGTGGAGCAGTGAGTTGGATGAGTACTAAGTAGCAGACTGTAGCTGACTCAACCACAGAGGCAGAATACATAGCTGTTAGTGAAGCCGCCAAGGAAGCAGTCCGGATGAAGTTCATCATAGATTTGGGTGTTGTTCCTGAGATTGAAAACCCAGTGCCACTTTACTATGACAACACTGGAGCTGTTGCTCAAGCTAAGGAACCAAGAGCTCATCATAAGTCCAAGCACATTCTGAGACGCTTCCATCTCGTCCGAGAAATAGTCGAAAGACAAGATGTCTACATAAATAGAGTTGATACAAAGAACAATGTAGCAGACTCGTTCACTAAGGCTCTACCACAGCGAGATTTTGATCGCCACCTCGAGGGTATGGGGTTAAGATTTAAAGGCGATTGGCTTTAGTGCAAGTGGGAGATTGAAATGGATATGCCCTACAATCCAATCAATATTGTATTTCCCAAATCAATGTAATTGACAATATTCTAATAAAGGCATTATTTTTCGTCATACGCTGTGTTTTATTATGATGAACCCCATAGATTAGGGCTATGATTTTATGGTTATGATGAGATCATACTAGTGAGACCTAAAGTCTTAAAACCTTAATCTAAAATATTCCTAGTCAAAGGAACCCTGAGTAGGGGATCAGGATTTTTCCGGTAAGACTAGCACATCCCATGTATACTGGAAAGGGTGACTACTCTCACAGTCACTTGTGTGTGACACTAATACTAGGATGTGGGTGCTCATTAGTGAATGAGTTCACTGATATGATCCAACTTGAGAACATCTAATGGAGTCTTAGCTACATGTCAATAGAAGGTTCTCATAGTGGGAGTGGTACAAGTAATCCTTTGACCTGAGACTGCCATAAGTACCTTATGTACATGAACCCATCCTTTGGTTCAATCCTAATCATGACATTGAGTCATGCACAGGATTGATACTGGGAATGGTGAATTGTATATGAAGGTAATGAGTAGGTCAACAAGGAATCGATCACTCTTAGTAAGAAGAGATTGCATCCAGCTAGTTATCAATCGGATGATGATTTAGGGAATCTTTGATCAAAGTAAAGATATTAGAGATGGTTTCTAATATCAAGATAATTGAATCATCAATATAAGATTGAGCTAGAAATAAATATAATATTGGATTTGACATATATCCATATCCATAATTATATTTTGGGTGCAGGCTGATCGAAAGATTTAATTGTACGGTAACTTTCTACTGGAAGGTAGTTTTGGTATTTCACCAGAATTTCCATATCTTCTGTGTAGACATGACACGTTGCTAGACGTCAATCTTGTCTTGTGGGTTGATCAAATTTAAAGATCACTTATTAGGAAGAGTCCTAATTGATCAAGTCGGGTAAGCTCGTTTTGACCTAAATCGATTAGAAAGAGTTCTAATCAAGTTAGGTCAACTTGTACTCAGACCTACTACCGGCTGGATATGGAATCCAATGGATCACACACTTAAGAGGATTGATCAAGAATTTAATTTGTAATTAAATCATCTTTGCAGGATAACACTCTAGCAGGTGTTGCAAACCCTAGCTTCTATTCGAATTGGATTTGAATTAGGGTTCCGAATTGGATCAATTTGGATTCTAATTGGACCTAATTAGATCCTAATTAAATATATAGGACTTTGGGCTAACCCATGGCTAAGACTACATCTTAATTAACACCCAAGCCCATCCATATAGGCCACCCAAATTATTTGTGCGCGTGGATAAGAGGAAAGACTCCATGCGCGCATGGACTCTTCATGCGCGCATGAAGTCTTCTTATTTCACCGCAATTTTTGCATTTTGGCCGGTTATTCTCTATTAGCACATCTCCTAATGACCATTAGATGGTCATCTAATGGTTTGGGGGATTTTGAGAAAGATAAAAGGTGCTAACTCTTCCCGGTTGCGCGATATAACGTCTCTTCAGAGACCGAAACATCGCGACTTCCTTCTTCTTAAAACTTTATGACTTTTCTTTTAGGAAGAGCCGTGAGTTTGAATCTGAAGGGCCGTGAGAAGGAAGGAGAGGGCGTGAGAAATGTAGAAAGCTGTGAGAAATAGTTTACGTAGAGTTGTGTTCTTTTGAACAGATATCTTTTTGTAGTCTATTTAAGGAACAGAGGCTTCGGGTGTTTTTTGGGATGTACGATAGAAGTTTTTTCTTTTTATTATTTTTCTTTCCTTTCTAGGAGACTGATTCCTCCTTAGATTGTTTAGGACACAAGAGTTTCCCTTTTACAGAGTTCTCTTCTCTATTGAAACTCAAGTCTAAAACAAGAGATAGGAAGAATCTCTCGAACGGTAAAAGAAAAGAAGATATACTCTGTTTTTATTTCCTTTTACATTAAGACATTAGTGTCTTAAATCCTCCTCCTCCTTCAAGACAAGAGTGTATTCTTAGGACAAGGTCTTAAGAAAGGGAGAGGAAGAAGAAAGAAAGGAAGTAAGAAGTCCCTGCCGTGGAGTTTTTCAGCCATAGTCCTCTTGAGTTCTAGGAGAAGAATTCAAGTGAAAGAACTTTTGAAGAAGCAAGCATCTTGATCAATTTTCTTGTGGATCACCATTGGAGGGTGGACATTTGGACGCCTGGTGAATTCAAAAGGGTCATTCAACATCAAGTTTTGATTCTACATCAAAATTGGATTTAGCGATAACAGGTTGGTGCCCTAATTCTAATAATGTAGGTTTGCATGTTTCTCATATGTTTTAATCCTGAATAAGGAGATCCTGGCTAAGGATTTTGGTGTAAATTTCATCATATTGAAATTATCTTTTCACTGTGGTGCACTGGAAACCTTTCACTGGTTTGGGAATATGCTCTGGCATCTGGACTGAAATCTGGGCATATGGAAAACATCTAGAAGGAATCATGGTTTCTGGAAGTGTTTTGGATCCTAGGGTGTCACACAAAATCCAACAAGCTGATGTAGTGGCCTCTGACTCCTGGATGTAGCCTGGTGGGACTCCAAACTAGGGTAACCTCTTCTGTTGTACAAAATTTGAACTCACACTGGACTCATAACTGAAGTACAGGACTCAAAACTAGACTTAGGTTGAGGGTTAAGACAAATCAACTAACCTCAACTTATTACATGACTCAATTACAAAACTTTTAAGACTTTGACATATGGCTAAGTAAACCATATGGGATCCAGTGATCTTTGTCTAATCCTGGTTTCCCCACCAATTCTCCCGTGGTAGGAGGAACTCGACCCCGTCGAGTAAGGATCAATTTGGCTCAAGGAGGGTATGGGTTGAGGCGCTGCAGATCTGCACCATCATTCCACAAGTCCTCAAATTCTGGCCGATCTTGCCATCGGACCAAATATCTTTGATAGCCTCTATTCCGGGTACTTATGGCTTGATCATCCAGGATTCTCTCAATCTTTTTCTTAATTATAGGCCAATTTGTATGTGGTCGCTCTAGGGTGGGTTCTCTCTCAAAGGGAGGGATAGGTTCAAGGTGCTTGCTAGGTATTATTACTGGCTCCCTAGACTTTATAAGATCTGAGATGATGAAGGTGGAGCTAATACCTAAATCAGGTGATATCTCAGGCATATAGGCATTAGGTTCACCGCTATTCATTATCTTAGATGGGCCAGCTTCACAAGCAGAAAATTCTTTTACAATTACAAAATCCTCTACAAGAAATTCTTTTTCCTTTCTTTGGGAATTAGCCAAGTTGTTATTTAGTTCATTACTTGTGTTCAACTCTTGACTAATTTTATGATGCATATGCTGTGCAGAGGCTAGTATAGGTACAGACATGTAATTCAGGCTGTGAATTTATTGGACTCAACTAATACCTAATAGACTCGACTAGACATCCCTATCAAAGAAAATCTTGTTGGACTCTATGGGACAAAACTTAACAGACTATAGACTCATTAGGTTTGATCCTATCATGGTATGCACATGAGAATTTACTATGTATACTTACTAAATGCCAGAGGGTATGCAAGAAATAAGATGAAAACCTAACATGCACAATGTATGTATGTAGTATGCTTACTTCTACAAAATACAAATGAATGATTAAATAAATATAAGAGAATTCATGAAAAGGTAGACAATATGAGATGGATTCAGGGTTAGTCTAGTAAGGTATAAAGTATAAAAAGGGTTCAGGGTTATTTGGAAAGAGTAGGATATAAGAAGGGGTGTCAGGGATTAATCCTAAACAAAGGTTGACCTTAAAGGGTTGGTGTCTATCTACTGGGTCTGCCTTATGGAAGAATGGGTCACTAATTTCAGGGAAAAGATCTTCAATTGGGATCAAGGAAGTGACTTCATCCTGAGGGTATTGGGTGAGATAAGCCAAGTCCTTAATAAACTCTTCTGGCTCAGGAAATTCGGGACTAGGCTCTACAATTGGATCCTCTTCTAAAGTCACCTTTAATTTCTCTTCCATTGCAGCTTGGGTGTGATCTGGGTCATCTAACTCTGGGTCGACTACTTTGTGAGTATGGTCAGGGTCAACTGATTCTAGGGTGGTTTCTACCTGGGTATCTATTGATTCAACTAACCCTAAGTCTTCTATGAGAAATTCCTCTTCTTCCTCCTCATACTCATCCACTAAGCTTGGATCAGCCTCATATATCTCCTCTTCAAGGTCATTTGGGTGAACCAATGAGGTGGTAAGAGGGGGTAGACTAAGGAAAAACTGACTATGACTGGTGTGACAAGGGTGGGTTGGCTAAGGTGTTCCTGACTAACACTGGGTTTATAACTAAGGATACTGATCCTATTGGGCTCAGGCTGACTAAGGATTATGGGTTCATAGGTTATGGGTTCAGTCCTATGGGTCTTGTCTAGGGTTCCTAACTGATCTCCTACTTGGTCAAAACTAGTGGCTAATTGGTCGATCCTAATAGTTGTTTGGTTGTTTGTTTGGGTTATTTGGTTGAATCTATGGTTCATTTGGTTCTGGGATTGGTTCAATTGGGTTAAGTAATCTTGGGTTTGGTCCTGTTTGAGGTTCATCTGGGTATCGGATTGGTCAAACCTAGTAGTCATTTGGGCAACCTGATCAGTCATGGCTTTCATGAAGGCCTCAAAATTGGAATCCATGGCTGAACTAGGTTAGGGTGTAGACTTTTGGTATTGGGCTTCTAGTCTAGTGGTCATACATCCAATCAAACAATCAAGATGAAATGATGCAGCCAAGCATGCAAAAGAAAAGGTTAGTAAAATCTAGGGTTTGCTAGACCTAGAGTCAAAACTGAATGGGTCAACTCAACTTACACTTAACCCAGCAGGTAATCCTTCCTCTGGCCAGGTTGAGGGTGTGAGTGTGGGAGGCCCCCCTACTTTCGCAGGTATCCAATTAAAAACCACAACACCACTAAGGTCATTTGACTCTGGACCCTCAGCCTTAGACACTAGATTTCAGTAATAGCCACAAGATTAAATGCACTAATTGGCCCATACAGTTCGAACCCAACCTGTTGGGTGTCACCTAGCCCGCTAGGGTAAATTAAGTCTAATTAATTTTAATTAAGCTTGGGTGAGAATGCAAGGGGATTGTTTTGGGCCCATGACAGGTTATGAAATCCTACCCTCATGTTTTATTTACTGCCCTTAAGATATGATTAAAGAGATGATGGCATTCGATGGTCCTGAAGCAATCTAAAACAATCAGAAAATAAAATATTTTTTTAACTAGTTTATTTTGTTACAAATTAAATTCAAGTTAACTGGGGTTAGCTAACAAAGTTTGGCTTGGGATTGGGGGTTTGGAAATTGATTAGGTTTGGTCAAGTAAGTGCAGAAATTCGAGAAATTAGGATTTTGGATGATGCATATTCTGACAAAGATATCGATGTAGAAAAAATCAAAAAAAAATTTGGATAGAGGATGGATAGTGATGATGAACTCTATTAAATTTTATGTAGGAAAAAAATCAAATGATGATGCAATTCCTAGGGTTTTCAGACTGCTATAGAAATCTTAGGATTTTGTTAGTGTTTCTAAAATGCCAAATTTTAGTGAATTAGGGTTTCTCTAAAATTAATTAAAAATTTTGATAAAATAGAGGACAAGATCAAGAAAAACTCATGCAAACTTTATAGAAAAATAAAATTCCTAGATTGTCAAAATTAGATGGAAATCAGACATATAATGCAACCGACAGGATGCAGAAAATTCAAAAATTAGGGTTTTATGAATCTAATGCAGATGAAAACTATCCTAAACCCGCTCTAATACCAAACTGATGCAAGATGACTCTATGATTGTAGAAAAATAGTAAACTATTTTTTTTGTGATTTTTATAATTTAGGTTTGTAGGCTAAATTTCCAAAATAAAGCAAGAACTAGCAGGACATTCAGCAATGCAAAGAATCATCGTATCGCAAAATAACTCATGCAAGGTAATGAAATAGCCAGGACCCAAGAGTTGAGAAACTCCCGATTTAGGATAGATATTCTTCATCAAATTAGAGATTATGAGAAGGGAAGGATATTACCAATCAGTGAATTGAAGAACTTCCGATGAAGAGATCACACAGCACTTTGATTGGAGTCTGGATGATGAAGCTCGATTCCCTTGATTAGATGGCTCATTTGGGCGGTCCTGGAGGCAAAGAAGGCCTCCTCTAGGGAGGTGAAACACCTCAAAGATTCTGCAAGCATCAAGGGGTCAATCAAAACAGAAATTAAACAAAGGAATAGAAACTAGGGTTTAACTGAAATCAGGGTAGAAGTTTGAAGCTGGTGGCTAGAAGTAGGATGATGCTCTTTTGCTTGGACGGCAGCCAGGGCAATCTTCCTTGGGCATGTGATGACTTGGATGGCAGAAAGCTAGGGCATGGAAGGATGTTAGGGCAGCAAGGATGATTAGGGCACAAAAAGTAATCAAGGAAACACAGAAACTTCAACACCAACACAAGCACAAGTTCTTAAATCAAAATTTCAGCAAAGATTTAATTCATGAAATAAAAGTTATTACAAGAAGAAGAGGGGTGGGGTATTTATAGAGCTCCCATGCCCTCTCCTAACTAAAGTTATACTTAGGTTAGAGATAACCATTCCTTAAGACATTAGGAAAATAGATCCTTAATAGGTCAGGAAAGAAAGCCATAGACTAGTCTTCTCCTTTTCACTTAATGCTTTGACTAGTCAACTCATGGGCACCTCCTCTTGGCTTGGACTTGGTCAAACTCCATAAATTCGGTTTTAGGCCTTGGGGCAGTAGCAAGGACACCTCCTTCATTGGATTGGATGAATTTTTGAGGGGCCCAGGTGGGCTTCCAGGGGCTAGGCATATGGACTAGCATATTCCAAGGAATATGGCTGGAATCTTGCTTCTTAGGGCTTGGGCTTGGCACCTGGGCTTGATTTCTCCTTGGCTGGGCACATATGGACCTCTGAAATCATAAATGTCCTAGTTTGGGAATATGCTCTAGCATCTGGACTAGAATCTGGGCATCTGTAAAATATCTAGAAGGAATCAAGGTTTCTGGTAGTGTTTTGGATCCTAGGGTGTCACACAAAATCCAACAAGCTGATGCAGTGGCCTCTGACTCCTAGATGTAGCCTGGTGGAACTCCAAACTAGGGTAACCTCTTCTCTTGTACAAAATTTGAACTCACATTGGACTCATAACTGAAGTACATGACTCAAACCTAGACTAATGTTGAGGGTTGAGACAATTCAACTAACCTCAACTTATTACAGGACTCAATTACAAAACTTTCAAAACATTGACACATGACAAAGTAAACCATATGGGATCCAGTGATCTGTATCTGATCCTAGTGTCCCCACCACAGAGGAGGCTTTCTTTGCCTCCAGGACCATCCAAATCAGCCATCTAATCAGGAGAACCAAGCTTCATCATCCAGGCCCCAATCAAAGTGCTGAATGATCTCTTCAATGAAAGTTCTTCAAATCACTGATTGGTAACATCCATTCCTACTCTTGATTTCTGATTTGTTGAAAATAAGCTATCATAACTGGAGCTTTCTTAATCTTCGAGGTCCTAACTTTCATTATCTTGCATGGGTTATTTTGCGATCATGATGATTCTTCGCATTGCTATTATTCTTGCTAGTTCTTACTTTGTTTTAGGAATTTAGCCTGCAAACATAACTTATAAAAATCATAAAAAAAATTAATTTATTATTTTTCTACATATTTAGCAATTCCTAAAGTCATCCCGAATTAATACCTGCCCTGCTCACCCCTAAGAAAGATGGCACTTGAAGAATGTGTATCGATAGTCGTGCCATAAATAAGATTATGGTAAAGTATAGGTTCCCCATTCCCCGTTTGGACGACATGTTAGACATGATGGCGGTGCAACCATTTTCTCAAATATTGACCTTAAGAGCAGCTATCATCAAGTTAGGATCATACCTGGGGATGAGTGGAAAACCACATTCAAAACTAAGGATGGTCTTTATGAGTGGGTAGGATGCCCTTCGGATTATCCAATGCCCCTAGCACCTTCATGAGGATCATGACCCAAGTACTGCAGATTTTCAATGGAAAATTTGTAGTGGTTTACTTTGATGATATCTTGATCTACACTAGGACTAAGGAAGACCACCTGAACCATATTAGACATGTCTATCAAGCCCTAAGGAAGGATAGTCTTTATGCCAATTTGAAGAAGTGCAATTTCTTGACCCATAGAGTTATCTTCCTAGGATTCGTAGTGACCCCCGAAGGAGTATCAGCTGATCCAGAAATGGTTAAGTCCATAGTTGAGTGGCTAGTACCCACTAGTGTTCATGATGTTCATAGTTTCTACGGTCTAGCCATCTTCCATATGTGATTTATTCAAGGATTTAGCTCCATCGTTGCACCCATCTTCGACTACATTAGAAAGGAAAATTTTGAGTGGACCAAAGCAGTAGATAGAGCCTTCCTAGACATTAAAGAGAAGATGACCCAAGCACCCATCTTGAGGTTACCTGATTTTTCCAAAGTTTTTGAGGTTGCTTGTGATGCTTCTGGAGTAGGCATAGGGGGAGTACTGAGCCAAGAAAGTCACACTAAAGCCTTCTTGATGCGGGATGGATGAAACGTAACCTGATTTATTGGGAAAACAAGGGAAAACCTAAACAAACTAGGACCGTGGGAGGGCTAAGAAGCCTCCCGGGACTAGGGTGAACTGACACTAAACCTAAAATAGCTGAACTCTTTTGGTTTTCAGTTTTCTAGGTGGAGAAACATGGGATGGAGGATAGGAAACATGGACACTGTAGGACTGGGGACTCACTTTCATGGAGAGACGTCGCACCTCTAGGGCATCTCACCCATCCCACTATATGTAGTCTAGGGCATCCCACCCATCTCACTACATGCGGAGCCTAGGGCATCCCACCCAAATCGCTACCTGGGGCCATAAAGAAAAATCCCTAAGACCTAGAGGGGGACTCGATGGAAAAGGGGGATAACTAAGGCCTCGCGCCCCTCGACGCTTGCATGCGAGCGAAGGAAGTGGGATCTCACACCCCTCGACACCCGTAGGTGAAGGAAAGACGGGCCTCAGCCCAGAACCAGAACCCAGGGAAAACCCAAAAATCTATATTAGAACTTAATTATTACAGGGGGAGAGGGGGCCTTTATATAGAAAAACCAAAACCCTCACTTACTTGGCCTACAAGAAACCCGAAAAAAAAAAAAAAAATTACATCAAAATCCGTGCTACATGAATATTGGTGCTGATCTGCTCTGGAAAGCATGTTGGCTTGATGATCTGCTCCAGAAAGTGTGCTGTACTAAAAAATTAGACTGCTCCGAAATCCATGCAAAATCTTCTCGCGATCGTGCACAGGGGAAGATGATCTCCGTTGAGCACCGGCGGACGGTCGGCGGCCAGGAAGCGGGCGGCGGACGGGGCCAGTGGACGACAAGCGATGGACGGCCGGTGGCGGGCTACAGGCGGGGCGGCGGCATAGGGTGGCATGGCATGCTGGGCGCACCGTTTGGTCTCCCATGGCCATGGGAGACCCCCTGGGCACCGGCGTGGCCTCCAGTGGACAAGCACGCGGCGGACCGGCGGTGGGCGGCGGTGGCAGGCGACGGTGGCACAAGGGCGGACGGACGCCTCCCACGTATGTTAGATTTCCCGCGGGCGTGGGTGAAAGGGTGCCGATGAGGGCGATTGCAGCCGGGCGTGGGCCGGCGGACAGTAGGCGAGCAACCGGTGGCGGGTAGGCTGTGGCAAATGGCGACGGCGGCGCGTGGGCGGACGGATGCCTCTCGCGTCCGTTCGTCTTCCCATGGGCGGCGGCGCTGGATTTTCGTCGAGGGCGGGGCCGGCGGTCACCGGCGGGCGGGCCGGCGGTCACCGGCGGGCGGGCCGGCGGGCGCGGCCAGGGGTCGGGCGGCCCAGATCTGGGACCAGCAGGGCGGTTGGCTAGGGTTTTGAAAATTTTTTAAAATCACGGGAAGAGGATGGAATAAGACTAGAATAAGGTGGGAATAAGATCGGGATAAAACTGTAATAGAGGGAATAGGTGGAATAGCGGGAATAAGTAAAAATACAAAATACAAAAAAATAAGGAATAATGGAAAAAATACACGGACCTGCCTTGGATCCCCATCATTCTCCTTGATTGTGAAGAACTCGACACCGTCGAGTTCAAGAAAAGGAGCACACCCTAATCCACAACTCTCTTTAATACCAAATGATGCGGGACGGCTGAGACGTAACCTGATTTATTGGGAAAACAGGGAAAAACCTAAAAAAACTAGGACCGTGGGAGGGCTAAGAAGCCTCCTGGGACCAGGACGAACTGACACTAAACCTAAAATAGCTGAACTCTTTTGGTTTTCAGTTTTCGAGGTGGAGAAACATGGGATGGAGGATAGGAAACATGGACATTCTAGGACTGGGGACTCACCTTCACGGAGAGATGTCGCACCTCTAGGGCATCTCACCCACCGCACTACATGTAGTCTTGGGCGTCCCCACCATCTCGCTACACGCGGAGCCTAGGACATCCCACCCAAATCGCTACCTGGGGCCATAAAAAAAAATCCCTAAGACCTAGAGGGGGACTCGATGGAAAAGGGGGATAACTAGGGCCTCGCGTCCCTCGACGCTTGCATGCGAGCGAAGGAAGTGGGGTCTCACACCCCTCGACACCCGCAGGTGAAGGAAAGATGGGCCTCAGCCCAAAACCAGAACCCAGGGAAAACACAAAAATTTATATCAAAACTTAATTATTACAAGGGGAGAGGGGGCCTTTATATAGAAAAACAAAAATCCTCACTTACTTGGCCAACAAGAAACCCTAAAAAGAAAAAATAAATTACATCAAAATCCATGCTACATCAATATTGGTGCTGATCTGCTCTAGAAAGCATGTTGGCTTGATGGTCTGCTCCAAAAAGCATGCTGTACTAAAAAATTGGACTACTTCAAAATCTGTGCAAAATCCCATTGTGGCCATGCACAGGGGAAGATGATCTCCGTTGAGCATCGACGGACGATCGGCGGCCGAAAAGCCGGCGGCGGACAGGGCCAGCGGACGACCGGTGGCGGGCTGCAGGCGGGGCAGCGGCACGCGGGGGGCACGACATGATGGGTGTGCCGTTTGGTCTCCCACGGCCGTGGGAGACCCCCTGGGCGCCGGCATGGCCTCCAGCGGACGAGCGGGCGGCGTACCGACGGCGGGCGGCAATAGGCAGTCTGCGGCGGCAAGCGACGGCGGTGCAGGTCGGTGGTGGTGCAGGGGCGGACGGATGCATCTCGAATCCGTTCATCTTCCCATTGGCGTGGGGCCCAAGGGCGCCGGCGAGGATGGTGGTGGCCGGGAGTGGGCCGGTGGACGGCGGGCGGGCGATCGGTGGCAGGTCGGTGGCGGCAGATGGCAGTGGCGGTGCATGGGCAGACGGACGCCTCCCGCGTCCATTCGTCTTCCAACGGGCGTGGGCGGCGACGCCATATTTCGTGCGAGGGCGGGGGCGGCCGGGGGTCGGGTGGCCTAGATCTGGGGCCGGCGGGGTGGTGGGCTAGGGTTTTGAAAATTTTTTTAAATCACGGGAATAGGATGGAATATGACTGGAATAAGGTTGGAATAAGATCGGGATAAAACGGGAATAGAGGGAATAGGTGGAATAGCGAGAATAAGTAGAAATAAAAATTGCAGAAAAATAAGAAAAATGGAAAAAAATACCCAGACCTGCCCTGGATCCCCATCACTTCTTTTGTGAGAAACTCAATGAGGCTAAACTTAGGTACTCAATCTATGATAAGGAATTCTATGTGGTAGTACAAGCCTTTAGATACTGGAGGCATTACCTACAACCCCAGGAGTTTGTTCTTTACTCTGACCATGAAGCACTTTGATTCCTTAACTCCTGAAAGAAACTAAACCTTAGGCATGCTAAGTGGGTAGAGTACATCCAAGCCCATACCTTTGTGCTGAAACATCGTGCTGGTACCGAGAATAAGGTAGCGATGCCCTGCCGCCGTGCCTTCCACCTAAATTATATCAGAATTGAAGTCATAGGATTTGAAAGACTGAAAGAAGAATACAAGACCTGCCCTGACTTCAGTGAAAATCTACAATCTGTGAGACAAGGACCATCTAGTTTTCAAAGTGAGTACACCCTTCAAGATGGTTACCTTTTTAAGGAAAATAAGTTGTGCATTCCCAGGACTTCACAGAGAGATTTTTTAGTTTGGGAAACCCATGCAGGAGGTCTAGCTGGTCACTTTGGTAGGAATAAGACTATTTTAGCTATACAGGACCAGTTCTTTTAGCCAAGTCTGAAAAGTGGTGGGGACACCGGAGGCACCAGAATAAGATAGAGGCTTTTCAATCCTCTGTGAATTGATCAATAATTTATGAGTCCATCTGTAATAAGGGCTTAGCCCATCTGAGTCCATTTTAGTTGTTATTTGAGTCTTTTGAGTTATTATTTCAGTTCTGTACTAGTCAGTTCATGTTGAGCTAGTTCGATCCAATGCTAGTCAGCTCATATTGAGCTAATTTTATTTTTTTGAGTTCTGTCCAAGCATACTGAAGACTCAAGAATATATCATACAAGTGAAAACCAAGTCCAACTAGATTGAAGACATGGAAGTATAGCCCAAGTCCAACCCAGCTTGAAGATTTGAAGACCCCAGGAGGAAAATTCAGAAAATCCTGATTTCTTGTAGATGCCCTCCAGATGCCCAGATTCCCTTCCAGATACCAAAGTATATTCATAGATAAGGGCATCCATGATTCCAAAGGTCCATCTGCATCCTAGCCCAAAGAAATAAAGCCCAGGCGCCAAGCCCAAGCCCCTAAGAAGCAAGATACCAGGGAATATTCCTGCTACCTGGCTACTAGGCCACCCCAGCTTCCAGAGGCCCAAACCCATGTGCCCGAGCCCCTTTGGGCCGGCCTCTTGCTGCTCCTAGAAGCCCAACACACCCCCCTAGGCATCCTTGGAGTGTTGGCCAAGTCAAGAGAATTTTTAGGGATTTTTCTACCTAATGTTTCCTTATTTTTTAGCTAGGGTTTGAGAGGGAAAATGATTCTTATGTAAAGACTTATGTGCCCTTACATGGAGCCCAAGGTTAAGGGTCTATTTAAAGGACCCTAGCCTCTTGTATGAAGGGAGATTTTGATATATGAAATAAACCTTTAGTTCTTTAATTGCTTTGTGTGATTACCCTGCTGTGTGCATAAAGGGGTTTGAGAGTTCTTCTTCCCGGTGTTTGCAACCATCTTCCTGCCGCCAACCATCCTTCCAGCCCCTCCAAAACTTTCTTTTCTTTGCTATTTTCCTTTGTTTTCTTGATTTCCTCTGAGTTTTCTAACCCCTGATAGGTCGTTTGCAGGTCCTCGAGTTCCTACGAATCCAACGACTCCAGCCACGCCTCAATTGGACCACCAAGCAGAAAGCCGGGTATCCGCGGATCTTTGGCTCGGTTTTCCAGGCCGCATCCATCGAGGAACGAGAGATCCCTTCACTGCGATCTTCACCGGGCACTTCAGACATTGTCAGGTACACCCCCTCTACCTCCAGTCTTTATATTGTAGGAGAACTTGCCTGACCGAGGCTTCTCAGCCCCAGCGATCCTTCTTTAGTACTTTTCTAGGTTATAATCTGCATGCTTGGCTTCAAAAATTCATAAAAAACTCTATACAACTAATTTTGATATGAGATTCAGGAATTAATCACCTAACCCCACATATAAAATATACAAAAATAATTGCATGCATTTTAGTCCCCCATCATTTGGTATCAGAGTTTAGATTAGGGCTTATTTTCTGTAATTTTTAGTCCGTATATTCTCTGTTATTTTAATTATTGCTCCCTGATAAAAGTTCTAAAAACTCTAAAATTTGTTTTGCTTAATTCATCATAGTTCACAGTAATTTTAAGAATTTTTTCAAATTTTATTATGGCCTGTGAATTTTCAAAAAGCCAAAATATAGCCTGCAAATTTTCAGCTCTATTTTTTTTCAGCATGACAAGTTTGGAAGTTTTAGGGTTTTGTTTAGCATTTTTTGCATATCTTTTAATTTTAGAATATTTTCTACATATTAGGCCATAATTTGCAAGTTTTCTTCTATTTAAGAAAATACCAAAAAAAAAAATTACATATTCTCCAAAAATACCAAAAACATCTAAACCCTAATTTGCATCCTCATTTACCTGCCATCATTGCATAATTTACTTTTAAGGGCACTCTTGCTATATTAGATAAGGGGAGGAGTTGATAACCTCTCCTTAGCCCAAAACCACATCCCTTGCATTCGGTCCCATGCCTTAACCTAAAATTAACTAAACTTAATTTGCCCTAGTGGGCTAGGGACACCAACTGGTCGGGTCCGGGCTAGTGTTAGATCACTGTGTCAAGTTAACCTGTGTGTGCCTTATGCTCAGTGTCTAGAATGGTGGTTTAGGGATTCAATCCCGAAGGGATTGTGTGCTGGTCCGCCTACCTGGCCAATCTCTAATTGGTGTCTAGGATTGGCAATCAGGGACCTAACACTATCCTTAAACCTGCCTGGCTGAGTACAGGGTTACTATAGGCTAGTTTGCCACCTTGATTGAGCCCTTTGTTTGGACTCTAGGTCTAGTCAGCTGTAGTCGGTCTGATCGAGTCTTGCATGAGCACTAGATCAGGAGTTTCATATCACCCACCTCCTTCACAAATGTCTAAACCCATTGAAAATTTGCAAGCCCAAATGAAAGCCCTAGCTGATCAAATGGCCCAGATGGCTACCCAGATGACCCAGTTAACTCAGTCTGGTATTCAAACCAATGATAGAATTGACCATCTTGCCAATAGGTTTGATCAGTTAGAAGTCCGGGTAGGGACCCCAGGAAAAACCCATGGGTCACAGTCTGAGACAGATCCTGAGTCCCCTCAACCTAGGAGGACCCCAAACCCTGATCTATACCATGAGGTCGAACCTAGGAGAGCCCCTTATCCTGACCCGTACTACAATCCTCAACCTAGGAGGACCCCAAACCCTGATCCATACTAAGAGGTTGAACCTAGGAGAACCCCCCAGCTTGACCCATACTATAATCCTGAGCCAAGGAGGACCCCAAACCCTAATCCATACCTTGAGGCTGAACCTAGGAGAGCCCATCGTCATGACCCAATTCCTAAGGTTAGTCCTAGAAGACCCAATCAGGATTTTGTAGACCAGGAAGATAGATCCTATTTACCCTCTCCCTATAAGCCTAGTATACCCACAACCTATAGATCTTATGACTCCAAATCCTATGAACCTAGAACCTATGAATCCATAACCTATGAACCTAGATCCTATGACTCTAGATCCCATGATCATAAATCCTATGCACCCACACCTATGAGCCTAGTAGACCCAACACCCAATATTCTGACCCATATAGGGAGTCTAACCCTAGGAGAACCCAATATTCTGACCCATATAGGGAATCCAACCCTAGGAGAACCCAATATCCTGACCTATATAGGGAGTCCAACCCTAAGAGGACCCAATATCCTGACCCATATAGGGAGCCCAACCTTAGAAGGACCCCATACCATGATCCATCCTTAGAACTTGACCATAGAGCTGACCCAAAATCCTATGACCCCAGATCCTATAATCCCATGACCCATAGATCAGCACCCTTGTCCTATGAGCCCAGAGAACCCATAACCCCTAAGTATCAGCCTAGTACTAGTCATGCTTCCCCTAGTCAACTTGATCCCCATAGGATTAGTATCCCTAAATATGAACCCAGTAGTGAGCCACTACCCCTTATACAACCTAAACCTACTAGGAGTAGTACCCATAATCAGAGACCAGATCCTAACCAATTTCATGCTAGTCGACCATCTCCAACCATTCCTGAGATTCACAAGGCTTACATTAACGCGGAAGTGTATGAAGCTGATGTGAGCCTAGTGGATGAGTATGAGAGAGAAGAGAAGACACCTTTAGATGACCTAGAATTAGCTGACCCAATAGATACCCAGGTAGAGGCAAACCTAGAGGTAGTTGACCTTGACCACATCCAACCTAAAGCTATAGTGGAAGAACAATTAGAGGAAGAGAACCTAGGTACTGCTACTAGAGCCTTACCTAAGGAAACCATAGAGGAGAGCCAAATTATAGAGTCTAGTCCTAAAATACAAGAACCAGAAGAATTTGTTAAGGACTTGATCTCTTTGAATCAGTACCCTCAGGATGAGCCTCCTCCTATAGTTCCCATTAAGGACCTCTTCCCTGAGATTAGTAACCCATCCTTCCATTATGCAAACCCCATAGATATACCGCAACCTCGTAAGGTTAGCCTCATTAGTCTAGGATTAGTCCTTGACATGCCTTCTTTTATCGAACTTTATCTAACTAACCTTGAACCTTTTTCCCTACCCTACCAAACTACTTCTGAACCCACTTCCTATTTTCTGCCCTTTCCTGACACCTCCAGCATTTCTAGGATTATTAGATTGCATTTAACTGAGATTAGCATACTGCATGCATTCATTACGCATGTTAGGTTTGCATTATACTTCTGGCATACCCTTTGGCATTTGCTTGGAGTCCATTGTAAATACTCTTGTGCACACCACACTAGGGTCAGACCTAGAGAGTCTATAGTCTCTTAGGTTTAGGCCCATAAAAGTCTAATAAATTTCCTTCGATAGGAATGCAAAGTCGAGTCTATTAGGTGTTAGTTTAAGAACTTTGCATCATCTTGTTAGGAGTCTACATGTGCCTAGCATGTTCACCACCCGCACTAATGTTAAACAAACTGGCTAATTCCTGAAGATGGATCAAAGAATTTGATGTAGTGGATTCTATCTTGGTTAGGCTTAGGCCTAAAAGAAGCTTCATGCTCGTAGAGCCGGACCTTTTAAAGTGATAGAGAAGGTTGGATCAAATGCCTAGGTGTTAGACTTGCCTTCGGATTTGGGCATTAGTTCTACCTCAATATTACAGACCTGGTTGAGTATAGGGAACCGGCAGCGATACCTAGTGAGGCCTTTGAACCTATTCCTTTTCATTATGAGTGACCCTAACCTAGAGTGTCCACTAATAAATTTGGTCTGAGAGAGGAGAACGGATCGAGCGTATCCTGGACGATCAAGCCATTATGACCCGGGGCCATGGTTATCAACGTTTCCTAGTCCGATGGCAAGGCCGGCCAGAGTCGGACGATTCATGGATTTCTCGAGAGGACTTGTAGCACATCAACCCAGACCTTCTTGAGAGATATGTGAGCCAGCTTGATCTTCACTCGACAGGGTCGAGTTCCTCCCATCCCGGGAGAATTGGTGGGGACACCGGAGGCACCAGAATAAGAAAGAGGCTTTTCAATCCTCTGTGAATTGATCAATAATTTATGAGTCCATCTGTAATAAGGGCTTAGCCCATCTGAGTCCATTTTAGTTGTTATTTGAGACTTTGAGTTGTTATTTCAGTTCTGTACTAGTCAGCTCATGTTGAGCTAGTTCGGTCCAATGCTAGTCAGCTCATGTTGAGCTAATTTTATTTTTTTGAGTCCTGTCCAAGCATACTGAAGATTCAAGACTATATCATACAAGTGAAGACCAAGTCCACCTAGATTGAAGACATGGAAGTATAGCCTAAGTCCAACCCAGCTTGAAGATTTGAAGACCCCAGGAGGAAAATTCAGAAAACCCTGATTTCTTGCAGATGCCCTCCAGATACCCAGATTCCCTTCCAGATGCCAAAGTATATTCATAGATAAGGGCATCCATGATTCTAGAGGTCCATCTACATCCTAGCCCAAAGAAATCAAGCCCACGCGCCAAGCCCAAGCCCCTAAGAAGCAAGATACCAGGGAATATTCCTACTACCTGGCTACTAGGCCATCCCAGCTTCCAGAGGCCCAAACTCATGCGCTCGAGCCCCTTTGGGCCAGCATCTTGCTGCTCCTAGAAGCCCAACACACCCCCCTAGGCATCCTTGGAGTGTTGGCCAAGTCAAGAGAATTTTTAGGGATTTTTCTACCTAATGTTTCCTTATTTTCTAGCTAGGGTTTGAGAGGGAAAAGGATTCTTATGTAAAGACTTATGTGCCCTTACTTGGAAACCAAGGTTAAGGGTCTATTTAAAGGACCCTAGCCTATTGTATGAAGGGATATTTTGATATATGAAATAAACCTTGAGTTCTTTTATTGCTTTGTGTGATTACCCTGCTGTGTGCATAAAGGGGTTTGAGAGTTCTTCCCGGTGTTTGCAACCATCTTCCTACCGCCAACCATCCTTCCAGCCCCTCCAAAACTTTCTTTCCTTTGCTGTTTTCCTTTGTTTTCTTGATTTCCTCTGAGTTTTCTAACCCCTGATAGGTTGTTTGTAGGTCCCCGAGTTCCTACAAATCCAACGACTCCAGCCACGCCTCAATCGGACCACCGAGCAGAAGTCGGGTATCCGTGGATCTTTGGCTCGGTTTTGCAGGCCGCATCCATCGAGGAACAAGAGATCCCTTCATTGCGATCTTCACCGGGCACTTCAGATGTTGTGAGGTACACCCCCTCTACCTCCAGTCTTTATATTATAGGAGAACTTGCCATAACCGAGGCTTCTCAGCCCCGGCAATCCTTCTTTAGTACTTTTCTAGGTTTTAATCTGCATGCTTGGCTTCAAAAATTCATAAAAAATTCCATACAACTAATTTTGATTTGAGATTTGGGAATTAATCACCTAACCCCACATATAAAATATACAAAAAGAATTGCATGCATTTTAGTCCCACATCAAAAAGGGATGTTGCCCACATTGTGTCCAAGTGTCGAACTTGTGCTGTTGCCAAATAGTAGAAGCAAAATACTGGGGTTGTATACCCCTTTACATCGCCCTTGGTAAGACCAAAATATGGACTTTGTCTTTAGATTGCCTAAGATCCTAAGAAAACATGACTCAATCAGTGTAGTGGTCGATAGGTTTTCCAAAATGGCTCATTTCATACCCTACTCTCAAACCTTTGATGCTTCCAAGATGGCCAAACTTTTTCTTGATCATGTGGTTAGGTTACATGGCCTTTCTAAAAGCATAGTGTTTGATAGGGATGTCCACTTCACTAGTTACTTATAGAAGACCCTTTGGCACTTGTTAGGAACCAAGCTTAAATTCTCTACCTCCTACCACCCTCAAATCGATGGCCACTTCGAGGTAGTGAACCGAAGCCTTGGAAATCTACTGAGATGTCTTGTAGGTGAGAACACCGAGAATTGGGAACTTATTTTACCTAGAACCGAATTTGTCTACAACAGTTCAATCAATAGGTCCACAGGCAAGAGCCCATTTGAGATTGTCCATGGTTATAATCCTAACAGACCCTTAGACCTAATCCCCTTGCCCATGCATGCATGAGTCACTGATTCAGTTGAGTCATTTGCATAGCATGTTAGAGATTTACATAAGTAAATTAGTCAAAAAATTAATATGAGCAATGAAATTTATAAAAACTTGGCTAATTCCTGAAAAGAGTTAAAGAATTTTCTGAGGGAGATTATGTAATGATTAGGCTTAGGCCTAAGCAGTTCCCTCCAAGGACCATGAAGAAATTACATGCTCATGGAGCTGGACCCTTCAGAGTGATAAAGAAAGTTGGACCTATTGCCTATGTTCCCGAGTTACCACTTGAATTGGGCATTAGTTCATCCTTCAATATCTCAAACCTAGTTGAGTACAAGGAGCCAGCAACGATACCCAGTAAGCCATTATCGAGTTCCTCCCACCCTGGGAGAATTGGTGCGGTTACCAGGATCAGACAAAGATTACTGGGCCTGTTATGGATTTTTGACTAATTTTTTGAGTGTCGTAGTCCATTAGTCCTGAGTCACTTGAGTCCTGTACTAAAGTGACCCAATTGATACCTGTATTGAAGAATGAGTCTTGTAATAAAGTGAGATAACTGAGTCTAGTTGAGTCCACTTAGTCAAGTCCAGTTGTTTTCAGTCTAGTCAACTCAATCGAGTCCATGTAATTTTCATTCAAGAAAAGAGTCACCAGGACAGGAGATTCACCAGGCCCCACTCCAGCCCCCAGCCCATGTGCTTGGGCCCTTTCTTTCTACCCCTGGTTGGTTTCCTTCTAGTCCAAGTCAGTTGGCACCCATCCTAGCTCAGCACCCCAGTCCAAGATCCAAGCAAGTTGTTGCCCAAAGCCTTCCCAAGCCCATCTGGAGTTCATGTGCCTAGCCCACAAGGAGGCCAACCAGTCCACTTGGAGTTGCTACCCTAGCCTAAGAAGATTCAAGTTATTCCAAGTCCAACAGGGAAAAGAGTTTTCTTGGCCCTCAAGCTTTGTAATCGCAGTCTGTCAAAAAGTCCAGTGACTTGGGTGAATCTACACATACCCACCCCCCCCCCTTGTCATAAACAACTTTTGATGAATGAAAATTCAGTGTTTATTTAATTCTGTGCCTTTGTGCATTGTTGCCTCCATGAGGGAGAGGGTGTGAGGCCCAACAAACCCTAGTTCTTCTAACCTAGCCGCCCCCTTCTCTCCACTTCTAAGCAAGACCTAGTCGTCACCTCTCCACCTCCTCTAAACCCTAAGATGCCATCACCACCCCCAAGCCCTAGGCTATCCACCCCCTCTCTTCCTTTTCTTCTTGGCTGCCACCTATCTACACAAACCCTAGGCTGCCAACCCTCTCCTTCCAAGGCCTTGGCTTCCAGAGGTTCTCTCTCCTACAGGCCGCCACCCTCCAGCATCCATGCGCCCTCTTCAGTAGCCAGACAGCCAACCATAAGTCCAGGCATCCACCTTGTTTCAGGCCGCCAAGCCCCCTGTAGTGCCCTCTTTTTTCTCCAATCCAACTTGCTATTTATTATTTTTCTCTTCTTCTTCATCTCTAACCTCTGACATTTATAGGATCCCTCAATGGAATCAGTTTCTGGAAGAGATTCTTCCTTGCCTTGAGACCAGCTGATAAAAAGCCGGTGGATCCATGGGAACAAGGCTTCGTCATCCAAGCACCGATCCAGAGTGCTGAGAGACCCTGTCTATGACAAGGAGGACATCATTGCTAGGTACTTGACCCATACCTTTTCTTTAGATCTGTTTTATTGAAGTTGAACAAGCCCTAATTAGTGGTTTCTTAGCCCTAGGGTCTTGTTCTTTATCTCTGTGATAGTCCTTAATCTACAGGTAGTAGTTTTTGGTCATTACATCATCTCCTAGTTTATTCTTCATCTCTTTTTTGGGAACAAAATTTGCCAAAAATCTAAAAATTAATTGCTCTATTTAATCAGCATATTCTTTATGTTCATCGCTTGCATACTCATCCCGCATCATGGAATGGTCTTACTTAAGTAACCACTTCTCTTGAACACTTTTTTTAGACACCAATTGATTAATCAATTCTAAATTCAATTAGCTTTTGGTTTCCTCTACTTTGACTTAATATAATTTTAAGAGGACTTTTAGTTTGGGTGCAGATCCTAAACATGTATCTCATACATGTATCAGTATGCATTTATCATTACTTATGATATTATAAATGTGATATCCTTCATGTGTTATGATATTATTGCCCTAAGATGAATTTGGTTCAACTCTTGAGCCAAATTAAATTAGAATATGATTTTGACTAACTCTTAGTCCAAATTAGGCTAATCATGTGTCAACAGTTGACTCGAGTTAACTTGGGCTTAGATCCCTAGCTAGATAGGTTCAAATCAAGTGAATCTAGACTCAAACCTTAATCAAATTAGAATTGGGTCAAGTAAACCTAAAACCCTAATATAATTAGGTTAACCTACAACTCTATTAATAGAGAGTTCTGATCATATTAGGATCATAACTCGAGTTGACTCATAAATGAGCCTTGGGTCTAGTCCAAACCCTAGAGTTTTGTCATTTCAATACCTATATACCATGAATATTCAGCAAAACAAAAAGTTTTCAATACCTAGCCTTGAGTCCTTGGAGGATGGTCCGATTGGTCACCTCGGCTTCCCCGTTTGTTTGGGGGTGAACCACCGAGGTGAAGTAGTGTTGGATGCCATGCTCGGTGCAAAACCCTTCGAACTCTCGGTTGTTGAACTGTTGTCCGTTATCGGTGATGATGCAGTGGGGGAGTCTGAAGCGATAGATGATTGATTTTCAGAAGAATTGGCAAACCTTGGCTTCCGTGATCCGTGCTAGTGACTTCGCCTCTATCCATTTGGTGAAGTAGTCAATGGCCACCAGCAGGAATCTCCATTGACCAGGTGCGGGAGGAAATGGCCCTAGGATGTCCATTCCCAACTGGGCAAAAGGCCAAGGGGCAAAGAGCTGGGGGAGAGGTGCCGCTAGTTGGCACTATATGTGAGTGTGGCGTTGGCATCGGTCACACTTCTTCATGCAGTCGGCGGCGTCCTCCATCATGGTCTCCCAGAAGTACCCATGGCAGAGAGCTTTGTATGCCAGCATCCTTCCTCCCACGTGGTTCCCGTAGAGGCCTTCATGTATCTCTTGGAGTACGAAGGCTGCCTTGATGGGCCTCAGGCACTTCAAGAGCGGGTAGGAGTAGGATCGACGGTAGAGCTACCCTTCCATCAGGACAAATTAGGAAGCTTTCTTCTTGATGAGGCCAGCCTCCATGCGGTCCTCTGGTAAGTTACCATCAATGATGTATCTGATGTACCTGTCCATCCAACTCGGCTCAGGGGTGACCTGGTGCATCTCCTTGGGAGCTTCGTAGCTTGGATTCTCAAGGTACTCGATGTGGGCATTCCCCAATGATGAGTCTGGCAAGGTTCCGAGTCTTTATAGTGTATCCATGCAAGCGTTCTCTCCACGAAGGATATGGGAGATGTTGAAGCATCAGAAACCTGCCGTGCTTGAGCGGACTCGCTCCAAATACTTCATCATCTGGGGATCTCTAGCTTTATACTCCTCGGAGACTTGTCTGGCCACCAGTTGGGAGTCGATAAAGACTTTTAGGCTTTGCACGCCTAGCTCGTGGGAGATCCTCAGGCTTGCGAGGAGTGCCTCGTACTCCGCCTGGTTGTTTATCGTGAAGAGCACACTTAGCCATAATCCAATCACCATTGGTGAGGATGAGGCCTGCCCCGCTCCCGCAGGTGTTGGACGCACCGTCGACGTGGAGGATCTAGGGCTCTTCCTCTACTCCAGGCTCAATTTGGTTCTCTGGGTTTGTCTTCTCTGGCTCCTTGGTGAGCCCTGTGCACTCGATCAAGAAGTTGGCCAGGACCTGGGCATTCTATGATGACCTCGGTCGATATGCGATGTCAAACTCGCTCAGCATTAGGGACCACTTAGCCAATCGCCTGGAGGTTTCAAGATGGCTAAGTATGGTTCTCAGCGACTGATCCGTCATGACCGTGATGGGGTGCGCTTGGAAGTATAGCCTGAGGTGCTTAGTAGACATTATTAGAGCAAAAATGAGTTTCTCGAAGCGAGTATACTTGATCTCCGCATCGCGGAGGATTTTGCTAGTGTATTATACCGACTTCTGGGATCAATCCTCGCTTGCACGGATGAGGACCAAGTTAACGGCCCCAGATCTGACTGCCAGGTAGAGTAGGAGCTCCTCTCCTTCCTCCGGTCTGGAGAGCTGTGGTGGAGATGCCAGGAATTTCATTAATTCTTCGAAGGCCATTCTGCACTCCTCCGTCCAGATGAAGTCATGAATCTTATGCAATGCCTTGAAGAAAGGAAGGCAACGGTCGGCCGATCTCGAGATGAACCAACTCAAAGCTACAATCTGGCTATCAGGTGTTGGACCTGCTTCTTGGAGGTCGGGTGCTCCATGTCGACGATCACCTGGACCTTCTCTACATTTGCTTCAATGCCCCTCTAGGTGACCATGAAGCCAAGGAACTTTCCCGCCGCCACTCCGAAAGTGCACTTTGCTAGGTTCAACTTCATCTGGTGTTCCCGGAGGTTGTGAAAGGCTTCGACAAGGTCGGCAATGTGATCTGACCTTGGTTTGCTCATGACGAGCATGTCATCCACGTACACCTACATGTTCCGACCAATCTGGTCTTTGAAGACCCTGTTGACCGATGCTGATACGTGGCCCTGGCATTCTTCAATCCAAAGGGTATCATCCTGTAGCAGTATGTCCCTCAGTCGGTGATGAAGGCGGTGTGCTCCTCGTCATCCGGGTGCATTCAGATCTGATTGTATCTAGAGAATGCATCCATGAAGGAGAGTAGATGGTGACTCGAGGTAGCATCCACCAACTGGTCAATCTTTGATAGAGGCAAGCTGTCCTTTGGACATGCTTTGTTGAGGTCGGTGTAGTCTATACAGATCCTCCATTTACCATTATTCTTCTTCACCATCACTATATTTGCCAGCCAGCTCGGGTATTGTACTTTTTGAACAAAGCCGGCTGTGAGGAGTTTGTCGACTTCCTTGTTGATCATCGCTTGCCTCTCCGGGGTGAAGCTTCTCCTCTTCTGCTGAACTGGTCGGTGCTTTAGGTCAATGCTCAACTTGTGGGTGATAATGTCAGGGAAAATCCTTGGCATGTCCACCACCATCCAAGTGAACACATCCGTATTCGTCCGGAGGAACTCCAACATATGGGCCCACTCTTCATCTTGCAGCTGGGCCCCAATCTGCTCCATCTTCGCCGGGTCAGTTTGGAGTGGGTAAGACAGCAAGCGCTCGACCGGGCCACCCCTGGGGTCCTGCACCCTTTGGTCGAGGTCGTCTACAGTAGGGTCATCCTCAGGGACTTTGGCCCTAGGGACAGTCTAGAGACAATGTTGTACCGGCTGAGGTGCCCCCCTCATCTCCCCAATACCGTACGGAGTAGGGAACTGTACCAACAGCCACTTTGTGAAAATGACGACGTCGAGCAGGTTAAGCCCAGGTCGGCCAAGGATCACGTTATAGGCTGAGGGAAGCCTAACAACTGTGAAGGTCATCATGACAGTATTCTGTCAATGTGGAGTCCCGGCGGTAACTGGGAGAGTAATTTCTCCTCAACCCCTACAGAATTCCTGTGAAATCGACAAGGGGAGTGTGCACATGTTTGAGTTGAGCGAGGGACAAATTCATTCTAGAGAAGGCATCATAAAAAAGGATATCCGTTGAGCTTCCACTATCGGTCATAATCCATTTTACAGGATGCTTCATGATCATCATCTCAACGACCATGACATCATTATTTATAATCTCTCCCCGATTCCCCCCTTCCCCCATAAAGGGGAGTACATTTTCAAAACACTCTACCCCAAGGCTTTCTTGGAAGTGCGCTCGACTCCCCAGTATATCATCCCTACCGGCTTCTCGGTGGGGCAGTTGTCGACTATAGGGACTGGCGGGAGAGCAGCGAGTGCCTGGGGTTCGGTCGGAGCCTTTCCCATCACGAATCTCCTGAGGTAACCCTTCCTTTTGAGTTCTTTGATTTTCCTCTTGAGGTTGCAGCATTCCTCAGTGTCGTGGCCATGGTTGCAGTGGAAGCGACAGTACTTTATCTTGTCGCAGCCAGTGGATGGCTTCATCGGAGGTGGGCACTTCAGGTAGGACTCACCTTCGATCTCCATGAGGATCTTCATCCTCAGGGCGAGGAGAGGTGTGAATCTCTCTTCCAGAATGGGGTTGCTCCTCGATCTCGGCCCCTGGAAGAAGTTCAGAGTTGGGGGTCCTGGCTTCCGCACTCAGGACACCTACGCTGGAGTTGACTTTTTCAGCGGCTTCCCGTCCAACTCCCTTCTTGTACGATCTGCTTCCTCGACATGAATGTACTTTTGGACTCAGAGGAGGAGCTCAAAGTACGTCTTAGGGTGTTTCTTGTCGAGCGAGTGGTCAAGCGGGAGGTCCTGAGCCTTGCTTCAGTGCCAGCATGGTGACTGGCTCATCATGATTGTAAATTTCTAGTACGGCAACCTTGAAGTGGGCCACGTAGTCCCATAGGAGCTCGCAGTCTTATTACCGGATGGAGAAGAGGTTGTCTGCCTCACATGGCACCTTCTGACAGGCATCGAAGTGGGCTACAAACTTTCACTCCAGCTGAGTGAAAAAGTCGATGCTTTTAGGCTCAAGGTGGGTGAACCAGACCTGAGTCACCTTCCGGAGGGTGGCTGGGAAGGCGATGCAAAGGAGGGCATCGGTGGCCCCCTAGATGCTCATGAGGGCCTTGTAGCTTTCTAGGTGATCCAGGGGGTCGATGGTCCCACCGTAGGGATCCACCTGTGGCATACAGAATCGGTTCCCCTTGGATCTCTCGGGAGAAGGGGGGATGGGCATCATAGCCCACTGGCTCGTCGGTGGAGCCCTGTAGATTTGCAAACTGGCAGGATAACTCCGCTAGCTTCGCTCCTGCTCCTCCAGGCGCTTCTCGGTTGTGCACCTGATGACCTCATTGGTTGAACCCTCCACTGAGGTCGAAGGAGACGGAGAAGGTGACATGAGGTGGTGTCCATGATGAGGGATCCTGCCTTTTCGACCTCGGTGGGGTTTGGCTGTTACCCACTCGAGCATCGAGGACCGGCTCTCTCGATTGGTAGATCTAGCCAGTTGCCTTTTCACCAGCGTCTGGTGGCTTCCCTGGTGGTCGGCGGTGGCCCGTGGCTGTGAGGGCCCTCCTTGGAAGGAGTGCAGGCTATCATGGGGTACTACGGCATGTGCCGCGGGAGTCCCCGACTGCTGGTGGGTAGCCAAGGATCGGTGCTGGTGAGCTGGAGCACTGCTGTAGTGAGAAGCTGCACCTGCTAGGCGAGTGCGGCCAGCTGAGGGCCCATCGGGGGTGGTTGAGCTGGAGCGGGGAGCTCCCCTCCTGGACTATGCGGGTCCCCATGGGAAGGGGCATCTCCCATATGGTAGGTGGAGACTTCTCTCGCTTGCATCGTCACCATCCTCCTGATGAACTGCCAATAAAAAAGGGGGTTATGTTGGATCAAAATGTGTCTTGCCTTCCCCTATCTGGCGACCAATCTGTTGTCGCCAAAATCTCCGTGGCCTATAGCTACGGTTGGCATCGGATCGCACCCTCATCTCTTTAGAACCAACTTATTCTTCGGGACTTGCAAAACATAGTTAGAGACTCGGGTCGAGATCTCGGTGGGGGCAGTCCGATGGTCAAGTCAGTGATGATCCAGGAGAACAAATCCTCCTTGTCGAGCCCCTAAGATGGACTCCACACTAGGAGGAGTGAGTGATGTGTGAATAAGGTGCAAGTGAGCTAGGAAGAGTAATGGCCGAGGTGAACTAGTGCTGAATGGCTGTGTCCGGGCGATCCTTTCCCCGGATCTCCAGTAGCCTTAGACTCTCAGTCTCCTTTGTGGTTCTCTTGTGTGGCTTCTTCTCCCTTGCTTGGCTCTACTTACTTGGGTTTTTTCCTCTTACCTTGCTTGGGGCTGTTGATGGTTCTTTTAAATTCAGATGGTTGCTAGACACCTACCTCTGGATCTCCCCCTCATCAGCAGGTGCGTGCAGTGGTATTCCATTCTATGGATGGGACGTCTTTCATGGTTCATGATAGGGAACCTACCATGCACTTTGACATTCCTTTCGGTCGCTCCATTTCGAGAAACTTGGCGGGGCCTCGATCGGGGAGTAGCCATCCCCGGGATTCGAATCTCTTGCTTGACTTCCTCTTTTGGGCGATGCAGATGGTTGGTGGAGAGCACGGTGCCTCGATTAGGGAGCTCATTCCTTTTTTGTGTAAGTGGCAGCTGAGGGTGATGATCATGGCTTGATGGGTGCCTCTTCGCGGTCCTTGGGAGGCTCACCGGCGTCCAAGGAGGATGGCGTCGCCCTTAGGTTGCTGACGCCTTCATCCATAGTGGGGGCCGAGCTGGAAAGGTAGGGCTCGACTCCGACCTAAAGGGCTCGACCTGGCGGAGAAGGGCAGGGCTCAACTCTGGCCCAGGGGGCTCGACTATGGCCCAAGGGGCTCGACCTTGGAGGGGCTCAATCTGGTGGAGGAGGGCAGGGCTCGACCTCGGAGGGGCTCGACTTGGTGGAGGGCAGGGCTCGACTCCAGCCAAGGGGGCTCAACCTCGGAGGGGCTTGACCTGGCAGAGGAGGGCAGGGCCCGACTCTGACCCAGAGGGCCCAACTCTGACCCAGAGGGCTCGACCTTGGAGGGGCTCGATGATGCGGGACTAACTAGATGCAAGAAGTGAAGAATGATGCAAGTGATTTTGTTCTTTCTAATTTTTAGTTTTTTTGGATTTAGGATTCTCGAAGACAGACAAAAGTAGATCTAGGGTTCTACAATAATAAGAAATTCAAGCAAGCAAGTAAGTCCCTAAACAGGATAGGAAGAGGACCCCGAGATTGAGAAACTCCATAGGACTTAACTCTCGAATCAATATCAACTTAGGAGTTTTAGGGTTGCAAACCTTAAAAGCTCTGAAGCGCCCGATGCCAAGTTCACTCGCTCTCGTGGATGCGGCTTGGATGATCGAGCCTTCAACCCCAATGGATCCACTGGCTTTCCATCCGAAGGTCTCAAAGGCAAGGGAAACCAACTCCGTATTCATGGTACCTGGAGGACCTGCGAGCAATCAAGGGAAGGATTAGGAATCAACAAGTAGCAGGAAGAAATAAAGGAAGAAGGTTGAAGATGATGTTAATTATGGGTCTTCTTGTTGGGCACCTAGATAGATCATCCAGTTGGCCTCCAAACTTGAAGATGGAAGATGGATTGGTGGAAGAGAAGGTAACTTGAGGCCTCACACCTCTCGATGCCCGAAGACGAAGGTGCTCCCCCACAGAGATCGATGTTCTTAAGGAACGAAGGCAACTAAGAAGAGTAGCACTCAATTGTTTTCTTTTCATTCATCAACATTTAACTTTACAAGGGAGGGATAAGGCCCTTTATATAGGCACCTTAAAACCCATACAAATTTCAAGAAAAAAATAAAGCTTCATGAAGAGGGCACCCAAATTCAAATTTCTTCTTCCTTTCGCTGAACAAGGTCTTGTGGCTTGATTTGTGGCTTGAAAGAAGGGAGTTGTCTTCTTGATTTGAGGGTCAATGCTTTTTTTCCATAACCAACCAGACACTTTGGGAAGATGGCTTGATATGGAGCTTGAAACAAGGGAGTTGTCTTCTTGATTTGAGCAATGCTTTTCTTCCATAGTAGACCAAGCACTTTGGGAAGAAGTCTTAATATGGGGCTCGAAACAAGGGAGTTGTCTTCTTGATTTGAGGGTCAATGTTTTTCTTCCATAGCCGACCAAGCACTTTGGGAAGAAGTCTTGATATGGGGTTTGAAAAAAGGATCATGCCTTCATTGCCCATTGACCTTCCTTGGATGTCCATAGCTCCTTTATAAAGAGGCTTGATTGGGGGAGGGAAGGGAGGAAAGAATCAAGGAATGGTGCCCAAAAATTCTAGCATTCCCTTCTTGCCTTGGCCACCCACTTGTCAATGTGATGTGGCACCACATGGGATGGAGGAGGTGGCACTATATGGCATCTTTCATGGCTTGGGAGATGGCTTGACCCATTACAAATTGGACTAGACTTAAAGACCACTCCGGCTTGGGCCCAATCTTTAAACAAACTCGGATTCGAATCATTACAGGACCCATAGACACAACTTGGCCAAATTGGTCAAGGTGCATGACTAAAATAAAAGCAATTGAGATTAAATTCATGTCTAAAAAATATACAATGCTTAGGCTTGAAGCCTTATTACAGAACCCAAAAGATGAAATCCTAATCCGAGATCCTCAAAGGGTTGAGGAGCCTCTGTCAGATCCTGGTGCCCACACCAATTCTCGTGGGATGGGAGTAACATGACCCTGTCGAGTAAGGATTGATTTGGCTTTGATATTTTTTCAAAAGGTCGGGGTCGAGGTGCTGCAGGTCCTCTCGGGTTTCCTATGAATCATCAGACTGCGGTCGGCATTGCAATCAGACCAAGTAACACTGATAGCCTTTGCCCCGAGTGGGCATAGCTTGATCATCCAGGACACGCTTGATCCACTCTCCTCTCTCAAGTAAAATTGGAGGTGGACACTATGGGTCGGGTTCACTCTCAAATGAAAGGTTAGGCCCAAATAGCTCACTGTGTATGTTTGCTGGTTCCTTATACTCGACTAAGTTTGGAATATTGAAAGTCGAGCTAATGCCATATTCCAGGGATAGCTCAAGCACATAGGCATTAGGGCCAACTCTCCTTATCACTTTAAAGGGGCCAGCTCCATGAGTATGAAGTTTCTTAATGGTTCCTGGCAGAAACCATTCAGGTCTAAGCCTAATCATTACAAAATTCCCAATTTCAAACTCTTTGGCTCTATTTCAGGAATCAGTCAAATTATTTTAGAATTTGTATTTAATGCAGAATTCTAGTATGATGCAAATTGCAGACTTAACTATGTATTCCTATTGAAAAGAATTTTATTGGACTCTCTAGGGCCTAAACCTAACAGATTATTGACTTTTTAGGTTTGACCCTGGTTTGGTATGCACATGAGAATTTACCATGGGTTCCTAGAAAATGCCATAAGGTCTTCCAAAAGTAGGTCACAAATGGGATGGCCTCTAAGAATTCAAGAAATCTGGTGATTTCAATAAAATGTAACCTAATGGCTTTACAAACATGTGTAGACTCAGGAAAGGGTAAGAAATAGGAATCAGAGTCTTGGGGCAATCTATGCGAAGCATGAAATAGACCATGGTTACTCAAGATGATCTTAAGATTTGGATATTGATCTATGGGTGTCAAAGGTCAAATTGATGGATGGAGAATTTGGTCATTGTAAGTGTAGGTTTTTCAAGAAGGGAAGACTTAGTCAGTTCCAGAAAAAGGTCATCAACTGGGGTTAGAGGAATGAACTTTTTACAAGGGAGCTGAATGAGGTCTCGGGTTGAGGCTAAAGGAGTGGGTTCTTCCTAAGGGAATTGACTTACAGGAACCAAGTCCTCACTAAATTCTTATTGTTCTAATGTTTCAGGACTAGGCTCAAAAATCTTATCTTCTCCAAGGGTTTTCTCAGGTAAGGTACTAGAGTTGTCCTCCTCACAGTCTTCTCCTTCATATTCATCTACCAAACTCATGTCAGCCTCATATACTTCTACTTCAGACTCACTGGTGGGTTCAGGATCTTCTGAGGGTCCTTCCAAAATAGATTCAGCCCGGGTGTTTTTTTGGTCAACCAATTTCATGTCTGCAATATATTCCTCCTCTTTAATGTCACCATGGTGAACACATGGGGTAGTAGGGGTGGGTCGACTCGGGTTAGGGTTGGGCTTGGTTTCAGAGGTACTAACCTTGTTGGACTGAGAGCGACTGGTCATGAGTTCCCTTTGATAAGACTCGAGCTTCCTAGCTATGTGATAGGCTTCCTCATGATTCTGAATTTTCTAATGGGATAGTTCCTCTTGGATGTCCATACGTAGGCCAGCTCGAAACCTCGATATGATCATAGCCTCAGACTCAACTTTGCTACACCTCCTAATAAAGCCATTAAATTTCTCAACATACTTAGACACAGGTCTATCTCCCTGTCTCAGTTTGTACCATTGGTCTAAAAGTCTTTGCTCATAAAATCTACCGAGGTACTTCTCTTATCCTACTTCTCATGGTTTTCCAACTACGTATTCTATCTCCTCTTTGATAACATTCATCCTCAATAGCTGCCCAATGCCACTTAGCATATCGGGTTAACCTATGTATGGCCAATCTTAATTTTTCTAACTCTGACATCTTAGTGTACTCGAAATAGTGATCCATGCTCTCCTCCCAATCGATATAGACCTCTTGTCTTTCGTCAAAAGTGGTGAAAGGAAAACCAGTATACTGGACACCTACCCTAGGCATGCTACACAAGGAAGTAGGTATTGAATAATTAAAATTTTTTAAGATGCAAACGGAAAAACCTACTCATGCACAAGATCTAACATAACATGATGCATCTAACTGAAACATAGGCATGTATAGGCAATTGCAATAATCATAAACAATATGATAAAAACTAGATCTAAACATGCATGATAAACAAAAAGTAAATAACAGCAAATCCAGGCAGTTGATTGAACTCCTTCAACAGCAAATTGGATTTGGAAGAGATCGATCCAATCTCTCGAGGTGTCAAAATGTCCACCCTCTAGAGTATCCAAGTGTAGGCTCTCGCTGATCCAACTCCTGAATGAATGCTAGTCCACCAAGAATCAAACACTAGGTCATGGAAATGTGGAGTAGGGAAGACCAAAGAGATCTTCACTCACGGTCTTCTCTAAAATCGCTCAATCTCCACCAAAAAGCACACACCGGAAACATAAAAAAAATAGGGGAAGTAATTACACGAGCTCTCTCAAAACAAATGCTCTGTTATTTCCCCTTTCACCGTAAGCCCTCTCTCTTCTTCTCTATCGCACCTCATGGCCTGGAACCTAAAAAAATAAGAGGCGGAGAAGAAACCGTGAAGGCCTGTTCCATCCTCTCTCAAATGCCCTGTACCCTCCTCTCAACACGCTCTGTTCTTCTTTCATCTAATTACCCCAAAATGCAAGGCCTTCAACGGATTAAAAAAGGGACTTGGAAAACACGTGAAGGCAACGGAAATAGATCAGAGAGAAGTCCAGAGAAAACACTGTGAGAGGAAAAACGGATAAATCCAAACTCCTTTGGATAACTCAAGATCGGTTTGAAGTGCTGGAAATCATTGCTGCTGGGAGAGAACAAGAGGGCTAAACACGATGAAAAAACAGAAAAATAGAGGTTGTGTAAAACACGTAAAGGCTGGGATACATCGTGAGAAGGTTTAGATAAAACCCATTCAACAATTCAAACTTCATGCGATCAAATCCCATTCAAGCGTTAAAACCAGGGCAACCAAGAGAGGGAGTTCGGATAAATAAAACAAGCTTCGTTTGAACCATGGAATCACCGTGAGAACAGGTGCAGCAATGGGGCGGCAATACCGAGAGAACCATACCATGTTAAATTGGTTCAATAAAAACAAAACAAAAATAAACCGGTTCAACCAAATCCAAAAATCCCGGTACAACCAAATCTGATCGGTGAGAAAAATCGGATCCAATCCTGATCTACCAGGAACAATTCCTGGTTGACCCAAACCAATCCTGGTCGATCCAAATCGAACCAGATAGACCAGAAAAATCTAATGTGTGCTCAATCAATCCATATGACCTTAATACCGAAACAATTCCCAATCGTTGATCTGTTCCCGGATCAGAAAGAAATCCTCTATGGCGTGTGACCTCATAGGTTCGAACCTAAATGGTAGCATTAGAACACTTCCAGTACCAGCACAAGATACCATCTAGCAATGGGTCTCGACGTCCGGATAGGCCGAAGATGCGAGAGCAATCTATTGAACCTCTGGCATATGGTTATCGTATAATTCATCCCTTTGACCTCCAATGCTCAAGATGACCTAGGGTTAGACTGCCAACCCTAACTGAGTCAATCCACAACATGTCTCAACCTTGCAAGTCCAGTGACTCCTCACTAGGACTACCCCGATCGAGTATTTGCTAAATTGAGATACTGCGAGACATTCAATCCAAACAATTTGGACAGGTCAATTCCATCTTGGTCCACCATTACTCCACAAGTACTTGCCTGTACCCAGAAACCTTCCATCACCGGATTAGAAATTTGGATAGTCCGACACCAAAGCATAGGCAGTTGCTTGCAAACAACCATGGTAACCTCAGGTCGGAGAGACACATATACCCATATCCAATCGTGAGCAATCCTTTGGCAGAAAGGAGCTCCACGGAGTCACATTCAATGAGCTGTCATACATCCCACTTGCAGATCACATCAGTGTCACCACACTCTTTTGGTCAAGAGGACAACCAAACGATGTGAACCACAACAACCTACACTTGATACATTGTTGTCCTGTACAATGTATCCTTCGGTTGTGAACCTTTTAATGGACCACTCGATATATCCTCTCTATATCGAAGTCAGTGCAATCCTAAGGACTTCATCATATAAATAGAGTTCATTACAGAGAAATGAATAATGTGGTGAGCTGCCAAAATAAAGTTTTATTAATTCATATACAAATTACAATACTGAGCACAGCCACCTACAGCCTAGGCGAATGGCTTTGGGACATAATTTTCAAAAATCTCACTTGTACTAAAGCCAATCAGAATAGTATCTAATACCCATTTCCCTTTTACAATAGTCGAACTCTTTGATTCTAAGGGCTTTAGTGAAAGAGTCGGCTAGATTCTCCTTTCCATCGATCTTCATAAGATTGATGTTACCTCATTCCATGATTTCTCGTACGAGGTGATAGCATCGCAGAATGTGCTTAGTGCGGTGATGAGACTTTGGCTCCTTAGCTTGAGCAATGGCTCTTGTGCTGTTACAATACATAGGAAAGAACCATCTAGGGAAGGTGCCACCCCTAGATCTCCTAGGAACTTCCTCAACCACACGGCTTCCTTTGCTACATCTGATGCTGCAAGGTACTCTACTTCGCATACCAAGTCTACAACTATTGCCTGTTCGGAACTCTTCCAGCAGATCGCTCCTCCATTCAAGATAAACACAAATCCAAACACACTCTTGCTATCATCCTTATTTAACTGAAAACTGGAGTTAGTTTACCCCACAAGTTTCAAGTCAGGTTCTCCATAAATCAGCCATTGGTCCTTAGTATTTCGTAAATACTTCAGGATGATTTTAACCACCTTCCAATGTGCCTCACCTGAGTTAGACTGGTATCTGCTCACTACTTCGAGTGAGTATGCCACATCTAGTCTAGTACATGTCATAGCATACATAATAGAGCCCACTACAGAAGCATAAGAAACTCTACTCATGCGCTCTCTTTCCTTAGGAGTTGTCGCACAATCCTTCTTGGAAAGAGTAATTCCAGAACCTATCGAGAGATAGCATTTTTTGGAATTCTCCATGTTGAACCATTTCAGCACAGTATCAATGTATGTTGTTGGCTCCACCCAGTGATTTTGATGAATAACAAAACATTGAGTGCATATTTTATACTAATGTGTATTTCAAGTTGTGAGTTTTCAGGAAGAAAGCACCTCAAAATTTCAAAAACTTATGTATCATGGCACACCATGGCATGGAGCATTTTTCGCAAATCTGGACATCCTCTTCATGGAAAAAGGGCATCTACATGTTTAATTATTATTTGTTTATGATCCACTTAAGTTTCAAAATTTATATTTATGTTTTTAGGCTAATTTGCACTTGAATCTGAGCTTTTCAGTCTCAAGTGTCAACACCTGGGAAGCCAAGTGTCAACACTTCAGCATTTGGCACGAACAAAAATCCTTGGCATGCCAAGTGTCGACACCTAGCACTCAAGTGTCGACACCAAGTGTCGACACTTAGGTTTCCAAGTATCGACTCAAGGCCTAACATTTTTGAAAATACAGAACTTTGTCATTTGAGGATTTTTGTGTCAAGTGTTGACACCTGTGCATCAAGTGTCGACACTTGAAAGTTCAAGTGTTGACACCTAGAAATCAAGTGTCGACACCTGACAGCCAAGTGTCGATACCTGACAGCCAAGTGTCGACACTTGACAGCCAAGTGTTGACATTTGAAGCCTGACAGCTTTAACAGATCTATTTTTCTGACTTGCAGAACTTGCTTTTCAAGCTCTCAATGGCTAGATCCGAGGCTCCAATGGTCACAGACCATTTTTTGGAAGTTTCTTGGTGTATTTAACCTCCACCAACCTCATTCTAAAAGTATTGAAGAGTATTGAAGTCCATTCAAAAGCCAAAAACCCTATATTCTCTCAAGTACTCCACATCAAAAGTGGTGGGGACACCTGAGGCACCAGAATAAGACAGAGACTTTTTCAACCCTCTGTAAATTGATCAATAATTTATGAGTTCATCTGTAATAAGGGCTTAGCTCATCTGAGTCCATTTTAGTTGTTATTTGAGTATTTTTAGTTGTTATTTCAGTTCTGTACTAGTCAGCTCATGTTGAGCTAGTTCAGTCCAATGCTAGTCAGCTCATGTTGAGCTTATTTTATTTTTTTGAGTCTTGTCCAAGCATACTGAAGACTCAAGACTATATCATATAAGTGAAGACCAAGTCCAACTAGATTGAAGACATGGAAGTATAGCACAAGTCCAACCTAGCTTGAAGATTTGAAGACCCCAGGAGGAAAATTCAAAAAACCCTGATTTCTTGCAGATGCCCTCCAGATGCCCAGATGCCCAGATTCCCTTCCAGATGCCAAAGTATATTTATAGATAAGGTCATCCATGATTCCAGAGGTCCATCTGCATCCTAGCCCAAAGAAATCAAGCCCAGGTGCCAAGCCCAAGCCCCTAAGAAGCAAGATACCAAGGAATATTCCTGCTACCTGGCTACCAGGCCACCCCAGCTTCCAGAGGCCCAAACCCATGCACCCAAGCCCCTTTGGGCCGGCCTTTTGCTGCTCCTAGAAGACCAACACACCCCCCTACGCATCCTTGGAGTCTTGACCAAGTCAAGAAAATTTTTAGGGATTTTTCTACCTAATATTTCCTTAATTTCTAGCTAGGGTTTGAGAGGGAAAAGGATTCTTATGTAAAGACTTATGTACCCTTACTTGGAGCCCAAGGTTAAGGGTCTATTTAAGGGACCCTAGCCTCTTGTATGAGGAGAATTTTGATGAATGAAAACCTTGAGTTTTTCTATTGAGTTGTGTGATACCCTGCTGTGTGCATAAAGGGGTTTGCGAGAGTTCTTCTTCCCAGTGCTGCAGTCATCTTCCTGCTGCCAACAAGCATCTCAGATCCCTGGATGCCCACTCCAAAAGAAGCCTTCCCTTGCTGTTTTTCCTTTGTTTTCTTGTTCCGTTGTGAGTTTTCTAATCCCTGACAGGTCGTTTGCAGGTCCCCGAGTTCCTACGAATCCAACGACTCCAGCCAAGCCTCAATCGGATCACTGAGCAGAAAGACGGGTATCCGCGGGTCTTTGGCTCGATTTTCCAGGCCGCATCCATCGAGGAACGAGAGACCCCTTCGCTGCGATCTTCATAGACATTGTCAGGTACACCCCTCTACCTCCAGTAGTTTTATTGCAGGAGAACTTGCCCTAACCGAGGCTTCTCAGCCCCGGCGGTCCTTCTTTGCTACTTTTCTAGGTCCTAATCTGCATGCTGATCTTCGAAAATTCATACAAAATTCCCTACAAATAATTTTGATCTGAAATTCGGGAATTAAAAACCTAACTCAACATGTAAAATATACAAAAAAAATGGCATGCATATTAGTTCCCCATCATCTGGTATCAGAGCTTAGATTAGGGCTTGTTTTCTGTAATTTTTCAGTCCATATATACTCTGTTATTTTAATTATTTATCCCTAATAAAAACTCCAAAAATTATAAAATTTATTTTTTTGGATTCATCATAATTCACAATAATTTTAAAAATTTCTGTAGATTTTATTATGGCCTGTGAATTTTCTTCAAGCCGAAATACATCCTGCAAATTTTTGGCTCTGTTTTTTCAGCAAGACAAGTTTGGAAGTTTTAGGTTTTTGTTTAGCAATTTTTGCATATTTTTAATTTTAGTATATTTCCAGCATATTAGGCCATGATTTGCAAGTTTTCTTCTATTTAAAAAATACCAAAAAAAAAAATTACATATTCTCCAAAAATACCAAAAAAAAATATCTAAACCCTAATTTGCATCCTCATCTGCCTGCCATCATTGCATAATTTACTTTTAAGGGCACTCTTGCTATATCAGATGGAGGGAGGATTTGATCACCTCTCCTTAGCCCAAAACCACATCCCTTGCATTCAGTCCCAAGCCTTAACCTAAAACTAATTAGACTTAATTTGCCCTAGTGGGCTAGGGACACCAACTGGTCGGGTCCGGGCTAGTGTTAGATCACTGTGTCAAGTTAACCTGTGTGTGCCTTATGCTCAGTGTCTAGAACGGTGGTTTAGGGATTCAATCCCGAAGGGCTTGTGTGCTAGTCCGCCTACCTGGCCAATCTCTGATTGGTGTCTAGGATTGGAAATCAGGGACCTAACACTCCCCTTACACTTTCCTAGCTGAGTACATGGTTACTATAGGCTAGTTTGCCACCCTGATTGAGCATCTAGTTTGGACTCTAGGTCTAGTCAGCTATAGTCGGTCTGATCGAGTCTTGCATGAGCACTAGATCAGGAGTTTCATATCACCCACCTCCTTCACAAATGTCTGAACCCATGAAAAATTTACAAGCTCAAATAAAAGCCCTAGCTGATCAAATGGCCCAGATGGCTACCCAGATGACCCAGTTAACTCAGTCTCGTATTCAAACTAATGATAGAATTGACCATCTTGCCAATAGGTTTGATCAGTTAAAAGTCCGGGTAGGGACCCCAGAAAAAAACCATGGGTCACAGTCTGAGCCAGATCCTAATTCTCCTCAACTTAGGAGGACCCCAAACCCTGATCCATACCTTGAGGCTGAACCTAGGAGAGCCCATCGTCATGACCCAATCCCTAAGGTTAGTCCTAGAAGACCCAATCAGGATTTTATAGACCAAGAAGATAGATCCTAATTACCCTCTCCCTATAAGCCTAGTATACCCACAACCTATAGATCTTATGACTCCAAATCCTATGAACCTAGAACCTATGAATCCATAACCTATGAACCTAGATCCTATGACTCTAGATCCCATGATCATAGATCCTATACACCCACACCCTATGAGCCTAGTAGACCCAACACCCAATATTCTGATCCATATAGGGAGTCCAACCCTAGGAGAACCCAATATTCTGACCCATATAGGGAGTCCAACCCTAGGAGAACCCAGTATTCTGACCCATATAGGGAGTCCAATCCTAGGAGGACCCAATATCCTGACCCATATAGAGAGCCCAACCTTAGGAGGACCCCATACCTTGATCCATCCTTAGAACCTGATCATTGAGCTGACCCAAAATCCTATGACCCCAGATCCTATAATCCCATGACCCATAGATCTGCACCCTTGTCCTATGAGCTTAGACAACCCATAACCCCTAAGTATCAGCCTAGTACTAGTCATTCTTCCCCTAGTCAACTTGAACCCCATAGGATTAGTATCCCTAAATATGAACCCAATAGTGAGCCACTACCTCTTATACAACCTGAACCTACTAGGAGTAGTACCCATAATCAGAGACCAGAACCTAACCAATTTCCTGCTAGCCGACCTTCTCCAACCATTCCTGAGATTCGCAAGGCTTACATTAACGCGGAAGTGTATGAAGCTGATGTGAGCCTAGTGGATGAGTATGAGGGAGAAGAGGAGACACCTTTAGTAGACCTAGAATTAGCTAACCCAGTAGGTACCCAGGTAGAAACCAACCCAGAGCTAGTTGACCTTGACCACATCCAACCTAAAGCTATAATAGAAGAACAAATAGAGGAAGAGAACCTAGGTACTGCTGCTAGAGCCTTACCTGAGGAAACCATAGAGGAGAGCCAAATTATAGAGTCTAGTCCAAAAATACAAGAACCAGAAGAATTTATTAAGGACCTGATCTCTTTGAATCAATACCTTCAAGATGAGTCCCCTCCTATAGTTCCCATTAAGGACCTCTTCCCCAAAATTAGTGACCCATCCTTCCATTATGCAAACCCTATAGATATAGCTCAACCTCGTAAGGTTAACCTCATTAGTATAGGATTAGTTCCTGACACCCCGTCTTTTATCCTACTTTATCCAACTAACCATGAACCTTTTTCTCTACCTTACCAAACTAATTCTGAACCCACTTCCTATTTTCTGCCCTTTCCTGATACCTCCAGCATTTCTAGGATCATTAGATTGCATTTAGCTGAGATTAGCATACTGCATGCATTCATCACGCATGTTAGGTTTGCATCTTACTTCTAGCATACTCTTTGGAATTTGCTAGAAGTTCACTATAAATTTTCATGTGCATGTCAAGCTAGGATCAAACCTAGAGAACCTATAATCTATTAGGTTTAGATCCAAAGAGTTCAATAAAATTTCCTTCGATAGGAATGCATAGTCGAGTCTGTTAGGTGTCAGTATGAGTCCTTTGCATCATTTGTTAGAAGTCTGCATCTGCCTAGCATGTTCACCACCCGCACTAATCTTAAAACAACTGGCTAATTCCCGAAGAAGGGTCAAAGAATTTGATGTAGTGGATTCTATCTTGGTTAGGCTTAGGCCTAAAAGAAGCTTCATGCTCGCAGAGCCAGACCTTTTAAAGTGATAGAGAAGGTTGGATCAAATGCCTAGGTGTTAGACTTTCCTTCGGATTTGGGTATTAGTTCTACCTTCAATATTACAGACCTGGTTGAGTATAGGGAACCGGCAGTGCTACCTAGTGAGGCCTTTGGACCTATTCCTTTTCATTGTGAGTGACCCTAACCTAGAGTGTCCATAAACAAATTTGGCCTGAGAGAGGAGAACGGATCGAGCGTATCCTGGACAATCAAGCCATCACGACCCAGGGCCATGACTATCAACGCTTCCTGGTCCGATGGCAAGGCCGGCCAGAGTCGGACGATTCATGGATTTCTCGAGAGGACTTGCAACGCCTCAACCCAGACCTTCTCGAGAGATATGTGAGCCAGTCTAACCTTCACTCGACAGGGTCGAGTTCCTCCCACCCCGGGAGAATTGGTGGGGACACCTGAGGCACCAGAATAAGACAGAGGCTTTTTCAACCCTCTGTAAATTGATCAATAATTTATGAGTCCATCTGTAATAAGGGCTTAGCTCATCTGAGTCCATTTTAGTTATTATTTGAGTATTTTTAGTTGTTATTTCAGTTCTGTACTAGTCAGCTCATGTTGAGCTAGTTCAGTCCAATGCTAGTCAGCTCATGTTGAGCTTATTTTATTTTTTTGAGTCCTGTCCAAGCATACTGAAGACTCAAGACTATATCATACAAGTGAAGACCAAGTCCAACTAGATTGAAGACATGGAAGTATAGCACAAGTCTAACCTAGCTTGAAGATTTGAAGACCCCAGGAGGAAAATTTAAAAAACCCTGATTTCTTGCAGATACACTCCAGATGCCCAGATTCCCTTCCAGATGCCAAAGTATATTTATAGATAAGGTCATCCATGATTCCAGAGGTCCATCTGCATCCTAGCCTAAAGAAATCAAGCCCAGGTGCCAAGCCCAAGCCCCTAAGAAGCAAGATACCAGGGAATATTCCTGCTACCTGGCTACCAGGCCACCCCAGCTTCCAGAGGCCCAAACCCATGCACCCAAGCCCCTTTGGGCTGGCCTTTTGCTGCTCCTAGAAGCCCAACACGCCCCCCTAGGTGTCCTTGGAGTCTTGACCAAGTCAAGAAAATTTTTAGGGATTTTTCTACCTAATATTTCCTTATTTTCTAGCTAGGGTTTGAGAGGGAAAAGGATTCTTATGTAAAACTTATGTACCCTTACTTGGAGCCCAAGGTTAAGGGTCTATTTAAGGGACCCTAGCCTCTTGTATGAGGAGAATTTTGATGAATGAAAACCTTGAGTTCTTCTATTGAGTTGTGTGATACCCTGCTAGGTGCATAAAGGGGTTTGCGAGAGTTCTTCTTCCCAGTGCTGAATCATCTTCCTGCTGCCAACAAGTATCTCAGATCCCTGGATGCCCACTCCAAAAGAAGCCTTCCCTTGCTGTTTTTCCTTTGTTTTCTTGTTCATTTGTGAGTTTTCTAACCCCTGACAGGTCGTTTGCAGGTCTCCGAGTTCCTACGAATCCAACGACTCCAGCCAAGCCTCAATCGGATCACCGAGCAGAAAGCCGGGTATCCGCGGGTCTTTGGCTCGATTTTCCAGGCCGCATCCATCGAGGAACGAGAGACCCCTTCACTGCGATCTTCATAGACGTTGTCAGGTACACCCCTCTACCTCCAGTAGTTTTATTGCAGGAGAACTTGCCCTAACCGAGGCTTCTCAGCCCCGGCGGTCCTTCTTTGCTACTTTTCTAGATCCTAATCTGCATGCTGATCTTCAAAAATTCATACAAAATTTCCTACAAATAATTTTGATCTGAAATTCGGGAATTAATAACCTAACTCAACATGTAAAATATACAAAAAAAATGGCATGCATATTAGTTCCCCATCAAAAAGCCTTTTATAGTTTGATTCCCTGAAAAAGCCTACAAGCTCATCCTTACATCATTCCAAAAGAGGCATTTTGAAGGATATTCTAAGGAAGAGTCAAGACAAAGCATTAACTTGAGCTTCAAAGATTCTATTCTACTCTTGGAGAGAGTTTGTCTTAGTTTTAAAGTTGTATATCTATTTTTATCTTGTGATTTGACCTTGCTTTCAAGGGTGCCTTGAAAGAAGGTTGTTGTGGTTTGTTGGTGAGCCAAAGGGATAAAACCAACTAGGGTTAACTTGTGAGCCTGAAGATAAAACAAGTGTTAAGGTTTGTTGGTGAGCCTAGGTAACAAAACCAACTTAGGTTTTGACTTGTGAGCCTTGTGAAAAATAAGTCAGCTATAATCTTGTTTGGATTATAGTAAAATTCCCAAGGGTAGCTTGGGGAGTGGATGTAGGTGCTAGGTTTGCACCGAACCACTATAAACCTTTTGTTTGTATGTGATTGCCCTCTTTTTCTCTTGCTCTTTGGTTATTGCTACTCACTTATTGTTTTCCGCTGTATTTAATTTTGTGCATTGAATTTATTATTCACAAGCACCGCTAGACCTTCACATTATTGTTTTAATTTTTCAAAAAGATCTTATTCACCCCCCCTCTTGGGCTCCATTTCTGGGCAACAAGTGGTATCAGAGCACCGGTACTCTCTTGTAGGTCCAAGGATCTTGAGTGAAAGATCATGGCAGCCCTAATAGGAATGGGTGTAGTTGAAGGTCAAGCTTCAAATCACCCCCCCACTTTTCAATGGCATAAATTATACGTATTGAAAAACACGCATGCGCATTTTTATTCAATCTCTTGATTATAATTTATGGAGGACAATTGTAAAAGGTCCTCATCAGCCTACAATGTTGGTTAATGGCATTCTCACTCCGAAGATAGAAGATGATTGGGATGAGAATGATATTTAGCAAATTGAGCTCAATACTAAGGCTATGAATCTGTAATTTTGCTCTCTTGATCCAAGTGAATTTAATAGAATATCTAATTGTCTCTCTGCCAAGGAGATTTGGGATACACTTGAGGTTACCAATGAGGGTACACACCAAGTGAAAACAACTAAGGTTAACATGCTTATTCATACGTATGAAATGTTTAAAATGGAACCTACTGAGTCTATTAGTGAGATGTATACTAGGTTCATAAATATTGTGAACAAACTTCTCAGGTCTCTACCGGCTTCTTGGGCTCACTGATGACCTATGAGCTCACTGATGACCTATTAGCTCTCCCTCAAACAAAAGAATTTGGAAGTCGAAAAAAAGAAGAAAGTAATCGCCTTCAAATCTACTATGAGAGAAGAATCAAGCAATGACTCCGAAGAAGATGATGAAGAAGATGAGACGGCTCTAATGACGAGAAAGTTCAGAAGGTTTATGAGGAATAAAAGGTTCAACTTCAAGAAGAAACCTCTGAAAGGTGAGCCAAATAAAGAGAAAGACAAGGAGAAGGAGAAGGAGCAGCCCACTTGTTTTGAATGCAAGAAACCCGGTCATTTCAAGGTAGACTGCCCCTTGCTCAAGAAAAGCAGAAGAAAGTTGAGAAAGAAAGCCATGATGGCAACCTGGAGTGATAGTGAGGACTCCAGTTCTGAGGAAGAACAGCAGGAGGTGGTAAACTTCTGTCTGATGGCGGATCATGATGAGGTATGTTCTGAAACAAAAAAATGAATTTACATTTGATGAGCTTCATGAAGTTTTTGATGAATTAGTCATAGAATTTCAAAAACTAAAATCAAAATATAAAGATTTAAAAAAGCAAAATTTGGATTTAGCCAAAACAAATGATAAGCTTTCAGATGAAAATGAATGCCTTCTCTTTCAAAATAAAAAATTAAATGATAAGATTGTACCTATTGAAAAAGAAAACAAAGTTTTGAAAAAGAAAAGTTCTTCACTTTCAAATGAAATTTTTTTAAAACAAAGCAAAGAAATTTGGATGAAGATTAAAGATATAAAGAAGAAATTGAAAAATTAAAACCTTTTGTAGACAAATTTACTTATAGTTCTGAAAAATTGAATTTGCTTTTAAACAATCAAAGAGCTATTTTTAATAAAGCAGGTTTAGGATTTATAACTCATAAGAAATAAAAAATTTTAAAAATTTTTTTTGTGCCTGCATCTTCATCCATTACTTGCTATACATGTGGCACTAAAGGGCATAAATCTTATATATGCAACAAAAGAAGATTGAATAATATTAAGAAAGTTTAGGTTCCAAAAGGAACCAATGCCACTAACCTAAAAGGGCCGAAGATGGCTTGGGTACCTAAAGTCTCTACTTGATCTTTATTACAGGTATGCCTTGCAACCAACAAGAAAAGAATGTGGTACCTTGATAGCGGTTGCTCAAGGCATATGACAGGAGATGTGGAGCAGTTCTCATCGCTCGAATATCAAAATGGTGGCAATATAACTTTTGATGATAATGGAAAGGGTAAAATTATCGGTATTGGTAAAGTCCATATCACCCCTTCTTCTTACATTGATAATGTCTTATATGTTGATGGTTTGAAACATAACTTGCTTAGTATTAGCCAGTTTTGCGACAAGGATTTTAAAGTTGTTTTTGAATCTTCTTTGTGCATTGTTTCTAGTTTAGATGACAATGGCATCAAGTTCATTGGTCATAGGCATGGCAATATTTATATGGTTGATCTTGATGATCTCCCTATTTAAAATGGTCAATGCCTAGTGGCAATGGAAGCCAAGATCGATGAAACTAGTTGGCTTTGGCATCGCAGACTAGGACATGCAAGCATGCATTTGATTTCAAAACTTAGCAAAAAGAATTTGATAAAGGATTTGCCTAAACTTAATTTTGAAAAAGACAAGATTTGCAGTGCATGTCAACTTGGAAAACAAACCAAATACTCTTTCAAACCAAAAGGAGTAATCTCTACATCTAGACCCTTGGAGTTGCTTCACATGGACCTCTTTGGGCTAACTAGAACATCTAGTTTGGAAGGTAAGAAGCATGGTCTAGTTATTGTAGATGATTTCTCACGATTTACATGGATCATGTTTTTAGCACATAAAGATGAAACTTTTTCTGAATTCATTAGATTTCATAAATGAGTTTCGAATGAAAAAGGTGTTTCAATCATATCTTTGAGAAGTGATCATGGAACCGAATTTGAAAATACTGATTTTGATAAATTTTGTATTGAAAATGACATTCATCATAATTTTTCTGCACCTAGGATACCTCAACAAAATGGGATAGTAGAAAGAAAAAATAGAATTCTTAAAGAAATGGCACGTACCATGCTTTGTGAAATTGATTTACCTAGATATTTTTGGGCGGAAGCCATAAATACTACATGCTATGTTTTAAATCGAGTTTTAATCCGACCAATTCTAAAGAAAACACCTTATGAGCTTTGAAAGAGTAGAAAACCCTCAATTCGTTATTTTTGTGTTTTTGGATGCCGTTGTTTCATCTTAAATAATGGTAAGGATAATTTAAATAAATTTGATGCGAAATCAGATGAGGGAGTCTTTCTAGGCTACTCCATATCTAGTAAGGCATACAGGGTCTTCAACAGAAGAACACTTGTTGAAGAATCCATACATGTGGTATTTGATGAATCTGACTAGAAATCTTCGAGAAAAGAAGATGTGCTTTCTGATGGAACAGGTACCAAGAAAACTGAAAGTGTAAACAACAACGAAGAGCTTACCAAGGAACAAGAAGATGATCAAAACACTGAAGGAGATCAAGAACAAGGTGATGAAAACACATCTACAGTTGATCCACTACTGAAAGAATGGAGGTATGCTCATGGACACAAAAGGAACTAATTATTGGTGATCCATCTAAAGGTATAAGTACTCGATCATCCCTTAGAAATATCTGTGATTACTTAGCTTTTGTTTCTCAAATTGAACCTAAAACTATTGAAGAAGCTGAATGTGATAGTAATTGGATAAATGCTATGCAAGATGAACTTAACCAATTTAAAAGGAACAATATTTGGACATTAGTAGATAGGCCTTCAAATACTTTAATTATTGGTACAAAGTGGGTTTTTCAAAATAAACTTGATGAAAATGGTGTTGTTACTAGAAATAAGGCTAGATTAGTTGCCAAAGGATACAATCAGGAGGAAGGGATAGATTTTGATAAAACCTTTGCTCTTGTGGCTAGACTTGAGGTAATTAGGCTATTGTTGGCTTTTGCTTGCTTTATAAATTTTAAGTTATTTCAAATGGATGTTAAAAGTGCCTTTTTAAATGGTCTAAATGAAGAGGAGGTTTACGTTGAACAACCTCCTGGTTTTGAAAATTTTGAATTTCCAAATCATGTTTACAAACTTCATAAAGCTTTGTATGGTTTGAAACAAGCTCTTAGAGCTTGGTATGATCGTTTAAGCTCTTTCTTGCTCAAAAATGATTTTGCTAGAGGTAATGTAGACAAAATTTTATTTTTAAAGAAAAAAATTGATGATATCTTAGTAGTACAAATCTATGTAGATGATATAATATTTGGTGCTACTAATGAATCTCTTTGTCAAGATTTTGCAAAGTTAATGCAGTGTGAGTTCGAGATGAGCATGATGGGAGAACTAAATTTCTTCCTCGGACTCCAAATAAAGCAAACCAAAGAAGGGATCTTCATCAACCAAGCAAAGTACACAAAAGAAATACTCAAGAAGTTTGGGATAGAGAACACTAAGCCTTTAGGTACCCCTTTGAGCTCTACTTGTAGACTTGATAAGGATGAATCAAGTAAATCTATTGACCAAAAATTATATCATGGCATGATTGGTTCATTGCTATATCTTACTGCCAGTAGGCCATATATCATGTTTAGCGTCTGTATGTATGCTAGATATCAGTCTAATCCTAAAGAGTCTCATTTTTTGGCTGTTAAACCATACTTAGATATCTATCTGGCTCAATTGAAATTGGTTTATGATACTCTAGAGATTCTTCATTTGAATTGATTGCTTATTCTGATGCTGACTTTGCTGGGTGTAAACTTGATTGTAAAAGTAATAGTGGAACCTGTCAGTTTCTTGGAGTAAATTTGATCTCTTGGAGTAGCAAGAAACAGAATTCAGTTGCTTTATCAACGACGGAAGCTGAATATATAGCAGCTGGAAGCTATTGTGCTCAAATCCTTTGGATCAAACAACAACTCGAAGATTTTGGTATTAAACTAACTAAGACACCCATAAGATGTAACAATACTAGTGCAATCAATCTAACTAAGAATCCTGTGCAACATTCAAGAAGTAAACACATTGAAATAAGACATCATTTCATAAGAGATCATGTACAAAACTCTAATGTTATTCTTGATTTTGTATGTACTGATGATCAGTTAGCAGATGTGTTTACCAAACCTTTGATTGAAGAAAGGTTCTGTCTGATTAGAAGAGAGTTAGGTGTCATTGACCCATTCTTCTAGAACTCTCATAATTTTAATAATACCTAAGATATTTCACTCAAAAACCACTTGCTTTGAGCCCCAAAAGTTTTTAAATATTTTCTTAGATTTTTTGAAAATTTTTTCGATTTTTTTTTAAATTTTCTTAGCCAAGTGTCGACACTTGGATATTGTCAAGTGTCGACACCTGACCAAGTGTCGACACTTGACAAATAGTAAGTGTCGACACTTGCAAAACAAAATCTATTTTTCAAAGGACCGACCGAGGGTTTTTGTTTTTGTTTTTCCCCATCGATTTCAAGTTACAGTGGTCCCCTTCTATCCAAATCCCTCCTCTTCCGGTTTAACCCCTCATGAATCAGGTATTCCCTTTTCCAATTTCTTTTTATTCTATTTTATTTCCCATATTTTCATTCTTTTTTTTCTGTTAAACCGTATGACCTAAATTAAGGTTTTGCCGATTTTATTTGGGATTATAACTGGATTTTCTCGAGTTTTAGTGGTTTTCCAAAACTCCATTTCAAGGAATGATGATTTACACGGCATTTTTCATGGATTTCTCATGGTTTAGGCCGTTCTCCATGCACATTCCATCCGAATTTGGGTAAAATCACTGTTTGATTGATTTTTAGCCAAAAATTTGGGTATTCACCTAAAAACTAGTATTTAATACATATTTCTAGTGATTTATCATAATTTGTCATGATGTTTTTGCCACATTTTTTTTTATTGTGGTAGAACCCTAAATGTTCTAAGACCAAAATCCAGGTATTTTGGTATTTTGGTATTACAAAATATACTCTTATAAAATTTCTAGCCAAAAACATTATCTAGCTTATAAAATCCTCGCCTTCAAATTGTTTGTGGCTTTTCTAAATTATCTTGGTATTTTATAACTCTAAATTTGTTTCAAGACTATCTTGTAAAATGATTTTCTCCTCAAACTTAACCAGTCCCATTGCTCCTAGTCTGAGTGAATCCCCCCTAGCTTACCTTCTTTAAACCCTCTTGGTCAGCTTGCTGTAATGGGTCCCAGGAAGAGACTTGCAGTTAGGGAGAGATCTAGTCAGGGTGTAGAGAGGAGATTGAAGGCTAGATTTGATTCTGGACAGGCTAGCAATTCTGCTACACCGAGTTCCCCCCTGCAGAGAGGATGGCAGGGAAGTTAGTGGCCTCTGGGAGGAGAGTCGACCTGGATTGTTTTGATTGGCACCAATTTCTCTTACGACAGGTGCTCACTGATGCAGGTTTAGTACCCTTCTGTACTATGCAGGAGAGGTACTACCCTCATCTTGTGAGAGAGTTCTACGGTGCTATGGACTGTCGACGACTTCTGTGGACTACGACCGTGAAAGGAGTTCAGATTTCACTTTCTGCAGAGCTACTGGGCAGAGTCTGGGAAATCCCCCATAGGGGAGTCAGTGTTTTTACAGTAGATGACAGGGAGGTAGCATTTAGGTGTATCCTCGAGCGAGAGGATGTTCATAGTGTGTCTACAGTCACCGCGAACAAGTTATCCTTGGAGATGCGTCTGTTACACCACATCATGGCCCGTATTCTTCTGCCAAAGACTAGGAGGTTCGACTTCATTACTGAGAGAGAGCTGATGGTAATGACCAGTCTAACAGAGAGGAGGCAGATCGACCTTCCATCATTGATGTTAGTACAGATGCACGATGCCGCGACTCAGCGCTATCATTGTTTATCCTATGGTATGGCTCTGACCAGGATATTTAGAGCTTGTAAAGTATCACTGGAGGGGGAGATCCCCAAGGAGATACTATATACAGATGTCTATGATGAGAGGTCTTTGCACCGTATGGGGTATAGACTAGTCGCAGGTCGGTGGGTGTGTAGAGAGTCTGGCCAAGAGCCAAATGAGGAGGATGAGCTTCGAGAGGCAGAGGCAGGACCATCTGAGCCAGCTACTTTTCCTCCCATTGATATTCCATCCACACAGGCAGAGCCTTCGACACCTGGAACTTCGGCTCCTCCGCCACCTTCTACTGGATTACCCTTTGAGGAGCATGCCAGAGAGCAGTTTACTGAGATCAGGAGTGAGTTGACTCAGCTGCGCAGCGAGATTGAGACTCTTCGAGCACATACTACCTCGGAGCATGCTGAGATCCGTAGGACTATGGAGGAGGGCTTCATTCATATTGAGGATTTATTGAGATCCCTTATACCTCCCGCAGCCCCTGCAGTTGTATCTTCTGATGATGATGATGATAATGATGATGATGATGATGGTGATGATCACCAGAGTGACCATGCTGATACAGTTGATGGTGATGATCAGGCAGATATGGATGAGGACAGAGCTACAGAGATCATTGGCAGTGGCAGTGACAGTGTTGACTGTGCTAATGGTTTTGAGGTGGTTAGTTACGATCCTCCCACTACCCCAGCTGCTCCTTCATCTACTGACTTAGTTGATTCCACACTAGACTTTGTTACACTAGCTGATCTTCTCTCCCCCCCTTCCACCATATCATCCAGGGTTGTACCTGCTTTAGGTCCTTCTGGCCGCATTAGGAGTCGTCGAGCTTTAGCCCAGGGACTTCCTAGGGCCTTAGCCTCTAGATCTAGGATCAGTGCTCATTTTAGTCTTGAGATTCCATCTGATGAGGATTAGCCTCACAGATGTCTTTTATGTCTTTTGTCTCTTTTGTTGTATGTCTTTTATGTTTCATGTTACTTTGTATGTTTCTGATTATTGTATGACTCTGATACATTCTGTATGTTTCAGTTTTTGCTGATGACTCAGCAAATTTTGTACTGAAAACTTCTCTTATCAGTTATATATTTTAGTTTAGTGCTTATTATTTATGATTGATTGGTTAAATTTACTTTCTTCTACTCTGATCATCTCTTTGGATCTTTTTGGCTCTGATACCTGTCATATTTGATACTCTACCATCTTTTTGTCTCCATGCTCATTGTGAGGGGGAGGTGATTCCCCTTTCTAATGATTGACAAAAAGGAGGAGTAATAGTATATATTATATTTTCCACTTTGTTTGTGTGAACTTTCAAATCCGATCTAATTTGTTATCCTGAAATAACATATTATTTGTTCTGATTAGAAATATCTAATTGAGGGGGAGATTGATTCTTCCTAACTATGAAAATTATGGCTCATATGGACTTACATTCATATTCATGAATTATAATAATTAAAATTTGAAACTTAACGCTATTTTACTTAAGGTTTTGTCATCATCAAAAAGGGGGAGATTGTTGGCTCCACCCAGTGATTTTGATGAATAACAAAACATTAAGTGCATATTGTATACTAATGTATATTTCAAGATGTGAGTTTTCAGGAAGAAAGCACCTCAAAATCTCAAAAACTTATGTATCATGGCACGCCATGGCACGGAGCATTTTTCGCAAATCTGGACATCCTCTTCATGGAAAAAGGGCATCCACATGTTTAATTATTATTTGTTTACGATCCACTTAAGTTTCAAAATTTATATTTATGTTTTTAGGCTAATTTGCATTTGAATCTGAGCTTTTCAGTCTCAAGTGTCGACACCTGGGAAGCCAAGTGTCGACACTTCAGCATTTGCCATGAACAAAAATCCTTGGCATGCCAAGTGTCGACACCCAGCACTCAAGTGTTGACACCAAGTGTCGACACTTAGGTTTCCAAGTGTCGACTCAAGGCCTAAGATTTTTGAAAATACAAAACTTTGCCATTTGAGGATTTTTGTGTCAAGTGTCGACACCTGTGCATCGAGTGTCAACACTTGAAAGTTCAAGTGTCGACACATAGAAATAAAGTGTCGACACCTGATAGCCAAGTGTCGACACTTGAAGCCTGACAACTCTAATGGATCTATTTTTCTGACTTGCAGAACTTGCTTTTCAAGCTCCCAACGGCTAGATCCGAGGCTCCAACGATCACAAACCATTTTTTGAAAGTTTCTTGATGTATTTAACCTCCATCAACCTCATTCTAAAAGTATTGAAGAGTATTGAAGTCCATTCAAAAGCCAAAAAGCCTATATTCTCTCAAGTACTCCACATCAAAAGCCATTTATAGTTTGATTCCCTGAAAAAGCCTACAAGCTCATCCTTACATCATTCCAAAAGAGGCATTTTGAAGGATATTCCAAGGAAGAGTCAAGACAAAGTATCAACTTGAGCTTCAAAGATTCCATTATACTCTTGAAGAGAGTTTGTCTTAGTTTTAAAGTTGTATATCTGTTTTTATCTTGTGATTTGACCTTGCTTTCAAGGGTGTCTTGAAAGAAGGTTGTTATGGATTGTTGGTGAGTCAAAGGAATAAAACCAACTAGGGTTAACTTGTAAGCCCGAAGACAAAACAAGTGTTAAGGTTTGTTGGTGAGCCTAGGTGACAAAACCAACTTAGGTTTTGACTTGTGAGCCTTGTGAAAAACAAGTCAGCTGTAATCTTGTTTGGATTATAGTGAAATTCCCAAGGGTGGCTTGGGGAGTGGATGTAGGTGCTAGGTTTACACCGAACCACTATAAACCTTTTGTTTGTGTGTGATTGCCCTCTTTTTCTCTTACTCTTTGGTTATTGCTACTCACTTATTGTTTTCCGCTGCATTCAATTTTGTGCATTGAATTTATTATTCACAAGCATCACTAGACCTTCACATTATTGTTTTAATTTTTCAAAAAGATCCAATTCACCCCCCCTCTTGGGCTCCATTTCTGGGCAACATATGTAGACTGGGACAATTCCAGAAGGCTCTTAGATCAATCTCTATATATCTTCATACCCAATATGAAAGAAGCTTCACCCAAGTCCTTCATGGAGAACTGAGATGACAACCAAACCTTTATTCTTTGCAATGCTGTGATGTAATTCCCGATTAAGAGAATGTAATCAACATACAGTACCAGGAATACAATCACAGAACCATTAACCCACTTATAGATGCAGGGTTCCTCTCTGTTCCTAATAAAGCCATACGATTTGATACACCTATCAAATCACATGTTCCAACTTCGAGATGCTTGCTTGAGTCCATAAATAGACTTCTGCAATTTGCACACTTTTGACTTATCTATGGATGTGAACCCTTCAGGCTGTATCATATACACCTGCTCATCCAGCTCCCTATTTAGGAAAGCGATTCGGACATCCATCTACTAGATCTTAGTCAAAATGAGCTGCCAAAGTAAGCATGATCCGAATGGACTTGAACATTGCCACAGGAGAGAACATCTCATCATAATTGATACCATATCGCTGACGATACCCCTTGGCAACAAGACAAGCTTTATAGGTATCCACCTTCCCATCTACACCCCTTTTTCTCTTGAAAATCCACTTGCACCCGATGGGTTTTATTCCTTCAAGTGGATCAACCAATGTCCATACATTGTTGATCTCCTTGGACTCTATCTCGAATCGCATGGCTCCAAGCCATGCCTCAGAGTCAGATCTCTGAAGTGCATCCATATATGTGATCGGATCCTCATCGTTCTCGTCGAGCTCAATGGGATCACCGACTCGGACCAAGAAACCATAGTATCTGTCCGGTTGACATGGTACTCTACCGGATCTCCTAATAATGGGTTCCGGGTGTGAACCAATCATAGCCAGTTCTATGATGTCCTTAGAATGTGCAGGTTCATCCATTGGTTGATCTTCACCAAGTTCAACCTTAGAGGCTACAGTTCCTTCTCCAAGGAACTCCTTTTCCAAAAAGATAGCCCTAAGAGCAACGAATACTTTATGTTCGTCCTCCAAGTAGAAAAAAATATCCTTTTGTTTTCTTAGGGTACCTAATAAATAGGCACCGATCAAACCTAGGACCAAGTTTATCTAAGTCTAAATGCTTTACATAAGCTAGACAACCCCAAACCCGAAGGTATGAAATTGAGGGCATACGTCCAGTCCATAACTCATATGGAGTGGAGACAATAGACTTACTCGGAACATTATTCAGCAAGTAACAAGCTATCTCAAGTGCATATCCCCAGAAGGACAACGGTAGAGTTGCAAAGCTCATCATGGATCGAACTATGTCCAACAGGATTCGATTCCTCCTTTCAGACATACCATTCAACTGGGGTGTTCCTAGAGGAGTCCATTGAGAGAGAATCCCATTCTCCTTAAGATATGTCATGAACTCACCGGATAGGTATTCACTGCCTCGATCAGATCGAAGGGTTTTAATACTCTTTCCAGTTTTTTTCTCTACTTCATTACGATATCGTTTGAACATTTCTAACGACTTAGATTAATGTCTCATCAAAAAGACATAACCATACTTGGAAAGGTCATCTGTAAATGTAATAAAATATTGTATCCACCTCTAGTACTAACCGTCATGGGTCTGCATACATCAGTATGTATGAGACTCAAAAGTTCTATAGCTCGTTCCCTTTTCAAGTAAAAGGTGACTTGGTCTTTTTACCAAGCAAACAGGATTCACAAGTGGGCAGTGAGTCAGAATCACTGACCTCGAGGAATCCTTCTCCTTGCAACTTGTTTATCATATTTTGGTTAACATGACCTAGCCTATAGTGCCACAGATATAAGTCACTGACATTTTCTATCCTTGGGCATTTGCTAGACGCATTCCATTAACAGGCCATGACATGCTAACCTGTAGTCCTTGCAACAAATTGCAAACATGAATAGGACTACCAGTATCTAATGCCTAGTTAGCAGTGTCACAAATAGAAAAATTACAAGATTTTATCATATAAATACCTTGTCCAGCACCCTGCTGGTTTCTATTTCTTGGCCTGTTCGGGTCTAAGGATGCCTGATAAAGAGGATAGTTCCTCTTCCAGTGTCCCTGCTTCTTACAATAGAAGCACTCTGCACTAGCTTGATCAGATTTCACTTTCTTGGTTTGACTTGGACTAGGAGCACTCTGCACCTTCTATCCTTTACCTTTCTTCTTTCCTTACTTAAAGGGACGACGACCTCTAAAACCTCCCACTAAATTGACCACCCCCTTATTCAGTTGGTGATCCTTCTCGTAAGTCTACTGCAACTCCATCAAACCATGGTAATTGACTGCAGGCTTATTCATTCTATAGTAATCGAGAAAGTTAGGATAGGAGAAGGGTAGAGAATTCAGGATCGCATCCTTGCCGAGTTGCTCATGCAAGGGACATCCAAACTTGCCCAATCATTCAATCATCTTGATCATGTACAATACATGATCAGTGACCGAACCACCATTTCGCATTGTAGATGGCAAAAGACACTTTGTACCACTCCAATCTTCTGGCATGTCGAAAGATTCCTTCAACTTTTGAAGAATCTCGTATGGCTGGGCCTCCTCGAATTTGTGACCGAACTCATCGTTCATCGCCGCCAATATTATGCATTGGACAATAGTCCGATCAGAAACCCACTTCAAATAAGTGTCCCTGACCGAACTCCAAGCATTGGCAGGAGGGATTTCAGGTGCTGGATTTATTATCACATAAAGGATCTGCTCATGCTCCAGGACTGTCCTCAATTTTCGATACCAGCTATCAAAATTGGGATCCTTTAACTTCTTGCTATCGAGAAGTGACCGGAGTGAAAGGTTTGAAGATATTTGAAAGAAAAATTAAGACCAAATAAGTATATGAATTAATTAATTAAACCAAGAGACTTGGACTTTAGTCTAAAGGTCCCTCCCACTAATTTTTCAAATTAGGAGCCTCTAACTCCAATCCATGAAATCATCATTTCATAGTGGGTACTGAAATCCAATAGACCACGTATGAGGCCGACTTTGGCCGGCTTACCCATACGCGCCTAAAGGTAGGTTCTCTAACCAATTGCTTCCCTAAGCAACTTCCAGTAATAAATTTTACCTCATAGAACCCCCAATCGGCCTTAGGGCCTCCTATTGTGGGTCTCTGGTTAGGACCAACCATCAATATGACAAGTTCGATGCTTCTAGCTAACGAATGACCAAGCCCGACTTTGGCCTGCCTACCTGATCATCGTTAAGAAGGTTGCATTGAACCATCATCTATAGGAGAGTAATCCCAATAACCGGATGCACACCCGTTCTTTGGAACTGCCGATGTACACTAAACTAAAGGACTCATTACTAACCCACTCAATGGGAGGCTAAGATACCATCAACACATTGACTTAGTCTTTTCCAAGACCTAAAAATTTTAGAGGATTTTAATTAAACTATGATAGAAGAATAGAGAGAAGAACATGGATCAACCTCCTACTGATCAAATCAATTCTCAGGAGGGTTGAATTAAATTCAACAAGTTGGTCCATGGGCACCTAAAGATCAGACAGGCTAATCAACTTGGGTGACATGGGTTAACTCGAATCAATAAGCTCTTCTAATCAATTTCGGTTGACCAGATTGGCCAGGTAGGTGAGATCATAGGTGAGTATCCACCATTAACCATCTTTCCTAGACACCAACCAAGTTGGCCAGGAAAGAGGTAGCCTCATGCAACCATGATAAAAAATGCCAAACCTGCCTAGACATCAATCAGTTTACCAGACTTGATTAGACTAGCCTAAGAACTCGGGCTTACCACAGAGCCACTAATTAGATCCATTCAAAAAGAATGGACTAACCCATCTAACTATTAGATAGATACTAAAGAGAAGGTCCTTAATCAACATTTGATTAGTTCTCTTAAGTCCAATTCAACTAATCTTAGGTCTAACCCAATAAATGGATCCAATCAGATAGCTAACCCAATTAACCTAGATGGCTTATTCAAATGACATTAGGTTTCATAAACCCTAATCTGGCTTGTCATTTAATTAATCTTTCAATTCATAATTGTTAGATTATAAGCCAACATTTAATTAAAATATTTTTAATTAAATTCATGTAAAACTCTTTTACATCTTTCATGCATCATATCTAGTCTATCATATCATTTATAATATTGCAAGCCTAAACAAGTAAAGACATGGCAATGTATGATCATGTATAGGATTAAAATATTTTTTATACCATAGGTTTTCTTTAAGGATCCTTCTAAAAAGGCCAACATAGATAAACCGCCTCGTGCCATAGAAACTTAGAAATTTTAAACCCTGATTAATCTGGACACACGACCATGATGAAGGTCTCACCTAGGTTCCTAAAAGTAATCTCTAACATAGATACAAATTCATAAACCATGCAATCTTGATATGTTACACAGGAACCGTGCTCTGATACTAATGAAAGGAAAACCAGTGTACTGGATGCCTATCCTAAGCATGCTACACAAGGGAGTAGGTATTGCATAATTAAAATTTTTTAATATACAAACAGAAAAACCAAGTTATGCACAGGATCTAACATAACATGATGCATGTAACTGAAATATAGGCCTGTATAGATAATTGCAAAATCATAAACAATATGACAAAAACTGTATCTTAACATGCATGATAAACAAAAAGTAATCACATACCTTTGTAGAGCTTCCTTTAATAGCAAATCTAGGTAGCCGGTTGAACTCTTTCAACAGCAAATCAGATCTGGAAGAGATCGATTCAATCTCTCGAGGTGTCCAAATGTCCACCCTCTAGAGTATCCACGCGCGGGCTCTCACTGATCCAACTCTCGGATAGATGCTAGTTCACGAGGAATCAAATACAAAATGTGGAGCAGGGAAGATCAAAGAGATCTTTACTCACGATCTTCTCCAAAATCGCTCAATCTCCACCAAAAAGAACACACCGGAAACACAAAAAAAATAGGGAAAGTAATTACACGGGCTCTCTCAAAAAAAATGCTCTGTTATTTCCCCTTTCACCGCAAGCCCTCTCTCTTCTTCTCTATCGCACCTCACAGCCTGGAACCCAGAAAAATAAGAGGTGGAGAAGAAACCGTGAAGGCCTGTTCCACCCTCTCTCAAATGCCCTGTACCCTCCTCACAACACGCTCTGTTCTTCTTTCATCTCGTTACCCCAAAATGCAAGGCCTTCAACTGGTTAAATAAGGGACTTGGAAAACACGTGAAGGTAAGGGAAAGAGATCGGAGAGAAGTCCAGAGAAAACACACCATGAGAGGAAAACCAGATAAATCCAAACTCCTTTGGATAACTCAAGATCAGTTTGAAGTGCTGAAAATCGTTGCTGTTGGGAGAGAACAAGAGGGCTAAACACGGCGACAAACCAGAAAAACAGAGGTCGTGTAAAACACGTAAAGGCTTGGATACATCGTGAGAAGGTTTAGATAAAACCCATTCAGCAATTCAAACATCATGCGATCAAATCCCATTCAAGCGTTAAAACCAGGGCAACCGAGAGAGGGAGTTTGGATAAAAAAAAACAAGCTTCGTTGGAATAGTGGAATCACCGTGAGAACAGGTGCAGCAATGGGGCGGCAATACTGAGAGAACCGTACCTTGTTAAACCGATTCAATCAAAACAAAACCAAAATAAACCGGTTCAATAAAACCTAAGAATTTTGGTCCGACCAAATCAGATCGGTAAGAAAAATCGGGTACAATCCTGGTCTACCAGGAACAATTCCTGATTGATCCAAACCAATCCTGGTCGATCCAAATCAGACCAGAGGGACCAAAAAAATCCAATGTATGCTCAATCAATCCGTTTGACCTTAATACCGAAATGATTCCTAATCATTGATTGGTTCTCGGATCAAGAAGAAATCCTTTATGGCGTGTGACCTCATAGGTTCGAACCTAAACGGTAACACTGGAACACTTCCAGTACCAGCTCAAGATACCATCTAGCAATGGGTCCTGGCATCCGGGTAGGTCGAAGATGGAGAGCAATCTATCGAACCTCTAACATATGGTTACCGTATAATTTATCCCTTTGATCTCCAATGCTCATGATGACCTAGGGTTAGACTGTCAATACTAACTGAGTCAATCCATAATATATCTCAACCTCGTAAGTTCAGTAACTCCTCACTAGAACTACGCCAACCAAGGATTTGCTAAATTGAGACATTGCGAGACATTCAATCCAAACAATTTGGACAGGCCAATTCCATCTTGGTCCACCACTGCTCCACAAGTACTTGCCTGTACCTAGAAACCTTTCATCACCGGATTAGAAATCCAGGTAGTCCGGCACCAAAGCATAAGGAGTTGCTTGCAAGATACCATGGTGACCTCAGGTTGGAGGGACGCATATACCCATATCTAATCGCGAGCAATCCTTTGGTAGAAAGGAGCTCCACGGAGTCATGTTCAATGAGATGTCACACATCCCACTTGCAGATCACATCAGTGTCACCACACTCCTTTGGTCAAGAGGACAACCAAAAGATGTGAACCACAATAACCTATACTTAATACATTGTCGTCCTGTATAATGTATCCTTTGGTTGTGAACCTTTTAAAGGACCACTTGATATATCCTCTCTATATTGAAGTCAGTGCAGTCCTAAGGACTTCATCACATAAATAGAGTTCATTACAGGAAAATGAATAATGTGATGAGCTGCCAAAATAAAGTTTTATTAATTCATATACAAATTACAATACTGAGCACAACCGCCTATAGCCTAGGCAATTGGCTTTGGGACACAATTCCCAACAAGTGGGTGCATAAGGTTCGGTGCTCAAAATGGGTCCCTCCTCGGAGTCAGCCAAGTATGGGTATGGGTTCCTAGCGCTAGACTCAGTGATGCGGCAAGTATATGATTAATGATTTGATTAGTGTATGTAGAGCAATGGAACCTAATTACACTAGCATTGTACTCATCATAATAAGTCTTAAGGATTACATGAAAGGGACTATTACATGATTAGACACAATTCTAAAACTAAGAAGGAAGAAGATCTAGACAATAGGGGCTAATGATTGAGGACTTACCTTGTTGAGCTTTCCAACCTTCTAATGATTTCAAACCTTGAAACTACCGATGCTCTGGACTGGAGAACTTGGATAACAGAGATCAGAATGCTGGGCTTGGGCTTCAGCTTGTTGGTTCATTGTCAAGGGGAACCCTGTTCACAACTCAAAGACTTCGAAGGACCCTGCAATGAAGATCAAAAGTTAAGGAAGAAGAAAGCAAGCATATGGAAGGGATGGAATAATTTATGAGCAAGGAAGGAAGTCTGAGATGGTTTGGCCGGCTCCAATTTCTCCTTCTTGAACTTGGTGTTGGATGGCTGGGAGAAGAAAGTAGATTCGAGTGGGGGGGGGGGCTTAGGAACAATCACTCAAAGAAATAACATAAGACTACAACTTCAACTTCAACTTCATTTTTCATTCATCTCCATCAATCAATTTTTCAATGGGACGTCCAAGGGCTTAAAAAAAAGCCTTACAACTCATTTGAAATTTGAAACCCATAGATTAAGGAGGATTACAAGGGGGGTTGGAGGATTTGGTGGAGGGTTTGGTTACAAAGGATTTGGGAGGGATGTGGCCGACCTCCTTGAATTTGAATTTTCCTTTGGTCAGCCACCTTTGGATTCTTTTAAATTTTCTTTGTTGGCGCCCAAAGGTGATGAGGTGGCTGGTGAGGTGGCATCCTTGGCTGATGACGTGGCATGTTGAGGTGGCTTTCTACTTGGATATGAATTTCAGGATGACATGTGGTGCCAAGTGGGGTCACTTGATTAAATCTTGCTGATGTGGCATCTTTGTTGATATGGTGCCATAAGTGTGTCCTAGTTGATGGTCCTTCTCTCTTGCTTTGTTGGTGTTTCTTCTCTTCCTCATGTGGTCAAATTCTGGGGTCCAAAATTTGAGTCTTGTTGTTGGCTTTCATGACTTAACTCAACTGAACTGACTTGACTGACCTAGACTTTAAAACTTGAAATGGACTTACAGTAAATGAAATTTAGAAGTAATTACAGGACTAAAAAAAATAAAACACTCTTGATCAGGAATTAAAACTCAAAATTAATTGCAGGACTTAGGGTAACCTAATTATCTTTGATCCAAATTGGAATAAGGCTAACCTTGTTGGAGTGAAGTTTCTTTCTGCTTCTGGTGTCCACACCAATTCTCCCGGGATGGACAGAACTCGACCCAGTCGAGTATAGTTCAGTTTTGCCTTGGTAATGCTCGAACAAGTCTGGGTTAAGTCTTTGCAGGTCCTCTCGAGTAATCCAAGAGTTGTCTGACTCAAGTCGACCTTGCCATTGAACCAGGTATCGCTGATAGTCCTTATTCCTGGTAGTAATGGTCTTGTCATCCAGGATTCTCTCAATCCTCTCTCTCCGCTCGGGTAGGGTTGGTGGTGGACACTCGAAAATATGTTCACTCTCAATGAAAGTTTCTGGCCCAAAAAGGCTCACTAGGTATTAGTAGTGGTTCATTGTATTCTACTAGGTCTGAAACATTAAAGGTTGTACTGATATCCATATCAGGTGGAAGTTCCAAAACATATGCATTAGGCCCTATTTTCATTAAGATCTTGAAAGGTCCCGCTCCGCGGGCATGCAGCTTCTTTATGGTTCCAGGTGGGAACCATTCATGGTTGAGCCTAATTATTGCATAATCCCCTTCACAGAATTCTTTAGCCCTCTTATGTGAATCAGCTAAATGTTTGTAAGTCTCATTGCTCAGTTTGATCTTATTACTGATTTCTTTATGCAAATTTGTGACATGCTGTGCGAAAGATTCAGCACACTCAGAAATTTACACAAGCACTTACAAAATGTAGACTGAACTAGGCATCCTTATTGAGAGGAATTTTATTGGACTTTCTAGGACCTAAACCTAACAAATTAATGACTCTCTAGGTTTGACCCTGGTCTAGTATGCACATGAGAATTTACCATGGGTTCCTAGCAAATGCCATAAGGTTTTCCAAAAGTAGGTAGCAAAAGGAATAGGCTTTAAAAGCTCATGCATCCTATTAATCTCATCAAAATGAAACTTAATGGCTCTAAAATTATGATAAGACTCAGGGAAAGGCAGGAAATAGGAATCCGAGACTTGGGGTAATTTAGGAGAATCTTGAAACAGACCTTGGTTACTCATGATGACCTTAAGATTAGAATTTTGATCTACAGGCGAGATGCTTCTAGGTAGTTGAAGGTCATCAGAAAAGTCTTCTAAAATAATGATTGGGTTCTTCTCAGGTACCTGAAGGAGTTTTTGTGTCGAAGCTAAAGTATTGGGTTCTTCCTGAGGGCATTGTCTTACGGGAACCAAGTCCTCACTAAATTTTGGTTGTTCTGATGTTTCAGGACTAGGCTCAATAATCTTTTCTTTACCAAAGGTTTCCTCAGGTAAGGTACTAAAGTTGTTCTCTTCACAGTCTTCCCCTTCATATTCATCTATTAAACTTATGTCAGTCTCATACACATATTTACTAGGTTCAAATTTGCCTTCTTCATTCCCTAGCCCTTCAGTTTGAGGATGCCCTAAGTCTTGAGTATTCATGAACTCAACTTGTACTTCAAGGTTCTTACTCCTATCATTCATATGAGCTAATGGGATAGTAGGAGTTGGTTGGTCTAAGGAAAATTGTTTAGCCAGCATTTGATTCAATTGGGCCATAAAATCATTTAGGCCTCTCAGCATGGTTTCAAGATTCGGGTCCATGGCTACACTGGACTAGGTCTGGACTGGTGAATATGAGGCTCCTGATCTAGTTTTCATGCATGCAAGTAGACTCAAGCTCGAGCTAAGGTTTCTTAGACCTAGAGCACAAATTAGAGGTCTAATTAAGTGAACCAACTAGCTAGTAGTACTTATGGGACTTAGCCAGGTAGGTGGTGGGGAGTGAAGGTCCCTGATTGCCAATCCTTAGACACCAATCTGAGATTAGCCAGGTAGGCAGACCAAATCACAAGCCCTGATGCACCAATCCTAGACACCAAGCCAGTAAGCACACACCAATTAGCTGACACAGTTAACTTGACCCTAACCTGAACCCAACTTGTTGGTGTCCCTAACCCACAAGGGCAATTAACGTTCTACTCAATTTTAATTAATGGGCTGGGATTGATATGCTGGTTGGTAATTTTTTGGGCTAGGGACAGGTGATGAAACCCTGACCCTATGTCAAATTGATGCCCTTAATTTGATTTCTCATGAGATGAATGAAATGCAAAGGTTCTGCAGAAGTGTGTTGCAGTTTGAATGTGGTGTGGAAAACGTGATGAGAAAAATGTCCAAAAATTCTGAAAAATTCACAGAGGATTCCTAACTTATATGTTTCAATGTAGATGAAAGGAATTTTAAAACTAAAATCTATACTATTCTAAGCAGATCCTACAAATGAAGATAAATAAAAAGGACAGAACAGAACCCTAATGATAGTGTTGAACTGCAGAAATTTTCATTTTTTTTATAATTTTTTTCTGATGATGAAATTTAACATGGTGATAACTGAATTAAAACGGATCAAGAAAAAAAATATTTCAACAAAAAATTAGCGACTTGCCTTTGGAGCTGCAGATGGATAACAGTAAACAGATGCAAATTTTCAGAAAAACAGAACCTAATCAAACAAGTGCAATGGCTAACCCAAACTTCAATCTAAAAAAAATTCACGTCCAGCCAGGGGCTCATTATTCCCATGGGTCGTGACAGTGTACTGGAGTACACCCGCTCAGGAGGCGTGAATTTTAGATCTTGCTTGGATTTAAAGAAAACTATTATATCCTAATATAACCATGCTCTGATACCAAGATGATGCGGCAAGCATATGATTAATGATTTGATTAGTGTATGTAGAGCAATGGAACCTAATTACACTAGCATTGTACTCATCATAATAAGTCTTAAGGATTACATGAAAGGGACTATTACATGATTAGACACAATCCTAAAACTAAGAAGGAAGAAGATCTAGACAATAGGGGCTAATGATTGAGGACTTACCTTGTTGAGCTTTCCAACCTTCTAATGATTTCAAACCTTGAAACTACCGATGCTCTGGACTGGAGAACTTGGATAACAGAGATCAGAATGCTGGGCTTGGGCTTCAGCTTGTTGGTTCATTATCAAGGGGAACTCTGTTCACAACTCAAAGACTTCGAAGGACCCTGCAATGAAGATCAAAAGTTAAGGAAGAAGAAAGCAAGCATATGGAAGGGATGGAATAATTTATGAGCAAGGAAGGAAGTCTGAGATGGTTTGGCCGGCTCCAATTTCTCCTTCTTGAACTTGGTGTTGGATGGCTGGGAGAAGAAAGTAGATTCGAGTGGGGGGGGGGGGGGGGCTTAGGAACAATCACTCAAAGAAATAACATAAGACTACAACTTCAACTTCAACTTCATTTTTCATTCATCTCCATCAATCAATTTTTCAATGGGACGTCCAAGGGCTTAAAAAAAAGCCTTACAACTCATTTGAAATTTGAAACCCATAGATTAAGGAGGATTACAAGGGGGGTTGGAGGATTTGGTGGAGGGTTTGGTTACAAAGGATTTGGGAGGGATGTGGCCGACCTCCTTGAATTTGAATTTTCCTTTGGTCAGCCACCTTTGGATTCTTTTGAATTTCCTTTGTTGGCGCCCAAAGGTGATGAGGTGGCTGGTGAGGTGGCGTCCTTGGCTGATGACGTGGCATGTTGAGGTGGCTTTCTACTTGGATATGAATTTCAGGATGACATGTGGCGCCAAGTGGGGTCACTTGATTAAATCTTGCTGATGTGGCATCTTTGTTGATATGGTGCCATAAGTGGGTCCTAGTTGATGGTCCTTCTCTCTTGCTTGGTTGGTGTGTCTTCTCTTCCTCATGTGGTCAAATTCTGGGGTCCAAAATTTGAGTCTTGTTGTTGGCTTTCATGACTTAACTCAACTGAACTGACTTGACTGACCTAAACTTTAAAACTTGAAATGGACTTACAGTAAATGAAATTTAGAAGTAATTACAGGACTAAAAAAAATAAAACACTCTTGATCAGAAATTAAAACTCAAAATTAATTACAGGACTCAGGGTAACCTAATTATCTTCGATCCAAATTGGAATAAGGCTAACCTTGTTGGAGTGAAGTTTCTTTCTGCTTCTGGTGTCCACACCACTCAGGAGAAAGATCATGATCATAGGCTCTTGGATCAAGAGAATTGGGCCTAGAGGAGTTGAATTTAGCATGGGCCTTGCGGGCTTCTGCCCGTGCCTCTGCTTGGGCCATCTTTTGGTCCAATTGGGCCAGTTGTTCACTGAGGGCCCGCACGTGGGCTTCAAGGTTTGATCCCATGACTACACTAGCCTGGATATGGACTAATGGGCTAAAGGACTCCTATTCTAGACTAGACATGCAACACACAACGAATGGTGCTACGGGTTTGCTAGACCTAGGAGTTTAATCACAATGAGTCCACGTAGAAGACACACAACATAATCAACTAGCCCTTTCACCGGCTAGGTAGGAGGTGGGAGTGTGGGAGGCCCCCCTTGCTTTTGCAAGGATCCAATTAAGGAACCACACACCACTTTGGTCGTTTGATGCTAGACCTCTTGCCTTAGACACTGGCTTCCCGGTACCAATTGAAGCGTTGTATGCAACCAGCTTCCCCAAAATGGTCAAACCTTACTCATTGATGTCTCTAATCTATTAGATTGCTACTCAATTTTAGATTAGGTTTGGGTTCGAAATGCAAGGGTGGTTGTTTTTGGACTAAGGAAAGGTAATGAATTCCTTCCTTTATCTTTTGATATTGATGCCCTTAAGTGATTTATGAAAATTATGGCATACAAATGATTTAATGAGATGTATCTAAGTTTTACTTTTGGATTTTTGATGTGTGATAGCAGAAATAAAGTGCTGGAAATGACAAGAGATGAAGCTAAATGCAAAATTAAACTATTTGAGAAATGAAAACATGAAAAGATGCACTTGCTGAAAATCTCAGAACAGAATTTGTTCTCAGGTAGTATTCCAGCATGTAGAAATTCTACAGGCTGCAATAAAATCTGAGAAAATTATCAAAATTACTTTTAATTACAGGAATCTAACAAATCAAAAATTAGAAAGTTTAGAAATTTCTACAAACAGCAACATCTAAAACAACAGGCCATGTATTGAAAGGAAAAATTGCAGAACTTTAAAGAAGATGAGATCTAATGATGTAAAAATTTTCTTTTGGATTTTTTTAAAACCTAACTCCTTGTGTTCCCCTTCAAAGGTTAATCACAGTGGCATCCCTACATGCCATAGAAAATTCTCGTGGAATGGGAAGTGAGGGTCCGCAGCCCTTCTTATTTTCTATGACTAGATGGCCTGGTGAAGCACCTAATCCAAGTACATAAGAAGTGCTAAGTCCTAACCATGCTCTGATACCAAAATGATGCGGAACAAACTAGATGCAAGAAGAGAGGAATGATGCAAGTGATTTTGTTCTTTGTGATTTTTAGTTTTTTTGGATTTAGGATTCCCGAAGATAGACAAAAGTAGATCTAGGGTTCTACAATAATAAGAAACTCAAGTAAGCAAGTAAGTCCCTAAACATGATAGGAAGAGGACCTCAAGACTGAGAAACTCCATAGCACTTAGCTCTCAAATCAATATCAACTTAGAAGTTTTAGGGTTGCAAACCTTAAAAGCTTTGAAGCGTCCGATGCCGAGTTCACTCGCTCTCGCGGATGCGGCCTGGATGATCGAGCCTTCAAACCCTGTGGATACGCCAACTTTCCGTCCGAAGGTCTCGAATGTTGGGAATTGTGTCCCAAAGCCAATCTCCTGGGTTGTAGACGGTTGTGCTGAGTATTGTATTCTTTTTGTAAATTAATAAAATATTATTTTTGGCAGCTCATCACATATTGTATTTCCCTGAAATGAACTCTTTCCATGTGATGAAGTCCTTAGGACTACACTGACTTCGATACAGAGAGGATGTATCGATCGGTCTTTAAACCCTCTTCACAACCAAAGGATATATTGTACTGGACAGCAATATATCAAGTATAGGTTGTTACAGTTCACATCGTTTGGTTGTCCTCTTGACCAAATGAGTGTGGTGACACTGATGTGATCTGCAAGTGGGATATGTGATATCTCATTGAACATGACTCCGTGCAGCCCTTTTTTCTGCCAAAGGGAAACTCACGATTGGATATGGGTATATGTGTCCCTCTGACTTGAGGTCATCACGGTAGCTTGCAAGCAACACCCTGTGCTTTGGTGCCGAACTACCCGGATTTTTAATCTAGTGATGGAAGGTTTCTGGGTACGGGCAAGTACTTGTAGAGCAGAGATGGACCAAGATGGAATTGACCTGTCCAAACAATTTGGATTGAATGTCTCGCAGTATCTCAATTTAGCAAATCCTCGGCCAGGGTAGTCCCAGTGAGGTGTCACTGGACTTGCGAGGTTGAGACATATTGTGCACTGACTTAGTCTGGGTTGGCAGTCTAACCTCAGTCGTCCTGAGCATTGGAGGTCAAAGGGATGAATTATACAGTAACCATATGCCAGAGGTTCGATTGCTCTCGCATCTTCGACCTATCCGGATGCTGGGATCCATTGCTAGATGGTATCTTGTGCTGGTACTGGAATTGTTCCAGTGCTACCGTCTAGGTTCGAACCTATGAGGTCACACGCCATAGAGGATAACTCCCTGATCCAGGTACCGGTATTTGATTAGGAATCATTTCGGTGACGGTTTGATTGAGCACATTGGGTTGACCTGGGTTCGGGTCAATCAGTTTTTGTTCGATTTATTAGGAATTTTTTTTTCTGGTTAACCAGGACTAAACCAAGCCTTCTGATAATTAGATTTTGATCTAATTATATGGATGAACTCTTTTTGAACCATTGGATTTTTTTAAAACATATTGGACCGGTTTTTTTTGACCCTTTGAATCGGTCATCACGGTAAGAATAGCAATGGGCGAACAGGGCTTTTGGGCGTCCCTTCCTCTCTCCCGTTTCACCACCTTTTTGGATGGATTTAAACTCGTTTAAAAGCCCTTCAATGCTTCGCTGCATTCGTTCCATATTCCAACTGCTATTGCCATCCTTTTGGCTCCCTTTCCATCGGTTGTAAGCCTTGCACGGTGTTATAAATCCTGCTGCTTTTCTCTTTTGCAATGCTGAAAAAAGTATAGAGAAACCGTCGTTGGGTTCTTATTCCTTTGAGTCTTAGTTTATCCTTTCACCACAGATCTTTGGGGTGGGTTTAGGCAATTGATTGGGAGAAAAACAATTCCATTTGTCCCTGTTTCTTGTGCTCATTGGAAGAAGAAGTACTAGCTCTGTTTGGAGAAACATTGCAGCAAAACAACATTACTTCTTCCCACCGTTCGAAGGTGTTTTCCGGCGACTAGCATCGCTTGAGAACCGGATCTGTGGAGCCCCGCGCGTGTTCCCCCTCTAGAGAGTGCTCATTTGAGCACTTAAGAGCCGGATCAACGCTCTAGTTGCTGTTTTGGTGTCCTGTTTTCGTTTTGCAAGTTTGCTGGAATTGCTGAACAAAAGGAGCTGTAAACCGTGGCATTTTTTATCCCTTTTGTTCTCTATTCAAGGAAGAAAACATTCCCTTGCTGTTGGTGAAAGAAAGGAGAGCAAGCATTGGTTGTTTGGGTTTGGCCATTGTTGCTATTGAAGCAAAGGAAAAACAGAGCAAATCAAGCGCTGGAAGTAGACGACAAGGGGAATAAGTTTATTCCTGCATTTCTAGCACTATTCCAGACTTATTCCAGGCAGGAATAAAGTATTGTTTTTGATTTTTTTATTCATGCATGTGTAGATCTGAGTATTTAAAATATTTTATAAACATTACATGCCCAAATTATAACATGTTTTAGTCTATACATGCTTCCTGATCATGTTAGATCCTGCGCGGAGCAGGTTTTTCCGCTGTGCATTTTAAAATTGTTTTAAAATACTTACTTGCTCCCTGCTCTTGCATGCTTAGAGTAGGCACCTGCAAAAGCCCTATTTCACTTTTATCGAAGGCAAGGGAAACCAACTCCGTATTCATGGTACCTGGAAGACCTGCGAGCAATCAAGGGAAGGATTAGGAATCAACAAGTAGCAGGAAGAAATAAAGGAAGAAGGTTGAAGATGATGTTGATTATGGGTCTTCTTGCTGGGTGCCTAGATGGATCATCTAGTTGGCCTCCGAACTCGAAGATGGAAGATGGATTGGTGGAAGAGAGGTAACTTGAGGCCTCATACTTCTTGATGCCCGAAGGCGAAGGCGCTCCCTTACGGAGATCGACGTTCTTAAGGAACAAAGGCGACTAAGAAGAATAGCACTCAATTGTTTTCTTTTCATTCATCAACATTTAACGTTATAAGGGAGGGATAAGGCCCTTTATATAGGCACCTTAAAACCCATTCAAATTTCAAGAAAAATACAAAGCTTCCTGAAGAGGGCGCCCAAATTCAAATTTCTTCTTCCTTTGGCCAACCAAGGTCTTGCGGCTTGATTTGGAGCTTGAAAGAAGGGAGTTATCTTTTTGATTTGAGGGTCAATGCTTTTCTTCCATAACCGAACAGACACTTTGGAAAGATGGCTTGATATGGGGCTTGAAACAAGGTAGTTGTCTTCTTGATTTGAGCAATGCTTTTCTTCCATAGCCGACTAAGCACTTTGTGAAGAAGTCTTGATATGGGGCTCGAAACAAGGGAGTTGTCTTCTTTATTTGAGGGTAAATGTTTTTCTTCCATAGCTGACTAAGCACTTCGGGAAGAAGTCTTGATATGGGGCTTGAAACAAGGATCATGCCTTCATTGCCCATTGACCTTCCTTGGATGTCCATAGCCTCTTTGGAAAGAGGCTTGATTGGGGGAGGGAAGGGAGGAAAGAATCAAGGAATGGTGCCCAAAAATTTCAGCATTCCCTTCTTGCCTTGGCCACCCACTTGTCAAGGTGATGTGGTGCCACATGGGATGGATGAGGTGGCACTAAGTGGCATCTTCATGGCTTGGGAGATGGCTTGACCCATTACAAATTGGACTAGACTCGAAGACCACTATAGCTTGGGCCCAATCTTCAAACAAACTTGGACTGGAATCATTACAGGACCCATAGATACAACTTGGCCAAATTTGTCAAGGTACATGACTAAAACAAAAGTAATTGAGACTAAATTCATGACTAAAAAAAATACAATGCTTAAGCTTGAAGCCTTATTACAGAACCCAAAAGATGAAACCCTAATCCGAGATCCTTAGAGGATTGAGGAGCCTCTGTCAGATCCTGGTGCCCACACCACTCGACCTGGCGGAGGAGGGCACTCTAGCCCAGGGGCTCGACCTCGTAGGGGCTCAATCTGGTGGAGGAGGGTGCTCGGCTCCAGTATAGGCATCCCGATCTTGCGGGAGCTGACCTGGTGGAGGATGGAACCCGGCTTCGACAGGCCGCCCCGATATCTTGAAGGAGCTTGACCCGGCGAAGGAGTCCGAGGTGGGGTGTCCGACATGGCAGCTTTTTCTGACATGGCATATGACAGGAACCACATGTCAGCGATCCACCACATCACCACTATAGGAAAATAGAGACACAATAGAAACATATTTTAAAAACTTTTAAACATGATTTGTTAGTTAAATCGAAGCATCCTTAACCCTAACCAAAATCTACTTACATATGTCAATGAAATAGGATGAGAACTATAAATAAATGTGAACCTAAATGATGATCATTCGATGCGCTATGAGGCCCTTAAGTATGATCCCTCCAAAGGTGATCCACACGGGAACCTCTCAAGGACCTTCATAATCAAAGAAACTTGTTGAAGCTCTTCTCAAGAACTTCAGCCCTTCTCCTTCTCAACGAAAAGCACACCTAGCTTTGTGATTTTTTCTCAAAAGATCATAAGCCCCTTTCTCTATTCCTCACCTCAACTCTTTTCCTTTCTTAGACTAAGTTTTCCATGCATCCAACCCTTTGGATGCCCTCTTATTTATGGCCTTATGTTAAAACCTTTTTGACATTGGATTCCTAGTTTCTCAAACTACCCGAGCCTTTTTCCAAACTTCAATAAGAAGACTTAACTTGGGTGCTAACTTTATGCATGTGAGATGAGATGTGGTGTTGAGTTTTTCTTTCCAAGAATGTGTGCCAAATGCAAACCAGAGCCCCTTAGGAGGACTTCTCCTTGGGGCGTGGAATATTTCTTGCACTAATTTGTTGCTTAGCACTAGGAAATCCCAATGCAATATAGTTTGGCGCTAATCCATGTTAATCTAAAAGGGGCATTAAGGGGAGAGAGAATCCCAACGAAGAAGGACTTCTCCATGTCCTCTTCATGTTGGAAAAAAGTGGGCAAGAGAAGAGATGTGGTACCAACTCTATTTGGGTGCAAGTAGGAGTCCTACTCCTACCAAGTTTAAGATTTTGACCAAGTCAAAATTAGACTTTCAATTTGATTAGAAACTTAGATCTAACCCATGTGCTAGCAAGACTATTAGATCTATAGATATAATAAATCTAAGCATATTCGGTCCATGATTGATTTCTTATTATGTGTGACCTATTAGGTTTCACATCTATCTAGCAATAGACTTATATTCGAGCCTAATCTAACTTGGTAAAATCCAAAGCTCTAATTAATTAGAACTCTTAATTAATTACTAAATCAAACTCTTTGATTCATATAAGTCTACAAACCCAGATTGATGTCTAGCAATATATTATGGCTACCCAAAAAATATGGAATTTTGATGAAATTACCAAAAACCATTCCATTGTGAATTACCATGTAATTCAATTCTTCAATTACACAACATCCTAGAAAGGCCATGAGTATAGAATTATATCAAGCCTAAATACCTAACAATATATATCTCAACCCATAATGATAACTTGATTGATGAAATATCAAAAACACTTTGATTTGTATCCTACTTTAGCCAAAGACTTTTGAGTCATCATCCTATGAGATCACACAGGATGGTCTCTCCCCTTACAAGGAGGGATCAATCTCTTATTGACCACTCACAACCTCCATGCGTACTTCACTATGTCTAGAGCATCCCGTATATATCTCGAAGAGACATGCTAGGATATAAATTAAAGCATAGATTCATATACTTAAGATATCATAGTGATCTCAGACCTTAAGATCACTTACACCATTCCCACTAGAGAATCATTTATTGACATACTTCTAAACCTCTATTAGATGTTCTCGTTATAGATCAGTCCAATGAACTCACTCTTCAATGAGAACCAATATCCTTATATTAGTATCATCATATAAGTGATTATGAGATCAATCGCCCTCTCTATTGAGAATATACATAGAATGTGTTAGTCTATCTGATATCATCGATCCTTGACTCAATGATCTTATGACTAAAAATATTTTAGATTAGGACTATTAAAGTTTTAGACTCACTATCATAATCTCATCATGGCCTTAAAACTATTGTCCCAATCTATGAGGTTCATCATAATTTAAAATAAATCATAAGAGATATTATAGAATGTATCATATGATGAAACACAAAACTTTATAAATATTATTTATATGAGTAGAAAGATAAAATATAAAATATCTCATCATATCAACTATATGATTATCTTGTAAGGTACCGTTCTTTCGATGCATACATGTATATTTGCACTCCAACTTAAGGCATATTTATTGCAAGGTCAAATAGTATACCCATATATATACTTTCTGATTATTTTTAAAAAATTATCATGAACGAGCCTCCTTTTACAACCAAGTCATTGTCCTTCTATGTCAGGGTTAGGAAAGACCTAAGCCATGTCCAGGACAATCACCACCTCAAAGCAACATATTTTCATTTAGATTAGATCAAATTAGGTTTTATATTTATCAATCTATAAGGCTTTAGCATTAAATCAAAGAAAAAACAATTTGAACATAAGCTATGCTGGAAGAAAGAAAAGAGAGAGTGAGAGAAATTTATATTTTATTCTATCACATTTAGTACATTCAAAGGTTATATATATTAGTGTACAATCTCTATATAAAAAAATAATACATATTAATATAGGATCATCGTAACAAAGAAAAATATAGAAATGACACCGTTTAACCCATTTAACTTGATTCAACATATTCCAGGTATAATTAGGTTACTTATTCAACAAAATGATTAGGCTTGAGTTTGAGTTTTTAACGTGTTTAATGAGTACGTCAAGTTTAGGTTGACAACAGTTTGAACTAGTATATGATCCAACCTATATCTATCCACATGAGCTAATTACCATCCTTAAAAATATAATACAAGCTAATATAGGTGGTTATATGATCTCTAAAACCACTCTTACAAGATCATGCTAACAAAAAGATATATATATAGGTTGATACAAGGTCACACTAATAAAAGAAAATAATACGGGTTGATACAAGTTGTTATTGAAAGTAAACTATGCAGGTGGTTTGACAAGATCCTATACTAGGCATGCAAACATCTGCGGGAGCAGATTGGATTTTAAAATAATTTTTAAAATTCACGCAGCGAAAATCTGCTCCGCCAGGAACTAATCTAAATCTAGTTGCATTTAGGCATGCATAATCAAATAAAATATTTATAAAATATTAAACAATTTAATCTATCCATGCATGATTAAAAAATTAATTTTCCATACCTTTATTCCACCTGGAATAACTCTGGAATAAACCTGGAATAGACTGGAATAACTGGAATAAAGTTATTCCAGTCATCTTCCTCCTTGGGACTCTATTTTTGGCTTGCAAAATGTCATCGGAACACCTCCTTCCGGACCCCGTTTGCTTCGAAATTTGAGCAGCAGCAACTTGGACAAGTCTTCTTCGATTTGTCACCAATAACTGCAATCAAATCTTAGCCAAAAAAATAAAATAAATCACCAAAGTCTGATGCCAGATTTCTGCAGCAGAACTGGGCAGCAGACTTTGGCCTTCGTTTCGGAGCAGCTGGGGCGATCCCGGTCCGCGTGATTTGCTCCTAGGAGTAGAATGGTACTCCCTCTAGAGGGGAGACACGCCCGGGGCTCTCAGATCCGCCTCCAGGCACGGTGCTAGCCGCTGGAAGAGGGCTTCACGGTCACAGAATTCTGCAGTACTGGGCAGAACTTAAGCACTTCAAACAATGGGATTTTCTCCCCTTCTAAAGCTCTAAACCCAGCCCCAAAGGTCTCTCCTTAAGCCTCTCAAAGAAGAAGGATGGGACAAGCACTCCTTTTTTTTTTCTCAAGTTTTCTCACGGTGGAAACTTCTTTCTTCGTTGAAACTTGACCAACTCCAAAACAGGGACGCTGGTGGTCTTATAAAGGCTGCAGGGAGAAGACAACGTACAGGGTGGGAGGCCAAGAGGTGATCGGCTGCAGTTAACCCAATTAACAAGCCTTAAACTAGGATTAATAAACCATTAATCCCAAACGGTGGAGGGAGGAAAAGAGACGTGCGTGAGGACTTTTGGCATTCGTTTTGGCTTCCAACGTAAGAGTTTCATTGCATTTAAATGACCGTGTAAAACGGTAGGGAGAAAAACCAAAACACTGGTCCAACCAAAAAATTGGTTCAAACCCAATTTTGGTTCAATTCCATTAAACCAAACGGTTCAATCTAATTGAACCTGGTTTAGGGAATATAATTGGTTCACAACCAATTGGAGGCCGAAACAAACTCCGAATCAGTTCAAAACTGATTCAAAAAAATCTTGGCGCAGTGCTGGTCAACCCGGAACATTTTTCGGTTGAGACAGACAAGGGCAAGATGGAGAAAAAAAGAGTGCTCAAAAATACTGTGACCAAAAACTGAGACGATTCCCAATCGTAATCGGTATCCGGATCAGAGAGTTATCCTCTATGGCGTGTGACCTCATAGGTTCGAATCTAAACGGTAGCACTAGAACAATTTCTAGTACCAGCATAGGAAACCATTTAGCAATGGGTCCCGACGTCCGGATAGGTCGAAGATGCGGGAGCAAACTATCTAACCTCTGGCATATGGTTACCGTATAATTTATCCCTTTGACAGAAAGGGGCTGCACGGAGTCATGTTCAATAAGATATCACATATCCCACTTGCAGATCACATCAGTGTCACCACACTCATTTGGTCAAGAGGACAACCAAACGATGTGAACTACAACAACCTATACTTGATATGTTGCCGTCCAGTACAATATATCCTTTGGTTGTGAACAGGGTTTAAGGACAACTCGATACATCCTCTCTATATCGAAGTCAGTGTAGTCCTAAGGACTTCATCACATGGAAAGAGTTCATTTCAGGGAAATTAAGTATATGATGAGCTGCCAATATTATTTTATTAATTCATAAAATGAGTACAATACTAAGCACAACTGCCAACAATCCAGGCCATTGGCTTTGGGACACTATTATCAACAACTCTCACTTGTACTAAAGCCAATCAGAAGAGTATCTAATACCCATTTCCCTTTTACAATAATCGAACTCTTTTATTCCGAGGGCTTTAGTGAAGGGGTCGGCCAGATTTTCTTTTCCATTGATCTTCAGAAGATTGATGTCGCCTCGTTCCACGATCTCTCGTACGAGGTGGTAGCACCGCAGAATGTGTTTGGTGCGATGATGAGCTTTAGGCTCTTTAGCATGAGCAATGGCTCCAGTGCTGTCACAGTACACCGGAACAGGATCATCTAGGGAAGGTGCCACCCCTAGCTCTTCAAGGATCTTCCGCAACTAGACAGCTTCCTTTGCCGCATCTGATGCTGCAATATATTCTGCTTCGCATACCGAGTCTGCAATAGTTGCCTGCTTAGAACTTTTCCAGCAGAGCGCTCCTCCATTTAGGGTAAATACAAACCCTGACACACTCTTGCTATCATCTCTATCCGACTGGAAACTGGAGTCAGAGTACCCCACAAGTTTCAAGTCAGGTTCTCCATAAATCAGCCATTGATCTTTAGTATTTCTTAAATACTTAAGGATGGACTTAACCACCTTCCAATGCATCTCACCTAGGTCAGACTGGTATCTGCTCACTACTCCTAGTGAGTATGCCATGTCTGGTCTAGTACAAGTCATAGCATATATGATAGAGCCTACTGCAGAAGTATAAGGTATTCTACTCATGCGCTCTCTTTCCTCAGGAGTTGTCGCACAATTCTTCTTGGAAAGAGTAATTCCAGAACCTATTGGGAGATAGCCTTTCTTGGAATTTTTCATGCTGAACCGTTTCAACACAGTGTCAATGTACGTAGACTGGGACAGTCCCAAAAGCTTCTTAGATCTATCTCTATAGATTTTCATACCTAGTATATAAGAAGCTTCACCCAAGTCCTTCATGGAGAACTGAGATGATAACCAGACCTTTATTCCTTGTAATGCTGCGACATCATTCCCGATTAAGAGAATGTCATCAACATACAGTACTAGGAATACAATCACAGAACCATTAACCCATTTATAGATGCATGGTTCTTCTCCGTTCCTAACGAAGCCATATATTTTGATACACCTATCAAATTGTAAGTTCCAACTTCGAGACGCTTGCTTGAGTCCATAGATGGACCTCTGCAACATGCATACTTTTGATTCATCTGTGGATGTGAACCCTTCAGGCTGTATCATATACACCTCCTCTTCCAGCTCCCCATTTAGGAAAGCGGTTCGAACATCCATCTGCCAGATCTCGTAATCAAAATATGCTGCCAAAGCAAGCATGATCCGAATGGACTTGAGCATTGCCACAGGGGAGAAAGTCTCATCATAATCGATACCATATCGCTGACGATACCCCTTGGCAACCAGACGGGCTTTATAGGTCTCTACCTTCCCATCTGCACCCCTTTTTCTCTTGAAGATCCATTTACACCCGATGGGTTTTATTCCTTCAAGCGGATCAACCAATGTCCAAACATTGTTGATTTCCATGGACTCCATTTCGGATCGCATGGCTCCAAGCCATGCCTCAGAGTCAGACCTCTGAAGAGCATCCATATAAGTGATCAGATCCTCATTGTTCTCATCGAGCTCAATGGGATCGCCGTCCTGGACTAAGAAATCGTAGTATCTGTCCAGGTGACGCGGTATTCTACCAGATCTCTTAATGGGTTCTGGGTGTGATTCAATCACAGCCGGTTCTACGATGTCCTTAGAGTGTATAGGTTCTTCTATTGGCTGAACTTCATCAATTCAATCTTAGAAGCTATAGTTCCTTCTCCAAGGAACTCCTTTTCCAAAAAGATAGCTCTAAGAGCAACTAACATCTTTTGTTCATTCTCCAAGTAGAAGAAATACCTTTCGGTTTCCTTAGGATAACCAATGAATAAACACCTGTCAGACTTAGGACCAAGTTTGTCTGAGTCTAAACGCTTTACGTAAGCCGGACAACCCCAGACCCGAAGGTGTGAGATTGAGGGTTTACGCCCATTCCACATCTCATACGGAGTGGAGACAACAGACTTACTTGGAACATTATTTAATAAGTAACAGGCTGTCTGAAGCGCATATCCCCAAAAGGATAGCGACAGAGTTGCAAAGCCCATCATGGATCGAACCATGTCCAACAAGGTTCGATTCCTCCTTTCGGACACACCATTCAACTGTGTTCCTGGAGGAGTCCACTGAGAGAGAATTTCATTCTCCTCAAGATATGTCAAAAAAGCATCAGATAAGTATTCACCACCTCGATCAGATCGAAGGGTTTTAATACTTTTTCCAGTTTGCTTTTCTACTTCATTACGGTATCGTTTGAACATTTCAAACGATTCAGACTTATGTCTCATTAAAAAGATATAACCGAATCTTGAAAAGTCATCTGTAAAAGTAATGAAATATTTGTATCCTTCTCTGGTACTAACTGACATCGGTCCACATACATCAGTATGTACTAGACTTAGAAGTTCTATAGCCCGTTCACCCTTTCCAGTAAAAGGTGACTTGGTCATTTTACCTAGTAAACAGGATTCACAAGTGGGCAGTGATTCAGAATCACTGACCTCGAGAAGTCCATCTCCTCGCATCTTGTTTATCCTATTTTGGTTAATATGACTTAGCCTACAGTGCCAAAGATACAAATCATTGACATTATCTAACCTTGGGCATTTGCAAGAAGTGTACATTACACTAACAGGCCTTGATAGTACGTATATGCCATTATTTAATCTAGCTTTCATTATAACAGAGTTATTCAAAATAACATTGCAAAAATCTCCTTTTATTGATAGTTCAAAACCATAATTGGGCAAAAGGCCTACAGAGATTATGCTCATAATGAAACTAGGACAATAGTGACAGTCGACTAGCTCGACAGTACAAGACTCAAAGACAAGACGCAGGACTCCGATCACCAGTACTGGAACACGATTTCCATTCCCAACGCTTAGAAACTATTCTCCATCTTCAAATCTTCTGCTAACATGAAGTCCCTGTAACGAATTACAAACATGAATTGGACTACCAGTATCCAATACCCAGTTAGCAGTATCAATAATTGAGTAATTACAAGGTTTTATCATATAAATACCTTGTTCAGCAAACTTCTGCTTCCTTGGCCTGTTCAGATCAAGGGACGCAATATAAAGAGGACAGTTCCTCTTCCAGTGTCCCTTCTTCTTGCAGTAGAAACACTCTGCAGAAGATTGATTAGCCATATACTTCCTGGTCTGACTAGGGCCAGGAACATTCTGTACCTTCTTTCCCTTCTTATTTGTTTTCTTCTTCCCTTTCTTAAAGGGACGACGACCTCTACTACCTTCCACTAAATTCACCACCCCCTTATTCAGTTGGTAGTCTTTCTCAAAAGTTTGCAGTAACCCCAAAAGACCATGGTAGTTTACTGCAGGCTTGTTCATTCTATAATGATCAAAAAAATCAAGATAGGAGGAGGGAAAAGAATTCAGGATTGCATCCTTGCCAAGCTGCTCGTGCAAGGGGCATTCGAGTTTGCCCAACTTTTCAATCTACTCGATCATGTACAATATATGATCAGTGACTGAACTACCATTCGGCATCTTGGAGTTGTAGATGGCACAAGACACTTTGTACCGTTCTACATCATCCGGGGTACCGAAGGATTCCTTTAACTTTTGAAGGATTTCATCAGGTTGGGCCTCCTCGAATTTGTGACTGAACTCGTCGTTCATCGCCACTAACATAATGCATCGGACAGTAGTCCGATCAGAGACCCACTTCAGATAAGCGTCTCTGACCGCACTCCGTGCATTAGTGGGAGGGATTTCAGGTGCCGGATCCGCTATAACATAGAGGATCGTTCATGCTCCAGAACGATTCTCAATCTTTGATACCAACTATCGAAGTTGTGACCCTTTAACTTCTCGTTATCGAGAAGTGACCGGAGCGATAAATTGGAAGACATCTGAAAAGAAAATTAGACAATATTAGTTGATGAATTAATAACTTAACCAAAAGACTTGGACTTTAGTCTAAAGGTTTCTCTCACTAATTTTTCAGATTGGTAGCCTCTAACTCCAATCCGTGAAAATACTTTTTCTCAAGTGGGTACTGAAATCCAATAGGCCTTGCATGAGCCCGACTATGGCCGGCTCACCCATACGAGCCTAAAGGTAGGTTCGTAAACCAATTGTTTTCCTAAACAATTTTCAGTATTTTATTTTGCCCCAGAGAGCACCCCAATCGGCCTAGGGGCCTCCTATTACGGGTCTCTAGTTAGGTCCAACCATTAATATGATAAATCTAATGCTTCCAGCTAACTAAAGACCAAGCCCGACTATGGCCAACCCACCTGGTCCCGTTAAGGAGGTTGCACTGAACCATCATCGATTAGATAGAAATTCCAGTCACCAGTGTACACCCGTTCTATGGAACTGCCGATGCACACCAAGCTAGTGGACATATTTCTATCCAACTTAATGGGAGGCAAAGACACTATCAACTCCTTGATTTAGTCTTTTTAAGGGCCTAATAATTTTAGAGGACTTTTTAATTGTGATAGAAGAAAAGAGACAAGAACATGGATCATCCTCCCACTGAATCAATCAGATTTCAGGAGGGTTGAAATAAATCAACAAATGATCCATGGGCACCTATAGATTAGTTAGACCGATCAACCTGGGTGACATGGGTTAACTTGAGTCATTGAGCTTTTCCAATCAGTTCTGGTCGACTCGACTAGCCAGGTAGGTGAGATCATGGGTGAGTATCCGCCATTAATCATCTTTCCTAGACACCAACCAAGTTGGCCAGGAAAGAGGTAGCCTCATATAGCCATGATCACAATGCCAAACCTACCTCGACACCAGTCGATTTACCAGACTTGATCAGACTAGCCTAAAGACTCGGGCATCCACTGAGCTACTAATTGGATCCATTTTAGATGAACAGATCAACTAATCTAACTATGAGATAGTTCTAAAGAAGGATCTTAAACAACTTTTGTTTAATCTTCTTCTTATTATCCGGTTCAACTAAACTTAGGTCTAACCCAGTTTTGGACCCAACTAGTCAGCTAACCCAATTAACCCAAAAATGGCTTATGCAAATTGTATTAGATTTCATAAACCTAAAAAAAAATATTTTAATAAGCCAAACACTTAATTAAAATATTTTTTAATTAAGTCTTTATGTAAAACATTTTTTACATAACAAATCATGCATCAAAACATTTTATAAATATTTTATAAAACATGCCTAAAACATGTATCTCCAAATTAAAACAATTTTTAATTTTTAATATTCTTTAAGGATCCTTCTGAAGAGGCCAACACAGACAATCCGCATCGTGTCAAAGATACACGGTCATGGTGAAGGTCTCAATTAGGTTCCAAAAAGAAAACTTGATATATTTTTAAGATTAAACAAATTTTAATCTATAAGCATGCATACTAGATTAGATTACAAATTCAACGTGGCTCTGATACCACTGAAAGTAAACTATGCAGGTGGTTTGACAAGATCCTACACTAGGCATGCTAACATCTGCGAGAGCAGATTGGATTTTAAAATAATTTTTAAAATTCACGCAGTGAAAATCTGCTCCGCTAGGAACTAATCTAAATCTAGTTGCATTTAGGTATGTATAATCAAATAAAATATTTATAAAATATTAAACAATTTAATCTATCCATGCATGATAAAAAAATTAATTTTCCATACCTTTATTCTGCCTGGAATAACTCTGGAATAAACCTAGAATAGACTGGAATAACTGGAATAAAGTTATTCCAGTCGTCTTCCTCCTTGGGACTCTATTTTTGGCTTGCAAAACATCATCGGAACTCCTCCTTCTGGACCTCTGTTTGCTCCCAAATTTGAGCAGCAGCAACTTGGACAAGTCTTCTTCGATTTGCCACCAAAACTATAATCAAATCTTAGCCAAAAAAAATAAAATAAATTACCAAAGTCTGCTGCCAGATTTCTGCAGCAGAACTGGGCAGCAGACTTTGGCCTTCATTTCGGAGCAGCTGGGGCGATCCCGGTCCACGTGATTTGCTCCTAGGGGAAGAATGGTACTCCCTTTAGAGGGGAGACATGCCCGGGGCTCTCAGATCCGCCTCCAGGCATGGTGCTAGCCGCCGGAAGAGGGCTTCACGATCATAGAATTCTGCAGCACTGGGCAGAACTTGAGCACTTCAAACAATGAGATTTTCTCCCCTTCTAAAGCTCTAAACCCAGCCCCAAAGGTCTCTCCTTAAGCCTCTCAAAGAAGAAGGATGGGACAAGCACTCCTTTTTTTTTTCTCATGTTTTCTCACGGTGGAAACTTCTTTCTTCGTTGAAACTTGACCAACTCCAAAACAGGGACGCTGGTGGTCTTATAAAGGCTGCAGGGAGAAGACAACGTAGAGGGTGGGAGGCCAAGAGGTGATCGGCTACAGTTAACCCAATTAACAAGCCTTAAACCAGGATTAATAAACCATTAATCCCAAATGGTGGAGGGAGGAGAAGAGACGCGCGTGAGGACTTTTGGCATTCGTTTTGGCTTCCAATGTAAGAGTTTCATTGCATTCAAATGACCGTGTAAAACGGTAGGGAGAAAAACCAAAACACCGGTCCAACCAAAAAATTGGTTCAAACCCAATTTTGGTTCAATTCCATTAAACCAAATGGTTCAATCCAATTGAACCTGGTTCAGGGAATATAATTGGTTCATAACCAATTGGAGGCCGAAACGAACTTCGAATCAGTTCAAAACTAATTCAAAAAAATCCTGGCGCAGTGCTGGTCAACCTGGAACATTTTCTGGTTGAGACAGACAAGGGCAAGATGGAGAAAAAAAGAGTGCTCAAAAATACTGTGACCATAAAACCGAGATGATTTTCAATCGTAATCGTTATCCAGATCAGAGAGTTATCCTCTGTGGCGTGTGACCTCATAGGTTTGAATCTAAATGGTAGCACTAGAACAATTTCTAGTACCAGCACAGGAAACCATCTAGCAATGGGTCCCGGCGTCCGGATAGGTCGAAGATGCGGGAGCAAACTATCGAACCTCTGGCATATGGTTACCGTATAATTCATCCCTTTGACAGAATGGGGCTGCATGGAGTCACGTTCAATAAGATATCACATATCCCACTTGCAGATCACATCAGTGTCACCACACTCATTTGGTCAAGAGGACAACCAAACGATGTGAACTACAACAACCTATACTTGATATGTTGCCGTCCAGTACAATATATCCTTTGGTTGTGAACAGGGTTTAAGGACCACTCGATACATCCTCTCTATATCGAAGTCAGTGTAGTCCTAAGGACTTCATCACATGGAAATAGTTCATTTCAGGAAAATTAAGTATGTGATGAGCTGCCAATATTATTTTATTAATTCATAAAATGAGTACAATACTATGCACAACCACCTACAACCCAGGCGATTGGCTTTGGGACACTATTCCCAACAGTTATATGATCCCTAAATCATACTGACATCCTTCCTTAAAGTCAAGATGTAGGTGCTAGCTTAAGCTTGGAAACCAAGTCATGAATGCAGGTTACACTAATAAAAGAAAATAATACAAGCTTTACTTATGAAGTTCCCAACTATGCGAGGGTTTAGCGGAGTCTATGAGAATTAAGCCTTGGTGAAGTAGTGGTATATGGTGTCCCTCCAAGCTAGATCACCCAGTGTCATCCCGATTGAAGATCTCAACACTCAAGACGAGTTGATCAAAGAATAGGGGGAACCTAGCAAAGATCTCCTAGCTATCCCTTTACCTGATGGCAATCCTTACTACAAGGAAAAAATTGTTTAATAATAAAAATTTTGCAATGAACATAATTTATTTTTAATCCATTATTAATCGGTAATGGATTTGTAATAGAATGCTTAATTCTATTGCTAATCTCAAAAAAATAAATTAACAACAGCTTTGCAATGGATCATAAATGGCCATTTTGTAATATAATAACAATGGACCTAAAAAACCATTGCAAAATTTTACTGGAGGTTCTTGCATATTATTGGCAATGGAATTGCAATGGATTAGAAATAGATAGTTTGCAATGGAATACCAATGGACCAAAAAATAGTTGCTAAATTCCATGGAAGATTCCTGCGTATTATTGGCATTGAAACTACAATGGATTAGAATGGATATTTTGCAATGGAATAATAATGGAAATGAAAATAGTTGCTAAACTTTATGAAAGGTTTTCACATATGTTGACCCCTTGAGTGATTTTGATGATAACAAAATATTGGAGCATGTACATATTTTACTAACAACTCTTCAAGTGGTTTACAAGTTTTTGTAGGATGAATTCATTGCTCAAATTTCAGCTCCTACGTTTATACTTCTTGTTTTGAATTGTGTTGTAATCGTATTTTGTAAAGAAGAATCCACAAAAAAAGTTAAGAAAAATCATGTGAATGGGTTACTTCTATGAGTGTTGTGCTTTAAATTTAATTTGAGTTGGTTTATATTGAATGTTAGAGAGTGTTGGTGAGAGTGTTCTTGAGTTTAACTATAAAAATCCTAAAGAAGTCACTCGAGCTGACCCAGCCTGAAGAAGAACCGACTCTATCTCATGGCACACTCTAAGGATTCTGGCATGTAGCATCCGAGCTGACTCAAGTAGAACTGATCCAACTCATCGAGAGTCCATTCGTAATATTTTCTGAGAACAAGCTAGGTGAGTCGACCCCAACCAGAATGAGCCAACTCTACCAGAACAAATTTTGATGACCTGAGAAAGTGAGCTGACCCGATCTGCAATGAGCCAACTCCTCCAGAGTAAAGATTTCTGATTCTGAGAAGAAGAGTCGACCCAAGTAGAAGCGAGCAGACTCCTTGAGTTCAATATTTTCAACGATGAAAATTCGAGCTAACCCGAACGATCAAGAGCTGACTCATCCAGAGTGAAGTTTTTGCACCCTGAGACAAAGAGCCGATCCTGTTGAAGAAATGGCGACTCGACCTACTGACTCGAAGGATCCGAGCCAACTAGAAGAAAGTAAGCCGACTCGAATGCCATTTTCAAGTACATAACGACTAGTTCCAGAATTCTTTTTCGAATGAAAAAAGGTGCTCCAACGATCAAATGTCACATCCCAACGGTCTACAATGACTAGAACTGCGTTGGAATGATGGAAGGCCTTATATTTGAGGGATTTGAACTTTCTTGAAGCAAGTGTTAGAGAGTTCCTCAAAGTTTTAATGCTTTATTGAATATCCACCAACCAAGAAGAAAGTGAGCACAAGTGAGGATTCAAGACAGTCTTCATTCTTCACCAACTCCCATCTGATGATTGAAGCATTCATTTAAGAAAGAAAGGAAGCCTCTCAAGTGCATTAAAGAAGAATAAAAGAAGGCTTCATCAGCACTAAAGCAGCAACTATCCAACAATAAGAGTTTGTCATTATTGTTGCATTTATTTTCAATTCATTCTTGAATTGTTTGGGTTATTGGTGAGCCCGTTTGAAAAACCAAATTGGTTCTTGGTGAGCCTTAGATAAAAACCAAGTGTTGGGTTCTTGGTGATCCTGGTAAAACCAAGTTAGGTTCTTGGTGATCCTGTTAAAACCAAGTTGGGTTTCTTTGGTGCTCCCGTTTAAAACCAAAGGGTGTAGGGTTTCTTTGGTAATCCCGACAAAACCAAAGTGTAGAGGTTTTGAATTATGAGTCTGTAAAATAATCCTACTGTATTCGGGTATGAATATAGTGAAAATCCCAAGTGGTATCTTGGATAGTGGACGTAGGAGCGGGTTTGCTCCGAACCACTATAATATTTGGTGTTTGTATTGCTGCTTTTGTCTTTCCATTTAACTTGTGCTTTACATTCATAACCACAGCACCTTTCATTAGGATAAGTTAATTTCTAAAAGCACATATCTATAGCAGTAATTTTTGAAATCCCAATTCACCCTCCTCTTGGGTAGCCACCTGGGCAACAACTGGTATCAGAGTAGTTTCTCTGAATACATTAGAGTAAAGATTGATGGCTCATCTAATGAGTACATCTTTGGTCGAAGGTCAATCAACCAATAGACCTCCACTCTTCATAGGCACAAATTATGCATACTGGAAAGCTAGGATGGAAATTTATATTCAAGCAGTTGATTTTCAGTTATGGAAGGTCATTCTGAAGGGTCCATATATCCCCATGGTTAAAATTGATGGAGTGGACGTTCCAAAACCTGAAGAGGAATGGGATGAACATGACATAAAATGGATGAGTCAAATGCCAAAGCAATGAATTTGCTATATTGTGCTTTGGACAGTAATGAGTTTAATAGAATTTCTATTTGCTCTTCTGTGAAGAAAATTTGGGATAAATATGAGGTGACCTGTGAAGGAACTTTCTAAGTGAAGTCCTTAAAAATTAATCTTCTTGTGCTAGTTACGAATTATTTAAAATGGAACCTAATAAAATAATCTCTGCCATGTTTTCATGCTTCACTGATATTATTAATGGCTTAAAAAGTCTTGGCAGCGTATATTCCGATGCTGACCTTGTGCAGATGATTTTAAGATCTCTTCCAGACAAATGGGATCCAAAAGTGACCGCCATCTAGGAAGCTAAAGATTTAAATACTTTACTGCTGGATAAACTGCTAGGATCTCTCATCACTCACGAACTGACTATGCAACACAGAATTGAGGATGATCAAAAGAAGAAAAAATTTATTGCCTTCAAAGCTACTATGGATTCAAAAAAGGATGATGATGAATCGAAAGAAGAATCCTCCTCCACTGAAAGCGACATGGAAGATGAAGATGTTGCCATGGTCATTAGGAGATTCAAAAGGTTCTTGGGAAGAAGAAAAGGAAGAAATTATAGGAAATTCCACAAGAACAAAGAATACAGCAAAGAAAGGGACAAGGAAAAAGAAAAAGAAAAAGAAGTGACGGTCTGCTATGAATGCAAAAAACCAGGGCACATTCGACCAGACTGTCTTTTGCTAAAAAAGAGTTTTAAGAAAAAGAAAAAGAAAGCTATGGTAGTGATGTGGAGCGATAGCGAAGCATCCACATCTACTGAAAAAGAAGAGACCATAAAATCTGCGAACTTATGTTTAATGGGTCTTCAAAATGAGGTATCATCCCCTGAGCTTCAAATTGAATTTTCTTATGATGAATTGAATTCAGCTTTTCATGATCTGCTTGTTGAATTCAAGAAAGCTGGGGTTAAAGTCAAATCCTTGAAAAAACAAAATGATCTTTTACTAAAAGACAAGGATGAAATTTTAGAAAAAAGTAATATCTTGCAAAAAGAACTAAATATCTTTTCTGATAATATTATTGCTTTAAAAATTGAAAAGAATATTTTAATTGAGACAAACAAAGCTTTAGTTACCGAAAATATTAATTTGCAAAAAAAGATTGAAAAGCTTAAGCCTCTTGTAGAAAAACTTATCTTGAGTTCTAATAAGCTTGAGCTAATTCTGAATGAGCAAAGAGATTCAAAAAGCAAAGCTGGAATTGGATTTAATACCTTAAATGGCAAAGAAATTTCTGCAACAAAATTTGTATCTTCAGAAGCTTCAGCTTCAAATAGTAAATCTCAAAAAGCTTTTCCATCAAATTCTGTCTCAAAAGGTTTAAAGTACATTCCTAAAATTTCTGCTCAAAAATCATTCAAACCAAAGATATCCATTGATGGGGACCCGAAAGACCATCTTATTTTATTTTATTTTATTTGAGTCCTGTAATAAAGTAAGATAACTGAGTCTAGTTGAGTCCACTTAGGCAGGTCCAGTCTTTTAATCCAGTCAAGTCCAGTCGAGTCTCCAGTCGAGTCAATATAGTTTTCATTCAGGTCTTGTACAAGAGGAGAGTTCGTAGCCAAGAGATTCACCAGGCCCCCCAACCAGAGCTGGCCTTCATGCACTTGGACCTTTTTATGCCGCCAACCCCACAAGAGAGAGCTCCAATCCAAGACAAAGGCCCACTGTTTACCAGGTCCACCAGGGTTTCTTAGCCCACAAGTCAGGGTTTCTTAGCCCTTAAGTCATGTACCCTGAGGTGAATCTATAAATACCCCACCCCCTATTGTATTTTTTTATGATGAATGAATATGATTTCTCTAGTTTTATGTGAACATTTCAGGGTTTCTGTGTGATCCCTAGGGCATCTATGTGAGCCCTTTACTGTGTGCTTGTCCTCCACGGGGAATTTGTGTGAACCCCAGTTATCTCTTCTTTCTTCTCCCCTACAAACCCTAATCTCTGGTGACTTCTATGCTCGCCAGTGATCCATCCCAGATCTTCGTCCAGCATCAAATGGTATCAGAGCCCAGATGGATTAGGGTACCTTTCTTCTTCCTGACTCTTCTCTGTGCCGACACCCCTTGCTGCCATCGCCCGTGAAGCCTGTCTCCATATTGCTTGCACCAGAGCCCCTTTCCTCTCTGCCGCCCGTGAAGCCCATCTCCAACACCGCCTCTGATCAAGTATCCCCCACTCCGCCGACTCCCTCTCCGGATCCGCCCCCTCTCCGGATCCTCCCATGCCACCACACAGATCTCCGCGTTGCTTCGTCGTCACTCGCTGGTCTCCGTCTCCGATCAATGCCTAGTAGACGGAACCCGTGCTGCAGACTTCCACGTGCGGTCCACTGATTTAGATGCCCGTGTCACCCACCGGACCTCCTCCCTACCCCCTACAGCCATCGATGATGCCGGACTCCTCTGGATGCACGCCCAGGCCGAGCTTGCCATCTTTGTTCATGCTGACCCGCAGACTTCTATAGGTCATCCGTCTCCTGCAGATGCCTAGTTTCCCCCTAGCTCTCATTGGTGCCCACCCTCTTGTGGTCCCTGTGTAGTTTGCCACCGACCATGGGCACCGCCCGTGCCCTTCCACGTGCCGCCGCCCCAGTTCGGGCAGTGCCCCATGGGCTCGCGACCCCTCAGATAATACATGGCCTACCGCCACTGCCAAGACCTGGGATGCTTCCCCCCACCTCTGCCCACTCCCACACTGCCGTTGAACACCATCGCCAGTCGCCGCCAAGCTCTCGGCTCTCAGATCTAGTCGCGGTGATGCCCTCCGATGCCCGATCTCCGCCTTCACTCCTCCCCCAGTTCATTCGTGTCCTCCGCTTCCCATCTTCGCTCGCGATGCCTCACCGGTGCCCGCCTGGCTCCCTGCTACCAAGCACTACCACAACCCGCTGGAGATCCAGCCTTCTGCCATCCTCGTCCACAACCTCGTCACCGGCGAAGCCTGCCGGATCTCCACATCCAGGACTTTCCCTCGATTTTGCACGCCCATCAAAGAACCAAGAGAAGAAGTGCATGAACGCGAATGCAATCTCCTACCCTATTACCGACTTCAATGCACGGTTTCTGGAGCAGCACGTATCTCAGCACTGCATAATCTTAAAAGCTGCACTGATCTCAGAGCAGCTAATAAAAAAAAGAAAATCAGTGAAAAAAAATTTCAGAAATAAAAAGAAAGAAAGGTGAACAAAAAATTGAACCTAGTCTCTTTGCTTTGATTTGATTAGTTCCGGTTCCGTCAAACCCCGCTGAGCCTGACTCGATAGAGTTGAGTTCTCCCCACTCCAGGGAAATGATGGAGACTCGAAAGTCCATCTTATTTTATTTTTTTTATTTGAGTCCTGTAATAAAATAAGATAACTGAGTCCAGTTAAGTCTGCTTAGGCAGTCCAGTCTTTTAGTCCAGTCATGTCTAGTCGAGTCTCCAATCGAGTCAATGTAGTTTTCATTCAGGTCTTGTACAAGAGGAGAGTTCGCAGCCAGGAGATTCACCAGCCCCCCCAACCAGAGCTGGCCTTCATGCACTTGGACCTTTTTATGCTGCCAAGCCCATAAGAGAAAGCTCCAGTCCAAGACAAAGGCCCACTGTTGACCAGGTCTACCAGGGTTTCTTGGCCCACAAGTCAGGATTTCTTAGCCCTCAAGTTATGTACCCTGGGGTGAATCTATAAATACCCAACCCCCTCTTGTATTTTTTTATGATGAATGAATATGATTTCTTTAGTTCTGTGTTAACTTTTCAGGATTTCTGTGTGATACCTAGGGCATCTATGTGAGCCCTTTACTGTGTGCATGTCCTTCACGGGCAGCCTATGTGAAACCCAGTTACCTCTTCTTTCTTCTCCCCTACAAACCCTAATCTCTGGTGACTTCTACGCTTGCTAGCGATCCATCCCAGATCTTTGTCTTGCATCATCCATTTCTATATCTATTAAAGCTTCAAAGCATGCATCATTCAAATATGATAAAATTGTTTGCTATGCATGTCATAGATTTGGGCACAAATTGATAAAATTGTTTGCTATGCATGTCATAGATTTGGGCACAAATTTTATCAATGTAATTCTTTGAAAAATTCCAAGATTGGTGCATTGAAATATAGAACTATTTGGGTTCCAAGAGGAACCAATTTTGCTAACCCAAAAGGACCTAAGTTAGCTTGGGTACCTAAAACCACTTCTTGATTATTTTTCTGGATATCTTGAAGCCCAGAAATTGAAGAAAAGATGGTATCTTGACAGTGGCTGTTCAAGGCATATGACGGGTGACAAGGATCAGTTCATCACCCTATAAATGAAAGAAGGAGGATCGGTTACTTTCGATGATAATGGCAAAAGAAAAATAATCAGAATTGGTAAGATCAAGATAACCCCTGTACTTTTATTGAAGAGTACTGCTAGTAGATAAATTAAAGCATAATTTATTAAGTATTAGTCAACTTTGAGATAAAGGCTTCAAGGTTATCTTTGAATCATCTATGTGTATAGTAACTAACTCTCTTGACTCTAGCAACAAATTCATTGATCATAGACTTGGAAACATCTATGTGGTAGATCTAAATGATCTAGCCATGAATAGTAGTTCCAGTCTAGTAGCAATGAATGTTAAGACCAAGGAGTCTTATTTTCTGTGGCATAGATAATTAGGTCATGCTAGCATGCATACAATTGCCAAATTAATTTCAAAGAATCTAGTTAGAGGTTTGCCACATTTTAAAGTTGATCTTGATTATGTATGTGATGCTTGTCAATTAGGCAAACAAACTAGGAGTTTTAAATCGAAAAATGCTATTTCAACTACTAAACCCCTTGAGCTACTTCACATGGACTTATTTTGACCAACTAGGACCACAAGCCTAGGTGGTATGAAATATGGTCTTGTGATTGTAGATGACTTTTCTAGATTCACATGAGTATTATTTATTGCACATAAAGATGAAACCTTTGATGTATTTCAAAAATTTCACAAGAAGGTTTCAAATGAGAAAATTCTTTCTATTATTTCTATAAGTGATCACGGGACTGAATTTCAAAATTAATCTTTTGATGAATATTGCACTGAGCATGGCATTGATCACAACTTCTCCACTCCTAGAACACCATAATAAAATGGTGTTGTAGAGAGAAAGAATAGGACTTATTAAAAAATGGCCCGAACCATGTTGTGTGAAGGCAATCTTTCAAGGTATTTTTGAACAGAAGTAGTGAACACTGCCTGTTACATATTAAATCATGTTTTAATATGCCCAATTTCAAAGAAAACCCCCTATGAGTTTTAGAATGGAAGAAAACCTAATATTAATTAATTTCATGTTTTTGGGTGTAAATACTTTGTGTTGAATAATGGTAAAAAAATAACCTAGAAAAACTTGATGCAAAATCTGATGAATCCATATTCCTTGGTTATTCACTGCACAGCAAAGCATATAGAGTATTTAATAAGATGACTCTTACTGTTGAAGAGTCAATTCATGTTGTTTTTGATGAAGCTAACCCCTCACCATCTAGAAAAGATGAGTGCGTGACAATGATACAGGTACACTACAAAAGGAGATGGAAGATCTAAGCATACATGACAAGCCAACACAAGATGGAAATGAAGTGGTAAGGATCATACTGATTTACCAAAGGAATAAAGGTATGTAACTTTACATCCTAAAGATCTAATTATTGGTGATCCTTCTCATGGTATTAGGACTAGGTCTGCACATATAGATGCATATGACTACTTAGCCTTTGTTTCACAAATTGAACCATATAGTTTAGAAGAAGCTGAAACTGATCTAAACTGGATGATGGCTATGCATGAAGAATTAAACCAGTTTAAAAGAAACAATGTTTGGACTCTTGTTAGTAGACTTCTAGACCATCCCATCATAGGAACCAAATGGGTCTATAGGAACAAATTAGATGAGAATGGTAAGGTTATGAGGAATAAAACAATGTTGGTAGCAAAAGGGTACAACAAAGAAGAGGGCATTGATTTTGATGAAACTTATGCTCTTGTAGCAAGACTTGAGGCCATTAGATTACTTCTTGCATTTGCTTGCTACATGAACTTTAAACTATTTCAAATGGATGTCAAAAGTTCTTTTCTAAATGGATTCATTGATGAATAAGTTTTTGTAGAATAGCCACCAGGTTTTGAAAATCATGGTTTTCCAAATCATGTGTTTATATTAAATAAAGCATTATATGATTTGAAACAAACACCTAGGACCTGGTATGATAGACTTAGCAAATTTTTGCTTGAAAATGATTTCAAAAAAGAAAATGTTGACAAAACTCTTTTTATTAAGATAAAGGGTAATGATATGTTAGTTGCACAAATTTACATTGATGATATCATATTTGGTGTAACTAATGAAAATCTTTGTGGAGAATTTGCTGAGTTGATATATGGTGAGTTTGAAATGAGCCTTATGGGTGAACTCAACTACTTCCTTGGATTACAAGTAAAACAAACAAAGGAATGGATTTTTATAAACCAAGCCAAGTATATCGACGAAATAATTAAAAAGTTTGGCATGGAGAGAAGCAAAGAAGCTAGCACACCCATGAGCCCTACCTGCAGACTAGACAAAGATGAAGATAGTTGTAACATCGATCAAAAGCTCTATCGAGGTATGATTGGATCGTTGTTATATCTTACTGCTAGTAGACTTGATATCTTGTATAGTGTATGTATGTGTACTCATTTTCAGTCAAATCCTAAGGAATCAAACATGCTTGCTGTTAAAAAAATTATCAAGTATCTAAAAGGTACAAGTAATTTAGGTCTTTGGTATTCTAAAGAATCTTCTTTAAATTTAATTGGTTTTTCAGATGCTAATTGATATGGCTGTTACGCTGACATGGCATGTCTCAGGTCCCGCCGGACGTGGTCCAAACCACATGGATTTTTTTCGGCGAGCGAGATCGGAGATAGGCCCACCTCGACCGAGGTCGAGCCGAGCCCTCCTGCTCCTTCGCCAGTTGGTGCCCGGAGATGGGCCCACCTTGGTCGAAGTCGAGCACCTCTTTGCCATCCCGTCGGGTGTCCTCCCAGGAGGGGCCCACCTTGACCGAAACTGGCGGCCCCTCACTCCCTCGCCAAGTGGCACCCGGAGACGGTTCCACCTCGACCGAGGTCGAGCCGAGCCCTCCTGCTCCTTTGCCAGTTGGCGGCCCCTCGCTCCCTCGCCAGGTGGCGCCCGGAGACGGGTCCACCTCGGCCGAGGTTGAGCCGAGCCCTCCGCTCCTTCGCCAGTTGGTGCCCGGAGATGGGCCCACCTCGGCCGAAGTTGGCGGCCCCTCGCTCCCTCGCCAGGTGGCACCCGGAGATGGGTCCACCCCGGTCGAGGTCGAGCCAAGCCCTCCTGCTCCTTCGCCAGTTGGCGCCCGGAGACGGGTCCACCTCGACCGAAGTCGAGCACCACTCTGCCGCTCCACCAGGTGTCCGCCCAAGAGGGGTCCACCTTGGTCGAAGCTGGCGGCCCCTCGCTCCCTCGCCAGGTGATGCCCGGAGACGGGGTGGAGGTTGAGCCGAGTCCTCCTGCTACTTCATCAGTTGGCGCCCGGAGATGGGCCCACCTCGGTCGAAGTCGAGCACCTCTCTACCGCTCCACCAGGTGTCCGCCCAGGAGGGGTCCATCTTGGCCGAAGTCGAGCACCTCTCTACCGCTCCGCCAGGTGTCCGCCCAGGAGGGGTCCACCTCGGCCGAAGCTGGCGGCCCCTCGCTCCCTCGCAAGGTGGCGCCCGGAGACGGGTCCACCTCGACCGAGGTCGAGCCGAGCCCTCTTGCTCTTTCGCCAGTTGGCGGCCCCTCACTCCCTCGCCAGGTGGCAACCGGAGATGGGTCCTCCTCTACCGAGGTCGAGCCGAGTCCTCCTGCTGCTTCGCCAGTTGGCGCCTGGAGACGGGCCCACCTCGGCCGAAGTCGAGCACCTCTCTACTGCTCCGCAAGGTGTCCGCCCGGGAGGGGTCCATCTCGGCTGAAGCTGGCAGCCCCTCGCTCCCTCACCAGGTGGCGGCCGGAGATGGGTCCACCTCGATCGAGGTCGAGCCGAGCCCTCCAGCTCCTTCGCTAGTTGGCAGCCCCTCGCTCCCTCGCCAGGTGGTGCCCGGAGACGGGTCCACCTCGGCCGAGGTCGAGCCGAGCCCTCCTGCTCCTTCACTAGTTGGCACCTAGAGACGGGCCCACCTCGGCCGAAGTCGAGCACCTCTCTGCCGCTCGCCAGGTGTCCGCCCAGGAGGGGTCCACCTCGATCGAAGCTAGCGGCCCCTCGCTCCCTCGCCAAGAGGCGCCCGGAGACGGGCCCACCTCGGTCGAGGTCGAGCTGGGCCCTCTTGCTCCTTCGCCAGTTGGTGCCCGGAGACGGGCCCACCTCGGCCGAGGTCGAGCCAGGCCCTCTTGCTCCTTCGCCAGTTGGCGCCCAGAGACGGGCCCACCTCGGCCGATGCCAGCCCTGCATATTGAGGCCTCCTGGAAGAGGGGGCGCGTGTTTCAAAATTGCCACTCGGGTAGCGCGCGTCGTGCCTCGCGAGAAGCGCCAGTACGGTCCACCATGATGCGCTAAACCTCATTTACACCGGCCCGACGGGTCCAGCAACCGAGAAGCGGAGTCCTGGCAGGCAGGAGCCAGCAACGGACATCGTCAATGCCTAGGAAGGAGAGCACCCGCACTCGGCCCAAGGCCTCGCCAGTATCTTCCCTCTACCCTTTTTCTCGCTGGGCTTGGAAAGCAAGAGAAGGAGGCCACCGGGTTCCCGGACCTTAAGGGGAAAGGAAAAAGGAGAGAGAGAGAGAGAGAGAGAGAGAGAGAGAGAGAGAGAGAGAAAAGAAGGCTGAGAGGGAGCCTCCCGGGGGGGGAGCCGGAGGCAATGTGATGGGATAAAAGGAGGGGAAGAGCGGAGAGCCAGGTAAGTGGAAAAAAGGCTGAAAAAAAGAAGGCATCGAGAGAAGGATCTAGGGACCCGAGAGGGGTCCTTCGGCGTGAGCTTGGTGAAGGAGCTGGGCCCAATTTCCACTCTTCCTAAGACCTCTTTGAAAGAAAAATGGTGCAGGTGGTTTGACATGATCCTACACTAGGCATGCAAACAGCTGCGAGAGCAGAATGGATTTTAAAACTTTTTTAAAAATTCGTGCAGCGAAAAACTTCTCCCCCTAGAAACTAATCTATTCTAGTTGCATGAAGGCATGTATAATGATATAAAATATTTGTAAAATATTTGAATAAAAAATTCTATTCATGCATGATTAAAGAAAAATAATTTTCCATACCTTTATTCCACCTAGAATAACTCTAGAATAAACTTGGAATAGGCTGGAATAGCTGGAATAAAACTATTCCAGCATTCTTCTTCCTTGGGCTGAAAAGAGCTCTGTTTTTGGCTTGAAAAACGGCGTCGGAACACCACCTTCCGGACCTCCGTTTGCTCCCAAATTTGAGCTGCAGCAAGGTGGACAATTGGTCTTCGATTTGCCACTGATATCTGCAATCAAAACAAGCTAAAACAGTTGTATAAAATCTCCAAAGTCTGCTGCCAAAAATTTTGTAGCAGAACAGGATAGCAGCTTCTTTCTTCGCGTTTGGAGCAACAGCAGGTGATCCGGCTCGCGTAGGTTGCTCCCAGGAGTAGAAGGGTACTCCCTCTAGAGGGGAGACTCACTGGGGGCCCTCCGATCCTCCTCCACGCATGGTGCTAGCCGCTGGAAGGAGACACACAGTGTATGGCAGCAACCAGCTTTGCTGCAGTCCAGGCTTTGAGCACTCTAAGGGACAAAGAAATGGACCTTGTAACTCTTCCTCACACCCTCCAAAACCCTACAACCCAGGCAATTGGCTTTGGGACACAATTCCCAACACTCTTTTGTTAAGATCTTCTCTAATTCTGAGGCTCCTTCGGGGACCCACCTTAGGGATTCTGTTCCATCTCGCCGTTCTCTAACTTGACCGTCGGAGCTCCCTCGCCGGGACCCCCGGCCAGGGTTTCTGACCTTGTTTTGCAGGACCGAAAGCTCGGAGATCTCGAGGTGAGACGGTCCGAGACCGGTACCAGCTTTGAAGCTACAGGCCACCGTGGTGAGATCAGCAACACTAACTATGCTGGATGTAAAATTAATAGAAAGAGCACTAGTGGTACATGCCAATTTCTAGGATTGAATTTAATCACATGGCACCGTAAGAAACAAAACTCCGTAGCATTCTCCACTGCTGAGGCAGAGTAAGTTGCTGTTGGTAGTTGTTATGCTCAAGTGCTTTGGATTAAACAACAGCTAGAAGACTTTGGTGTTACACAATCTAAAATTCCAATCAAATGTGATAACACAAGTGCTATAAATTTAACTAAGAATCCTGTTCAGCATTCAAGAACTAAGCACATTGAAATTAGGCACCATTTTATAATAGATCATGTATTCAATAATGATATTGTACTTGAATTCATGACAACTAAAAACCAACTTGCTAATATTTTAACCAAACCTTTAAATTATGATAGATTTGCAATGATTAGATGTGAACTAGGGTTTTGTGACCCTCTTTAGAAATCTCAACCTAAGTTCCTACAAACTTAAGGAAATATTATCTAGATAACCTCCACATCCCATTTTTTTTGTAAAAAGACTTTGAGTAAAGGCTTTAATTCATTTTTGTGCTCCCTCTGCTCGAGCTGGCTCGGATGTCGGGCCGACTCTTTGTTAAGTCAAGTCGTAGGGTTTTTTCTTTACATTTCATTCCTCGGCTCTTTGCTCTTTCCCTCCAAGACATCTTCTCCAAAAAAAATCCTTCCCCTCCTAAATCTTTGAATCACTACATTCTGCGGGAATGGCTCCAAGAAAGTCTGTTGGAAAGAGGTCTCATCATGAAATTGATCAAACTCCATAGGAGAGGCATTCTAAATTCCGGGAAGAAAGCGCTTCAAGAACTCTGGCTCAATCAGTTGAAGAACCTAACCTTCCCTCTCCTCGTCAGCAAATATCATTGGCAATGAGGCCCGTCACAACAAGTGATGGATCTTATTTGAGTTTCTCAAGGAAATAGGTTTAATTGTTGGAGACCTAATTGAGAATTAGGGTTGGGATTTTATGTGCTTTTTGAATGTTCTTACATATCCTAACCTAGTTAGAATCTTTTATGAGAATTTAAGACTTGGAGAGAATCATATTGTATCAATAGTAAAAGGTAAAAGAATCATAATCTCTGAAGAAAGTCTGGGCAGTATATTAGAAATGCCGTTTGAAGAAATTGAACACTTAGCTCTAAAGGATAGAATAAAGGCACTTCAAACTGTAATGGAACAAGAAGATGTGAATGAGATGGCACTCTGAAAGCTAGCTCCCTTTCTATGGAAATGAGACTCCTTCATAGCTTTATAAGTCGAATCTTCCTACCTAGAACAGGTCATTTCGATTGGGTTAGCAAAAGAGGTATGTGTCTTATGGAGCTGGTGATACATGGAGATAACGTTAACCTTCCATCAATAATGCTATCACAGATGAAGGAAGCTATAAGAAAAGTGAAAGCCTATCTACCTTATGGAATGATTTTGACTTTATGCTTCCAAGCTGCACATATGGACTTAACTGATGAAGATGGCAGAGCTCTTTTACACACTGACACATACACTACCAAAACACTACAAAGAATGGGTTATCAATTTTTTGAAGGTATATGGAAGAAGAAGTCTGATAATGCTACTAACAATGAAGAACTTGAAGAAGAAGGTGAGGTGCGAGCTGATGAGGACATTTCACTGCCTATTCCTGAGTCACAGCCACAGCCAGACTCATCTGATATGACTGGTTTTGATGTTCCTATGCATGATGCTTCTGTACCTGATATGACTCCTACTGCACCTGCTTATGTTTAGATAGCTTATGATATTCCTGTACCCAGCACTGCTGCTCCTGCACCTACTATTGACACATCAGCATTGCAAGACTTTATTTCACAGTAATTGGGAACTCTGACTGACTCACTCACTTGTACAATGACTAACATGTTTGGCGACTTTCGCCAGTTAGTTGAAATGAGACTAGATCAGTTTGGAGGATAAATTAATGATCTACGTAGCAGAATAGATATTCTCGAAGCCTCCAAAAGTGCAACCAGTGCAACTCAGCCAGACATTCAACCCATACTTGACTTGATTTCATCTAGTTCTGAATCCCTTAAAAGCTCAGTCAATATTACACTTGAAGCATTCAAGACTGAAATGAATAATCTGAAATTTAAAGTGGGCTCAGTAGAGGAAGGAAGAAAAATGGAAGAGGATTATACCAAAGGAACTGGAATTTTGAGAGTTGAATTTGGAAGATTAAGGAGATCTGCAGAGGCCTTTGCCAATGAACAGGTAATTGAACTTGTTCAACTTCACAAGGAAAAAATGAAAACTACTAGAGAAATGGAACAAATTTATATTTTGTTTGAACAACTGCACACCACCGTCATTTCATCCTTTGCCTCTCAACCTAGACCTTCCTCATCTACACATCGTAGGAGACCTGCTCCACACCTTTAGGTCATTCACTAGGACTAGAATGTATGTCTTACTTTCATATTTTGTACTTTGTATTGAAAATCTCTATATGAAATGAAAGTTTTTTTTTTATCTCATGAATTTTTCTTGTGCTTATGAACTCTTCTGTGATGAATTTTAATTAGAATATCAAATTCAAATTGAGAAAATAAAATTATCTCAAAATAATATTAAAATCTTTCTCAATCTATTTCAAAATTTGAGTTTTACTGGCTTCACCTTTTTGATTTATGACAAAAAGGGGGAGAAATTTATGTACTTGCATAAAAAGGATAAAACTTATGCTGATACATGATGTTTGAAAAGTTTTTCTTTGCTCTGATACATAAAGAATGAAAAGGCTAAACTCTATATTCATATTCTTTGCTCTGATACATGTACATATATCTTTAAGAATATGATATATTTCATGAAAGATATGCTCTGATACATAAGCATCAATTCGGAGAAAATCTTCTTGTTATACACTCTGATACATGAAATTTTTTTCTCTTGATCTGATTCAAGAAAATCTCCTTGTATACATGCTCTAATACATAAAGGCTCTTTAGCTCTAATACATTGTCATGCATGGAAAGTTTGTTAAAACATGGAGTATCTTATTGAGGGGGAGATTACCTCTCACTACTTTAATCTCATTCCATGGCTCGACATTAATGAATGTTGAGCATATCATAAAAATGTATTGTTCAAAATTAAAGTCAATTCTTTCTACTTGTCTATACATTCTTGCAAATATAATTATACAAGTAAATGTAAAGTTTTATCTTATTTTTTCATGCCTGATGTTTTGTCATCATCAAAAAGGGGGAGATTGTTGACCCCTTGAGTGATTTTGATGATAACAAAACATTGGAGTATGTACATATTTTACTAACAACTCTTCAAGTGGTTTACAAGTTTTTGTAGGATGAATTCATTGCTCAAATTTCAGCTCCTACATTTATACTTCTTGTTTTGAGTTATGTTGTAATCGTATTTTGTAAAGAAGAACCCACATAAAAAGTTAAGAAAAATCATGTGAATGGGTTACTTCTATGAGTGTTGTGCTTTAAATTTAATTTGAGTTGGTTTATATTGAATGTTAGAGAGTGTTGGTGAGAGCATTCTTGAGTTTAATTGTAAAAATCCTGAAGAAGTCATGCGAGCCGACCCAGCCTGAAGAAGAGCTGACTTTATCTCATGGCGCGCACTAAGGATTCTAGCATGCAGCATCCAAGCCGACTCAAGTAGAACCGAGCCGACTCGTCGAGTGTCCATTCGTAATGTTTTCTGAGAACAAGCCAAGCGAGTCGACCCCAACCAGAATGAGTCAACTCTACCAGAACAAATTTTGAAGACCTGAGAAAGCGAGTCGACCCGATCTGCAATGACCAACTCCTCTAGAGTAAAGATTTCTGATTCTGAGAAGAAGAGTCGACCGAAGTAGAAGCGAGCCAACTCCTCGAGTTCAAAATATTCAATGATGGAAGTTCAAGCTGACCGGAATGATCCAGAGCCAACTTATCTAGAGTGAAGTTTTTGCATCCTGAGACAAAGAGCCGACCCTATTGAAGAAATGGCGATTTGACCTACTGACTTGAAGGATCCGAGCCGACTCAAAGAAAGCAAGCCGACTCGAATGTCGTTTCCAAGTACATAATGGCTAGTTCCAGAATTCTTTTTTGAATGCAAAAAGGTGCTCCAATGATCAAATATCACATCAACGATCTACAATGACTAGAACTACCTTGGAATTATGGAAGGCCTTATATTTGAGGGATTTGAACTTCTTTGAAGCAAGTGTTAGAGAGTTCCTCAAAGTTTTAATGCTTTATTGAATATCCACCAACCAAGAAGCAAGTGAGCACAAGTGAGCATTCAATATAGTTTTCATTCTTCACCAAAGCATTCATTGAAGAAAGAAAGGAAGCCTCTCAAGTGCATTAAAGAAGAATAAAAGAAGGCTTCATCAGCACTAAAGCGGCAACTATCCGACAATAAGAGTTTGTCATTATTGTTGCATTTATTTTCAATTCATTCTTGAATTGTTTGGGTTATTGGTGAGCCCGTTTGAAAAACCAAATAGATTCTTGGTAAGCCTTAGATAAAAATCAAGTGTTGGGTTCTTGGTGATCCTGGTAAAACCAAGTTAGGTTCTTGGTGATCCTGTTAAAACCAAGTTTGGTTTCTTTGGTGCTCCTATTTAAAGCCAAAGGGTGTAGGGTTTCTTTGGTGATCCCGGTAAAACCAAAGTATAGATGTTTTAGATTATGAGCCTATAAAACAATCCTACTATATTCGGGTGAGAATATAGTGGAAATCCCAAGTGGTATCTTGGATAGTGGACATAGGAGCAGGTTTGCTCCGAACCACTATAATCTTTGGTGTTTGTATTGCTGCCTTTGTCTTTCCATTTAACTTGTGCTTTACATTTATAACCATAGCACCTTTCATTAGGATAAGTTAATTTCTAAAAGCACATATCTATAGAAGTAATTTTTGAAATCCCAATTCACCCCCCTCTTGGGTAGCCACCTGGGCAACAACATATTATTGATAATGAAATTGCAATGGATTAGAAATGGACATTTTATAATGAAATAACAACAAACATTAAATAGCTGCTAAATTTCATAGGAGGTTCCCATGTATTATCAGTAACAGATTTACAATGAATTAGAAATGGATATTTTGCAACTAAATAATGATAGACTCACTTTTTGTTGCTAAACATTGATTAAAGAAATTGTAAAGTTTTTTTTAGTTTATAATGGATTTACGACTGAAATTGTCCCATTGCTAATCTCAAAAAATTGTAACGGAATTAAAATGACATCATCTCCATCATTAATTTGAAAAGAAAAATTATGATATGAATTTACAATAAAATTGCAATAAAATTTTAATCCATTGCTAATTCTAAAAGAAATTCCTAGCCCTCTCTTTCCTACCATTATAAAGAAAAATCCAGCCCTTCCCCACCACATGCCCCTTCCCCTCTCCTTCTCTCTCTCTCTCTCTCTCTCTCTCTCTCTCTCTCTCTCTCTCATTTACATCAAACCTAGCCCACCTCCCCTTAGCTTCGTGTGAACCCCTCGTTCTCGGTGTGGCTCGCACCATGCACCATGTTGGTTGGCTGGCATGCCCTCTACTGGCATTGCCACCATCATTATTGTTCCTTCTGGCTCTATTGCTCTAACAAAATGCGCATCTGATATGCCCATGGTCGTGTTGATTGGCCTGCCATTTTTTAGGTAGTTTTGGTGTTTTCCTTAAGCCGGCACCCTCATGAACCTCCTCCAATCGGACTTAATGGCAGTACCTACTCAGCTCTTGGTGGTCTTCCAAGACTGGATGGCCGCATTCACTGGTTGCCATTCCCTTTATTGCTATCACTATCTTCGCATAACTCTTCTGGCTGTAGTGACCTGATGAGCCTCCAAGACCCCATGGCTGCATCAACCAATTTCTTCCCTTTATTGCCATTGCTATCTTTGTGGATCTCTTCTTCTGGCCTCAGTGCCCTTAATAACATTTTAAGATCCCATGGTTGTGCTTTGCCTATGGCTTCTCCCGCAAGCACCATTGCAACCTTACCCTCTTCTAACCCAGCAAACTGAGGATGAGCTTCTCCAGTCACAGGCTCTTCCTAAGTGATGCCTTGGTGATGAACTTTGAAGGCTGCAGTAGTTACTATCCTGTCTATATAGCTAGTCCTCCTAAGAACCTTGATGGTGCTGAAATATGCTCAAACATTGGAGTAAGCTAGAGAGGGGGCACCGATGGCTATGCTTGTAAAAGAAGTCCTAGTTAGAGGTGGCTTCGACAAAGGCCCTTTGATGGTCAAGTCAGTATCTCGAACCATGAAGAAAAAAGTGGAATAGTGTGAATGAAGTGAAGGCACATGCATGCATATAGAGGGTACATACCTTTAGGGGTTTCGCTTAAAAACCCCTTTAATCTTCAAATTGTAGGGATAGTCTAGGGATGCCTTGATAGGTTAGAGAGCAGCTAAGGAATGATTGAATTTTGACCTCAGTCAAGACTTTTGGGAGACAATCATCCTTTATTATTTGGAATATCTTCTTCTCATTAATGAAAGGTTTTGTCTTTCATGTCTCCCATCGTTCGCCTTAATGGATCCAAGAGTTATAGCTTGAAGATGGCCATGCTTCTTTAATGATTGAGATCCACTCTTGATAAAAGAATTTGATAGTTTATTTATTATGAGAGTCATGTTAAAGCGAGCATCAGTAGATTCTTCCTCTAGCTATTTGGTGGACACCCTTATGGGGAGTGGTTGGCCAGGCTCGAACTCTATGTGCTGTGGTTTGGTGGGATTAGAGACCTTTCACAACTAAAGCTCTATAGGATCGAGTATTAAAGGGATTGGGTATCAAATGTATCGAAGATAGATGAATGTGTATATCTTGGCTGGGGCTCTACAAGATAGCAATTCAAATGGATGAATGTTTATTCGAGAGAGGTCTGGAAATCCAAGGGTCAAGCTTGGCAGGAATCTCGAGGGGTAAATGCATTTTAATACTATGGTTAATAGTACTAGGAGTTAAAGTATCATCTGTGGCTCCTGCTCTCAAAGAGCAGATCGAAGGACTAGTAAGGCACCTTTAGTAGAATTCTCTAAAATAGGACTTATCTCTTTGGATGACTCAATAGTGTATTAAGTAGGTCGAATAGGTTCAATTATTCCTAAATCAAGTAAGTGTTTAATCTGCATGCACAGTGATGGGGTTCTGCGGTCCTGATAAGGAGGGTAGAAATAATAGAATGCAGCTTCGATTGATACAATGTTGGCTTCGAATCTTCCAAGACTTGGGAGTGGGGATTTCTTCCCACATCAATAGCCTCCCACTCCTTAGTTTGATTATGAAGTATTCGGGTTGAGGAGTAGTTCTAGCACCTTGACCAGGGATCCCGGGAAATCTTGTTGAATTTCGTGTTCTTGAAAAGCAAGGTTGTTAGAGAGGGTTTTCATACTCTATGCCTATGATGTTCCTTCGAGGAACTTGCAGAATTAATGTAGCCAATTCCCTTTATAAAGGAGCTTCATAGGTGGCTTGTTGTTGCTAACATTTCTACCAGGGAGATTTTTGTTCACTAGGTAGCGAATTCTAGTGAGAAGGGTGATTTCTGGTAGGTTTTCTGGTGAATATTTTGGTGGCTCACATATTCAATGGATCTGCATGACATTCGGGATCTACGGAGGGCAGTCTTGAAATGTTGAAGGGCCAATACTTCGAGTAATGGAGATCTTGGTCTCTCCACCAGTATTCCTATGGTTGAAGCACCAGGAAGCGACTCTGGCATCTTGAACATTTGTAGAATCCACCACTTGCCAAAGAGCAAGTTTGAACTTTTCTTCAAGCAACGGGTGAATGTCAGGATTGAAATATAGTGTTCGAGGAGCATGGGTGCGAGGCCTTTGAGTCAGTCATTCAGGTACGAAGGAGGTTTATCATTCAAATTTTTTCTTATATCATTACTATTCTATTTTGGATCACCTTTCTTTCCTTTGATATGGTACTATCCAAAATTAATGCAGTTGGCTAGTCATCTTCACTTCTTCATGGAGTTGATCAAAATTGCTGAGATGAAAGTTACCATGATGGGAGAGAAGGTCACTAATGCTAAGAAGGAACTTAGCGAAGCCAAAATTTGGGCTTTCCAAGTAGAGAAAGAGTTTCAGGAGTAGGAGCATGGATGTTCTGTCAAAGAACATCATCCATTTGGTAATAAAGCTAGGGGAAGCAGGTTGTTATCTATCTTTAATGCATCAGAACATAGAGGTCATGCATCAAGAAGAAGCCCAGGTTGTTTCAAACACTAAAGCAGAGATCGCAAGTTGGAGAAGAATTTCTAGGCCAAAGTTAAGGACCTAAAGGTCGAAGTAGATGCTGAATTCAATGGTTTTAGGAAGAGCTTAGCTTGACCAGGAGTCAAAATGAATGGTTATGAAAAGAGCTTCACCTTGCTCGGGATTGAATACAAGGTGAGGGACCCTCGAAATAGGATGATAGGGTTCAACAAGCAAAGCAAGCTAGGGACAAAGCCAAGGCAAAAGTCTAGTTCCTCCTGTAGGAACTAAAAGAGGAAAGGAACAAGATTGGGGCCACTTTTTGATGGGTCCAAGCCCGCCAAACCATAGACATAGGGGAGAATCTATACTTGTAGAATTAATTAAAGGTAGCTAGGATCACTATTGATAGCTTGAAGAATAAAGTCAATGACTATGGCAATGAAATCATGAGGCTGCATGGTAGAACAACTTTGGCTGAAGCATGCATGGGGGCCACCGAGACTGATTCACCATGCTAAAAGTAAATCATATGAGGTCAGATTTGAGGATTGCATGCTCTTGGTGACCCAAATTCTTCTAAAGGTAGGAGCACACCAGCTTTAGATTGTTATCACAATTCAAGCTATTTGGTCTCTACATGTAAGCCAAGGGAACCTGGAAGAGGGCAAGGGAATTATGATTTCCATCTATAGTAACTTTTTACTTTTTTATCTTCAACCTGTAAATACTTTTGAAGCAAATAAAATGCAAACTTTTTCTATGTGTCATGACTCGATATTCTTTAGAAGCACTTTGTTGCTTTCCAAGCAATTTGAATTTTGTCAATTTTCTTTCAGTAATTTTGTTTTTCGGAGGAATAGTGGAATGACCCAAGGCATTCCATTAATCGAATCGTATTAATTTTTGGATTTTTCTTGATAGGGTGTGGTTTTTGAAAAGATGTCCTATCATGAATTACATGAATAATGGAAAGCATTTATGATATCATGATGGCCAGAGGTGTGTGGTGCTTGAGAAAGATTATAGCCTTCTCACATGAAAGGGGATGAGGTGGTGGGATGCATATGAAATATTTCGATGTTGGTGATCCATGGGGACACAATTTGGCTTACCTCCTGTCACCACTTATTGGCCATCCAATGGACTAATTTCATTCTAACTAAATCTAAGATATTGAAATGGCTTTTATAAGTAAGGGAGTCCTTGGCACCCAATTTACCTTCTACTTTCAAAACTTTCTCTTCTTCCTCCCATTCTCTTTTTCTTTGAGTCTCCTTTTCTTTGACCGATAGCCATTTTCGATGAGTTCTGCCAGCGTTCACCATCATTTCCCCTATTTCTTCCCTATCTAGGCTGTTCAAACTCCTGTATAGACTTGTTAGGGGGTTTCTCCACTTCTTTTAGGATAGCTTTTGTCTTAGCTCTAGTGGTCCTTGTTGTCTGTTCTTGATTTTGGGCTCCTAAGATTTCTTCGCATTTATTTTTAGAGTAATTTTTCCTGATTTTAGATATTTTTGCTCAACCATTAGATGTTGGAGTCTTAGTAGTCTCCTAAGTTGGAGGGTTCATGGTCATTGAACCATGAACCTACCGAACTAGGGGTTTCCACTGAAGGTGCGGAAATCATCTTGGTGAAAGGGATATGCCCTAAAAGCCAATCTATGTTGTATCTCCCAAACCATTGTAATTAACAATATTCTAATAAAGGCATTATTTTTCATCATACGCTGTGTTTATTATTATATGATGAACCCCATAGATTAGGGCTATGATTTTAGGGTTATGATGAGATCATACCAGTGAGACCTAAAGTCTTAAAACCTTAATCTAAAATATTCATAGTCAAAGGAACCTTGAGTAGGGGATCAGGGTTTTTCGGTAAGACTAGCACATCCTATGTATACTGAATAGGGTGACTGCTCTCACAGTCACTTGTGTATGACACTAATACTAGGATGTGGGTGCTCATTAGAGAATGAGTTCACTGATATGATCCAACTTGAGAACATCTAATGGAGTCTTAGCTACATGTCAATAGAAGGTTCTCATAGTGGGAGTGGTACAAGTAATCCTTTGACCTGAGACTGCCATAAGTACCTTATGTACATGAACCCATGCTTTGGTTCAATTCTAATCATGACACTGAGTCATGCACAGGATTGATACTGGGAATGGTGAATTGGATATGAAGGTAATGAGTAGGTCAATAAGGAATCGATCACTCTTAGTAAGAGGAGATTGCATCCAGCTAGTTATCAATCGGATGATGGTTCAGGGAATCTTTGATCAAAGTAAAGATATTAGAGATGATTTCTAATATCAAGATAATTGAATCATCAATATAAGATTGAGCTAGAAATGAATATAATATTGGAGTTGACATATATATCCATATCCATAATTATATTCTGGGTGCAGGCTGATCGAAGGATTTAATTGTATGGTAACTTTCTACTGAAGGGTATTTTTGATTTTTCACCAGAATTTTCATATCTTCCGGGTAGACATGACACGTTGCTAGACGTCAATCTTGTCTTGTGGGTTGATTAAATTGAATGATCACTTATTAGGAAGAGTCCTAATTGATCATAATCGGGTAAGCCCGGTTTGACCTAAATCGATTAAAATGAGTTCTAATCAAATTAGGTCAACTTGTATTCGAACCCATTGCTGGCTAGATGTGGAACCCAATGGGTCACACACTTAAGAAAATTGATCAAGGGTTTAATTTTGTAATTAAATCATTTTGCATGATGACACTCTAGCAGGTGTTGCAAATCCTAGCTTCTATTCGAATTAGATTCGAATTAGGGTTCCGGATTGGTTCAATTTGGGTTCTAATTGGATCTAATTAAACCCTAATTGAGGTTATAAAGATTATGGCTAACCCTATTGGCTAACCATGTATCTAGGTTAGCCCGCCACCCACCCCTTTGCATTTTCATGCCAAAATGCCAAGAGTCCATGCGCTAATGGACTCTTGGCGCGCCATTTGGAAGAGTCCATGGCGCATGGACTCTTAGTGCGCTCCATAAAAACTCCGGTGTTTTTTATATGGGGTGGCTTCTCTTTTCTCCTTTAGCACCTCAAATTTTTCCCCTTGGATTGGAATCCAAGGGTTGATGCTTTTTTGAGAAAGGCAGGAAGCATTCGTTGCTTCCTGGTTGCGCGAAATAACATCTCCTCGGAGATTTAAAGTCGTGACTCCTTTCTTTTAAAACCATCATGACTTTTCATTTAAGAAAAGCCATGGGATTTATCCGGAAGGCCGTGAGAAGGAAGGATGGGGCGTGAGAAAATAAGAAAGGGTGTGAGAAGTTTTTCATGAAGAGTTGTGTGGGCAACTGTCTGAAATCTATTTAAGGGGTCAGGAAAAATCTGAACCGGGTAATCTGAAATTTTTTTCTTCTACCTCTCCAAAAGACTCTTTCTCTCTTTTCTTGTTCTTGTACTATTTCCTTTACAGAGTACACCTCTGTCGAAACTCTGCTACTGAACAAGAACAAGAGCGAAAGTCTCCGACGGTAAAGGAAAGAAGGAGTTCTAGTTTTTATTCTTTCTTTCTTACATTAAGACATTCTTGTCTTAGTTTCTCCTCCAATTTAAGACAAGCCTAAATCCCCTTAGGACAAGGTCTTATCTTCAAGACAAGAGTGTCTTAGAGTGTCAAGGTCTTAGTGGAAGGAGGAGAAGAGATAAAAGAAAGGAAGGCAACCTCTTGTGTGGAAGAATTTCAGCCATAATCCGAAGAATTGAGTTCTAGGAAGAAGAACTCAATAGGAGGAACCATTGGACAAGAAGATAGTATTCTTGATCATTGCTCTGTGTGGATCACCATCGGAGGGCGGACACCTAGATGCCTGGTAAACTCAAATAGCCTGTTCATCTTCAAGATTAAATCTTCATCAATTTGGAATTAGCGGTTACAGGTTAGTACTCTAATTCTAATTTGCATAAGAATGTTAGTCTTCATACATTTTAGTCTTATTAAGGAGTTCATGGTTTAGGGTTTTGGTACATATTAATTTCAATTTTTGAAATTACCCTTCTGCTGCGTTGCACCGGAACCCTATAGTGGTATCAGAGCCACCTTAATTAGGACTATAATTTATGATAGTTTGTATGTCACATCTTAGGGTTTTTAAATCCTAATATGTTACTACACTTAGCATATCTTTGTTTGCATATATGTTTTGATGTATGCCACTAGTTAGGGTCTTTCACTCAAACCCTAATTATTATAGAGATATGTATAGTTTTGAGGTCATCATACTGAAATAAGGTTGCCCTGGCATAATGGTGGATCCATTATGTGGTAAATGGTTGTCCTAGTATGTTGACACACTTAGCACATAATTATAAGAGTGATATGTTGATTGTGATACATTCTATAAGGATGTGATGGCAATTTATATATCCCTCCTCTTAAAAATTATATTAAGTCTTAGTATATTTAATTAATAAGAATCACTAGTCATGATGTACAATTGATCATTCGGTGTCTAGAAAGGTGGTTCTGGGAAGGTAAAGAGAATTGTGGTTTTTAATTGGTTCCGTTGACTGACCTAGCCAATTTTTATTGGTGTATAGGAAAGCAACGGGGGGACTCCCACATCTCTTCCACTTGCCTAGCTGATTTGATTAAATTTAAATCTTGACTAAAATGCTTAGTGTTAAAAATACTATATATTGGCCTTCCTTCATGCTGGATCATTATTGTGTTATGAACCACATTAGGTTTGTTATGTTATCTGCAAGACCTAATATGGTGATTGACATAATACTAGTCTAGTGCATAGATATGCTTACAGTATATTCAGTATAATGCTTTGTTGTGTTATCTGCAAGGGCATTATATTTGAGTATTGACTGTATAGAAATGAAAGGGTCTTGACTTAACTAAAACATTATGATTTGTTGTGTTTTCTGCAAGACTAATAATGTTCTAGAGGCCAAGTTACTTCTTGAGAATTATATGAGATATAATTGGAAGAGTTTCCTACCTTTGAGCTTATAAAAGATTTGTTGTTTTTTCTGCAAGATCTTTTATAAGTTATTAGGATCTCAATCTCACTAAGAAAAACTGATCAGGATTCTTCTCGATTATCATAGTGAGGGCTATGATTTTTGATAAAATAGTGGGAGACATAATTAAATTGAAGACCTAATTTAATTATGTAAGTCATTTCATGGTTGTTTTCTTATGTATTATTCTTTATTAAATATAGATAAATGGCATCTTCATTATCACTGCGAAGTATCTTAGATACCAATAAACTGACTGGTCTGAACTATGTGGATTGGTTAAGAAATTTAAAGATTATGCTGAGTTCAGAAAAACTTTCTTATATTCTTGATACCCCTAGTCTTAATACACTAGGGGACGATGTCATACAGGAAGATATGGCCACATACAAAATGTGGCAGAATAACTCCCTCACTGTCAAGTGTATCATACTAGCCTCTATGACCAATGAGTTACAGAGACAGCATGAAAGCATGGATACTCAATCCATAATGCTCAATTTAAAAGAGCTTTATGGAGAACATAGCAGAACTGCTAGATATGAAATATCTAAGCAATTATTCCATGCTAGGATGATAGAGGGAACATCCGTTCAGGATCATGTTCTGAAGGTAATTGACTTAATCACCAGATTGGGTCAATTAGGTTTTATCATGGATGGGGAGTTGAATCAGGATTTAATCCTGCAATCACTCCCGGAGTCATTTTCTCAGTTTGTCTTGAATTATCACATGAACAAACTGAACACTTCCTTGCCCGAGCTGTTAAATATGTTAAAAATAGTGGAGAGCCATGTTAAGAAAGAAAAGGCTCCACTTCTTCTTGTTGATAAGACCAATAAGAAGAAATCAGGCAAAAAGGGTTTTATTAGGAGGCTAAACCCTAAGAGTGGCATCAATAAGAATAAGAATTGAAAGAAGGCCTCCAAATAGTCGACCTGTTTCTTTTGCGGCAAAGCGGGACATTGGAAAAGGAATTACAAGGCTTACCTTGCAACTATGAAGCCTGGTGCATCAGATGCGCCAAAAGGTATGTATGAGATACATGCTATATTGATATTAAATTTATCTATATCAAATACTTGGGTATTGGATACCTCTTGTGGTTACCATATATGCAAATCTTTGCAGGACCTCCATAAGCTTAAAGTATTGAAGGAAGGTGACTTCAATCTCTACGATGCTAGTGATGATATCATCCAAGCAGAAGCTGTAGGGACATATATTCTGAAGTTGCCTTCAGGGAAGATCTTGGAGTTAGAAAATTGTTATTATATGCCTAAGATTATTAGGAACATTATATCTATTCCTTTGTTATTAAAACAAGGATATGTAATGGATGTAACGAGCACTGGTTGCTCGATAATGTTGTCTAATAAAATTATTTGTTCTGGCATATTTAGCAATGGGCTCTTAACTCTTTCTTTCAAAGATAGTATTTTTCATGTCAATAATAAAAGAAAAAGAGAAGAGTTTAATGATACTTTACTTTGGCATCATCAACTTGGTCATGTTAATGAGTCTAGGAGAAGCAAGTTATACAAGGAAAAATTCCTTGATCCTTATGAGTATGAATCATTAGGAACTTGCGAATCATGTCTCATGGGTAAGATGACCAAGACTCCATTTACTGGACATGGAGAAAGGTCAACTGAGTTTTTAGGACTTATACATACTGATGTATGTGGTCCAATGACAACTCAGGCCAGAGGTGGATACTCATATTTTATCACTTTTACAGATGATTTATCTAGGTTCGGATGTGTGTACCTTATGAAACATAAATCTGAAGCCTTTGATAAATTTAAGGAGTATCAAAGTATGGTCGAAAAACAAACCGGGAAAAGTATTAAAGTTCTTCGTTCTGATCGAGGAGGAGAATACTTATCCACGGAGTTTTTAGACTATCTTAAAGTTAATGGAATTCTTTTTGAATGGACCCCTCCTTATACACCACAGCTAAATGGTATAGCTGAAAGGAGGAATCAAAACTTATTAGATATGGTACGATCCATGATGTGCTTCACAAATTTACTCATTTCCTTCTGGGGTCATGCCCTAGAAACTGTTGTTTACATTTTGAACAAGGTACCTTCTAAATCCATTGTTAGTACTCCATATGAAATTTGGAGTGGAAAGAAACCGTATCTTAAATATTTTAAGGTATGGGGATGTCCAGCTTATGTTAAAAGAAATTTTGGACATAAGTTGGAACCTAGAGCGGATAAATGTCTATTTGTAGGATATCCTAGAGAGGGTAGAGGATATCTATTTTACCATCCTACTGAACAAAAGATTTTTGTCAGCAGGCATGCCACTTTTCTAGAAAAAGAGTTCATTTTAGAAAAGGGCAATGGTAGAACTGTTGAACTTGGAGAAGTACAAGAAACACAGATAGACAGTTCTCAACCATTAGAACATATAGCTAGGTCAGAACCAGAACACAAAAGTCCTCCCCATAGGTCTGATAGAGTGCCACGGGCACCTGAGAGGTATGGGTTTATTATTGAAAATAATGAAGCCCAAGTCATTCAAAATGATGAACCTCTGACCTATACGGAAACTATCTTGAGTACTGATTCAGATAGATGGCAAGAAGCCATGGAATCCGAGATAGACTCTATGTATGTAAACTAAGTATGGTCTTTGGTCGATAAACCAGAGGGTGTTAATCCTATTGGGTGCAAATGGGTCTATAAGAAAAAGATTGGGGCTAATGGCCAAGTTGAAACCTATAAAGCCAGATTAGTGGCAAAAGGTTTTAGTCAAAACAGGGATTTGATTATGATGAAACATTTTCACCTGTTGCCATGGTCAAATCAATTCGGATTTTACTTGCTATAGCAGCATACCATGATTATGAGATCTAGCAGATGGATGTGAAGACTGCATTCCTCAATGGTTTCCTTGAGGAATAAGTCTACATGTCACAGCCAGAAGGTTTTATTTCAAAGAATAAACCTAATCAAGTATGCAAGCTAAAGAAACCCATTTATGGATTAAATCAAGCTTCAAGGAGTTGGAACATCCGCTTTGTTGAAACTATTAAAAGGTTTGGTTTTATCAAAAATATGGATAAACCCTGTGTTTATAAGAAGACTAGTGGGAGTGCCATAGTCTTCTTGGTTTTGTATGTAGATGACATACTCCTCATTGAGAATGATATTCCAATGTTGCAATCAGTCAAGGTTTGGCTATCAAACCAGTTTTTCATGAAAGATTTGGGAGAAGCATCCTATATACTAGGTATTAAGATCTATAGAGATAGATCTAAGAGGATGCTAGGTTTATCCCAATCTAGGTACATTGACTTAGTGCTGAAAAGATTCAGCATGGATGGAAGTAAAAGAGGTTATCTTCCTATGAGTCAAGGCATACATCTTTCTAAAAGGATGTCTCTCCTAAGACACCTGAAGAAAGAAATAGAATGAATTCTATACCTTATGCTTCGGCAATAGGGTCCATAATGTATGCCATGTTATGTACCAGGCCTGATGTGGCATATGCTTTAGGCATTGTCAGTAGGTTTCAGGCTGATCCAAGAGAGGATCATTAGAAAGCAGTTAAAAATATTCTTAAGTACCTGAGAAGGACTAAGGATATTTTTCTGGTTTATGGTGGTTATGATCTTAAACTAGAAGCTTATTCTGATTCTAGTTTTCAATCAGACCCTGATGATAGCAAATCCATTTCGGGATATGTTTTTACCCTAAATGGTGGAGCAGTGAGTTAGAAGAGTACCAAGCAGCAGACTGTAGCTGACTCAACCACAGAGGCAGAATACATAGCTGTCAGTGAAGCCACCAAGGAAGCAGTCTGGATGAAGTTCATCACAGAGTTGGGTGTTGTTCCGGAGATTGAAAACCCAGTGCCACTTTATTGTGACAACACTGGAGCTGTTGCTCAAGCTAAGGAACCAAGAGCTCATCATATGTCCAAGCACATTCTGAGACGCTTCCATCTCGTCCGAGAAATAGTAGAGAGACAAGATGTCTACAAAAATAGAGTTGATACAAAGAACAATATAGCAGACCCGTTTACTAAGGCTCTACCACAGCGAGAGTTTGATCACCACCTCGAGTGTATGGGACTAATATTCAAAGGCGATTGGCTTTAGTGCAAGTGGGAGATTGAAAGGGATATGCCCTACAAGCCAATCTATGTTGTATCTCCCAAACCATTGTAATTGACAATATTCTAATAAAGGCATTATTTTTCATCATACGCTGTGTTTATTATTATATGATGAACCCCATAGATTAGGGCTATGATTTTAGGGTTATGATGAGATCATACCAGTGAGACCTAAAGTCTTAAAACCTTAATCTAAAATATTCATAGTCAAAGGAACCTTGAGTAGGGGATCAGGGTTTTTCGGTAAGACTAGCACATCCTATGTATACTGAATAGGGTGACTGCTCTCACAGTCACTTATGTATGACACTAATACTAGGATGTTGGTGCTCATTAGAGAATGAGTTCACTGATTTGATCCAACTTGAGAACATCTAATGGAGTCTTAGCTACATGTCAATAGAAAGTTCTCATAGTGGGAGTGGTACAAGTAATCCTTTGACCTGAGACTACCATAAGTACCTTATGTACATGAACCCATGCTTTGGTTCAATTCTAATCATGACACTGAGTCATGCACAGGATTGATACTGGGAATGGTGAATTGGATATGAAGGTAATGAGTAGGTCAACAAGGAATCGATCACTCTTAGTAAGAGGAGATTGCATCCAGCTAGTTATCAATCGGATGATGATTCAGGGAATCTTTGATCAAAGTAAAGATATTAGAGATGATTTCTAATATCAAGATAATTGAATCATCAATATAAGATTGAGCTAGAAATGAATATGATATTGGAGTTGACATATATATCCATATCCGTAATTATATTTTGGGTGCAGGCTGATCGAAGGATTTAATTGTACGGTAACTTTCTACTGAAGGGTATTTTTGGTTTTTCACGAGAATTTTCATATCTTCCGGGTAGACATGACACGTTGCTAGACGTCAATCTTGTCTTATGGGTTGATTAAATTGAATGATCACTTATTAGGAAGAGTCCTAATTGATCATAATCGGGTAAGCCCGGTTTGACCTAAATCGATTTAAAAGAATTCTAATCAAATTAGGTCAACTTGTATTCGAACCCACTACTGGCTAGATGTGGAACCCAATGGGTCACAAACTTAAGAGAATAGATCAAGGGTTTAATTTTGTAATTATATCATTTTGCATGATGACACTCTAGCAGGTGTTGCAAATCCTAGCTTCTATTAGAATTAGATTCGAATTAGGTTTCCGGATTGGTTCAATTTGGTTTCTAATTGGATCTAATTAGACCCTAATTGAGGTTATAAGGATTATGGCTAACCCTATTGGCTAACCATGTATCTAGGCTAGCCCCCCACCCACCCCTTTGCATTTTCATGCCAAAATGCCAAGAGTCCATGCGCTAATGGACTCTTGGCGCGCCATTTGGAAGAGTCCATGGCGCATGGACTCTTGGTGCGCTCCAAAAAAAACTCTGATATTTTTTATATGGGGTGGCTTCTCTTATCTCTTTTAGCGCCTCAAATGTCCCCCCTTGGATTGGAATCCAAGGGTTGATGCTTTTTTGAGAAAGGCAGGAAGCATTCGTTGCTTCCCGGTTGCGCGAAATAACATCTCCTCGGAGATTTAAAGTCGCGACTCCTTTCTTTTAAAAACATCATGACTTTTCATTTAAGAAAAGCCGTGGGATTTATCCAGAAGGCCATGAGAAGGAAGGATGGGGTGTGAGAAATTAAGAAAGGGAGTGAGAAGTTTTTCACGAAGAGTTGTGTGGGCGACTCTCTGAAATCTATTTAAGGGGTCAGGAAAAATCAGAATCGGGTAATCTGAAATTTTTTTCTTCTGCCTCACCAAAAGACTCTTTCTCTCTTTTCTTGTTCTTGCACTATTTCCTTTACAGAGTACACCTCTGCCAAAACTCTGCTACTGAACAAGAACAAGAGCGAAAGTCTCCGACGGTAAAGGAAAGGAGTTCTAATTTTTATTCTTTCTTTCTTACTTAAGACATTCTTGTCTTAGTTTCTCCTCCAATTTAAGACAAGCCTAAATCCCCTTAGGACAAGGTCTTATCTTCAAGACAAGAGTGTCTTAGAGGGTTAAGGTCTTAGTGGAAGGAGGAGAAGAGATAAAAGAAAGGAAGGCGACCTCTTGTGTGGAAGAATTCTAGCCATAATCCGAAGAATTGAGTTCTAGGAAGAAGAACTCAATAGGAGGAACCATTGGACAAGAAGATAGTATTCTTGATCATTTCTCTGTATGGATCACTATCGGAGGGCGGACACCTGGACGCCTGGTAAACTCAAATAGCCCGTTCATCTTCAAGATTAAATCTTCATCAATTTGGAATTAGCGGTTACAGGTTAGTACTCTAATTCTAATTTGCATAAGAATGTTAGTCTTCATACATTTTAGTCTTATTAAGGAGTTCCTGGTTGAGGGTTTTGGTACATATTAATTTTAATTTTTGAAATTTCCCTTCCGCTGCGTTGCACCAGAACCCTACACTTGGGTGACGAGGTGGCATTGGTTGCAGCCTTGTTGCAAGAATCGGTGGATCACCAAGGAGGATACTCGATTGGTCTTAGAGGAGAACTCTTTTAGGACCCTGAAGAAGATTTTCTAGAGGGTCCCGAAGGAGAGTTCCTTCTTGGACTCATCCAGTTTGAGATTCGGGGATCTCATATAAGAAAGCTGTGAAGCAAGTACCAGATTCTTCTAGGTTTATCGGGCGTGCAACCCTCCTTTAGGTTGCCTGATACTATATGGAGAGTATTTTCTGGTCAGGTTGAGGTTACCTTTAGCTCCTTTTTTTGTCAAATTATTTAGAGTTATAGGTCTCCTCCTTGTGCTATCACGTCGAACACATGGTGGTTTCTTTATGGATATTCGCTATTGTGTCTTGGCCAAGGTTCGCCCCTTAATTTCACTTTTTAGGGACTTTTTTTCTTTCGGCAAGCATCACCACTACCATGGGTAGTAGTTTGCTTGTTGTTGGAGCACATTCCTAGGTGCGTGGACAACCTTCTACCAGAAACCAACCTCAGAACATTATATTGGAAGAAGCGACAGCCACAGGGGATTGAAGCAATCAGCCTGGCAGGGATTCAGCCTTCTTGTACGGAAATCTCCTAACTTGTTTAGAGTGCCCTGAACATCCCAAATTTGATATGGACATGAAACCACCTCTCTTGTGACTCCAACTAGTGAGGATTCAACCCTCCAAAGATCCTAGTCGAATTCCAAAAGGGTAGAGAGGGATGACTCCAAAGATGCTACGCGCTAGGTTTCCTACTTAGACTAGGAAACCATGATAATCTTCTTCCAATGCCCACCAATCCAACCAGATCTCTTTCAGATCTAATCCCCCTCTGAATAAGACATGGAACCAGCCTTGAAGAGGCCTAATATCACCATGTTTGATGGGAATAGGATTTGCAAGTTGACGGCATAAGAATCCCTTGTGTTAGGGATTTCTACTTCGACTAGGAGTCCTTAGATGCTAAGGAATTTTTTCCTTCCTAGGGTATGTGATGCGGGATGACTCTGAGATTGCAAGAAAAATAGTAAACTAATTTTTTTATATTTTTTATAATTTTAATTTATAGGCTATATTCCTAAAATAAAGTAGGAACTAGCAGAAAGAGTAGCAATGCAAAGAATCACCATGATCGCAAAATAACTCAAGTAAGATAATGAAAGTCAGGACCTGGGAATTGAGAAACTCCTAGTTTAGGATAGCTAATCTTCATCAAATTAGAAATTAAGAGTAGAGAAGGATGTTACCAATCAGTGATTTGAAGAACTTTCGATAAAGAGATCATACAGCACTCTGATTGGAGCCTAAATGATGAAGCTTGGTTCCCTTGGATCAGAAGGCTGATTTGGGCAATCCTGGAGGCAAGGAAAGCCTCCTCTGGGGAGGTGAAATACCTCGGGGATCCTGTAAGTGTCAGGGTCAATCAAAATAGCAAGTAATAAAAGTAAAGGAAACTAGGATTTTGAGAGAATCGGGATTAGGGTTAGAAGCTGGCGGTCGGGGGAAGAAGGGGTTCCTCCACTTGGATGGCAGCAAAGTCACTCTTCCCTTGGGCATGGCTGATCTCCTAAGATGCTGAAAGAAGCTAGGGTAGTAGGGGTTCGGCCAAGCACAAGAAGAACACTCCACAAAACCAAAACTCCAACACATGAACAATACTTAAGACCAAATTTCAGTAAGGTTTTATTCATATGAAAAAATTGATTACAAGAGAAAGAGGGGTGGGGTATTTATAGAGTTTCCATGTGTTGACTCCGTTATTGATTTTGATGATAAGTAAAATGGTTAAGTATAAGTTGAGTACTAATGATTTTTTTAAAGTGTGTTTCTATAAAAAAAGCTACTCTTAAATTTGAAAAAGTTTGTTTGATTGAAGAAGCCATGTTTAGATGAAAGATCTACTCAAAGAAGACTTGGACAGTCAAAGTTTGCTTGAATGGATACTTGAGTGAGATATAAATTTGGTTCAGCACAAGTTCAAGTATTTTTGTGAAGATCTCTATGAGGTGTCGACTTAAAGTGTCGACACATGATAGTAAAGTGCCGACTCAAGCCGATACGCAAATAAAGTTTCAGATGGCATGGTCGAAGTGTCAATACATGGACTTGAAGTATCGACACATGGATCAGCTCATCGCTTGACATTTTTAAGTCACAAAACTTGGTGAAGATGAAGAACTGCAGAAGTGTCGACACATGGATACCAAGTGTCTACTCAAAGTATCGACTCACCTGAGGAAGTGTTGATACATTTGAGATTTCCAGAAAGCCAGATTGAAATTGTTTGAACTGGGTGTTGACTCAAGAAGTTCAACTATCGACCTAAAGTGTCGACTCATATCTTGAAGTGTCGACACATGAAGTTCTGGGAATAGTAACGACTAATTTTTCAAATGCAGAACTTGTCTCTTTTCATCCTCAACGGCTAGATTTTCGAGTCTAACAGCTAGAAACCAGATTTGAGGCCTTAGAAAGGTATTTATATGCTCCAAATCAAATCAAAACACAATAATTTGAAATAAAAATATCCAAGAGAAAAGAAAAGAGAGCATTCACTCCTATTCATTGAAATTCAACCACTCTCAAGCAAAAGCAAGCCTCCAAGTATTCAAGAGCCTTCAAGAGCATTAAAGATCATCCATTCTTGAGCATTCAAAGAGGCTTCATCAAGTTGAAAGCATCACTACATCAAGCTTCAAAGAGATACCCGCTTTTTATTAGAAAGCTTTTATTCTCTTTACTTCAAACTATTATTTGTTGTAAGGGTTCTTGGTTAGCCTATTGTAAAACTAAGGGAGGTTATTGGTGAGCCTTTGAAAACCAATTAGGTTCTTGATTAGCCTAGAAAATCAAGGGAGGTTGGTGGTGAGCCTTAAAACCATTTAGGTTTTTGGTAAGCCCATAAAACCAAGTGAAGTTTTGACTTGTGAGCCTTGTAAAAACAAATCAGGTTTTGATTAGTGAGCCCGAAAAACTAATCGGTTATAATCGGTTGAGATTATAGTGAATTTTCAAGGGGATCTTAGGGAGTGGATGTAGGTGCATTGGATAGCACTAAACCACTATACTTCTTTGTCTTTGTGGTTGCTTGTGTTCTCTACTTGCTCTTATATTTATTGCTCTTTATTTTTGCTGCATATTTATTTAAAAGAATTATATTTGAATTCATAGTACCTTGATTAATTGTTGGATTGGATTACATACTATTGCATTGCATCAAGTAATTATTTTTTAGAGACCCAATTCACCACCCCTCTTGGGTTTCTTACTGGGTAACAAGTGGTATCAGAGCCCTGTTCTCAGTTTATAGGCTTTACTACCTTGAGTAAAGATCTATGGCAGGCCCTATTGGTACTAGTGTAGTTGAGGGACAAGCCTCAAATAGATCTTCATTTTTTAATGGATCAAATTATACATATTGGAAAACTAGGATGAGAATTTATATGCATTCTATTGATTATAATTTGTAGAGAGTAGTTGATAAAGGTCCACATATTCCTTCGATTGTGGTTAATGGTGTTTCCATCCCAAAGCTCAAAGGGGATTGGGATGAAAATGATATTAAGCAATCTGAGATCAATGCTAAGTCAATGAATCTCCTTTATTGTGTATTAGATCTTAGTGAATTCAATAGGATATCTACTTGCACTTCAGCCAAAAAAATATGGGACACACTTGAAGTTATCCATGAGGGTACCGATCAAGTGAAAAATACTAAGATCAACATGTTAGTCCATACTTATGAAATGTTCCGAATGGAACCTAATGAGTCTATCACTGACATATACACTAGATTTACAAATATTGTAAATGGAATGAGAAGTCTAGGAAAAGTAATGTCTAATGCTGATCTTGTGAATAAAATCCTCAGGTCACTCCAACATTGTGGGATTCGAAGGTGACCGCCATCCAAGAAGCAAAGGATGTTGACAAGCTACCATTAGAGTAGCTGGTTGGATCGCTCATGAATTATGAGCTGAATTTGGCACAAAAGTCAATGGACATGGATAAAAAGAAAAAGGGGATTGCATTCAAATCTACAATACAAGAAGAATCCTCAAATGATGAGTCCGAAGAAGAAGAAGAAGAAGAAGAAAGTGAAGAAGCACTTCTTGCTAGAAAATTTAAAAGATTTATGAAGAGAAGAAAGTTTCCCTACAAGAAAAAATTTTAATCTAATAAAGAAAAGGGAAAAGAGAAATAAAAACAAAAAGAAAAGGAGAAGGAAATACCTACATGCTTCGAGTGTAAGAAGCCGGGTTACTACAAATTTGACTGCCCTCTCCTAAAGAAGTCAAGGAAGGAGTTAAGGAAGAAAACAATGATGGCCACCTGAAGTGATAGTGAGGACTCCAGTTCTGAAGAAGAGCAGATAGAAGTTGCAAATCTTTATCTTATGGCACATCAAGAGCAAGAAGAGGTAACATTTGATATCGAAGTAGATTTTACTTTTGACGAGTTAAGAAATGCTTTTGATGAACTCATGCATGATTACAAGTTAATTTTATTTGAAAATAAAAGATTGAAAAAGTATGCAAACTATTTTTTCCATGAAAACAATTCTTTATTAAATCAAGTTAGTGATTTGAAAATTAAACTAGATATTTTAGAAAAGAAAAACAATGCCTTAACAATGGAAAATGAAGTTTTAAAAAGATCCAAAACTATTATTTTAAATGGTGATCTTTTAAAGAAAAATAAAGATTTAGAGTTGGAAAATGAAAAATACAAAAATGAGCTTGATAAAATGAAGCCTTTTGTTGAAAAAATTACCTATAGTTCAAAAAACTAAACCAACTTTTAAATAGCCAAAGAGCCATTTTCAACAAAGCAAGATTAGGCTATAGACCCCAAAAATGACAAAAGTATTTTAAAAACTTTTTTGTACCTGCATCAATTAGCATAACTTGTTTTTTATGTAAAAAGCAAGGTCATAAATCTTTTCAATGCAATTTAAGAAAAATTAATTCTTTTGAAAAAGTTTGGATTCTAAAAGGAACCATTTTATGTGATAACCTTAAAGGACCCAAGTTGGCTTGGGTACCTAAAAACAAAGCTTGATTCGTATTGCAAGTGTGTCTTGCAACCAAGGAAAACAAAAGACTTTGGTATCTTCATAGTGGTTGCTCAAGGCACATGACAGGAGATGTGAAGCAATTCACTTCTCTTGAAGCAATGAATGGAGGGAGTGTGACCTTCGGAGATAATGGTAAAGAAAAAATCATTGGTATTGGTAAGGTTCATATTACTCCTAGTTGTATTAGCAATGTACTCTTAGTTGAAGGTTTAAAGCATAATCTTTTAAGTATTAGTTAGTTTTATGATAAAGGTTTTCAAGTTGTTTTTAAATCATCTTATTGCATGATTGCTAGTCTGGATATAAATGTAGTACAATTCATTAGAAAAAGGCATGGTAATATTTACTTGGTAGATTTCGATGATCTATCTTTGCCTAATGGAGAATGCCTTGTTACAATAAATTCTACTAAAGATGAGACTAGTTGGCTTTGGCATAGAAGATTAGGGCATGCTAGTATGTATCTACTTTCAAAACTTTGCAAAAAGAATTTAGTTAGAGATTTACCTGAACTTTGTTTTGAAAATGATAAAGTTTGCCAAGCATGTTAATTTAGAAAACAAGTTAAAACTTCTTTCAAACCTAAAGGTTTTGTAACTACTAGTAGGCTACTAGAACTACTTCATATGGATCTCTTTGGACCAACTAGATCATCAAGTCTAGGAGGCAAGAGATATGGATTAGTCATAGTGGATGATTTTTCGAGATTTATGTGGGTTTTCTTTCTAGCACATAAAGATGAGTCATTTTCTGCATTTGTAAAGTTTTATCGAAAAGTTTCAAATGAAACAGGTGTTTCAGTTGTATGCATTCATAGTGATCATGGAACTAAGTTTGAAAATTAGGATTTTGAAAGCTTTTGTAATGAGAAAGGTATTGAACACAACTTTTCTGCACCTATGACACCTCAGCAGAATGGGATAGTAGAAAGAAAAAAATCATACTTTAGAAGAAATGGCATGCACTATGCTTTGTGAAAATGATTTACCAAGATATTTTTGGGCTAAAGTTATTAATACTGCATGTTATATTTTGAATCTAGTTTTAATCCATCCTATTTTGAAGAAAACTCCTTATGAACATTGGAATCAAAGAAAACCAACCTTAAAGTATTTTCAAGTTTTTGGTTGTAAATATTTTATCTTAAATAATGGCAAAGATAATCATGAAAAATTTGATGCCAAGTCTGATGAAGGTATCTTTTTAGGATACTCTATATCAAGTAGGGCATACAAAGTTTTCAACAAAAGAACCTTAGTTGTAGAGGAGTCTGTACATGTTATTTTTGAAGAATCTACTAACAAATCCTCTAGAAAAGAGGATACTTTTGATGCATGTGCAGGTGCTAATAAGCTTCAAAAGTTGACATTGAATGATCAACCCTCTCAGCCGAGTGAAGAAGATCAAGATAAAGATGAGAAAGGTGAAGACACTCCAAAGCACCAAGATCTACCTAAGGAGTGAAGGTATGCTCATTGACATCCTAAGGAATTAATCCTAGGTGATCTATCTAAAGGGGTAAGAACTCGAGCCTTAATTAGAAATGAATGTGACTATATAATATTTGTTTCACAAGTAAAGCCTAAATATTTTGAAGATGCTGAAAATGACCTTAACTGGATAAATGCCATGCAAGATGAACTAATTCAGTTTGATAGAAATAATATTTAGACATTAATAGAAAGACCATCTAATATTTCTATTATTGGCACAAAATGGGTATTTAAAAATAAATTAGATGAAAATGGAATTGTTGTTAGAAATAAAGCTAGGCTAGTTGCCAAAGGCTACAATCAGGAGGAAGGAATTGATTTTGATAAAATTTTTACTCCTGTTGTTAGACTTGAAGCAATTAGACTACTATTAGTATTTGCTTTTTTTATGAATTTTAAACTATTTCAAATGGATGTTAAAAGTGCTTTTCTGAATGGTTTTATAATAGAAAAGGTTTTTGTTGAATAACCACCTGGATTTAAAAATCATGCATATCCAGATCATGTTTTAAAATTGCACAAAGCACTTTATGGATTAAAGCAAGCACCTAGAGCCTGGTATGAAAGACACAGCAAATTTCTGATTGAAAATGAGTTTTTTAGAGGCCATGTTGATAAAACTTTGTTTTTGAAGAAGAAAGATAATGATTTATTAGTAGTGCAAATATATGTTGATGATATTATTTTCGGTACTACTAATGAAATTCTTTGTCAAGAGTTTGCTAAGCTAATATAGGATGAGTTCGAGATGAGCATGATAGGAGAACTCAATTTTTTTCTCGGACTCCAGATCAAGCAAACTAAAGATGGAATCTTCATCAACCAAGCTAAGTATACGAGAAAAATTATAAAGAAGTTTGGGATGGAGACTACTAAATCAATAGGTACACCTATGAGCCCCTCTTGTAGACTTGATAAAGATGATCATGGTAAATCTGTAGATAAAAAATTATACAGAGGTATGATTGGCTCTTTATTATACTTAACTACAAGTAGACCAGATATAATATTTAGTGCATACATGTGTGCTAGATATCAGTCTGAACCTAAAGAATCACATCTGTTGGTTGTTAAGCACATTATTAGATATCTATCTGGTATAATTGATATTGGCTTATGGTATTCTAGAAATTCATCTGCTCAATTAATTGGATATTCTGATATTGATTTTGCTGGTTGTAAATTGGATAGAATGAATACTAATGAAACTTGCCAATTTCTTGGAGTTAACTTAATCTCCTGGTTTAGCAAGAAACAATCTTCAGTTGCACTATCCACAACTAAGGCTGAGTATATTGCAGCAGGAAGTTGTTGTGCTCAAATCTTGTGGATTAAGCAATAGCTTGAAGATTTTGGAATCAAGTTGACTAGTACACCTATAAAGTGTGATAATACTAATGCTATTTGCTTGACTAAAAATCTTGTTCAACATTCTAGGAGTAAACATATTGAAATTAGACATCATTTTATTTGAGATCATATTGAGAATAATGATGTTGTGCTTGAATTTATTTGTACTGAAATTCAATTAGCTGATATTTTGACTAAGCCTCTTCTGGAAGATCGGTTCTGTATGATTAGAAGAGAACTCAGGATCATTAATCTTTTTGATTAAAATCTTTCATTTTTTTGACTCAAAGCAATCAAATTCGACATCAATAATATTCATTTATTATAAATTTCATTAAATTTCCAGTGCATTTGATCAGATTTTGTCTCTTACTTTTTTGGTTTTTAAGTCGATGTGTTGACACATGAATGTGTCGACACCTGAATGTGTCGACACATTCGTGAGTCGACACATGAATGGCAGCAGATCGAGAATAAGGGCATTCCAAAGCATTTTTTTTTCTTATTTCTTCATCCCACTCGAGCCGACACATGCCCTAAGTTTCTCCACACTCCTCCTTCCCTCCAATTTGTGCTCAAAACCCTTTGATTCTTCGTTTGGGATGCTTTTTAGCTTAGATTAAATGACTTTCCGCTTCCCATTTCCAATTTGAACCCTAGAAACCCTAGATTTCTCCTCCAAATTTGTTCAATTCTCTATTCTACGCAATGGGACCCCGGAAACAAGTAGTCCGTCGCCCTCAGCCATCCAATCAGAAAGAAGAGCGAAGAACCAAGGCCATACACGAAGCTAGAGCTCCAGATCTGCCTGCTCGACCTCTTTTTGTAGCTTCTAGCCAGATGAGTTCGAAGATGGTTGTCGGAGGATGCCGTGTGGACTTCAATTTCATCGACACTTCAGGATCCGTCAGTGGATCAGAGATGCTGGTCTGACATCTTTCTATTCTCTGAATGAGAGATACTACCCAAGGCTTATACGAGAGTTCTACAGATCATTAGCCCATGGGAGTGATGGTTGGCTAGCCTAGGTCAGAGGCAGGGATATTCCTGTTACTTCAGAGATTTTGAGCAGAGTGTGGGATATTCCTATGACTGGGTCAGTTGTTGATAATTTGATTGATAGAGTGAGTGCTCTTCAGTGTGTATTCAAGTTAGAAATTCTGCCTGAGGGAGCCACTATGCCTGCATCCCATTTGTTTGCAGAGATGAGACTTTTGCATCACATTATCGCCCGAATCCTTCTGCGAAAGACCAGACATTTCGATTACATCACTGAGCAAGAGTTGCTCCTGATGGTCTCATTGGTACAGTGCACACCCGTCTGCCTTCTGGTGCTCATGGTTCATCAGATGATGGAGGCTTCGATGAGTCAACGACTCTATTTACCCTATGATATGGGGTTGACATTAGTATTCAGGGAGTATGGTAGTTTTGAGGATGAGCCCTTCCATATGCTCCTATATACCAGGACCTACAGAGGCATCTCTTCCAAAGAGTCAGCCTGAGCAAGCAGTGCAACTAGAGACTGCTTCTCAGTCGAGCCTACTTCTTAGCCTCAGCAAGTTCAATCGGATACTCCAGGAGTTCCAGAGATTTTGATGGACAGAGTCAATCGCATAAAGATAGATATATTGATCATTAGACAGTGACTTGACTGCTTTATTGCTGAGACCAGAGAGAGCCACAGAGGACTGAGTGATGGTATCTTAGCTATTCTGACTGCACTGTCTAGACCTTCTATAGGTAGTACTCCAGTTTTTGATACAGCTCCATCTGCCAAAACACCAGTTGTTGATGATAGTGATGATGATGGTGATGATGAGGAGACTGACTCTGATGGATTCGACTTCCCAAATTTGATTTTAGAGCTAGTGGCAGAGGTGATAGCAGACTTGCCTAGGAGTCCCATTTGTGACTCTTCCAGCTCACCTACTCAGACTCCAGTCCTATCTTCTCCTCAATCCAGATTAGATGATCATGTTCATATTCCTATTCTTTTGCCCATTATTGATTCATCTATTATCGATACACCCATTATTGACACTCCTATTATTGACTCACTGATTACAGATTCACCCATTCTTTCCTTAGCTGATTTGCCTATCATTGATACGCCTATCATTTCATCAGTTGATACACCTATTTTTGACACACCCACTGTTGATATACCTACCATCCATACATCCTCTCTTATCCAAGAGCTAGGTTTTTACACACCTGGCTTTTATTATCTTGATTCTGGTCCATCTTTTGATTGTACACCATATCCGACAGTTGCAGAGATTGTCGCCCTGATCTGCTTTATTCTTGCTGAGGACATAGCCTCCACCTCTTCTGCTCTAGCTAGAGGTCGGATGTATGCTCGACACAGAGGACGTGGTCGTCGTACTCCTCCATGACTGACCTGGACCCGTCTTTGAGATCTAAGATCGATGTGGCCCCGAGCTCGCTCTTTTACTGATACTGGACCAATTGAGATCGGATCTTCCAATGATGAGGACGAGAATTAGGATATCATTGTATGTTTAGATAGTTTTCTTTTATGCATCTTTTATATGTTTTATTATTGTACAAATTCTGAATTTAAATGGAATATTATGTTGTACTTCATGATTTGACTTCAAATGAATGTAATGATTTAACTTTCCTTCAGTACTTCATTGTCTTCATTTATGAATGAATGAATGAATGAATTTTTATTGTAATTCAATGCTATATCTTGAATGACTTGCCTATTTGTCTTCCTACCTTTTTAATGATAACATAAAGGGGGAGTAATAAGACTAAAGTATAAATGTGCAAGGGAGTAATAAGAGTAACAGTGTAAATACGCTTGAGAATTTATGAAAATTTGAAAATTATTTTGAAAACTTAGTTGAACTTGAATTGAAAATTATTTACAAATTCCTTAAGTAAGGGGGAGCAATACTTTCTTTATATTGAAAATCTTTTTTGAATTGAATTTCATCTTAAATCCATTCTTTAAATGTTTGAAGAGATATTTACAAACTCTTTTATGAATCATCAATTCAGGGGAAGCCTTGTTTATTGTTGAATTTTTGCCTCTCTTAAAGCATGTTTTCTTGTAGAGTATCATGATACATGAGTTTATATCTTATATATCCCAAAGCTCTGATACTCTTAATCGTTATAACAAGCTCTGATACTCTTAATCATTATATCACACTTGCTCTGATACATCATGTCCATATTGCAAATTGCTTTGATACACCTATTGCATTTAGCTCTTTGCACCTTGAACAATTCTTTTAAATTTGTATATAATTTATACTTAAAGGTTTTGTCATCATCAAAAAGAGAGAGATTATTAACTCCATTATTGATTTTGATGATAAGAAAAATGGTTAAGTATAAGTTGAGTACTAATGATTTTTTTAAAGTATATTTCTATAGAAAAATATGCTCTTAAATTTGAAAAAGTTTGTTTGATTGAAGAAGCCAAGTTTAGATGAAAGATCTACTCAAAGAAGACTTGGACAGTCAAAGTTTGCTTGAATGAATACTTGAGTGAGATATAAATTTGGCTCAGCACAAGTTCAAGTATTTTTATGAAGATCTCAATAAGGTGTCGACTCAAAGTGTCGACACATGACACCAAGTGTTGACACATGATAGTGAAGTGTCGACTCAAGCCGATACACAAAGAAAGTTTCAGATGGCATGGCTGAAGTGTCAACACATGGACTTGAAGTGTTGATACATGGATCAGATCATCGCCTGAGATTTTTAAGTCACAGAACTTGGTGAAGATGAAGAACTACAGAAGTGTCGACACATGGATACCAAGTGTCGATTCAAAGTGTCGACTCACTTGAGGAAGTGTTGACATATATGAGATTTCCATAAAGCCAGATTGAAATTGTTTAAACTGGGTGTCAACTCAAGAAGTTCAAGTATTGACCTGAAGTGTCGACTCACAGCCTGAAGTGTCGACACATAAAGTTCTGGGAACAGTAATGGCTAGTTTTTCAAACATAGAACTTGTTTCTTTTCACCTCCAATGGCTAGATTTTTGAGTCTAATGACTAGAAACCAGATTTGAGGCCTTGGAAAGATATTTATATGCTCCAAATCAAATCAAAACACAAGAGTTTGAAATAGAAATATCCAAGAGAGAAGAAAAGAGAGCATTCACTCCTATTCATTGAAGTTCAACCACTCTCAAGCAAAAGCAAGCCTCCAAGCATTCAAGAGCCTTCAAGAGCATTAAAGATCATCCATTCTTGAGCATTCAAAGAGGCTACATTAAGTTGAAAGCATCACTACATCGAGCTTCAAAGAGATACCTGCTTTTTATTAGAAAGCTTTTATTCTCTTTACTTCAAACTATTATTTGTTGTAAGGGTTCTTGGTTAGCCTATTACAAAACTAAGAAAGGTTATTGGTGAGCCTTTGAAATTCAATTAGATTCTTGGTTAGCCCGAAAAATCAAGGAAGGTTTGATGCGGGACAGATACACAAGGATGGATCGCTGGCAAGTATAGAAGTCACCAGGGATTAGGGTTACGGGGGTTCACATAGATTCCCTTAAGAAAACAAAGCACACAACAACAGGGCTCACATAGATGCCCTAGGGATCACATAGATACCCTGAAAAGAAGAAGGGATCACACAGATATCCTAGGCTCACACAGATGCCTAAATCAGGAATCACACAGAAACTCTGGGCTCATACAGATACCCAAATCAAGATCACACAGAAATCCTAAGATCACACAGATCCTTCTTATAGAACTCAAGAAATTTTATTCATCCATCATAAAAAAATATAATAGGGGGTGGAGTATTTATAGATTCATCTCAGGGTACATGACTTGAGGGCTAAGAAATCCTAACTTGTGGGCCAAGAAATCCTGGTGGACCTGATCAACAATGGGCCTTTGTCTTGGACCGGTGCTCTCTCTTATGGGCTTGGTGGCCTGAAAGGGTCTAGGTGCATGAAGGCCAGCTCTGGTTGGGGGGCCTGGTGAATCTCCGGGTCTGCTGACTCACCTCTTGAACATAACTTGAATGGACTCGATCGAACTTGACTAAACTAAAAATGATTGGACCTGACTAAGTGGACTCAACTAAACTTAGTTGTCTCACTTTATTACAGGACTCAATTGGACTCAAAATAAAGCATACTAGACTCTCGGGTCCCCATCAAGGTTGGTGGTGAGCCGTAAAACCATTTAGGTTCTAGGTTAGCCAGTAAAACAAAGTGAGATTTTGACTTGTGAGCCTTGTGAAAACAAGTCGGGTTTTGATTAGTGAGTCCAGAAAACAAATCGGCTATAATCAGTTAAGATTATAGTGAATTCTCAAGGGGATCTTTGGGAGTGGATGTAGGTGCATTGGATAGCACCGAACCACTATACTTCTTTGTCTTTGTGGTTGCATGTGTTCTCTACTTGCTCTTACATTTATTGCTCTTTATTTTCGCTGCACATTTACTTAAGAGCATTACATTTAAATTCATAGTACCTTGATTAATTGTTGGATTGGATTACATACTATTGCATTGCATCAAGTAATTATTTTTTAGAGACCCAATTCACCCCCCCTCTTGGGTTGCTTACTGGGCAACACCATGCCCCCTCCTAACTAGGGTTACACTTAGGTTAAGAATAACCTCTCATTAAGGTATTACAAGTCTTCTCCCACTTAGGTTACAAGTCCTTCTCCTAGCTAGGTTAGAATTACAAGTCTTAAAATAATTAGAAAAATAAATCCCAACTAGGTTAGGAATCTGACTAGTCTTCTCCTTCTCCCTTCATGCTTTGACTTGGTCAACATGTGAGGATGCCTACTCTTGCTTTGATTGGCATGTGGGTTTCAAGGGGGCAGTAATGGGGTGGCCAAGAGGCTTGGGGTGCATGGGCTTTTGGCCTCCTGATTGTTGGGTTCCGGTGCAACGCAGCGGAAGTGTAATTTCAAAATTGAAACTAAATTCACACCAAAAACCCTAAACCAGGAACTCCTTAAATAAGACAAGAACATATGACAAGCATATCTTATGCAAATTAGGATTAGGGTACCAACCTGTAATCGCTTATTCCAACAAACTTGATGTTGAAGGGGCTAACTGAATTCACCAGGCATCCAGGTGTCCGCCCTCCGATGGTGATCCACACAGAGCAATGATCAAGAAACACTATCTTCTTTTCAATGGTCCCTCCAATTGAGTTATTCTTCCTAGAACTCAATTGCTCGGATTATGGCTTGAATTCTTCCACACAAGAGGTAGCCTCGCTTTCCTTGATCTCTTCTCCTCCTTCCACTAAGACCTTGGCCCTTTAGACACCCTTGTCTTGAAGAAAAGACCTTGTCCTAAGAGGATATAGGCTTGTCTTAAGTTGGAGGAGAAATTAAGACAATAATGTCTTAATGTAAGAAAGAAGGAATAAATCAGAACTCCTTTCTTTCCTTTACCGTCGGAGACTTTTACTCTTATTCTTGTTCAGTAGCAGAGTTTCGACAGAGGTGTACTCTGTAAACGAAACAGTGCAAGAGCAAGGAAAGAATAAAAGAGTCTTTAGGAGAGGAAGAAAGAATAAAAGAAAAATTACCTTGTTCTGATTTTCCCGACCCTTTAAATAGATCTCAGATAGGCGCCCACACACCTCTCCGTAAACACCCATCTCACGCCCTTCTCATTTTCTCATGCCCCTTCCCACTTTCTCACGACCTTCCAGATTAAATCCCATGGCCTTTCTTAAAGAAAAAGTCACGGTGTTTTAAAAAGAAAGGAGTCGCAACTTTTCATCTCCGAAGAGATGTTATTTCGCACGATCGGGAAGCAACAGGCGCTTTCTTCCTTTCTTAAAAAATCATCAGCCATTGGATTCCCATCCAAGGGGGCATATCTGAGGTGCTAACTCTAAGAAAGGAGGCTGCCCCAAATAAAAACATCGGAGAATTAAGTGGGGCGCGCCAAGAGTCCATGCACCATGGACTCTTACAAATGGCGCGCCAAGAGTCCATTAGCGCATGGACTCTTGGCATTTTGGCATGTAAAATACTAAGGGATGGATGGGGGCTAGCCTAGGTGCATGGCTAGCCAATAGGGTTAGCCATAATCCCTATAACCTCAATTAGGGTCTAATTAGATCCAATTAGAACCCAAATTGAACCAATCCGGAACCCTAATTCGAATCCAATTCGAATAGAAGCTAGGGTTTGCAACACCTGCTAGAGTGTTATCTTGCAAAGATGATTTAATTACAAATTAAACTCTTGATCAATCCTCTTAAGTTTGTGACCCATTGGGTTCCACATCTAGCCAGTAGTGGATTCGAATACAAGTTGACCTAATTTGATTAGAACTCTTTCTAATCGATTTAGGTCAAACCAGGCTTACCCAATTTGATCAATTAGGACTCTTCCTAATAAGTGATCTTTGAATTTGATCAACCCACAAGACAAGATTGATGTCTAGCAACGTGTCATGTCTACCCGGAAGATATGGAAATTCTGGTGAAATACCAAAATTACCCTTTAGTAGAGAGTTACCGTACAAATAAATCTTTCGATCAGCCTGCATCCAAAATATAACTATGGATATGGATATATGTCAAATCCAATATTATATTTATTTCTATCTCAATCTTATATTGATGATTCAATTATCTTGATATTAGAAACCATCTCTAATATCTTTACTTTGATCAAAGATTCCGTGAATCATCATCCGATTGTTAACTAGCTGGATGCAATCTCCTCTTACTAAGAGTGATCGATTCCTTGTTGACCTACTCATTACCTTCACATCCAATGCACCATTCCCAGTATCAATCCTGTGCATGACTCAGTGTCATGATTAGGATTGAACCAAACCATGGGTTCATGTACATAAGGTACTTATGGCAGTCTCAGGTCAAAGGATTACTTGTACTACTCCTACTATGAGAACCTTCTATTGACATGTAGCTAAGACTCCATTAGATGTTCTCAAGTTGGATCATATCAGTGAACTCATTCTTCAATGAGCACCCATATCCCAGTATTAGTGTCATACACAAGTGACTGTGAGAGCAGTCACCCTCTCCGGTATACATGGGATGTGCTAGTCTTACCGGAAAACCCTGATCTCCTACTCAGGGTTCCTTTGACTAGGAATATTTTAGATTAAGGTTTTAAGACTTTAGGTCTCACTGGTATGATCTCATCATAACCCTAAAATCATAGCCCTAATCTATGGGGTTCATCATATAATAATAAAACACAGCGTATGATGAAAAATAATGCCTTTATTAGAATTTTTTGTTAATTACAATGGTTTGGGAGATACAACACAGATTGGCTTGTAGGGAATATCCCTTTCAATCTCCCACTTGCACTAAAGCCAATCGCCTTTAAATCTTAATCCCATACACACGAGGTGGCGATCAAACTCTCACTGTGGTAGAGCCTTAGTGAATGGGTCTGCTACATTGTTCTTTGTATCAACTCTATTTATGTAGACATCTTGTCTTTCTACTATTTCTCGGACGAGATGGAAGCGTCTCAGAATGTGCTTGGACTTATGATGAGCTCTTGGTTCCTTAGCTTGAGCAACAGCCCCAGTGTTGTCATAGTAAAGTGGCACTGGGTTTTCAATCTAAGGAACAACACCCAACTCTGTGATGAACTTCTTCATCCAGACTACTTCCTTGGCGGCTTCACTGACAGCTATGTATTCTGCCCCTATGGTTGAGTCAGCTACAGTCTGCAGTTTGGTACTCTTCCAACTCACTGCTACACCATTTAGAGTAAAAACATATCCCGAAATGGATTTGCTATCATTAGGGTCTGATTGAAAACTAGAATCAGAATAAGCTTCTAGTTTAATATCAGAACCACCATAAACCAGAAAAATATCCTTAGTCCTTCTTAGGTACTTAAGAATATTTTTAACTGCTTTCCAATGATCCTCTCCTGGATCAGCCTGAAACCTACTGACAATGCCTAAAGCATATGCCACATCAGGCCTGGTACATAACATGGCATACATTTTGGACCCTATTGCCGAAGCATAATGATGGGGCACGGGATAGGGATAGGATCGTCGGCGAGCTAAGAAGTCACCGAAGATTAGGGTATCCTATTTTTTTTTCTATTTTCTGATTTCTTTATGGTGGTGACGAAGGAAAAAATAGGGATGGAGGATAACGAGGATGGACTACCACGAACCCTGAAACCCACTCTCATAGAGAGACTTCACACCTCTAGGGCATTATACCTACCACCCACCTCACTACATGCAGTCTAGGGTATCTCACCTACCACCCATCTCACTACACGCGGAGCCCAGGGTATTTCACCTGCCACCCAGGTCACTCCTGGAGCCATGAGGGGGATTTCAAAGAACGTGGAGGAAAACGAAATGGGGGGATAACTAGGGCATCACGCCCCTACGAAGTCCCGAAGGACAAAGACAACATCAACACCCGCAGGTGAAGACATAATGGGCCATAGCCCTGAACAACAACTGCCAAACCAACTGACAAACCAAATCCCAAAAATTCAATTTTTTTCTCCCTATTTATAATAGGAATGAGGGGTTATTTATAAGCTCCATAACCCTCATTTGAATTTGAATACAGGATAGGGATAACTCAAATTTAAATACAAGATAGGATAAGATAAGCCTATCCATATCTCAATCATAACCAACAAAATCCTAATTTAAATTTCAAATAAAAGATAGGATAAGATAAGCCTATCCATATCTCAATCATAACCAACAAAATCCTAATTTAAATTTCAAATAAAAGATAAATCCTAAATTTATTTTTCAAATTTATTTGCTGCTCCGAAATTTGTGCTGCTCCGAGATTCATGCAGGCTGATGTCCCCATCATTCTCCTGAGGTGGGGAGAACTCGACTCCGTCGAGTCAAGCTCAGCGGGGTTTGCGCTCTGCTGGGTTGTATGTGAACTCGGAGGTATCAAGACCATACTTTTCCTTCATCCTCTGGCTCCACGCATCATTCCTGCTCTGATACCAAGTTGATGGGGCACGGGATAGGGATAGGATCGTCGGCGAGCTAAGAAGTCACCGAAGATTAGGGTATCCTATTTTTTTTTTCTATTTTCTGATTTCTTTATGGTGGTGACGAAGGAAAAAATAGGGATGGAGGATAACGAGGATGGACTACCACGAACCCTGAAACCCACTCTCATAGAGAGACTTCACACCTCTAGGGCATTATACCTACCACCCACCTCACTACATGCAGTCTAGGGTATCTCAAAAAAAAAAAACTGAATTAGACTTAACTCAACTGAACTGACTTGACTGACCTAGACTTTAAAACTTGAAATGGACTTACAAGAAATGAAATTTTAAAAGTAATTACAGGACTCAATAAACACTCTTGATTTGAAACTCAAAATTAATTACAGGACTCTTGAAAAGGAAATGACTCTTAAAAATAAAATATTTTTGAACTAAAGGATACAAGGTAACCTAATTATCTTCGATCCAAATTGGGATAAGGCTAACCTTGTTGGAGTGAAGTTTCTTTCGGCTTCTGGTGTCCACACCAATTCTCCTGGGGTGGGCAGAACTCGACCCAGTCGAGTATGGTTCAGTTTTGCCCTGGTAATGCTCGAACAAGTCTGGGTTAAGTCTTTGCAGGTCCTCTCGAGTAATCCAAGAGTTGTCAGACTCAGGTCGACCTTGCCATTGAACCAGGTATCGCTGATAGTCCTTATTCCTGGTAGTAATGATCTTGTCATCCAGGATTCTCTCAATCCTCTCTCTCTGCTCAGGTAAGGTTGGTGGTAGACACTCGGAAATATGTTCACTCTCAATGAAAGTTTCTGGCTCAAAAGGCTCACTAGGTATTAGTAGTGGTTCTTTGTATTCTACTAGGTCTGAAACATTGAAGGTTGTACTAATACCCATATCAGGTGGAAGTTCCAAAACATATGCATTAGGCCCTATTTTCTTTAAGATCTTAAAAGGTCCCGCTCCGCGGGCATGCAGCTTCTTTATGGTTCCACGGGGAAACCGTTCAGGGTTGAGCCTAATCATCACATAATCCCCTTCACAGAATTCTTTAGCCCTCTTATGTGAGTCAGCTAAGTGTTTATAAGTTTCATTGCTCAGGTTGATCTTATTACTGATTTCTTTATGCAGATTTGTGACATGCTGTGCAAAAGACTCAGCAGACTCAGAAACTTACACAAGCACTTACGAAATGCAGACTGAACTAGGCATCTTTATTGAGAGGAATTTTATTGGACTCTCTAGGGCCTAAACCTAACAGATTATTGACTCTCTAGGTTTGACCCTGGTCTGGTATGCACATGAGAATTTACCATGGGTTCCTAGCAAATGCCATAAGGTTTTCCAAAAGTAGGTAGCAAAAGGAATAGGCTTTAAAGGCTCATGCAACCTAGTAATCTCATCAAAATGAAACTTAATGGCTCTAAAATTAGGATAAGACTTAAGGAAAGGCAGGAAATAGGAATCCGAGTCTTGGGATAATTTAGGAGAATCTTGAAACAGACCTTGGTTACTCATGATGACCTTAAGATTAGAATTTTGATCTACAGGCGGGATGCTTCTAGGTAGTTGGAGGTCATCAGGAAAGTCTTCTAAAATAATGATTGGGTTCTTCTCAGGTACCTGAAGGAGTTCTTGTGTCGAAGCTAAAGTATTGGGCTCTTCCTGAGGGCATTGTCTTACGGGAACCAAGTCCTCACTAAATTTTGGTTGTTCTGATGTTTCAGGACTAGGCTCAATAATCTTTTCTTTACCAAAGGTTTCCTCAGGTAAGGTATTAAAGTTGTTCTATTCACAGTCTTCCCCTTCATATTCATCTATTAAACTTATGTTAGTCTCATACACATATTTACTAGGTTCAGACTTGCCTTCTTCCTTCCCTAGCCCTTCAGTTTGAGGATACCCTAAGTCTTGAGTATTCATGAACTCAACTTGTACTTCAGGGTTCTTACTCCTATCATTCATATGAGCTAATGGGAAAGTAGGAGTTGGTTGGTCAAAGGAAAATTGTTTAGCCAGCATTTGGTTCAATTGGGCCATTAGATCATTTAGGCCTTTCAGCATGGTTTCAAGATTCGGGTCCATGGCTACACTGGACTGGGCTTGGATTGGTGAATATGGTGTCCCTGCTCTAGTTGTCATGCATGCAAATGGACTCAAGCTCGAGCTAAGGTTTCCTAGACCTAGAGCACAAATTAGAGGTCTAATTAAGTGAACCAACTAGCTAGTAGTACTTATGGGACTTAGCCAGGTAGGTGGTGGGGAGTGAAGGTCCCTGATTGCCAACCTTAGACACCAATTTGAGATTGGCCAGGTAGGCGGACCAAATCACAAGCCCTGATGCACCAATCCTAGACACCAAGCCAGTAAGCACACACCAATTAGCTGACACAGTTAACTTGACCCTAACCTGAACCCAATTTATTGGTGTCCCTAACCCACTAGGGCAATTAACGTTCTACTCAATTTTAATTAATGGGCTGGGATCGATATGCTGGTTGGTGATTTTTGGGCTAGGGACAGGTGATAAAATCCTGACCCTATGTCAAATTGATGCCCTTAATTTGATTTCTCATGAGATGAATGAAATGTAAAGGTGCTACAGAAGTGTGTTGCAGTTTGAAAGTGGTGTGGAAAACGTGATGAAAAAAATGTCCAAAAATTTTGAAAAATTCACAAAGGATTCCTAACTTATATGTTTCAATGCAGGTGAAAGGAATTTTAAAAATAAAATCTGTACTACTCTAAGAAGATCCTACAATTGAAGATAAATAAAAAGGACAGAACAGAACCCTAATGACAGTGTCGAACTGCAGAAATTTTCGTTTTTTTTATAATTTTTTCTGATGATGAAATTTAATATGGTGATAACAGTCTTAAAAAGGAACAAGAAAAAAAATATTTCAATAAGAAATCAGTGACTTGCCTTTGGAGCTGCAGATGGATTACAGTAAACAGATGCAAATTTTCAGAAAACAGAACCTAATCAAATAAGTGCAATGGCTTACCCAAAACTTCAATCTAAAAACTCACGTCCGGCCAGGGGCTCATTATTCCCATGGGTCGTGACAGTGTACTGGAGTACACCCGCTCAGGAGGCGTGAATTTTAGATCTTGCTTGGATTTAAAGAAAACTATTCTACCCTAATGCAACCATGCTCTGATACCAAGTTGATGGGGCACGGGATAGGGATAGGATCGTCGGCGAGCTAAGAAGTCACCGAAGATTAGGATATCCTAATTTTTTTCTATTTTCTGATTTCTTTATGGTGGTGACGAAGGAAAAAATAGGGATGGAGGATAACGAGGATGGACTACCACGAACCCTGAAACCCACTCTCACAGAGAGACTTCACACCTCTAGGGCATTATACCTACCACCCACCTCACTACATGCAGTCTAGGGTATCTCACCTACCACCCATCTCACTACACGCGGAGCCCAGGGTATTTCACCTGCCACCCAGGTCACTCCTGGAGCCATGAGGGGGATTTCAAAGAACGTGGAGGAAAACGAAGATGGGGGGATAACTAGGGCATCACGCCCCTACGATATCCCGAAGGACAAAGACAACATCAACACCCGCAGGTGAAGACATAATGGGCCATAGCCCTGAACAACAACTGCCAAACCAACTGACAAACCAAATCCCAAAAATTCAATTTTTTTCTCCCTATTTATAATAGGAATGAGGGGTTATTTATAAGCTCCATAACCCTCATTTGAATTTGAATACAGGATAGGGATAACTTAAATTTAAATACAAGATAGGATAAGATAAGCCTATCCATATCTCAATCATAACCAACAAAATCCTAATTTAAATTTCAAATAAAAGATAGGATAAGATAAGCCTATCCATATCTCAATCATAACCAACAAAATCCTAATTTAAATTTCAAATAAAAGATAAATCCTAAATTTATTTTTCAAATTTATTTGCTGCTCCGAAATTTGTGCTGCTCCGAGATTCATGCAGGCTGATGTCCCCATCACATAAGGTATAGAATTCATTTTATTTCTTTCTTCAGGTGTCTTAGGAGACATCCTTTTCGAAAGATGTATGCCTTGACTCATAGGAAGATAACCTCTTTTACTTCCATCCATGCTGAATCTTTTCAGCACTAAGTCAATGTACCTAGATTGGGATAAACCTAGCATCCTCTTAGATCTATTTCTATAGATCTTAATACCTAGTATATAGGATGCTTCTCCCAAATCTTTCATGGAAAACTGGTTTGATAGCCAAACCTTGACTGATTGCAACATTGGGATATCATTCCCAATGAGAAGTATGTCATCTACATACAGAACCAAGAAGACTATGGCACTCCAACTAGTCTTCTTATAAACACAGGGTTCATCCACATTTTTGATAAAACCAAACCTTTTAATAGTTTCATCAAAGTGGATGTTCCAACTCCTGGAAGATTGCTTTAATCCATAAATGGATTTCTTTAGCTTGCATACTTGATTAGGTTTATTCTTTGAAATAAAACCTTCTGGCTGTGACATGTAGACTTCTTCCTCAAGAAAACCATTGAGGAATGCAATCTTAACATCCATCTGCCAGATCTCATAATCATTGTACGCTGCTATAGCAAGTAAAATCTGAATTGATTTGAGCATGGCAATAGGTGAGAATGTTTCATCATAATCAATTCCCTGTTTTTGTCTAAAACCTTTTGCCACTAATCTGGCTTTATAGGTTTCAACTTGGCCATCAGCCCCAATCTTTTTCTTATAGACCCAATTGCACTTAATAGGATTAACACCCTCTGGTGCATCGACCAAAGACCATACTTGGTTTACATACATAGAGTCTATCTCAGATTCCATGGCTTCTTGCCATCTATCTGAATCAGTACTCAAGATAGCATCCGTATAGGTCAGAGGTTCATCATTTTGAATGACTTGGGCTTCATTATTTTCAATATTAAACCCATACCTCTCAAGTGCCCGTGGCACTCTATCAGACCTACGGGGAGGAGTTTTTTGTTCTGGTTCTGTCCTAACTATATGTTCTAATGGTTGAGAACTGTCTATCTGTGTTTCTTGTACTTCTCCAAGTTCAACAGTTCTACCATTGCCCTTTTCTAAAATGAACTCCTTTTCTAGAAAAGTGGCATGCCTACTGACAAAAATCTTTTGTTCAGTAGGATGGTAGAACATATATCCTCTACCCTCTCTAGGATATCCTACAAATAGACATTTATTCGCTCTCGGTTCCAACTTATATCCAAAATTTCTTTTAACATAAGCTGGACATCCCCATACCTTAAAATATTTAAGATATGATTTCTTTCCACTCCAAATTTCATATGGAGTACTAACAACGGATTTAGAAGGTACCTTGTTCAGAATGTAAACAACAGTTTCTATTGCATGACCCCAGAAGGAAATGGGTAAATTTGTGAAGCACATCATGGATCGTACCATATCTAATAAGGTACGATTCCTCCTTTCAGCTATACCATTTAGCTGTGGTGTATAAGGAGGGGTCCATTCAGAAAGAATTCCTTTAACTTTAAGATAGTCTAAAAACTCCGTGGATAAGTATTCTCCTCCTTGATCAGAATGAAGAACTTTAATACTTTTCCCGGTTTGTTTTTCGACCATACTTTGATACTCCTTAAATTTATCAAAGGCTTCAGATTTATGTTTCATAAGATACACACATCCGAACCTCGATAAATCATCTGTAAAAGTGATAAAATATGAGTATCCACCTCTGGTCTGAGTTGTCATTGGACCACATACATCAGTATGTATAAGTCCTAATAACTCAGTTGACCTTTCTCCATGTCCAGTAAATGGAGTCTTGGTCATCTTACCCATGAGACATGATTCGCAAGTTCCTAATGATTCATACTCATAAGGATCAAGGAATTTTTCCTTGTATAACTTGCTTATCCTAGACTCATTAACATGACCAAGTCGATGATGCGAAAGTAAAGTATCATTAAAGTCTTTTCTTTTTCTTTTATTATTGACATGAAAAACACTATCATTGGAAGAAAGAGTTAAGAGCCCATTACAAAATATGCCAGAACAAATAACTTTATTAGACAACATTATCGAGCAACCAGTGCTCGTTACATCCATTACATATCCTTGTTTTAACAACAAAGGAATAGATATAATATTCCTAATAATCTTAGACATATAGTAACAATTTTCTAACTCCAAGATCTTCCCTGAAGGCAACTTCAAAATATAGGTCCCTACAGCTTCTGCTTGGATGATATCACCACTAGCACCATAGAGATTGAAGTCACCTTCCTTCAATACTTTAAGCTTGTGGAGGTCCTGCAAAGATTTGCATATATGGTAACCACAAGCGGTATCCAATGCCCAAGTATTTGATATAGACGAATTTAATGTCAATATAGCATGTATCTCATACATACCTTTTAGTGCATCTGCCACACCAGGCTTCACAGTTGCAAGGTAAGCCTTGCAATTCCTTTTCCAATGTCCCAATTTGCCGCAAAAGAAACAGGTTGACTGTTTTGAGGCCTTCTTTCCTTTCTTATTCTTATTGATGCCACCCTTAGGATTTAGCCTCCTATTAAAACCCTTTTTGCATGATTTCTTCTTATTGGTTTTATCAACAAGAAGAAGTGGAGCCTTTTCTTTCTTAACGTGGCTCTCTGCTATTTTTAACATATTTAACAGCTCAGGCAAAGAAGTGTTCAGTTTGTTCATGTGATAATTCAAGACAAACTGAGAAAATGACTCCGAGAGTGATTGCATGATTAAATCCTGATTTAACTCCCCATCCATGATAAAACCTAATTGACCCAATCAGGTGATTAATTCAATTACCTTCAGAACATGATCCTGAATGGATATTCCCTCTGTCATCCTAGCACGGAATAACTGCTTAGATATTTCGTATCTAGCAGTTCTGCTTTGTTCTCCATAAAGCTCTTTTAAATTGAGCATTATGGATTGAGTATCCATGCTCTCATGCTGTCTCTGTAACTCATTAGTCATAGAGGCCAGTATGATACACTTGACAGTGAGGGAGTCATTCTGCCACATTCTGTATGTGGCCATATCTTCCTGTGTGGCATCATCCCCTAGTGGATTAAGACTATGGGTATCAAGAATATAAGAAAGTTTTTCTGAACTCAGCACAATCTTTAAATTTCTCAACCAGTCCACATAGTTTGGACCAGTCAGTTTGTTGGTATCTAAGATACTTCGCAGTGATAATGATGATACCATTTATCTACATTTAATAAAGAACAATATATAAGCAAACAAACATGAAATGACTTACATAATTAAATTAGGTCTTCAATTTAATTATGTCTCCCACTATTTTATCAAAATCATAGCCCTCACTATGATAATCGAGAAGAACCCTGATCGGTTTTTCTTAGTGAGATTGAGATCCTAATAACTTATAAAAGATCTTGCAGAAAACACAACAAATCTTTTATAAGCTCAAAGGTAGGAAACTCTTCCAATTATATCTCATATAATTCTCAAGAAGTAACTTGGCCTCTAGAACATTATTAGTCTTGTAGAAAATATAACAAACCATAATGTTCTAGTTAAGTCAAGACCCTTTCATTTCAATACAGTCAGTACTCAAATATAATGCCCTTGCAGATAACACAACAAAGTATTATACTGAATATACTCTAAGCATATCTATGCACTAGATTAGTATTATGTCAATCACCATATTAGGTCTTGTAGATAACACAACAAACCTAATATGGTTCATAACACAATAATGATCAAGCATGAAGGAAGGCCAATATATAGTATTTTTAACACTAAGCATTTTAGTCAAGATTTAAATATAATCAAATCGGCCAGGCAAGTGGAAGAGATGTGGGAGTCCCACCGTTGCTTTCCTAGACACCAATAAAAAATTGGCCAGGTCAGTCAACGGAACCAATTAAAAACCATAATTCTCTTTACCTTCCCAGAACCACCTTTCTAGACATCGAATGATCAATTGTTCATCATGACTAGTGATGCTTATTATTTAAATATACTATGACTTAATATAATTTTTTAAGAGGAGGGTTTTATAAAATTGCCAGTACATTCTTACAGAACATATCGCAATCATATCATTCTGATAAACAAATATGTGCTAAGTGTGTCATCATACTAGGACAACCATTTACCACATAATGGATCCACCATTATGCCAGGGCAACCTTATTTCAGTATGATGACTTCAAAACTAATCATATCTCTATAATAATTAGGGTTTGAGTGAAAAACCCTAACTAGTGGCATACACTAAAACATATATGCAACCAAAAATATGCTAAGTGTAATAGCATATTAGGATTTAAAAAAAACCCTAATATGTAACACACAAAATATCATAGATTATAGTCCTGATTAAGGTGGCTCTAATACCACTGTTGGGTTCTGGTGCAATGCAGCGGAAGTGTAATTTCAAAATTGAAACTAAATTCACACCAAAAACCCTAAACCAGGAACTCCTTAAATAATACTAGAATATATGACAAGCATATCTTATGCAAATTAGGATTAGGGTACCAACCTGTAATCGCTTATTCCAACAAACTTGATGTTGAAGGGGCTAACTGAATTAACCAGGCATCCAGGTGTCCGCCCTCCGATGGTGATCCACACAGAGCAATGATCAAGAAACACTATCTTCTTTTCAATGGTCCCTCCAATTGAGTTCTTCTTCCTAGAACTCAATTGCTCAGATTATGGCTTGAATTCTTCCACACAAGAGGTAGCCTCCCTTTCCTTGATCTCTTCTCCTCCTTCCACTAAGACCTTGGCCCTTTAGACACCCTTGTCTTGAAGAAAAGACCTTGTCCTAAGAGGATATAGGCTTGTCTTAAGTTGGAGGAGAAATTAAGACAATAATGTCTTAATGTAAGAAAGAAGGAATAAATCAGAACTCCTTTCTTTCCTTTACCGTCGGAGACTTTTACTCTTATTCTTGTTTAGTAGCAGAGTTTTGACAGAGGTGTACTCTGTAAAGGAAACAGTGCAAGAGCAAGGAAAGAATAAAAGAGTCTTTAGGAGAGGAAGAAGGAATAAAAGAAAACATTACCTTGTTCTGATTTTCCCGACCCTTTAAATAGATCTCAGATAGGCGCCCACACACCTCTCCGTAAACACCCATCTCATGCCCTTCTCATTTTCTCACGCCCCTTCCCACTTTCTCACGGCCTTCCAGATTAAATCCCACGGCCTTTCTTAAAGAAAAAGTCACTGTGTTTTAGAATGAAAGGAGTCGTGACTTTTTGTCTCCGAAGATGGTGTGGGCACCAGAATCAAGAAGAGACTCCAACCAATTCAAGTCAAATCCGAGTCCTTATGGTTGGATGAGTAAAAGAAAGTCATGTAATTTTTTCTTTCTTTAATTTTGAGTCCAAATAATTATGTAATTCGAGTCCATTTCAATTTTATGTTGGGACTAGTCCAGCCTGATTAACCTTGTATTTGAGAGTTGGGTCCAAATGAGTCAAGTCCAATTCATGAAGAATCAAACCAAACCACATTTGAAGACTAAAGAAGACTCAAGACTTATACACCAAAGCAAGACCAAAGCCACCTCAAGTGGGGACCACATGCCACATCACACATGCCACCTCACCATCCAAGATTGCTGCCACATCACACATGCCACCTCACCATCCAAGGTTGCCGTCCAAGAGAAGAAAAGGGAAATTTGAAATTGAATTGGCTACAACCTCCTCCACAACTTCCTCCACTCTTCATGGGACGCCCCATATTTTTCTCCATAAATTTTTCTCTATGATATTTGGTGTAGTTTGAATTCAAAATGGCTTAATAGTCTATAAAAGACTCTTAGTCTTCTTGTAAAAGGATGATGGAAAAGAAAAATTAAAAATTTTCTTCTATGTGAGTTCTATGTGCCTAAGTGGTAGTTTAAAATTCTTCTCCCTATCCCACGCCAACCCTAGTTTCTCCTCCTCCATCTCCAACGCCTAAGACACCCTCCTTCTTCTCCAATCTCAAGCTAGCTCTTCAATATTCAAGGTTGATCAAGAAGACCATCACAAGGAGGCCGGCCTAATCCATTTCAAGTGATCTACCATGGCGCCAAGATTATTCTTCAACAATGCTTCCTCGACTCTTCTTTAGTTTCTCCATTTCATGACTAACGTATTTTTACCAAGTTCCTAATCTTGAGGTTTCTTTGTATAGGGTTCTCCGGGATTCCGAATTCAAGAGGAAGGAATTACTTGCCACAATCCAGAAAACAAGAAGTGCCCTCAATTTGTAGTATGGTCTTGTCATTTGGGAGGTCTCTCATGAGTGATCTTGATCTACTTGAAAGATTAATTCCAGGTATGTTCTAGTGTTGATTAGGTCTGAAATATTAAATTTGCCTAGCTTAACTTGTATGGTTCGAATCTTATTCCTATTTCTTTGTTATTTTGATAGTCTCAATAATTAGGTTTACGTTTGATCGTTCGAGTTCTCTTCATTAAACCTCCTTTGATATTATATGCTGAACTAATCATATGCAAATAAGAAAATTGCTAAGTTAATCTATGCTAATCTCTTTTAGGGTTGCATCGTTACATTCTCATCTTGCATGTCCCCACCATTCTTGGTATCAGAGCATGGTAGAATATGTTCCTGATTGCATTGCATTTAAGTCCTTGAAGTACTTGGATCGGGGGCGTTACCAGGCCGTCCGGTCTTAGGAGAAAGTAGGGTTTAAACACCCTCTCTTCCCATTCCACGGGGATCTCCTAAGGCGTGTCGGGGTGCCATTGTGATTGACCCGTGAAAAAGAAAGCCAAAGGACTTCTTAGATTTCATTTGTGAATTTTGCATTGGGCACGTTCTGTTTTTCTGCTTGCTATATTTTCTGTAGGCTGACTGTAATCCACCTGCAACTCCAAAGGCAAGTATCACATTCCTCATTGGAATATTTTTTTTCCTGCTCCATTTTAAGTTGCTTATCACCGTTTTAAATTTCAATATGAGAAAAAATTTACAAAAAAAATGAAAATCCCTGCAGTCCATCAGTGTTATTAGGGTTTCTGTTATGTTCTGTTCCGTTTCATTATCTTCATTTCAGAATCTGCCTAGAATAGTACAGATTTTATTTTGAATTTTCGTTTCATCTGGTATGTCATCTAGAAGTTAGGAGTTTTCTGTGATTGTTTTAGATTTTTCTGACATTTTTTTCTGCACTTATCAACACCACTTTTAAACTGAAACACACTACTTCTGCACCTGAAATTTGAAATTTGCATGCATTTCATGACAAATCAAATTAAGGGCATGAAATTGACATAGGGTCAGGATTTCATCACCTGTCCCTAGCCCAAAAATCACCAAATTGCATATCGATCCAACCCCTAACTAAAATTGATTAGACATTAATTGTCCTAGTGGGTTAGGAACATCAATTTGGTCGAGCCCGGGTTATTGTCAACTCATTGTGTCAACTAGTCTTGTGTGTGCCCTATTACTTGGTGTCTAGAATTGGGACTAAGGGCTTGGGTACTGATCCATCTATCGGGCCAATTTCACCGGGCCTAGGTAGGCTAGAGACAGGATCTCACACTCCCCTTGTTCTAAAACCTGGCCAAGTATAGAGTTACTACAATCTAGCTTGCCACCTTGATTAGGGAACTAGCTTGGAACTCTAGGTCCAGTTCAATTCAATTGGGAAAGCTTGTGCAACCCATTTCTTCATCTATTATTGAAAGCTGGTGTCAAGGATAGAGATTAAGTGGCTCAAGCCTAAGCGGTTCTTGTGGTTTTTAATTAGGACCCAGTGAAAGCTGGGGGAACCTCCCACAGACCCACCTCCTGACTGGCCAGTGGAAGAGAGTAGCTGTTGATTTGATTGTATCTAGTCAACTCAGTTTATTTGGACTAACCGGTTTAGAAAACTTGTAGTTCGGGTCTGAATCTAATTGTTTGCATGACAACTAGGTCAGGCACACCTTACTACCCTTCACAAGCCCAACCTAGTTCATCCATGGATACTAGTATGGAATGCCTTATGAGAACTATGATCGAGAAGATGGACCGTTTGGATGCTAAATTTGGTCAGTTCGAGGAAAGGGTAGGAATCCTAGAAGAAGCTAGGTTGACCCCAATTGAACCACCTTCACCCAGATTACCTTCAGTTCATCCTAGAGCCCAATGACAAGAACACACACCTGACCCAATTCAAAGAAGACTGCATTAGGATTATGTTGATCATACTCTAGAGCCACCTCCTAGAAGGCCTCACTATGATACTTTTGATCAGGATGATCGGGCCCTAAGGAACATCCGTCTAGATGCACCAACCTTTGAGGGAAGCTTAGATCCTAAGGTGTACACAGACTGGGAGGCTGACATGGACCAGTATTTTGACTGGTATGATATGTCTGAAGAGAGAAGATTTAAGTTTGCCAAAATCAGACTAGTTCGTCAGGCTCGGTTATATTGGGGAAACGTGGAACGCATATCAAGGCAAAGGGGAGATTTACCTATAGCAACATGGAGAGATATGAAGAGAAAACTTAGAGAGAAATATCTGCCTATGTCTTATCAGCAAAGGTTATTAGATCAGTGGCAACGATTGACACAGGGTAACAAGACCATTTCTGAATACGTTGCAAAATTTGATGAGTTTGTGATGCGATGCAACGTAGTCGAGTCTGAGACAGCCACATTGTCGAGGTTTAGATCAGGATTGAATGAAGATATAAAAGGGAAACTATTTTTGAGAGAAGTCCATGATTTAGATCAGGCATACAAAGTTGCCATGGACTATGAGAGGTTTCAAAGGAGAGCTACATTTAGATGACCTGAACCTATTAGGTTTAACCCTCCTGTTAGCAGGCCTAGTTCAGTCCCTGGTACAACCAATAGACCAAGATCCAGCTCGAATCCAACCCCTAGGCACAACCCTGCCATTCCCCCAATTCCTAGAGAAGACAAAGGAAAGAGCCCTGAAGTTTGAGGTGAGAGGGAGCGAGTCTGCTATAAGTATCGTAAACCAGGTCATTTCGTGAGCTAATGTCCCTCTAGAGCTTTACATATAGGGGAGGCAGAAGAAGGTGAATCAGAACCCCTGGAGAATGATGAAGAGGAGGTTTATGAAGCAGGGGATTGCTTGGCTGATGAGTATGAAGGAGATGAAGAAAATGTAGATTCATCAGATGTGTTAGGAGTTGTGAGATGTATCATGACACAGACCAAGGAGCAGGAAGACTGGCGTAGGACTAGCATCCTACACACATTTGTCAAAATAGGAGAAAAGGTCTGTAAGATCGTGATCGATAGTGGAAGCTGTGTCAATGCCATTTCCACTAGTGCAGCCAAGAGTCTAGGATTACCAACTGAACCACATCCCAATCCATATAAGGTATCCTGGATCGATTCCACTTCTATCCCAATCAAGCAGAGATGTCAGGTCCGAATCCAACTTCAGTCCTATCAGGAACGAATCTGGTGTGATGTACTCCCTATGGGAGTAAGTAGCATCATCCTAGGTAGGCCATGGCTGTTTGACCATGATGTGACAATTTTTGGTCGATCAAATTCCTATGCTTTCAATTTCAATGGCAAGAAAATTGTCATTCATCCAACACAGCCTAAGGACAATACCAAAAGAGGAGTTAGCAGCCTGAAAGAAAAAAGGACTGGATTAAATTTGATAGGTGCAAGAGAATTAGAAAAAGACATTAATGAGGGAGCACCTATTTGGATGGTAGCTGCTAAGGAAACTATGGACCACACCCCTGTAGAACACCCTCAAGAGGTGGTCCAATTATTGAAAGACTTTGAAGTCGTGTTTCCCGAGGATCTTCCCGACAATCTTCCACCTTTAAGGGACATACAGCATGCCATAGATTTAGTCCCTGGCGTGACTTTACCTAGTTTGCCTCATTATAGGATGAATCCAACTGAACATCAGGAGTTACAAAGGCAAGTTAGTGAACTTCTTAGAAAGGGGTTTGTTAGAGAAAGTTTAAGCCCTTGTGCAGTCCCTGCCTTGTTAACCCCTAAAAAAGATGGTACCTGGAGGATGTGTGTAGACAGCCGTGCCATCAACAAGATTACTATCAAATATAGGTTTCCAATCCCAAGACTGGACGATATGTTAGATATGATAGCCGGATCAACAATTTTCTCCAAGATAGACTTAAAGAGTGGCTATCACCAGGTTAGGGTTATGCCTGGAGATGAATGGAAGACTACTTTTAAGACTAAAGATGGATTATATGAGTGGTTAGTCATGCCGTTCGATCTGTCCAATGCACCCAGCACCTTTATGAGAATTATGAATCAGGTGTTGAAAACTTTCATCGGAAAATTTGTGGTGGTCTACTTTGATGACATTCTTATCTATAGCAAGACTAAGGCAGACCATTTAACCCACCTAAGGCAAGTTTGCCAAGTCCTTAGAAAGGATAGCCTCTATGCCAATATCAAGAAGTGTGAATTCTTAACACATAGAGTTATCTTTCTAGGATTCGTAGTAACATCTGAAGGAGTGTCCGCTGACCCTGCGAAAATTAAGTCAAAGTAGAGTGGCCTGGACCCAAGAGTATCCATGATGTCCGTAGTTTCCATGGTTTAGCCACCTTCTATAGGAGATTCATTAGAGGGTTCAGTACGATAGTGGCTCCAATCACTGATTGTATTAGGAAGGGATCTTTTGAATGGACTAAAACAACAGACAAAGCTTTCCTAATAATTAAGGAAAAAATGACACACGCACTCGTCCTGAGGTTACCCGATTTTACCAAAGTGTTCGAGGTTGCTTATGATGCTTCTGGTATAGGAATTGGAGGTGTCTTGAGTCAAGAGAATCACCAAGTAGCATATTTCAGTAAAAAGTTAAATGAAGCGAGACTAAGGTATTCCACCTATGATAGGGAGCTATATGTGGTAGTTCAGGCATTACGTTATTGGAGGCATTATCTTCTACCGCAAGAGTTTGTCCTATTTTCTGACCATGAAGCTCTTAGGTTCCTTAGTTCTCAGAAGAAATTGAACCCTAGGCACGGGAAATGGGTAGAGTTCATACAAGCTTATATGTTCGTACTGAAACATCGTGCCGGAACTGAAAATAGGGTTGCTGATGCGTTGAGCCGTTGTTCAATGTTGTTGAATTCTGTGAGCACTGAGGTAGTAGGGTTTGAAATATTAAAAGAGGAATATCCTACATGCCCTGATTTTGGTGACATCTATCGATCCCTTCAACAAGGACCATCTAGTGAGCATAGTGATTATACCATTTTAGATGGATACCTTTTCAGAGGAAATCAGTTGTGTATTCCCAAGACCTCTATTAGGGAATTTCTGATATGGGAAGTTCATGCTGGGGGCTTAGCAGGACATTTTGGTAGGAATAAGACCATCTTAGCAATAGAAGACCAATTCTTTTGGCCTGGTCTCAAAAGAAATATGGCCCAGATTGTAGCTCAGTGCCGTACCTGTGCTGCTGCAAAACAGCAAAGACAGAACACCGGTCTGTACACGCCCTTACCTGTCCCTGATTGTCCATGGCAGGATATCAGCATGGATTTTGTAGTAGGCCTCCCTAAGACGTCTAGGAAGTATGATTCTGTCTTTGTGGTTGTTGATCGTTTCTCCAAGATGGCTCACTTCATTCCTTGTTCTCAAACTTTAGATGCTTCGAAGGTGGCCAAGCTTTTTCTCGATCAGGTCATTAGGCTTCATGGTTTACCCAAAACCATTGTGTCCGATAGAGATGTCAAATTTATTAGCTATTTCTGGAAAACTCTCTGGCACATGCTCGGTACCAAGCTGAAATTCTCTACTGCCTATCATCCTCAAACCAATGTCCAGACTGAGGTAGTAAACCGAAGCTTAGGAAATCTGTTGAGATGCTTAGTTGGTGACAACCTAGGAAACTGGGACCTATTACTTCCTCGTGCTGAATTTGCCTATAACAGCTCAGTTAATAGGTCTATTGGGAAAAGTCCGTTCGAAGTGGTCCATGGATACAGACCTAGGAAGCCTTTAGACCTAGCTCCTTTACCCACACATGCACGGGTGTCCGAGTTTGCCGAGTCATATGCACAGCATATTAGGGAATTGCATAAGGAGATTAGCCAAAAGATTCAAGCAAGCAATGAACTCTATCAGCATATGACTAATTCACATAAACGATTAAAAGAATTTAATGAAGGGGACTCCGTCATGATCAAACTTAAACCTGAAAGGTTTCCGCCGGGAACTATGAAGAAACTCCATGCCCGGGGAGCCGGACCTTTCAAAATAATAAAGAAAAATGGACCAAATGCTTATGTATTAGAATTACCACCAAGTTATGGCATTAGCTCAATATTTAACGTTTCAGACTTAAAAGAATACAAAGAACCTGCATTGATACCTAGTGAGCTTTTTGGTCCTAATGTTTCTTTTGAGAGTGAAACACCAAATGAGTGTCCACCACCAAGTATTCCTGAGAGAAAGGAGAGAATTGAAAGGATCTTGGATGACCAGATCATTACTACTAGGAATAGAGGCTACCAACGTTATCTAGTTAGATGGCAAGGATGTCCTGAATCTGAAGACTCCTGGATTTCCCGAGAGGACCTACAACAAATCGACCCGGATGCATTAGAAGCTTATCAAGCCAACCCTCACTCGATAGGGTCGAGTTCCTTCCACCCCGGGAGAATTGGTGTGGGCACCAGAATCAGGAAGAGACTCCAACCAATTCAAGTCAAATCCAAGTCCTTATGGTTGGATGAGTAAAAGAAAGTCCTGTAATTTTTTCTTTCTTTAATTTTGAGTCCAAATAATTATGTAATTCGAGTCCATTTCAATTTTATGTTGGGACTAGTCCAGCCTGATTAACCTTGTATTTGAGAGTTGGGTCCAAATGTGTCAAGTCCAATCCATGAAGAATCAAACCAAACCACATTTGAAGACTAAAGAAGACTCAAGACTTATACTCCAAAGCAAGACCAAAGCCACCTCAAGTGGGGACCACATGCCACATCACACATGCCACCTCACCATCCAAGATTGCTGCCACATCACACATGCCACCTCACCATCCAAGGTTGCCGCCCAAGAGAAGAAAAGGGGAATTTGAAATTGAATTGGCTACAACCTCCTCCACAACTTCCTCCACTCTTCATGGGACGCCCCATATTTTTCTCCACAAATTTTTCTCCATGATATTTGGTGTAGTTTGAATTCAAAATGGCTTAATAGTCTATAAAAGACTCTTAGTCTTCTTGTAAAAGGATGATGGAAAAGAAAAATTAAAAATTTTCTTCTATGTGAGTTCTATGTGCCTAAGTGGTAGTTTAAAATTCTTCTCCCTATCCCACGCCAACCCTAGTTTCTCCTCCTCCATCTCCAATGCCTAAGACACCCTCCTTCTCCAATCTCAAGCTAGCTCTTCAATATTCAAGGTTGATCAAGAAGACCATCACAAGGAGGCCGGCCTAATCCATTTCAAGTGATCTACCATGGCACCAAGATTATTCTTCAACAATGCTTCATCGACTCTTCTTTAGTTTCTCCATTTCATGACTAACGTATTTTTACCAAGTTCCTAATCTTGAGGTTTCTTTGTATAGGGTTCTCCGGGATTTCGAATTCAAGAGGAAGGAATTACTTGCCACAATCCAGAAAATAAGAAGTGCCCTCAATTTGTAGTATGGTCTTGTCATTTGGGAGGTCTCTTCATGAGTGATCTTGATCTACTTGAAAGATTAATGCCATGTATGTTCTAGTGTCGATTAGGTCTGAAATATTAAATTTGCCTAGCTTAACTTGTGTGGTTCGAATCTTATTCCTATTTCTTTGTTATTTTGATAGTCTCAATAATTAGGTTTACGTTTGATCGTTCGAGTTCTCTTCATTAGACCTCCTTTGATATTATATGCTGAACTAATCATATGCAAATAAGAAAATTGCTAAGTTAATCTATGCTAATCTCCTTTAGGGTTGCATCGTTACATTCTCATCTTGTATGTCCCCATCAGAAGAGATGTTATTTCGCGCGACCGGGAAGCAATAGGTGCTTTCTTCCTTTCTTAAAAAATCATCAGCTGTTGGATTCCCATCCAAGGGGGCATATATGAGGTGCTAACTCTAAGAAAGGAGGCCACCCCAAATAAAAACATCAGAGAATTAAGTGGGGCACGCCAAGAGTCCATGCACCACGGACTCTTCCAAATGGCGTGCCAAGAGTCCATTAGCGCATGGACTCTTGGCATTTTGGCATGTAAAATGCTAAGGGATGGATGGGGGCTAGCCTAGGTGCATGGCTAGCCAATAGGGTTATCCATAATCCCTATAACCTCAATTAGGATATAATTAGATCCAATTAGAACCCAAATTGAACCAATCCGGAACCCTAATTCGAATCCAATTCGAATAGAAGCTTGGGTTTGCAACACCTGCTAGAGTGTTATCCTACAAAGATGATTTAATTACAAATTAAACTCTTGATCAATCCTCTTAAGTGTGTGACCCATTGGGTTCCACATCTAGCCAGCAGTGGGTTCGAATACAAGTTGACCTAATTTGATTAGAACTCTTTCTAATTGATTTAGGTCAAACCGGGCTTACCCAATTTGATCAATTAGGACTCTTCCTAATAAGTGATCTTTGAATTTGATCAACCCACAAGACAAAATTGACGTCTAGCAACGTGTCATGTCTACCCGGAAGATATGGAAATTCTGGTGAAATATCAAAATTACCCTTCAGTAGAGAGTTACTGTACAATTAAATCTTTCGATCAGCCTGCACCCAAAATATAACTATGGATATGGATATATGTCAAATCCAATATTATATTTATTTCTAGCTCAATCATATATTGATGATTCAATTATCTTGATATTAGAAACCATCTCTAATATCTTTACTTTGATCAAAGATTTCCTGAATCATCATCCGATTGTTAACTAGCTTGATGTAATCTCCTCTTACTAAGAGTGATCGATTCCTTGTTGACCTACTCATTACCTTCATATCCAATTCACCATTCCCAGTATCAATCCTGTGCATGACTCAGTGTCATGATTAGGATTGAACCAAAGCATGGGTTCATGTACATAAGGTACTTATGGCAGTCTCAGGTCAAAGGATTACTTGTACCACTCCCACTATGAGAACCTTCTATTGATATGTAGCTAAGACTCCATTAGATGTTCTCAAGTTGGATCATATCAGTGAACTCATTCTTCAATGAGCACCCACATCCCAGTATTAGTGTCATACACAAGTGACTGTGAGAGCAGTCACCCTCTCCAGTATACATGGGATGTGCTAGTCTTACTGGAAAACCCTGATCCCCTACTCAGGGTTCCTTTGACTAGGAATATTTTAGATTAAGATTTTAAGACTTTAGGTCTCACTGGTATGATATCATCATAACCCTAAAATCATAGCCCTAATCTATGGGATTCATCATATAATAATAAAACACAGCATATGATGAAAAATAATGCCTTTATTAGAATTTTTTATCAATTACAATGGTTTGGGAGATACAACACAGATTGGCTTGTAGGGCATATCCCTTTCACTGATATCTGGGGAACCTTGGATGGAATATTCTTGGAATAAAATGGCATCTTGGTTTTATGGACCTTGGGCCTTGAACTTCTTTGGGATGGGGCATAGATGGATCTCTGGGATCAAGTTAGGCCATGTTCTAAGAATATTCTTTAGCATCTGGAGGGAATCTGGGCATCCAGAAAATATCTAGAGGGCTTCTGGGCATCATGCAGGATTCTTGGACCTTGGGTTGGCATACAAAGTCCAATTGGCTGAAGTGGGGTCTTCTTCTCCTAGATGAGGCCTGGTGGAACTCCACAATAAGATAACCTTTTCTTTTGTATAAAAACTGGACTCATACTAGACTCATAATTGAAGTACAGGACTCAATATACTAACTAGGTTAAGGGTTGAGACAAATCAACTAGCCTCAACTTATTATAGGACTAAATCTTAATTGATTACAAAATTGTAACACATGACGAAGGTTCAAAAATTAAAACCCTAATCAATACACCATATGGGATCCAATGATCTGTGTCTGATCCTGGTGTCCCCACCAATTCTCTCAGGGTGGGAGGAACTCGAATGCATCGAGTAAAGGTCAATTTGGCTCAAGGAGGGTCTGGGTTGAGGTGCTGTAGATCCGCACCAGCATTCCACAAGTCCTCAGATTCTGGCTGACCTTGCCACCAGACTAAGTACTACTGACAGTCTCTATCCCAGGTACCTATAGCTTGATCATCCAGAGCTTTCTTAATCTTTTTCTCACCAAAAGGCTAAATTGTATGTGGTCGCTCTGGGGTGGGTTCACTCACAAAGAAAGGGAGTGGCGTAAGGGGCTCATTTGATATTACTGCTAGCTCCCTAGACTCTATAAGATCTGAGATGATGAAGATGGAGCTAAAACCTAAATCAGGTGATATCTCGGCACATAGGCATTGGGACCGTTACTCTTCAATATTTTGGATGGGCCAGCTTCACAAGCAAAAAATTCCTTTAGCATCACATATTCCTCTACATAAAGTTTTTTATCTTTTCTTTGGAAATTAGCCAAGTTGTTATTTAGTTCATTACTTATGTTCAACTCTTGACTAATTTCATGATGCATATGCTGTGCAGAGGCTAGTGTAGGTGCAGACAGATAGATTGGGTCTATGAGCTCAGATTCAGATGTTACACTTATTTCTTGGGGTTGTTCTTTAGGGATTTGATCCTGGGCTTCCTCTAAGAACAACTCTTGTAAATTTATAGTTTCACTTATAATATCTGATCCTGGCTTAATTACTACTTCTTCAGTTATTATAGTGGGTTTAGGATCAACTCTCATTATGTCCTCAATAGGTTCAGAAGGGTATTCCTCTAATTCTTTAGCCTTAATCAGATTAACTTCTGGTTTTGCTCTAAGGCAACTAGAATTCCTCTTAATTGAATTTCTAGGCTGGGTGGGGTGAATCATAAATTTCTTCCCATGATGATAAAAGGTATAGATGTTGGTTCGACCAGATAGTATAGCATCATGATCATAAAGCAATGGTCGACCTAGAATGATACTACTGACCTTCATGTGGAGAACATCACACCAGATCTCTTCTTCATATGACTATAACTTAATTAAGACCTGGCACCTAGACTTGATTGGCATAGAGGTGGAATCTACCCATGATACTTTATAGGGGCTGGGGTGTGGAACTAAGGTCAAGCCTAAAGATTTAGTTGTTTCAGTGGCAATGGCATTGACACAACTCCCACTATCTATTATAATTTTACATACTTTATTCCTAAGTTTAACAAAAGTCCGTAGGATGCTAGTCCTATGCCAATCTTCCTCAGTTTGGGCTTGGGTCAAAAAACATCTAACTACCACTATTTGATCAAATTCCTCGTCTTCTCCTTCATATTCTTATACCAAGTATGGTTCAGCCTCATAAACTTCTTCTTCTATATCTTCATTATTGGGTTCATGCTCTTGTTCCTCTAGCTCCCCTATGTGTAATGATCTGGTGGGACACTGGCTAGCATAGTGACCTACCTTATTACACCTAAAACAAGCATTGAGATTGGGGCTTGGGGTTTTCTGAATTGTAGGTGCCTTACCCATATCGATTCTAGCAAGTGCAGAATTAATTGAACTAGATGGACTCGGACTCGAGTTAGGTTGAGATGGGTTAGGGTTGGGATGGTTTGGGTTGGGATTGAATCGGATTGGATTAGGGTTGGGTCGACTTAGATTGGGGTTAGGATGGGTTTGGTTGAAACTAGGTCGATTTGGATAAGCCTGAGTCGGGTTGGGCCTAAAGTTAGGAGTGTTGGATTTAAAGGGTTCAAGTCTTCTAACCACAGGTACTCTCTGGAACCTCTCAAAGTTTTCAGCTACATGATAGGCATGGTCTATGTGTTCAACTTCCCTAAGGTCCAGCTCCCTCTGGATATCCTCTTTGAGACCATTTCTAAACCTAGAGAGGGTAACTGACTCAGGTTCATCTATGCCGCATCTTAGGGCACACTCATCAAACTGGGTTATGTATTCCCTTATAGTTTTGGTCCCTTGTTTTAATCTCTGCCATTGATCTAAGAGACACTGCTTATAGTATGGGGAAACATATTTAGCCCTAAGATTTAACTTCATGGCTTCCCAAGTGACAATGGGTGGGTGGCCTATTTGATTACCAAGTCGCTTTACTTGCTCCCAGTATAATCTAGCTTGATCAGTTAGCCTAAGCTGGATAAATTGAAACTTTTTCTCATCACTCAAGGCATACAATTTGAAGTACCTCTCCATGCCTCCCTCCTAGTCTATATAGACCTTTGGATCTAGGTTGCCATAGAAGATGGGTGGGTCTATCCTGATGCTCCTAAGAATTCTATCATCCTGATCTTGGTCTTCATGATTGGGTCTCCTGAGGTTAGGTTCATGGTATTGATCCTGGTGTTGGTTTCCCCTATGGTTAGGCTCCCTAAATTGATTCTGGTTTTGGGGTCTCCTAGGGTTATGTTCTACAAAGGGTTCATGGGTTTGGACTTTCTTAGGGTTTTGAGAGGTGGAACAGGATGGGTTAGGATTAGGTTTAGCATTGGAGTCTTGGGTCCATTCTATAGTACCTAATCGATCTTCTACTTGGTTTAATCTAGTGGTTAACTGGTCGATCATAGTGGTTGCCTAGTCAAATCGTTGGTCTACTTGGTTGAATCTATGATTCGTTTGGTTTTGGGATTGGGTCAATTAGGTTATCTTGTCATTGGTTTGGTCCAACTTATTGTTCAATTAGGTATTGGATTGGTTAATCTAGGTGGTTAATTGGGCAACCATCTGGTCATTCATGGCTTTTATGAAAGCCTAAAAATTTGGATCCATGGTTGGGGTTTAGACTTTTGATATTAGGTCCTAGTCTAGTGGTCATGCAATCAATTAATCAATCAAAGTGGAATGGTGCAGCCAAGCATGCAAAGAAAAAAGGTTAGTACAATCTAGGGTGTCCTAGACCTAGAGCTAAAACTGAATGTGTCAGCTCAACTAATACTTAACCCAGCAGCTAATCCTTCCTCTAGCAAGGTAGAGGGTGGGAGTGTAGGAGGCCCCCCTACTTTCGCAGGGACCCAATTAAAAACCACAACACCACTTAGGTCATTTGACTCTGGATCCTCAGCCTTAGATACTAGATTTCAGTAATAGCCACAGGATTAAATGAACTAGTTGGCCCACACAATTCAGACCCGACCTGTTGGTGTCACCTAGCTCTCTAGGATAAATTAGGTCTAATTAATTCTAATTAGGCTTGGGTAAGAATGTAAGGAGATTGTTTTGGGCCCAGGACAGGTTATGACCTCCTGCCCTAATCCGAGATAGAGAAAGTGCCCTTAAGATTCGGTTAATCAAATGATGCACATTCAATGAGTCCTAATGCAAACTAAAACAATCAGAAAAATAAAATATTTTTATGTATTTTATGATATGGAAAGTTAGGCTTAAGTTGATTAGGTTAGCAATCAAAATAGGCTTGGGATTGGGGTGTGTGGAAGTTGGTTAGGTTTGGTCAAGTAAGTGCAGAAATTCAAAAAATTAGGGTTTCAGAAGATGCAGGATTTGACATAATTATTGATGCAGAAAAAAATCAAAAGAATTATAGGACAGATGATGGATGATAATGATGAACTCTACAAAATTTCATGTAATAAAAAAATCAGATGATGATAAAAATCCTAGGGCATTCGGACTGATGCAAAATTATCAGGATTTTAGTTAGGGTTTCTAATATGCCGAATTATAAAGAACTATAATTTCTGTAAAATTAATTAAAAATTATGATAAAATAGAAAACAAGAAAGAGAACATTTTGTGCAATTTTCACAAAAAAGTAAAATTTATAGGTGGTCGAAATTAGATGAAAAACAGACACCTGATGCAGTGACAGGATGCAGAAAGTTCAGGAACTAGGGTTTTTGTGACTCTGATGTAGATGAAGGCTATCCTAAACCTGCTCTAATACCAAACTGATGTGGGATGACTCTAAGATTTTAGAAAAAATAGAAAACTAATTTTATTATATTTTTTATAATTTTAATTTGTAGGCAATATTCCTGAAATAAAGTAAGAACCAGCAGAAAGAGTAGCAAAGCAAAGAATCACCATGATCGCAAAATAACTCATGAAAGATAATGAAAGTCAGGACCTGGGAATTAAGAAACTCCTAGTTTAGGATAGCTAATCTTTATCAAATCAAAAATTAAGAGCAGAAAAGGATGTTACCAATCAGTGATTGGAAGAACTTTCGATGAAGAGATCACACAGCACTCTAATTGGAGCTTGGATGATGAAGCTTAGTTTCCTTGGATCAGAAGGCTGATTTGGGCGATCTTGGAGGTAAAAAAAGCCTCCTCTAGAGAGGTAAAATACCTCGGGGATCCTACAAGCATCAGGGTCAATCAAAATAGCAAGTAATCAAAGTAAAGGAAACTAGGGTTTTGAGAGAGTCGGGATTAGGATTAGAAGCTGGGAGCTGGGGGAAGAAAGGGTTCCTCCACATAGATGGTAGCAAAGGCACTCTTCCCTTGGGCATGGCTGATCTCCTAGGATGTAGAAGAAAGCTAGTGCAATAGGGATTTGGCCAAGCACAAAAATAACACTCCACAAAACCAAAACTCCAACATAAGACCAAATTTCAGCAAGGTTTAATTCATATGAAAATACTGATTACAAGAGGAAGAGGGGTGGGGTATTTATAGAAATTCCATGTCCCATCCTAACTAGGGTTACACTTAGGTTAAGAACAACCTCTCCTTAAGGTATTACAAGTCTTCTCCCACTTAGGTTACAAGTCCTTCTCCTAGCTAGGTTAGAATTACAAGTCTTAAAACAATTAAGAAAATAAATCCCAACTAGGTTAGGGTTTTGACTAGTCTTCTCCTTCTTCCTTCATGCTTTGACTTGGTCAACATGTGAGGATGCCTACTCTTTCTTTGATTGGCATGTGGGCTTCAAGGGGGCAGCAATGGGCTAGCCAAGAGACTTGGGGTGCTGGGCTTTGGGTCTCCTGATATCTGGGGCACCCTGGATGGAATATTCCTGGAATAAAATGGCATCTTATTTCTTATGGACCTTGGGCCTTGAATCTTCTTTGGGCTGGGGTGCAGATGGATCTCTGGAATCAAGTTAAGCCCTATTCTAGAAATATTCTCTGGCATCTGGAGGGAATCTGGGCATCCAGAAAACATCTGGAGGGCTTCTGGGCATCATGTAGGAACTTGGACCCTGGGTTGGCATACAAAGTCCAATTGCCTGAAGTGGGGTTTTCTGGCTCCTGGATAAGGCTTGGTGGAACTCCACAGCAGGGTAACCTCCTCTCTCATAAAAAAATTGGACTCATAATGGACTTATAAGTAAAGTACAGGACTCAATATACTGACTAGGTTAAGGGTTGAGTCAAATCAACTAGCCTCAACTTATTACAGGACTCAATCTTAATTGATTACAAAATGGTGACACATGACTATGGTTCTAAAATTAAAATCCTAATCAATAAACCATATAGGATCCAGTGATTTGTATCTGATCCTAGTGTCTGATCATGTGTCTTATGCGGGATGACTCTAAGATTACAGGAGAAATAGTAAACTAATTTTATTGTATTTTTTATAATTTTTATTTATAGGCTATATTCCTGAAATAAAGTAAGAACTAGTAGAAAGAGTAGCAATGCAAAGAATCACCATGATCGTAAAATAATTCATGTAAGATAATGAAAGTCAGGACCTGGGAATTGAGAAACTCCCAGTTTAGGATTGCTAATCTTCATCAAATCAAAAATTAAGAGTAGAGAAGGATGTTACCAATCAGTGATTTGAAGAACTTTCGATGAAGAGATCACACAGCACTCTTATTGGAGCCTAGATGATGAAGCTTGGTTTCCATGGATCAGAAGGCTGATTTGGGCGATCTTGGAGGCAAGGAAAGCCTTCTCTAGGGAGGTGAAACACCTCGGGGATCCTGCAAGCAACAGGATCAATCAAAATAGCAAGTAATAAAATTAAAGAAAACCAGGGTTTTGAGAGAATCGGGATTAGGGTTAGAAGCTGGCAGTCGGGGGAAGAAGGGATTCCTCCACTTGGATGGCAGCAAAGGCACTCTTCCCTTGGGCGTGGCTGATCTCCTAGGATGCAGAAGGAAGCTAGAACAGTAGGGGTTTGGCCAAGCACAAGAAGAACACTGTACAAATCCAAAACTCCAACACAAGAACAATATTTAAGACCAAATTTCAACAAGGTTTAATTCATATGAAAAATTGATTACAAGAGGAAGAGGGGTGGGGTATTTATAGAGTTTCTATGTCCCCTCTTAACTAGGGTTACACATACATTAAGAATAACCTCTCCTTAAGGTATTACAAGTCTTCTCCTACTTAGGTTACAAGTCCTTCTCCTAGCTAGGTTAGAATTACAAGTCTCAAGACAATTAGGAAAATAAATCCCAACTAGGTTAGGAATTTGACTAGGCTTCTTCTTCTCCCTTCATGCTTTGACTTGGTCAACATGTGAGGACTTCTACTCCTACTTTGATTGGCGTGTGGGCTTAAAGGGGGCAGCAATGGGCCAGCCAGAGACTTGGGGTGCATGGGCTTTGGGCCTCCTGATATCTGGGGCACCCTGGATGGAATATTCTTGGAATAAAATGGCATCTTGGTTCTTATGGACCTTGGGCCTTGTATCTTCTTTGGACTGGGGTGCAGATGGATCACTAGGATCAAGTTAGGCCCTATTCTAGGAATATTCTCTGGTATCTGGAGGGAATCTAGGCATCCGAAAAGCATTTGAAGGGCTTCTGGGCATCATGCAGGATTCTTGGATCCTGGGTTGGCATACAAAGTCCAATTGGCTGAAGTGGGGTCTTCTGGCTCCTGGATGAGGCCTGGTGGAACTCCATAGTAGGGTAACCTCTTCTCTTGTATAAAAATTGGACTCATACTGGACTCATAACTGAAGTACAGGACTCAATATACTGACTAGGTTGAGGGTTGAGACAAATCAACTAGCCTCAACTTATTACATGACTCAATCTTAATTGATTACAAAATTGTGACACTTGACTAAGGTTCTAAAATTAAAACCCTAATCAATAAACCATATGGGATCCAGTGATCTATGTCTGATCCTAGTGTCCCCACTAGTATGGCGGCTTAGATGATGAAATTACCTTGATAAAGACCGATAACAAGAGAGAGAGAGAGGGAATGATGATGGATATCAGGAAGAAAAGGTTATTTCACTATGATGGCTCGGATCAGCCCTATATACATAGTATACATGTACTAGGTCACCATGACCTAACCCTAAAATTTCCATAGGCCAACTTAAAGCATAATTGAGTTTTCCAAGTCCAAGTACACCCTTGACTCTGCCCAATCATACATATCTAGAACTAAAAGCCAAACCAATACAAGTTGGCCCCTTGAGGCCCATGTCCGCTGACCTCATGACCCGAAAGGCTAATAGAAAATCTTAGGGCCCAAACTAGCCCTAGAAATTCCATGACAGCATCATGATCATTAGACCTTGGCCTTAGACTTGGTCTCCTAAGCCTTGAAAGCACCACATGAGACCCAACAATCTCCACCTTGGTTCTTCAAGGCTTTAGCCAACTGCATCTTGTCCACAAGCTGCATCAGTGCCACACATTTGCAAAAGCTATCACACGGTAGAACCTTTGCTAGTGCATTTGTTGGATTCTTCTTGGTGTGTACCTTCACAAGCTCCACCTCACCATCCTCCATTACCTCTTTGATCCGATGGTATCTGATGTCGATGAGCTTGGTTCAAGCATGATAGAAGTGCACTCTGGCTATTGCAACGCACACTGACAGTCTCCTATTCAAGGCACATCTCCAATATTAAGCCCTTCAGCCATAAGGCCTCCTTTGCTGCCTCTATAACACCAATGTACTCCACCTCCATGGTTGATAAAGCCATAATGGGCTACAAGTATGATCTCCATGAAACAGGACCTCCATACAAGCCAAAAAAAAACCTATCATTGAGCGATGGGTGTCCATATCTCCACCAAAATCCACATCCACGAACTCTCTTATCAGTCCTTGAGCCTCCTTAGACGTGTTGGAGTGTCTCTCGACACCTCCTCGCTATTCGAAGTAGATGCCAACTCCAAATATGCATGCTAAGTACCTGAAGACTCCCTTTAGTGCTTACTAGTGCTCCTTACTAAGCTATGCCATGAACCTGCTGACCTAACTTACTGCATGGGCGATATCCGGCTTACAACAAACCATGGTGTACATGAGACTTTCTACATTAGAGGCATACGATAGCCTCTCCATCTCCTAAACCTCCACCTCAGTCTGTGGTGCCATGGTCTTCGAGTGTCTGAAGTGTCTGGCAATATGTGGCTCTATCAGTTTTGCTTCCTTCATCACATATCTCTCCAAAACCTTCTTTATATAACTATCCTGAGATAAATGCAGCACCTTCTTGGCTCGGTCATTGAAGGTTTCCATCCCTAAGATCTTCCTTGCAGGCCCTAAATTTTTCATCTCAAACTCCCGAGACAAAGCTGCCTTCAGTTCCAACACAATTTTTCTACTCTTGCATGCTATCAACATGTAATCCAAATACAAGAGTAGATAGATCCTAGAGCCATCATCCAAAGTCCTCACAAAAACACAAAAATCATGATAGCACCTAGAAAGTCCAATGCTCCTTACAAAAGTATCGAACTGCTTGTACCATTTCCTTGGCGACTACTTCAACCCGTATAGCGACTTCTATAACAAACAAACTATTCCTTCTGATCCTGGCTCTCTAAACCCTAGGAGCTGCTTCATATAGATGCTCTGCTTTAGATGCCCATGGAAGAATGCCATCTTGATAGCCATTTACTCTAGTTCCAAGTCTTGAGCTACTACAATGCTTAGTAGTACCTTGATATGAAGCTATCAATGAGTCGGGATCGGGTCAGAACCCAGATATCCAGACCCGGACCTGACCTTAGTTACTGGATCCAGACCCAGACCTGAATACCCGATAGGTCTAATTTTAGAGTACCAGACTCCGACCCGAATGGATCCTGGGTATCCAGACCCAAACCCGGACTTGAACAAGAACAAGCATTACAAAAAAAAAAAATTACTAATTTCCATTATAATAGGGGCTCGAATCCGAGGAAGATGAAGCCAAATGGGAATGACATTGGAACAGGGGCAGCAGTAGCCGGTGGGAAGCGATCGAGGGCGGGAGGCATCGATCGTCGAGGGGGGCGGTGTTGGCTGACGGGGCTTAGAGCTGAGGAAGGCCTCGAGGGAGCCAGGGAGGTGTCGACTGGTGGGGGATCAGCCATCGAGGGAGGCATCAATCGTCGAGGGTCAGCCATCGAGCGGGGGGAGGCTTCAACCATCGAGGGGGGAAGGCATCGAGCAGGGGGAGGCATCGGCTCTGGAGGACTCGGTCGATGCTGGAGCACGAGGGGGAAGCCGCTGGCCGACACCAAAGCACGAGGGGGAAGCTGCTGGCCAACACCAGAGCACGAGGGGGAAGCTACTGGCCAACACTAGAGCACGAGGGGGAAGCCGCTAACCAACATCAGAGCATGAGGGGGAAGCCACTAGCCAATGCCGGAGCATGAGGGGAAAGCCACAGCACGAGGGGGAGCGCCGGAGCACGAGGGGGAAGCTCAGCCGATGCCAGAGCACGAGGGTGAAGCCGCTGCACGAGTGGGAGTGCCAAAGCATGAGGGGGAGCACTGGAGAATGAGGGGGAAGCCGCTGGCCGAGCCAGCGCACGAGGGGGAGCACCAGAGCACGAGGGGGAAGCTGCTGGATGATGCCAGAGCATGAGTGGGAAGCCGCTGCACGAGGGGGAGCATCGGAGCACGAGTGGGAAGCCACTGGCGGCTGGAAGGCTGGAAGGGAGAATGGGGAATGGCCAAAGGCTATGGAATGAAGTTTTTATAATAAAAGCTTGATCAATTTTTAACCATTGGATTATGATCCAACATCCCACATTTATATAAATATATATATAATATTATTTTATTTAATTGGATCTCGGGTCTGTCGGGTCTGGATATGTAATATCCAGACCCGGATCCATTTAACTATGATTAATCGGGTCCGAGGTCGAGTTCGAGTAAACGGGTCCAGATTGAGATCCACACCCGGACCCGTCAGGTCCAGACCCGCGGGTCTTGGGTCCGGACCCGACCCATTGATAGCTCTACCCTGATGGAAGTATGTTTGACAACGAGAGAGAAAACATCGCTGAAGTCAATTCCTTCCTTCTGAAAGTATCCCTTAGCCACTAATCGAGCTTTGAACCCAATGCCTCCCTATTCCGAAGGTCTCTCCTTGCATTGGTAAATCCACTTGCATCCCATAGGTTTCTTTCCTTATGGCAACTATACCAATCTCCATGTATCATTATTGTGGAGAGACTACATCTCCTCAGATATTGCTTGGACCCTCTCTTTGTCTTGGATCTCCATAGCCTCCTTATAGGTATAAGGGTCTCCATTTGCTGTCACTAGTATGACACCATCTCTTCGAAGCCATATCGATCTGGTTGCCTGACGTTCCTATTGGGCTTGTGTAGCACAACCCTGATATCCCTCCTGAGTCCAGCCCACTCTTGCTAGTCCTCCTGGCTTCTATCACCTATCTGAGCTTTCTCCATATGTGGAGACACCCTTTGGAAGTGCTCCACCTGAATATCAAGTCCTCCAGATGTACCTGAAACTGACAAAATAGGAAACAATATGAGTTGTCTAGTGCTACCCTGCTGGACCACCTACTTCTCCTGTTGCTCCTCCATGCCACTTGACCTTTGGCGAACTAAATTTTTATCAAAGGTCACATCCTTACTAATGATGACCTTCATCTCCAAGGGATCCCATAGCCGGTATCCCTTGACTCCTCATGGATATCCCAAGAATACCATCTTCTGAGATCTGGCATTCATTTTACTCCGCTCACCAGTACCTACGTGCACAAATGCCGTGCACCCAAAACACCCATAGATGGATCAGCCCAATCTTCCTTGCAAACCATCTCTCCTCTAGAATTCCACCATCTAACTTAGTGTGAGGTGATCGATTCACCCAATAACAGGCTGTGTCAATTATGTCAACCCAAAATGCCTTAGGAAGCCTTGCCTATAGCCTCATGCATCGTATCTTCTCTAGAAGGGTCCTGTTCATTTGTTCGGCCACCCCATTTTGCTAAGAAGTTCTCCTAACTGAGAAATGTCTTTCGATGCCACACTCCTCATAAAAATATTTGAATTCCTTGTTGGTGTACTCTCCACCATTGTCTGACCGTAGACACTCACACTTCTACCTTGCTCCTCCACTTCAGCTTTCCACTCCTGGAATCTTAAGAAGACTTCTAATTTTTCCTTCATGAAATAAACCCAAACCTTTCTACAAAATTCATCTATCATGGTCAAGAAGTATCTTGCTTCATTTCTGGCTAAAATTGGAGTAGGTCCCCATATATCAGTGTGAACTAGTTCAAGTAGGGCTGCATTGTGGGCTGAACTACTAACAAACTGAACACTCTTATATTTCTTCATCTGGCATGGCTCACAAACCTTTGAAACTCCTCCATCTAGATCTGGAATCAATCTTTGTTTGCTCAGCTCCTTCATCCCATGATCTCCCATGTGGCCTAGGTAGTAGTGCCACAATCGATGAACCCCCTGTTGATCCTGCACTGTAGCTGCTGTATTAATCTCCTCAGTCACAACTGATCCCTCCATGCTATAGAGGTTATTATCTAATCTCCTACCTCTCATCACTATCATATCTCCATTTGAGATATTTAGAACTCCACTCCTGGCTCGATTGCTAAAGCTGAAACTGCTCCGCTCCAGGTAGCCAAGTGATACTAGATTTTTTTTCAGTTCGGGGACATGCTTTACTTTTATAAGAGTCCTCACAATCACAACAAACATCCTCACTCAAACACTTCTAATACCAGAGACCTTGCACGAGTGATTATCTCCAAGTATCATGCTTCCCTCATCAATCTTCGTATAGGTTGCAAACCAAGATCGATTCGAGGTGTAGTGATGAGAACAGGCAAAGTCAAGAGTCCATATATCTGTGTGATGCCTATGACCATCTGATACAACCAAGAGGTCATCCTCGACTTCTTTATCAGCCATCGTGCTCAAAGAATCAGATCCTCCTTTGTCTCCCTTCTAGTTCTTCCATTATGGGCAATCCTATTTAAAGTGCCCGATCTCTTTGCACTTGTAGCACTTTGCTTCATTCTTGCTCCTTCTCTTATTCTAGGACTTTGAACATCCCCTCTGCTTGGATCTTTCTCTTCCTCTTCTAGATCTCTCTCCCATGGCCAAGCCCTCCTGGGGAACACCTTCCTTGGTCTACTCTCCCTCTGCTCGTTAGACCATAGCACCGAGATCATATCTTTATACTCCAGGGTTTCCTTGCCATATAGCAGTGTAGTAACAAATGAATCAAAGGAAGGGGATAGCGAGCAAAGCAAAAGCAATGATTTGTCTTCCTCCTCTAGCCTCATCCCGATGTTTAGCAACTCATTGCACATCTGGTCAAACTTTTGAATGTGATCCACTACGTTTCCACCCTCCTACATCCAAAGACTGTAGAGCCTCTTTTTCAGCATCAGTTTGTTACACATGTTCTTCTCCATGTAGAGACTGTGCAACTTCAACCACAAACCCTTTAAGGTCTTCTCCTCTATCACTGAGTAGAGAGCCACATCTACCAAACACCCTCTAATCATGGCACAGGCCTTCTTTTCCAAGAACATCCATTTCTTCTCCGATAACCCATCAAGCTTTTCCTCCATTGCCTGATCCATATCCAACTGAACCAAGAGATCTTCCACATGGACTTTCCAAATGAAAAAATTCCCTTTTCCATCAAATCTCTCAAAATCAACCTTCATGCTGCTACCCATGGCTAGATCCAAGCCAAACACACAACAAATAAACCAAGGGATTTGAGAAATACCTTGACAGGAACCTTGCTGAAATTTCAGCACTTGAAGATATGCAACTTCCAGTGTCTCCCACGAACTCCACGCAACTCAGGTTCCGATACCACTTGTTGGAACATGTTTGCAGGTATGTGGACAACCTTCTACCAGCAACCAATCTTAGAAGATTATATTGAAAGTGGCAGCAATAAGGGATTGAAGCAATCAGCTTGGCAGAGATTCAGCCTTCTTATACAGAAATCTCTTAACTTGTTCATAGTGCCTCGAATGTTCTAGATTTGATATGGATGTGAAACCATCTCACATGGGACCTCAAACTAGTGATGATTTAACCCTCCAAAGGTCCTGGTCAAACTCCAAAAGGGCAGAGAGAGGGATGACTCCAAAGATTCTAGGCGCTGGGTTTCCTACTTGGACTAGGAAACCATGACATTCTTCTTCCAACGCCCACCAATCTAGCCAGATCTTTTTCAGATCTAATCCTCCTCTGAATATGATGTGGAACCAACCTTGAAGAGGCCTAAGATTACCACGTTTGATAGGAATAAGATTTGAATGTGGGTGGCACAAGAATCCCTTGTGTTAGGGATTCCTACTTCAACTAGGAGTCCCTAGGTGCTAAGAAAATTTCCCATTCTTATAGTATGGTGGTTTGGATGCTGATATTACCCTAATAGACAGTGACAACTAGAGAGGGACAGAGGGAGGAAGAAGATGGATATCAAAGAGAAAAGGTTATTTCACTATGACAGCTCCAATCAGCCCCATATACAAAGTAATATATACTAGGTCACCATGACCTGACTCTAAAACTCCCATAGGCCAACTTAATGCATAATTGAGTTTTCCAAGTCCAAATACACCCTTGAATTAGTCCAATCACACATACTTAGGACTCAAAATAAGCCTAATACAAATTGGCCCCTTGAGGCCAAAGTCCCTTGATCTCAAGACTCAAAAGGCTAACAGCCTTTCATCCTAGGGCTCAAACTAGCCCTAGAAATTCCAAGACAACATCATGATCATTGGACCTTGGCCTTAGCCTTGGTCCATTGAGCCTTGGAAGCACCACATAAGACCTAACACTTGTCCCTGTAAAGGGTAGCATCCCTTGATTCAGGATACCCCTCTTTTATTCATCATTAGAAGAGGTAGTTTTTCTTCGCAAGACATTCAAATGTTAGTGATGGGGTTTCATGTAGTGGGGCATTCAATCTCAATAAATAACTCATCTTGCCCTTTTGCTCGAAGTGGAGGAGGGATGGGTTGGTGTTTTTCGATATCTTCAAGTTTCCAGCTTGAAAATCTTACTGTTCGAGGTGACCCTTTTTATGATAGGGTTTAGCCAAGTTTAGTCAAGAGGTAAGAAGAATCTCAACTCATTCCTTCTACTTCTTTAACAATGTTCTTTTTTCTTTTGAACAACCTTTCTCTTTCTTTTTAGACATAGATCCATCAGATGCCTGAGCATTAAGGAAGGCAACCTTGAAGAAGAGGAAGGTAGATATGGCTCTCACATTTAAGAGCCAACAAAGGTTCAGGCCATGGCTGCTCCCACACTTTATGTTGTCCCATTTGATACTCTCGAGGTTATCCATCCAGTTGCTTTAAAATGTTCCCGATCATCCAAGGTTGGGGCTTCTTTCTTCATCCATCACTCGATCATCTTTAAGGGGACCTCGGGTGACCAGACCTCGGGGTTCGAAGTCTATGCCTTCGATAATTGGGAGGTTGCCAAAGGTATTTTTGAAGATTTCATTCATCCCATTGATGCAGAATAGGTCATGGGAGAGAGGAACCCCTAGCATCAAAAGGATGCGGTTTAGAGTGCCATGCAAGTCAATTTTTCTTCCTCACCTCTAAGTTTGGCCTTTATGATTCAATGACTTATCGTTAGATTTGTTGTTTCACAGGTATGCCATTTTATTAAAGATAGTATGACTTGAGGGGTAACTAGGTGATCAAAGAAAAGAAGAAAAAAGATTGGTAGCGTGCCTAAAGGAGGTGGAGGCTAGCCAAAAAACTACCTTATCTGGCCTCAGATAAATCTCAAAGTGTAGAAAGAAGAGGTGGCATGGAAGGTTGTTGAAGCATATAAGGCTTTTGAAGAGTGTTGCCAAGAGAAGCTACTTTTTGTCCAACTGACCTTCATTGAGGGCATGGATGACACCTAGAGGAGGATCCTCAAATGTTACTCGGATCTTAACCTTGACTTCCTGGATGAGGACGTGTTGGATGACAAATCCCCTATCGAACATGCACTAGCCCCTGAAGCATAGGTAGCTAGGACCAAAGGAACCACCTGCCCCTTGTCCGTCCAAAGCATGTCTTTCTTTTTTTCTTTCACCAATGTTAATCTTGTTGGCCTATCTTGTAAAGATAGCCATTTTTGTAGAACCTTTGGGTTCTTTTCCTTTCACTATCAATGGAATAGTTTTGATTTTTGGCTAAGTGCTATGATCCGATGTGTGTAGTTGTGAATACTTTTGGATGCCATGTTCAATAAAGAATTAAAAAGTCACCAGCCATTGGTAAGAGCCTGAAATTATTGTCATCGTGCTACAAACTTGACATGGCCTTTGTGGTAGAATGCGATATCCCATCCACCCTTAGGCAATAGCACAAGCCACAACATAGGTGGTCCTCTTTGGGGTGAGTTCTCTGACACAAGATGTTCACCGGATTGGGAACTTCTCAATATAAGGCTTAAAATGATTGGGCCCAGATTTGATCGAGAAATAGAGTACGTTCGGTATTGTTCTCATTCAGCCATTGATTCACCAATGTTGATGTGATTTCTGAGCAAAGATGGTGCTAGAGTGTTAGGCATCTAATTATAGGCCCTCTAGGGCCAAGTAGATGATTAGAGCGTTAGCATCTAGGTGCTTGTTGATGCTAGCTTAGCCAAAGGCACCCAAGGTTAGGTGTTGGGCTGAAGGCTTTCCAATGCTGGCCCAGTCAAAAGCTTTCAAACACTGATTCTTCTTATCTCAGTCAAAGGCTTTCGGGAGTTGAGCATTAGGCTAAAGGCTTTTCAATGCTAGTCCGGTCAAAGGCTTTTGAGCAATGATTCTTCTTATCCTGGTCAAAGGTTTTTAGAAGTTGAGCATTAGGCCATAGACATCCCAATACTTGCTCAATCAAAGAGTTTTGGATGTTGATTTTTCTTATCCCAGCCAAAGATTAGGAGTTGAGCATCAGGCCAAAGGTTTTCCAATACTGCCTTGATCAAAGACATTTGGGCATTGATTTCTCTTGTCCTGGCCAAAGGATTTCAAGAGTTAAGTATCAAGCTAAATGTTTTCTAATGCAAGCCTAGCCAAAAGTTTTTGAGCACGGATTATTATTATCTTGACCAAAAACTCTTGAAAGTTGAGCATCAAAATAAAGACATTCCAACACTAGCCCAACCAAAGGCTTTCAGGAGTTGATTCTTCTCATCCAAGCCAAAGGTTTTTGGAAGTTGAGCATTGCATTGAAGGCTTTCTAATACTAGCCCGACCAAAGGCTTTCAAGCATTGATTCTTCTTATCCCAGTCAAAGGTTTTTGAGAGTTAAGCATCAAGTAATGCATATGAAAGCTTTGATACCAAACATGATGCGGGACTACTATGCTAAGATGGATAAGATGCATGCAAGTGATTTTTCATTTTATTGTTTTAAGCTTTTAATAGGTTTACTGATTCCTGAAGTCAAGTGGAGAATAGAACTAGAGATTCTTTAAGAACAAGAAATTTCAAGCATGCAAATATAGCCCCTAAATAAAGATAAGAGAGGACCCCGAGATTGAGAAACCCCGGTAGGACTTAGCTCTAAGACAATACCAACTTAGGAGATTAAGGAGTGAAAACCTTGAAGATTCAGAGGCGCCCTATGTCGAGTTCGCTCACACTCGTGGATGCGGCCTGGAAGATTAAGCCTTCAACCCTGCAGATTTGTCGGCTTTTTGTTTGATGGTCTCGAAGGCAAAGAAGACCGACTCCTCTGTCCGTGTCATCTGGAGGACCTGTGAGCAACGAAGTGAAGGGGTTAGAAAATAGCAAGAGTAGGGTATAAGAAAGTAAGAAGTGATGGGAAAGTGTTGAGGATGGTGGTCGAGAATGGCTCTTCTTGTTGGGCATGCAAGTGGATCTTCCAGGGGCGTCCAAGCTTGAAGATGGATTGGTGGCTTACGTAGCAAGAAGGTAACTAAGGGTTTCTCATCCCTCGATGTCCCGAAGGACAAAGGCACTCTCTCACAGAGTTCCTAGTCTAAGAAGACAAGGGCTAAAGGAAGAAGAAACTTCTCAAAATTTCATTTCATCAAAACTAAATTTACAAGATGGTTAGAACCCTTTTATAGGCTCCTAAGTCTCACTTGAGTTGAAATGAAAAAAGATGTTACACATCTTCATCAAGGGGCACCTAAAATCTGAATTTGAGCTCTTGAAATCCTCCTTTGGCCAGTCTTTATTTGGTGGAAAGCTTGATTCGGGGAGGGAAGAGAGGAGGTTGTCCCCATTCAAATTTTAGAACTCTTTTCATGAGTCTTTGGCCAACCATGAGCTTGATCTTGGTAGCTTAATTTGGGGAGTGTTGTGTGGACTTGTCTTCAAGAATCAAGAAATGCCTTTTGACTTTAGAATTTCATCCTTGGCCGACCATGCTTCTTTGGAGAGAGGCTTGATATGGGGAGGGAAGGGAGGACAGTTGTCTCAATTTGAATTTTGAACTCTTCCTTGGCCGATCTTGGCTGACCATGATCTTTGGAGAGGCTTGATGTGTGGAGTGAGGTGGGGAGGTTGTTGGCTTGGATCAAGGGGAGAGTTAATGGGGCATCCAACATGCATTGACTTTGACATTTCCATCTTGTCTTGGCCGCCCATAGCAACTTTGTGATGTGGCGCTTCCTCATGCCATGTGGCACTGATGAAGTGGCACACCATGAGCTGAAGTGGCGCTCCTACTTTGACATGGAGAGGTGGCTTGACCCATCATCAATTGGGCTTGACTTGGATTCTCACTTGTGGACCTATCTTCAGACAAGCTTAAGCCTAACTTCAAGTTGACTTGGGCTTGGGAACCACTTTAGCTAATTACAGGACCCATTGACCCTAACTTGACCAAATTGGCCAAGATACATGATTACAACAAAAAATAAAACTAATTACATGACTCAAAAGTAAATTGTTCAGGCTTGAAACTTTATTACAGGACCCAACAGATTAAAACCCTAGTCAAAGATTCACAGAGGGTTCAGGAGCCTCTATTTAATTCTGGTGCCCATACCATTAAGCCAAAGGCTTTCCAATGCTACCCTGGTCAAAGGCTTTAGGGCATTGATTTTTCTTATCCCGGTCAAAGGCTTCTGAGAGTTAAGCATTAGGCCAAAGGCTTTCCAATGCTAACCTAGCCAAAGGCTTTCCAGCATTGAATCTTCTTGTCCCAGCCAAAGGCTTTTGAGAGTTAAGCATCGGTTAAAGGCTTTCAATGCTGGCCTAGTCAAATATTTCGGCATTGATTCTTCTTGTCCTGGATAAAGACTTTTGGGAAGTTGAGTGTTATTAAAGGCTTTCTAATGCTGGCTCAGGTCAAAGACTTTCGAGCATTGATTCTTCTTGTCCTGACCAACGACTTTCAGAAGTTGAGCATCAGGTTAAGGCTTTCTAATGCTGGCCTGGTCAAACTTTCGGGCATTGATTCTTCTTGTCATATCCAAAGACTTTCATAAGAGTTGAGGATCAGACCAAAGGCTTTCTAATGCTGGCTGGTCAAAGCTTTTAGGCATTGATTCTTCTTGTATCGGTCAAAGAATTTCGAGAGTTAAGCATATCAGCCAAAGGCTTTCTAATGCTGGCCTGATCAAAAGCTTTATGGTATTGATTCTTCTTATCCTAGATAAAGACTTTTAAGAGTTAAGCATTGAGCCAAAGGCTTTCTAATGCTGGCCTGACCAAAAGCTTTCGGGCATTGATTCTTCTTGTCCCAGCCAAAGACTATCAAGAGTTAAGCATCAAGCTAAAGGCTTTCTAATGCTAGATCGACCAAAGGCTTTCAGAGTTGATTCTTCTTATCTCGATCAAAGACTTTCAGGAGTTGAGCGTCAAGCTAAAGACTTTCCAAAGCTAGCCTGACAAAAGGTTTCAGGGCATTGATTCTTCTTATCCTAGCCAAAGGCTTTCAAATGTTGAGTATTAGGATAAAGGCTTTCCAATGTTGGCATAACCAAAGGCTTTTAGGCATTGGTTATTCTTATCCCGATCAAAGGCTTTCTTGAGTTGAGTGTTAAGCCAAAGGCTTTCCAACACTGACTTAACCAAAGACTTTTGGGTATTGATTCATCTTGTCCCAGCTAAAGACTTTCAGGAGTTGAGCATCAAGCCAAAGGCTTTCCAATGCTTGCCCTATCAAAGAGTTTAGGGATATCTTGCAATAAATACTTTATCTCCCCTTCATGAGTTCCTGAATGTTTGAAAGTAGGAGATATGACTGGTAAGTAATATCAAATCCTAGAAATCTTGGACTATCTTCTCGAGTCTAGATTATGTTATGGTATCGCTTGGTCAGGAATTTTATAGGATTTCCATGCTAATTTCAGGATAAGAGGGGCAATATTCAACCCTGAAAACCTACCATACCTATTTTTCTTTTTAGGAACCTTTAATGTTAGAAGAGGTACATGTTGGCTTGTGGTTGGTCAATGATTTGGTCAGCTCTTCCTTGGCTCCCCTATAAATAGGGAATTTGGCTTGTTTATACGAGCAACACCCTTGGCCATGGGTGCTAGAATTGAAAATGTATAATTTTTCTTTCAAATATATAAGCATTTCTAGAGGAAAATGTTTAGGTGAGATCAATGGCATAGTGAATGAGCATTTATTTTGGAATGGGAGGTATTTGTAATAGCAAGCGGCTCGATTTCATTGTTGCTATCATTGCTGGCGAGGGTATAAAACTAGAGGAAGGTTCCCATGATGAATCTCCTTCCTAGTTTTCCCTCATCACCCAGTGTCAACGGACACTAGGGCAGAGTGAGAGGTGGAGGATGCACTCTTGGGGCTTTTGCCATGGGTAGCAGGTGGCTGAGAGTCTCCAGGATGTTCTTCTCCCTTTTCTTCTTGTAATAGTTAGGGACTTTGGCCTATATGAGCTCCCTCTTCTTCACTTGTTAAAGAACCAAAGGGGCCCTTTTATTGCATTAACACCATGCAACGAGAGCTGGACATGCTGTCCATCAACCCCACCCATCTGCATGGTGTACCTCTCTGCTATGACCTCCTTGATGGTTTTCTATATCCCACCTACATTTCACAGAATGTCCTTAGAGAACATGTAACTTGATCCAAATTTTAATTTATGTCAAAACTTTTGAGAAGGAAAGGTTTTTTATTATGTTTTTCATGCATGATGTTGTATGCTTGCTTCTTGTTATATCTTAGGGCTTATGGTTGCCCATATTTTCATCAATAGCTTGCATCTTGGTTCTATGAACTCTAGTGAGAGCTTCATTCTTTCCTAGGATATTTGCTTTGGCTGATGTGTTGGCCTTCTGGATTTCTTGTTAACCAAAACATTTGATTTTCTTATAGCTTTCAAAAAGAGATAGGTACACTACTGATAATATATTTACAAGTTCTCCAAATTTCAAGGTCAAGGTAGGGGATTCCATCTAGTTGTGTCAAGCGGTGGGTGTTGGGTCGAATGACTTTCTTCATTTAGTATGGTCCTTCCAAGTTTAGGAGAAGCTTTCCTTGATGAGTTGGCTAAGATACTTCAGCTCTCCTCAAAACTAGGTCCCTCGCTTTAAAAAACTTGCCCTAAATGCGAATGTTATTGTAGTGGGCGACTCTCCATTGATAAGCGGCCATCTTATGACATCGCACTCTCGGACTTCTTCCAATAGGTCCATGTTTGCCTGAAGTCATTTCGGGTTGCTACTTTCATCAAAATTTTTTATCCTTGATGATGGGAGTTCGATTTCTAGGAGGATGACAACATCGATCCCATAGGCCAGATTAAATGGGGTTTTCACCTATTGGGGTCCTCTATATGGTTTGGTAGGCCCAAAGGACATGATTAACTCTCCTGCTCACCATCCTTTTACTCAATCTAGGTGCATCTTCAACACCTGCAATGGAATTTAGTTAGCAACTTTGGCCTTCCCATTGACTTGGGGATGGCTGATATAAGTGAAAATTGGGTTATTCCCAAATTTTAGAAGAACTTGGCAAGTTATGACCACTGAACTACCAGCCGTTATCAGTAATAATGGTGCATGGTAGTCCAAACTGCTAGATAATAGACTTCAAGATGAAGTCCTTGACTTTAGCTTTGGTAATTTTTGTATGTGGTTTGGGTTTTATGTACTTAGTGAAATAATTGATTGCCTCAAGCAAAAATTTCCATCCTTTGGTAGCTAGAGGGAAAGGTCCTAAGATGTCCATGTCCCATTGAGCGAATTGCCATGGTGCACTTAGAGGAGTGAGCAAAGTAGTTGGCATTCATTGTATATTAGGATGGCACCTACACAAGTCACATTTTTGGATGTGTCCTTTGCATCTTGCATCATGGTTGGCCAGTAGTACCCTTATCTCAAGATTTTAAGAGACAAGACTTTGCCCCCAAGTGGTTGCCACATATTTCTTTATGAACTTCTTTAAGGGCGTAGCTCGCTTCAAAGGAGTGTAGGCATTTCAACAAGGGTTGGGAAAATCCCCTCTTATAAAGCTTTTCTTCATGGAGGATGAACCTTGAAGCTCAATTCTATGTCTTTCGAGCTTCCTTCTTGTCTGAAGGAAGGTTTCCATATGGAGGTACTGGATGAGTGGTTCCATCGAATAAGGTGTGGTATTTATTTGGAGCAATGGGGTTGGCTTGTTGATGCTAGGCTCCTCTAAAACTTCAAAAAAGATTTATGTGCACAAGTCATCGGGAACAGATGTAGCGAGCTTATATAGGATATAAACACAAATATTCTCCTCTCTGAAAATTTGTTGGATATCAAAACTATAGAAAGTCGAGATCTTGTCCTTAGCCTTTTGGAGATACTGCTTCATATTTTCTTCACAGGCCTCATACTCATTGAAGACATGCATCACCACAAGTTGGGAGTCACTGTAGACCTTCAGATGTTGCACTCCCAATTTCTTGGTGATGGCAAGGCTGGCAATTAAGGCCTCATATTTAGCTTCATTGTTGGTAGAAGAGAACCCGAACCAAAGGGCATACTGGAGGTCCTATCTTCCGGGCTAATGAATGTAAGCCCCACTTCGAAGCCATTAGTAATTAAGGCCCCATTGATGTATACCATCCACTAGTTCTCGGAGTCTTCAAACATCAGATCTTCTTCTTCGAGCTCTCCTTCAGGAATATAATTTTGCGACAAAATCAACAAACACTTGCACCTTAATAGATGGTCTCAGGTGGAATGCCAAATAAAACTAAAAAAGTTTAAAAGCCCACTTAGCCATTCTGCTTGTGGTGTTAGGCTAGTGAAGTATCATCTAAAGGGGTTGGTCCATGAGGACCACAACTGTGTAAGCAAAGATGAGTTTTTTTAGCTAGGTATACCTGGTTTTAACATTTTATAGAACTCGACTGATTAAATAGACTAACTTTTGTGTCATTCTTCTTCTCAAACAAGGACAGAATTGATGGTAAAGCGAGTGGTGCGGGCACCAGACTCAGAAGAAGACTTCAGAGCTCCATCTGGATCTCTGATTAACCTTGCCCGAAGAATTAGGGTTTTTGGTTTGTAATAAGAGTTGACTAGATCAACTCAATTTAGCTTGAGTCTACATTACCTGCATTTTATTTTGTTGAGTCATGTTGACTCAGTAGTGGACTAGGGTTTCAAACTGGGATGTTACACTTTCTTCCAAGACCAGGCAAGTGGACACCACACTCCCAGCCACACTCCCAGTCCAGGGGGTGCCATATCCACATCCAGCAGCTTTTGGTCCCCACTCCATAGATGGCAACCTCCTTCTCTCATGCGCCAGATAAGGAGAAGTCCACCAAGAGACCACCAATCAAGGGGGCGGCCAAGACTTTCCCAAAAACAATCAAAACAAAGATGGGAAGGACCTTGACTTAGGGAGGAAGAAAAGGAGGAGTCCAAAAGAGTTGATCCAGGGAAGGAAGAAAATTTTTCTTGAAAATCCAAGCAAGGTGGCGCCATCTACCTGCCATTTATAACCCAAATCCTATTTTTTTGGTATTTTGGCTGACCATATATAAGGGATTTGCCCTAATTTGGAGATCCCCTCCTTTAGTCCCACATGGGAAGATGTGAAACCCTCCTCCCTTGTAATGCCTTATAAATTAAACCCCTATTGTAAGTTTACAACAAAAAGATGAATGAAACCAAATTTTTTTTGTGAGCAAACTTTGTGTTTTCTCTCTTCCGCACTTGCATCCAGGTGTTGAGCTCCATGAGGGAGTAAATCCGGGTTCCCCTGGAACCTTGAGGAGGTGTGAGATCTCCAAAACCCAAACCCTAGGTTAGCCACTCCACTCCCAAACCCTAGCCGCCATCACCCTTCTCTTTCCACCAAGCCCTAGTCTTTTCCTCTTCTCACAGCCACCTTCTCCAAGTCCTGGCCGACCACCAGCATCCGACTCCAGTCCAGATACTGTAGATCTACAGCAATTCTAAGAGGAAGTCAGATCGGCCTCCAGGAGAATTCGATTTCAGCAACTTCAGCTTTCAAGTTCTTCAACCTGGTAAGATCTTTTCTTGAGTTTCTGAATTCCATCATTTGTTCCTCTTCTTTTCCAGATCTTGAGTCCAGGAGAAGCCGACCAAACCACGAGACCAGTATTGGAGGATCCATTGCGAAGATAGCCGACTCCGAGGATCCCACAATCTGCTCGAGAGAGTTCTTCCACCAGAATCCTGAGAAGATCACTGTCTGGTGAGTAAACCGTCCCTCCTCTCTATTTCTGTTTTGTTGAAAGATCAGAGCGAAACCCTAGGTCTGAGAGTTTCTCAACCCCCAGCGATCCGTTACTTCTGAACTACTCTGATAATTTAGTTTCTTCTAAACTGTGCTTTTAATCCTTACCTAGTTTCCTTCAACGTAGTTAGCTTTACTTTGAGTCGAAGCCAATTTCTGAAATATATATATATATAAAAAAAAAAGAATTAATCTTAATTTTACTTCCACATACACTTCTTTGTTCTTTGTTCTGCATCATTTTTGGTATCAGAGCTTTCGTTCTGCATCAATTTTGGTATCAGAGCCCTGTCTAGGGTTTCTGTTTGATTGCTTGTTTGAGTCCCTCTCTTTTTACTTTGTCTGCTCGAAGTAGACTCCCCAGGACGTCCGGTCCTAGGAATGAAGCGAGGTGCAAACCTCCTCTTCCCATTCCACGGGGTGTTCCTAGGGCGTGTAGGGGATCCGTTGGGTTACAACTTCGTAGCAGAAATTGTAAACGGGGAAGTGCTCTATTTTCAGCCCGTAATTACCCTGTTGCAGGAATTATTTCTCAATGCAGGTAACTCCAAATTCAGTGATTTTTCTTTTACTGAAACCAGTATAATTGAATCTAATTTGCATAATTTTATCACGATTTATTGGTTTCCGTGCGATTTCTGAGAATTAAATTACTGCAACTCTGTTTTTGTGTTCTGTAATCCATTTATTTTTGAGTGTTCATCTCTTAATTCAACTTAAGGGCATTTGAGCATCTAAGATAAGGGGAGGAGTTGATAACCTCTCCTTAGCCTAAAACCACCATCCCTTCATTCGAACCTAAGCCTTTAATCTAAAATTGATTAGACCTAATTTGCCCTAGTGGGCTAGGGACATCAACAAGTCGGGTCAAGGCTAGTGTTGAGTCAGTTTGTCTGGTTACTCTGTGTGTGCTTTGTACTCAGTGTCTAGAATGGTGGTTCAGGGATTCCATCCCGAAGGGCTTGTGTGCTGGTCCGCCTACCTGGCCAATCTCTGATTGGTGTCTAGGATTGGCATTTAGGGACCTAACACTCCCCTTACACCTGCCTGGCTGAGTCCTGAGTTACTACAGGCTAGCTTGCCACTCTGATTGGGCATCTAGTTTGGACTCTAGGTCTAGTGAGCTAGTAGTCGCTTTAGTCTAGTCACATTCTGTGTGCTTGCTTGCATCATCATGTCTGCCCGGAATGGAGTACCCTACCAACCTAGTCAAACCCAACCAGATTTAGAGGCCATGGTTAGAAATCTTACCAAAAGTATGACCAAATTGAGTCAGGACATGAATGAGGGTTTTTCCCAGTTTAGGGATCGAGTCCAAGTACTTGAGAAACGTAGACATCAAAATTGGACCCCTGATCCAAAATTTAATAGGCCCCAACCTCACCCATGCCAGGAACCTAGGAAGACCTTATACCGTGATCCCGAGCATAACCTTAGAAAGCCTAACCATGATATTTATAGTGTGGATCGTGTCTATGAGAGGTCCTTACAATATTCTAGACCAGTCACTCAACAACCCAAGTCTTCTAGCTCAAACCATTTAGATCCACACCCATGCCCAAGTAAGGTCTCTACTAGCTTGAAACCTAGTGTGACCCAGGTTCCTATATCTCAAGAATGTTTGTTTTGTGGAGAAAGAGGCCATAAATCTAGTCAGTGCCCATGCATAGGACTGGCTTGTGCACAGCTAAGTGGTAAGAATCCTAAGGATGACATTAATGAGGGAGAACCCAAGCCTACCAATGAGGAAGAACGGTTAGGTATGACAAGCCTAGAATCAGTTGACCCGATCACCACTGACCCGAAACCCATTGAAGATGACATCGAGGAAGTATATGATGCTGGCTTGAGTCTAGTTGATGAATATGAGGGGGAAGAACTTGAAGAATGTGACATTGATACTATTGGTTCCTTACCTGAGGAGACCTTGGAAAGCAACCAACTGGTAGGACCTAGTTCAGAAATTCAAGAGATTTGTGAGAACCAGGTTTCTTTAGTCAAATACCCCCAGGAAGAACTCATAGTGTTAGCCCGAGCTATTAGTTCGTACCCTCTAATGACAGTCATTCCCCAAGTACCAATTGAAGATCTTTGCACTGAACTGTTTAAGTTTGCCCACCCTATGGTAGATCCTCTCCTTAGGATGACTGAATCAAGCCTCTTACAATTGGACCTTGTCCCATGCTCAGCCACTAAGGTCTCTCCCGTAATCTCAATTGGACATCCTTTTCTTGAGTGGATTGACTCACCCAGTTCTGTAGAAGTCCTCCTTATGGTCCCAGACCCCTTCTTTCGCATGGCTGACCTACCCTTCCATAGAGTATACCTTTCCTCACCCATAGATCAAATTTCAAGTCTTGAGGTCATCATCCATAGACCCTTCCATGAATCATTCTTCAATCCAATTCTTGAGAAAATGGATCATTATTTGCTTAGAGAACAAACTTTAACTGTTGCAATCACATGTCCTAGGCTACTTCCCGAACCATCTCTTGATCCATTCCTGGGAGTAGCAAACTTTTCCTTTCGTAAGGATGACCAGTTGACACTCATAGATCACCATTCAAACCTTCAGGTCACCACCTTTAGTCAACAAGTAATTCGAGACTCCACCTCATATTTCCTCCCTTTCTCTAGGACTTCCAATGCTTCTTACACCATCCAAGTATACTTTGTCAAAGTCTTTAGAGTGAACCACGTGTCAGAACCTATTAGGTTTGCCACCTACTTCTGAAGACCTTATGGCACCTACTAGGCACCCATGATAAGTTTTCATGCTCTGCATGCCATCCTCCGACCCAAGGTCAAACCTAAAGAGTCGTAGTTTGTTAGGTTTAGACCTAGGGTTCCTTTGAATAAAGTCCATTCTTTAGGAATGCATCGTCAGTCGAGTTTAGGACATTGACTCTGATTTTGGTTTGATTGAGAGCACCAGGAATTGGGATTTGTATTTTGTTCAGGGCTGAAATTGCATTCAAAGTTTCGATCAATAGGTCTATAGGCTAGAGTCCCTTTGAAATTGTTCATGGATACAAGCCTCACACACCACTTGATCTGATTTCACTATTAGCCCACACATACAAGTCTCTTGATTCACTTGCATAGCATGTAAAGGACTTGCATAAAGAAATTCATGCCAAAATAATTTTAAGGAATGAAACTTATAAGAAATTGGCTGATTCTCAAAGGCGAGTCAAAACTTTTGACGAAGGAGACTATGTAATGATTAGGTTAAGGCCTGAACGGTTTCCTCCTGGAACTGTTAGAAAGTTACATGCTAGGGGAGCTGGACCATTTAGAGTGGTAAAGAGAGTAGGATCCAATGCCTATGTGCTCGAGTTGCCTCCAGAACTAGGCATTAGCTCCACTTTCAACATTACAGACCTAGTAGAGTATAGGGAGCCAGCTGTGATTCCCAGTGAGGCTTTTGAACCTAATCCTGCTCTTGAGAGTGAACCTGACCCTGTGTGTCCACCAACAAATTGGCCTGTGAGGAAAGAGCAGATTGAAAAGATCTTGGATGATCAGGTTATCTCTACTCGTAATCGAGGATACCAAAGATACCTGGTCCGCTGGCTAGGAAGGCCAGATTCTGATGACTCTTGGATCTCACGAGAAGAGTTACAAGAGCTGGACCCAGACCTCTTGGAGAGATACCAGAGCCAACTTGATCCTTACTCGACAGGGTCGAGTTCCTCCCACCCTGGGAGAATTGGTGCGGGCACCAGACTCAGAAGAAGGCTTCAGAGCTCCATCTGGATCTCTGATTAACCTTGCCCGAAGAATTAGGGTTTTTGGTTTGTAATAAGAGTTGACTAGATCAACTCAATTTAGCTTGAGTCTACATTACCTGCATTTTATTTTGTTGAGTCATGTTGACTCAGTAGTGGACTAGGGTTTCAAACTGGGATGTTACACTTTCTTCCAAGACCAGGCAAGTGGACACCACACTCCCAGCCACACTCCCAGTCCAGGGGGCGCCATATCCACATCCAGCAGCTTTTGGTCCCCACTCCACAGATGGCAACCTCCTTCTCTCATGCGCCAGATAAGGAGAAGTCCACCAAGAGACCACCAATCAAGGGGGCGGCCAAGACTTTCCCAAAAACAATCAAAACAAAGATGGGAAGGACCTTGACTTAGGGAGGAAGAAAAGGAGGAGTCCAAAAGAGTTGATCCAGGGAAGGAAGAAGATTTTTCTTGAAAATCCAAGCAAGGTGGCGCCATCTACCTGCCATTTATAACCCAAATCCTATTTTTTTGGTATTTTGGCCGACCATATATAAGGGATTTGCCCTAATTTGGAGATCCCCTCCTTTAGTCCCACATGGGAAGATGTGAAACCCTCCTCCCTTGTAATGCCTTATAAATTAAACCCCTCTTGTAAGTTTACAACAAAAAGATGAATGAAACCAAATTTTTTTTGTGAGCAAACTTTGTGTTTTCTCTCTTCCGCACTTGCATTCAGGTGTTGAGCTCCGTGAGGGAGTAAATCCAGGTTCCCCTGGAACCTTGAGGAGGTGTGAGATCTCCAAAACCTAAACCCTAGGTTAGCCACTCCACTCCCAAACCCTAGCCGCCATCACCCTTCTCTTTCCACCAAGCCCTAGTCTTTTCCTCTTCTCACGGCCACCTTCTCCAAGTCCTGGCCGACCACCAGCATCCGACTCCAGTCCAGATACTGCAGATCTACAGCAATTCTAAGAGGAAGTCAGATCGGCCTCCAGGAGAATTCAATTTCAGCAACTTCAGCTTTCAAGTTCTTCAACCTGGTAAGATCTTTTCTTGAGTTTCTGAATTCCATCATTTGTTCCTCTTCTTTTCCAGATCTTGAGTCCAGGAGAAGCCGACCAAACCACGAGACCAGTATTGGAGGATCCATTGCGAAGATAGCCGACTCCGAGGATCCCACAATCTGCTCGAGAGTGTTCTTCCACCAGAATCCTGAGAAGATCACTGTCTGGTGAGTAAACCGTCCCTCCTCTCTATTTTTGTTCTGTTGAAAGTTCAGAGCGAAACCCTAGGTCTGGGAGTTTCTCAACCCCCAGCGATCCGTTACTTCTGAACTACTCTGATAATTTAGTTTCTTCTAAACTGTGCTTTCAATCCTTACCTAGTTTCCTTCAACGTAGTTAGCTTTACTTTGAGTCGAAGCCAATTTCTGAAATATATATATAAAAAAAAAAAGAATTAATCTTAATTTTACTTCCGCATACGCTTCTTTGTTCTTTGTTCTGCATCATTTTTGGTATCAAAGCTTTCGTTCTGCATCAGCGAGAAACCATCAAGTACAAACATAGCTCCTCACCTTTTTTTGGCTTGCTAAGAAGCGAAGAAGCACCGATATAGGATTTGAGCTCCTCAAATGCTTACATTCTTCAGTCTATTGGAAGACAAGCTTTTTCAAAGTCTAGAAAAAAGGTAAACATCATTCGGTCGATTTGGAAATAAATCGGCTAAGGTCCATGATTCATCTAGTAAGCCTTTGGATGTCCTTTATGGTCTTTGGGTAGCCATCTCTCTTATGGCCTGAATCTTTTCTAAGTTGGCCTTAATCCTTCGGCTAGACACTATAAACCTGAGAAACTTCCTGAAGGTCACTCCAAATGCATATTTGGTGGGGTTCAATTTTATGTAGTACCAATGCAGCATGGCAAAGGTTTCATCAAGATCTTCTGCATGACTTGGGGAGATATGGCTCTTGACTGTTTGTCATTTACATAGACCTTCATGTTACGACCAATCTGGTCCTTGAAGATTTTGTTTGCTAGTCACTGGTAGGTCGTTCCTGCATTTTTTAAACCAAATGGTATTACCCTATTATGAAACAAACCTTGGTCAGTAATGAAAGAGGTTTTCTTCTTATCTTCGGGCACCAGGATCAGGAAGCGATTACTGGTCCCGATGTGGTTTTCTAATTAAGTCTTCTTATAAGTCCTGTAGTTCATTAGTACTATGTCACTTATATTAAAGTGAGCCATGTCCTGTAATAAAGTTTAAGTCTTGTATTAGAGTGAGGCAACTGAGTTCAGTTGAGCCCACCTAGTCAATTGAGTCCTTTGAGTCCTATGATTTTGATTCAAGTCTAGTACAAGAGGAGAGTCACCAAAGCAAAATCCAAGTACCTGGACCCCTACTCAATCCCCCCAGCCTTGGTGCCCAAAGAATGGGCCTTCATGTCGCAAAGCCCAGTATGGTCACCGATTTCAGATAGCACCCTCCCAAGCCTACAGCCCCCTCCAGGCCCTTGGCACCCCAAATTCTCATGTTTGGTGCCCCCAGCCCAAGCCCTCCAAAGCTGGTGCCCAGTCCAAGAAAGAAGCCCGCTGTTGACCAAGTCCACTAGGATTTCTTAGCCCTTAAGTCATGTAGTCCCAGCCTATATTGGAGTCCAGGGACTAGGATAACTTTATAAATACCCACCCCTCACCTCTTGTATAAGCAATCTTTCTTATGAAATAAACTTTGAGAATATTTTCTTGTCAAGTGTTTCTGCCAATTAGAGTGGCTGTGGACCCGAGTGTTCCCTTCTTGTGTGCACAAACCCTAGCCCCTGCAACCCTCTTTCTTATAATCCTTGGCCACCCACTAGCCCTCCTCACAAACCCTAAGATGCCTCTCCATCTTCAAGCCCTAAGCCCTCCTCGTCGGTGCCTGGGGCCCCACGCCCGTGGGAGACCAAACGGCATGCCCAGGGCATGCTGTGCCCACCCTGTGCCGCCACCCCGCTTGGAGCCCGCCGCTCGCCATCTACCGCTCACCATTTGCTGGCCCCGTCCGACGCCCTGCTATGTGCATTATGGGTTTGATCCGTCGGGGCATCTCTGAGAGCCCTACTGTGTGCATTATGGGTTCGATGAGAGCGCCCTAGTTATCCCCTATCCCATCTTCTTATCCCCTCAAATCCTTTGAGGGTCACCCTAGCGGGATGCCCTTTGAGTGCGCTACTATGTGCATTATGGGTTTGAGGAGAGCTCCCCATTAGAGTGAGTGCCAGGGCCATGAGTTTCCGTTCCCAGTCTCCTATCTCCATCCTTCCTTCACCACCACCATTAAGAAAATTGAAAATAAAAGAGATTAGCTATTTTACGATTTTAGTTTCAGTGTCACCCTAGTCCCGGGAGGCTTCTTAGCCCTCCCACGATCCTAGTTTGTTTAGATGTTTTTTCCTTTTCCAAATAACCCAGGGTACATCGAGACCGTCCCGCATCAATTTGGTATCATAGTGAGTTGTGGATTAGGGTGTGCTCCAATTGCTCTAACTCGACGGAGTCATGTTCTTCACGGTCGAGGAGAATGATGGGGATTCAGCCACCGTCTGGGTATTTTTTTTCATTTTTTCTTACTCTCTATTTTCCCTATTCTGGCTATTCCATCTATCCCCACTATTCCAGCCTTATCCCCAACCTATCCCCACTTTATCCCAGCCTTATTCCACCTTCTTCCTGTGATCTTTAAAAAATCTCCCAAACCCTAGCCCACCACACCGCCACCCCCAAATCCGGACTGCCCGACTCCCGGCCGGCCCCACCGACCCGCCGTCGGTGCTCGCTAGCCGTGCCCTCGCTGGAAAAACAGGCCACCCGTCGCCCAAGGTCGTTGGAAGATGAACGGATGTGGAGGCATCTGTCCATCGCCTGCCCATGATCGCCATTGCCACTGCCACAGCCGGCCTGCTGCCGGCCACCTGCCCGCCGTCCGTGAGCTCACGTCCGATCGCCGGGGGGCCCTCGTCGACGCCCAGGACCCCCACGGCCATGGGGAAGACCAACGGACATGTTTGTCCATGTGACGCCACCGCCTGCCACCTGACGTCGCCACCGACGCCCGCCTGCCGCTGTCCCGCTGTCTGCCGGCCAAGGCCCGACCGCTGGAGGTCCTCGCCGGCACCCGGGGCCCCACGCTCGTGGGAGACCAAACGACACGCCCAGGGCATGCCGTGCCCACCCTATGCCGCCACCCAACCTGCAGCCCGCCACTCGCCATCCGCCGCCCTGCTATGTGCATTATGGGTTTGATCCCTCGGGGCATATCTGAGAGCCCTGATGTGTGCATTATGGGTTCAATGAGAGCGTCCTGTTATCCCCTATCCCATCTTTTTATCCCCTCATATCCTTTGAGAGTCACCCTAGCGAGATGCCCTTTGAGTGCCTTGCTATATGCATTATGGGTTTGAGGAGAGCTCCCTGTTAGAGTGAGTCCTAGGGCCATGAGTTCCCGTTCCCAGTCTCCCATCTCCATCCTTCCTTTGCCACCTCTACCAGGAAAATTGAAAACAAAAAAGATAAGCTATTTTAGGGTTTTAGTTTCAGTGTCACCCTAGTCCCAGGAGGCTTCTTAGCCCTCCCATGGTCCTAGTTTGTTTAGGTGTTTTTCCCTTTTCCAAATAACCCAGGGTACATCAAGACCGTCCCGCATCAAACAAGCCATAAAATAAAATTCTGAAATTAATTAAAAAAATTTAGTTTACTATTTTTCTGCATGTTTACCCTCTCCACTACATCCTACATCACCATTCAGAATTGGTTATATCCCAAAAATGCATCTATGAAGGTCAAGAAGCTCATGAGTGTTCATTGTATCTACTAGCTGGTCAATATGAGGAAGAGGATAGCTATCCTTCAGACATGCCTTTTTAAGATCCATGAAATCTATGCACATCTACCACTTTCTATTGGCCTTTTTCACCAGTACTACATTAGCTAACCATTTAGGATTACTAAGTTTTGTAATGAATCTGGCATCAATTAGCTTCTGTACTTCTTCCACTACGGCTCTTTGGCATTTTGGTGTAAAGCTTCTTTTCTTCTGCTTTATAGGATGATGATTTAGGTCCACCTTCAAATGGTGTGTCATTACTTTGGGATCAATTCCTAGCATGTTTATGGGAGTCCTAGCAAAAATATCAAAATTTTTTTGTAAAAATGCCATTAGTCGTTGCTTTATGCCTTCATCTAATTTTAAACCTATTTGGACGACATGTCAGGGGTCTCCATTATGCAAGGGTATGGTAATAAGATCATCTATGGGCTTCCTTCTTTCTTCGGTTAGCTCATCTTTAGTATCTAGTCCTTCGATAGGAAAACCATCTAGAGGATTGATTTGCTTGGTTTGGTGGTCCACCAGGTAGCATTATTTTACTAAAGTTTGATTTCTACTCACTTCTCCAACTCCTTGTAATGCAGGGAATCTCATTAGTAGATAACATGTTGACATTATCGTTCGAAGTATTTAATCCAAGTCAACCGAACATGATGTTATAGGCTAAGGGGGTCTTTACAGCTATAAAAGAGAGGCATACCAGGGATCGTCAGGGAGCACTCCCTGGTATTACTAGCAAAGTGATAATTAATACCTTCAACAGGGACCAATTCTCCCAATGATTTTGTTATAGGTGCATCTACCTTTTTCAGTCATGTGAGGGGAATATTCATCTTTAAGAGTGAATCATAAAATAAAACATCTACCAAGCTTCCACTATCTACAAGTACATGGTGGACAATATAGTATCAGTGTTAAGTGTTATGATGATGGGATCATGGTGGGGATATTGGACCCCGTTTGCATTAGCCCAAATAAAGATTAGGGCCTCATCAAGACTCTCCTCTTGGCTACTAGCTTCGGCTTCTTCCTTCGATTCCCTAGTGATGGCATGGACATCATCTTTGATGGCTTGATTACTGAGTTCCTCCACTCTTGATGGAGGCTTTGGCAAGGCTAGCACCAGTGATGGGGACATCAGGTCAACCCTAGTTCACTATGGATCCTTGAGTTTTGAGTCCTTTAGCCATGATCCAAATTTTATCTTTGAGTCCAATAATCTGGCTGTGTTAGCCATTTGAGTCCTGTATTTGGGCCTTGAGCTCTGTTACACTAGAGTCCTGTATCTAGATTCGACTCATGCCATTAGGGTTCATGAGTCAAGCTTGGATTATGTTTATCTCATTCGAGTTTAGTTAATCAAGTCGGTTCATTATGGGCTTTTTGTCAATTTTGAGTCATGTAATAAGTTGAGTTGTCTCAACCAGTCCAATTGAGTCCTATAAGTATAAGTCTAGTTCTATATAAAAGGAGGAAAACCAGCCTCAAAGTAGAAGCCCATGAAGTCTCTCCACTTGAAGATTCCAGGCATATTCTTCTTCCAGGCACCCCAACCCAGAAGTCCAATTTCAGGTGATGCCAATGGCGCCTTAGGTGTATTCCAGTCCAACTTCAAATGGGTGCCCAGGAGTTTCCAGCCCACCAGGGGACAAGTACCAAGCCCATGCGCCAACCATGGAGGCCGCCCAAGCCTAGCATCAAGCCCATGCGCCCAAAGCCTAATTGGAGGATGCCCTTGCTACCCTAAAGTCCAAGCCCAATCTCATTTAGGCATCCAAGCCCAAGAAGGAGCTTTTGACCAAGTCAAAAAGGAGAGAAGACCAATTCTAATAAGGAGATCCTATTTTATTTTTACTCAAATTGTGTACTCCTAGTTTTAGGCCACTTTGTAATCCTTCTCCCTATTAAATCTTGTATTCCTATCCTAACTGGGAGAGGTCATGGGAACATCTATAAATACCCCACCCCTCCACTCTCTTGTAACTAATGATCAATTATTATGAATTGTTATGAATGAATTTCTCTTGAGTTTTTCTCAAAATTTTGAGTAAAATTCTTGTGTGATTAAGGGTATCAGTGTGATCTCTCCGGCAATCTGTGTGATTCCTCCGGGAATTTGTGTCATCCCTGCACCTTGCCTCCAAGCCGCCAGCCTTCTTCATCCCTTGGCCGCCTTCCTCAAATCTATTCTCCTTCTTCTTCTTTTAGTGATCTAACCTTTTTTCTTCCTTGTTTTCTAACACATGATAGGTGATTTACAGGTTCCTCAGAGTTCATAAATCCAAGGATTCCATCTGACCAGCTTTCGGGTCACCGAATTGAAAGCCATCAATCTACAAGGTCGATAGCTTTATTTTCCAAGCGCATCCGAGAGCGTAAAGCGAACTCTTCATGGATCAAACTTCAAATCTCTGCCAGGTATACCCTTTAGACTTCTATGGTAGTGGTATTGCAGAAGAGCTAGTCCTAACTAGGGCTTCTTTGCCTTGGCAGTCTTGTTTCTTCACTTTTAAGATTTATTTTTGTATGCCTATGCTTCAGATTTTCTATAGAATTCCCTACTTAATATCTTGGCTTGAAATTCAGGATACAAACTCCTAACTTAATATATAATCACAAAAAAATAACTAGAATGCATAAATAGTCTCACATCAAGTTGGTATCAGATCACATTTAGGGCTAGTTTCTGCATCCTGTAATTCCTATATATAGATTTTTTCTTCTTTTTCTACATGTAGGTAGATCAGAAAACTCTAATTTTTATTTTTCTGGATTTCATATAATTGATTTTAATTTTCAAAGTTTTCTCATGATTTATTTCTATCTGTAGAGTTTTTTCACACCTATTTTTTTTGCCCTAGAAAACTCCTGCATCCTATCTTTGCATTAGGGGTCTGATTTTCAGTCTATTTTATCATCTTAAAAATTTTATTTTTCATTGAGGTTTTCACAGAATACTCTATGTTTAGTCATAATAATTGTCATTGTTTTAATTATTTTTATAGGAAAAACAAAATATAAAAGAAACTACATCTTAGAAACCCTAACTGAAATCCTGAACTTCTGCACATAGTCTAAAAGCCCTTTGTTTTGCATCATCATCCGAATTGTGATTTGTATGAAATTTGGTAGGGATTATCTGCATTGTTATTTCTCTATCCTTAATTTTTTATGATTTTTTTTTGCACCAAAAACTAAACCAAATTTTGCTTCCAAACAAACCCTAATTTCTATTCTGTATACTTGATTAAACCAAATCTAATCAACTTCCAAACCCTACCTCACCCAAGCCCAAATTTTGTTTGCTAACTTAAACCACTTAAACTTAATTTGCCATCCCATAAAAGACAAAAAAAAATATTTTATTTTCTGATTATTTTAGATTGCATTAGGTTCACTGAATGTCTTCATCTCATTAAACTAATCTTAAGGGCAATCTCAATATCTCAGATCAGGGCAGGAGGTCATAACCTGTCCTGGATCCAAAACAAACACCCAGCATCAGAACCCAGTCTTAACTTAAATCAATTAATAATCTAATTGCTCTAGTGAGCTTAGGGATACCAACAGGTCGGGTCCGAATTGTGTGGCCCAACTAGTGCACCTAATTCCCTAGCTATTACTAAAAACTGGTGTATAAGGCTAGAGGTCCAGAGGCAAACACCCTAAGTGGACTAGTGATTTTTAATTAGGACCCTGTCACATGCAGGGGGAGCCTCCCACCACCCCATCTTTTACCTAGCTAGTGAAAGGATTAGTTGTTGTGTTAAGTGTAAGTTGAGTAGACTCATTCAATTTTGGCTCTAGGTTTAGCTAGCTATAGTCCGTGTTAACCATTGTGTGCTTAACTGCATCATACCACCTTGCTTGTTTGATTGCATGCCACTAGACTAGGAACCCAATACCAACGGTCTAAATTCCAACCCAGCTCAACCATAGAACCCAATTTTGAAACTTTCATAAAATTCCTTACCGATCAGTTAGCCTAAATGAACCACAAGCTTGACCAAACCAATACCCAATCCCAAAACCAGTTTGCCTAGTTGACCGCTCAGATTAACCAAATGACCCAATCAAATACCCAATTGACCACCCAACTGATCCAATCCCAAAACCAAATGAATAATAGGTTTGACCAGGTAGGAGACCAATTAGGAAACCTAGAGAAAACCCCTGAGACCCATATTAGACCTAAACATGAGCCTGACCTTAGAACCCTATGTTCCCCACCACCCAACTCTAGGAGAGCCCAATACCTTGATCCATACCCTGAGCCCAAGAGACCCACACCCTATAGGTCTGAGCCCAAATCCTATGACTCTAGATCCTGTGACTAGAACTTATGCACCCAGATCTTATGTACCCATGTCCTATGAGTCTAGTGAATCCATAACCCATAGATCCGAACCCATATCATATGATTCCAATACTATGCCAGTTTTCCTTAGCCAACCAGAATCTGATAGGATTAGTACCTATGGGTATAGCCTAGTTTTCCCTAGTCAACCTGAATCCCATAAGACCAATACCCCTAGATATGATCCTAGTGTTAGTCCACTTTCCTTTAGTCATCCTAAATCCTTTAGGACTAGTACCCCTAGCTCAGGACCAGATCCTAACTAGCCCAACCTGAGCCAATCCCAGCCTAGTACCACTATGGCCCATAGGGAAGATAGAGGCAAGTCTGTAAAGGTTCAAAAGAGTTTCACTCCCCCAAGAGTGTATTTTAGATGTCACAAACCAGGCCATTTTGTTAACCAGTGTCTAGTCAGCACCCTACACCTAGGTAAGCTAGATAAAGATGAGTCTGAACCCATTGCTAAACCTAATGTAGAAGTATATGATGAGGCTAATCCAAGTCTGGTAGAGGAGTATGAAGCTGATGAGACCTTAGTGGATGAGTATAAGGGACAAGAAGAGTTCCTTATAGAAGACCTAGAATTAGTTGATCCTGACCATACTCAGACTGAAGCCAATCTACAGTTAGCTAACCCTGACCACACCCAAACTAAACCTGTAGTGGAAGCACAGTTAGAGGAAGAGAACCTAGATACTACTATTAGAATCTTACTTGAGGAGCCACTAGAAGAAAGCCAAATTATAGAACCCAGTCCTAAATTTCATGAACCAGAAGACTTTATTGAGGATTTGGCTTATCATTACCCTTAGGATGAATCCCCTTCTATAGTTCCTATTGAAGATCTCTTCCCCGATATTAGTGACCCGTTCTTCCATTATGGAGACCCCGTAGATATCCCTCAACCCTGTAAGGTCAACCTCATTAGTCTAGGATTTATCCCTGAAACCCCTTCTTGTATTCTATTTTTTTGATTAACCCTAAACCATCTTCTTGTTCCTTACCCTACCAGACAACCCTGACTCCACCTCTTATTTTCTACCCTGGTGCGGGCACCAGACTCAGAAGAAGACTTCAGAGCTCCATCTGGATCTCTGATTAACCTTGCCCGAAGAATTAGGGTTTTTTGGTTTTTAATAAGAGTTGACTAGATCAACTTAATTTAGCTTGAGTCTACATTACCTGCATTTTATTTTGTTGAGTCATGTTGACTCAGTAGTGGACTAGGGTTTCAAACTGGGATGTTACACTTTCTTCCAAGACCAGGCAAGTGGACACCACACTCCCAGCCACACTCCCAGTCCAGGGGGCGCCATATCCACATCCAGCAGCTTTTGGTCCCCACTCCACAGATGGCAACTTCCTTCTCTCATGCGCCAGATAAAGAGAAGTCCACCAAGAGACCTCAAATCAAGGGGGCGGCCAAGACTTTCCCAAGAAACCAAAAGCAAAGAAGGAAGAAAATTTTTCTTGAAGATCTAAGCAAGGTGACGCCATCTACCTGCCATTTATAACCCAAATCCATTTTTTTTGGTATTTTGGCCGACCATATGTGAAGGATTTGCCCTAATTTGTAGATCCCCTCCTTTAGTCCCACATGGGAAGATGTAAAACCCTACTTCCTTGTAAAGCCCTATAAATTAAACCCCTCTTGTAAGTTTAAAGGAATCAGATGAATGAAAGAAATTTTTTTATGAACAAAAAAAAAAAAAAAAAAAGAATTAATCTTAAATTTACTTCCGCATACACTTCTTTGTTCTTTGTTCTGCATGGAGTAAATCCGGGTTCCCTAGGAACCTTGAGGAGGTGTGAGATCTCCAACCCCAAAACCCTAGCTTAGTCCACCCATCTCTACTCCACCACCACCAAACCCTAATTTTCCATCTACATCCCACGGCCCTTCTCTTCCACATAGAGGCCGGCCACCAGCATCCAGGTTCAGATCAACTATTTCAACTACAGAGCAAGTTCAAAGAAGAGTCAGATCAGTATCAAGATCTCCGGAACTTCTACATCCAACAATCTTCATTAAGTCCTCAGGTCAGTGTCTTTCTTTGAGTTTCTGGTTCTTCTTTTGTTCTTCTTCTTCCAGATCCTGAGTTCGAGAAGAAGGCCAACCTTGCCATAGGACTACAATCCGAGGATCCATTGCGAAGATACCCCGTCTCCAAGGATCCTAAAATCTGCTCGAGAGTGTCCTTCAATTGAAGCAACGAGAGATATCACAGTCAGGTATAAAACCTTCTCTTCTCTCTTCGTCTGTTTCTTGAAAGAGGAGTAAACCCTAGATCTGGGGGTTTCTCAATCCCCAGCGATCCTACTTCTGAGTTACTCTGATAATCCACTCCTTTTAATTGTGCTTTCTATCATTTCTTAGTTTCTTTCAACATTAGTTTATCTTTCCTTTGAGTCAAAGCCGACTTCTGAAAATATAAAAAAAAAAAAATACATTAATCATAATTTGCTTTCACATCGCATCATTCTTTTTGTTTTGCATCATTTTTGGTAACAGAGCTTTCGTTCTGCATCAATTTTGGTATCAGAGCTTCGTCCTGCATCATTTTGGTATCAGAGCTTTCGTCCTGCATCATTTTGGTATCAGAGCTTCGTCCTGCATCATTTAATTTATTTTGGCATAAATTTCTTTATGCAAGTCTTTTACATGCTATGCAAGTGCATCAAGAGACTTGTGTGTGTGGACTAATAGTGAAATCATATCAAGTGGTGTGTGAGGCTTGTATCCATGAACAATTTCAAAGGGTGTGTGTGTGGACTAATAGTGAAATCAGATCAAGTGGTGTGTGAGGCTTGTATCCATGAACAATTTCAAAGGGACTCTAGCCTATAGACCTATTGATCGGAACATTATATGCAAGTTTAGCCCTGGGTAAATACAAATCCCAACTCCTACCTGATGGGGTTATTGAGGGGACCCCTGCCACTCAAGGAATTCAGGAGCTAACCCTAAGAGAAGACCCTTTTGAGGAAGTAATGAAACTTATAAGAAGTTGGCTGATTCTCAAAGGCGAGTCAAAACTTTTGTTGAGGAAGACTATGTAATGATTAGGTTAAGGCCTGAACGGTTTCCTCCTGGAACTATTAGAAAGTTACATGCTAGAGGAGCTGGACCATTTAGAGTGGTGAAGAGAGTAGGGTCCAATGCCTATGTGCTCGAGTTACCTCCAGAACCAGGTATTAGCTCCACTTTCAACATTACAGACCTAGTAGAGTATAGGGAGCTAGCTGTGATTCCCAGTGAGGCTTTTGAACTTAATCCCGCTCTTGAGAGTGAACCCAACCCTGTGTGTCCACCAACAAACTGGCCTGTGAGGAAAGAGCAGATTGAAAAGATCCTGGATGATCAGGTTATCTCTACTCGTAATCGAGGATACCAAAGATACCTGGTCCACTGGCTAGGAAGGCCAGATTCTGATGACTCTTGGATCTCCCGAGAAGAGTTACAAGAGCTGGACCCAGACCTCTTGGAGAGATACAAGAGCCAACTTGATCCATACTCGACAGGGTCGAGTTCCTCCCACCCTGGGAGAATTGGTGCGGGCACCAGACTCAGAAGAAGACTTCAGAGCTCCATCTGGATCTCTGATTAACCTTGCCTGAAGAATTAGGGTTTTTTGGTTTTTAATAAGAGTTGACTAGATCAACTTAATTTAGCTTGAGTCTACATTACCTGCATTTTATTTTGTTGAGTCATGTTGACTCAGTAGTGGACTAGGGTTTCAAACTGGGATGTTACACTTTCTTCCAAGACCAGGCAAGTGGACACCACACTCCCAGCCACACTCCCAGTCCAGGGGGTGCCATATCCACATCCAGCAGCTTTTGGTCCCCACTCCACAGATGGCAACTTCCTTCTCTCATGCGCCAGATAAAGAGAAGTCCACCAAGAGACCTCAAATCAAGGGGGCGGCCAAGACTTTCCCAAGAAACCAAAAGCAAAGAAGGAAGAAAATTTTTCTTGAAGATCTAAGCAAGGTGGCGCCATCTACCTGCCATTTATAACCCAAATCCATTTTTTTTGGTATTTTGGCCGACCATATGTGAAGGATTTGCCCTAATTTGTAGATCCCCTCCTTTAGTCCCACATGGGAAGATGTAAAACCCTACTTCCTTGTAAAGCCCTATAAATTAAACCCCTCTTGTAAGTTTAAAGGAATCAGATGAATGAAAGAAATTTTTTTATGAGCAAAAAAAAAAAAAAAAAAAAGAATTAATCTTAAATTTACTTCCGCATACGCTTCTTTGTTCTTTGTTCTGCATGGAGTAAATCTGGGTTCCCTAGGAACCTTGAGGAGGTGTGAGATCTCCAACCCCAAAACCCTAGCTTAGTCCACCCATCTCTACTCCACCACCACCAAACCCTAATTTTCCATCTACATCCCACGGCCCCTCTCTTCCACATAGAGGCCGGCCACCAGCATCCAGGTTCAGATCAACTATTTCAACTACAGAGCAAGTTCAAAGAAGAGTCAGATCAGTATCAAGATCTCCGGAACTTCTACATCCAACAATCTTCATTAAGTCCTCAGGTCAGTGTCTTTCTTTGAGTTTCTGGTTCTTCTTTTGTTCTTCTTCTTCCAGATCCTGAGTTTGAGAAGAAGGCCAACCTTGCCATAGGACTACAATCCGAGGATCCATTGCGAAGATACCCCGTCTCCAAGGATCCTACAATCTGCTCGAGAGTGTCCTTCAATTGAAGCAATGAGAGATATCACAGTCAGGTATAAAACCTTCTCTTCTCTCTCCGTCTGTTTCTTGAAAGAGGAGTAAACCCTAGATCTGGGGATTTCTCAATCCCCAGCGATCCTACTTCTGAGTTACTCTGATAATCCACTCCTTTTAATTGTGCTTTCTATCATTTCTTAGTTTCTTTCAACATTAGTTTATCTTTCCTTTGAGTCAAAGCCGACTTCTGAAAATATAAAAAAAAAAAAATACATTAATCATAATTTGCTTTCACATCGCATCATTCTTTTTGTTCTGCATCATTTTTGGTAACAGAGCTTTCGTTCTGCATCAATTTTGGTATCAGAGCTTCGTCCTGCATCATTTTTGGTATCAGAGCTTTCGTCCTGCATCATACCCTTTCCAAAAACTTCCAGCATTTCTAGGATTATTAGATTGCATTTTGTTGAGATTAGCATACTGCATACATTCCTTGCGCATGTTAGATTTGCATCTTACTTCTAGCATACTCTATGGCATTTACTAGAAGTTCATTGTAAATTTTCATGTGCATGCCAAACCAGGGTCAAACCTAGAGAGCCTATAGTTTATTAGGTTTAGGCCCAGAAGAGTCTAATAAAGTTTCTCTCAATAGGAATGCATGTTGAGTCTGCATTTTTGTTAGGTGTCAGTACAACTCAGGTGCATCATCTGCATTAAGTAAACTGGCTAATTCTCAAAAGAGAGCCAAGAAATTTAATGTAAGAGATTCTATTATGGTTAAGAAGCTTCATGCTCGCAAAGCTAAACCCTTTAGAGTGGTAGAGAAGGAAGGACCAATGCCTATGTGCTTGATCTGCCCCTGGATTTAGGCATTAGCTCTACCTTTTGTATCGTGGTCTTTGTTGAGTATAGGGAACCGACAGTGATTCCTAGTAAGGTTTTTGGACCTACTCCATCCTTTGAGAGTGAACCAAACCCAGAGTGTCCACTTATAAATTAGCTTGAGAGAGGAAAATGGATCGAGCGTATCCTAGATAATCAAGCTATCATGACTCGGGGCTGCGGTTATCAATGCTACCTAGTCCATTGGCAAGGTCGACTAGAATCTGATGATTCATGAATTACTCGAGAGGACTTGCAGTGCCTCGACTCAGACCTCCTTGAGTGATACCAGAGCTAGAGTGACCCTTACTCGATGGAGTCGAGTTCCTCCCACCCTGGAAGAATTGATGGGGACATCAGGTCAATCCTAGTTCACTACGGGTCCATGAGTTTTGAGTCCCTTAGCGATGATCCAAATTTTATCTTTGAGTCCAATAATCTGGCTGTGTTAGCCATTTAAGTCTTGTATTTGGGCCTTGAGCTCCATCACACTTGAGTCTTATATCTAGATTCGACTCATGCCATTAGGGTTCATGAGTCAAGCTTGGATTATGTTTAGCACATTCAAGTTTAGTTAATCAAGTCAATTAATTATGGTCCTTTTGTCAATTTTGAGTCCTGTAATAAGTTGAGTTGAATCAACCAGTCCAATTGAGTCCTGTAAGTATAAGTCCATTTCTATACAAGAGGAGGAGAACCAGCCTTAAAGTAGAAGCCCATGAAGTCTCTCTACTTGAAGATTCCAAGCATATTCTTCTTCCAGGTGCCCCTGCCCAGAAGTCCAATTTTTGGTGAATCCCATGGCACCCCAGGTGTATTCCAGTCCAACTTCAAATGGGTGCCCAGGAGTTTCCAACCCACCAGGAGATAAGTACCAAGCCCATGCGCCAACCATGGACCAAGCCCATGAGCCAACCATGGAGGCCGCCCAAGCCTTGCATCAAGCCCATGTGCCCAAAGCCCAATTGGAGGATGCCCTTGCTGCCTTAAAGTCCAAGCCCAATCCCATTTAGGCATCCAAGCCCAAGAAAAAGCTTTTGACCAAGTCAAAGAAGGAGAGAAGACCAATTCTAACAAGGAGATCCTATTTTATTTCTACTCAAATTGTGTACTCCTAGTTTTAGGCCACTTTGTAATCCTTCTCCTTATCAAATCTTGTATTCCTATCCTAACTAGGAGATGGCATAGAAACATCTATAAATAACCGACCCCTCCACCCTCTTATAACTAATGATCAATTATTATGAATTGTTATGAATGAATTTCTCTTGAGTTTTCCTCAAAATTTTAAGTGAATTTCTATGTGATTAAGGGTATCTGTGTGATCCCTCCAAGAATCTGTGTGATCCCTGTGCCTTGCCTCCAAGTCGCCAGCCTTCTTCATCCCTTGGCTACCTTCCTCGAACCTCTTCCCCTTCTTCTTCTTTCAGCGATCTAACATTTTTCTTCCTTATTTTCTAACCCGTGATAGGTGATTTATAGGTCCTTCAAAGTTTATGAATCCAAGGATTCCATCTGACCAACTTTCAGGTCACCAGATTGAAAACAGCGAATCCGCAGGGTCGATAGCTTTATTTTCCAAGCACATCCAAGAGTGTAGAGCGAAATCATCATGGATCGAACTTCAAATCTCTACCAGGTACACCCCATATACTCCTCTGGTAGTGGTATTGCAGAAGAGCTAGTCCTAACCAAGGCTTCTTAGCCTTGGCGGTCCTGTTTCTTCACTTTTAGGATTTATTTCTGCATGGTTGTGCTTCAGATTTTTTATAGAATTTTTTACTTATTATCTTGGCTTGAAATTTAGCATACAAACTTCTAACTTAATATCTAATCATAAAAAAATAACTAGCATGCATAAATAGTCCCGCATCAACCAGAGCAACATGTCGTTCTCCTCGATCTTGAAAGAATCTATTCAATTTGCCATGATGGATGAGCTTCTCAATCTCATCTTATAGCTGCATGCATTCTTCTAAATCATGGCTATGATCCTGGTAGTAAAGATAGTGCTTGTTCTGGTTCCTTCATTCTAGTGTTGCTTGCATCTTTTTGCTTCAGGTAGCTATCCCCAAATTTGTATCAAAAGGTGAGCATGCGAGACATTGAGGGGGGTATACTGACCAAACTTCCATGGTGGCAAAATGCTTGGCTGGTTAGGGCATTGTAGATGGCAAGTTTTGGGAGGTGTCCTTCATTATCATGGGGGTGACCGGCTTCTCGGTATTTTTTCCCAGTCTTCCTTTCTTAGGTGAAATCTTGAGGTTGAGGGCTGCTATTTAGGCATCAAAGTAGATGGCTGAGTGAAAGGTGGAGTGAAAGCTAGGTGATGGAATGGTCGAAGGGATGTGAGCACCATATGCTTTCTCCATGCATGCATACAATTTTTCCCTAGTGAGCATCTCAGAAAAGTCTATTGGTGGCTTCTTTTTCAGATAGAAAAGAAAAAAACATTACTGGAGACCGCATTTCAAGGTAGTCATAGTAAGCAAATGACCAAGATTGTATACCTTCAAAGCCGCTTCATTAAGCCAGCTTACATAGGACCTGAGGGACTCTCCCTTCCTTTGCTTAACATGAATCAGGGAGTCCGAACTCCGTCATGGCTTCCTGCTACTAGCAAAATGAAAAATAAAAGATTGATTTAACTAGTTAAAGAAGTAGACAGAACATGATTTCAAGCTAGAATACTAATATCATGCTAATTTTTTAAGAGTTGAGGAAAATGCATGACATAGCACTACATCGATGGCTCCATACAAGAGCATCATCATCTTGAAGCCCTATAGATGGTCCTCCCGGGTAGTAGATCCATCATATGTCTCCAACTGTGGCATTTTGAAATCTCTTGGTAGCAGCTCCTACTTGATATGGGCTTTGAAAGGGGGTTCAATGGTGAAATAAGGTCATCATCTCTGGGTGGTGCTCGGCCTCGCAAGGCTTAGATGCGTCAGTCCATCTATTAGAACTTGTGGTCCACTTCAGCATCTCTAGCTTGGTGCACTTCAAAGGGTCATGGAGGTGAATGAGCCAAAGTGGACCCTTTGTGCAATCAAGGCAAAGAGTAGCACCTCCTTGGTTGTCTAGGGTTCTCTAGTGCCAGGGAGGAGCTAGTTCCTCCCCATGACATCTTGCAGGAGTGGGAATCATCATGGCTCCAAGCATGCTACTCCCAAGGGTGCGAGGGTTTGCGGTAGCATAGCTTGATTTTCTTCTAGCTATGGCATAGTGATCGGTGCCATAGACATCACAGGAATTACATGGCTTGGACAGCGGTAGTCAGCTCATGGACTTGCTAAGTGAGCTATTTCAGAGTGTCAAGTGACCTCCTTATGGGATGGTGTTAGCTTAAGTCCCTAGAATTGGATTCTCAGCATGTTGACTATCCTGCTGGGATGTGGTGGAGCTAGAGTGCCGGGTGGACACATCTTTCAATGGCATGTGATTCAAACTTGAGGTCTTTTTCAAATAATGGGTGAACATCATATCCTTCCTCTATCTGATGGTGCTGAAACACACTTAAATGCCAAAGTAAGTTGGAGAGGGAGCACTGGTGGCTATACTTACAAAAGAAGTCCTAGCTAGAGGTGGGTCCGGTAAAGTCCCACTCACAGTCAAGTCAATATCTCAGACCATAAAATAGAAAGTAGAGTGGTGAGATGAAGTAAAGGCATATGCATGCACATAAAGGGTGCATACCTTCAGCAAACCCCCTTTTATATTAAAACTACAAGGGTAGTCTAGGGATGCCTTGATATGTCAAAAAGCGGGTAGGGAATGATTGAATTTTGATCTCAATCAGGACTTTTGGAAGGGAATCATCCTTTATTATCTGGAATATCTCCTTCTCATTAATGGAAGGCTTTGTCTTTCATGTCTTCCACCATTTTCCTTACTGGTTCTTGGAGATAGAGCCTGAAGATGGGCCATGCTTCTTTAATGATTGAGATCCGCTCTTCATAATGGAATTTGATAGTTTGTGTATTATAAGAGGTGTGTTAGGGCGAGCATCAGTAGATTCTTCCTTTGGCCATTTGGTGGATGCCCTTAAGGGAAGCGGTTGGTCGGGCTCAGACTCTATGTGCTTGGTTTGGTGGGACTAGAGGCCTTTCATGACTGAAGCTCTATAGGATTCGAGGATCGGAGGGATCAGTACCAAATGTATCAAAGGTAGATGAATGTGTATATCTCAGCCAAGGGTCTGCAACATAGCAATGCAGATGGTCAAATGTTTATTCAGGAGAGGTATAGAAGTCTGAGGGTCAAGCCTGGTGGTGTGCATCACTTCACACCGATTTTAATACCTTAATTCCACTATCTTTAGGTAGAGTAGTAGGAGTAAGGATCGAATCCACAAGAACCTTTGTAGTTATTCTGAATAGTGCTTTTTAAAATAAAATAATATTAATGTTTTGATTGTTGCTAATAGAGACATACAATAAAATAATAGAAATCAAATTGAGACTGAAGAGTTTTAATTGAAAAATTACATGTGAAGATAATCAAGATTTGATCTATCATGGGAGTATGGCCCGTACTCATAGATCACGGTCCATCCCTTTTAGGCATAGATCAGTCAAGTTATCTTCAATTAAAGAAACTTACCTCAAAACTTGCATCCTTTGATCATTCCAAGTTGCTTCAAATAAGATAAAGAAAACAAAAAAAAGAACATGGGTCAATATGAAGAAAGAAGCCTTTTTCATTTCACAAAATACAGAGTACAACACTTTAATGAAATGAAACAATTTGCACAAAAATTTCTCTTCCCTTCCCTAATTTTTGAAGAAAACTCGATAGCCGATCAGTAGAAGGAACCAAAAGGTGGGACAGATTGAGCAGCAAGGTTGAAACTAGGTCAGAAGGGAGGGTAGATGAGATCAAGAAATGGAAATGTGGAAGGGAGAGAAGACGGAAGTGGAGCAGAGAGTTTATGGAGTGGAAAATGGATCGAAAAAAAAATACATCCCCTTCTCTCGGGTTACGGTACTCCTTTTAAAGGCAGAAGAGAATTTATGAGTACCATGTCAGTTCCCATCGTAATCTCTCCAAACCATATTTAGTTCCATATTCTTATCCACACCCACTCATTCATCGATCCCCATTGTTCTGCTCCAACTAAACTCTGCTTATCGTTCCTTGTTGAATAACCTAACAGACTCCTTCCTCATCAAACAACCCAACAAACTCCTTCTGATCACTCCTTCCCATGGTTTGGACATTGCTCCAGTACTATCCAGGATTGATAGTAGTTGAGCTTTGAGAAAAAAGGTTAGTAGCAGTGATGGAGAGCTTGGAATAGGGGGAGCATGAGTCGGACGGTGGCTTCGCTTCTTGGATCTGCAACAGGGGAGAGTGAAGAGACCGGTGCTGGGAGGCCTCTTCAGTGAGCGAAGTCTTGAGGCAGAGAGGAGCATCCAACAACGAAGCTTGTGGGTGGTTCTTCGGTAGTAGGGGAATGCGGCGACACCTCCTGCAATGGCTCCATGATGAAGACAGATTGATTTGAGAGGCGGTGGTAGCAACAGGAAAGAAGACCATGTGAGGAGGATGATGGAAGACCAACGAAGGCTGATGGTGTCTTTGGGCATGGATGGCAGCTCTGACAGCGATGGACTAGGACAGGAGGGGTAGAAAATCGATGAAGAAGAAGACCAGTAGCTTGGGAGCTAATGAAATGGTGGAAGAGGACTTTTGAAGGGGAGAACCGATGATTGGTAGTTCTGGCAATGTCTCTGGGTGGAGGAGAGGGTGTGGGTGGCATCTCCGATGAGTTTTGTCTCATAAGGACCTCCATTGTCCATGGTTCTAAGTCATGGACCAATTATCATGGCTTCCCGTAGACTAAGCGGGGCCTTATTAATTGGGCAGCCGGTCCATGGTGGATCAGTTGCCTCAATAAATATGCAATTTTTATATTAATCCTTCAAAAATCAATTCTAGGCTCATTTCAAATTGGATTTGCTTCAAACTTGTCTTGTTTGAACCCATAAATCGAGCTCTTCACATTGGTAATCTTCTTTCCTATAAATAATATATAAAAGTATAAAATAAAGATAATTTAATTATTAAATTAATATTTATATATATATAATTTAATTATCACACCCCCTAACTTGAACTTTACTCATCCTCGAGTAAAGCAGATGAATTAGACCTATGTACTAACCTATCTAAGAAGTAAAAATTATCTTACTAATTTTAAATTTAGTTATTACCTGGTTAGACCATTGAAAAGGTACTTCATTGGATTACCAATTCTATCCATTTAGTGGCCGAGTAAAGTCCATAAAATTTCAAGAGTTCTTCTTTTTCAACTTTCTATCTCACTCTTTAAATCCTCCTGCTTACTATGGTTCTAGTGTAGTATCAAGTTATTTAGTTATTCTTTTTTTGAATGTAATATAGAGTCAGTGCTATCTTGACGTCTTGCTTTCTAGTTGACTATTATAATGAGCTTTAGGCTAATGACTAACTAGTCTTTAGGATATTAGGTATAAGACACCCTTTAGCCTTACTAACTTTCAAAAAGGCTATGACGCGAACAATAATGCTTACTTGACGAAGGAACCCGGTTACTTAGTAAGAGATGCTAAAAATCTTATTTATTAAATTTTAAAGGAGACTTTTATCATTCTTTTGATATTTCCACATATACCATTATAAGGTAGATTCTTTATTAGGATCAATAGGCAGAAGGGTCTATAATTACTCAAAAAAATTTTGGTCTAAACTCTACCATTTATTGGATTTCTTTGATAATTCATCTCTCAATATCTCTACAATTATCTAAACCGTTAATCATTCATCATTTAGCAAGCTTGATTATTTTCAAATCAAGACGAAGTTTGGTACACAAAAACTGATTAAAGATTTACTCGAGGATTAATTTAATTATCCCTCCACGCGCCAACTTAATTTTCATTGTCCCTAATGGAAGAGGATACTAAAAATAAATGACAAGGAAGGATACCACTGGAAGGGGTACTCGAGGACTGGATATTCCTTTGTTGCCAAACTCCTCTCAATTTAACTTTATTATTCTTTTTTTTGGATTTTTCTAAAAAGAAAAAAGCACATGGTTAAAAATAAAAGCATAAACTGGGTTGCTTCCCAGGAGCGCTAAGTTTAAAGTCTTCAACCGGACTATACTGACTTTCATGGCAATGCCAAGTTCAAAAGATCAATAGATTCCATAACTTCTCCATCATGAATTTCCTTTATATATGGTTTTAAATGCTAACCATTTATCTTAAAAGTATTTCCCTGCTTGGGGTCTTTAAGTTCTACAGCTCCATGAGAAAATACCTGAGTCACTATAAAAGGTCCATCCCATCATGAGTGAAGTTTTCCAGGAAAAAGATATAATTTAGAATTATAGAGCCACACTTTTTGATTAGGCTCGAATGTTCTCCTGTTAATGAATTTATCATGTATGCCTTCGTTTGAGCCTTGTAAACTTTTGAACTCTCATAAGCTTCATTTTGTAGCTCTTCTAACTCATTCAATTGAAGTTTTTTATTGGAACCTGCATTCTTCATGTCAAAATTAAATTGATTAATGGCCCAAAATACACAGTGTTTCAATTCTATAGGTAAATGATAAGCCTTGCCAAATACTAACCGGTAAGGAGACATTCCTAGAGGGGTCTTGAAAGTAGTTCGGTAAGTCCATAATGCATCATCCAAACATTCTGTCCAATCTTTCCTATTAAGCCATTTTCTCAAGGATATGTTTAATCTCTTTATTTGTACCTCAACCTGGCCACTAGTCTGTGGGTGGTAAGCTATGGCTACTTTATGGGTAATTCCATATTTTCTCATCAATCCTTCAAAGTGCCTATTCATGAAATGTGCACCCCCATTACTAATAATAGCCCTTGGGCACCCAAACTGACTAAGGATGTTATGATAAATAAACCTGACCACAACTTTATGGTCATTGGTTCGAGTTGCCATACCTTCTACCCATTTTGACACATAATCTACTACTACCAAAATGCTGTCAAATCCGAAGAAAGGAGGAAATGGTCCCATGAAGTCAAACCCCATAAATCAAAAATTTTAACAACTAAGATAGGGGTTAGGGGCATCATATCTTTCTATTAAATATTTTCCGTTTGTTGACATCTAAGGCAATTACTGCCAAATTCATGTGCATCTTTGAAAATAGTAGGCCAGTAAAATTCACTCTGCAGCACCTTCGCTATAGTTTTCCTTCTACTAAAGTGTCCCCCAAAGGCAAGAGAATGACAAAAAGTGACTATGCTTTTGAATTCACTCTCAGGGACACATCGTCTAATCACCTGATCTAAATAGTACTTAAACAATTCAGGTTCCTCCCAAAAATAATATATGATCTACGAGAAAAATCTATCTTTTTCCTGTTTAGACCAGTGGGAAGGAATTTGTCCTATTGCTAAGTAAATGATAATATGGGCAAACCAGGGAAGACTACTAGAAGAAATTGAGAATAGTTGTTCATCAAGAAATCTATCCTTCATTGTTTCTTTATTGTATTCTACCAAGATCCTGGAAATATGATCTGCTACCATATTTTTGCAACCCTTCTTGCCTAAAATTTCTAGGTCAAATTCCTATAATAGAAGTGGTGTGGCCCCAGGATCTGATAGAGGCTCCTCAACCCTCTGTGGATCTTAGATTAGGGTTCCCCTTTTCTATGAGTCCTGTAATAAGGCCTTGAGCCCAAAAACATTGATATAATTTCTTATCAAAGTTGTTTAGTCCTGTACCTTGGCCAATTTGGGTCAAGTTAGGTCTTGAGTCCTGTATTTGTTCAAGTCCGAGTTTGGTCTGGGCCCAAGCCCAATTGAAGTCACTCTGGTTTTCTTCTCCAACTCAAGTTCTGGTGGGCCAACCCACCCCTTCTACTTGGGATAATGCCAACTCAGGTGCCACCTTAGCTACCTACGTGGCGCCACATTAGCTGCCACATGGGCATCCAAGAAGGAAAACAAAGTGGCATCCTCTTGCTTTCCACATGCCTTGGACAACATCCCCCTCTTCCCTCCCCCACATCACGCCTTGTTCCATCTAAAGAGGGCGTTGAAGATCTTTGAAAGAACCAAGCCCCAAAGCAAGCCTCCTCCCAAGTTTTCTTCCTAAAATGCTCTTGCAAGGAAGGAAGGTCACAAGATACACTCCTCTCTTCAAGCCCTCAACCATGCAATGCACCATGGAGTTCACCCTTGGTCGGCCAAGAATCAACACTAGAAGATGGCGTGAAGAGCCCAAGGGAACACATCCCTCCAAGCAAGCCATGCCCCACTCCTCTTTCCAAATTAATCATGCTAAGGAAGGAAGTCAAGGGACCAATCCCCCTCTCCAAGCCTTTGCTCATGCCACGCCCAACTCCAAATATTTGGTCGGCAAAAGAAATAGGGATGTGAAAAACTTTTGGTGCCACCATGAGATTTGTATTTTGAATTTCAAAAGGGCTTGGGGTTCCTATTTAAAGGACCCAATCCCTCCCTTTGTAGAACTAATGAATGAATGAATGAATGAATGAAAATTTGAGTGATTGAGTTTGAGTTTCTTCCACCCTCCAACCCTTGACTCTTAGGCTAGGTTTGAGTGGAATTGCCTTCGTCCTTAGGGACGTCGAGTGGTGCGAGGCCACCTGTCCGTCGCCCCAGGGCATCGCGAATCCTTTGTCCTCCAGGACGTCGCGTGGTGTGAGGCCACATTCCTTCATCCTCCGGGACATCGCGGGGTGCGAGGCCCCAAGTTATCTCCAACTTCGACTTCGGAATCCAGCCGGACACCGGGCTCAAAGCCCTTTCCCAACTCCAGTTCAATTACTTTCCGTACATCTCCACATTCCACTAACCTTTCTTTTGTTTGCCTACAGGTCCTCCCTGGCATCTCGAGCATAGGAGACAGTTAGCTTTGCCATCGCGACCTCCAGACCCAAAGCCAGAGCTCCCACGAGTTCGACTGCTCGGGCATCCAGGCCGCATCGCCGAGTTGAGCGATCTCTGCACCGGGTGCTTCAGAAGTTTGAGGTTTGCCTTCTCTTTATCTCCTAAGTAGATATTGTAGGTCGAGCTAGTCCTACCGGGGTTTCTTAATCCCGGGGTTCTATTCTCGTTCTTACTTTTAGGGCTTTGAACTGCTAGCGTAAGCTTCCCTTACTGCTCTTCATATTTCTTATCTTTGCTTGTGATCGGGAATCGAAACCCTAAACAACAAAGAAGAACAACAAGAAACATAACAAAAAAAATCATCAACCCTAAAACTAAAAAAAAAGAATTCCTTTGCATCGTAAGCATCCTTATTAGCATCCAGCATCCCTAGCCCTAACCCCCTCGTACCACATCAAGAAGGATCCATCAAATCAATCTAAGTTTTGTATCTTTTTTAGATGGCATATGCTTCAATGATGTATGATCATAATAAACTAGGACCTCAGACCCTAACAAATATGATCAAAAAATTTTCAGGGCAAATACAACCATGGTAACTCTTTATTAGTGGTAGTATAATTCATTTATGCATCTAAGAGAGTTTTGCTAGCATAATATATTACATGTGGTACCTGATTAAGCCTCTATCCTAAAACTACTCCTACAACAAAATCAGAGGCATCGCATATGATTTTGAAGGATAGGGTCCAAACTAGAGGCTTGATAATTGGTGTAGTGGTTAAAGCTATTCTAAGAGTATTGTAAGTGACCAGACATTCTTCAATGAAATCAAAAGAATTACCTTTGGCAAGCAAATTACATAATGGTTGAGAAATTTTACTAAAATTCTTCATGAAACATCTATAAAAACCAGAATGGCCAAGGAAGGATCATGCTTGTCTAACCGAGGTTGGAGGAGGCAATTTCGAGATTAGTTCGATCTCAGCTATGTCAACCTCAATCCCTCACTCAGAAATAATATGGTTAAGCATGATTCCCTCACAAACCATAAAATGGCTCTCCCAACTTAAGACTAGATTTGTCTCCATACATCGTTTCAGTATCTTAGTAATGCTCAAGAGGCAGTCGTCAAATGAAGATCCAAACACAGAAAAATCATCCACAAATACTTCAAGAAATTGACCAACCATATCAAAAAATATGACCAACATAATCGTTGAAAAGTGGCTGGTGCATTATAGAGACCAAATGGCATGTGTCTAAAAGAAAATGTTCCAAAGGGACAGGTGAAGGTGGTCTTTTCTTGATCTGTAGGGAATACTGAGACCTGGTTATATCCTAAATATCCATTTAGAAAAAAAAAAAAACTCTGCCCTGTAGCCATTCTAAATTTTGGTCAATAAAAGGCAGAGGAAAGTGATCTTTCATAGTAACGGCATTCAGTTTTCGGTAATCTACAACACTCTCCAACTAGTTGTTGCTCAGGTAGGAATTGACTCGTCCTTTTCATTTTTTATGACAGTAATACTTGACTTTTTAGGTACTAGTTGGGTTGGACTGACCCATTGGCTATCTGAAATTGGATAGATAATACCGGCATCAAGCCATTTTAAAACTTCTTTCTTCATAACTTCTTGCATGTTTTGATATAGCCTTTGTTGCATGTCCCTATGTGATTTGGATTCAGCTTCATAGTGAATGTAATGCATGCAAACAGAAGGGTCAATTCCCTTAAGATCAGCTATTGTCCATCCAATGATGCGGGATAATGGGGGGCTAGGAGCTAGGATATATGGTGAGCCTAGAAGTCACCTAGATTAGGGTATCATATTTTTTGGATTTTCTAATTTGATGGCGAAGGAATAATGGGATGGAAGATAGGGATCTGGATCTCATGGACTTTGGGACTCACCCTAACAAAGAGACCTCTCACCTCTAAGGCATTACACCCTCCTCGATACTTGGAGGTGCATGGATGAATCTCAAAGATCATGAGGGAAAAATTGGACACTCTATGACTGGGGACTTACATTCACGGAGAGACCTCTCACCTATAGGGCATCTCATCCATCCCACTACATGTAGCCTAGGGCATCCCACCCATCTCACTACATGCGGAGCCTAAGACAGCCCACCCAAATCGCTACTTGGGGCCGTAAAGGAAAAGTCCCTTAGACCTAGAGGGGGACTCGACAAGAAGGGGGATAACTAGGCATGACCTCACATGATGCCCTGGGGTTAGGCCTCACACCCTCTCCTCATGGAGGTAAAAGAAGAATAACTCTTCTCTAAAACAAAAAAATTTCATTTCTCAATTGAATTTTTACAAGAATGATTGGAGCCTATTTTATAGACACCAAGCTATTTTGAAATTCGAAATTCAAAACAATAATAAAATAAGGAAAGAAGAGAGATGCCATTTGTGGAGGAATTGTGGCCATTTCAAATTTGAATTCAAATTTGAATTCAAATAAAAATTCAAACTCCTCCTTGCTCTGAGATATGTGCAGGTTGTTTCTGCTCTGAGATCCATGTAGAAAACTCCTCCCTATGACCATGGAAGAGGGGCATGGTGGATGGATGGGGAAGAGCAGCTGCAGGGTGGCTTTGCTGGCATCAACGATAAAAGGCTAATGGTTTTCATGACCAACCACATAGAGAAGCTGGACCCGGTGGGGATGCATGGACAAGCACATTGAGATGTCATACTGTTGCTTCGAGGCATTTAAGGTGCTGGCCAAGAATTATTTGGACATCGACTCGCACCCTCTATTCGACACCATTAGGGACCCCATGGAGGAGGTGAAGATTACCCCGGTGGATGTGGTAGAGAACCTGATGCAGAAGTTAATGGATGAGCATGCAGACTTGTGTCTTGAGAACTTGATCCAGGCGATGAACAAAGCCATGGAGGAGGAAGCATTCAAACAAGATTAGGCCAGTATTGAAGAAATTATGGAGGGAAAGGATGAAGAAACTGGTGGTGGAGAAGGGGCATGGCACGGTGGCAGCAGGGGTGGCAATCGGCAGCGTGGCGGAGAGGGGCGTGGCATGGGCGGAGCCACATCTGGGGAAATGGCCATGGGAGGTTTATGGGATTCGCTAGCGTTCCCACGAGGAGATTATCACCGGGGAAGGTTGACGGACGTCTGGGGGGTGCCAGTGGTTGGGCATGGTAGATCCAGGATGAACGGGAAGAAAAATGGAGAAAAAATGGAGGTTCTATGAATTTCTGGGAGGTTGAAGATGATTGGAATAGCAGAGGGACAAAATAGGGATAAGTCTGGAATAAAGCTAGAATAACAGGAATATCTAGAATAGCGGGGATAAAAACTTAAACTAAAATAAAAAAAATCTGAAAAAGAAAAGAAAAATCTAGATGGGTTTTGATGTCCCCATCATTCCCTGAGATGGGGAAAACTCAACTCCGTCGAGTCAGGTTTGCTGCAATTTTTTTTCTTCTTTTTTTCTTCTCTCTTCTTTTTTTTCAACTTTTTTTTTCAACTTTTTTTCTTCAATTTTTTTTTCCTAACCCTAAACCTCTCCCGCTCTGAAACCAAAATTGATGTGGGACAATGGGGGGCTAGGAGCTAGGATCGATGGTGAGCCTAGAAGTCACCTAGATTAGGATATCATATTTTTTCAGATTTTCTAATTTGATGACGAAGGAATAATGGGATGGAAGATAGGGATCTGGATCTCATGGACTTTGGGACTCACCCTAACGAAGAGACCTCTCACCTTAAGGCATTACACCCTCCTCGATACTTGTAGGTGCTAGGATGAATCTCAAAGGTCATGAGGAGAAAATTGGACACTCTAGGACTGGGGACTTACATTCATGGAGAGACCTCTCACCTCTAGGGCATCTCACCCATCCCACTACATGTAGCCTAGGGCATCCCATCCATCTCACTACATGCGGAGCCTAAGGCATCCCACCTAAATCGCTACCTAGGGCCGTAAAGGAAAAGTCCTTAAGACCTAGAGGGGGACTCGACGGGAAGGGGGATAACTAGGCATGATCTCACATCATGCCCTGGGGTTGGGCCTCACATCCTCTCCTTACGGAGATAGAAGAAGAATCACTGTTCTCTAAAACAAAAAAAATTCATTTCTTAATTGAATTTTTACAAGAATGATTGGAGCCTATTTTATAGACACCAAGCAATTTTGAAATTCAAAATTCAAAAAAATAATAAAATAAGGAAAGAAGAGGGGTGCCATTTATGGAGGAATTGTGGCCATTTCAAATTTGAATTAAAATTCAAATTCAAACTCCTCCCTACTCTGAGATCTGTGTAGGTTGTTTCTGCTATGAGATCCATTCAGAAAATTCTTCCCTATGACCGTGGAACAGGGGCATGGTGGATGGATGGGGAAGAGCAGCTGTAGGGTGGCTTTGCCGGCGTCAACGATGAGAGGTTGATAGTTTTCACGACCAACCACATAGAATAGCTAGACCCGATGCTGATCAGGAGGGGATGCATGGACAACCACATCGAGATGTCGTACAACTGCTTCGAGGCATTTAAGGTGTTGTCCAAGAACTATTTGGACATCGACTCGCACCCTCTGTTCAACACCATTAGGGACCTCATGGAGGAGGTGAAGATTCCCCCGGCGGATGTGGTAGAGAACCTGATGCGGAAGTTGGTGGACGAGCATGCAGACTTGTGTCTTGAGAGCTTGATCCAGGTGATGAACAAAGCCAGGGAGCAGGAAGCATCCAAACAAGTTCAGGCCAGTATTGAGGAAATTATGGAGGGGAAGGAAGGAGAAACCGGTGGTGGAGGAGGGGCGTGGCACGGTGGCAGCAGGGGGGACAGTTGGTGGCACAGCGGAGAGGGGTGTGGCATGGGCGGAGCTGCATAGGGGGAAACGGTCGTGGGCGGTTCGTGGGATTCACTGGCATTCCCACGAGAAGATTATCACCGGGGAAGGTGGACGGACGTCGGGGGGGGCGCCGGTGATCGGGCATGGCAGATCTGGGATGAACGGGAAGAAAAATGGAGAAAAAATGGAGGTTCTGTGAATTTCTGGGAGGTTGAAGATGATTGAAATAGTAGAGGGATAAAATGGGGATAAGTCTGGAATAAGGCTAGAATAACAAAAATAGCTGGAATAGCGAAATAAAAACTTAAACTAAAATTAAAAAAAATCTAAAAAAGAAAAGGAAAACCTTGATGGGTTTTGATGTCCCCATCATCCAATTACTTCATTATGTTCTTTAAGTACTTCCACCAATTTATCTTCTTAATTAGAGGTTGTTGAAAAATGTGTCCCAAAGCCAATCATCTAGCTTGTAGATGGTTGAGCTATTATTGTAAGTGTATATGAATTATATTAAATAAAATATCTACTCTAGCTGTTCATCATATTTTAATCTTCCTGTAATGAACTCTTGTGTGATGAAGTCCTTAGGACTACTTTGATGTGATATAGAGAGGATATATCATCTAGTTCTTAAATTGATCCGTGACCAAATGATACATTATCATAAGATGATAGTGTATCAAGTGTAGGTCATTGTATGTCATAGTCATTGGTTGTCCTCTTAACCAAAGAGTGTAGAGATATTGGTATGGCATGTAGGTGTTGTGTATGACAGTTCACTAGACATGACCCATATGTAGAACATTCTTTTTACCAAAGAGTAGTTCGCATTAGGATATGGATATAAGTGTTCCTCTGACTTGAGATCACCATGGTATCTTGCAAGCAACTCATTATGCTAGGTACCAGACTACCCAGATTTCTAATTCGGTGATGAAAGGTTACTTGGTACAGTCAAGTACTTGTGTAGCAATGTTGGATCAAGATGGGATTAATCTCTCTAAAAGAGTTTGGAGTGAATGACTCATTATGTCTCATTTGAGTAAAACCTTGGCCAATGTAGTCCTTATAAGCAATTACACGGATTTTAAGTTTGAGACATATTGTGATAGACTATTCTAGGATTGGACAGTTAAACCCTAAGTCATCTGGAATATTAAGGGTTAAAGGAATGTATTATATGATCATCATATCCATTTGGTTCTTAATAGTTGCTCTGTAAACTTTGACCTATCCGGATGCCGGGTGTCATTGCTAGATGGCGACTTTGGCTAGTAACGGAAGTTTCTAGTACTATCAACTTAGTATTCGAACCTATGAGGTCACACACCATAAAGATTTCTGATTGACCTAATGGCTATTGAATGATTGGGAATCATTTTTGGACTCTTTGGACAATTCGATTGTCCATCTATATTTTAGAGTCGACTAGAATCATGAGTCGACTCTGTTGTAGGGATTTGATGATTTATCAAGTGTTGACACATCATATTACAAATATTGTAACAAAGGTTTTAATTACTAAATATTGGTGATTATATGGAGGGTTAGTAGTAATGCGATTGCTTGATTAAATCAATTTGTTGAACGATTTAATTTGGGTCAAACCAAATGTGATTTGGTTTGGGCTTGGGTTAGGTCCAATGTGATTCGGTTAAAATATTGCTTCCAATTTTAGATTTAAGTTTGAATTATGAATTCAAATTTTGATTTAAGTTTTAAATTTAGAATTTAGTTTGAATTTAAAAAGATGTAACTCCCATGGCCTTGAATCTTTTGTAACCACCCATAATCATCCCCTAAGTTATGTAACTCTCTCTTTTTCTTCTCTCCCCACTTACCTACATATGGGAGCTTGATGAGGATGTGAGAGAGAGATTTCTGAAATTTATTTGCTAGAAAATCTTTTAAAAGGAAAGAAAAGAGAAAAGAAGAAGGAGAGCTTGAAACCTTTGTGTGGGGAAGAAAGGTTTGGGTGTGTGCTGCCTAGTATTCTAGGCTTAGAAAGAGTCTCTTGGGAAGGGTTCTTGAGTGCACTTCCTAAATCTGCCATAGTGATTCTTCATCTCTTGGAGCATCCTGAAGAAGAAGAAGAAGAGTCCATAAGCCAATTTGTTCCGGCGAAGCTAGCACTTCAAAGGAAGAAGGTCAAGGAAGAACTTCGTTGTGGATTACCTATAGAGACCGGACATGTGTGCGGCTTCCAGAGTGGTTATCTTCCTTGGTGAGCTTTTCCTCAACCTGGTGAGTGTCGCATCGGATTAAACGTAAAGTTCTTGATGAGTTTGCTAAAGAAGTGTGTTTTAGCAAGTGCATCGAACATAGTGTGGTTCTCTGTGATACAAGAATTTATGTTTTCTTTCATTTGCATGTTAATATCATACATTATCTTATTTGTAGGCCTATATTAGAAATGTTCTAATATCATATGTTAATTAATATGATTAATCTAGTCTTCCGCTACGATGCAAGGTTAAAAAAATTTTAAAGTTGTATACTATTGCCTACATAATTTTCCTTACATTGGTATCAGAGCCAGGTTCATTTGTATGATTATTTAACATGTAGATATGAAATCTTAGTTTCCTTTCACATAGGAAGTACTTGGATTAAGGTGAATTTGCCATAGCCGTCTGGTCATAGGAGAGAAGTAGGGTTTAAAGACCCTCTCTTTCCATTCAATGGGGTCTCCTATGGCGTGTAGTGGTGCCGCTTGCATCATGATCTTATGAAGAAAAAAGTGAAAGGTTTAGAAGATTAAAATAGCTTTAATCTTGTATATTAGACTTTAATTTGTTTAGATATGATCTGATACAATGATATCATCTAAATCCACTGAAAAGTTTTGTGAAAATCTTTGAATTTTTGTAACATTGTTTCATATATTTGAAATTGATTCAAATAATGAGTGATTAATTGAAAATGTTTCAATTAGAATTGATAAACTTAATTATGAATTAAATTATCTAATAACCTTTTAAGATTTAGGAATGTGATTAAAAATCTTAAGACATGATCATATCCTTGGGTTAATTGGGTTAGCTATGATTAAGTCCTTAATTGGGTTAGATTTTAAGTTTAGATAAAATGGATTAAATAGAGAATAAATCTAATCAAAAATTGTATCAGGTCTCTTCTCTATAGATCGCTCTAATTAGTTAGTTTGATCGGTCCATACATCTAAATGGACTTGATTATTGTCTTCGTAGTGAGCCCGAGTCTTTAGGTTAGTCCAATTGAGTCTGGTAAACCATTTGGTGTCTAAGATAAGTTTGGTATCTGATCAAGGTTCTTTGGGGCTAACACTTACCGGCCAACTCAAGGTTGGTGTCAAAGGAAAGAGGCTTACTTGGCGCAACCCATCCCTTGGTCTCATTTACCTGGCCAATGTGGTGAATTAGAATTGATTGGATAACTTGTTGATTCGAGTTAACCCATGTCAACCAAGGTTAATCAGTCATGACTGGTTATTAGGTGCCCAAGGACCAATTGATCATGAACCCCTCCATGAGATGGTGGGAGGTTTCTTTATTAGGTCCATGTCTTCTCTTAATGTGTCATAATGAATTAAATCCTCTAAATTATTAGGTCCTTTAAAAGACAAAGTTATAGGATAACCTATTCTTAGCCTCCCATTAAGTGGATGGTAATGAGCCCATTAGTTGGGTGATCATTGGCAGATCCAAAGATCGGATGGTCATTAGGCTAGTGGAATTGCCATTCATAATATGATGGCTTAGTTCAACTATCTTAACAAGTGGTCAGGTTAGCCGGCCGAACTTGGGCTTGATCATTAGTTAGTTAGAAGCATTGAATTCAGTCATGTTAATGGTTAGACCTAACCAGGACCTTCAATTGGAGGCCCAAAGGTCGATTGATTGGCACCCTAGGGCAAAAATTATCTACTAGAAATTGCTTCGAGAAGTAATTGGTTATAAACCTATCTTTAGATGCACATGGGTTGGCCAGCTAAAGTCGGGCTCATGTGTAATCTATTGGATTCTAGTACTTGCTAAAGAGTAAGTGTTATTCTTTGAATTGGAGTTGTTGCTGCCCGGATCGTCGTGGCCTGTAGCTTCAGCGATTCGCCGCCATGTCAGGTTCTTCCTCCTCCCGCCGGGAGCGCTCTACCCCTCGGGGGACATCGGCCCTCTAGTCCGCTCGGCCTACAAAACAAAGGAGACCTGGGTCGAGGATTCCGGTGAGGACACTGATGATCAAGTCAGTGGGACGATCAAAGAAAATAGAAAATCTCTAAGATGGAGAGCTTGGGGGACTCCCTCGCCTCATGGGGTGACATGATAAAGATATTCAAATAATATAAAGAAAAAAGATAATGATGCCTGAACGTCAGAAGGGAGGAATGGAGAGCGGGGAGCGGGGAGGTCCTCCAGCAAGCTCCTTGGCCGCTGAGCTCTTGGGGAGCCCGTTCTCTTGTCTTTCTCCTCGCTTCTCCTGTGTTTGCCGCTTTGCTTTCTTACCTTGCTTGCCTTGCCTTCTGGCCCCTCCTCTCCTTCTTCTTTCTCATGTTCCCTTTTTCTTCTTCCTTCTCTTTTCTTTTGCTAGGGGTGCTATTTTTCTTATGAAGGGCAGGCGCTGGACCGCTGAGCCCCGTGCCATGGAGAGATCTTTTTGTTTCTAGAGGGACCGTCCAGGCGTTGTAGGGCCTGTGGCTCGGACAGGATTCTCTGTTGACCCCTAAAGTGATTTTGATGATAAAAAAACATTGGAGCATACATTTGGTTATCTAACAACTCTTCAATTGATTGACAAGTTTTTGTAGGACAACTACATTGACATATTTTTCAATTCCTACAATCTTTAATATTTTGTGTTGAGTTGTAAAATACTTAGATTCTTGTAAAGAAGAACCTTACAAAAAGTTTCCTGTTAAAATCAGTTAAAGGGTTACTTCTACTAGTCCTTCTTGCTTCAAGTTTTCTTGAATTTATTGTAAGTAGTGCTTGAAGAAGATTGTTAAAGCTTGGGACAAGTGTTCTGGAAGTTTGAAGCTGATCTAGCTGAAGAACCACCTTCGAGCCGACTGGATGAATAACCAAGCCAACTCTGGCACTAGCACTGAAGACAAGTTCTCTAGCACACAGATCCAGCCGACTGGCACCAAGGTCTAGCTGACTCGTCTAGAACAAGGTTGAGAACGTTCTGAGATTCTCAGGAATCCAGCCGACTATATTTAGATCCAATCGACTCATCCAGAACTCAGTTGAAAATGGTTTGAGAAGCCTCTGAGATTCCAGCCGATTGGAATTCAGCCCAGCCAACTCATCCAGAGTGAGGTATTCTTTCAACTGTGGAAGCTAGCCGACTGGCTCTCAGCCTAGTCGACCCGAACTTCATCCGAGTTGACTAGAATGACGGGGTCACCTCCAATTGCTAGTTCCAGTTCTTAGTTTTTGAATTCCAAAAGTGCTCCAACGGTAACCTGTCACCTCCCAACGGTCTACAACATTCAAAATCATGGGAAGGCAGTTGAAGTCTCTATAAATAAGGTATGAGAACATCCTTGAAGAGGCTAATGATTTATTAAGCATTTATTGAACACTTATTGAAGTGAAGTGAGAGAGCACTAGAGCTTTAAAGATTACCTTCAAGCCTGCAACAACTCTTACAAGAAGCTTGAAGCACCTTTTGAGGAAAAGCAAGGAAGCCATTGAAGTGCATTGAAGAGCATTCAGTGGATCTTCACTCGAGCTGCATTGGCAACCACCCAGACAACAGAGTTTGTGTTTATTGTTGCTTTTCTTATTCTATCTTTTAGAATATCTGGGTTATTGGTGAGCCCTGTTGTAAAAACCAAATAGGTTACTTTGGTGAGCCTTTAAAACTTGATTGTAGAGGTTTCTTTGGTGAGCCTAGCTAAAAACCAAAGTGTAAAGGTTTTAGGTGAACCTATAAAAACCTAGCTTGGGTTTCTTTGGTGAGCCCGTTTCAAAAACCAAAGTGTAGAGGTTTGGATTGTGAGCCTGCAAAACAATCCGACTGTATTCCGGTTTGGGGGATATAGTGAAAATCCTGAGTGGTGAACTTGGATAGTGGACGTAGGAGCTGGGTTGCTCCGAACCACTATAAATCTGCTCTGTTTGTGTTGTGTTTGCTTTATATTTTAGCTTCTGCTTTCTTTCTCTGATTAACACAGCACCAATCACTAATTGGAATTAATTATGCACATACTTGCAAAAATTTTATAATTTCCAATTCACCCCTCCTCTTAGGACTAAGCCACCTGGGCAACATTCTCCTTCTAGGGGAATTCTGGGTCTAGCACCGTGCGATCCAGCATCCCCTGACCATACAATGGTGGACGTGACAGTGTATGGTTGGACCCCTGGTCTGATAGGGCTTGCCTTCTTCAGAGCATGCGGGTGGTGTGTTGTAGAATTGGGATAGGAGGCAGGGCATGCACCACTTCTCAGAGATTGCAGGTGGATAGGGACTGCGGTTTGAATTCTCACTGATCTTTCCCTCCTCTGCTACTGGCAGGAATTCTGGAGAGACCTCACGAGGGGGTCGTGCATTGGCAACATGAGCTCGACCCCGACCGGGAGTTGACCTCAAACGGAGGGCTCATCCATGAGCTCGACCCAGGCTAGGAGCTGGCCTCAGGCGGGGGGCCTGCTTTATGAATTTTGCCTCGATCAGGTGAGCCGACTTTATGAGCTCTACTTCGACTGAGAGCTGGCATCAGGCGTAGGGCTCACTTCTTAAGCTTGACCCTAGCAGGGAGCTGACCTCGGATGGGGGGCTTGCTTCCTGAGGTCAACCCCGGCTAGGAGCTGATGTCGGTAGGGGGCTTGCCTTTGCCTTCCACCTGGGGGTTGTGTCCAGGTGGCAGGCCCCACCCTAGTGGTCATTGGCTGGCAGCTGTGCAGCCTCCACATGAGTGGATGTTGCCATGTTAGACCCCATGTTAGTGGATGTTTCCACAGTAGATGCCCCCCACTCCTGAGCCTGGAGAACAAAGCATCGCTCGGGTGATTGGGGTAATGACTGTGCTGACATGGGCGAGCGTGTCTTTAGCACCATCAATGCTTTGACTGGGCATGCTCGAGGATCATGCCTTTGCATTAAAGGGGTGGTGCACTTAGTTTTCCAATGGAGGGTTTATTATTGCCTTGAACGGGTCAAGGTGCCTGTCCCGTGAATCGAAGCATCGAGAGATGCCTAGGGTCGACACATAGAGACCTCCAGTTGGCCACGTGGCCTTTAAAAGGCATTCTGGTGTAGGCAGCCAGGGTTCTGCAAAGCCTCCTTTCTTCTTCTTGAGCACCCTTCTGGTTCTGGTGTTGGCCTCAATGTTTGCCTTCTTCAATCCCTCTCCTTCAGCTTGAACTGAGGGAGGGCTCTTGGTGGACTTCAGGGTTCTGGTCCGAAACCTGGAGGGCCTGATAGAAGCTCTCTAGGAGTGGTTGGTCGGCACCAAGGCAAAGGCATCTGGTTCGGAGAAGAAATTCATCGACCTCAAAACTTCCCCCTTGAGTGTGGAGGGGGAGATCTTTCGATAGCATCGCTGGGGCAGAGAAAAAAGCTGCCTCAAAAATGAGGGGTAGCCAGAGCCACCTCCCGGTTTACGAAACTGGAGATCTTACATTAGGAGGTGGTGGCCCAGGTCGTAGTTGCTTTGGAATGGGCCACGGTCGCTATGGTGCTAGTAGGGCCATCCTAATGTGGATCTGCTGCAGCTGCCTTTGGAGTTACGGGATCGATGAATTCTAAGGAGGATGGCGCAGTAGAGGTGGAGCCGATGCCGGGCTCTAGAGTTTCGGCGGGCTCCTGAGGAAGGGCACCAGCATGCTTGGGCAGAAGCAAAGATGGGGCCTCGGCCAGTCTTCCTTTCATCTTGTATCTTAGAATTTCAGGAGGTCTCCTGGCCTGTCAGGAGCTTCCATAGGGTGTAAGAGACCTTTGATCAATGAAAAATGTCCCTTCTTCTACAATTACTGTTCTATCTTTCCTTTTTTCTTTATTCCTTTTCTTTTTTTTTTTGAGCCTGAATCCATTGCTTGGCTTCCCAGATTGCTGGGGATCTCAACTCAGTCTTTCCGAGCTACTGGGGTCTCTTTCCGAAGTAAGGGATGTTCTGATGAGGGTAGTTTTCTTTCTCCTCCTCTAGTCGGAATGCTTCGTGTTCCCTTCGCTTTGCTTGTCATTCTACTTTTCTCCAGCTTGAACTACTTCTAGGGGATCACCTTAGCTTGTCGAGCCATGACTTAGGTGGCAGACGATGGGACTTCAAGGATTCCTCATCAACATCCTTGGGCCGTAAGCAAGGCAATTCATCATAGGACTTCAAGAGTATCCCAGCTCAGTTCGTCACACTATGAGTCAAGGGGTAGATGATGGGACGAAGGTGAAAAATACCTACACCTAGCATACAATATGCAAGAAAAAAGGGAAGAAGATATGAATTTTCAAACATTTTTAGACATGTACAGCGAAAGGCTCGGTAAATAGATCTAAACGATTTACCGATCTGCCCGCAACAGAATCTAGCATAATAATCTAGCATGCATATAAAATCAAAACAAGAAATGAATATAAATATAAAGGTCATACCTCTATACCTCTGAGAGTACTAGAGAGAAGCTGTGAAAAGCTGTGAGGAGGAGGGCGCTCGAGCCACACACGCGTCTGGCCTCTAAAGGATATCCACACCTGGTCTCGACTCTGATCAACTCCCTCAGAGTACTAGCTCTTCGGGATCCTTGGCCGATCTTCTTCTTCCAAGAAGACTAGGAGGAGAGCAGGAACACCTTCCCAAAATCTCTCTTCCCAAGACCTAGCTTGATTGCTAGGTAGCATGCACCCAATCCCTAAAACTCTCATTACACTTCTAAACGTTCTTCTCCTAAAAATCTATTGCAATTCTTGTAACCATCAGCAGCCACTACAATGACCTTCATTTATAGCAGTAGCAGGGAGAGGGAGAAGAAGGAAGGAAGAGAGATGAGAGGAGAGAATGGGGGAGAGGATCAAGGCCATTCCAAATAGGTCCAACCCATTAAGGTAAGTATGACTTTCATACCATAAAGCCTTGAAGCCAAAACTGGTTTGAATTCAAAATTCAAACCAGGTCCAAACTTGCCCAAAAAATCTCCACGAAATGCTTTCAGAAATCTGTTCATCACAGGAAGTGTCGACACTCAAAAATTGCCAAGTGTCGACACTTCACCAAGTATCAACACCTACAAAATTTCAAGTGTTGACACTTGGAACAAAGTCAATCATATTGACTTCGGGTGATAACAAATGATTCCAACTAATCGATTAGCCAAAAGATAAGATAAAAAACCTCTATGGTGTGTGACCCCATAGGTTCGAACACTAAGTCAGTAGCACTGGAACATTTCTGGTACCAGTCAAAGTCTTTGTCTAGCAATGATACTCGACCTCCGGATAGGTCAAAGATACAGAGCATCTCACAAGAACCTCTAGCATATGGTTACCGTATAATTCATCCATTTGACCTCATAATACTCAGGAAGACCTAGGGTTCGACTGCCAACCCTAATTTAATTTATCCAGATCATGTCTCAACCTCACAAGTTCTGTGACTCCTCACAAGAACTATCCTGGCCAAGGTTTTGCTGAATTGAGACATAGTGAGTCATTCACTCCAAACTATTGGGGGAAGTCAATTCCATCTTGGTCCACCATCGCTCCATAAGTACTTGACTGCACCCAGAAACCTTCCGTCACTGGATCAGAAATTCAGGTAGTTCGGTACCAAAGTATAGTGAGTTGCTTGCAAGTTGCCATGGTGACCTCAGGTCTGAGGGACACATATACCCATACCCCTTCACGAGCAACCCTTTGGCAGAAGGGAGCTCCCCAGATGGTCAAGTTCAGTGAAATGTCATACATTTCACTTGCTTGTTATACCAGTGTCTCCACATTCTTGGTCAAGAGGACAACCAACAAATGCAACATACAACAACCTATACTTGATACATTATCTCCTATAAGAATGTATCCTTTGGTTATGAACCAGTTTAAGAACTACCTGATATATCCTCTCTATATCAAATAATGTAGTTCTAAGGACTCCATCACACAAGAGTTCTTTACAAAAAAATGTAATTATGATGGACAGCCAAAATAAATAACTTTTATTTATTAGAAGAATTCATATACAAATACAAAGATAGCACAACCATCTACAGCCTAGATGATTGGCTTTGGGACACAATTCCCAACAACTCCCACTTGGACTAAAGCCAATCAATATAGAATCTCAATCCTATTTTTCGTTTACAATAGTTGAACTCTTAAACTCCGATGGCTTTAGTGAAGGGGTCAGCCAGGTTCTCCTTTCCATCGATCTTCTGAAGGTCGATGTCACCTCGTTCCACGATCTCTCATACAAGGTGATGGTGTCATAAAATATGCTTTGTACGATGATGAGACTTCGGCTCTTTGGCTTGAGCAATGACTCCAATGTTGTCACAGTACACCAAAATAGGACCATCAAGGGAAGGTGCCAGTCCCAGCTCTCCAAGGAACTTCCGTAACCACATAGCTTCTTTCGTCATATCTGATGCTGCAATGTACTCTGCTTCTCAAACTGAGTCCATCATAGTAGGCTGCTTGGAACTTTTCCAGCAGACAGCTCCTCCGTTCAGGGTAAAGATAAATCCTGACACACTCTTGCTATCATCTCTATCTAATTGGAAACTAGAGTCAGTATACCCCACAAGTTTCAAGTCAGGTTCTCCATAAATTAGCCATTGGTCCTTAGTATTTTGCAAATACATAAGGATGGTCTTCACCACTTTCTAATGAGCTTCACCTGGGTCAGACTGGTATCTGCTCACTACACCTAATGAGTATGCCACGTCTGGTCTAGTACATGTCATGGCGTACATGATAGAACCCACTACCGAAGTATATAGGATTCTACTCTTATGCTCTCTCTCCTCAGGAGTTGTCACACAATTCCTTTTGGAGAGATCAATTCCAGTGCCTATCGGAAGATAACCCTTCTTGAAATTTTTCATGCTGAACCATTTCAGCACGGTATTGATGTACATAGACTGGGACAGTCCTAGAAGCCTCTTAGATCTATCTCTATAGATCTTCATACCCAGTATGTAAGAGGCTTCACCCATGTCCTTCATAAAGAACTGAGATAATAACCAGACCTTTATTCCTTGCAGTGCTGTAATGTCATTCCTGATTAAGAGAATGTCATCCACATACAACACAAGAAATACAATCACAGAACTATTAGCCCATTTGTAAATGCAAGGTTCTTCTCTGTTCCTAACGAAGCCATACGACTTGATACACTATCAAATTGCATGTTCCAACTCCTTGATGCTTGCTTCAGTCCATAGATGGACTTTTGAAGCCTGCACACCTTTGACTTGTCCGTGGATGTGAATCCTTTAGGTTGTATCATATATACCTTTTCTTCTAGCTTACCATTCAGGAAGCTGTTTGGATATCCATTTGCCAGATTTCATAGTCAAAGTGTGCTGCTAAAGTAAGCATAATCCGAATGGATTTGAGCATTGCCACAAGAGAGAACATCTCATCATAGTCAATACCATAACATTGACGATACCCTTTGGCAACTAGACGGGCTTTATAGATCTCTACCTGCCCGTTTGCGCCCCTTTTCCTCTTGAAAATCCATTTGCACCCAATGGGTTTTATCCCTTTAGGTAGATCAACCAATGTCCATACATTATTGATCTCCATGGACTCCATTTAAGATTTCATGGCTCCTAACCATTTCTCAAAGTCGGACCTCTACATTGCATCCATATTGGTGATCGGATCCTCATTATTCTCATTGAATTCAATGGGATCACTGTCCTGGACCAATAAACCGTAGTATCTATTCGGTCGGCTCGGTACTCTATCGGATCTCCTTAATGGTTCCTGAGTGGGCTCTGGATGTGATCTAATCCTAGCCGATTCTATGTTGTCCCTTAAGTGTGTCGGTTCTTCTACTTGTTGAACTTCACTAAGTTCAATCTTAGTGGCTACAACTCCTTCACCAAGGAACTCCTTTTCCAAAAAGATAGCCCTAAGACCGACGAACAACTTTTGTTTCTCAGCTAAGTAGAAGTAATATCCCTTAGACTCTTTTGGATACCCAATAAATAGGCATCGGTCTGACCAAGGTCCAAGTTTGTCCATTTCTAAATATTTTACGTAAGCCGGGCATCCCCAAATCCAAAGGTGTGAAAGTGTCAGCTTACGTCCAGTCCATATCTCATATGGTGTTTTGCTAATGGAATTACTTGGAGACCTATTCAAAAGGTAATGGGCTGATTCTAGAGCATATCTCCAAAAGGATATCGATAGAGAAGCAAAGCCCATCATGGACTGAACCATGTCTAATAGGGTTCTATTTCTCCTCTCAGACACTCCATTTAACTAGGGTGTCCTTGGAGGCATCCACTTAGAGAGAATCCCATTGTCCTCAAGATATGTCAAAAACTTGCCAGAAAGGTATTCACCACCTCAATCAGATCGAAGGTTTTTGATATACTTTTTAGTTTGTTTTTCAATTTCACTACGATATCATTTGAACACTTCAAACGACTCAGATTAATGTCTCATCAAGAAGACATAGCCGTACCTCGAAAGGTCATCTATAAAAGTAATGAAATAACATACGCACCTCTGGCACTAACATTCATGGGTCTGCATACATCAGTATATACTAGACTTAGAATCTCTTTGGCTCGTTCACCTTTTCCAGTAAAAGGTGACTTAGTCATTTTTCCAAGAAGATAAGACTCAGGTTGGAAGTGAACTATCTTCACTAAAATTGAGGAGACCCTCGGTTTTCATCCTGTTTATCCTATTCCTGTTAATATGACCTAGCCTTCAATGCCATAGGTACGCTTCGCTGACATTATCTATCCTAGGGCATTTGCTAGACATGTACATTACAATAGCAGGTCACGATAGTACATAGATGCCATCATGCTTTTGTCCATTCAAAACTACATAATCATTCCAAATGATTTTGCAAATGTCATTCTTTACTAATAGTTTGTAACCAAACATGGCCAACTGGCCCACAGAAATGACATTCAAAATAAAAAAAGGACAAAAATGACACTCGTTCAAAATGACAGTACACAACTCGAAAATAAGTTTAAGGACTCCCAATGCCAAAACTGAAACTCGGCTTCCATTTCCCATGTTCAAGAACCTCTTGCTGTCCTCGAATCTTCTACTAACTTGAAGTCCCTGCTAAGAATTGTAAATATAAATTGGACTTCCTGTATCCAATACCTAGTTAGTAGTATCGCAAACAGAGAAACTACAAGGTATTATCATATAAATACCTTGTCGAGGACCATCCTGCACCTTTCTCTTATTGGACCTGTTCGGATCCAGGGATGCAATGTAAAGAGGATAGTTCCTTTCTTGGCCCAGTCAGGCCAAGAAAGTAAAGACTCATATTAGGATATGTATTTACTCTATATGGTAGTATAGTGAGTTTGAAAAGTACCAAGCAATAAACCGTAACTGGCTTCATTATTGAGGCAGAGTATATTAATGCAGGTAAAGCTACTAAAAAAGCTATGTGGATGAAGAAGTTCATCATAAAATTAGATAGAGTTCCTGAGATATAACAACCGGTGCACTTTATTGTGATAACATTGGAGTTGTTCCATAAGTTAAGGAACCAAGGTCTTATCAAAAGTCCAAGCAAATCTATGGCACTTCTATCTCATTCGCGAAATCATTGAAAGATAAGATGTGGTCATAGAACGAGTACATACAAAAAATAATATAGTAAATCCATTCACTAAGGCCCTTCCTCAATAGAAGTTTGATCACTATTTAAATTGTATGGAAATTAAATACAAGGATGATTGGCTTTAGTACAAGTGGAAGATTGAAAGAATAGTGCCCTGCAAGCCAATTATATTTTATATATGAGAGAGACATTTCTATAATTTCTTCTAACTCATGTATGGCATTTATTAATAAAGAGGCATTTTTAATTTATCATATGATGTTTTATTTATTTATATCTTAAGATTATGATGAACCTCATAGATTAGGATAATTATTTTAGAGTTATCATGGGTTCATAATAGTGAGATCTAAATTCTTGAAAGTCCTAGTCTAAAATATTACTAGTCATAGATCATCAAGTCGAGGATTGATGATACTAATAAGACTGGCACATCCTATATATACTTTATAGGGAGGGAAGTTGGTCTTGTTGGAAATCACCTATGGTTTCATACATTGTTTTTTTTATAAATTTAAAGTAGAAGTGAATCTATTTTAAAACTATTTTAGATAAAAAGCTTGCATTTAGAGCAATTTAATAGACATCAAGCAAGATCATAACATGATATGCAGTATAGAAAATAAAATCAGCATGCATCAATCTATCTGATATATGTTGTAGATCTAATCTATAAATTATATAAAATCTAATTTCATACCTGATCATGGATCGATGATCACCACTATTGATGGCACATGGTAAGGGCTCTCCATGTCCCTTCATAGCAGCACAGGATGTCCTACCTCTATAAATTATCCATACAAAGTCCTGATGTGATCAACCTTCTTGAATTGCTAGATCTGTGTGAAGGCTACTGGATAGCTAAAAATAATTTATTTCTTGAATTTTTTTGAGCCTTTTAACAAATATATAAAGAGGATGAAGTGGTCTAAATCAAGGAGGAAGAAGATAATAAACAAGAAACCATTTTTTACTATTTTTGTCTTATTTTATCTCTCCCTTCAACCCTTGCTCTCAAAAGAACCTCTTATGCCCAACCAAAATTCATGCCCCCTTTTCCTCTTATTTTCTTTGTACTTTAACTTTAGATTTTTCATGGTAATTAGACTCTTAATGTTGCATATATAACAAAAAACTGAAGTAAAATTTCATTGATTAGAGGAGGGACTAGATTAGGATAAGGTGATATTGTTTAAATAGGACTAGGTATTCTATTCCCAATAGAACTCCTCCAATTAAATTAAAATAAATCCAAATGTAACTCAAACCAATCCTAATCTAAATGAAAATGAGGGAGGATGAAAAAAACTATTTTTTTTCATAGAGAATTCAAAGAAAAATATTCAAGAAAGGCATGGAAAATTTTTAGGAAAGAAAACAAATTGGATGAGGTTAGGGTTTGACCAAGTTTTGACCAAAATTAGTTAGAAATCAAAACTAATTTAACCAACTTGAGCTCAATCTAAATAGATCTTAATTAGCCTTAATTAAATCCTAATTAAATTTAAAATTAACTAAGCCCAAGTCTGAATCAAACTATATTTAGAAATTCTTAGCGATTAGGTCATCAAATAACATAATTGGGTGAAACCCAATTGAACCAAATTCAATTAGACTTAACCTAAACCTCTTTGCTTTGTATAATTAAACTAATTAGCAATCAAATTACTAATTACTTCTCTTATAATTAATTAATAATTAACTAATTATTAATTTACAGAATTTGTGTAGGGTTAATTATTCATCGTATTTATAATTTTGTCACTAAGGGATTCTTAATCATTAATTAGCCATCATAATCGATCAGAAACTTCTATTATGTATGACCCCATAGGTTCAAATACTAAGCTAGTAATGTAAGAACCAATTCCTGAACTAATCAATGTGACCATCTAGTAATGGTGCCCGACATCTGGATAGATCGAATGTTTGTAAAGTAATATTTAGAATCCAGGCATATGGTTTTCATATAATTCATCCATTTGATCTTAATGCTTAGAATGATTATAGAGTTAACTACCAACTCTAAATAATGCATTTAAATATATCTTAACCTACTAAATCCTGTGACTCTTCACAAGGATTGCCCGGCTAAGATCTTGCTAAATTGAAACATAGTAGAGCATTTTCTCCAACACCTCAGAGTGGTCAATCCATCTTGACTCATCACTGACTTAACAAGTACTTAACTATACCCAAAACCTTCTATCATTGGATTGAAATCTAGGTAGTCCGACATCTAAGTACAATGAGTTGCTTACAAGTCACCATGGTGATTTTAAGTCAGAGGATACTTATACCCATAACCTTCTGCAAGATATTCTCAACAGCAGAGTACTCAACAGAGTTGGTCATGTTTGATGTAATGTATATCTATACTCACCTACATGCCATACTAGTATCCCCACACTCAGTTTTAAGGACAACCAACCCATATGGTATACAATGTATCATTTGATCATGTACATATCTAAGAACTACATGATAAATCATCCTTTATTGAATTGAAGTAGTTCTAAGGACTTCATCTCAAAAGAGTCCAAAGGAAGATGAAAAAAAAAAATGAACTACCAAAATTAACTTTTATTTTATTAATGATTCATGTATAAATTATAAAGAGCTTAACTATTTATAATCCAAACAATTGGCTATAGTGTTGGAAAAAAAGCCAAGGTTTCATGCATGGATTTTTTTAATAATTCACAATGAAAGAACATCTATTTTAAAACTATTTTAAATAGAAAATATATATTTAGGATAATTCTAATAAATCCTAAGTAGGGTCGTAACATGATATGTAATAAAAAACAAAATCTATATGCTTCGATCTACTTGATGCATATAGTAGATCTAATCTACAAACAATATAAAATCAAATTTCATACCTCATCGCAGGTCGATGATCCAATTGATGGCACGTGGTAAGGGATCTCTTTGTCACTTCGCAGCTACACAGGATGTCTAGCCTCTATGAATTGTCCACATGAAACTTCGATACGATCAACCTCCTAGAATGCTAGTTCCATATGAAGGCTATTGGATAGCTAAAAATAAATTATTCCTTGGACTTTCTTGAGCCTTCCAAGAAATCCAAGAAGAGGATGAAGAGATCTAGATCTTAGAGGACGAAAATCAAAAATAAGAATCCCTTTCTACTATTTTTTCTTCTTTTTCTTCTTCCTTTAACCCTATCATCCAAGAAGGTCTCTCATGCCCATCCATAATTCATGCCCCCTTTTCCTCTTGTTTTCATAGTAATTTCACTTCAGATTTTTCATGATAATTTCTCTCTTAATGATGTATATATGACAAAAATCTGAAATAAAATTTCATTGATTAGAGAAGGGATTGATTTGGATAAGGTGAAGCTATTTGAATAGGATTGGGTATTCTATTCCTAATAAAACTCCTCCAATTAAATTCAAATCAATCCAAATTTAATTCAAACAAATACTAATCTAAATGATAATGAAGAAGGAAAAAAAAAATTGATTTTTTCCATGAAGAATTCTTTTAAAAATTAAGGACAAAAATAGATAAGTTTTTGAGAGTTTAAGACCAAGTAGAGTTAGGATAAGGCAATGAGTTTGATTCCCAGTCAAACTCTTCTCATTTAAATTTAAAGCCCATCCTAAATTAATCAATTTTAGATAAGAAAGGAGAGAGTGTGTAAAAACATATTTTGCATTGTTGCCTAGGTGGCTTTTTCCCAAGAGGGGGGTGAATTGGGAAAAACAAAATTTTTGCAAGTATGTGCACAAGTAATTCCTTTTAGTGGTTGAGTGATGTGTTAATCAGAGAATAAGTACAAAAGCAGAAAAGTAAATCAAACACAATACAAACAAGGCAAGTTTATAGTGGTTCGGAGCAACCCAGCTCCTACGTCCACTACCCAATTTCACCACTCGGGATTTCTACTATATCCCCCAAACTGGAATACAGTCGAATTGTTTTACAGGCTCACTATCCCAACCTATACACTTTGGTTTTTGAACCGGGCTTACCAAAGAAACCCACACTAGGTTTTTACAGGCTCACCTAGAACCTCTATACTTTAGTTTTTAAGAAGGCTCACCAAAAAAATCTCTACACTTTGATTTTTAATAAGGCTCACCAAAGAAACCTATTTGGTTTTTACAATAGGGCTCACCAATAACACAAGTATTCTAAGAATAGAATAAAGAAGCAACAAAAATAACAAACTCTGTTGTCTGGTGGTTGCCAATGCAGCTCGAGTGAAGCTCAATTGAATGCACTTCAATGGCTTCCTTGCCTTCCTCAAAAGATGCTTCAAGCTTCTGGTAAGAGTTGAAAAAGGCTTGAAGTCTAACTTGAAAGCTCAAGTGCTCTCTCTCTTCTAACTTCAATAAGTATTCAATAAATGTCCATTAACTCATTAGTCTCTCCAAGGATGTTCACATACCTCATTTATAGATACTTCAATAAGTATTCAATAAATGTCCATTAACTCATTAGTCTCTCCAAGGATGTTCACATACCTCATTTATAGAGACTTCAACTGTCTTCCCTTGATTTTGAATGTTGTAGACCGTTAGGAGGTGACAGGTTACCGTTGGAGCACTTTTGGAATTCAAAAACTAAAAACTAGAACTAGCCGTTAGAGGTGACCTCGTCATTCCAGTCGGCTCGGACAAACTTCGAGTCGACTCGGATCAAGTTCGGGTCGGCTGGGTTGAACACCAGTCGGCTAGCTTCCATAGTTGAGAAAATGGGTCACTCTGGACGAGTCGACTAGGCTGAATTCCTGTCGGCTTGGATCTTAGAGGCTCTCGAAGCATTCTCAACCAAATTCTGCATAAGTCGGCTAGGCTAAAATGTAGTCGGCTTGGATCCCTGAGAATCTCAGAACATTCTCAACCATGTTCTGGACGAGTCGGCTGGGCCTTGGTGCCAGTCGACTGGATATGTGTGCCAGAGAACTTCTTTCCTGTGCTAATGCCAAAGTCGGCTGGTTCCTCCATCCAGTCGGCTCAAAATCTGTTCTTCAGCCAGATCAAATTCAATCTTCCAGAACTTCTTGTGCCAAGCTTTGAAGACATCTTCAAGGTCTTCTTACAATAAATTCAAGAAATATTTAATCTTGAAAACTACTAGAAGTAACCCTTTATCTTGATTTAAGTAGGAAATTCCTGTAGGATTTTTTTTAGAAGATTCTAAACACTTTACAACTCAACACAAAGCAATAAAGATTGTAGGGATTAGAAAGTGTGTCAATGTAGTTGTCCTACAAAAACTTGTCAATCATTTGAAGATTTGTTATATAACCAAATGTATGCACCAATATTTTGTTATCATCAAAATCACTTTAGGGATCAACAATCTCCCCCTTTTTGATGATTACAAAACACTAGGCATGAAAAGAATCTATTCTATTCACAAGTAGATGTATATCATAGTAAGCATTTACACTTGTTTGACAAATCATAACATCAGCTATATTCTCAAATGTGTATCAATATTTGCTATACAGTTATACACAAGGTCAATTTTATAAACTGTAAGTATCAGAGAATGATTGCTTGTATGTATCAAACAGCATTAAATATTGACAGATAGATGTAATAAGTAGAGAGCATCATAGTAATCATTGAAGCATGTAAATTAAACATGTATATCTCCCCCTTTTTATAAACTTTTTGCACAATATGAAATTTCTCTAAGTTTCTCCCCCTTTATCATTCATTTGAACATTTTAACAGAAAAGTATGCAAAAATCATTCAAAAATAATTAAGCTCCCCCTATCTATTGCAGTTCATTGAGTTTCTTCTTTCATGCACTCTATGGTTCTCCCCCTTTTTGTCATCAAATCAAAAGGATTAAACAATTAAGCTTAGATTTTTAAATATATTGAGAAAGTTTCAAGATTTGTTTGAGATAATTTCACTTTCTCAACTTAGAGAGAAAATTCTATTTAAGAAATTAGAGAGTGTAAATAGGATAATATAAGTACACACATTATATAGTGACCAAAAAGTATTCATTTCATTTCCATCAAAAATTCAGTACATCAACCATTACATAAGTTTCAAAAAGTATAGAAAATACTAAAGACCATACTAAAGACCTATTCACTTTCAGATTCCTCTTTAGGTACATTGGTAGGTGTACTAGCACCATACCAAGAAATAGGTCTCGGTGGTCTACTAGAGGAAGCATGAGGAGGAGGTGCCCTAGGGTGATGAGAAGTACTAGGAGCCCTAGTGGAAATAGGAGGTTGATCATACAAGGGTCTGGTCCTAGTAGTGACCTCTAAGGATCTGACAATGCCACAGATAGACACCATCTCCATTCAAATTGCTCCAAACTGTTGCTCCATATCCTTGAGGCTTGCTGGCACTTTGTTCACTGCCTCCTTCATGTCACCAATTTCTTTATGCATTGATATAAGCTCAGAAGCTTGGACATTGGCGAATGCCTTAGCTGATCCTCGAAGTCTACCAAGCTCTGACCTGATGATCCCAATGCCTTTAGTGTAGTCATCAGCCATCTGTTTGGTTTCTGCAATAGTTCCTAATGTACATTTAGCTTCATTCAGTTCTGTTTTTTTGTATTCATTCAATGTAGCATCCACAGACTTCAAAATTACTTCAAAACTTGAAGAGATATAATTCAGGATTGGTTGAAGTTCTATTTGAGGAGTAGATCTTGAAGCTTCTAATGCTTCAACCTTTTCTTGTAGATTTGAAACATGCTCTTCTAGTCTATCCAATCTGCTGTCCACTGACTTTTTTAGATCACTAAAAGAGAAGTAATTATACCTGTCAGTGTATCAGTCAAGCTTCTCATATGTTCTTCAATCTGAACTTGAATGATTGGAGGTAGTGGTGCTGTAGGAGGGTAGTCAGGTAGAGGAATATCAGCTGCAGGCAAGTCAAACTCGGGTGCAGGCAAATCAAACTCAGCAGCAGGCATGTCAAAAACAAGAGAAGGTGCTCTAGTCTCTTCAACAGTAGCAGCAGGCTCAAAAATATGAGGATTAGGCTCAGGTATAGGTGCCGAAGAAGTTCCAACTGCTTCTACATTCTCTTCTTCTTCTTCCTCTTCACTATTGGAGCTGCCTATAGCCCTAACATTTGTGCCTTTCTTCCTCCAAACTCCTTCAACTTGGAAGTATCCCATCCTCTCTAATGATTTGGAAGTGTAGATATCTGTGTGGTGAAGTTCTATTCCATCTTCACCCTCCAAACTTACTCTTTGAGATTTAAACAGTAAGGTAAGCATCATTCCATAGGGTAGACATGACTTGGCCTTCCTAACTATCTCCTTCATTTGCATAATTATTATGTAGGATAGATTTACAGGAGTTTTCTCTATAATGTGTTCCATGAGGCACAAATCTCTTTCACTCACCCAATCAAATCTTCCTGTTGTTTGCAAGAATTTTCTATAGATAAAATTGTGTAGCAATCTCATTTCTAAAGACAGGGTTTTTGCAAACACAGTTCCAATTCCTCCAACATCTTCTTTGTTCAATATTGTTCTCAAGGTCTTTTCTATATTGTCAATTACTAGAAATTTCACTCCCTCTGAAGGTAAATCTAGCAAGCCATGTAGAAATTCCTCATTGACAATAATCCTCTTTCCTTTAATAGTGGACTCAACATGATTAGTTCCCAATCTCAGATTTTCATAAAAACATCTAATAAGAGTGGGATAAGTTTTTTCATTCAAAGAACAAAACTTCCTCCATCCTTGACTTCAATCAAATCTCTTATTTTCAACACAATCCCCTTAATAAACTCAAAGTTAATTTGATGGCTGGAGGTTACCGGTCATGTAGACATCGAGGGGACTTGACTAGGAATTATTGGAGCCTCCCTTGCGGCTTCTTCTACAATTTCCTCACTGTGAACGGTGCCACTTGGCTTTTCTTGATGCCTTTTTGACCTTCTTTCCTTTTCAACAGATGGAGCAGCCCTAATGGAGCATTTACCCATTGCACGCTTGGGTGCCATTGCTAGGAAACATGGAAAATTGAGAGATTGGAGTGCTTGGTAGGGAGATAGAAGTCTTTGGAGCAGGTTTTCGAGAGGAACTAACCGTTAGAGAAGACAAAATAGGGGTTGAACAGCTCAGAGAATTGTTTACAACCCATGGCAAAAACACTTAGGCGCGAGATTCTAGTCGACTCGAATAACACTAAAAGGGCTTGAGTCGGCTCGCCCAAAGCTCTCACAAAACCATCAAAAAATCTAGTCGACTGAAAAATGCTTGAGTCGGCTAGGCCAGAACTCGCTCAAAACTCTCAGAAAATCCAGTCGACTCGGATTAAGATCCAGTCGACTCGAACAAAGAAATTAGAGTTTTGGAAATTTGATCATAAATTAGAAAGATTTTGAAGAGAATTTCAAAGAAAATTGAGGCTTTATGATATAGAATAAATTCAGGAGGTTCTCTAGATAATGTTTTCTTAATTTTGAAGGAATTAGGTTAGAGAATTTAGAAGGGATCGCAAAGTCCTAATTCACTCCTAATTAGCTCAAATCTATCTTGATTAAGTGGCTTAGTAAATATGTCAACTAACTGATCTTCAGTAGGAACAAAATCAAGCACTATATTATCATTTGAAACATGATCTCTAATAAAATGATGTCTAATTTCAATGTGCTTGGTTCTAGAGTGTTGAATTGGATTCTTTGTCAAATTTATAGCACTTGTGTTATCATATTTAATTAAAATTTTAGATTGTGATACACCAAAGTCTTCTAGTTGTTGTTTAATTCAAAACACTTGAGCACAACAACTATCAGCGGCCACGTACTCAGCCTCAGCTATGGACAAGGCTTCGGAGTTTTGATTCTTACAGTGCCATGAAATTAAATTCAATCCTAAAAATTGGCATGTACCACTAGTATTTTTTCTATCTTACAACCAGCATAATCAGCATTAGAGAATCCAATCAAATTCAGGATAGAATGTTTAGAATACCAAATTTCTAGATTACTTGTTCCTTTCAAATATTTAATTATTCTTTTAATAGCAAGCATATGTGTTTCTTTTGGTGATGACTAAAATCTAGCACATACACACACACATACATTATATAATATGTCAGGTCTATTTGTAGTCAAATATAATAAGGATCCGATCATACCTCTATATAGCTTTTGGTCAACATTGGATCCATTCTCATCTTTGTCCAATCTGCAAGCTGGGCTCATGGGTGTGCTCATTGATTTGCTGCTCTCCATACCAAACTTTTTGATGATTTCTTTGATGTATTTGGCTTGGTTGATGAAGATGCCTTCCTTTGTTTATTTTATTTGAAGTCCAAGGAAGTAGTTCAGCTCGCCCATTAAGCTCATTTCAAATTCTCCCTGCATAAGCTTAGCAAATTCTTTACATAGAGATTTGTTAGTTGCACCAAAAATAATATCATCAACATATATTTGTACAACTAAGATGTCAATATTCTTCTTTTTGATAAATAAGGTTTTGTCTACATTTCCTCTTGAGAAATCATTTTCAATTAAGAAAGTGCTAAGTCTATCATACCAGGTTCTAGGTACTTGTTTCAAACCATACAATGCTTTATTTAATTTGAATACATGGTTTGGAAAAGAGTGATTTTCAAAACCTAGTGGTTGTTCCACAAAAACTTGTTCAGAGATAAAACCATTAAGAAATGCACTTTTTACATCAATTTGAAAAAGTTTGAAATTCATGTAGAAAGCAAATGCAAGTAGTAGTCTAATGGCTTCTAGTCTTGCTACGGGTGCATAAGTTTCATCAAAGTCAATACCCTCTTCTTAGTTATATCCCTTAGCCACTAATCTAGCTTTGTTTCTTATGATATTTCCTTGCTCATCTAATTTATTTCTATAGACCCATTTGGTTCTTATTATTGGATGGTCAGTAGGTCTATCTACAAGTGTCCATACCTTATTTCTTTCAAACTGGTTTAATTCTTCATGCATTGCCATCATCCAGTTTGGGTCAGTCTCAGCCTCTTCTAAGCTATGAGGTTTTATTTGTGATACAAAGGCTAGGTAATCATGTGCATCCTTATGTACGGACCTAGTCCTAACACTATATGAAGGATCTCCTATAATTAATTCTTTAGGGTGAGATGTAACATACCTCCAGTCCCTCGGTAGATCGATGTGATCCTTACTTACCGTTTCTTCTCCATCTTAAGTGTCTTTGTCTTGAATGCTCAAGTTATCCATCCCATTTTGCAATATACCTGCATCATTATCTATGCACTCTTCTTGTCTAGAAGGTGTAGGGTTAGTTTCAATAAATACAACATGAATTGACTCTTCAACAGTAAGAGTCCTTTTATTAAAAACCCGATATGCTTTGCTATGTAATGAATAACCTAGGAAAATTGTATCATCAGCTTTAGAATCAAATTTTCCTAAATTATCTTTTCCATTGTTATGCACAAAGCATTTGCATCCAAACACATGAAAATAACTAATATTGGATTTTCTATCATTCCAAAGCTCATAGGGGGTTTTCTTTAAAATAGAACGGATCAAAAAGTGGTTTAAAATATAACATGCAGTGTTCACCGCTTCTGCCCAAAAGTACTTTGGAAGATTGCCTTCACACAACATTGTGCGAGCCATTTCTTCTAATGTCCGATTTTTCCTATCTACAACACCATTTTGTTGAGGTGTTCTAAGAGCAGAGAAGTTGTGATCAATGCCAAATTCAGTACAATAATCTTCAAAAAATTGATTTTCAAATTTGGTTCCATGATCACTTCTAATTGAAATCAAAGATAAGTTCTTTTGATTTGAAACCTTTTTATGAAATTTTTTGAAAACATGAAAAGTTTCATCTTTCGAAGCAATAAACAAAACCCAAGTAAATCTTGAAAAATTATCTACTATCACAAGAGCATATTTCATACCTCCTAGGCTTGTGGTCCTAGTAGGTCCGAAAAGATCCATGTGAAGTAGTTCAAGTGGTCTTGTTGTAGAAACTATATTTTTTGATTTAAAACTCCCTCTAGTTTGTTTACCCATCTAGCATGCATCACAAACATGATTTAAATCAACTTTAAACTTAGGCATGACTCTAACAAGATCTTTAGAATTTAGTTTGGCAGTAGTATGCATGCTAGCATGACCTAATCGTCTATGCCATAATAAGCCTAACTCTTTGATCTTAGCATTCATTGCAACTAGACTAGGGCTACTTGACATGGCAAGATCATTAAGATCTACCACATAGATATTCCCAAGTCTATGTCCAATGAACTTATTGCTAGAATCTAAAGAGTTAGTTACTATACACATAGAAGATTCAAAGACAACCTTGAAGCCTTTATCATATAATTGACTTATACTTAAGAGATTATGCTTCAACTTGTCTACAAGCAAAACATTTTCAATAAAAGTGAAGGGAGTTATTTCGATCTTACCAATACCGATTATTCTCCTTTTTTCATTGTCTCCAAAGGTGACCATTCCTCCTTCTTTCATTTCAAGCATGATAAATTGGTCCTTGTCACCCGTCATATGTCTTGAGCAGCCACTATCTAAGTACCACCTTTTCTTCAATCTTTGGGCTGCAAGACATTCCTGCAAAATAGTCAATGAATTCTTTTAGGTACCCAAGCTACCTTGGGTCCTTGCAGGTCAGCAGAAATGGTTCCTTTGGGAACCCAAATCTTTCTTACTTTCTTAAGGACATTTCTAGAATTATTGCATTCAAAAGCTTTATGTCCTATTCTTTTACAAACATAGCAAACAACTTTAGAGTTTTTGATAGAAACAGAATTTGAAGTTCTAAAAGTTGATGCACTTGATGCAGATTTTGAACTTTTTGAAATGTATGCATTATGGCTCAAATTCTTAGGAACATATAATAATGACTTTAAAGTTGAAACAGTTTTTGGTGTAGCTAGAACCTTTTGAGATAAAACATTTTGAACAGGTATTTTGGATTTTATAAAAGTAGTTGCTGAAATATCATTCATAAAAGAAGTTTTAAAACCAATTCCAGCTTTGTTTCCTGAAATTCGTTGTTCTTTTAAAATTAACTCAAGCTTATTTGAAGATAAAGTGAGTTTTCAACTAAAGGCTTGAGTTTTGTAACCTCCTTTTTCAATTCATTATTTTCAGCAAGTAAATCACTATTTTCTTTTCACATAAAAGATTTTCATTTTTCAGCTTTTCAAATTTTTCAGAAACGTTATGCAGCTCTTTTTGTAATAAAAGATTCTTTTTTGAAATTTCATCTTTTTGTTTGAGTAAAGAATCATTCATATTTTTCAATGATTTTATCTTTACTCCTGCTTTCTTAAATTCAGATGGTAAATCATGAAAAACAGAATTTAATTCATCAAAAGTGAATTCAGTGCAGTTATTAGGGGATGTTACCTCATCTTCGAGACCCATTAAGCATAAATTTGCAGTCTTGGTGGTCTCTTCTTCTTCAGAAAAAGATGATTCTTCACTGTCAGACCATGTGGCAACCATGGCTTTCTTTTTCTTCTTCTGTCTGAAGGATTTCTTTAATAGTGGACAGTCTGGACGTATGTGCCCCGGCTTTTTGCATTTGTAGCATGTGGGGACTATCTCTTTATCTTTTTCTCTGTCCTTTTCTTTTTCCTTTCCATAATCCTTCCTATGAAATTTTCGGTTGTATCTTCCTTTCTTTCTTCCCATAAATTTTTTGAATCTCCTCACAACCATAGCAATGTCATCGTCTTCTAGGTCGTCATTGGAGGAGGTGCTTTCTTCTTCAGATTCTTCATCATCCCTCTTTGATTCGGAAGCAGCTTTGAAGGCTATTATCTTCTTTTTCTTTGTTCGTCTTCCGTTTTGTGCTGCATTGTCAGCTCGTGGGTGATGAGTGATCCCAGCAGTTCATCCAGTAGAAATGTGTTGAGATCTTTGGCTTCCTGGATTGCAGTCACTTCAGGAACCCACTTGTCAGGTAAAGATCGGAGTATCTTCTGAACTAGATCTATATTTGAGTATACCCTGTCAAGACTCTTCAAACCATTAATAATATCTATAAATCTAGAGAACATGGCAGAAATTATTTCAAAAGGTTCCATTTTAAATAATTCATAATTATGAACTAAAAGATTTATCTTTGAGATTTTCACTTGGGAAGTACCCTCATGGGTCACTTCGAGTTTATCCCAGATTTCCTTTGCTGAAGAGCAAGAGGAAATTCGGTTGAACTCGTTAGCATCCAAAGCACAATATAATAAATTCATTGCTTTGGTGTTCAATTCCCTCATCTTCATGTCATGATCATCCCAATCCTCTTCAGGCTTAGGGATGTACACTCCATCAACTTTAATTATGGGAATGTGTTTCCCTTTTAAGATGACCTTCTATAATTGAAAATCTACAACTTGTATATAAATTTTCATTCGAGCTTTTCAACATGAATAATTAGTGCTTGTGAGTAGTGGAGGTCTATTTGTTGACTGGCCTTCGGCCAAAGATGTACTCATGGGATGAGCCATCAATCTTTACTAGAGTAATCAGAGACACTGCTCTGATACCAGCTATTGCCCAGGTGGCTTTTTCCCAAGAGGGGGGTGAATTGAGAAAAATAAAATTTTCGCAAGTATGTGCATAAGTAATTCCTTTTAGTGGTTGAGTGCTGTGTTAATCAAAGAATAAGTACAGAAGCAGAAAAGTAAATCAAACACAACATAAACAAGGAAAGTTTATAGTGGTTCAGAGCAACCCAGCTCCTACGTCCACTACCCATGTTCACCACTCGGGATTTCCACTATATCTCCCAAACCGGAATACAGTCGGATTGTTTTACATGCTCACAATTCCAACCTCTACACTTTGGTTTTTGAACCGGGCTCACCAATGAAATCCACACTAGGTTTTTACAGGCTCACCTAGAACCTCTACACTTTGGTTTTTAAGAAGGCTCACCAAAGAAACCTCTACACTTTGGTTTTTAATTAGGCTCACCAAAGAAACCTATTTGGTTTTTACAATCGGGCTCACCAATAACCCAAGTATTCTAAGAATAGAATAAAGAAGCAACAAAAATGACAAACTCTGTTGTCTGGTGGTTGCCAATGCAGCTCAAGTGAATCTCAATTGCATGCTCTTCAATGCACTTCAATGGCTTCCTTGCCTTCCTCAAAAGATGCTTCAAGTTTCTGGTAATAGTTGCTGAAGGCTTGAAGGCTAACTTGAAAGCTCAAGTGCTCTCTCTCTTTTAACTACAATAAGTGTTTAATAAATGTCTATTAACTCATTAGTCTCTCCAAGGATGTTCACATACCTCATTTATAGAGACTTCAACTATCTTCCCATGATTTTGAATGTTGTAGACCATTAGGAGGTGACAGGTTACCGTTGGAGCATTTTTGGAATTCAAAAATTGAAAACTAGAACTAGCCGTTATAGGTGACCCCATCATTCCAGTCGGCTCGGACAAACTTCGAGTCGGCTCGGATCAAGTTCGGGTCGGCTGGGTTGAATGCCAGTCGGCTAGCTTCCATAGTTGAGAAAATGGGTCACTCTAGAGGAATCGGCTAGGCTGAATTCTAGTCGGCTCGGATCTCAGAGGCTCTCAGAGCATTCTCAACCAAGTTCTGCACAAGTCGGCTAGGCTAAAATGCAGTCGGCTCGGATCCTTGAGAATCTCAGAACGTTCTCAACTATGTTCTGGACGAGTCGGCTGTGCCTTGATGCTAGTCAGCTGGATCTGTGTGATAGAGAACTTCTTTCCTGTGCCAGTGCCAAAGTCGGCTGGTTCTTCCATCCAGTCGGCTCGAAATTTGTTCTTCAGCTAGATCAAATTCAATCTTCCAGGACTTCTTGTGCAAGCTTTGAAGACATCTTCAATGTCTTCTTACAATAAAATCAAGAAAAATTTAAGCTTGAAAATTACTTGAAGTAACCCTTTATCTTGATTTAAGTAGGAAATTCTTGTAGGGTTCTTCTTTAGAAGATTCTAAACACTTTACAACTCAACACAAAGCAATAAAGATTGTAGGGATTAGAAAGTGTGTCAATGTAGTTGTCCTACAAAAACTTGTCAATCATTTGAAGAGTTGTTAGATAACCAAATGTATGCTCCAATGTTTTGTTATCATCAAAATCACTTTAGGGGTCAACATGCATGTATTTTTCTTCAATTTATTCAAATAATTAGCATGGAGAAATCTAATAGGAAACTTAGTTGGGCTAGATATGGTTTTAACCAGGCTTTGACCGAAATTAGTTATGCACCAAAACTAATTTGATTATAAATAATTTAACCAACTTGGACTCAATCCAATTAAGTTCCAATTAAGCTTAATTATTTTTTTATTAAATCTAAAACTATCTAGGACTTAGTCTGAATCCAACCATAATTAGAAATCCTTAGCGATTTGGTCATCAAATAACCTAATCGGGTAAACCAAATTCAATTAGACTTGACCTAAACATCTTCACTCAATTAAATTGAGTCAATTAATAATATAATTATTAATTAATATTTTTATAATTAATTAATTATTAATTTATAATATTTATGCAGGATTAATTGTTCATCATATTTATAATTTTGTTATTGAATAAATCTTAATCGTTAGTCAGCCATCATGATCGGTCAGAAACTTTTATTATATGTGATCTTATAGGTTCAAGTACTAAGCTAGTAGTCCAAGAACTAATTTCTAAACTAATCGATGCAACCATCTAGTAATGGTGCTCGATGTCTGAATAGGTCAAATATTCACTAAGCAACATTCAAGAATCCAGATATATGGTTTCCATATAATTCATCTCTTTGATCCTAATGCTTAGAATGATTTTAAGGTTAACTGCCAACTCTAAATAATGCATCCAAATATGTCTCAACTTGCTAAATCCAAACTCTTCATAAGGATTGCTCTAGACATGCTCTTACTAAATTAAAATATAATAGAGTATTGTCTCCAACATCTTAGAGTGGTCAATTCCATCTTAGAATATTGTCTCCAACATCTTGGAGTGGTTAATTCCATCTTGACTCACCACTAACTCAACAAGTACTTGATTGCACCCAGTAACCTTCCATCACTAGATTAGAAATCTAGGTAGTCTGATACCTAAGTACAATGAGTTATATGCAAATCACTGGGACAATCTCAGGTCGGAAGGATACTTATACCCATATACTTTTATGACATACTCTTGACAATAGAGTAATCAAGAAAGTTGATCATATTTGGGGCAATATACATCTATAATCACTTGCATGCCATACTGTTGGGCGAACCCAGGTGGGCCGATACATGCAATTTAAAACTTTTCTAAACCACATGATGCAACGGAAGGAGATAAAATGATTTTATTTAACATGTTAATCTAATTAACACTGGACCTACATAGATCTTTATGCATATAGAGTAATACATGTATGAAATCATGTAGGCAAAACTATGTAACTCATAGAACCTTTCTTTGAATCACATTAGACGGTACTGAAGAACATTTCATCATACCATGAGATAGGGATACAACTTTTACCTACAAGGTGACGATCACTAGTAAGGGAAGTACACCAAGGAAGTAGAGAGGCTCTACGAGCAGCATAAGTGTCTTGCCTCTATAATTGGTTCACACTGGGATAAGTGGGTTCTTCTCCTTCCTTAAAGGTGCTAGCCTCACTAGAAATAGTGTGGCAACGACGGACTCTTTCTTCAACTCTTTGAAGAACCAGTTGCTGAAGAGATGTTTTAACAAAGGGACCTAAGAACCCTTCCCAGATCACTCTGTCCCAAACCTTCAACAGAAGGTATACACACAAGAATCCCAAAACCAAACCTCACTCTATCTTTCCAAGAATAAGATATGATCGTACAATATCTTAGAGGTCAAGGATGTGTTCTAACCAACAAAAATGGCAGAATCTTGACCTAGGTGAAAGGTGAACAATTCTACCCCATTAGCTTATCCAAAATAGCCTTTCTTAATAACACCATGATGGGGAGATGATGAAAGATAAATGAGAGGTTTGGAGTCTCTTGGAATTTTTGTAGGTTACAAGACCTTTGGAATTCAGCAACTGCATCTAATTAAAACCCCAAGATGCCAAAATCAAGTACCATAACTCTTATAGCCATTACTAAGGCATCCTCAAATTCTTGCAGAGTCCGACAAACGAGTCGACTCGAGCATGCAAGTCGACTCGCACCAGTCGACTCATTTGATGAGTCAGCACGAATATAGTTTTGACAACTTCTTGTCAAAGAGTCTGGAATGATTCCCAATCATTTCCAAGCCAACAAGTCAAGAAGAAATCCCATGATGTGTGACCCCGTAGGTTCAAACACTAAACCAGTAGCACAAAAATATTTCCAGTTCTAGCCAAAGTCACCATCTAGTAATGACATCTGGTGTCCGGATAGATCAAATATTGCAGAGCAACAAGAACCTATCGAATATGAAATACCACTAAATTTATTTTTTTGATCTCCTAATGCTCCAAATGGCTTAGTGTTAAACTACCTGTTGCCGCCAAGATCGCCATGGCCCATAGCTACCATCGACGTCGGATCGCCCCTCATCTCTTCAAGACCGGCCTGCTCTTCGGGACCTGCAAAACAATGTTAGAGGCCTGGGCTGGAGATTCCGGTGGGGGCACTCTAACGGTCAAGTCAATGATGATCTAGGGGAACAGATCCTCCTGGTCGAGCCCCTGAGGTGGACTCCATGCTAGGAGTGAATAATATGTGGATAGGGTGTAAGTGAGCTAGGAGAAGTGGTGGCCGAGGTGAACGGAAGCCGGATGGCTATGTCCGGGTGATCCTTCCCATGGATCTCCAGTAGTCTTAATTCTCAGTCTTCTTGGTGGTTCTCCTGTATGGCCTCCTCTCCCCCACTTGCTTCAGTGTGTTTGAGTATGTTTGGCTTGCTTACCTTCGCTTTGGGGCCATCGATGGCTCTTTTAAGCCCGGTGGTTGCTAAACACCTACCTCGGGATCTCCCCCTGTCGGCAAGCGTGTGCGGTGGTATTCCGTGTCGTGGATGGGATGTCTTTCCTGGTTTGTGATGAGTGAACCTGCTATGCGCTCTAACATTCCTTTTGGTCGCTCAATTTCGGGAAACCTGGCAGGGCCTCGATTGGGGGGCTTCCACCCTCGGGATTCGAATCTCCTGGTTAACTTCCTCTTCTAGGTGGTGTAGGCGGTTGGTGGAGTGTATGGCATCTTGATTGGGGAGCTTCTTCCTCTTTTGGTGTAAGTGGTAGCTAGGGGTAGCTATTATGGCCTCGTGGGCACCTCTCTATGATCCTCGAGTGACTCACTGGCATCAAGGGAGGGTGGCATCACTCCTCTGGCCACCGACACCTTCATCCGTGATGGGGCCCGAGCTGGGAAGGCAGGGCTCGACTCTAGCTCAGGGGGCTCGACTTCAAGGGGGCTTGACCTCGAAGGGGCTCCACCTGGTAGAGGAGGGCAGGCTCGACTTCAGCCTAGAGGGCTCGACCTTGGAGGATTCGACCTGGCAGAGGAGGTCTAGGCTCGACTCCAGCCCAAGGGGCTTGACCTTGGAGGGGCTCCATCTGGCGAAGGAGAGTAGGGCTCGACTCCAGCTCAGAGGGCTCGGCCTTGGAGGTGCTCGACCTGGCGAAGGAGGGCTAGGCTTAACTCCGGCCCAGGGGGCTCGACCTCAGAGGTGCTCGATCTGGTAGAGGACGGCAGGGTGTGACTCCGGCTTAGAGGGCTCAGCCTCGGAGGGGCTTGTCCTGGCATAGGAGGGCTAGGCTCGACTCTGGCCCTGGGGGCTCGACCTCGGAGGGGCTCGATCTGGCATAGGAGGTTGCTCGGCTCTGGCCTAGGTGTCCTGAGCTCGTGGGAGTGACCTGGCAGAGGATGGAGCTCGATTTCGACGGGCCACCCCGAAATTATGAATGAGCTTGGCCAGGCGATGGAGTCCGAGGAGGAGTGTCTGGCATGGCAACTTTCTCTGACATGGCATCTAACAGGGATTACATGTTGGCAAGCTGCCACAACATTTGCCCCCTACTCCCAAGTCCCGTTTGTCATGGGGCGCTCGGGGCGAAGGGAGTAAATGCAATGTTAACATGTAAAGGTGAGGATCCGGCGCAATGATGGCCATGATCATCGGTGCTTCGTGGAGCAGTTTTTCTAGCCTATCCAAGGGAGCCACGTGGATATATCCGAGGAGTAGTTATTGCGGGTGTGGAATTCGGAGCGGCCACAGTCGAAACAGAATGCCAGCCTCGTCGATTGATGATGTGTGTCATGAATCCATCGGTGGGGGGCTGGAATTGTATAGTTGGGCACTAGTCACTTCAAAAGGAAAGGCAATCTTTTCCAAAATACCTCCCCTTTCAAATCCTGCGTGCTCGCCATCGTACCAAAGTTCTTCCTTCGCTCCCCCGGTTATTTTTGTCTTCCCAAGTTTGCCAGGTTAGTCTCCTTCCTCCCCATCCCAGCTGAGTAGAGACCCCCCTTAGGGCAAGGTTCTTCCTTGGACTCCTGTCCATCTTCTCCTGTCTTCTTCTTTCTCTACCTTTTGCCTTCATCTTCTTCCCAATGTCCCGCTTCGGCCCAAACTTCCGCCCCATAACCAACCAGGGTGAGGCCAGGCCTTCTAGGCCAAGGCCGCCTTCCTCTTCTGATGAGGATGAGGACACGACAAGCTTCAAGTTTAGTAAGAGACCCGCACCTAGGGTGATAGTGATTAGGGAACCTATGTCTTCCCCTCTGCTTCGTCTTCTTCCTCCACCTGAGCCTGTCCCTGATCCTCCTTGGTTGATAGGTCCTGGCGGGATTGCTTCGGCGATCACTCCTGTGGAGCTCGTGACCATCCAGGAGACCTATGGTATTCCTAACCCTGTTCGGCTCTCGGTCCCTCGGCCGGGGGATCGGGTCAGTTCCAGCGGTCCGTGCCGGATTGCCCTCTACGACGAAACTCTCATGGGGGGCATCCGATTCCCATTTCATCCATTTTTTCTCTCTGTTTTGAACAACTACCACCTTGTTCCTGCCCAACTTGTCCCAAATGCCATTAAAACAATCTCCTGCCTCATTGTTTTGTGTCACTTCCATGGGATAGTTGCCCATTTTTCCTTGTTCCGGGCCTTTTTTACCATGAAACGCCACCCCACCGAGGAGTGGTGGTGGTCTCTTTCTTCCTGCCCAACGGACATTAGGTTCGAACTCCCCTCCTCCATCAAAGGGTGGAAGAGTAGATATTTTTTTGCCATGGTCGAGGGGGTGGACTGGGTTTGGAGCGACCCAGATCGGACCCCTAACCGAAACTCTGTAGTTGAGGCAACCGACCGGGAGGTGTATGACCAGCTCCGCTCCACTCAGATCCCTTCACTTGAGGTTTTGCTGTCAGAGTAGAATCTATTTGAGGTTGGAGTTGGCCCAATACAAGCATTTGGTGAGCTCGGCTTGAACTTCATCTTTTTTTTTTCTCAGAATTGATGTCTTCTTTCTTGGTGTTGGCATGAAATTCCCCATGGAAGAGCTCCTCTCATTCCCTGAGGAGAGGGGCCAAACAAAGGGGGTCGGCGAGCCCACCCTGAAGAGGGATCGAGTAGAGAGTGGGGCGAAAGCCATACCTGTCATGCCAGCTGAGCCTGCTCTTAAGCTGAGCAAGAGTGTCACAGAGCCCATCCTCGAACCCCCAAGATAGCGCAATCTGCTTCCGGTCCCAGAACCTGAAGTGGTTGCCCAGGCCAGATTTGCTATTGCTACGATGGCACCTCTCTCTTTAGAGATCATCGAGGTCAAGGAGGATGGAGAGCCAGAAAGGGTGGGGCCAGCATCGGCGGTGCCGTTCGAAGTGGTGCCGAGACCTCAGCCTACACCGGAATCTTCTCCTATTGAGGGGGTGGGTGACCCCGTGTCGGTAGTGAGCAAGAAGGAAGGAACTACCATCGGGTGCCTTTCAAGCTTGCACCCAATGTTTCCTTGGTCAAGGACCCGGCCCTTGCTGAGTGCATGATGGACTTTGTTGTCCAATCGTGCGACTGGCGGGAGAAGGCCAGGAAGCTTCTGGGTGATGCAATCAGTGAAAGTTTCTCCCACCTCTTCACTATAAGTACTTTCATACCTTGCCTCGCCCCTTCTTCCTTTTCCTGTCCTTGCGATTGACACTCTTTTCGTTGCAGCAAGGTGCAGAGCTTTTACTCATCTGGGACTACTACCGCACTTGGGCCAGGAGGGACAGGGAACGAGATGCGGAGCTGAAATGGATGCATGACAAGGCCTGGGAGGCCAACATGAAGATCAAGGGGCTCTGGGGCGAGGTCGTGAGCACCGGGCAGCTCTCGAAGAAGCTTGAAGATGATCTCAAGGCCAAAATGACCCGGCTAAAGTAGCTCAGAGTCGAGTTAGAGGCGGTGAAGGAACGAGCTGCCTCCGTCGAGAAGAAGGTCGCTGCTGTTGAGCAGAAAGCCACTGGAGCAGAGAAGAAGGTCCCTACGGCCGTTCGCTCAATGGAGGCTTCAGAGAATGAGGCGGTCGAGGTGGCCCACTGGGCTAAGGCCACAGGAAAGGGGTGACTGAGGTGACCTATAGGGCAAAAGCTGCTAGGAAGGAGGCTGCTGAGGTGGTCTCCAGTTATAAGGCATCCATGAAATTCAAGCTCGACTTCAAGGAAGTGGCGATGGACTCCTTCTTCAAGGGCTTCACATACTGTCGGTCCTTGCTGCATGGTCTCATCACGGAGAAGCAGATGGCTAGCCTTCATCTTCCGGGCAGCATGGGGAGAACACCTTCAACTCCCGCACCATCACCAGTAGAGGAGCGTGCAGCTGAGGCTGAATCGGCCCCGTCGATGGTGGCATATGAAGGAGAGGCCCCAGCCCAGGATGCTGGAGAGGGTGAGGCCCCACTCGGGAGTCATCCGGGGAAGGCACCAACTGAGGAGGGTAAGGGTCCATAGCTGATGTAACCCCTTCTTTCTTCTTTTTGACCTTGGTTGCCTAGCATGTCGGGGCCATGGAACAATGCATCATTTTGCCAAGTAATGAAAACACCTTTCAACTGACTTGACAAGTCTCCTTTCTTTGTTCGCATCTTTGTGTTGCAAGTGTCTCCTTCCCCCTTCTCGATCATATGGATGCATGTACCTGTGTAGGTGCACTTCCTTGAAGTACCGAGTGCCCGGGTGATCCTTCTCGTGGATTCCCGGATATGTGAAAAGTTGAGGGACGAGTTCTCGACCTTCTTGGTCATGCCCAGCTTGGGGGTGAAGTGATTGCAAAGATCCGTTCACTCTACCCAATGTTAGGAAGTGATGTGGGCATCAAGATTTGACTTGAGCTTGTCAACCTTCGGGGGATCTCAGTTTAGGGTTCTATTTTTATCGAGTCCTGTAATAAGGCTATAAGCCTCAAACCTATTCCTTTTTTGTTTAGAGTTATGTCTGACCCATTAGGTCAAACTGAGTCCTGTATCGAGTCGAGTCTCAGTCTGAGTCTCAGTATGAGTCCTTTGTAAGCCTGGGTCTCAATTTTGTGTCTCTTTGGAGCCAAACCTGGAAGGAAGCCCAGTCAGCTCAGGGCCCACCTTATCTGTTTATGTGGCGCACTGAGGTGATGACAAGTGGTTTGTTTTGGGTGCCCAAGAGGGGGGGACCACTCACATGATCCATGCCCCCTTCTCCTCCCCTCTTCAAGCTCTCTTCCAATCTAGGATGGGTGGTCATGGAAAGAAGTTTCAAATCCCTTGATGCATGCCTCCACTCAAGACTCCTTCCATAAAGAAGTCAAGCAAGAAAGGCATCCTCCATTCTCCAAGTGGAAAGAAATTTCAAATCCCTTGATGCATGCCTCCACTCAAGCCTCCTTCCATAAAAAAGTTAAGCAAGAAAGGCATGGTGAAGACATCAAGCCTCCATTCATGCCTTCTACCAAAACCAAGCAACCCAAAAAGGGAAGTCAAGGTGCAACGCCCCACTCCAAGCCAAGATTCATGCCAATCCAAGCTGGTCGGCCAAAGAAGTCCTCCTCCAAATTTTGGGCGCCAAGTGTAATGGGGTAGTTTAAATTTCAAAGTGCTCTTGCGTGCCTATTTAAAGGACCCAAACCCCTCTTGTAAAGAAATAATTGATGATTAATGAAAGAAAGCTTGTGTGTTCCATCCTCTTCTTCAATCCTTGTCTCCTAGGCTAGGTTGAGTGAGAGCTTCCTTCGTCCTCCGGGACGTCGCGTGGTGAGAGGCCACATTCCTTCGCCTGAGGGCGTCGCGTGGTGAGAGGCCACATTCCTTCACCTGAGGGCGTCGCGTGGTGAGAGATCACATTCCTTCATCCTTCCGGGATGTCGCGGGATGCGAGGCCCCAAGTTATCTCCACCAACACCATCATCCGAACCCCATCTCCTTAACCCTTTCCTTTGTTTTTCATTCCACCTTTCCATCATCTAAAAGGAAAAAGAACAAAAAAAAAAAAAAAAACTAATCCTCTTTGTTTGCCAAGAGGTCCCCTTGGTGCCACGACCATCAGAGAAGGTCTGCTTTAACACTGTGACCACCCGATCGAAAGCCAGCCTATCCACGGGTTCGACAGCTCGGACATCCAGGTCGCAACCGTCAAGGTTGAGCGATCTCTGCACCAAGAGCATCAGATTGTTGAAAGGTTTGCATCCCTATCTCCTAGGCAGGTATTGATTGTATCGAGCTAGTCCTAATCCCGGGGTTCCTTAATCTCGGGGTCTTGGTCTATCATTTCTTAGGGATTGATCTGCTAGCATAGACCTCTTTGCTTTCAGTTTTCCTAGGTTCTCTTTGCTTGCAATCGGGAACCAAAGATAAAACCCAAAAAAAAAAAAAAGAAAACAAGATATAACCACCTTTGCATCATCTGTGCTAGCATCATCATCCTCATCATCCTTTTTTTTACCTGCATCATTCTTGGTATCAGAGCCTAGGCTAGGACTAGTGCTCTTGCATTTAGTTTCTGCATTCTGTCCAGTTCGTAATTGGTCTACTATTTTAATTTTTTCTTTTTGTAGGAATCTCTGTTTTGTTTCATTTTTCTTTTTCTGAATCTAGTGCATTTAGAGGATTTTTTTGTTATTGTCTCAGATTTTATTTCAGCCTATAGAAATTCTACAAGCCAAAAAACCACCTGAGAAAATCTCAAGCCTGCAGTTTCAGCAAGCATCTCTTTCTTGTCTCTCTTAGTTAGTTCATGTATTTAGTTCATGCTTAGATTTTTACATTTTGCTTAGCATCCATACATTTGAAAGACACAAAAAATAATAATAATAATAATAATAATAATAATAATAATAATAATAATAAAATATTAAATCATTTTCTTGGATATTTGTGTGCATACATTGTTCATAAAACACTTAAGGACGACAAGTTAACATAGGGTCAGGAGTTCATAACCTGTCCCTAGCCCAAAAACCACCACCCGGCATTTCGAACCCTAGCCATTAACTAAAATCAATTAGACGTTAATCTGCTCTAGTGAGCTAGGGACACCCACGAAGTCGGGTCAACCCAAGTGTTGGGCCAAGCTAGATTGCTTAGAAGTGTGTGCTTGTGTAGCTGGTGTCTAGGCAAGCGGTTCAGGGACTAGATCCCGAAGGGAAGTGGGTTGGTTCGCTTACCTGGCCAATTGCAAGATTGGTGTCTAGGCAAGCAAAGAGGAACCTCCACTAACCTTACGCTCACCTGGCCAGGTGCCAAGTTACTACTACCAGGTTCGTCTTCTTGACTTTTCATTTGGTGAGATCTCCTAGGTCTAGCACACCGTAGTACCGTTTTGTGTGTTTGCATGTGCACTAGATCAAGAGCCCTTTTTCACCCACCGTCTCCAACCCCTATCGAAGACATGGACCAACTTCGTGTTGAGCTTGCAGCCATGAACGAATCCCTGACTCGAGCCATAACATAGTTAAGCACCCGGTTAGATGATAGATGTGATCAAGTAGAGGCCAGACTAGGTCCCATAGAGGAAGCTGCTAGGCTCCGTAAGCATTTCCAGAGAGCTCCCACCTACAGAAGACCTGAGCCTTTTAGGAGCCAAAGCCACATCCCCAGATCCACCCAAGGTTCTAGCCAGGCTTACCCAAGTCGACCAAGCTCGAACCGATCTGACCCCAGTCGACCAAGCCTAGCCCAACCCAGTCCTAGTCGTCCCAGTCTAAATCGACACCAATACAGTAGAGAGGACAAGGGTAAGGCTATTGAAGTCCAGAGGAGACCCGATCCCCAAGGTAACAACTATAGGTGTCATAAACCTGAGCATCTTGCCAGTCAGTGCACCGCCCCTGCCCTACTTATAGATGAACCGATTGAAACTGAACCCAAACCCATTGAGGAATCAAAGAAGAAAAGATTAGAACCCTTCTGTGAGTTTGAGGAAGTCATATATGAGCCTGACATAAGCTTGACTAATGAATATGAAGAAGAAGAAGAATGTGAGGAGGTATCGCCTGATAATTTAATTGATCAGCTCCCACCTGATGGAATCATTAAGGATACCCCAGAACTTAGCAAGGACCCAAATGATAATGATCCTAAATCCACTATAGACCTTGAAGTAGAACTGACCAAGCCAGGATCAAACGAAGTAGATGAAGGTATAGATTCTCAAGATGAATATTTCGAAGACCTTCCCGAAAGCCCTCCACTATCTAGGAGCATCCCGCCTACCCGAGGACTTGCACCTATCGATCCTCCTAGTACTGACCATGAGGTTAAGATGAGCACACCTTTAGACCTTCATTCATACATTAAGGTCAGTAGCCTAACCCTTGAACCAGTCCTTGAGTCTCCTCCTTATTTTCTACCCTTCCCTGAGCCTTCTCACATTTCTAGAGCCATGGGGTTACTTTTTGTTGAAATCACCAAAATGCATGACTCCGTAGAGCCCACCCCTTTTGCCATCTACTTCTGGCACACCTTATGGCATTTGTTAGGGACCCACTGTGAATTTTCTTGTATCTTTCAGACTAGGGTCAAGCCTAGAGAACCAATGGTCTAGTAGGTTTAGGCCCTAGGACTCCAATAAATTCCTGCAACTAGGAATACCTAGTTTAGTTTGCTTTCATATCTACTTGAGTCTCAGAATCTGCATGAACACTTGCATTGCATACTATGGACATGCCTATGAAAAAAAATAATTTAATCATATAAAAAGCTAGCTGATTCCCGAAAGCGAAATTAAGAATTTAACATAGGAGATTTTGTAATGATTAGGCTCAGGCCTGAACGGTTTCCTCCGGGAACCGTTAAAAAGCTACATGCTCATGGAGCGGGTCCCTTTAGAGTAATTAGGAGAATGGGCCCCAATGCCTATGTGCTAGAGTTACCCCCGGACTATGGAATTAGCTCCACTTTCAATATCTCTGACCTGGTTGAGTATAAGGAGCCTGCACAAATACCTAGCAAGCCAATTGGGCCTGATTTTTCTTTTGAGAGTGAACCTGAACCTGAGTGTCCACCTCTAAATATGCCTGAGAGAGGAGAGCGGATCGAGCATGTCCTGGATGACCAAGCAATCACCACCCGGGGCAAAGGCTACCAACGTTACTTGGTCCGATGGAAAGGTTGACCCGAATCTGATGACTCTTAGATCACCCGGGAAGACTTGCAACGCATCAACCTTGACATCTTGGAGAAGTACCAAAGCTAAATCAACCTCCACTCGACAGGGTCGAGTTTCTCCCACCCCGGGAGAATTGATGTGGGCATCAAGGTTTGACTTGAGCCCGTCAACCTTCGGGGGATCTCAGATTAGGGTTATATTTTTATCGAGTCCTGTAATAAGGCTATAAGCCTCAAACCTATTCCTTTTTTCTTTTAAGTTATGTCTGACCCATTAGGTCAAACTAAGTCCTGTATCGAGTCGAGTCTCAGTCTGAGTCTCAGTATGACTCCTTTGTAAGCCTGGGTCTCAATTTTGTGTCCTTTTGGAGCCAAACCTGGAAGGAAGCCCAGTCAGCTCAGGGCCCACCTTATCTGTTTATGTGGCGCACTGAGGTGATGACATGTGGTTTGTTTTGGGCGCCCAAGTGGGGGGGACCACTCACATGATCCATGCCCCCTTCCCCTCCCCTCTTCAAGCTCTCTTCCAATCAAGGATGGGCGGTCATGGAAAGAAGTTTCAAATCCCTTGATGCATGCCTCCACTCAAGACTCCTTCCATAAAGAAGTCAAGCAAGAAAGGCATCCTCCATTCTCCAAGTGGAAAGAAGTTTCAAATCTCTTGATGCATGCCTCCACTCAAGCCTCCTTCCATAAAGAAGTTAAGCAAGAAAGGCATGGTGAAGACATCAAGCCTCCATTCATGCCTTCTACCAAAACCAAGCAACCCAAAGAGGGAAGTCAAGGTGCAACGCCCCACTCCAAGCCAAGATTCATGCCAATCCAAGCTGGTCGGCCAAAGAAGTCCTCCTCCAAATTTTGGGCGCCAAGTGTAATGGGGTAGCTTAAATTTCAAAGTGCTCTTGGGTGCCTATTTAAAGGACCCAAACCTCTCTTGTAAAGAAATAATTGATGATTAATGAAAGAAAGCTTGTGTGTTCCATCCTCTTCTTCAATCCTTGTCTCCTAGGCTAGGTTGAGTGAGAGCTTCCTTCGTCCTCCGGGACATCGCGTGGTGAGAGGCCACATTCCTTCGCCTGATGGTATCGCGTGGTGAGAGGCTACATTCCTTCGCCTGAGGGCATCACGTGGTGAGAGGCCACATTCCTTTGTCCTTCCGGGACGTCGTGGGGTTCGAGGCCCCAAGTAATCTCCACCAACACCATCATCCGAACCCCATCTCCTCAACCCTTTCCTTTGTTTTTCTTTCCACCTTTCCATCATCTAAAACAAAAAAGAACAAAAAAAAAAAACTAATCCTCTTTGTTTGTCTACAGGTCCCCTTGGCGCCACGACCATAAGAGAAGGTCTGCTTTGCCACTGTGACCACCCGATCGAAAGCCAGCCTATCCGCGGGTTCGACAGCTCGGACATCCAGGTCGCATCCGTCAAGGTTGAGCAATCTCTGCACCAAGAGCATCAGAGTGTTGAAAGGTTTGCATCCCTATCTCCTAGGTAGGTATTGATTGTATCGAGCTAGTCCTAATCCTGGGGTTCCTTAATCTCGGGGTCCTGGTCTATCATTTTTTAGGGATTGATCTGCTAGCATAGACCTCTTTGCTTTTAGTTTTCCTAGGTTCTCTTTGCTCGCAATCGGGAACCAAATGGTGGGGACACCTAAGGCACCAGAATAAGATAGAGGCTTTTTCAACCCTCTGTAAATTGATCAATACTTTATGAGTCCATCTGTAATAAGGGCTTAGCTCATCTGAGTCCATTTTAGTTGTTATTTGAGTATTTTTAGTTGTTATTTCAGTTCTGTACTAGTCAGCTCATGTTGAGCTAGTTCAGTCCAATGCTAGTCAGCTCATGTTGAGCTAATTTTATTTGTTTGAGTCCTATCCAAGCACACTGAAGACTCAAGACTATATCATACAAGTGAAGACCAAGTCCAACTAGATTGAAGACATGGAAGTATAGCACAAGTCCAACCCAGCTTGAAGATTTGAAGACCCCAGGAGGAAAATTCAGAAAACCCTGATTTCTTGCAGATGCCCTCCAGATGCCCAGATTCCCTTCCAGATGCCAAAATATATTCATATACCAAGGAATCCATGATTTTAGAGGTCCATCTACATCCTAGCCCAAAGAAATCAAGCCTAGGTGCCAAGCCCAAGCCCCTAAGAAGCAAGATACCAGGGAATATTCCTGCTACCTGGCTACCAGGCCACCCCAGCTTCCAGAGGCCCAAACCCATGCACCCGGGCCCCTTTGGGCCGGCCCTTGCTGCTCCTAGAAGTCCAACACGCCTCCTTAGGCGTCCTTGGAGTGTTGACCAAGTCAAGAGAATTTTTAGGGATTCTTCTACCTAATATTTCCTTATTTTCTAGCTAGCGTTTGAGAGGGAAAAGGATTCTTATGTAAAGACTTATGTACCCTTACTTGGAGGCCAAGGTTAAGGGTCTATTTAAGGGACCCTAGCCTCTTGTATGAGGAATTTTTGATGAATGAAAACCTTGAGTTCCTCTATTGAGTGGTGTGATACCCTGCTGTGTGCATAAAGGGGTTTGTGAGAGTTCTTCTTCCCGGTGTTTGCAATCATCTTCCTGCTGCCAACAAACCCTCCAGATCCCTGGACGCCCACTCCAAAAGAAGCCTTCCCTTGCTATTTTTACTTTGTTTTCTTGTTCCTTTGTGAGCTTTCTAACTCCTGACAGGTCGTTTGCAGGTTCCTGAGTTCCTACGAATCCAACGACTCCAGCCAAGCCTCAATCGGATCACCGAGCAGAAAGCCGGGTATCCGCGGGTCTTTGGCTCAGTTTTCCAGGCCGCATCCGTCGAGGAACGAGAGACCCCTTCACTGCGATCTTCACAGACGTTGTCAGGTACACCCCTCTACCTCCAGTAGTTTTATTGTAGGAGAACTTGCCCTAACCGAGGCTTCTCAGCCCCGGCGGTCCTTCTTTGCTACTTTTCTAGGTTCTAATCTGCATGCTGATCTTCAAAAATTCATACAAAATTCTCTACAAATAATTTTGATCTGAAATTTGGGAATTAATCACCTAACTCAACATGTAAAACATACAAAAATATTGCATGCATATTAGTTCCCCATCATTTGGTATCAGAGCTTAGATTAGGGCTTGTTTTCTGCAATTTTTTAGTCCGTATATACTCTGTTATTTTAATTATTTCTCCCTGTTAAAAACTCTAAAAATTCTGAAATTTATTTTCCTGGATTTATCATAATTCACAGTAGTTTTAAAATTTTTTTGAGATTTTATTATGTCCTGTGAATTTTCTGCAAGCCGAAATAGGGCCTGCAAATTTTCGGCTCTGTTTTTTTTTAGCAAGACAAGTTTGGAAGTTTTAGGGTTTTGTTTAGGAGTTTTTGCATATTTCTTAATTTTAGTATATTTCCAGTATATTAGGCCATGATTTTCAAGTTTTCTTCTATTTAAAAAATACCAAAAAAAAAAATACATATTTTCCAAAAATACCAAAAAAAATATCTAAACCCTAATTTGCGTCCTCATCTGCCTGCCATCATTGCATAATTTACTTTTAAGGGCACTCTTGCTATATCAGATGGGGGGAGGATTTGATCACCTCTCCTTAGCCCAAAACCACATCCCTTGCATTCAGTCCCAAGCCTTAACCTAAAATTAATTAGACTTAATTTGCCCTAGTGGGCTAGGGACACCAACTGGTCGGGTCCGGGCTAGTGTTAGATCACTGTGTCAAGTTAACCTGTGTGTGCCTTGTGCTCAGTGTCTAGAACGATGGTTTAGGGATTCAATCCCGAAGGGCTTGTGTGCTGGTCCGCCTACCTGGCCAATCTCTGATTGGTGTCTAGGATTGGCAATCAGGGACCTAACACTCCCCTTACACCTGCCTGGCTGAGTACAGGGTTACTATAGGCTAGTTTGCCACCCTGATTGAGCATCTAGTTTGGACTCTAGGTCTAGTCAGCTATAGTCGGTCTGATCGAGTCTTGCATGAGCACTAGATTAGGAGTTTCATATCACCCACCTCCTTCACAAATGTCTGAACCCATGGAAAATTTACAAGCCCAAATAAAAGCCCTAGCTGATCAAATGGCCCATATGACTACCCAGTTAACTCAGTCTGCTACCCAAACCAACAATAGAATTGACCATCTTGCCAATAGGTTTGACCAGTTAGGAGGCCGTATAGGGACCATAGCAAGAACCCATGGGTCACAATCTGAGCCAGATCCTGAGTCCCCTCAACCTAGGAGAACCCCAAACCCTGATCTATACCCTGAGGTCGAACCTAGGAGATCCCCTTATTCTGACCCGTACTACAATCCTCAACCTAGGAGGACCCCAAACCCTGATCCATACCGAGAGATTGAACCTAGGAGAGCCCCTCAGCCTGACCCATACAATAATACTGAACCTAGAAGAACCCCTTACCATGACCCTTATTATGATACTGAACCTAGAAGAACCCCTTACCGTGACCATTATTATGATACTGAACCCAGGAGAACCCAATACTCTGACCCATATAGGGAGTCCAATCCTAGGAGAACCCAATACTCTGACCCATATAGGGAGCCCAACCCTAGGAGAACCCAATACTCTGACCCTTATAGGGAGCCCAACCCTAGGAGAACCCAATATTCTGACCCATAAAGGGAGTCCAACCCTAGGAGAACCCAATATCCTGACCCATATAGGAAGCCCAACCTTAGGAGGACCCCATACCATGATCCATCCTTAGAACCTGAACATAGAGCTGACCCAAAATCCTATGACCCCAGATCCTATAATCCCATGACCCATAGATCTGCACCCTTGTCCTATGAACCTAGAGAACCCATAACCCCTAAGTATCAACCTAGTACTAGTCATGCTTCTTCTAGTCAACCTGAACCCCATAGGATTAGTATCCCTAAATATGAACCCAGTATTGAGCCACTACCCCTTATACAACCTGAACCTACTGGGAGTAGTGCCCATAATCAGAAACCAGGACCTAGCCAATTTTTCCCTAGCCGACCTTCTCCAACCATTCCTGAGATTGACAAGGCTTACATTAACGCGGAAGTGTATGAAGCTGATGCGAGCCTAGTGGATGAGTATGAAGGAGAAGAGGAGACACCTTTAGATGACCTAGAATTAGCTGACCCAATAGATACCCAGGTAGAAGCCAACCTAGAGGTAGTTAACCTTGACCATATCCAACCTAAAGCTATAGTGGAAGAACAAATAGAGGAAGAGAACCTAGGTACTGCTGCTAGAGCCTTACCTGAGGAAACCATAGAGGAGAGCCAAATTATAGAGTCTAGTCCTAAAATACAAGAACCTGAAGAATTTATTAAGGACTTGATCTCTTTGAATCAGTACCCTCAGGATGAGCCTCCTCCTATAGTTCCCATTAAGGACCTCTTCCCTGAGATTAGTAACCTATCCTTCCATTATGCAAACCCCATAGCTATACCGCAACCTCGTAAGGTTAGCCTCATTAGTCTAGGATTAGTCCCTGACATGCCTTCTTATATCGAACTTTATCCAACTAACTTTGAACCTTTTTCCCTACCCTACCAAACTAATTCTGAACCCACTTCCTATTTTCTGCCCTTGCCTAACACCTCCAGCATTTCTAGGATTATTAGATTGCATTTAACTGAGATTAGCATACTGCATGCATTCATCACACATGTTAGGTTTGTATCTTACTTCTGGCATACTCTTTGGAATTTGCTAGGAGTTCACTGTAAATTTTCATGTGCATGTCAAGCTAGGATCAAACCTAGAGAACCTATAATCTATTAGGTTTAGATCCAAAGAGTTCAATAAAATTTTCTTCGATAGGAATGCATAGTCGAGTCTTTAGGTGTCAGTATGAGTCTTTTGCATCATCTTGTTAGGAGTCTGCATGTGCCCAGCATGTTCACCACCTATACTAATTTTAAACAAACTGGCTAATTCCCGAAGATGGATCAAAGAATTTGATGTAGTGGATTCTATCTTGGTTAGGCTTAGGCCTAAAAGAAGCTTCATGCTCGCAGAGCCGGACCTTTTAAAGTGATAGAGAAGGTTGGATCAAATGCCTAGGTGTTAGACTTGCCTTCGGATTTGGGTATTAGTTCTACCTTCAATATTACAGACCTGGTTGAGTATAGGGAACCGGCAGCGCTACCTAGTGAGGCCTTTGGACCTATTCCTTTTCATTGTGAGTGACCCTAACCTAGAGTGTCCACAAACAAATTTGGCCTGAGAGAGGAGAACGGATCGAGCGTATCCTGGACGATCAAGCCATCACAACCCAGGGCCATGACTATCAATGCTTCCTGGTCCGATGGCAAGGCCGGCCAGAGTCGGACGATTCGTGGATTTCTCGAGAGGACTTACAACGCCTCAACCCAGACCTTCTCGAGAGATATGTGAGCCAGTCTGACCTTCACTCGACAGGGTCGAGTTCCTCCCACCTCGGGAGAATTGGTGGGGACACCTAAGGCACCAGAATAAGATAGAGGCTTTTTCAACCCTCTGTAAATTGATCAATAATTTATGAGTCCATCTATAATAAGGGCTTAGCTCATCTGAGTCCATTTTAGTTGTTATTTGAGTATTTTTAGTTGTTATTTCAGTTCTGTACTAGTCAGCTCATGTTGAGCTAGTTCAGTCCAATGCTAGTCAGCTCATGTTGAGCTAATTTTATTTTTTTGAGTCCTATCCAAGCACACTGAAGACTCAAGACTATATCATATAAGTGAAGACCAAGTCCAACTAGATTGAAGACATGGAAGTATAGCACAAGTCCAACCCAGCTTGAAGATTTGAAGACCCCAGGAGGAAAATTCAGAAAACCCTGATTTCTTGCAGATGCCCTCCAGATGCCCGATTCCCTTCCAGATGCCAAAATATATTCATATACCAAGGCATCCATGATTTTAGAGGTCCATCTACATCCTAGCCCAAAGAAATCAAGCCCAGGTGCCAAGCCCAAGCCCCTAAGAAGCAAGATACCAGGGAATATTCCTGCTACCTGGCTACCAGGCCACCCCAGCTTCCAGAGGCCCAAACCCATGCACCCGGGCCCCTTTGGGCCGGACCCTTGCTGCTCCTAGAAGCCCGCCCCCCTAGGCGTCCTTGGAGTGTTGACCAAGTCAAGAGAATTTTTAGGGATTCTTCTACCCGCTAGGCCCCTTTGGGCCGGACCCTTGCTGCTCCTAGAAGCCCAACACGCCCAGGCGTCCTTGGAGTGTTGACCAAGTCAAGAGAATTTTTAGGGATTCTTCTACCTAATATTTCCTTATTTTCTAGCTAGGGTTTGAGAGGGAAAATGATTCTTATGTAAAGACTTATGTACCCTTACTTGGAGCCCAAGGTTAAGGGTCTATTTAAGGGACCCTAGCCTCTTGTATGAGAAATCTTTGATGAATGAAAACCTTGAGTTCTTCTATTGAGTGGTGTGATACCCTGCTGTGTGCATAAAGGGGTTTGTGAGAGTTCTTCTTCCCGGTGTTTGCAATCATCTTCCTGCTGCCAACAAACCCTCCAGATCCCTGGATGCCCACTCCAAAAGAAGCCTTCCCTTGCTGTTTTTACTTTGTTTTCTTGTTCCTTTGTGAGCTTTCTAACCCCTGACAGGTCGTTTGCAGGTCCCTGAGTTCCTACGAATCCAACGACTCCAGCCAAGCCTCAATCGGATCACCGAGCAGAAAGCCGGGTATCCACGGGTCTTTGGCTCGGTTTTCCAGGCCGCATCCGTCGAGGAACGAGAGACCCCTTCGCTGCGATCTTCACAGACATTGTCAGGTACACCCCTCTACCTCCAGTAGTTTTATTGTAGGAGAACTTGCCCTAACCGAGGCTTCTCAGCCCCGGCGGTCCTTTGCTACTTTTCTAGGTCCTAATTTGCATGCTGATCTTCAAAAATTCATACAAAATCCCCTACAAATAATTTTGATCTGAAATTTGGGAATTAATCACCTAACTCAACATGTAAAACATACAAAAAATATTGCATGCATATTAGTTCCCCATCACCAAAGATATAACCCAAAAAAAAAAAAAATAGAAAACAAGATATAACCACCTTTGCATCATCCGTGCTAGCATCATCACCTTCATCCTTTTTTTTTTTTTTCCCACATCAGGAAGCTTAGGCCCTGGTGTCAAAGCGAGGTCTAGTCTTTGGTGCCGGAGGGTCATGAGATCCGGGCTTTGAGTGCCAGGAAGCTAGGCTCCTGGTGTTGGAGCAAGGTCCAGTCTTTGGTGCCGGAGGGGCATGAGATCCGGGCTTAGAATGCCAGGAAGCTTGGCTCCTGGTGCCAGAGCAAGGTCTGGTCTTTGGTGCCGGAGGGGTGTGAGATCCAGACTTAGAATGCCAAGAAGCTAGGCTCCTGGTGCCGGTGCAAGGTCCGGTCTTTGGTGTCGGAGGGGCATGAGATCTTGGCTTTGAGTGCCAGGAAGCTAGGCTCCTGGGCCAGAGCAGGGTCCGGTCTTTGTTGCTGGAGGGGCATGAGATCCGAGCTTTGAGTGCCAGGAAGCTAGGCTCCTGGTATCAGTGTAGGGTCTGGACTTTGGTGCCGGAGGGGTGTGAGATCCGGGCTCTGAGCGCTAGGCCTGGGGTTGGGTGATGATTCCCCAGCAAGGCAAAAAAGATTTGCACAAGGAGAATCTTTATTATTAGTGAGGGTAGACCTTACATTATCGATGCTGGAGAGCTGGACTCCAGGCTTGAGTGTCGAAGAGCTGGGCTCCAGGCTTGAGTGCCGAAGAGCTGGGCTTCGAGCTTGAGACCAGAGAGCTAGGATCGGCTCGAATGTCGAAGAGCTAGGCTCAGCTCGAATACCGGAGAGCCGGACTTCGGGCTTGAATGCTGGAAAACTGGACTCCATGCTTGAATGCCGGAGAGCTGGATCCGGCCTTAAGTGCCGGAGAGCTGGGCTCCGGGCTTGATTGCCCAAAAGTTGGACTCCGGGCTTGGGCATGCTAGACCTTGGGCTGGGTGGCGATACTCCTGTAATGCAAAGAGTGATTTGTACAAAGGAAAATCTTTATTATTATTAGGAAATAGCCTTACACTACTGATAGTATATTCTCAGGTTGCAGGCGTTCCATGTTTGTGGGAATCTGGCACCGTCCAGATCCTCGAGATAGTAGGCTCCATGTGGAAGAGCTTCAACAACCTTGTAAGGGCCCTCCCAATTTGGCGAGAGCTTGCCGCATCCCGGGGTTGAGATGCTTCGGCTCGGCACAGCACCAGGTCGTTAGGTCGGAAGACCTTTGGCCTTACCCTCATGTTATAGTACCGGGCCACTCATTTCCAGTATGCTACCATCCAGAGCCGAGCTTTATCCCTGGTTCTTCAAGGAGGTCTAGGTTGAGTAGGAGGCGCGCCGGGTTCTGCGCTTTGTCATACTGCTGCACTCGCAGCATGGGCATGCCGAGCTCAACTAGGACGATGGCCTCAGCACCGAAGACAAGGGTGAAAGGTGTTTCATTTATGGCCATTCTGGGCATTGTGTGGTAGGCCCACAGAATGCTCGGAAGTTCTTCCACCCACCTGCCTTTGTCCCGGTCCAGCTTGGTCTTGAGTCCTTGGAGGATGGTCCGATTTGTCACCTCGGCTTCGCCATTTGTTTGGGGGTGGGATACCGAGGTAAAGCAATGTTGGATGCCATGCTCGGTGAAGAACCCTTCGAACTCTCGGTTGTCAGACAACCGCCCATTGTCGGTGATGATACAATGTGGGAGCCCGAAGCAGCAGAAGATCGATTTCCAGAAGAACTGGCGGACCTTGGCTTCCGTGATCCATGCTAGTGGCGCTACTTCCACCCACTTGGTGAAGTAGTCAATAGCCACCAACAGAAATCTTCGCTGTCCCGGTGCAGGGGGAAATGGCCCTAAGATGTCCATTCCCTACTGGATAAAAGGCCAAGGGGCGGAGAGCAGGGAGAGCGGCGTCGCCGGTCGACACTGTATGTGAGCGTGGCGTTGGCATTTATCGCACCTCTTTATGAAGTCGACGGTGTCCTCCCTCATGGTCTCCCAGAAGTACCCCTGGTGGAGAGCTTTGTATGCCAGCGTCTTCCTCCCACATGATTCCCACAGAGGCCTTCATGTATCTCTTTGGAGTACGAAGGCTACCTCTGAAGGCCTCAGGCATTTTAGGAGCGGGTAGGAGTAGGATCGGCGGTAGAGCTGCCCTTCCATCAGGACAAACCAAGAGGCTTTCTTCTTGATGAGATCAGCTTCTGTACGGTCCTCTGTTAAGGTGCCATCGATGATGTATCTGATGTACCAGTCAATCAAAATCGGCTCCGGGATGACTTGGTGCACCTCTTTGGGAGCTTCGTAGCGTGGACTCTCAAGGTACTTGATGTGGGCTTGCCTCAGTGACAAGTCCAGCAAGGTCGCGAGCCTCGACAGTGTGTCCGCACGAGCATTCTCTCCATGGGGGATATGGAAGATATTGAAGCATCAGAAACCTGCCATGCCTGAGCAGACTCGTGCCATGTACTTGATGGGGACATCGACCTGCACAAATCCTGAAGTAACATGGATTTTGGAACAGCAAACAAATTGGAAGAATATTTATTGAGGATTTATCTTTTGTTTGAAATTTAAATTAGGATTTAGTTGGTTATGATTGAGATATGGATAGGCTTATCTCATCCTATCTTGTATTTGAATTTGAATCATCCTTATCTTTTTATCTTGTATTCAAATTCAAATGAGGGTTGGACAGGTCTATAAATACCACCCTCAGTCCTTTGTAAAAAGAGGAGTTTGGTTAATAAAGAGTTTTTTTGAAAAGGGTTTTTTTCTTTTCGTTCGTCCTGTATGGGGAGGGTGAGAGGCCTATCTGTCCTTCACCTTCGGGTGTCGAGGGGTGAGAGACCCTAGTCCTTCACTTTCGAGCATTGAGGGGTGAGTGACCCTAGTCCTTCGCTTTCGAGCATCGAGTGGTGAGAGACCCTAGTTATCCCCTTTTCCCCATCGAGTCCCCTCTAGGCCCTAAGGGTTTTCCTTCACGGCCCCAGGAAGCGATTTGGGTGGGATGTCCTAGGCTCTGCATGTAGTGAGATGGGTGGGATGCCCTAGGCTACATGTAGTGGGATGGGTGAGATTCCCTAGAGATGAGATGTCTCTCCGTGAATGTAAGTTCCAAGTTCTAGAGTGTCCAATTTTCCTACCCACCATCCCTATTTTTTCCTTCGCCGCCACCAAAGAAAAATCAAAATAAAAAATTAAAAAATAGGATACCTAATCTTCGGCGACTTCTCAGCTCGCTGACGATCCTACCCCTACCCCAGTTCCCTATCAATTTTGGTATCAGAGCCTAGAAAAAAATTAGGTTACCCCAGATTCCCCTACTCTCTCACCAACCACGGTGAGTCCCTCCACTTCCCCGCCACTGATCCCCTCATCTCCAAACCCGATATTATTTCTTCCCTTCGTCCCTTCCCAAATCCTTTACTAGATCTCAACCAACCCTTCTCCAATCCCTTTACCAGATCCCTTTCGTCGCCCTTCCCCAACCACAACCGCTTTCCTTGATGCCATGACTGCCACCGCTTCCTCCCTACTGCCCACCACCTCACCACAGTCCCCCCCATCAAATTTGTATCAGAGCCCAAAAAAATTAGGGTATATTTTTTCTGAATCAACCCAGATTTTCTTCGCCAACAATTTTTTCAATTCGACCTCGTCACGGATCTTTCTCCTGTTCTCCGAATTTCGTTCTTCCCTCTCTGAAGTCCCAATTAATCCCAGACCATCAACATCATCTTCTCTTCCAAAGCTTCCTCCCCGGCCGATCAACATCCCCTGCTGACCCTCGCCGCCCAGATCTAAAAACCCCTCCTTTTCCTCCTGTGACTCCTCCCACACCCTCACCAACTTACAGAAAAACCCTCATCCCGTTCCATTGCTCATAGCCACCACTTTTGTCACGAACAGATGATTCCACCACGGCAGTAGAACCTCGTTACCACTCACCGTCCTCCTCCACCAACGGCACCGCCTCCGCATCCTCCCCTTGCTCTTCCTCCTCCTCGGTCTCCGGTTCGATCAGGTGCAATAAGAGCCACCTGTCCTCGCGCATCATGACAAACATCTCTGGCCGATCGACAATCTTCAACTTGATCACGAGCCATCCGTCCTTCCTCTCCGGCACCAGATATGTGCGCCGCCGCCCCCCATTCCCGGCCAGCCAACTCAAACGGTGACGCCGACCTCCAGAACAAGCTCCAGGACCTCGTCGATTGCCCGGCATCGCCCTGGGCCTCCACGATCTTCTGGAAGATCTCGCATTCCAAGTTTGGTGACCTCATCCTTGGCTGGGGCTACGACCACTATCGCGAGCTCCGTGATGATGACAAGGACCTCTACCGCCTCACCGCCTCCATCCCCCAGTCTCATCGCCCGCTGCCGCCACTCTTCCACCTGTGACAGGGACTCCGACTGCCAGTCTCCACCATCCTCTCACCAAACAGAACCGCCCCAGTCCAGATCCGATTAGCACCTCCACCGGATAGCCTCCCTTCCATCGTCGACCGTTGCTCCCATCTGTCCTGACGACGTTGACAGGAACCCCATCCACTGTGATTCCTTCCTCACTACCTAATTTGATGACTCCATTAAGATCTGGACCGTCGACCACCCCTCCAGCGTCCACGACCTTCGATCCTCCCCTGTTCTAGTTTCGTGAAGAAAATGGGAGGGATTGCATGAACGTGAATGCAATCCTCCCCTTGCTGCCGACTTTAGGGATCTGCACGTCTCTTAAAGCAGGAAAATTTGATGCTCCCATGCTCTTTCATGGAGTTGGCCATTCAGTTAAGCCTGCTAATAGCTTGGTTTTGAAAATTCTCTCGGCCTCTCTCTCAGCATATTCAGCAAATCCAAAGAGCAAGCTATCAAGCCCTCCCTCGCTTATAGGCTCTGCTATTTCATTGGTTTTTACAGTGCTGGTTGATCTCAAGATCTCTGGACCTCTTTAGCAACAGATTTTTAAGATATGGTGTGTAGAAGGCTGGGAGCTCAACTAAGTATGAAAAGTCTGGAAATGAATAGTTTGTGACTGAAGTCAGTAAATGGGTCTTTCATGAAAGGGGCCATCATAAGGTTGTGAATGTCAAACCTCACAAAGTTGGAGAAACATCGGAGCCTCTTTTGATTAAATGCGGTCCATCCCTACTGATCCACACTCGACGGAGTCGAGTTTTCCCCACCTTAGGGAAATGATGGGGACATCGACCTGCATAAATCCCGGAGTAACATAGATTCCGATGTAGCAAATAAATTGAAAGAATATTTATTTAGGATTTATCTTTTGTTTGAAATTTGAATTAGGATTTAGTTGGTTATGATTGAGATATGGATAGGCTTATCTTATCCTATCTTGTATTTGAATTTGAATCATCCCTATCTTTTTATCTTGTATTTAAATTCAAATGAGGGTTGGACAGGTCTATAAATACCACCCTTAGTCCTTTGTAAAAAGAGGAGTTTGGTCAATAAAGAGTTTTTTTGAAAAGGGTTTTTTCTTTTCGTTCGCCCCCTATGAGGAGGGTGAGAGGCCTGCCTGTCCTTCGCCTTCGGGCATCGAGGGGTGAGAGATCCTAGTCCTTCACTTTTGAGTGTCAAGGGGTGAGAGACCCTAGTTATCCCCTTTTCCCCATCGAGTCCCCTCTAGGTCTTAGGGATTTTCCTTCATGGCCCCAGGTAACGATTTGGGTGGGATGTCCTAGGCTCCGCATGTAGTGAGATGGGTGGGATGCCCTAGGCTGCATGTAGTGGGATGGGTGAGATGCCCTAAAGATGAGATGTCTCTCCGTGGATGTAAGTTCCAAGTTCTAGAGTATCCAATTTTCCTACCCACCGTCCCTATTTTTTCCTTCACCGCCACCATAGAAAAATCAAAATAAAAAATTAAAAAATAGGATACCCTAATCTTCGATGACTTCTCAGCTCGCCGATGATCCTACCCCTATCCTGTCCCTCATCAGTACTTCATCATCTGGGGATCTCTTGCTTCATATTCCCCGGAGACTTGTCCGACCACCAGTTGGAAGTCGGTGAAGACTTTAAGACTTTGTACGCCCAGCTCCTAGGAGACCCTTAGACTTGCGAGGAGTGCCTCGTACTCTGCCTAGTTTTTTGTCATGGCAAATTTGAAATGGAGAGCACATTCTACCACAATCCCCTTGCTGTTGGCGAGGATAATGCCTGCTTCGCTCCTGCCGGTGTTGGACACGCCATCGACATGGAGGATCCAAGGCTCCTCCTCTGCTCTAGGCTCAACTTGATGCTCCGGGATTGTCTGCTCTAGCTCCTCGATGAGTCCCGTGTACTCAACCAGGAAGTTGGCTAGGACCTGAGCCTTCTATGATGACCTCGGTCGATATGCGATGTCAAACTCGCTCAGCATCAGGGACCACTTGGCCAGTCACCCGGAGGTCTTAGGGTGGCTAAGTATGGTCCTCAGTAACTGATCCATCATGACCACGATGGGATACACTTGGAAGTATGGTCTGAGGTGCTTAGCAGACATTATTAGAGCAAAAATGAGTTTCTCGGAGCGAGTATACCTGATCTCCGCATCACGAAGGATTTTGCTGGTGTAGTATACTAGCTTTTGAGATCCGTCCTCATCTACATGGATGAGGACTGAGCTAACAACACCCGGTGTGACTGCCAAGTAGAGTAGGAGCTCCTCTCCTTCCTCCAGTTTGGAGAGCAGCGGTGGAGACACCAAGAACTCCTTCAATTCTTCGAAGGCTGCTTTGCACTCCTCCGTCCAGGTGAAGTCATGCATCTTGCACAGCACCTTGAAGAAGGGAAGGCAGCGGTTAGCTGATCTCAAGATGAATCGGCTCAGAGCTACAACCAAGCCCGTCAGGTGCTAGACATGCTTCTTGGATGTTGGGTGCTCCATGTCGATGATCGCCTGGACCTTCTCCGGGTTTGCTTCAATGCCCCTCTGGGTGACCATGAAGCCAAGGAATTTTTCTGCTGCCACTCTAAAATCTCTCTTTGCTGGGTTCAATTTCATATGGTATTTCCGAAGGTTTTGGAAAGCTTCGACGAGGTCGGCGAAGGGGTCCGAGCTCATCTTGCTCATGAGAAGCATGTCATCCATGTACACCTGCATGTTTTGACCAATTTGATCTTTGAAGACCTAGTTGACCAGACATTGGTATGTGGCCCCAGCATTCTTCAGGCCAAATGCATCATCCTATAGTAATACATTCCTCGGTCGGTGATGAAAGCGGTGTGCTCCTCATCCTCTAGGTGCATCCGGATCTGATTGTATTCGGAGAATGCATCCATAAAGGAAAGTAGGCAGTGCCCCGAGGTGGCATCCACCAACTGGTCGATCTTCGATATGGGAAAGCTATCCTTCGGACATGCCTTGTTGAGGTCGGTGTAGTCTACACAAATCCTCCACTTGCCATTACTCTTCTTCACCATCACTATGTTTGCTAGCCAGCTCGGGTACTGTACCTCCCGAATAAAGCTAACCGTGAGGAGTTTGTCTACTTTTTCGTTGATCGCCGCCTACCTCTCTGGAGCAAAGCTTCTCTTCTTCTGTCGAACTGGACAGTGCTTTGGGTCAATACTTAGCTTATGGGTGATGATCTCAGGGGGAATACCTGGCATGTCTGCTATCGTCCAACCGAACACATCTGCATTCACCTTTAGGAACTCCAATAGGTGGGCCCTCTCTTTGTCTCATAGCTGGGCGCCAATCTGCATCGTCTTCATCTGGTCGGCTCTAAGCGGATAAGATAGTAGGCACTCGACCAGGCTACCCCGGGGGTCCTGCATCCTCTGTCGAGGTCGTCCGTGTTGGGGTTGTCTTCGAGGACTTTGGTCCTAGGGACAGCCTGGAGATAACGTTGTACCGGCTGAGGTGCCTCCCTCATTTCCTCGACACCGTAAAGGGTAGGGAACTGCACCAACATCCACTTTGTGGAAACGACGGCAAAGAGCTGGTTGAGCCCTGGTCAGTCAAGAATCATGTTGTAGGTCGAGGGTAGCCTGACAACCGTGAAGGTCATCATAACAGTGCTCTGCCGAGGTGGAGTCTTGATTGTACCCATTTTAAAATTAAACTAATCTTTATATAGAGGGTTTTAGAGGGTGTTCTTGAGCCTATAAATAGGGATGGTTCTCTTGTATGAAAAAAGAGGGGGATAGATGAAATGAAATACTGTTGGAGTGCTTTCTCTAGTGCCTTTGTTACAATTGTAACATTGAGGGGTGTGAGGCCCTAACCCTGCCTTCGTTGCATTGCAACGTCGAGGAGTGTGAGGCTCCGACTGCCTTCGCTGCACCCGCGGCGTCGAGGGGCGCGAGGCCCTATTTATCATACCATTTTCTAGCCATCTAAGCCCCCCCTATCATCCATTCCATCATCCATAATCCTCACCGCCGTGCTCCAGAAGACCGAAGATTTCAAGTTCGCCCGAATTTAGCCCTTCCACCTCGAACAGAGCTCCAGGAGTTGTGATTGTCATTTTATTTGATGTCCTGGTACTCTTCTTGCTTTGATTTGGGTTTTGTACCTTGTAGGGTCTTTTTCCTGTAATGATCCCCCGAAGGAACCTTGCCAACATACATTTAGCACGATGCCACCCGTTGAGCAGCTAATTATTGATCATCTAGGCCGCATCTTCCCAGGAAGAGTGACCCTAGTGCTTTGAGAATATTTATTTACTGTTGTGTCATTTTACCTCACCTCCTTATCCTCAAGATCTGTTTTATTAATTGTTTGCATGTCCTAGATCGGGGATTTCTTAATCTCTGAGTCCTAGGTCTATTATTCTGCTCACTTAATTTTGGGGTCCAGAATAAGAGGTTGTATGAGTTGATACCTTCCTTAAGTTGTTTTCTATCATCCTTGCTTGTTATGAGTCTCAATTTAATCAGAATTAAGGGTGATTTTCTTTGCATTGCATCTCTCATCATTTTCATGCCATCCTAGTCCATAGGTTCCCCATCATATTTGGTATCAGAGCAGGTTAGATTAGGACTTGTTCTAGTTTCTGCACTTCAGGGTTTCTGTTTTCAGTTGTGACCTACCTGTAATCCATTTTAATTTCAGTATAAGAGTAGTTAGTTTCTTTGTTTTGTATTTTTTTCCTTGTATCATTTTTATTTAGCTATCTCAGTTTAAAATTTCGTATTTAGAAAAAAATTATAAAAAAAAAAATTAAAATCCCTGCAAGTTGTTGCTGTCCTGTTTACTGTTTCCTGTTTTTCTGTATTAGTTACGTTTTCTGCATGTAATCTACTTAAATCTCTATATAAAAGTAGTTAGTTTATCTTGTTTATATTTTTTTCCTTGTAGCATTTTCAGTTATCTATCTTAGTTTAAAATTTCATCCTCAGAAAAAAATTACAAAAAAAGTTAAAATTTCTGAAATCCCCTACTGTCTGCATGCTGTTTTGCTGACTCTTCCATTTTAGTTAAGTTCCAAAACATGTTTAGAATAGCATAGGTTTTATTTGTCTAAATCCTTTCATCTGGTATGCTATTGATGTGTTAAGTGTCTACTGTGATTTTTCTAGAATTTTCGGAATTTTGTTTGCACCATTAGACTAGGGTTCATTGCATGTTTCATTCCATCTCATGATAAATCTATTTAAGGGCGGCAATTTCATAACAAAGGGGAGGACGTCATTACCTCTCCTTAGTCCACAACAACCACCCTCATTTTTGAATCTAAGCCTTTAAATTTAAAATCAATTAGCAACGTACTGCTTTGCTCTAGAGAGTCATAGGGACACCAACACGGTCGAGTCAAGACTTTGAGTCTACTCCTTGTGTCAGTCTATCTTGTGTGTGCCACTATTCTTGGTGTCTAGGCTGGTGAACCTAGGGCTTGTGAGTTGGTCCACCGTACCTGGCCAATCCCCGATTGGTGTCTAAGGTTGGCAGAAAGGGACCTTCACTCCCCTACACCTACCTGGCCAAGGATAAGGGTTACTACAGGTTAGCCTGTTGCATTGAGTTAGGCCCCAGTTGAGATTCTAGGTATAGTTACCCTTAGTCGAATTTTCTGCTTGTGCTTGATTCATGTCTACTAGGGTAGGGACATCATATCAGCCCGAGACACCTATGGATAACCCTCAAGAGGCTTTACTAAGAACTATGTCAGAGCATTTTGCCCAAATGTCAGCCCAGTTATCTGCCCAATTGACCAATCACTTAGATAACCGGTTGAATCAATTTGAGGCTAGATTGGACACCATAGAGAGAGCCCAGCAGCAGCATTTTGAGCCCGACCCTGGCACCCCAGCTTCGATGACACACCCTAGGAGGGCTAGAAATCTTGATCCTTTCGAAGAGCCTAACCATAGGAGAGAGAGAACTTTTGACCCATTCGAGGAACCGCATCCTAGGAGGGCCCAGCAACCTGACCCATACCGAGATCATCCTCCTAGAAGACCCAATCAGGAGTTTGTTGATCTAGAGGATAGGGCTTTTAAGAGCATTAGACTAGAAGCCCCCATATTTGATGGCACCCTGGACACCAAGGTATACCTGGACTGGGAAAAGGAAATGGACCAATATTTCGAGTGGTGCGAGATGACGGAGGGTAGGAAATTTAAGTTTTCCAAGCTTAGGTTAATTCGCCAAGCCAGGATGTATTCGGATACTATTGAGAGACTAATAAGGCAAAGAGGACAGGAACCCGTAGCCACCTGGGGAGAGTTAAAAGCCAGGCTTAGGAAAAAGTACATACCTGTGTCTTACCACCAACGCCTTTTAGATCAGTGGCATAGGTTGATTCAAGGAAACAAGAGTGCCACAGAGTATATTGCCCAGTTTGATGAGTTGGCCATGAGGTGTGGGATGAACGAATTTGAGGCCGTGATTTTGTCTAGATTTAGGTCTGGTTTGAGAGAGGAGTTAAAGGGAGAGCTTTACCTGAGGGAGGTAAAAGATCTAGAGCAGGCCTACCAGGTAGCTAGGGATTTTGAGCAGTTCCATAGGACTCCCGCCTATCGAAAGATTGAACCCGCTAGGAGTCTATACCCTAGACCAGCCCAGCCTAATCCAAGCCGACCTTACCCTGCCCGTCCAAATCCGAGTCGTCTTGACCAAAACCGGACTGACCCTAGTCGACCCGAGTCTAGTAGACCAAGTCCCAGCCGGCCTCAAGATAATAAAGGTAAATCTGTAGAGGTCCCTAGAAAACCTGGCATTTGTTTTAGATGTAACCAGCCCGGCCATTACTCCAGTGAATGTCCTACTAGATCCCTCCATATAGGTGGTTCAGAGGAAGAAGAGAACCCCGAGACTGTTCATGAGTTGGAAGAAGAAGTATATGAGGAAGGACTGACTTTAGCAGAAGAGTACGAGGGAGATGAGGAAACCTGTGACCCCACTACCTTGTGTGGAGTAGTTAGACGTATCCTTGCCCAATCTAAGGAACAAGAAGACTGGCATAGGACCAACATCCTACACACTTTCATTAAGGTTGGAGAGAAGGTTTGTAAGGTTATCCTAGATAGTGGCAGTTGTATCAATGCCATTTCTGCTAGCACTGTCAAGACTTTAGGGCTAACCCCAATTCCCCATCCTAGCCCTTACAAGGTGTCCTGGATAGATTCCAGCTCCATTCCCATCAAGCTCCAGTGTCAAGTCCTCATCCAATTACAGTCGTACAAGGAGAAAGTGTGGTGTGATGTGCTGCCCATGGGGGTTAGCAGCATCATTTTAGGACGACCCTGGCTCTATGACCATGATGTCACTCTGTTTGGCAAGTCCAACTCCTGTTCCTTCAACCACTTAGGGAAGAAGATAGTCATTAACCCAGTGCCCCCTAAGGATGAAGTCAAGAAGGGAGCTAGCTCTTTGAAAAAGAAGACATCTGGATTAAATCTGATTAGTGCCAAAGAGTTAGAAAGGGAGATTGTGGAAGGTTCACCTGTTTGGTTAGTGTCCTCCAAAGAAGTTAAGAAACCAACCTTAGAAGACCCACCTCAGGGAGTCTTGGAAGTTTTGGAAGAATTTAAGGATGTATTTTAAGATGATCTACCCGACCAACTTCCACCCCTTAGGGACATCCAGCATGCCATTGACCTTGTCCCAGGATCCACTTTGCCTAACCTGCCCATTACCGGATGAACCCCAAGGAACATTTAGAGCTCCATAAGCAAGTTAGTGAGTTGTTGAATAAAGTTTTTATCAGAGAGAGTTTGAGTCCTTGTGCCATCCCAGCCCTTTTGACACCCAAAAAGGATGGCACATGGCGAATGTGCATAGACAGTCGAGCTATTAACAAGATCACCATCAAATATTGGTTTCCCATACCCCGCCTAGACGACCTCTTAGACATGATTGCTGGAGCCATAATTTTCTCCAAGATTGACCTTAAGAGTGGCTACCATCAAGTTAGAATCCGACCCGGGGATGAATGGAAGATAGCATTCAAGACTAAGGATGGTTTGTACGAGTGGGTAGTCATGCCTTTTGGATTATCCAATGCACCCAGCACTTTCATGAGAGTCATGACCCAGGTCCTTAGGATGTTCATCGGTAAGTTTGTGGTAGTCTATTTTGACAACATCCTGATTTACAGCAAGAATGAGAATGACCACCTAGACCACCTTAGGTTAGTGTGTTCAGCCCTTAGGAAAGACAGCTTCTATGCAAATCCCAAGAAGTGCGAGTTTCTGACCCGTAGGGTTGTCTTCCTAGGATTTGTCGTGACCCCAGAAGGAGTAGCCGCTGATCCTGAAAAGATCAGGATGATAGTTGAGTGGCCTGTACCAACCTCTGTTACTGAAGTTCATAGTTTCTATGGACTGGCCACCTTTTATAGACGATTCATTAGGGGTTTCAGCACAGTTGTCTCACCCATCACTGATTGCATTAGGAAGGGAGCTTTCGAGTGGGCCAAAGCTACTGATAAAGCCTTCTTAGAGCTGAAAGAGAAAATGACCCAGGCCCCCGTCCTAAGATTGCCCGATTTTTCCAAAGTGTTCGAGGTAGCATGTGATGCCTCAGGGGTAGGAATAGGAGGAGTCCTAAGCCAAGAGAACCACCCGGTAGCCTTTTTTAGTGAGAAGTTCAATAAGGCTTAGCTTAGGTATTCTACCTATGACAAGGAATTTTATGCCTTAGTACAAGCACTAAGATATTGGAGACATTACCTTTTACCTAATGAATTTGTGTTGTACTTTGATCATGAGGCATTGAGGTATCTGAGTTCCCAAAAGAAGTTGAACCCTAGACATGCTAAGTGGGTAGAGTATATCCAAGCGTATACCTTTGTTTTGAAACATCGAGCGGGAACTGACAATAAGGTAGCCGACGCCCTGAGCCGACGATCTTTACTCCTGAGCACTGTTAGAACCGAGGTTGTAGGGTTTAATCAGATTAAAGAGCAGTACGATACCTGTCCTGATTTCAGAAAGATTCACCAAGCCTTGAGTATCGGACCATCTAAGGAACACAGTCAGTATACCTTATTAGATGGTTACCTGTTTAAGGAGAATAGGCTATGCATCCCAAGAACGTCTGTGAGGGAATTTTTGGTCTAGGAGATGCACGCAGGAGGTTTAGCTGGCCATTTCGGGAAGAATAAGACCATCCTAGCTGTAGAGGAACATTTCTTTTGGCCAAGTCTGAAAAGGGATGTTGCCCAAATTGTGGCTAGGTGTCGAACATGCGCTGTTGCAAAACAGCGAAAGCAGAACACTGGCTTGTACACCCCTTTGCCCGTCCCTAGTTACCCTTGGCAGGATTTGAGTATGGATTTTGTGTTAGGATTACCTAGAACCCAAAGGAAACACGACTCAATCTTTGTTGTGGTTGATAGATTCTCCAAGATGGCAAACTTCCTGCCATGCAACCAATCTTATGATGCCTCTAAGGTAGCCAAACTATTCTTAGATGAGATAGTTAGAATTCATGGCCTACATAAGACAATTGTGTCCGACAGAGATGTTAGGTTCACCAGTTACTTTTGGAAGACCCTCTAGCACATGTTAGGGACCAAGTTGAAATTCTCCACTGCTTACCATCCCCAAACTGACGGCCAGACTGAAGTTGTGAACCGAAGCCTAGGAAACTTGCTTAGGTGTCTTGTAGGCGAAAACATTAAGAACTGGGACTTGCTGTTACCCAAAGCCGAGTTCACCTACAACAGTTCTGTCAATAGGACCACCGGTAAAAGCCCATTTGAGATTGTCCATGGGTACCGACCTAACAAGCCACTTGACCTGATTCCCCTGCCATTGCATGCTAGGACATCCGAGTCTGCTAAATCTTTTGCACAGCATATTAGGAATCTGCATAAGGAAATCACCCAAAAAATCACATTAAGTAATGAGGCTTATAAAATACAAGCTGATTCTAGAAAGTGATTCAAGGAATTTTTTGTAGGGGATTTCGTAATGATCCGACTCAGACTAGAACGGTTCCCCTCTAGAACTATTAAGAAATTACATTCTCGAAGTACTGGTCCCTTTAAAATTATTGAGAGAGTAGGACCCAATGCTTACATGCTTGAATTACCTCCTGATCTAGGCATTAGCTCCACTTTCAATATTGCAGATCTAACTGAGTATAAGGAGCCAACAGTAATACCCAGTGAGGCATTCGGACCTGATCCATTACTTGAGAGAGAACCCACCAGAGAGTCTGAGCGATGAGAGAAGATCGAGCGAATCCTAGATGATCAAATTATCAGTACTCGATGGAATAGTTATCAACGCTACTTGGTAAGGTGGCAAGGACATCCCAAGTTGGAGGATTCATGGGTTACCCGAGAGGACCTACAATGCATTGACCCGGACCTTCTGGAAGAATATCAAAGCCGGATGAGCCTTTACTCGATGGAGTCAAGTTCTTCCCACCCCAGGAGGATTGGTGAGGACACCTTCACAAAATTTCAGAACTCACTGTGGATCTCGTAGGGAAGATCCAGACTCTGAACCATCCAGCAAATGCAACCCAGTAATTGTTTTCGGGTTTTAAAGTATGAAGTCTTTTGTTGCCAAACATCAAGAGAAGCTAGCAAAGGAGGGGAAATTTTCCTAATTTTAAAGCATGTGTCATACATTTCTTAAGCCAACAAGGAAGGAAAAGTTTTGTGAGTTTTAAAGCAAGAGCATGCACCGCCATGCAGCAGCCCCAACCTTCAGATTTCATCATGATTTTGCAGATCCTGCAGCTCCAAATTTTGTCAGGATTTTGCAGTCCCAGATTTCCTGCAGCCCCTTCATCAGCATTTTGCAGCCCTAGATTTCCTGCAGCCCCTTCATCATGATTTTGTAGCCCCAGATTTCTTGCAACACTAGATTTCCTACAGCCCCTTCATCATGATTCCTGTAGCCCCAGATTTCCTGCAGCATTAGATTTCCTGCAGCATTAGATTTCCTGCAGCATTAGATTTCCTGCAGCCCCTTCATCATGATTCCTGCAGCACTAGATTTTGCAGCTTTGTACCCATTTTAAAATTAAACTAATCTTTATATAGAGGGTTCTAGAGGGTGTTCTTGAGCCAATAAATAGGGATGGTTCTCTTGTATGAAAAAAGAGGGGGATAGATGAAATGAAATACTGTTGGAGTGCTTTCTGTAGTGCCTTTGTTACAATTGTAACATTGAGGGGTGTGAAGCCCTAACCCTGCCTTCGTTGCATTGCAATGTCGAGGAGTGTGAGTCTCCGACTGCCTTCGTTGCACCCACGGCGTCGAGGGGCACGAGGCCCTATTTATCCTACCATTTTCCAGCTGTCTAAGCCCCCTATCATCCATTCCATCATCCATAATCCTCACCGCCGTGCTCCAGAAGATCGAAGATTTCAAGTTCGCCCGAATTTAGCCCTTCCACCTCGAACGGAGCTCCAGGAGTTGTGATTGTCATTTTATTTGATGTCTTGGTACTCTTCTTGCTTTGATTTGGGTTTTGTACCTTGTAGGGTCTTTCTCCGGTAACGATCCCCCAAAGGAACCTTTCCAACATACATTTAGCACGATGCCACCCGTTGAGCAGCTGATTATTGATCATCTAGGCCGCATCTTCCCAGGAAGAGTGACCCTAGTGCTTTGAGAATATTTATTTACTGTTGTGTCATTTTACCTCACCTCCTTATCCTCAAGATCTGTTTTATTAATTGTTTGCATGTCCTAGATCGGGGATTTCTTAATCTCTGAGTCCTGGGTCTATTATTCTGCTCACTTAATTATGGTCCAGCATGAGAGGTTGTATGAGTTGATACCTTCCTTAAGTTGTTTTCTATCATCCTTGCTTGTTATGAGTCTCAATTTAATCAGATTTAAGGGTGATTTTCTTTGCATTGCATCTCTCATCATTTTCATGCCATCCTAGTCCATAGGTTCCCCATCACCAGGTGGTTGCTAAACACCTACCTCGGATATACCCATGCCGGTAGGTGCATGCAGTGGTGTTCCATGCCATGGACGCGATGTCTTTCCTGGTTCGTGATGAGGGAACCTGCTATGTGCTTTGACATTCCTTCCAATCGCTTTATTCTGGAAAACCTGGCAGGGCCTCGATTCAGGGGCTGTCGCCCCCAGGATTCGAATCTACTGGTTAACACCTCTTCCGGGTGGTGCAGGTGGTTGGTGGAGAGTATGGCATCTTTATTGGGGAGCTTCTTCCTCTTTTGGTGTAAGTGGTAGCTGGGGGCAATTATTATTGCCAGGTAGGTGCCTCTCTGTGATCCTCGGCCGAGCCAGTGTCCAGGGAGGGTGGCATCACTCCTTCGGCCATCGGCACCTTCATCCGAGATGGGACCCGAGCTAGGAAGGCAGGGCTCGACTCCAGCCCAAGGGGCTCGACATCGAGGGTGCTCGACCTCGAAGGGGCTCCACTTGATGGAGGAGGGCAGGACTCGACTCTATCGCAGAGGGCTCGGCCTCGGAGGGGCTCAACCTAGCGGAAGAAGGCTAGGCTCAACTCTGGCCTAGGTGGATCGACCTCGGAGGGGCTCGATCTGGTAGAGGAGGGCAGGGCTCGACTCTGGCTTAGAGGGCTCGGCCTCGGAGGGGCTCGACCTAGTGAAGGAGGGCTAGGCTTGATTCCTGCCAAAGGGGCTCGACCTTGGAGGGGCTCGATCTGGCAGAGGAGGGCAGGGCGTGACTCTGGGTCAGAGGGCTCGGCCTCGGAGGGGCTCGACCTGGTGGAGGAGGGCTAGGCTGGACTCCAGCCCGGGAGGCTCGGCCTCATAGGGGCTCGATCTAGTGCAGGAGGTTGCTCGGCTCTGACCTAGGCATCCCGAGCTCACGGGAGCGACCTAGCAGAGGATGGAGCTTAGTTTCGATAGGCCACCCCAAAATTACGAAGAAGCTCGGCCCGATGAAGGAGTCCGAGGAGGAGTGTCCAGCATGGTAGCTTTCTCTGACATGGATTACATGTCGGCAAGCTGCCACATCACTACCCAACCCTAATCAGTCCATCTCAATATGTCTTAAACAAAGATTTACTGTAACTCCTTACAACGAATGCCCTGCCCAATGAAAGAATGGCACCCTAGAAGCCAATCATTGTAAGGGCATTTCTATGATCTTCCAACTCATGTATAATATTATCTATCAATAAAAGGCATCTTTTGATTCATCATACTGCTGCATCTTATAAAGATTATGATGAACCCCATAGGTTAGGAAAATTGATGCGGGATGACTCTAAGAATGCTAAATATGCAGTAAAAGTAGTAAACTATTTTTTTTGTGATTTTTAGATTTAGGTTTGATGGCTAATTTATTAAAGCAAAGTAAGGAACAAGCAGGTATTTAGCAATTCTAAGAATCAACTTGTCGCAGGCTGAATCATGCAAGAAAATTAAAAGACAGGACCCAGAAATTGAGGAATTCCTGGCTTATGATAGTTAACTTCAAGCAAATTAGATAATAAGAGAAGGGAAGGTTTCATACCAGTCAGAGATGATAATATCAGTAGCAGAAGAGATCACTCACACTTTGATTGGAGCCTGGAAGACGAAGCTCAGTTCCTTGAATCAGATGGCTGACCTGGACCCGGTCTGAAGGCAAAGAAGGCCTCCTCAAGGGAGGTGAAGCACCTCGGGGATCCTGCAAGCATCAGAGGTTAATCAACTAGCTAGTAAAAATTAGAAAAGGAACTAGGGTTTAGAAGGAATTGGAATCAGGGTTAGAAGATGGCTGTTCGAAGCTTGTTGAAGATCTCCTTGCTTGGTGGCCTTGGGCGCTTCTTCTTGAATGTGTGAAAGCTTGGATGGTAGTGATTTCGGGTGTGGAAGGAAGCTAGGGCAGCAAGGAATTCGTCCAAGCACAAGAACACAAACCAAAGAACCAAAACAAAACACCAACACAAGGCAATAACTCAAATTTCAACAAATTTTATTCATAAGAAAGAGATGCTTACAAGAGGGGGAGGGGTGGGTTATTTATAAAGTTCCCATGCCCTCACTAACCATGGTTACACTTGGGTTACAAGTCCACTTCCCAATTGAATACAAGTCCTTTCCTAGTTAGGTTAGAAAAACAAATCCCCATTAGGTTAGGAATTGACCTAGTCTTCTCCTTTTTCTTTCATGCTTTGACTATTCCACTCAAGGACACCTCTTGGACTTGGAACTCCAAAATATGGTAACCTCCTCTCTTGTATAAAAATTAAGCTCATATTGGACTCATAACTGATATATAGGACACAAAATAATGACTAGGTTGAGGGTTGAGACAAATCAACTAACCTCAACTTATTACAGGACTCAATTCTAGTTGATTACAAAATTTGACACATGGCTAGGTAAACCAAATAGGGCCAAGTAATCTGTATCTGATCCTTGTGCCCCCACCAGAAGTAGAATTAGGGTTATGATGGAGATCATAACGATGAGACCTAAGTTCCTATAAAGCCTAATCTAAAATGTTCCTAGTCATTGTGTAATTGATTCGGGGATCGATGAATCCAGAAAGACTAGCACATCCTATGTATGCTCGATGGAGAGGGTGGTTGGTCTCACAACTACTTATGTAGAGACACTAATACAAGGATATGGGTGCTTATTAGGTTATGAGTCCATTGAACTGATCCGATAAGAGAACGTCAAATGGAAGACTTACTTACTTGTCAAAAGAATGTTCTCTTAGTGGGAGTTGTGCATGTAATCATTAGACCTGAGACTACCATAGTATCTTGTCCGCATGAACCCATATTTTGGTGCAAACTCACTCATGGCAATTAAGTCATGTATGGGGTGTTTCTGGATATCTTGGATTGAATATAAAGATAATGAGTAGGTCAAAAGGAATCGATCACTCCTAGTAAGAGGAGAAGTTATCCCGTGTGATCTCTTCGAATGATGACTCAAGAAGTTTTTGGCCAAAGCAGGATGAGATTAGATAGGGTTTCTAATAATTCATTGGTTGAGTCTTCATTATCGAATTGAGATTCAAAATGATTAAGTGCTAGGGTTTGACATTTATCCATGCCCATCACTTAATCAAGATACTGGGAGATCGAATGATTAAATTGCATGGTAACTTTTCGCTAAAGGGTATTTTGGTACTTTCAACCAAATTCTCATCGTTCGGGTAGGAATGATATGTTTCTATACATCAATCATGTCTTGTGGGTTTTCATGAATCAATTGGATTGAATTCATGAGTCAATTCAAAAGCTAGTTTGAATTAGCAACTTAGGTCAGCTCAATTTGACCTAATTAGATCAATCGGGTTCGATTTGATCAAATCGGCTTGGACATAGACCTACTGTTGGCTAGATGTGGAACCCAAAGGGTCACACATATTAGGAAATTGACCAAGAAAGTCAATTGCATTTTAATTAGGGTCATGGGATCCTAATTGATTAGCTAGGTTGAACACTAGCATGTGTAGGCTAACCTAATCTCCTAACCTAATCGAATTAGGTCTAAAAGGTTGCTAAATGGACTAACCAATTAATGGAAGACCTAAATTGGGTTGTGTCCTAAGTGGGACAAATTTATTAGATTTTATTTAATATTTTTTGGACATGTTATGTGCCATATATGATGAGTCCAAATGGCATGGGACTCTTGGCGCAAAATGGGTGCTCGACAAATAAAAGGGCACAAAAGGACCAAGAGTCCTTCTACCTGATAATCACTAATATGATGATATAGTAAATTAAATTACCTTTCATTTGACACCCATTTTGCATATCTATTGACTGGGTCAAATATGTGAAAGGCGTGGAGAAGGGTGGCGCGCAAAGTGAAGAGTCACTATTCTTCACTGTTGGCACACAGAAAGGACAAGAGTCCTTCTTCTTGTCATTCAACAAAGCCATATATCCTCATCTCTATGCCCTCTTATATGGGCTTTGACCGGTCAACAAAAGGAAGAATACGATGGAAGGAAGTTGGTGCACATGAAGAGTTGCAACTCTTCATGTTTGGCACTAATTCCATGAAGCAGAGTCCTTCTGCTTTAAAGAATTTCAAATCACCGATGCTCTTAAATCAAAATCCATTCCTTGGCCTTCCTACAACTGATCACTGCCATGTGGCAAGCAAAAAAGTTGGCAGGAAACTTGAAGAGACATATATATGGTAGTTGGCGCAGGAAATGTCATGACTCCTCAAGATAAGACTCCTTCTCATTGAAGGGTCTTATTTGATTTGTTGATTGATAGATCAAAGGCTGATGAGAGGCCATATCTGGCGCCCTCTTCTCTCCTATAAATAGACATCGGTGTTTAGGCTGATGGTATCTGATTCCATCCTTTCTTTCTTGCATTCACTCACACTCTACCACTCACTCTCCATGTCTCCCCCTTCCCCTGTTAGAGTTTAGGTCTTGTCTTAAGACAAGTACATTTTAAGACAAAGGTTTAGGAAGAGATTTAGGAAGTGGAAAAAAGAGTGAAGAAAGGATTTGAAGAGGGCTCAGAGTGGTCTAATAGAAGGCAAAGGTCTGAGCAAGAAAGGAGAGGCTGCCAAAGGAAGAAGGGCCATCAGAAGAGTCCCAGTGGCTTAAGTAACCTACTAAGGAGAGCTTCCTAGTTCGATTCCTGTGTGGATGACCTCTGGAGGGCATGCACTTGTATGCCTAGTGGAAAAAAGAAAGAATTACATTCCAAGTATTTTTCCAAACCCTAATTACATGACTTGTTAATTGAAATGAAATAAGTGATTTGGGGCTTAGGGATTCTTGTTGTTAGGGTTTTCAAGAAAGAATTTTTTTTGAAATCCATCATTCCGCTATGCCATCAAAACCTTAGAAACCCAACAGCCAAGGTCTTTCTCAATTGAGGCATTTTAAGCATTCAATCCAAATCATTTGGAGAGATCAATCCTATCTTGATCCTACTACTGCTATACAAGTACTTGACTGTACCCAGCAACCTTCCTTCAATGGATTAGAAATCTGGGTAGTCCAGCACCTAAGCACAGTGAGTTGCTTGCAAGCTGCCATAGTGATCTCAAGTCAAAGAAATAATTCATGTCTACATTCTAATGCAAAACTTCTCTTTGGCAGGAAGAGAATCTTGCATGAGAATCATGCTCAATGAAGTATCAAACACAACACCTGATGTCATACCAGCATCTCCATGATACTTGGTTAATAGGACAACCAACAGATATGACATCAATGACCTACTCTCGATACACCATCATCCCGAAATAGCTTATCCTTTGGTCACGAACTAGTTTTGAACTACACGATGCATCCTCTCTACATCGCATTCAAGGTAGCTTAAAGGACATCATCACACAAGAGTTCAATTATGAAGATGTCATGTGATGAACAACCAGAATAAACTTTTTATTCAATTTAATAATTTATATACATATACATGAGTTGCATAACCGTCTACAATCAGACGATTGTCTTTGGGACATATAATTCCCAACAACTCAAACCTAGACTAAACCCAATTAGAATAGAATCTGATTTACATCTTCCATTTGCAATCATCAAACTCTTGCATTCTAATAGCTTTAATGAAGGGGTCGGCCAAGTTCTCCTTACCATCGATCTTTAGAAGCTTGATGTCACCTCATTCAATAATCTCCCAGAAAAGATGAAAACGACGCAGAATATGCATAGTCCGTTGATGTGATTTTGGCTCTTTGGCTTAAGCTATGGCTCCAATGCTGTCACAATACACCGGAATAAGACCATCTAGGGAAGGTGCCACTCCCAGCTTGCCTAGGAACTTTCGTAACCACACAGCCTCCTTCTGCCTCGCAAATAGAATCACCCACTGTATGTTGCTTAGAACTTTTCTAGCAGACTGGTCCACCATGAAGGGTAAACACAAAACCAGACACACTCTTCATACCATCACTATCTAATTGAAAATTGGAGTCAGTATACTCCACAAGTTTTAAGTCAGAATCTTCATAAATAAGCTATTGGTCTTTAGTATTTCTTAAATACTTATGGATGTTCTTAACAACTTTCCAATGAGCTTCACCTGAGTCAGACTGGTATCTACCACTACTCTTAGTGAGTATGCCATGTCTGCTCTAGTACACAACATAGCATACATAATAGAGTCCATTGTCGAAGCATATGGAATCCTACTCATACACTCTCTTTCTTCATTAGTTGTCGCATAATCCTTCTTGGAAAGAGTAATTCCATGACCTATCAGAAGATAACCCCTTTTGGAATTCTCCATGCTGAACCATTTCAGCATAGTGTCTATGTACATAGATTGGGACAGTCCTAGAAGCCTCTTAGATCTATCTCTATAGATCTTCATATCCAGTATATATGAGGCTTTACCCAAGTCTTTCATAGAGAATTGAGATGAAAGCCAGATCTTTATTTGTGATGCTGGAATGTCATCCCTGATTAGGAGAATGTCATCCACATACAAAACAAGAAATATAACTACAGAACCTTTTGCCAATTTATATATACAAGGTTCCTCTCCATTCCTAACGAAGCCATATTTCTTGATACACTTATCAAAGTGCATGTTCCAACTCGAAGAAGCATGTTTCAGTCCATCAATGGACCTTTGAAGCTTGCATACTTTAGACTCATCTATGGATGTGAACCCTTTAGGTTGAATCATATATACCTCCTCTTCCAGCTCACCATTTAGGAAAGCTGTTCGAATATCCATTTGCTAGATTTCATAATCTAAATGTGCTGCTATAGCAAGCATAATCTGAATGGACTTGAGCACTGCCATAGGGGAGAACATCTTATCATAGTCAATACCATAATGTTGATGATATCCCTTGGCAACCAGATAGGCTTTATAGGTCTCCACCTACACATCTATACCCCATTTCCTATTAAAGATCCACTTACACCTAATGGGTTTTATCCCTTCAGGTGGATCAACCAATGTCCATACATTATTGATTTTTATGGACTCCATTTTGGATTTTATAGCTCTCAGCCATGACTCAGAATCAGACCTTGGCATTGCATCCATATAAGTGATCGGATCCTCGTTGTTCTCATCGAGCTCAACTGGATCACCATCTCAGACCAAGAAATTGTAGTATATGTCTGGCTGATATGGTACTCTACCAGATCTCCTTAATGGTTGCACTATGGGCACTAGATCCGATCTAATCAAATCCAGTTCTATAGTGGCCTTAGAGTGAGAAGGTTTTTCTATATGTTGAACTTCCCCAAATTCAACCTTAGCAGCTTGAGTTCCTTCACCAAGGTACTCACTTTCTAAAAAAGTTGCCCTAAGATTGACGAACAACTTTTGTTCCTCAAGCAGATAGAAATAATACCCTTTGGATTCTTTGGGATACCCAACAAAAAGATATCTATCAGACTTAGGTCCTAGCTTATCCATCTCCAAATGCTTGACATAAGCCGGACACCCCCAAACTTGATGGTGAGAGAAAGTTGGCTTACGTCCGGTCCATATCTCATATGGTGGTTTATCAATGGACTTGGAACTCTATTCAAAAGGTAACATGCTGACTCAAGAGCATATCCCCAAAAGCATTTAGGCAGACTTGCTAAGCCCATCATGGATCGAACCATGTCCAACAGAATTTGATTCCTCCTTTTAGACACATCATTTAACTAAGGTCCCTGGAGGAGTCCATTGAGAAAGAATCCCATTCTCCTCGAGATAAGTCAGAAACTTGCTAGAAATATATTCAACACCTCGATCTGATCGAAGGGTCTGAATAAACTTTTCAGTTTATTTTTCAGCTTCATTATGATAACATTTGAACATTTCAAACAAGTCAAATGATGCCTAGATGGCTTTCCCAAGAGAGGGATGAATTAGGAATTTAAAAAATTTAAATAAATATGTGCTCTTTTAAATCTTCTTATATGGTAGGTGTTGTGATTCAGATATTTAAAGCAGAAGCAAGAAAAGAAGAAAAAGCACAATCATAAACACCATAGTTTTATAGTGGTTCAGAGCAACCTAGCTTCTACGTCCACTACCCAAGATACCACTTGGGATTTCCACTATATTCATCCACAGAATATAGTTGGATTGTTTTACCAGGATCATAATCCAAAACCCAACTTGATTTTTCAACCAGGCTCACCACAAACCCAACTTGGTTTTGAATAGGATCACCAAGAACCGACACTTCATTTTGAACAGGATCACCAAGAACCTACACTTGGTTTTTCAATCGGGCTCACCAAAAACCCACACTTGGTTTTTCAACTGGGCTCACCAAAAACCCACAAACTCATGAAAGCTTTAAGAAAAACAAGTAACTAATTGACAAACTAAAGTTGTCTGATGGTTGCAATTGCAGCTTGAGAGAAGCCTTCTTAATTGCAATTTAATGTATTTCAATGGCTTCTTCAACTTCTTCAATAAATGCTTCAAGCTTCAGATTTGAGTTGGTGAAGTCTTGAAGGCTACTTGAATGCTCTTGAGTGCTCTCTTGCTCACAAGCTCATTTGATCACTAACTGCTCATTAACCTCTTCAAAGGTTATCCAAATCCCTCATTTATAGAGTCTTGTACTCTTCTTAGGTAGATATAGCCATTGTAGACTGTCGGGATTTGAAATTTGACTGTTGGAGCACTTTTCAAATTTAAAAACGAAGTTTTGGAACTAGTCATTACATGCCTGGAATCGACGTTCGAGTCAGCTCGAATGCTTCGAGTCGGCTCGGATCCTCATAATAGTTGAATCTTCACTCAAGTCGAGTCGGCAAGCCTCTGTCGAGTCAGCTTGGATTCTTAGTTCTTCTAAATTTTATTCTAGAGGAGTCGGCTCTTCTTAGTAGAGTCGGCTCGCTTGGCTTGTTCTTTCATAACTGATTTTTCCTGGACTCTGGAGGAGTCGGCTCAGATTTCTGAAGGGTTGACTCAGATGCCTGACTGAATGGTTGAGTTGGCTCGGATTACTTTTGGGTCAGCTCGTTTGTCTAATTCAAGAAATGATGCTCTGGATGAGTCGGCTCAGGTCTTTCAAGTCGGCTCGGATCTCTGTGTGCCAGAATCCTTCATGCGTGCCTAGAACTAGAGTTGACTCTCCTTACTCGAGTCAGCTCGAGTGAATTTTCCATAAGATCTTCAACTCTTCTCCATATATCATCCAGCAGCTTTTAATCACTCAAGGCACTTTCCAACTTAACAACAATAGATTTTAAAGAATTTTGAGCTTGAAAAACATATAGAAGCAACCCATTTTTATGAATACTACTTAATTTTCTTCTGGCTCTTCTTTACATGATACATTTACAACACTACACATGACATATAACAAGGTTGTAGGAGTTATGATTAAGCATTAAAATCATCCTACAAAAACTTGTAAAACACTTAAAAAGTAGTTAGTAACTCAAGTGCATGCTCCAATATTTTGTTATCATCAAAATCATTCAAGGGATCAACAATCTCCCCCTTTTTGATGATGACAAAACACCAGGCATGGAAAAAAACTTTACAATTACATGTATGAGTATATTTGGAAGTAAGTATCGACATGTATGAGTTATATACCGAGAATATATTTGAAAGAATTATAGCATATTGATAATATATAAGAGCTTTTGAAATAAGTTCAATATGTATCAGAGCTTATTCAGAGCTAATAGTAGTATATAGCCATTCAAATTATATCAGAGCAATTTGGAAAATTATAAATATGCTTCTCAGAGCAAATATGAGAAAATATCTCCTCCTATTTTATTCATTAACTAGCAATGTATCCATGCATATACAATTCAATAGTATCATTCTCCCATTCAATATTTCCATGCAATATTCTCCCCCTTTTTGTCATTAATCAAAAAGGTATTCAATTAATTGATCAAATTTTGAAACAGAATGAGAAGATTATAAGCATTGTTTGAGATAATTTCACTTTCTCATAAAAATTTTGATAAAATCTAATATAAAATTATCTTGAGTTGCATATACAAATAACATCATTGAACAAATCACATTGCATACACAATAAGTAAGAAAGGAAATACTTTCATTTCTTTCAAAATGTTCAATACAACTTATAGAAACACACAAAATTACAAAAGATTGGTCTATTCACTATCACCAAACTCTACCTTGATAGACTCAGATCTACCTTGCCAAGATCTAGGATGACTAGAAGAACCTCTAGCCCTAGTAGAAGGTCCAACCCTAGTAAAGTGAGGTGGAGGTTGTCTAAGGTGGTAGGATGAAGAAGGTAGATAGGAGGATATGGGTTCTGGATCAAACACACCAGAAGGTACAATAGGTGGAGGAGGTGCTGGCTATTTGAGAGATGCACCAAGAGTCTCAATGACTGAAGACAGCTTCGATAGAAAAAGCCATACATTGCTCAGCTCGGTCTGAATCTTCTTGTTTCCCTCATGGAGTGCAATGAGCTCACAAGCTTGAGCATTGGCAAAAGCCTCTACTGAACCTCTCAATCAACCAAACTCAGCCTTGAGTATCCCTACACCTTTAGTATAATCATCTTCCATTTTCTTGCCCTGCTCAATAGATCCCATCCCATAGCTCATCTCTCATAACTCAGATCTGAACTTCTTAATGCTATGAGCTATAGTCTATCCGATATCATCAGATACTGACCTGAAGGAATCTGTCAGTGACTGTATGTCAATCTATGGCTTTGGTCTGGCAGACTCAACTATGTCCACCCTGGAATGTAGCAGTCTCAGCTCTCCACAAATCTCCTCAAGTCTGGTATCGATTGTTTGATGAAGCTTGCCAAACATCGATCTAATGGTACTCGTCAAGGTCTGAGATAACTGTCTCATCTGTTATGCAAAGAAGGCATGAGACACAGATGGTCCTATGATATCTGCAAATGGTACTAGTGCTGATGGTACTGGTGAAGCATGATGCGCTGATGGTGCTAGTGCTGGTGAAGTCCCAGGACTCCCAGGCGCACTCTGTAATTGTGCATCCATATCAATCTGTATGTCCTCATCACCTCTGTCAACTATATCAGTACCAATAACAGGGTCCACTATCTGATCATCATCACCCTCATCCTCATCTGAAGAAGCTCCAGCTTTTTGATCTGATGCCTTCTTCAACCAAACTCCTTCAACCTGATGGTAACCTATTCGTCGAAGTGATTTAGCTAAATAAGTATCAGTATGATATATTAAACTACTGTCCTCTCCATCTAGCTTAACACCAAAATGTTTGAATATGAGTGTGAAGGCCATACCATATGGTAAACATGCTTTGGCCTTCCTAAATGCATCTCTCATCTGAGTCAACATGATGTATGGTAGATTGAGGGCCTCCCCCTCAATTGTATATCTCATGAAGACTAAATCTCTCTCGCTAACCCAGTCAAATCTACCGGTGCGAGGCAAAAAGATTCTAGTTATTATGTTATGAAGTAGGCTTATTTCTAGGAATAAGATATTCGCCTTTATATTAGAAACTTCATCCACATTCTTTGTTTCTAAAATTAACCTCAAAGTCCTTTGTCTTTCCCTCATAACTAGATGGCAGCTTCCTCTGCTCGGCATTTGAAAAACTTGGCTCAGACAGTCTTCATTCATAGTCAGTATAACCCCTTTAATAGTTGAAATAACACTATTTTCCTCTAGGGTTAGGTTTTCAAAAAATGTTCTGACTAGGCTAGTATATGTAGGTAAATCCAATGTATAGAAAAATACCCAGCCCTGAGATTCTATCCATTCACCAATCCGAAAACCCTGGTTTTCTAAGAATGTAAAATCGATTTTCCTACTAGTAGTCACGGGTTGGTTCCCCATTAAGATGATCTGTTGTGGCTGCACGGGTGATGGATTTCGGTCTTCCTCACTATCTTCATGTTCTTCCACTTCATCTATCCGAGTCGGCTCTTCTTGTCTTCTTTTTGTTCTTCTTTCTCTTTTAGCAATTGGTTCAAGTCGTCGAGATCTTTTGTCGATAGCCCTCTTCGGAGCCATTAGGATCTAATAGGTTCGGATAGAGTGGACTTTGGGAGAGTGTAGGGTACGAATTTATGATTTTAAGCTTGGAGAGAGTAAACAAGAGCTCAGCTAGGGTTTGAAAGGACTTAAGGCTCTAAGAAGGGTTCCATGAGTTTTATATAAAAATGCCTAACCCAAAATTCGAGTTGGCTCAACTTGAGGACTATAGCTCGAGTCAACTCGAACCAAAACTCTATAAAAGGTTCCAAACAGTTCAAAAATAGTCTCAAATGAAAGATATACACTAAGAGAGATGGTCATTATTCTTAGTTTGATGTAGGAGGCTTTCTAGATAATGTTTCCTTAATTATGAAGAATATAGGTCATAAGTTTTCTAAAATGGGTCACATAAACCTAATTCTCCTCTAATCAACTCAAATCTCTCTACATTAAGTGGCTTAGTGAAAATGTCAGAAAGTTGGTTTTTAGTAGGAATGAATTCAATTTCAATTTCACCATTTAAAATATGATCTTTAATAAAATGATGTCTAATTTTTATATGCTTTGTTCTAGAATGCTAAATTTGATTTTTTGATAAATTAATAATACTTGTGTTATCATATTTGATAGAAATTTTAGATTGTTGGTTCGGGACAATTTATGCATGCTAGTTATTTTTCTGGCATTAGGCATTAAGTTAGGAGTTTGTATCCTGAATTGCAAGCCAAGATGTTAAGTAGAGAATTCTATAGAAAATCTGAAGCACAGGCGTGCAGAAATAAATCCTAAAAATGAAGAAATAGGATCGCCAAGTCTAAGAAGCCCTGGTTAGGACTTGCTCTTCTGTAATACTGCTATCAAAGGAGTCTAGGATATGTACATGGTAGAGATTTGAAGATCGATCCATAAAGAGTTTGCTCTATGCTCTCGGATGTGGCCTGGAAAATAAAGCTATCGACCCTGCAGATTTGTGGCTTTCAATTCGATGACCAGAAAGCTGGTCAGATGGAATCCTTGGATTTGTGAACTCTGAGGGACCTGCAAATCACCTATCATTGGTTAGAAAACAAGGAAGAATAGGCTAGATGGTAGAAAGAAGAAAAAGGGGAAGAGGTTTGAGGAAGGCGACAAGAGATGAAGAAGGTTGGCGGCTTGGAGGCAGGGCATAGGGATCACTCAGATTCTCGGAGGGATCACACAGATTCCCAGAGGGATCACACAGATTCCCGGAGGGATCACACATAAATTCACTCAGAATTTTGAGGAAAACTCAAGAGAAGTTCATTCATAATAACTCAATCATTAGTTACAAGAGGGTGGAGGGGTAGGGTATTTATAGATGTTCCCATGCCCTCTCCTAGTTAGGATAGGAATACAAAACTTGATAAGGAGAAGGATTACAAAGTTGCTTAAAACTAGGATTACAAATTTGAATCCATTTTAAGAACCCTGACTAAAAAGTTTGATACCATAAATGGGCAATTAGGGCAAATAAGAAAGGAATTAGGTCAAGTGAAGGACCATGTCGGGACACTTGAAGAGACCACAATGACCACCACCAAACCTGAGTCACATAGGTCAATCCCTCGAGGTCCAAGAGTCCATCATCATGAATTCACTACTAAATACAATTCAAAATGACTTCATCATGACTTCTTAGAAGAAGCCCACAGGATCCATGCTGAGCCTAAATCACCTAGTCCACCTCCTCTTGGTTCAAGAGCCCAATGTTATGATCTCACCCCTGAGTATAATTTAGATACCCCTGTCAAGACTTTGTAGATCAGGAGGAGAGAGTCTTTAGGAGCAATCGATCCTATGCACCCACTTTCAATGAAAATTTAGATCCTGAAGTGTATGTCGATTGGGAAGAGAAAATGGATCAATACTTTGAATTTGATGAAATGTTGGAAGTAATGAAGTATCAATTTGCCAAATCATAGTTAGTCCGACATGCTAAAGCATATTGGGGAGAAGTTGAGTGAAAAGATTATTATAGAGGGGATAAAATAAATACTTGGAGAGAAATGAAGAGTAAATTGAGGGAAAAGTACCTAAGTAAATATAATGAGCAAAAACTTTTAGACCAATGGTACAAATTGAGATAAGATGATACAACTATATATGATTATATTATCAAATTCAATAAGTATAAGGGAGATGAAGAAGAGACTAAATCTATGGAAAAATTAGAGAAAGAACTTCCTGAACCTGTTGAAGAATTTAAGGATGAAATAGAATTAAAGTCTTGTCCAAATGAAGGGCTAGAAAGAGAAAATCCTAAACCCTTGAAGAACTTAAGGAAGAAGTTTGTGAAGCTGGGTCTAACCTTACGGACGAATATGATCAAGAATAATTACTTAAAGATAAAATAATTACCCAGCCTGAAGAAATCAACAATGGGGATGATCAAAATGAAGTCCAAGAACAAAGCCATGAAGAACAATTTGAGGAGATAATAGAGGACCCAGAATTAATCACTGTTGAGGATTTATATCTAGAGATTAATGAAGGATCACCTAATGGGGTATTGACCATCAGAGAAAATCTAGAATCAATTCCAAAGGATCAACCCCGAGAAATTGTAGAACCTGCAAAAGAATTTAATATAAGGATTAGAAGCGAAGAAATGGTAGGAATTGAAAGATGGAAGTGTAAGAGAAGGAAGATGGAAATTGTATTCCCTGATAATTGCCCTGAGCCTGATTCACACTTCTGGAACATTCCTAATCCTAATCCACCCAGCTGGGACATCCACCATACCATTGATCAGGTCCTAGTAATATTCAATAATTACTTTTGGAAGAATTATGGCATTTATTGGGCACTAAATTAAGATTCACTACCACCTACTTAAAGTTGTATGCCAGAGTTTTCAAAGCCATTTAGGGGGATATTGAAAATTAGGAACTTTTGTTTCCTAGCCCAACAATAAAGTTTAGTTCATAGATAATAAAGTCCAATAGAGCTTGTTTTGCTTTGGTGTCATTTATGTTTTGTCATTTGATGTCATTTAACCTTTTCATGCATAAGTGTCAATGACTGCGAGAGTCATATGCACAGCATGATTAGTAAGAAAATTTAAGCAATGAAATTAACAAGCATATGATCAACTCACATAAAAGAGCCAAAGAATTTCAAGAAGGAGACTATATCATGGTAAGGCCAAACCTGAACAATTATATGCCCTTGGTGTAGGTCATTTTCAAAATAGTAAGGAAAAATTGGACCTAATATGTGCTAGATTTACCATCAGACTTTGGTATCAGTTCCACTTTCAACAATTCAGATCTAGGAGAGTAAAGGAACCAACAATGATATCTAGTGAGCCTTTCAAGCCTGATCTATCTTTGAGAGTGAGCCAACCAATGAGTGTCCACCAGCCAAGTTACCAAAGTAATAAGATAAGATTGAGCGAATCTTAGATAATAAGACTATCACTACCTGAAACAGGGACTATCAACGCTACTTGGTTCATTGGCAAGGATGCCCTGATTTTGAAGACTCATGGATTGCTTGAGAAGACCTACAAAGAATCGACCAGACCTACAGAGTATTACCAAAGTCAGACTGATTCCTGCTCGACGGAGTCGAGCTCTTTTCCACCTCGGGAGAACTGATGGGACATCAACAAGGAAAAGACATTTTTCAACTAATTCTCTTGATATTTTTTTTAGCTAAAATAGTGTATTTAGGATTAATGAGAACCTTGGAATGAAGCCCACCAAACCCTTGAAGACAAAGACCAATTCATGAGCCGACTCATGAAAGATGGTCGCCAGTCCCTTGAGTCAAATCAATCTAAATCAAGACCAACATCAAGCATGCCCAGGTCAAAGCCCAAGCAAGTCAAGATACCACCTTTTGAAGCCCATGATGCTACCTCTTAGAAGCCCATTTTATTCTTCACATGGGGCACATTTTGGGAGACTTGAGAAACAACACATCAAGCATTTTGAGGGGAAGCATGGGACCACTCCTCACTCACCCGACAACCCCCCAACCAACTTGCCAAGTGGGATGCCACATCACATGACATCTAGGGCTCCACATCAGCAATTAGAAACCATGTCAAAGCCACCTAGGTGTCACATGGCAAGTTGTTACAACCTCTTACCTAGAAGTTGTTTCTTATTGCAACTATGTAACCAAAGGAGTTGGATTTAACTAGAAATGGTTAGCTAACCTAACTCCACCTCCCCTTCTCACATTGGATGACCCCTAAGGATATAAATAGGGCCCAAGGCTTCCCTTGTAAGGCATTCCATGTATGAAATATTTTGAGAATTAATGAAGGTTTTCTTCTCGTTGAGTTCTATCTTGAGTTTTTGTTGTATGGAGTGATTTAGTTCTTCTAATTGGAGTGATTTAGTCCTTTAAGTTGGAGTGTTTAAATTCATGTTTGAGAAGAGAGTGAGAGCTCCTTTGAGTTCTTAAAAGGTGGAGTGCTCTTTGCTTGATTCAAGATCCAAGCATCATTCCTTGAAGGTGCCGGTTTCTACTTCCTTGTTTTCCCTTTCTTCTTCTTCTTGTTTCCATTCCAATTTTGAATTCTCCTTCCATGCCTAATCTCTGATTTAATGAAGGTTTTCTCTAATTTTCCAAGTCCAAGATGAAGGTCTCCAAGCCAAGGATCATGGCCAAGGTGAGTCCTAAAGGTAGGGAGTGCTAGTCTTATGGTTTAGACCTCAATCCTTGAGTGATGAGAGATCCTTCTTCCACCAAATAATTAGCCATCATTGTTGGTAGGAAAACTCTTCCTAAGCTTCATTAGACCTGATCATTTGAAGGTTAACTTGCCTTAGTAGTGATGGTTTTCTTGCCATGAAGATCCTAATCTCTATCTTGAACTAGATCTACATTTCGGGTATTGTAATTTAGATCAACTAGTCTCCTTATAAAGATTCTTTTCGTGGATTAATTTAGACCATTTATTTGAGAATTAATTGCTCAAGTTTTCTTGCTGGTCAGCTTGCTAAAACCCTCCATTCATCATTTTATTTTTGTCCCCCATCATGTCCCCTGTTCTGGCCATGGTTCATGGAGAAGAACTTGCGGTTGCACGAATGTGAAAGCATATGCTCCTCAAAGTGCACACTCCTCAAAGTACATGGATCTCAAAGCAGCCCAAAGATGGTGAAGCACAAATCTCAGAGCAGCCAATAAAAAAAAGAAAATATGAGGATAAAAAGAAACAAAAAAGAAAAGAAAAGAAAAGAAAAGTGAAGGACCTAGTCTTTTTGTGATTGGTTTCGGTTCCATCAAACCCCTGCTCACCCAAACTCGATGGAGTCGAGTTCTCCCCACCACAGGGGAATGATGGGAACTAAAAGTCTATTTTATTTTTTTTATTTAAGTCCATTTGTCTTGAGTCACTTAAGTCAAAGTGAGCCCATTGAGTCCTGTAATAAAGTGGAACATGTGAGTCCAGTTGAGTTCCTTTAGTCCTGTGAGTCTTTTGTTTCAAGTCAAGATTCTTGTAATGTCGTTCCAGTCAAGAGGAGAGTCATCAGACCAAGAGGTTCACCAGGCCCCCCAACCAAAGCTGGCCTTCATGCACCTGGGCCCTTTCATGCCACCAAGCCCACAAGAGAGAGAGCTCCAGTCCAAGACAAAGGCCCACTGTTGACCAGGTCCACCAGGGTTTCTTGGCCCACAAGTCAGGGTTTCTTAGCCCTCAAGTAATGTATCCTGGGATGAATCTATAAATACCACGCCTCACCTCTTGTATGAAGTATCTTTTTCTCATGAATACAAATTAAAAAATTATTTTGGTCTGAGTTTTAAGTTTTTCTTCGAATTGGATTGGGTGTGATGCCTGGGTTCCCTGTTCTTGAGTGCAAGCCCTAATCCCCTAATGACTTCTATGCTCACCAGCGATCCCCCACTTCTTTGTCCTGCATCAATTTATGCATGCTAGTTATTTTTTTGGTGTTAGGCAATAAGTTAGGAGTTTGTATCCTGAATTGCAAGCCAAGATATTAAGTAGGAAATTTTATAAAAAATCTGAAGCATAGGCATGCAGAAATATATCCTAAAAGTGAAGAAATAGGACCAACAAGGCTAAGAAGCCCTGGTTAGGACTAGCTCTTCTATAATACCGCTACCAGAGGAGTCTAGGTGGTGTACCTAGAAAAGATTTGAGGATCGATCCATGAAGAGTTTGCTCTACGCTCTCGGATGTGACCTGAAAATAAAGCTATCGACCCTGCAGATTCGTGGCTTTCAATCCAATGACCTGAAAGCTGGTCAGATGAAATCCTTGGATTCGTGAACTCTGAGGGACCTATAAATCGCCTATCAAGGGTTAAAAAACAAGGAAGAATATGCTAGATGGCTGAAAGAAGAAAAGGGGAAGAGATTTGAGGAAGGCGGCCAAGAGATGAAGAAGGCTGGCGGCTTAAAGGCAGGGTGCAGGGATCATACAGATACCCTTAATCATAGAAATTCACTCAAAATTTTGAGAAAATCTCAAGAGAAATTCATTCATAAAAATTCAATCATTAGTTACAAGAAGGTGAAAAGGTGGGGTATTTATAGATGTTCCCATGCCCTCTCCTAGTTAGGATAAGAATAAAAAATTTGATAGGGAGAAGGATTACAAAGTTGCTTAGAATTAAGAGTACACAATTTGAGTAGAAATAAAACTTAATCTCCTAGTTAGAAGTGGACTCTTCTCCTTCTTTGACTTGGTCAAGAGCTCCTTATGCGCTTGGATTGGTATGAAATTCTCTTGGGCTGCTTTGACTTTTCAACTCCCTATTGGGCTTGGCCTTGGGCACCAACTGATGGGGGACTAATATGCATGCAATTCTTTTTGTATGTTTTATATGTGGGGTTAGGTAATTAATTCCCGAATTTCAGGTCAAAATTTGTTGTAGGGAATTTTGTATGAATTTTTGAAGCCAAGCATGCAGATTAGAACCTAGAAAAGTACTAAAAAAGGATCGCCGGGGCTAAGAAGCCTCGGTTAGGGCAAGTTCTCCTACGATAATAAGACTGGAGGTAGAGGAGGTGTACCTGACAATGTCTGAAGCACCCGATGAAGATCGCAGCGAAGGGATCTCTTGTTCCTCGATGGATGCGGCCTGAAAAATCGAGCTAAAGACCCACGGATAGCTGGCTTTCTGCTCGGTGGTCCGATTGAGGCTTCGCTGGAGTCGTTGGATTCATAGGAACTCGGGGACCTGCAAACGACCTGTCAAGGGTTAGAAAACTCAAAGGAAATCAAGAAAACAAAGGAAACCAGCAAAGGGAAGAAAGTTTTGGAGGGGGCTGGAAGGATGGTTGGCGGCAGGAAGATGATTGCAAACACAGGGAAGAAGAACTCTCAAACCCCTTTATGCACATAGCAGGGTAATCACACAAAGCAAAGAGGAACTCAAGGTTTATTTCATATATCAAAATCTACGAACGGACGCAGAGGCGTCCGCTCGCCACGGCCCACGGCCGTCGCCGTCGCTGACACCGCCGCTGCCGGCCCGCTGCCCGCTGCCGCCGGCCCGCTGCCCGCCGCCGTTCCTGCCGCCTGCCGGCCCTCGCCCAGCCGCCAGTGGGGTCCGCTGCCATCCACGCCCGTGGGAAGACGAAAGAACGCGGGAGGCATCCGTCCACCCATGTGCGCCCCTGCACCGCCGCCGCCGCCCGCACGTCCGCCGGCCACCATCTCGCCGGCCTCGGCCGTCCCCGCCGTCCACAGGCCACGCCGGTGCCCTGAGGTCTCCCACGGCCGTGGGAGACCAAACGGCATGCCCTGGGGCTTGCCGTGCCATTGTTGCGCCACCTCGCCCGCAGCCAGCCGTCTGCCGGCCCATCCGCCACCCGCTGGTGTTCCGTCGGAGACTGTTCTTCCCTTCCACGATCGTGAGTTTGTGTTTGCACGGATTTCAGAGCAGCCCATATTTCAAAGCAGCATGCTTTCTGGAGTAGATTATCAAGATGACATGCTTCTCAGAGCATATAAGCACTATTTTTGATGCAACATGAATTTTGATGTAATTTATTTTTCTTTTTTAGTTTTCTTAGAGGCTAAGAAACTGAGGGTTTTGGTTTTTCTATATAAAGGCCCCCTCTCCCCCTGTAGAGAGAAAAGTTGATATAGATTTTTGGGTTGATTCCGGTTCTGGTTCTGGGCTGAGGCTCATTTTTTTTTGTTCCCTGCTGTGTGCATTATGGGTTCGATGAGCACCCTAGTTATCCCCTATCTCATCTTCTTTATCTCCTCGTGTCCTTCGAGAGTCATCCTAGCGCATCTATGTGAGAGCCCTGCTGTGTGCATTATGGGTTCGATGGGAGCTCAAGGTAGCTGGTGTTGTGACCCCTTTGGGAGGGTAGCTTTATGCTCAGGGTAGCTGGTGCTGTGATCCCTCGGGAGGGTAGCTTTAGGCTTTGACCCCTGACTTTCTGTGTGCGTTCCCCGCTAGAGTGAGTCTCAGGGCCATGAGTTCCACTTCCTGGTCCCCCATCTTCATCCTTCCTTCACCACATCCACCCAGAAAATTGAAAACAAAAGAGATCAGTTGTCTTAGGATTTTAGTGTCAGTATGCCCTAGTCTCGGGAGGCTTCTTAGCCCTCCCACGGTCCTAGTTTGTTTAGTTGTTTCCCTGTTTTCCAAATAACCATGTGTTGGGAATTGTGTCCCAAAGCCAATCGCCTGAGTTGTAGGTAGTTGAGCTAAGTATTATACTCTTTCCTTGAATTAATAAAATATTATTTTTTTGGCAGCTCATCACATATTGTATTTCCCTGAAATGAACTCTTTCCATGTGATGAAGTCCTTAGGACTACACTGACTTCGATACAAAGAGGATGTATCGAGTGGTCCTTAAACCCTGTTCACAACCAAAGGATATATTGCACTGGATGGCAATATATCAAGTATAGGTTGTTGCAGTTCACATCGTTTGGTTGTCCTCTTGACCAAATGAGTGTGGTGACACTGATGTGATCTACAAGTGGGATATGTGATATCTTATTGAATGTGACTCCGTGCAGCCCCTTTCTGCCAAAGGGATACTCACGATTGGATATGGGTATATGTGTCCCTCTGACCTGAGGTCATCACGGTAGCTTGCAAACAACTCCCTGTGCTTTGGTGCCGGACTACCCTGATTTTTAATCCGATGACGAAAGGTTTCTGGGTACAGGCAAGTACTTATGGAGCAGTGATGGACCAAGATGGAATTGACCTGTCCAAAGAGTTTGGATTGAATGTCTCGCAGTATCTCAATTTAGCAAATCCTCGGCCGGGGCAGCCCTAGTGAAGAGTCACTGGGCTTACGAGGTTGAGACACGTAGTGGACTGACTCTGTCTGGGTGGCAGCCCAATCTCAGTCGTCCTGAGCATTAGAGGTCAAAGGGATGAATTATACGGTAACCATATACCAGAGGTTCGATAGTTTGCTCCCGCATCTTCGACCTATCCGGACGCCGGGACCCATTGCTAGATGGTTTCCTGTGCTGGTACTAGAATTATTCTAGTGCTACCATTTAGGTTCGAACCTATGAGGTCACACGCCACAGAGGATTACTCCCTGATTGGGGTACCGATTATGATTGTGAATCATCTCGATTTTATTGTCACGATATTTTTGAGCACTCTTTTCCCCGTCTTGCCCTTGTCTGCATCAACCGAAAATTATTCCGGGCTGACCAGATCTGCTCCAGAATTTTTCTGAATCAGTTTTGAACTGATTCGGAGTTCATTTCGGCCTCCAATTGGTTGTGAACCAATTGAACCCAATTCTTTGGGGTTTAACCAATTAAATTGAATTGAACCCCTTTTTATTGGACCGGTTTTTGGACCAAGGGATTGGACTGTTTTTTGCTTGGACTGGTTTTGAACCGGTGTTCCTTTTACCATGTAAATGTTTACACATTGTTGGACCCCAAGCGTTGGAAGCTCAAACAACCAAAACCCTTCCTCCGAAAGTCGCCGGGCGTCCCTTCTCCTCCCTCCACCCGCTGTATTGTTCCCTTTAATCCTTGCTTAATGCTCGATTAATTTGGCTTAACCAAAGCCTCTTCGTCGTCCATCCTCTCATGTCTTCAACGTCCACCCAGCCATTCCTATTCCCTGTTCTTTTATATATTTGTTGCATCTTGCTTTGTTTTGAGTTGGCAGTAGCTAGTTGGAAACATTATTCCCGAGAGAAATCAGAGAGAGCAGAGAGACTTTCTCCTTGGGTTGCTGAGTACCATTCAGAGGGAGTGGAGATTTCCTTTTGGTGTGCTCACTGTTCTATTTTTTTTTCCTGCTATGACCGTGGACTCCTCCCAGCGGCTAGCACCGCGTGTGAGGATCGATCAAAGGAGACCCCGGCATGTCCCCCATCTAGAGGGTGTTCGCATGAGCACCTAAGAGCTGGATCATCCTCCATTGCTGCTGGTTTTATGTTTTGTTTTGGTGTTGCAAAAAAATTTCTATTGCAGAATTTTGGAGAATAAGAAGAGGTCGTTGGATGATCCAAAACCCCTCTTTTGAAGCCACTTTCATCAAGCAAGAACAACCAAAAAGGTTCACTCGCTGTTGGTGAAGGAGAAGAGGCCATTTAGTTTGTTTTTGCTGCAATTTTTGGAGAGGAAACAGAGCACTTCAAGAGGCTGCTGGAAGAAGACAATAGGAATAACTTTATTCCTGTTATCCCAGTTATTCCAGCAGATATTCCAGGGTTATTCCAGGTGGAATAAAGGTATGGAAAAATTTTTTTTTATCATGCATAAATAAATGTATTTATTTATATATTTTATAAATATTATATGCCTTTGTTACATGCCTATATTAATACATGCAACTTGAATAGATTAGGTTCTGGGCGGAGTAGTTTTCCGCTACGTGATTTTTAAAAATTGTTTTAAAATCCATTCTGCTCCCGTAGCTATTTGCATGCCTAGCGTAGGATTTTGTCAAACCACCTGTACCCTATCTCTTTTAGTGGTATCAGAGCCAGGTTGCAGAGGTGTAATTTATTCATGTATGCATGTATGTAGATTAAATAGTTTAATCAATGAGTGTATCAAATTCTTTTTGGAACCTAGTTGAGACCTTCGCCACGACCGTGTGTCTTTGACACGATACGGATCGTCTGTGTTGGCCTTTTTAGAAGGATCCTTAAAGGATATAAAATTAAAAAATTATTTTAATTTTTAGATACATGAAATTGGCATGCTTTTAGGCATGTTTTATATTGGAAATAAAATTTGTAAAATATATTGGTGCATGATTTTTGTTTTGTAAAATTGTTTTACATAAAGACTTAATTAAAAATTATTTTAATTAAAAATTTGCTTATTAAATTATTAGGTTTATGAAATCTAATTTGACATGAATAAGCCATTTTGGGTTAATTGGGTTAGTTCTCTAATTGGGTCCTTAACTAGGTTAGACCTAGGTTTAGTTGAACCAGATAACAAGAAGATTAAATAAAAGTTGTTTAAGGCCCTTCTTTAGAACTATCTAATAGTTAGATTAGTTGATCCGTTCATCTAAAATGGATCCAATTAGTGGCTCTTTGGATGCTCGAGTCTTTAGGCTAGTCTGATCGAGTCTGGTAAACAGACTGGTGTCGAGGTAGGTTTGGCATTGTGATCATGGTTGTATGAGGCTACCTCTTTCCTGGGCAACTTGGTTGGTATCTAGGAAGGATGGTTAATGGCGGATACTCACCCATGATCTCACCTACCTGGCTAGTCGAGTCGACCAGAACTGATTGAAAAAGCTCATTGACTTGAGTTAACCCATGTCACCCAGGTTGATCGGTCTGACTGATCTATAGGTGCCCATGGATCATTTGTTGATTTAAATCAACCCTCCTAAAATCTGATTGATTCAGTGGGAGGATGATCCATGTCCTTGTCTTTTCTTCTGTCACAACTAAAAATCCTCTAAAATTATCAAGTCCTTAAAAAGACTAAGTCAAGATGTTGACAGTGTCTTAGCCTCCCATTAAGTCAGTTAGAAATGTGTCCACTAGCTTGGTGTGCATCGGCAGTTCCAAAGAACGGGTGTAAATCCGGCGATTGGAATTTCTATCTGATCGATGATGGTTCAGTGCAACCTCCTTAACGGGACCAGGTGGGCCGACCAAAGTCGGGCTTGGTCTTTAGTTAGCTGGAAGCATTGGATTTGTCATTTTAATGGTTGGACCTAACCAGAGACCCGTAATAGGAGGCCCCAAGGCCGATTGGGGTGTTCTCTGGGGCAAAATGAAATACTGAAAATTATTTAGTGAAGCAATTGGTTTACGAACATACCTTTAGGCTCGTATGGGTCAGCCGGCCAAAGTCGGGCTCATGCGAGGCCTATTGGATTTCAATACCCACTTGAAAAAGTGTTTTCATGGATTGGAGTTAGAGGCTACCAATCTTAAAAAATTAGTGGGAGAAACCTTTAGACTAAAGTCCAAGTCTTTTGGTTAAATTATTAATTCATACACTAATTTGGTCTTATTTTCTTTTCAGATGTCTTCCAATTTATCGCTCCGGTCACTTCTCAACAAAGAGAAGTTAAAAGGTCACAACTTCGATAGTTGGTATCGAAGATTGAGAATAGTTCTGGAGCATGAACGGATCATCTATGTAATAACGGATCCGGCACCTGAAATCCCTCCCGCTAATGCACGAAGTGCGGTCAGAGACGCTGATCTGAAGTGGGTCTCAGATCGGACTACTGTCCGTTGCATTATGTTAGGGGCAATGAATGACGAGTTCAGTCGCAAATTTGAGGAGGCCCAACCTGATGAAATCCTTCAAAAGTTGAAGGAATCCTTCGGCACCCCGGATGATGTAGAACGGTACAAAGTGTATTGTGCCATCTACAACTCCAAGATGTCGAATGGTGGTTCAGTCACTGATCATGTATTGTACATGATCGAGTTGATTGAAAAACTGGGCAAACTCGGATGTCCCTTGCACGAGCAGCTCGGCAAGGATGCGATCCTAAATTCTCTTCCCTCCTTCTATCTTGATTTTCTCAATCATTATAGAATGAACAAGCCTGCAGTCAACTATCATGGTCTTTTGGGGTTGCTGCAGACTTTCGATAAAGACCACCAACTGAATAAGGGGGTGGTGAATTTAGTGGGAGGAAGTAGAGGTCGTCGTCCCTTTAAGAAAGGGAAGAAGAAAATAAATAAGAAGGGAAAGAAGGTGTAGAATGCTCCTGGCCCTAGTCAGACCAGGAAGTATAAGGCTGATCAGTCTTCTGCAGGGTGCTTCTACCGCAAGAAGGAGGGACACTAGAAGAGGAACTGTCCTTTTTATATTGCGTCCCTTGATCCGAACAGGCCGAGGAAGCAGAAGTCTACTGAACAAGGTATTTATATGATAAAAACTTGTAATTACTCAATTGTTGATACTGCTAACTGGGTATTATATATTGGTAGTCCAATTCATGTTTGTAATTCATTACAGGGACTTCAAGTTAGTAGAAGATTTGAAGATGGAGAACAGTTTCTGAGCGTCGAGAATGGAAATCGTGTTCCAGTACTAGCGGTCAGAGTCCTGCGTCTTGTCTTTGAGTCTTGTACCATCGAGCTAGTCGACTGTCACTATTGTCCTAGTTTCATTATGAGCATAATCTCTGTAGGCCTTTTGGCTAATTGTGGTTTTGAACTATCAATAAAGAGAGATTTTTGCAATATTATTTTGAATAACTCTGTTATAATGAAAGCTAGATTAAATAATGGCATATACATACTATCAAGGCCTGTTAGTGTAATGTACACTTCTAGCAAACGCCCAAGGTTAGATAATGTTAACAATTTGTATCTTTGGCACTGTAGGCTAGGTCATATTAACCAAAATAAGATAAACAAGATGCGAGGAGATGGACTCCTCGAGGTCAGTGATTCTGAATCACTGCCCACTTGTGAATCCTGTTTACTTGGTAAAATGACCAAGTCACCTTTTACTAGAAAAGGTGAACGAGCTACAGAACTTCTAAGTCTAATACATACTGATGTATATGGACTGATGACAGTTAGTGCCAGAGGAGGATACAAATATTTCATTACTTTTACAGACGACTTTTCAAGGTTCGGTTATGTCTTTTTAATTAGACATAAGTCTGAGTCGTTTGAAATGTTCAAACGATAACGTAATGAAGTAGAAAAGCAAACTGGAAAAAGTATTGAAACCCTTCAATCTGATCGAGGTGCTGAATACTTATCTGGTGAATTTTTGACATATCTTAAGGAGAATGGAATCTCTCTCAGTGGACTCCTCCAGGAACACCACAGTTGAATGGTGTGTCCGAAAGGAGGAATCGAACCTTGTTGGACATGGTTCGATCTATGATGTGTTTTGCAACTTTGCCGCTATCCTTTTAGGGATATGCGCTTCAGATAGCCTGTTACTTATCAAATGATGTTCCAAGTAAGTCCGTTGTCTCCACTCCGTATGAGATGTGGACTGGACGTAAACTCTCAATCTCACACCTTCGGGTCTGGGGTTGTCCGGCTTACGTAAAGCGTTTAGACTCAGACAAACTTAGTCCTAGGTCTGATTGATGTTTATTTATTGGTTATCCTAAGGAAACCAAAGGGTATTTCTTCTACTTGGAGAATGAACAAAAGGTGTTCGTTGCTCTTAGAGCTATCTTTTTGGAAAAGGAGTTCCTTGGAGAAGGAACTATAGCCTCTAAGATTGAACTTGATGAAGTTCAGCCAATAGAAGAACCTGCACACTCTAAGGACATCGTAGAACTGGCTGTGATTGAATCACACCCTGAACCCATTAGGAGATCCGGTAGAATACCACGTCAGCCGGACAGATACTATGGTTTCTTGGTCCGGGATGGCGATCCCATTGAGCTCGATGAGAACAATGAGGATCCGATCATCTATATGGATGCACTTCAGAGATCTGACTCTGAGACATGGCTTGGAGCCATGCGATCCGAAATGGAGTCCATGGAAATCAACAATGTTTGGACATTGGTTGATCCGCCTAAAGGAATAAAACCCATCGGGTGTAAATGGATCTTCAAAAGGAAAAGGGGCGCAGATGGGAAGGTAGAGACCTATAAAGCCCGTCTGGTTGCAAAGGGGTATCGTCAACGATATGGTATCGATTATGACGAGACTTTCTCCCCTGTGGCAATGCTCAAGTCCATTCGGATCATGCTTTCTTTGGCAGCATATTTTGATTACGAGATCTGGCAGATGGATGTCCGAACCGCTTTCCTAAATGGGGAACTGGAAGAGGAGGTGTATATGATACAGCCTGAAGGGTTCACATCCACAGATGAATCAAAAGTATGCAAGTTACAGAGGTCCATCTAAGGACTCAAGCAAGCATCTCGAAGTTGGAACTTACGGTTTGATAGGTGTATCAAATCGTACAGCTTCGTTAGGAATGGAGAAGAACCGTGCATCTATAAATGGGTTAATGATTCTGTGATTGTATTCCTAGTACTGTATGTTGATGGCATTCTCTTAATTGGGAATGATGTCGCAGCATTACAAGGAATAAAGGTCTGGTTATCATCTCAGTTCTCCATGAAGGACTTGGGTGAAGCTTCTTACCTACTAGGTATGAAGATCTATAGAGATAGATCTAAGAAGCATTTGGGATTGTCCCAGTCTATGTACATAGACACCGTGCTGAAACGGTTCAGCATGGAAAATTCCAAGAAAGTGATGAGGAACTAATTTGCATGCAATTTTTTTTATCTGTTTTATATGTGGGGTTTAGTGATTAATTCCCAAATTTCAGATTAAAATATGTTGTAGGGAATTTTATATGAATTTTAGAAGATCAGCATGCAGATTAGGACCTAGAAAAGTAGAAAAGAAGGATCGCCGGGGCTGAGAAGCCTCGGTTAGGGCAAGTTCTCCTACAATAAAACTACTGGAGGTAGAGGGGTGTACCTGACAATGTCTGTGAAGATCACAGCAAAAGGGTCTCTCGTTCCTCGACGGATGTGGCCTGGAAAATCGAGCCAAAGACCCGCGGATACCCGGCTTTCTGCTCGGTGATCCGATTGAGGCTTGGCTGGAGTCGTTGGATTCGTAGGAACTCAGGGACCTACAAACGACCTGTCAGGGGTTAGAAAACTCACAAAGGAACAAGAAAGCAAAGGGAAAACAGCAAGGGAAGGCTTCTTTTGGAGTGGGCGTCCAGGGATCTGAGATGCTTGTTGGCAGCAGGAAGATGATTGCAGCACTGGGAAGAAAAACTCTCGCAAACCCCTTTATGCACACAGCAGGGTATCACACAACTCAATAGAAGAACTCAAGGTTTTCATTCATCAAAAATTCTCCTCATACAAGAGGCTAGGGTCCCTTAAATAGACCCTTAACCTTGGGCTCCAAGTAAGGGTACATAAGTCTTTATATAAGAATCCTTTTCCCTCTCAAACCCTAGCTAGAAAATAAGAAAATATTAGGTAAAAAAATCCCTAAAAATTTTCTTGACTTGGTCAAGACTCCAAGGATGCCTAGGGGGGCGTGTTGGGCTTCTAGGAGCAGCAAAAGGCCGGCCCAAAGGGGCTCGGGTGCATGGGTTTGGGCCTCTGGAAGCTGGGGTGGCCTGGTAGCCAGGTAGCAGGAATATTCCCTGGTATCTTGCTTCTTAGGGGCTTGGACTTGGCACCTGGGCTTGATTTCTTTGGGCTAGGATGCAGATGGACCTCTAGAATCATGGATGCCATTATCTATGAATATACTTTGGCATCTGGAAGGGAATCTGGGCATCTGGAGGGCATCTGCAAGAAATTAGGGTTTTCTGAATTTTCCTCCTGGGGTCTTCAAATCTTCAAGCTGGGTTAGACTTGTGCTATACTTCCATGTCTTCAATCTAGTTGGACTTGGTCTTCACTTGTATGATATAGTCTTGAGTCTTCAGTATGCTTGGACAGGACTCAAAAAAATAAAATTAGCTCAACATGAGCTGACTAGCATTTGACTGAACTAGCTCAACATGAGCTGACTAGTACAGGACTGAAATAACCACTAAAAATACTCAAATAACAACTAAAATGGACTCAGATGAGCTAAGCCCTTATTACAGATTGACTCATAAATTATTGATAAATTTACAGAGGGTTGAAAAAGTCTCTGTCTTATTCTGGTGCCTCCGGTGTCCCCACCAGAAAGGCTATCTCCCGATAGGTTCTGCAATTATTCTTTCCAAGAAGGATTGTGCGACAACTCCTGAGAAAAGAGAGCGCATGAGTAGAGTACCTTATGCTTCTGCAGTAGGCTCTATCATGTATGCTATGACTTGTACTAGACCAGACGTGGCATACTCACTAGGAGTAGTGAGCAGATACCAGTCTGACCCAGGTGAGGCGCATTGGAAGGTGGTTAAATCCATCCTTAAGTATTTGAGAAATACTAAAGATCAATGGCTGATTTATGGAGAACCTAACTTGAAACTTGTGGGGTACTCTGACTCCAGTTTCCAGTCGGATAGAGATGATAGCAAGAGTGTGTCAGGGTTTGTATTTACCCTGAATGGAGGAGCGATCTGCTGGAAAAGTTCCAAGCAGGCAACTATTGCAGACTCAGTATGCGAAGTAGAATATATTTCAGCATCAGATGCAGCAAAGGAAGCTGTATGGTTGCAGAAGTTTCTTGGAGAGCTAGGGGTGGCACCTTCCCTAGATGGTCCTATTCCGGTGTACTGTGATAGCACTGGAGACATTACTCAAGCTAAGGAGCCTAAAGCTCATCACCGCACCAAGCACATTCTGCGGTGCTACCACCTCGTACGAGAGATCGTAGAACGAGGCGATATCAATCTTCTGAAGATCGATGGAAAAAAAAATATGGCCGACCCCTTTACTAAAGCCCTCGGAATAAAAGAGTTCGACTATTGTAAATGGGAAATGGGTATTAGATACTCTTCTGATTAGCTTTAGTACAAGTGGGAGTTGTTGGGAATGTGTCCCAAAGCCAATCGCTTGGGTTCTAGGCGGTTGAGCTAAGTATTGTACTCCTTCCTTGAATTAATAAAATATTATTTTTTTTGTAGCTCATCACATATTGTATTTTCCTGAAATGAACTCTTTTCATGTGATGAAGTCCTTAGGACTACACTGACTTCGATATAGAGAAGATGTATCGAGTGGTCCTTAAACCCTATTCACAAGCAAAGGTATATTGCACTGGACGGCAATATATCAAGTATAGGTTGTTGCATTTCACATCGTTTGGTTGTCCTCTTGACCAAATGAGTGTGGTGACACTGATGTGATCTGCAAGTAAGATATGTGATATCTTATTGAACGTGACTCCGTGCAGCCCCTTTCTGCCAAAGGGATACTCACGATTGGATATGGGTATATGTGTCCCTCTGACCTAAGGTCATCATGGTAGCTTGCAAGCAACTCCCTGTGCTTTGGTGCCGGACTACCCAGATTTTTAATCCGGTGATGGAAGGTTTCTAGGTACAGGAAAGTACTTGTGGAGCAGTGATGGACCAAGATAGAATTGACCTATCTAAACAGTTTGGATTGAATGTCTCGCAGTATCTCAATTTAGCAAATCCTCGGCCGGGGTAGCCCTAGTGAAGAGTCACTGGGCTTGCGAGGTTGAGACACGTAGTGGACTGACTCTGTCTGGGTTGGCAGCCCAATCTCAGTCGTCCTGAGCATTAGAGGTCAAAGGGATGAATTATACGGTAACCATATACTAGAGGTTCGATAGTTTGCTCCCGCATCTTCGACCTATCCGGACGCCGGGACCCATTGCTAGATGGTTTCCTGTGCTGGTACTAGAATTGTTCTACATTTAGGTTTGAACCTATGAGGTCACACGCCACAGAGGATTACTACCTGATCGGGGTACCGATTATGATTGTGAGTCATCTCGATTTTATGGTCACGATATTTTTGAGCACTCTTTTTCCCATCTTGCCCTTGTCTGCGTCAACCGAAAATTATTCCGGGCTGACCATGTTTGCGCCAGGATTTTTCTGAATCAGTTTTGAACTGATTCGGAGTTCGTTTTGGCCTCTAATTGGTTGTGAACCAATTGAACCCAATTCTTTGGGATTGAACCAATTAAATTGAATTGAACCCCTTTTTATTGGACTGGTTTTTGGACCAAGGGATTGGACCATTTTTTGCTTGGACTGGTTTTGAACCGGTGTTCCTTTTACCGTGTAAATGTTTACACGTTGTTGGACCCCAAGCGTTGGAAGCTCAAACGACCAAAACCATTCCTCCGAAAGTCGCCGGGCATCCCTTCTCCTCCCTCCACTCGCTGTATTGTTCCCTTTAATCCTTGCTTAATGCTCGATTAATTTGGCTTAACCGAAGCCTCTTCGTTGTCCATCCTCTCATGTCTTCAACGTCCACCCAGCCGTTCCTATTCCCTGTTCTTTTATATATTTGTTGCATCTTGCTTTGTTTTGAGAGGGTAGTAGCTAGTTGGAAACATTATTCCCGAGAGAAAACAGAGAGAGCAGAGAGACTTTCTCCTTGGGTTGCTGAGTACCATTCAGAGGGAGTGGAGATTTCCTTTTGGTGTGCTCACCTTTCTGTTTTTTTTTTTCTTGCTGTGACCGTGGACTCCTCCCAGTGGCTAGCACCGCGTGTGAGGATCGATCAAAGGAGACCCCGGCGTGTCCCCCCTCTAGAGGGTGTTCGCATGAGCACCTAAGAGTTGGATCGTCATCCATTGCTGCTGGTTTTATGTTTTGTTTTGGTGTTGCAGAAAAATTTCTGTTGCAGAATTTTGGAGAATAAGAAGAGGTCGTTGGATGATCCAAAACCCCTCTTTTGAAGCCACTTTCATCAAGCAAGAACAACCAAAAAGGTTCACTTGCTGTTCGTGAAGGAGAAGAGGCCATTTGGTTTGTTTTTGCTGCAGTTTTTGGAGAGGAAACAGAGCACTTCAAGAGGCTACTAGAAGAAGACAACAAAAATAACTTTATTCCTGTTATCCCAGTTATTCCAGCAGATATTCCAGGATTATTCCAGGCAGTATAAAGGTATTGAAAAAAGTTTTTTTATCATGCATAAATAAATGTATTTATTTATATATTTTACAAATATTATATGCCTATATTAATACATGCAACTTGAATAGATTAGGTTCTGGGTGGAGCAGTTTTCCACTGCGTGATTTTTAAAAATTATTTTAAAATCCATTCTGCTTCCGTAGCTGTTTGCATGCCTAGCGTAGGATTTTGTCAAACCACCTGTACCCTATCTCTTTCACCATGTTACATCGATTTTTTGTCCCGCATCACCAACCTTGTTGGACTGGGCTTGGAGGTGCGCCAAAGGTAAGAATAGGCCTGAGGGCGTCATGGCCTAATTGAATGGGGATGCTAGGGACTTGAACTTGGGCCTGGGGTGCCACTTCATGAATTCTTGTGGGCTAGTATATTGGGGTGCTTCTCTTGGAGGACTTGGGCAGCATGAAGGAAGTCCAGATGCTTGCTAGTGACTTGAGTGTGGGTCCAATGGTCCTCCTCTTGAATATGACTTGAATGAAAGTAATTACAGGACTTAAAGGGGCCTAATTGACAAGACTCATAGTAGGCCGAATAAAACAAATGGACTCAATTAAACTCAGGACTCAAAGGACTTAGTGAATCTAATCGACTCACATTATTACAGGACTCAAATTGACATAAAACCTCAAAATGACAAACACTTATAATGAACGGACTCAACTAACTTAGTTCAACTGAGCCGAACATAACCAAAAACTTGACTCATAAATCCAAATGGTATGAGTCGACTCTAAATACAGGACTCAAGTGTAACAAGGCCTGAAAAACAAAACTCAAGGTCCAAATACAGGACTCAAATGGCTAACACAGCTAGGTTATTAGACTCAAAAATAAAATTTGAATCATGGCTAAGGAACTCAAACTCAGGGACCTATAGTGAACTAGGGTTGACCTGATGTCCCCATCAATTGTGTAACACCAAAGTCTTCTAGTTGTTGTTTAATTCAAAGCACTTATACACAACGTCTCCCTGCAGCTATGTACTCTGCCTCAGCAGTGGTTAGTGCAACAGAGTTTTGTTTCTTACAGTGCCATGAGATTATATTCAACCTTAGAAATTGGCAAGAACCACTAGTGCTTTTTCTATCTATTTTACAACCACCATAATCAGCATCCAAAAAAGTAATTAAATTTAATGAAGATTACTTTGAATAACATAGACCTAGATTACTTGTTCCTCTTAGATATCTTATAATTCTTTTTACTGCAAGCATATGTGATTCTTTAGGATTAGATTGAAATCTAGTACATACACATATGCTAAACAAGATATCAGGTCTACTTGCAGTTAAGTACAACAGTGATCCAATCATACCTCTATATAGCTTTTGATCAATGTTGTTGCCATCTTCATGTTTTACTAATGTACAGGTAGGGCTCATGGGTGTGCTCATTTGTTTGCTTGACTCCATACCAAACTTCTTGATGATCTCCTTGATATACTTTATTTAGTTTATAAAGATTCCATCCTTTGTTTACTTAACTTGAAGTCCAAGGAAATAATTTAGTTCACCCATTAGGCTCATTTCAAATTCATCCTGCATTAACTCAGTAAATTCTCTACAAAGATTCTCATTAGTTGCACCAAATATAATATCATCTACATAAATTTGTACAACTAATATATCATCATTCTTCTTTTTGACAAATAAAGTTTTATCAACATTTCCTCTTACAAAATCATTTTTAAGTAAAAATTTGATTAATCTATCATACCAGACTCTAGGTACTTATTTAAGTACATACAATGCTTTATTGAGTTTAGAAACACGATTTGGAAAAGCATGATCTACAAAATCTGGTGGCTGTTCTATAAAAACTTGTTCAGATATAAAACCATTTAAAAATACACTTATTACATCCATTTGAAATAGTTTGAAATTAATGTAGCAAGCAAATGCAAGAAGTAATCTTATGGCTTTTAGTCTTGCTACAGGTGCATAGGTTTCATCAAAATATATTCCTTCCTCTTGGTTGTATCTTTTAGCTACCAATCTTGCTTTGTTTCTAATTACTTTACCCTGTTCATCTAGTTTATTTTTATAGACCCATTTGGTTCCTATAATGGAATGGTTTGATGGTCTATCAACTAAAGTCCACACATTATTTCTTTCAAACTAGTTTAGTTCTTTATGCATTGCCATCATCCAGTTTTCTTCATTTTTAGCTTCTTCAAAACTATGTGGCTCTATTTGTGATACAAATGCTAGGTAGTCATGTGCTTATCTATATGATGACCTAGTCCTAACACCTTGTAAAGGATCACCAATAATTAAATCTCTTGAATGAGAGGTTACATACCTTCATTCCCTTGGTAGATCAGCATGATCCTTAATTACCACTTCTTCTCCTTCTTGAGTTGGTTTCTCTTATAGGTTCATATCTTCCATTTCCTTTTCAAGAATACCTGCATCATTATCTACACACTATTCCTTCTATGAAGGTGAGGGGTTAGTTTCAAATATAACAAGTACAGATTCTTTTACTATTAGTGTTCTTTTATTGAACACCCAATATGCTTTGCTATGTATTGAATAACCAAGGAATATATCTTCATTTGATTTAGCATCAAATTTTTCTAGGTTATCTTTTTCATTATTCAACACAAAGCATTTACAACCAAAAACATGAAAGTAATTAATATTTAGTTTCTTTTCATTCCAAATTTCATAAGGGATTTTCATTAAAATTGGTCATATCAAAACATGGTTTAAAATATAACAAGCAGTGTTCACCGCTTCTGTCCAAAAGTCCTTGGAAGATTGCCTTCACATAGTATTGTTCGAGCCATTTCTTCCAAAGTCCTATTCTTTCTCTCTACAATATCATTTTGTTGTGGTGTTCTAGGAGCGGAGAAGTTGTGATCAATGCCATTTTCTATGCAATAATCATCAAAAAATTGATTTTCAAATTCCGTGCCATGATCACTTCTAATTGATACAATTGAAAGATTTTTCTAGTTTGAAACTTTCTTGTAGAATTTTCAAAAAACTTTGAAAGTTTCATGTTTATGTGCAAAAAACAAGACCAATGTAAATCTAGAAAAATCATCTACTGTCACAAGTGCATATTTCATACCACCTAGGCTTGTGGTCCTAGTTGGTCCAAATAAATCTATGTGAAGTAGCTCAAGGGGTCTAGAAGTTGAAACCATATTTTTAGATTTAAAACTTTTTTTAGTTTGTTTACCCATTTGACAAGCATCGCAAACATGTTCAAAATAAACTTTGAATTTAGGTAAACCTCTAACTAGATTTTTAGAAATCAATTTAGCAATTGTATGCATGCTAGCATGACCTAATCATCTATGCCAAAGTAAATAAGACTCCTTGGTCTTAGCATTCATTGCTAATAGACTAGAACTACTAGACATGGCTATATCATTCAGATCTACCACATAAATATTTTCAAGTCTATGTCCAATGAGTTTGTTGCTAGAATCAAGTGAGTTAGTTACTATACATATAGATGATTCAAAGATAACCTTGAAGCCTTTATCATATAATTAACTAATATTTAATAGATTATGCTTCAATTTGTCTACTAGCAATATATTTTCAATAAAAGTAGAGGGGGTTATTTTGATCTTACCAATTTCGATTATTTTCTCCTTACCATTATCTCCAAAAGTTACCAATCCTCCTTTCATTTGTAGGGTGACGAATTGCTCTTTATCACCTATCATATGTCTTGAATAGCTGCTGTCTAGATATTATCTTTTCTTCATTTTCTGGGTTGCAAGACATTCCTACAAGATAATCAAGAAGTTCTTTTAGGTACCCAAGCTACCTTGGATCCTTACAGGTTAGTGGGATTGGTTACTTTGGAAACTCAAATTTTTCTTATTCTATTTCTAATAAGTCCATTTTTCTTTGATATGTTGCATTGAGAAAATTTGTTTCCAACCCCATTACATGCATAACAGATAACTCTAGAATTTTGAAAAGATATAAATTTTGAGGTTCTAGAGTAGAAGCATGTGATGCAGATATAGAAATAATTCATCTAAAAGATTTTTGATTAGTAATAATTCATCTAAGTACATACTTTGAATCTATAGAAATGGATATGGAAGCATTTGATACAAAAGCTTTTTGAGATATAGATTTTGGTGCAAATGCTTTTGAAAAAACAAATCTGGTAGCTGAAATTTCATTTGTATTTGAAGAGTTAAAACCGATTCCAGCCTTGTTACTTGAATTTCTTTGTTCTTTCAAAATCAACTCAAGCTTATTTGAACTTAAAGTTAGCTTTTCAACCAAAGGCTTGAGTTTTTCCACCTCCTTTTTCAAATCAGTATTTTCATCAATTAAAACTTTATTTTTCTCAAGATACACCTTTTTCTCAATTTTCAAAGCTTTATTATTTTCAAAAAAGATAATTAATTCTTTTTACAATAACTTATTCTTTACTAAAATCTCTTCCTGTTCTTTTAACAAAGAATCATTGTTATTCTTTAAAGTTCTAATTTTTACCCCAGCTTTCTTAAATTTAGATAATAAATCATGGAATGTGGTGTTCAGCTCATCAAAAGTAAATTCAACTTGAGGTTTAGGGGACATTATCTCATCTTCGAGACCTATAAGACATAGATTTGCAGTTTTAATGGTCCCTTCCTCTTCGGTTGAAGTCGACTCCTCACTATCGCTCCAAGTCACAACCATCGCTTTCTTCTTCTTCTTCTTAAATATTATCTTTAACAAAGGACAATCGGGATAGATATGCCCAGGTTCCTTACACTCATAACAAATGGGCATTTGATGCTGATGTGGCGGGATCGCTGACATGGGGGAGTCGACAGGCGCAATGTCAAGGGAAGGCACCGCGTCGGACGCCGCGTCAATCCTCCTGCTCGGACTCCATTGTCGAGCAGAGCTGAGCTCCCTTGAGATGGCGAGCCGAGCTCCGTCCTTTGCCAGGTCGGGCTCGTGAGCAAGGGGTGCCTAGGTCAGAGCCACACTCTGCCCTCTAGAGTGAGACCCTCGGATGTTTGAGCCCCGTGGTCGGAGTCGAGCTCAGCACTCCTCCACCACGTGGAGCCTCTCTGAGCACGAGCCCTTTGGATTGGACCATCATTCCGCCCTCCAGAGCGAGACCCTCGGAGGTTTGAGCCTTATGGTGGGAGTCGAGCTCAACACTCCTCCGCCACGTGGAGCCTCTCCGAGCACGAGCCCTCTGGACCAGGCCCGCACTCCACCCTCCAGAGTGAGACCCTCGGAGGTTTGAGCCCTGTGGTCGGAGTCGAGCTCAGCACTCCTCTGCCACGTAGAGCCTCTCTGAGCACGAGCCCTCTGGACCGGGTCCAGCTCCGCACTCCAGAGCGAGACCCTCGGAGGTTTGAACCCAGTGGTCGAAGTCAAGCTCAACACTCCTCCACCACGTGGAGCCTCTTCGAGTGTGTGCCCTCTAGACCGAGCCCGCACTCCACCTCTAGAGCGAGACCCTCGAAGGTTTGAGCCCTATGGTCGGAGTCTAGCTCAGCAATCCTCCGCCACGTGGAGCCTCTCCGAGTGTGAGCCCTCTGGACCGAGCCTGCACTCCGCCCTCCAGAGCGAGACCCTCGGAGGTTTAAGCCCTGTGGTTGGAGTCGAGCTCAGCACTCCTCCGCCATATGGAGCCTCTCCGAGCGCGTGCCCTCAGGACTGAGCCCGAACTCTATCCTTTAGAGCGAGACCCTCGAAGGTTTGAGCCCTGTGGTCCGAGTCGAGCTCAGCACTCCTCCACCACATGGAGCCTCTCCGAGCGCGAGCTCTCTGGACCAGGCCCGCACTCCACCCTCCAGAGCGAGACACTCGGAGGTTTGAGCCTTGTGGTCGGAGTAAAGCTCAGCACTCCTCCGCCACGTGGAGCCTCTCCGAGCACAAGTCCTCTGGACCGGGCCTGCACTCCATCCTCCAGAGCAAGACCCTCAGAGGTTTGAGCCCTGTGGTCGGAGTTGAGCTCAGCACTCCACCACGTGGAGCATCTCCGAGCATGAGCCCTCTGGACCAGGCTGGCACTTCACCCTCCAGAGCGAGACCCTCGGAGGTTTGAGCCATGTGGTTGGAGTCGAGCTCAGCACTCCTCCACCACATGGAGCCTCTCCGAGCACGAGCCCTCTGGACTAGGCATGCACTCCGCCCTCCAAAGCAAGACCCTCGAAGGTTTGAGCCCTGTGGTCAGAGTCGAGCTCAGCACTCCTCTGCCATGTGGAGCCTCTCTGAGCGCGAGCCCTCTGGACCGGGCCCGTACTCTGCCCTCTAGAGCGAGACCCTCGGAGGTTTGAGCTCTATGGTCGGAGTCGAGCTCAGCACTCCACCACATGGAGCCTCTCCAAGCGCGAGTCCTCTAGACTAGGCCCGCATTCTGTCCTCCACCAAGATGACCCCGTAAGCTTGGGGCATCTAGGTCAGAGTGACCCCCGCCAATCCAGCTCAACCTTGGCTCGGACGTGGACCCCACCAGCCTAGAATACCAGTGAACCGCCCGAGGGCTACACTGGAGCACCTCCCAGACCGTACTGCAGCCACCGGTTACACTAGAAAGGGAAGAAGCACACTGATCGAGATGCCACGCTCCCCACCAATTACCTGGATCATCCAAGAGAGGAGGCCAATCGGGAGATTCAAATCCCGGGAGCGGTGGCCCATCGTTCAAGGTACCACCAGGTTTCTCAGAATTAGGCGACCAATAGGAGTGTCGGAGCACATGACACTCCCCTTATCATGAATCGGGAAAGGCACTTCAGGATGCCGCCGCACGCACCTGATAGCTCGGTGGAGATCCCGAGGCGGACGTCCAATGGTAACCTAGTTTGCAAGAAACTTGGAGGTAACACAATGATACCAACACACAAGCAAAGCACAAAAAAAAGGAGTGCAAGCCCTACCAGGAAGAGGGGCATGGCACCATCAGCATTCCAGAGCAAGGTCGGGAAAAAGGGCCACACAGAGACTCCCTCTAACCAGGCCGCACTTCCCCCGACACACTTGCGACTCACTTCTACACAACACACACTCCTTCTCGTGTGTAGTCCATCAAGAGGGGCTGGACCAAGAGGATCTGTTCCCCTGTATCGTCTCTGACTTGACCGTCGGAGTGCCCCCATCAGAAATCCTGGCCTGGGTCACTAACCCCTATTTTGTTGTCCCAGGACTAAAAAACCGTCAGCCAGCAAAGGGACCACACTCCGGTGCCTGCAGCCACGGGCCACGGCGATTTTGGCGGCAATAGATTGGCGCACCAGGTAGGGGGGATCAAGCCCTCCATTTTTTTGCAGATCAACACTCCACGGAAGAATGGTGATGACACAAGCATGAGAGGCCTCCACCAACCATGCAAGGAACTCCCATTCCAAAGGGAACCCATGTCATCTCGAGGCGGAGCAACCAGTTTCGGCAGTCCAACCACCTCCAGCTGAGAGGGCAATGTGCCGGCTCTGCTAGTAGGGAGGGCCACTCACCAAGTCTCGGGTGGGCGGTGCCCAGACCCACCATGGCAGAATGGGCAAGACCCCCAACATGGGTGCCAGGCACCCATGTCATCTTCTCCGTCTCCTTTGGTGGAAGGGTCAACTGACGAAGCCATCAAGCGCGCAGCGGAAAGGTGCCTGGAAGAGCATTAGCACAAGCTAGCGGAGTTCTCCTGCCGGTTCACCAGTATGCAAGGCTCGACTAGCGAGCTAGCGGACTACAGCGCCACCACCGTTGAAGTCCTTCGCCGGCCGTGACAAGACAAAGTACTGTCGCTTTTATCGCGATCATAGCCATGGCACAGAGGAATATCACAACCTTAAGTGGGAAATTGAGAAACTCATCAAGAGAAGCCATCTTAAAAGGTTTGTAGGGGCAGACCTCAAGTGGAGCCCCGGGCGCTCGTCGCTTCCTCACCAGCTCCAACCATAGACAACCATCCTACCGAGAAGCCGGTGGCCGTGATCTCCTGGGGAGCTACATGCACGTCCAAAAGGACCCGTGGGGGCAGGGGACCTACGATTGCAAACCACTCAGAAAAAATGCATCATGGCCGATAACGGAAACTCTGCAAGCATGCTTCCTTATGACGCCCCCTCCAAAAGCACCACAATGATGACTTTTGCGATCGACGGGCTTCCTACAGCCCACAACATCGTCTTGAGATTGATTCAGGCCAGACCTGCTCAATGCCAACTTCAACAAAACTGCCGGCAATGAGCGGCTCGGCACAACAACGCCCGGATTTGGCCAAGAACCTTTGGTCCCGAAAATTTGGTGCTGTGTCGGGCAGAGGCACATCAGTCCCGAGAACGTGGCAAGCTCCCACCAAACTGGGAAGGTCCCTACAAGGCGGCCGAAGCTCCATCACAGGATGTCTGTCATCTCAAAGATCTTGACGGCGTCAGGCTCCCCCGAACATGGAATGCCTGCGATTTGCGAAGACACCACCGTTAATGTAAGGTTTCTTATTAATAATAATGATAACGACGTTTTCCTTGCACGAGTATCTATATGTCTTGTAGGGAAAAATCGATAGCATCCCCGAGCCCAGCTCTAGGATGTCAAGGGATCTTCAAGCCAAGCCACTCTCAATCTCAAGCATCCCCGAGCCCAGCTCCAGGACATCAAGGGATCTTCGAGCCATGCCGCTCTCAATCTCAAGCATCCCCGAGCCCAGCTCCAAGATGTCAAGGGATCTTCGAGCCATGCCGCTCTCAATCTCAAGCATCCCCGAGCCCAGCTCCCGGACGTCAAGGGATCTTCAACCATGTTGCTCTCAATCTCAAGCATCCCTGAGCCCAGCTCCAGGATGTCAAGGGATGTTCGAGCCATGCCACTCTCAATCTCAAGCATCCCTGAGCCCAGCTCCAAGATGTCAAGGGATCTTTGAGCCATGCCGCTCTTAATCTCAAGCATCCCCGTACCCAGCTCCAGGATGTCAAGAGAACTTCGAGCCATGCCGCTTTCAATCTCAAGCATCCCCGAGCCCAGCTCCAGGTCATCAAGGGATCTTCGAGCCATGTCGCTCTCAATATCAAGCATCCCCGAGCCCAGCTCCAAGACATCAAGGGATCTTCGAGCCACGCAGCTCTCAGTCATCAACATCCCCGAGCCCAGCTCCAGGATGCCAGCAAAAGATTGGAGCTCGGATCTCTGGCCAAGGGACCTCTGAGCCAAGCCGCTCTCAATCTCAAATGTCTCCGAGCCCAGCTCCGAGATGCCAAAGAATAATGGAGCCAAGCAGCTCCTATTAACGCCTTGAGCCAAGCTCCAAGGCGATAAAGACCTGAGCTAAGCCCTCAGGCAACCCTTGGACCAGAGCCCAGCTCTCCGGCCAGGAAGGCCTCGAGCCTAGCTCTAAGGCAACCAAATCCTGTGACCCTCTTCTCTGATCTCCCAACTCATTAAAAAAAAAAAAAAAGAAGAGAGGTGAAGGAAAGAAAGAGAACGAGAGGGAAACACGACAATAAAACTATCATTTCTCAGCCTAAGACCGGAGCTCAGATCTCCGGCCAAGGGACCTTCAATCCACGTAGCTCTCAGTCATCAACGTCCCCAAGCCCAGCTCTAGGATGCCAGCCCAAGACCGGAGCTCAGATCTCCGGCCAAGGGACCTTCGAGCCACGTAGCTCTCAGTCATCAATGTCTTGAGCCCAGCTCTAGGATGCCAGCCCAAGATCGGAGCTCAGATCTCTGGCCAAGGAACCTTCGAGCCACGCAGCTCTCAGTCATCAACATCCCCGAGCCCAGATCCAGGATGCCAGCCCAAGATCGGAGCTCAGATCTCTGGCTAAGGGACCTTCAAGCCATGCAGCTCTCAATCATCAACATCCCGAAGCCCAGCTCCAAGATGCCAGCCCAAGATCGAAGCTCAGATCTCTAGCAAAGGGACCTTCGAGCCACGTAGCTCTCAGTCATCAACGTCTCCGAGCCCAGCTCCAAGATGCAGGCCTGTGACTGGAGCTCAGATCTCCAACCAAAGGACCTTCGAGCCACGCAACTCTCAATCATCAATGTCCCCGAGCCCAGCTCCAAAATGCCAGCCCAAGACCGGAGCTCAGATCTTCGGCAAAGGAACCTCCGAGCCCGGCAGCTCTCAAATGCCATAGCCTTGAACCCGACTTGTCGGCATTGAAGTCCAATAACTCAACCCCAGGCAAGGTGACGCCCCCTTCTCTGATCTCCCCAAGCCTCAAAAAAAAAAACAAGAAGAAGGGGAGTGAAAGAAAAAGAGAGTGGAGGGAAGGGCCGATCGAAAGATGGGTTGCAAAGGAATTCAGGTTTCATTAATTAAGTGTCGGTTACAAGTATTTTGTGGGTCCCCGACATGCCGGGCGACCCTAACCAAACATAGAAGCAAAAATATAAAGCAAAGAAGAAAAGGGCTACCCCGCGTTGGTCGGCCCCCCTATTGAGCCCTGAGGCTGAGAGTTCCCTCCTTCAAGAACCTTCAGCTAGTCGGCTCTAGTCTCGGATGGTTCAGTCATGGCTGGTGTTGGAGGCTCTAAGGTCGTAGCTTCCTCAACAACCTCCTCATCGGGCTCCGTGTCCGAGGTCGAAGGATATCTTAGGCGATCGCGGCTCTCCTCATGGACAAGTGCCTCGATCCAGTCGTGCAGGAACATGAAGCCTTTGTAGAAGGAGTCCGACACCATCTGATGAATCTCGACGATGAACTCCTCCGAGGCCTTGAATCTGGCAACAGCCTCCTCAGCGCCCTTCTTGGCCTCTGTGGCACCCTTCCTTGCCTCGGAGGCCTCCATCCTGGCAGCCTTCATCGACTTCGTCGCCACCTCAACCGCCTTCTCAGCCATGGCCAGCTTCTCCTTCCCCACTGCCAGATCCACCTAGGCAGCCCGGGAAGCCTCCTTGTGCCGATCAGCCTCGGCACTGTACCAGTTTAACTTTTTCTCGATGGTGGAGAGATCGTCGACTGCCTTCTTCACATGACTCTACTTCAGATCGTGGGCCTCCAAGAGCCTCTTCGCTCGCCCCTCGGCATCGGCAAGCTACCTCTCCACGTCCCTGACCCTCTGTTCGAGTGCTCCACTCGCCCCGACCTTCTCCTTCATGTCAGTTTTCAGGGACTCAATCTCGACCGCTTGCTGCCGCTCGAGGCGCTCCCAGTTTTGATAATGGCCCTTAATGAAGAGGGCCTCAGCACCGATCTGCACCATGAAAAGAGGTCAGCTCAAAAAAAGAGAGAGAGAGAGAGAAAGAAGGAAGGGACATCTCATCGAGTAAAGCTGAGGGAAGATGGCACTGATGACGTCGCCCAGTCGCATCTCGGCCATACCCTGCTGATCGCATGTATAGATCGAGAAGTCCATAATGCGCTCGGCCAGTTCAGGGATCCGAAAGAACGAGCTTTCTGTCCCCATCTTGAAGGGGAGATGGCTCCGCGCCTCCTCCCTCCTACCCTCTCCGAAGGTGGGCGGCCTTGCGCGCTAGCTATAGGGCCCTGGGAGGCTGACTGGGGAGCTGACACCTGTGCGGGCGGTGCCTCAATCACAGTCCTGGCCATGCCCTGGACCTCCTCATCCCTGATCTAGATCGAAAGTGGGCTCAAAAGACTACAGGACGCGGTGGTGGTAGCTGCGGCCCTTGCCCGAGTCATTACCTCAAGCTTTGCAGCGGGGGCCGCCCCTTGATGACCACGCTGCTCGGGAGCCTCTCGACCCTCTCTACTGGCTCAAGAGCAGCTCGAGTTGCCTCCGAGTTCTGACCAACTAGAGCAGCTGAGCTCGGACAAGCCACTACGGCAGGGGCAACCACAGGAGCACTCTCGCCCCGGACCCGCCTCGATGGAGGCTCCCCAGCCAGCCCGGTTGGTGGCCTCTTCCGAGTGATCGCCAGTAGATCGCTCTCGATGAAAATCATCCCTGCATGCAAGTCACACAACAGTCAGAATCCATCAGAAGCAATGCAAGAAATGCAAGGAAGGAAAAGAGAAGTTCAGGTCGAACTCACCCAACCCATTTGTTGGGTCAACCCTGGAGTCGGTGATGTTCTGCTCAGATAATAGGACCTCAAGAGGAGGGATCTGGGCGGTGCGGAGCTACTTGTAGTCATCTCGGTCAGCCGCATTTATCACAGAATTTTGGTTAGGAGACTTGTCCGGATCGCTCCAGACCTAGTCGAACCCCTCAACCTCAACAAAAAAAAATTTACTCTTCCATCCCATGACAGAAGACGGGAGCTCGAACCTAATGCCCCTCGAGCGGGAGGACAAGGACCACCACCCATGCTCAGTTGGGTGGTGCTTCAGGGCAAAGAATGCCCTGAACAAAGAAAACCAGGCAACAAACCCGTGGAGGTGGTAGAGCATAATGAAAGAGAAGATGACCCTAATGGTGTTTGCCACTAACTGTGAGGGACCAAACGGTAGTTGTCCAAGATGGACAGGAAGAAGGGGTGAAAAGGAAACCGGAGACCCCTGGAGAAGGTCTCCACATAAAAAGCAAGGCGGCCAGGGCCACTGGAAGTAACCCGCTCCCAGTTCTATTTGCTCTTCTGCAAAGGAAATTTGGGATAAACTCAAAGTGACCCATGAAGGAACTTCTCAAGTGAAGTCTTCTAAAATTAATCTTCTTGTGCATAGTTTTGAATTATTCAAGATGGAACATAATGAAATAATATCTGCCATGTTTTTATGTTTCACTGACATTATTAATGGCTTAAAATGTCTTGGCAGGGTATATACTAATGCATATCTTGTACAGAAGATTCTGAGATCTCTTCCGGACAAATAGGATCCGAAAGTGACTGCCATCCAAGAAGCAAAATATTTGAATACCTTATTACTGGATGAACTGTTAGGATCTCTCATCATTCATGAATTGACCATGCAGCACCAAATTGAAGATGATCAAAAGAAGAAGAAATCAATCACCTTCAAAGCTGCTATGGATTCTAGAAAGGATGATGAATCAAAAGAATAAAGCTCCTCTACTGAAAGCGATATGGAAGACGAAGACGTTGCCATGGTCGTCAGGAAATTTCGAAGGTTCTTGGGAAGAAGAAAAGGAAGAAATTTTAGAAAATTTTACAAGAACAAAGAATTCAGTAAGGAGAAGGACAAGGAAAAGGAGAAAGAAAAAGAAGTGCCCACCTGTTATAAATGCAAAAAGCCAGGGCACATCCGACCAGACTGTCCATTATTGAAAAAGGGTTTTAAGAAAAAGAAAAAGAAAGCTATAGTAGCGACGTGGAGTGACAGTGAAGCATCCTTATCTAATGAAGAAGAAGAGACCATGAAATCTATAAATCCTTGAAAAAGATAAGGTATCATCCCCTGAGCTTCAAATTGAATTTACATATGATGAACTGAATTTTGCATTTCAGATTTACTTATTGAATTCAAGAAAGCTGGGGTTAAAATTAAATCCTTGAAGGAACAAAATGATGTTTTATTAAAAGACAAGGATGATATTTTTGAAAAGAATAATATTTTGCAAAAAGAATTGAATAACCTTTCTGAAATTGTTATTGTTTTGAATAATGAGAAAAATGCTTTAAAGGAGACAAACAAAGTTTTAGTTGCCAAAAATGTTGATTTAAAAAAGGAGGTTGAAAAGCTTAAGCCTTTAGTAGAAAAACATACTTTGAGTTCTAACAAGCTTGAGCTAATTTTGAAAGAACAAAAGGATTCAAAAAGAAAAGATGGAATTGGATTTAATGCTTTAAATGCTAAAGGAATTTCAACAACAAAATTTGTATCTTCAAAAGCTTCAGCTTCAAATGCTAAACTTCAAAAAGCTTTTCTATCAAATTCTATTTCAAATGGCTTGAAATATGTTCCAAAGAATTCTATGAAAAAATCTTTCAAACCAAATATTTTTGTTTCTGCATCTTTTATAGCTTTAAAGCATGCATCATTCAAAAATGACAAAATTATCTATTATGCATGTCATAGATTTGGACATAAATCTTATCAATGCAATTCTTTAAAAAGTTTCATAATTGGTGCATTGAAATATAGAACTGTTTGGGTTCCAAAGGGAACCAATTTTACTAACCCAAAAGGACCCAAGTTAGCTTGGGTACCTAAAATCACTCCTTGACTATTTTGCAGGACTGTCTTGCAGCCCATAAATTTAAAAAAAGATGGTATCTTGATAGCAGCTGTTTAAGACATATGATGGGTGACAAAGATCAGTTCATTACCCCACAAATGAAAGGAGGAGGATTGGTTAAATTTGGAGATAATGGCAAGGGGAGAATAATCGGAATCGGTAAGATCAAAATAACCCCTTGTACTTTTATTGAAGATGTGCTGCTAGTAGATAAATTGAAGCATAATTTATTAAGTATTAGTCAACTTTGTGATTTAGGCTTCAAGGTTATCTTTGAATCATCTATGTGTATAGTAACTAACTCTCTTAATTTTAGCAACAAATTCATTGGTCATAGGCTTGGAAACATCTATGTGGTAGATCTAAATGATCTAGCCATGACTAATAGTTCCAGTCTAGTAGCAATGAATGCTAAGACCAAGGAGTCATGTTTATTATGGCATAGACGATTAGGTCATGCTAGCATGCATACAATTGCCAAATTAATCTCAAAGAATCTAGTTAGAGGTTTGCCATATTTTAAAGTTGATCTTGATTATGTATGTGATGCTTGTCAATTAGGCAAACAAACTAGGAAGAGTTTTAAATCAAAAATTATTATTTCAACAACCAGACCCCTTGAGCTACTTCACATTGACTTATTTGGACCAACTAGGACCACAAGCCTAGGAGGTATGAAATATGGCCTTGTGATTGTAGATGACTTTTCTAGATTCACATGGGTATTATTTATTGCACATAAGGATGAAACTTTTGATGTATTTCAAAAATTTCACGAGAAAATTTTAAATGAGAAAAATCTTTCTATTATTTCTATAAGAAGTGATCATGGAACTGAATTTCAAAATCAATTTTTTGATAAATATTGCACTGAGCATGGCATTGATCACAACTTCTCCGCTCCTAAAACACCACAACAAAATGGTGTTGTAGAGAGAATGAATAGGACTTTGAAAAAAATGGCCTGAACCATGTTATGTAAAGGTAACCTTCCAAGGTACTTTTGGATAGAAGTGGTGAACACTGCTTGTTATATATTAAACCGAGTTTTAATTAGACCAATTTCAAAGAAAACCCCCTATGAGCTTTGGAATGGAAGAAAATCGAATATTAACTATTTTCATGTTTTTGGATGTAAATGCTTTGTGCTTAATAATGGTGAAGATAACCTAGAAAAGTTTGATACAAAGTTTGATGAATCTATATTTCTTGGTTATTCACTTCATAGCAATGCATATAGAGTGTTTAATAAGAGGACTCTTACTATAGAAGAGTCGATTCATGTTGTTTTTGATGAAGCTAACCCCTCACCATCTAGAAAAGATGAGTGCATAGAAAATGATTCAGGTACATTACAAAAGGAAATGGAAGATCTAAGCTTTCAAGATAAGCCAATGCAAAATAGAAATGTAATAGTAAGCAAGGATCATACTGATTTACCAAAGGAATAGAGGTATGTAACTTCACATCACAAAGATTTAATTATTGGTGATCCTTCTCATGATGTTAGAACTATGACAGCACATAGAGATGCACATGACTACCTAGCCTTTGTCTCACAAATTGAACCACATAGTTTAGAAGAAGCTGAAATTGATCATAACTAGATGATGGCCATGCATGACGAATTAAACCAGTTTGAAAGGAATGATGTTTGGACACTAGTTAGTAGACCTACAGGCCACCCAGTCATAGGAACCAAATGGGTATATAGGAACAAACTAGATGAGAATGGCAAGGTTATAAGAAATAAAGCAAGGTTGGTAGCAAAAGGGTACAATCAAGAGGAAGGTATTGATTTTGATGAAACTTATGCTCCTATAGCAAGACCAGAAGCCATTAGATTACTTCTTGCATTTGCTTGCTACATGAACTTTACTCTTTCAAATAGATGTCAAAAGTTCTTTTCTAAATAGATTTATTTCTGAACAAGTTTTTATAGAACAGCCACCAGGTTTTGAAAATTATGATTTTCCAAATCATGTGTTTAAATTGAACAAAGCTTTATATAGTTTGAAATAAGCACCTAGGGCCTGGTATGACAGACTAAGCAAATTTTTACTTGAAAATGATTTCAAAAGAGGAAATATTGACAAAACTCTTTTTATCAAAAACAAAGAGAATGATATGCTAGTTGTACAAATCTACGTTAATGACATTATATTTGGTGTAACTAATGAAAATCTTTGTGGAGATTTTGCTGAGCTGATGCAGGATGAGTTTGAAATGAGCCTTATGGGTGAACTCAATTACTTCCTTAGGCTACAAGTCAAACAAATGAAGGAAGGAATCTTTATAAGCCAATCCAAGTACATCAAAGAGATAATCAAGAAATTTGGCATGGAAACAAGCAAAGAGGCTAACACACCCATGAGCACTACCTGCAGACTAGACAAAGATGAAAGTGGATCCAATGTTGACCAAAAGCTTTATAGAGGTATGATCGAATCCTTATTATATTTGACAGCCAGTAAACCTGATATCTTGTACATTATATGTGTATGTGCTAGATTCCAATATAATTCTAAAGAAATACATATGCTTGCTATTAAAAGAATTTTCAAATATTTGAAAGGTACAAGTAATTTAGGTCTTTGGTATTCTAAAGAATTATCTTTAAATTAATTGATTTTTCTGATGCTGACTATGCTGGTTACAAAATTGATAGAAAAAGCACTAGTGGTACATGCCAGCTTCTAAGGTTGAACTTAATTTCATGGCACTATAAGAAATAAAACTCCGTAGCATTGTCCACTACTAAGGCAGAGTACGTTGCTGCTGGTAGTTGTTGTACTCAAGTGTTATGGATTAAACAATAGCTAGAAGATTTTGGTGTTACATAACCTAAAATTCCAATCAAATGTGATAACACAAGTGCTATTAATTTGACAAAAAATCCTGTTCAGCATTCACGAACCAAACACATTGAAATTAGGCACCATCTTATAAGAGATCATGTTTTGAATAATGATATTGTACTTGAATTCGTGCCAACTGAAAACCAACTTGCTGATATTTTTATCAAACTTTTGAATTTTGATAGATTTGTGATGATTAGAAGTGAACTAGGATTATGTGACCTACTCTAGAAACACTCCCATAATCTTAAGGACAAATTATCCAGGTATCCTCCTAATCGCAATCTTTTTTTAAAATGAGCTTTGATTGAAATCCAAAAATTTATTTTGTGCTCTTTTTGCTCGAGTCGACTCAAGCAGATGACCTATTGGTCAAGCCAGCTCAGATGTCGAGCCGTCTCTTTTTAGTTGGAGCCATAGGGTTTTTCTTTCCCATTTCTATTCCTAAACCCTACTCTCTTTCCCACCAAGAAACCTTCCAAATACTTCCAACTTCCAAAAACTATTTTGGAATTCAAGTGTTTGTGTACAAATGGCACCAAAGAGGGCAGTTGGGATGAAATCAAGACAAGATAGTGAAGCTGCTCTACAAGAAAGGAGGACAAAGTTCTGAGAAGATAGTGCTTCTTGAAATCCACCACAGTCTGAGGAAGAGCCAAGCCCAGTTTCTCCTACCCACCATATCTCTTTAGGAATGAGACCTATTACCACTGGCAGACGGATTTTATTTGAATATCTGAAGGAGATAGGTTTTGTCATTGATGATTTTATTGAGAATCAAGGATGGAGGAACATGTGCTCCCTAGATGTTAAAACCTACCCAAACCAAGTTAGAACCTTTTATGAAAATTTGAGGTTTGGAGAGAATTTTGTTGAATCATCTGTTAAGGGAAAAAGAATTATCATCTCTACTGAAATCCTTGGGAATGCTTTGGAAATGCCATTTGAGGGCACTGAGTACTTAGTACTGAAAGACAGAACTAAAGCACTACAAACTGTATTAGAGAGATCTAAAGTAAATGAAATAGGAATTCTCAAGGCCAGCATGTTTTCTATTGAAATGAGAGTTCTAAACAATTTTATTAGCAGGATCTTCTTACCCAGAACTGGACGTTTAGATTGGGTAAGTGAAATGGATCTGTGCTTCATGGAGATTCTAATTAATGGTGATAAGATTAATCTACTAGCTATCATGATCAGCCAGATGAAGGAGGTAGTGAGAAAAGTCAAGGCTTGCTTGCCGTATGGAATGGTCCTCACTTTATTCTTTTAAAATACAAATATAGATTTGACAGGAGAGGACAGCAAGACAATTCTCAATACAGTATCTACCTATACTGCCAAAACATTTCAAAGGATGGGATATTTATTATCAAATGGCACTTGGAAAAAGAAGACTGATGCTCCTATGGTTGAAGAAACTGAAGAGGTTCAAGAGCAAGCAGAAATAGAGGCTGGTGAAGGCACTACAATGCAAATTCTAGAACCACAGCTTCAGCTAGGATCTCCAGTCCAAGTAGACTTTGACACTTCTTTCCTAGATGTCTCAGTATCAGATAAGCCTGATATGCCATATAGTACACCTATTTTTACTCAGTCTACTGATATTCCAATTCACAGTCATGCTACTACTGCTCCTGCTGTAGACACTTCATTGTTACAAGACTTCATTACACAGCAAATGAATAACATGACTAAAACTATGAAGTCTTCTATGGTTGGAATGTTTAAAGAATTACACAAATCAGTTGATGAGAGACTCAATCAATTTGACTATCTGAAAAGCAAAATTAACTCTCTTGAAACCTCAAAGACTACAGTACATACAACTGATACAAATATGCAACCAATTTATAGCTGATTACTTCAAGTTCGGAAAAGATTGAGAAATTTGTTACACTAGTACTTGAAGCTTACAGAGTTGAGATGGACAACTTAAGAATAAGAATGGGATCAGTTGAAGTAGGTAAAAGAATGGAAGAAGATTACACCAGAGGCATTGGAATAATTAGAAGTGAGTTTGGAAGATTGAGAGGCTCGGCAGAAGCATTTGCAAATGTACAAGCCTTAGAAATGTTTACAATGCAAAAGTGGCAGAAATAAATGAAGCAATGGAAGATTTAGATGCTTCTAAAAGTACAAAGAAAATAGAAGCCAAATTGAAATCTATGAATAGCTTCTTATAGAAAATGATGACTAAAATTGAAGATATCCAAGCTGCTCAAAGTGCTCCTCCCTCTTCTGGACCTTTTCCTAGTCAATTTGCTCATCCAAGACAACCTGCTCCACACTTTAGACCACAAGAATCCCATAATATCCCATAATTTATTGACTCAATTGCTTCTCTACCACCTGGCATTCAAATTCCTGGTCAACCTTCACATCCTAGAGTAGACTTAGATAGTGACTAAGTGTATTGCCCTTCACTTTGTACTTTGTACTGAACTTCTTTGAAATGAAATGAAATTATACTTTTTGTCTCTTAAATTGTTCTATTTAGCTATGTAAATGAATGTTTATGTTTAATTATTCATACAATGACTGATTTTTTAATTAGAATTTCAAGATGAATATGAGAAAGTGAAATTATCTCAAACAAATTTTAAATACTTTCTCATTCTATTTTAAAATCTGAGCTTAACTCTTACTCTACATTTTTGATTGATTGACAAAAAGGGAGAGAAAGTTGTAAAATCATTACATGAAAAGGTTAAAATATATTCATATATTTGCTCTGATACATAAAGATCTGATGCATAAAGCTTGAAAGCTAAGCTCAAATTAAGATCTGATAAATAATGTTACATATTTAAGAGGCTCTGATACATAATGATACATATTTAAGCTTTGATACATAATGTTTTAAGTTTTGACTTTTAATAGCTTTGATACTTAAAGTTCCTTTGAAACATTTTGAGCTCTGAAAATACATAGAAAGTGTGTCAAAACATGGAGTATCTTTGAGGGGGAGATTATCTCTCTTGCCTTAATTCGCATTCCATAATTTGGCACTAATTGAAGTCAATTCATTTTACTTGTTCATATGTTCTTGCAAATATAGTCATACAAGTAATTGTAAATTTTTATACTGATTTTTCATGCCTAGTGTTTTGTCATCATCAAAAAGGGGGAGATTATTGACCCCATAAGTGATTTTGATGATAACCAAACATTGAAGCATGTACATTGATTTCTGAAACTCTTCAAGTGTTTTACAAGTTTTTGTAGGATGAGTTAATTGTTCAAACTTCAACTCCTACACCTTTGTTTCTTGTTTGAGTTGTGTTGTAATGTGTTTGTGTAAAGAAGAACTTAATGAAAAAGCTAAGAAAAAATCATGTGAAAAGGGTTACTTCTCTGTGTGTGTGCCTTAAAAGTATTTTGAGTTGGTATGATTGAAAATTGTAAGAGTGTTGGTGAGAGTTCTTTCTTGAGTTCAAGTATAAAAATCCTGAAGAAGATACTCGAGCCGACCTAGCATGATGAAGAGCTGACTCCACCTACTAGCACGCAGCAAGGATTCTGGTACGCAGCAATCCGAGCCAACTCAAAGGTAACTGAGTCAACTCCAATGAATCCGAGTCGACTAGAATTTGTCCAAGCCGACTCCTCCAGAGTCTAGTTTTTAAAAATTCTTTGAGAATAGCTAGGCGAGCCGACCCGAACCAGAAAGACCCAACTCTGCCATACCTAATTTTGAAGACGTGAGAAAGTGAGCCAACCCGAATTGCATCGAGCTGACTCTTCCAGAGTGAGGATTTCCAAATCTATGAAGAAGAGCCGACCCAAGCTGAAAAGAGCCAACTCCTCAAGTTCAAGTTTTTCAAAGAAAGAAGTTCAAGCCGACCCGAGCTATCAAGAGCCGACTCGTCCAGAGTGAAGTTTTGTGCCCTGAGACAAAGAGTCGACTGCACTGAAGATTTGGTGACTCGACTTATCGACTCGAAGGATCCAAGCCGACTCAAAGGAATCCGAGCCGACTTGAACATCGTTTTCAGGTATCCAATGGCTAGCTCCAGAAATTGTTTTTGAATGCCAAAAAGTGCTCCAACGATCACAAATCATTCCCCAACGGTCTACAATGGCTTGAACTACCTTGGAGTGATAGAAGATCTTATATTTGAAGGATTTGAACATCCTAAAAGCTAGAAGTTTTTGAAAGAGAAGAGAGCTTCATCAAATATCCTAACTACCAACAGCAAAAGAGCACAAGAGCATTCAAGTCAGCCTTCAAGTCTTCCCAACTTTGATCTGAAGCTTGAAGCAACTTTTAAAGAAGCCACTAAAGCTATTAAAGCTTATTCAAGTGCAAGTCAAGTGGACTTCCATCAAGATGTGCACCGGCAACTATCCGATAAATTGAGTTTGTCATTTTGGTGTATTTACTTCAATTCATTTTTTGAATTATTTGGTTATTGGTGAGCCCGGATGAGAAACCAAATAGGTTCTTGGTGAGCCTTGATAAAAACCAAGAGCTGGGTTCTTGGTGATCCTGGTAAAACCATGTTAGGTTTCTTTGGTAAGCATGTTTAAAACCAAAGGGCGTTGGGTTTTCTTTAGTGATCCCGTTAAAACCAAAGTGTAGAGGTTTTGGATTGTGATCTTGTAAAACAATCCTATTGTATTCGGGTGTGAATATAGTGGAAATCCCAAGTGATATCTTGGATAGTGAACGTAGGAGTTGGGTTGCTCGGAACCACTACAAATTTTGTGTGTTTGTGTTGTGCTTCATTGCTTTTACTTAGCTTCCACAATTTACTACTTTGTCAGAGCACCTACCACTTGCAAAGGATTTTTAATTGCATATTACTCGTTTCAATTTTTTAAAAGTCCCAATTCACCCCCCTCTTGGGTAGCCACCTTGGCAACATCTTTCAATTCATTCTTGAATTTGTTAGGTTATTGTTGAGCCCGATTGAAAAACCAAATAGGTTATTGGTGAGTCTTAGTTAAAAACCAAGTGTTGGGTTCTTGGTGATCCTGTTAAAACCAAGTTGGGTTTCTTTGGTGCTCCTATTTTAAAACCAAAGGATGTAAGGTTTCTTTGGTGATCCTGGTAAAACCAAAATGCATAGGTTTTGGATTGTGAGCCTATAAAACAATCCAACTGTATTCGGGTATGAATATAGTGAAAATCCCAAATGGTATCTTAGATAGTGGACGTAAGAGTTGGGTTGCTCTGAACCACTATAATTTTTGTGTGTTTATGTTGTGCTTCTCTGATCTTATTTAGCTTCTGCAATTAATTACTTTGTCACAGCACCCAACACTCTAATAGGGATTTCAAAACCATATAACTGCTTAAATTTTTCAAATTTCCAATTCACCCCCCTCTTGGGAAAGCCACTTGGGCAACAGAAATTAAATTGAAACACAAGAGGATGAAAAGAGAAGAAGAAAAAGAAAGAAAAGCAAGAGCATTCATTCATATTCATTGAGAGCAACTTCCTTCAAGCAAAACGAAGTCTCCAAGCATTCAAAGCTATTAAGAAGCATTCAAGTCCAACACCTTTGAGTATTGATTGAGGCTTCATCAAGTTCAAGACAAGCAACTTCTCCAAGCTTTAAAGAGATATCAACTTTTCATTAGATTGCTTTTCTTGTTTACTTTACTTCATCTCATATCTTTGTTGTAAGGGTTTTTGGTAAGCCTAAGAATAAAACCAAGAAGGTTTTTGGTTAGCCTAGTTAAAAACAAAGGAGGTTTTTGGTTAATCTAGTTGAAAACTAAGGAGATTTTTGGTTAGTCTATTTGAAAAACATGGAAATTTTTGGTAAGCCTAGTTGATAATCAAGGAGGTTATTGGTTAGCATTTAAAAACCAAGAGGTTTCTTTTGGTGAGCTTTGTAAAAACCAAAAGGGATTTTGATTAGTGAGCCCAAAAAACTAATCGACTGTAATCATGGGAGATTATAGTGAATTTCCAAGTAGACCTTGGGGAATGGATGTAGATGCATTGGAAAGCACCGAACCACTATACTTGGCTTGTGTTTGTGATTATCTCTAGCTTTCTTTTCTTGCTCTTATATTTGTTGCATTTATATTTTTGCTACTTACTCTTCAAGAGCATACTATTTTACCTCATACTAGCACTTGATTTAATATTTGTATTGGCACATTTCCTTGCAAGTAATTTTTTAGAAACCTAATTCACCTCACTCTTGAGTTGCTTACTGGGCAAAAACTGGTATTTGAGCCATGTTCTCAATATATGGTCTAACTACCTTGAGTAAAGATCTATTGCAACCCCCCTTGGTACTAGTGTAGTTGAGGGACAAGCCTCAAACAGACCTCCATACTTTAATAGAACTAATTATACTTATTGAAAAACTAGAATGAAATCTACATGCATTCTATAGATTATAATTTATGGAAGGTTGTTGATAAAGGTCCTCATATTTCTTCGATCGTGGTTAATGGTATTTTCATCCCAAAACTTGAAGAGGATTGGAATGAAAATGACATTAAATAATCCAAGATCAATGCAAAAGCAATGAATATCCTTTATTATGAATTAGATCTTAGTGAGTTCAATAGGATTTCTACATGCACATCTACCAAAAAAATATGGGACACACTTGAGGTTACCCACGAGGGTACTGATCAAGTGAAGAACACTAAGGTTAACATGTTAGTGCACACTTATGAGATGTTCTGCATGGAACCAAATGAAACTATCACTAACATGTATGCTAGATTCACAAACATTGTTAATGGCATGAGAAGTTTAAGTAAAATTATATCTAATACCGATCTTGTTAACAAAATTCTCAAGTCACTTCCAACATCTTGGGTGCTGGGAATTTCTAGGAGCCAAGGTCATCATGCAACTTGCGGAAGGGAATTTTAAACTAAAAATTCGAACATGAAAACCCTATTTGGCTAAAAGAAATCCTAATTACCGGATCCCCTTAGACATAATCAACTAATGTGTCATAAATGAAGTACAAGAAACATACATGAAATGCTATTTTCCACTTCTTTCCACAAGACTCACAAGTGTACACCCTCCAACGGTGATCCATAAGAGAATAGAACCAAGGAAGAACTCCTTGAAGTTGCTTGCTAGAGTAGGACTCTTTCTGCAGCCTTTGGATTCTTGACCATTGTAGGACACCCTGTCCCACTATAGGGCACTATGAACACTCTCCTAAAGCACTCTTGGTTTTAGGACAACCCTCCTCTAGGACTCCTTAAGCTTATATCCTAAAACAAAATCTTGTCCTAGTAGAAAAGACCTTGTCTTAACAAGACAAGTCTTGTCTTAAAGAAAGGAGGGAGGGAGAGATAGAAAGAGACACTCAGAAGACTCAGTGAAATTGTATTCCTATCACAGAAGACCGAACACTAACACTTCTCATTTCATCGTACACCCTTTAAATAGGGATTTAAGGGGCATGAAAAGCATCCCAAAGTTTCTTATCAAATATGTCTCTTCATATCTAATAAGACTCTATAGGACTCAGGAGTCTTATCTGAGTTCTCTTGTTTTATCAGATGAACTCTCCTCATGCCACATGGCATGTACCAAACTCAAGGAAAGGAGGCATCTTTTCATGTCCTGAAATCGCAAAAGAGAAATCCTGAGAGTAGAAGGACTCTGCCTCAGAACCGTGCGCAGATGAAGAGACGCGACTCTTCATCTGCGCACGCTGACATCTTCTCATTTCATGGCACCCCTTTGTCCCCTTTTTGATAGGTCAACCAAAACCAAAAGGCATGGAGACTATTTGAAGAGGCATCCCGGATGTGAAACTCCCAGAGTTTCATCTATAGAAGGACTCTCAAGCCTTCTGCGCACACTCTTTTCTCCTGCACGTGCCAAGAGGCGCCAAGAGTCCTGAGTGCCCAGGACTCTTCAATAAATCAGGTTAATATTCAAATAAAAACCAGATAAAGCTTGGTTTAGGCTGCCCTAATTAGGACTCAACCTAATGTAGGTTTCCTTCAATAAGGTTACTTCAATTAATAAGCAACTAGACCCAAACAGATTGGGTTAGGAATTGGGTTAGCCTACACATGCTAGTGTGTAATCTGGCTAACTAATTTGGATGCCATGACCCTAATTAAACCATGAATGACTTCCTTGGTCAACTCCCTAATGTGTGTGACCCTTTGGGTTTCACATTTAGCCAGCAGTAGGTTTAGGTTTGAGCCGATTTGAACTAATCGAACCTGATTGACCTAATTAGGTCAAATTGGCTCACCTAATTGTCCAATTCGAATCATCCATCGAATTGACTCATGAAACTAATCCAATTGGTTCATAAAAACCTACAAGAAAAGGTTGATGTCTAGCAACATGTCATGCCTACCCAGAAAATATGGAATTTGATGGAAAGTACCAAAATACCCTTCAGCAGAAAGTTACCGTGCAATTCAATCTTTCAATCTCCCATTATCCTGATTAAGTGATAGGTATGGAAGATGTCAAACCCTAACACTAAGTTATATCGAATCTCAGCTCGATCATGAGGACTCAACTAATGACTGATTAGAAATCACTTCTAATCTCATCCTGCTTTGATCAAAGGCTCCTTGAGTCTCTCATCGAAGAGATTACATGAGATAACAACTCCTCTTTCCAGGAATGATCGATTCCTTGTTGGTCCACTCAGATCCTTCGTACACCTTCCACCATACCCAGAACATCCCATACATAACTCAATGTCATGAATGAGACTTCCATGGTGGCCTCAGGTCTGAAGTTCAAATACACAACTCCTACTCTATGACTTATCTTTTGACAAGTAATAAGACTTCCATAAGATAGTTCCGGTATGGATCAATTTAGTGTACTCATACCCTGATGAGCACCTTTATCCTTGTATTAGTATCTCTATACAAATGGTTGTGAGACCAACCATCCTCATTAACTGAGCATACATAGAATAAGATATTCTCCCTGGATTCATTGATCCTCGAATCGATGGTCCATTGACTAGGAACATTTTGATTAGGGTTTAGAGAAACTTAGGTCTCACTATTATGATCTTTATCGTAACCCTAATTTCATTGCCCTAATCTATGGGATTCATCATAATCCATAAATAAGACACAATAGTATATGATCAAAATAAATGCCTTTAATTAATATAATGTCATACAAGAATTGGAAGATTACAAAAATGCCCTTACAATGATTGGCTCTTAGGATACTTTACTTTCATTGGGATCCAAAAGTGATAGCCATACAAGAAGCCAAAGATGTTAACAAACTACCACTGAAGCAGTTAGTAGGATTGGTCAAGACTTTGAGCTAAATTTGAAACAAAAGCCTATGGATTTGGACAAGAATAAAAAGGGGATAGCTTTCAAGTCTACAACATAAAATGAATCCTCAAATAATGAATCGGAAGAAGAAGAAGAAGAAGATGAGAGTGAGGAAGTTCTTCTAGCTAGAAAATTCAGAAGATTCATGAGAAGAAAGAAATTTCCTTACAAGAAAAAGTTTCAACCATGCAAAGAAAAGAGAAAAGAAAAGGACAAGGAGAAGGAGGTACCAATATGCTTCGAATGCAAGAAGCCCGAATACTTCAAGTTTGACTGCCCTCTGTTGACTCCGTTATTGATTTTGATGATAAACAAAATACTTAAGTATAAGTTGAGTACTAACTATTTCCTTGAAGTATATTTTTATAGAAAAATATACTCATCAATCTAATAGTTTTGATTGCTTGTCAAAGAAATGAAGAAGTCCCCTCCATGAACGAAAGATTAGTTTTAAATGAACTTAAGCACTTGAATATTGCTTGAAATAATATAAAGAGTTCAGCATAAATTGGTTTCAGTAGAGGTTTAGTGGTTTTTAAAGAAATCTCAGCAAGTGTCGACTCAAAGTGTCGACTCACAACTCAAGTGTCGATCGATGATAGTGAAAGTGTCGACTCAAGCCGGCACGCAGAAAGAATTTTAGATGGCACAGCTGATGTGTTAACTAATGCCAGTCAAGTGTCGACTCAAGGTGTTAACTCAAGGATCAGCTCATCGCCTGAGAAAATTTTGAAACAGAACTTGCTGAAATTAAAGACTTGCCTGAAGTGCCGACTCATGAATAACAAGTGTCGACTCACCAGAAGAAGTGTTGACTCACCTGAGAATTTCAAAGAGCTTCAATGAAGAAATTTTAACTAGGTACAGAATCATGGAATGTAAGTGTCGACCCTAAATGTCGACTCACAGCTTGAAGTGTCGACACTTCGAGTTTTGGAAACAATAATGGCGAGTTTTGGAAACAATAATGGCTAGTTTTTCAAATATAAAACTCGGCCCTCTTAGCTCCTAACGACTAGTTTTTTGTGTTTAACGGCCATAAATTGACTTTGAGACCTTGGGAAGGTGTTTATGTGATTGAAATCAAATCTAAATACAAGATGATCATTAATAAAAAAGAAAAAGCAAGCGCATTCACTCCCATTCATTGAGAGCAACTACCTTCAAGCAAAAAGAAGTCTCTAAGCTTTCAAAGCCTTCAAGAGTATTCATGTCCAACATTCTTGAGCATTAATTGAGGCTTCATCAAGTTAAAGATAAGCAATTCCTTAAAGCTTCAAAGAGATATGTGCTTTTATTTAGAAAGCTTTTATTATTGTTTTACTTCAAACTTTATGTTTGTTGTAAAGGTTATTGGTTAGCCTTGAAAACTAAGGAGGTTGTTGGTTAGCCTTGAAAACCAAGGAGGTTGTTGGTAAGCCTTAAAACCAATTAGGTTCTTGGTTAGCCCATAAAACCAAGGGAGGTTTTGATTTATGAGCCTTGTGAAAATAAATTAGGTTTTGATTAGTGAGCCCGGAAAACTAATCGGCTGTAATCGGTGGAGATTATAGTGAATTTCCAAGTGGTCCTTGGGGAGTGGATGTAGGTGCATTGGAAAGCACCGAACCACTATACTTGGATTATGTTTGTGATTGTTCGTCTCTCTCTTTTGCTTTTACTTTTATTGCTTTTAAATTTTTGTTGCATACTCTTTAAGAGCACATTACACTTGTATTTCATTGTACTTAGATTGTTTATTGAATTGGATCACACACTTGTAATTAATTTTTAGAAATCTAATTCACCTCCCTGCTTGGGTTACTTACTGGCCAACAAGTGGTATTAAAGCCACGTTCTCAGTATATAGGTCTAACCACCTTGAGTAAAGATCTATGGCAACCCCCTTGGTACTAGTGTAGTTGAGGGACAAGCCTCAAATAGACCTTCATATTTTAATGAAACAAATTATACTTATTGGAAAACTAGAATGAGAATTTATATGTATTCAATAGATTATAATTTGTGAAAAGTTGTTGATAGAGGTCCACATATTCCTTCAATTATGGTTAATGGTGTTTCCATCCCAAGCTCAAAGAGGATTGGGATGAAAATGACATTAAACAGTCTGAGATTAATGCGAAAGCAATGAATAAACTTTATTGTGCATTAGATCCTAGTGAATTTAATAGGATTTCTAAATACACATCTGCTAAGAAAATATGGGACACACTTGAAGTTACCCATGAGGGTACTGATCAAGTGAAGAACACAAAAGTAAACATATTAGTGCACACTTATGAGATGTTCCAAATGGAACCAAATGAATCTATCACTAACATGTACACTAGATTCACAAACATTGTCAATGGCATGAGAAGTTTAGAAAAAATCATGTTTAATGTTGATATTGTCAACAAAATTCTTAGGTCACTTCCAACTTCATGGGATCCAAAGGTGACCGCCATACAAGAAGCCAAAGATGTTGACAAATTATCATTGGAACAATTGGTGGGATTGCTCATGACTTATGAGCTAAATCTAAAATAGAAGTCTATAGACTTGAACAAAAAGAAAAAAGGGATAGCCTTCAAGTTTGCAATTCAAGAAGAATCCTCAAATAAAGAATCGAAAGAAGAGGAAGAGGATGAGAGTGAGAAAGCTCTTCTAGCAAGGAAGTTTAGATGATTTATGAAAAGAAGAAAGTTCCCTTACAAGAAAAGGTTCCAAACAAGTAAAGACAAGAAAAAAGAAAAGGATAAAGAAGAAGAAAAGGAGAAAGAAATACCAATATGCTTCGAATGCAAGAAGCCCGGACATTACAAGTTTGACTGTCTTCTCCTAAATAAATCAAGAAAGAAGCTTAGGAAGAGAGCAATGATGGCAACCTAGAACGACAGCAAGGACTCCAGCTTAGATGAAGAACAAACTGAAGTTGCCAATCTTTGTTTCATGGCATAACAAGAACAAGAAGAGGTAATTTCTGACTCTGAAGCAGATTTTACTTTTGATGAATTGAAAAATGCATTTGATGAATTAATGCATAATTATAAATTGATTTTATCTGAAAATAGAAAATAGAAAAAGCATGCAAATAGTTTTTCACATGAAAATAATTCTCTTTTAAATGATGTCAGTGAATTGAAAAGTAAACAAGATGTTTTAAAAAAGAAAAACAAAGCTTTAATAATGGAAAATGAAGTTTTAAAAAGATCTAAAGCTATTATTTCAAATGATGATCTTTTAAAGAAAAACATAGATCTATAGATAGAAAATAATAACTATAAAAATGAACTTGATAAAATAAAATCCTTTGTTGAAAAGTTTACTTATAGTTCTGAAAAACTAGATCTTTTTTAAATAATCAAAGAGCTATTTTTAATAAAGCAGGATTAGGATATAAACCTCAAAAATAGCAAAGGTATTTTAAAAATTTCTTTGTACCTGCATCATCAAGCATTACATATTTTTTATGCAAAAAACCAGGTCATAAAGATTTTCAATGCAATTTGAGAAAAATCAATAATTTTGAAAATGTTTGGGTTCCAAAATGAACCAATTTAAGTACTAACCCTAAAGGACCCAAGTTGGCTTGGGTACCTAAAGACAAAACTTGATTTGTTTTACAGGTATGTCTTGTAACCAAAGAAAATAAAAGGCTATGGTATATTGATAGTGGTTGTTCAAGATACATGATATGATATGTGAAGCAATTCACCTCTCTTGAGGCAATAAATGGAGGGAATGTGACCTTCGGTGATAATGGTAAAGAAAAAATCATTAGTATTGGTAAGGTTCACATCTCTCCATCTACTTGCATTCATAATGTATTTTTAGTTAAAAATTTAAAGCATAATCTTTTAAGTATTAGCCAATTTTGTGATAAAGGTTTTCAAGTTATTTTCAAATCATCCTATTGCATGATTGCTAGTCTTGATAAAAATAGAGTAAAATTCATTGGAAAAAGGCATGGTAATGTTTATCTAGTGGATTTGGACAATCTATCTTTGCCTAATGGAGAATGCCTAGTTGTATTGAATTCTACTATAAATGAGACTAGTTGGATGTGGTATCATAGACTAGGACATGCTAGCATATATTTACTCTCAAAGCTTTGCAAAAAAGATTTAGTAAGAGATTTTCCAAAACTTAGTTTTGAAAAAGATAGAGTTTGTAAAACTTGCCAACTTGGAAAACAAGTAAAAATATCTTTCAAACCTAAAGGCTTTGTAACTATTTGTTGGCTCCACCCAGTGATTTTGATGAATAACAAAATATTGAGTGCATATTGTATACTAATGTGTATTTCAAGTTATGAGTTTTCAGGGAGAAAGCACCAAAAAAATTCAAAAACTTATGTATCATGGCACGGAGCATTTCTCACAAATCTGGACATCCTCTTCATGAAAAAAGGGCATCTACATATTTAATTATTATGTGTTTACGATTCATTTAAGTTTCAAAATTTATATTTATGTTTTTGGGGTAATTTACACTTGAATCTGAGCTTTTCAGTCTCAAGTGTCGACACCTGGGAAGTCAAGTATCGACACATCAGCATTTGGCACGAACAAAAATCCTTGGCACGCCAAGTGTCGACACTCAAAACTCAAGTGTCGACACCAAGTGTCGACACTTAGGTTTCCAAGTGTCGACTCAAGGCCTGAGAATTTTGAAAATACAGAACTTTGTCATTTGAGGATTTTTGTGTCAAGTGTCGACACCTGTGCATCAAGTGTCGACACTTGAAAGCTCAAGTGTCGACACCTAGAGATCAAGTGTCGACACCTGACAGCCAAGTGTCGACACCTGACAGCCAAGTGTTGACACCTGATAGCCAAGTGTCGACACTTGAAGCCTGAAAGCTCTAACGGATCTATTTTTCTGACTTGCAGAACTTGCTTTTCAAGCTCCAAACGGCTATATTCGAGGTTCCAACGGTCAGAAACCATTTTTTGGAAGGTTCTTGGTCTGTTTAACCTCCACCAACCTCATTCTAAACATATAGAAGTGCATTGAAGTGTATTGAAGTCCTTTCAAAAGCCAAAAAGCCCATATTCTCTCAAGTACTTCACATCAAAAGCCTTTTATAGTTTGATTCCTTGAAAAAGCCTACAAGCTCATCCTTACATCATTCCAAAAGAGACAATTTGAAGGATATTCCAAGGAAGAGTCAAGACAAAGCATCAACTTGAACTTCAAAGATTTCATTCTACTCTTGAAGAGAGTTTGTTTTAGTTTTAAAATTGTATATCTGTTTTTATCTTGTGATTTGACCTTGCTTTCAAGGGTATCTTGAAAAAGGTTGTTGTAGTTTGTTGGTGAGCCAAAGGGATAAAACCAACTAGGGTTAACTTGTGAGCCTGAAGATAAAACAAGTGTTAAGGTTTGTTGGTAAGCCTAGGTGAAAAAACCAACTTAGGTTTTGACTTGTGAGCCTTGTGAAAAACAAGTCAGCTGTAATCTTGTTTGGATTATAATGAAATTTCCAAGGATGGCTTGGGGAGTGGATGTAGGTGCTAGGTTTGCACCGAATAACCATAAACCTTGTGTTTGTGTGTGATTGCCCTCTTCCTCTCTTGCTCTTTGGTTATTGCTACTCACTTATTATTTTCCGCTGCTTTCAATCTCTTGCACTGAATTTATTATTACTCACAAGTACCGCTAGTCCTTCACATTATTGTTTTAATTTTTTAAAAGACCCAATTCATCCCCCCTCTTGGGCTCCATCTCTGGGCAACAAGTGATATCAGAGCACCGATACTCTCTTGTAGGTCCAAGGATCTTGAGTAAAAGATCATGGTAGCCCCAATAGGAATGGGTATTGTTGAAGGTCAAGCTTTAAATCGTCCCCCACTTTTCAATGGTACAAACTACACATACTGGAAGACATGCATGCACATTTTTATTCAAGCTCTTGACTATAATTTGTGGAGGATAATTGTAAAAGGTCCTCATCAGCCTACGATGTTGGTTAATGGCATTCTCACTCCAAAGATGGAAGATGATTGGGATAAGAATGACATTAAGCAAATCGAGCTCAATGCGAAAGGCTATGAATCTATTATTTTGCTCTCTTGACCTAAGTGAATTTAATAGAATATCTAATTATCTCTCCACCAAGGAGATTTGGGATATACTTGAGGTTACCCATGAGGGTACACACCAAGTGAAAACTACCAAGGTTAACATGCTTATTCATACGTATGAAATGTTTAAAATGGAATCTACTGAGTCTATTAGTGAGATGTATACTAGGTTCACAAATATTGTGAATGGCATGAGAAGCCTAGGGAAAATTATTTCTAACGGTGAACTTGTGAACAAACTTCTCAGGTCTCTATCAGCTTCTTGGGATGCAAAAGTAACAACTATTGAAGAAGCCAAGGATGTCAACACTCTTCCACTTGAACAACTGCTGGGCTCACTGATGACCTATGAGCTCTCCCTCAAACAAAAGAATATGGAAGTCGACAAAAAGAAGAAAGTAATCGCTTTCAAATCTACTACGAGAGAAGAATCAAGCGATGACTCCGAAGAGGATGATGAAGAAGATGAGACGGCTTTAATGGCGCGAAAATTCAGAAGGTTCATGAGGAAGAAAAGGTTCAACTTCAAAAAGAAACCTCTGAAAGGTGAGCCAAGTAAAAAGAAGGACAAAGAAAAGGAGAAGGAGCAGCCCACTTGTTTTGAATGCAAAAAACCCGGCCATTTCAAGGTAGACTGCCCCTTGCTCAAGAAAAGTAGAAGAAAGCTGAGAAAGAAAGCCATGATGGCAACCTGGAGTGAAAGTGAGGACTCCAGTTCTAAGGAAGAACAGCAGGAGGTGGAAAACTTCTGTCTGATGGCTGATCATGATGAGGTATGTTCTGAAACAGAAAATGAATTTACATTTGATGAGCTTCATGAAGTTTTTGATGAATTAGTCATAGAATTTCAAAAACTAAAATCAAAACATAAAGATTTAAAGAAGCAAAATTTGGATTTAGCCAAAACAAATGACAAGCTTTCAGGTGAAAATGAATGCCTTCTTCTTCAAAATAAAAAATTAAATGATAAGATTGTAGCACCTGAAAAAGAAAAAGAAGTCTTGAAAATGAAAAGTTCTTCACTTTCAAATGAAAATTTGTCAAAACAAAGCAAAGAAATTTTGGATAAAAACAAAAGATATAAAGAAGAAATTGAAAAATTAAAACCTTTTGTAGAAAGATTTACTTATAATTCTGAAAATTGAATTTGCTTTTGAATAACCAAAGAGCAGTTTTTGATAAAGCAGGTTTAGGATTCAGATCTCATAAGAAACAAAAACTTTTTAAAAATTTCTTTGTGCCTACATCTTCATCCATTACTTGCTATACTTGTGGTACTAAAGGACATAAATCTTATATGTGCAACAAAAGAAGATTAAGTAACATTAAGAAAGTTTGGGTTCTAAAAGGAACCAATGCCACTAATCTAAAAGGACCCAAGATGGCTTAGGTACCTAAAGTCTCCACTTGATCTTTATTGCAGGTATGCCTTGCAACCAACAAGAAAAGAATGTGGTACCTTGATAGCGGTTGCTCAAGGCATATGACAGGAGATGTGGAGCAGTTCTCATCGCTCGAATATCAAAATGGTGGCAATGTAACTTTTGGTGATAATAGAAAGGGCAAAATTATCGATATTGGTAGAGTCCATATCATCCCTTCTTCTTATATTGATAATGTCTTATATGTTGATGGTTTGAAATATAACTTGCTTAGCATTAGCCATTTTTGTGATAAAAATTTTAAAGTTGTTTTTGAATCTTCTTTGTGCATTATTTCTAGTTTAGATGACAATGGCATCAAGTTCATTGGTCATAGGCATGGCAATATCTATATGGTTGATCTTGATGATCTCCCTATTCAAAATGGTCAATGCCTAGTGGCAATGGAAGCCAAGATCGATGAAACTAGTTGGCTTTTGCATCGCAGACTAGGACATGCAAGCATGCATTTAATTTCAAAACTTAGCAAAAAGAACTTGATAAAGGATTTGCCTAAACTTAATTTTGAAAAAGACAAGATTTGCAGTGCATGTCAACTTGGAAAATAAACAAAATCCTCTTTCAAACCAAAAGGAGTAATCTCTACATCTAGACCCTTGGAGTTGCTTCACATGGACCTCTTTGGGCCAACTAGAATATCTAGTTTGGGAGGTAAGAAGTACGGTCTAGTTATTGTAGATGATTTCTCACGATTTACATGGGTCATGTTTTTAGCACATAAAGATGAAACTTTTTCTGAATTCATTTGATTTCATAAACGAGTTTCGAATGAAAAAGGTATTTCAGTCGTATCTTTGAGAAGTGATCATGGAACCGAATTTGAAAATGCTGATTTTGATAAATTTTGTATTGAAAATGGCATTCATCACAATTTTTCTGCACCTAGGACACCTCAACAAAATGGGATAGTAGAAAGAAAAAATAGAACTCGTGAAGAAATGGCACGCACCATGCTTTGTGAAAATGACTTACCTAGATATTTTTAGGCGGAAGCCATAAATAATGCATGCTATGTTTTAAATCGAGTTTTGATTCGACCAATTCTAAAGAAAATACCTTATGAGCTCTAGAAGGGTAGAAAACCCTCAATTCATTATTTTCACATTTTTGGATGCCGTTGTTTCATCTTAAACAATGGTAAGGATAATTTAAGTAAATTTGATGCCAAATCAGATGAGGGAGTCTTTCTAGGCTACTCCACATCTAGTAAGGCATACAGGGTCTTCAACAGAATAACACTTGTTGTTGAAGAATCCATACATGTGATATTTGATGAATCTAACCAAAAATCTTCAAGAAAAAAAGATGTACTCTCTAATGAAACAAGTAGCAAGAAAACTAAAAGTATAAACAACAATGAAGAGCTTACCAAGGAACAGAACGATGATCAAAACACTGAAGGAGATCAAGCACAAGGTGATGAAAACACATCAACAGTTGATCCATTACCAAAAGAATGGAGGTATGCTCATGGACACCCAAAAGAACTAATTATCGGTGATCCATCTAAAGGTGTAAGTACTCGATCATCCCTTAGAAATATCTGTGATTACTTAGCTTTTGTTTCTCAAATTGAACCTAAAACTATTGAGGAAGCTGAACGTGATAGTAATTGGATAAATGCTATGCAAGATGAACTTAACCAATTCAAAAGGAACAATGTTTGGACATTAATAAATAGGCCCTCAAACACTTCAATTATTTGTACAAAGTGGGTTTTTCGAAATAAACTTAATGAAAATGGAGTAGTTACTAGAAATAAGGCTAGACTAGTTGCCAAAGGATACAATCAGGAGGAAGGGATAGATTTTAATGAAACCTTTGCTCCTGTGGCTAGACTTGAGGCAATTAGGCTATTGTTGGCTTTTGCTTACTTTATGAATTTTAAATTGTATCAAATGGATGTTAAAAGTATATTTTTAAATGGTCTTATTGAAGAGGAGGTTTACGTTGAACAACCTCCTAGTTTTGAAAATTCTGAATTTCCAAATCATGTTTACAAACTTCATAAAGCTTTGTATGGATTGAAACAAGCTCCTAGAGCTTGGTATGATAGTTTAAGCTCTTTCTTGCTTAAAAATGATTTTGCTAGAGGTAATGTAGACAAAACCTTGTTTTTAAAGAAAAAGATTGATGATCTCTTTGTAGTACAAATCTATGTAGATGATATAATATTTGGTGCTACTAATGAATCTCTTTGTCAAGATTTTGCAAAGTTAATGCAGGGTGAGTTCGAGATAAGCATGATGGGAGAACTAAACATCTTCCTCGAACTCCAAATAAAGCAAACCAAAGAGGGGATCTTCATCAACCAAGCAAAGTACACAAAAGAAATACTCAAGAAGTTTGGGATGGAGAACACTAAGCCTTTAGGTACCCCTATGAGCTCTACTTGTAGACTTGACAAGGATGAATCAGGTAAATCTATTGACTAAAAATTATATCATGGCATGATCGGTTCATTATTCTATCTTACTGCCAATAGGCCAAATATCATGTTTAGCATCTGTATATGTGCTAGATATTAGTCTAATCATAAAGAGTCTCATATTTTGGCTGTTAAATGCATACTTAGATATCTATCTGGCTCAATTGAAATTGGTTTATGGTACTCTAGAGATTCTTCATTTGAATTGATTGCTTATTCTGATGCTGACTTTGCTGGGTGTAAACTTGATCGTAAAAGTACTAGTGGAATCTGTCAGTTTCTTGGAGTAAATTTGATCTCTTGGAGTAGCAAGAAACAGAATTCAGTTGCTTTATCAATGACGAAAACCGAATATATAGCAGCTAGAAGCTGTTGTGCTCAAATCCTTTGGATCAAACAATAACTCGAAGATTTTGGCATTAAACTAACTAAGACACCCATAAGATGTGACAATACTAAGGCAATCAATCTAACTAAGAATCCTGTGCAACATTCAAGAAGTAAACATATTGAAATAAGACATCATTTCATAAGAGATCATGTATAAAACTCTAATATTATTCTTGATTTTGTATGTACTGATGATTAGTTAGCATATGTGTTTACCAAACCTTTGAGTGAGGATAGGTTCTGTCTGATTAGAAGAGAGTTAGGTATCACTGATCTATTCTCCTAGAACTCTCATAGTTTTCATAATACCCAAGTCTTTTCACTCAAAATCGCTTGCTTTAAGCCCCAAAAGTTGTTAAATATTTTCTTAGATTTTTTGAAATCTTTTTTGATTTTTTTTGAAGTGTCGACACTTGGATCTCTTGGTCAAGTGTCGACACTTGGATATTGTCAAGTGTCGACACTTGCGAAACAAAATCTATTTTTAAAAAGACCGACCGAGGGTTTTTGTTTTTATTTTCCCCCATCGATTTCAAGCAACAGTGGTCCCCCTCTATCCAAATCTCTCTTCTTCCCGTTTAACCCCACACAAATCAGGTATTCCCTCTTCCGATTTCTCTTTATTCCGCATTATTTCTCAAATTTTCTTTTTCCTCACCATTAAAATAATTTTTGACCTAAATTTAGGGTTTGCCGATTTTATTTGGTTTACGACCAGATTTTCCCGAGTTTTTGTGGTTTTCCAAAACTCCGTTTGAAGGAATAGTGATTTACACGAGATTTTTCATGGTTTTTTCAAGATTTAGGACATTCTCCACACACATTTCATCCAAATTTGGGTAAAATCACTGTTTATTAGTTTTTAGTCAAAAACTTGGATATTCACCTAAAAACTAGTGTTTAATGTATATTTCTAGTGATTTATCATAATGTTTTGGCCACACTATTTTTATTTTAGTAGAACCCTAAATGTTCTAAGCCCAAAACCCAGGTATTTTGGTATTTTGGTATTACAAAATTTACTCTTATAAAATTTCCAGCCAAAAACTTCATCTAGCTTATAAAATCCTCACCTTCAAAATGTTTCTGGTTTTTCAAAATTATCTTGGTATTTTATAACTCTAAGTTTGTTTCAAAACCATCTTATAAAATGATTTTTAACCAGTCCCTTTGCTCCTAGTCTGAGTGAATCACCTCCCTTAGCTTATCTTCTTTAAAACTCTCTTGGTCAGCTTGCTGTAATGGGTCCCAGGAAGAGACTTGCAGTTAAGGAGAGATCTAGTCATGGTGTAGAGAGGAGATCGAAGGCCAGATTTGATTCTGCACAGGCTAGTAGTTATGCCACACCGAGCTCCCCCCCTGTAGAGAGGATGGCAGGGAAGTTAGTAGCCTCTGGGAGGAGAGTCGACCTGGAGTGTTTTGATAGGCACCACTGGTGGGGGCACCAGGCTCAGAAAGAAGAAGCTTCAACTAATACCAAGTTCTTTATGGATTGAGACTAGGAACTCAAGTCTCGTGTGAGTCCTGTATGTTTATTAAGTCCTGTTTTATTTTCTTTTGGGGTTTTAAAGTTCAATTAGAATTCAATCAAGAGTTTAATTAGAGTCAATTAGGCTTTGTACTGAGTCAAGTTCAAGAGCTACTTGAAATTGGGCCATACCAGCTTTACTTGGAATGCCACATCATCATGGACCACCGGTGCCAACTCATTACCAGAAGACGTCACATCACCTTTGCCATGTCATCTCCAAGGGGCACCATGGAGAAGGATGTACCATGTCACCATGCCACCTTATCACACCACATCATTGCCACCTCACCTGCCACGTGGCGTCATTCAAATTTTAAATTACATGAAAGCTACAAGTGGTCAACCAAGGAGTGTTTTCAAATTCAAAGGAGGTTGGCCAACTCCATCTACAAATCATGCAACCAGCTCCACCAAATCCTCCACCAAATCCTCCACATTTCATGTAACCCCCCCTAATATTTCTCCATGATATGGGGAATTTCAAATTGATTGAAAGGCCATTAAAAGCCTCTTATACGCCCATGGTAAAAAGAGCTTTTTGGATGAAATGAAATTTAAGTGAAGTAGTAGTTGAAGAAGGTATTTTTTTGGTAGTATCCTCTTGTTTTCTTTGGGTGTGTTTGATTTTCTCTTCTCAAGCTTTCAAGTGTCCAACGCCAACATCCACCTCTAGGGATCCATGCCTCCATCGAAGTTCCCTTGCCTGTTTGGTTTCTTTGTTTTGATATCTTTTAAATTGGTCCCAGTCTATCCCGTTCATTGTGCAGGATCCTTCTATGATTCGGAGTTCAAGAAAGGGTTCTCTTGCCAAAGATCAATGTTGAATGAAACTAGTTTCTTTGGAATGCCAATCTTCCACTTCAGGGCTAGTTCGTCTAAGAGCTTCAATGGATCTACCAGGGAGTGATCATCTTGGGTAAATAACACCTCCTAATCTCTTAAGTCTAAGTTATTGAAGATCGTTGCTAAGGTTCAAATTCAATATTCATTAGCCTTAATCTTCTCTAGGATTTAAATAACTACATCGCGACGTAAGTTCCAAATTTCAGTGCTCCTTCCATAGCTTTACCGTAGTACTTTTGATATGAAATTTAGTACCTGTTAATAGGCTTCATTGCTCTCATTTCTCAATCCATCATTTAGATTGCATTCTCTTTGTCGTGTCGCGTCAACCACTTTATCTTACGACAGGTGCTCATTGATGCAGGTTTAGTACCATTCTGTACTATGTAGGAGAGGTACTATCCTATCTAGTGAGGGAGTTCTACGGTGCGATGGACTGTCGACGACTTCTATGGACTACGACAGTGAGAGGTGTTCAGATTTCACCTTTTGTAGAGCTACTGAGCAGAGTTCGGGAGATCCCCCATAGGGGAGTCAGTGTTTTTACGGTGGATGATAGAGAGGCTGCATTTAGGCGTATCCTCGAGCGAGAGGATGTTCGTGGTATATCTATAGTCACCGCGAACCAGTTATCTCTGGAGATGCGCCTGTTGCACCACATCATGGCATGTATACTTCTGCCGAAGACTGGAAGGTTCGACTTCATCATTGAGAGAGAGCTAATGGTGATGACGAGTCTGATAGAGAGGAGGCAAATCGACCTTCCATCTTTGATGTTAGTACAGATGCATGATGCTACACACAGATGTCTATGATGAGAGGTCTTTGCACCGTATGGGGTATAGACTAGTCGCAGGTCGATGGGTGCACAGAGAGTCTGGCCAGGAGCCAGATGAGGAGGACGAGCTTCGAGAGGCAGAGGCAGGACCATCTGAGCCAGCAGTTTTTCCTCCCATTGATATTTCATCGACACAGGCAGAGCATTCGACTCCCGGTACTTCAGCTCCTCCACCACCTACTACTGGATTATCCTTTGAGGAGCATGCCAGAGAGTAGTTTACTGAGATCAGGGATGAGTTAACTCAGCTACGCAGTGAGTTTGAGACTCTTCGAGCACATACTACCTCGGAGCATGCTGAGATCCGTAGGACTATCGAGGAGGGCTTCACTCGTATTGAGGATTTATTGAGATCCCTTATAACTCCAGCAACCCCTGCAGTTGTATCTTCGGATGATGATGATGATGATGATGATGATGATGATGATGGTGATGATCACCAGAGCGACCATGCTGATATAGTTAATGGTGGTGATCAGGCAGATATGGATGAGGACAGAGCTACAGAGATCGTGGGCAGTGGTAGTGACAGTGATGACAGTGCAGATAGTTTTGAGGTGGTCAGTCACGATCCTCCCACTACCCCAGCTGCTCCTACTGACTTGGTTGATTCCACACCGGACTTTGTTACACCAGCTGATCTTCTCTCCCCTCTTCCACCAGATCATCTAGGGTTGTACCCGCTTTTGGTCCTTCTAGCCGCACTAGGAGTCGTCGAGCTTTAGTACCTCCTAGGGCCTTAGCCACTAGATCTAGGATCAGTGCTCCTTTTATTCTTGAGATTCCATCTGATGAGGATTAGCCTCATAGATGTCTATTGTATGTCTTTTATAGTTCATATTTGTATGTTTCTGATTATTGTATGACTTTGATTCTTTCTGTTTGGTTCAGTTCTTGCTGATGACTCAGCAAATTTTTTGTACTTAAAACTTCTCTTATCTGTTATATATTTCAGTTTAGTGCTTATTATTTGTATTTGAGTGGTTAAATTTACCTTCTTCAGCTCTGATTCTCTCTTTGGATCTTTTTGGTTCTGATACCTGTCATATTTGATACTCTACCATCTTTTTGTCTCCATGCTCATTGTGAGGAGGAGGGTATTCCCCTTTCTAATGATTGACAAAAAGGGGGAGTAATAGTATTGATTGTATAGATGCATAAATTGTTGTATAGATGCATAAATTGTTGTGGTTCCACCTTGTGAGAACCTTTGAAATTTGTTTTAATTAGAAATATCTAATTGAGGGGGAGATTGATTCTTCCTAACTATGAAGATTATGCCTCATATGGACTTACATTCATATTCATGAATTATAATAGTTGAAGTTTGAAACATAATACTATTTTTACTCAAGGTTTTGTCATCATCAAAAAGGGGGAGATTATTGGCTCCACTAAGTGATTTTGATGAATAACAAAACATTGAGTGCATATTGTATACTAATGTGTATTTCAAGTTATGAGTTTTCAGGAAGAATTCACCTCAAAAATTCAAAAATTTATGTATCATGGCATGGAGCATTTCTCGCAAATCTGGACATCCTCCTCATGAAAAAAGGGCATCTACATATTTAATTATTATGTGTTTACAATTCATTTAAGTTTCAAAATTTATATTTATGTTTTTGGGATAATTTACACTTGAATCTGAGCTTTTCAGTCTCAAGTGTCGACACCTGGAAAGTAAAGTGTCAGCACTTCAGCATTTGGCATGAACAAAAATCCATGCCACGCCAAGTGTCGACACCCAGAACTCATGTGTCGACACCAAGTGTCGACACTTAGGTTTCCAAGTGTCGACTCAAGGCCTGAGAATTTTGAAAATACAAAACTTTATCATTTGAGGATTTTTGTGACAAGTGTCGACACCTGTGCATCAAGTGTCGACACTTGAAAGTTCAAGTGTTGACACCTAGAGATCAAGTGTCGACACCTGACAGCCATGTGTCGACACTTGAAGCTTAACAGCTCTAATGGATATATTTTTCTGACTTGCAGAACTTGCTTTTCAAGTTCCAAACGGCTATATCCGAGGTTCCAACGGTCACAAACCATTTTTTGGAAGGTTCTTGGTGTATTTAACCTCCACCAACCTCATTCTAAATATATAGAAGTGCATTGAAGTGTATTGAAGTCCTTTCAAAATCCAAAAAGTCCATATTCTCTCAAGTACTTCACATCAAAAGCCTTTTATAGTTTGATTCCTTGAAAAAGCCTACAAGCTCATCCTTACATCATTCCAAAAGAGGCATTTTGAAGGATATTCCAAGGAAGAGTCAAGACAAAGCATCAACTTGAGCTTCAAAGATTTCATTCTACTCTTGAAGAGAGTTTGTTTTAGTTTTAAAATTGTATATATGTTTTTATCTTGTGATTTGACCTTGCTTTCAAGGGTGTCTTGAAAGAAAGTTGTTGTGGTTTGTTAGTGAGCCAAAGGGATAAAACCAACTAGGGTTAACTTGTGAGCCCGAGGACAAAACAAGTGTTAAGGTTTGTTGGTAAGCCTAGGTGACAAAACCAACTTAGGTTTTGACTTGTGAGCCTTGTGAAAAACAAGTCATCTGTAATCTTGTTTGGATTATAGTGAAATTCCCATGGATGGCTTAGGGAGTGGATGTAGGTGCTAGGTTTGCACCGAACTACTATAAACCTTGTGTTTGTGTGTGATTTCCCTCTTCCTCTCTTGCTCTTTGGTTATTGGTACTCACTTATTATTTTCCGCTGCTTTCAATCTCTTGCATTGAATTTATTATTATTCACAAGAACCGCTAGTCCTTCAAATTATTGTTTTAATTTTTTAAAATACATAATTCACCCCCCCCTTTTGAGCTCCATCTCTGGGCAACACTATTAGTAGGCCATTAGAACTACTCCATATGGATCTCTTTGGACCAACTTGAATATGTAGTCTAGGAGATAAGAGATATGGATTAGTTATAGTGGATGACTTTTCAAGGTTTACTTGGATTTTCTTTCTCGCTCATTAAGATGAATCATTTTCATTATCACCCTCAGTAGAATGGGGTTATGGAAAGAAAAAATTATACTTTAGAAGAAATGGCATACACTATACTTTGTGAAAATGGTTTACAAATATATTTTTGGGCCAAAGTAATTAATACTGCTTGTTATATTTTGAATCATATTTTAATTTGTCCTATTTTAAAGAAAACTTCTTATGAACTTTGGAATTAAAGAAAACCAACTTTAAAATATTTTCGAGTTTTTGGTTTTCAATGTTTCATTTTGAATAATGGTAAAGATAATCTTGAAAAATTTGATGCCAAGTATGATGAAGGTATCTTTATAGGATATTCCATATCAAGCAGGGCATACAAAATTTTTAACAAAAGAACCCTAGTTGTAGAGGAGTCTGTACATGTAGTTTTTGAAGAGTCTGCTAGCAAATCCTCTAGAAAAGATGATACTTTTGATGCATGTGCAGGTGTTGACAAGTTAGAGAAGCTAACATTGGAAAATTATCCTTCTCAACAAGGTGAAGAAGATCAAGACAAAAATGAAAGAGAAGAAGCCATACAATCCACACCAAAGCATCATGATCTACCCAAGTAGTGGAGGTATGCTCATGGACATCCTAAGGAGTTAATCCTAGGTGATCCATCAAAAGGTGTAAGAACTAGATCTTCAATTAGAAATGAATGTGATTATATTGCCTTTGTTTCTCAAATAGAGCCAAAATGTTTTGAAGATGCTGAAAAAGATCCTAACTTGATAAATGATATGCAAGATGAACTAATTAAGTTTGAAAAAAATAATATTTGAACATTAATAGAAAGACCATCTAACATTTCTATTATTGGCACAAAATGGGTATTTAGGAATAAATTGGATGAAAATGGAATTGTAACTAGAAATAAAGCTAGGCTAGTTACCAAAGGTTACAATCAAAAGGAAGGAATTGATTTTGATGAAACCTTTACTCCAGTTGCTAGACTTAAGGCAATTAGACTACTATTAGCATTTGCTTATTTTATGAACTTCAAACTTTTTTAAATAGATGTTAAAAGTGCTTTTCTGAATAGTTATATAGCAAAAGAAGTATTTGTTGAACAACCACCTTATTTTGAAAATCATGCACATCCTGATCATATTTTTAAATTGCACAAAGAACTTTATGGTTTAAAGCAAGCACCCCGAGCATGGTATGAAATACTCAGCAAGCTTTTGATTGAAAATGATTTCTCTAGAGGCCATGTTGACGAAACTTTATTTCTAAAGAAGAAAAATGATGACTTAATAATAGTACAAATTTATGTTAATGATATTACATTCAGTGCTACTAATGAGATTCTTTGTCAAGAGTTTTCCAAGCTTATGTAGGGGAAGTTCAAAATGAGCATGATGGGAGAACTCAATTTTTTTCTCGGACTCCAAATCAAGCAAACTAAGGATGAAATCTTCATCAACCAAGCTAAGTATACAAGAGAAATGTTAAAGAAGTTTGGGATGGAGACTACTAAGTCAATAGGTATACCTATGAGCCCCTCTTGTAAACTTGATAAAGATGAACACGGTAAATTTATTGATCAAAAATTATATAGAGGTATGATTAGCTATTTATTATATTTGACTGCTAGTAGACTAGATATAATGTTTAGTATATGTATATGTGCTAGATATCAGTATTATCCTAAAGAGTCTATCTATTGGCTATTAAGCACATATTTAGATACTTATCTGATATAATTGATATTGGTTTGTGGTATTCTAAAGATTCATCTATTGACTTAATTGAATTTTCTGATGCTGATTTTGCTGGGTGTAAACTTAATAGAAAAAGTACTAGCGAAACTTTCCAATTTCTTGGAGTTAACTTAATCTCTTGGTTTAGCAAGAAATAAACTTCGGTTGCACTATTCATAGCTGAGACTGAGTATATTGCAGCAGGAAGTTATTGTGCTCAAATCTTATGGATTAAGCAACAACTTGAAGATTTTAGAATCAAACTAAGACACCCATAAAGTATGATAATACTAGTGTGATATGCTTAACTAAAAATCATGTTCAGTACTCTAGAAGTAAACTTATTGAAATTAGGTATCATTTCATTAGAAATTATGTTGAAAATAATGATGTTGTGCTTGAATTTGTTTGTACTGAAATGCAATTAGCTGATATATTGACTAAGCCTTTCCAAGGAGATCAGTTCAGTATGATTAGAAGATAACTTGGAGTCATCAACCCTTTTGATTGAAATTTTCTATCTCTTCATATCCTTTGACCCTTGATTAATTAAATTTACTATTAATGTTGTTTAATTTCCTTGAGTTCCATTGAAGTTATATTCTTTTTGATCAAGGATTCATTTCCTTTTTTTCAATTTTAAGTCGAAGTGTCAACACTTGAAAGTGTCAACACCTGGAAGTGTCGATACTTGACTCAGTGTCATGAGTCGACACTTGAATAGTGACAGACCAAAATAAAAATAGGAAAACAAAGTGTTTCCTTCATCTTTTTCCTTCCAAATCAAGCCGACTCATCCCTAACACTATTCCACCCACTTCTTCCTTCCAAATCACTCCTCCAACTTTCTCAAATTTTCATTTGGGATGGTTTTAGCATTGATTTCTATTTTTTTCTTTCTTTCCTTTTGATTTTGAACTGTAGAAACCCTAGGTTTCTTCCACTCTTGCAATTCAATCTTGTATCTTTGGAATGGGGCTTAGGAAGCAAGTTGTCCGGTGTCCAAGACCATCCAATCAAGAAGTAGAAAGAAGAACTAAGGCTAGGCATGAAGCCAAAGCATTAAATGCACCCGATGTTCCCGCTAGTCCTCTCTTTCTTGTGGCTGGTCGGATGGGATCGAAGACCATCATCAAAGGATGTCATGTGGACTTCGAGTTCATTGATTAGTAATAGTTTAGGATAAGTCAGTGGCTCGGGATGTAGGCTTGGTGCCATTTTGTTCTTTGATTAAGAGATTCTATCCGGGTTTGATTCGAGAGTTCTATGGTTTACTAGCCCCCGAGGTAGTGATGGATGGGTTGCTTAGGTGTGAGGCAGAGATGCCCCAATGATAGCAGAGATTCTGAGCATAGTATGGGACGTACCCATGAGAGGATCTATCATGGATAGTCTAGCAAATAGATTCAGTGGTCTCCGTTGTATTATTGAGATAGATGACTTACCTGAGGAAGCCACTGTGACTGCTTCGAGACTATCAGCTGACATGAGGTTGCTGCACACATAGTAGCCCGGATTCTTCTCTCGAAGATCGGTCATTTCGACTTCATCACAGAGCAGAAGCTGTTGGTGATGATTTCTCTAGTATAGCACACTCCTGTATGCCTACCGGTAATTATGGTATATCAGTTGATGGAGGCATCCATCAGCTAGAGACTGTGTTTGCCCTACGGGATGGGCTTGAATTTACATTTCAGAGCTTATGGTGTAGTGATGAATGATGAGCCCTATCGGCAGCTACTGCACACTGATGTTTATGATATCAGATCTCTACACGGGATGGGGTACCAGCTTGTCAAAGGCTATTGAAGATGACAAGTATCTGGTCAGGCCACTGATAGAGATGAGGATATAGCAGAGGAGGAGCACATCTTTTCGGGTGAGGTAGGGCCCTCGAAGCCACCTACTGATATGCCTGAGATACAGCCCGAGTCTTCAACACAGCTAGAACTAGCTCCTCAGCCTGAGCCAGCACGGTCTGATATCCCTGGAGTTTCTGAGAGTCTAGAGGATAGGGTCGCTAGCATTTGAGACTGATTTGATGATCATTCATTTGCGAGTCGACACATTTCATATGGAGATGAAAGAGAGCCATTGAGGACTGAGAGATGGGATCTTTATAATTCTTTTTGCTTTAAGTAGACCCTCTTCCAGGAGTACTGATACTTCTGCTCCAGCTGATTTAGTTCCAGCACCACCTGCTCCGGGACCAGATTTTGATGAGAGTGACTCTGATGAGTTTGACATGGTAGATTTGATGACAGAGCCAATGCCGGAGATAGCAGCTGACCCTCCTAGGAGTCCCATTCATGATCCATCTAGTTCATCTTTCCAAACTCCTATTCTACCCACTCATCTTTCAAGACCAGCTGATCACACTTCCATTCCTGCACCTACACTTGTCATACCTTCAACTACTGATACACCTCTCCCATTGCATACATCTTCCCTTATCAGAGAACTAGGATTTTATACCCTTAGTTTCCATCATCTTGATTCAGGTCCTATATTCGATCATACACCTTTCCATGTAGTTGTTGATACTGCCACTCCAATCCATTCTTCTCCTACTACTAACATAGCTTCTACCTCATCTGCACCATCTAGAGGTAGGACTTATGCTAGACGTAGAGGACGAGGCCATCATGTTCTATCGAGATTGACTAGGACCCATCTTTGTGATCTTCGATCTATGTGGCCTCGATCTTGTGCTTCTACTGATATAGGACTGATCGAGATTGGATCCTCGGATGATGAGGATAGTGCTTAGGATACTCTTTATGTTTAGATAGTTTACATTTATGTACTCCTTGTATGCTGTTTAGATAGTTTTTATGTTTACTTACTCTTTTGTATCAAACATGTATCAATGAATGCAATATCATGAATGATTGGAATGTTCTCTTCAAGTTATGACTTTGGATGTTGTCACTTCTGAATAAATGAAAGAATGTCAATTTTTGAATTTTAGTGTTTGACCTCTCTCTATTCCTTTTTAATGTTGACAAAAAGGGAAAGAGGTAAGTATAAAAGATAAAAGTAAGTATAAATGAGAGATAAAAGATATATATATATATTTCTTATGCAATGAAGATAAGTTTTGAAATGAAGATGAAATGAAAACTCTATTTTGTTCAAGAAAATTGTTTTGAGCATTGAGTGAGGGGGAGTAATTCCTCCTTTGAATTGCAAAACTTGTTTTGCTAAAATTTCAGGACCAATTCTTAATTTCAGATGTTTAATTTCAGCTTTATGTCATTGAAAGATCTTTGAAAATAAATTTTTCAAATCACCTTTTGAGAGGGAGTGTTTATAATCGTCAATCTATTAGTCAAAACTCTTTTTGACTACTTTCACCTTGTTTCATTGATGAATTTATTATTCTTGTGCTATTCTCTTTAGAGTATCATGATACATAAATTTCTTTTTTTTAGCTCTAATACTCTTAGTCCAAACTTGATTCAAATGAGCCTTTAAACTTTCTTTTTCTATTTGAATATATACTATTAAGCCTTATGCATACTTGACAACTTCTTTTAAAGAGCTTATTATGTGTTTTATACTTAAAGGTTTTGTCATCATCAAAAAGGAGAAGATTGTTGACTCCGTTATTGATTTTGATGAAAAACAAAATACTTAAGTATAAATTGAGTACTAACTATTTTTTTAAAGTATATTTTTATAGAAAAATGTACTCATCAATTCAATAGTTTTGATTGCTTGTCAAAGAAATGAAGAAGTCCCCTCCATGAATGAAAGATTAGTTTTAAATGGACTTAAGCACTTGAAGATTACTTGAAATAACACAAAGAGTTCAGCACAAATTAGTTTCAGCAGAGGTTTAGTGGTTTTTAAAGAAATCTCAGTAAGTATCGACTCAAAATGTTAACTAACAACTCAAGTATCGACTCATGATAGTGGAAGTGTCGACTCAAGCTAGCACATAGAAAGAATTTCAGATGGCACGGCTAAAGTGTCGACTCATGTTAGTCAAGTGTCGACTCAAGGTGTCGACTCAAGGATCGGCTCATCGCTTGAGAAAATTTTGATACAGAACTTGCTGAAATTTAAGACTTGACTGAGTGTCGACTCATGGATGACTGTGTCAACTCAAGTGTCGACTCACCTGAAAATTCCAGAGAGCTTCAATGAAGAAATTTGAACTAGGTGTTCATGGAATGTAAGTGTCGACCCTAAGTGTTGACTCACAGCTTGAAGTGTCGATACTTGGAGTTATAGGAACAGTAACAGCTAGTTTTTCAAACACAGAACTCGACCCTCTTAGCTCCCAACGACTAGTTTTTCATGTCTAATGGTCATAAACCAAGTTTGAGGCCTTGAAAAGGTATTTAAGTGATTGAAATCAAATCTAAACACAAGAGGATTAATAATAGATAAGGAAAAGCAAGTGCATTCACTCCCATTCAGTAAGGGAAACTACCTTCAAGCAAAAAGAAGTCTCTAAGCTTTCAAAGCCTTCAAGAGCATTCAAGTCTAACATTCTTGAGCATTAATTGAGGCTTCATCAAGTTGAAGACTAGCGATTCCTCAAAGCTTTAAAGAGATATCTACTTTTATTTAGAAAGCTTTTATTGTTGCCTTACTTCAAACTTTATATTTGTTGTAAAGGTTATTGGTTAGCCTTGAAAATCAAGGAGGTTATTGGTTAGCTTTGAAAACTAAGGAGGTTATTGGTTAGCCTTGAAAACCAAGGAGATTGTTGGTGAGCCTTAAAATCAATTAGGTTCTTGGTTAGCCCGCAAAACCAAGAGAGGTTTTGACTTATGAGCCTTGTGAAAACAAGTCGGGTTTTGATTAGTGAGCCCAGAAAACTAATCGACTGTAATTAGTGAAGATTATAGTAAATTCCAAAGTGGTCCTTAGGGAGTGGATGTAGGTGCATTGGAAAGCACCGAACCACTATATTTGGATTGCGTTTGTGATTGTTTGTCTCTCTCTTTTGCTCTTACTTTTATTGCTTTTAAACTTCCACTGCATACTCTTTAAGAGCATATTACACTTGTATTTCATTATACTTAGATTGTTTATTGAATTGGTTCACACACTTGCAATTAATTTTTAGAAATCCAATTCAACCCCCCTCTTGGGTTGCTTACTGGGCAACACCCTCTCCTAAAAAAATCAAGGAAAAAGCTTAGAAAGAAGGCAATGATGGCAACTTGGAGTGATAGAGAGGACTCCAGTTTAGATAAAGAACCAACTGAAGTCACCAATCTATGTCTCATGGCACTACAAAATAGAGAAGAAGAGGTAAATTCTGATATTGAAATAGATTATACTTTTGATGAATTAAGAATTACATTTGATGAATTGATGCATGACTATAAATTAACGATTTCTGAAAATAGAATGTTGAAAAAGCATGCAAATACTTTTTCACATGAAAACACTACTCTTTTAAATGAAGTCATTGATTTGAAAAACAAGATTGATATTTTAGAAAAGAAAATTAATGCTTTATCTATGGAAAATGAAGTTTTAAAAAGACCTAAAGCAAGTGTTTTAAATAATGAACTTTTGAAGAAAAGTAAAGATCTTGAAATAGAAAATAAGCAATATGAAGAAGAGCTTGATAAGATGAAACCTTTTGTTGAAAAGTTCACATATAGTTTTGAAGAGCTAAAATCTTCTTTTAAACAATCAAAGAGCTATTTTTAATAAAGCCAGATTAGGTTATAGACCTCAAAAACAGTAAAAGTATTTCAAAAATTTCTTTGTACCTGCATCATCTAGCATTACATGCTTTTCTTTCAAAAGAGTAGGTCATAAAGCTTTTCATTATAATTTAAGAAAAATGAATGATTCTAGAAAGATTTGTGTTTCAAAAGGAACCATCTTTAATACTAACCCTAAAGGACCCAAGTTGGCTTGGGTACCTAAAAATAAAACATAATTTGTTTTGCAGGTGTGCCTTGCAACCAATAAAAACAAAAGACTGTGGTATCTTGATAGTGGTTGCTCAAGGCACATAACAGGAGATGTAAAGCAATTTTCCTCTCTTGAAGCAATAAATGGAGGGAGTGTAACCTTTGGTGATAATGGTAAAGAAAAAATCATTTGTATTAGTAAGGTTTACATCTCCCCTACTACTTGGATTGATAATGTTCTTTTAGTTGAAGGTTTAAAGCATAATCTTCTTAGTATTAGCCAATTTTACAATAAGGGTTTTCAAGTTATTTTTGAATCATCTTTCTGCATGATTGCTGGTCCTGATAAAATTGGAGTGAAATTCATTGGAAAAAGGCATGGAAATATCTATCTTGTTGATTTAGATAATCTATCTTTGCCTAATGGAGAATGTTTGGTTGCAATGAATTCCACTATTATTGAGATTAGTTGGCTTTGGCATCGTAGATTAGGTCATGCAAGCATGTTTTTATTATCAAAACTTTGTAAAAAGGATTTAGTAAGAGATTTACCAAAACATAGTTTTGAGAAAGACAGTTTGTGAAGCATGCCAATTTGGAAAACAAGTAAAAACATCTTTTAAACCTCAAGATTTTGTTACAACTTCTAGGCCATTAGAACTACTCCACATGGATCTCTTTTGATGCTGGACAAAATAAAACTAAATTATGATATTAGTGATTAATTAGCAGGGAAAAATAGAAACTAATTTTTAAATGTTTTTATCAGATTTTTAAAGAAGACTTCAATGGAGATAGAAAAGGAAGCTAGTTATTATCTACCCACAAGTAAACCTACAAATTAACTAAGAAAGCAGGACTTGGTGATTGAAAAATCATTGTAAACTAGGGTTTATCTTATCAATGAATCAGAGAATAACAAGAAAGGAAAACTTTTGATTTTACCAACAAAGAATTGTTCCTCTGAATCATATATGATAGAACTCTCAAGATCTTTACAGCAGGGTTCCAAGAACTCGATCCTGGGTTTTGATCTTCCATGTGAAGCTGGTTTCGCAGCATGAACACCTAATCTTGATTCTTATTCACCTGTAACACTTAGTAATGAAAATCATGAATTAAAAGAACAGCAAAGAAAAAGAAAGAATGAAAGGAAAAGAAGGTTTATAATTGGTGGATTTTGGATTTTCTGGTCGGCTGGATAAGTAGGGCCTCACACCACGTGATGTTCCGTAGAGCAAAGGAAGGGCCTCACACCTCACGATGCACACAGCAAAGGAAGAAGATTTTTTTGATAGAATAACACTCTTATTGAATAATAATTGATTGATTACTAGGTGGGTTGGAGGGGTATTTATAGACCCCTAACTAGTGGTGTAAGGGAGACAACTACTAGTCTTTTTCTTCCTTGGACTACAACTCCTAGAATCCTGCTTTAGGTAGCCTGGACTCTTGTTTGCTGAGAAGATCTAGACTCCTTTCAAAGTGGGTGAAATCTTGAGGCTTCTCATCCAAAGTGTGAGCCCAAGTGGTGGATTGGTGAGATAGCTTGACGTAGGGTCAAGATGCTCCATCACTTGGCCTTGCCTGTTGGACTCTATAGTCTGGATGATGTGGTCTTTTGTAGGTGAGTGGACTCTTCAGTCTGGATAGGAGAGGACTCAAGAGTTTTGGTGAGACTCTTGAGTTCTGGATAGGAGAGGACTCAAGAGTTTTGGTAAGACTCTTGAGTTCTGGAGATTTAAGTAGTTGGCAACTTATTTGATTGAAACTCTTTGGTAGAAAACCTTTAAACTTCTTCATTTGGAAAGCAAATAGTTTGGAACTCTCTTTGAAGTTGGCAACAAGAAAGCTTGGCCGACTCTTTTGCATTTGGCATGGAATATTTTGAGTGGGGGCGCCAATGTGGAGAACTCCTTCTGCTTTACACCTCTTAAAAAGAAGGGTGCCAATTTGGAATTCATTTAAGACATGGCATGTAGGATGTCCAAACATAAGTGACATGGCAAGTGTGTTGTCCCAATGGCAAGCAAATTTCAGACATATCATGTGCTCTTATCCTGGTTGAAGTTTAAAGTAGTGTTGTCCCAAAGACATGTCCATACATAACATGTGTTGATGTCCAAATCTTTGAAAAGGTGATGCCAAGAAGAGGTTGTGACTTGGGCTAGCACATGGGTTGTTTTGATCTAGCACATGGGGTCACATGGATCTTCAATTGGATGCATATGGGATGTTGTCTTGGATCCCCTCTTGTAATATAGGACTCAATGACTCAACTAGTTACATGGACTTAATAAATAATAAATCACATGACTCAACTAAATAACCAATCATACTTAATTAGGCTTGCGAATAAAAACCCAATTAAAGTTGGTAAAAAGGGCTAATTCAAACTGGATCATTTAAATCCCAATTGGATAAATAAGGTTTGACTCAATTGGGGTTTCGACTCAACTTGGTAAAAAGTGTTTTATCCCAAAATAAAAAAAATCCTAATTATAGTTGGTAAAAAGGGTTTACCCTAACTAAACCAATATAATAGAATTTAAAATAAATATTTACATGATAAAAAAGGGTTTGGGTTCAAGGTTTTACTCACAAGTGATCCACAGGGATGTGCGTTCAACCTGTCGATTTCTTTTAGCCCTGGTGCCCGCACCATCTTTGGACCTACTAGGAAATCTAGCCTAGGAGGCAAGAGATATCGATTAGTTATAGTGGATAATTTTTCATGATTTATATGGATTTTATTTCTTGCTCACAAAAACAAATCATTTTCAGTATTTATAAAGTTTTATCAAAAAATTTCAAATAAAAAAGGTACTTCAGTTTTTTGCATTCGTAGTGATCATGGTTCTAAATTTGAAAATCAGGATTTTGAAAACTTTTGCAATGAAAAAAAAATTGAACACAATTTTTCTGTACCTAGGACACCTCAACAGAATGGGGTTGTAGAAAGCAAAAATCATACTTTAGATGAAATGGCATGCACTATGCTTTGTGAAAATGATTTGCTAATATATTTTTAGGTTGAAGCAGTTAATACTGCTTGTTATATTTTAAATCATATTTTAATTTATCTTATTTTAAAGAAAACTCCTTATAAGCTTTGGAAACAAAGAAAACCAACTTTAAAATATTTTCATATTTTTGGTTGTAAATATTTTATCATGAATAATGGTAAAGATAATTTAGAAAAATTTGATGCCAAGTCTGATGAAGGTATCTTCTTAGGATACTCTACATCAAGCAAGGCATACAAAATCTTTAACAAGAGAACCTTAGTATAGGGGAGTCTGTACATGTAGCCTTTGAAGAATCTGCTAACAAATCCTCTAGAAAAGAGGATACTTCTGATGCATGTGCAGGTGCTGAAAAGTTAAAGAAGCTGACATTGGATGATCAACCTTCTCAACAAAGTGAAGAAGATCAAGAAAAGAATGAAAGAGAAGAAGCCATACAATCCACACCAAAGTATCAAGATCTACCTAAGAAGTAGAGGTATGCTCATGGACATCCTAAGGAGTTAATCATAGGTGATCCATCAAAAGAGATAAGAACAAGATCTTCAATTAGAAATGAATGTGATTTTATTGTTTTTGTTTCTTAAGTTAAACCAAAATATTTTGAAGATGCTGAAAAAGATCCTAATTGGATTAATGCCATGCAAGAAGAATTAAATCAGTTTGAAAAAAATAATATTTAGACTCTAATAGAAAGACCATCTAATATTTCAATTATTAGCACAAAATGGTTATTTAGGAATAAATTGGATGATAATGATATTGTAAATAGAAATAAAGCTAGGCTAGTTGCCAAAAGCTACAATTAGCAAGAAAGGATTGATTTTGATGACACCTTTGCTCCTGTTGCTCGACTTGAAGCAATTAGATTACTTTTAGCATTTGCATATTTTATAAACTTCAAATTATTTCAAATGGATGTTAAAAGTACTTTTCTAAATGGTTTAATTATCGAATAAATATTTATTGAATAACCACCTGGATTTGAAAATCATGCACATCCTGATCATATTTTTAAACTACACAAAGCAGTTTATGGTTTAAATCAAGCACCTCAAGCATGGTATGAAAGACTCAGCAAGTTTTTGATTGAAAATGATTTCTCTAGAGGTTATGTTGACACTACATTATTTCTAAAGAAGAAAAATGATGATTTACTAGTAGTACAAATTTATGTTGATGATATTATATTCGGTGCTACTAATAAAATTTTATGTCAAGAGTTTGCCAAGCTTATATAGGGAGAGTTCGAAATGAGCATGATGGGAGAACTCAACTTTTTTCTTGGACTCCAATCAAGCAAACCAAGGATAGAATATTCATCAACCAAGCTAAGTATTTAAAGAAAATCTTACAGAAGTTTGGGATGGAGACTACCAAATCAATAGGTACACCTATGAGCCCCTCTTGTAAACTTGATAAAGATAAACATGGTAAATCAATTGATCAAAACTTATATAGACGAATGATTAGGTCCTTATTATATTTGACTGTTAGTAGACTAGATATCATGTTTAGTATTTGTACGTGTGCTAGATATCAGTTTGATCCTAAAGAATCTCATATGTTGGCTGTTAAACGCATATTTAAATACTTATCTAGTATAATTAATATTGGTTTGTGGTAATCTAGAGATTCATCTTTTGATTTAATTGGTTATTCATATGCTGATTTTGCTTGGTGTAAATTAGACAGAAAAAATACAAGTGGAACCTGCCAATTTTTTAGAGTTAACTTAATCTCCTGGTTTAGCAAGAAATAAACTTCAGTTACACTATCCATAACTGAGATTGAGTATATTGCAGCAGGAAGTTGTTGTGCTCAAATCTTGTGGATTAAGCAATAACTTGAAGATTTTGGAATCAAACTAAGTAAAACACCCATAAGATGTGATAATACTAGTACTATAAATATAACTAAAAATCCTGTTCAGCACTCTAGAAGTAAGCATATTGAAATTAAGCATCATTTTATTAGAAATCATGTTGAAAATAATGATATTATGCTTGAATTTGTTTGTACTAAAATACAACTAGCTGACATGTTGACTAAGCCTCTCCAAGAAGACCGGTTCAGTATGATTAGAAGAGAACTTAGGGTCATCAACCCTTTTGTTTGAAATTTCCAACTCTTCACAAACCTTGACTCTTATTTGATCAAAATTGCTTTTTAATCTTGTTCAATTTCTTTGAAATTCTTCCAATTTTGATCATTGGTCCATTTTCCATTTTTTCTTGATTTTTAGTCGAAGTGTCAACACTTGGGAGTGTCGATATCTGGAAGTGTCGACACTTGACTCTATGTCATGAGTCGACACTTGAATGGCGACATATCGACCTAAAATAGGGTAAATGGATGGTTTTCTATGATTTTTCTCACTCCAGCTCAAGCTGACTCATCCTCTAACCGTATTCCATCATCCTCTTTCCTCCAATCTTGGATTCAATTGATTGTTTCTTCAATTGGGACAGGTTCTATTCAATCTTTCACTGTTCATTCTCCTATTTGCACTGTTCTACATTCGATTTTACTGTGATTCCACCGTAGAAATCCTAGGTTTCTTCCCCTCTTGCTTTTCCATCTTGTATCTTTGGAATGGAGCCTAGGAAGCAAGTTGTCCGACATCCAAGGCCATCCATTTAGGAGGAAGAAAGGAGAACTAAGGTAAGGCATGAGGGTAGAGCAACAAGTGCACCTAATGTTCCTGCCAGACCCCTTGTTTCTGCAGCAAACAGGATGGGATCGAAGACTATTGTCGATGGTCACTAAGTGGACCTCGATTTCATTGACCAGTAATACTTCAGGATAGGTCAGTGGCTGAGGGATGCAGGTTTGGTATCATTCTATTCATTATCAGAGAGATTATACCCGGGACTGATCAGAGAGTTCTACAGTTCACTTGCTCGAGGTAGTGATGAATGGATTGCTCAGGTCCGAGGCAGACATGTTCCTATATCAACAGAGATTCTAAGCAGAGTATGAGACATTCCTATAAGAGGATCAATTGTGGGTACATTAGTTGACAGATTTAGGGGTCTTCGATGCATTTTTGAGACAAACGATCTACCTGAGGGAGTGACTGTAGTAGCTTCGAGATTATCACCTGAGATGAAGATGCCTCACCATATAGTTACCCAAATCCTTTTGCCGAAGACTAGCTAATTCGACTTCATCATAGAGCGCGAGCTTCTGGTGATGGTATCTTTAGTACATCACACTCTAGTATGCCTCTCAGTACTTATGGTACACCAATTGATCGAGGCATCGATCAGTTGAGATTGTGTCTACCCTATGGTATGGGTTTGACACTACTATTCAGAGCTTACAGAGTGGTCATGGATGATGAGCCCTATAGACAGCTATTACACATAGACGTCTATGACATCAAATCATTGCACTGGATGGGGTATCAACTTGTTAGAAGCCAGAGAAGACGATGCATATCTGAACAGGTCACTGACAAAGATGATGATGTGGCAGAGGAGCACATCTTTTCAGGAGAGGCAGGGCCATCTGAAGTTCATAGAGAGACATCTAAGACACTGCTCGAGTCTTCAATGCAGCCAGTGCCAGCACCTCAGCTTGAGCCATCATAGATAGATATCCTTGGAGTTTCAAAGAGTCTAAGGAATAGGGTCGCTCGCATTGAGACTGAGGTGATGATCATTCATCAGCGAGTCGAGAGGATTCATATGGAGATGAGGGAGAGACATCGAGGATCGAGTGATGGGATCTTTGCCATTTTGTCTGCCTTGGCTAGACCTTCTTCAAGCAGAGCTCCTACTCCTTCTACTCCAGCTGATTCACCTCCAACACCACCTGCTCCAGGATCGGATTTGGATGATGATGAGTCAGACTCTACTGAGTTTGACATTGCAGATCTGATGACAGAGCCAGTGCCAGAGGCAGCAGCTGACCTTCCTAGGAGTCCTATTCTTGATCCGTCTAGATCATCTTTTCAGACTTCGATCCTATCTTCCTCACTATCCAGATCTAATCCACATCCTTCTTCCATTCCTGCACCTACTCCTATCATACCATCAGCTTTTGATACTCCTATCATTCATTCTCCATCTTTGCATACATCCTCTCTTATCAGAGAACTAGGATTTTATACTCCTGGTTTCCATCATCTTGACTCAAGACCTATCTTTGATCACACCCCCTTATACTATTTTGATACTACCATTCCTGTCAGTGATGTTCCTACTGCTGACATAGCTTCTACCTCTTCTGCACCAACTAGAGGCAGGACTTTGTTAGATGCAAAGGAATAGGCCGTCATGTTCCATCGAGACCGACCAGGACCTGTTTCTCTGATCTCCGATCGATGTGGCCATGATCCCATGCTTTTACTGATACTGGACCGATCGAGATTGGATCCTTGGATGATGAGGAATCTGCTTAGGATAGTCTTTATGTTTAGATAGTTTATATTTCAGCACTCTTGTATGCATTTATGTCTTTTTACTATTATGTATCTTTACTTGTATCCATGTATGAAGTGTACTTCAATGAATGAAATCTTTTTATATATATCAATGTTTTATCCTTGGCATTGTATTACTAAATTTCTATGATGTTTTCATCCTCCTTCCCTCTGCTCTAACCTTTTTTTTATGATGACAAAAAGGGGGAGAATTAAGTGAGTAGTAAGTAAGGGAGAGAGAGATAAAAAGTAAAAGAGAATTGAGTGAAAAGTAAAAGGGATTTATATACGAGTTTTTAATAAAAGAAAAATGAATGTAAAAAGAAAAGTGCAATGAGTGAGGGGGAGTAATCCTTCCTTTGCTATTTTTGTGTAAATTAGTTTTCTCTAATCTTTAAATTTAGCTTTTCATTTATGAAAACTCATTGAAAATCAGTTTTTTGAATCATCTTTTAAGGGAGAGTATTCTTACTCTTCAATCTTTTATTCAAAAATTTTATTTTGATTACATTTACTATTGCTCTATGAAGACTTTCTTATCTTAAAGCATGTTTTATCTATGGTACTTAAATTTATTTTTAGCTCTGATACTTTGATGGTTCTAATTCAATTCAAATGAGCTTTTAGACTTTATCTCTTTACTATAATGCAAAATGCATTAAGCTTTATGCAAATTAAAAAGTTCTTTTAAGAGCTTATTATATGAGTTATACTTAAAGATTTTGTCATCATCTAAAAGGGAGAGATTGTTGACTTCGTTATTGATTTTGATGATAAGCAAAACACTTAAGTATAAGTTGAGTACTAACATATTTCTTGAAGTGTGTTTAATAAAAAAAGGTACTCATTAAAATAACTAAATTGGATTGCTTATCAAATGATGAAGAAGCCCTTTGTATGGATGAAAGATCAGTTAAAAATGGACTTAAGCACTTGAGATATGCTTGAAAGGACTTAAAGAGTTCAGCTCAAAAAGGTTTCAGCAGAAGTTCTGTGATTTTTGTAGAAATCTCAACAAGTGTTGACTCACAGTTTAAGTGTCGACTCATGACAGTGCAAGTGTTGACTCAAGCCGACATGCACAAAGAGTTTCAGATGGCACAGCTGAAGTATCGACTCACACCACTCAAGTGTCAACTCAATGATCTACTCAAGGCCTGAGACAAATTTTTTACAGAACATGCTGAAGTTGAAGACTTGTCTGAAGTGTCGACTCATGAATGTCAAGTCTCGACTCAAGTATCGACTCACCTGAAGAAGTGTCGACTCATCTGAGAATTTCATAGAGCTTCAAAGAAGAATTTTGAACTAGGTGTCGACTCATGGGACATAAGTGTCGACCCTAAGTGTTGACTCACAGCTGCAAGTGTCGACACTTGGAGTTCTGGAACATTAATGGCTAGTTTTTCAAATTCAGAACTCGGCCCTCTTGGCTCTCAACGGCTAGTTTTTCATGTCTAACGGTCATAAACTAACTTTGAGGCCTTGGGATGGTATTTAAGTGATTGAAATTAAATTGAAACACAAGAGGATGAAAACAGAAGAAGAAAAAAAAAGAAAAGCAAGAGCATTCATTCATATTCATTGAGAGCAACTACCTTCAAGCAAAAAGAAGTCTCCAAGCATTCAAAGCTATCAAGAAGCATTCAAGTCCAACACCATTGAGCATCGATTGAGGCTTCATCAAGTTCAAGATAAACAACTTCTCCAAGCTTCAAAGAGATATCAGCTTTTCATTAGAAAGCTTTTCTTGTTTACTTCATCTCATATCTTTGTTGTAAGGGTTTTTAGTAAGCCTAAGAACAAAACCAAGGAGATTTTTGGTTAGCCTAGTTGAAAACAAAGAAGGTTTTTGGTTAGCCTAGTTGAAAACCAAGGAGGTTTTTGGTTAGCCTATTTGAAAATCAAGAAGATTTTTGGTAAGCCTAATTGAAAACCAAGGAGGTTATTGGTTAGCCTTTAAAAACCAAAAGGTTTCTTTTGGTGACCCTTATAAAAACCAAAAGGGGTTTTGATTAGTGAGCTCGGAAAATTAATCGATTGTAATCATGGAAGATTATAGTAAATTCTAAAGTGGACCTTGGGGAGTGGATGTAGGTGTATTGGAAAGCACCGAACCACTATACTTGGCTTGTGTTTGTGATTGTCTCTAGCTTTATTTTCTTGCTCTTATATTTGTTGCATTTACATTTTCGCTGCTTACTCTTCAAGAGCATGCTACTTCACATCACACTAGCACTTGATTTAATATTTTTATTGGCACATTTTCTTGCAAGTAGTTTTTTAGAAACCCAATTTACCCCTCCTCTTGGGTTGCTTACTGGGCAATAGAAATACTTTTATTTCTTTCAAAATGCTTAATACAACTTATAGAAATACACAAAAATACAAAAGATTGGTTTATTCACTATCACAAGACTCTTCCTTGATAGACTCATATCTACCTTGCTAAGATCTAGGCTGACTAGAAGAACCTCTAGCCCTAGCAGAAGGTCCAGCCCTAGTAGAGTGAGGTGGAGGATGTCTAGGGTGATAGGATGAAGGTGGACAGCAGGATATGGGTTCTGGATCAAACACACCAGAAGTTACAATATGTGGAGGAGGTGCTAGCTAACTGAGAGATGCTCTAAGAGTCTCAATGACTGAAGACAGCTTCGATAGAAAAAGCCATACAGTACTTAGCTCAGTCTAAATCTTCTTGTTTCCCTCATGGAGTGCAATGAGTTCACTAGTCTGAGCATTGGCAAAAGCCTTTGCCAAACTCAGCCTTGAGTATCCCAACACCTTTAGTATAATAATCTTCCATTTTCCTATCGTACTCAATAGATCCCATCCTATAGCTCATCTCTCATAACTCAGATATGAACTCCTCAATGCTATGAGCTACAATCTGTCGGATATCATCAGATACTGACATGAAGAAATCTGTCAGTGACTGTATGTCAATCTGTGGCTTTGGTCGGGCAGACTCAATTGTGTCCATCCTGGAATGTAGATGTCTCAGCTCTCCATAGATCTCCTCAAGTCTGGTATCGACAGTTTGACGAAACTCGCCAAACATCGATCGAATGGAGCTCGTTAGGGTCTGAGATAGCTGTCTCATCTGCCGTGCAAAGAAGGCATGAGACACTGATGGTCCTATGGTATATGCAGATGGTCCTAGAGCAGGTGTAGCAGTCACTGCAGGTGCTGGTACTAGTGCTGATGGTACTGGTGAAGCATGACATGCTGATGGTGCTGGTGCTGGTGAAGTCCTAGGACTCCCAAGCTCACTTTGTAATTGTGCATCCACATCAGTTTGTATGTCCTCATCACCTCTGTCAACTATATCAGTACCAATAATAGGGTCCACTATCCGATCATCATCACCCTCATCCTCATCTGAAGAGGCTCCAACTCTTTGATCTGATGCCTTCTTCAACCAAACTCCTTCAACCTGATGGTAACCCATCCGTTGAAGTGATTTAGCTGAATAAGTATCAGTATGATGTAATAACTTGCTGTCCTCTCCATCTAGCTCAACACCAAAATGTTTGAATATGAGTGTGAAGGCCATACCATATGGTAAACATGCTTTGCTCTTCCTAGCTGCATCTCTCATCTAAGTCAGCATGATGTATGGTAGATTGAGGGCCTCCCCCTCAATCGAATATCTCATGAAGACTAAATCTCTCTCACTGACCCAATCAAATCTACTGGTGCGAGGCAAAAAGATTTTGCTTATTATGTTATGAAGTAGCCTCATTTCTAAGGATAAGACATTCGCCTTTACATTAGAAACTTCATCCATATTGTTTGTTTCAAAAATTAACCTCAAAGTCCTTTATCTTTCCCTCATAACTAGATGGCAGCTTCCTTTGCTCGGCATTTGAAGAACTTGGCTCAGTCTTCATTCACAGTCAATCTAACCCCTTTAACAGTTAAAATAACACTATTTTCCTCTAGGGTTATGTTTTCAAAAAATGTTATGACTAGGCTAAGGTATGTAGGTAAATCCAATATGCAGAAAAATACCCAACCCTGAGATTCTACCGATTCACCAATTGGAAACCCGGATTTTCTAAGAATGTAAAATCAATTTTCCTACCAGTAGTCACGGGTCAGTTCCCCATTAAGATGATCTATCATGGCTACATGGGTGATAGATTTCAATCTTCCTCACTATCTTCCTATTCTTCCACTTCATCTATCCGAGTCGGCTCTGGTTGTCTTTTTTTGTTGTTCTTTTTCTTTCAGCAGTTAGTTCAAGTCATCGAGATCTCTTGTCGACAGCCCTCTTCGGAGCCATTAGGATCTAATAGGTTCGGATAGAATGGATTTTGGGAGAGTGTAGGGTAGGAATTTGTGATTTTATGCTTGGAGAGAAAAAATAAGAGCTTAGCTAGGGTTTGAATGGACTTAAGGCTCTAAGAAGGGTTCTACGAGTTTTATATAAAAATGCCTAATCCGAAATTCGAGTCGGCCCGACTTGAGCATTGTAGCTCGAGTTGACTCGAACCAAAACTTCATAAAAGGTTCCAAACAATTCAAAAATGATCTCAAATGAAAGATATACACTAAGAGAGATGGTCATTATTCTTAGTTTGATGTAGGAGACTTTCTAGATAATATTTCATTAATTTTGAAGAATATAGGTCATAAGTTTTCTAAAATGGGTCACATAAACCTAATTCTCCTTTAATCAACTCAAATCTCTGTACATTAAGTGGCTTAGTGAAAATTTCAACAAGTTGGTTTTTAGTTGGAATGAATTCTAATTCAATTTCACCATTTAAAATATGATCTCTGATAAAATGATATCTAATTTTTATATGCTTTGTTCTAGAATGATAAATTAAATTTTTTGATAAATTAATAGTACTTGTGGTATCACATTTGATAGGAATTTTAGATTGTGTAACACCAAAGCCTTCTAGTAGTTGTTTAATCCAAAGCACTTGTGCACAATAACTCCCTATAGCTATGTGCTTTGCCTCAGCAATGGATAGTGCTACAGAGTTTTGTTTCTTATAGTGCCGTGAGATTAAATTCAACCCTAGAAATTGGCACGTACTACTAGTTATTTTCTATCTATTTTACAACCAGCATAAATTAGCATTTGAAAAATCAATTAAATTTAATGAAGATTGCTTTGAATACCATAGACCTAGATTACTTGTTCCTCTTAGATATCTTATAATTCTTTTTACTGCAAGCATATGTAATTCTTTAGGATTAGAATGAAATCTAGCACATATATATACGCTAAACAAGATATCAGGTCTACTTGCAGTTAAGTACAATAGTGATCCAATCATACCTCTATATAGCTTTTGATCAATGTTGTTGCCATCTTCATCTTTGTCTATCCTGCAGGTAGGGCTTATGGGTGTGCTCATTTGTTTGCTTGACTTCATACCAAACTTCTTGATGATCTCCTTGATATACTTTGTTTGGTTTATAAAGATTCCATCCTTTGTTTGCTTAACTTGAAGTCCAAGAAAATAATTTAGTTCACCCATTAGGCTCATTTCAAATTCACTCTGCATTAACTCAGCAAATTCTCTACAAAGATTTTTATTAGTTGCACCAAATATAATATTATCTACATAAATTTGAACAACTAATATATCATCATTCTTCTTTTTGATAAATAAAGTTTTATCAATATTTTCTCTTACAAAATCATTTTCAAGTAAGAATTTGCTTAATCTATCATACCAGGCTCTAAGTGCTTGTTTAAGTCCATACAATGCTTTATTGAGTTTAAAAATATGATTTGGGAAATCATGATCTACGAAACCTAGTGGCTATTCTACAAAAACTTGTTCAGATATAAAACCATTTAAAAATACATTTTCTACACCATTTGAAATATTTTAAAATTCACGTAGCAAGCAAATGCAAGAAGTAATCTTATGGCTTCTAGTCTTGCTACGGGTGCATAGGTTTCATCAAAATCTATTCCTTCCACTTGGTTGTATCCTTTAGCTACCAACCTTGCTTTATTTCTAATTACTTTACCCTATTCATCTAGTTTATTTCTATAGACCCATTTGGTTCCTATAATCAAATGCTTTGATGGCCTATCAACTAAAGTCCACACATTATTTCTTTCAAACTGGTTTAGTTCTTCATGCATGGCCATCATCCAGTTTGGATAATTTTCAACTTCTTCAAAACTATGTGTCTCTATTTGTGATACAAATGCTAGGTAGCATGTGCTTATCTATGTGATGACCAAGTCCTAACTCCTTGTGAAGGATCACCAATAATTAAATCTCTTGGATGAGAGGTTACATACCTCCATTTCCTTGGTAGATCAGCATGATCCTTACTTACCACTTCTTCTCCTTCTTGAGCTGGTTTCTCTTGTAGATTCATATCTTCCATTTCCATTTCAAGTGCACTGGCATCATTATCTATACACTCTTCTTTCTTTGAAGGTGAGGGATTAGTTTCATCAAATATAACATGTACAGATTCTTTTACTATTAGTGTTCTTTTATTGAACATTCTATATGCTTTCCTCTGTATTGAATAACCAAAGAATATAGCTTCATCTGATTTAGCATCAAATTTTTCTAGGTTATCTTTTCCATTATTCAACACAAAGCATTTACAACCAAAAATATGAAAGTAATTAATATTTGGTTTCTTTTCATTCCAAAGCTTATAAGGGCTTTTCTTTAAAATTGGTCATATCAAAACATGGTTTAAAATATAACAAGCAATGTTCATCGCTTCTGCCCAAAAGTACCTTGGAAGATTACCTTCACATAACATTGTTCGGGCCATTTCTTCCAAAGTCCTATTCTTTCTATCTATAACATCATTTTGTTGTGGTGTTCTAGGAGCGGAGAAGTTGTGATAATTGCCATTTTTTGTGCAATAATCATCAAAAAATTGATTTTCAAATTCCGTGCCATGATCACTTCTAATTGATATAATTGAAAGATTTTTCTAGTTTGAAACTTTTTTATAAAATTTTTGAAAAACTTTGAAAGTTTCATCTTTATGTGCAGTAAACAAGACCCATATAAATCTAGAAAATTATCTACTATCACAAGTACATATTTCATACCACCTAGGCTTGTAGTCCTAGTTAGTCCAAATAAATCTATATGAAGTAGCTCAAGGGGTCTCTAGAAGTTGAACCATATTTTTAGATTTAAAACTCTCCGTAGTTTGTTTACCCATTTGACAATCATCGTAAACGTGTTCAAAATCAACTTTGAAATTAGGTAAACCTCTAACTAGATTTTTAGAAATCAATTTAACAATTGTATGCATGCTATCATGACCTAATCATCTATGCTAAAGTAAACAAGACTCCTTGGTCTTAGCGTTCATTGCTAATATACTGGAACTACTAGACATGGCTAGATCATTCAGATCTACCACATAAATATTTTCAAGTATATGTCCAATGAATTTGTTGCTAGAATCAAGTGAGTTAGTTACTATACACATAGATGATTCAAAGACAACCTTGAAGCCTTTATCACATAATTGACTAATACTTAATAGATTATGTCTCAATTTGTCTACTAGCAATACATTTTCAATAAAAATAGAGGGAGTTATTTTGATCTCATCAATTTCGATTATTTTTCCTTTGCCATTATCTCCAAAAGTTACCAATCATCCTTCTTTCATTTGTAGGGTGACGAATTACTCTTTATCTCCCATCATATATTTTGAACAGCCACTATCCAGATACCATCTTTTCTTCATTTTCTGAGCTGCAAGACATTTCTACAAGACAATCAGAAGTTCTTTTAGGTACCTAAGCTACCTTGGGTCCTTGCAGGTTAGTGGGATTGGTTCCTTTGGGAACCCAAATTTTTCTTATTCTATTTCTAACAAGTCTGTTTTTCTTTGATATGTTTCATTGAGAAAATTTGTGTCCAACCCCAATACATGCATAACAAATAACTCTAGAATTTTGAAAAGATATAAATTTTGAGGTTCTAAAAGTAGAAGCATGTGATGCAGATGTAGAAATAATTGATCTAAAAGATTTTTTGATGGGGACATCAACTTAGTTAAAGACTTCAAGCTCCAATTTGTTCTCTAAGTCATGTGTTGGTCAATATTTGCTAATTCCTATAATAAAGTCCATCAATTAAGTCTTGTAATAAGTTGAGGCAAAAAGTCCAAGTTGTCTCAACCTCAGTCCAGTCCAATTGAGTCCTGTAAGTTTGTATTAGTCTAATACAAGTTTAGTTTTATACAAGAGGAGCAGCACCAGCCAAAACCTTCACCAGGCCCTCCTAGAATAGAGCAAATCCAAGCCTATGAAGCCCCCACACATGAAGATTCTAGACGCCACCCTAGGAATATTCTTCAAACCAAAAAAGCCCTAGCTGCCCCTCATCCGTCCCTTCCTTCCCTTCTTCTTTTAGCCTTCTAACATCTTTCTTCTTGTTTTCTAACCCATGATAGGTGATATGCAGGTCCCTCAAAGTTCATGAACCCAAGGATTCCATCTGACCAGCTTTCGGGCCATCGGATTGAAAGCCGCGGATCCGCGGGGTCATCAGCTTGATTTTCCAAGCTGTATCCGAGAGCAACGAGCGATCTCCTCATGGATTCATCTTCAAATCTCTACAAGGTACACACCCTTGTCTCTCCAATTATGGTATTGCAAAAGAGCTAGCCTTACCAGGGCTTCTTAGCCTTGGTGATCCTTCGCTTTCACTGTTTAGGGTCTTTTTCTGTGTGCCCATGCTTCTAAATTTCTCTAGAACTGCTTACTTAGTTTCTTGGCTTGAAATTTGAGATTCAAGCTCCTAACTTAATGCCTAACAACAAAAAAATAATTGGCATACATGATTAGTCCAGCATCAATTTTGGTATCAGAGCTTAGGGCATGTTCTTGCATCCTAGTTTAGTTTCTGCATCTTGAATTTTGCATAACCCCTCAAAATACAGGACTGTTTATCCCATCAAATATTTTTGTTTTTGTTTGATTTTCATGTTAATTAACCTTTTTTTTGTCCTCTATTTTTCTGATATTTTTTGAGTATTTTTTCAGATCCGAAAATCAACAAAAAAATAGCAAAAATAAAACCTTAACAAAAATCTGCATCCTGTCATCTGCATTAGGGTTCTGAGTTTAGATCTGTTTCATGAACTTAGGAAATTTATTTTTCTTTTAAATTTGCATCACATCTTCTCTTTTGAGTCATCTATTTTTTCAGAATTTTTGGTAATTTTTACCAGTCAAAAAAAAATTAAAATCTGCATCTTAGAAATCCTAACTAGAATTTTGTTTTTCCTGCACCCAGTTAGAAACCCTAGGTTTTGCATCATCATTTCATTTTTGTTTTGAATGAAATTTGGTAGGAAGCATCCTCGCACGTCATTATCTATTTTAGAATTTTTTTGCATTGAAATCCATGCTAACTTCTGCATCAAAGCAAACCCTAATTTCAGTTTCTGCGATTTCTGCATACTTGACTTAACCTAACCTAATCAACAACCAAACCCCTCTCAACCCAAGCCAACTTTTGTTTGATAACTTAACCAACTTAAAGTTAATTTGCAACCTCATAAAAAGACACAAAAATATTTTTATTCTCTATTTGTTATTAGATTGCATTAGGGTTCATTGATTGTGCATCATCTTGTTGGTTTTATCCCAGGAACAGGAAATTACAATTAAACAAGCATTAATAGCCTATCGCAGTGGAAGCTGATATAAAAATAATTTTATATCTAATAATGTAAATTATAAATAAATATAATTTATTTATTATAAACTCCTAACATGCTGCATAACATGACAAAAATACTAGATCTAAAATAAAAATTATTTCAAGTGCAAAATACTTACCTGGATTGCTATTCGGGCCTGCTCTAAAAAACATGCAAATCCACTACTGAAAACCGGGATTCTGTCGGAGCTGCGCAATCGCCCGGCCTCTACTGTGATGGGGAACAAGTATCGAATGATGCATCTCTAAGGATTAAAGAGACTAAATGTTGATGAGGCAAATAGGCATGCATCTATTCTATGTAAAAGAAACAGAAATTCATGAAAGGAACATAGGGAAAAACATGACTAGAAAGAAACTCTCTCAAAGTAATTAAGAAAGAACCTTTGTGGTTAGGAAACCACATAGGTTAGGGCTAGCTTACCTTCCTATTTCAGATATGAAAGAAAGTTTAAAGAATGGTTACCCGGCTATTAATATTCTGAAAATAGGATAAAGGACACTCAAGATGAAGTACCTAAATGACAAAGGAATTACTCTAGGTTTTAAGGCCTCCAGCATCTGATTCTTTGGCATAGTAGACCTTCATCTTGGAAACCATGAGACTAGGGGATCCTGCACAAGGAGATGGAAAGATTAACAGGTTTAGATGGGAGATTGGAGGAATGGATAAAGAGAATTTGGAATGGAGTAATGAGGATTAATCTTGGCTTGAAGTAGATCTCCCTTGGCGCCCATAACTTAAACCTTCTTCACTTGTTGGCATGGTGAACTTCTTTATAGAAGACACCCTTTGGAAGAGGGGATGGACGAATTTTGGAGTGGATTGTAGGAGAGTCTTCAAGGTTGGTCAAATAGAATGGAATATGGGCTAGAAGTTTGATTGTCTAAGTAACTTAGGTCTCACACCTTCTTTCTCTTAAGGGGCTTTGGCTAGCAAAGGGAAAAGCTTTCAAAAAAAATTCTTCTTCATTCATCATTAACATTACAAGAGGATTCTAGGAGCTTTTATAAACCTTAAGCTCCTTTTCAAATTCAAAATGCAACACTTTTCATGGAGAAAATCATGGGGCATCCCAAAGAAAGTGGAATGGCCCATTTTACAAATTCAAACTCCTAATTTCAAGGTGGCATCCCATGAAGAGTGGAGCTTCCTTCGATTTGAATTTGATTCGGGTGAAAATTCATGGGTGACTTGTCTTGGTGATGTGGCATGGTCTATCCTCCAAGTGGCATGACTTGTCTTCCAAGGTGGCATGATGATGTGGTGCTCCAAGTAGTTGGTGAAGCTGGTTGTACTTTATCTAGCCTAATTGAAACCCAACTTCAAGAAGCTCTTGAATCCGACTCAATACAAAGCCTAATTGAACTCTAATTGAACTTTAGAATCCAAATTGAAATAAAATAGGACTCAACCAAATTGAAATAGGACTCAATTATTCAAATAAATAAAAGTACAGGACTCATATATTTATTACAGGACTAAAATTCCTAATCATTTATCCATAAAGAACTTGGCATCAGTTGAAACCTCTTCCTGAGCCTGGTGCCCGCACCATACTGGTATCCATACAAAGCTCTCACAACCGAGTTGTAGAGGGCACCGGACTGCTAGATCCTTGCAGCCCTCTCCTCTTTCATAAATCATCCATTTTAAAATCTATGTCGATCCAAATTCGGACCGGCTTTTGGCTTTTGTCTTGCAATCAAAGTGCAAGACCTTGGACCTTTTTCTTTTCTTCCTCTTTTGTAGAAGACCTCTCAATGCTTTTGAAGATCACAAGGAAAAAATATAGTGAAAAGAAAAGAAAGGATGGCGCCAGGAGAGAGACTCCCCGGTATTAGCGCCCAAGAGAAGAGAGAACACCCAAATAATACTTCATGATGAAAAGAAGAAGCTTTTCACACCAAAATCAGATCTCTCAAAGTCGGCCACCTTTCTTCCTTTATTTAATTTAATATCTCCCATCCCAATGAAATCAAAACACCAGTGTTTTAATTTCATCCAGTTGAAAATTAAGAGTGGAAGAGGACTCTTCCCTCTCTTAATTTCTCCATGTCTAAACTCTTTTAGCACCTTGGTTTTCACACCAAAATCATTTCTTTTATCTCTCCACGCCTAAATAAAAGGAAGTTGATTTATCTGGTTTAGGTTTTAAGAGGAGTAGAAGAGGACTCTTCCTCTTTTATTTCTCCACGCCTAAACTAAATCATCGCCCATTATTTTCACGTCCCACTATTTGCCGCACAAAATAAATAGGACCCACCTTTGGCATGTGGAGGGAGGGGAGACAAGGAGAGAGAGTCCCAGTCTAACTGGACTCTAGGTATTGGTCCAAATGTAATGGTTTTACAATCAAACTGAAGCCGATTTTAAACCCGATCGAACCATTTCGAAGCGATCATTAACCTGAATCAATTAGGATTAATTAATTAAGTCTAACTCAATTAAATTAAATCTAATTTAATTTAATTAACATTTAATCCTTAATCAATTAATTGTAACATTTACATTTAGGTCAAATATTAATTGTAACACTTACAATTAGGTCCAAATTGATTTGTTGATTGGTTACTTGAGCTTCTAATGTATGTGACCCCTCAGGTCCTGTCCTGTCTGGTAATGAGACATGTTATAATATCCATTATACATCATCGAAACTCCTTTCGATGGACTGAAACAATTTCAGCTTAACCCTAATTAGGATCATCGATCCGAGAATGATCCTAATGGGCTCTCATAATCCACCAGTGACACCTAGCAGTATGTAGTGGCAACCCAGCAGAATAAGATTGGAATCCCTAGGTGTAGTGACCATGTGATTCGGTTCCTCTATCAAAATCCTGACATGATGTTGGTTACGGATACTCGTCAACCTATCAATCATATGCTTAACCTAATTGACTCAAGTCCAATTGTGATACTAATGAAAACACCTTTTCATTATCACCCTACTATTGCCATAGATTTTTGGACTTAGTCTCATTAAGTTTGCAAAGGATTATTTCTTACTACTAAGGCTGATAGATCCCTACAAGTGAACACCCTACTCCTACAATAAACTTACTGTAGCAAACAAATACTGCAAGGTCCCGTATGGATAGGAACCATGTGATTGTGCTATCAAACTACAGCAACCATATTGTGAGTAGCCGAGATACTCTAGGTCAAGGAACTATTCACACAACTACAGCTTCAGGAAGTTATCGACGAGTGAGTAATCATCCGTATAACTTCCTGTACTTGGTCATGCTCAGTACTGTTGATCTCTATCAACTATCTGCACTATCATTCTAGTGTCACTATACTGTAGGTCAGAGACTCATCTACCCTAAAAGGGAAGTGATATGTGCACCGATTTTAATGGATCAAACACCATCCTCGTGATATTCCAACAATCAGGAGCCTTTAGGAGTTAATCTATAAAGACACATACCTCAGATTCTTAACTCTTGAGAATATGTGTCATTGTCCATTAACTCCATGGATGATTCATAGACACGATAATATGAATGAAACTAATGCCCTAAAAATTATAATGTGTCAAGCCAACATGGCTTTCAGGGCATACATCTAACAATCTCTCACTTGCACTAAAGCCAATTTGCTACATATCTAAGTCCCATTTTTTCAAAGTGGACTTCAGCCTTCTGTTGGCTCAGAGTCTTAGTCAGTGGGTCTGCCACGTTGTCCGTGGAGTCTACTCTTTGCACCTTAACATACTTCTTCTCAAGGTAGTCGCGTATGATATGAAACCGCTGCTCAATATGCTTAGACTTCTAGTGAGACCTGGGCTCCTTAGCAAGAGCTATTACACCATTATTATCATAATATATAGGGAAGGCATCAGATGGCATCACTCCAAGCTCCGCAACAAACTTTTTGTACCAGAAGGCTTCTTTTGCAGCTTTAGAGGCAGCGATGTACTCTGCTTCCATTGTTGAATCTACTATGATGGGCTACTTGGAACTTTTCCAACTAGTTGCCCCACCATTGCAAAAAAATACAGAACCTGATGTAGACCTTCTATCATCAGGATCGACATAAAGGCTGAGTCTGTATATCCCTTTATCCTTAATTCTGAACTCCCTCCAAAGACTAAAAACAAATTTTTAGTCCTTCTTAAGTACTTAAGAATGTTCTTCACTGCTATCCAGTCACTACAAGAAATAGGGCCATTTTCGAGGAATTTTTTGAGGGAAAAAGGAAAAAATATGTCAAAAATTTATATTTCCAATGGATTTTTTATGGAAACATGGTCGTCAAAAAAACCATCCTCAAAAAATTTTTTCGAGGGAATTTATTTTCCAACGAAATTTTTGATGCAATTTTTTCCTTGGAAATTTTTGACAGATTTTCAAAGGGAATATTACCGGTAGTCTTTCCGAGGGAAAATATCCAAGGGATTTTCCGGGGGAACATCTCTGAGAGATTTTCTGAGGGATTTTATGATGGATTTTTTGAGGGAACATCTCCGAGAGATTTTCGAAGGATTTTTCGAGGGATTTTTTGATGGATTTTTTGAGAGAACATCTCCGAGGGATTTTTCGAGGGAATTTTTGAGGGATTTTCTGAGGGAACATCTCCGAGGGATTTTTCAAGAGATTTTTTGAGGAATTTTTTAAGAGAACATCTCCGAGAGATTTTTCGAGGGAATTTTTGAGGGATTTTCTGAGGGATTTTTCGAGAGAACATCTTCGACGGATTTTCCAAGGGATTTTTCGAGGGAACATCTCCGAGGGATTTTTCGAGGGATTTTTTGAGGGAACATCTTTGAGGGATTTTCAGAGAGATTTTCTGAGAGATTTTTCGAGGGATTTTTCGAGGGAACATCTCCAAGGAATTTTTTAAGGGACTTTCCGAGGAATTTTCTGAGGGATTTTTCGAGAAAACATCTCCGAGGGATTTTTTGAGGGATTTTTCTGAGAGATTTTTCGAGAAAAAATTCTGAGGGATTTTTCTAGGAATAATTTTTGAGAGATTTTTGGAGAGATAATTGTGAGAAAATATTTTCAAGTTTTCCGAGGGTAAATCAAACATGGAATTTAGAGATCTCATTACACATCAAACACTCCTCTCTGAACCATAGAGATCTCATTACACATTAGGGTAGTTGCTCAACCTTCCGTAAACAACCAACAGATGTATGAATCCAACTAGTTACATTATTTGAATGTTCTCTTCGAATAGTTTGTTTGGTGCAAGCATGTAGGATTCTAGCTGAATACCAAAACTACAGCAAGGCATATATCAAATGGTTGTTTGTTCAAACAAAAAGAGTAAATACATGGATTCAATTTTATCAGAACTAGAACAGATTGAAGGTTATGGCCAATCCACGGAACCACTACATTTCTATCAGCAAATGAAACTATAGATGAATGCTCTCTTCATCTTAGGGCCAAAGGCCAAAAGCTATACACAGGAGGGAGGAGAAATGGTGATCTCAGTTTTGCCGCTGCATCAGTCTGCACTAGTCTTTAGGCATGGCTGTCTTGCAAACAGGGCAAGCATTCTTTTGAGGGAGCTACCATTTTATGCAACATATATGATAGCTATGACCACACTCCAGTTTTCCCATGTCATCATTTGCTTCATATTCTTCCTGTACCATAGAAGACGAAGCACTCAACCTCAAAATGTGAATGAAATGAAAGGTATCTGAGTAGCTCCAGGAAAGAAATAACTTGACAAATGCTGCATTTCCATTCCATTTCAGATGAGAAGTGTATGGTTGAAGCATCAAAAGTTGAGTGTTTAACTTTCTTGAGACTACGAATGATCTCATCCTCTCTCACCCAGTGATCACATATCCAATCCTATTGCCTAGCTCAAGCAACTCTTGTTAAAAGGGAAAACAAAACCCAGAAATCCAATGTCATCATCTGGTGAAACAAGAACGATCATAAGAAACCCAGCAGGAGGAGAAAATTAAGCACCTCATATGACATATTATCAACATCAAGCTGCCAATCCTGGTATCGATCATATACATTCATTCCACCCAACAATATCCTAGTTTGGAACATCATGATCTGCATATTAACACAAGGTATGAATGTTAATTCAATGTCAGTGGGTAAGCAATCCTCACAGGTTCCCTGCTAGATGTTGAGAATACTTGACCTAAAGCATTTTTCCATCTCTGAAAGACAATTTACTATGTCTTCATGTTGCTTTTTAAATTTAGGAGACAGTTAATACTCTTATTCCATGACATAACTTGCAGTTAATTCATATGAAAATTTAGGCAAAGCTATAGCACTCTCTCTTTTCTCCATCAGCTTCAGCATTAGAGCATCTCACCTTAACCACACTAAGAGTACTAAAATTTTATCATTTAAAAATGTTTAGATCTGACTGTTGGAGGTTATGGCTTTGGTTAACTGACCAGAAACTCCTGTGAAGAATTCAATTTTGCTTTAATAAATGAATCCACTGGCAATATATGAAAATACTTGTCCAACCCTTGAACATGCGAGAATCCATGAAGATGACCACAAGAGCAAGAATGTTGTTGGAAAAGATAGGGAATGGATATAAAAAATTAAAATTATGGATACACAAAATTAAAATTTTAGTTGTATGACCTGTAACATGATCGGAACTGCTGGTGGTAGTGTTGTGCTTTAAGAAAAAGAAAACAGAAGCCCTTTTATGTAACTAATTACAGTTTCAGTAACATGGATACAATATCAGCTTAATGGTTTATAGCTGAAGTAGGAATTACAAGGCTAGATTAGTAAGGCTTCTTACATCTTGTATGAGGGAATGCTTTGCACATTAGGTTGAATAAACTAGATGTCAAATGACATCATATCTTGATTTGAATGTCTGTGGATGCAAAGGTGGCATGACTGCAATGCTGACCTTGGCTGACCTCACAAACTCTGGCAACCCCTTACCCATCAGTTAGCAAAAGTGGTTCAATAACCTTCCAAATGAACTCTAAAATATAACTGTACATAATAGATAATCTTCAACTGACTCTGGTGGCATGATGCCTAACTGAAGTCTATCCTGTCATGCAACTAAAAAGTTGTGCTGCCTCAAATCATAGCTTTTTTCTAGCTAAAGGGAATGAGACCTACCTGCACCTTAATTACCAAGTCTAGATATTTGGGGAAGCACCATTCAAGAATCAAATCCAGAATCACTAGTTGCTAAGCAGAGGAGTGTGACCATTGAGGCAATCCTCAGTTCATCTTAAATCATGGAATTTGTGATAATTTGCAGTAAAATTTAAACAAACATACATGAAACTAAGCAGGACCATTGATTCACTGAGTTGGCCCAACAAGATTTTAAGATTGCTCAAGTAAATAAAAAAAAAATAGCTTAAGAGAACATAGGCCATGCTTAAAGTGCAAGTGTGTTTTTTTTTAAACCTTGGTGATAATTGGCTAGTTGCAGGCCTAACAGTTAACTACGAAAAAGCAAGGCTTAACCTTATCACACTGCATAGTACAATTCCTAGCCCGCCCTCAATCTAGATCAGACTGTAGGATAGGGATACAAGTAGTATAATCCAATGTTTGATAAAATATAAAAACCATTTAAGCTACATGACCAACAAAATATGGAAATTAAGAGTCATAATGTTATATTTGACAACTCTAAACTCTTTACTAATTCATGTTAACCATAAACATAACCATCAAGCCTTGTGTTAACTATTTGGATTCATCTTCGGTCCTCATTTGCCTAGGTTTCCTACCTAAAACTACCTCTAATTTTACAACAAACTTTCTCATTTCCTTTCTCACAACTTCCAAACATGTGGCTTAAATCTTCCCTTTCTTTTCCCTTACCCTCCCTCATTTCTTTTCTCCAAGTTGATAAATACAATTTCTAGGTGTTTTCTTTTTTTTACATTCTTCTACTCGCCTAAATACATCCATTTTTTTTGTTCTTGATATAGTATTGTTTATGCACATGTTCCCTTCATAAACCCACCCAATTATTTTTCTAGTACCCTATCAAAAGTTTTCTCAAAGTTGTTAACTACCATAAGTAGACTTTTCCCTCTTCCATTATATTTTTCTATAATTTCCCTTAAGAACAAACTTCCACTTATTTCCTCCTTAGAAAATCATCCAAGAGGGAATTGGTGTTTGGCAAACCAAAAAGTAGTTTCCCTTGTTGAAGTTTTTTTACATCAATTGGTTTTCAGAAATTCTTGTCATTTTTCCTAATTTTTGTTCTATCACCTTTCTCCACAACTTTATAGAGTGGCTTATGAATTTAATCCCATCATAATTAGAAAAGTTTCTTACAACCATTTTATTCTTACAGATGAGTGATACAGTACTTTTCCTATCATTTGGCATTTTCTTGGCTTTTCAAAACTCATTAAATAAACTAGTAAGCCATGTTATACAAGAACAAAAAATTTAAACAAAGAGCCCATAATAACAATCATTATAACCATCAATCCTTAGCCTAACTAAATAAAAGACAAGCTTATTTGAGATACAATATAGTAAATAAAAGGAATCTCATCTAGGAATTAAAAGCATTATAATAGCACAGGTTAACAGCCACATAAAATATAGGCCCATGCTTTGAATGGTATATGAAGTATGCAACAAATATAAAACCATCTCTAACCACTGAAACTCCAAATAGAGCCATGAAACTGAAGGCAACTCGCACTATGAACCCAACATGCAAAAATCTGTTGAATAAACAATTGTGCAATCAATAAAATCAACAGGCCAAGTTCTAAATGACAATGTAAACTACTCAAAAACTCCATGTGAGAGAAAATGATAGCAAAAAGTAAACATAAGTAGAAAGAATGAATTGTTAATTAAATTAGGTAATGTAATGTCAGACAGCTTAATGAATAGACATAATAAAGTTGGTAGAGATGTTGAGTTACTTGAGCTAGCCTGACTCGAACTTGGGATAGGATGAGGTGGATTGGGGTTTGGACAGGTTGGATTGAGTTTGGGTCGACTTGGGTTTGGGTTTGGTAGATTTTGGTTAAAGTTGGGACGAGTTTTGTTGTAGCTGGGTCGGTTTGGGTAGAACTGGTTCTAGTTGGACCTAAAGCCAAGAGTGTTGGACCTAAAGGGTTCAGGTTTCCTAACTACAAGTACTTTCTGGAACCTTTCAAAATTTTTAGTTACATGATAGGCATGGGCCATGGTATCAACATCCCTGAGGTATAGCTCCTTCTGGATATCCTCTCTAAGACCATTCCTAAACCTAGAGAGGGTAACTAACTCATGTTCATCCATGCCGCATCTTAGGGCGCACTCATCAAACTAGGCTATGTATTCACTCATAGTTTTGGTCCCTTGTTTTAATTTTTGCCATTGATCTAAGAGACACTGCTGATAGTATGGGGGAACATACTTAGCCCTAAGCTTTAATTTCATGGCTTTCCAGGTGGTAATAGGTAGGTTGCCTATCTGATTATTGAGTCTTTCTACTTGGTCCCAGTATAATCTAGCTTGATTAGTTAGCCTGAGCTGGACAAATTGACACTTTTTCTCATCACTCAAGGCATAAAATTTGAAGTACCTATCCATACCTCCCTTCCAGTCTATATAGACCTTTGGATCTAGGTTGCCATTGAAGGTGGGTGCATCTATCTTAATGCTCCTAAGAAGCCTATCATCATGATTTTGATCCTCTTGATTGGGTCTCCTATGGTTAGGGTCATGATATTGATCCTGGTGTTGGTTTCCCCTATTGTTAGGCTCCCTAATTCGGTCCTGACACTGGGGTCTCCTAGGGTTATGTTCCATAAAGGGTTCATGGGTTTGGACTCTTCTAGGGTTGTGAGGGGTAGAAGGGATGGAATCAAGGTCTGGTTCAGTGTTAGACTCTTGGGTTTTCTCTATAGTCTCTAGTCGGTTCTCAACTTGGGCTAATCTTGTGGTTAACTGGTTGATCCTAGTGGTTGCTTGGTCAAATTATTGGTCCACTTGGTTAAATCTTTGGTTCATTTGGCTTTGAGATTGGGTCAATTGGGTTAACTGATCTTGGGTTTGGTCATGTTTAGCATTAATTTGGGCATCGGATTGGTCAAACCTACGGTCCATTCAGGTAAGCTAGGCTAGGATGGCCTCCAAATTGGGATCCATGGTTGGGTTTGGTTAGGGTTTAGATTTTTGATATTGGGTTCCTAATATAGTGGTCATGTACAAATCAAACAATCAAAATAAAATGATGCAACCAAGCATGCAAAAGAGAAAGAAAATGCTAATATAATCTAGGGTTTCCTAGACCTAGAGCCAGAAACTAGGTGGGTCAGCTCAACTTATACACCTAACCCAATAGCTAATCCTTCCAATGGCCAGGTAGTGGGTGGGAGTGTGGGAGGCCCCCCTGCTTTCGCAAGGACCTAATTAAAAACCACAACACCACTTAGGTCATCTGACTCTGGACCCCCAGCCTTAGACACCAGCTTTCAATAATAGCTAAAGGATTAAATGCACTAGTTGACCCACACAGCTCGGACCTGACCTGTTGATGTCTCCTAGCCCTCTAGGGCAAATTAAGTCTAATTGATTTTAATTAGGCTTGGGTTAGTATGATGATGGTTGTTTTGGGCCCAGGACAGGTGATGAAATCCTGCCCTGTTCTGAGTTAGTGAGTTGCCCTTAAGATTAGGTTAAGAATGATGACAATCAATGGCCCTGATGCAATCTAAATCAATCAGAAAATAAAATATTTTTTTAATTATTTTATGCTGTTACAAATTGAATTCAAGTTAACTGGGGTTAGCAAACAAGATTCGGCTTAGGATTGGGGTTTGGAAGTTGATTAGGTTAGGTTGAGTTAAGTATACAGAAATAGCAAAAATTAGAAAAATTAAGGTTCAGATGATGCAGAATTTGACATAGATCCTATTGCCAAGAAAATCAAAAAAATTTTGAAACAGAGGAAAGACGGTGATGATGAAGCATACCAAATTTCATGTAGAAAAAAAATCATATGATGATACAACTCCTAGGGTTTTTGGACTGCTGCAAAAATTATCAGGATTCTGTTAGGGTTTCTAATATGCCAAATTTTAGAGATTTAGGGTTTCAATAAAATTAATTAAAAATTTTAATAATTATCAGAACAAAATAGAATACATTCAGTGCAAATCTCACAAAAAAATAAAATGTTTAAGATGACAAAATCAGATGGAAACTAGACACCTAATGCAGTAGACAAAATGCAGAATTAGGGTTTGTGAATGCAAAGCAAATAAAAAACTATCCTAAACCTGCTCTGATACCAAACTAATGTGGGATGACTTTAAGAATACTAAATATGTAGGAAAAATAATAAAATAATTTTTTTGTGATTTTTAGATTTATGTTTGTTGGCTAATTTCTCAAAGCAAAGTCAAGAACTAGCAGGTATTCAGCAATTCTATGAGTCAACATGTCGCAGGCTGAATCATGCAAGATAAATAAAAGAAAGGACCTAGAAATTTAGAAATTCCCAGCTTAGGATAGTTAATCTTCAAGCAAATCAAATAATAAGTGAAGGGAAGGTTTCTTACCAGTCAGAGTTAAAATTCAGTAGTAGAAGGGTTCACTCACAACTCTGATTGGAGCCGGGATGAAGAAGCCTCGTTTCCCTTGAATCTGAAGGCTGATCTGGGTGGTCCTGCCAGCAAAGAAAGCCTCCTCAGGGGAGAAAAAGCACCTCGGGGATCTTGCAATCATCAGAGGTCAATCAAAACATCATATAAAAATAGAAAAGGAATTAGGGTTTGGAAGGATCCAGAATTAGGGTTAGAAGATGGTAGCCGGGAAGAAGAAGCTCCTGGGCTTGAACAACAGCAAGGGCTTCTATTCCTTCAGCATGGCTGATCTCCAGGGATGCAGGATGGTGCTAGGGTAGTAGGGTTTCAATCCAGTAACACAAAGAGAACACTCAAAGTAAGAACCAAAACTCAAACACAAGGTAATCAATCAAAATTTCAGCAAGGTTTATTCATAAGAAAAAGATGATTACAAGAGGGGGAGGGGTGGGGTATTTATAGAGTTTCCATGCCCTCACTAACTATGGTTACACTTGGATTACAAGTCCTCTTCCAAATTGGAGTACAAGTCCTTTCCTAGCTAGGTTTGAATTACAAGGTTTAAAGGGATTAGGAATTCTAACTAGGTTGGAATAAACTTGGTCTTCTCCTTCTTCTCTTCAACTTGGACTTGGTCAAATCTTTTGGATGCCTACTCCTTTGGGCATGTGGACCTTAAGGAAGCAAGGGGGAGGTCAGCCATGGGCTTGGAAGGCTCGGGCTTGGGTCCCCTGGAAGCTGGGGTGCCTGGTTCCCTGGCTTAGCATATTCCCGGCATCAAAAGGGAATCTTGGTTCTTCTTGCTTGGGCTTGCTTCCTGGGCTTGAATTTGGAGGCCTGGAGTGCTGGGATAGCCTGGTAAACATGGACTCCTGGCATATGAGATATTCTGGAAGCATCTGGAGGGAATCTGGCATCTAAAATGGCACCCGGGAAAAATTAGGGCACTTGGATGTCGATTGAGCTCCCCTAAACTGATGTGACTGCTCTGGCTTTAGAATTAGGTATGGTGGAACTCCAAAATAGCATAGCCTCCTCTCTTGTACAAGAAGTGAACTCATACTAGACTTATCTGGTGTACAAGACTCAATATACTGGACTAGGTTGAGGGTTGAGACAAATCAACTAACCTCAACTTATTACAGGACTCAATCCTAGTTGATTACAAAACTTTGACACATGGCTAGGTAAATCAAATAGGGCCCAATAATCTGTGTCTCATCCTGGTGCCCCCACCACACATCTTTCTTTAGTTGCTTGGCATGAATCAAGAGATTTATATTTATCCACTTGACCTTCCTTTCTCTCTTGATGGCATGTGGAGTTGATGTGCCTGGAAGGTGGAATGGGTGTGATGGCATGTGGTCAAGCACGGGCCATCTTCATGTCATCCTCCATGTAATCCTGGGTGGTGCAATCCCAGTGTGGCTGCGACTCCACTTGGCTGCTGAGGTCACGGGCTCTCGGGTCCCCATCACCACCGGGAGGCAAAAAATGTGGTCGCCTCAGCGATGGAGGTGGCCCACCCACAGGCCTTCCGGGTGAAATCGGATGAGGGGGTGGCCTAGGTCGTGGTCTCTATGGAGAAGGCCATGACCGTCATGGCATTGATGGTGGTAGCCTAATGTGAAGCTGCTGAAGCCATCCCGAGGTTCACAAGATTTGTGACCTTTGAGAACAAGGTGGTAGATGCAGTGCTGGACCCTTGTCATTTGGGGTCTAGAAAGTTTCGGAGGATGGGCACCCACCTACTTGGGTAGAAGGGATTGGAATGCCTCCATCAGGTCCCGGGAATAGAGTCCAGAGCTGGAACCCCAAGCACCGTGCCAGCATTGAGAGGACCTGCCCATTGGTCGAGCAAAGAGTGGCAAGGGAGACCTAAGCTTGTTTCCTTTTACCTTCTCATTTTGTAACTAAGTTTTCTGAAAGACTTCCTGGCCTGTCGGGGGTCACCATGGTGTAAGAGATTTTTGATCAATGAAGGCTCTTCCTTCCTTTAATCATTGTGCATCTTTCCTCTTTCCTTTCATTCTCCCCTTCTTTTTTTTTACTTGAATCTTTTGTATGGCCTCCCAGGCTGTTGCGAGCCTCTTTATGATGCAAACGTACTTCAATGAATGCAATCTTTCTATTCCTTTCAACTGAATTGCCCTGTGTTTTCCCTATTTTGTCTTCTATTCTTTTTCTCCTCCTTCTGCTTCTCAAGTTCTCGTGATAGGGAGGTAGACTTTCACAGCTACAGTGAGCCCAGCCTAGGCCCTTGGCTATTATGGGGTGATGTTGGAGTCTCGAGGTCAGCATGTAGGACTCTGCGGGCATCCCACTCCTGTTTCACTGACCTTAGGGTCACGCGGTCTTGAGCGCAAAATGCTTCTGGAGCTTCTTGGTTTGCCAAGCTATGGGTCAAGCGATAGATGGTGGGACTTCAGGAGTTTCCCACTGACATCTCCAGACTGTGAGCAAGGCAGTTGGATGCGGGGCTTCTAAAGTTTCCCGGCTTGAGGTGATAAACTATGAGTCAAGCGATAGATAGCAGGATTCTTGGGATTTCCCAGCTGACATCTCTGAACTATGAGTTGGGCAGTAGATGCAGGGCTACTAGAGTTTCCTGGCTTAAGGTGCTGGACTGTGAGTCAAGCGATAGATGGCAGGATTTATGGGATTTCTTAACTGACATCTCTGGACTATGAGTTGGGCAGTAGATGCAGGGCTTTTGGAGTTTCCCAACTTGAGTTACGGGGCTTTGTAAGTTTCCTGGCTTGAGGTACGGGGCTTCATAAGTTTTCCAACTTGAGGTGCGGGGCTTCTTAAGTTTCCTGGCTTGAGGTGCAGGAATTTGTAAGTTTCTCGACTTGAGGTTCGAGGCTTCATAAGTTTCTCGACTTGGGGTATGGGGCTTTGTAAGTTTCCAAGCTGGTGGTGCGGGGCTTCGTAAGTTTCCTGACTTGAGATGCGGGGCTTTGTAAGTTTCCTGGCTTTAGGTATGGGGCTTTGTAAGTTTCTCGGCTTAAAATACGGGGCTTCATAAGCTTCCCAGCTTATTCCACTAGACTCAGAGTCGAACAGAGATGTTCTTGCATAGGTGAAAGACAACTTTGCACCAAAAAGAGCTTTAATGATTAAGGAGTCTTACATTACTGGTTAAACATTCTCAACTTGCTCGCATTCCATGTTCATGTGAACCAGGCACTATCAAGTCCGGTAAGCTAGTAGGCCCCACCTAGTAGAGCCTCGACCACCTTGTAGGAGCCTTCTAGTTTGGGGAGAGTTCACCACATTCCCCTGGTTGGGATGCTTCCACCCGCCTGAGGATGAGGTCTTCGAGATGGGATGCCTTAGGCCTCATGCGGGAGTTGTAATAGCATGCGACCCTTTATCGATAGGCTGCCATTTGGAGTCGGGCTCTATCTCTTATCTTGTCCAGCAGATCCAGGTCGAGGAGGAGATGGGCTAGATTCTCGGCTCCATCATACTGCTTAATATGGGGTGTGGGCAGGCCAAGCTCTACCAGGATTATAGCTTCAGTGCCGAAGATGAGGTTGAAGGGTATCTCACCGGTGGCTGTGCAGGGCATAGTATGGTAGGCCCATAGCATAGCGGGCAACTCTTTGGCCCATCGACCCTTGGCCTCATCTAATCTGGTATGGAGCCTTTGCAAGATGGTCCGGTTAGTCACCTCAGCTTCCCCATCGGTCTGGGGATGAGCCACCGAGATGAAGCGATGATGGATATCGTGGTCGGCATAGAACTCTTTGAAAGTCTGGTTGTCGATCTGCCGTCTGTTGTCCATTATGATTGGGTGTAAAAGCCCAGACCGGTAGATGATAGACTTCTAGAAGAAAGGCCTGACCTTCACCTTTGGTGAAGATCGTTAGCACAGTCTTTTGCCAAGGTGGGGTCCTAGTAGTTATTGGGAGTGTAATCTCTCCTTTAACTCCAATTGATTCTCCGATGAAGCCCACTAAGGATGTGAATACCGGTTTTATTTGGTCAGCAGACAGTTCACTCTTGCAAAACCATCATAAAAAGGATGTCTGCAAAGCTTCCATTATCTACCATCATTCTCTTTACAGGATGCTATGTTATCATCATTTCCATGATAATAGCATCATTATTAGGGTAATCCACCCTAGTTGACCCCTCTCCCCTATAGGGGAGTACGTCATCGCTCTCTTTTCTCCCTGATGTGGGACTAAGATGCTAAGATGCATGCTAATGATTCTTCTTTTTGTTATTTTAAGTTTTTTTATGGATTTAAAGATTTCTGAAGACAAGCAAAGAGCAGATCTAGAGATTCTATAAAAATAAGAACTTTCTAGCATGCAGGATAGCCCCTAAATAAAGATAAAGATAGGACCGCGAGATTGAGAAACCTCATAGGACTAAGCACTAAATCAATACCTACTTATGAGACAAGGGAAAGCAAACCTTGAAGTGTCAAATAAGCCCAATGTCGAGTTCTCTCACACTCACAGATGCGGCCTGGAAGATCAAGCCTTCAACCCTATGAATTCGCCAGCTTCCCGTCTGATGGTCCGAAGGCAAGGGAGACCGAATCCTTTGTCTGTGGCACCTAGAGGACCTGCGAGCAACCAAGAAAAGGGTTAAAAAATAACAAGTAGGGGCATGAGAAAGTGAAAAAAGAGGAGAAAAGGGATGAAGATGGTGGTCGAAGAGGGTTCTTCTTGTTGGGTGTCCTAGTGGATGTTCCAGGTGGCATCCCGGCTTGAAGATGACTGGATGGCTTGCGAAGGAGGATGGTAACTGGTGGGGACACCAGGATTAGACATAGATCCCTGGATCCCATATGGTTTAATTAGTCATGTGTCAAAGTTTTGAAAATTTTGTAATCAATTAAGATCGAGTCCTGTAATAAGTTGAGGTTAGTTGATTTGTCTCAACCCTCAACCTAGTCAATATTTTGAGTCCTGTACATCAATTATGAGTTCAGTATGAGCCCAATTTTTATACAAGAGAAAAGGTTACCCTATTTTGGAGTTTCACCAGGCCATATCCAGGAATCAGAGGCCACTACATCAGCCCATTGGATTTTGTGTGACAACCCAGAATCCAAGATGCTTCCAGAAACCATGATTCCTTCCAGATGCCCTCCAGATGCCTAGATTTCCTTCCAGATGCTAGAGCATATTCCTTAACCAAGGCATCCATGATTTCAGAGGTCCACCAACATCCCATCTCAAAGAAATCAAGTCCAAGTGCCAAGCGCAAGCCCTAAAGAAGCAAGATTACATGAAATATTCTTGCTACCAGGCTACTAGGCCACCCCAGCTTCCAGAGACCCAAACCCATGCACCCAAGCCCCTTTGGGCTGGCCCCTTGCTACCCCTAGAAGCCCAACACGCCCTCCTAGGCATCCTTGAAGTGTTGACCAAGTCTAAGAGGTGTCCTTGAGTGGAATAGTCAAAGCATGAAGGAAAAAGGAGAAGACTAGGTCAATTCCTAACCTAATGGGGATTTGTTTTTCTAACCTAGCTAGGAAAGGACTTGTATTCCAATTTGGAAGAGGACTTGTAACCCAAGTATGTAACCCTAGTTAGAGGGCATGGGAACTCTATAAATACCCCACCCCTCCTCGTCTTGTAAGCAACTTTTGTTCATGATATCAAAACCCTGGTGAATTTATTTTGAGCTTGCGAGCTTGTGTTACTCTGTTCTTTTGGTTTTTGGTTTGTGTTCCTGTGCTTGGATGATTTCTTTGCTGCCCTAGAATCCTTCCATGCCCTATCTTACTGCCATTCTAGCCTTCACACGTCCAAGAAGGAGTGCCCTAGGCCACCAAGCAAGGAGATCTTCAACAAGCTTCAAACAGCCCAGCTTTTAAACCCTAACCTGATTCCTTCTAAACCTAGTCCCCTTTCTTTTTCTTACTTGCTATTTTGATTGACCCTTGAAATTTTGCAGGATTCCCAAGGTGTTTCACCTCCCCAGATGAGGCTTTCCTTGCATCCGGAACCATCCAAATCAGCCATCTAATCAAGGAAACCGAACTTCATCATCCAGACTCCAATCAGAGTGCTGTGTGATCTCTTCATCGGATGTCCTTCAAATCACTGATTTGTAACATCCTTCACTTCTTTTAATTTTTGATTTGATAAAGATAAGCTATCCTAATCTAGGAGCTTCTCAATTCTCGGTCCTGGAATTTATTATTTTGCATGAGTTTACCTACGATACGATGATTCTATGCATTGCTCTTCTTCTTTCAAGTTCTTACTTTTATTTAGAAATTTAGCTTACAAACTAAATTATAAAATTTACAAAAAAATTATTTTATTATCTTTCCTATATGTTTAGCAATCTTAGAGTCATCCTGCATCAGTTTAGTATCATAGCAGGTTTAGGATAGTTTTTTTATTTGCATCTTATTCACAAACCCTAATTCTGCATTCTATCCATTGCATTAGGTGTCTAGTTTCCATCTGATTTCAGCATCATCAATATTTTTTTTTATATAAAATTTGCATTGAATGTCCTCTGTTCTGTCCTAGTAATTATCAAGATTTTTAATTATTTTTACTAAAAACCTAAATCTTTAAAATTTGGCATAATAGAAATCCTAACAGAATTCTGATAATTTGTGCAGCAGTCCAAAAAATCCAAGGTTTCCATCATCATATGATTTTTGTTCTACATAAAATTTGGTATAAATTATCATCATCGTCCATCCTCTGTTCCAGATTTTTTTTGATTTTTTTATGCTTTGGTATCTGTGTTAAACTCTGCATCGATTGAAACCTTAATTCTCTGATTTCTGCAACATTCTGCATCTTAACTAAACCTAACTTAATCAACTACCACACACCCCAATCCCAAGCCTAATTAATTGCTAACCTAATTAACTTAATCCTAATTTGTCATTGCATAAAATATTCATAAAATATTTTTATTTTATTGATTGTTATAGATTGCATCATGGCTATCGATTGCCATCATTCTTAACCTAATCTTAAGGGCAATTCTCTATCTCATATCAGGGCAGGATTTTATCACCTGTCCTGGGCCCAAAACAACCATCCAGCATTTCCACCCAAGTCTTAATTAAAATTAATTAGACTTAATTTTCCCTAGTGGGCTAGGTGACACCCAACAGGTCGGGTCCGACCGTGTGGGCCAACTAGTGCATTTAATCCTTTAGCTATTACTGAAAGCTGGTGTCTAGTCTAGGGGTCCAGAGTCAAACGACCTAAGTGGACTGGTGGTTTATAATTACGATCCTGTGACAAGCAGGGGAGCCTCCCACCACCCCACCCCCTACCTGGCCAGTGGAAGGATTAGCTACTGGGTTAAGTGTAAGCTGAGCTGACTCACCCAGTTTTGGCTCTAGGTCTATGAAACCCTAGATTAAGCTAACCTAATTTTGCATGCTTGGCTGTACCATCTCATTTTGATTGATTGCTTGATTGTATGACCACTAGACTAGGAACCCACTATCAAAAGTCTAAACCCCAACCAAACCCAACCATGGATCCTAATTTTGAGGCTTTCAGAAAAGCCATGAATGACTAGATGGTTGTCCAATTAACCACCCAAATAAATCAATCCACTACCCAACTAACTCAAAGACTTGACCAAATGATCCAATCCAATAACCAAGCAACCTATAGATCCAAGCCCACAATCTATGAACCCATAACCTTTGAACCCATAGTCTATAAACCCATAACATTTGAACCCATAGTTTTTGAGCCCATAACCTTTGCACCCATAACCTATGAACCCATTATGGAGCCTAACGTAGAGGTGTATGAGGCTGACCTAAGTATGGTAGATGAGTATGAAGAAGAAGAGGAGATACTTATAGATGACCTAGATTTAGCTAACCTTGACCAAACCTAGACCGAAACCAACCTAGAGTTAGTTAACTAGGTAGACATTCAGACCAAAACCATGTCAGAAGAACAGTTAAAGAAAGAGGACCATGAGGAACTTGATCCTACTATTAAAATCATACCTAAGGAGACACTAGAAGAAAGCCCAAGTGTAGAGCCTAGTCCTAAATTTCTTAAACTAGAAGACTTTATTAAGGATTTAGCTTATCAGTACCCTCAGGAAGAATCTAATCCTATAGTTTCCATTGAAGAACTCTTCCCTGAGATCAGTGACCCATTCTTCCATCATGAAAACCCTATAGGACTACCTCAAACCCATAAGGTCAATCTCATTAGTCTAGGACTCATCCCTGAAACCCCTTCTAGTATTCTACTCTTTCTAATTAACCTTGAGCCATCTTCTTATCTCTCATCCTGCCAGACTAACCCCGAACCTACCACTTATTTTCTACCCTTTTCTAAATCTTATTATGACTCTTTAACCATTCACCTGCATCATGTAGAGGTTTGCATATTGCATTCATTCATTGCACATGTTAGGTTTGCATATTACTTTTGGTAGACTTTGTGGCATTTGCTAGGAGTACATAGTAAATTTTCAAGTACATGCCATGATAGGATCAAAAATAATGAGTCTAGAGTCTATTAGGTTTTGTCCCGTAGAGTCCAATAAATCTTCTTTGATAGGGAAGTCTAGTCGAGTCTATTAGGTGTTAGTCTTGAGTCCAATAAATTCATAGCCCTGAATCACATGCCTACACCTGCACTACCCTCTGCACAACATTTGTATCTGAAAATTAGTCAAGAGTTGAATACAAGTAATGAACTAAATAATAACTTGGCTAATTCCCATAGGAAAGATAAATAATTTTATGCAATGGAATATGTGATGATACAGGAATTTTCTGCAAGCTGGCCCATCTAAAATAATGAATAGTAGTGGACCCAATGCCTATGTGCCTGAGATATCACCTAATTTATGTATTAGCTCCACTTTCATCATCTCAAACTTCATAAAGTCTAGGGAGCTAGTAGTGATACCCAGCGAGCCCCTTGAGCCACTCCCATTCTTTGAGAGAGAATCCACCCTAGAGCGACCACATATAATTTGGCCTTATGATGAGGTAAAGATTGAAAGAGCTCTAGATGATCAAGCTATCGGTACCCAGGATAGAGATTGTCAGTGATATTTGATCCGATGGCAAGGTTAGCCAGAATCTGAGGACTTATGGAATGTTGGTGCGGATCTGCAACGCCTCAACCCAGACCCTCCTTGAGCCAAATTGACCCATACTCGACGGGGTCGAGTTCCTCCCACCCCGAGATAATTGGTGGGGACATCAGGATCAGACATAGATCCCTGGATCCCATATGGTTTAATTAGTCATGTGTCAAAGTTTTAAAAATTTTGTAATCAATTAAGATCGAGTCCTGTAATAAGTTGAGGTTAGTTGATTTATCTCAACCCTCAACCTAGTCAGTATTTTGAGTCCTGTATACCAATTATGAGTCTAGTATGAGCCCAATTTTTGTACAAGAGAGGAGGTCACCCTATTTTGGAGTTTCACCAAGCTATATCTAGGAGTCAGAGGCCACTACATCAGCATATTGGATTTTGTGTGACAACCCAGAATCCAAGATGCTTCCAAAAATCCTGATTTCTTCCAGATGCCCTCCAGATGCCTAAATTCCCTTCAAGATACCAGAGCATATTCCTAAACCAAGGCATCCATGATTCCAGTGGTCCACCTACATCCCAGCTCAAAAAAATCAAGTCCGAGTGCCAAGCCCAAGCCCTAATGAAGCAAGATTCCATAGACTATTCCTGCTACCAGGCTACCATGCCACCCCAGCTTCTAGAGGCCCAAACCCATGCACCCAAGCCCCTTTGGGCCAGCCCCTTGCTGCCCCTAGAAGCCCAACACACCCTCCTAGGCATCCTTGAAGTGTTGACCAAGTACAAGAGGTGTCCTTGAGTGGAATAGTCAAAGCATGAAGGAAAAAGGAGAAGACTAGGTCAATTCCTAACCTAATGGGGATTTGTTTTTCTAACCTAGCTAGGAAAGGACTTGTATTCCAGTTTGGAAGATGACATATAACCCAAGTGTATAACCCTAGTTACAGGGCATGGGAACTCTATAAATACCCCACCCCTTCCCCTCTTGTAAGCAACTTTTATTCATGATATCAAAACCGTAGTGAATTTATTTTGAGCTTGCAAGCTTGTGTTACTCTATTCTTTTGGTTTTTGGTTTGTGTTCCTGTGCTTGGATGAATTCCTTGCTGCCCTAGCATCCTTCCACACCCTAAATCACTACCATTCAATCCTTCACACATCCAAGAAGGAGTGCTCTAGGCTGCCAAGCAAGGAGATCTTCAAAAAGCTTCAAATAGCCCAGCTTCTAAACCCTAACCTGATTCCTTCTAAACCTAGTCCCCTTTCTTTTTCTTACTTGCTATTTTGATTGACCCTTGACATTTTCCAGGATTCCTAAGGTGTTTCACCTCCCCAGAGGATGCTTTTCTTGCATCTGGAACCATCCAAATCAGCCATCTAATCAAGGGAACCAAACTTCATCATCTAGACTCCAATCAGAGTGCTGTGTGATCTCTTCATCGGAAGTCCTTCAAATCACTGATTGGTAACATCCTTTCCTTCTTTTAATTTTTGATTTGATGAAGATAAGCTATCCTAATCTGGGAGATTCTCAATTCTTGGCTCCTGGAATTTATTATTTTGCATGAGTTTGCCAGCGATACGATGATTCTATGCATTGCTCTTCTTCTTGCTAGTTCTTACTTTTATTTGGGAATTTAGCTTACAAACTAAATTATAAAAATCACAAAAAAATTATTTAGTATTTTTTCTATGTGTTTAGCAATCTTAGAGTCATCCCGTATCAGTAACTCAGGGCCTCTCACCCCTCAATGTCCCGAAGGACAAAGGCGCTCTCTCACAGAGTTCCTAGTCTAGAAGACAAGGGCAATTAGAGGAAGAAATCTTCTCTTGTCTTTCATTCATTCAAAATTAAAATTACAAGAGGTTAGGGCTCCTTTTATGAGCACCTAAGTCTCATTTGAATTCAAATGAGGGGAGTCACAAAATTTAAATAAGGGGTGCCCAAAAATCTGCATTCAATCCCTTGGAATTCGAAATCCAAGATGCTAGGTTGACCATGCTTTGGTGGAGGAGCTTGATTTGGGGAATGTTGTCTTTAAGGTTTAAGGTGGTGCCCTTTGGACTTTGATTTTCTTCCATGGCCGACCAAGACTCTTTGGAAAGAAGGTGTGATGTGGGGGCTTGAAGCAAGGAACATGTCTTCACAAATTAAGGGATGCTTCATTGCCTTGAAGACCTTCCTTGGCTGTGCAAGACTCTTTGGAAAGAAGGCATGATATGGGGGCTTGAAGCAAGGAATATGTCTTCACAAATGAAGGGATGCTTCGTTGTCTTGAAGACCTTCCTTCGCCGACCAAGCTTCTTTGGAAAGGAGCTTGATGTGGGGAGTGGGATGGGGTACTTTGTTGACTTGGAGCAGGGGCGTGCAACAAGCATTGGCCTTGAATCCCTCCATTCCCTCTTGGCCGCCCAAGTGTCTTGGTGAGGTGGTGCCCCCTCATGCCACATGGCACTGATGAAGTGGCGCTCCAGTCATTGACATGGTGATCCAACTTGGCATGGGGAAGATGGCTTGATTCATCAATTAGACTTGACTCAAATGTCCACTCCAGCTTGAGCTCAATCATCAAGTAGACTTAGGATTGGACCAATACAGCTAAACACAGGACCCATGAACCTAGCTTGACCAAATTGGCCAAGGTACAAGGCTAGAATAAAAATTGGAACTAAGTACATGACTCAAAATTAAAATGTTCAGGCTTGAAGCCTTATTATAGGACCCAATCAATTGAAACCCTAATCAGAGATCCACAGAGGATTGAGGAGCCTCTATTTGATCATAGTGCCCACAACACTCCCCCTAACCCTCTTCAAGGCTCTGCCGCCCCCCAAGGAAATCATTCCTACCAGATTCTCAGTGGGCCGGTTGTCGATGGTGAGTGGACAGGGCTTTTCATTCTAAACTACTGGGGGAACTTCTCCCTCGATATACTTCTCAAGGTAGCCATGCTTGATCAAGTCTTCTATCTCCCTCTTCAGGTGTTGGCATTCCTCCATGTCGTGATTGTGATCCCAGTGAAAGCGGTAGTAGCAAGATCGGTCACATCCAGTGGATGGCCTCAGAGGAGGGGGACGGTGCAGGAAGGGCTCGCCCTCAATCTCCATAAGAGTCTTCACTCTCGGGGTGAGGAAAAGAGTGAACTTCCCTTCTTTAGTGGGGTCAGCTCCGGGTCTTGGCCCTGGCCATGGGGCCGGTGCCAACTTCTGGGCTTAGAGAGCAAATGTTTCCCGAACAGCCTGCTTCTTGAGGGGCCTCCCATCGAGCTCCCTCCTGGTATGATTTGCCTCCTCCATGTGGATGTACTTATGAGCCCTGAGGAGGAGCTCTGAATAAGTCTTCGAAGGCTCTTGTCGAGGGAGTAGGTGAAGCGAGAGGTCCACAACCCCCTCTTCAAAGCTAGCATAGTGACTGGCTCATCGAGGTGGTAGATCTCCAGGGTGGTGGCCTTGAAACGGGACACGTAGTCCGGAGAGACTCTCAATCCTATTGATAGATTGAGAAGAGGCTGTCAGCCTCACGTGGCATCTTCCTGCATGCATCAAAGGGTGCCATGAATCTCTTCCTAACTAGGAGGAGCCATACTTTCTGACTCAAGGATGGAGAACCAGGCTCGAGAGGCCTTCCATAGGGTAGCCGTGATGGTAATATAGAGGAGAGCATCAGTAGCCCTGTGGACCCTCATAAGGGCCTTATAGCTTTCCAAATGGTCTAGGGGGTCAGTCGTCCCATCGTAGGGATCAACCTGGGGCATGCAGAACCAGCTGGGGATCGATTCCTCTTAGATTTTGTGGGAGAAAGGGGGGTGGGTGTCGTAACCCGCAGGCTCGCTAGGGGAGCCCTGAATCTCTGCAAACCGGCAGAAAAGTTTAGCCAATTTGGGCTCCTACTCTTTGAGGTGTCTCTCTGCCTGATGATGGATGGCCTAGTTAGTGGACCCCTCGACAAAGGCCATCTGGGGTGAAGGAGGTACAGAGTGGGGGAACTCCTGCATGAGTTACTAGCCATGCCGATGTCACTGGTGGGAGTGCGCAACATGGTCCGAGACTGGGGAGTGGCTATACCAGTCGGTCGGACCATCATGCGGGCTCTTTCTGATCGCCTAGTAGTCTCTTCTCGGTTGGGAGACTGCTTGCAACAGCCCCTCCCAGAAGGATCGAAGGCTGGTACAGGGATTAACGGCATGAGCTACTAGCATCCCTTGCTGCTACTGTGTTGCCAGGGACTTGTGTCTCTGATGGAGCTAGCACATTGCCATAGCTAGGGCATGGACCTACTGGGCTAGTGTAATAATATGGGGGTCTGTCGGAGGCGACAGCGGTGGAGCGGGTTGCCCCCCTTTTGGGCTCTAACCGTTGTGATGGGAGGCTCCCACCCTCCTAGCAGAACCTCGCATGCTCTAGTTGTCACCATGGAGCTCTAGGGCTTCTACAGGTGCTTTACTGGCAATGGGGGGACTCACGGTTAGACTTCCCACAATCGCTGGAGTTCTAATGCTCTGCCCCTACCTGGCGCGCTAATCTATTACTGCCAAGATTGCCATGGCCTGTAGTTGGTGTGTTAAGTTCCCACTAGGTTCATGCTCCTCTGCTTTGGTGCGCTCCTTAGTCAGCTGCCCTGCAAAACAGAGAAGTCCCAAGTTGGGGATTCTGGTGGGGATACTCTAATGGTCAAGTCAATGGGATGATCTAGAGAAATAGAATCTTTATGGTGGAGAGCATGAGGACTCCCCGCATAGAGGATGTGTAGTAGATGTGAGATGTAAAGGCAAGGTAGAATTGTTGACCCCATAAGTGATTTTGATGATGAGCAAACTTTGGTGCATGTATTTGTTTTACTAACAACTCTTCAAGTGATTTACAAGTTTTTGTTTGGTGAATTCATTATTCAAACTTCAACTCCTACATTTTCAATTCTTGTTTTGAGTTGTTTTGTAATTGAAAATTGTAAAGAAGAACCCAAAGAAAAAAGTTAAGAAAGATCATAAAATTAGGTTACTTCTAAATGTATTTCAAGCTTTCAATTTCTTAGAAATGTGTTGAGTTTGAAGACATCTTGAATCTTGAAGACTAGTTGGATGAATTCGGGAGATAGACTAAAGAAATCAATGAAACATTCATCCGAGCTGACTCGAAGAGGAAGAGAGCCGACTCTGGCACTTGTAATGCTCAAGGATTCTGGCACGCAGATATCCTAGCCGACTCTAAGGAACTCAAGCTGACTCATCCAGCACACTATTTTTTTAATCAGACAGGCGAGCTGACCCAACAAGAGTTCGAACCGACTCTTTCATTTGGTTAGACATCTGAGCCGACTCTTCCAGAGTCCAGAAAATTGCTTCTGTGAACTATAGCCATCCGAGTCGACTGGAATGGAAGATAGCCGACTCGACAAGACTGACTTGTTGAAGGCCTGAGGATCCGAGTCGACTAGAATCAAGGCGAGCCGAGCCGACTCTTACAAAGTAAAGAATAAAGACACTATACAAGCGAGCTGATTGGATTGAAGAGAGTCACTCAACCAGAACTCCTCTAGGGATCCGAGCTGACTCGACTGATCTGAGTCGACTCGAAGGTTGATTTCAGACTTGCAACGGCTAGTTGTAGAACTCAAAATTTGAATCCAAAAAGTGCTCCAATTGTCAAATGTCACATCCCAATGGTCTACAATGACTCAAACTACCTTGGAATGATGGAAGGAAATATATTTGAGGGATTTGAACTTCTTCAAAGTAAGTATTAGAAAGTTTTTAAAAAGTTTTCAAAGAGTTAATGTTTTATTGAATATCCAACCAACTAACAAGGAAGAGAGCACTAAGAGCATTCAAGATAGCCTTCAAGTCTTCACCAACTCTCATCTGAAGCTTGAAGCACTTAGTAAAGAAGCCAAAGAAGCCATTAAAGTTCATTGAAGTGTAATCAGGTGGGCTTCTCTCGAGCTGCATCGGCAACTATTCGATAAAAAATCTTTTTGTCATTCTGTTGCATTTTCTTTTAAATTCACTTTGAATTATTGGGTTATTGGTGAGCTCGGTTGAAAAACCAAATAGGTTCTTGGTAAGCCTTTATTAAAAACCAAGTGTTGGGTCCTTGGTGATCCTGGTAAAACCAAGTTGGGTTCTTGGTGATCCTGTTTAAAACCAAGTTGGGTTTCTTTCGTGATCCCGGTAAAACCAAAGTATAGAGGTTTGGATTGTGAGCCTATGAAAACAATCCGACTGTATTCTGGTGGGGGATATAGTGAAAATCCCAAGTGGTAATCTTGGATAGTGAATGTAGGAGCTGGGTTACTCCGAACCATTATAATTATTATATGTTTGTGTTGTGCTTCTTTGATTTGATTTAGCTTCTGCATTTAATTTTTTAATCACAGCACCTATCACTATAAAAGGGATTTCAAAAGGCACATAACTGCTTAAATTTTTTAATTCCCAATTCACCCCCCTCTTGGAAAAGACACCTGGGCAATAACTGGTATCAGAGCAGTGTCTTTGAATACATTAGAGTAAAGATTGATGGCTCATCCCATTAGTATATCCTTGGCCGAAGGCCAATCTACTAATAGACCTCCACTCTTCACTGGTACAAATTATTCTTATTGGAAAGCTAGAATGAAAATCTATATACAAGTCGTTGACTTTCAATTATGGAAGGTCATTCTAAAAGGGCCACAAATCTCCATGACTAAAATTGATGGCATGGATGTCCCTAAGCCTGAAGAGGATTGGGATGAACACGACAAGAAGATGGGGGAATTAAATGCTAAAGCAATGAACTTGTTATACTGTGCTTTGTATTCAAACGAGTTTTATCGAATTTTCACTTGCTCTTTGACAATGGAAATTTGGGATAAACATGAGGTGACCCACGAAGGAACTTCCCAAGTGAAGACTTTAAAAATAAATCTTCTTGTACATAGCTATGAATTATTTAAAATGGAACCTATTGAAAATATCTCTTCCATGTACACTATATTTACAGATATTATTAATGGTTTGAAAAGTCTTGGCAGGGTTTACTCAAATGCTAATCTTGAGATCACTTCTGGATAAATGGGACCCCAAAGTGACTGTCATCTAGGAAGCTAAAGATTTAAACACCTTACCTATGGATGAATTAATGGGTTCACTCATCATACATAAATTGGCCATGCAGCATAGAACTGATGATGATCAAAAGAAGAAAAAGACAATTGCTTTTAAAGCTGCATTAGGCTCAAAGAAAGATGAGGAATCGGAAGATGACTCCATCTCCTCCGAAGACGGTCTAGAAGATGAAGATATCACGATGGTTATGAGAAGATTTAGAAGGTTTATGGGAAACAAGAAAGGAATAATTAATAGAAAATTTCATAAATGAGGAGAGCACTCCAAGGATAAGGACAAGGATAAAGAAAAAGAACAAGTGCCAACATGCTACGAATATAAGAATCAGGGCACATTCATTCAGATTGTCCACTACTAAAGAAACTCTTCAAGAAAAAGACGAAGAAGGTGATGGTTGCCACATGAAGCGATAGTGAGGAATCCACCTCAACTGAAAAGGAAGAGACCACAAAAACTGCTAACTTATATCTTATGAGTCTCGAGGATGAGGTAACATCTCCCAATGCTCAAATTAAATTTACATTTGATGAATTAAATTCTGTATTTCATGATTTATTATCTGAATTTAAAAAAATTGGAGTAAAGATTAGATCTTTAAATAATATTAATAATTCTTTACTAAAAGAGAAAGAAGAGATTTCAGAAAAGAATAATTTATTACAAAAAGAACTGCATGTCTTTTCTGAAAAATATAAAGCTTTGAAAATTGAGAATATTGCACTTCTTGACAAAAACAAAGCTTTGTTAAATGAAAATAATGATTTGAATAAGGAGGTTGAAAAACTTAAGCCACTTGTTGAAAAACTTACTTTATCTTCTAACAAGCTTAAGTTAATTCTAAAAGAACAAAGAATTTCTGGAAATAAAGCTGGAATCGGTTTTAATTCTTCAACTTCAAATAAAATTTTAGCTACTACTTTTATGAAACAAATGGCTTATGTTCCAAAAATTACATCTCAAAAGGCTTTTACAACAAATGGTTCTGCTTCTACTTCAAAAACTATATTGTATGTTCCTTAGAGCTCAAATAGAAAATCTATTATATCTGCATCTCATGCATCAACATCTAGAACTTCAAAATCTACATCTTTTCTGAATTTTGAAATTAGATGTTTTGCATGTAAAGGGTTAGGACATAAAGATTTTGAATGCAATATTATTAGAAATGTCCAAAGTAAATCAAGAAAGATTTGGGTTCCCAAAGGAACCACCTTTGCTAACCTGCAATGACCCAAGTTAGCTTGGGTACCTAAAAGAACTTCTTGATTATCTTGCAGGAATTTCTTTGATGAGAATTCTCCCAGGGTGCCTGGGATCATGCAGCATGCAGAATTGACTTTCAAAATAAAATTTCAAGCATGATACCCTAACATGTATAACAAGTATAGAAAACCCTAATTCCCAGGAACCCCTTGGACATTAACAACTAATGAACCATCAAATAAAGTCAAGAAAAATACCTGGATCACTGAAATCCAACTTTTTTCACAAGGCTCACAAGAGCAAGCCCTCCAATGGTGATCCACACGAAACTCGAACCAAAGAAAAACTCTTTCAAGTTGCTTGGAGAAGAGGAACTCTTTCGACAGCCTTTGGTCTATTGACCACTGTTAGACACCCTGTCCTACTGAAGGGCACTCAAGACACTATCCTAAACCACTTAGGATCTAGGACTACCCTCTTCTAGGACACTACAAGCTTATGTCCTAAAACAAAGCCTTGTCCTAGTGTAGAAGAACTTGTCTTAACAAGATAAGTCTTGTCCTAAAACAAGGAGGGAGGGAGAAAGTGGAAGAACACTCTGACTCTCGGGAAAATAAAATACTCAGACTCTCAGAAGATCAAAGTCAGTATTTCTCATTTCACCATTACCCTATTTATAATCTTAAATGGGGCGTGAAATGCATCCCGACAATACTTATCAGATATGAAACAACATATCTGATAAGACTCTTCAGGAATGGAGAGTCATATCTATGTTCTTTCACTTACCATATCAATCCTCATCATGCCATGTGTCAAATACCTATTTCTGAGATAGGAAGACACCTCTTCTAATCTGAAGTAATGCGAGGCTTTAAGAGTTTCAGAGGTAGAAGGACTCTACCCTCTATTGTGCGCGCGCATATGAAGAGGCGCAACTCTTCATGTGCGCGCCACCTTTAACACCTCTTCAAGCCATCCCTTTAAACTTTAAACCGACTATTAGACTTCTTAAGACTGTGGGGAGAAAATGAAGAGACACTTTCCTAATGAAACTCTTAGAGTCTCATCTACAGAAGGACTCTTAGTCCTTCTGCGCGCCACTTATTCTCCCGAGTGCGCCAAAGGGCTCCAATAGTCTTTCCCTTTCCATTTAGTCCGCCCATAACATCAAATTGACTTGGTCAAACATATGCAATATGGGTGTCATTGGAAAGGGCATCAAATAAGCTTTCTGGTCACATCTTTTAGTTTTAGATCAGAGATCTATAGGCCCTTCTGTGCCCTTTTGAAGTTAAGGTATTATTTAGGTACCAAGAGTCCCATGCCATTGCGACTCTTCATATATGGCACCTAAAATGCCCTTAAGTCCAAATTAAAATCAGATTAAGCTCTGATTTGGCTAGCCCCACTTAGGACTCAACCTAATTTAGGTTTCCCATAATTAGGTTAGCCTAATTAGCAAGCAATCAAACCCAATCCAATTGGGTTAGGAATTAGGTTAGTCTACATATGCTAGTATGCAATCTGGCTAACCAATTAGGATTCTATGACCCTAATTAAATCATGAATGACTTTCTTGGCCAAGTCTTTATTGTGTGTGACCCATTGGGTTCCACATCTAGCCAGCAGTAGGTATAGGTTTGAGCCGATTCGATCCGATCGAACCCGATTGACCGAATTAGGTCATATTGGCTCACCTAATTGTCCAATTTGAATCACATATCGAATTGACTCTTGAAACAAAACCAATTGGTTCATAAAAATCCAAGTTATAAAAGGGAAGAGAGCATGTCTTAGGGAGGAATTCAAGGAGGTTCCCAAAAGTTTCCAAAAGTGCCAAAGCCATGAAAGGAAGAAGCCTAAACTTGTGGAGCAAGACTAAGAGGTGTCCAAATGAGCCAAACCATGAAGGGAAAATCCTTGATTCATGGAGAGATACTAGGAGACACCGCCATAACCTGCCATTTGGAGCTGATTTTCAAGTTTTCTTGGAGTTTTTGGGCTGCCCACTCATGGAAGGAGTCTTGGGAAGAGAATTTGATGCCTAAAGTGTCGGTTAGTCCTATTAGTCCCACATGGGAAATGTATAAAATTTTATTTCTTTGTTATGTATATATATTCAACTCTATATAACACTTGAATTTAATGATGAATGAAATCAATTTCTGTGTGAGCAACTTTGTGTTTCTCTCTTCCGCACTTGTATTCAGGTGTTGAGCTCCGTGATGGAGTAAATCCGGGTTCCCTAGGAACCTTGAGGAGGTGTGAGATCTCCAACCCCAAAACCCTACCAAAATCCTAGGTTAGCCACTTCAATTCCAAACCCTAGCCGCCCATCATCTTCTTCATTCCACCAAACCCTAACCTACCCTATCTCTCACGGCCCCTCTCTCCAAGTAGAGACCGACCACCAACATCCGGGTCCAGTTCGGCTACTTCGAATACAGAGCAAATTCCAGAGGAAGTCAGATCAGCATCTAGGAGAATCAGAATTTCATCAACATCAACTTTCAAGTTCTTCTTCTGGTAAATCCTTTCTTTGAGTATCTGGTTCCTTAACTTGTTCTTCTTCTTTCCCAGATCCTGAGTTTAGGAGAAGCCAACTCTGCCAAAGGACTAGTATTGGAGGATTCATTGCGAAGATATCCAAATCCGAGGATCCAACAATGTACTCGAGAGAGTCCTTCCACCAAACTCTGTGAAGATCACTGCCTGGTACATAACCCTTCCCTTCTCTTTAGTTCTGTCCTGTTGAAAGTTCAGAGCGAAACCCTAGGTCTGGGAGTTTCTCAACCCCCAGCGATCCTTTACTTCTGAACTACTCTGATAATCTAGTTTCTTTGAATTGTGCTTTCAATTATTATATAGTTTCTTTCAACATTAGTTTATCTTTTCTTTGAGTCAAAGCCGACTTCTTAAAATATATATATATAAAAAAAAGAACATTAATTTTAATTTGCTTCCACATTCCACATATTCATTCTGCATCATTTTTGATTTCAGAGCATTCGTTCTGCATCAATTTTGGTATCAGAGCCCTGTCTAGGGTTTCTGACTTGCTTGCATATTTTGAGTGTCTCTCTTTTTACTTTGTCTGCTCGAAGTAGACTCCCGAGGATGTCCGGTCCTAGGAACGAAGCGAGGTGCAAGCCTCCTCTTCCCATTTCATAGGGTGTTCCTAGGGCGTGTAGGGGATCCGCTGGCTTACAACTTCGTAGCAGGAATTGTAAACGGGGGAAGCATTCTATTTTCAGTCTATAACTACCATGTTGCAAGAATTGTTTCTCATTGCAAGTAACTCCAAATTATATGATTTTTATTTTTCTAGAACCAGTATAATTAAAACTATTTTACATAATTTTATTATAATTTATTGGTTTCTACGAAATTTTTGAGAGTTAAATTATAGCAATTCTATTTTTATGTTTCTGCAATTCAATTTTTTTTTTTTTTTTTTTGAGTGATCATCTTCTAATTCATCTTAAGGGCAATTGAGCATCTAAGATAAGGGGAGGAGTTGATAACCTCTCCTTAGCCCAAAACCACCACCCATTCATTCGATCCTAAGCCTAATTTTAAAATTTATTAGACTTAATTTGCCCTAGTGGGCTAGGAACACCAACTGGTCAGGTCCAGCCTAGGGTTTAGTTAGTTTGTCTGGTTACTCTGTGTGTGCTTTATACTCAGTGTCTAGAGCGGTGATTCAGGGACTACGTCTCGAAGGGCTTGTGTGCTGGTCCGCCTACCTGGCCAATCACTAATTGGTGTCTAGGATTGGCAATTAGGGACCTAACACTCCCCTTACACCTGCCTGGCTGAGTTCCAAGTTACTACAGGCTAGCTTGCCACTCTGATTGGGCATCTAGTTTGGACTCTAGGTCTAGTGAGCCAGTAGTCGCTTTAGTCTAGTCACATTCTGTGTGGTTGCTTGCATCATCATCTCCACTCGGAATGAAGTACCCTCCCAACCTGGTCAAACCCAACCTGATTTAGAGGCCATGATTAGAACTCTTACCGAAAATATGACCAAATTGAGTCAGGATATGACTGATACTATTGCCCAGTTTAGAGACCGAGCCCAGGTACTTGAGGAGCCTAGGCACCGAAATTGGACCCCTGACTCAGAATTTGGTAGACCCCAACCTCATCCATACCCAGAGCCTAGGAGACCTTTATACGGGGATCCTGAACCTAATCATTGGAGGTTTGATCTAAGAGCCTATGACCATGATCTTGCCCCTGAGTCTAGCCCTAGGAGCCTATACCCATACTTGGTTGACTCAGAGAAGGGACCCGTTAGGAACACCGAACCTTATGCACCCACTTTTGATGGAAGACAAGAGACATATATTAAATGGGAAGAACAAATGGATCGGTATTTTGAGTGCACTAACATATCGGAATTAGGACAAGTTAGGTTGGCCAAAACCAAGTTCACCAAACATGCTAGGTCGCATTGGTATGCTATTGAGCATGAGTGTTATCAAAGAAAAGATGAAATATATACTTGGAGAGATATGAGAAGTAAGTTGAGAGATAGGTACCTAGGTAGATCCTATGAGAAAAGACTTTTAGACCAATGGTACCAATTGCGACAAGGTAATAGGCCTGTGTCTAAATATATTGAGGACTTCCAATGGTATGACATGAAATGCAATACCATTGAGACCAAAGCTCATATCACATCGAGGTTTAGGGTTGGGTTACACCCAGACATTTATAGGAAGCTATGCCTTGAAAAGACCAATAAGTTAGACCGAGCCTACCAAGAAGCCCAAGACTATGAGTGGTCTTTAAGATATAACCAATCAAGTACTTTGGACTTAAAGCCAACCTCTACCAACTTGAGTCAAGTTCCGATTGATCCGACATCCGTAGTGAACCAGACTTTTGTTTGTCAATTCCCACTTGTGTCACCTCTTAACCAGAAGGATAACACTGAGAAGAAGTTAGGCATGGCCATCCCAAAATTAGTTGACCCGACCAGAGTCGTACTTAAAGAGGAATCAAAGGAGAATAGATTAGAACCTTTCAGTGAGATTGAGGAAGAAATATATGAGCCTGACATAAGTTTGATAGATGAATATGAAGAAGAAGAATTTGAGGATATCTCTCCCGATAATTCAATTAACCAACTCTACCTAATGGGGTTATTGAGGGGACCCCTGCCACTCAAGGAATTCAGGAGCTAACCCTAAGAGAAGACCCTTTTGAGGAAGTTCAGGAAGAGGAAATTAAACCAAATGAAAGTTTAAGTGAGAATACCCCTGAACTCATTGAGGAATCCAAAGAAGACACCCCTGAGTCAAATCTGGTAGAGAAGTGTGAAGAAGGAAGGGGTTCACAAGAATTGCCCATTGAGAAGGTCCAAGAACAAGAAAAAGACAGTAGCTCAGAGGACTTTTTAGATAAACATTCCAAAGACCTTCCTGATAACCTTCCACCTTCTAGGAGCACCCAGCCTATCCTAGAACTTGCACTTGTAGACCCTCCTAGAGCAAATCATGAGGTTTGGATGAGTGCACCTATAGAACAATGTCCTCATTTTAAGGTCATCCTAAATAACCAAGGTTTGTTTCTTGTTTCTGATAAGCCATCTCAAAACTCTGATTCTTATTTCCTACCCTTCCCTGAATCTTCTCATGTTTCTAGAGCTATGGGATTACACTTTACTGAGATCTCTAGGTTGCAAGACTCCTTAGAACCTATTAGGTTTGCCACCTACTTCTAGAAGACCTTATGGCACCTACTAGGCATCCATAATAAGTTTTCATGCTCTGCATGCCCTCCTCCGACCCAAGGTCAAACCTAGAGAGCCTTAGTTTGTTAGGTTTAGACCTAGGGTTCCTTTGGAATAAAGTCCATTATTTAGGAATGTGTCGTCAGTCTAGTTTAGTTTTTCTTGACCCTTTACTAGGCTTTGGCTCAGATTTTGGTTTGATTGAGAGCACCAGGAATTGGGATTTGTATTTTGTCTAGGGCTGAAATTGCATTCAATGTTTCGATCAATAGGTCATAGGCTAGAGTCCATTTGAAATTGTTCATGGATACAAGCCTCACACACCACTTTATCTGATTTCACTATTAGCCCACACACACAAGTCTCTTGATGCACTTGCATAGCATGTAAAGGACTTGCATAAAGAAATTCATGCCAAAATAACTTCAAGTAATGAAACTTATAAGAAGTTGGCTGATTCTCAAAGATGAGTCAAAACTTTTGTTGAGAGAGACTATGTAATGATTAGGTTAAGGCCTGAGTAGTTTTTTCCTGGAACCGTTAGAAAGTTACATGCTAAAGGAGCTGGACCATTTAGAGTAGTGAAGAGAGTAGGATCCAATGCCTATGTGCTCGAGTTGCCTCCAGAACTAGGCAATAGCTCTACTTTCAACATTACAGACTTAGTAGAGTATAGGGAGCTAGCTGTGATTTCTAGTAAGCCTTTGAAACCTAATCCTATTATTGAGAGTGATCCCGACCCTATGTGTCCACCAACAAACTGGCCTGTGAGGAAAGAGCAGATTGAAAAGATCCTGGATGATCAGGTTATCTCTACTCGTAATCGAGGATACCAAAGATACCTGGTCCGCTGGCAAGGAAGGCCAGATTTTGATGACTCTTGGATCTCCTGAGAAGAATTACAAGAATTGGACCCAGACCTCTTGGAGAGATACCAGAGCCAGCTTGATCCATACTCGATAGGGTCGAGTTCCTCCCACCCCGAGAGAATTGGTGCGGGCACCAGACTCAGAAGAAGACTTCAGGACTCCATCTGGATCTCTGATTGACCTTGCCCAAAGAATTAGGGTTTTCTGGTTTTGTAATAAGGGTTGACTTGGTCAACTCAATTTTAGTCTTGAGTCTGTATTTCCCTGTAATTTAAATTTTATTGAGTCATATTGACTCAGTACAAGTCCTAGTAGTGGTCGAGGTCTTCTCCAGGTTGGTGCCACTTTTTTTTCAGTCAAGTCAAGGTCCAGAGTGCCACATTTTTTCTCCCAGGCCCAAGCAAGTGGGTGCCACACTCTCAGCCACACGCCAGAGTCCAGGAGGCGCCACATCTCCATCCAGTGTCTTTGGTCCATACACCACAAGAAGTAAGTTCCTTTTTTTTCTTGCACCACTTGGGAGAGAAATCCATCAAGATACCTCAATCCAAGGAGGAGCCAATTTCTTTCCAGATAAACCCAAGCCAGGATGGCAAGAATTTTTCTTTAAGAGAGGATCAAGGAGATGCCCCACAATGTTCCATAAAAATCCAAGTTACAAAAGGGAAGAGAGCATGTCTTGGGGATTAATTCAAGGAGGTTCCCAAAAGTTTCCAAAAGTGCCAAAGCCATGAAAGGAAGAAGCCTAAACTTGTGGAGCAAGACTAGGAGGTGCCCAAATGAGCCAAACCATGAAGGGAAAATCCTTGATTCTTGGAGAGATACTAGGAGACACCCCCATAACCTGCCATTTGGAGCTGATTTTCAAGTTTTCTTGGAGTTTTTGGGCTGCCCACTCATGGAAGGAGTCTTGGGAAGAGAATTTGATGCCTAAAGTGTCGGTTAGTCCTATTAGTCCCACATGGGAAATGTATAAAATTTTATTTCTTTGTTATGTCTATATATTCAACTCTATGTAACTCTTGAATTTAATGATGAATGAAATCAATTTCTGTGTGAGCAACTTTGTGTTTCTCTCTTCCGCACTTGTATTCAGGTGTTGAGCTCTATGAGGGAGTAAATATGGGTTCCCTAGGAACCTTGAGGAGGTGTGAGATCTCCAACCCCAAAACCCTACCAAAATCCTTGGTTAGCCACTTCAATTCCAAACCCTAGCCGCCCATCATCTTCTTCATTCCACCAAACCCTAACCTACCCCATCTCTCACGGCCCCTCTCTCCAAGTAGAGGCCGACCACCAGCATCCAGGTCCAGTTCGGCTACTTCGAATACAGAGCAAATTCCAGAGGAAATCAGATCAGCATCCAGGAGAATCAGAATTTCATCAACATCAACTTTCAAGTTCTTCTTCTGGTAAATCCTTTCTTTGAGTATCTAGTTCCTTAACTTGTTCTTTTTCTTTCCTAGATCCTGAGTTCAGGAGAAGCCAACTCTGCCAAAGGACCAGTATTGGAGGATCCATTGCGAAGATATCCGAATCCGAGGATCCAACAATCTGCTCGAGAGAGTCCTTCCACCAAACTCTGTGAAGATCACTGCCTGGTACATAACCCTTCCCTTCTCTTTAGTTCTGTCTTGTTGAAAGTTTCGAGCGAAACCCTAGGTCTGGGAGTTTCTCAACCCCCAGCGATCCTTTACTTCTGAACTACTCTGATAATCTAGTTAATTTGAATTATGCTTTCAATTATTATATAGTTTCTTTCAACATTAGTTTATCTTTCCATTGAGTCAAAGCCGACTTCTTAAAATATATATAAAATAAAAAACATTAATTTTAATTTGCTTCCGCATTCCACATATTCGTTCTGCATCATTTTTGGTTTCAGAGCATTCGTTCTGCATCATATTGGAACCAAATGGGTCTATAGGAACAAATTAGATGAATAAAGAAATGTCATTAGAAACAAAGCTAGATTAGTGGCTATGGAATACAACCAAGAAGAGGGCATTGATTTTGATGAAACATATGCACCTATAGCAAGACTAGAAGCCATTAGATTACTTCTTGCATTTGCTTGCTACATGAATTTTAAACTTTTTCAAATGGATGTAAAAAGTATATTTTTTAATGGTTTTATTTCAGAACAAGTTTTTGTAGAACAACCACCAGGTTTTGAAGATCATGTTTTTCCAAACCATGTGTTTAAATTGAACAAAGCATTGTATGGTTTGAAACAAGCACCTAGAGCCTGGTATGATAGACTTAGCACGTTCTTGATTGAAAATAATTTTTTTAGAGGAAATGTTGATAAAACTCTTTTCATCAAGAAGAAAAATAATGATATATTAGTTGTACAAATTTATGTTCATGATATTATATTTGGTGCAACTAATGAAACTCTTTGTAGAGAATTTGCTAAGTTAATTCAGGGAGAATTTGAAATGAGCCTAATAGGTGAACTTAACTACTTCCTTGGATTTCAAGTGAAACAAATAAAGGAAAGAATCTTCATCAACCAAGCCAAGTGATGCGAAAATAACTAGATGCTAGGATGATGCAGGTGATTTTTCTTTGTGATTTTTAGGATTTTTAATTAAGTTATGGATTCCCAAAGATGAGAGAGAATAGATCTAGGGATTTTATAATAACAAGAACTACTAGCACATAAATTAGCCCGTAAGCAAGGATAAAAAGAGGTCCCCGGAATTGAGAAACCCCGTAGGACTTAGCTCTCGGATCAATACCTACTTAGGAGTTAGGGTGGCAAACCTCAAAAGATCTGAAGCGCCCGATGCCGAGTTCACTCGCTCTTGCGGATGCGGCCTGGATGATCGAGCCTTCAACCCCGCGGATGCGCCGGTTTGCTGTCCGAAGGTCTCGAAGGCAAGGGGGTCCAACTTCATGTTCGTGGCACCTGGAGGACCTACGAGCATTCAAGAGAAGAGTTAGGATTCAACCAAAAAGAAAATAAGAGATGAAGGAATGAGAGTTGATGTGGTGGTGGATGGAGTTCTTCTTGCAAGTCGCCCAGTTGGATAATCACAATGGACTCCGAACTCGAAGTTGGAGGATGGATTTATGGAAGAGATAGTAACTTGAGGCCTCACACCTCTCGACACCCGAAGGCAAAGGTGCACCCTTATGGAGATCGACGTTCTTAAGGAACGAAGGCACTAACAAAGAGATTGGCTCTCAAAACTTGTTTTCTCATTCATCAACATTAGCATACAAATGAGGGGTAAGGTCGTTTATATAGGCACCTTAGGACCCAATTTAAATTTCAAATGAAATACAAGTCTTCTCTTGATGGGGCACCCAAAATTCAAAAATTTCTCCAACTTGGCCGACCAAGAATTTGAAGTTGATTGGGCATGGCTTGACTTGAGGCTTGGAAGAAGGATCTTGGTGCCCTTGGACTTAGAAGGTTGTTCTCTCATTTTGGAAGAAAACATGAAATGGGGATTATAGCAAGGCTTGTGTCCTCCTCCTTTCCTTGGTTGTTCATCCAACTTTGGTACAAGACATGATATAGGGAGTGGAAGGTGGAGGTTGTCTCGGTGCCCATGGATTCTTGCTCTTCCTTCCATAGTTGGTCAAATAGTTACGAAAGAAAGCTTGATATGAGGGCTTGAAGCAAGGGATTTAAACTCTTCCAATTTCTAGCTCCCTTTGACCTTCTTCCATTGGACGGCCACCTATACTTGGAAAAGAGCTTGATAGGGGGAGGGAAGTAGGGAGTGTATCAAGTGTTGTTGTCCCGCTTTTGGCATCCAAAAATCTGCTTTGTCCCACTTGGCAAGGTGATGTGGTGCCACATTGGATGATGAGGTGGTAACCCTGGGTTGAGTTGGCATCCTTCATGGCTTGGCTCAGAAGTGACTAGGCTTCAAGACCAATCCTGCTTGGGCCCATACTTCAAACAGACTCGGACTGGACTCAATACAAGACTGGACTCAGTACAGGATACAACTAGACAAAATTAGTCAATGTACAGGACTAGACACAAACACTTGAGACTCAATTCAAAGCTAAAAATATTACAAGGTTTAGGCTTGAAGCCTTATTACAAAACCCAAAAAGTTGGAACCCTAATTAGACATCCACAGAGGGTTAAGGAGCCTCTGTCGGATTCTGGTGCCCACACCAATTCTTCCGGGGTGGGAGGAACTCGACCCTGTCAAGTAAGAGTTGATTTGGCTTAGGTACTCTTCCAGAAGGTCAAGTTCATGGCACTGCAAGTCCTCCCGGGTAATCCACGAGTCATCGGACTCAGGTCGGCCTTACCATCGGACAAAGAAACGTTGATAACCTTTGCCCCGGGTGGTGATAGCTTGGTCATCCAGGACATGCTCGATCCGCTCTCCTCTCTCAGGTAAAATTGGAGGTGGACACACTAGGTTGGGTTCACTCTCAAATGAAAGGTCAGGCCCAAAAGGATCACTAGGTATGTTTGCTGGTTCCCTGTACTCGACTAAGTCTGAGATATTGAAAGTCAAGCTAATGCCATAATTCGGGGGTAACTCAAGAACATAGGCATTAGGGCCAACTCTCTTTATCACTCTAAAGGGGCCAGCTCCACGAGCATGAAGTTTCTTAATTATTCCTGGTAGAAACAGTTTAGGCCTGAGCCTAATCATTACAGAATCCCCAATTTCAAACTCTTTGGCTCGTTTCCGGGAATCAGCCATTTTTTTATATGCATTATTACTTAGATTAATTTTGTTGCTAATTTCCTTATGCACGTCCCTAATATGCTGTGCAAAGGATTCGGCAGACTTAAAGACACGAGCATGGATAGGTAGGGGAATCAGATCAAGAGGTCGGTTAGGCTTGTAACCACTTACAATCTCGAAAGGACTTATCCCGGTGGTCCTATTCACAGAACTGTTGTAGGCAAACTCGACTCGAGGTAAGAGAAGATCCCAATTTCCAGTATGTTCACCTATCAAACACCTCAAGAGGTTCCCTAGGCTGTGGTTGACTACCTCAGTTTGGCCATTGGTCTCGGGTGGTAGGCAGTTGAAAACTTTAGCTTGGTGCCTAGTAAGTGCCAAAGGGTTTTCCAGAAGTAACTAGTGAATCAGACATCCCTATCGGACACTATGGTTTTGGGAAGGCCATGTAACTTAACCACATGCTCGAGAAAGAGCTTGGCAACTTTGGAAGCATCTAGGGTCTGAGAGCAGGGTATGAAATGGGCCATTTTGGAGAACCTATCAACCACTACACAGACTAAATCATGCTTCCTTGCGGTCTTGGGCAATCCTACTACAAAGTCCATGCTAAGGTCTTCCCAAGGGCGACTAGGCATAGGCAGAGGAGTGTACAAGCCAGTATTCTTCTTCTACTATTTGCCAATAGCATAAGTTTGGCAGCGGGAAACAATGTTAGTTACATCCTTTTTTAGGCTAGGTTAAAAGAACTGGTCTTCTACTGCTAAGATGGTCTTTTCCTTACCGAAGTGACCAGCTAGACCTCCTGCATGGGTTTCCTAAACTAAAAATTCTCGAAGAGAGGTCTTAAGAATGCACAATCTATTTTCTTTGAAAAGGTAACCACCCTGGAGGGTGTACTCACTATGGGCGCTAGATGGTTCTTATTTCTTAGATTGGATGATTTCATTGAAGTCAGGACAGGTCTCGTATTTCTCTTTTAATCGATCAAATCCTATAACCTCGGTCCTAACGGTATTTAGCAATAGGGCACGATGGCTAAGGGCATCAGCTACCTTGTTCTCAGTACCAGCACGATGTTTAATGCCTGGATGTATTCTACCCACTTAGCATGCCTAGGGTTTAATCTTTTCTGGGAGTTTAGGTATCAAAGGGCTTCATGGTCAGAGAAAAGGATGAATTCTTGGGGTAACAGGTAATGCCTCCAGTACCTAAGAGCCTAAACGTCTGCATAGAACTCTTTATCATAAGTTAAGTACTTAACTTTGGCCTCGCTGAGTTTCTCACTAAAGAAGGCCACGGGATGATTTTCCTGACTAAGTACTCCACTAATGCCAACTCTCAAAGCAACACATGCAACCTCAAATACCTTAGAAAAATCAGGCAATCTTAGAACAGGTGCTTGTATCATTTTGTCTTTGATTTCTTGGAAGGCTTTATCTGCAGCTTTGGTCCATTGGAAGCCTCCCTTCCTGATGCAGTCGGTGATGGATGCTACGATAGAACTAAATCCCCAAATAAATCTCTTATAAAAAGTGGCTAAGCCATGGAAACTATGCACATTATGGACACTTTCTTGGGGTAACAGGTAATGCCTCCAGTACCTAAGAGCCTAAACGTCTGCATAGAACTCTTTATCATAAGTTAAGTACTTAACTTTGGCCTCGCTGAGTTTCTCACTAAAGAAGGCCACGGGATGATTTTCCTGACTAAGTACTCCACTAATGCCAACTCTCAAAGCAACACATGCAACCTCAAATACCTTAGAAAAATCAGGCAATCTTAGAACAGGTGCTTGTATCATTTTGTCTTTGATTTCTTGGAAGGCTTTATCTGCAGCTTTGGTCCATTGGAAGCCTCCCTTCCTGATGCAGTCGGTGATGGATGCTACGATAGAACTAAATCCCCAAATAAATCTCTTATAAAAAGTGGCTAAGCCATGGAAACTATGCACATTATGGACACTAGTTGGGATCGGCCACTCAACTATGGCTTTAACATTCTCGTGATCAGTAGAGACTCCTTCTGATGTGACTACAAAACCTAGGAAGATAACCCTCATTGTCATGAACTCGCATTTCTTTGGATTGGCATAAAGGCTATTCTCCCTAAGGGTCTGGTAGACTAACCTAAGATGGTTAAGGTGGTCCTCTTTAATCTTGTTGTATATCAAAATGTCATCGAAATATACCACCAAAAATTTCTCAGTAAACTCTTTCAGGACTTAGGTCATGACCCTCAAAAAGGTGCTAGGTGCATTAGAAAGTCCAAAAGGCATCACTACCCATTCAAAAAGGCCATCCTTAGTCTTAAAAGCCATCTTCCATTCATCCCCGGGTCTAATCCTAATCTGGTGGTAGCCACTCTTAAGGTCTATCTTGGAAAAGATAGTGGCTCCGGCCATCATATTAAGCATATCATCCAAACGGGGGATGGGAAACCTATATTTTATCATGATTTTGTTTATGGCTCTGCTATCTACACACATCCTCTAGGTTCCATCTTTCTTAGGGGTTAACAAAGTAGGGACGGCACAAGGACTTAAACTCTCCCTAAGAAAACCCTTCCTAAGCAATTCTCCCACTTGTTTCTGCAATTCCTTGTGTTCGGTAGGGTTCATTCTATAATGAGGAAGGTTGGGTAAGGTGGCTCCTGGGACTAAGTCTCTGGCATGTTGGATGTCCCTAAGAGGTGGTAGATGATCAGGTAATTCATAGGGAAAAACATCCTTAAATTCTTCTAGAGCCTCAACAACTTCTTGGGGGCGCTCTATTTGGGTCGACTCATGACTCTCTTTGGTGGCCAAAATCCAAACAGGGGCTCCCTCAGCAATCTCATTTTCCAATTCCTTGGACTTGATCAAGTTGACTCCAGGCTTCTTTTTCTTAAGGCTACTTGATCCTCTTTTAGCCTGGTCCTTAGGCTGAACTGGATTAATAGTAAATTTCTTCCCATGGTGGTTGAAGGTATAGCTATTAGACTGACCATACAGAGTAGCATCGTGATCATAAAGCCAGGGTCATCCTAAGATAATACTACTAACGCCCATGGGAAGGACATCACACCAAATCCTCTCTTCATAAGACTGCAACTTGATCAAGACTTGGCACCTAGACTTTATGGGTATGGAAGTTGAATCTATCCAAGAGATCTTGTAAGGGTTGGGGTGAGGAACTGGGGTCAATCCTAAGGCTTTGACAGTACTTGAAGAGATAGCATTGACACAGCTCCCACTATCAACTATGATCTTGCACACCTTATCTCCTAGTTTGACAAAGGTTTGTAGGATGTTTGTCCTACGCCAATCTTCTTGCACTATGTTTTGGGTAAGGATGCACCTAACTACTCCTATAAGGTCTTCAGATTCAGACTGCTCTTCCTCTCCCTCATATTCTTCCAACAACTGATCTTCTGGCTCACAGACTTCTCCTTCTAGTTCAACAAGTGGTTCTATCTCACTCCCAGCTGGCTCTTCTATGACTAGGGCTATGGAGGTGCACTAGCTAGCATAATGTCCAGGTTTATGACATCTAAAGTATTTGTTTTGGGGAGTGGGGCTCTGGTAGACTCCAATAGCTTTACCCTTTTCCTCTCTACTAAAATGGGGTCAGTTCAGGTCTGGTTTGCTCGGACTGGGTCGGTTGGGGTTGGGTCGACTCGGGTCGGGTCGATTTGGATGGGACGACTCGGGTAGGCCATACTATACCCTTGGTTAGGTCCTAGGATTCGACTAGGGTTCCTAAAGGGTTCAGGTCTATGATAGGTGGGAGCCCTCTGGAAATGCTCACAGTTCCTCGCAACTTAGTAAGCATACTTTAAGTCAGTGACCTCTCTAAAGTAAAGCTCTCTCTGGATGTCTGGGTGTAAGCCAGCCCTAAACCTAGATGGGGTCACAGAAGTAGATTCATTGACATTACATTGCATGACATACTCATCGAACTTCATGATGTATTCAGCCACACTCTTGTTCCCTTGACTCAGATTCTGCCATTGGTCCAATAAATTATGGGTGTAAGAAAGTGGTCGGTACTTCTTTCTAAGTCTGGCTTTCATGTCCCTCCAAGTTGCAATGGGCTCTAGTCCTCTCTGCTTTACCAGCCTTTCAACACTATTCCAAAATAACCTAGCCTGGTGAAACAACCTAAGTTTGGCAAACTTAAACTTCATCCTTTTCATCATTATGTACCAGTCAAAATACTATTCCATGTCCTCCTCCCAATCTATGTACACCTTAGGATCTAGACTACCATCGAAGGTAGGGGCTTCTAACTTGATGTTTCTAATGGCCCTTTCTTCTTGGTCTACGATCTCTGGATTGGGTCTCCTAGGTTCAAACTCTTGGGCTGGGTTAAAATGGGGAATTTACTTGGGTTCAGCCTCTATAGATGGTTCATGATGAGGGTAATCCCTAGGGGGAAAAGGTGACTCAGACTCAGGTTCGACAGATGGTCTAGGACTATTCTTCTCTAAGGCTCCAATTCTATCATCAACTTATCAAGCCTACTGTTCATCCTAGTCAACTATTCAATGATGACCTTTAATTGATCTTCTCATTCATTCTCCATGGGTTCACTTGATTGGGAATGATGGGGATGATAAGGGACTCCTGATCTAGTCGACATGCACACACAATGAAAAATGTTATGGGTTTGCTAGACTTAAAAGATCAAACCAAATGTTAGGTCAAGAAGACAAACTTGGTGGTAGTAACTTGGCACCTGGCCAGGTAAGTATAAGGTTGGTGGAGGTTCCTCTTTGCTTGCCTTAGACACCAATTTGAAATTGGCCATGTAAGCGAACTAACCCACTTTCCTTCGGGCTCTTGTCTCTGAACCACTTACCTAGACACCAACTACTCAAGCACACACAAACAAACTTTTTAACTTAGCTTGACACTTGGTTCAACCCGACTTCGTGGGTGTCCCTAGCTCACCAGAGCAAGTTAAGTTTCTACTCAGTTTTACTTAGGGGTTGGGTTCGTTATGCAGGTTGATGATTTTTGGGCTAGAGACAGGTAATAAAATCCTGACCTTATGTCAAGTTGATGCCCTTAAGATGATTTATGAGAATGATGGCAAACAAATAATCTAATGAAATGTTTCTAAGTTATAATTTTAGATTTTTGATGTATGATAACAGAGATAAGATAATGGAAATAAAAAGATATCATCATAAATGCAAAATTAAACTATTTGACAAATGAAAACATGAAAAGATGCACTTGATGAAATTCACATAATAGATTTTGCTCTCAGATAGTATTCTAGCTTGTAGAAATTCTACAGGATACAATAAAATCTGAGAAGATTATCATAAATACTTCCAATTATGTGTGATCTAACAAAATAAAAATCACAAGATTTGAAGGTCGCTACAAACAGTAACACCTAAAACAACATACCATGTATGGAAAGGAAAAATTGCAGAAATTAAAGAATATGAGATCTAATGATGCAAAATTTTTCTATTGGATTTTTTTTTTTTAACTTTTCTTTTTAGGTTCCTCTTCAAAGGCCTATCATAGTGGCACCCCTACACGCCTTAGGAGATCCCCGTGGAATGGGAGGAGAGGGTCTTGAAACCCTACTTTTCTCCTAAGACTGGACGGCCAAGTGAAGCACCTAATCCAAGTACATAAGAAGTGCTAAGTCCTAACCATGCTCTGATACCAAACATGATGCGGGACTAACTAGATGCTAGGATGATGTAGGTAATCGTTCTTTGTGATTTTTAGGGTTTTTAAATAAGTTATGGATTCTCGAAGATGAGAGAGAATAGATCTAGGGATTTTATAATGACAAGAACTACTAGCACGTAAATTAGCCCCTAAACAAGGATAAAAAGAGGACCCCGGGATTGAGAAACCCCATAGGACTTAGCTCTCGAATCAATACCTACTTAGGAGTTAGGGTGGCAAACCTTAAATGATCCGAAGCACCCGATGCCGAGTTCACTCGCTCTTACAGATGTGGCCTGGATGATCGAGCCTTCAACCCCGTGGATGCACTGGTTTGCTATCCGAAGGTCTCGAAGGCAAGGGGATCCGACTTCGTGTTAGTGGCACCTGGAGGACCTGCTAGCTTTCAAGAGAAGAGTTAGGATTCAACCAAGAAGAAAACAAGAGATGAAGGAATGAGAGTTGATGTGGTGGTGGATGGAGTTCTTCTTGCAAGTCACTCGGTTGGATGATCCCAATGGACTCTGAACTCAAGGCTGGAGGATGGATTTGCGGAAGAGATAGTAACTCGAGGCCTCACACCTCTCAACACCCAAAGGTGAAGGTGCTCCCTCATGGAGATCGACATCTTAAGGAACAAAGGCACTAACAAAGAGATTGGCTCTCAAAACTTGTTTTTTCATTCATCAATATTAGCAAACAAATGAGGGGTAAGGTCCTTTATATAGGCACCTTAGGATCCAATTTAAATTTCAAATGAAAATACAAGTCTTCTCTTGATAGGGCGCCCAAAATTCAGAATTTTCTCCTCCTTGGTCGACCAAGAATTTGAAGTTGATTGGGCGTGGCTTGACTTGAGGCTTGGAAGAAGGATCTTGGCACCCTTGGACTTGGAAGGTTGTTCTCTCATTTTTGAAGAAGACATGAAATGGGGCTTGTAGCAAGGCTTGTATCCTCCTCCTTTCCTTGGTTGTTCATCCACCTTTGGTACAAGACATGATATGGGGAGTGGAAGATGGAGGTTGTCTTGGCGCCCATGGATTCTTGCTCTTCCTTCCATAGTTAGTCAAATAGTTAGGGAAGAAATCTTGATATGAGGGCTTGAAGCAAGGGATTTAAATCTTCCAATTTCTAGCTCCCTTTGACCTTGCATTGGCCAGCCACCTATACTTGGAAAAGAGCATGATCGGGGGAGGGAAGGAGGGAGTGCATCAAGTGTTGTTGTCCCCCTTTTGGTGTCCAGAAATCTGCTTTGTGCCACCCACTTGGCAAGGTGAAGTGGTGCCACATAGGATGATGAGGTTGTGCCCCAGGGTTGAGTTAGCATCCTTCATGGCTTGGCTCAAAAGTGACTAGACTTCAAGACCAATCCTGCTTGGGCCCATACTTCAAATAGACTTGGACTGGACTCAACACAGGACTGGACTCAGTACAGGACACAACTAGACCAAATTGATCAAAGTACAAGTCTAGACACAAACACTTGAGACTCAATTCAAAGCTAAAAATATCACACAGTTTAGGCTTGAAGCCTTATTACAAAACCCAAAAAGTTGGAACCCTAATTAGACATCCACGGAGGGTTGAGGAGCCTCTATCGGATTCTGGTGCCCACACCATCAAGTACACCAAGGAAATTATCAAAAATTTTGGGATGGAGACAAGCAAACAAATGAACAAACCCATGAGCCCATCTTGCAGATTGGACAAAGATGAAAATGGATCCAGTGTTGACCAAAAGCTCTATAGAGGTATGATCGGATCCTTAGTATATTTGACTGCAAGTAAACCAGATATCTTGTATAGTGTATATGTATATGCTAGATTTCAATCTAATCCTAAAGAAACACATATGCTTGATGTTAAAAGAATTATCAGATATTTGAAAGGTACAAGTAATCTAGGTCTTTGATTTTCAAAACATTCTTCATTGAATTTAATTGGATTTTCGGATGCTGATTATGCTGGTTGTAGAATTGATAGAAAAAGCACTAGCAGCACATGTCAATTTCTAGGATTTAATTTAATCTCATGGCACTGTAAGAAACAAAACTCGGTAGCACTTTCTATTGCTGAGGCAGAGTATATTGTTGCAGGGAGTTGTTGTGCACAAGTGTTATGGATTAAATAACAACTAGAAGATTTTGATGTTTCACGATCTAAAATTCCTATCAAGTGTGATAACACAAGTGTTATAAACTTGACAAAAAATCCAATTTAGCATTCCAGAACTAAGCATATAGAGATTAGACACCGTTTTATTAGAGATCATATTTTGAATGGTGACATTGAACTAGAATTATCCCAACTGAAAGCTAATTAGCTGACATTTTCACTAAGCCAGTAAATCAGGATATATTTGAATTGCTTAGAGGAGAATTAGGTCTTTGTGATCCTTTCTAGATTTTCCTAACCTAATTTCCTTCAAAATTAAGAAAAAATTATCTAGAAAACCTCCTACATCTATTCAAGATCTTTGAGTAACTATCCTTGTGATTTCATTGAATTAATTTTAATTTCTGAATCATTTCAACTTTTATGGAAAGTTTCTGTTCGAGTCGACTTGAGCAAATTTGTTTTAGTCGAGCCGACTCGAATCTCTGATTTTTTTTCTCTTGCTCTGGTCGAGCCAACTTGGTTAATTTAGGGTTTGCCTAGCTTACTCGAATTTCTATTAATTTTGAGTTTGCTCCAGTCGAGCCGACTCGGATGATTTTAGGGTTGAGCAAGCCAACTCGGGTGTCGGGAAAATGTTTTTTTAATAGAGCTGAGTAATCTTTTTCTTACTTCTTATACTTTCATTTTCACTCTAAACTCTGTCATTCTACTTGAGACTTTTTCCAATCCTCCAAAAACCTCTTCCCAAAGCTTAAATATACTCTTTCTTGGCCAATTTACAGTAATGGCTCCAAGAAGATCTGCACGTAAACACTCTCACACAATCGAATCAAGCTCTCATAGTGAAAATCAGCAGAAGAAGAAGAGAGAAAAGAATGAAAAATCTTCTCCAAGACAGAATGAAGAAGAAGCACTTTCTCCAACCAGGAAAATCACTTCAATGGCCAACCGGCCAGTCACATGTGGCACAAGGATTGACTTCTCCTTCCTAGAAGATCTAGAAATGAATATCGAGAGTTGGATTGAAAACCAAGGTTGGAAGTCTTTCTGCTCATTAGACATTCCAACTTACCCTTCCTTGGTAAGAACATTCTTTGAAAATCTAATTCATGGAGAATATCATCTGGAATCCATTGTCAAAGGAGTGAAGGTTGTTGTGGATGAAGAAAAATTAAGCAACCTACTACAAATGCCCACTGACGGTGCAACTGAACTAACCCTTAAAGACAAGAAGCAGGCACTGAGGCCTATCCTGGAAAAATTTGATATAAGCTCCATCAAATATGTTTAAGCAAACATGCTTTCAAAGAAAATGCGGCTACTCCACAACATGATCAATCAAATTTTTCTTCACCGAATCTGTTGTTTTGACTGGGTAAGTGAACGGGATATGATTTTCATGGAACAACTCATTGAGGGAGAAGCCCTCAACCTTCCATTCATTATGATGATTCAGATGAGAGAGGCAGTAAGAAAGATCAAGGTATGCTTGCCATATGGCATGGTATTCACACTATTATTCGAAGATGCTGGAATTGATCTGACAGATGAAGTCGACAAGCCTCAACACCACTCAGACACCTACTCAATTAACTCTCTTAAGAGAATGGGATATCAATTGCAAGAAGGAGTCTGGTTGAAGAAAATCTCAGGTCAAATGACTGCCACGTCATCTAATGATGACATTGATGAACCTCCTGCTGATGACCCAAATGAATATGAGGACAACGATGAAGACACTTCTGAATATTCATTGAAAACTCCATCTGAGCTTAAAGAGTTTATATCTCAACAGATGGAAACCATTTTAGAATCTCTTACAAGCCACATCAACTCTGTACTTTGCGAATTACACCAATCAATTGATGTCAGCTTGCAAGAAATCAAGGCAGAGCAGAAATTGCACAAGGAAAAGATGCTAAGAGAAGTGGACAACTTCAAAGAAGAAATTCGAAGTATCCTACTGCACCCACACAAGGAAACCTTCACTACTGAGGATGCTTCTATATAGACCTTCAAAGAGTCACCAGCACCTCCTGCTCAACCATTTCCTGTGCCTTCAAAGCTTTTTTCATCTAATCCTCCATCATCCAAAGCTGGACCTGCTCTACCCAAGAAGAAACCAAAAACTAAGAAAACTAGTAGACATATAGCCCCTGTTAGAACCAGATTTAGGGATCTTAAGTTCAAACCTCTTAAGACTAAAACTTCAGATAGGGTTATAGATGTTGCTTCTTCCTCTAGTGAGGAAGAATAATAGAATATTTGGTTACCCTTTTGGTTTTAATGATCAAATCATTGTACTTCTGACCATGCTTACAGTACTTATTTTAGACTTTGCTTCCTATCTTCTGTAATCAAGAAACTTTATCTTACTGAATGATATGTGTACTTTCTTTCATATTTTGTACCGTGTACTAAACAATTTCAATGAAATGAAAGTAATTTTAATATTAACTAGCATTGTATTGAATTACTTTAAGCTTATGCAATGTTTCCATTATTACTATGATGAATTTAAATCAGAATATCAAAATGAATTTGAGAAAGTGAAATTATCTCAAACAAATTTTCAAAACTTTCTCATTCTGTTTCAAAATTTGGGCTTTATTGTAAAACCTTTTTGATTGTTTGACAAAAAGGGGGAGAACTTTAAGCTGAACATGAAAAATTTGAGCTAACAAGAAAATTTTTGAGCTTCCTTGAAAATATTTACATCTGGTTTCATGCATTGGAAAATAATCAAAAATGTTCATAAAGTGCATGAAAAGAATGAAAAAGGGGGAGAGTATAAGTGATTGTGTTTAAATGCGCCTAATTGTTTCAAAATTTAAAAACCTATAGAAAGGGGGAGAAACATATTGAAAACAGATGGCTTTTTCTCGAAACCCTCATTTAGCTCTGATTGCTCTAAACTAAGCTCCAATTCTTTCAATTTTAAGCTATGATACTTCATGTTTGTGCTATTGCTATTACTTTGAAGCATACAAATGTTAATACCCTGATATACATGAAAGAACTAACATTGACACTATATAATTTCATAACTAGAGCTCTGATACTTATTTGCAAATACAATTAGCTCTAATATATATGCATACTTATGATTAACTTTGATACATGTGCATACTTACTTTCAAATACTTTTATACATATAATTGTAAAGAGTTTTTCATGCCCAGTATTTTGTCATCATCAAAAAGGGGGAGATAGTTGACCCCATAAGTGATTTTGATGATAACCAAACATTAGTTCATGCATTTGTTTTACTAACAACTCTTCAAGTATTTACAAGTTTTTGTAGGATGAATTCATTATTCAAACATCAACTCCTATATTTTCAATTATTGTTTTGAGTTGTGTTGTAATTGAAAATTGTTAAGAAGAACCTAAAGAAAAAAGTTAAGAAAGATCATAAAATTGGGTTACTTCTAAATGTGTTTCAAGCTTTCAATTTCTTAGAAATGTGTTGAGTTTGAAGACATCTTGAAGCTTGAAGACTAGCTGGATGAATTCTAGAGATAAATTGAAGAAATCAATGAAACATTCATCCGAGCCAACTCAAAGAGAAAGAGAGCCGACTCTGGCACATGGCACGCTCAAGGATTCTGGCACGTAGATATCCGAGCCGACTCTAAGGGACTCGAGCCAACTCGTCCAGCATACTATTTCCTGAATCAGACAGGTGAGCCGACCTAACAAGAGTCTGAGCTGACTCTTTCATTTGGTCAGACATCCGAGCCGACTCTTTAAAAGATTGAGCCGACTCTTCTAGAGTCCAGAAAATTGCTTTTGTGAACTACAGCCATCCGAGTCGACTAGAATGGAAGATAGCCGACTCGACCAGACTGACTTGTTGAAGGCCTGAGGATCTGAGTCGATTGGAACGAAGGCAAGCTAACTCTTACAGAGTGAAGAATCAAGACACTGTGCAAGTGAGCCGACTGGATTGAAGAGAGTCGACTCAACCAGAACTCCTCTATGGATCTGAGCCAACTCGAGTGATCTGAGTTGACTTGAAGGCCAATTTCAGACTTGCAATGGCTAGTTCCAGAACTCAGAATTTGAATCCAAAAAGTGCTCCAATGGTCAAATATCACATCCCAACGATCTACAACGACTCAAACTGCCTTGGAATGATGGAACGCCATATATTTAGGGGATTTGAACTTCTTTGAAGTAGGTATTAGAAAGTTTTTGAAAAGTTTTCAAAGAGTTAATGCTTTATTGAATATCCAACTAACCAATAAGGAAGAGAGCACTAAGAGCATTCAAGATAGCCCTCAAGTCTTCACCAACTCTCATCTGAAGCTTGAAGCACTTAATAAACAAGCCAAAGAAGCTATTAAAGTGCACTGAAGTGCATTCAAGTGGGCTTCTCTCGAGCTGCATTGGTAACCATTTGACAAAAAATCTGTTTGTCATTCTGTTGCATGTTCTTTTCAATTCACTTTGAATTGTTCGGTTATTGGTGAGCCTGATTAAAAAACCAAATTGGTTCTTGGTGAGCCTTTATTAAAAACCAAGTGTTGGGTTCTTGGTGATCCTGATAAAACCAAGTTGGATTCTTTGTGATCCTATTTAAAACTAAGTTGGGTTTCTTTGGTAATCCCGGTAAAACCAAAGTGTAGACGTTTGGATTGTGAGCTTATGAAAATAATCCGACTATACTACAGTGGGGGATATAATGGAAATCCCAAGTGGTAATCTTGGATAGTGGATGTAGGAGCTGGGTTGCTCCAAACCACTATAATTGTTATGTGTTTATGTTGTTCTTCTCTGATTTGATTTAGCTTCTGCATTTAATTGTTTAATCACATCACTTAACACTTTAAAAGGGATTTTAAAAGGCACATAACTGCTTAAATTTTTTAATTCCTAATTCACCCTCCACTAGGAAAAGCCACCTAGGTAACAAAAAGTATGATCGAAGAGCTTGGAAGAATTCGTTAGGGGTCCCTTGCTTGTTAGCTCTCCTCCGTCTCTTACCAATTACTCTCTCTCCCCTCCCGGAGATTCCTTCTTCTATTTTATATAAGAACGATGGCCCAGACTAGGTCTGGGGCTTCCCTGAGATGTACTTTTTCCTGGTGTCCATTTTGGAGGGGGTCTTTCTGTTGTCCCCCTTGCTTTCCCCTCTCGGACTGGTCTTCAAAGGAGATCCTTCAATTGGGTGTGTTCGTCGACATGGCACAGACCTCGTCCCTTGGGTGGCATAGTTTCTCGTGGGAGGGGCGAGCACTGTGCTGCTGAGCCCCAAGCCATGACGGGATGCTTCTATTCCCGAAGGGGCTATTTGAGCATCGCAGGTCCTGTGGCCTTAATGGAATACTCTTTTTGGGGGAGGTTCAGTTTTCTTGTTGTGATGGTCGAAACCCCCGGTTGCATGATTATCGATATGGTGGTGCACTATAGGACTGGGAGCCAAGAGGAGCACACCTTGCCAAAGCATGCAGGCGGCATGTTGTAGAGCTTGAATTAATGGCTGGGCATGTGCCACCTCCAAGAGACTACAGGAGGATGGGGCCCTTTAATCGTGGTTTGAATCTCTATTGATCCTTCTCTTCTTTGCCAATGGCGGGAATTCTGTCCTTCGTAAGGCAGGAAAAGGCTAGCTTCAGGAGCCCCACCCCTGGAAACATGAGCATGACCCTAGCCAGGAGTTGGCCTCAGATAGGGGGCTCGCTCTATGAGCACAACCCTGGCGGGGTGCTAACCTCGGTAGGAGGGCTTGCCTTGGTAGCATGAGCATGACCCCAGCCGAAAGCTGGCCTCAGACGGGGGGCTTGACCTATGAGAACAACCCCGGCTAGGAGCTGACCTTGATAGGAGAGCTCACCTTGGCAGCATGAGCACAACCCCGATCAAGAGCTGGCCTCAGACATGCAGTTCGCCCTATGAGCACAACCCTGGTTGGGATCTGACCTCTGCATGAGGGCTCGCCTTGGCACCGTGGGCACAACCCCAGCCAAGAGCTAGCCTCAGACGGGGGACTCTCCCTATGAGCATGACCCTGGCTGGGAGCTGACCTCGGTAGGAGGGCTCAGGTTGGCAACATGAGTACGACCCCAGCCAGGAGTTGGCCTCAGATAGGGGGCTCACCCTATGAGCACGACCCCGGTTGGGAGTTGACCTTGGCAGGAGGGCTTGCCTTGACAGCATAAGCATGACCTAGGCCAGGAACTGACCTCACATGGGGAACTTACCCTATGAGCACGTTCCCAGCTGGGAGCTAACCTTAGCAGGAGGGCTTGCCTTGGTAGCACGAGCATGATCTCAGCTGGGAGCTGACCTCAAACGGGAGGCTCACCCTATGAGCATGGCCCTGGCTGGGAGCTGACCTTGATAGGAAGGCTCACCTTGGCATCATATGCACAACCCCGGCTGGGAGCTGCCTCAGATCGGGGCTCACCTTATGAGCACAACCATGGCTGGGAGTTGACCTTGGCAGGAGGGCCCACCTTGGCAACATGAGCATGACCCCGGCCAGGAGCTAGCCTCAGATGGGGGGCTCACCTTATGAGCACGGCCCCAGTTGGGAGCTGACCTATTGACCCCTAAAGTGATTTTGATGATAACAAAACATTGGAACATACATTTGGTTATCTAACAACTCTTCAAATGATTGAAAAGTTTTTGTAGGACAACTACATTGACATACTTTCTAAATCCTACAATCTTTATTGCTTTGTGTTGAGTTGTAAAGTGTTTAGAATCTTGTAAAGAAGAACCCTACAAAAATTTCCTACTTAAATCAAGTTAAAGGGTTACTTCTAGTAGTTTTCAAGCTTCAATTTTTTCTTGAATTTATTGTAAGAAGACCTTGAAGAAGTCTTCAAGCTTGGGACAAGTGTTCTGGAAGATTGAGTTTGATCTGGCTAAAGAACAAATCTCGAGCCGACTGGATGGAGGAACCAGCCGACTCTGGCACTAGCACAGGAAAGTTCTCCGGCACACAGATCCAGCCGACTAGCACCAAGGCCTAGCCGACTCGTCTAGAACTTAGATGAAAGTGTTCTGAGATTCTTAGGGATCCAAGCTGACTAGAGTTCAGCCCAGCCGACTCATCCAGAACTTGGTTGAGATTGCTCTAAGAGCCTCTGAGATCCATGCCGACTAGAATTCAGTCTAGTCGACTTGACCAGAGTGACACATTTTCTCAACTATGGAAGCTAGCTGACTGGCATTCAGTCCAGTCGACCCGAACTTGATCCGAGCCGACTCGAAGATTGTCCAAGCCGATTGGAATGACGGGGTCACCTCCAACGGCTAGTTCCAATTTTCAATTTTTTGAATTCCAAAAGTGCTCCAACAGTAACCTGTCACCTCCCAACGGTCTACAACTTTCAAAATCAAGGGAAGGCAGTTGAAGTCTCTATAAATAAGGTATAAGAACATCTTTGGAGAGACTAATGAGTTAATAGATATTTATTGAATACTTATTGAAGTTAGGAGTGAGAGCACTTGAGCTTTGAAGACAGCCTTCAAGCCTTCACCAACTCTTACCAGAAGCTTGAAGCACCTTTTGAAGAAAGCAAGGAAGCCGTTGAAGTGCATTGAAGAGCATTCAATAGAGCTTCACTCGAGCTGTCTTGGCAACCACCCGACAATAGAGTTTGTCATTTTTGTTGCTTCTTTATTCTATTCTTAGAATATTTGGGTTATTGGTGAGTCCAGTTGTAAAAACCAAATAGGTTTCTTTGGTGAGCCTTTTTCAAAAACCAATGTGAAGAGGTTCTAGGTGACCCTGTAAAAACCTAGTGTGGGTTTCTTTGGTGAGCCCGGTTCAAAAACCAAAGTGTAGAGGTTGGGATTGTGAGCCTGTAAAACAATCTGACTGTATTTCGGTTTGGGGGATATAGTGGAAATCTCGAGTGGTGAACTTGGATAGTGGACGTAGGAGCTGGGTTGCTCTGAACCACTATAAACCTGCCTTGTTTGTATTGTGTTTGATTTACCTTTTAGCTTCTGCATTTAATCTCTGATTGACACAGCACCTAACCACTAAAAGGAATTACTTGTGAACATACTTGCAAAAATTTTATAATTCTGAATTCACCCCCCTCTTGGGAAAAGCCACCTGGGCAACAGCTGGTATCAGAGCAGTGTCTCTGATTACTTGAGTAAAGATTGATGGCTCATCCTATGAGTACATCCTTGGCCGAAGGCCAGTCAACAAATAGACCTCCATTATTCACAGGCACTAATTATTCATATTGGAAAGCATGAATGAAGATTTACATACAAGCTGTAGATTTTCAATTATGGAAGGTCATCTTGAAAGGGCCACACATTTCCACAATTAAAGTTGATGGCGTGGACATCCCTAAACCTGAAGATGACTGGGATGATCATGACATGAAGATGGGGAAATTGAACGCCAAAGAAATGAATTTACTATATTGTGCTTTGGATGCTAACGAGTTCAACCGAATTTCCACTTGCCCTTCAGCAAAAGAAATCTGGGATAAACTCGAAGTGACCCATGAGGGAACTTCCCAAGTGAAAACCTCTAAGATAAATTTTTTAGTTCATAATTATGAATTATTTAAAATGGAACCTTCTGAAACAATTTCTGTCATGTTCTCTAGATTTACAGATATTATTAATGATTTAAAGAGTCTTGGCAGGGTATACTCTAATGCAAATCTAGTTCAGAAGATCCTTCATTCTTTTCCCGACAAATGGGATCCCAAAGTAACTGCAATCCAGGAAGCCAAAGATCTAAACACATTACTGCTAGATGAACTACTGGGATCACTCATCACCCATGAGCTGACAATGCAGCACAGAACGGAAGACGAATAAAAGAAAAAGAAGATAATAGCCTTCAAAGCTGCTTCCAAATCAAAGAGGGATGATGAAGAATCTGAAGAAGAAAGCACCTCGTCCAATGATGACCTAGAAGATGATGACATCGCTATGGTTGTGAGGAGATTCAGAAAATTTATGAAAAGAAAGGAAGGTACAACTGGAAATTTAATAGGAAGGATTATGGAAAGGAAAAGGAAAAGAACAGAGAGAAAGATAAAGAGGTAGTCCCCACATGCTACGAATGCAAGAAGCCGAGGCACATACATCTAGACTGTCCACTGTTAAAGAAATCCTTCAGATAGAAGAAGAAAAAGAAAGCCATGGTTGCCACATGGTCCGATAGTGAAGACTCATCTTCATCGGAAGAAGAAGAGACCACCAAGACTGTAAATATATGCTTAATGGGTCTCGAAGATGAGGTAACATTCCCTAATAATTGCACTGAATTTACTTTCGATGAATTAAATTCTGCTTTTCATGAATTACTTTCTGAATTTAAGAAAGCTGAAGTAAAGATAAAATCATCGAAAAATATGAATGATTCTTTACTCAAATAAAAGGATAAAATTTCAAAAAAGTACATTTTATTACAAAAAGAGCTGCATGACTTTTCGAAAAAATTTGAAAAGCTGAAAAATAAAAATCTTTCATGTGAAAAGAAAAATAATGATTTACTTGCTGAAAACACTGATTTGAAAAAGGAGGTTACAAAACTCAAGCCTTTAGTTGAAAAACTCACTTTATCTTCAAATAAGCTTGAGTTAATTTTAAAAGAACAATGAATTTCAGGAAATAAAGCTGGAATTGGCTTTAAAACTTCTTTTGTGAATGGAATTTTAGCAACTACTTTTGTGAAATCCAAAACACCTATTCAAAATGTTTTATCTCAAAAAGTTTCAGCCACACCAAAAACTGTTTTTACTTCAAAGTCTTTATCATATGTTCCTAGGAATTTGAGCAAAAATGCATACATATCAAAAAGTTCAAAATCTGCATCAAGTGCATCAACTATTAGAACTTCAAATTTTGCTTCTATTAAAAATTCTAAAGTTGTATGCTATGTTTGTAAAAGAATAGGACATAAAGCTTTAAATGCAATAATTCTAGAAATGTCCTGAAGAAAGTAAGAAAGATTTGGGTTCCCAAAGGAACCATCTCTGCTGACCTGCAAGGACCCAAGGTAGACCTAAAAGAATTTATTGACTATTTTGCAGGAATGTCTTGCAGCCCAAAAATTGAAGAAAAGGTGGTACTTAGACAATGGCTGCTCAAGACATATGACGGGTGACAAGGACCAATTTATCACCCTTGAAATGAAAGAAGGAGGCTTGGTCACCTTTGGAGACAATGGCAAAGGGAGAATAATTGGTATTGGTAAGATCAAAATAACTCCCTTCACCTTTATTGAAAATGTTTTGCTAGTAGACAAATTGAAGCATAATCTCTTAAGTATAAGTTAATTGTATGATAAAGGCTTCAAGGTTGTCTTTGAATCTTCTATGTGTATAGTAACTAACTCTTTAGACTCTAGCAATAAGTTTATTGGACATAGACTCGGGAATATCTATGTGGTAGATCTTAATGATCTTGCCATATCAAGTAGCTCTAGTCTAGTTACAATGAATGCTAAGACCAAAGAGTCGGGTTTACCATGGCATAGACGATGAGGTCATGCTAGCATGCATACTATTGCCAAATTAATTTCTAAAGATCTTGTTAGAGGCATGCCTCAGTTTAAAGTTGATTTAAATCATGTTTGTGATGCATGCCAAATGGGTAAACAAACTAGGGGAAGTTTTAAATCAAAGAATATAGTTTCTACAACAAGACCGCTTGAACTACTTCACATGGATCTTTTTGGACCTACTAGGACAACATGCCTAGGAGGTATGAAATATGCTCTTGTGATAGTAGATGATTTTTCGAGATTTACTTGGATTTTGTTTATTGCTTCAAAAGATGAAACTTTTCATGTTTTTAGAAAATTTTATAAAAAGGTTTCAAATCAAAAGAACTTATCTTTGATTTCAATTAGAAGTGATCATGGAACTGAATTTGAAAATCAATTTTTTGAAGATTATTGTACTGAATTTGGCATTGATCACAACTTCTTCGCTACTAGAACACCTCAACAAAATGGTGTTATAGAGAGAAAAAACCAGACATTGGAAGAAATGGCTCGCACAATGTTGTGTGAAGGCAATCTTCCAAAGTACTTTTGGGCAGAAGCGGTGAACACTGCATATTATATTTTAAATCATATTTTGATCCGTCCTATCTTAAAGAAAACCCCCTATGAGCTTTGGAATGATAGAAAATCCAATATTAGTTATTTTCATGTATTTGGTTGCAAATGCTTTGTGCATAACAATGAAAAAGATAATTTAGGAAAATTTGATTCTAAAGCTGATGATGCAATTTTCCTAGGTTATTCATTACATAGCAAAGCATATAGGGTTTATAATAAAAGGACTCTTACTGTTAAAGAGTCAATTCATGTTGTATTTATTGAAACTAACCCTACACCTTCTAGACAAAAAGAGTGCATAGACAATGATGCAGGTACATTGCAAAAAGGAATGGATGACCTGAGCATTCAAAACAAAGACACTCAAGATGGAGAAGAAATAGTAAGTAAGGATCACACCGATCTACCAAGGGACTGGAGGTATGTTACATCTCATCCTAAAGAATTAATAATAGGAGATCCTTCACATGGTGTTAGGACTAGGTCCGCACATAAGGATGCACATGATTACCTAGCCTTTGTATCACAAATAGAACCCCATAGCTTAGTAGAGGCTGAGACTGACCCAAACAAGATGATGGCAATGCATGAAGAATTAAACCAGTTTGAAAGAAATAAGGTATGATACTTGTAGATAGACCTACTGACCATCCAATAATAGGAACTAAATGGATCTATAGGAATAAATTAGATGAGCAAGGAAACATAATAAGAAACAAAGCTAGATTAGTGACTAAGGGATATAACCAAGAAGAAGGTATTGATTTTGATGAAACTTATGCACCCTAGCAAGATTAGAAGCCATTAGATTACTACTTGCATTTACTTGCTACATGAACTTTAAACTCTTTCAAATGGATGTAAAAAGTGTATTTCTTAATGTTTTTATCTCTGGACAAGTTTTTATGGAACAACCACCAGGTTCTGAAAATCATACTTTTCCAAACCATGTATTTAAATTAAATAAAGCATTGTATAGTTTAAAACAAGCACCTAGAGCCTGGTATGATAGACTTAGCACTTTCTTAATTTTAAATGATTTTTCAAGAGGTAATGCAGGCAAAACTCTATTTATTAAAAAGAAAAATAATGACATCTTAATTGTACAAATATATATGGATGACATCATTTTTGGTGCAACTAACGAAACTCTATGTAAAGAATTTCCTAAGCTTATGCAGGGAGAATTTGAAATGAGCTTAATGGGCGAGCTGAAATACTTCCTTGGACTTCAAGTAAAATAAACAAAGGAAAGTATTGCCCAGAAATGGTGCCCAAGAGGGGGTGTGAATTGGGTATTTTAAAAATTAAAGCAATATATGTGCTAACAAGTTCTAAGGTGAAGAGTGATAGTGCTCAAGTAATTGTGTAACGGAAGCAATGAAATAAATCAACAATTAAAGAGCAAAAGAAGATAAAGAGTGAAGCAATGCAAACACACAAGAAGTATAGTGGTTCGGTGCACCCAGCACCTACATCCACTCCCCAAGCTCCACTTGGGAATTTCCACTATAATCTTTAGATTACAGCCGACTTGTTTTACCAGGCTCACAAGTCAAAACCTTACACACTTGTTTTGGCTTCGGGCTTACAAGCAACCCTAGTTGGTTTTATTAATTGGATCACCAACAAACCTCACTCACTTGTTTTGGCTTCGGGCTTACAAGCAACCCTAGTTGGTTTTATCACTTGGCTCACCAACAAACCTCACACTAGTTTCAAATTCCCTTGAAACTAGCTAAAGACAAAAAGAATATGAATACAATGAATAAAACAAGACAAACTCCTTTTGAGCAATAAGTAATTCGATGTAGCTCTTGATGGAGACTCTTCAAGCCTTTCTCTTGGAATCTTTGGACCTCACTAAATGCCAAACTCTTGAAAGTTGGATTCCTCACAGATGGAAATCTTTTGGCTAAGGAATCTCTTGGATTTCTCACTCTTTTTGGCTTGGAATTGATTGAAGGCTTTTTACTTTTACTCTAATCCTTTTCACTTTGTCTCCATGTCTTTTTTGAAGTTTGGTGGAGGTTAAATACCTCATTCATGCTGAAACAACTCCACAAGACCGTTAGAATCAAAAATATGGCCGTTTATGGCCGTTAGAAATCAAATCAAAAGTTCAGAAAAACTAGCCGTTATGCCATGAGTCGACCTCATGAGTCGACCTCTGGATCAAGTGTCGACCTCATGAGTCGACCTCCAGTTTATCTTAGGCAAAAATCCAGAAAACCATAGTTCTGCCAAGTTTGAATTCTCAGGCTATGAGTCGACCTCTGGTGTCGACCTCTGGATAGGTGTTGACCTCTGGTGGTCGACCTCTGGAGCGTGCCACTGAAATTTTGCCGTGCCGGCCATGCTGAACTTTTCCTCTCTTCATGAGTCGACCTCTGGTGGTCGACCTTTGACAAGGTGTCGACCTCTGGTGGTCGATCTCTGAACTGAATTTTTCTGAAACTCTAGAGAGGTGCGTGCCATGCTTGAGTTTCTTTAAGCCTTTGTTTCTTTTGTCAATTATTTCTTAACAGGAAGGTCCAATATGAGAAATTTGATCTTGTTCAAGGTAGAAGAGCTCTTTTCCAAATCAGGCAAACTTGGTTTCATCATTATACTCTTAGTACTCTTTTTGAATAACCTAAGTCCTGAAACTTTATCTTGAGATGAAACATTAGTCCAAACATATACTCAACCTTTTGTTAATCATCAAAACTAAGGAGCCAAAGTCAACAGAAAGCATCTTCATCAACCAAGCCAAATACATCAAGGATATCATCAAAAAGTTTGGTATGGAGAGTAGCAATTCAATGAGCTCACCCATGAGCCCAGCTTGCAGATTGGACAAAGATGAGAATGGATCCAATGTTGACCAAAAGCTATATAGAGGTATGATCGGATCCTTATTGTATTTGACTGCAAGTAGACCTAACATATTATATAGTGTATGTGTATGTGCTAGATTTCAGTCATCATCAAAAGAAACACATATGCTTGCTATAAAAAGAATAATTAAATATTTGAAAGGAACAAGTAATTTAGGAATTTGGTATTCTAAACATTCTACTTTGAATTTGATTGGATTCTCTGATGCTGATTATGTTGGTTGTAAAATAGATAGAAAAAGCACTAGCATTACATGCCAATTTCTAGGGTTGAATTTAATTTCATGGCACTATAAGAAGCAAAACTCCGTAGCCTTGTCTACAGCTGAGGCTGAGTACGTGGCTGCTGGTAGTTGCTGTGATCAAGTGTTATGGATTAAACAACAACTAGAAGACTTTGGTGTATCACAATCTAAAATTCTAATTAAATGTGATAACACAAGTGCTATCAATTTGACAAAGAATCCAATCAACACTCTAGAACCAAGCACATTGAAATTAGACATCATTTTATTAGAGATCAAGTTTCAAATGGTGATATTGTGCTTGATTTTGTTCCTACTGATGATCAATTAGCTGATATATTCACTAAGCCACTCAATCAAGATAGATTTGAGCTAATTAGGAGTGAATTAGGACTTTGCGATCCTTTCTAAATTCTCTAACCTAATTCCTTCAAGTTTAAGAAAATATTATCTAGAGAACCTCCTAAATTTATTCTATTTTATTGAGCCTTAATTTTCTCTAAAATTCTCTTCAAAATCTTTCTGATTTATGATCAAATTTTCAAAAACTCTATTTTCTCTGTTCGAGTTGACTTGATCTTAATTCGAGTAAATTAGATTTTCTGAGAGTTTTGAGCGAGTTCTAGCCTAGCCAACTCGAGTAGTTTCGACTCGACTAGATCTTCTGATGGTTTTAGGATAGCTCTGGCCAAGCCGACTAGAGCCTTTTTAGGGCTACTCGAGTCGACTAGAATTTCGTGCCTATGTATTTTGCCTTGGATTATAAACCCTTCTCCAAACCGTTTAACCCCTATTTTGTCATCTCTAATGGTTCGTACCTCTCCAAAACCTGCTCCAAAAATTTCTATCTCCCTTCCAAATACTCCAATCTCTCAATTATCAATCTTTCCTAGCAATGGCACCCAAGCGTGCAACGAGTAAACGCTCCGTTAGGGCTGCTCTATCAGTTGAAAAGGAAAGAAGGTCAAAAAGATGTCAAGAAGAGCCAAGAAGCTTCGTTCACAGTGAAGAACCTGTAGAAGAGGTCGCAAGGGATGCTCCAACCATTCCTAGCCAAGTACCCTCGATGTCTACTTGTCCAGTAACCTCTAGCCGATGCATTAATTTTGAGTTTATTAAGGAGATTGGATTGAAAATAGGAGACTTAATTGAAGATCAAGGGTGGAGAAAATTTTGTTCTTTGAATGAAAAGACCTATCCCTCTCTGGTTAGAAGTTTTTATGAAAATTTAAGATTGGAAACTAATCATGTGGAGTCCACTATTAAAGGAAAGAGGATTATAGTCAATGAGGAATTTCTACAAGGTGTATTGGACTTACCTTCAGAGGGAGTGAAGTTTCTAGTAATTGACAATAGAGAGAAGACTCTAAGAACAATACTGAACAAAGAAGATGTTGAAGGAATTGGTACAATTTTTTCTAACACCCTGTCATTGGAAATGAGATTGCTTCACAATTTTATTTGTAGAATTTTCTTACAAAGAACCGGAAGATTTGACTGGGTGAGTGAAAAAGATTTATGCCTTATGGAACACATTTTAGAGAAAACTCCTATCAATCTGTCATATATTATAATTATGCAAATGAAGGAGACAGTTAGAAAGGCTAAATCATGTCTACCCTATGCAATGATGCTTACCCTATTGTTTAAATCTCATAGAGTAAGTTTGGAGGGTGAAGATGGATTAGAATTGCATCATACAGATGTTTACACTTCCAAAACTCTAGAAAGGATGGGGTACTTCTAAGTGGAAGGAGTATGGAGAAAGAAAGGCATAAATGTAAGTGCTATAGGCAGCTCAAGTAGTAGTGAAGAGGAAGAAGAGGAAGAGAATATAGAAGCAGCTGGAACTTCTTCGACACCAATACCTGAGCCTGAGTCACATATTTCTGAGCCTGCTGCTACCGTTGAGGAGACTAGAGCACCTTCTCCTATGTTTGATATGCCTGCAGCGGAGTTTGATTTGCCTACACCGGAGTTTGACTTGACTGCAGCTGATGTTCCTTTACCTGACTACCCCTCTGCAGCACCACAACCTCCAATCATTCAAGTTCAGATTGAAGAATAGATGAGAAGCTTGACAGATACACTGACAGGTATAATAACTTCTTTATTTAGTGATTTGAAAAAGTCAGTGGATAGTAGATTAGACAGACTAGAAGTGCATATGTCAAATCTACAAGGAAAGGTTGAAGCTATAGAAGCTTCAAGATCAACTCCTCAGATAGAACTTCAACCAATCCTGAATTGTATCTCTTCAAGTTCTGAAGCAATTTTGAAATCTGTGGATGCTACATTAAATGAATACCTAACTGAGTTGAGGGAGCTTAGATGCAAGATGGGCACAGTCACAGAGACAAGGAGTATAGCTGATGATTACATTAGAGGCATTGGGATCATCAGGTTGGAGCTTGGATGACTTCGAGGATCAGTTGAGGTATTCGCCAATGTCTAAGCTTATGAGCTTATATCATTGCAGAAAGAAATAGGTGAGATGAAGTAGGCAGCGAACAATGTGCCAGTAAGCCTCAAAGATATGGAGCAACAGCTAGGAGCAATTTGGATGGAGATGGTGTCTATCTGTGGCACTATCAGATCCTTGGAGGTCACTGCGAGGACCAGACCCCTGTATGTTCCACCTCCCATTTTCACTAGGGCTCCTAGTACTTCTCATCACCCTAGGGCTCCTCCTCCACATGCTTCCTCTAGCAAACATCCTAGACCTACTTCTTGGCATGGTGCCAATGTTCCTAAGGATGATTCTGAGTAGATCTTTTATAGTTTTAGTACTTTTTGGATGCTTTTTGAAACTCTTGTAATGGTTGATGTACTGAAATTTTTTGATAGAAATGAAATGAACATCTTTTTGACATTATTGTGCATTTGTGTTATTCTGTTTATACTCTCTATTTTCTTAAATAGAATTCTCTCTCTAAGTTGAGAAAGTAAAATTATCTCAAACAAATCTTGAAACTTTCTCAATCTATTTAAAATTCCGAGCTTATCTATTTAACCTTTTTGAATTGATGACAAAAAGGGGGAGAACTATAGAGTGCATGAAAGAAAATGCTAATTGAATTGGAATAGAACTGATAAAGTGAATTAGACAGGGGGAGCTTACTGATTTTTCACATACATTTCCTACTAAAATGTTCAAATGAATGTTAAAAGGGGAGAAACTTAGAGAAATTTCTTATTGTTTAGAAATTTTATAAAAAGGAGGAGATATACATGTTTAATTTACATGCTTCAATGACTACTATGATGCTCTCCACTTATTACATCTATCTGTCAATAGTTAATGCTGCTTGATACATGCAAGCAATCTTTCTCTGATACTTACAGTTTATGAATTTGACCTTGTGCATAACTGTATAGCATATATTGATATACATTTGAGATTACATTTGATTTTATGAATTGTCAAACAAGTGTAAATGCTTATTACGATACACATTCATACTTGTAAATAGAATAGATTCTTTTCATGCCCAGTGTTTTGTCATCATCAAAAAGAGGGAGATTGTTGACCCCTAAAGTGATTTTGATGATAACAAAATATTGGAGCATACATTTGGTTATCTAACAACTCTTCAAATGATTGACAAGTTTTTGTAGGATAACTACATTGACATAATTTTTAAATCCTACAATCTTTATTGCTTTGTGTTTGTAAAGTATTTAGAATCTTGTAAAGAAGAACCCTACAAAAATTTCCTACTTAAATCAAGTTAAAGGGTTACTTCTAGTAGTTTTCAAGCTTCAATTTTTTCTTGAATTTATTGTAAGAAGATCTTGAAGAAGTCTTCAAAGCTTGGGACAAGTGTTCAAGAAGATTGAGTTTGATCTGGCTGAAAAATAAATCTCAAGCTGACTGGATGGAGGAACCAGCCGACTCTGGCACTGGCATAGGAAAGAAGTTCTCTGACACATAGATCTAGCCGACTGGCACCAAGGCCCAGCCGACTCGTCCAGAACTTAGTTGAAAGTGTTCTGAGATTCTCAGGGATCCGAACCGACAGGAATTCAGCCCAGCCGACTCATCCAGAACTTGGTTGAGATTGCTTTGAGAGCCTCTGACATCCGAGCCGACTGGAATTCAGTCTAGCCGACTCGACCAGAGTGACACATTTTCTCAACTATGAAAGCTAGCCGACTGGCATTCAGTCCAGTCGACTCGAACTTGATCCGAGCCAACTCGAAGATTGTCCAAGCTGACTGGAATGATGGGGTCACCTCCAACAGCTAGTTCCAGTTTTTAGTTTTTGAATTCCAAAAGTGCTCCAACGATAACCTGTCACCTCCCAACAGTCTAGAATGTTCAAAATCAAGGAAAGGCAGTTGAAGTCTCTATAAATAAGGTATGAGAACATCTTTGGAGAGACTAATGAGTTAATGGACATTTATTGAACACTTATTGAAGTTAGAAGTGAGAGCACTTGAGCTTTGAAGTCAGCCTTCAAGCCTTCACCAACTCTTACCAGAAGCTTGAAGCACCTTTTGAAGAAAGCAAGGAAGCCGTTGAAGTGCATTGAAGAGCATTCAATAGAGCTTCACTCGAGCTATCTTGGCAACCACCCGACAACAAAGTTTGTCATTTTTGTTGCTTTTTTATTCTATTCTTAGAATATTTGGGTTATTGGTGAGCCCAGTTGTAAAAACCAAATAGGTTTCTTTGGTGAGCCTTTTTCAAAAACCAAAGTATAGAGGTTCTAGGTGAGCTTGTAAAAACCTAGTGTGGGTTTCTTTGGTGAGCTCGGTTCAAAAACCAAAGTGTAGAGGTTGGGATTGTGAGCCTGTAAAACAATCCAATTGTATTCCGGTTTGGGGGATATAGTGGAAATCCCGAGTGGTGAACTTAGATAGTGGACGTAGGAGCTGGGTTGCTCCGAACCACTATAAACCTACCTTGTTTGTGTTGTGTTTGATTTACCTTTCAGCTTCTGCATTTAATCTCTGATTGACACAGCACCTAACCACAAAAAGGAATTACTTGTGCACATACTTGCAAAAATTTTGTAATTCCCAATTCACCTCCCTCTTGGGAAAAGCCACCTGGGCAACATGACCTCAACAGGAGGGCTCACCTTGGCAGCATGAGCATGAACCCAGCCAGGAGCTGGCCTCAGACAGGGGGCTTGTCCTATGAGCACGACCCCGACTAGGAGCGGACCTCGGCAGGAGGGCTCGCCATGGAACTTTGTTTGGCCACTGCATCCAGGTGGCTTCCTCCACCTGCACTACTGCCGATAGTGTCCACATGGGCTTCATGTCAATGGATGCTGCCACATCAGACCCTAAGAACGATCGTAACATGATATGCAGTATAGAAAATAAAATCAGCATAAATCTATCTACCTGATACATGCTATAAATCTAATATATAAATAATATGAAATCTAATTTCATTCCTAATCATGGGTCGATGATCGCCACTATTGATGGCATGTAGTAAGTATTCTGTAATGCAAGATGACTCTAAGATTGCTAATCATACTGGAAAAATAGTAAACTAATTTTTTTATGATTTTTATAATTTAGGTTTGTAGGCTAAATTTCCAAATAAAAGTAAGAACTAGCAAGAAGAATAGTAATGCATAGAATCATCATATCGCAGGCAAACTCATGCAAAATAATAAATTCCATGATCTGAGAATTGAGAAACTCCCAGATTAGGATAGCTTATCTTCATCAAATCAAAAATAAGAGATGGGAAGGTTTCTTACCAGTCAGAGATTTGAATCTACAATTATAGGGATCACACAGCTCTCGGATTGAAGCCTGGAAGATGAAGCTTGGTTTCCCTTGAATTGTTGACTGATTTGGGTGGTCCCAGAGGCAAGGAAAGCCTCCTCTAGGGAGGTGAAACACCTCGAGGATCATGCAAAATGTCAAGGATCAATCAAAATAGCAAATAATTAAAGGAAAGAACTAAGGTTTAGAAGGAATCGATTAGGGTTTAGAAGCTGGATGGCAAGGAAGCAGATGAAGCTATTGATCTGGGGCATCTTCAAGGCTGCTCCTCAAGGACGTGGCTGATGCTTGGAAGCTTGGTTTGCTACTGTGGGCATGGAGAATTGCATGGGATGGTCGGCCAACACAAGAAAAAGGAACCAAACAAAACAAAGTAACACAAGCTCGCAAGCTCAAATAAATTTCACCAGGGTTTTTGATATCATGAATAAAAATTTGATTACAAGAGGGGGAGGGGTGGGGTATTTATAGAGTTCCCATGCCCTCTCCTAACTAGGGTTACACATAGGTTAACAAGCCTTTTTTAGTTAGATTACATATCCTTTCCTAGCTATGTTAGAATTACAAAGCTTAAAAGAACTAGGAATCCTAACTAGGTTAGACTAGTCTTCTCCTTCTCACTTAAGGACACCTCCCTTTGAACTTTGACTTGGTCAACCCTTCAAGGATGCCTGGGGGGGTGTGTTGGGCTTCTAAGAGCAGCAAGGGGCCGGCCCAAAGGGGCTTGGGTGCATGGGCTTGGGCCTCTAGAAGCAGGGGTGGCCTGGTAGCCTGGGCTTGGACCTCAACTTAATATAGGACTCAATCTTAATTGATTACAAAATTTTCAAAACTTTGACACATGACTAATTAAACCATATGGGATCCAGTGATCTATGTTTGATCCACGTGTCCCCACCAATTCTCTCGGGATGGGTGGAACTCGACCCCGTCGAGTATGGGTCAATTTGGCTTAAGGAGGGTTTAGGTTGAGGCACTGTAGATCTACACCAATATTCCACAAGTCCTCAAATTCTAGCTGACCTTGCCACCGGACCAAGCACCGTTGACAGTCTCTATCCTGTGTACTGATAGCTTGATTGTCCAGAGCTCTCTCAATCTTTACCTTACCAAAAGGCCAAATTATATGTGGTGGCTCTGGGATGGGTTCTCTCTCAAAAAATGGGAGTGGCTCAAGGGGCTCGCTGGGTATCACTGCTGGCTCCCTAGACTTTACAAAGTTTGAGATAATGAAAGTGGAGATAATACCTAAATCAGGTGATATCTCAAGCACATAGGCATTGGGTCCACTACTATTCATTATTTTGGATGGGCCAGCTTCGCGAGAAGAAAATTCATTGATAGTCACATATTCCTCCGCTTAAAAATCTTTATCTTTCTTTTGGAAATTAGCCAAGTTATTATTTAGTTCATTAATTATGTTCAGCTCTTGACTAGTTTCATGATGCATATGCTGTGCAGAGGCTAGTGCATGTGTGGACAGGTAGATTGGGTTTATAAATTTATTGGACTCTAGACTAACACCTAATAGACTCGACTAGACTTTCTTATCAAAGAAAATTTATTGGACTCTAGGGACAAAACCTAACAGATTATAGACTCTTTAGGTTTGACCCTAGCATGGCATGCACATGAAAACTTACTATGTGCTTCTAGTAAATACCAAAGGGTATACAAGAAGTAAGATGCAAACCTAACATGCACAAGGTATGTATGCAATATGCTTACTTCTACAAAATGCAAATGAATGATTAAAGAAACATAAGAAAATTCATGAAAAGGCAGAAAATATGAGGTGGGTTCAGGGTTAGTCCGATTGAAAAAGGGTTCGGGGTTAATCATGTAAACTAAGAGACAAGAAGGTGTTTCAGGGATGAGTCCTATACTAATGAGATTTACCTTATGGGTTTGAGGTATATCTAAAGGGTCTATATAATGGAAGAAAGGGTTGTTGATTTCAGGAAAGAGATTAATTGGAGTCAATGGAATGGTTTCATCCTGAGGGTACTGATTCAAAGAGGTCAAGTCCTTAATAAACTCTTCTAGCTCATAAATCAAAGGACTAGGCTCTCTAAACTGGATTTTCTTCTAGTGGCTCCTCAGGTAGGATTCTAACAGTAGGATATGGGTTCTCTTCCTCTACCTGCTCTTCCATTATTGCCTGGGTGTGGCTAAGGTTGGCTAAATCTAGATCGGCTCCTACTTGGGTATCTATTGATTCAGCTAACTCTAAGTCTTCTATGGGGAACTCTTCTTCTTCCTCCTCATACTGTTCCACTAAGCTTGAGTCAGCCTCATATATCTCCTCTTCAAGGTCATTTGTGTGAACCAATGATGTGGTAAGAGGGGGTAGACTACGGAAAAACTGACTAATGACTGGGGTGACAAGGGTGGGTTGGCTAAGGTGCTCTTGACTAACATGGGTTCATATATTAGGGTACTAAACCTATTGGGCTCAGGCTGACTAAGGGTTATGGGTTCATGGGTTATGGGTTCAGTCCTATGGGTCTTGTCCAGGGTTCCTAACAGATCTCCTACATGGTCAAAACTAGTGGTTAATTGGTTGATCCTAGTGGTTGCCTGGTCAAATCGTTGGTCTACTTGGTTGAATCTATGGTTCATTTGGTTTTGGGATTGGGTCAATTGGGTTAACTGATCTTGGGTTTGGTCAAGTTTAGCATTAATTTGGGCATTGGATTGGTTTAGTTATGCAAACTGATTTTGGGATTGGGTAGTTAACTGGGCAAGCTGGTTCATGATGGCTTCAAAATTGGGATCCATGGTTGAGTTGGTTTGGGGTTTAGACTTATGGTATTGCGTTCCTAATCTAATGCAAACAATCAAACAATTAAGATAAAATGATGCAGCCAAGCATGCAAAAGAAAAGGTTAGTAAAATCTAGGGTTTGCTAGACCTAGAGTCAAAACTGAATAGGTCAGCTAGTAGCTAATCCTTCCTCTGGCCAGGTAGAGGGTGGAAGTGTGGGAGGCCCCCCTGCTTTCACAGGGACCCAATTAAAAACCCCAACACCACTTTGGTCATTTGACTCTGGACCCTCAACCTTAGACATCAAGTTTCAGTAATAGCCATAGGATTAAATGCACTAGTTGGCCCACACAATTTGGACCCGACTCGTTGGTATCACCTAGCCCTCTAGGGAAAATTAATAGTATAATTAGGCTTGGGTTAGAATTGGTTAGGACAGTGGTGAAACCCTGGCTTGGGTTAGAATGCTGGTGGTTGTTTTGGGCCCAGGACAGTGGTGAAACCCTGTCCTGATGTTAGATTGAGAAATGCCCTTAAGATTAGTTTAAGAAGATGATGAACAATCAATGGTCCTGATGCAATCTAAAATAATCAAAAAAATATATATTTTTTTAATTAATTTATGAGATTTCAAGTTAGGTTTATGTTAACTGGGGTTATCAAACAAAGTTTTGTTTGGGATTGGGGATTTGGAAGTTAATTAGGTTTTGGTTGAACAAGTATGCAGAATAGCAGAATTCAGGAAATTAGGGTTTCGGATGATTTAGGTTTTGACATAGATTTCGATGCAGAAAAAAATCATAAAAACTGTAGGACAGAGAATGGATGGTGATGATGACCTCTACCAAATTTTATGAAAAACTAAAATCAAATGATGATATAAATTCTAGGGTTTTCAGACTGATGTATAATTATCAGGATTTTAGTTAAGGTTTCTAATATGCCAGATTTTAAGGAATTACATTTCAGTAAAATTAATTAAAAATCATGAAAATTATAACGATAGAACAAAGTACATGACATGCAATTTTTACAAAAAAAAAAAAAATTTAAGATGCCAAAATAAGATGAAAACTAGACACCTAATGCAGTGGACAAGATGTAGAAATTAGGGTTTGTGAATGCAAAGTAGATAAAAACTATCCTAAACCTGCTCTGATACCAAACTGATGTGGGACAACTCTAAGATTGCTAATCATACTGTAAAAGTAGTAAACAAATTTTTTGTGATTTTTATAATTTAGGTTTGTAGGCTAAATTCCCAAATAAAAGTAAGAACTAGCAAGAAGAATAGCAATACATAGAATCATCGTATCGCAGGCAAACTCATGCAAAATAATAAATTCCAGGACCTGAGAATTGAGAAACTCCCAGATTAGATAGCTTATCTTCATCAAATAAGAAAATAAGAGTTGGGAATGTTTCTCACCAGTCAGAGATTTGAATATGCAATTGTAGGGATCACACAGCTATCAGATTGAAGCTTGGAAGATGAAGTTTGGTTTTCCTTGAATTGTTGACTGATTTGGGTGGTCCTAGAGGCAAAGAAAGCCTCCTCTAGGGGGGTGAAACACCTCGGGGATCTTGAAAAACATCAAAGGTCAATCAAAACAATAATTAAGTAAAGGAAAGAACTAGGGTTTAGAAGGAATCAGGTTAGCATTTTGAAGCTGAGTGGCAAGGAAGCAGATGAAGCTGTTGATCTAGGTCATCTTCAAGGCTGCTCCTCAAAGATGTGGCTGATGCATGGAAGCTTTGTTTGCTACTCTGGGCATGGAGGATTGCAAGGGATGGTCGGCCAATACAAGAAAAAGGAACCAAACAAAACAAAGTAACACAAGATCGCAAGCTCAAATAAATTTCACTAGGGCTTTTGAAATCTGAATAAAAATTTGATTACAAAAGGGGAGGGGAGGGGTATTTATAGAGATCCCATGCCCTCTCTTAACTAGGGTTACACATAGATTAAAAAGCATTTTTCTAGTTAGATTACATGTCCTTTCCTAGCTAGGTTAGAATTATAAAGCCTAAAAGAACTACGAATCCTAACTAGGTTTGACTAGTCTTCTCCTTCTCACTTAAGGGCACCTTCCTTGAACCTTGACTAGGTCAACCCTTTAAGGATGCCTAGGGGGAGTGTGTTGGGCTTCTAGGAGCAGCAAGAGGCTAGCCCAAAGGGGCTTGGGTGCATGGACTTGGGCCTTTGGAAGCTGGGGTGGCCTGGTAGCTTGGTAGCAGGAATATTCCCTGGTATCTTGCTTCTTAAGGGCTTGGGCTTGGTGCCTGGGCTTGATTTCCTTAGGCTTGGATGTAGGTGGACCTCTGGAATTATGGATGCCCTGGTTTAGGAATATACTCTAGCATCTGGGGAGGAATCTGGGCATCTGGAGGACATCTAGAAAGAATCAGGATTTTTGAATGCATCTTGAATCCTGGGTTGTCACACAAAATCCAATGGGCTGATGTAGTGGCCTTTGACTCCTGGATGTGGCCTGGTGGAACTCCAAATAGGGTAACCTCCTCTCTTGTATAAAAATTAGGCTCATACTAGACTCATAACTGATGTATAGGACTCATAACTGATGTATAGGACTCAAAACTAGACTAAGGTTGAGGGTTGAGATAAATCAACAAACCTCAACTTATTATAGTACTCAATCTTAATTGATTACAAAATTTTCAAAACTTTGACACATGACTAATTAAACCATATGGGATCCAGTGATCTGTGTCTAATCCTGGTATCCCCACCACTTTCTATGCTGCTTCATAGCTGCACGGGATGTCCAGCCTTTATGAATTATCCACACCAAGTTTCGATGTGATCAACTTTCTCGAATTGCTAGATCCACGCAAAAGTCACTAAATGGCTAAAAATATTTATTTATTAGATTTTCTTAAGCCTTTCAGAAATTCAAGAAGAGAATGAAGAGGTCTAAATCAACAAAAAAGAAAACAAAAATAAGAAACCCTTTTCTATTATTTTTCTCTTATTTTCTCTCTCCCTTCAACCCTTGCTCCCAAAAGAACCTCTCATGCCTAACCAGAATTCAATCCCCTTTTTTCTCTTATTTTCTTGGTAATTTTATTTTAGAGTTTTCATAATAATTATAACTTGAATGTTGCATATATAACAAAAGCTAAAGTAAAATTTTATTGATTAGAGGAGGGATTAGATTAGGATAAGGTAATACTATTTGAATAGGACTGGGTGTTCTATTCCCAATAAAACTTCTCTAATTAAATTCAAATAAATTTAAATTTAATTCAAACCAATCCTAATCTAAATAAAAATAAGAGAGGATAAAAAAACTAATTTATCTCATGGAGAATTCAAAATAAATTTTAGGAAGGCATAGAGAATGTTTAGGAAAGTAAACAAGTTGGACTAGGTTAGAGTTTGACCAAGTTTTGACCAAAATCAGTTATGAACCAAAACTAATTTGGTTATAACTAATTTAAGTAACTTAGACTCAGTCCAATTTGATTTTAATTAGTCTTAATTAAATTCTAATTAAATCTAAAATTAACTAAATCCAAGTATAAATCAAATTATAATTAAAAATTCTTAGCATTTAGGTCATCGAATAACCTAATCGGGTGAAATCCAATTAAACCAAATTCAATTAACATGATCTAAATCTCTTTGATCAATCAAATTAAGTCAATTATTAATCAAATTACAAATTAATCTTCTTATAAGTAATTAAAAATTAATTAATTAATAATTCACAATATTTATGTAGGGTTAATTATTTATCATATTTATAGTTTTACCATTTAATGATTTCTAATCATTAATCCGCCATCAAATTGGTTAGAAACTTCAATAATGTGTGACCCCATATATTCAAATACTAAGCCAGTATCCCAAAAATTAATTCTTGAACTAATTAATATGACCATCTAACAATAGTACCTAATGTCCTGATAGGTCGATTATTCGGAAAGCAACATTTAAGAACCCAGGCATATAGTTCTATATAATTGATCCCTTTGACCCTAATGCTCAAAATGATTTCAAAGTTAACTACAAACTCTAAATAATGCATCCAAATATATCTCAACTTGCTAAATCTTGTGACTCCTTACAAGAATTATCCTGGTCAAGGTCTTGCTAAATTGAAACATTGTAGAGCATCTTTTCTAACACCTTGGAGTGGTCAGTTCCATCTGACTCACGACTGATTTAACAAGTACTTAACTACATTTAGTAACCTTCCATCACTAGATTAGAAATTCAAGTAGTACTGTATCTAAGTATAATGAGTTGCTTCCAAGTCACCATGGTGATCTTAGGTTGGAGGGATACTTATACCCATATCCTTCTATGAGATACTCTCGATAGTAGAGTACTCAATAGAGTTGGTCATATTTGATACAATGTACACCTACACTCACTTGCATGCTATACTAGTGTCTCCACACTCCTTGTTTATGAGGACAATCAACCCATATGGCATATAAATGATCTATGCTCGATAAGCATTATCGTCCTAGGTAACAATGTATTATTTGGTTGTGAACATGTTTAAGAACTATTTGATGAATCCTTCTTTATCGAATTGAAGTAGTTCTAAGGGATTCATCTCAAAAGAGTCCAAAGAAAGATGCAAAAAGAGATGAACTACTAAAAATAACTTTTATTTCATTAATGATTTATATATAAATTATAAAGAGCTTAACTATCATAACCTAGATGATTGGCTATAGGACACAATTCATAATAGGTCTTACAATCACTTGTGTAGAGAAACTAATGCAAAGATGTGGATGCCCATTCATAAATGAGTCCACTAAATTGATTCGCCATGAGAAAATCTATGAAGTCTTACTTGTCAAAAGATAGTTTTCTAAGTAGGAGTTATGCAAGTGATCCTTAGACCTGACATCACCATGGAACCTTGTTCACATGAATCGATATTTTGGTTCATATTCATTCATGACTGAGTCATGTACGGGGTGTTCTCAGATATGGTGGATTGTATATGAAGGTTGTGAGTAGGTTAACAAAGATCGATTACTCCTAGTAAGGAGAAGAATTTATCCCATGAAATCTTATCATATGATGAATTAGAGAGCCTTTGATCAAAGTAGGATGAAATTAGAAATGGTTTCTAATCATTCATTAGTCAAGTCTTTATTATTAGATAGAGATTCGAATGAATAAAGTGTTAGGATTTTACAAAATTCCATGCCCGTTGCTTGTTTGGGATAAAGGATGATCAAAAGATTGAATTGTATGATAACTTGGCATTGAATGATGTTTTGATAATTTTATCAAAATTTTCATCTTCTGGGTAGGCATAATATATTGCTAGATGTCAATTATGTCTTATAAGTTTTCATGAATTAAAGTGATTAGTTCATAAGTTAATTAGAAAGAAGTTCTAATTTGATAACTTCGATTGACATGAGTTTGATCTAATTCGATTACTCAGGTTCTAATCGAACTAGATCAACATGAATAGGGTGTGGGCACCGGGATTTGACAGAGGCTCCTCAACCCTCTATGGATCTCTGATTAGGATTCTATATCTTTTGGATCATGTAATAAGGCTTAAAGCCTAAGTAATTTGCTTTCGAGCCCTGTAATTTATTGACTCCATTACTGATTTTGATAATAAGCAAAATGCTTAAGTTTAAGTTGAGTACTAATAATTTTTTTGAAGTGTATTTTTATAGAAAAATGTGCTCATCAATTTGATAAATGATTGTTTGATTGAAGAAGTCAAAGTTTAGATGAAATATCTGCTCAAAGAAGACTTGGACAGTTGAGAATTGCTTGAATGAATACTTGAGTGCAACACAAACTTGATTTAGCACAAGTTCAGTTGTTTTGAGAAGAATCTCAGTGAAGTGTCAACTGAAAGTGTCGACACATGATAGTGAAGTGTCGACTCAAGCCGGTACGCAAAGAAAGTTTTAGATGGCATGGCTGAAGTGTCAACATATGGACTTAAAGTGTTGACTCAAAGTGTCAACACATGGATCAGCTCATCGCCTGAGATTTTTGAGTCACAGAACTTGCTGAAGATGAAGATCTACTGAAGTGTCAACACATGGATACGAAGTGTCGACTCACCTGAAGAAGTGTCAACACATTTGAGATTTCCAGAAAGCTACATTGAAGATATTTGAACTAGGTGTCAACTTAAGAAGTTCAAGTGTCGACCTAAAGTATCGACTCACAACCTGAAGTGTCGACACATGAAGTTCTAGGAACAGTAACGGCTAGTTTTTCAAACGCAGAACTTGTCCCTCTTGGCTCCCAATGGCTAGATTTTCATGTCTAATGGCTAGGAACCAAATTTGAGGCCTTAGGAAGGTATTTATATAATTCCAATCAAATCAAAATATATGAGATTGAAAAAGGAATAACCAAGAGAGAAGAAAAGAGAGCATTCACTCTTATTCATTGAGTTCAACCACTTTCAAGCAAGGAGAAGCCTTCAAGCATTCAAGATCCTTCAAGAGCATTAAAGATCAATCATTCTTAAGCAATCAAAGAGGCTTCACCAAGTTGAAAGCATCACAACAACGAGCTTCAAAGAGATACCCACTTTTTATTAGAAAGCTTTTATTGTCTCTCTACCTCAAGACTTTATTTGTTGTTAGGGTTCTTGGTTAGCCTATTGCAAAACCAAGGGAGGTTATTGGTGAGCCTTTGAAAACCAATTAGGTTCTTGGTTAGCCCACAAAATCAAGGGAGGTTGGTGGTGAGCCTTAAAACCATTTAGGTTATTGGTTAGCCCATAAAACTAAGTGAGGTTTTGACTTATGAGCCTTGTGAAAATAAGTCAGTATTGATTAGTGAGCCCGGAAAACTAATCGACTGTAATCAGTTGAGATTATAGTGAATTTTCAAGGAGATCTTGGGGAGTGGATGTAGGTGCATTGGATAGCACCGAGCCACTATACTTCTTTGTGTTTGTGATTGCTTGTCTCCTCTAATTACTCTTACTTTTATTGCTTTATATTTCCATTGCACACTTACTTAAGAGCACTTCATTTGTATTCATAGTACTTAGTTAATTGTTGGATTGGATCACATACTATTGCATTGCATCAATTAATTTTTAGAGACCCAATTCACCCCCCTTGGATTGCTTACTGGGCAACAATTGGTATTAGAGCCCTGATCTCAGTTTATAGGTTTTATCATCTTGAGTAAAGATCTATGGTAGCCCCTATTGGTACTAGTGTAGTTGAGGGATAAGCCTCAAATAGACCTCCATTTTTCAATGGATCAAATTATACTTATTGAAAAACTATAATGAGAATATATATGCATTCTATTGATTATAACTTGTAAAAAATAGTTGATAAAGGTCCAAATATTCCTTTGATTGTGGTTAATGGCATTTCCATCCCAAAGCTCGAAGAGGATTGGGATGAAAATGACATTAAACAATCCAAGATCAATACAAAAGCAATGAATCTTTTCTATTGTGCATTAGATCCTACTGAATTCAATAGGATATCTACTTGCACATCCGCCAAGAAAATATGGGACACACTTGAAGTTATCCATGAGAGTACTGATCAAGTGAAGAATACTAAGGTGAACATGTTAGTGCACACTTATGAAATATTTCGAATGGAACCTAATGAGTCTATCACTGACATGTACACTAGATTTACAAATATTGTAAATGGAATGAGAAGTTTAAAAAAAATAATGTCTAATGCTAATCTTGTCAACAAAATCCTCAGGTCACTTCCAACATCATGGGATCCGAAGGTGACCGCCATTCAAGAAGCTAAAGATGTTGACAAGCTACCATTGGAGAAGCTGGTAGGATCGCTCATGACTTATGAGCTGAATTTGAAGCAAAAGTCTATGCACATGGATAAGAAGAAAAAGGGGATTGCATTCAAATCAACCATACAAGAAGAATCCTCAATAGATGAATCCGAAGAAGAAGATGAAGATGAAAGTGAAGAAGCACTTCTTGCAAGAAAATTTAGAAGGTTCATGAAGAGAAGAAAGTTCCCTTACAAGAAGAAGTTCCAATCAACTAAAGAGAAGGGAAAAGAAAAAGAGAGAGAAAAAGAAAAGGAAAAAGAAAAGGAGATACCTACATGCTTTGAGTGTAAGAAGCCGGACACTATAAATTCGACTACCCTCTCCTAAAGAAGTCAAGGAAGAAGCTAAGGAAGAAGGCAATGATGACCACCTGGAGTGATAGTGAGGACTCCAGTTCAGAAGAAGAGTAGGCTAAAATTGCAAATCTTTGTCTCATGGCACATCAAGAGCAAGAAGAGGTAAATTCTGATACAGAAGTAGATTTTACTTTTGATGAATTAAGAAATTCTTTTGATGAACTTATGCATGATTACAAATTGGTTTTATCTGAAAACAAAAGATTGAGAGAGCATGCAAATAGTTGAAAACAATTGTCTTTTAAATGAAGTTAGTGATTTGAAAACTAAACTAGATGTTTTAGAAAAGAAAAATAATGCTTTAACAATGAAAAATGATGTTTTAAAAAGATCAAAAACTATCATTTCAAATTATGATCTTTTGAAGAAAAATAAGGATTTAGAATTGGAAAATGAAAAGTATAAAAATAAAATTAACAAAATCAAACCATTTGTTGAAAAAATTACCTATAGTTCAGAAAAGTTAAACCTACTTTTAAACAGCCAAAAAGCAATCTTTAACAAAGGAGGATTAGGTTATAAACCCCAAAAATAATAAAAGTATTTCAAAAACTTTTTTGTGCCTGCATTATCCAGCATAACATGTTTTTCATGCAAAAAACAAGGTCATAAATCTTTTCAATGTAATATGAGACAAGTTAATTCTTATGGAAAAGTTTCAGTTCTAAAAGGATCCATTTTAAGTGCTAACCCTAAAGGACCCAAGTTGGCTTGGGTACCTAAAAACAAAGGCTGATTTGTATTACAGGTATGTCTTGCAACTAAGGAGAACAAAAGACTTTGGTATTTTGATAATGGTTGCTCAAGGCACATGACAGGAGATGTGAAGCAATTCACTTCTCTTGAAGCAATGAATGGAGGGAGTGTCACCTTCGGGGATAATGGTAAAAGAAAAATCATTGGTATTGGTAAGGTTCACATTACTCCTTCTACTTGTATTAGCAATGTACTTGGTTTAAAGCATAATGGTGCGGGCACCAAGGTTAAAGAAGATTTTAATCAAACCTAATCAACGCCAATTCCTTATGGATTGTAAATTGAGTTCCAACCTTGTTAACTTGTTCCTAGTCTGAGTCTTGAGTCTAGTTAAGTCTTTTTGTATCATGAATTTTATGTTTGAGTCTTGCTAAGTATTAGGTCTTGAAGCCTTGGGTCAATTGAGTTGTAAGAGTCAAATGTACTCAAGTCCAAATTGAGTTGTAATTTTTCTTTTGAGCTTGAGTCAAGTCCAACCAAGGGAGCATATACTTGGACCAAGGGATGAACCAAAGCTACATCAAGTAAATCTTCAAATCAAGGGTGCATGAAATAAGAGCCATTGGATGCAATGAAGCTTTGATTGAAGCCACCTCACCAAGACACCTTATCCAAGAGAATGGACACTTGGCACCCATACATAAAGATTTTCAGATTTGGACACTTGGCACCCATACATGAAGATTTTCATATTTGGACACTTGGCACCCATGCATGCAAATTTTTAGATTTGGACACTTGGCACCCATATATGCAGATTTTCAGATTTAGACACTTGGCACCCGTGAATGCAGATTTTTAGATTTGGTGCCCCCTTTTCATGAATTTTAAAATTCAAATATGTAACTACATTTTCCCTTCTTTTCATGTAAAATTTGAATTTCAAATGGGGCTTAGTAGGTTATAAATAAGCCCTAATCTCTATTTAAAAGATGCTTTTGAATGAATGAAATCCAGAATTTTCTGATCTTCATTTGTGTTTGCAAATGCCATCCATGAGGGATTGAGTGAGAGGCTCAACCAAGTGCTTTAGTTCTCAAATTCCAGCAAAAGTTCTTCCATTGACGCCTACCTTATCTTCAAGAGCAGCCGGCCACACTCCACCAAGATCACCAACAATCCTCTACTTCCCTCCCTTCCATTATTTCTATTCCATACTATCTTCCATCTCCTCCACAATACTAATGGTTGTTCTTGGAGGATCCTAAGGAGTATCCAATCCAGGATGAAGTCCTCCTTGCCTTCAACTTAGCAGCAGGAACCTCTACTTCCAAAGGGTGGGTTAGCTTGATCAGTTAGTCACCAATCCTGAATATGAAGGAGTGAACCTAGTGTAAGGTTATTGGAGAGTCATTATTGGTATCTAAATCCTTTCCTTTTCTCTTGTGGTCTAAACTTTTGAATAAGGTATAGTCCTAATTAGATGGTTCTTCTAGCTACGTAGGTCCTAGTTCATTAACTTAATTTAGATTTTTACTGCGAAGCATATGAGCCTTCTAGTTTAGTCTTCTTTAATGTATCTTAATGACTCCACTATGACTGAAATTAAATCATATATTTTAGAGTTTTAATTAGCTTAATTGCTTTAGTCATTCATGCCATATTTCCTATAAGTATGCCGCATCACATAATCTTTTAAGAATTAATCAATTTTACGATAAAGGTTTTCAAGTTATTTTTAAATCATCTTATTGCATGATTGCTAGTTCAGATAAAAATGGAGTACAATTCATTGAAAAAAGGCATGGTAATATTTATTTGGTAGATTTAGATGATCTATCTTTGCCTAATCGAGAATGTCTTGTTGCACTGAATTCTACTAAAGATGAGACTAGTTGCTTTGACATAGAAAACTAGGTCATGCTAGTATGTATCTACTTTCAAAACTTTGCAGAAAGAATTTAGTTAGAGATTTGCCAGAACTTTAATTTGAAAAAGATAGAGTTTGCCAAGCATGTCAATTTGGAAAATAAGTTAAAACTTCTTTCAAGCCTAAAGGTTTTGTAACTACTAGTAGGCCACTTGAACTACTTCATATGGATCTCTTTGGACCAACTAGAACATCCAGTCTAGGAGGCAAGAGATATGGATTGGTTATAGTGGATGATTTTTCAAGATTTACTTGGATTTTCTTTCTTGCTCATAAAGATTAATCATTTTCTGCATTTATAAAGTTTTAACAAAAAGTTTCAAATAAAAAAGGTATTTCAGTTATTTGCATACATAGTGATCATGGTTCTAAATTTGAAAATCATGATTTTGAAAGTTTTTGTAATAAAAAAGGTATTGAACATAATTTTTTTGCACCTAGGATACCTCAGCATAATGGGATAGTAGAAAGAAAAAATCATACTTTAGAAGAAATGGCATGCACTATGCTTTATAAAAATGATTTACCAAGATATTTTTGGGCTGAAGCTATTATTACTGCATGTTATATTTTGAATCGAATTTTAATCTACCCTATTTTGAAGAAAACTCCTTATAAACTTTGGAATCAAAGAAAACCAACTTTAAAGTATTTTCGAGTTTTTGGTTGTCAATGTTTTATCTTAAATAATGGTAAAGACAATCTTAAAAAAATTGATACCAAGTATGATGAAGGTATCTTTTTAGGATACTCTACATCAAGCAGGGTATACATAGTTGTTAACAAAAGAACCTTAGTTGTAGAGGAGTCTATACATGTTGTTTTTGAAGAGTCTGCTAACAAATCCTCTAGAAAAGATGATACTTCTGATGCATGTGCAGATGCTGATAAACTTCAAAAGTTAACATTAAATAATCAACCCTCTCAGCCAAGAGAAGATCAAGACACAAATGAGAAAGGTGAAGACACTCCAAAGCACTAAGATCTACCTAAGGAGTGGAGGTATGCTCATTGACATCCTAAAGAATTAATCCTAGGTGATCCATCTAAAGGGATAAGAACTCAAGCCTCAATTAGAAAAGAATGTGATTATATAGCATTTGTTTCTCAAGTAAAGCCTAAATGTTTTGAAGATGCTGAAAAAGACCTTAACTGGATGAATGCTATGCAAGATGAATTAATTCAATTTGATAGAAATAATGTTTGGACATTAATAGAAAGACTATCTAATGTTTCTATTATTGGCACTAAATGGGTGTTTAGGAATAAGTTAGATTAAAATATAATTGTTGTTAGAAATAAAGCTAGGTTAGTTGCCAAAGGCTACAATCAGGAGGAAGGAATTGATTTTGATGAAACTTTTGCTCCTGTTGCTAGACTTGAAGCAATTAAACTACTATTAGCATTTGCTTATTTTATGAATTTCAAACTCTTTCAAATAGATGTTAAAAGTGCTTTTCTAAATGGTTTTATAATAGAAGAAGTTTTTGTTGAACAACCACCTGGATTTGAAAATCACGCACATCCTGATCATGTTTTTAAATTGCACAAGGCACTTTATGGATTAAAATAAGCACCCCGAGCATGGTATGAAAGACTCAACAAATTTCTGATTGAAAATAAATTTTCTAGAGGCCATGTTGATAAAACTTTGTTTCTAAAAAAAATAATAATGATTTATTAGTAGTGCAAATCTATGTTGATGATATCATTTTCGGTGCTACTAATGAAATTCTTTATCGAGAGTTTGCTAAGCTAATGCAGGGTAAGTTCGAGATGAGCATAATGGGAGAACTAAATTTCTTTCTCGGACTCCAAATCAAAAAAACTAAAGATGGAATCTTCATCAACCAAGCTAAGTATACAAGAGAAATTCTAAAGAAGTTTGAGATAAAGACTACCAAGTCAATAGGTATACCTATGAGCCTCTCTTGTAAACTTGATAAAGATGAGCATGGTAAATCTGTAGATCAAAAATTATACAGAGATATGATTTGCTCTTTACTATACTTAACTGCTAGTAGACCAGATATAATGTTCAGTATATGCATGTGTGCTAGATATCAGTCTGAACCTAAAGAATCACATTTGTTGGCTGTTAAGCACATTATTAGATATCTATCTGGTACAATTGATATTGGCTTATGGTATTCTAGAGATTCATCTACTGAATTAATTGGATATTCTGATGCTGACTTTGCTGGATGTAAATTAGATAGAAAAAGTACTAGTGGAACTTTCCAATTTCTTGGAGTTAACTTAATCTCCTGGTTTAGCAAGAAACAGACTTCAGTTGCACTATCCACAGCTGAAGTTGAATATATTGCAATAGGAAGTTGTTGTGCTCAAATCTTGTGGATTAAGCAACAACTTGAAGATTTTAGAATCAAATTAACTAGTACACCTATAAAATATGATAATACCAGTGCTATTTGCTTGACTAAAAATCCTGTTCAACATTCTAGAAGTAAACATATTAAAATTAGGCATCATTTTATTAGAGATCATGTTGAAAATAATGATGTTATGCTTGAATTTATTTGTACTGAATTGCAATTAGCTAATATTTTGACTAAGCCTCTCCAAGAAGATCGGTTCAATATGATTAGAAGAGAACTCGGGATCATTAATCCTTTTGATTAAGAATCTTCCAATCTTTGACTCAAAATAGATCAAATTTGACATTAATCTTATTGAATTTCATCATAATTTATGTGATTTTGATATGTGCTTCATTCGCTGGATTTTCGATTTTAAGTCGATGTATTGACACATGCATGTGTCGACACCTGATCGTGAGTCGACACATGAATGGCTGCAGACCGAGGTTAAGGGTGAACCGAAGTGTTTTTTCTTCCATTTCTCCTCCCCACTCGAGCCGACACATTCCCTAACTCCTTCCTTCAATTTTGCTCATTCCTCATAATCTGTTTTTTGTCTGATTGAGTGACATTCCCTCTTTTTTCCCATTTCCACTCGAGTGACATTCCCTAACTCCTAGTTCCACTTTGCCAACCCTCGATTGTGGTTTTTTTTCATTGAATCCCTCTTGTGTGCAATGGGACCTAGGAAATAGGTTGTCTGTTGTCCTCGGCCATCCAATAAGGAAGAAGAGTGAAGAACCAAAGCCAGACATGAAGCTAGAGCTCCAGATCCACCTGTTTGACCACTATTCACTGCTTCTAATCAGATGAGCTCGAAGATGGTTGTTTAAGGATGCCATGTAGATTTTGATTTTGTCGACTGCAGCACTTCAGCATAGGTCAGTGGATTAGAGATGTTGGTCTGACATCATTCTTTTCTCTGAGTGAGAGATACTTCCAGGGCTCATATAAGAGTTCTACGGATCATTAGCCCGTGGGAGTGATGGCTGGTTTGCTCAGGTCAAAGGTAGGGATATCCCTGTGACTTCAGAGATATTAAGCAGGGTATGAGATATTCCTATGACTGGTTCAGTTATTAACAGTCTGATTGACAGAGTGAGTGGACTCCAGTGCATATTTGAGTTAGACATTTTTCCTGAGGGAGCCACTATGCCTGCATCCCATTTGTCTGTCGAGATGAGCCTTCTGCATCATATTGTCGCCTGGATTCTTCTATCGAAGATCGGACATTTTGACTACATCACTGAGAGAGAGTTACTCGTGATGATCTCATTGATTTAGCACACACCCGTCAGCCTTCCGGTGCTCGTGATACATCAGATGATGGAGGCTTCAACGAGTTAGAGACTCTGCTTGCCCTACGGGATGGGGTTGACACTGTTATTCAAGGAGTATGGAGTGGCTTTTAAGGATGAGCCCTTCTGGATGCTCCTACATACTGATGTCTATGACATCAGGTCTCTACACCGAATGGGATATCAGTTATTTAGAGTCTAGTGGAGATGCAGAATATCAAGACAGGCCGATGACAGAGATGATGATGTTGTAAAGGAGGAGTGTATACTTTCCGGCGAGGCAGGACCTACAAAGGCACCTCTTCCAATGAGTCAGCCTGAGCCAGCATCGCAGCCAAAGTCTGCTTCTTAGTCTGAGCCTACATCTCAGCCTCAGCTAGCTCAGTTAGATGCTCTAGGAGTTTCAAAGAGTTTGATGGATAGAGATGCTCATGTGGACACAGAGGTCATGACTATTAGGCAGCGACTTGATAGTTTCATTGCAGAGACTAGAGAGAGCCATAGAGGTCTGAGTGATGGCATCTTCGCTATTCTGACTACACTGTCCAAACCTTATTCTGGGAGTGTTCTAGATTCTAGTCCAGCTCCACCTGCTCTAGCACAAGTGATGGATGATACTAATGGTGATAATGATGAGGAGACTGAGTCTGATGGTTTCAACTTTCCAGATTTGATATCAAAGCCAGTGGCAGAGGTGGCAGTAGACTTGCCTAGGAGTCCCATTCGAGATCTTCCTAGTCACACACTCAGGCTCCTGTTTTACCTACTCCACCATCGAGATCTAATGATCATGTTCCTATACCTATTCTTTCGCCTATTGTTGACTCACCTATCATTGATACCCCCATTATTGATATTCCTTTTGTTGACTGATCGATTACAGATACACCTATTGATTCTTCAGCTGATATGCCTATCGTTGATACACCTATCATTTCTTCAGCTGATACACCAATTTTTTATTCACCCACAGTTAATACACCTACCCTTCATACATCCTCTCTTATTAGAGAGCTAGGTATTTACACACCTGGCTTTCATTGTCTTGATTCTGATTCATCATTTGATCATAACCACATCCGACAGTTGTAGAGACTATTGCTCTAATCTGCTCTGTTCCTGCTGATGACATTGCCTCCACCTCTTCTGCTTCAGCTAGAGGTAGGACATATGTTCGATGCAGAGGACGTGGTCATTATACTCCTTCACGACCAACCAGGACCCATCTTCGTGATCTCAGATCGATGTGGTCCCGAGCTTGTGCTTTTACTGATTAGGATCGATTGAGATCGGATCTTCAGAGGACGATGATTAGGATCTTTTTATGTTTAGATAGTTTACTTTTATACACTCTTTTGTATATTTTGATGTTGTACAAAATTCTGACTTTAAATGAAATATTATGTTGTACTTCATGTTATGATTTCAAATGAATGAAATGCATTACTTTCCTTCAGTATCGTCTTTATTTCTGAATAAATGGTTAAATGCATTACTTCATTATCTTCATTGTCTTTGTACTTCAATGTTTTATCGTAAATGACTTGCTTATTTCCTTTCATCCTTTTTAATGATAACAAAAAGGGTAGTAATAAGACTAAAGTATAAATGTGCGGGGGAGTAATAAGAGTAATAGTATAAATGTGCTTGAAAATTCATGTTTGAAAAATTCTTTGATCTTGAATTGAAAATTCTTTACAAATTCATAAAGTAAGGGGAAGCAATATTTCCTTTGTATTGACAATATATTTTGAGTTGAATTTCATGTTAAATCTTTTCTAAAGATGTTTACAAATTCTTTTATGAATCATCTGTTAAGGGGGAGTCTAGTTTATTGCTAATTTTGTCTCTCCAAAGCATGCTTTCTTTTAGAGTATCACAATACATGAGTATATATCTTATATATTCCAAGCTTTGATACTCATAACCATTATAACATTCTTGTTCTAATATATCTTTTCAATATTGCAATTTCTTAGATACACCTATTACATTTAGCTCTTCGCACCTTGAAAAATTCTTTTGAAAGTCTTTTTATGCAATTTATACTTAAAGGTTTTGTCATCATCAAAAAGGGAGAGATTGTTGACTCCGTTATTGATTTTGATGATAAGCAAAATGCTTAAGTATAGGTTGAGTACTAATAATTTCTTTGAAATATATTTTTATAGAAAAAGGTGCTCATCAATTTGACAAATGAATGTTTGATTAAAGAAGACAAAGTTTAGATGAAAAATCTGCTCAAAGAAGACTTGGACAGTTGAGAATTGCTTGAATGAATACTTGAGTTCAACAAAAACTTGATTCAGCACAAGTTTAGTTATTTTGAGAAGAATCTCAATGAAGTATCGACTAAAAGTGTCGACACATGATACCAAGTGTCGACACATGATAGTGAAGTGTCGACTCAAGCCGGTACGCAAAGAAAGTTTCAGATGGCATGGCTAAAGTGTTAACACATGGACTTAAAGTGTCGACTCAAAGTAATGACACATGGATCAGCTCATCGCCTGAGATTTTTGAGTCACAGAACTTGCTGAAGATGAAGATCTGCTAAAGTGTCAACACATGGATACGAAGTGTCGACTCACAGTATCGACTCACCTGAAGAAGTGTTGACACATATGAGATTTCTAGAAAGCTACATTGAAGATATTTGAACTAGGTGTCGACTCAAGAAGTTCAAGTATCGACTCACAGCCTAAAATGTCGACACATGGAGTTCTGAGAATAGTAACGGCTAGTTTTTCAAATGCAGAACTCGTCCCTCTTGGCTCCCAACGGCTAGATTTTCATGTCTAACGGCTAGAAATCGGATTTAAGACCTTGAGAATGTATTTATATGATTCAAATCAAAATATATGAGATTGAAAAAGGAATAACCAAGAAAGAAGAAAAAAGAGCATTCACTCCTATTCATTGAGTTCAACCACTTTCAAGCAAGGAGAAGCCTTCAAGCATTCAAGAGCCTTTAAGAGCATTAAAGATCAATCATTCTTGAGCAATCAAAGAGGCTTCATTAAGTTGAAAGCATCACAACAATGAGCTTCAAAGAAATACCGGCTTTTTATTAGAAAGCTTTTATTATTTCTCTACTTCAAAACTCTATTTATTGTAAGGGTTCTTGATTAGCATGTTGCAAAACTAAGGAAGGTTATTAGTAAGCCTTTGAAAACCAATTAGATTCTTGGTTAGCCTGCAAAACCAAGGGAGGTTGCTGGTGAGCCTTAAAACCATTTAGGTTCTTAGTTAGCCCATAAAACCAAGTGAGGTTTTGACTTGTGAGCCTTGTGAAAACAAGTCAGGTTTTGATTAGTGAACCCGAAAAGCTAATTGGCTATAATCGATTGAGATTATAGTGAATTTTCAAGGAGATCTTGGGGAGTGAATATAGGTACATTGGATAGCACCGAATCACTATACTTCTTTGTATTTTTTGATTGCTTGTCTCCTCTAATTGCTCTTACTTTTATTACTTTATATTTTCGCTGCACACTTACTTAAGAGCACTTCATTTGCATTCATAGTACTTGGTTAATTATTGGATTGGATCACATACTATTGCATTGCATCAATTAATTTTTTAGAGACCCAATTCACCCTCCCTCTTAGGTTGCTTACTGGGCAACAAGTATTAATATCTAGTTGGTTTCAATTTTTTGTTTGGTTTTGTAATTTGGCCAATTTGGTCAAGTTAGGGTCAATTGGTCCTCTAATTAGCCAAGATGGTCCACAAGCTCCTGTCATTTTGAAGATGGGCTCAAGCTAGCTGGTAGATGGGTTCACAAGTGGACAATCAAGTCAAGCCTATTTGAAGATGAGTCAAACCAACTCTCCATGTCAGGTTAGGAGTGCCAACTCGTGAGGAGGCCACATCATCAGTGCCACATGGCATGAGGCACCATGTCACCAAGCATCTTTGGTGGCCAAACATGGAGCTAAAATTCAAATTCAAAGCCATGTTGGACGCCCCATTAAACCTCCCATTGATCCAAGCCAATAACATCCCCACCTCACTCCACATATCAAGCCACACTAGCAAGGATCAAGGTCGTTCAAGGTGCATGAAGAAGGTTTTCAAATTTCAAAAGGGTGTGTTGCCAAGAAATGGAGCCCAAGAGTGGGGGTGAATTGGATCTTTTTAAAAAATTAAAGCAATAAAGTGCAGGTCTTGTGGTGTTTGTGAACAATATGATTAATGCACTAGATTATATGCAGTGAAAAATAATAAGTAGAGTGCAAGAAATAAAGTGCAAGTAAGTAGAAGAGAAAATAACACACAAACACAAGGTTTATGTGGTTTGGTGCAAACCTAGCACCTACATCCACTTCCCAAGCCACCCTTGGGAATTCCACTATAATCTCTCCAAGATTACAGCCGACTTGTTTTTCCAAAGGCTCACAAGTCAAAACCTAAGTTGGTTTTATCACCTAGGCTCACCAACATACCTTTACACTTGTTTTGGCTTTGGGCTCACAAGTCAACCCTAGTTGGTTTTGGCTCACCAACAACCTTACAACCTACTTTCAAGAACCTTAAAAGCTAGGTCGAAATAGCAATAAATTCAGAATACAAGAATTTAACACAAACAAACTCTCTTCTTAGAGTGGATGAGGAATCTTTGAAGCTCTTAAATGATTGCTTGATGTGACTTGACTTGGAATCTTTTCAAGAACACTTTTGGAAAGATGAATTGAAAGGCTTTTCAGAGGAATCTCTCTTTTTTTACTTTTGGAAGTGGAGTTCTTGAAAAAGGGCTTTAACTCTTGGATATCTCCTTGTTTTCCACTTTTTTCTTGCTTCATAAGTGAGTTTGGTAAAGCTTAAATATATGAAAAACATCCAAAAAACCATTTTATACCATTAGAGATCAAAAACTAGCCATTTAGAGCTAAAAACAATGATTTTAGGCTGTCAGAAAATAGATCCGTTGAAGCTGTCAGAACCCGAGTGTTGACACTTGGCTATCAGGTGTTGACACTTGAATGTCAGGTGTCGACACTCGACTTCCAGGTGTTGACACTTGAACTTTCAAGTGTCGACACTTGACTCACAGGTGTCGACACTTGATACAAAATCTTCTCCATGGCCAAGTTCTGGATTTTCAAAAAGTCTCAGGCCTTGAGTCGACACTTGGGAACTTAAGTGTAAAAGGTATCAACACTTGAGTTATGAGTGTCGACACTTGGCGTGACATGAAAAATTTCTACATGCCAAATGCTGAAGTGTCAACACTTGGGCTTCCAGGTGTCGACACTTGGTTCTGTAATTTTCAAAAATAAGTGCCAATCAAGCCAAAAACATAACGATTGTTCATGAAACTTAAATGCAACATATATAAATAATAATTGAACTTATTTGTGCCCTTTTTGCATGAAAAAAACTCCTTAAATCATGAAAAATGCTTTGTACCAAAGCATGCCATGATACTTTAATTTTGATAATTTGAGGTGCTTGTTTCCTGAAAACTCACAACTAGAAATAAGCATTAGTACACAATATGTACCCAACATTTTATTATTTATCAAAATCACAGGGTAGAGCCAACAATCTCCCCCTTTATGATGATGACAAAATCTTGAGTATATAAATATTTAAATTCAAATTTTAGATATGACACTTCATAAACATGATCTCAAGCTCATACAACACAACTTAAATAGATGAGAGGGATGAATTAAGCAAGTAAGCTACATTTACTCTCCCCCTAGTGAAACATTCATATTAGAGCAAGTTGAAGTATGAAATATCAAATTTGAACATTACACTAACATTAATATCCTACTCCCCCTTTTTGTCAATCATTAAACAGCAAAGGGAGTAAACTCCCCCTCAATAAATGCACTTAGACAAAGAAGGTATTAGAGCTCAAATAAGTTTAGATTTTTAATAGTAAATAGGTATCAGAGCCTAAGAGTAGGCTATCAAAGCCAATATAAATAGGTATCAAAATTTAAACAAGAAAATTCAAGCAATGTAAGTACGAAAGTGGAATATATATATATATATATATATGAAATGTTTTCAGTACAAAATTTGCTGAATCAATCAGCAACACTGAAACATGCAACAGAGTACATAAGCTAGAGTACATAAGTATAAAGCATAAATGATAGAAGATAACAACAACATAATGAACATCTATGAGGCTAATCCTCATCAGATGGAATCTCAAAAGATATAGGACCTATGATCTTGGACCTATGAGCTAGAACTCTAGGAGTCTTCAAAATACCACAGCTCCTAGTCCTAGTAGAGTATCCTATGCAGGGTACAACCCTAGAAGATCGAGTAGAAGGAGGTGGAAGAGCCTTAGTGGGTTTGATGAACACAGGATCAGTAGAGATTGGCATGTTGCTCGGATCAGCAGAAGGAATAACAGGAGTCTGTGGCTCTCGACTGACCATCTCATATCCACCTATGCCACCATCACTGTCGCTATCACTGTCATCAATAATATCAGTTGCTCTATCACTCCTATCATCTCAGATACCACTACTAACTATGTCATTGAGTCCATCTTGGTGGTCATCATCGTCATCATCATCATCATCATATGGGGTTGCAGGAGCAGTTGGAGGAAGAAGGGATCTAAGCAAATCCTCGATACAAGCAAATCCTTCCTCCATGGTGTGACGCATCTCAGTATGCTCCCTAGTAGTATAGGCATGGAGGCCCTCAATCTCGATCCACAACTGAGTCGTCCTAACACCCAGACCAACTATCTCGTTCCTCAGCTCAGAGAACTACTGCCTGTCATGCTCCTCAAATGAAAACTTCAGTAATAGGTGGAGGAGGAGCTAAAAGAGTAGCTATAGGAGTCACCTGCTCTGTCTCTGATGCAGGTCCAACACGGGGAGGTGTACCAACTGGCCCTGATGGCCCAACCTCAGCCTCTCTCAGCTCATCCTCCTTGTCTGGCTCCTGACCAGACTCTCTGTGAATCCAACGACCAGCGACCAATCTATAACTCATCCGGTGTAGGGACCGCTCGTCATAAACATCTGTGTGAAGTATCTCCTTGGAGGTCTCCCCCTCCAAAGGAACTCTATAAGCTCGAAAAAGACTAGTGAGTGCCATCATGTATGACAAGCAGTGTCTCCTCTGCATCACTGTGTCTTGCATCAAAGCTAACATAAATGATGGGAGGTCTATCTGAGTCCTCTAGGTCAATCTCACCATGAGTATCAGCTCTCGCTCCATAATAAAATCAAACCTGCTAGTCTTCGAGAGCAGAATCCATGCTATGATGTGATGGAGTAGGCACATCTCGACTAATAGCTGGTTCGTGGTGACCACTGTCACTCCACGAACATCCTCTCTCTCTAGGATGCACCGAAAGGCCTCCTCACAATCCTTAACAGAAAAGATACATATACCTCTGTGAGGGATCTCCCATACATGACTCAAAACCTCCTCAGACAAGGGAATCTGAACACCTCTGACAGTAGTACTCCATAGCAGACGACGGCAATCCAGTCCTCCATAAAACTCTCGTACCAAGTGAGGATAGTATCTCTCCTGCATTGTGCAAAAGGGTACTAGTCTAGCCTTTAAAAGTGTTTGTCTGTTCTGAAAATGCTGTCGATCAAAGAAATCTAGATTAATCCATCTGCTGGCCGCCACTGCCTTCCCTGCCATCCTCTCTATAGGAGGTGAAACAGGGGCAGCAGAACTACCGGTCTGTATACTATCAAGTCTGGCCTTCGATCTCCTTTTAGCTGAACTCTGTCCAACCTTTCTCTTGACAACCAATCTCTTCCTAGGACCCATGTCAATCAGGCTAAGGGAAGAAAGGTAAGGAAGAAAAAGGGTTAAATATAAAGAATAGGGATAGGTCTGAACAATGGTTTGGCCAAGAATGTGACTGAAAGAGAGGAAAAAAAAGTGTAGGTTTGATTGAAAAAAGATATTAGTTTAAAGTAATAGCTAGGGTTTGTTTCAAAATGAAAATGTAAAAAGTTTTAGGAATTGACCGTAAAACATGAAATAGGAGGATAAAAACTTTAGAAAACTAGTTAAAAACTGAGAGATAAGACAATGCTGAGTAAACTTAACCTTTTAATTAACTGACAATAGGTTAAAATTAGGAAAAAATATCAAATGAGTGGTTTTGCCCTAAAAATATCATCCCAACAAAAAAACCAAGTAAAATACAAGCAAAGTGAGGCACTAAAATTAAATTTAAACATATAAATCATTAAAATAAAATAAACCCATGAAATCTGAACTTAAATCAAAAGATATTAGGGTTTTTTTGGCAATCCAACAGTAAAACGGTGGAATGAGGAGAAGAAACAAGATATAAACCATGAAATTGAAGCATACAATCCTTCCATACAGAATAAATTTAAGAAAACCTAATTCATATCCAAGAAATCTGAACTTAAATAAAAAACATTAGGGTTTTCGGCCAAAAATATGCAATGCAACAGTGAAAAGGGTGAAAACGGATGATTTAGGTGAGGAATCGATCCAAAACCAAGAGGAAATCCAAGTAAAATAGGAATAAAAAGATTTTCCACCGAATGGAAACCCAAAAATGATCCAAAATCTTGAAAATATGGATTTAAATTTGATAAAATAGAAAAAAAGAGAAAATCTAGGTTTTACAATTTGAATGTGAAGGAGGAGGGAGAGGATTACCTGGATTTGAAGGGGCAAAGGGGGAAAATGACTGTTCCGGAGGATAGATGACACTTGGGGACCACTATGGCTCTAGAGAAAAAGGGAAAAATGAAATACAAAAGGGTTCGGTTTTGCCCTAAAAACTTGAAATTTTCCGCGAGTGTCGACACTTAAAATTCCTCAAGTGTTAACACTTGGTCAGTTATCGACACTTCACAAAATCCAAGTGTTGACACTTGGCCAAGAAAATTTCCGAGAAAAATCAGAAATTTTTTTTAAAAAAATCAAGGAATATTTTAAAAGGTTTTGGGACTCAATAAAAATGATTTTTGAGCAAAAATAACTTGGGTATGATGGAATTTGAGAGAGTTCTAAGAGAATGGATCAATGGCACCTAACTCTCTTCTAATCATACAAAATCTCTCTTCACTCAAGGGTTTGGTAAACACATCAGCTAATTGATCATCAGTACACACAAATTCAAGTATTACATTAGAGTTTTGTACATGATCTCTTATTAAATGATGTCTTATTTAATGTATTTACTTCTTAAATGTTGCACAGGATTCTTAGTTAGATTGATTGCACTAGTATTGTCATATCTTATGGGTGTCTTAATTAGTTTAATACCAAAATCTTCGAGTTGTTGTTTGATCCATAGGATTTGAGCACAACAGCTTCCAGCTGCTATATATTCGACTTCCACCGTAGATAGAGCAACCGAATTATGTTTCTTGCTACTCCATGAGATCAAATTTACTCCAAGAAATTGACAGGTTCTACTAGAACTTTTATGATCAAGTTTACACCCAGCAAAGTCAGCATCAGAATAAGCAATCAATTCAAATGAAAAATCTCTAGAGTACTAAAGACCAATCTCAATTGAGCCAGATAGATATCTTAGTATGCATTTAACAGCCAAAAGATGAGACTCTTCAGGATTATACTGATATCTAGCACACATACAGACACTAAACATAATATCTGGCCTATTGGCAGTTAGATATAATAATGAACCAATCATGCCATGATAAAGTTTTTGGTCTATAGATTTACCTGATTCATCTTAGTCATGTCTACAAGAGGAGCTCATAGGCATACCTAATGGCTTGGTGTTCTCCATCCCAAACTTCTTTAGTATTTCTTTTATATACTTAGCATGGTTGATGAAGATCCTCTCTTTGGTTTGCTTTATCTGGAGTCCAAGAAAGAAGTTTAGTTCTCTTATCATGCTCATCTCGAACTCACCCTGCATTAACTTTACAAACTCTTGACAAAGAGATTCGTTGGTAGCATCGAATATAGTATCATCCATATACACTTGTACTACTAAGATATCATCATTCTTTTTCTTCAAAAATAAAGTTTTGTCAACATTACCTCTAGTGAAATTATTTTTGAGCAAGAAAGAACTTAAACGATCATACCAAGCTCTAGGAGCTTGTTTCAAACCATACAAAGCTTTATGAAGTTTGAAAACATGGTCTGGAAATTCATGGTTTTCAAAATTGGATGGTTGTTCAACATAAACCTCTTCTACGATAAAACTATTCAAAATGGCACTTTTAACATATATTTGAAATAATTTAAAATCCATAAAAAAAACAAAAGCCAACAATAGCCTAATTGCCTAAAGTCTAGCCACAAGAGCAAAGGTTTCATCAAAATCAATCCCTTCCTCTTGATTGTATCCTTTGGCAATTAGTCTAGCTTTATTTCTTGTAACAATTCTATTTTCATCATGTTTGTTTCTAAAAACCCATTTTGTGCCAATAAATGAAACATTTGAAGGCCTATCTACTAGAGTCCAAATATTGTTTCTTTTAAATTGATTAAGTTCGTCTTGTATAGTATTAATCCAATTACAACCATTTTTAGCTTCTTCAATAGTTTTAGGTTCAATTTGAGATACAAATGTTAAGTAATCACAAACATTTCTAAGGGATGATCGAGTACTTACATCTTTAGATGGATCACCATGATAAGTTCTCTAAGGTGTCCATGAGCATACATCCATTCTTTGGGTAGAGGATCAACTGTAGATGTGTTTTCATCACCTTGTACTTGATCTCTTTCATTGTTTTGATCATCTTCTTATTCCTTGATAGGTTCTCCATTGTTGTTCACCTCTTTAGTTCTTTTGATACCTGTTTCATCACAAAGCACATCTTCTTTTCTAAAAGATTTCTGGTCAGATTCATCAAATACAACATATATAGATTCTTCAACAACAAGAGTGATGTTGAAGACCCTTTAATGCCTTGCTAGATGTAGAGTATCCTAGAAAGACACTCTCATCTGACTTGGCATCAAATTTGCTTAACTTTTCTTTACCATTATTTAAGATGAAATAACGGCATCCAAAAACTCAAAAATATCTAATTGAAGGTTTTTTACCCTTCCAAAGCTCTTAAGGAGTTTTCTTTAAAATCGGTTGGAATAAAATATGGTTCAAAACATAGCATGCAGTGTTTATGGCTTCCATCCAAAAATATCTAGGTAAGTCATTTTTGCAAAGCATGGTGCGTGCTATTTCTTCAAGAGTTCTATTTTTCCTTTCTACCATCCCATTTTGTTGAGGTGTCCTAGGTGCTGAAAAATTATGATGAATGCCATTTTCAATACAAAATTTATCAAAATCAGAATTTTCAAATTCAGTTCCATGGTCACTTCTCAAAGACACAATTGAAACACCTTTTTCATTTGAAACTCTTTTATGAAATCTAATGAATGAAGAAAATGTTTCATCTTTGTGTGCTAAAAATATGACCCATGTAAAACATGAGAAATGTTGACCCCATAAGTGATTTTGATGATAACCAAATTTTGAAGCATGTACATTTATTACTAACAACTCTTCAAGTGTTTGACAAGTTTTTGTAGGATGTATAACATGCCCAAACTTCAACTCCTACATTTCTATTTTCTTGTTTGAGTTATGTTGTAAGTGTTAATGTAAAGAAGAACCCAATTAAAAATGCTAAGAAAAATCAAGCTAAAATGGTTACTTTTATAAGTGTGTGTGCCTTAAATTTTGTTTTGAGTTGGTTTGTGTGAAATTATAAAAGCATTGGTGAGAGTTTTCTTTAAGTTCAAATTGTAAAAATCCTGAAGAAGACAATCGAGCCGACCCCAAGAAAGGAAGAGCCGACTCTGCTTACTGGCACGCAGCAAGGATTCTGGAATGCAACATCCGAGCTGACTCGATGAAAAGCGAGCCGACTCTAGTGAATCCGAGTCGACTGGAATCAATCCGAGCCGACTACTCCAGAGTCCATTTCTTAAAGGTTTTTTGAGAACAGCCAGTTTGAGCTGACTTGAGCTGTAAAGAGCCGACTCGTCCAGAGTGACATTCTGCGCCCTGAGACAAAGAGCCAACTGCATTAAAGAAATGGCGACTCGATCTATCGACTCAAAGGATCCGAGTCGACTCAAAAGAATCCGAGCCGACTCGAATGTCGCTTCCAGGTATCTAACGACTAGTTCCATAATTTATTTTTGAATGCCAAAAAGTGCTCCAACGGTCATAAATCATTTCCTAACAGTCTACAATAGCTAGAACTGCCTTGGGATGATGGAAGACTTTAAATTTGAAGGATTTGAACTACCTAAAAGAAATTAAAAAGAGAGTTCAAAAAGAAGAAGAGAGAGCTTTATTGAATATCCAACCAACCACAAGAGATAGAGCACAAGAGCATTCAAGTCTGCATTCAAGCCTTCAACAACTTTGATCTAAAGCTTGAATCATCTTTGGAAGAAGCCACTGAAGTCATTAAGGCTTATTCAAGTGCATTCAAGTGGACTTCCAACGAGCTGCACCGACAACTATCCAACAACTTCAGTTTGTCATTTATTGTTGCATTTATTTTTAATTCAATCATTGAATTGTTGGGTTATTGGTGAGCATGATTGAAAAACCAAATAGGTTCTTGGTGATCCTGTAAAAACCAAGTTTGGGTTTCTTTGGTGAGCCTGTTTAAAACCAAAGGGTGTTAGATTTTCTTTGGTGATCCCGTAAAAATCAAAGTGTAGAGGTTTTGGATTGTGATACTGTAAAACAATCCTACTGTATTTGGGTGTGAATATAGTAAAAATCTCAAGTGGTATCTTGGATAGTGGACGTAGGGGCTGGGTTGCTCCGAACCACTATAAGTTTGGTGTGTTTGTGTTGTGCTTTCTCTACTTTGTTTAGCTTCTGCATTCTATAACTTTATCACAGCACCTACCACTTGCAAAGGATTTTGAAATTGCACATTACTTATTTAAATTTTTAAAATTTTCAATTCACCCCCCTCTTGGGTAGCCACCTGGACAACAATTGGTTTCAGAGCAGAGTTTCTGAATACACTAGAGTCAAGATCGATGGCTCATCCCTTGAGTACATCTTTGGCCGAAGGTCAATCAACCAATAGACCTCCACTTTTCACAGGCACAAATTACTCTTATTGAAAAGCACGTATGAAAATCTACATTCAAGCTGTTGATTTTCAATTATGGAAGGTCATTCTTAAAGGGGCACATGTTCCCATCACTAAAATTGATGGCGTGCACGTCCCTAAGCCTGAAGAGGAATGGGATGAAAACAACATGAAATTTGGGGAATTGAATGCCAAAGCCATGAACTTGCTTTACTGTGCTTTGATGGGTTTCAAGGAGATCATTATGCAACTTAGTAAGACTGAATTATAAAATTCCATGCATAAAGATAACACTTTATCAGTTAGAAACCCTAATTCCCAAGATCCCTTATTCGATTACAACTAATATGTCATAAAAGAAGGTTAATGAAACATGCCTGGAGTGCTATATTCCACTTCTTCCACTAGATTCAGAAGTGTAAGTCCTCCAACGGTGATCCACACAAGATTTGAAACAAGGAAGAACTCCTTGAAGTTGCTTGCCCGGGTAGGACTCTTTCGGCAGCCTTTTGGACTTTGGCCTTTATAGGACTCGCTATTCCACTATAGGACTCTTTGGACACTCTTCTAAATAACTCTTGGTTTTAGGACAATCCTCCTTTAGGACCCCTTAGGCTTATGTCCTAAAACAAAGCCTTGTCCTAATAGAAAAGACCTTATCTTAAAAAGACAAGTCTTGTCTTAAAGAAAGGAAGAAGGAGAGAGAAAAACTCAGATGGATATTATGGCAGAATCTAGACTCCTATTTCAGATGACAGAATGAATTTTCTCATTCCACCGTACACCCTTTAAATAGTTTCTTAAGGGGCGTGAAATACATCCCAAAATCTCTTATCAGATATGTTTCTTCATATCTGATAAGACTCTTTAGGATTCAGGATCTTATCTGACATCTCTTCAGGTCCAAATGAAACCTTCTCATGCCACATGACATGTACCGGTCTTTGGAAGAGCCAAGAGGCATCTTCTTATTTCCTATACGTCGAAGAAAATCGAAGAGATTTGAAAGCAGAAGGACTCTGCTTCAAACCGTGCGCCCTCTCATGAAAAGTCGTAACCTTTCATGTGCACCATTCATCCTTTCCTTCTTCAAGCCAATTCAAAAATCATTAACTAGTCAAATCCTTCATGAAAGGGCATGGAGATAAAGATAAATATTAGAAGAAGTCCAATCAACTGAAGAAACTCATCTGCAGAAGGACTCTTGGTCCTTTCTGCATGCCAAATGAAGAGTCGCTTCTCTTCACAATCCGATCAACCTTTTTCCATGCCATATCCTACCTTTAACAAAGTCAAAGTATATACAATATGGATGTCAAATGAAAGGGAATTAAATAATCTTTCCGACCATATAAAGATTTTTCTGATCAGAGAACGATAGACCCTTCTAGGCCCTTTTGAATGCCAACATGTCATTTAGGCACCAAGAGTCCTATGCCTTAGGGACTCTTCATAATTCCGAGATTAAAACCTCCAAAATATCAGAAAAAATCTGATAAATTCATCCTACTTAAAAAATAACCCAATTTAGGTCTTCCACAATTTGGTTAGTCCATTTACCAAGCAACCGGACCCAATCCAATTGGGTTGAGGAATTAGGTTAGCCTACACATTCTAGTGTGTCACCTAGATAACCAATTAGGATCCTATGATCCTAATTAAATTATGAATGACTTCTTTGTCTAATTCTCTAGTGTGTGTGACTTATTGGGTTTTACATCTAGCTAGCAGTAGGTTTAGGTTTGAGCCAATTCGATCCAATCGAACCCGATTGACCTAATTAGGTCAAACTAGCTCATCTAATTGTCCAATTCGAACCATCCATCGAATTGACTCATGAAACCAATCCAATTGATTCATGAATATCTACAATATAAGATTGATATCTAGCAACGTGTCATGCCTACTCAGAAGATGAGAAATTTGGTATAAATTATCAAAATACCCTTCAGTAATAAGTTACCGTGCAATTCAATCTTTCGATCTCCCATTATCCTAATTAAGTGATAGGTATGGATAGATGTCAAACCCTAATACTTAATCATATCGAATCTCAACTCGGTAGTGAGGACTCAATTGATGACTGATTAGATTCTACTAATCTCATCCTGCTTTAATCAAAGACTCCTTAAGTCACTCATCGAAGAGATTGCATAGGATAACAATTCCTCTTACGAGGAATGATCGATTCCTTGTTGGTCCACTCATATCCTCCATACACATTCCACCATACCCAGAACACCCCGTACATGTCGCAATGGCATGAATGAGTATGAACCAAAATATGGCTTAGTGTGTACAAGGAACCATGGTGACCTCAGGTCTAAAGATCACATGCACAACTCCTACTTAGGGATCTATCTTTTGACAAGTAGTAAGACTTCCATAAGATAGTCCCAGTATGGATTAGTTCAGTGTACTCATACCCTGATGAGTACCCTTATCCTTGTATTAGTGTCTCTACACAAGTGGTTGTGAGACCAACCACTCTCATTATCTGAGCATACATATGATAAGCTAGTATTACCAAATTCATTGATCCCCAAATCAATGGTCCAATGACTAGGAACATTTTAGATTAGGGTTTATAGGAAATTAGGTCTCACTGTTATGAACTTCATCATAACCCTTATTCCATTGCTCTAATCTATGGGGTTCATCATAATCATAAATAAAACACAACAGTATATGATGAAAACATATGCCTTTATTAAAATATAATGTCATACAAGAGTTGGAAGAATACAAAAAAGGCCCTTACAATGATTGGCTCTTAGGGCACTTTTCTATCAAACTCCCACTTGCACTAAAGCCAATCATCCTTGTACTTTATACCCATACCATTCAAGTGGCGATCTAACTATTGCTTAGGTAATGCATTAGTGAATGGGTCTGCTATATTATTCTTTGTATCTACTCGATTGATGACAACATTTTGTCTTTCTATTATCTCTCGAATGAGGTGGAACCATCTTAGAATATGCTTGGACTTGTGATGAGACCTTGGTTCCTTGGCTTGTGGAACAGCTCCAGTGTTATCACAGTACAATGGCACTGGATGTTGTATATCAGGAACCACGCCCAATTCCATGATGAATTTCTTCATCCAGATAGCTTCCTTTGCAGCTCCACTTTCAGCTATGTACTTTGCCTCAGTGACTAAGTCAGCTATTATTGGTTGTTTTGTACTTTTCCAACTCACTGCACCACCATTCAGGGTGAAAACATACCCTGACATGGATTTGCTATCATCTGGATCTGATTGAAAACTAGAATCTGTATAGCCTTCTAATTTCAACTCAGATCCTCCATATACTATAAAAATATCTTTAGTCCTTCTAAGGTACTTAAGAATATTTTTCACAGCTTTTCAATGATCTTCTCTTGGATCTGCCTGAAATCTGTTCACTATGCCTAAGGCATAAGCAACATTAGGTCTGGTACATAACAAAGCATACATAATTGATCCTACAGCCGAAGCATAAGGAATCTTAGTCATCCTCTCTCTTTCTTCCGATGTCTTAGGAGACATATTTTTAGAGAGATGTATGCCTTGACTCATTGGCAAGTAACCTTTCTTACTTCCATCCATGTTGAATCTCTTCAACACTAAGTCAATGTACCTGGATTGGGATAAGCCTAGCATCCTCTTGGATCTATCTCTATAGATCCTTATACCCAGTATATAGGATGCTTCTCCCAAATCCTTCATGGAAAGCTTTGATGATAGCCAAGTCTTAACCGATTGCAACATGGGATATCATTCCCAATGATCAGTATGTCATCCACATACAAAACCAAGAAAACAAGTGCACTTCCACTTGTCTTCTTATACACACATGGTTCATCCACATTTTTGACTAAACCAAATCCTTTAATTGTTTCATCAAAATGGATAGTCCAACTTCTCGATGCTTGCTTAAGTCCATAAATAGACTTCTTTAATTTGCATACCTGATTTGGTCTCCCACTTGAGACAAAACCCTCTGGCTATGACATATAGACTTCTTCCTCAATGTTTTCATTGAGGAAAGCAGTCTTTACATCCATTTACCAGGTCTCATAGTCATGGTATGCTACTATGGCAAGCATTATCCAAATGGACTTGAGCATGGCTACTGGAGAAAAAGTTTCATCATAGTCTATACCATGTTTTTGTTGAAACATTTTGCTACCAGTTTAGTCTTGTAGGTCTCAATTTGACCATCTGCTCTAATCTTTTTCTTGAAGACCCATTTACACCCTATTGGGTTAATTCCTTCACGTAAATCTACCAAAGTCCAAACCTGATTGGAATACATGGAGTCCATTTCAGATTTCATGGCACTTAGCCATTTGTCAGAGTCTCTACTCTTGACAGCTTCTGAATAGGTCCTAAGATCATCATTCTGTATAATACTGGCTTCATTGTCATCTCCGATGACAAAGCCATATCTAAGAGGTGCTCCCCGCACCCTCTTTGGCCTTCGGAGAGGAGGTGTGTATTGCGGCTGTTCTTGATCCTCAAGAACTTCTGGTTGAGGAATATCTCTTGAAGGCTCATAAGTTTGTTGGTTCAGTTCTTCACATAACTCAAGTGAAGAATTACTACTTCTTTCTTGGATAAATTCTTGCTCCAAGAATGTAGCATGCCTACTGACAATTATCTTTTGCTCAGTAGTATTATAAAAGAGGTATCCAACACCCTCTTTTTGGATATCCAACAAACATACATTTGTCAGCCCTAGCTCTTAACTTATGTCCAAAATTGTTCTTGACATAAGTGTGTTAGCCCTAGCACTTAATTGATGCAGGATGACTTTAAGATTGCTAAACATGCAAGAAAAATAGTAAAATAATTTTTTTATGATTTTTATAATTTATTTTGTAAGCTAAATTTTCAAATAAAAGTAAGAACTAGCAAGAAGAAGAGCAATGCATAGAATCATCGTATCGCAGGCAAACTCAAGCAAAATAATAAATTCCAGGACCCGAGAATTGAGAAACTTCCAGATTATGATAGCTTATCTTCATCAAATTAGAAATTAAAAGAAGGGAAGGATGTTACCAATTAGTGATTTGAAGAACGTCCGATGAAGAGATCACCCAGCACTCTGATTGGAGTCTGGATGATGAAGTTCGGTTCCCTTGATTAGATGGCTGATTTGGATGGTTCCGGATGCAAGTAAAGCCTCCTCTGGGGAGGTGAAACACCTCAGGGATCCTGCAAAATGTCAAGGGTCAATCAAAATAGCAAGTAAGAAAATGAAAGGAAACTAAGTTTAGAAGGAATCAGGTTAGGGCTTAGAAGCTGGGCTATTTGAAGCTTGTTGAAGATCTCCTTGCTTGGTGGCCTAGGGCACTCCTTCTTTGATGTGAAAAGGCTTGGATGGTAGTGAGTTAGGGTATGGAAGAATGCTAGGGCAGCAAGGAAACACAAACACAAACCAAAGAATCAAAAAAATAAAATAACACAAGCTCGCAAGCTCAAAATAAATTCACCAGGGTTTTGATATCATGAATAAAAGTTGATTACAAGAGGGGGAGGGATGGGGTATTTATAGAGTTCCCATGCCCTCACTAACCATGGTTACACTTGGGTTACAAGTCCTCTTCCAAATTGGAATACAAGTCCTTTCCTAGCTAGGTTAGAAAAACTAATCCCCATTAGGTTAGGAATTGACCTAGTCTTCTCCTTTTTCCTTCATGCTTTGACTATTCCACTCAAGGACACCACTTGGACTTGGTCAACACTTCAAGGATGCCTAGGAGGACATGTTGGACTTCTAGGGGCAGCAAGGGGCTGGCCCAAAGGGACTTGGGTGCATGGTTTTGGGCATCTGGAAGCTTGGGTGGCCTGGTAGCCTGATAGCAGGAATATTCCATAGAATCTTGCTTCTTTAGGGCTTGGGCTTGGCACTTGGACTTGATTTCTTTGGGCTAGGATGTAGAGAAACATTGGAATCATGGATGCCCTGGTTTGGGAATATGCTCTGGCATCTGGACTTGAATTTGGACATCTGGAGGATATTTGGAAAGAATCAGGGTTTCTGAAAGCATCTTGGATCCTAGGTTGTCACACAAGATCCAATGGATTGATGTAGTGATCTCTGACTCCTGGATGTGGCCTCGTGGAACTCCAAAATAGGGTGACCTCCTCTCTTGTACAAAAATTAGGCTCATACTGGACTCAAAATACTGACTAGGTTGAGGGTTGAGATAAATCAACTAACCTCAACTTATTACATGACTCGATCTTAATTGATTACAAAATTTTCAAAACTTTGACACATGACTAATTAAACCATATGGGATCTAGGGATCTGTGTCTGATCCTGGTGTCCCCACCAATTCTTCCGGGGTGGGAGGAACTCGACCCCGTCAAGTATAGGTCAATTTGGCTCAAGGAGGGTCTGGGTTGAGGCGCTGCAGATCCGCACCAGCGTTCTACAAGTCCTCAGATTCTGGCTAACTTTGCCACCGGACCAAATACCGTTGACAGTCTCTATCCTGGGTACCAATAGCTTGATCATCCAGAGCTCTCTCAATCGTTTCCTCACCATAAGGCCAATTTATATGTGGTCACTCTGGGGTGGGTTCTCTCTCAAAGAATGGGAGTGGCTTAAGGGGCTCACTGGGTATCACTACTGGCTCCCTAGACTTTACAAAGTCTGAGATAATGAAGGTGGAGCTAATACCTAAATCAGGTGATATCTCAGGCACATAGGCATTGGGTCCACTACTATTCATTATTTTGGATGGGCCAGCTTTGCGAGCAGAAAATTCTTGAACAGTCACATATTCCTTTGCAGAGAATTCTTCATCTTTCTTTTGGGAATTAGCCAATTTGTTATTTAGTTCATTAATTATGTTCAGCTCTTGACTAATTTCATGATGCATATGATGTGCAAAGGCTAGTGTAGGTGCAGATATGTGATTTAGGATTGTGAATTTTATTGGACTCAACTAATACCTATTAGACTTGACTAAACTTTCCTATCAAAGGAAATTGTATTGGACTTTCTAGGGTCTATCCTAGCACACTATATACTCTTTATGTTTGACCCTAGCATGGCATGTACATGAAAATTTACTATGTATGCCTACTAAATGCCAAAGGGTATGCAAGAAGTAAGATGTAAACCAAACATGCATAATGTATGAATGTAGTATGCTTACTTCTATAAAATGCCAATGAATAGTTAAATAAACATAAGAAAATTCATGAAAAGGTAAAAAATATGAGGTGGATTCAAGGTTGGTTTGAAAAGGTAGAAAGTATGAAAAGGGTTCAGGGTTATTTGGAAAGAGTAGGATATAAGAAGGGATATCAAGGATTAATCCTAGGCTAATAAGATTGACCCTATGGGGTTGATGTCTATCTACTGGGTATGCCTTATGGAAGAATGGGTCACTAATTTTAGGAAAAAGATCTTCAATTGAGAGCAAAGAAGTGACTTCATCTAGAGGGTACTGGGTAAGATAAGCCAAGTCCTCAATAAACTCTTCTGGCTCAAGAAATTCAGGAATAGGCTCTACAATTGGATCCTCTTCTAAAGTCTCCTCTAATTGCTCTTCCATTGTAGCTTGGGTGTGATCTAGGTCATCTAACTCTAGCTCAACTACTATGTGGGTATGGTCAGGGTCAACTGATTCTAGGGTGGCTTTTACCTAGGTATCTATTGATTCAACTAGCTCTATGTCTTCTATGGGGAACTCCTCTTCAAGGTCATTTGGGTGAACCAATGAGGTGGTAAGAGGGGGTAGACTAAGGAAAAACTGACTAATGACTGGGGTGACAAGGGTGGGTTGGCTAAGGTGCTCCTGACTAACACTGGGTTCATATCTAGGGGTACTAATTCTATTGGGCTCAGGCTGACTAAGGGTTATGGGTTCATAGGTTATGGGTTTAGTCTTATGGGTATTGTCTAGGGTTCCTAACCGATCTCCTATTTGGTCAAAACTAGTGGTTAACTGGTTGATCCTAATGGTTGCCTGGTCAAATCATTGGTCTACTTGGCTGAATCTATGATTCATTTGGTTCTAGGATTGGGTCAATTGGGTTATCTGGTCTTGGGTTTGGTCAAGTTTAGCATTAATTTGGGCATTGGATTGGTTTAGTTGGGCAGTTAATTGGGTAACCATCTAGTCATTCATGGCTTTTATAAAAGCCTCAAAATTGGGATCCATGGTTGGGTTTGGTTGGGGTTTAGACTTTTGATATTGGGTTCCTAGTCTAGTGGTCATACAATCAAGCAATCAGTCAAAATGAGATGGTGCAGCCAAGCATGCAAAATTGAGTTAGCTTAATCTAGGGTTTCCTAGACCTATAGCCAAAACTGGGTGAGTCAGCTCAACTTACACTTAACCCAGTAGCTAATCCTTCCACTGGCCAGGTAGGGAGTAGGGTGGTGGGAGGATCCCCCTGCTTGTCATAGGGTCCTAATTATAAACCACCAGTCCACTTAGGTCGTTTGACTCTGGACCCTCAGCCTTAGACACCAGCTTTCAGTAATAGCCACAAGATTAAATGCACTAGTTGGTCCACAGGTTCGGACCCGACCTATTGGGTATCACCTAGCCCACTAGGGCCAATTAAGTCTAATTAGTTTTAATTAAGGCTTGGGTGGAAATGTTGGGTGGTTGTTTTGGGCCCAAGACAGGTTATGACCTCCTGCCCTAATGTTATATTGATTGCCCTTAAGACTAGATTAAAAGATGATGAACATTCAATGGTCCTGATGCAACCTAAAACAATCAGAAAATAAAATAATTTTTAATTAATTTATAAGATTTCAAGTTAAGTTTAAGTTTACTGGGGTTAGCAAATAAAATTTGGCTTGGGATTGGGGGTTTGGAAGTTGATTAGGTTAGGTTGAGACAAAATGCAAAAATAGCAGAATTCAGGATATTAGGGTTTCAACCGATGCAAAATTTGACACAGATTTCGATGCAAAAAAAAAAATCAAAAAAATTCTAGAATAGAGGATGGATAGTGATGATTCTACCTACCAAATTTTATATAGAAAAAAACTCAAATGATGATGTAAATCTTAGGGGTTTTGGACTACTGCAAAGATTTTTAGGATTCTATTAGGGTTCTTATGATGCTAACTTTTAGTACTTTAGGATTTCTGTAAAAATAATTAAAAATTATGATAATTACTAGGACATAACAGAGGACATGTAGTTTAAATTTAATAAAAAAATAAAATATTTAGGATGCCAAAATTAAATGAAACCTAGATACCTAATGCAGTGGACAGAATGCTAAATTAGGGTTTGTGAATACAAAGCAAATAGAAAACTATCCTAACCCGCTCTGTCCCGCATCAACTTGGTATTAGAGCACAGTGGATTAGGGTTTTCTCCTCTCCCTGGCTTCTCATCGTTCCTTCTATCTAGATCTCCGTGCAACTTCTCAAACCTCGGTCAGCCACCAACGTCCGTCAACGCCCTGCACCCGAGCTCCTCTCCCTGCTGCCATTGCCTGTGAAGCACGCCTCCACCTCCGCCGATCCAGAAGTTCTCACCTGTGAAGCCCATCTCCAACCCTCCGCCTCCGTCCCGTGACCCAACCCCAACATCCAGCAGACAAGTCCCACACCAAGGCCCAGGCCGTCGCCTCTGCCCTCACCGACCCCGGCCTCGACCGCGACGTCCAATCCGCCCCTCCCGTCGGATCTATCCCAGCACCCGATCGGTGCCTCCCGTCAGAACCCCTGCGACCTTGACTCCTGCGATGACCGCCCATCCGCAACGACGCCGATCAGACACCCAATAAGAGCCGATCAACGCTGCATGCCTGTCTCTCACCGGTCCAGACTGCCCGTCTTCGTTCGATGCCTTCCACGATCGCCGCTGCCCTGTGCCGCAGATCCACATCGACCGTTCGTGCAGCCCACGCCCATGACGCTTCACCATCCGCGCTCCCCTGCCTGAAGCCAGCCACCCCCGAACCAGCAAGAAGTCATCCTCCCCCCCTTCCGGCCACCCATTTCCTCCTTCAGAGCTCCTCCAGTCACTTGAGATTCGGTCTTCCGCGCAGCACCATTCCACCGTCTCCACAGTAGCTGGAGACCTACCTCCCATCTGTGAAGAAGCTGCCACCGGCGTCCTTAGTGCCGTTGCCGATGAAGCCCACCGACGAAGTCTCCCCGCGCTGCTACCTGCACTACGGTGCCATCGTCGGTGAGATCCGGCCGGAAGACCCCCTGCTCCGTCCAGTCCCTTCGGTCAGTGGAGAAGAAACCTACTATTGGCACGAACATGAAAGCAGTTCACGTTCTCTAATGCCGACTTTAGGTTCTGCACAAATCTCAGAGCAGGATCGTCGGGATCTCAAAGCTGCATAGTGCACACTCCTCAAAGCGCACAGTCCTCAGAGCTGCACGATCTTCAGGGCTGCATAGATTTCAAAGCAGCACCAATTTTAGAGTGGCACGGTTCCTAGAGCCCCTCTTTATTTCAAGTTTATTTGGATATTTTTGGGTTTATTTGATTGTGTCTTTTTTATGGGTTTGTCTTTTGATATGCTTGGATTCAGTTCCATCAAATCCCCGCTGAGCTTGACTCGACGAAGTCGAGTTCCCCCCACCACAGGAGAATGATGGGGACCCGAAAACCTATTTTATTTTATTTTATTTGAGTCCATTAGCCCTGTGTCACTTAAGTCAAAGTGAGCAACTTGAGTCCTGTAATAAAGTGGGACAACTGAGTTAGTTAAGTCCACTTAGTCAGGTCCAATCATTTTAGTTCAGTCAAGAGTCTAGTTAAGTTGTTCAAGTCAAGAGGAGAGTCATCAACAGCCAGGAGATTCACCAGACCCCACCAACCAGAGCCGGCCTTCATGCACCTGGACTCTTTCATGCCACCAAACCCGCAAAAGAGAGCTCTAGTCCAAGACAGGCCCACTGTTGACCGGTCCACCAGGGTTTCTTGGCCCACAAGTTAGGGTTTCTTAGCCCTCAAGTAATGTACCCTGAGATGAATCTATAAATACCACCCCTCCCCTCTTGTATTAAACATCTTTTTTCCTATGAATACAAACTAAAGTTATTTTGATTGAGTTTTGAGTTTTCTCCAGATTGGAGTGGGTGTGATGCCCGGGATCCTGGTTCTTGAGTACAAGCCCTAATCTTCTGGTGACTTCTACGCTCGCCAGCGATCCTTCCCCCGCTCTATCCCGCATCACCTAAATCTTTAAGTATTTAAGATTTGGTCTCTTGCCATTCCATAACTCATATGGAGTGTTACTTACTAACTTAGATGGAACCCTGTTTAATATATATGCAACAGTTTCCAGGGCATGTCCCCAAAAAAAAGGAAAGATCTGTGAAGCTCATCATGGACCTCACCATATATAATAAGGTGCAATTTCTCCTTTCTGCCACTCCATTTAACAAGGGTGTATAAGGGTCCATACATAAATAATGCCTTTGTCTTTGAGTTGGTTCAAAAACTCACTAGACAAGTATTCACCTCCTCGATCAGAATGAAGAGTTTTAATACTAAGTCTAGTTTGTTTTTCAACCATACTTTGATATTCTTTAAACCTATCAAAAGCTTCAAACTTGTGTTTCATAAGAAACACATAACCAAAACTTGATAAATCATCAATAAAAGTGATGAAATAAGAATATCCTCCTCTGGCCTGAGTTGACATAGGTCCACACACATCAGTATGTATAAGACCTAACAATTCAGTTGCTCTTTCTCCATGTCCAGTGAGTGGAGACTTAGTTATTTTTCCTTTGAGACAAGATTCACAAGTTCCTAATGTTTGGAAATCATTAGACTCAAAGTAATTATCTTTGACTAACTTGTTTATTCTTGACTCACTGATATGACCTAATCTGGTGTGGACACCAGAAACCGAAAGAAACTTCACTCCAACAAGGTTAGCCTTATCCCAATTTGGATCGAAGATAATTAGGTTACCTTGTATTCTTTAGTTCAAAAATATTTTATTTTCAAGAGCCATTTCCTTTTCAAGAGTCCTGTAAATGATCAAGAGTGTTTATTGAGTCATGTAATTACTTTTAAAAAAAAATTCATTTCCTGTAAGTCCGTTTCAAGTTTTAATGTTTAGGTCAGTCAAGTCAGTTCAGTTGAGTTAAGTCTATTTCAAGTTAATCAAGTCTTAAAGCAATGAAAGCAAGCAACAAGACTCAAATTCTGGACCCCAGAATTTGACCATATGAAGAAGAGAAGACACATCAACCAAGCAAGAGAAAAGGACCATCAACTAGGACCACTTGGCACCACATGTCATTCCTTATCCAAGTAGAAGACCATCTCATCATGCCACGTCATCAGGCGCCACATCACTAGCCACCTCATCACTCTTTGGCACCAACAAGGAAGATTCAAATTCAAGGAGGTTGGCCACACCCCTCCAAATCCTCCACCAAATCCTCCAACCCCACCCATCCCTCCAAACTCTCCACCAAATCCTCCAACCCCCCTTGTAATCCTCCTCAATTTGGGGAGTTTTTAAATTTCAAAAGCTAGCTTTGTGAGGCTATTAAAGGCCTTGGACGCCTATTGTAAAGAGGGGATTTTTTGGGAATGAATGAAAATTGAAGTTGAATTTTGGAAGTAGAAATTATCTGGTGTTTTTTTTTTTCCTTATGTGAAAGTTTCCCATCCTCTTCCTCCATGCCAAAGCCATTCCTTTCTCCTAGAAAAGCATCTTCCAAGCTTAAGTGAAGGCATTGGAGTCAGCCACATCTTCTCAAATTTCTGTTCTTAGTTCATAAATTCTCCCATCCCTTCTATATGTTCTTATCCTTCTTCCTTAACTTTGATCTTCATTGCAGGGTCCTTCGAAGTCTTTGAGTGTGGACCGGGTTCACCTTGACAAAGAACCAAAAAGCTGAAGCCCCAAGTCCAGGGTTCTGATCTTTGTTATCCAGGTTCTTCAGTTCTAAGCATTGGTAGTTTCAAGGTATGCATCAAAAAAAGGTTGGAAAGCTCATCAAGGTAAGTCCATAATCATTAGCCCCTATTGTCTGGATCTTCTTCCTTCTTAGTTTAGGATTTTGTCTAATCAAGTAAAAGTCTCATTTCTTATAATCCTTAAGTCTTATTATGATGAGTACAATGCTAGTGTAATTAGGTTTCATTTCTCTACAAACCATATTCAAAACATTAATCATATGCTTGCCGCATCATCTTGGTATCAGAGCATGGTTGCATTAGGGTAGAATAGTTCTCTTTAAATCCAAGCAATATCTAAAATTCACGCCTCCTGAGCGGGTGTACTCCAGTACACTATCATGACCCATGGGAATAATGAGCCCCTGGCCGGATGTGAATTTTTTAGATTGAAGTTTGGGTAAGCCATTGCACTTGTTTGATTAGGTTCTGTTTTCTGAAAATTTGCATCTATTTACTGTAATCCGTCTGCAGCTCCAAAGGCAAGTCACTAATTTTTTGTTTAAATATTTTTTTTCTTGTTCCGTTTTAAGTCAGTTATCACCATATTAAATTTCATCATCAGAAAAAAATTATAAAAAAAATGAAAATTCCTGTAGTTTGACACTATCATTAGGGTTCTGTTCTGTCCTTTTTATTTATCTTCATTTGTAGGATCTGCTTAGAGTAGTACAGATTTTAGTTTTAAAATTCCTTTCATCTACATTGAAACATATAAGTTAGGAATCCTCTGTGGATTTTTCAAAATTTTTGGATATTTCTTCATCATGTTTTCCACACCATTTTTAAACTGCAACACACTTCTGCAGCACCTTTGCATTTTATTCATCTCATGAGAAATCAAATTAAGGGCATCAATTTGACATAGGGTCAGGGTTTCATCACCTGTCCCTAGCCCAAAAATCACCAACCAACATATAGATCCCAGCCCGTTAATTAAAATTGAGTAGAACGTTAATTGCCCTAGTGGATTAGGGACACCAACAAGTTGGGTTCAGGTTAGGGTCAAGTTAACTGTGTCAGCTAATTGGTGTGTGCTTACTGGCTTGGTGTCTAGGATTGGTGCATCAGGGCTTGTGATTTGGTCCGCCTACCTGGCCAATCTCAGATTGGTGTCTAAGGTTGGCAATCAGGGACCTTCACTCCCCTCCACCTACCTGGCTAAGTCCCATAAGTACTACTAGCTAGTTGGTTCACTTAATTAGACTTCTAATTTGTGCTCTAGGTCTAGGAAACCTTAGCTCGAACTTGAGTCCATTTGCATGCATGAAAACTAGAGTAGGGACACCATATTCACCAATCCAAGCCCAGTCAAGTGTAGCCATGGACCAAAATTCAGGAAATTTGATCAGAGGCCTAAATGATCAAGTGGCCCAACTGACTAAGAGTTTAACTGAGCAATTGGCCCAAACAAATCAGAATGTGGCACAAACCAACCAAGACATGAATGAGCAGTTAGCCCACATCACTACTAGGTTGGATCAGTTAGAGGCTAGAACTCCTGAAAGCAATCATGAAGCCCAGACTGAGCCTGAGCCTAGTCTTGCACCTGAACTCGAGACCTCATTGAACCCTAGAAGGATTCCATATCAAAACCCTCTCTACGAAACAAACTCTAGGAGAGCTCCCCAATATCAGTTTTATGATCCAATTCCTAGAGGACCCCACCCTGATCAAACCATCGATCCCAACCCAAGGAGATTCCATCATGAGCCTAACTATGAACCCAATGTCAGGAGACCCACCACAATTCACTTTGATCAAGATGACTGAACCATGAAGAACGTTAGGCTAGAAGCTCCCACCTTTGATGGAATTTTAGATCCTAAGATCTACATTGATTGGGAAGGTGAGATGGACCAGTATTTTGACTGGTTTGAGATGAGTGAAGAGCACAAGTGTAAGTTTGCAAAGCTTAAACTTGTGCGCCAAGCTAGGTTATATTGGGGAAACGTTGAGAGACTCACTAGACAGAGAGGTGATGTGCCCATAGTGACCTGGCGAGCTATGAAACTTAGGCTTAGGGAGAAATACCTTCCTATGTCCTACCACCAAAGACTCCTAGATCAATGGCAAAGACTTACTTAAGGAAATAGGAGTGTCACAGAGTACATAGCGATGTTTGACGAATTCGTTATGAGGTGCAATGTTGATGAATCTGAGTCGGTGACCTTGTCTAGATTTAGAGCCGGACTGAGGGAAGAAGTTCAAAGAGAATTGTTCATGCGAGAGGTACATGACCTAGAATTGGCCTATCAGATAGCTAGGGATGCTGAGAGATTCCATAGAGGTCTAGTCTATCGTAGGCCCGAAGCCACTAGGACTAGTGCACCTTACCAGCAGTCAGGATCCAATCAGCCTAGATTCAACCGACCCAATCCTAATGTGCTTGTGACCCGAAGAGATGACAAGGGGAAAACACCTGAGACCCAAAGAACTCCAAACTCCTGTTTCAAGTGTAACAAAGTGGGTCACTATTCTAGCAGCTGTCCCAATAGAGCCCTACACATAGGGAAAGTATAAGAGGAAGCCGTAGAATCCCAAAGTGAATTTGAGGAGGAAGTATACTAGGCAAATGAGAACTTGGCTGAAGAGTATAAGGAAGAGGAAGTCCTGGTAGATCAAGATCTGATAGGAGTGGTTAGGTGTATTCTCACCCAGGATAAAACCCAAGAAGATTGGCGTAGGACTAGCATCCTACAGACATTCATTAAGATAGGTGAGAAAGTATGCAAAGTCATTTTAGATAGCGGTAGCTGTGTCAATGCCATATCTACCAACATAGTAAAAACCCTAGGATTGCCCACCGTACCCCACCCCAATCCCTATAAGGTATCCTGGATAGACTCAACCATGATTTCCATTAAGTCTAGGTGCCTAGTAACCATTCAGTTCCAATCTTACCTAGAGAAAATATGGTGTGATGTACTTCCAATGGGAGTAAGTAGCATAATCCTAGGCCGACCATGGTTGTACGATCTTGATGTAACACTCTATGGTCATTCTAATTCATGCTCATTTACTCATAATGGAAAGAAGATCGTAATCCATTCTTCTCCACTTAAGAACCCCATTAAGAGAGGATCAAGCCAATTGAGTGATAAGAAAAAAGGGATAAACGTGATCACTGCTAAAGAAATGGAGCAAGAAATTAGCAATGGATCACCTGTTTGGATTTTGACCATTAAGGATCATCAAGAACCTCTTTCAAAAGAACAACCTCCAGAAGTCAGTGAAGTGCTAGAGGAGTTCAAAGACGTGTTCCTCGACGACTTACCCGACCAACTCCCACCTCTTAGGGATATACAACATGCAATAGATTTAGTCCCGGGAGCAACCCTACCGAACCTTCCCCATTATAGAATGAACCCTACTGAGCACCAAGAATTACAACGACAAGTAGGAGAACTTAAATAAAGGATTCATTAGGGAAAGTTTGAGTCCATACGCAGTCCCAACCTTACTTACCCCTAAGAAAGATGGCACATGGAGAATGTGTGTTAATAGTCATGCTATAAATAAAATCACGGTGAAGTATAGGTTTCCCATCCCCCGCTTGGATGATATGTTAGATATGATGGCCGGTGCAACTATATTTTCTAAAATTGACCTGAAGAGTAGCTATCACCAAGTTAGGATCAGACCAGGGGATGAATGGAAGACTGCCTTTAAAACTAAGGACGGGTTATTTGAATGGGTAGTCATGCCTTTTGGGTTAGCAAATGCCCTTAGCACTTTTATGCGAATCATGAATCAAGTCCTACGGGCCTTTATTGGGAAATTTGTTGTCGTTTACTTTGACGACATTCTTATCTATAGTAGGACTAGAGAAGATCATCAACAACATCTGAGGCAGGTCTGTTTAGCACTTAGGAAAGATAACCTCTATGCCAACCTAAAGAAATGTGCTTTCATGACTACTAGAGTTATCTTCCTAGGATTTGTTGTGACCCCTGAAGGAGTATCCGCTGACCCTGAGAAGGTTAAGGCAATTGTAGAGTGGCCAACACCCAATAATATTCACGAAGTAAGAAGTTTTCATGGCCTCGCTACGTTTTATCGAAGATTTATTAGAGGGTTTAGCACCATAGTTGCTCCTATCATGGATTGTATTAGGAAGGGCCAATTTGAATGGACGAAGTCAGCTGATAAGGCCTTCCTTCACATCAAAGATAAGATGACCCAAGCACCAGTCTTAAGGCTACCTGATTTTTCTAAGGTCTTTGAAGTAGCATGCGATGCTTCGGTTGTAGGGATTGGTAGAGTTCTGAGTCAAGAGAACCATCCCGTAGCATTCTTTAGTGAGAAATTGAATGAAGCCAGGAAGAAATACTCCATATATGATCGGGAGCTTTATGCGGTAGTGCAAGCATTAAGGTATTGGAGGCATTATCTCCTACCGCAAGAATTTGTTTTATTTTCAGACCATGAAGCCATTAGGTTTTTGAGTTCCCAAAAGAAACTAAACCCTAGGCATGCCAAATGGGTAGAATACATCCAATCCTATACTTTTGTCCTAAAACATCAATCGGGAACTGACAATAAAGTAGCTGATACCCTAAGTCGTAGAATGTTACTTTTATCTTCAGTCAGTACTGAAGTCATAGGTTTTGAAAGACTTAAGGAGCAGTACGAAACCTGTCCAGATTTTGGTAAAATTTATCAGGTTTTGCGTCAAGGACCATCTAGTGATCATAGTGACTATACCCTTCTAGATGGTTATCTTTTTAGAGAGAATAGGCTTTGCATCCCAAGGACCTCCTTAAGAGATTTTTTAGTTTGGGGATACATGCGGGAGGTTTGGCTGGCCACTTTGGACGAAACAAGACTATCTTGGCTGTTAAGGAATAATTTTACTGGCCAGGCCTTAAGAAACAAGTAGCAGACCTTGTAGCACGATGTAGGATATGTGCTGTTGCAAAGCAGCAAAAGAAGAATACCAGGCTATACACTCCATTACCTGTACCTGAGTGTCCATGGCAGGATCTAAGCATGGACTTTGTTCTAGGATTACCCAAGACCATTCGAAAACATGATTCAATCTTTGTGGTGGTCGACCAGTTTTCAAAAATGCCCCATTTCATACCTTGCTCCCAAACTTCCGATGCCTCTAGGATAGCCAAACTCTTTCTTGATCAAGTAGTCAGACTCCACAGGTTACCAAAAACCATAGTTTCTGATAGGGATGTCCGCTTCACAAGTTACTTCTGGAAAACCCTTTGGCACCTATTAGGAACCAGATTGAAATTCTCCACAGCCTACCATCCCCAGACTGATGGACAAACCGAGGTTGTAAATAGAAGTCTAGGGAACTTGCTGAGATGCCTAGTGGGAGAAAGTCTAGGGAACTGGGATTTGTTATTGCCACGTGCTGAGTTCGCTTACAATAGTTCGGTCAATAGATCTACGGGCAAAAGTCCCTTTGAGATAGTCCATGGTTACAAGCCTAGGAAGCCTTTAGATCTAATCCCACTACCTATTCACACACGAGTCTCTGAGTCTGCTGAGTCTTTTGCACAGCATGTCACAAATCTGCATAAAGAAATCAGTAATAAGATCAACCTGAGCAATGAAACTTACAAACACTTAGCTGACTCACATAAGAGGGCTAAAGAATTATATGAAGGGGATTATGCGATGATTAGGCTCAACCCTGAACGTTTCCCCTCTAGAACCATAATGAAGCTGCATGCCCGCGGAGCGGGACCTTTCAAGATCTTAAAGAAAATAGGGCCTAATGCATATGTTTTGGAACTTCCACCTGATATGGGTATCAGTACAACCTTTAATGTTTCAGACCTAGTAGAATACAAAGAACCAGTACTAATACCTAGTGAGCCTTTTGGGCCAGAAACTTTCATTGAGAGTGAACATATTTCCGAGTGTCCACCACCAACCCTACCTGAGCGGAGAGAGAGGATTGAGAGAATCCTGGATGACAAGACCATTACTACTAGGAATAAGGAGTATCAGCGATACCTGGTTCAATGGCAAGGTCGACCTGAGTCCGACAACTCTTGGATTACTCGAGAGGACCTGCAAAGACTTAACCCAGACTTGTTCGAGCATTACCAAGGCAAAACTGAACCATACTCGACTGGGTCGAGTTCTGCCCACCCCAGGAGAATTGGTGTGGACACTAGAAACCAAAAGAAACTTCACTCCAACAAGGTTAGCCTTATCCCAATTTGGATCGAAGATAATTAGGTTACCTTGTATTCTTTAGTTCAAAAATATTTTATTTTCAAGAGCCATTTCCTTTTTAAGAGTCCTGTAAATGATCAAGAGTGTTTATTGAGTCAGGTAATTACTTTTAAAATAAAATTCATTTCCTGTAAGTCCGTTTCAAGTTTTAAGGTTTAGGTCAGTCAAGTCAATTTAGTTGAGTTAAGTCTATTTCAAGTTAATCAAGTCTTAAAGCAATGAAAGCTAGCAACAAGACTCAAATTCTGGACCCCAGAATTTGACCACATGAAGAAGAGAAGACACATCAACCAAGCAAGAGAAAAGGACCATCAACTAGGACCACTTGGCATCACATGTCATTCCTTATCCAAGTAGAAGACCATCTCATCATGCCACGTCATCAGGCGCCACCTCACTAGCCACCTCATCACTCTTTGGCGCCAACAAGGAAGATTCAAATTCAAGGAGGTTGGCCATACCCCTCCAAATCCTCCACCAAATCCTCCAACCCCCCCATCCCTCCAAACTCTCCACCAAATCCTCCAACCCCCCTTGTAATCCTCCTCAATTTGGGGAGTTTTTAAATTTCAAAAGCTAGCTTTGTGAGGCCTATTAAAGGCCTTGGATGCCCATTGTAAAGAGGGAATTTTTTGGAAATGAATGAAAATTGAAGTTGAATTTTGGAAGTAGAAATTGTCTTGTGTTTTTTTTTTTCCTTATGTGAAAGTTTCCCATCCTCTTCCTCCATGCCAAAGCCATTCCTTTCCCCTAGAAAAGCATCTTCCAAGCTCAAGTGAAGGCATTGGAGTCAGCCAGATCTTCTCAAATTTATGTTCTTAGTTCATAAATTCTCCCATCCCTTCTAAAAGTTCTTATCCTTCTTCCTTAACTTTGATCTTCCTTGCAGGGTCCTTCGAAGTCTTTGAGTTGTGGACCGGGTTCACCTTGACAAAGAACCAACAAGCTGAAGCCCCAAGTCCAGGTTCTGATCTCTGTTATCCAGGTTCTTCAGTTCTGAGCGTTGGTAGTTTCAAGGTATGCATCAAAAGAAGGTTGGAAAGCTCATCAAGGTAAGTCCACAATCATTAGCCCCTATTGTCTAGATCTTCTTCCTTCTTAGTTTAGGATTGTGTCTAATCAAGTAAAAGTCCCATTTCTTATAATCCTTAAGTCTTATTATGATGAGTACAATGCTAGTGTAATTAGGTTTCATTGCTCTATAAACCATATTCAAAATATTAATCATATGCTTGCCGCATCATAATCGGTAGTGCCAGAGATATGTGACATTGTCATTATCTCTTTTTCTCTTCTTATCATCAACAAGAAAAATATTATCATTGAGTTACAAAGTTAGAAGACCATTTATAAAAGATCCATGTCCAAATATTTTATTATTATAAAGAATAGAGCAGCCACTGCTCTTTACACTTATTTCATATCCCTGTTGTAATAACAAGGGAATAGAAATAATATTTCTAATAATATCTGGTACATAGAAGCAATCTTCTAGCTTTATTACATCACCCAAAGGTAATAAAAGAAAATCGGTGCCCACAGCTTCAGCATATATGGCTTCACCACTAGCCCCATGCAGCTTAAAGTCACCCCTCTTCAATTTTCTAATTATATGGAGTCCCTGCAATGAATTGCATATATGAGATCCACATGCGGTATCTAATATCCATGAATTAGAAATAGAAGCACTCAATGATAAATTAGTTTGTATCATGTACAAACCTATAGATGCTCTACTTGCATCATGCTTCACACTTGCAAGGTAAACCTTGCAATTCTTCTTCCAATGCCCAGTCTTGCTGCAATGGAAACAGGCTCCATCATCCTTCTTAGATTTCTTATTTTTCTTCTGGATGCTCTTCTTAAAGTTAAACTTTCTTTTCATACCCTTTTTCTTTGCCTGTTTCTTTCTTCCATTAACAAGAAGAACATGAGCCTTATCTCCTTTAGAGTGGCTCTCAGCTATCTTAAGCATGCTAAGCAGCTCTGGCAAAGTGGTATTCAATTTGTTCATATGGTAGTTAAGAACAAACTGAGAGAAGGAATCTGGGAGTGACTGTAGGATCAAGTCCTGATTAAGTTCACTATCCATACAAACCCTAATTGACCCAATCGAGTGATTAAGTCAATCATTTTCAGCACATGGGTTTGCACAGGTGAGCCTTCACTCATCCATGCTCGGAACAACTACTTCGATATCTTATATCGGGCAGCCCTACTTTGCTCTCCATAAAGCTATTTTAAATCGAGCAATATGGATTGAGGTTCCAGACCTTCATGTTGCCTCCGAAGCTCATTGCTCATGGAAGCCAACATGATGCACCTGACAGTCATACTGTCATTTAGCCACATTTGATGTGTGACCCTTTCCTCCTCTAAAGCATCCTCTCCAAGCACCTCAGAATCTGGAGAATCAAGTATATAGGAAAGCTTCTCCTGAGTTAAGACGATTCTCAAGTTCCTCAACCTATCCACATAATTTGGACCGGTTAACTTATTGGCATCCAAGATGCCCTTCAGTGATAAGTTTGAAGCCATAAATATAAATATCCTATATTTAATTAAAGAACAATATCAACAGACCACTCAAGAATGATATTCATAACTAGATAAGGACTTACTATCTAATTATGTCTCACACTATTTTCTTCAAATACCATAACCCTCATTTTATGGTAAACGAGAAACCTTCCCGGTTTCCTTAGTGGGGTTGAGATCCTAATTCCTCATTAGTACCTTGTGTTACACAACAAACACTAATAAGTTCAAAGGTATGACTTACTTTCCAATTGCAACCCGTGCAATTCTCAACAATTATCTTTGCCTCTAAGACACTTATAGTCTTGTGTTACACAACAAACTATAATGTCTTAGTTTAGCCAAACTCTTCATTTCTATATAGCTATAATTGAAAATTGTTGCCCTTGTGTTACACAACAAAGCAACAATTTCAACCATGCCATAAAGCACTAAGTGCACCAATACAAATTTCATATCAAACCTTAGAGTAGATCTTGTGTTACACAACAAACCTACTATAGTTTTGATATTAATTTGGCTTAGCATGAAGGAAGGCAAATTATAGTATACATAATCAATTAGCATTCTCAAGTTAAGGTTTAGATATGACCAAATTGGCCAGGTAAGTGGAAGGGGTGAGGGGGTCCCCCCGTTGCTTTCCTTAGACACCAATTAAATTGGCCAGGTTAGACAACAGAACCAATTAATAAACCTCAATCCCTTTACCTTCCCAGAACCACTTGCCTAGACACCAACTGGCTGATCAAACCCTAATTGGTTCTGCATCATGATTAATTTGATACTAAGACTAAATATGATTTTTAATGAGGGTTTTGATGATCTCAAACACATTCTAATACTATTTAACATATTATAATGTACTTATAATAGAAAACCATACATATATGACATGATCCAAAATATATGCTAGGTGTGTCATCATTCTAGGACAACCTTACAACATAACAGACATCCACCGTTATGCTAGGACAACCTTATTTCAGAATGTGACTAAAAATATATATATATATATCTTGACATATTTTAAAGATTAGGGTTTAAGTGTTAAAAAAAAACCCTAACTAGTGACTAGAATAAGGCATATCAATTTAACATATGCATAACATAGCAATCATATCATAGCATGATATTTCAAATACCCCGCTGACTAATCCAATCCTAAATAGCTATTAGGATAAAACATGTTATAACAATGCATTTGATCTACAATATGCATAAAATAATAACATGCTATATTTCATAATAAAGTAGAGATCAAACATATGATCCCTAATATGCATTGAATCATAATCCTGGGAGGATCATCTTTATTACAAATGACAAATAGTTGAAATAAACTAAGGGTGGCTCTGATACCACTGATGGGTTTCAAGGAGATCATTATGCAATTTAGTAAGACTAAATTATAAAATTCCATGCATAAAGATAACACTTTATCAATTAGAAACCCTAATTCCCAAGATCCCTTATTCGATTACAGCTAATATGTCATAAAAGAAGGTTAATGAAACATACCTGGAGCACTATATTCCACTTCTTCCACTAGACTCACAAGTGTAAGTCCTCCGACGGTGATCCACACAAGATTTGAAACAAGGAAGAACTCCTTCTTGAAGTTGCTTGCCTGGGTAGGACTCTTTCGGCAGCCTTTTGGACTTTGGCCTTTATAGAACTCACTATCCCACTATAGGACTCTTTGGACACTCTTCTAAACCACTCTTGATTTTAGGACAACCCTCCTTTAGGACCCCTTAGGCTTATGTCCTAAAACAAAGCCTTGTCCTAATAGAAAAGACCTTGTCTTAACAAGACAAGTCTTGTCTTAAAGAAAGGAAGAGGGAGAGAGAAAAACTCAGATAGATATTACGGCAGAATCTAGACTCCTATTTCAGATGACCGAATGAATTTTCTCATTCCACCATACACCCTTTAAATAGTTTCTTAAGGGGCATGAAACACATCCCAAAATCTCTTATCATATATGTTTCTTCATATCTGATAAGACTCTTTAGGATTCAGGAGTCTTATCTGACATCTCTTCATGTCCTAATGAAACCTTCTCACACCACATGGCATGTACCAGTTTCTAGAAGAGCCAAGAGGCATCTTCTCATTTCCCATACATCAGAGAAAATCAAAGAGATTTGAAAGCAGAAGGACTCTGCTTCAAACCATGCGCCCTCTCTTGAAAAGTCACAACCTTTCATATGCGCCATTCATCCTTTCCTTCTTCATGCCAATTCAAAAATCATTGACCAGTCAAATGCTTCATGAAAGGACATTAAATAAGCTTTCCATCCATATAAAAATTTTTTCGATCAGAGAAATATAGACCCTTCTAGGCCCTTTTGAATGCCAACATGTCATTTAGGCACCAAGAGTCCTATGCCTTAGGGACTCTTCATAATTCCGAGATTAAAACCTCCAGAATATCAGAAAAAATATGATAAATTCATCCTACATAGAACATAACCCAATTTAGGTCTCCCATAAATTGGTTAGTCCATTTAGCAAGCAACCGGACCCAATCCAATTGGGTTTAGGAATTAGGTTAGCCTACACATGCTAGTGTGTCACCTAGCTAACCAATTAGGATCCTATGACCCTAATTAAATCATGAAAGACTTCCTTGTCCAATTCTCTAGTGTGAGTGACCCATTGGGTTCCACATCTAGCCATCAGTAGGTTTAGGTTTGAGCCGATTCGATCCAATCGAACCCGATTGACCTAATTAGGTCAAACTAGCTAATCTAATTGTCCAATTCGAACCATCCATTGAATTGACTCATGAAACCAATCTAATTGGTTTATGAATACCTACAAGATAAGATTGACATCTAGCAATGTATCATGCCTACTCGGAAGATGAGGAATTTGGTAGAAATTATCAAAATACCCTTCAGTAGTAAGTTACCATGCAATTCAATCTTTTGATCTCCAATTATCCCGATTAAGTGATAGGTATGGATAAATGTCAAACCCTAACACTTAATCATATCGAATCTCAACTCGATACTGATGACTCAGCTGATGACTGATTAGATTCCACTAATCTCATCCTGCTTTGAACAAAGGCTCCTTAAGTCACAATCGAAGATATTGCATAGGATAATAATTTCTCTTACTAGGAATGATCGATTCCTTGTTGGTCCACTCATATCCTCCATGCACATTTCACCATACCCAGAACACCCCGTACATGTCGTAATGGCATGAATGAGTATGAACCAAAATATGGCTTAGTGTGCATAAGGAACCATGGTGACCTTAGGTCTAAAGATCACATGCACAACTCCTACTCAGGGATCTATCTTTTGACAAGTAGTAAGACTTCTATAAGATAGTCCCGGTATGGATCAGTTCAGTGTACTCATACCCTGATGAGCACCCTTATCCTTATATTAGTGTCTCTATACAAGTGGTTGTGGGACCAACCACTCTCATATCTGAGCATACATAGGTAAGCCAGTCTTACCGGATTCATTGATCCCCGAATCAATGATCCAATGACTAGGAATATTTTAAATTATGATTTATAGGAAATTAGGTCTCACTGTTATGAACTTCATCATAACCCTAATTCTATTGCTCTAATCTATGGGGTTTATCATAATCATAAATAAGACATAAATGATGAAAATAGATGCCTTTATTAATATATAATGTCATACAAGAGTTGGAAGAATACAAAAAAGGCCCTTACAATGATTGGCTCTTAGGGCACTTTTCTATCATGCTTTGGACTCAAATAAGTTTAACAAAATTTCCATCTGCTCTTCAGCTAAGGAAATCTGGGATAAACTTGAGGTGACCCATGAAGGAACTTCATAAGTGAAAAACTCAAAGATAAATCTTTTAGTGCACAATTATGAATTGTTTAAGATGGAGCCTAATGAAAGTATTTCTGCCATGTACACTAGATTTATAGATATTATTAACGATTTAAAAAGTCTTGGCAGGGTATATTCAAATGCTGACTTAGTACAGAAAAACTTGAGATCACTTCCTGACAAATGGGATCCTAAAGTCACAGCCATCCAGGAAGCTAAAGACTTGAATGTTCTAACAATGGATGAATTAATGAGATCTCTCATCACTCACGAATTAGCCATGAAGCATAAACGGATGATGATCAGAAAAAGAAGAAAACGATTTCATTCAAGGCTGCATTAGAATCTAAAGATGATGAAGAAATTGAAGGTGACTCCTCCTCCGAAGATGGTCTTGAGGATGAAGACATCACAATGGTCATGAGGAGATTCAGAAAGTTTGTGGGAAAGAAGAAAGGAAGGTATAATAGAAAATTCTATAAACGAGAAAAGCAGTCAAAAGAAAAGGACAAGGACAAAGATAAGGATAAAGAACAAGTCCCCACCTGCTATGAATGTAAGAAACCGGGGCATATTCATTCGGATTGTCATCAACTAAAGAAATATCTTAGAAAGAAGAAAAAGAAAGTGATGGTTGCCACGTGGAGCGATAGTGAAGACTCCACTTCAACTGAAGAAGAAGAGACCACGAAAATAGCAAATCTATGTCTAATGGGTCTCGAGGATGAGGTAAATTCTTCCGATACTCAGATTGAATTTACTTTTGAAGAATTAAATTCTACATTCCATGATTTACTATCTAAATTTAAAAAGGCTGGAGTAAAGATTAGATCATTAAAGCATATCAATGGTTCTTTACTCAAAGAGAAAAATGAAATTTTGGAAAAGAACAATTCACTAAAAAAGGAACTTCTCATCTTTTCTTAAAAATGCAATGATTTGAAAAATGAGAATAATGAATTGAATGATAAAAAGAAAGTTTTGCTAAAAGAAAACAATGAGCTGAAGAAGGAGGTAGAAAAACTCAAGCCACTTGTTGAAAAATTAACTTTGTCTTCTAATAAGCTTAAGTTAATTCTTAAAGAATAAAGAATTTCTGGAAATAAAGCTGGAATAGGTTTTAATGCTTCAAATTCAAATTATGTTTTAGCCACCACTTTTGTGAGACAAAAAGACTTTGTTCCTAAGCTTACTTCTTATAAAACTTTTTTTACAAAAGACTCTATTTTCCTTTCAAAACCTGCTTCATATGTTCCTAAGAATTTAAAGGCAAGACCTGCTATTTCTGCACTTCATGCATCTAGAATTTCAAAAATATAATTATTTCAAAATTCTAGAATCAAATGTTTTGCTTACAAAAGATTAGGACATAAAGCCTTTAACTACAATACAATCAGAAATGTCCACAATGTAAGAAAGATTTAGGTTCTCAAAGGAACCAACTCAGCTAACCCAAAAGGACCCAAGTTAGCTTGAGTACCTAAAAACACTCCTTAATTTTGTTGCAGGAATGTCTTGCAGCCCAGAAATCAAAGAAAAAATGGTATCTCGACAGTGGTTGCTCAAGGCATATGAAAGAAGGAGGTATGGTTACATTTGGAGACAATGGCAAGGAAAAAATAATTGGAATTGGTAAGATCAAAATAACCCCCTCTACTTTCATTGAATATGTACTGCTAGTAGATAAGTTGAAGCACAATCTATTGAGTATTAGTTAATTATGTGATAAAGGCTTCAAAGTTATCTTCGAATCATCTATGTGTATAGTAACAAACCTTCTTGATCCTAGCAGCAAATTCATTGGACACAGACTAGGAAATATTTATGTGATAGATCTAAATGATCTTGCCATGTCAAGTAGCTCTAGTCTAATTGCAATGAATGCTAAAACCAAGGAGTCTTGCTTATTATGGCATAGAAGATTGGGTCATTCTAGTATGCATACTATTGCCAAGTTAATTTCCAAGAATCTTGTTAGAGGCATGCCCAAGTTTAAAGTAGATTTTGATCATGTTTGTGATGCATGTCAAATGGATAAATAAACAAGGGAAAGATTTAAATCCAAAAATCTAAGTTCAACATCTAGACCTTTAGAACTACTTCACATGGACTTATTTGGACCAACTAGGATCACAAGCCTAGGAGGTATGAAATATGCCCTTGTGATTGTAGATGATTTTTCTCGATTTACATGGGTTTTGTTTATTGCACACAAAGACGAAACTTTCAAAGTATTTAGAAAATTTTATAAAAAGGTTTCAAATCAGAAAAATCTTTCTATAATTTCAATTAGGAGTGATCATGGCACAGAATTTGAAAATCAATTTTTTGATGATTACTGTTTTGAAAATGGCATTGATCATAACTTCTCCGCTCCTAGAACACCACAACAAAATGGTGTTGTAGAGAGGAAAAATAGGACGTTGAAAGAAATGGCCCGAACAATGTTGTGTGAAGGTAATCTTCCAAGATATTTTCGGGCAAAAGCGGTGAACACTGCTTGTTATATTTTAAACCATGTTTTGATCCGTCCTATCTTAAAGAAAACCCCCTATGTGCTTTGGAATGAAAAGAAACCCAATATAAATTACTTTCACGTATTTGGACGCAAATGCTTTGTGCTTAATAATGGTAAGGATAATCTAGAAAAATTTGATGCTAAGTCCGATGAAGCCATTTTCCTTGGTTATTCACTACATAGCAAGGCATATAGGGTTTTTAATAAACGGACTCTCACTGTTATGTTGGGTTTGGTGACCAAGGTGGAAGCATGGATTTCAAAAATTTATTATGAACCCATTACCAAACCCTTAACCCAAGACCTCCTTACTAGGAATTAAAACATATAAACATGCATATATGATATAAACTAGAGTTTAGGCACCAACCTGAACCGCTAGTATCCAATCTGATGAAGAAAACCCTGATTCAGCCTTCTTCTCTACCAGGCGCCCAAACGTTCACCCTCCAACGGTGATCCACACGGGGCTTGACCAAGACACCAGCACCTTCAAAGAACTTGGTTCCACCAACTAGACTTTCAAACTTAAGCCTAATAGGATTTGGGCAAATTCCAATCCAATTGGACTAACTCTTCTTTAAATCAGCCTTTCTACTCCTTCTCTTCTTCTTCCTCTTCGTCTCCTCTTTACTTTTCCCTAATTCCTCTCCTGATTTGAACACTCCTAGGCCTTCCAAAGACCTTGTCCTAAAAGGGCTAGAGTGTTTAGGACAAGAGGATAGGATGTAATAAAAATAAGAAAGAAAGAAGTCTTCGGGATCAAATCTTTTTTTTAACACCCCGAGAGGCTACGCTATTTATAGCGCACCAAGGGGCTTCTGAGATATCCATTCATGCCAGAATACATGACTCTTCTATTAGGACATGAAGCTTGGCAAGTATTGCGATCCTTGGATTCAAAACTTTTGAGAAAAAGAAGTAGAGTGACTTTTTAAATCAAGAGTCGCTTCTCTTCTTAAATCCAAACGACGTACTTTAAACCAAGCGACTTCTGGATTTTTAATCTGTGCCCAAGAGGTGTTAGGACATGCACCAGAGGAGTCTACACAATTTATCTTTCTCAAAATGTGCGTGAAAAAGAGGGGACGCCACTCTTAGCGCTAAGAGTCCCAAGGGGCATGGACTCTTCTTCTTTTGGCGTGAAGATGTGTCCAAAGGGTCGTGGAAGACTCCAAGAGGCATGAAAGTGTGTTTGACTTGGTCCTCTGCTTAATGCAGAAGGACTCTTGGCCAGGGGGTGCCTTTGGATTATTTTCTCACGTAATTTCTATATAGAAAACATGTTGGCACCCAAGAGTCCCACTTAGTCCAAACATTTCACACACCCAACTTAGCCCAATTGCTAAATGGATAATCTTAGGTTAATTAATCCAAATTGGCTGACTTAAACCTTGGTCTTCTAGCCAAGGACTGACCCAACACTTGAGCCAAATTTAATTTGACTTTAATTAATCCAAATTAGCCCAAATCGAAACCTGATTCGAAACCAATTTGAATCTAGGTGCTAAGGTTTGCAACACGTGCTAGACTGTTCACCTGCAAACATGGTTTAATCCAATTAAACCCTTGATCAGAACCCTTTGTGTGTGACCCATTGGATTCCACATCTAGCCAGCAGTGAGTCCGGGTGTAACTTGACCTGATTCGATTGGATCACATCCAAACTGATTTAGGCCCAACTAGGTCAATTAGAATCCAATTCTAATTAACTGATTGAATTACCATAATTCAATCAAATCCCCACAAGACAAGATTAATGTCTAGCAACGTATCATGCCTACCCGGAAGATGTGAGATTTTGGTGGCATTATCGAAATACCCTTTAGTGGTGAGTTACCAGGCAATTCAGTCCTTCGATCAGCTTGCACCTTGAATATTACTATGGATATGGATACTTGTCAAATCCAATTCCATTTTCATTCCTGGCTCAATCTGATAATGATGATTCATTAATGAACCATTAGAAACTATTTCTAATATTCATACTTTGATCAAATATTTCTCAAATCTTCATTTGATCGAAATCAGCTAGATGCGATTTCCTCTTACTAGGATTGATCGATTCCTTTTTGACCTACTCACAACCTCCATATGCAATCCACCATACCCAGTATCACCCCATGCATAATTCAGTGTCATGATTGAGTGTGAACCAAAGTATGGATTCATGCATACAAGGTACCATGGCAGTCTCAGGTCAAAGGACCACATACACTACTCCCACTATGAGAACTATCTATTGACAAACAGATAAGGTTCCATTAGATGTTCTCAAGCTGGATCCATTCAGTGAACTCATTCTCTAATGAGCACCCACATCCTAGTATTAGTGTCAAACATAAGTGACTGTGAGATCAGTCACCCTCTTCACCAAGCATACATAGGATGTGCTGGTTTTACCGGAAACATTGATCCCCTACTCAATATCCCATCGACCAGGAATATTCTAGATTAGGATTTTAAGGCTTTAGGTCTCACTAGTATGATCTCATCATAACCCTAGAACCATAGCCCTAATCTATGGGATTCATCATATAATAATAAAATAATTAAGTCACAGGGTATGATGAAAATAAAATGCCTTTATTAATTGATAATGTTAATACATTGGTTTAGGATACAAAGGAAAATCCCATCGAAATACAACATTTCGATTGTCCTTTAGGGCATAATCCTTTCATGTTGAAGAGTCAATATATATTATATTTGATGAAACTAACCCATCACCATCTAGAAAAGATGAGTGTATTGACAATGATTCAGGTACCATTCAAAAGGAGATGGAAGAATTAAGTATTCAAGAAAAACCAATTGAAGAAGGAGAAGAAATGGTAAGTAAGGATCATACTGATCTACCAACTGAATGGAGGTACGCTACTTCCTATCCTAAAAAATTAATTATTGGTGATCCTTCTCAAGGCATAAGGACTAGGTCTGCACATAGGATTGCACATGATTACCTAGCCTTTGTATCTCAAATAGAGCCTCATACCTTAAAAGAAGCAGAAAATGACCCAAACTGGATGATGGCCATGCATGAAGAATTGAACCAGTTTGAAAGAATAAGGTTTGGATATTAGTTGATAGACCTAAAGACCACCCAATTATATGAACCAAATGGATCTATAGGAACAAATTAGATGAACAAGGAAATGTTATTAGAAACAAAGCTAGATTAGTGGCTAAGAGATATAGTCAAGAAGAAGGTATAGATTTTGATGAAACTTATGCACCTGTAGCAAGATTAGAAGCTATTAGATTACTTCTTGCATTTACTTGCTACATGAATTTCAAACTTTTTCAAATGGATATGAAAAGTATATTTTTAAATGGTTTTATCGCTGAACAAGTTTTTGTAGAACAACCACTAGGTTTTGAAAATCATGCTTTTCCAATCCATGTGTTTAAACTCAATAAAGCTTTATATGGTTTGAAACAAGCCCCTAGAGCCTGATATGATAGACTTAGCACTTTCTTAGTTGAAAATAATTTTTCAAGAAAAAATGTTGATAAAACTCTCTTTATTAAAAAGAAAAATAATGATATGTTAGTTGTACAAATCTATGTTGATGATATCATCGTTGGTGTAACTAATGAAAGTCTTTGTGAAGAATTTGCTAAGTTAATGCAGAAAAAATTTGAAATGAGCCTAATGGGTGAACTAAACTACTTCCTCGGACTTCAAGTAAAACAAACAAAGAAGGGATCTTCATCAACCAATCCAAATACACCAAAGAAATCATCAACAAGTTTGGTATGGAGACAAGCAAACAAATGAACACACCCATGAGCCCATCCTGTAGATTGGATACAGATGAAAGTGGATCCAACGTTGACCAAAAACTATATCAAGGTATGATCGGATCCTAATTATATTTAACTGCAAGTAGACCAGATATCTTGTATAGTGTATGTGTATGTGCTAGATTTCAATATAATCCTAAAGAAACACATATGCTTGCTATTAAAAGGATATTAAAATACTTGAAAGGTACAAGTAATCTTGGTCTTTGGTTTTCAAAAGAATCGTCTTTAAATTTAATCGGATTCTCTGATGCTGATTATGCTGGTTGTAAAATAGATAGAAAGAGCACTAGCGATACTTGTCAATTTCTAGGGTTGAATTTAATCTCATGGCACTACAAGAAACAAAACTCGGTAGTACTATCTACTGCTGAGGCAGAGTATGTTGCTGTAGGGAGTTGTTGTGCACAAGTGTTATGGATTAAACAGCAACTAGAGGATTTTGGTGTTTCATAATGCAAAATTCCTATCAAATGTGATAACACAAGTGCTATAAATTTATCTAAAAATCCTTTTCAGCATTCTAGGACTAAGTACATAGAGATTAGATATCATTTTATTAGAGACCATATTTTGAATGGTGATATAGAACTAGAGTTTATACCTACAGAAAAATAACTAGCTAAAATCTTTACCAAGCCACTAAATCAGGATAGATTTGAGTTGCTTAGAGAAGAATTAGAGCTATGTTATCCTTTCTGAATCTAGAAAACCTAAGGAAAAATTATCTAAAAATCCTCCTATTTTTATTCATGATGTTTGAACAACTTTCATTGAATTTCTCAGCATAGTTGAATTAAACTTCTGAACCATTTGATCTCTTTTAGAAAGTTTCTATTCGAGTCAACTCGAGCGATCTTGCTTTGGTCGAGCCAGCTCGAATATCTGAACTTATTGCTCTTGCTTTGATCGAGCCGACTAAGTCTGTGCTTAGCTGACTCGGTGATTTGTTTGTTCTGAGTTCGCTCTGGTCGAGCCGACTCGGATATTTTTAGGGCAGAGCGAGCCGACTCAAAAGATGGGAAATCGCTATTTAGGAAAGTTTGTTCTATCTTTTCTCAGTACTTCACTCCCTTTCTTTACTTTGAACACTCTGCATTTCTCGGAAGCTCTACCATTCTCGTAGAAATCATTTCCTAAAGCTTAAAATCCTTTGATTCCTCTGCAATGGCTCCTCGAAAATCTGTGAAGAAAGTACTTCAACTCGGCGAATCAAGTAATCACAGTACAGATGCAGGAGAAAGAAGGGAAAAGAGAAAAAGGTCCGCTCAACTCCAACAAAATAAAGAAACTCCTCCTCCCAGATAGCATGTCTCAACGATCAATCGACCTGTCACCTGCAGAAGAAGGATCGACTTTACATTCCTAGAAGAAATGGGAATGAAGATCGGACATGGGATAGAAAGCCAAGGATGGAAGCGTTTCTGTTCTTTAGACATACTGACCTACCCTTCACTGGTACGGACATTTTATGAGAATATTATTATAAAAGAATTTCATTTGGAATCAGTTGTCAAGGCAAAAACAGTCATAATTAATGAAGAAAGATTGAGCAAGCTGCTACAAATGCCAACGATTGGTGCTACTGAACTTCTTCTACCAAACAAGGAGCACATTCTGAAACTTATTTTAGAAAAAGAGGAAGTAAGCACAATCTGACATATTTAAGCCAATCTACTCTTAAGGGAAATGAGGCTGCTGCATAGTATGATTAGTAGAATTTTCCTTCCTAAAGCTGGCCATTTTGACTGGGTCAGTGAGAAGGACATGATCATCATGGGACATCTGATCAAAGAAGAGCCTCTCAACCTTCCCTACATAATGATGATCCAAATGACTAAAGCAGCAAGGAAGGTCAAAGCCTGTCTACCTTATGGTATGGTTTTCACTCTGTTATTTGAAAAGAAGGGAATTGATTTATCAAATGAAATAGGCAAACCACTACATCACTTTGATATCTACTCCTTCAACTCACTTAAAAGAATGGGTTACAATTTACAAGAAGGAAAATGGATTAAAAACATGCCTTGTCAGGTTGCTGCCACCATTTTTGAAGAAGATGAAGCTGCTGCTGAAGAAAGAACTGAAAACACTATGATTACTCCATTTGAACTCAAAAATCTGATATTTCAAAAGATAGAAACTATCTCCAACTCTCTAATAGATCATGTGAATTCTGTAATTGAAAAAATCAGAAAGTCAGTTGACATTAAATTGCAAGAATTGAAATCTGAACAAGAGCTTCACCAGCAAAAAGTGGAAAGAGAAATGAAGGATTTCAAGGAACAAATCAGAAGCATTCTACTATAATCCCAGAAGGAAACTGCTCCCACTGAAGATGTTTATGAACAGATCATCAAAGAGTCACTTGACATTCCTATTCCTTTATCTGATCTACCTAAATCTACCAAACCAAGAAGACCAAAGTTTTTAGAGCCCCTATTGGAACTAGATTCAGGGATTTAAGGTTTAAACCCCTGAAAACTAAAACTTCTGATAGAGTTATAAAGCTAGGCTCCTCTTCTTCATTTGAGGAAGAAGAATAATAAGTTGTGTAGTTAGTCTTTTGGTTGTATTTCTGATATGAATGTTTGTTCCACTTGTTATCTTTTACAATTACAATGTACTCTCTATCCTACAAACTTCTTAATCAAATGAATGTTTTATGTTTACAAATTGCACTTATGAAATTATAATTAGAATTTCAAGTGTGAGAAAGTGAAATTATCTCAAACAAATATTAAAGACTTTCTCAATCTATTTTAAAATCTGAGCTTTATTTGAAATCACCTTTTTGATTGATTGACAAAAAGGGGGAGAACTATGAAAATTATGAAAAGATTAGGAAATTAGCTCCTTATCAACTATTCTTAAAGTGCAATGAAAAAGGGGGAGCACAAAAATAATAGTACTGCTTAAATTACTTTAAAATCTAGAGAAAGGGAGAGTTTTTCTCTTGAATGATTTTGCTCTAACTTATATTCAAATTAATCCCATTGCTCTGATCATAATTGCATATTATAACTCTCTGATACTCCATGTTTTGTGCTAATTATAATATTACAAAGCTTGACACTTTGATGAAGTATAGTAATATCATCTATTGAGCTCTGATTTTCTTTTAAATCCAATCAGCTCTGTAACATGTTTCAAATAATGTTATACATGTAAAGTGTCTTACTGATTTTTCATGCTCAGTGTTTTGTCATCATCAAAAAGGGGGAGATTATTGACCCCATAAGTGATTTTGATGATAACCAAACATTGGAGCATGTACATTTATTACTAACAACTCTTCAAGTGTTTGACAAGTTTTTGTAGGATGTATAACATGTCCAAACTTCAACTCCTACATTTCTATTTTCTTGTTTGAGTTGTGTTGTAAGTGTTAATATAAAGAAGAACCCAATTAAAAATGCTAAGAAAAATCAAGCTAAAAAGGGTTACTTCTATAAGTGTGTGTGCCTTAAATTTTGTTTTGAGTTAGTTTGTGTGAAATTGTAAAAGCGTTGGTAAGAGTTTTCCTTAAGTTCAAATTGTAAAAATCCTGAAGAAGACACTCGAGCCGACCCCAAGAAAGGAAGAGCCGACTCTGCTTACTAGCACGTAGCAAGGATTCTGGAATGCAGCAATCTGAGCCAACTCGATGGAAAGCGAGCCGACTCTAGTGAATCCGAGTCGACTGGAATTAGTTCGAACCGACTACTCCAGAGTCCATTTCCTAAAAGTTTTCTGAGAACAGCCAGTTTAAGCCGACCCGAGCTGAAAGAGCCGACTCGTCCAGAGTGACATTCTATGCCCTGAGACAAAGAGCCGACTGCATTGAAAAAATGGTGACTCGACCTATCTACTCGAAGGATCTGAGCTGACTCGAAGGAATCCTAGCTGACTCAAATGTCGCTTCCAGGTATCTAACGGCTAGTTCCAGAATTTGTTTTTGAATGCCAAAATGTGCTCCAACGGTCACAAATCATTTCCCAACGGTCTACAATGGCTAGAACTGCCTTAGTATGATGGAAGACTTTAAATTTGAATGATTTGAACTACCTAAAAGAAATTAAGAAGAGAGTTCAAAAAGAAGAAGAGAGAGCTTCATTGAATATCCAACCAACCACAAGAGATAGAGCACAAGAGCATTCAAGTCTGCATTCAAGCCTTCAACAACTCTGATCTAAAGCTTGAATCATCTTTGGAAGAAGCCACTGAAGTCATTAAGGCTTATTCAAGTGCATTCAAGTGGACTTCCAATGAGCTGCACCGACAACTATCCAACAACTTGAGTTTATCATTTATTGTTGCATTTATTTTCAATTCAATCTTTGAATTGTTGGGTTATTGGTGAGCCCGATTGAAAAACCAAATAGGTTCTTGGTGATCCTGTAAAAACCAAGTTTGGGTTTCTTTGGTGAGCCTGTTTAAAACCAAAGGGTGTTAGATTTTCTTTGGTGATCCCGTAAAAACCAAAGTGTAGAGGTTTTGGATTATGATCCTGTAAAACAATCCTACTGTATTCGGGTGTGAATATAGTAGAAATCCCAAGTGGTATCTTGGGTAGTGGACGTAGGATCTGGGTTGCTCTGAACCACTATAAGTTTGGTGTGTTTGTATTGTGCTTTCTCTACTTTGTTTAGCTTCTGTATTCTATAACTTTATCACAGCACCTACCACTTGTAAAGGATTTTGAAATTGCACATTACTTGTTCAAAATTTTAAAAGTCCCAATTCACCCCCCTCTTGGGTAGCCACCTGGGCAAAAAGAAATCGTCTATAATAACTAGACCGTACTTCTTACCTCCCAAACTAGATATTCTAGTTGGCCCAAAGAGGTCCATATGAAGTAACTCTAAGGGTCTAGATGTACAGACTACTCCTTTTGGTTTAAAAGATGATTTGGATTGTTTTCCTAGTTGGCAAGCACTACAAATCTTGTCTTTTTCAAAACTAATTTTTGGTAAATCTTTTATCAAATTATTTTTGCTATGTTTTGAAATCAAATGCATACTTGCATGTCCTAGTCTATGATGCCAAAGCCAACTAGTTTCATTGATCTTGGCTTCCATTGCCACTAGGCATTGACCATTTTGAACAGGGAGATCATCAAGATCAACCATATAAATATTGCCATGCCTATGACCAATGAACTTGATGCCATTGTCATCTAGACTAGAAATAATACACATTGAAGATTCGAAAATGACTTTGAAATCCTTGTTACAAAATTGACTAATGCTAAGTAAATTATATTTCAAACCATTAACATACAATACATTATCAATGTAAGTAGAAGGGGTGATATAGACTTTACCAATTTTGACAATCTTGCCCTTTCCATTATCACTAAATGTTATATTACCATCATTTTGATATTTGAGTGATGAGAACTGCTCCACATCTCCAGTCATGTGCCTTGAGCAACCGCTGTTGAGATACCACATTCTTCTTTTATTGGTTGCAAGGCACACCTACAATAAAAATCAGGTGGAGACTATAGGTACCCAAGTCATCTTGAGTCCTTTTAGGTTAGTGGTAATGGTTCCTTTGGAACCCAAACTTTCTTAACATTACTTAATTTCCTTTTATTGCATAAGTCAGATTTATGCCCTATATTACCACAAGTATAACAAGTAATAGATGATGATGCAAGAACAAAGAAATTCTTGAAAAATTTTTGTTTCTTTTGAGTTCTAAAATCTAAACTGGCTCTGTCAAAAATAGCTCTTTGATTATTTAAAAGCATATTTATTTTTTTAGAACTATATGTAAATTTATCAATAAAAGGTTTTAACTTTTCAAGTTCTTCTTTGTACTTTTTGTTTTCATCCAAAATCTCTTTGTTCTGCATTGAAAAGTTTTCATTTGATACAGAAAAGTTTTCTTTTTCAAGACTTCATTTTCTTTTTCAAGAGCAACAACCTTATCATTTAGCTTTTTATTTTGAAGAAGTATGCAATCATTTTCAGTTGAAGACTTGTCATTTGCATTAACTAAAACCAAGTTTTGTCTTTTTAGTTCTTTATGTTTTGATTTCAATTTTTGAAATTCAATAATCAATTCATCAAAAACTTCATGCAACTCATCAAATGTAAACTCATTTTTAGTTTCGGATAATACCTCATCATGATCTGCCATCAAATAGAAGTTTGCAACTTCTTGCTGTTCTTTCTCAGAGCTGGAGTCCTCGCTATCACTCCAGGTTGCCATCATGGCCTTCTTTCTTAGTCTTTTTCTGCTCTTCTCAAGTAAGGGGCAGTCCATCTTGAAGTGGCCTGGTCTCTTGCATTCAAAGCATGTGGGCTACTCCTTGTCTTTCTCCTTTTCCTTCTCTTTGCTAGGCTCTCCTTTTAGAGGTTTCTTCTTGAAGTTAAACTTTTTCTTCCTCATGAACCTCCTAAATTTTCTTACCATAATAGCCATCTCATCTTCTTCATCTTCTTCTTCGGAGTCTTCACTTGAGTCATCTTTATTTGTAGACTTAAAAGCGATCACTTTCTTCTTCTTGTCCACATCTACATTCTTTTGTTTTAATGAAAGCTCATATATCATCAATGAGCCCAACAATTGCTCTAGGGGTAGAGTGTTGACGTCCTTGGCTTCCTCTATAGCCATCACCTTGGCATCCCATGAAGCCGGAAGAGACCTGAGAAGTTTGTTTATAAGTTCACCATTAGATATAATCTTTTCTAAGCTTCTCATGCCATTCACAATATTTGTGAACCTAGTATACATCTCACTTATAGATTCAGTAGATTCCATTTTAAACATTTCATATATGTGAATGAGCATGTTAACTTTAGTAGTTTTCACTTGGTGTGTACCCTCATGGGTAACCTCAAGTATGTCCCATATTTTTTTAACGGAGAGACAGTTAGATATTCTATTAAATTCACTCGGATCAAGGGAGCAAAACAATATATTCATAGTCTTCGCATTAAGCTCTATTTTCTTAATGTCATTCTCATCCCAATCATCTTCCATTTTGGAAGTGGAAATGCCATTAACCAACATAGTAGGCTGATAAGGACCTTTGATAATTGTCCTCCAAAGATTATAAACAATAGCTTGTATGAATATGCACATGTGAGTTTTCCAATATGTGTAATTCGTGCCATTGAATAGTGGGGGATGGTTTAAAGCTTGACCTTCAACAACACCCATTCTTATTAGGGTTGCCATGATCTTTTACTCAAGATCCTTGGACCTACTAGAGAGTACCGGTGCTTTGATACCACTTGTTGCCCAGAAATGGAGCCTAAGAGGGGGGTGAATTAGGTCTTTTAAAAAATTAAAGTAATAAAGTGCAGGTCTTGTGGTGTTTGAGAACAAAGTGATTAATGCACTAGATTATATACAGCGGAAAACAATAAGTAGAGTGCAAAAAATAAAGTGCAAGTAAGTATAAGAGAAAATCATACACAAACATAAGGTTTATAGTGGTTCGGTGCAAACCTAGCACCTACATCCACTCTCCAAGCCACCCATGGAAATTTCACTATAATCTCTCCAAGATTACAGCTGACTTGTTTTTCCAAAGGCTCACAAATCAAAACCTAAGTTGATTTTATCACCTAGGCTCACCAACAAACCTTTACACTTATTTTGGCTTTGGGCTCACAAGTCAACCCTAGTTGGTTTTGGCTCACCAACAACCTTACAACCAACTTTCAAGAACCTTGAAAGCTAGGTCAAAATAGTAAGAAATTCAGAATACAAGAATTTAACACAAACAAACTCTCTTCTTAGAGTGGATGAGGAACTTTGAAGCTCTTGAATGATTGCTTGATGTGATTTGAATTGGAGTCTTCTCAAGAACACTTTTGAAAGATGAATTGAAAGGCTTTTCAGAGGAATCTCTCCTTTTTTGCTTTTGAAAGTGGAGTTCTTGAAGAAGGGCTTTAACTCTTGGATATCTCCTTGTTTTCCACTTTTTTTTCTTGGTTCATAAATGAGTTTGGTGAAGCTTAAATACATGAAAAATATCCAAAAAATCATTTTAGACCGTTAGGGATTAATACTAGCCATATAGAGCTAAAAATAATAATTTCAGGTTATCAGAAAATAGATCCATTGAGGCTGTTAGAACCCGAGTATCGACACTTGGCTATCAGGTGTCGACACTTAGCTGTCAGGTGTCGACACTTGAACTTTCAAGTGTCAACACTTGACTCACAGGTGTCGATACTTGACACAAAAACTTCTTCATGTTCAATTCTTGGATTTTCAAAACGTCTCAGGCCTTGAGTCGATACTTGGGAACTTAAGTGTCGATACTTGAGTTTCAGGTGTCGATACTTAAGTTTTATGTGTCGATACTTGGCATGCCATACAAAATTTTTGCATGCCAAATGCTGAAGTGTCGACACTTGGGCTTCCAGATGTCGACACTTGGTTCTGTAATTTTCAAAAATAAGTGCCAATCAAGCCAAAAACATAATGATTATTCATGAAACTTAAATGCAACATATATAAATAATAATTGAACTTATTTATGCCCTTTTTGCATGGAAAAGACTCCTTAAATTATGAAAAATGCTTTATACCAAAGCATGCCATGATACTTTAATTTTGAGAATTTAAGGTGCTTGTTTCCTGAAAACTCATAATTGGAAATAAATATTAGTACACAATATATACTCAACATTTTTTTATTCATCAAAATCACGGGGTAGAGCCAACAGGGCGCCCCCTTGATTCATGAAGACAACATCCTCCCTTCCCTCCACATATCAAGCCCTTTCTCCAAATATCATGGCCGGCCAAGGAAGAAATCTAAAGTCAAATGGGCACCCCCTTGAGTCATGAAGACAATATCCCCCCTTCCCTCCTCAAATCAAGCTTTTCCACCAAGTCAATGTCGGCCAAGCATCAAGAGTTTCAAATTTCAAGAGTTAAAATTCAGATTTTGGGCACCCCTTGATTGATGTTGTGTAACTCCTCTCATTTGAATTCAAATGGGATTTAGGAGCTTTTAAAAGGGGCCCTAACCCTCCTGTAAAAATAGTTTTGATGAAATAAAAATTTAAGAAGTTTCTTCTTCCTTTAGTCCTTGTCTTCTTAGACTAGGAACTCTGTGAGAGAGTGCATTTATCCTTCAGGATATTGAAGGATGAGAGGTCCTGAGTTACCTTCTTCCTTCGAAAGCTACCAATCCATCTTCAAGCTTGGATGCCCCTGGAAGATCCACCTAGACGTCCAACAAGAAGAGCCCTTCTCAACCACCATCCTCAACTCTTTTCCCCATCACTTCTTACTTTCTTATACCCTCTTCTTGCTGTTTTCTATCCCCTTCACTTGGTTGCTCGCAGGTCCTCCTGGTGCCATGGACAAAGGAGTCGATCTTCCTTGCCTTCGGGACCATCGGACGAAAAGCCAGCGAATCCGTAAGGTCGAAGGCTTGATCTTCCAGGCCATATTCGTGAGTGTGAGCAAACTCAGCATCGAGCACATCTGAATCTTCAAGGTTTGCACTCCCTAGTCTCCTAAGTTGGTATTGTCTTAGAGCTAAGTCCTATCGGGGTTTCTCAATCCCAGGGTCCTTTTCTTATCACTATTTAGAGGCTATGTCTGCATGCTAGAGTCTCTTATCATTATGCAAATTCCTAAATCTATTCTTACTTCAAATTCGAGAATCGGTCAATCCCCTCAAATATAAAAACAACAAAAGAAAATTACTTGCAGTCCCGCATCATGTTTGGTATCAGAGCCAGGTTAGGACTTAGTTTCTCTTTAGGTACTCGGATGGAGTGCTTCACAGGCCATCCGGTCATAGAAAAAAGCAGGGCTGCAAGACCCTCACATCCCATTCAAAGGGGATTTCCATTGGTATGTAGGGGTGCCGATGTGATTGACCCTTGAAGAAGAAAACAATAAGATAGGTATCTTAGGTCCTAAAGAAAATTTCTGCATAACTAAGTTTTGAATCATTAGATTTCAATATTATTAAATTCTGCATCATGTCTAACCAGTATATGGTCCGTTGTTTTTATTTTGCTGGATTCTTCATAATTGATAGTATTTTTTAGAATTTTTTCATAATTTATTTCGGTCTGTAGAACTTCTGCACGTCTAATTACTGCCTAAGAATAATTCTGCCCTAAAATTCTAGCAAGTCTAATTTCAGCATACTTTTATTTCTGCATACTTAAGAGTTAATTGCTTGATTTCTGCATAGTTTAATTTTTGTAATTAGGTTCATCACATTAAATTTTCAGCAACTCATATTTCTGCCTATACACATCAAAACACAAAAAAACTTTAGTGCACTTCTTTAGGTTTTAAGTGTATGCCATCATATGCATAACTTACCTTAAGGGCGACAATATCTTAAGATAAGGGAAGGAGGTCATTACCTTTCCTTGGCTCGAAAATCACCACCTTTGCATTTCGAACCTAAGCCTAACTTAAAATCTATTAGCAACCTAATAGCTTAGGGACATCAACGAGTCAGGTTTAACCATTGTGGGAAACTAGTGCATGCAACCCTTCAATTAACATTGGGAAGCTGGTGTCTAACGCAAGAGGTCTAGTGTCAAATGACCTAAGTGGTGTTGTGGTTCTTAATTGGGTCCCTACGAATAGCAGGGAAGGCCTCCCACACTCCCACCTCTTATTTGGCCGGCGAAAGGGCTAGTTGTTGTGTTGTGTCATCTGAGTTAACCCTTTCTGTTTGAACTCCTAAGTCTAGCAAAACTGTAGTACCTTTCTTTGTATATTGCATATCAACTAGGTCAGGAGTCCAGTATCATCCACATCTCTCAGTCAGGTGCACCCATGGAGAATAACCTCGAGAATCAAATTAGGCTCCTTACTGAGCAAATTACCAACTTTACCCAAAAATTTGATAGAGCTGAAACAAGGGTAGAAGCCCGTATGGCCCATGCTAAATGTAAAGCATCTAGGCCCAATTCCCTTTATTCAAGAGCCTATTATCATAATCTTGCCCCTGAGTATAGACCTAGGAGAGCCCAACACCCTGAACCAATCTGGGATCTTAGTGCAAGGAAACCCAATCATGATTTCTTTGACCAGGATAAGAGAGCCACTATGTACATTGTGTTAGAAGCACCTAAATTTGGTGGTGATCCTGAGTTTGAGGATTATCTTGTTTGGGAAAGAAATATGGACTTGTATTTTGAGGGTGATAAAATGATGGTATCAGAGGAGAGGAAATATAAGTTTGCCAAACCTAAGTTAGATTGCCAGGCTAGGATATACTCGGATAAAGTTGAGAGAATGACTAGACAGAATGGAGAAATCCCCATAACTAGCTAGAGAGCCATGAAGAGCAAACTTAAAGAAGCCTACCTACCCAGATCCTATGACTCTGGAACCTATGCACCCATACCCTATAAGCCTGGTAGACCCATGACCTATAGATCTGAACCCATGACCTATAAGTAGAATGAACCCATAGGCCATCGACCTGAGCCCCATAAGGTTAGAATCCCTAGATATGAGCCCAGCATGATTAGCACCTCTAGGCCAGTTCTAAGTTAGATTCCTTCAAACCAGCCTACTACTCCTATCCCATTAGTTTGCAAGGAAAAGACCCCTGAACCCATTAGTGAGCCTGAGGAAGAAGTATATGAGGCTGAACCAAGTCTAATTAATGAATATGAGGGGGAAGAAGAAGAACCCTCTGAAGAATTTCAAGGAGAAAAGGTTGGATCCACTGTGCATTTAAATGAAGAAACTCCTGAGCCCATTGAAGAATCCAAAGAAGACCTTTATTGATGCAGAACAAAGAATAAAGAAGCGTATGCGGAAATAAAATTAAGATTAATATTTTCTTTTGTTATTATTATTTTTTTGTTTTTTATATTTCAGAAATTGGCTTAACTCAAAGTGAAGCTAAACTAAGTTGAAGGAAACTAGGTAAAGATTGAAAGCATAGTTTAGAAGAAACTAAATTTATCAGAGTAGTTCAGAAGTAATGGATCGCTGGGGGTTGAGAAACTCCCAGACCTAGGGTTTCGCTCTGAACTTTCAACAGAACAGAAATAGAGAGAAGAGATGGTTTACTAACCAGACTTGTGATCTTCTCAGGGTTTGGTGGAAGAACTCTCTCGAGCAGATTGTGGGATCCTCGGAGTCGGCTATCTTCGCAATGGATCCTCTAATACTGATTTCGTGGTTTGGTCGGCTTCTTCTGGACTCAGAATCTGGGAGAGAAAAGGAACAAAAGATGGAATTCAGAAACTCAAGAAGAGATCTTACCAGGCTGAAGAACTTGAAAGCCGAGGCTGCTGAGATCAGGATTCTCCTGGAGGCCGATCTGACTTCCTCTTAAAGTTGCTGCAGACCTGAAGTATCTGGACCGGAGTTGGATGCCGGTGGCTGGCCAGGGCTTGGAAATGGTGGCCGTGAGAAGGGGAAAAAACCTAGGGCTTGGTGGAAAGAGAAAGGTGATGGCGGCTAGGGTTTGGGAATTGAGTGGCTAACCTAGGGTTAGGGTTTTGGAGATCTCTCACCTCCTCAAGGTTCCAGGGGAACCCGGATTTACTCCCTCACGGAGCTCAACACTTAGAAGCAAGTGCGGAAAAGAGAAAACATAAGTTTGCTCATAAAAAAATTTCTTTTCATTCATGGATTGTTTTCAACTTACAAGAGGGATGTAATTTATAATGCTTTACAAGGGAGAAGGGTTTCATATTTTCCCATGTGGGACTAAAGGAGGGGATCTCCAAATTAGGGCAAATCCCTTACATATGGTTGGCCAAAATACCAAAAATTAGGATTTGGGTTATAAATGGCAGGTAGATGGCGCCACCTTGCTTGGATTTTTTCAAGAAAAATTTTCTTCCTTCCCTGGATGAACTCTTTTGGACTCCTCCTTTTCTTCCTCCCTAAGTCAAGGCTCTTCCCATCTTTGTTTTAGGTGTTTTTGGCAGGTAATGGGCGCCCCTTGATATTCTCTTCCAAGAAAAACTTCTTCCCTTCTTTGCTTGGAATCACTTGGGAAAGTCTTGGCCGCCCCCTTGATTTGTGCTCTTCTCTTTATCTGGTGCATGAAAGAAGGAGGTTGCCATCTGTGGAGTGGGGACCAAAGGCTGCTGGATGTGGATATGGCGCCCCCTGGACTGGGAGTGTGGTGTCCACTTGCCAGGTCTTGGGAGAAAATGTAACATCCCCGGTTGAAACCCTAGTCCACTACTGAGTCAACATGACTCAACAAAATAAAAATGCAGGTAATGTAGACTCAAGCTAAATTGAGTTGATCTAGTCAACTCTTATTACAAACCAAAAACCCTAATTCTTCGGGCAAGGTTAATCAGAGATCCAGATGGAGCTTTGAAGTCTTCTTCTGAGTCTGGTGCCCGCACCAATTCTCCCAGGGTGGGAGGAACTCGACCCTGTCGAGTATGGATCAAGCTGGCTCTGGTATCTCTCCAAGAGGTCTGGGTCCAGCTCTTGTAACTCTTCTCGGGAGATCCAAGAGTCATCAGAATCTGGCCTTCCTAGCCAGCGGACCAGGTATCTTTGGTATCCTCGATTACGAGTAGAGATAACCTGATCATCCAGGATCTTTTCAATCTGCTCTTTCCTCATAGGCCAATTTGTTGGTGGACACACAGGGTCAGGTTCACTCTCAAGAGCAAGATTAGGTTCAAAAGCCTCACTGGGAATCACAGCTGGCTCCCTATACTCTACTAGGTCTGTAATGTTGAAAGTGGAGCTAATGCCTAGTTCTGGAGGCAACTCGAGCACATAGGCATTGGATCATACTCTCTTTACCACTCTAAATGGTCCAGCTCCCCTAGCATGTAACTTTCTAACGGTTCCAGGAGGAAACCGTTCAGGCCTTAACCTAATCATTACATAGTCTCCTTCGTCAAAAGTTTTGACTCGCCTTTGAGAATCAGCCAATTTCTTATAAGTTTCGTTACTTAAATTTATTTTGGCTTGTATTTCTTTATGCAAGTCTTTTATATGCTGTGCAAAAACTTTGGCAGACTCGGAGACCCGTGTGTGGACTGGTAAAGGAGCTAGGTCAAGAGGTGTGTGGGGTTTGTAACCATGCACAATTTCAAATGGACTTTTACCCGTAGACCTATTGACCGAGTCATTATATGCAAATTCAGCTCTAGGTAAGTACAAATCCCAGTTCCTAATGTTTTCACCAACAAGACACCTTAGCAGATTGCCTAAACTACGGTTCACTACTTCAGTTTGGCCGTCAGTCTGGGGATGATAGGCAGTCGAAAACTTAAGTTTCGTCCCTAACTTATGCCAAAGGGTTTTCCAGAAATAGCTGGTGAACCGAACATCCCTATCTGAAACAATGGTCTTGGGTAGGCCATGGAGTCGAACTATCTCATTAAAGAACAGGGTGGCTACCTTAGACGCATCAAAGGTTTGGGAACAAGGCAAGAAATGGGCCATCTTGGAAAATCGGTCCACTACAACACAGATAGAGTCATGCCTCCTCTGGGTCTTAGGCAAACCTAACACAAAGTCCATGCTCACATCTTGCCAAGGACGATCTGGGACAGGGAGTGGGGTATAAAGGCCGGTGTTCTGTTTTTGCTGTTTGGCAACAGCGCAGGTCCGACACCTAGCCACAATGTGTGCTACATCTCTTTTTAAGCTAGGCCAAAAAAAATGGTCTTCAATAGCCAGGGTGGTCTTATCTTTTCCAAAATGGCCAGCTAAACCTCCCGCATGAGTTTCCCAAATCAAGAATTCCCTAAGAGAGGTTCTAGGGATGCAAAGCCTATTCTTAAAGAACAGAAAGCCATCTAAAAGGGAATAATCCTTATGTTCACTAGATGGTCCCTGAGTTAGATCCTGGTACACAGTCTTGAAATCCGGACACGACTCATATTCTTCTTTGATTTGCTCAAACCCTATGACTTCAGCCCTAACAGAATTCAATAACAAAGATCGACGACTAAGGGCATCAGCTACCTTATTTTCAGACCCAGCCTTATGCTTTAGAACAAAAGTATAGGACTGGATATACTCTACCCACTTGGCATGCCTAGGGTTAAGCTTCTTCTGAGAATTCAAGAATCTAAGAGCCTCATGGTCCGAAAATAGCACAAATTCTTGCGGTAGTAAATAATGTCTCCAGTAACGCAAAGCTTGCACTACCGCATAAAATTCCTTATCATAGGTAGAATACCTAAGCTTAGCATCATTAAGTTTTTCACTAAAGAATGCTACGGGATGGTTCTCTTGGCTTAGGACTCCACCTATACCTACTCCTGAAGCATCGCAGGCAACCTCAAATACCTTTGAAAAGTCTGGTAGTCTCAAAATGGGTGCCTGGGTCATCCTATCCTTAAGATCTAGGAAGGCTTTATGGGCTGCTTTGGTCCACTAAAATTCTCCCTTTCTGATGCAGTCTGTGATAGGAGCAACTACAGTACTAAACCCTTTGATGAATCGTCTATAGAAGGTAGCCAAGCCATGGAAACTTCTGACTTCATGCACACTAGTCGGCTCTGGCCATTCTACTATGGACCTAATCTTTTCAGGATCGGCAGCCACGCCGTCAGGGGTTACAACAAACCCAAGGAAGATAATCCTACTGGTCATAAATTCACACTTCTTGAGATTACCGTAGAGACTATCATTCCTCAAAACTTGACAGACTTATCTAAGGTGGCCTAGGTGATCTGCAGGGGTCTTACTATAGATCAGGATATCATCAAAATAGACCACTACAAACTTTCCTATGAAAGCTCTAAGTACCTGGGTCATAATCCTCATGAAAGTACTAGGGGCATTGGACAACCCAAAAGGCATAACAACCCATTCATAGAGACCATCCTTAGTTTTGAAGGCTGTTTTCCACTCATCCCCTGGTCTAATCCTAACCTGATGATAGCCGCTCTTGAGATCAATTTTAGAAAAAACCATTGCACCGGCCATCATATCAAGCATGTCATCTAGTCTAGGGATGGGGAACCTATACTTAATTGTGATTTTATTGATGGCACGACTGTCAACACACATCCTCCACGTGCCATCCTTCTTCGGGGTTAGAAGTGCAGGGACTGCACAAGGGCTAAGACTCTCTCTAATGAACCCCTTCCTCAATAATTCGCCAACCTGCTTTTGCAGTTCTTTATGCTCCGATGGATTCATCCTATAATGGGGCAAGTTGGGTAAAGTAGCTCCTGGGACTAAATCTATGGAATGCTGAATATCCCTAAGAGGTGGAAGGTGGTCTGGCAGATCCTCGGGAAAAACATCCTCAAATTCTTCTAATAAAGGCTTGACTTCCTGAGGAGGTTCTAAGGGTGTAAGAGTCCTAAGTTCCTTAGCAGTCAACATCCAAATGGGTGAACCACTATGAATTTCTTGCTCTAGATCCTTGGCACTAATTAGGTTCACTCCAGTCTTCATTTCCCTAACCTTACTGGTTCCTTTAGCTACCTTGTCCTTAGGAGGGACTGAATGGATTGTGATTTTCTTCCCATTGAAACTAAAGACACAGGTGTTGGATTTTCCTAAGAGGGTGGCATCATGATCATACAACCAAGGTCTTCCAAGAATTATACTGCTCACCCCCATGGGCAAGACATCACACCAAATCTTCTCTTGATAGGATTGCATTTGGATTTGGACCTGACATCTAGACTTGATGGGTATAGAAGTGGAGTCTACCCAAGAAACCTTATAGGGGTTGGGGTGGGAAACTGGGGTTAAGCCTAACATTTTGACAGTGCTAGTAGAAATGGCATTCACACAGCTCCCACTATCTATGATGATTTTACAAACCTTATCCCCTAGTTTAAGGAAAGTCTGTAGGATGTTGGTCCTACGCCAATCTTCCTGAACTTTAGTCTGGGACAGGATGCATCTTACAACCCCTAAGTGGTCAGATTCAGTGGATTCTTCCTCTCCCTCATACTCATCAACCAAATTCATTCCGGCCTCATAAACTTCTTCTTCAAACTCCTCATTAGGCTCGGAATTCTCTTCTCCTCCCTCTTCTATATATAGGGATCTACGAGGGCACTGGCTAGAAACATGACCTACCTTATGACACTTGAAACAAGCTATGGCTGTGCACTGAGTGGAGATATGACCGGGCTTCTGACACTTAAAACAGACAATACCAGGGGTTCTCTGGGTGTCAGGTGCCTTACCTTTGTCCATGGGCCTAGGGGTGGGAATACCCTGATTAGGCTTGCTAGGGGTAACCTGGCTAGGTCCATTTCTTGGGATTGGGGCACTAATCCTAGAAGGCATGGGTCCTCTCTGAAATTTCTCAGTGTTCAGTGCAATCTGATAGGCTTGGTCTATGTCAGTAACCTCTCTCAGAAACAACTCTCTCTTAATATCTTCCCTAAGCCCAGCCCTAAATCTAGACAAAGTGACTTCATGGGCTTCACTCACATCACATCTCATCAGGTATTCATCAAAGGTGGTTATGTAGTCTGAAACAGATCGGTTCCCTTGTTTCAAAGTCTGCCATTGGTCTAACAGATTCTGTTGGTATGAAATGGGTAGGTACTTGTCTCTAAGTTTTTCTTTCATACCCTGCCAAGTGGTTATGGGCTCTACATTTCGTCTTCTAGTGGTCAGCTCAATGTTCCCCCAGTATAACCTAGCTTGACGTATTAATTTCATCTTGGCAAACTTGAATTTCCTCTCCTCAGACATGGCATACCACTCAAAGTACTGGTCCATCTCACCCTCCCAATCAGAATACACCTTAGGATTTAGGCTACCATCAAAAGTGGGTGCATCTAACTTGATGTTCCGAATGAACCTATCATCTCTATCCTCAGGCTCTGGGTCAGGCCTCCTATGATTAGGTTCAGGATCTCGATATAAAGGTCTTCTAGGCTCTTGGTGTGGGCGAGGTTGAGGCACATTGAAATCTGGGTCAGGAGTCCAATCCCGATGCCTAGGTTCCTCAAGTACTTGGACTCGATCCCTAAGCTGGGCAAAATTCTCATTCATATCCTGACTTAATTTGTTCATACTCTCTGTAAGAGCTCTAACCATGGCCTCTAAATCAGGTTGGGCTTGACCAGGTTGGTAGGGTACTCCATTCCGGGTAGACATGATGCAATCAAGCACACAAAATGAGACTCAACTGAACGACTACGGGCTAACTAGACCTAGAGCCTAAACTAGGTGCCCAATCAGAGTGGCAAGCTAGCCTGTAGTAACTCAGGACTCAGCCAGGCAGGTGTAAGGGGAGTGTTAGGTCCCTGAATGCCAATCCTAGACACCAATCAGAGATTGGCCAGGTAGGCGGACCAGCACACAAGCCCTTCGGGATGGAATCCCTGAACCACCGTTCTAGACACTGAGTACAAAGCACACACAGAGTAACCAGACAAACTGACTCAACACTAGCCTTGACCCGACACGTTGATGTCCCTAGCCCACTAGGGCAAATTAGGTCTAATCAATTTTAGATTAAAGGCTTAGGTTCGAATGAAGGGGTGGTGGTTTTGGGCTAAGGAGAGGTTATCAACTCCTCCCCTTATCTTAGATACTCAAATGCCCTTAAGTTGAATTAAGTGATGAACACTCAAAAATAAAAGGATTGCAGAACACAAAAATAGAGTTGCAGTAATTTAATTCTCAGAAATCGCACGGAAACCAATAAATTATGAGAAAATTATGTAAATTAGTTTCAATTATACTGGTTTTAGGAAAATAAAAATCACTGAATTTAGAGTTACCTGTAGTGAGAAATAATTCCTAAAACAGGGCAATTACGGGCTGAAAACAGAGCACTTCCCCGTTTACAATTTCTGCTACGAAGTTGTAACCCAACGGATCCCCTACACGCCCTAGGAACACCCCGTGGAATGGGAGGAGGAGGTTTGCACCCCGCTTCATTCCTAGGACCGGACGTCCTGGGGAGTCTACTTCGAGCAGACAAGGTAAAAAGAGAGGGACTCAAACAAACAATCAGACAGAAACCCTAGACAGGGCTCTGATACCAAAAATGATGCAGAACAAAGAATAAAGAAGCGTATGCAGAAATAAAATTAAGATTAATATTTTCTTTTGTTATTATTATTATTATTATTTTTTATATTTCAGAAATTGGCTTAACTCAAAGTGAAGCTAAACTAAGTTGAAGGAAACTAGGTAAAGATTGAAAGCACAGTTTAGAAGAAACTAAATTTATTAGAGTAGTTCAGAAGTAATGGATCGCTGGGGGTTGAGAAACTCCCAGACCTAGGGTTTTGCTCTGAACTTTCAACAGAACAGAAATAGAGAGAAGAGATGGTTTACTAACCAGACTTGTGATCTTCTCAGGGTTTGGTGGAAGAACTCTCTCGAGCAGATTGTGGGATCCTCGGAGTCGGCTATCTTCGCAATGGATCCTCTAATACTGATTTCGTGGTTTGGTCGGCTTCTTCTGGACTCAGAATCTGGGAGAGAAAAGGAACAAAAGATGGAATTCAGAAACTCAAGAAGAGATCTTACCAGGCTGAAGAACTTGAAAGCCGAGGCTGCTGAGATCAAGATTCTCCTGGAGGCCGATCTGACTTCCTCTTAGAGTTGCTGCAGACCTGAAGTATCTGGACCGGAGTTGGATGCCGGTGGCCGGCCAGGGCTTGGAAATGGTGGCCGTGAGAAGGGGAAAAAACCTAGGGCTTGGTGGAAAGAGAAAGGTGATGGCAGCTAGGGTTTGGGAATTGAGTGGCTAACCTAGGGTTAGGGTTTTGGAGATCTCTCACCTCCTCAAGGTTCCAGGGGAACCCGAATTTACTCCCTCACGGAGCTCAACACTTAGAAGCAAGTGCGGAAAAGAGAAAACATAAGTTTGCTCATAAAAAAATTTCTTTTCATTCATGGATTGTTTTCAACTTACAAGAGGGATGTAATTTATAATGCTTTACAAGGGAGAAGGGTTTCATATTTTCCCATGTGGGACTAAAGGAGGGGATCTCCAAATTAGGGCAAATCCCTTACATATGGTTGGCCAAAATACCAAAAATTAGGATTTGGGTTATAAATGGCAGGTAGATGGCGCCACCTTGCTTGGATTTTTTCAAGAAAAATTTTCTTCCTTCCCTGGATGAACTCTTTTGGACTCCTCCTTTTCTTCCTCCCTAAGTCAAGGCTCTTCCCATCTTTGTTTTAGGTGTTTTTGGCAGGTAATGGGCGCCCCTTGATATTCTCTTCCAAGAAAAACTTCTTCCCTTCTTTGCTTGGAATCACTTGGGAAAGTCTTGGCCGCCCCCTTGATTTGTGCTCTTCTCTTTATCTGGTGCATGAAAGAAGGAGGTTGCCATCTGTGGAGTGGGGACCAAAGGCTGCTGGATGTGGATATGGCGCCCCCTGGACTGGGAGTGTGGTGTCCACTTGCCAGGTCTTGGGAGAAAATATAACATCCCCGGTTGAAACCCTAGTCCACTACTGAGTCAACATGACTCAACAAAATAAAAATGCAGGTAATGTAGACTCAAGCTAAATTGAGTTGATCTAGTCAACTCTTATTACAAACCAAAAACCCTAATTCTTCGGGCAAGGTTAATCAAAGATCCAGATGGAGCTCTGAAGTCTTCTTCTGAGTCTGGTGCCCGCACCATTTATGAATCAAGTCTAGTGGAGCATGATGAAGATGGACCCAAGGTTGAAATCACTGAGGAACTAATAGAAAATGGTTTTGAATCCACTACAGAATTTGAAAGAGTGACTGAGCTAGGATCAAACATAGTAAATGAAAGTGAGGGTTCACAAGAGTTGTCCATAGAAGAGGTCTAGGAACAACCTCAGGAAGTAGACATTAATTTAGAAAACTTTTAAGATAAACTTTTCGAAGACCTTCCTGATGACCTTCCACCATCTAGGAACATCTAGACTAACTCTGAATCCACCTCTTACTTTCTGTCCTTTTCTAAAACTTCTTATGCTTTTTTGACTAATAGATTGCATTTTGAATAAGTAAGCATAATACATACATTCATTGTGCATGTTAGATTTACATCTTACTTCTGGTATACCTTATGGCATTTGCTAGGAGTTCATTGTAAATTTTTATCTGCATGTCAAACCAAGGTCAAACCTAGAGAGTCTATAGTCTGTTAGGTTTAGGTCCAAAGAGTCCAATAAAATTCCTCTCAATAGGAATGCATAGTTGAGTCTGCATTTTGTTAGGTGTCAACATGAGTCTCAAAATCCGTAGAGTCATTTTCATAACATGCATAAGGAGATTAGCCAAAAAAAATTAATCTAAATAATAATACATACAAGAAATTTGCCGATTCCCGAAAGCAAGCCAAAGAATTTGAAATACGGGATTCTGTAATGATTAGGCCTAGGCCTGAACGGTTTCCACCAGGGACCGTTAAGAAACTATATGCTCATGGATCTAGCCCCTTTAGAGTGATAAGGAGAGTTGGCCCTAATGCCTATGTGCTTGAGCTACCCCAAGATTATGGCATTAGCTCAACTTTTAATATCTCAGACTTAGTCGAGTATAGGGAGCCTGCAATAATACCCAGCGAGCCATTTGGGCCTGACCTATCCTTTGAGAGTGAACCCAATCCTGAGTGTCCACCTTCAATTTTACCTGAGAGAGGAGAACGGATCAAGCATGTCCTGGATGATCAAGCTGTCACAACCCGGGGCAAAGGCTATCAGCATTACTTGGTCCGTTGGCAAGGCCAACCGAAATTCGATGATTCGTAGATTACCCGAGGGGACTTGCAGCTCCTTGACCCCGATCTTCTTGAGAAATACCAAAGCCAGATCAACCCTTACTCGACAGGGTCGAGTTCCTCCCACCCAGTAGAACTGGTGCGGGTACCAAGATTTGATAGAGGCTCCTCAACCCTCTATGGATCTCTAATTAGTGTTGTCTTTTAGGTCCTGTAATAAGGCTTAAAGCCTAAGTAATTTGCTTTCGAGCCATGTAATTAATATCTAGTTGGTTTCAATTTTTGGTTTAGTCTTGTAATTTGGCCAATTTGGTCAAGTTAGGATCAATTGGTCCTCTAATTAGCCAAGATGGTCCACAAGCTCCAGTCAATTTGAAGATGGGCTCAAACTAGCTGGTAGATGGGTTCACAAGTGGGAAATCAAGCTAAGCCCAATTGAAGATGAGTCAAACCAACTCTCCACGCCAGGTTAGAAGTGCCAACTTGTGAGGAGGCCACATCATCAGTGCCACATGGCATGAGGAGGTGCCATGTCACCAAGCATCTTGGGTGGCCAAACTTGGAGCTCAAATTCAAATTCAAATTCAAAGCCATGTTGGATGCCCCATTAAATCTCTCCTTGATCCAAGCCAACAATATCCCCACCTCACTCCATATATCAATCCACACTAGCAAGGATCAAGGTCGGCAAAGGTGTCATGAAGAAGGTTTTCAAATTTTAAAAGGGCAACCCCTTGATTCATGAAGACAGCATCCTCCCTTCCCTCCACATATCAAGCCCTTTCTCCAAATGTCATGGTCGGCCAAGGAAGAAATCTAAAGTCAAATGGGCACCCCCTTGAGTCTTGAAGACAACATCCCCCCTTCCCACCCCGAATCAAGCTTTTCCACCAAGTCAAGGTCGGCCAAGCATCAAGAGTTTCAAATTTCAAGAGTTAAAATTCAGATTTTGGGCGCCCCTTGATTGATGTTTTGTAACTCCTCTCATTTGAATTCAAATGGGACTTAAGAGCTTTTAAAAAGGGCCCTAACCCTCTTGTAAAAATAATTTTGATGAATGAAAAAAAAAATCTAAACTTTTCTATCCTCTAGCCCTTTTCTTGATACTTGGAACTCTATGAGAGAGTGTGCCTTTGTCCTTCGGGACATTGAGGGGTGTGAGGCCCTGAGTATCTTAATCCTATGCAAGCCAGCAATCCACCACCCAAGCTGGGATGCCCCACTGGAAGCTCTTCTTGGATGCCCAATAAGAAGAGTCCCTCTCGACCGCCACCCTCAACCTCTTTCCCCTTCTTTTCTTTACCAACTTATGCCTTCTTGTTGTTTTTCTAACTCATTGCTTGGTTGCTCACAAGTCCTTCAGGTACCATGGACAAAGGAGTCGGTCCTCCTTGCCTCCAAGACCATCTGACAGAAAGTCGACAAATTTGTGAGGTCGAGGGCTCGATCTTCCTGGCTGCATTCATGAGTTTGAGCGAACTCAACATCGAGCACTTCAAAGCTTTGAGAGGTTTGCACTCCATAGTCTTCTAAGCCGGGTATTGATTTAGAGCTAAGTCCTACCGAGGTTTCTCAATCTCGGGGTCCTTTATTACTATTTAGGGTCATGTCTGCATGCTAGAAGTTTCTTGTCATTATGCGAATCTCTAGATCTATTCTTAGATTGATTTCAAAAATTTTCCAATTCATTAAAATATAAAACACAAAAAAAAAATAATCACTTGCATGCATCTTAGGTCCTATATCAGAACCTAAACTTACTACTGGCTAGATATGGAGCCCAAAGGGTCATGCATGCTAAGAAATTGGTCAAGGAAGTTAATTATATTTTTTATTAGATCATAGGATCCTAATTAACTAGCTAATTGACTTGCTAGTACATGTTGACTAGCCTAACTCCTAACCTAATTAGATTGGATTTGTTTTCTTGCTATTTGGACTAACTTATTTAAGTGAGACTTAAATAGGATTAAGCCATCAGTGGAGTAGCCAAATGTGGCATCCAAACTCCTTATCCATGCCAAATAGAAAGAGTCGCAAGGTCTTAGGACTCTTGATTGGCAATAGAATAAGTGGCACACAATGTGGTATGCAGGACCAAGAGTCCTTATGCGGGTTAATCACTTATTTAGGATAAAGATAAACTCCTCTCTTTCCTCCATGCCTGATGCGGGACAAAAATGAAATGATGGATGGAGAGTTTTAGCAAGCTAACCAGCAAGAAAACTTGAGCAATTAATTATCAAATAAATGGGCTAAATTAATCCAAGAAAAGAATTTTCATAAGGAGACTAGTTGATTTAAGTTACATCACCCATAATGTAGATCTAGTTCAAAACAATGATTAGGATCTTCATGACAAGGAAACCATCACTACTAGGGCAAGTTAACCTTCAAATGATCAGATCTAATGAATCTTAGGAAGAGTTTTCCTACCAACAATGATGACTAAAATATTTGATGGAAGGGAAGCTCTCAACACTCAAGGATTTGAGATCTAAACCATAAGACTAGCACTCCCTACCTTTAGGACTCACCTTGGCCTTGATCCATGGCCTGGAGACCTTCATCTTGGACTTGGAAAACCAGAGAAAAACTACAACAAAATCAAGCATTAGGCATGGAAGAAAAATCAACTTGGAATTGAAACAAAGGGGAAGAAGGAAGAAGGAAGAAAGAAGTGGCTGACACTTGACTTCAAGGAACTTGGATCTTGGATTAATTAAAGGGCATCCCACCCTTCAAACACACACTCAAGGGCCTCTCACACTCTCCTCAAACAAGGATTCAAAAACTCAAACTAAAGAGAACTCACTCACTCCACACAAGGGAACACAAAGGAACTAGAATAAGAAGAAACATTTCATTCATTAATCCAAAATAACATGAATACAAGTGAGAGCCTTAGGGCCCTATTTATAGGCTCCTAAGCTAGGAAATTCAGCCAAGGGGAGAGAGGAGGGGATAAGGATGGGCTTAGTTGGATCCAACAACTTTTGGATAGGTGGTTCTAACTAGAAACAAATTATGGGTAGGAAGTTACAACCACTTTGACATGTGGCATCTACATGGCAATGATGTAGCTTCTATTTGCTATTGTAGAGCCTTAGGTGGGGTGTAATGTGGCATCTCACATGGCAAGTTGGTTGGAGGGGAAGTGGAAGGTGATTGTATACTCCCCTCATAATTCTTAATGAGGTGTCCAATCCTTCCCCCAAGAAACTTGATAATGTGTCCCATATGAGAAAAATGGGCTTCAAAAGGGAGGTGCCATGACTTGCTTAGGCCTTGCTTTGGAGGGTGTCAAGGATTGCTTTAAGTTAGGCTTTAGCCTAGGTTGAGCCAATTTAAGAAAAATGTGGCTTTCTTTCATGTATTGGCTAGTCGGTTTGAGCTTCAAGTAGAACTAGCTTCATGGACTAAGTGGGCTTCATTTCAAGGCTCTTATTTTCTCTTTAGTAGACCATATTAACTGCAAACCAAAGAGAATTAGTAGAAAATGTTTTCTTCTTGTTGATGTTCCCATCAGTTCTCCTGGGGTGGAAAGAGCTTGACTTTGTCGAGTAGAAATCAGTCTGACTTTGGTAATACTCTAATAGGTCGGGGTCGATTCTTTGTAGGTCCTCTCAAATAATCCATGAGTCTTTAGAATCAGGATGTCCTTGCCAATGAACTAAGTAGCATTGATAGTCCTTGTTTCGAGTAGTGATAATCTTATCGTCTAAGATTCACTCAATCTTATCTCGTTGCTTTGGAAGTATGGCTGGTGGACACTCAAGGGTTGTCTTACTCTCAAAGATAGAATCAAGCCCAAATGGCTCACTGGGTATTATTGTTGGTTTCTTGTACTCTACTAGATCTGAAATGCTAAAAGTGGAATTGATACCAAAGTCGGATGGTAAATCTAGTACATATTTGGTCCAAATTTTCTTGTTATTTTGAAAGGACCTGCACGGCATGTAACTGTTCAGATTTGAGCCTTACCATGACATAGTCTCCTTCCTGAAATTCTTTTACTCTTTTACATGAGTTAATCATATGCTTGTTAATTTCACTGCTCAACTTTTCTTACTAATCATGCTATGCAATGACTCTCACAATCATGGATACTTATGCATGGGAAGGTCAAATGACATCAGATGACAAAACACAAATGATACCAAAATAAAACAAGCTCAAATGGACTTTATTATCTATGAACTAAACTTTATTATTAGGCTAGAAAACAAAAGTTCCTAATTTTCAATATTCTCTTAAATGGCTTTGAAGATTCTGGTACATAACTTCAGGTAAGTGGCAGTGAATCTTAATTTGGTGCCTAATAAATGCCATAATGTCTTCCAAAAGTAACTATTGAATATCACTGGGATCAGATCAATGGTATGGTGGATGTCCCAGCTGGGTGGAATAGGATTGGGGATGTTCTAGAATGGTGAATTAGGCTCAGGGTAATTATTAGGGAATATAATTTCCATCTTCCATCTCTTTCATTTCCATCTTTCAATTCCTACCATCTCTTCACTCCAGCCCTCATGTTAATTCTTTTGCAGGTTCTACAATTTCTTGGGGTTGATCCTTTGGAATTGGTTCTAGGTTTTCTCTTATGGTCAATATCCCATTAGGTGGTTCTTCATTAATCTTTAGATCTAAATCCTCAACATTGATTAATTCTGGATCCTCTATTATCTCCTCGGATTGCTCTTCATGGTTGTCCCTGGACTTCATTTTCTTCAAGTTGATTATTCCTATTGTTGATTTCTTTAGGTTGGGTAATTATTTTGTCCTCAAGCAATTGTTCTATTCATACCCATCCATAAGTTAGACCCAGCTTCATAAACTTTTTCATTATGTTCTTCAACGGGTTTAGGATCTTCTCTTTATAGCCCTTCATTTGGACAAGACTTTGATTCTATTTCGTCTTTAAATTCTTCAATAGGTTCAGGAGATTTTTCTTCTAGTTTTTCGATAGGCTTAGTCTCTTCTTTATCTTCTTTATATTCATTTATGAGACTGGATTCAGCTTCATATATTTTTACTTTTAGCTCTTCAATGGGTTCAAGGATTTCTTCCTTACAAACTACTAGGATAATAGGAGTTGGCTTGTTTGAAAGAATCTGACTAAAACTAGGCCTTTGTCCAAATGTATTATTCCTATTGAACTTAGGTCGACTGATCAAGAGTTCCTTCTTATATGTATCAAATTTCCTAGTAATTTGATAAGTTTCTTCTAGGTAGTGAATTTTCCATTGAAATAATTCCTACTGTATGTCCTTATGTAGACCAGCTTGAAATCTAAATATGATCATTGCCTCAGATTCGGCTATGCTACATCTTCCTACAAACTCATTAAATTTAGTAATATACTCAGATACAATTGCATCATCTTATCTCAATATGTACCATTGGTCTAAAAGTCTTTGCTCATAATATCTACCTAGGTACTTTTTTCTTAGTTTACTCTTCATATCTCTCTAAGTAATTATTTTATCCCCACTATAATAACTTTTACGCTCAACTTCTCTTCAATATGTTTTAAAATGTCGGACTAACTTTAATTTGGCAAATTGATACTTTCTTTCTTTCGACATTTCATCAAACTCAAAGTATTGATCTGTTATCTTTTCCCAATCGACATACACTTCAGGATCAAAATTTCCATCGAAAGTGGGTGCATAGGGTCGATTGCTCCTAAATACTCTCTCCTCCTAATCTATAAAGTCTTGGAAAGGGTATCTAGGATTATACTCAGGGATTAGATCATGACATTGGGTTCTTGGACTAAGGGGAGGTGGACTAGGTGATTTGGGCTTAGTATGGTTCCCGATTTGATTGTCCATTTGTCCTAACTCTTTATTTATTGACCCTAATTATTTAGTTAGGGTATCAAACTTTTCAGTCATGGTCCTCATAAAGAATTCAAGATTGGGGTTCATGGGTAAACCAGACTGAGTGTAGGACTGTTGGTCTAAAGCTCTTGACCTAATAAACAAGCAATACAAACCTAGCTTCTAGGGTTCCTAGACCTAGAAGTTCAAAATACAGGATTTAACTAAGTACTAATTAAGAATGAAATTATCCTTTCCACTGGCCAGGTAAGAGGTGGGAATGCGGGAGGCCCCCCTCTTGTGAAGACCCAATTAAAGAACTGCAAGTCAACTTAAGGTGTTTGCCATTGGACCTCTAGCCTTAGACACCAATTTCTAAGGAGTAAGTACAAACTCAAATAGCACTTTGCCTCATCTTGCACTTGAACCTGACTTGTGAGTGTCCCTAGTTTAGGTTCATACTCAATTTTAATTAAGATTAGGTCAATGCATAATGATGAATGGTTGTTTTGGGCTAAGAAAAGGTTATTACCTCCTTCCCTTATGTTATATTGAATGCTTTTAAAATGATTTTGAAATGAATGCACAAACAACCAACTAGCTAACAAGATATGTAAACTAGCACAAACATATGAGCCAAACCCGAATTTCAAAGTTTTAAAAATTAAAAAATTAAATTAAAAATTTCAGATATGGAAATCTTGATTTTAAAACTCAAATTAAAAAATTAAATTTTGTAATTTAATTAGAAAATTCATTCTTGGAGGCACAAGTTGTTGTAAGAAAATTCCAGCCACTACCAACTTCAACTAACTAGTTTTTTTTAAAAAAATTCAAAATTTAAAATTTAAAATTTCAAAAAAGTTTAAATTTAAATTTGAATTATTAGATCTTAGAGTTAATATTTCATATTTTTAATTTTAAATTTTAATTATCAAAATTTAGGTTAGGAAATTCATTTTTGAAAGCTTATTGTAAAAGTTGTTACAAGAAACTTCTAGCTAACAAACCCTCAACCATAAAATACCTAAAATTTAAAATTTAAATTCAAAAGTTTCAGAATTCAAATTTTTTAAGTGGAATCTTAGATTCAAATATAAAATTCAGAAAAAAAGAATTTTTGAGTTTTTCTAGAATTTAATGGAACAACTAAATGGTATGAAACTAGAATTGAAGCAAGTACTAGATAACTAAAGAAGCAACGTAAGATGACGAATTTTAAACTATAAAAATTTGAAATTTCTTTTTTAAAATTTTAGATCTCAGATCATAATATCCTAAGATGCAACAAATTTTTTTGATTTTTTTGCATTATAAAAAAATACTAAAATTCATGGAAATCTCGGATTAATACTAGAGCAGAAATTTCAGCAATCAAACAAACCTCCAATTCACTAGATTCAAAATTCAAATTTTAATTTTAAAACTATTCTAAAATTTAAAATTTAAATGGAAATCATCAAATTTTGAAATCTGGATCTTAGATCTTGAGTTTGAAATTCAGAAAAGAAATATTTTGATTTTTTTTTGAAAATTAAACTTAAGGGAGGGAAAAACAGAATTTGAACAGCTTCTGGAAAACAACCTAAGAATCCGAATTTTAAACTCAAACAATTCCACAAAAAATATTTTTTTAAATTTTATATTTCAGATCCCAAACTCCAAAACTGCAGCAAAGGAATTTTTTTCCTTTTAAAATAATACTAAAAATTCGTGGAAAACGTGGGTTGGCGCTAGTACAGAAATTTCAGCATTCAGCAAACATCCAATTGACTAGATTCAAAATTCATAATTTAAATTTAAAAATATAAAAAAATTTAAATTTAAATTAAAAATTTTAGATCTTGGAGTTAAGATTTTAGATATCAAATTTTAAAATTTAAATCTCAAATTTTGGATTTGATTTTCGGACTTGAAGGCAAGCAACACACAAAGAGAACAAAAATTCAGCAACTTAACCTAGTAAACCATAAGCTCTGATACCAAAAATTCATGGGGGAGAAAAATGAAATGATGAATAAAAAGTTTTAGCAAGCTAACCAGAAAGAAAACTTGAGCAATTAATTATCTAATAAATGGGCTAAATTAATCCAAGAAAAGAATTTTCATAAGGAGACTAGTTGATCTAAGTTACATCACCCACAATGTAGATTTAGTTCAAAACAATGATTAGGATCTTCATGACAAGGAAACCATCACTACTAGTGCAAGTTAACCTTCAAATGATCAAATCTAATGAATCTTAGGAAGAGTTTTCCTACCAACAATGATGGCTAAAATATTTTGTGAAAGGGAAGCTCTCAACACTCAAGGATTTGAGATCTAAATCATAAGACTAGCACTCCCTACCTTTAGGACTCACCTTGGCCTTGATCCATGGCTTGGAGACCTTCATCTTAGACTTGGAAGACCTAAAAAAAACTACAACAAAATCAAGCATTAGGCGTGGAAGAGAAATCAAGTTGGAATTGAAACAAAGGGGAAGAAGGAAGAAGGAAGAAAGAACTGGCCGACGCTTGACTTCAAGGAACTTGGATCTTGGATTAATCAAAGGGCATCCCACCCTTCAAATACACACTCAAGGGCCTCTCACCCTCTCCTCAAACAAGGATTCAAATACTCAAACTAAAGAGAACTCACTCACTCCACACAAGGGAACACAAGGGAACTAGAACAAGAAGAAACATTTCATTCATTAATCCAAAATAACATGAATACAAGTGAGAGCCTTAGGACCCTATTTATAGGCTCCTAAGCTAAGGAATTTAGCCAAGGAGAGAGAGGAGGGGATAAGGATGGGCTTAGTTGGATCCAACAATTTATGGGTAGGTGGTTATAACTTGAAACAAATTATGGATAGAAAGTTACAACCACTTTGACACGTGGCATCTACATGGCAATGCTGTTGCTTCTATTTGCTGTTGTAGAGCCTTAGGTGGGGTGTGATATGGCATCTCACATGGCAAGTTGGTTAGAGGGGAAGTGGAAGGTGGTTGTATGCTCCCCTCATGATTCTTGATGAGGTGTCCAATCCTTCCCCCAAGAATACTTGATAATGTGTCCCATGTGAGAAAAATGGGCTTCAAAAGGAAGGCGCCATGACTTGCTTGGGCCTTGCTTTGGAGGGTGTCAAGGCTTGCTTGAAGTTGGGATTTGGCCTAAGTTGAGCCAATTTAAGAAAAAGGTGGCTTTCTTTCATGTATTGGCTAGTCGGTTTGAGGTTCAAGTGAAGCTGGCTTCATGGACTAAGTAGGCTTCATTTCAAGGCTCTTATTTTCTCTTTAATTGACCATATTAACTGTAAAACCAAAGAAAATTAGTAGAAAATATTTTCTTCTTGTTGATGTCCCCATCAATGCCCCATATGGATCAGATTTGACTGGTCAAATGGATAAATGTTGGCACTATTGGTTTTCTCCCAGGAATAGAAAATTGCAATTAAATAGGCATGAGCAGCCTGTCGCAGCAGAAGTAGATATAAAAATAATTTATACCTAATCATGTAGTTCATAAATAAATCTAATTTATTTATCATAAATTTCTAACATGCTGCATAACATGAGAAAAATATTAGATCTGAAATAAAAATTATTTCAAGTACAAAATACTTACCTAGATCGCAATTTGGACCTGCTCTGAAAAGGATGCAGATCTGCTACTAAAAAGTTGAGATTCTGTCAAAGTCGCGCAAACACCGGGCCTCTGCCGGTATCCACACAAAGCTTTCCTAAGCAAGTCGTAAAAGGCACCAGACTACTAGATCCTTGTAGCCCTCTCATCTTTCAGCAAATCACCTGCTTTAAAATCTGTGCTGATCCGAATCCATACTAGCATTTCTGAACTGACTTCTGTCTTGCAAATTAGACTATGCAAGACCTTTGGACCTCTTATTTTCTTTTCTTCCTCTTATGTAGAAGACCTCTCAACACTCTTGAAGATCACAAGGAAGAAAAAAGGAGAAGAAAACTTGGTAACCAAGAGAGAGACTCTCTAGTATATGAACGCCCAAGAAAGATGATGCCAAAAAAAAAAAAAATTTATGCCAAAGGAGAAGTCCCCTATTCGGCCAATCCCTCTCCTTATTTATTTTCACAGTGAATTCCCCTCTTTAATTCCTCCATGCTAAAATAAAAGGAGTTTGATTTTATCTGGATGAAAATTAAGAGGAGTTAAACAGAAGGACTCCTCCTCCTCTTAATTAATTCATGCCAACTCCATTTTAGCGCCCTCCTTTTATCGTACAAATATTCTCCACACCAAAATAAGATTAAGCCTCTTAGTTTTTGTCTCACAAAAATTCTCCACTCCAAAATAAAAGGAGTTTGAACTTATCTAGTTTAGGTTTTAAGAGGAGTAGAAGAGGACTCTTCCTCCTCTCTTATTCTCTCATGCCTAAACACTATTAACGCCCACCTAATTCATGCCCCATCATGTTTTGTCGCACAAAAGCAAGGGCCCCACTAAGTAGGCATGTGGAGGGAGGGGGAGACATGGAGAGAGAGTTACAATCTAACTGGACTCTAGGTTTTGGTCCAAATATAATGATTTTATAATCATACTGAAGCCGATTTTAAATTCGATCGAACCATTTCGAAGTGGACATTGATTCGAATCAATTAGGATTAATTAATTGAGTCTAACTCAATTTAATTAAATCTAATTTAATTTAATTAACATTTAATCCATAATTAATTAATTGTAATATTTATAATTAGGTCAAATATTAATTGTAACACTTACAATCAGGTCCAAATTGATTTGTTGATTCGTTACTTGAGCTCATAATGTATGTGACCCCTCAGGTCCTATCCTGTCTGGTAATGAGACATGCTATAATCTCCATTATACATCATCGAAACTCATTCGATGCATTGAAACAACTTCAGCTCAACCCTAATTAGGATCATTGATCCGAAAACGATCCTAACAGGCTCTCATAATCCACCAGTGATATCTAGTAGTATATAGTGGCAACCCAGCAAAATAAGATTAGAACCCCTAGGTGTAGTTACCATGTGATTCGGTTCCTCAATCAAAATCATGACATGATGTTGGTTATGGATACTCGTCAAACCCATAATTTATATGCTTAACCTAATTGACTCAAGTCCAATTGTGATACTAGTGAAAACACCTTTTCATTATCACCCTACTATGGCCATAGATTTCTGGACTTAGTATCATTAAGCTTGCATAGGATTATACCTTACTACTAAGGCTGATAGATCCCTACAAGTGAACACCCTACTCCTACAATAAACTTACTGCATCCAACGAACACCGCATGGTCCCATATGGATAGGAACCATGTGATTGTGCTGTCAAACTACAGCAACCTTATGTGAGCAGCTGAGACACTCTAGGTCAAAGAACTATTCACATAACTACAGCATCAAGAAGTTATCGACGAGTAAGTAGTCATATGTATAACTTCCTATACTTGGTCATGCTCAGTACCATTGATCTCTATCAACTACCTGCACTCTCACTCCAGTGTCACCACACTGTAGGTCAGATACTCATCTACCCAGAAAGGGAAGTGATCTATGCACCGATTTTAATGGATCAATCACCATCCTCATGATATTCCAACAATCGGGAGCCTTTAGGAGTTAATCTATAAAGACACATGTCTCAGATTCTTAACTCTTAATAATATGTGTTATTGTCCATTAACTCCATGGACGATTCATAAACACATCAATATGAATGAAACTAATGCCTTTTATTAATAAAGAGGAATTAAGTACAAAGTTAATACACTAAAAATTACAATGTGTCAAGCCAACATGGCTTTCAGGGCAGACATCTAACAGGCACATGGTGAGGACACCAGGATCAAACCAAGATTGTAGGGCTCCATTTGGATCTCTGATTAATGTGTTGGGAAGTCTGTCATTTTCAGTTGAGTCCAAAGTCACTTGAGTCCTGTAATAAAAGAATTGAGTCCTATAATAAAGATTGAGTCTTGTAATAAAGTGAGTTAAATGAGTCCAATTGTGTCCACTTAGTCAATTGAGTCTAGTAAGTCAATTGAGTACATTTGTTTCAGTCCATGCAAGTTAGTTTCAATCCAATCAAGTGAGTCCTGTAATTTTTCATTCAAGTTACATCCAAGAAGAGAGTCACCAGACCCCCACTCAAGCCACCCCAGCTCATGCGCCTAGGCCCCTACTCAAGCCTCCCAGCCCATGCGTTTGGGCTCCATTCATGTCGCCCAAGCCCATAAGAAAGGATGCCTCCCAAGTCCACAAGAATTGGTGCCCCAATCCAAGCTCACAAGAGTTGGCACCCCAGCCCAAGCTCGCAAGAGTTGGCAACCTAACTGGCACCCCAGCCCAGGAGGAGTTCAATTTTCAAGTCCAATAAGGAGTTTAATTTCCAAGTCCAACAAGGAGTCAAGCATCCCAGTTCTACAAGGAGTCCAATCTCCTTATCCCACTCGACTTTGTACTCTAACTTTGACAGGGAGTTGTACTCCAACTTTGATAGGGAAAGAGCTAGGTGAATCTATAAATAACCCTCCCCCCTGTTGTATGAATGATGATTATTATTGAATGAATAAAAATTGAGTGTTTTCTTTTATTTCTATGCCTTGTGCATTGACGCTCCATAAGGGAGAGGGTGAGTGGCCCAACACCAATCTAAATTCCTAAAACCCTAGCCCTAGGTCCCCCCCCTTCAATCTTCCAAATCCTAGGCCACCCACATCTTTCTTCCATCTAGGCTGTCCCACATCCCTTCCATCAAACCCTAGACCGCCCCTACATTCCTCCAAACCACTTCATGTCCTCCCTCTTTAATAGGCTGCCAGCACTTCAAGTCCAAGCATCTCCCTCCTCCAAGCCGCCAGCATCAAAGCGCCCCTCCTGCCTCTTTTCCTTTACTTCTAGTTCTCTTTTCATAATTTTTTCTATGGCATAGTTTTTAACCCTTGGTGTTTGCAAGATCCCTCCATTCCCACCATCTTTGGAGGAAGTCATCCTTGCTTTCGGACCATCTAATGAAAAGCCGGTGCATCTGCGGGAATGAGCTTCTTCTTCCAGGCGCCAATCCCGGGAGTGAGTGACCCCTTCTACGACGAGGACAAAATCATTGCTAGGGATGCCAAAACCCATCCCTTTTCTTTAGTTCTATTTTATTGAAGTTTAGCATGTTCTAAATTAGTGGTTTTTTAATCTTAGGATCCTGTCTTTCTTTATTTCTTTGTTAGATCTTCATCTGCATGTAGAGCTTTAGTCTTTACATGAAAACCCTAGTTGCTCTTAGCCTTTTTTTTTTAGAACAAAACCGTATAAAAATCAGGAAATTATTGTTCTATAATCTGAAATTTTCTCGTGTTCATCTCTAGCATGTTCGTCCCACATCAGTTTGGTATCAGAGCATGGTTTAGGACATGTTCATGCATCAAACCCTAAAACTCTGCATGCTGAAATTTCTGCACACTAGTTCTAAAACCTAGGAATTACTTTTATTAAAACCGTTGGATTATCTTCAATTCTTGCATCTATCAAACACATACTTAATCATCTTTAATTTCTACAATTTTGCTTTAATTGCATATCTAAAAAATACAAAAAACTTTTGCATGAAACCCTAAAGTCTCATTGCTGAAATTTCTGCATAATTAGTTACCGCTAAATTTTATTTGTAGTAAAACCTTCAAACCCTAATTTTTCTTTGCATTTAACTTATTGATTTTAATCCATATTAAATCTTACATTTGCATACAAAAAATAGAAAAAAAATTATTTTATTTTCTACATATTTTCTGATTTTAATTTCATATTGCGTATCATGTGTGTGCATGCATAATTATATCACTTAAGGGCAATTTCACTCTGTCAGATAAGGGAAGGATTTTATCACCTTTCCTTGGCCCAAAATAATCAACCTGCATCGAATCCAAGCCTAATTAAAATCAAGTAGCAACCTAATTAAGCTTGGGACATCAACAGGTCCAGTTCGTGGTATTGTGAAAAGCTAGTGCACTCAATCCTTTGATTATTTCTTGAAACTGGTGTCTAGGAAAGGGGTCTAGAGGCAAACACCCTAAGCAGACTTGTGGTTTTTAATTAGGACCCTGCAAAAGCAGGGAGAGCCTCCCATAACCCCACCTCTTACTTGGCCAGTGGAAAGAGTAATTGTTGAATTGGTTGTAAGTTGAGCTGACTCATTCTACTTGAGTTGCTAGGTCTAGCAAAATCCTAGAATAATTTGTGTGCTTGTTGCATGACCACTAGATTAAGAGCCCAATACCACCAGTCTCAACCCCAATCCAATCGGCCCATGGAACCTAATTTTGAAACCTTACTAAGGACCATCACTGAAGAATTTGCCCAATTGAACAATAGGTTTAATCATATGGAGGCACGGGTAGAAAACCTAGAGAGAACCAATGATACCCATACTGAGCTTGAACCTGAGGCACCTCTTCCCACACCTCCCAACCCTAGGAGAGCCCCATGCCATGACCCAATCTGGGAGCCTAATCAGAGGAGACCCAATCATGATTTCATGAACCAGGATGAGAGAGCCATTAGGAACCTTAGGTTAAAAGCACCTACTTTTGGTGGTAGTCTTGATCCTAAGGCTTACATTGATTGGAAAAGAGATATGGACCAATACCTTGAATAGGATGAGATGACTAAAGAGAGGAAGTTTAAGTTTGCTAAACTCAAGTTAGTTCGCCAGGCTAGAATATACTGGGATAATGTTGAAAGGATGACTTGATAAAGAGGAGACATACCCATAACTACCTAGAGAGCCATGAAGAGCAAGCTTAGGGAAAGGTACTAACCCATGTTCTTTGAGCAGAGGGGACCTATAACCCATCGATCCAAACCCAATAGGATTAGTACCCCTGGATATAACCTAAGTACTAGTCAAGTTCCCCTTAGCCGACCCTTCCCTACTATCCCATTTCTTCATGAGGATGACAATGAAGAGGAAATATGTAGGGCAGACCCAAAATTAGCTGATCAGGAAAGTACTCAGGCTGAAGTTGTATTGGAAGTCCAATTAACAAAGGAGAACTATGAGGAGTGTAACCCTGCTACCATGATGACTTTACCTAAGAAAATACTAGAAGAGAGTCAAATCATAAAGCCTAATCCTGAAATTCCAGAACAAAAGATGGTTTCTTCAATTCAGTACCCTCAGGAGTAGTTCATTCCTTTAGTTCCTGTCAAAGATCCCTTTCCTAAAATTGCTGACTCATCTGTCCAGAAGGTGAACCTTTTGTTGCCCGTAGAGGTAAATCAATGTCCAAACCTTAAGGTCATCCCAATGAGTCAAGAACCAGTCGATGAATCCTCTTCTTATTTCCTACCCTATCCTAAGGCTTCCAATGCTTCTAGGACCACTCGATTACACTTTGTTGAGGTTAGCAGGTTGCATCAGTCCTTTGAGCATGTTAGGTTTGCTACCTATTTCTGGAAGACCTTATGGCATTTATTAGGAGTCCATGCAAAATTTTCATCTGCATGTCACCCGCTGACCAAGGGTCAAGCATAAAGTTGTAGTTGAAGACTTAGTAAATTTCTTTTGATAAGAGTGCATAGTCAAACCTTAGGTGTTAGTATGAGTCATTTGCCCAACATGTTAGAGATCTGCATATGGAGATCAGCCATAAGATTAATATGAGCAATGATATTTATAAAAATATGGCTAATTCTTGAAAAAGAGACAAAGAGTTTACTGAGGAAGATTATGTAATGATTAGGCTTAGACTTGAGCGATTTCCTCCAAGGACCATGAGAAAATTACATGCACGTGGAGCTGGACCCTTCAAAGTGATAAAGAAAGTTGGACTTAATGCCTATATGCTTGAGTTACCACCCGAATTTGGCATTAGCTCAACCTTCAATATCTCAAAACTAGTTGAGTATAAGGAGCTAGCAATGATACCCAGTGAGCCTTTTGGACCTGACCCTTTCTTTGAGAGCGAACCCATACCTAAGTATCCTCCAATAAATTTTCCTTGGAAAGGAGAAAGGATTAAACGTATCCTAGATGACCAAGCTATTAGTACCCGGAACACAGGCTACCAACGTTACTTTGTTCGTTGGCAAGGTCGACCAGAATCTGAGGACTCATGGATCACTCGAGAGGATCTACAATGCCTTGACCCAGACATGTTAGAGCGATACCAGAGCCGGATTGACCCTTACCCGACAAGGTCGAGTTCCTTCCACCCCAGGAGAATTAGTGAGGAAACTAGGATCACACCAAGATTTCGGGGCTCCATTTGGATCTCTGATTAATGTGTTGCGAAGTTTGTCATTTTTAATTGAGTCCAGAGTCACTTGAGTCCTGTAATAAAAGAATTGAGTCATGTAATAAAGATTGAGTCTTGTAATAAAGTGAGTCAATTGAGTCCAATTGAGTCCACTTAGTCAATTGAGTCCAATAAGTCAAGTGAGTCCATTTGTTTCAATCCACATAAGTTAGTCCTTTTGTTTCAGTCCAATCAAGTTAGTCCTATAATTTTTCATTCAAGTTAAATCCAAGAGGAGAGTCACCAGACTCCCACTCAAGCCACCCCAGCCCTTGCACCTGGGCCCCTATTCAAGTCACCCCAGCCCATGCGCCTGGGCCCCATTCATGCTCCCAAGCCGACAAGAAAGGGTGCCTCCCAAGTCCAAAAGAATTGGCGCCCTAGCCCAAGCTCACAAGAGTTGGCGTCCTAGCCCAAGCCCATAAGAACTAGCGCCCCAGCCCATGAGGAGTTCAATTTTCAAGTCCAACAAGGAGTCAAGCATCCCAATTCGACAAGGAGTCCAGTCTCCTTATCCCACTCAACTTTGTACTCTAACTTTGATAGGGAGTTGTACTCCAACTTGGACAGGAAAAGGGCTGGGTGAATCTATAAATACCCCTCCCCCCTCTTGTATGAATGATGATTATTATTGAATGAATGAAAATTGAGTGTTTTCTTTTATTTCCATGCCTTGTGCATTGATGCTCCATGAGGAAGAGGGTGAGAGGCCCAACACCAATCTATGTTCCCAAAACCCTAGCCCTAGGCCACCCCCCTTCAATCTTCCAAACCCTAGGCCGCCCACATCTTTCTTCCATCTAGGCCATCCCACATCCCTTCCATCAAACCCTAGATCGCCCCTTCCTTCCTCCAAACCACTTGGCGTCCTCCCTCTTCAACAGGTCGCCAGCACTTCAAGTCTAGTAATCTCCCTCCTCTAGGCCGCCAGCATCAAAGCACCCCTCCTGCCTCTTTTCCTTTACTTCCGGTTCTCTTTTCATATTTTATTCTATGGCATAGTCCCTAACCCTTGGTGCTTGCAGGATCCCTCTAGTCCAACCATCTTTAGAAGAAGTCATCCTTGCTTTCAAACCATTTGATGAAAAGCCAACGCATCCACGGGAACAAGCTTCTTTTTCTAGGCACCAATCCAGAGAGTAAGTGACCCCTTCTACGACAGGGACAACATCGTTGCTAGGTATGACAAAACCCATCCCTTCTCTTTTGTTCTATTTTATTGAAGTTGAGCATATTCTAAATTAGTAGTTTCTTAACCCTAGGATCCCGTTTTTCTTTATTACTCTGTTAGATCCTCATCTACGAGTAGAACTTTAGTCTTTACATGAAAATCCTAGTTGCTCTTAGCCTTTTTTTCGGGAACAAAACCATATAAAAATTAGAATATCATTGCTCTATAATCTGAAATTTTCTTGTGTTCATCTCTAGCATGTTCGTCCCACATCAGCACATTTTATTAATATGGCATGAATTTTTTGTGCACAAGAATTAGATGGCACACATGATAGGGACCTAGAGTCCTTTTGATTGTTGATTACCTTTTTTTCTGAAAGGTTTATCCAAATGACATGTGTATTAGGATGCTTGACCAGATCCATGTCTATTTGTGTTGCACTAAATAAATTAGATTTATTTGAAGAGATGCAACACACACCTCTTGGTGCAAGGAACTCGGAAACACCATATCTATACGGTGTTTTCATCACATTTTTCCCCATCAAACTCTTACTTTAAGGAACTTATCTGAAACATTGTATATCAGATAAGTGATGGGGAATGGGTGTGATTAGAACTTTCTCTCAAACTATAAATAGGTGTGATTAGCACTTTCTCACAAACTATAAATAGGTCTTGGTGATAAATTCCAAGGCATCCAAGTTTTGTCTGAATAGTTGTCTTCCTTTCCTTATTAAGACAAGTCATTAAGATTAAGAAGTCTACCATTTTAAGACAAATACATAGAAAGAGAATTAGAAAGGATAAAAGGATAGTAAGAGAGATATTAGAGAGATTTCAAGGTACCCCTCTATAGGGTATGGGTCCTAGCAAGGCTAAAAAGGCTTTTAGAAGAAAAAATTCAGTAAGCAAGCTTAAAGGAGTGCTTCCTTGACCAGTTCCTATGTGGATCATCTCTAGAGGGTATGCACTTATGTGCTTGTAGAAATATTAGGATTTAGCATTATAGTTTTTCTTATAAATTTCTTAGATATTATCCTAATTAATTGTTATAGTCAAGGGATCCTGAGATTAGGATTTCGGTTGACTAAGATTTTAATAATAAAAAATTTTGAAATCTAGTCTTTTGCTATGCAACCATAACCCTATAGGGAAGTCTCACTTGTTGGGTTTCTAGGGTTTCGATGGCCCAGCAAAAGCATAGATTTCAAAAATTTCTTTCTTGAAAACCCTAACAACTAGAAAACCCTAAGCCCAAGATCCATATTTCATTTCAATTAACAAGTCATGTAATTAGGGTTTGGAAAAATACATGGAATGCTAATTCCTTATTCTCTCCACTAAGCACATAAGTGTATGCCCTCCAGAGGAGATCCACAGAGGAATTGATCCTAGGAAGCACTCCTTAGTAGGTTGCTTAAGCCACTAGGACTCTTTTGATGGCCTTTTTTTCTTTGGAAGCCTCTCCTTCCTTGCTCAGACACTTGCCCTCCATTAGAGCACTCTGAGCCCTCTCCAAATCCTCTCTTCACTCTCTTTTCCACTTTCTAAATCTCTTTCTAGACCCTTATCTTAAAATGATTGACTTATCTTAAGACAAGTCCTAAACTCTAATAAGGGAAGGGGGAGACAAGGAGAGTGAGTGGTAGAGTGTGAGTGAATGCTGGAAAGAAAGGATGGAATCAGATACCCATCAGCCTAAACACCGATGGCTATATATAAGAGTGGGAGAGGTGGCAGATAAGGCTCTTCATCAGCCTTTGATCTATCCAAACACAGATCAAATAAGACCCTTTAATGAGAAGGAGTCTTATCTTGAAGAGTCATGACATTTCCTGCGCCAACTGCCATATATCTGTCTCTTCAAGTTTCCTGCCAACTTTTCCACTTGCCACATGGTCATGACCAGTTGTAGGAAGGCTAAGGGACATGGCTTTTGATTTAGAAGCATCGGTGATTTGAAATTCCTTAAAGCAGAAGGACTCTACTTCATGAAATTAGTGCCAAACATGAAGAGTCGCAACTCTTCATGTGCACCAACTTCCTTCCACCGCATTCTTCCTTTTGTTGACTGGTCAAAGCCTATATGAGAGGGTGTGGAGATGAGGATAAAGTCCCTTGAACTTTATCTAGCTTTGGTGAATGACAAGTAGAGTCCTTTCTATGTGCCAAAAATCTGTGCGCCAATAGTGAAGAGTCGTGACTCTTCACTTTGCAAGCCACCTTTCTCCATGCCTTTCACATATTTGACCAAGTCAAAAGATATGCAGAATGGGTGTCATATGAAAGGGCATTAAATCTACATTCTGACCATATAATTTGTTTTCAAGTATGAGGTCTATTGGTCCTGTGCCCTTTTAAATGCCGAGCACCCATTTTGTGCCAAGAGTCCCATGCCATTTGGACTCTTGATATATGGTGCATAACATGTCCGGAAAATATCAAATAAAATTTGATAAATTCATCCCACTTAGGACACAACCCAATTTAGGTCTCCCATAAATTGGTTAGTTAATTTAGCAAACTTTTAGACCCAATTCAATTGGGTTAGGAGTTAGGTTATCATACACATGCTAGTGTGCAATCTAGCTAACCAATTAGGATCCCATGACCCTAATTAAATTCTAATTGACTTTCTAGGTTAATTTCCTAATGTGTGTGACCCTTGGGTTCCACATCTAGCTAGCAGAAGGTCTAGGTCCGAGCTAATTCGATCCAATCAAACCCGATTGACCTAATTAGGTCAAATTGAGCTGACCTAAGTTGCCAATTCGAACTAGCTTTCGAATTGACCCATGAATTCAATCCAATTGATTCATGAAAATCCACAAGACTTGATTGATGTCTAGAAATGTATCATGCCTACCCGAAAGATGAGGAATTTGGTGAAAAGTACCAAAATACCGTTCAACGGAAAATTACTATGTAATTCAATCCTTCGATCTTCCTATATCCCGATTAAGTGATGGGCATGGATAAATGTCAAACCCTAGCACTTAATCCTTTTGAATCTCAATTCAATAATGAATACTTAACTGATGAATGATTAGAAATCCTATCTAATCTCATCCTGCTTTGGCCAAAGACTTCCTGAGTCATCATTTGAAGAGATCACACGGGATAACTTCTTCTCTTACTAGGAGTGATTGATTCCTTGTTGACCTACTCATTACCTTCATACACAATCTACCATATCCAGAAAGACCCCGTACATGACTTAATTACCATGAGTGAGTATACACCAAAACATGGGTTCATGTGTACTAGATATTATGGTAGTCTCAGGTCTAAGGATCACATGCAGAACTCCCACTAAGAGAACATTCATTTGATAAGTAAGACTTCCATTTGATGTTCACTCGTCGGATCAGTTCAGTGGACTCATAACCTAATGAGCACCAACATCCTTGTATTAGTGTGTCTACATAAGTGGTTGTGAGACCAACCACCCTCTTCATCGAGCATATATAGGATGTGCTAGTCTTTCTGGATTCTTCGATCCTTAAATCGATTATCCAAAGACTAGAAACATTTTAGATTAGGGTTTATAGAAACTTAAGTCTCACCATTTTGATCTCCATCATAACTCTAATTCCATTGCCCTAACCGATGGAGTTCATCATAATCTTTATAACATGCAGCAGTATGATGAATCAAAAGATGCCTTTTATTAATAAATAATATCATACATGAGTTGGAAGATCATAAAAATGCTCTTATAGTGATTGGGTTTTAGGGCACCATTCTTTCAATCTCCCACTTGCACTAAAGCCAATCACCTTTGTATTTTACATGCATAAAATCTAAGTGGCGATCAAGCTACTGCTTTGATAGTGCTTTGGTAAATGGGTCTGCTATGTTGTTCTTTGTATCTACTCGTTCGATGATAACATTTTATCCTTGAATGAGGTTGAAACATCTTAAGATGTGCTCGGGCTTATTATGAGACCTTGGTTCCTTAACTTGCACATCATCTCCACCGGTTGTTCTATAGTAGGAACCATGCCCAATTTTGTGATGAATTTATTCATTTACACAGTTTTCCTTATGGCTTCACTTGTAGCTATGTACTCTGCCTACTCACTGCACCACCATATAGGGTGAAAACATATCCTGATATGGATTTGCTATCATCCGGATCTGATTGAAAACTAGATTATGTATATCTTTCTAGTTTCAACTCTGATCCACTATTTATTAGAAAAATATCTTTAGTCCTTCTCAGGTACTTAAAAAATATTTTTCATTGCTTTCCAATGATCCTCCCCTGGATCAGCCTGGAACCTGCTTACTATGCCAAAGGCATGAGCAACATCAGGCCTGGTACATAACATAGCATACATAATTGATCCAACAGCCGAAGCATAAGCGATCGAACTCATTCTCTCTCTCTCCTCCGATGTCTTAGGAGACATCTTCTCGGAGAAATGTATGCCTTGACTAATTGGCAAATAACCTTTCTTACTTCCCTCCATGTTGAATCTCTTCAATACTAAGTCAATGTACCTAGATTGGGATAAGCCCAGCATCCTCTTAGATCTATCTCTATAGATCTTTATACCCAGTATATAGGATGCCTCTCCCAAATCCTTCATGGAAAATAGCTTTGATAGCCAAGACTTGATCGATTGCAACATTGGGATATCATTCCCAATATTGAGTATGTCATCGACATACAAAACCAAGAAAACAACGGCACTCTCACTTGTCTTCTTGTACACACATGGTTCATCCACATTCTTAATAAAACCAAACTCTTTGATTGTTTCATCAAAGCAGATGTTGAAACTCCTCGATGCTTGCTTTAGTCCATAAATGGACTTCTTTAGCTTATATACTTGGTTCGGTCTTCCACTTAAGACAAAACCCTCTAGCTGTGTCATATAGACTTTTTCCTCAAGATTTCCATTAAGGAAAGCAATCTTTATGTCCATCTACTAGATTTCATAATCATGGTATACTATTATAGTAAGCAATATCCAAATGGACTTAAGCATGGCTACTGGTGAAAAGGTTTCATCATAGTCTGTGCCATGTTTTTGTCTAAAACCTTTCGTAACTAGCCTGGCCTTGTAGGTCTCTACTTGACCATCTACTCCTATCTTCTTCTTGAAGACCCATTTACACCCTATTGGGTTAATTCCTTCAGGTGGATCTACCAAGGTCCAAACCTAATTGGAATACATGGAGTCCATCTCAGTTTCATAGCTTCCAGTCATTTGTCAGAGTTTACACTCATGACATCTTCCGTATAGGTTACAAGATCATCATCCTGTATTATACTGGCTTCATTATCATTCCCGATGACAAAGCCATATCTAAGAGGTGCACTTCACACTCTCTCTGACCTACGGAGAGGAGGTGTGTGTTGTGGTTGTTCCTGAACCTTAGGAACATCTGGTTGAGGAATTACTTCAGATGTAGGTTGAACTTCTTCAAGTTCAAATATCCTCTCATTGCCCTTTTCTTGGATAAATTTTTTTTCCAAGAATGTGGCATGCCTACTGACAAAGACCTTTTGCTCAGTAGGATGGTAGAAAAGGTAACCCAAACCTTCTTTAGGATATCCTACAAACCTGTACTTATCAGCCCTAGCACTTAGCTTATGTCCAAAAATATTCCTGATATAAATAGGGCAACCCCAACTCTTAAAATATTTAAGACTTGGCCTTTTTCCATTCCATAATTCATATAGAGTGCTCTTAACTGCCTTTGATGGTACCTTATTTAGTATGTGGATAGCAGTCTCTAGGGCATAACCCCTGAAGGATACTGGAAGATCTGTGAAGCACATCATGGACCGTACCATGTCTAACAAGGTTCGGTTCCTCCTTTCTGCTACACCATTTAACTGTAGCATATATGGAGGGATCCATTCTGAGAGAATTCCTTTGTCTTTAAGATGATCGAGAAATTCAATAGACAAGTATCTCCTCCTCTATCAGATCGAAGGATTTTAATACCATGCTTAGTTTATTTCTCAATCATACTTTGATACTCTTTGAGTTTTTCAAAGGCTTCGGACTTATGTTTCATAAGATACACATATCCGAACCTTGATAAATCATCAGAAAAATTGATGAAATAAGAGTATCCTCCTCTAGCCTGGGTTGTCATAGGACGAAACACATCTGTGTACTAGGCCTAACAACTCAGTTACCCTATCTCCATGTCCAGTGAATGGAGATTTGGTCATTTTACCTATGAGGCAGGACTAACAAGCTCCTAATGATTCATGATCAAAAGGTTCAAAGAAATTTTCTTTGTACAACTTGTTTATCCTAGACTCACTAATATGACCCAAATGGCAATGCTAGAGATATGTGACATTTATATCATCTCTCTTTCTTTTTTTGTTTTCAACAAGCATAACTTCATCATTAAGTGATAGAATCAAAATACCATTAACAAATGTACCACAACTAAAGAATTTCTTTAAAAAGAAGATCGAGCACCCATGGCTTGAAATATTTATTTCACAACCTTATTTTAACAACAAAGGTACAGAAATAATATTCTTTATAATATTGGGTACATAATAACAATCTTTTAATTCTAGAATATTGCCCGATGGTAATAACATCAGATAGGTGCCAACAGCTTTAGCATGAATGGGATCATCACTCGTGCCAAACAGCTTGAGGTCACCCTTCTTCAAGCTTCTGGGTCTCTGTAACCCCTGCAATGACTTGCAGATATGAGACCCACATATGGTATCCAATACCCATGTATCAGAAGCTAAAGAACTTAATGATAAGTTTGTTTGTATCATGTACAAACTTTTCGATACATCACTAGCATCCTTCTTCTGATTTGCAAGATATAACTTGCAATTCTTCTTCCAGTGCCCTTGCTTTCCACAATGATAGCAGGTTCCATCAGTAGAGGGCTTCCTTGCCTTTTTTTTTTTCTGGAAGCTACTCTTAGGGTTCCTTTTTCTCTTTGAACCCTTCTTAGTAGCATCCTCTCCTACCAAATCTAGGTCAGGAGTATCAAGGATATAGGTAATTTTTTTCTGAGCTAATATAATTCTCAGGTTCCTCAACTAATCCACATAATTCGGATCGGTCAACTTATTGGCATCCAAGATGCCATGCAGTGAAAGAGTAGAAGCCATAATGCAAAAATCTATAGTAAGTAAAGAACAACTATAAGCAGACCACTCATGATGATATTCATAATTAGACAAGGACTTTTGCATCTAATTGTGTCTCCCACTATTTTCTATCGAATACCATAACCCTCAACTATAGTAAGCGGGAAACCCTTCCAGGGCTTCCTTAGTGGGGTTGAGATCCTAATTCCTTATAAATGCCTTAGTGTACACAACAAACACTTATAAGTTCAAGGGTAGGAAATGACCCTTTCCAATTGCATCCCTTGCAATTCTCAACTTAACTTTGCCTCTAAGATACTTATAGCCTTGTGTGTATACAACAAACCATAATATCTTAGTTTAGACGGACCCTTCATTTCCATATAGCCATGATTGAATAATGTTGCCCTTGTGTGTACACAACAAAGCAACATTATCAGTCATGCTATAAAGTACTAGGTGCACCAAGACAAATTTTATACCAAACACTAGAGCAGGCCTTGTGTGTACATAACAAACCTATCATAGTTTTTGATATTAATTTGGCTTAGCATGAAGGAAGGCAAAATTCTAGTGTGCTTAATCAATTAGCAATTCCAATTTAAGGTCTAGATATGACCAAATTGGCCAGGTAAGTGAAAGGGGTGAGGGGGTCCTCCCGTTGCTTTTCTTAGACACCAATTAAATTAGACAGGTAAGTCAACAGAACCAATTAAGAACATCATTCCCTTTACCTTCCCAGAACCACTTTCCTAGACACCAATTGGCCGATCATACCCTAAGCAGATTTGCATCATGATTAACTTACACTATGACTAAATTTGATTTTTATGAGGGCTTTGATGGTCTCTGACACATCCTAATATAAACTTAATTATGTCAACCTAACATTCATGACAATAGAAAACCTAACATTCATGACATCATAATGTATTCATAACCATACACATATGACATGATATTCATTCCATCATTCGAGCATATTAACCCTAGTATGCATACCATAAGCATTGTTATAATATGAATCCATTCACCTCACTTGTTCATGGGATATGGCCACAGCGACACCCCTACACACCATAGGAGATCCCATTGAATGGAAAAAAAGGGCCTCAAAACCCTACATAACTCCTATGACCAGATGGCCATGGTGACTAACCCAATCCGAAGTAGTTACTAGGATATAACACATTTCAAATATGTGATTGAACTAATCATGCATAGAATCATATAATCCTTCAATAGCATACACCATACTTGATAATATGCACTATCATATAAACTTTCAATAGTATGCATCATACTATGATTTATATATATGATCATATTATAAATCAATATATAATTGAAACCTAATTACTTACATGCATTAGACTATGATTCCCACATATTCCTATCACATAAGCATTATCAATTGACCATTAATTGAATGAAATAAGAGGGCTCTGATACTACTATTGGGTTTCTAGGGTTATGATGGTACAGCGGAAGCATGGATTTCAAAAATTTCTTTCTTGAAAACCCTAACAACTAGAAAACCCTAAGCCCAAGATCACTTATTTCATTTCAATTAACAAGTCATGTAATTAGGGTTTGGAAAAATACCTGGAAAGCTAATTCCTTCTTCTCTACACTAGGAACACAAGTGCATGCCCTCTAGAGGTGATCCACACAGGAATTGATCCTAGGAAGCACTCCTTAGTAGGTTGCTTAAGCCACTAGGACTCTTCTGATGGCCTTTCTTCCTTTGGCATCCTCTCCTTCCTTGCTCAGGCCCTTGCCCTCCAGTAGAGCACTCTGAGCCCTCTCCAAATACTCTCTTCACTCGCTTTTTTGCTTCCTAAATCCTTGTCTTAAAATGATGGACTTGTCTTAAGACAAGACCTAAACTCTAACAAGGGAAGGGGGAGATAAGGAGAGTGAGTGTGTGAGTGAATGCAGGAAAGAAAGGATGGAATCAGATACCCATTAGCCTAAACACCAATGGCTATATATAGGAGTGGGAGAGGTGCCAGATAAGGCTCTTCATCAACCTTTGATCTGTCCAAACACAGATCAAATAAGACCCTTCAATAAGGAGTCTTATCTTGAAGAGTCATGACATTTCGTGCACCAACTGCCATATATCTGTCTCTTCAAGTTTCCTGCCAACTTTTCCACTTGCCACATGGCAGTGATAGGTTGCAGGAAGGCCAAGGCACATGGCTTTTGATTTAGATTTGAAATTCCTTAAAGCAGAAGGACTCTACTTCATGGAATTAGCGCCAAACATGAAGGGTCGCAACTCTTCATGTGCGCCAACTTCCTTCCACCGCATTCTTCCTTATGTTGACCGGTCAAAGCTTATATGAGAGGGCATGGAGATGAGGATAAAGTTTCTTAGACTTTATTTGGCTTTGGTGAATGACAAGCAAAAGGACTCTTGTCCTTTCTGTGCACCAAAAATCTGTGCGCCAATAGTGAAGAGTTGCGACTCTTCACTTTGCGTGCCACTTTTCTCCATGCCTTTCACATATTTGACCTAGTCAAAAGATATGCAAAATGGGTGTCATATGAAAGTGAATTAAATCTACTTTCTGACCATATAAATTGTTTTCATGTATGAGGTCTATTGGTCCTTCTACACCCTTTTAAATGCCGAGCACCCATTTTGCGCCAAGAGTCCCATGCCATTTGGACTCTTGATACATGGTGCATAACATGTCCAAAAAATATCATATAAAATCTGATAAATTCATCCCACTTAGGAAACAACCCATTTAGGTCTCCCATAAATTGGTTAGTCCATTTAGCAAACTTTTAGACTCAATTCAATTGGGTTAGGTGTTAGGTTAGCATACACATGCTAGTTGCAATCTAGCTAACCAATTAGGATCTCATGACCCTAATTAAATGCCAACTAACTTTCTTGGTCAATTTCCTATTGTGTGTGACCCATTGGGTTCCATATCTAGCTAGCAGTAGGTCTAGGTCTGAGCTGATTCGATCCAATCAAACCCGATTGACATAATTAGGTCAAATTGAGCTGATCAAAGTTGCCAATTCGAACTAGCTTTCGAATTGACTAATGAATTCAATCCAATTAATTCATGAAAACCCACAAGACATGATTGATGTTTAGCAACATGTCATGCCTACCTGAAAGATGAGCAATTTGATGGAAAGTACCAAAATATCCTTCAGCAGAAAGTTACCATGCAATTCAATCCTTTGATCCCCCAATATCCTGATTAAGTGATGGGCATGGATAAATATCAAACCCTAGCACTTAATCTTTTTGAATCTCAATTTGATAATGAAGACTCGATCGATGAATGATTAGAAACCCTATCTAATCTTATAACACTTTGGCCAAAGACTTCCTGAGTCATCATTCGAAGAGATCACACGGGATAACTTCTCCTCTTACTAGGAGTGATCGATTCCTTGTTGACCTACTCACTACCTTCATACACAATCCACCATATCCAGAAACATCCCATACATGACTTAATTTCCATGAGTGAGTATGCACCAAAACATGGGTTCATGTGCACAAGGTACTATGGTAGTCTCAAGTCTCAGGATCACATGCACAACTCCCACTAAGAGAACATTCTTTTGACAAGTAAGACTTCCATTTGATGTTCTCTTGTTCGATCAGTTCAGTGGACTCATAACCTAAGAGAACCCATATCCTTGTATTAGTATCTTTACACAAGTAATTGTGAGACCAACCACCCTCTCTATCGAGCATACATAGGATGTGCTAGTCTTTTCGGATTCATTGATCCCCGAATCGATTATTCAATGACTAGGAATATTTTAGATTATGGTTTATAGGAACTTAAGTCTCACCATTATGATCTCCATCATAACTCTAATTCCATTGCCCTAATCGATGGGGTTCACATAATCTTTATAAGATACAGCTATATGATGAATCAAAAGATGCATTTTATTAATAAATAATACATACATGAGTTGGAAGATCATAGAAATGCCCTTACAATGATTGGCTTTTAGGGCACCATTCTTTCATCACCTCCTACCTCCACCCTTCGGATAGATGCCTTGTTGGGGCCTAGAATAAAGTCTAAATAGTGGGTCAAACCCTTGTTCTTCTTCGCCTTCTTTATCAGAGATATGGAACGAGTCTGCTTCCCCTTCGAGTTAGTTAAAGGTGGAGAAGGCAATCCCCTAACAACTTCCACCCATGGCCGACTCTTGATAATTAAGCCTACTTTAAAGTGAAAAGCTATTTCATCCATGAAGAAAAGAACTGAAGACCATTCATCAAATAGGTGGAGGGGGACTTACTTTGACTTCCATAGTGTAGAGAGCCTCCAACCAACTCTCGAGAGAAGGACATCATATGATGGGACTTGAACTGGCATCAGCTCACCCACCATAATCTCCTTCTATTCTTGCAGCACTGAGGGATCCAACAATCACGAGATCTCCACCTCACCCCCCCATCTTGGGAATGGCCATGATAACTAGGAGACTATGAAGAAAGAACCACAACTTCCAACACCAAAGTTTCTGCAAACCAGAAGGAAAAATGAAACCCTTGCGAGGGGAGGTGTACCACCATCCTAGACTCCTAGTGTTTATCTTCATTTGGAAGAAGGCATAGAAAACCATACCTTAGGTTCCATGTTGTGGTGGGCCATCCAGCTAAAGAAGTAGATAATGGCTTTCCAAGCATTGGGGACCAACTATGCCACGCACAGACCATACCACCATGGCAGTCTGACAATGCCGGAAGCATGGAAATCACGAGCCCCACATTAAAGGATTCCTCGTGAATGGCGACCCTCATCACCACTCCATTGGTAACCCGCTCATCCCTAGGAACCTCCAATCGGATGACCACTGGGAAGCCAAACATCTTCCCAAGCTAATGGATCATCTCCTCTATCAAGATAGGTGCTGTGGTCTTAGGTGTTAGATCTGGCTCTTCTGCCCCCATGACTACCGCACACCAGATATAGGGAAAGAAGGAATGAAAGGGGAAGGAATGAAGGAACCCACCATAAGACACCGTTGGTACTCCTCTTCGACAACCTAAAGACCTCTTTTCGTTGCCCTACTACTCTTGGTCACCCGGATGTTGCAAAATATAGAAGAGGCCTACTCAATTTTCACTTTTATGTCCATTGAAAGGGCTCGTCCCTTCCTAGTGAAAGGATGCCAGTTACCGCCCCACCATTCGACAAGCCCCATATTGATTCAAAATTAAAAATACTATCCTGGGAGGTGCATCATAATGTTTCAAGAGTTTGATCCACAATGGCAATTTTTAAATTTGCCACTACTTCAGATGGCATCACCTACTAAAAAGCTAGGCCAGACCTCCTCCACCATGTGCCTACCCTAGAGTGGATCTTGAAGAGAATAGTCTCACTTGCCTCACCATGAGCTACCTTGCCCAGTGAAGCCTCGCCTGCCTCGCCAAGTGCAGCTTCGCCTACCTCACCCACCATAGCCTTGCCTACTTGACCGTGAGTTGCCTTGCCTAGCACAGCCTTGCCTACCTAGCGATGAGTTGAGTGATAGAAAAGTGCCCTAAGAGCCAATCTTTATGAGGGCCTTTTTGTAAACTTTCAGCTCATGTATGACATATTTTTCATATTAATAAAGGCATTTGATTCATCATATGCTGTTGTGTCATGTTTTTGTTGATTATGATGAACCCCATAGAGTAGGGCAATGGAATTAGGGTTATGATAAAATAATAATGAGACCTAATTCCTATAAACCCTAATCTAGAATGTTCCTAGTCATTGGATCATCGATTCAAGGATTGATGAATCCGGAAAGACTAGCTTATCCTATGTATGCTTAGTTGATGAGGTTGGTTGATCTCACAACCACTTGTGTAGAGACACTAATACAAGGATAAGGGTACTCATCAGGGTATGAGTACACTGGACTGATCCATACCGGAACTATCTTATGGAAGTCTTACCACTTGTCAAAAGATAGATCCCAGAGTAGAAGTTGTGCATGTGATCTTTAGACCTGAGGTCACCATGGTTCCTTGTGCACACTAAGCCATCTTTGGTTCATACTCATTCATGCCATTATGACATGTATGGGATGTTCTGGGTATGGTGGAAGGTGTATGAAGGATGTGAGTGGACCAACAAAGAATCAATCTTTCCTAGTAAGAGAAGTTGTTATCCTATGCAATCTCTTCGATGAGTGACTCAAGGAGCCTTTGATCAAAGCAGGATGAGATTAGAATTGGTTTCTAATTAGTCATCAGCCGAGTTCTCGTGATCAAGATGAGATTCAATATGATTAAGTGTTAGGATTTGATATATATCCATACCTATCACTTAATCGGGATAATGAAAATTCGAAAGATTGAATTGCATGATAACTTACTACTGAAGGGTACTTTAGTAATTTCTACCAAATTTCTCATCTTCCGGGTAGGCATGACACGTTGCTAGATGTCAATCTTGTCTTGTAGATTTTCATGAATCAATTAATTTGGTTTCATGAGTCAATTCGATGTGTGATTCGAATTAGACAATTAGGTGAGCCAATTTGACCTAATTAGGTCAATCAAATTCGATCGGATCGAATCGGCTCAAACCTAAACCTACTTAGGTCACACACATTAGGGAGTCAGCCTAGGAACTCAATTGACATTTAATTAGGGTCAAGGGATCCTAATTGGTTAGCTAGATTTCACACTAGCATGTGTAGGCTGACCTAATCTCCTAACCTAATTGAATTGGATCTAAAAGGTTGCTAAATAGACTAACCAATTTATGGGAGACTTAGATTGGATTGAGTCCTAAGTGGGACAAATTTATCAGATTTTATCTAATATTTTTTGGACATTTTATGTGCCATATATGAAGAGTCCAAAAGGCATGGGACTCTTCATGCCTAAGTGACACCTCTGCATTCAAAAGGGCACACAAGGACCAATTGACCTCCAATCTGAAAACAAATTATATGGTTGGAAAGTAGACTTAATGTCCTTTAATATGATACCCATATTGCATATACTTTGACTAGGACAAAGGTATCATATGGCATGGAGATGTTGGCATAAAGTGAAGAGTCGCGTCTCTTCACTTTGGTGCTAATTCAAGTATGCAGAGTCCTTCTGCTTTAAGTCCTTTTGAATCACCGATACTTCTCATTCATAAGTCATGTCCCTTGGCTATTTTTAACCAGAAATGCCAAGTGGCAAAGGGAGAAGTTGGATAAAAAAATTGAAAGGACTTGAATTAGGAAGTTGGCGCGTAAAGGGACATGGTGTTTCAAGATAAGACTCCTTCTTAATGAAGGGTCTTATTTGATCTATGTTTGGACAGATCAAAGGCTGATGAGAAGGCTTATTTGGCACCTCCCCCTCTTCTATAAATAGCCATCAGTATTTTTTCTGATGAGATCATATTTTGGTTTCTTTCTTACACTCTTACATCTATCCACCTTGTCTCTTCCTTCCCTTGTTAGGACATAGGTCTTCCTTTAAGACAAGTCTGCCATTTTAAGACAAAGGTTTAGGAAGAGAATTAGGAAGTGATAGAAAGAAAGAAGAGATATTTTGGAGAGGGCTTAGAGTGCTCTACCGGAGGGCGAAGGTCTAAACAAGGAATGAGAGGCTACCAAAGGAAGAAAGTCCATCGGAAGAGTCCCAATTGATCAAGCAACCAACAAGGGAGAGGTTCCTAGGTTTGATTCCTGTGTGGATCACCGTTGGAGGGCTTGCACTTGTGATCCTCATGGAAAGGATTAGATTTCAGCGATCCAGGTATGTTTTTATGACTCCATTTATGTTTCATTAATTGGTATTGCATAAGGGGTTCCTGGGAATTAGGGTTTTCTAGCCATTCTAGGGTTTCATGCTTTGAATTTTTGTTTTGAAATTCACTTCCGCATGCTGCATGATTTCCAGCACCCTGGGAAAATTCCCATCATTGCTTACCCAGCATAGCCTTGCCTACCTCACCTAGTGCAGGCTCGTTTACATTGCTAGCCACATTCTGGCATGATGAGCTCATGTGCCATGCCAAACTAGTTAGATCTCTACTTCCTAGACCCAAGACCTGAGGGAAATAAGGCCACTTGGGCTCAGAAGTGGGGGGCAACTAATACATCAGGGCTTGGCTGGTCTAGCATGGTGCTCAATGATCTAATCAGTGCCAAGTATGCCTCAGCCAACTTAGATATTCGAGCTACCCTCCATGCCACCCTATCTAGACATCAAACTATGCACTCACCAATCCACTACAAAATGTTGACAATTGCTAGACTCATCCTCACCTACTCCAATCATGCATACTTTAGAAGTGGCAACTATAAATGCCCATTGCTTGAGAAATGCCTGATCGCAGGGACATGTTGTGCCCGTCACCACTCCTTGCTTCACCAACCATGGTATGGCCCCTACCATAGGTGTGCCTATAATTGTCGAGATATACCTGATGCTACTCCCTTACAATATACACCATACCTTTTCCCGATCTATAGGTATCAGGTACATGTCTATAACTTATTCCTTGGGGACCCTCAAGAGAAATTAGCCAATAGAGAAGAATAAAGAGGTGAGGCAAAGTAGAACCAAGAACCCCCTCTTGAGAGAGCGATCACCCAGAGAGCATGCCCTAAAGCTCCCTGACTTCACGAGCATTCACCTGAGTGTTCACCAAGCAATTTGTAGACCTACACAAAATACCTTCCATCACCCACAAGGTGTCCAGGCCTCCATAACTCCACTCACCGATATGCCGTCTCCTAAGAAGCGAACCTCATATACACGGAGCATCGCTTTTCCTACAGACCTCATTCTGTCTCCCTTTCATTCCTTCTCCAACTTCTCCCTCTCCTTCCACTTCAAACTCTAGAGGGGCTCCAAGCCTCCTCACTTTACCCATTCGAGATATTGACTTATAAGCATCAGAGGATCCATCATGGAAAACCAAATCCCAGAGTATGGACTTTTTGACCCTTCTTTGTCTCGCATGTCTAACTCCCAGCAATAAGCCACTATAAGACCTAGCTCCCCATTAGTAGCCACTTCAGCTTCAGGCATCCTTGAGTTGTGCCTGAATCAACATTGATGTGGCAAGATTGCTGATATGGAGCACTCTTGGGCCCAACTAGCAGCCACGTTGGCAGCCGGTGCCAACTAGGCAAAGATCCCTTTTGCGGCCCTCATTCTTCATGCCCCTCGTGCCAGAGCAACTCCCCCGAGGTCGAGCCCTGGCTGAGGTCAGGCCCTCATTCTTAATGCCTCTCGTGCTGGAGCGGCTCCCCCGAGGTTGAGCTCCGATCGAGGGCAGGCCCTCATTCTTCGTGCCCCTCATACCGGAGCGGCTCCCCCAAGGTCAAGCCCCGATCGAAGTTAGGCCCTCATTCTTCATGCCCCTCGAGCCAGAGCAGCTCCCCCGATGTCGAGCCTCGATCGAAGTCAGGCCCTCGTTCTTCATGCCCCTCGTGCTAGAGTGACTCCCTCGAGGTCAAGCCCCAGTCAAGGTTAGGCCCTTACTTTTCATGCCCCTCATGCCAAAGCAACTACCCCAAGGTCGAGCCTCAATCGAGGTCAGGCACTTGTTCTTCGTGTCCCTCGTGCAGGAGCGGCTCCCCTGAGGTCGAGCCCTGGTTGAGGTTAGGCCCTCACTCTTCATGCTTGCGAGAGAAGTCCCCTTCCCCGCTCGAGGCTGCTCGCACGGTCAAATTCAACCTCTCCCGGGTGGGCAAGCAGCAATGCCGGTAAGTGGCGCCATCACCCTCCCCCTGGCATGCCCGGGGAGACTGGCATGTCTGACGGGAAATAGCATGCCACTTGAAACATTCGAAGCTCACCAGCTATGCCCCTATAAAATGGTGTCCTGTCGGGGTGCGTTGGTCTATGGGGGAGCATCCTATTTGAGCAACAAAACTACCAGCCCACTGTCGGTGCCATCGGGGAAAGGAGCTCCACTACCCATTATCTGCACCACCTAGAAAAGGAAGGGCTAGTTAGAGAATTCAAACCCTATAGCACCTACCCCTGAACTAGTGCTCTGCTAGATGGTGGAGCGGCACCAATGGGGAGTAGTTCCTAGTTGGGGCATCATGGTCTGCAACAAATCTTCGTGCCACAAAGGAGGCGTGCCCCCTCCATGTTCTCCGGGGGCTCAGTTAGTGGCCAGTCCCTGACCACCCGAGAGAAAAAGACAAGCCCACATCCCATTCACGGCAGATGGAAGGGTCGGGAGAGACATAGTTCTGTACCCCATGGAAGGCACCGCTCACCTATAAGAAAATCCAAAGGGGTCTTCGATAAAGGTAAGCAAGAAGAGGCTGGCACCACAGCAAAGTGCTAGGCACACCAAGAGCATCCAAGAACCCCGGGAGAGAGCTCTGATAGCCACTACTGCTCCGCCCTCCTTCTCAACCTAACCTCTCATTTTATCACTTTCTTAGAGACCTTCGAGGGTGGAAACCACTCTAGGATCCATCCGGGATGACTTGTTCCCCTAGGTCGCTCACTGACTTGATCGTCAGAGTGCCCCCATTGGAATCCCCAGCCCGGGTCTTCTTTTGTTTACAGGTTTGAGCACGCACATCAAACACCGAATGGGAGCGCCATCAACCGACATTAGACAAGCCCTATAGGCCACAGTGACTTAGGCAGCATCAGATTGGCACACCAGGTAGGGGTGTCATGAACGGTCCCCAGTTTGAGCCAGTCTCCCATCGCTGAAGCAGCTTCACCCACAAGATGGTACGCATGTGCGGGAAGCCTCCATCAGCCATCTAAGGGATGCTTCCCCCTACGGAAGCTCGCACAGTCCGGAAAGGGAGCTCCAAGCTCCACCACCGCCACCTCTGATGGACATCCAGCTCGTCGCACTCGCCCAGCAGGTGTAGACCCTGACTATGGCAGTGTGATAGCTTCATCATTAGCACCGGTCCCTGGCAACCTAGCAGTAGCCAGGGACCCCTACGGCTCAGGCCACCTATCCCCGTGATAGCATGCATTCCCTCCAAGGGAGGCCATCGCATCCATGGGCCATATCTGATCATCAGGGAAGCCTTCAAACCCTAAGAAAGAGACAATGGAGTGGGTCGATCGATCGGGAGAGCTGCCCCCGATCTTTGACTGTATCGCCACTAGGCAACACAATGCCATCAGGGCAAGGCCCCTTGGCATGACTCCCCACGACCGTCGCCTCCCTCTTCTTTGATAGTTTCGATAGAAGGTTCCACCGACGATGCCTTCAAGTGCCTAGTTGAGCAGCACCTGGAAGAGCAAGAGCACAAGCTTGCCGAGCTGTCCCGTTAGTTTGCCAACATACAGGGCTTCTCATGCGAGCTTGTGGGCTATGACGCCCACCCCCTTTCTCCCGAGAAATCCAAGAGGAGCCCTTCCCCATGCTGTTTCGTATGCCCCAGGTGGATCCCTACGATGGGACTACTGATCTTTTGGTCCACTTGGAGAGCTACAAGGTTCTCATGAGGGTCCAAGGGGCGACTATGCCCTCCTTTGCATCACCTTCCTGGCCACCCTTCAAAAGGCTACTCGAGTCTGGTACACCTGCTTCGAGCCTAAAAGCATCCACTCTTTTGCATAGCTAGAGAAGAGGTTTGTGGCACACTTCGATGCCTATCGGAAGGTGCCATGATAGGTCGATAGACTCTTTTCTATATGGTAACAGGACCATGAGTCATTGCAAGACTGTCTCCCATTTCAAGGTTGCCACCCTGGAGATTTACAATCTAGATGAGCCCGTTGGCATGCTGGCACTTAAAAAGATCTCAGGACCTCTCATCGGACCTACTCCCTGGACAAGAAGCCACCTAAGACCTACTCCAAGCTCCTCCTCTACATCCATAAGTATATCTATATGGAGGAGGCCGATCGGACCAGGAGGGAGCTGGACAGGAGGCCCCAAAAGAAGCAGTCCCAAGGAGAAGCCTTCGAGAAGTAGAGATTCAGACCAGCCCAGAACCTTCATACTCACCCGAAGTCGAAGAATGTCCCCATTCCTGAACAAAGATTCACTCCACTCCTCGCCCCGAGGTATAAAATCTTTATGGAGATCGAGGGCGAACACTACCTGCACCGCCCTACCCCATTGAGACCATCGAGTGGCCATAATAAGTCGAAGTATTGCCAGTTCCACCATGACCATGGCCATAATACCAAGGAATGCTGCCACCTCAAGAGGGAATTGAAGACCTGATAAGAAGGGGCTACCTTGAAAAGTTCATGGGGGGCAAGGCCCCGGTGGAACCTCAAGCACTTGCTGCTCTTCCCCCTGTTGTCAACCAGCCCACTGAGAAGCCTATGGACATGATCTCCTTGGAAATAGAGTGCACCTCTAAGAGGACTAGGGCTGGGGAGGGGTTAGAAAATGTACTCCCCTTTACAAGGGGAAGGGAGACCAGGGTGGAAAATGTAAACGATGATGTCGTTATTGTTAAGATGATGATAGTGAGGCATCCTATAAAGAAGATTATGTCGATAGTGAAAGTTCAACTGATGTCCATTTCTATGATGCCTTCTCCAAGATGAATTTGTCCTTCACCCAATTGAAGCCAGTGTACACCCCCCTCGTCAGTTTCATCGGAGACTCAGTGGGAGTCAAAGGAGAGATTACACTCCTAGTCATTGCTGGCTTACCACCTAGGCAGAGTATGGTTATGATGACTTTCATAGTTGTTAGGCTCCCCTCGGCCTACAACGTGATTCTCAGCTACCTTGGGCTCAATCTGCTCGATGCTGTCATTTCGATAAAGTGGCTTTTGGTGCAATTCCTGACCCCTTACGGCATGGGGAAGATGAGAGGGGTACCCCAACCAGCTCTGCATTGTTTGCAGGCCATCCTCGGAGCCAGGTGTGTTGGGGAAGATCCCACTACTAAAAATCTTGATCAAAGGGCACAAGATGCCAAGGGTGGTCCAGTTGAGCACTTGTTGTCATGCCCACTCAGTGTTGATCTATTAAAGATGGTGCGGATAGGAGCCTAACTACCGAGCGATGAGAAGGAGCGCTTACTGAGTTTCCTCTGGGCGAACGTGGATGTATTTGCTTGGACCACAGTGGATATGCCAGGGATCCCTGCCAACATCATCACCCACATGCTGAACATTGATTCAAAGTGATGTCCAATCTGGGAGAAGAAGAGAAGCTTCACCCTAGAAAGATAGAGAGCGGTGAATGAAGAGGTGGAGAAACTCCAAACAGCTGACTTCATTCATGAAGTCCAATACCCTAGTTGGCTGGCAAACATGGTCATGGTCAAGAAAGCCAATGAAAAGTGGAGGATCTATGTAGACTACATAGTGTTGAGAATTGTGTCCCAAAGCCAATCACCTAGGCTGTAGGCGATTGAGCTAAGTATTGTACTCTTTGTATGAATAAATAAATATTATTTTGGCAGCTCATCGCATTTTGACTTTTCCCTATAATGAACTCTTTTTCATGTGATGAAATCCCTAGGACTACACTGACTTAGATATAGAGAGGATATATCGAGTGGTCCTTAAACCAGGTACACGACCTAAGGATATATTGTACTGGACGGCAAAGTATCAAGTGTAGGTTGTTGTGGTTCACATCGTTTGGTTGTCCTCTTGACCAAAGAAGTGTGGTGACACTGATGTGAACTACAAGTGGGATATATGATATCTCATTGAACGTGACTCCGTGTAGCCCCTTCAGCCAGAGGGATACTCATGATTGGATATGGGTATATGTGTCCCTCCGACCTGAGATCATCATGGTAGCTTGCAAGCAACTCCCTATGCTTTGGTGCCGGACTACCCGGATTTCTAATCTAGTGATGGAAAGTTTTTGGATACAGGCAAGTACTTGTGGAGCAGTGATGGACCAAGATGGAATTGACCTATCCAAATAGTTTGGATTGAATGTCTCGCAGTATCTCAATTTAACAAATCCTCGGCCAAGGTAGTCCTAGTGAGGAGTCACTAGACTTGCGAGGTTGAGACATATTGTGGATTAACTCAGCTAGGGTTGGCAGTCTAACCCTAGATCATTCTGAGCATTGGAGGTCAAAGGGATGAATTATACAATAACCATATGCCAGAGGTTCGATTGATTGCTCTCGCATCTTCGACCTATCAGGACGTCGGAATCCATTGCTAGATGGTATCTTGTGCTAGTACTAGAATTGTTCCAATGCTACCTCCTAGGTTCGAACCTATGAGGTCACACGCCATAAAGAATTTCTCCCTGATACAGGTACCGATTTATGATTAGGAATCATTTCGGTAACGGTTTAATTGAACACACATTAGATTGGCCTAGTTTTGGGTTAATCAAAAATTGTTCGTGTCCACCGAGAATTGTTCCTGGGTGACCAGGACTTGACCAAGCCTCTTATAAATTAGATTTTGATCTAATTATATTGTGAACCGGTTTAGAGCTAGTTTGGAATGTTTGAACTAGTTGTGAACCGGTTTTGACCCATCAACACGCTGATTGAACCCATTCACATGATAAAAATGGCTTGGGCGAATAGGGGTTATAAGGTATCTTTTTCTCCCCCGTTTCCACTGGTTTTGGCTGGAAATAAACCATTGTTTAATGGCTTTTCACTGCTACGTTGAAAAGTTCGATTCATTCTCAAACATGGTGGCCTCTCATATCCCAGAAGGTCTCCTCAGCTCCCAAAATCACCAGTTACATGGTTCACGCTGAATATTATTTCTGGGCTGTGAAATGCTCATTGAGTCTTCTTCCTTTGAGAGCTTCCATCATCCTTTCAATCGGTGATTTTGGGCCTGGGTTTTTTTTTTGAGAGATTGGGAGAGAAAAACTTTTTTGATTCCCTGTTTTGTTGGTGCTCAATCGATGGAAGAAAGTTTTGTTTTGGAGAAAACAATAACAAAACATAGTGTTATATTTTTTTCTTCCTACCCTCTCACTGTTTCAAGAGGCTTTTGGCGACTAGCATCATGCGAGAAGCCAAATTAGAGGAAGCCCATGCATGTCCCCCCTATAGAGGGTGTTCTCTTGAGAACCTATGAGCTGCATCAACCTCCATTGCTACTATTTTTGTTTCCTCTATTTTTGGTTGCAGAATTGCTGTTCTGAAATTCTGTGTGAATGGGACTTCAACATTGTTGGAAGAATGATGCATTAGCTCTCCATTGAAGCAAGTTCTATTAAGAAGTTGCCTTGCTGTTGTTGCAGGAGGAGAGACCAAAGTATTGCCAGTTTTGGTTTGGGTTTGCTGCACTTGGAGAAGAGGTAAAGAACATTCCAAATGGTTGCTGGAAGAAGAAGACTAGAATAAAGTTATTCCAGATATTCCAGCTATTCTAGTAGTTATCCCTGCTTTATTTCAAGCAGGAATAAGGTAAAATTTCTGGTTTTAATTTTCATGCATGCCTAGATGTAGGTTTATCAAATTGTTTATAAATATTACATACCTATTTCATGCCTTCTTTTGCCTATACATGCATCTTGAAAATGTTAGATCCTGTACGGAGTAGGTTTTTTCCGCTGCTATTTTAAAATTGTTTTAAAATACAAACTTGCTCCTTGCGCTGTTGCATGCTTAGTGTAGGCACTTGCAACCCAGTTTTGCTTTCACACAGACCTCAATCGAGCTTGCCCAAAAGATAGCTTCTCCCTCTCGAAGATCGACCAGCTGGTGGACGTCACCTCTAGGCACCGCCTACTCACCTTCTTGGATTCATTTTCTGGGTACACTCAGATTTGGATGCAACCCAAAGATGAGGAGCATACCACCTTCATCACGGACCATGGGACATACTGCTATCGGATGATGCCATTCGACCTAAAGAATGCTGGAGCTACTTATCAGCATCTAGTCAATAAGGTCTTCAAAGACCAAAATTGGCCACAACATGCAAGTGTACGTGGATGACATGCTCATCATGAGCTGACCAGAGTCAAACCACATTGGGAACCGGGCAAAGGCTTTTCACAATCTTCACCTTCACCAGATGAAGTTGAACCTAGCCAAGTGCACCTTCGATGTAGCAGCTGGGAAATTCCTGGGTTTCATGGTAATGTAGTGGAGAATCGAAATAAACCTAGAGAAGGTCCAAGTGATTGTCGACATAGAATACCCTACCTTGAAGAAGCAAGTACAGTGCCTGACCAGCCAAATTATAGCTCTAAACTGGTTCATCTCGTGCTCTGTCGACTGCTGCCTACCTTTCTTCAAGGTGTTGCACAAGATGCACGACCTCACCTGGATGGAGGAGTTCCAGGAGGCCTTCGAGGAGCTGAAAAGATCCCTGGCATCGCCCCCACTACTCTCCAGACCAGAGGATGGGGAGAAGCTCCTCTTGTACCTGGCAATCACCCCAGGAGCTATCAGTTCAGTGCTCATCCTTATGGACAGTGATGGAGTCCAAAAGCTAGTGTATTACATCAGCAAGCTCCTCCGAGATGCGAAGATCAGGTACACCCGCTTTGAGAAACTGGTTTTTATACTTATTATGTCTACTCAATGTCTCAGGCCATACTTTCAAGCCCACCCAATCGTGGTCTTAACTGACCATCCGCTGAGGGCCATACTCTGCCATCCAGACACATCGAGGCATCTAGCAAAATGGGCGCTGAAGCTTAGTGAGTTCGACATCACCTACTATCCAAGGCAATCCCAAAAGGCACAAGTGTTGGCAGACTTCCTGGTCAAGTGCACCGGCATGGGTGAAGAGTCAGAGGAAGCTCCCTTAGAGCCTCAACGGAGCCATCGACTAACGAGGAGGTCTAGGTCTTCCACGTGGATGGCACGTTGAATGTAGGAGGGAGTGAAGCCAGCCTCATCCTCGTCGACCACAATGGGGTCATGGCCGGGAGCATGCTACGCTTCCTATTCGAGGCCACCAATAACCAAGCAGAATACGAGGCACTCCTCATGAGTTTAAGGCTATCCCGTGAGCTAGGAGTGTCCAGTCTAAGAGTCTTCACCGACTCATAGCTAGTAGCTAGTCAGGTCTCGAGGGAGTTCGAAGCCCAAGATCCTTAAATGATGAAGTACCTAGAATGAGTATGCACGAGCGCAATGGGCTTTCAGTGCTTCAGCATCTCCTATATCCCTCGAGGAGAGAACGCTCGTGCTGATGCTGTCTCCAGGCTCATGACTCTACCAGATTCATCGTTGGGGCATGCCCACATCAAATACCTCCAGGCTCCCAACCATAAACTGCCCATCGAGGTCCAGTAAGTCACTCCAGAACCCAGCTTGATGGACCGTTATATCAGATATATCACGGACGATACCCTGCCCGAGAACCGCATAGAGGCTGGCCTTCTCAAGAAGAAGGCCACACATTTTATGCTGATGGACGGGCAACTTTACTGCAGGTCCTATTCTTACCCACTTCTGGAGTATTTGAGACCCTTGGAGGCTACCTTCGTGCTCCAAGAAATACATGAAGGCCTCTACGGGAGTCATGTGGGGGGCAGGACCCTATCATACATAGCCCTCCATTATGGTTATTACTAGTAGACAATGAGAGAGAATGCAGCCAACTTCATCAAGAAGTGTGACTGCTACCAACGGCACGCCTGCATACAATGTTAACCCGCTATGCCACTTTCCCAGCTCTCCACCCCATGACCATTTGCTCAATGAGGGATGGACCTCTTAGGGCCTTTCACCCCATGTCTGGACAGTGGAGGTACCTGATAGTGGCGGTCGATTACTTTATCAAGTAAGTCGAGGCCGGGCCATTGGCACAAATTACTAAGGCCAAGGTCAGGTCTTTTCTGTGGAAGTCAATCATCTACCGCTTCGAACTTCCCCACTCCATCATCACCAATAATGGGCAACTATTCGATAACCAAGTGTTCAAAGAATTCTGTGCTGACCTCAACATCCACCACCATTTCACTTTTGTGGCTCATCCCCAAACCAATGATGAGGCTGAGGTGACCAACCAGACCATCCTACATGGGCTCCAAACCAGGTTAGATCAGACTAAGGGTCGATAGACTAAAGAACTTCCCAGCATTCTTTGGACCTATCACACCATGCCCAGGATAGTGACAGGTGAGACGCCTTTCAATGTCATCTTTGGCATCGAGGCAGTAAGCCTAGTGGAATTGGGACCGCCCACTCTCCAGGTGGAACAATAGATGAAGTAGAGAACCCATCCTGGCTTCTACTCAATTTGGACCTTTTAGAGGAGACACGAGACAAGGCCCTACTCCATATTGTAGCCTATTGATAGCAGGTCACCAGGTACTATAACTCCCATGTGAAGCCGAATACCTTCCATCCAGGTGATTTAGTTCTATGGTGGACTGAAGTCTCGCTGCCTGGAGAATACGGCAAGCTATGCCCCAATTGGGAAGGCCCCTACAAAGTAGTCGAGGCCCTTCCCCATGAAGCTTACTACCTTACCAAACTGGATGATGCCCAATTCACATAAACCTGGAACGCCAGTAACCTAAGAATGTATCATCAACAAAGTAAGATTTCCTTCCATTAATTGTAAATTCCTCTTCAGTGCAATGCCATTTCTACATGTGCAGGGAAATCTTCTCTCGACTTCAAGTCTAGCAGTCAAAGCTGGAAAACTCCTGAAGCCTCGTACTTCAAAGTCGAGAAACTCCTAAAGCCCTATACTTCAAAGCCGGAAAACTCCTGAAGCCTCGCACTTCAAAGCCGAGAAACTGCTGAAGCCCCACACTTCAAAGTTGAGAAACTCCTAAAGCCCTGCACTTCAAAGCCGGAAAACTCTTAAAGTCCTGCATTCAGCCTGTTGGACTCCTAGTTTGGTGGTAGCAAGCTGAGACACTCCAGAAGTCCCACATTCTGCTCGTTGGACTCCCAGTTTGGTTGTGGCAAGCCAGGACACTCTAGAAGACCACATTCAGCCCATCAAACTCCCAGTTTGGTGGCAAGCCGGGGTGTTCCAAATGTCTCGCATTCAATCCACTAGACTCTCGGCCTGGCAAGGGCAAGCGACATCCTAAAATGGTAATGACAGATCTGGAATGCCTGCCCCATGGAACCAATGGTGTTCCGGCGTGACAGGTATAACTCGCAAGAACCTCTAAGGTCCTTCCAGCTATCCACCAACCCCTAGATCAGGGAGGGAGACACAAAATCTTTAAGGCCCCAAGATAAATGGTCAACCTTGGCCAAACCCCTGAGGGCCCTTGGTAAGGTTCTTGGTACAGTGAAGGCAGCCAACAGGGCCATTAGGTTCCCTTCGGTCGCAATCATCTCTAAGGGGTTACTGGTAGGAACTGGAACCTGAGAAGTATCAGTGCAATGGTGACAACAAAGGTTCAGGCCCATGCACCAAAAAAAAAAAAGAAAAGGAAAAGAAAGAAAAAAGAGAGAAAAAGAGCACTCAATAGGAAGAAGGTGAAGTTCATTAATCAAAATTCCTTTACAATGAAAGAGACCCCGATAGGCCAGATAGCCCCCAAGAAAGGTCCAAAGAGAAATGAAAGTCCTAAGTGCAACTACTGCTCCACAGGTTCTTTCCCAGGATGGTCAAGGGGGTCACCGACATCCTCCTAGCTCTCTGCCGGTAGGGGTGCCACCTCAGAAGATGATGGCGGGCCTGTTATCTCGCCCGCTTTAGTCGAAGGCTCCACCTCCTCGCCTTCTCTAGTCGAAGGCTCCGCCTCCTCGCCCGCTCCGGTCAAAGGCTCCACCTCCTTGCCTATTCCGGTCGAAGGCTCCACCTCCTCGTTCGCTTCGATTGAAGTTTCTGCTTCCTCAAAACTAGTGCCAGGGGCCATCGAAATGATGATGGCTTTCAGGTCTAGCTCTGGAAAGGCCTGCGCCACCTTCAACCTGCATACCGTGAACCCTTGAATGAAGGAGTCCATGACTACCTCCCGGACTTCATCAGTGAACTCCACCAAGGCCTTAAACCTTGGCACCGCTTTTGCTGCTTCCTTTTTGGTGGCTTCCATCAGGGCCACCGTCACGGTCGCCTTCTCCTCTGCTAATGCTACTTGTGCCAGCGCCACCTCTTGGTGGGTTTGGAGGACCAAGGACTCCCCCTCCATATGTGCCACCTTCATGGTGGACCTCTCTGCATGGCGGGCAGCCTTTCCCCTCTCAGCAGCTAAGGACACCTCCATGTCCCTGGCCTGCTTATCAGCTCCGGCCACTGTCACCCTTGTGTCGGCTAGCTTGATGAGGAGGGCCCGTTTCCTATCCTTAAGGGCTCGAACCCTCTTTGCTTGGGCCTTGGCCTCCTCCCCGAGTGCTTCCATCTCCACCTTTTGCTAGGCCTCCCATTTCTCCCACTAGGTGCAGAAGTCCCAGATGAGAAGAATATCAATGCCAATATGCATTAGAAGTGTCAGCAAATTCAACTCCACTAGCAGTGAAAGAAAGTGGCAGTGAGGAAGGAACTTATCATGAAGAGTTGGGGGAGGATGCCGATGATGGCCACCTATAACACCTTGCCGCTCCTCTCCCGGCAGTCGCGGGACTGGATGGCAAACTCCATCATTCACTCTAACAGCATGATGTCCTAACAGACTACCAAGTTTGGGGGCACAATCATCGAGACCTGGCATATCCTCAAGGTTGACGGTGCTTCATCTGCCATCGGATCCGAAGTGGTCATCGGTGGAGGAATCTAGGCTGCTAGGGATGTGCCCACCGCTTCAGCCACCAATGGTGGTGGTGGCTGCGGCACTCTTTCCTCACTGTCGGTTCGGCCTCCACCTCGATTACCTCTTAGGCTTCAGCTACCATGGGGACCACAGGCCCAGCCCGTGTCGCCCATCGGGCCCTTGGACCGGGAGTTGGGCCTGCGGCTCGAGCGATGAGGAGGTCGGCCCAACTGCCCCACTCTTCTAGCTGGATGGGGCAGTCGATCTACGCCCTAACTGGGTTCCTCGCAGGCCCTTTTTGCTAGGCCTTTCGTAGACCCAGGAGATGCGCCCCTCTTACGGGTCATCTCTAAAATTTGATCTAGGGAAAACTTCATACCTGCAAAGGAAAAGGAGGATGGGTTAGCACCAATGTCGAAGAGGATTCAAGGGAGAAAAAGGGACATGATTGAAGAAGGCTCACCTAGGGCCGGAATTGGGCTGACCCCGACATCAAACAGGTTCTGCTCAGATAGTAGAACCTGGAGAGAAGGAATTTGGGCGGTGAGGAGTTGGTCATATACCTCCCAATCAATAGCCTCCACCTGAGAGTTTCGGTTTGAAGACCGGTCCAGATTGCTCTAGAACCAGTTGACCCCTTCCATAGAGGCAAAAAAGTACCTACCCTTCCATCCCTTGATGGAAGAAGGGAGTTCGAACTTAATGCCCTTCGGGCATGGGGCAACGAACCACAAACCCTCATCGGTCAGGTGGTGCTTCAGGGTGAAAAATATGCTGAGGAAAAAATGGGTGATAATCCCATGGAAATGGCAGAGGACAATGAAGCAGGAGATGACTCTAATGGCATTAAGAGGAAGCTGGGCCGGAACTAGAAAAAAATTGCTAAGGAAGGAAAGGAAGAAAGGATGTAAAAGAAGACGAAGAACCCCGAGAAAGAAATCCTTATACAGAGCTATTCAACCCGGGCCACTGGAGGTGACCCGCTCCCTCGTCCCTGGAACCAAGAGTCAAATAGAGTTTGTGTTGATCCCTAGAATGATTTTGATGATAACCAAACATTGGAGCATGCATTTGATTACTAACTATCTTTCAAGTGTTTTCAAAGTTTTTGTAGGATGTTTTCTTTGAACAACCTTCCTTCCTACAACATTGTAGAATGTCAAGTTAATTTTTGTTGAAATATTATGTAAAGTAGAGCCCAAAGAAAAATCAATCATGTATTCATAAAAAAGGGCCACTTTTATGTAGTTTTCTAGTTTAATTTTTTTAAGATCGGTCTTTGAAGGAGTTGGAAAGTTTTTTAGCTATTTTAAAGTCACTGGAAGAAGTCTGAAGAAGATTGAATAATTGAGGACCTAAGTCACAAGAGCCAACTTAAAATTAATGAGCTGACTCGAAGTTTGGCATGGCAAGAAGTATTCTGGCATGCAGACATTCGAGCCGACTCGAGTCAGAAGAGCTGACTCAGGCAGAGTATGTTTTATGAAGTTCTAAGAATTCAAGGTGACTCGAGAGTATCCGAGCCGACTCATCCAGAGTGAAGTTTTCTCAAACTGACAACTGAGCCGACTTGAGTACAGAAGAACCGACTCTTCTAGAGTGCTGAAAATCTCAATTCTAAAAAACCAGCTAGGTGAGCCGACTCGAAGCATAAGAGCCGACTCGACCAGAGTGAAGTTTTGATCTAATTGAGAATTTGAGCTGACTCGAAGTATCCGAGCTGACTCGAGTGCCAGTTTCAGGTTAGTAACAGCTAGTTCTAGAACTCTTATTTTGAATACAAAATGGTCTCCAACGACTATATTTCGAATCCCAACGGTCTATAACAGCTATAACCACTTGAAATCAGTTGGAGGGAGTATTTATAAGTGATTTGAACCACTTTTGGAGAAGAAAATGAGAAGTGAATGAGAAATTAAAGAGCTTTCACTGAACATTCAAAAGAACTCAATAGAGAGCATTCAAATCAAGCACTCAATACTTTCCCAACTCTTATCAGAATCTTGAAGCATTCATTAAGGAAGTTAAGAAGCCTTGAAGAGCATCCAAAGTGCAATCAAGAGGGCTTCTCAAGAGCTACAACTGCAACCATTCAAAAACTTTGGTTTGTCCAATTGTTACTTTTTTCTTCTAACTCTTCATTTGAGTTGTACCAAGTATAGCTGGGGCTATCATTTGGAGTTTGTTAGTTTATTGGTGAGCCTTAAAAATCAAGTGTAGTGGGTTGTTAGTAATCCCGTTCAAAACTAACTTTGTATTGGGTTTTTGGTTAGCCCAAAATAAAACCAAGTTTGGGTTTTGGATTGTGAGCCTGTGAAAACAATCCGGCTGTATTCTGAGGGTGAATATAGTAGAAATCCCAAGTGGTATCTTAGGTAGTGGAGTAGGAGAGAGGTTGCTTCAAACCACTATAAAATTTGCTATGTTTATGATTATGTTTCCTGTTCTTACTTGCTTCCACAGTAGTTAATTTAATTCACAGCACATACCACACTAAGAACTTAAAAAGGAGCACATACTTGCAAAAGTTTTTTAATTACCCAATTTACCCCCCCTCTTGGATAAGCCACCTGGAAAACAACTGGTATTAGAGTAGTGTCTCTAAATTTTAATTAGAGTAAAGATTATATGGCAAATCCTATGAGTACTTCTTTGGCCGAATGCCAATCGAAAAATAGACCTCCACTGTTCACAGGCACTAACTACACTTATTGGAAAGCTCGAATGAAAATATATATTCAGGCTGCAGACATTCAATTATGGAAAGTTGTTGCCCAGGTGGCTTTCCTAAGAGGGGGATGAATTGGAAAATTAAAAAATTTGAACAGATATGTGCTCTTTTAAATCTTCTTGTTTGGTAGGTGCTATGATTTAGATATTTAAAGCAGAAGCAAGTAAAGAAGAAAAGGCACAATCACAAACATAGCAAATTTATAGTGGTTCGGTGCATCTCGATTTTATGTCCACTATCCAAGATATCATTTGAGATTTTCACCATATTCACCACTAGAATACAGTCGGATTGTTTTACCGGGCTCACAATCCAAAACCCAACTTAGTTTTTCAACCGGGCTCACCAAAAACCCAACACTTGGTTTTCAACAGGATCACCAAGAACCTAAACTTTGATTTTGACCGGGCTCACGAAAAACCCTTATAATGTTAGTTTTAAAATGGGATCACTAACAACCCATACTTGATTTTTAATCAGCCTCACCAAGAACCTAAAAACTCATAAAAGAGTTAAGAAAAAGTATGCAACAAATAACAAATCCAAGTTATCTGATGGTTGCAGTTGCAGCTCAAGAGAAGCCTTCTTAACTGTACTTTAATGCACTTCAATGGCTTCTTCCTCCTCAATAAGTGCATCAAGCTTCTGATTGGAGTAGGTGAAGACTTGAAGTCTGACTTGAATGTTCTTTTTTTTTGTGCTCTCTTGCTCACAAGCTCATTTAATATTGCATTAACTTCTTCAAAGGTTGTCCAAATCCCTCATTTACAGAGTCTTGTACTCTTCTTGGATGGATATAGTCATTGTAGACCATTGGGATTTGATATTTGACCATTGGAGCACTTTTTAAATTCAAAAATAAAGTTCTGGAACTAGCCATTACTTGCCTGGAATCGATGTTCGAGTCGGCTTGGATGCTTCGAGTCAACTCGAATCCATAAAGAGTTGACTCTTCAATCTGGTCGAGTTGGCTCACCATAGTCTAGTTGGCTCGGATCCTCAGTGTCGATGATTCCTTACTCTAATTGTGTCGGCTCGGATTCTCAGGTCTTCGAAGTTGTACTCTAGAGGAGTCAGCTCACCTTAGTAGAGTTGACTATCCTAGCTATTCTTTCAGAACTGATTTTCTCTGGACTCTGGAGGAGTCAGCTCGGATTACTAAAGGGTCGACTCGGATGCCTGACTGAATGGTTGAGTTGGCTCGGATTGCCTTCGGGTCAGCTGGCTTGTCTGATTCAAGAAATGAAGCTTTGGATTAGTTAGCTCGGGTTCCTTCGAGTCGGCTCGGATCTCTGCATGCCTGAATTCTTCAACCGTGCCATGGACTAGAGTCGGCTCTCCTTACACGAGTCGGCTCAAGTGAGTTTTCAATAAAATCTTCAACTCTTCTCCAGAATTCATCCAGCGACTCTTAATCACTCAAGACTCTTCCCAACTCAACTAACAACAGATTCTAAAGAATTATAAGCTTGAAAAATACATAGAAGCAACCCATTTTTATGAATATTATATCAATTTTTCTTTGGGTTCTTCTTTATACAAAACTTTTACAACACTACACATGATATATAACAAGGTTGTAGGAGATGCGATTGTGCATTAAGATCATCCTACAAAAACTTGTAATGTACTTAAAAAGTTGTTAGTAAGGCAAATCCATGCTCTAATGGTTAGGAACCCTAGACAAGACCTATAGAGTTGAACCCTTGCCCTATGAGCCCTATGAACCCATAGTCCCTAAATATGAACCCAGTAGTAACCCCCTTCCCTCAGTCAACCTGAACCCTATAGGATCAATACCCCTAGATTTGAGCCTAATATTAGTCAGGTATCCCTTAGCCAACCCCCTCTTACCACCTCATTGGTTCACCAAAAAGATATTGAAGAGGAGATATATGAGGCTGACCTAAGCTTAGTGGACGAGTACGAGGAGGAAGAAGAGGAGTTCCCCATAGATGACCTAGGATTAGTTAACCCTAGCCATACTCAGGTAGAAACTGATCAAGAATTAGTTGACTAAGTAGATAACCAAGTAGAAAACCACCCAACATTAGTTGAACCTGACCACACCCAAGCTGAACCGGTAGTAGAAGACCAGTTAGAGGAAGAGAATCCAATTATGGAGCCTAGTCCTGAATTTCCTGAGCCAAAAGAATTTATTAAGGACTTGATTTCTTATTAGTACCCTTAGGATGAATTCACTCTTGTGACTCCCATTGATCTCTTCCCCGAAATTAGTGACCCATTTTTCCATCATGCCAACCCAGCAGATATACCTCAACCTCATAAGATCAACCTCATTAGTATAGGACTTATCCCTGAAACAACTTCTTGTCTCCTAGTCTATCCAATTAACCCCGAACCTTTTTTTTACATTCCACCCACTTAGACTAACCCTGAACCCACTTCTTATTTTCTACCATTTCTGGAAACTTCTTCTATTTTCTTTACTATTAGGTTGCATTTTATAGGAATTTGCAAGATGCATTCATTCTTTAAGCATGTCATATTTGCATCTTATTTTAGGAGAACCCTATGGCACCTAGTAGGAGTACATAGTAAGTTCTCATGTGCATGCCATGCTAGGGTCAAACCTAAAGAGTTTATAATCTGTTAGGTTTTGCCCCGTAGAGTTCAATAAATTTCCTTCAAAAGGATGTCCAATCAAGTCTTTTAGGTGTCAGTCTTGAGTCCAATAAAATTCATAGTCCTAACCCATTTGTCTGCACCTACACTAGCCTCTACACAGCATATGCATCATGAAATTAGTCAAGAGTTGAACGAAATTAATGAACTAAATAATAACTTGGCTAATTCTCAAAAGAAAGATAAAGATTTCTATGTAGAGGAATATGTGACTGTCAAAGAATTTTCTGCTCGCGAAGCTAGCCCATCCAAAAAATGAATAGTAGTGGACCCAATGCCTATGTGCCTGAGATATTACCTGATTTAGATATTAGCTCCACCTTCATCATCTCAGATTTTATAGAGACTAGGGAGCCTGTAGTGATACCCAGCAAGCCCCTTTGAGCCACTCCCTTTTTTTTATGAGTGAACCCACCCTAGAGCGACCACATACAATCTGGCCTTTTGGTGAGGTAAAGATTGAAAGAGCTCTGGATGATCAAGCTATCGGTACCCATGATAGAGGTTGTCAATGGTATTTGGTCCGGTGGCAAGGTTAGCCAGAATCTGAGGATGTGTGGAATGCTGGTGCGGATCTGCAGTGCCTCAACCCAGACCCTCCTTGAGCCAAATTGACCCATACTCGACGGCGTCGAGTTCCTCCCACCCCGGGAGAATTGGTGGGGACACCAGGATCAGACACAGATCCCTGGATCCCATATAGTTTAATTAGTCATGTGTCAAAGTTTTGAAAATTTTGTAATCAATTAAGATTGAGTCCTGTAATAAGTTGAGGTTAGTTGATTTGTCTCAACCCTCAACATAGTCAGTATTTTGAGTCTTGTACATCAATTAAGAGTCCAGTATGAGCCCAATTTTTGTATATCAGAGGAGGTTACCCTATTTTGGAGTTTCACTAGGCCATATCCAGGAGTCAGAGGCCACTACATTAGCCCATTAGATTTTGTATGACAACCTAGGATCCAAGATGCTTCCAGAAACCCTGATTCCTTCCTGATACCCTCCAGATGCCCAGATTCCCTTCCAGATGCCAAAGCATATTCCTAAACCAAGGAATCCATGATTCCAGAGGTCCACCTATATCCTAGCACAAAGAAATCAAGCCCAAGTGCCAAGCCCAAGCCCTTAAGAAGCAAGATTCCATGGAATATTCCTGCTACCAAGATACCAGGCCAGCCCAGCTTCCAGAGGCCCAAGCCCATGCACCCAAGCCCCTTTGGGCCGGCCCCTTGCTGCCCCTAGAAATCCAACACGCCCTCCTAGGCATCCTCGAAGTGTTGACCAAGTCTAAGAGGTGTCCTTGAGTGGAATAGTCAAAGCATGAAGGAAAAAGGAAAAGACTAGGTCAATTCCTAACCTAATGGGGATTTATTTTTCTAACCTAGCTAGAAAAGGACTTGTATTCCAATTTAGAAGAGGACTTGTAACCCAAGTATAACCATGGTTAGTGAGGGCATGGAAACTCTATAAATACCCCACCCCTTCCCCTCTTGTAATCAACTTTTATTCATGATATCAAAACCCCGGTGAATTTATTTTGAGCTTGCGAGCTTGTGTTACTTTGTTTTATTGTTTCTTTGGTTTGTGTTGTTGGGTTTGGTGACCAGGGCGGAAGCGTAGATTTCAAAAATTTATTATGAAACCACTACCAAACCCTTAACCCAAGACCTCCTTACTAGGAATTAAAACATATAAACATGCATATATGATATAAACTAGAGTTTAGGCACCGACCTAAACCGCTAGTATCCAATCCGATGAAGAAAACCTTGATTCAGCCTTCTTCTCCACCAGGCGCCCAAACGTTCACCCTCCGATGGTGATCCACACGGGGCTTGACCAAGACACCAGCACCTTCAAAGAACTTGGTTCCACCAACTAGACTTTCAAACTTAAGCCTAATAGGATTTGGGCAAATTCCAATCCAATTGGACTAACTCTTCTTTAAATCAGCCTTTCTACTCCTTCCCTTCTTCTTCCTCTTCTTCTCTTCTTTACTTTTCCCTAATTCCTCTCCTGATTTGAACACTCCTAGGCCTTCCAAAGACCTTGTCCTAAAAGGGCTAGAGTGTTTAGGACAAGAGGATAGGATGTAATAAAAATAAGAAAGAAAGAAGTCTTCGAGATCAATTCTTTTTAACACCTCGAGAGGCTATGCTATTTATAGCGCACCAAGGGGCTTCTAAGATATCCATTCATGCCAAAAAGATATGTTACTTGGTTTAAAACATGTGACTCTTTGATTTGAAATAAATCTGAGAAGAGTTAAATAGAAGGACACTTGAATGAAACATTACGATGTTTTAATCAAGTGTCACTTCCTTTCATTCTTCCAAGCATCAAAATCAAATGGCCGGCCTCTCTAGTATTTAAAATTGAAATGCTACATCAAATGGGATGCCATCCAAAAGAATCACACGCCATCTGGACTCAAAAGTGTGCAAAATAAACTCAAGTATCACGTTGCTTCATTTTTAGCGCCAAGAGTCCCAAGGGGCGTGGACTCTTCTTCTTTTGGCGTGAAGATGTATCCCAATGAGCGAGAAAGACTCCAAGAGGCATGGAAGTGCTTTTGACTTGGTCCTCTGCTTAATGTAGAAGGACTCTTGGCCAGGGGGCGCCTCTGGATTATTTTCTCACGCAATTTCTACGTAGAAAACATGTTAGCGCCCAAGAGTCCCACTTAGTCCAAACATTTCACACGCCCAATAGACCCCGTGTCCAAGGAAGGCTATCTGGTACTCAAAACCAGATAAATACTGACCCAACACTTGAGCCAAATTTAATTTGACTTTAATTAATCCAAATTAGCCCAAATCGAAACCTGATTCGAAATCGATTCGTATCTAGGTGCTAGGGTTTGCAACACGTGCTAGCATGTTCACCTACAAACATGGTTTAATCCAATTAAACCCTTGATCAGAACCCTTTGTGTGTGACCCATTGGGTTCCACATCTAGCCAGCAGTGAGTTCGGGTGTAACTTGACCTGATTCGATTGGATCACATCCAAACCGATTTAGGCCCAACTAGGTCAATTAGAATCCAATTCTAATTAACTGATTGAATTACCATAATTCAATCAAATCTCCACAAGACAAGATTGACGTCTAGCAATGTATCATGTCTACCCAGAAGATGTGGAATTTTGGTGGCATTACCAAAATACCCTTCAGTAGTGAGTTACCGGGCAATTCAGTCCTTCGATCAGCTTGCATCTTGAATATTACTATGGATATGGATACTTGTCAAATCCAATTTCATATTCATTCCTAGCTCAATCTGATAATGATGATTCATTAATGAACCATTAGAAACTATTTCTAATGTTCATACTTTGATCAAAGATTTTCCGAATCTTCATTTGATCGAAATCAGTTGGATGCGATTCCCTCTTACTAGGGTTGATCGATTCCTTTTTGACCTACTCACAACCTCCATATGCAATCCACCATACCCAGTATCACTCCATGCATGACTCAGTGTCATGATTGAGTGTGAACCAAAATATGGATTCATGCATACAAGGTACCATGGAAGTCTCAGGTCAAAGGACCACATGCACTACTCCCACTATGAGAACTATCTATTGACAAACAGATAAGGTTCCATTAGATGTTCTCAAGCTGGATCCATTCAGTGAACTCATTATCTAATGAGCACCCTCATCCTAGTATTAGTGTCAAATACAAGTGACTGTGAGATTAGTCACTCTCTTCACCAAGTATACATGGGATGTGCTGGTCTTGCCAGAAACATTGATCCCTTACTCAACGTCCCATCGACCAGGAATATTTTAGATTAGGGTTTTAAGGCTTTAGGTCTCACTGGTATGATCTCATCATAACCCTAGAACCATAGTCCTAATTTATGGGGTTCATCATATAATAATAAAATCATTAAGACATAGCGTATGATGAAAATAAAATGCCTTTATTAATTGATAAGGTCAATACATTGGTTTGGGATACAAAGGAAAATCCCATCGAAATACAACATTTCGATTAGCCTTTAGGGCATAATCCTTTCAATCTCCCATTTGCACTAAAGCCAATCACCTTTAAATTTTAACCCCATATAATCGAGGTGGCGATCAAACTCCCGCTATGGTAGAGCCTTAATGAACGGGTCTGCTATGTTGTTCTTCATTTCAACACTTTTAATGTAGACTTCTTGTCTTTCGACAATCTCTCGGACGAGATGGAAGCGTCTCAGAATGTGCTTTGATTTGTTATGAGCTCTTGGTTCCTTAGCTTGAGCGACGGCTCCAGTATTATCATAGTAAAGTGGTACTGGACCTTCAATCTCTGGAACAACGCCCAACTCTGAGATGAACTTCTTCATCCAGACAGCTTCCTTGGTAGCTTCACTAACAACAATGTATTCTGCCTCAGTTGTTGAGTCAGCTACAGTCTGTTGTTTAGAACTCTTCCAACTTACAGCTCCTCCATTTAGGGTAAAAACATACCCTGAAATAGATTTGCTATCATCTGGATCTGATTGAAAATTAGATTCTGAATAAGCTTCCAGTTTAAGATCAGATCCTCCGTATATTAGAAAAATATCCTTAGTCTTTCTTAAGTACTTAAGAATATTTTTCACAGCCTTCTAGTGATCCTCTCCTGGATCAGCCTGAAACCTGCTGGCTATACCTAAGGCATATGCTACATCAGGCCTGGTACATAACATAGCATACATTATAGACCCTACTGCCGAAGCATAAGGTATAGAAATCATTCTATTTCTCTCTTCAGGTGTCTTAGGAGACATCTTCATAGAAAGATGTATGCCTTGACCTATGGGTAAGTAACCTCTTTTACTTCCCTTCATGCTAAATCTCTTTAGCACTTGGTCAATGTACCTAGACTGGGATAAGCCTAGCATCCTCTTAGATCTATCTCTATAGATCTTGATACCCAGTATATAGGATGCTTCTCCCAAGTCTTTCATGGAAAACTGTTTAGATAACCATACTTTGACTGATTGTAACATTGGGATATCATTCCCAATGAGGAGTATGTCATCCACATACAGAACCAAGAAAACTATGGCACTCCCACTAGTCTTCTTGTACACACAAGGTTCATCCTCATTTTTGATAAAGTCAAACTCTTTGACTGTCTTATCAAATCGGATGTTCCAACTCCTAGATGCTTGCTTTAATCCATAAATGGATATCTTTAGCCTACATACCTGATTAGGTTTAGTCTCCAAGACAAAACCTTCTAGCTGTGACATGTAGACCTCTTCCTCAAGGAAACCATTAAGGAATGCGGTTTTCACATCCATCTGCTAGATTTCATAATCATGATATGCTGCTATAGCAAGCATGATCCAAATAGATTTGAGCATAGCAACAGGAGAAAATGTTTCATCATAATCTATTCCCTGTTTTTGTCTGAAATCCTTAGCCACTAATCTGGCCTTATAAGTTTCGACTTGGCCATCTTCCCCAATCTTTTTCTTATAGACTCATTTGCATCCAATAGGGTTAACGCCCTCTAGTGCATCAACCAAAGTCCACACTTGGTTGACATACATGGAGTCCATTTCAGATCTCATGGCTTCCAGCCATCTGTCTGAGTCCCTACTCATGACAGCATCCGTATAGGTCAGAGGCTCATCATTTTCAATGATCCGAGCTTCATTATTCTCAATAATGAACCCATACCTCTCAGGTGCATGACACACCCTATCAGACCTATGGATAGGAGTAGTGTGTTCTGGTTCTATACTAACTATGTTATCATTTGGTTGAGGTGTATCTATTTGTTGAACTTCTTTAAGTTTAATATTTCTCCCACTGCCCTTTTGTAGAATGAACACTTTCTCTAGAAAAGTGGCATGCCTACTAATAAAAACTTTTTGTTTAGTAGGGTGGTAGAACAGATATCCTATACTATCTTTAGGATATCCTACAAATAGACACTTATCTGCTCTAGCATCCAGCTTATGTCCAAAATTTCTTTTGACATAGGCTAGACATCCCCATATCTTAAGATACTTAAGATTGGGTTTCTTACCCCTCCATATCTCATATGGAGTGCTAGAGACTGATTTAGATGGTACTCTATTTAAGATATTAGCCACGGTTTCCAAGATAAATCCCCAGAAGGAAATAGGTAACTCTGTGAAGCACATCATGGACCGTACCATATCTAATAAGGTACGATTCCTCCTTTCAGCAACACTATTTAATTGAGGTGTATAAGGAGGTGTCCATTCAGAGATAATCTCCTTTTCTTTAAGGTGATCGAGAAACTCGGTGGATAAGTAAGTATTCACCTCCTCGATCTGATCGAAGGATTTTAATACTTTTCCACGTTTGTTTCTCTACCATACTTTGATACTCTAAAAATTTATCAAAGGCTTCGGACTTATGTTTCATAAGATACACAAATCCGTACCTTGAAAAATCATCAGTAAATGTGATGAAATAAGAGTATCCACCCTTGGCCTGAGTTGTCATAGGCCCACATACATCTGTATGTATGAGTCGTAATAACTCAGTTATCCTTTCTCTATATCCACTAAATGGAGTCTTGGTCATTTTACCTATGAGACATGATTCACAAGTTCCTAATGATTCATAATCATAAGGATTAAGAAAATTTTTCTTGTATAAATTGCTAATCCTAGTCTCACTAATATGTCCAAGCTGACAGTGCTAGAGTAAAGTATTGTTTACATCATCTCCCTTTCGTTTGTTACTTACATGAAGTATATTGTCATTAGTAGATAGAGTTAAAAGACCATTGCAAAGTACGCCACAACATATAATTTTATTAGAAAAGTTGATTGAGCAACCATTACTTATTACATTCATAGTATAGCCTTGTCTAAGTAACAAGGATATAGATATGATATTTCTAATGACCTTAGGCATATAGTAATAATCCCTCAGCTTTAAGATCTTCCCTGAAGGTAACATCAAGATATAAATCCCTATGGCCTCTGCTTGGATGGACTCTCCTCCAGCACTGTAGAACTCGAAGTCTCCTTCCTGATGCAGAACGAAAGCTCTGATACCAAAATGATGCAGAACGGATATGTGGAATGCGGAAGCAAATTAAAATTAATGTGTTTTTTTTTTATATATTTTCAGAAGTTGGCTTTGACTCAAAGGAAAGATAAACTAATATTGAAAGAAACTAAGAAATGACAGAAAGCACAATTAAAAGGAGTAGAGTATCAGAGTAACTCAGAAGTAGGATCGCTGGGGATTGAGAAACCCCCAGATCTAGGGTTTACTCCTCTTTCAAGAAACAGACGAAGAGAGAAGAGAAGGTTTTATACCTGACTGTGATATCTCTCGTTGCTTCAAGTGAAGGACACTCTCGAGCATATTGTAGGATCCTTGGAGACGGGGTATCTTCGCAATGGATCCTTGAATTGTAGTCCTATGGAAAGGTTGGCCTTCTTCTCGAACTCAGGATCTGGAAGAAGAAGAACAAAAGAAGAACCAGAAACTCAAAGAAAGACACTGACCTGAGGGCTTAATGAAGATTGTAGGATGTAGAAGTTTCGGAGATCTTGATACTGATCTGACTTTCATTGAACTTGCTCTGTAGTTGAAACAGTTGATCTGAACCTGGATGCTGGTGGCCGGCCTCTATGTGGAAGAGAGGGACCGTGGGATATAGATGGAAAATTAGGGTTTGGATGGTGATTGGAGGAAAGATGATGGGCGGCTAGGGTTTGGGAATTGAAGTGGAAAACTTAGGGTTTTGATAAGGTTTGGAGATCTCACACCTCCTCAAGGTTCCTGTGGAACCCGGAATCACTCCCTCATGGAGCTTAACACTTGAATACAAGTGCGGAAGAGAGAAACACAAAGTTTCTCACAAAGAAATTGATTTCATTCATCATTATTTTTTGAAAACTTACAAGAGGTGTCTATTTTATAGACCTTTACAAGAAATCAAGTTTTTACATCTTCCCATGTGGGACTAATGGGATGGACTCTCAAATTAGGCGTGTAGAATCAAATCCTCCTCATAATGGCCGGCCAAAAGCTTCCTTAAATGTTGATTGGTGGCTCCAAATGGCAAGAAGATGGCGCCTCCTAGCCTTGCTCTTCAAGACAAGCATTTTCCTTCCATGCTTGGTTTTATTTGGAAGTATTTGGGCACCTCCTAGTCTTGCTCCCCAAGTGTTGCTCCTTTCTTTTCATCGCTTGGCTCTTATGGAAATTGTTTTGGGTGCCCCCTTAGATTGAGGATCCTAGATTGATCTCTCCTTAAGTGGCGCATGAAAGAAGGGACCTGCTTTCTTGTGGTGTGGGGACCAAGGCACACTGAGCAAGGGATGTGGTGCCTCATGGGCTCTGGCGTGTGGCTGGGAGTGTGGCGCCCACTTGCTTGGGCCTTGACTTGGCTGGAAAAAAATGGCACCAACCTGGAGAAGACCTAGACCACTACTAGGACTTGTACTGAGTCAACATGACTCAATAAAATTTAAATTACAGGGAAATACAGACTTAAGATTAAAATTGAGTTGACCAAGTCAACCCTTATTACAAAACTAGAAAACCCTAATTCTTCGGGCAAGGTCAGTCAGAGATCCAGATGGAACCCTGAAGTCTTCTTCTGATTCTGGTGCCCGCACCACTTCCTTCAATGCTCTAAGCCTCTACAGCCCCTGCAATGATTTGCAGATATTATGACCACAGGCGGTATCCAATACCCAAGTATTTGAAATTGAAGAATCCAATAACAAAATAGTATGAACTTCTTTCATACCTTTTGGTGCATCCGATGCACCAGGCTTCACACCTGCAAGATAAGCCTTGCAGTTCCTCTTCCAATGATCCAGCTTGCCACAGTGAAAGCAGGTCATCTGTCCGGAGGCCTTCTTTCCTTTCTTCTTCTAAATGCCCCTTTTTGGGTTCAATCTCCTCTTGGAACCCTTTCTGCCTGACTTCTTCTTGTTGATCCCATCCACAAGAAGAAGTGGAGCCTTATTTTTCTTTAAATGGCTCTCTGCTATTTTTAACATGTTTAACAGCTCAGGCAAGGAAGTGTTAAGTTTGTTCATATGATAATTAAGAACAAACTATGGAAATGACTCTGGGAGTGACTGCAGGATCAAATCCTGATTCAACTCCCCATCCATAACAAAACCCAATTGACCTAATCGAGTGATCAGGTCAATAACCATCAGTATGTGGTCTTGTACGGATGTAACTTCTGTCATTCTCGCACAGAACAACTGCTTAGATATCTCATATCTAGCAGTTCGATTATGTTCTCCATATAGCTCTTTTAGATTGAGCAGAATGGAGTTAGCGTCCATGCTATCATGTTGCCTCTACAACTCATTGGTCATAGAGGCAAGCATGATACATTTGACAGTGAGTGAGTCATTTTGCCACATCTTGTATGTGATCTTTTTCTCGTGCGAGGCATCTTCCCCTAAAGGTTCCAAGGTAGGGGTATCAAGAATGTAAGAAAATTTTTCCTGGCTGAGTACTATCTTTAGGTTTCTCAACCAGTCAACATAGTTCGGTCCAGTCAATTTATTGGCATCAAGTATACTATGGAGTGAGAGTGAAGAGGCCATTTAATCTACATTAACAAAGAACATAACATAAGAAAACAACCAATGTTGACAAAACATAATTAAATTAGGACTTTAACTTAATTATGTCTCCCACTATTTTATCAAGCATCATGACCCTCTATATGATGATCGAGAAATCCTAATTGGTTTTCTTAGTGGGGTTGAGATCCTAATTCCTTATAAAGACCTTGTGTGTTCACAACAAATCTTATATAAGTTCAAAGGTAGGAAAACTCTTTCTAATTGTAACTCATACAATTCTCAACATATCCTGGCCTCTAAAATATTAATAGCCTTGTGTGTGCACAACAAACTATAATATTTTAGTTAAGACCCTTCATTCCTTTGTAGTCATGATTGTAATAATAATATCCTTGTGTGTACACAACAAAGTATTATATTAAATCATGCCATAAGCATCAAATGCACCAGGCCAAAATTGTGTTAGTCACCATAATAGGACTTGTGTGTACACGACAAACCTAATACGGATCATAACATAATAATGACCTAGCATGAAGGAAGGCATAATGTAGTGAATATTATACTAAGCATATCAATCAATAATTAAGTTAATCTTATCGGCCAGGTAAGTGGGAGAGTAGTGGGAGTCCCCCCGTTGCTTTCCTAGACAACAATAAAAATTGGCCAGGTCAGTCAACGGAACCAATTAAAAACCACGTCCTCTTTACCAATCATAAACCACTTTTCCTAGACACCGAATGATCAACTAATCATCTTGATTATTTTGCTTTTGGTATATGACACTATAACTTAATATAATTTTAATATAGGGCAATTCAAACAGAAGCACATTCTAATATTACCATTTAATCAACCATGCATCATATATCATTTTATAATGTGCCAAGTGTGTCATCATACTAGGACAACCATCTACCACATAATGGATCCACCATTATGCCAGGGCAACCTTATTTCAGTATGATGACTAGAAAGCTAAACATATCTCTATATCGGTTAAGGTTTAAGTAAAAATCCTAACCAGTGACATACATATATGCATAAACATATCAATCACATGTAACTTTAAACTTTTGTAGAGTCCTACAAAATTGGACAACTTCAAATTTTGTAGAGACCTACAAAATGGGGCAACCTCAAGAGTCCTACAAAATTTGGCAACTTCAATTTTGTAGAGTCCTACCAAATGGACAACCTCAAGAGTCCTACAAAATTGGGCAACTTCAATTTTTTAGAGTCCTACCAAAATGGGCAACCTCAAGAGTTCTACAAAATTGGGCAACTTCAATTTTGTAGAGCCCTACCAAAATGAGCAACCTCAAGAGTTCTACAAAATTGGGCAACTTCAATTTTGTAGAGTCTTACCAAAATGGGCAATCTCAAATTTCGTATGATTTACCCCTAATAAGGTGGCTCTGATACCACTTGTTGGGTTTGGTGACCAGGGCGGAAGCGTGGATTTCAAAATTTTATTATGAAACCACTACCAAACCCTTAACCCAAGACCTCCTTACTAGGAAATAAAATATATAAACATGCATATATGATATAAACTAGAGTTTAGGCACCAACCTAAACCGCTAGTATCTAATCCGATGAAGAAAACCCTGATTCAGCCTTCTTCTCCACCAGGCGCCCAAACGTTCGCCCTCCAACGGTGATCCACACAGGGCTTGACCAAGACACCAGCACCTTCAAAGAACTTGGTTCCACCAACTAGACTTTCAAACTTAAGCCTAATAGGATTTGGGCAAATTCCAATCCAATTGGACTAACTCTTCTTTAAATCAGCCTTTTACTCCTTCCCTTCTTCTTCCTCTTCTTCTCTTCTTTACTTTTCCCTAATTCCTCTCCTGATTTGAACACTCCTAGACCTTCCAAAGACCTTGTCCTAAAAGGGCTAGAGTGTTTAGGACAAGAGGATATGATGTAATAAAAATAAGAAAGAAAGAAGTCTTCGGGATCAAATCTTTTTAACACCTCGAGAGGCTACGCTATTTATAGCACACCAAGGGGCTTCTGAGATATCCATTCATGCCAAAAAGATATGTTACTTGGTTTAAAACATGCGACTCTTTGATTTGAAATAAATCTGAGAAGAGTAAAACAGAAGGACACTTGAATGAAACATTATGATGTTTTAATCAAGTGTCACTTCCTTTCATTCTTCCAAGCATCAAAATCAAATGGCCGACCTCTCTGGTATTTAAAATTGAAACTCCACATCAAATGGGATGCCATCCAGAAGAGTCACACACCATCTGGACTCAAAAGTATGCAGAATAAACTCAAGTATCACGTTGCTTCATTTTTAGCGCCAAGAGTCCCAAGGGGCGTGGACTCTTCTTCTTTTGGCGTGAAGATGTATCCCAATGAGCGTGGAAGACTCCAAGAGGCATGGAAGTGTTTTTGACTTGGTCCTCTACTTAATTCAGAAGGACTCTTGGCCAGGGGGTGCCTCTGGATTATTTTCTCAGGCAATTTCTACGTAGAAAACATGTTGGCGCCCAAGAGTCCCACTTAGTCCAAACATTTCACACGCCCAATAGACCCCGTGTCCAAGGAAGGCTATCTGGTACTCAAAACCAGATAAATACTAACCCAACACTTGAGCCAAATTTAATTTGACTTTAATTAATCCAAATTAGCCCAAATCAGAACCTGATTCGAAACCAATTCGAATCTAGGTGCTAGGGTTTGCAACACGTGCTAGCATGTTCACTTGCAAACATGGTTTAATCCAATTAAACCCTTGATCAGAACCCTTTGTGTGTGGCCCATTGGGTTCCACATCTAGCCAGCAGTGAGTCCGGGTGTAACATGACCTGATTCGATTGGATCACATCCAAACCGATTTAGGCCCAACTAGGTCAATTAGAATCCAATTCTAATTAACTGATTGAATTACCATAATTCAATCAAATCTCCACAAGACAAGATTGACGTCTAGCAATGTATCATGCCTATCCAGAAGATATGGAATTTTGGTGGCATGACCAAAATACCCTTCAGTGGTGAGTTACCGGGCAATTCGGTCCTTCAATCAGCTTGCACCCTGAATATTACTATGGATATGGATACTTATCAAATCCAATTTCATATTCATTCCTTGCTTAATCTGATAATGATGATTCATTAATGAACCATTAGAAACTATTTCTAATGTTCATACTTTGATCAAAGATTTCCCGAATCTTCATTTGATCGAAATCAGCTGGATGCGATTCCCTCTTACTAGGATTGATCAATTCCTTTTTGACCTACTCACAACCTCCATATGCAATCCACCATACCCAGTATCACCTCATGCATGACTCAGTGTCATGATTGAGTGTGAACCAAAGTATGGATTCATGCATACAAGGTACCATGACAGTCTCAGGTCAAAGGACCACATGCATTACTCCCACTATGAGAACTATCTATTAACAAACAGATAAGGTTCCATTAGATGTTCCCAAGCTGGATCCATTCAATGAACTCATTCTCTAATGAGCACCCTCATCCTAGTATTAGTGTCAAACATAAGTGACTGTGAGATCAGTCACCCTCTTCACCAAGTATACATAGGAAGTGCTGGTCTTGCCGAAAACATTGATCCCCTACTCAACGTCCCATCGACCAGGAATATTTTAGATTAAGGTTTTAAGGCTTTAGGTCTCACTGGTATGATCTCATCATAACCCTAGAACCATAGCCCTAATCTATGGGGTTCATCATATAATAATAAAATAATTAAGACACAGCGTATGATGAAAATAAAATGCCTTTATTAATTGATAATGTCAATACATCAGTTTGGGATACTAAGGAAAATCCCATCGAAATACAATATTTCGATTCGCCTTTAGGGCATAATCCTTTCATGTGTTTGTGTTTCCTTGCTGCCCTAGCATCCTTCCATGCCCTAACTCACTACCATCCAAGCCTTCACACATCCAAGAAGGAGTTCCCTAGGCCACCAAGCAAGGAGATCTTCATCAAGCTTCAAGCTGCCCCGCTTCTAAACCCTAACCTGATTCCTTCTAAACCTAATCCCCTTTCTTTTTCTTACTTGCTAATTTGATTGACCCTTGACATTTTGTAGGATCCCCGAGGTGTTTCACCTCCCCAAAGGAGGCTTTCCTTGCATCCGGAACCATCCAAATTAGCCATCTAATCAAGGGAACCGAACTTCATCATCCAGACTCCAATCAGAGTGTTGTGTGATCTCTTCATCGGAAGTCCTTCAAATCACTGATTGGTAACATCCTTCCTTTCTTTTAATTTCTGATTTGATGAAGATAAGCTATCCTAATCTGGGAGTTTCTCAATTCTCGGGTCCTGGAATTTATTATTTTGCATGAGTTTCCCTACTATACGATGATTCTATGCATTGCTGTTCTTCTTGCGAGTTCTTACTTAATTTTTGAAAATCTAGCCTACAAATAAAATTATAAAACTCACAAAAAAATTATTTTACTCTTTTTCATGAATGTCTAGCAGTCTCAAAGTCATCTCGCATTAGTTTGGTATCAGAGCAGGTATAGGATAGTTTTCTATTTGCTTTGCATTCTCAAACCCTAATTGAGCATTCTGTCCACTACATTAGGTGTCTAGGTTTCATTTGATCTTGCCATCCTAAACATTTTATTTTTTTTTAAATTTGCACTAAATGTCCTCTGTTCTATCCTAGTAATTATCATAATTTTTAATTATTTTTATAGAAGCCCTAAAGTCCTAAAAGTTAGCATCATAGGAACCCTAATAGAATCCTAAAAATTTCTGTAGCAGTCCAAAACCTCTAAGATTTGCATCATCATTTGATTTTGTTTCTGCATGAAATTTTGTAGGTAGAATAAACACCGTCCATCCTCTTCTATAGAATTTTTTTGATTTTTTTTTTGCATCAAAATCTATGTCAAATTCTGCATCGGTTTAAACCCTAATATCCTGAATTCTGCTATTTCTACATTTTGACTCAACCTAACCTAATCAACTTCCAAACCCCCCAATCCCAAGCTAAGTTTTGTTTGCTAACCCCAGTAAACTTAAACTTAACTTGACATCTCATAAATTAATCAAAAATCATTTTATTTTCTGATTGTTTTAGATTGCATCAGGACCATTGAATGTTCATCATCTTTTAATCTAATCGTAAGGGCAATCAATATAATATCAGGGAAGGAGGTCATAACCTGTCCTGGGCCCAATCCCAATCCACCATCTTCTATGCCATCTACAGCATCATCAACCCATCCGAACCTTCTACACGGCCTCCGACATAGGCGATCTCTACATCCGCCCGGCCCAGATCCGCCGTCCCCCACCTCGGCCTCCCACTCTACAAATGGTGGTACGAGTCCCTCCACGGCCTTGACCCAACAGCCCCGGTGTCTTCTTCAATGACACCGTCCGCTCCGCTACCGCCTTCCCTACCCAGGCCGAGTCCGCCCAACTTATGGTCGAAGATCGAAGCACCACCGCAAGGTCCTCCTCAACAATATCCAGGGCATCACCAAGTCAGCTATTCGTCGCCTTGCCCACCACGGTGGCATGAAGCGGATCAGCGGTCTCATATACGAGAAGACCCAAGGAGTCCTCAAGATCTTCATTTAGAACATCATCCGAGATGCTGTCACCTCCACCGAGCATGCCCGCCGGAAGACCGTCACCACCACACCACATTTCCCCCCCCCGACTTGCCCCTCTGGTTTTCGCAGAGAGCCATCATCCCTTGCTCCAGAGAGCGTCGCCGGGTTTGTAGCGATGGTGTTGGAGAGACAATCGAACCTGAAGAGGGAGATCAAGGTCCAGAAACTAGTGCAAGGGAATCACAAAAAATTATATTCTTGCTCTGCCAGGTTGCCAAATGAGAATACAGCATGGCATCGCCAGGCACTTGCGAGGTTTTCTAGTACAGCTAAAACTTCTAATTGGCAGACTGACTCCTTCTCATTGGATTTTTTGAGTGAGACTTTCTCTGGGGCAAATTCAGGGAAGAGGATTGATTCATTTTTCATAGTACAGGCAATGGCATCGCATCGAGCAAAATTGGCTCATTTGCAGCCACTGCTGCCAATGACTATGAGCTTCATTTACTGCCTTGGGCATCTGTTGCAGCATGTATATCTATTGGCTTGCCTGATGATAGTGTTCTTAAACAAGGCCTGGCATTCTGTTTTCTTCCATTGCCAGTAAGAACGGGATTGCCTGTGCAAGTGAATGGTTACTTTGAAGTCTCCTCTAACAGATGTAGCATATGGTATGGAGCTGATATGGACAGGGGTGGGAAACTTTGGTCTGAAATAGGCTTTTGTTATAAGATGTGGTGGCTCCTACTTTTAATGAGTTATTGCTTGGCTTATGGCAAACTTTTGGAACCCACTGAAAGGTACTATTCTTTATGGCCAAGCAGAGCATTCGAGGAGCCTTGGGACATTTTAGTTGAACGGATCTCAAAGCATAGGGATCTAAGAAATGCATGACTTTCAGAGATATCTCATGGCTAGCTGGATCTGAGCCTAACTCGACGGAGTTGAGTTCTCCCCATCTTAGAGGAATGATGGGGACCTCACCAGCATGAATCCCGGAGCAAGCACGAATCTTGGAGTCACGCGAATCTCAGAACATATCCAGAATAAATTTAGGATTTATCTTTTATTTGAAATTTGAATTAGGATTTGGTTAGTTAGAATTTAGATATGGATAGGCTTATCTTATCCTATCTTGTATTTGAATTTGAATCATTCCTATCTTTTTATCTTGTATTCAAATTCAAATGAGGGTTGGACAGGTCTATAAATACCACCCTCAGTCCTTTGTAAGAAAATAGTTTTTGGGAAAAAAAAAATTTTGAGTTTTTAGAAGAGTGATTATTCTTGCCTTCGCCTTCGGGCATGGGTGTGATGCCCTAGTTATCCCCCTTCCCATTCCATCTTCTCTATCCCCCGTGACCTTTGAGATCCATCCTAGCATCTCAAAGTATCGAGGAGGGTGTAATGCCCTAGAGGTGAGAGATCTCTTCGTTAGGGTGAGTCCCAAAGTCCATAAGTTCCAGATCCTTATCCTACATCTCCACTATTCCTTCGCCATCCCTAGAAAAAAATATATATATACCACAAAAAATATATGATACCCTAATTTTGGTGACTTCTAGGCTCACCAATGATCCTACTCGTGTCCCCCATCACTTAATTTGCCCTAGTGGGCTAGGTGACACCCAACAAGTCAGGTCCGAACCGTGTGGGCCAACTAGTGCATTTAATCCTTTAGCTATTACTGAAAGCTGGTGTCTAAGGCTGGGGGTCCAGAGTCAAACGATCTAAGTGGATTGGTGGTTTATAATTAGGATCCTGTGACAAGTAGGGGGAGCCTCCCACCACCCCACCCCCTACCTAGCCAGTGGAAGGATTAGCTGCTGGGTTAAGTGTAAGTTGAGCTGACTCACCCAGTTTTGGCTCTAGGTCTAGGAAACCCAAGATTAAGCTAACCTATTTTGCATGCTTGGTTGCACCATTCCATTCTAATTGCTTGATTGAGTGTTTGATCACTAGATTAGGAACCCAATACCATAAGACTAAACCCCAAACCAACTCAGCCATGGATCCCAATTTTGAAGTCATCATGAACCAGCTTGCCCTGTTAACTACGCAAATGAACCAAGCCAATATCCAATCTCAAAACCAGTTTGCACAACTAAACCAATCCAATGCCCAAATTAATGCTAAACTTGACCAAACCCAAAATCAGTTAACCAAATTGACCCAATCCCAAAACCAAATGAACCATAAATTCAACCAAGTAGACCAACGATTTGACCAGGCAACTACTAGGATCAACCAGTTAATCACTAGTTTTGACCAAGTAAAAGATCGATTAGGAACCCTAGACAAGACCTATAGAGTTGAACCCTTGCCCTATGAGCCCCAGGAACACATAGTCCCTAGATATGAACCCAGTAGTAACCCCCTATCCCTCAGTCAACCTGAACCCTATAGGATCAATACCCCTAGATTTGAGCCTAATATTAGTCAGGTATCCCTTAGCCAACCCCCTCTTACCACCTCATTGGTTCACCAAAAAGATATTGAAGAGGAAATATATGAGGTTGACCCAAGCTTAGTGGACAAGTACGAGGAAGAAGAGGAGTTCCACATAGATGACCTAGGATTAGTTGATCCTGACCATACTCAGGTAGAAACTGATCAAGAATTAGTTGACCAAGTAGATAACCAAGTAGAAAACCACCCAACATTAGTTGAACCTGACCACACCCAAGCTGAACCGGTAGTAGAAGACTAGTTAGAGGAAGAGAATCCAATTATGGAGCCTAATCCTGAATTTCCTGAGCCAAAAGAATTTATTAAGGACTTGATTTCTTATCAGTACCCTCAAGATGAATTCACTCTTTTGACTCCCATTGATCTCTTCCCCGAAATTAGTGACCCATTTTTCTATCATGCCAACCCAGTAGATAAACCTCAACCTCATAAGATCAACCTCATTAGTATAGAACTTATCCATGAAACACCTTCTTGTCTCTTAGTCTATCCAATTAACCCCGAACCTTTTTTTACTTTCCACCCAATCAGACTAACCCTGAACCCACCTCTTATTTTCTACCATTTTCAGAAACTTCTTCTATTTTCTTTACTATTAGGTTGCATTTTATAGGAATTTGTATGATGCATTCATTCTTTAAGCATGTCATATTTACATCTTACTTGAGGAGAACCCTATGGCACCTAGTAGGAGTACATAGTAAGTTCTCATGTGCATGCCATGCTAGGATCAAACCTAAAGAGTCTATAATCTATTAGGTTTTGTCTCGTAGAGTCAAATAAATTTCCTTCAAAAGGATGTCTAGTCAAGTCTTTTAGGTTTCAGTCTTGAGTCCAATAAAATTCACAATCCTAACCTATTTGTATGCACCTACACTAGCCTCTGCACAGCATATGCATCATGAAATTAGTTAAGAGATGAACGTAATTAATGAACTAAATAATAACTTGGCTAATTCTCAAAAGAAAGACAAAGATTTCTATGTAGAGGAATATGTGACTGTCAAAGAATTTTCTACTCGTAAAGCTGGCCCATCCAAAATAATGAATAGTAGTGGACCCAATGTCTATGTGCCTGAGATATTACCTGATTTAGATATTAGCTCTACTTTCATCATCTCAGATCTTATAGAGACTAGGGAGCCAGTAGTGATACCCAGCGAGCCCCTTTGAGCCACTCCCTTTTTTTTGTAAGTGAACCCATCCCAGAGCGACCACATACAATTTGACCTTTTGGTGAGGTAAAGATTGAAAAAGCTCTAGATGATCAAGCTATCGATACCCAGGATAGAGACTGTCATTGGTATTTAGTCCGGTGGCAAGGCTAGCCAGAATCTGAGGACGTGTGGAATGATGGTGCGGATCTGCAGCACCTCAACCCAGACCCTCCTTGAGCCAAATTGACCCATACTCGACGGCGTCGAGTTCCTCCCATCCCAGGAGAATTGGTGGGGACACCAGGATTAGACAGATCCCTGGATCCCATATAGTTTAATTAGTCATGTGTCAAAGTTTTGAAAATTTTGTAATCAATTAAGATTGAGTTATGTAATAAGTTGAGGTTAGTTGATTTGTCTCAACTCTCAACCAAGTCAGTATTTTAAGTCTTGTACATCAATTAAGAGTCTAGTATGAGCCCAATTTTTATACAAGAGAGGAGGTTACTCTATTTTGGAGTTCCACCAAGCCATATCCAAGAGTCAGAGGCCACTACATCAGCCCTTTAGATTTTGTATGACAATACAGGATCCAAGATGCTTCGAGAAACCTTGAACCTTCGAGATACCGTCCAGATGCTCAGATTCCCTTCCAAATGCCAGAGCATATTCCTAAACCAAGGCATCCATGATTTTAGAGGTCCACCTGTATCCTAGCCCAAAGAAATCAAGCCCAGGTGCCAACCCCAAGCCCTTAAGATACAAGATTCTATGGAATATTCCTGCTACTAGGCTACCAGGCCAGCCCAGCTTCCAGAGACCCATGCCCATGCACCCAAGCCCCTTTGGGCCGGCCCCTTGCTGCCCCTAGAAGCCCAACACGCCCTCCTAGCCATCCTCGAAGTGTTGACCAAGTCCAAGAGGTGTCCTTGAGTGGAATAGTCAAAGCATGAAGGAAAAAGGAGAAGACTAGGTCAATTCCTAACCTAATGAGGATTTGTTTTTCTAACCTAGATAGAAAAGGACTTGTATTCCAATTTGGAAGAGGACTTGTAACTCAAGTGTAACCATGGTTAGTGAGGGCATGGAAACTCTATAAATACCCCACCCCTCTCCCTCTTGTAATCAACTTTTATTCATGATATCAAAACCCTGGTGAATTTATTTTTAGCTTGCGAGCTTGTGTTACTTTATTTTCTTGGTTCTTTGGTTTGTGTTTGTGTTTCTTTGCTGCCCTAACATCCTTCCATGCCCTAACTCACTGCCATCCAAGCCTTCACACATCCAAGAAGGAGTGCCCTAGGCCACCAAGTAAGGAGATCTTCATCAAGCTTCAAGCTGCCCCGCTTATAAACCCTAACTTGATTCCTTCTAAACCTAATCCCTTTCTTTTTCTTACTTGCTATTTTGATTGACCCTTGACATTTTGCAGGATCTCCGAGGTATTTCACCTCCCCAGAGGAGGATTTCCTTGCATCCGGAACCATCCAAATCAGCTATCTAATCAAGGGAACCGAACTTCATCATCCAGACTCCAATCAGAGTGCTGTGTGATCTCTTCATCGAAAGTCCTTCAAATCACCGATTGGTAACATCCTTTCCTTCTTTTAATTTCTGATTTGATGAAGATAAGCTATCCTAATCTAGGAGTTTCTCAATTCTCAAGGCCTGGAATTTATTATTTTGCATGAGTTTGCCTGCGATACGATGATTCTATGCATTACTATTCTTCTTGCTAGTTCTTACTTAATTTTTGAGAATCTAGCCTGCAAATAAAATTATAAAACTCATAAAAAAATAATTTTACTATTTTTCATGCATGTCTAGCAGTCTTAGAGTCATCCTGCATCACCTGGGAGCAGATTGTACCTCCCTTGCTGCTGGTTTTCCTTTTCCCTATTTTTGGTTGCAGGTTTTCTGTTCTGAATTTCTGCATCAACTAGGACTTCAACATGATTGGGACAACCATCTAAGAGCTCTCCTTTGAAGCAAGCTCCATCTAGATATCCCCTTGCTGTTGTTGCAAAAGGTGAGAGCAAGAGATTCCCATTTTGGTTTGGGTTTGCTGCTGATGGAATAGAGGAAGAAAATCAACGTTCCAAACGCTTGTGAGAAGAAGATGACTGGAATAAATTTATTCCAGCTATTCCAGCATTATCCCTATTTTATTCCAAGCAGGAATAAGGTAAAATTTCGGGTTTTAATTTTCATGCATGCCTAGATCTAAGTTTATTAAATTGGTTATAAATATTACCTGCCCATTTCATGCCTTCTTTTGTTAGTACATGCATCTTGAATATGTTAGATCTTGTACGGAGTAGGTTGTTTCCGCTATTATTTTAAAATTATTTTAAAATACACACATGCTCCCTGTGCTGTTGCATGCTTAGTGTAGGCACTCGCAACCCTGTTTTTCTTTCAATGGTATCAAAGCCATAGTTCAGGTGTAACATACCTTGTTTGCATGTATAATAGATTAAAATGTTTAATATATTGATTTGTATCTATATCTTAATTATAGGGTATGATTAGAGAATACTTTTAGGAACCTAGTTAAGACCTTCACCATGACCGTGTGTCTTTGGCACGATGCAGTTCATCTGTGTTGGCCTTTTCAGAAGGATCCTTTAAGAAATTCAAAGGAATTAAAATTATTTTAATTCAGATACATTTTTGGCATGTCCTATATATTTCTTTTTGGCATGTAATATTTATAAAAGAATATTACTAGATATGATTCATGAATTTTTTTATGTAAAAGGAGTTTTACATGTTTTAATTAAAATTATTTTAATTAAGATTTTTGCTTATATTCAAACAATTTTGAAATTGTATGATTAAATTAAATGATGAGTTATCTTAGGGTTTATGAAACCTAATGTCATTTAAATAAGCCAATTGGGTTAATTGGGTTAGCTGTCTTATTGGATCCATAATTTGGGTTAGACTTATGTATAGTTGAACTGGATAATAAGAAGACAAATCAAAAGTTGATTAAGGTCATTCTTTTAGAAATATCTAATAGTTGGATAAGTTAGTCCATTCATCTAAAATAGATCTAATTAGTGGCTCCATGGAAGCCTGAGTCTTTAGGCTAGTCTGATCGAGTCTAGTAAACTGGTTGGTGTTGAGGTAGGTTTGGCATTATGATCATGGTTGTATGAGGCTACCTCTTTCCTGGCCAACTTGGTTGGTGTCTAGGAAAGATGGTTAATGGTAGATACTCACCCATGATCTCACCTACCTGGCCAGTCGTGTCGACCAGAATTGATTAGAAAAGCTCATTGACTCGAGTTAACCCATGTCACCCCGGTTGATCAGTCTGACTGATCGGTAGGTGCCCATGGATCAATTGTTGAATTGATTCAACCCTCATGAAAACTGATTTGTTCAATGGGAGGATGATACATGTTCTTCTCTTTTACATCTGTCACAACCTAAAATCCTCTAAAATTATTAGGTCCTGAAAAAGACTAAGTCAAAGAGTTGATGATGTCTTAGCCTCCCATTAAGTGGGTTAGTAATGTGTCCTTTAACTTGATGTTCATCGATAGTTCCATAGAACGGGTGTGCATCCGGTTACTGGAATTACTCACTCATTGATTATGGTTCAGTGCAACCTTCTTAACGATGATCAGGTGAGCCGGCCATAGTCGGGCTTGGTCATTCATTGGATGGAAGTATTGGATTTTTCATGTTAATGGTTGGACCTAACTGGAGACCCGCAATAGGAGGCCCCTAGGTCGATTGGGATACTCTTTGGGGCAAAATAATTTACTGGAAGTTTCTTAGGGAAGCAATTGGTTGGTGAACCTACCTTTAGGCGCGTATAGGTGAGCTGGCCATAGTCGGGCTCATACGTAGTCTATTGGATTTCAGTGCCCACTATGAAATAGTGATTTCATGGATTGGAGTTAGAGGCTCCCAATCTGAAAAATTAGTGGGAGAGACCTTTAGACTAAAGTCCAAGTCTTTTGGTTAATTAATTGATTCATACTCTAATATGGTCTTGTATTTTCCTTTTAGATGACTTCAAATCTTTCACTCCGGTCACTTTTCGATAACGAGAAGTTGAAGGGTCACAACTTCGATAGGTGGTATCGAAAGTTGAGGATTGTCTTGGAGCATGAACGGATCCTTTATTTTATAATGGTTCCGGCACCTGAAATCCCCTTTGTTAATGCTCGAAGTTCGGTCAAGGATACTTATCAGAAGTGGGTTTCTGATCAGACTACTGTCTGATGCATTGTGCTAGCAGTAATGAACGATGAGTTCAATCGCAAGTTCGAGGAGGCCCAACTAGATGAGATCCTTCAAAAGTTGAAGGAATCTTTTGGCATGCCAGACGATGTAGAACGTTACAAAGTATCTTGTGCCATCTACAATGCCAAGATGCCGAATGATGGTTCTGTCACTGATCATGTATTGTACATGATCGAGCTGATTGAAAAGTTGGGCAAGCTCGGATGTCCCTTGCACGAGCAACTCAAAAAGGATGCGATTTTGAATTCTCTACCCTCCTCCTATCTTGACTTTCTCGATCATTACAGAATGAACAAGCTTGCAGTCAATTACCATGGCTTGATGGGATTACTGTAGACTTTCGAGAAAGATCACCAACTGAATAAAGGGGTGGTGAATTTAATGGAAGGTTCTAGAGGTTGTCGTCCTTTTAAGAAAGGGAAGAATAAACGAAAGGGAAAGAAGGTGCTGAATGCTCCTGGCCCGAGTCAGACCAGGAAAGTGAAAGCTGACCAGTCTAATGCAGAGTGCTTCTACTGAAAGAAGCGAGGATACTGGAAGAGGAACTATCCTCTTTACCAAGTGTCCCTTGATTCGAACAGGCCAAGGAAGGGATAGTAGCAGACTGCTAAACAAGGTATTTATATGATAAAATCTTGTAATTTCTCTATTTGTGATACTGCTAACTGGGTATGGATACCAGTAGTCCTTTTCATGTTTGTAATTTGTTACAGGGACTGCAGGTTAGCAAGAGATTTGAGGATGGGGAACAGTTCCTGAGCATCGGGAATGGAAATCATGTTCCAGTACTGGTGGTCGGAGTTTTGAGTCTTGTCTTTGAGTTATGTACTGTCGAGTTAGTCGACTATCATTATTGTCCTAGTTTTATTATGTGCATAATCTTTGTAAGCCTTTTGACCAATTATGATTTTGAACTATCAATAAAAGGAGATATTTGCCAAGTTATTTTGAATAACTCTATGATAATGAAAGCTAAGTTAAATAATGGCATTTATGTACTATCACAGCCTGTTAATGTAATGTACACATCTAGCAAACACCCAAGGCTAGAAAATGTTAGTGATCTGTATCTTTGGCACTGTAGGCTAGGTCATGTAAACCAGAATAGGATAAACAAGATGCGAGGAGAATGCCTCCTCAAGGTCAATGATTCTGAATCACTACCTACTTGTGAATCATGTTTACTTAGTAAAATGACCAAGTCACCTTTTACTGGAAAAGGTGAACGAGCTATAGAATTCTGAGTCTTGTACATACTGAAGTATGCGGACCCATGACAGTTAGTACCAAAAGTGGATACAGATATTTCATTACGTTTACAGATGACCTTTTGAGGTTTGGTTATGTCTTTTTGATGAGACATAAATCTGAGTCATTTGAAATGTTCAAACGATATCGTAATGAAGTAGAGAAACAAACTGGAAAAAGTATTAAAACCCTTCGATCTGATCAAGGCGGTAAATACCTATCTGGTGAGTTTTTGACATACCTTGAGAAAAATGGGATTCTCTCTCAGTGGACTCCTCTAGGAACACCATAGTTGAATGGTGTGTCCAAAAAGAGGAATCGAACCCTGTTGGACATGGTTCGATCCATGATGGACTTTGCAACTCTACTGCTATCCTTTTGGGGATATGCACTTGAGACAGCTTGTCACTTGTTAGATAATGTTCCGAGTAAGTCTGTTATCTCCACTCCATATGAGATGTAGACTAGACGTAAGCCCTCAATCTCACACCTTCATGTCTGGGGTTGTCCTGCTTATGTAAAGTATTTAGACTCAGATAAACTTGGTCCTAGGTATGACCGGTGCCTGTTTATTGGTTACCCTAAAGAAATCAAAGGGTATTTCTTCTATTTGGAGGATGAACAGAAAGTGTTCGTCGCTCTTAGGACTATCTTTTTAGAAAAGGAGTTCCTTGGAGAAGGGACTGTAGCCTCTAAGATTGAACTTGGTGAAGTTCAGCCAGTAGAAGAACCTGCACACTCTAAGGACATCATAGAACCGGCTATGATTGGATCACATGCAGAACCCATTATTAGGAGATTCGATAGAGTACCGCATCAGCCGGACATATACTACGATTTCATAGTCCAGGACAGTGATCCTATTAAGCTCGATGAGAACAATGAGGATCCGATCACCTATATGGATGTACTTCAGAGATTTGACTCTGAGGCATGGCTTGGAGCCATGCGATCTGAAATGGAGTCCATGGAGATCAACAATGTATGGACATTAGTTGATCCGCATGAAGTGATTAAACCCATCAGGTGCAAGTGGATCTTCAAGAGGAAAAGGGGCGCAGATGGAAAGGTGGAGAACTATAAAGCCCGTCTAGTTGCTAAGGGATATCGTTAACGATATGGTATCGATTATGATGAGACTTTCTCCCCTGTGACAATGCTCAAGTCCATTCGGATCATGCTTGCTTTAGCAGCATATTTTGATTATGAGATCTGGCATATGGATGTCCGAACCACTTTCCTAAATGGGGAGCTGGAAGAGGAGGTGTATATGATACAGCCTGAAGGGTTTACATCCTCAGATGAGTCAAAAGTATGCAAGTTGCAGAGGTCCATTTATGGACTCAAGCAAGCATCTCGAAGTTGGAACTTACGGTTTGATAGGTGTATCAAATCGTATGGCTTCATTAGGAACAGAGAAGAACTGTGCATCTATAAGTGGGTTAATGGTTCTGTGATTGTATTCCTGGTACTGTATGTTGATGATATTCTCTTAATCGAGAATGACGTCGCAGCATTACAAGGAATAAAGGTCCGGTTATCATCTCAGTTCTCCATGAAGGACTTGGGTGAGGCTTCTTACATACTGGGTATGAAGATCTATAGAGATAGATCTAAGAGGCTTCTGGGATTATCCCAGTCTACGTACATTGATACCGTGCTGAAACGGTTCAACATGAAAAATTCCAAGAAAGGCTTTCTTCCGATAGGTTCTAGAGAGCGCACGAGTAGAGTACCTTATGCTTCTTTATTAGGCTCTATCATGTATGCTATAACATGTACTAGACCAGACATGGCATTCTCACTAGGAGTAGTGGCAGATACCAGTCTGACCCAAGTGAGGTGCATTGGAAGGTGGTTAAGTCCATCCTGAAGTATTTAAGAAATACTAAAGACCAATAGCTAATTTATGGAGAATCTGACTTGAAACTTATGGGGTATACTGACTCCAGTTTCTAGTCAGTTAGAGATGATAGCAAAAGTGTGTTAGGATTTGTATTTATCCTGAATGGAGGAGCGATATGCTAAAAAAGTTCCAAGCAGGCGACAGTTGCAGACTCGGTTGCGAGGCAGAGTACCTTGCAGCATCAGATGCAGCGAAGGAAGCCGTGTGGTTGCGAAAGTTTCTTGGAGAGCTAGGGGTGTCATCTTTAGTAGATGGTCCTGTTCTAGTGTACTGTGACAGCACTGGAGCCATTGCTTAAGCTAAGGAGCCTAAAGCACATCACCACACCAAGCATATTCTGCGGCGCTACCACCTCGTACGAGAGATCATAGAATGAGGCGACATCAATCTTATGAAGATCGATGGAAAGGAAAATATGGCTGACATTTTCACTAAAGCCCTCAGAATAAAAGAGTTTGACTTTTGTAAAAGGAAAATGGGTATTATATACTGTTCTGATTGGCTTTAGTACAAGTGGGAGTTGTTGGAAATTGTGTCCCAAAGCCAAACGCCTAGGTTGTAAGCGGTTGAGCTAAGTATTGTACTCTTTGTATGAATTAATAAATATTTTTTTGGCAACTCATCACATTCTGACTTTTCCCTATAATGAACTCTTTTCATGTGATGAAGTCCTTAGGACTACACTAACTTCGATATAGAGAGGATATATCGAGTGGTCCTTAAACCAAGTTCACGACCAAAGGATACATTATACTGGATAGCAATGTATCAAGTGTAGGTTGTTGTAGTTCACATTGTTTGGTTGTCCTCTTGACCAAAGGAGTGTGGTGACACTGATGTGATCTACAAGTGGGATATATGATATCTCATTGAATGTGACTCCATATAGCCCCTTTCTGCCAAAGGGATACTCATGATTGGATATGGGTATATGTGTCCCTCCGACCTGAGGTCATCATGGTAGCTTGCAAGCAACTCCCTGTGCTTTGGTGCCAAACTACCCGGATTTCTAATCTGGTTATGGAAGGTTTCTGGGTACAAGCAAGTACTTGTGGAGCAGTGGTGGACCAAGATGGAATTGACCTGTCCAAATAGTTTGGATTGAATGTCTCATAGTGTCTTAATTTAGCAAATCCTCGGCCGGGATAGTCCTAGTGAGGAGTCACTGGACTTGCAAGGTTGAGACATGTTGTGGATTGACTCAGCTAGGGTTGGCAGTCTAATCCTAGGTCATCCTGAGCATTAGAGGTCAAAGGGATGAATTATACGGTAACTGTATGCCAGAGGTTCGATTGATTGCTCTCGCATCTTCGACCTATCCGAATGCCAGGACCCATTGCTAGATGGTATCTTGTGCTGGTACTGAAATTGTTCCAGTGCTACCGCCTAGGTTCGAACCTATGAGATCACATGCCATAGAGGATCTCTCCCTGATCCAGGTATCGATTAATAATTAGGAATCATTTCAGTGACGGTTTGATTGAGCACACTTTGGATTGACCTGTTTTGAGTCGATCAGAAATTGTTCGGGTCTACCGGGAATTGTTTCTGGGTGACCGGGACTTGACCAAACCTTTTATTAATTAGATTTTGATCTAATTGGATAGTGAATCGGTTTGGGATTTTAATACTTGTTGTGAACCGGTTTTGAACCATTCACATGGTAATAAGGCTTGGGCGAACAGGGATTTAATGCGTCTTTTCTTCTACCGTTTCCAATCAGTTTTTGGCTGGAATTAAACCTTCATTTTATTGCTCTTGATTGATTCTTTGAAAATGAATTTGATTCATTTTTCTTACCAGCTGGCCTCTAGCATTCCCTGCGTGTCTTCTATGCTCCCAAAAAATGATCGGTTGAATTGTTCTTGCTGGTTATAAAGTTCTGGGTGTTGAAAATGAAGTGGTGGCCTTCTTCTTTGGAGAGCTTCCATAATTCTTTCAACCGATGTTTTGGGCCTGAGTTCTTATGAGTCATTGGGAGAGAATAACCTCTTAATTCCCTGTTATCATTAGTTCTCAATCAGTGGAACAAGAAGCTCTGTTTTGGAGAAAACAAGTTGCAGAACAAGGTGTTCTGTTTTTCCCTTCCTCCCCTCACCATTTCAAGGTTTCCGGCGACTGGCATCGTGCGAGAAGCTGGATCTGAGGAGCCCCAGGCGTGTCCCCCTTCTAAAGGGTGTTCACCTGAGCACCTAGGAGCAGATTGTACCTCCCTTGCTGCTGGTTTTCCTTTCCCCTATTTTTGGTTGCAAGTTTTCTGTTCTGAATTTCTACATCAACTGGGACTTTAACGTGATTGGTACAACCATCCAAGAGCTCTCCTTTGAAGCAAGCTCCATCTAGATATCCCCTTGCTATTGTTGCAGAAGGTGAGAGCAAGAGATTCCCATTTTGGTTTGGGTTTGCTGCTGTTGGGATAGAGGAAGAAAATCAACGTTCCAAATGCTTGCTAGAAGAAGAAGACTGTAATAAATTTATTCTAGATATTCCAGCTATTTCAGTATTATCCCTATTTTATTCCAAGCAGGAATAAGGTAAAATTTCTGGTTTTTAATTTTTTATGCATGCCTAGATCTAAGTTTAATAAATTGGATATAAAAATTACATGCCCATTTCATGCCTTCTTTTGTTTGTACATGCATCTTGAATATGTTAGATCTTGTGCGGAGTATGTTATTTTTGCTGTTATTTTGAAATTGTTTTAAAATACACACCTACTCCCTGTACTGTTGCATCTTAGTGTAGGCACTCGCAACCCTGTTTTTCTTTCAACAACTTTTAGAAACACAAACAAAAATATAAAGATTGGTCTATTCACTATCACTAGGTTCTTCCTTGACAGACTCAGATCTACCTTGCCAAGATCTAGGTTGACTAAAAGGACCTCTAGCCCTAGTGGAGTGAGGTGGAGGCTGTCTAGGAGGATAAGATGAAGAAGGTGGATAGGAGGATATGGGTTCTGGATCAAATAATCCAGGAGGTACAAAAGGTGGTGGAGGAGGTGCTGGTTATCTGATAGAAGCTCCAAGAGTCTCAATGACTGAAGATAGCTTTGCTAGAAAAACCCATACAGTGCTCAGCTCTGTCTGAATCTTCTTGTTTCTCTCATGGAGTGCAATGAGCTCACTAGCCTAAGCATTGGCAAAAGCCTTTGCAGAACCTCTCAATCTGCCAAATTCAACCCCAAGAATCCCCATACCTTTAGTATAATCATCTTCTATTTTCCTGCTCTGCTTAATAGATCCCATCCTATAGCTCATCTCTCACAACTCATATCTAAATTCCTCAATGCTATGAACTACAGTCTATCAGATGTCATCAGATACTGACCTGAAGGAGTCTGACAGTGACTATATGTAAATTTATGGCTTTGGTCTGGCAGACTTAACACTTTCTACCTTGGAATGTAGCTATCTGATCTCACCACAGATCTCCTCAAGTTTGGTGTCGACTATTTGACGAAGCTCACCAAACATCGAACCAATGGTGCTGGTCAGGGTCTGAGATAGCTGTCTCATCTGCTATGCAAAGTAGGCATAAGACATAAAAGGTCTTGTGGTATCTACAGATGATCCTGGAGTAGGTGCTAGTGCTGAAGCTAGTGGAGATGCTGGTGCTGGTGGAGATGTTGGAGAAGTCCTAGGACTCCTAGACTCTCTCTTTCTATGCTCTAACTCCTCAGCATCAGGAACAGTATGCTTAGCAGTAGTGGTAGTCTCCTTAGATAGCTGCTCCTCAGGCTCCTCATCATCAGGTATTGAAGGCTCACAGTAGTGGCAGTCTCCTTAGGTAGGTGCTCCTCAGGCTCCTTATCATCATCATCACTAGATTAGACTACTGCCCACTATCCAGATCCTTTCTTTCTCCAAGTTTCATCTATCAATTGATAATTCATTCTCTGCAATGACTTGGAAGAGTAGGTGTCCGTATGATGCAGTGGCTTACCATCCTCACCAGACAAGTCAACTTTGGAGGCCTAAAATAGTAGTGTGAAAACCATTCCATACGGGAGATAGTCCTTTACCTTCCTTATTGCTTCCTTCATCTGTAATAGCATGATATATGGTAAATTAAGGGTCTCCCCCTCAATCAGATGTCCCATGAAGCACAGGTCTCTCTCACTCACCCAGTCAAATCGACCTGTTCTTGGGAGAAAAATCTTGCTGATGAAGTTGTGTATCTATCTCATCTCTAAGGAAAGGGAGTTAGCTTTTACATTTCCAACTCCACTCTTATCACTCCTTTCCAAGATGGTTCTAAGGGTTTTTTGTCAATCCTTTAGAACCAGATGGTTAAGACCCTCATTAGGTATTTCAAGCAGACTGCTCAACCTTTCTTTTGTCACAATTATTCTTTTTCCTTTGACAGTGGATTCAATGTGATGTTCTTCCAAAATTAGATTCTCATAAAAACTTCGAACTAGGTTGGGATATGTAGGAACATTCAAAGAACAGAAGAATGACCAACCTTGATCTTCAATCATGTCACCAATCCGAAGCCCTAGGTCCTTTAGGAATGAAAAAATTATCCTTTTTCCACTTGTGACCAGATGGATTGCCATGGAAACTACTTGTCTTGGTGGAGAAGGTGATGCCTCTTATTCCTTTGCCTGTTGTCGACTCCGAGTCAACTCATCTTCTCTTCTTTTTGATCTTCTTTCTCTTGGAGAGCTTTCTTCATTAGTTCGGGGGCATTTTGTGATAGCTTTCTTCGGTGCCATTGCTTAAGCTCAAGAGGATTGCATGGGTTTAAGCTAGAAAAGGTCGGTCGAGATGGAAGGAAGGAGTTCTTAGGTTGGAAACTAGAGTTCTAAGCTAATAAGAATGAAATAACAAAGTATAAGGGCTTAGGTTAAGTCCTACGGCTCAAACAAAAAAATGCCTAACCAGGCATTTGAGTCAGCTCGGCTTAACCTAAATTACTCGAGTCGACTCGAGCAAAAACTCCATAGAAGGTTCCAAACAGTTCAAAAATGGTCTCAAATGAAAGATATACACTAAGAGATATGGTCATTATTCTTAGTTTGATGTAGGAGGCTTTCTAGATAATGTTACCATAATTTTGAAGAATTTAGGTCAAGTTTTCTAAAATGGGTCACGAAGTCCTAATTCTTCTCTAATGAATTGAAATCTATCTAAGTTAAGAGGTTTAGTGAAAATATCAGCAAGTTAATTTTTAGTAGGAACAAATTCAAGCACAATATCACCATTTAAAACATGATCCCTAATAAAATGATGTCTAATCTCTATATGCTTTGTTCTAGAATGCTGGATTGGGTTTTTTGACAAATTGATAGCACTTGTGTTATTACATTTGATAGAAATTTTGGATTGTGTAACACCAAAGTCTTCTAGTTGTTGTTTAATCCAAAGTACTTATGCACAACAACTCCCTACAGCTACGTACTCTGCCTCAGCAGTAGATAGTGCTACAGAGTTTTGTTTCTTACAGTGCCATGATATTAAATTCAACCCTAGAAATTGGCATATACCACTAGTACTTTTTTATTTATTTTGCATCTACCATAATCAGCATCCAAAAAACTAATTAAATTTAATGAAGATTGCTTTGAATACCATAGATCTAAATTACTTGTTCCTCAAAGATATTTTATGATTCTTTTTACTGCAAGCATATGTGATTCTTTAGGATTCGATTGAAATCTAGCACAAACATATACACTAAATAAGATATCAGGTCTACTAGCAGTTAAGTACAATAGTGATCCGATCATACCTCGATAGAGCTTTTGATCAATGTTATTTCCATCTTCATCTTTATCTAATCTGCAGGTAGGGCTCATTGGTGTGCTTGCTTCTTTGTTTGTCTCCATACCAAACTTCTTGATGATTTCTTTGATGTATTTAGCTTGGTTTATGAAGATCCCATCCTTTGTTTGTTTCACTTGAAGTCCAAGAAAGTAATTTAGTTCACCTATTATACTCATTTCAAATTCACCCTGTATCAACTCAACAAATTCTCTACAAAGAATTTCATTAGTTGTACCAAATATAATATTATCAAAATAAATTTGTACAACTAACATATCATTATTTTTCTTTTTGATAAATAGAGTTTTATCTATATTTCCTCTTATAAAATCATTTTCAAGTAAGAATTTGTTTAATATATCATACTAGGCTCTAGGTGCTTGTTTAAGTCCATACAATGCTTTATTGAGTTTAAAAACATGATTAGGAAAAGCATGACTTTCTAAACCTAGTGCTTGTTCTACAAAAACTTGTTATGATATAGAACCATTTAAAAATATATTTTTTACATCCATTTGAAAATGTTTAAAATTCATGTAGAAAGCAAATACAAGTAGTAATCTTATGGTCTCTAATCTTGCTACGAGTGCATAGGTTTCATCAAAATATATTCCTTCCTCTTGGTTATATCCTTCAGCTACCAACCAAGCATTGTTTCTAATTACTTTACCCTATTCATCTAGTTTATTTTTATAGACCCATTTGGTTCTATAATGAGATGGTCAGATGATCTATCAACTAGAGTCCACACATTATTTCTTTCAAACTGGTTTAGTTCTTCATGCATGGCCATCATCTAGTTTATATCATTTTCAGCTTCTTCTAAACTATGTGGCTCTATTTGTGATACGAATGCTAGGTAATCATGTGCTTCTCTATGTGATGACCTAGTCCTAACACCTTGAAAGGGATCACCAATAATTAAATCTATTGGATGAGAAGTTACATACCTCCATTCTCTTGGTAGATCAGCATGATCTTTACTTACCACTTCTTCTCCTTCTTGAGTTGGTCTCTCTTGTATGCTCATATCTTTCATTTCCTTTTCAAGTGTACCTGCATCATTGTCTATACACTCTTCTTTCTTTGAAGGTGAGGGGTTAGTTTCATCAAATATAACATGTACAGATTCTTCTACAGTTAGTGTTCTTTTACTAAACACTCTATATGCTTTGCTATGTATTAAGTAACCAAGGAATATAGCTTCATCAGATTTAGTATCAAATTTTCCTAGGTTATCCTTTCCATTTTTTAATACAAAGAATTTACAACCAAAAATATGAAAGTAATTAATATTTGGTTTCTTTTCATTTCAAAGCTCATAAAAAATTTTCTTTAACATTCGTCGTATCAAAACATGATTTAAAATATAGCAAGCAGAGTTCACCACTTCTACCCACAAGTACCTTGGAAGATTGCCTTCACATAATATTGTTCGGGCCATCTCTTGCAAAGTCCAATTTTTTTCTCTACAATACTATTTTGTTGTGGTATTCTAGGAGCAGAGAAGTTATGATCAATGCCATTTTTTATGTAATAATCATCAAAAAATTGATTTTCAAATTCCGTGCCATGATCACTCCTAATAGATACAATTGAAAGATTTTTCTGGTTTGAAACTTTCTTGTAAAATTTTATAAAAACTTTGAAAGTTTCATATTTATGTGCAATAAACAAGACCCATGTAAATCTAGAAAAATCATCTACTATCATAAGTACATATTTCATACCACTTAGGCTTGTGATCCTAGTTGGTCCAAATAAATCCATGTGAAGTAGCTCAAGGGGTCGAGAAGTTGAAATCATATTTTTAAATTTAAAACTCTCCTTAGTTGGTTTACCAATTTTGCATGCATCGCAAACATGTTCAAAATCAACTTTAAATTTAGGTAAACCTCTAACAAGATTCTTGGAAATTAATTTGACAATAGTATGCATGTTAGCATGACCTAATCGTCTATACCAAATTAAACAAGACTCCTTGGTCTTAACATTCATTGCTACTAAACTGGAACTACTACGCATGGCTAAATCATCCAGATCTACCACATATATATTTCCAAGTCTATGTCCAATAAGTTTGTTGCTAGAATCAAGTGAGTTAGTTACTATATACATAGATGATTCAAAGATAACCTTGAAGCCTTTATCACATAATTAACTAATGCTTAACAAGTTATGCTTCAATTTATCTACTAGCAATGCATTTTCAATAAAAGTAGAGAAAATTATTTTGATCTTACCAATTTCAATTATTTTTTCCTTGCCATTATCTCCAAAAGTTACCAAACCTCCTTCTTTCATCTCTAGGATGATGAATTGATTCTTGTTACCCATCATATGCCTTGAACAACCACTATCCAGATACCATCTTTTCTTCATTTTTTGAACTGCAAGACATTCCTACAAAATAATCAAGAAGTTCTTTTAGGTATCCAAGCTACCTTGGATCCTTGCAGGTTAGCAGAGATGATTCCTTTGGGAAACCAAATATTTCTAATTATATTCTTTGCATTTTTATTTTTCTTTAGCAAATTGCATTAGAAAAATTTGTGTCCAACCCCATGACATGCAAAACAAACAATTATAGTATTTTGAAAAGATGTAAATTTTGAAGTTTTAGATGTAAAAGCATGTGATGCAGATGTAGAAACATTTGACTTAAATGACTTTGGATTTGAAATCTTAGGTATGTACTTTGAAGCTCTTGAAATGGATAGGAAGCATTTGATACAAAAGCTTTTTGAGGTATAGATATTGGTGCATATGCTTTTGAAGATATAAATTTAGTAGCTGAAATTCTATTTGTATTTGAAGAGTTATAACCGATTCTAGCCTTGTTACATAAATTTCTTTGCTCTTTTAAAATCAACTTAAGCTTATTTGAACTTAAAGTAAGCTTTTCAACCAAAGGCTTGAGTTTTTCTATCTTCTTTTTCAAATCAGTATTTTCATCAATCAAAACTTTATTTTTCTCAAGATATAGATTTTTCTCAATTTCCAAAGCTTTGTTATTTTCAAATAAGATAGTTAATTCTTTTTGCAATAACTTGTTCTTTTCTGAAATCTCTTCCATTTTTTTTAACAAAGAATCATTATTGCTCTTTAAAGCTCTAATTTTTATTCCAGTCTTTTTAAATTCTGAAAGTAAATCATGGAATGCAGAATTTAGTTCATCAAAGTAAATTCAACTGGAGGTTCAAGAGACATTACCTCATCTTGTAGACCCATAAGGCATAGATTGGCAATTTTTGTAGTCTCTTCTTCTTCAATTGAAGTCGACTCCTCGCTGTCACTCCAAGTCACAATCATCGCTTTCTTTTTCTTCTTCTTAAATATTTTCTTTAACAAGGGACATTCGGGATGGATATGTCCAGGTTTTTTACACTCATAACAAATGGGTATTTAATCATTTTCTTTCTCTTTCTCCTTGTCCTTGTCCTTACTGTATTCACCTTTTTTTGTAAAATTTTCTGAAGTACCTTTCCTTCTTCTTTTTCATAAATCTTCTGAATCTCCTCATGACCAAGGCTATATCTTCATCTTCTAAGTCATCTTTGAAGTAGGAGCAATCATCTTCCGATTCCTCATCTTATTTTTTTAATTTTGATGCAGCTTTGAAGGCAATGGTCTTTCTCTTTGTCTAATCATCTTTATTCCTATGCTGCATGGCCAATTCATGTGTGATAAAAGAACCTATCAGTTTACCAGAGGTAGAGTATTTAGATCTTTTGCATCTTGGATGATAGTTACTTTTGGGTCCCACTTATCAGGAAGTGATCTTAAAATCTTCTATACTAAGTCTGCATTAGAATAAACTCTGCCAAGACTTTTCAAGCCATTAATAATATCTGTAAATCATGAAAACATGGTAGAGATAGTTTCATTTTGCTTCATTTTAAATAATTCATAGTTATGTACTAGAATATTAATTTTTGAGGTCTTCACTTGGAAAGTTCCTTCATGGGTCACTTCAAGTTTATCCCAAATTTTCTTATAGCTGAGTTGCATGTGAAAATTTGGTTAAATTCGTTTGCATCCAAAGCACAATAAAGTAAGTTCATGGATTTGGCATTCAGTTCATCCATTTTCATATCATGTTCATCCTAATCCTCTTCAGGTTTTGGGATATCCATATCATCAACTTTAATCATGAGTATATGTGGACCCTTAAGAATGACCTTCCATAATTGAAAATCAACAGTTTGAATGTATATCTTCATTCTAGCTTTCCAGTAAGAATAATTCGTGCTAGTGAACAGTGGAGGTCTGTTAGTGGATTGGCCTTTGGCCAAGGAGGTACTCATGGAATGAGCCATTAATCTTTACTCTAAATAAGTTCAGAGACACTACTCTGATACCAGTTGTTTCCCATGTGGCTTTTCCAAGAGGGGAGTGAATTGAAAATTTTAAAAATTGAACAGATATGTGCTCTTTTAAATCTTCTTATGTTGTAGGTACTGTGATTTAGATATTTAAAGCAAAAGCAAGTAAAGAAGAAAAAGCACAATCACAAACACAGCAATTTTATAGTGGTTTGGAGCACCCTCACTCCTATGTCCATAATCTAAGATACTGTTAAGTCTCAGGTGGTGTATCCAAGATTCCAGGGGATTGGGCCAAGGTTAAAGTTGGTCCGATTATCATGATCTCTCATGATGTATCTAGGGTTAGGATTGTATCCAAGAAAAGTCCTAGATGTTAGACTGAGTTTTGGTCAGTTTGGGCATTGGAGTCGGCTCGATTTTGGTTTGAGTCGACTCTAATGTTGGCACGGCATGATCGCAGGAAGAAGAGTCACCTCGGGTTCATGCGAGTCAGCTAGATTTTGAAAGGAGTCGGCTCAGATTCAAGCGAGTCGACTAGGTTCTGCTCGGAGCCGGCTCGGATGTCTGGAAGTCGACTCTCATACATAGAACGGATAATCTGCAGTCTGGAAGAGCCGACTCAAGGGGTTTGAGCTGACTCTTCCAGAGTACTCTCTGTAGCAAGGAGTCGACTCGAGCAGTTCGAGCCGGCTTGGATGACAGGATTCTTTGAATCACATGTTGCTGCGCTGGGAAGTTTTGGAGGGTTTTGATTCTTCTTGATCGTGGTGTGTATATATATGTATATGGGACAGTTAGTCTAAGAGAAGTTACTCTGTAACGGTCCAAGAAAACCAATCAAAAAAGAAAACCCTCATTTCTTCCAAATTTCATTTTCACTCTTCTCCTTCTCCTTTACTTCTCAATCATTCCAAGGGATCGTTTGATCTTTGTTTGACCTGTATCCTATCATGATCATCTTTAGATCACTGGCAGATGGTCGTTTGCATATCTAGATTACTGAATTACTTCTGCTGGAGCATTGATCGGGATGATTTCCACTCATAATTTGGTATCAAAGCTTTGGTTGCATGAAGGAAGGAAAATCTCTACATCCAAGGAGTGCTAAAAGGTAAGATCTAGTACATTTTTGATTTTTCTTGATTGTGGTGATGGCGTCAAGTAGTTTCAAGATGGATTTCGAGAAGTATGATGGCAAGAAAAATTTTACCCTATAGCAACAAAGGGTAAAAGACTTGCTGGTTCAATAGAGGATCTATAAGGTCTTGGTTAAAGAGAGACCAAAAAAGATCAGTGTTAAGGATTGGGAAGAGTTGGAAGAGATCGTATTCAGCACCATCAGAATGTGTTTGGCGGATCAAGTTTTGCTGAAGGTGTGTACCGAGATTATGGCAAAGGATCTTTGGCTGAGATTAGAGAACACATACATGGGCAAGAACTTGACTAACAAGCTGTGGTTGAAGAAGTAGCTGTACAGTTTGAGAATGCCTGAAGGAGGCGACCTTGTGGCTCACATTCAGAGGTTCAACCAAGTTTGTGTAGAGGTTATGAGTATGGATATAAAAATTGATGAGGAGGATCGGGCATTGTTGCTGTTGTGTTCACTCCCGGGATCATATGATGGTATAATAACAACCTTGGTGTATGGAAAAAAACCTTGATCTATGAAGAGGTTGTAGGAGTGCTCAGGTCAAATGAGCAAAGGGAGAAGATCTACAAAGGTAGTCCTAACTCAGAGGTTCTTGCTATGAATGAGAGGCAAGGAAGACCAAAGGAAAGAGTTAGGGATAAATCAAAGAGCAGATCATAGTCTCAAGGCAGTAAGAGGGGTTTGAAGTACTTCAAGCATCATCAGCTGGGTCACTTCAAAAGGAATTGCCCTCTTTTGAAGATCGAGAAAGGAAAGGCCAACACTAGTGGTGCTGGTGTATTTGAAGGCAGTAAAGAAGATGTACTAATAGCTTCAGATGGATCAATTGATTAGGATAATGCTTGGACATTGGATTCAGCATGCTCTTATCATTATACCTCACATCGAGACTAGTTTGATACCTATGAAAAGGTTGATGGAGGTAGCGTAAGCCGTGGTGATGATCACCCTTATTCAATGATCGGAGTTGGCACCATTAAGGTGAGGATGTATGATGAAGTGATAAAGACTCTGTCTAATGTCAAACATGTACCAGAATTGAAGAAGAATCTGATTTCTTTAGGCTACTTGGAAGGGCAGGGTTATGCCTTTAGTTGTCAGGATGGTACTGAATGTTTGAGGATTACCAAGGGAGCTTTAGTAGTGATGAGAGGGAGAAGACTGAGCAATAATCTATACAAGATCAAAGAGACTCAAGAAATAAAGCTGGAATTGGTTATAATTATTTGCAAACAAATAGAATTTCAGCAATAAAGTTTATACCCTCAAAAGCTTATTCACCTAAGTTTTCAAATCAAAGGTCATTTGTATCAAATGCTTCTACATCTGCATCTAGAGCTTCAACTTTTGTATCTTTGCAAAATTCAAGAATTATTTGTTATGTGTGCAATGGGGTTGGTCACAAGTCATTTCAATGCAATTTCAAAAGAAATGTTAGAAATAAGATAAGAAAGATTTAGATTCCCAAAGGAACCAATCCTACTGACCTGCAAGGATCCAAGAAAGCTTGAGTACCTAAAAGAACTCCATGATTGTTTTGCAGGAATGTCTTGCAACCCAGAACACAAAGAAAAGATAGTATCTGGATAGTGGCTATTTAAGACATATGACAGGTGACAATGATCAATTCATCACCCTAGAGATGAAGGATAGAGGAATGGTCACTTTTGATGACAATGGTAAGGGTAAAATAATTGGCATCGGTAAGATAAGAATAACCCCTTCTACATTCATTGAAAATATATTGCTAGTTGATAAATTAAAGCACAATTTGCTAAGAATTAGTAAATTATGTGATAGAGGCTTCAAGGTTGATACGGGACAAATACTTAAAGCCTAATTATCAGAGATTAGTATAGAATAATTTTTTTAGATTTTTTTCAAATTTTAAGAAAGACTCAAAGGAGAGAGTAAAGAAAACTAGTTCTAGTTAACTACTCGCACAAGTAAACCTACAAAGTAACTAGAAAGCAGGACTTGGTGGTTGAGAAATCACAAAAACTAGGATTTACTTTCAACTAATCAGAAATTAAAGAGAAGGGAATAAATTTTTAGTTTTACCAATGAAAATCACTCCTCTGAAATAGATCTATCAGGACTCTCAAGATTGTCATGGCAGGGTTTCAAGAACTCATTCCTGGACTTCGATCTTCCATACGATGCTAGTTTCAAGGCAAGAATACATATCTTTGATTCTAGATCACCTACAAACACTCAACAAAGAAAACTAAAGTTAAGAAGTAGCAAAGGAAGGAAAATAAATGAAAGGAAAGGGTTAGAAGAAGTGGCTAGGTTTTCTTGTTGGCTGGATAGGTAGGATAACTAGGGCCTCATACCCCGCGATGTTTCGAAGAACAAAGAAAAAGGGCCTCACACTCCACGATGTTCTGAAGAACAAAGGAAAAGAGCCTTACACCCCGTGATGCATACAGCAAAGAAAGAAATTTCGGTATAATAACTTTCTTTATTGATGAATAATAATTGATTAATTACAAGAGGGGTTGGAGGGGTATTTATAGACCCCCAACCAGTGGTGTAAGGAATACAACTACTAGTCTTTTTCTCCCTTGGACTACAACTCCTAGAATCCTGCTTTAGACAACCTGGACTCTTGTTTGCTGAGATGATCTGGACTCTTTTCAAAGTGGGCGACAACTTAAGGCTTCTCATCCAAAGTGAGTGCCCAAGTGATGGATTGGTGAGATGGCTTGTTGTAGGGTCAAGATGCTCCATCACCTGGCCTTGTTTGCTGAACTCTAGAGTCTGGATGATGTAGACGTCTGCAGGTAAGTGGACTCCTTAGTCTGGATTGAAGAAGACTCAAGAGTTTTGGTGAGACTCTTGAGTTATGGATACTTAAGCAACTTCCAACCTGTTTGATTGAAACTTCTATGGAAGAGAACCTTTGAACCTTCTTCTCATGAAGGATTAAAATTCCTTGAACTCCTTTGAAGTTGGTGACAAGAGGAATGCTTGGCCGAATCCTTGGTGTTGGCATGAATTTCCTTAAGTGGGAGGGCGCTAATGTGAAGACTCCTTCTTTATTACTCCTCTTAAAAGTCAAGTGGCGCTAGTTTATGAGTTTAAGTGGCCGACCAAGGTGTAGCATGTAGTAACATGGCATGTGTTCTTGTCCTGGATGAAGTGTCAAGTAATGTTGTCCCAATGACATGTCCAAACATGACATGTGTTGATGTCCAAATCCTTGAAAAGGTGGCACCAAGAAGAGCTTGCATATGCCAAGTGACTTGGGCTAGCACATGAGGTCACATGGCTTGTCTTGAGCTAGCACATGGGATCACATGGATCTTCAATTAGGTGCACATGGGATGTTGTCTTGGGTCCCCTCTTGTAATATAGGAATCAATGACTCAACTAATTACATGGACTCAATGAATAACAAATCACATGACTCAACTAAATAACCAACTCTAAGCCCAACTTGATCAAATTGATCAAAAGGCATAACCAATAAAATAAAATGGCTTAAGCTGGTAAATAGGGTTTGGCCCAAAATAGGTTTTGACACAACCGATAAATGGGGTTTTTATACAAACCCTAATTTGGTAAAAGGGGTTTGGCCCCAAAGGCTAAAAAATAAAAAATCCTAATTATAGTTAGTAAAAAGGGTTTACCCTAACTAAACCAAAATAATAGAATTTAAAATAAATATTTACATGGTTTAAAAAAAAAGGGTTTGGGTTTAAGGTTTTACTCACAAGTGATCCACAGAGATGTGGGTTTAACTTGTCGATTTCTTTTAGCCTTGATGCCCGCACCAATTCTCCCCAAGTAGGAGGAACTCGACCCTATCGAGTATGGGCCAACTCCACTATTATAATAGTCTAGTAAGTCAGGGGCAACTCTCTACAAGTCCTCTCCGGTGATCCAAGAATCATCAGATTCAGGTCACCCTTGCCAATGACCAGATATTGCTGGTAATTTTTACTCCAGGTAGCGATGATCTTTTCATCCAAGATCCGCTTGATCTTGTCTCTCCGGGCTGGTGGTATGGTAGGTGGACACACTTGGGTTGGTTCACTCTCAAGGACTGGATTAGGCCCAAATGGCTCACTAGGAATCAACGTTGGCTCCCTATACTCGATAGGTCTAAAATGTTGAAAGTAGAGCTAATGCCTAGTTCAGGTGGCAATTCAAGAATGTTGGCATCATGTCCAATTTTCTTAATTACTTTGTATGGTCCACTACTACGGGCATGTAATTTTTTCATGGTTCCAGAAAGGAACCGTTCAGGTCATAATCGAACCATAACAAAGTCTCCTTCATTATATTCTTTGAGTCTTCTTTTAGTATCAACCATATGTTTATAAGATTCATTGATTTCATTAATTTTGTTAGTTATCTCTTTATGCAACTCACTAACATGTTCAGCATATGACTAAGCAGATTCAGATATACATTCATGCAAGAGTAAAGGAATGAGGTCTAGAGGTTTTCTATGTTTATACCAATGAACAATTTCAAACAGACTTTTTTTCGTAGACCTATTCATTGAGCTATTATATGCAAATTCAGCTCTAGATAGTAATAGATCCCAATTGGCAATATCTCTCCAACTAAGCTTCTTAGTAAGTTTCCTAAACTTCGATTAACAACTTCAATCTAGCCATCAGCTTGAGGGTGATAAGATATGGAAAATTTAAGTTTTATCCCTAATAAGTGACAGAATGTTTTCTAGAAATAACTGGTGAATCGAACATCTCTATCAGAAACTATTGTCCTAGATAAACCATGTAGTCTAACTACTTCATTCAGAAATAGCTTGGCTGATAGAAAAATACCCTAAGAGCCAATCATTGTTTGGGCCTTTTTGTAAACTTCCAACTCATATATGACATCATTATTTATAATGAAGGCATTTGATTCATCATATACTAATGTGTCATATTTTTGACTATGATGAACCCCATAGAGTAGGGCAATGGAATTAGGGTTATGATAAAATAACAGTGAGACCTAATTCCTATAAACCCTAATCTAGAATGTTCCTTGTCATTGGACCATCGATTCGGGGATCGATGAATCCAGTAAGACTAGCTTATCCTATGTATGCTCAGTTGATGAGGGTGGTTGGTCTCACAGCTACTTGTGTAGAGACACTAATACAAGGATAAGGGTGCTCATTAGGTTATGAGTACACTGACTGATCCGCACCGGGACTATCTTATGGAAGTCTTACTCCTTGTCAAAAGATAAGTCCCAGAGTAGAAGTTGTGCATGTGATCTTCAGACTTAAGGTCACCATGGTTCCTTGTGCATACTAAGCCATACTTTGGTTCGTACTCATTCATGGCATTGCGACATGTACGGGATGTTCTGGGTATGGTGGAAGGTGTACGAAGGATGTGAGTGGACCAACAAGAAATTGATCAATCTTGGTAAGAGGATATGTTATCCCATGTAATCTCTTTGATGAGTGACTCAAAGAATCTTTGCAAAGTGGGATGAGATTAGAAGTGGCTTCTAATCAGTCATTAGCTAAGTCCTCATGATCGAGCTGAGATTCAATATGATTAAGTGTTAGGGTTTAACATTTATCCATACCCATCACTTAATCAGGATAATGGGAGATCAAAAGATTGAATTGCACGGTAACTTACTACTGAAGGGTATTTTGGAAATTTTTACCAAATTCCTCATCTTTCGAGTAGGCATGATACGTTGCTAGACGTCAATCTTATCTTGTGAATTTTCATGAACTAATTGGATTGGTTTCATGAGTCAATTCGATGTGTGATTCGAATTGGACAATTAGGTAAGCCGATTTGACCTAATTAGGTCAATCAGGTTCGATCGGATCGAATCGGCTCAAACCTAAACCTACTGCTGGCTAGATATGGAACCCAATGGGTCACACACAATAGAGAGTAGGCCAAGGAAGTTACTCATGGTTTAATTAGGGTCATGGGATCCTAATTGGTTAGCCAGATTGCATACTAGCATATGTAGGCTAACCCAATTCCTAACCTAATTAGATTGGGTCCGGTTGCTTGCTAATTGGGCTAACCTAATTAAGAAAAACCTAAATTAGGTTGAGTCCAAAGTAGGGATAGCCACATTAGAGCTTGATCTGATTTTATTTTGGACTTTTGGATGTTTTATTGAAGAGTCCATTTGAGTTGGGACTCTAGATGCCAAAATGACACCTTGGCATTCAAAAAGGCCTAGAAGAGTTTATAGTCCTCTGATCTAAAATATTTTTATATGGATGGAAAGAAGATTTAATGCTCTTTCTTTTGACACCCATATTGCATATGCTTTGAGTAGTCAAGGATTGCATAGGTTGTAGATAAAGTTGACCATAACATAAAGGGTTTCTTGGCGCCTCTTGGCGCAAGCGAGAAATGAAGGTGCACACAGAAGGACAAAAGTCCTTCTGTAGATAAAACACTTGAGTGTTTTATTTCAGTGGGTGCCTTCTCATCTTATCCCACGCCTCTTGGATATATTTGACCAGTCAAGGCATTTTGAAAGGGCATGAAAAATGGATTGAAGCAAAAGCGCGCATGAAGAGACACGTCTCTTCATGTGGCACGCACCCTGAAGTAGAGTCCTGCTTTTAGGACTCTTCATATTCTTCAGTGTTTGGAGATTGAAGTGGCACCTCTTGGCTTTCCAGGGACCGGTACTTGCCATGTGGCAAGTCACATATTGTCTAAGAAAATGGACGGATGCCAATATGTCTTTTGGTGCATGAGGAGACATGTTGGATATGATTTTTCAGTCTTGAAAAATCACATCTGATAACCTGTTGGAGGACATATCACATGCCCCTCTTAAAACTATAAATAAGAGTGGTGATATGAGTTTCATTTTCCTTTCTTGTCACCATAAAAAAAAAAGAGAGAGATATTCTGAGTGTTCTTCCACTTCTCCCTCCCTCCTTCTTACTTTAGGACAAGACTTGTCTTGTTAAGACAAAGTCTTTTCTACTAGGACAAGGCTTAGTTTTAGGACATAAGCCTAAGGAGTCCTAAAACCAAGAGTGGTTTAGGACTGTGTCTAGAGAGCCCTACAGTAGGATAGGATGTCCTACAGTGGTCAAAGGTCAAAAGGCTGACAAAAGAGTCCTGTTGAAGCAAGCAACCCCGGTAGGGATTCTTCCTTGGTACCATTCTCGTGTGGATCACCATTGGAGGGCTTGCACTTGTGAGCCTCATGGAAAAGATTGGATTTCAACGATCCAGGTATGTCTTCTGACTTCATTTATGTTTCATTGATTGGTATTGCATAAGGGGTTCCTCGGAATTAGGATTTTCTAGCCATATTAGGGTTTCATGCTTAGAATTTTGTTTTGAAATTCACTTCTGCATGTTGCATGATTTCCAGCACCCTGGGAAAATTCCCATCAGTGGTATCAGAGCCATCCTTATGGCATACCAATTATGAATCATTTTTGAAGTTCATGATTTTCACATATTGAGTCGACCCGACTAGTGATCGAGCCAACTCGAACCCTGTCATGTCGACTCTACTAGAATCTTGTGATAAAAATGCATATTAGGGTTAATATGTCAGATTTCTGGTTTCTTCATGAAAAAGTCATGTTAATGCATTGATATGAAATTTTGCATATTAGGGTTATATATTTAATTTTTATTTTTCATGAAATGCATGTTATCATTTCAAGTATGAAATTATGCATGTTGATTGAATCAAGTAACTGCTCTGGATTGGGGTTGCCATAGTCGTCCGGTCATAGGAGTAAAGTAGGGTGTAAAATGCCCACTATGTCCATTCTATGGGTTTCCTATGATGTGTAGGGGTGCAACTTTGTGGTAATTCCCATGAATGAATGAGGTGAATGGTATTTTACATTAATCATGTCATGTTTTGCATATTAGGGTAATATGCGTGTTATCATGCTATGCATATTAAGATAATATGCTTGTTGTCATGTAATGCTTTGCATATTAAGGTAATATACTTGATGACATGAATGTTCTGCATATGTTAGAGTTATATGCAATATGTTTATATTTGTTATAAACATAGTTATCATGTTTATGTTTATACTTGTAGTTATAAATGTAATTATCATGATAGTATTTAGAATGTGTTTTTGAGACCATCAAAGCCCTCATAAAAATCATATTTAGTCATAGTAAAAAATTTAGTCATGATGCAAAACCAATTAGGGTTTGATCAGCCGATTGGTGTCTAGGCAAGTGGTTCTGGGAAGGTAAAGGAAATGAGGTTTTTAATTGGTTTCGTTGTCTAACCTGGCCAATTTAATTGGTGTCTAAGGAAAGAAACGAGGGGACCCCCTCATCCCTTCCACTTACCTGGCCAATTTGGTCATATCTAAACCTTAACTTGAGAATGCTAATTGATTATGTATACTATAATTTGCCTTCCTTCATGCTAAGCCAAATTAATATCAAAACTATAGTAGGTTTGTTGTGTAACACAAGATCTACTCTAGGGTTTAATATGAAATTTGTATTGGTGCACTTAGTACTTTATGGCATGGTTGAGATTGTTGCTTTGTTGTGTAACACAAGGGCAACAATCTTCAATTATAGCTATATAGAAATGAAGGGTTTGACTAAACTAAGACATTATAGTTTGTTGTGTAACACAATATTATAAGTGTCTTAGAGGCAAAGATAATTGTTGAGAATTGCACAGGTTGCAATTGGAAAGTAAGTCCTACCTTTGAACTTATTAGTGTTTGTTGTGTAACACAAGGTACTAATGAGGAATTAGGATCTCAACCCCACTAAGAAAATCGGAAAGGTTTCTCACTTACCATAGTTGAAGGTTATGGTATTTGAAAAAAATAATGGGAGACATAATTACATAGAAAGTCCTTATCCAGTTATGGATGTCATCTTGAGTGGTCTGCTGATATTGTTCTTTAATTAAATATAGGATATTTATTTTTATGGATTCAAATTTATCATTGCATGGCATCTTGGATGCTAATAAGTTAACTGATTCAAACTATGTGGACTGGTTAAGGAAGAAGGCTGATGGAGCTTGTTCCCATTGTATCATGTTTGGGCATTAGAAGAAGGATTGCAAGACTTGTCTTGCAAATGTGAAGCTAGATGCAAGTGGTGCATCTAGGGGTTTGTACATGATACAAACCAATTTATCATTGAGTGAATCTATTTCTAATTCATGGGTATTGGATATCGCATGTAGGTCATATATTTGTAAATCTTTACAAGGACACTAAAGAATTAGAAATTTGAAGAAACGTGACTTCAAATTATATGGGGCAAGTGAAGAACTCATATATGCTGAAGCTGTGGGCACCTATCTTCTGTTATTACCTTTGGGTAATATCATAAGGTTGGAAGAATGCTACTATGTGCCAAATATTATAAGAAATATTATTTCAATACCCTTATTGTTATAACAAGGATATGAAATAAGTGTAAAGAGCAGTAGCTGCTCTATTCTTTATAATAATACAATATTTGGGCATGGTTGTTTTATGAATCGTCTTCTAACTTTAGTACTCAATGATGAAATACTTCTTGTAGATAACAAGAAGAGAAAAAGAGATAATATCAATATCACATATCTTTGGTATTGCTGGTTAGGTCATATCTGTGAGTCAAGGATAAACAAGTTAGTCAAAGAGGATTACTTTGACCCTGATGATTTTCAATCATTAGGAACTTGTGAGTCTTGCCTCAAAGGGAAAATGACCAAGTCTCCATTCACTAGATATGGAGAAAGGGCAACTGAATTGTAAGGTCTTGTACATACTGATGTGTGTGGACCTATGTCAACTCAGGCCAGAGGAGGATATTCTTATTTCATCACTTTTATTGATGATTTATCAAGGTTCAATTATGTGTATCTTATGAAACACAAGTCCGAAGCTTTTGATAAGTTTAAAGAATATCAGAGTATGGTTGGAAGATAAACTGGACTTAGTATTAAAGCTCTTCGATCTAATCGAGGAAGGGAAAACTTGTCTAGTGAGTTTTTGAACCATCTCAAGGACAAAGGCATTATTTCTAAATGGACCCCTCCTTATACATCCCAGTTAAATGGAGTGGCAGAAAGGAGAAATCATATCTTGTTGGATATGGTGAGGTCCATGATGAGCTTCACAGATCTTCCCATTTCCTTCTGGGGACATGCCTTAGAGACTGCTGCATATATATTAAACAGGGTTCCATCTAAGTCAGTAAGTAGCACTCTATTTGAGTTATGAAATGGTAAAAGACCAAGTCTTAAGTACTTAAAGATTTGGGGTTGCCATGCTTATGTCAAGAATAACTTTGGATATAAGTTAAGTACTAGGGTTGACAAGTATAGGTTTGTTGGTTATCCAAAAGAAGGTAAGGGATACCTCTTTTATAATGCTACTGAGCAAAAGATAATTGTCAGTAGGCATGCTACATTCTTGGAACAAGAGTTTATCCAAGAAGGATGTAGTGATTCTTCACTTGAGTTGTATGAAGAACAGAACCAACAAACTGATGAGCCTTCAAATAAAGTTCATCAACCAGAGGTTCTTGTGGATCAAGAATAGCCACAATACACACCTCTTCTCCGAAGGTCAGAGAGGGTGCGAGGAGCACCTCTCAGATATGGCTTTGTCATCGGGGATGACAATGAAGCCAATATCATACAGGATGATGATCTTGTGACCTATTCGAAAGCTGTCAGGAATAGAGACTCTAACAAGTGGATTGGTGCCATGAAATCTGAAATGGACTCCATGTATTCCAATCAAGTTCAGACCTTGGTAGATCCACCTGAAGGAATTAACCCGATAGGGTGTAAATGGGTCTTTAAGAAGAAGATTGGAGCAGATGGTCAAGTTGAGACCTATAAGGCTAGGCTAGTAGCAAAAGGTTTAAGACAAAAACATGGTGTAGACTATGATGAAACCTTTTCTCCAGTAGCCATGCTCAAGTCCATTCGGATACTGCTTGCCATAGTAGCATACCATGATTATGAGATCTGGCAAATGGATGTAAAGATTGCTTTCCTCAATGAAAACCTTGAGGAAGAAGTCTATATATCACAGCCAGAGAGGTTTGTCTCAAGTGGGAGACCAAACCAGGTATGCAAGTTAAAGAAGTCCATTTATGGACTTAAGCAAGCATCAAGGAGTTGGAACATCCATTTTGATGAAACAATCAAAGGATTTGGTTTTATCAAAAATGTGAATGAACCATGTATGTATAAGAAGACAAGTGGGAGTGCCATTGTTTTCTTAGTTTTATATGTGGATGATAAACTGATCATTGGGAATGATATCCTAATGCTGCAATCAGTTAAAACTTGGCTATCATCAAAGTTTTCCATGAAGGATTTGGGAGAAGCATCATATATACTAGGTATAAGGATTTATAGAGATAGATCCAAGAGGATGCTGGGCTTATCCCAATCTAGGTACATTGACTTAGTATTGAAGAGATTCAACATGGATGGAAGTAAGAAAAGGTTGCTTGCCAATGAGTCAAGGCATACAACTCTCTAAGAAGATGTCTCCTGAGACATCAGAAGAAAGAGAGAGGATGGCTATGATTCCTTATGCTTCAGCTGTAGGATCGATTATGTATGCCATGTTATGTACCAGGCCTGATGTCGCTTATGCCTTGGGCATGTGAGCAGGTTTCAGGCAGATCCAGAAGAGGATCATTGGAAAGCTGTGAAAAATATGAGTTTCATTTTCCTTTCTTGTCACCGTAAAAAAAGAAGAAGAGATATTCTGAGTGTTCTTCCAGTTCTCCCTCCCTTCTTCTTACTTTAGGATAAGACTTGTCTTGTTAAGACAAAGTCTTTTCTACTAGGACAAGGCTTAGTTTTAGGATATAAGCCTAAGGGGTCCTAGAGGAGGATTGTCCTAAAACCAAGAGTGGTTTAGGACTATGTCCAGAGAGCCCTACAGTAGGACAGGGTGTCCTATAGTGGTCAAAGGTCAAAAGGCTGACAAAAGAGTCTTGTTGAAGCAAGCAACCCCAGTAGGGATTCTTCCTTGGTACCATTCTCGTGTGGATCACCATTGGAGGGCTTGCACTTGTGAGCCTCGTGGAAAAGATTGGATTTCAGTGATCCAAGTATGTATTCTGACTTCATTTATATTTCGTTGATTGGTATTGCATAAGGGGTTCCTGGGAATTAGGGTTTTCTAGCCATATTAGGGTTTCATGCTAAGAATTTTGTTTTGAAATTCACATTCGCATGTTGCATGATTCCCGGCACCTTGGGAGAATTCCCATCATTGGCTACCTTAGAAGCATCATAGGTTTGGGAATAAGGCAGGAAATGTGCCATCTTTGAAAACCTATCAAGCACTACAAATATAGAATCATTTTTTCTTAAGGTCTTAGGTAATCCAAGAACAAAGTCCATACTAAGATCTTGCCATGGACAATCTGGTACAGGAAGAAGGGTGTGTAAGCCAGTATTCTGCTTTTGTTGTTTAGCAACAGCACAAGTTCTACATCTAGCTACAACTTGAGCAACTTCCTCTTAAGACTCGACCAATACAATGATCTTCTAGTGCTAATGTTGTCTTATTTCTACCAAAATGTCTAGCTAAGCCTCCAGCATGTGTTTTCCAAATCAAGAAGTCTCTAAGTGAAGTATTAGGAATACATAGTTTACTTTCTTTAAATAAGTAACCATCTTGAATAGTGTATTCACTATATGAGCTAGTCGATCCTTGTTTAACAACCTTATAGATTTCACCAAAATCTTCACAGTTCTCATACTCATCTTTTAATTTCTCAAATCCGACTACTCTAGTACTAACACAATTCATGAGCATAAATTTCCTACTCAACGCATCAGCAACTTTGTTATTAGTACCCAATTGATGTCTTAGAATAAGTCTTAGAATAAAAGTATAGGCCTGAATGTATTCAACCCATTTTCCATGCCTATAATTCAATTTCTTTTGCGAGTTAAGGAACTTAAGAGCTTCATGATCATAATAAAGTATAAATTCTTGCGGTAGCAAATAGTGTCGCCAGTACCTAAGTGCTTGAACCATCGCATATAGTTCCTTATCATAAGTAGAATATTTTAACTTAGCATCGTTTAATTTTTTGTTAAAGAAAGCAACAGGATGATTCTCTTGACTCAAGACTCCTCCAATTCCTACCCCTGAGGCATCACAAGCAACCTCGAAGACTTTCAAAAAATCGAGTAGCCTCAAAATTGGGGCTTGGATCATTTTATTCTTAATATCTTCAAAAGCCTTATTAGCTTCTTTTGACCAGTCAAATACTCCTTTCTTCATACAATCTATAATGGGTGCAACTATCGTACTAAATCATTGAATAAATCTCCTATAGAAAGTAGCTAATCCATGAAAACTTCGAACATCATGAATATTCTTAGGGATAGACCACTTAACTATGGATTTTATTTTTTCGAGGTCTGCCGATCTCCTTCAGTAGTTACTACAAAACCTAAAAACATAATCCTTAGAGTCATAAAACTACATTTCTTCAAATTTGCATAAAGATTATCTCCTCTAAGTACTTGATAAACCTGCTGAAGATGGTCTAAGTGATCCTTCTTATTCTTACTATATATGAGGATGTCATCAAAATATACTACCATAAATTTTTCAATAAATGATTTTAATACTTGAGTCATAATCCTTATAAAAGTACTAGGTGCACTCGATAATCCAAAAGGCATCACTAACCATTCATACAAGTCATCCTTGGTCTTAAATACAGTTTTCCATTCATCCCCGGGCCTAATTCTAACCTGATGATAGCCACTCATAAGGTCTATCTTCGAAAATATGGTAGCATCAGCCATCATGTCTAACATGTCATCAAGTCGGGGTATGGAAAATCTATACTTCACTGTAATCTTATTGATGGCTCTACTATCACACACATGTACCAAGTGCCATCCTTTTTAGGAGTCAAAAGGACTAGAATAGCACATGGGCTCAAACTTTCCCTTATAAATCCTTTCCTAAGAAGATCCTCAACTAGCCTATGCAATTCCTTATGCTCGGTAAGATTCATCCTATAGTGAGATAAATTTGGCAAGGTAGCTCTTGGGACCAAGTCTATAGTATATTATATATTCCTTAATGGAGGTAAATAGTCAGGGAGGTCTTTTGGAAAATGTCCTTAAATTCTTGTAGGAAATCTAAAATTTTCTTAGGATGTTCTTTCTGGGGTTCATCATGAACTTCTTTGGTAGTCAGCATCCAGACTGTTGAACTTTCAATGATTTCATGTTCTAACTCCTTAATAGTAACGGAGATGGGGTGTGAGACCCTTTCGCTTTCGAGCGTCGAGGGATGTGAGACCCTATTCCTTCACTTTCGAGCATCGAGGGGTGTGAGGCCCTAGTTATCCCCTTCCCCATCGAGTCCCCTCTATGATTTTAGTAACTTTCCTTCATGACCCCAGGTAGTGATTTGGGTGGGATGCCCTAAGCTCCGCATATAGTGAGATGGGTGGATGCCCTATGCTACATATAGTGGGATGGGTGAGATGTCCTAGAGATGAGAGGTCTCTCTATGAAAGTAAGTCCCAAGTCCATAGAGTATCCAATTTTCCTACCTTCCATCTCCATTGTTCCTTCGCCACCCCTAGAAAAATAAAATAAAATAAAAGAAATAGTAGAACCCTAATCATCAGTCACTTTTGGGCTCACCAACGATCCTACCCCCCTTATTGTCCCACATCAAAGGTTGTCTTTGAATCATCTATATGTATTGTAACTAACTCACTTGATTCTAGCACCAAGCTCATTGGTCATAGACTTGGAAACATATATGTGGTAGATTTGAATGATCTAGCCATGTCTAATAGTACAAGTCTTATGGCAATGAATGCTAAAATCAAGGGATCTAGCTTATTTTAGCATAGGAGATTAGGTCATGCTAGCATGCATATAATTGCTAAATTGATTTCCAAAGGTCTTGTTAAAGGTTTACCTAAATTCAAAGTTGATTTTGAACATGTTTGCGATACTTGTCAACTAAGTAAACAAACTAGGGAAAGTTTTAAATCAAAAAATATGGTTTCAACTTCTAGACCTCTTGAGCTACCACACATGGACCTATTTGGACTACAAGCCTAGGTGGTATGAAATATGGACTCGTAATAGTAGATGACTTTCGAGATTTACTTGGAATTTTTTTATTGCACACAAAGATGAAGCATTTAAAGTTTTTCAAAAACTTCACAAGAAAGTTTCAAATCAGAAAAATCTTTTAGTTATTTTAATAAGAAGTGATTACGGCACAGAATTTGAAAATTAATATTTTGATGATTATTGCATTGAGCACGGCATTGATCATAACTTCTCCGCTCCTAGAACATCACAGCAAAATGGTGTTGTAAAGAGGAAGAATAGGACTTTGAAAGAGATGGCCCGAACAATGTTATGTGAAGACAATCATCCAAGGTACTTTTGGGCAAAAGCGATTAACACTGCTTGCTATATTTTAAATCGTATTTTAATAAGATCGATTTTAAAGAAAACCCCCTATGATCTTTGGAATGAGAAAAAGCCTAACATTCATTACTTTCATATTTTTGGTTATAAATGCTTTGTATTAAATAATGGAAAGAATAATATAGGAAAGTTTGATGATAAATCTAATGAAGCTATTTTTCTTGGTTATTCAATCAATAGCAAAGCTTATAGAGTGTTTAATAAAAGAACATTAACAGTAGAAGAATCTGTTCATATTATCTTTGATGAATATAACCCCTCACCTTCTAGAAAAAAAGAGTGTATAGATAATGATGCAGGTACACTTGATCAAGCATTAGAAGACATGAGCTTAAAGGATAAACCAACTCAAGAAGGAGAAGAAATGGTAAGTAAAGATCATGGTGATCTGCCAAAGGAATGGAGGTATGTAACTTCACATCCTAGAAATTTAATTATTGGTGATCTCTCATATGGTGTTAGGACTAGGTCTTCACTTAAAGAAGCACATGACTATCTAGCTTTTGTCTCACAAGTAGAGCCATATAGTATAGAAGATGCTAAAAATGACTCCAATTGGATGATGGCCATGCAGAAGAACTTAACCAATTTGAAAGAAATAATATATGGACCTTAGTAAATAGACCCTCAGACCATCGAGTAATAGAAACCAAATGGGTTTATAGAAATAAGTTAAATGAACAATACAAAGTAATTAGAAATAAAACAAGATTAGTGGCAAAAGGTTATAATCAGGAAGAAGGAATAGATTTTGATGAGACCTATGCACCCGTAGCAAGATTAGAAGTCATTAGATTATTACTTGCATTTGCTTGCTACATGAATTTCAAATTATTTCAAATGGATGTAAAGAGTGCATTTATGAATGATTTTATATCAGAAAAAGTTTTTGTAGAACAACCATCAGGTTTTGAAAGTCATACTTTTCTAAATCATGTTTTCAAACTTAATAAAGTATTATATGGATTGAAACAAGCACCTAGAGATTGGTATGATAGGTTAAGCAAGTTCTTACTTGAAAATGATTTTGTTAGAGATAATGTAGATATAACCTTGTTTATCAAGAAGAAAGAGAATGATATGTTAGTTATATTTATGTAGATGACATTATTTTTGGTGTAACTAATGAGAATCTTTGTAGAGAATTTACTAAATTAATGCAGGATAAATTTGAAATGAACTTGATGGGTGAACTGACCTACTTCCTTGGACTCCAAATTAAGTAAACAAATGAAGGAATTTTTATCGATCAAGCAAAGTACATCAAGGAAATCATTAAGAAGTTTGGTATAAAGTCATCCAAAGAAATGAGTACACCCATGAGCCCTACATGCAGATTAGATAAAGATGAAGATGGCTACAATATTAATCAAAAGCTTTATCGAGGTATGATCAAATCACTGTTGTACTTAATTGCTAGTAGGCCTGATATCTTGTTCAGTGTATGCATATATGCTAGATTCTAATCTAATCCTAAAAAATCACATTTAATTGCTGTTAAAAGAATCATAAAATATCTTAAAGGAACAAGTAATCTTGGTATATGGTATTCTAAGCAATCTTCATTAAATTTAATTGGCTTTTCTGATGCTGATTATGGTGGATGTAAAATTGATAGAAAGAGAACTAGTGGTACTTGCCAGTTTCTAGGGTTGAACTTAATTTCATGGAACCGTAAGAAACAAAACTCCGTAGCACTATCTATTGCTGAGATAGAGTATGTAGCTATAAAGAGTTGTTATGCACAAGTGTTATGGATTAAGTAACAACTAGAAGACTATGACGTTATACAAATAAAATTTATATCAAATGTGATAACACAAGTACTATCAAACTTACAAAAAATCCTATTCAGCATTCAAGAACAAAGCATATTGAAATTAGACATCACTTCATTAGAAATCATGTACAAAATGGAGATATTGAACTTGAATTCATTTCAATTAAAAACCAACTTGCTGACATCTTTACTAAGCCACTTAATGAAGAAAGATTTGAAAAGATTAGAAGTGAATTAGGTTTGTGTGATCATTTTTTAGATTTTTTGACCTAATTTCTTCTAAAATTAAGAAAAATTATATAGAAAATCTTCTACATCAATTTAAGGATAATGACCACCTAATCTAGAGTGCTACTATCCCTAGGAATCTTTTTGATAGCTTTTTAGAGCCTTTTCGAGCATTTTTGCTCGAGCTGACTCGAGCAGACATGCCTCTGCCCGAGTCGACTCGATTGTTAGGTTAGGACTTTTTATATAAAATTTGTAAGACTGAACTATGGCTTATGTTCATTGTTGAATCTTAGCCAAACCTCCAAAAATCCTTCCAAAGCTTAGGGACCACTCTCCCTTCCCATTTTCCTTGAGTTTCAACCTCTTTCCATCTTTAATTTCCGAAATGGCTCCAAAAAGGCAGTGAGAAAATGCTCTCGGGCCATTGACTCTAGTGCTCAAAGTGAAAAGTGAAGCAAAAGAAGAGAAGAATAAGAGTCAGCTCGAAGGTAGCAAGAGGAAGATGAAATGGAAAATGAGTCACCTTCACCCCCAAGGCAGGTAATTTCAATGGCTAACCTTCCTATCACTAGTGGTAGAAGGATAGTGTTTTCATTTTTGGATGAATTAGAAGGATAGGGGATTGGATTGAAAACTAAGGCTGGACCTTTTTCTATTCATTAGACACCCCTACCTATCCTAATTTGGTGAAAACATTCTTTGAGAATCTTACCCTATGGAAGTATCACATTGAATCAATAGTAAAAGGGGCAAGACTAATTGTGGATGAGGAAAAATTAAGCAACATTTTGCAAATGCCAAATGAGGGTGTGAATCACTCGGTATCGAAGAACAAGCAAAGAGCTTTGAGGCTAATTTTGGAAAGATCATATGTGGACACAATTTAGAATGTGCAGGCAAATGTTTTCTTTGGAAATGAGATTGCTGTACAATATAATCAGTCGAATTTTCTTGCCTAGGACCGGTCGCTTTGACTGGGTAAGTGAACGTGACCTAGTGTTCATGAGATATTTGATTGAGGGGGAGTCCCTCCATCTACCGTACTGTTGGAAATTATGTCCCAAAGCCAATCGTCTAGGCTGTAAACGGTTGTGCTAATTTTGTAATTGTATATGAATTTTTAATAAATAAAAGTTATTCTTTTTGCTGTTCATCACATGTGCATTTTTCTGAAAAGAACTCTTGTATGATGGAGTCCTTAGAACTACATTATATTTGATATAGAGAGGATATATCAAGTAGTTCTTAAACTAGGTTCACAACCAAAGGATACATTATTATAGGACAACGATGTATCGAGTATAGGTTGTTGTATCTTACATTGGTTGGTTATCCTCTTGACCAAGGAGTGTGGTAACACTGACGTGACATATAAGTGAAATGTGTGACATTTCACTGAACGTGACCATCTGTGAAGATCCCTTCTGTCAAAGGGTTGCTCGCGAAGGGATATGGGTATATATGTCCCTCATACCTAAGGTCACCATAGTAGCTTGCAAGAAACTCACTATACTTTGGTGATGGACTATCTGGATTTCTAATCCAGTGATGAAAGATTTCTGGGTGCAATCAAGTACTTGTGGAGCAGTGGTGGATCAAGATGGAATTGACCCCTCCAAATAGTTTGGAGTGAATGACTCGCTGTGTCTCAATTTAGCAAAACCTTGGCCAGGGTAGTTCTTGTGAGGAGTCACAAAACTTGTAAAGTTAAGACACGATCTGGATAAACCAAATTAGGGTTGGCAGTCAAATCCTAGATCATCCTAAGCATTAAAGGTCAAAGGGATGAATTATGCGATAACCATATGCCAGAGGTTCTAAAGAGAGGCTTTGCATCTTCGACCTATCCGGATATCAGGTATCATTGCTAGATGAGGACTTTGACTGGTACTGAAAGTGTTCCAATGCTATCAACTTAGTGTTCGAACCTATGGGATCACATACTATAGGAGTTTCTATCTGATCTTAAGGCTGATCGATGATTGAGAATCGTTTGGCCTCACCGGAGGTCAATATGATTGACCATGTTCCAAGTGTCGACACTTGGCGATTTTGTGTGAGTCGACACTTGCTGTGACGAGCAAAATTTTTGGAAGGTTTTGACTTCGAATTTTGAATTTGAAATTCGAATTCTGGGCATTTTTGGCTCCAAGCTTTCATGGTATGATGATCATACTTGCCTTTTTAGCTTGGACCCATTTGGTATGGCCCTTGACCTTCTCCCCCAATCTCTCCTGCTTCCCTATTCTCCCTCTCTTGGCTGCCCCTATAAATAATGGTTATTCTATAAGGCTTTGGCTGATTTTTTTTGGTTCTTTGTTTGTCTTGTTGGATGGTTTCAAGGTCTCCAAGCCACAAGAAGAATAGAGGGAAAAGGGTTTGTGAGGTCTTTGGGATTGGGTATGAGAAACCTAGCATTCAAGCTAGGTCTTGAGAAGAGAGTTTCTTAGGAAGGGTTTTACCTCTCCTCCTTGTCTTCCCGAAAGTAGAAGATTGGCCCGAAGAATCCCGAAGAGCTAGCACTCCAAGAGAGTTGATCAGAGTTGAGCCCCGGTGTGGACTACTTGTAGAAGCCAGACACGTGTGTGGCTCAAGAGCACCATCCTTGGAGCACTACCACTGCATCCTTCAAAGGTATAACGGTAAGGTATCTTTATATCTTTGAGTTTTATCATATTTTTGATGTTTATTGCATGCTATATCATTATATTAGATTCTGTTGTAGGTAGATTGGTAGATCGTTTGATCGATCTACCAAGTCTTCCGCTGTTCTTGTTTTAAAATAGTTTTAAAATACATGTTTTTGCCTTGCTGTTGCATATTGGTATGCTTCCCTATTTTTACCTTCACGTACATCATGCTGGTACAGATGAGAGTGGTAGCCAGAAAAGTAAAGGCTTGCTTGCTATATGGAATGGTCTTCATACTATTATTTTAGGAGGCTGGATTAGACTTGACTAGAGAGGATGGCAAACCTTTACACCACACGGATACCTATTCGGTGAAATCTCTTCAAAAGATAGGTTACCATCTAGTAGAAGGAGTTTGGTCGAAAGGTATATCAGGACAGAGAGCTGCTACCTCTTCGGATGATGACAAGGATGAGGATGATCAGACAAGGCATTCAGCTGGTGATATTGAGACTACTGCAGCCAGAGAAGATGATGGTACACATGCTGAGACTGATAAGCATGGTCAGACACAGAGAGAGCCTGACAGTCCCAGGACACCCCTAGCACTTTCTATTGGACATGCTCCGGGACCTTTTACTTCAGCATCTTCAACTTCACAGGCCTTCATAGCCCAGCAGATCATACTACTTTCTGAGTCCCTAACGAGCTCATTTGCTTCGATGTTTGGCGACCTTTGTCAAACAATCGACACTGGATTACAGGAGATCAGGGCATAGCTGGTGATGGGGACATTAAAACCCATCTAGGTTTTTCTTTTTTTATCCCAGATTTTCTTTTTATTTTTTGATTTTCTTATTCCACATATTCCACCTATCCCAACTATTCCTACTTTATCCTTCATTTATTCCTGACTTATTCTTCCTTATTCCAATCATCTTCAACCTCAAGACCATGTTCTAGAACTCCCAATTTTTTTGCCACTGGTCCTGGATTCACCATGACCGACCACCGACGACCCCCCCGACGGCTGTCCACCTCCCGGCGACAATCTCCTCATGGGAACGCCGACGAATCCCACCGGAGCTGCCCACAGCCATCCACCCCTTGCTGCTCCGCCCGTGCCATGCCACGCCTCTCTCCCTCGTGCCACCGTCCGTCCAGCTCCCCACGGCCGTGACTCCCGGACCACCACCCAGCCGCCACCGGCACCGATCGGGACCCTCCATTGCATGCTCCCACGGCCGCCGCACACTCACAGCCGGTCCGTCTCCACTGTCTCCACCGACCATGCTCCTGCCTTGCCCCAGCCGTCGGTCGCGACCAGCGAGATAGCAGAAAAGGTACATCACGGGCAAGTTGTGCACCTACACCCGTCCACAGAATGCGATAGCTTTGCAAGTTTTGATGGTTACTTGTACTCCTGTGAGGAGAACAAGTTATGCATGCTAATGAGCGTGCAAGCGAGCCAGCAACTAGCGGAGCATATGGTGTCAAATTAGGAGCATTACTGGTTGTGAATTCTTCAATCCAATTGTGGAACATGTCATAACATGGTTGTTCCAAATGCCCTGGACACGAAGCTGATGGATGACCTTGAGCGCTTGAAGAAGATCAGGAACCTCCGTGGTCTACGTCACTATTGGGGTCTTCGAGTTCGCGGTCAACACACTAAACCACGGGAAGAGATTTATGCACGAATCTCAGAGCTATATCAATTTCAAAGTTTCATAAATTTCAGAGCAGGCACTAATTTTTTTTGGATGAATTCAGATTATGCCTAATTTATTTATTTTAAATCTGGATGTATGGTCTAGTTGGAAAGTTTTTTTAAAATTAGTTTTAGATTAGGATTAGTTTGATTTTTCCATCATATGGAAAGGATTGTGTTTAGTTTTCTATCATGTTTTCAGGCTACAAACAAAGCAAGTTTGTTATGCAACATTTTTTTGGACTGCATGCCTTGTATTCTTTACTTGGATCATAAATTTTGTAAGTCTATATAAAGACACATCCTCTCTTGAATAATATAATAAAGATTATGAATTTTTGAGATATTCTTTACTTGGGCTAAGTTTGGACTAAGCTAATAGTATACCCAAGCCTAGTCTGAAAAATGGAGAGGCTCTCTGGTTAAACTCAAACCTGGACTACATTATTTCAGACCTAGTTCGAAGTCTAACACTAGTCCAAGCCCGACTCCAATCCTACCCCCACCCGCTCCCATACTTTCTTCTTTTATAATATATATTATATATATATAAATGATTCAGTCCTTTCCTATTAAATAACCAGTATACTATTCTAACCTCACCTAAATATCAACAAATCATTCGGAACTAAATTTTTTTTTTAGCCAATCTTACGTATTTATGGTTAGGCCCCCGGCCGTGCTCACCGCCTCTGATGTCGGTGACGCCGGCTCACCCGGTAGCGAGAGTGCACGAGTCCTTCAAATGGGACTCAATTTTTTATACCGGACCGTAGTAGCCCCGTGGGATTTGGAATCTTGCCCCAGTCTCGGACACAAAAGTAAGGCCAAAATAAGAAAGCACACCAAATACCTCCTTCGTCAAACTCCTTCCCCCAACTGAAGGGGAGAGCAATCACCCCAAGATGCCGGCAATAGCATCATCAAGAAATCCCGCTGATCTGTTTCCCTTTATATTTTTGCAACTCCTCCTACTAGAAACGCTAACGCCCGCTGAATCCCACCGGAGCCCATCGTCCTACGCGTCGTCGGCCCTGACGGAGTGGCGATCCGCCCACGCCTCCTACTACGCCGCCTTCGACCCGCGCGACACTGTCGGTTCGTTCCCAAATCCCACCATATCAATACCCTAGATCTATAAATAAAATCCCGATCGATCGAATAAATCTCGCTTTCATCTCAATTTTTCTTCTCTATCTCAACGTGTGTTGCGCAGGAGGTGCTTGTGGATACGGGGATCTGGGAAAAAGCGGGTACGGCATGGCGACGGCGGGGCTGAGCGACGCTTTGTTCGCCAAAGGGGAGGCATGCGGGGGGTGCTACGAGGTGCGGTGCGTGGAGGAGCTGCGGTACTGCCTCCCGGGGACGTCCATCGTGGTGACGGCGACCAACTTCTGCGCCCCCAACTACGGCCTTCCCTACGACGCCGGCGGGATCTGCAACCTCCCCAACCATCATTTCCTCATGCCAATCGAGGCCTTCGAAAAGATCGCCATCTGGAAGGCCGGCGTCATGCCCATCCAATATCGCCGGTAAGTCGCCGGTAACCGCTTCCTTTTCTCCTTTTCTTCAGTCGATCTTCTTTTCAGTTTTTTTTATTTTTTTATTTTTTTATTTTTTTTAATTTTAAAGTTATACCCCTAATTTGATTAGCGTATAATTCGTTCCGTTGAGGGTGAATTTGTAATTTTGGCAAATGGGAAGGGCTGTTTTTAGGATTGAGACTCCGCATGGAATCATGTTGGGTGTCTAAGAAACGGTCATTGCTTGTTGTTGGTGACTTGAATCAGAATCCATTAGTTAAAACGAGAATTGAAATGACTATATCTATTAGGGCACGTTTGGTTGACGCGGAATGAAAAAAAAAATATTTATTTGAAGTTTTAAAAAAAATGGTTAATAAAAAAATATTCTTATTAAAAAATACTTTTCATATTTTATAAAAAATAAAAAATTATAAAAAGATAAATTTTGAAACTTTTCATGGGTGGAAAATTATTTCTATTTTTTAAAAATATTTTTTGATATATATAATTAAAATTATATAAAATATTAATGAATGGTTAATGATGTATCTTGCTTCTGCGCGGATATCACGCGGCTCGCTACCATATCCAACAACTTAGCTCCAGGCCATTTTATTAGCTAGTGAGGGCATTTCATCGATTGATTTGATGTAGCAAGCAAGCTTCTCAAAGTCTAATATATGACTTCGTTATTGCGCAAGCAAGCTTGGTATGAGATCTTTCACAGGGAACAGGTGATCTTGCGTCATGGCTCCCTGATGCCAATCACTTCCTATTAAGAAACGGTCATTGCTTGTTGGTGACTTGAATCAGTATACATTAATTTAAACGAGAATTGAAATGACTATATCTATTAGGGCACGTTTGGTTGACGCGGAATGAAAAAAAATATTTATTTGAAGTTTTAAAAAAATAGTTAATAAAAAAATATTCTTATTAAAAAATACTTTTCATATTTTATAAAAAATAAAAATTTATAAAAAATATAAATTTTGAAACTTTTCATGGGTGGAAAATTATTTCTATTTTTTAAAAAATATTTTTTAATATATTTAATTAAAATTATATAAAATATTAATGAAAGGTTAATGATGCATCCATAAATAGTTGCTTCTGCGCGGATATCACGCGGCTTGCTACCATATCCAACAACTTAGCTCCAGGCCATTTTATTAGCTAGTCCAGGCATTTCATTGATCGATTCGACATAGCAAGCAAGCTTCTGAAAGTCTAATATATGACTCCGCTATTGCGCAAGCAAGCTTGGCATACTCACCTTTCACAGGGAACAGGTGATCTTGCGTCATGGCTCCCTGATTCTAGTCACTTTCTATTATTATAGGTGATGCGGGACGAGATGAGGCGAAGGACCGACGCGAGCTGAAAAGTCACCAAAGATTAGGGTATCACTAGATTTTTTTTATATATTTTTTATAGTTTTTTTTTTAAGATGGTGGTGAAGGAAATAATGAAGATAGAAGATAGAAGATAGAAGTTTGTATTCTCATGGATTTCGGGATTCACATTCACGGAGAGATCTTTCACCTTTAGGGCATTTTACCCATTTCGCTACATTGAGCTATTAGGATTAGTCTCAAAGGTTATGAAGGTGGTAAAGATGATGGAATCAAAAGGGAAGGGGATAACTAGATATTATGCGAAACAACATGTCCTGGGATGCACCTTTCATGCTCTTCTAAAACTCATCTTTTTTTCTTCATCATTGGAATTCATTCTTTATACATGAAGAGGGGTTCTTTTATAATTGACCCTAGCCCTTGGATTATATGGAATGAAGATCAAAGAGGGATGGCGGCAACATGTTTCCTTGTGGGTGGATTTGCATGAAAGGGAGGCGCTACATAACTTCCATAACAGGTGGACAGTTTAAGAAAAAATCTCATGAAACAAGGGAAAGAGGGAGGGCACCCATATGCTGCATAATCTGCCTGGACGCCATATAGATTTCTTCCATCTTGTCTTAGGCAGCCCACAACTTCTATATGGGGCGCTGATCTGCTTCCTTTTTGGGCTTGGATGTTGTAATAAAAATCTTGGGACGCCTAATAGGATGGAGGATACCTGCTGTGACTGGGACTCCACGTGGCTGCTGAGGTGGCGTACTGAGTATGGCACTGTGACTGGGATCCTATGTGGCTGCTGAGGTAGTTGGGGTCTTCAACTTCTTGATTACGGACTTGGACTCAAGTAAAATAAAATTTGACTTGACTCAATTAAAAGATGACAAGACTCGTACTAACTCGATTACAAGACCTGACATAAATGACTAACACGATTACAAGACCTGACATAAATGGCTAACAGGACTCAAATGACTCAAGACTCAAAACTAATGGACTCAAATAAAATATAATAGACTCGAACAGACTCAATCAAATATTATCGGATTTGCTCCTTGTTGATGCTCGGATAGCTCTCAGGTCCTCATCATTCTCCTGGAGTGGGGAGAACTCGATCCTGTCGAGTTTGGATCAGCGAGGATTTTGATGGAACTGAATCCAATCAAATTAAAAGAGGCTATGCTCTGAGATTTATGTAGCTTTGAAGATCGTTCAGCTATGAAATCGGCAAAGTGAGGGGCAATTGCTTTCACGTTCATGCGGGTGTCTTCTCTCTTATGGACCGATGGAGGCTGGAATAGGGGAGGTCTTCAGGCAGTGAAATCCGGCAAGCCTTCACTGGCGACGGCGCTGGGGAGGAAGACGGCGGCACGGGGATCTGGACGGGAGGAAGGAGGTGGTGCGCTCAGGTTCGGGCGGTGCATCGGTGATGGTGAACAGAGAAGTCAATTGGAGGTGAAGAAGTGAAGCGGCACGACTGGGAGCAGTGGTCGACGGTGGAAGGAAGGCGATCTGGTGGAGGCGCCGATCAGACCTCGGCGCCATAGCTGATGGGGGTTGGACGAATGGTTCGGATGGCGTGGGATCTTCGGTCGAGAGGTCGAAGTGCTCCAGTGAAGATGTCACAACAACAGATTACGCGATCTCAAGTGGCTCTAGTGAGATTAGCGACCGGATGGCGGAGGAAGGGGCTTTGGACGGGAGCCTCGGCCACGGCTCGGAGGGGATGTTGGCATGGGCTCTAATCCAGCGGGTGTTGGGCATCGTGGCAGCATGCCGGTGGGATAGGTGGCACGGTGGCATGGTGGCACGGTCGGCTCGATGGTCGCTGGCACAAATATGGGCCAAAGAGGTGGACAGTGAAGCAAGAACAGGGGAGAGAGAGAATGGCGGGGCTGGTGAGGGAGATCTGGGGTGATTCGAGAAGATGAAGCGTACCTTAATTCTCTGGCTCTGATACCAAAAATTGATACGGGACGAGATAAGGCGAAGGATCGAAGGCGAAGGATCGAAGGCGAAGGATCGATGGCGAGCTGAAAAGTCACCAAAGATTAGGGCATCGCTAGATGTTTTTTTTGTATTTTTTTTCTTTAAGCAGGTGGTGAAGGAAACAATGGAGATGAAAAATAGAAGTTTAGACTTTCATGGACTTCAGGACTCATACTCACGGGGAGACCTCTCACCTCTAGGGCATCTCATCCTTCTTGCAACATGTTGCTGTTAGGATAAGTCTCAAAGGTCATGAAGGTTTAGACTTTCATGGACTTCAGGACTCATACTCACGGGGAGACCTCTCACCTCTAGGGCTTCTCATCCTTCTTGCAACATGTTGCTGTTAGGATAAGTCTCAAAGGTCATGAAGGTAGTAAAAAAGATGGAATCAAAAGAGAAGGGGATAACCAGACATGAGCGAAGTAACATGTCTAGGGATGCACCTCTCGTGCTCTCCTTGTGGAGTGAAAAATGGGCCTCTCACTCTTTCTATGCAAAGCGAATGAAGAATCTCTCTTCTAAAACTCATCATTGGAATTCATTCTTTATACATGAAAAGGGGTCCTTTTATAATTGACCCTAGTCCTTGGATTACATGGAATGAAGAGCAAAGAGGGGTGGCGACAACATGTTTCCTTGTGGGTGGATTTGCATGAAAGGGAGGCGCCACATAACTTTCATAACAGGTGGACAGTATAAGGAAAAATCTCATGAAACAAGGGAAAGAGGTAGGGCGCCCATATGCTGCCTAATGTGCCTAGATGCCATATAGATTTCTTCAATCTTTTCTTGGGCAGCCCACAACTTCCATATGTGGCGCTGATTTGCTTCCTCTTTGGGCTTGGATGCTGTCATAAAAATCTTGGGATGCCTAATATGGTGGAGGACACCTGCTGTGACCTCCACGTGGCTGTTGAGGTGGTGTACTAAGTGTGGCACTGTGACTGGGATCCCATGTGGCTGCTGAGGTGGCTGGGGTCTTCAACTTCTTGATTACAGGCTTGGACTCAAGTGAAATAAAATTTGACTTGACTCAATTAAAAGATGACAGGACTCGTACTGACTTGATTACAAGATCTAACATAAATGGCTAACATGACTCAAATGACTCAAGACTCAAAACTGATGGACTCAAATAAAATATAATAGACTCAAACATAATCAAATACCATCGGATTTGCTCCTTGCTGATGCTTGGATAGCTCTTGGGTCCCCATCAACAGGCAGCATGCTTGCCATGTAAAGGAGATCTACACCAACTCCACCAATTTCTTCAAGGGCATGTGCTCTCTATAGCGATGTACACTCTTCCTACACTGCATGCCTTATAGGTGCTAAGCACTCCATAGCCTCATCTATATATTTGTTCCCCGGACCTTCCAGGTAGGTTTATTTTTTTGGCAAGTGTTTCTAAGTAAGTGCTCTATGGCAAGTTCCTCGAGCGGTATCTCTGAGCAAGCTTAGTTCTAGAGGACCTACTGGAAAGCTCCTCCACCACAAGAATCTTTCCTAGGCAAGAATCCCTAAATGTTCGGAGCCCTTTGGGTGACTTCATAGTCCTTCTAGAGCCACCTAAAAGTTTTTGACTTTTGTCCGGGTGAAGGCCAGAACTACCTTGCTTAGCTAATAGGCTTGCCTTGCCTCGTCTAAGTTCCTCACACTCTCCCGATACTAGCTAGCACTCATCCTTATTACCTTGCCAGAGCTTTCTCGCACTACCCTCCATTTCCATTGTCTCGCTTACACCTATCTCCATTGCTTTCTTTGCCTCTATCTTGTATCGTCGGTACTTCATAGCTGTACCACTTACATAGAAATTATATTTTCTTTTCTTTTCCTATTTTTTTCTACATGAGATTGATTTAGGCATTGGAGGGTCTTCCATGAGAAACCACCCCTCGGTGTTTGGGCTTGTGTGTCTTATTCATTTTGCAGGTTTCGAGCCGCCCATGCCAGATAGAGAGAAACTCGAAGCCATCCGAGTTTGCAGTCACATTCAACCATATTAGTAGGTCTCAAGCAGAACCGTAAAAGAATGACACTAGACGTAGGGCTTTTGACCTAAACAACTATTGAAAGGACATGTAGTTTCTCTTTTCCTTGTGTCAATATAGCAAGGAAGAAGTTAGTGGCCAAACCCGTCACTTGCCCTCCTATCGAGGAGCTAATAGTCATGGAGGATCTCCCCATACGCCTCTAGAGCAAGGTGTTAATAAGCCATTAGCTGTTCCTCTAGTCATGGCCGAGCAATTCCACTAGCTCTTGTTGAGTCGAGTTGATCGAGTCGCTTGATCAAGATATAAATATTACATGAGTACTAAATCATTAATACTTAATATTTATTAATTAATATTTAATACTTCTTATATTCTCGTACAGGTATCATAAAGATCTAGTCTAAGGACTATGCTCAAGCCTAAGTTCGAATCCAGATAAGAAGCACAGGCATGTGGTCATAGTAAGAAAATGGGTTATTAGATCTTTGAATAAAATGTATGGAATTTAAAGCATGCAGTGGGGTGTGGATCTAAGATATTTAAAAGTCAAAAAATCTATTTTAAGAAATTATTTTGAAATGAAAACTTAAAAAAAATTGGTTAATGTGACTTAAAAAAATTTAAAAAAATAAAAATAATGATTATGGGCATTATTGAAACCTGATACTTAGAATGTATTAAGTGTGTTTTATTAAATTGGGATTAGAGGTTGTTGTTGTGGAGCATTAGTTGTTGCACGGTTAGAAGCTAAATGGGGTAACGTAAAATAGTCAAATGAGTATAAACCAGACAAAGCTTTTCATTAAGTATTAAAATATTCAATGGAATCCATGTAGACATGCATGGGATGCTGTTTCATCTTCCTAACACTCAGAGGGACACTTAAATATTTGGTTGGGGCTTTATTTAAAATATCAAACCTCTAGTGTCATGGGCTTTATTTAATTTAAAAGATGATGATGGTTATTAAAACCAACACGTGAGTTGAAGCATAGAAATGAGTTGCAGTCCATAAGAAAAAACATTGGTCCACCGCTGCAAAACCTCGGGCCATCAACTATTAATTATTGGTCCACAAATCTCACGTAGATCACAAGCCAAATAACATGCAGAATGAGATTAGAATGCTGGCATTCAACGTAGAGACAGTTGCAACTAAGTTGGGATGCAGCAATGGGTGTTGGAACCAGACACATGGGTGGAATCGAGTGGGATTTCAGTGTTTGTGGATGTATATGAACAATGATTATCTAATTGACAAGATCGAGTCTAGAGTTACACTCTATGTCCTTAAGATAATTTCGTCCGGCAATGTTGCTTACGATTTTACGACGATTGTCTTTCAGGATATAACGGTCTTCTTCTGATAAAAACAGCACTACAATACACCAAAAATTCGAACCAGGAATGCTTCTCTCTCTTTGTATGCACTATAGCTATACACTGTTTTCAGAGCATGCAAATGTCTAAAAGATTTACGATGCTCTATAACTATACTTTGTTATTTAGAGTATGCAAATGTCTAAGAGAAGGAAGTAAAAAAATGGAAAAATGGAATAAAATGAATGAGGAATGGTGACCTATTTATAGCCTTAAGGTATCCCTTGAAAGTAATATTCTGATTTCATCGGATGGAGTTTCCGATGTCGTTTCGTAGTGAGATATGCCTTTACACGATCGATGCGTTTCTTCAATCGCGATCGGATGCCATGATATGCTGATTCATATCGTGATTTCTAGATCACGCGATCAGTATGCTTCTCAATGTGTCGTTTCACGATCCAATGCCCCCCCTGATCTAAGAAGAGATGTTGATCCGTGAACGGACGCGCGATTATATCTCCGAATGCGTGATCCGTTGTTTCACGATTTTAAAATCCCGTCATCCAAGTCGGCTCGAATTTCTCGAGTTGGCTCCTTGTTGCAGAGAGCATCCTAGTCGAGTCGGCTCGATTCCCTCAAGTCGAGTCGTCCAGATTGCATGATACGGCTCTGTAGATCCAAGCCAACTCGACCCTGGTCGAGTCGACTCGTCCAGACCGCATGATACGGTTCTGTGGATCCGAGCCAGCTCGATCATGGTCGAGTCGACTCGTCCAGACCGCATGATACGGTTCTGTGGATCCGAGCCAACTCGATCATGGTCGAGTCGACTCGTCCAGACCGCATGATACGGTTCTGTAGATTCGAGCCAGCTCGATCCTGGTCGAGTCGGCTCATCCAGACCGAGTATTCCCGTTCTATGGATTCGAGTCGACTTCCAGTCATCCGAGTCAGCTCGTCTCAGAACCGAGTCGGCTCGAACCACTCGAGTCGACTCTCCTCCTGGCAACCCTGATGTGGTGCCAATCAATCTCGACCGTCTGATCTGTTTGATCAGAAAAAATTTAAAGACTTTTCAAGCTCCTCGCGATGATGCGTACGTGCGAAGTGCGCCTACAAAGCGCCCATTACGTCCTTGTCGCCCGTCACACACGCGCGTACACGTGATGATCACTCTCAAGATCTCTACCTATGATGATTCTAAAAGCAAGAGCTTGGAAAAATGTTTTCTTATAAAGAGCCTTCTCTTTTTCCAATCTTTTCATGTAGGACTAAAAGTTTTCATCCTACAGGATAGTTTTCATTCCACAGTTTTTATCCCACAGGATAGTTTTTCTTTTCACAGAATAGTTTCCTATCTTAAAGGATAATTTAGAAATAAAAAATTTTTATTCACTTTTTCCAACATTCTGAACTACCAAGGGAGAAGTTGTTTGAACTGCATATTGGAACAGCCGGAATCACATGAATGGTTGGAACAGCGTGAATCGCATGAATGTTGCCGCTCTCGTCGCCGCGCCCGTGCCGAGGATCAGCCGATCCTCCCTGACCGCTTGGCAAGGGAGCCTCCCTTCCTGCGAGAAACCTGCAACAAAGGGGTTAGAGGACCCTAGCCGGGGATTCCGGCGAGGGGGCTCCGACGGTCAAGTCAGTAGACGACGAGGAGGAACAGACTCTCCCTCCCAGGCCCTCTAAAGGATCCCAGGTTTGGAGAGTTAACTAGTGAAGGGAAAGCGCCGGGGACCGAAATCTCGGCTGGGCCCGCCTGCCGAGTTCGCGTCCAGTATTCCCCTCTCGGGATCTCTGGTTTCTTCCTCGGAGCGAGGCCTTGTGCCGGTGCTTCCTCCTTGTCCCAGGCTCGTTGGCTTACCTTTCAGTCTCCGGATCCTTCCCTCTTTATCTTCCTCCGTCGTGTGCTTGTCCTTTTCCTCCTCGAAAACTCCTCCCCCTGTCTTCCTTTCTTTTTCCTTTTTGGTGAAGGAGGCCAGGCGGCTTTCCGACCTTGTCCGCCGGGCCCAGCAGGGAGAAGGCAAGGACAGAAGAGAAAAGGGGGGAGGGCGGCGCTGGCAGAGCGGCCAGTCGTCAGGCCTCGGGCTTCGTGAGAGTGCTCTTTTCCCCGAGCGTGGGCGCCATCCGTTTACGGGGCCTGTTCCGTCAGGATCGGATCTTTCGACTGCGAGACCTGTCGGGCCAGTGTAAGTCACGTTCCGCGTGCCGCCGCCCTCCGTACGGGACGCCGTCTGGGGTCGGTATGGCCCGAGGGATGGCCTCGGGACCCGTCGCTTTCCCCCGGGGGCCTCTCCGTACAAGCGGTCTGACTTCGGCTGAGTTGGACCTGTCCCCGGGGGCCGACTGGCGAGAGGCGAGAGATCGGCCGACCTCGGCTTAGGTGGACCCCTCCGGGGTGGACACCTGGCGAGGTGGCAGAAGATCGCCTGGCTTCGGTCGAGGTGGACCCGTCTCCGGGCGGCCACCTGGCGCAAGGCGGGGGGTCAGCCGACCTCGGCCTAGGTGGACCCCTCCCGAGTGGACACCTGGCGAGGTGGCAGAAGATCGCCTGGCTTCGGCCGAGGTGGACCCGTCTCCGGGTGGCCACCTGGCGCAAGGCGGGGGGGTCAGCCGACCTCGGCCTAGGTGGACCCCTCCTAGGTGGACACCGGGCGAGGTGGCAGAAGATCGCCTGGCTTCGGCCGAGGGGACCCGTCTCCGGGTGGCCACCTGGCGCAAGGCGGAGGGTCAGCCGACCTCGGCCGACCTTGCACGGGGCGGACTCCTCCGAGCCCGGGCGCAGATGAGTTGTGGGGGAACTTCGCGCCGAACTCGACCTCGGCGGGAGCTGTTTGCTTCAGACAGTATCGGGCGGTGCGGTCTTGCCGACCCCAGCCTTGAGGGCGTGGCGCTGGTTCTGGCAGGAAAACTCACACATGGCTCGCTCGCATTCGGCGATACCTGAGCCTGGCCACGTCACTGTCACGACTGTAACAGTTGCCCCCCAGCCCGCCGTTCCGTCGGGGCATCGTAGAACGGAACGTCGGGATTAATTGCTGACATGACGTGGAGAGGCGAAGATCTTGCATCATAATTGGCACGATCTCCATTCGTCGTGGCTCGATGCGGCTGAAGACCTATGGGGAGTCGCCACGCGTCATCCACTTGCCCGCAATCAATGCGTCGCTTCGGGGCAGAGGCCGTTACTCTGCTAACGAGGCGTCGGTGTCGGGCGTGTGCCCACGTGGCGACCATCCAGTAGCCTGAGGCGGAATGATGGGTACGGCTGCTGCCGACTGAGTTTGAAAGGGAGGGGACTTTCCAGAACGAGGCCTTTTCCCTTGCTTCGTGGGCGGTTCGCTGCAGGCTAACAACTTCTGCTGCTCGCGCCCGTCTGTGCATTTTTGGGTAAGTGTCTCTCTTCTCCTTCTCTCTCGTTTCTTATTCAGCCCCCTTCTCCTTTCCTTCTCCATGGCGCGCCGTCGCCATGTCTCTTCTAACTCGGACGAGGCCGGTCCATCCCGGCCGAGGACTCCATCTTCTTCCTCCTCGGATGAGGAGGTAATTCCAGAGGAGGTCCGCCGGCGCTTGCAACCCGGGGGTGTCACTATTGGCATCCCCAGGGGGGTCCGGTCCCCTCCGGTTGCGCCTGCCGTGCCCCTCCGTTCACTCCCCGCCTTGGCTTCTCTTCCGGCTCCGCCACTTCTTCCCGCCGGTCCCTCCGGTCATGCCTCTACCATGACCGAAGGTGATCTTTCTCTGCTCCGGGATGCCTATGGCATCCCGGGATCTGTCCGTCTGTTTGCTCCGCGGTCCGGGGAGCGTGTCACCATGAGTGGCCCCGGCCGCATTGCCTTCTACGAAGACTTCCTCCTCGGGGGTCTTCGTTTTCCTCTGCATCCTTTCTTTCTTTCCTTCCTCAGCCATTTTCGGCTCGTCCCGGCCCAGCTGGCTCCTAACGCCATCCGGGTCATCTTCTCCTTCATCGTCTTCTGCCATTTCCACGGGTTTGTTGCCCGTTTTTCTCTCTTCAGGGCCCTGTTCACCCTGAAGAAGTGCTCCACCGATGATGGCTGGTGGTACATTTCGCCCCGGCCTAGGTGTCTCCGGTTCGACCTCCCTTCTTCGGTCAAGGGATGGAAGAGCCGGTTTTTCTTTGCCTCGGTCGACGACGTTGACTGGGCCTGGAGCGAACCGGACCGGTTGCCGAACCGGAATTCCCGAGTTGAGCCCGCGGACCAGGAGTCTTACACCCAGCTCCTGAGTGACGTGGTCCCGGCGCTCGAGGTTCTGCTCTCTGAGCAGAATCTTTTTGAGGCCGGCATCAGTCCCATCCGGGAGACCGGTGAGATTTGGTCCCGCATTAACTTCTGCCCCCCCTCTCTTTTTAAGATTGAACCGTCTAACCTTATGATTTCTTCACTTTGCAGGGATGAAGTTTTTCCTGGAGAACCTGCTGGAGGGAGCGGCTCAGAGGGAGGTCGTCGACGTGGATGAGCCCGTGGCGAAGAGGGCTCGCACAGAGACGAGCCGGGAGGTCGCAGCGGCGACCGTGCCCGGCCTAGCTGCTGCCGTTTCCCCGCCCAGGCCTCCTCGAAGTGGCGCGCCTGGCGCCTCGGCCCCACGGCCTGGCGGCGCTGCCGAGAGTGCTCCGGCGCCCGCCGTTCTGCCCATCGCCGGGCCCGTTCCTGTAGGCAGCCCAACGACACCGCCAGTGGCGACCGCCGGTCCGTCGGCTGCAGCTTCAGCAGAGGGGGCAGCTGTCGCGGGGGTCGGCCCGAAGGGCCCAGCGCCGGTGATCTCGCACCGAGACTCGGTCATCCTCGACCGAGGACTGGCGGAGAAGTTGATGGAGTACGCTTCCACCGCCCGGGACCGCCGAGCTCGGGGCGGCCGAGATTATGCGGACGCGCTGCTCGGCATCCTGCCCCAGCTTTTCACGGTAAGTTTGAGCTTTGATTCTTCTTTTCTTCCGATCCGAGGCCTTCTGCCTTGGTACTGATGTGCGTTATTTTTGCCCTTGCAGATCGGGAACGACGTCCTCCTACTGAGGAACTACCTCGTAGGGAACGCCAAGCGGGACTCCGATCGGGAGCAAAGGCTTGGCAAACTCGCGGCCGACGTGAAGGACTTGATGGACAAGGGGGCCGAGCTGCGAGCTGAGAAGCAGGCCCTCCAGTCTGACCTGGCGCGTTCCGAGGAGCGGAACAAGGAACTGGAGGCCTCCTTGGCGGAGGAGCGGACCTCCAACCAGCGCCGTACTGAGGAGGACGCGGCGGAGAAGGCCCGCCTGCTGGCCCACTCTCTGTTTTTGGAGCGCCAACTGGGCGAGGCCCGGCGAGAGGTGGCCGCGGCGAAGGACCGGAGCTCCTACATCAACGGGCTCCTGGAGGCGGCGAAGCGGGAAGCGTAGGAGGCCGTCCCCAAGTTCCGGGCTTCCGACGAGTTCACGTCGGAAGTCCGGGAGGCCGCCGTGGACTCCTTCCTGAAGGGGTTCCGGATGTGCCGGGAAAAGGTGGGGGCCTTCTTCCCCCAGCTGGACCTGAGTGGGGTCGTCGTCGGTGGCAGGAAGCCGGGGAGCGAGGGCAGGGTCTCCGGCACGACCCAGGCGACGCCTCAGGCGACACCTGCAGCACCTCCGACTGATGACGCCGCGGCCCAGACACAGCCCCAGAAGCCGGTTGTCGTGGAGGTTGAAGAGGTGGCGCCCGCACCTCCGGCGGACGGCGCCGACCCTGCGCTCCAGTGACCTCACCTTGTACTTTTGCTTTCTTTGTTCTTCTTTTTGGGGGGTCCCGGCCTGTCGGGGCTCCCGGTTTGTACTGAGTACCTGTTTTAATGAAGACTTACTTTCTATTACAACTTGTCTATCATCTTTGGTTCTTCTTTTTCTTCTTCTTTGTTTGTTTGTTTCTGAGATGTCGGTCTGGGGCACCTGAGACAACTGCGGGCCTGGTCCTTCTATACTAAATCGAAGGACGGGGTCTGCAAAGCCGCGTCGCGGCAAGGCAAGAATCTTGAGCAGGTCCGACTTTGGGCCGCCTTTATGCTTGCGCGGACAACACAGTTCCTGTATCATCTTCCGGGCCGAAACCCGGGATCTTCCGGACTGAGCTCGATGCCGTAGGCTTTCTTAAACCTTACGCGGCTCACTGAGCTAAAACTCCGGGCTTGCGCGGGCGAAGCGGATTCGGCGCCGCCTTCTAGGCCGAAGCCCAGGATCTTCCGGACTGAGCTCGATGCCGTAGGCTTTCTCAAACCTTGCGCGGCTTGCTGAGCTGTGCTCCGGGCTTGCGTAGGCGAACTGGGTTCGGCGCCACCTTCTAGGCCGAAACCCAGGATCTTCCGGACTGAGCTCGATGCCGCAGGCTTTCTCAAACCTTGCGCGGCTTGCTGAGCTGTGCTCCGGGCTTGCGTGGGCGAACTGGGTTCGACGCCACCTTCCAGGCCGAAGCCCAGGATCTTCCGGACTGAGCTCGATGCCGCAGGCTTTCTCAAATCTTGCGCGGCTTGCTGAGCTGTGCTCCGGGCTTGCGTGGGCGAACTGGGTTCGGCGCCACCTTTCAGGCCGAAGCCCAGGATCTTCCGGACTGAGCTCGATGCCGCAGGCTTTCTCAAACCTTGCGCGGCTTGCTGAGCTGCGCTCCGGGCTTGCGTGGGCGAAGCGGGTTCGGCGCCACCTTCCAGGCCGAAGCCCAGGATCTTCCGGACTGAGCTCGATGCCGCAGGCTTTCTCAAACCTTGCGCAGCTTGCTGAGCTGCGCTCCGGGCTTGCGTGGGCGAAGCGGGTTCGACGCCACCTTCCAGGCTAAGGCCCAGGATCTTCCGGACTGAGCTCGATGCCGCAGGCCTTCTTGTTGAAGTTAGAGAAGAGTGTTTAAAGTGAAGAAGCTTTGTTAGAGAAACTGGGAGCCTTACATTACTGGTAGTACATTCTCAGGTTCGAGGGGTTCCATGTCCGGGGGAACCTGGCACCTCCCAACTCTTCCAAGTAACATGCTCCGTGAGGGAGGGCTTCTGCTACCCGATAAGGGCCTTCCCAGTTGGGTGAAAGCTTGCCGCACTCTCGTGGCTGGGAGGCTTCTGCACGCCGGAGGACCAAGTCCCCGGGACGAAAAACCTTCGGCCGTACTCGGGAGTTGTAATATCTGGCTACACGTTGCCGGTATGCCGCCATTCGAATTCGGGCCTTGTCCCTTGTTTCTTCGAGGAGGTCTAGGTTGAGCATCATCCTGGCCGGGTTTTCTGTCTCGTCGTATTGTTCCACGCGCAGCGTGGGTATGCTGAGCTCGATCGGGATGACTGCCTCGGCCCCGAAGACGAGGTTGAATGGGGTTTCGTCAGTAGCCGTCCTTGGGGTGGTGTGGTATGCCCAAAGAACGCTGGGAAGCTCGTCGGCCCACCTGCCCTTGGCTTGGTCCAGCCGCGTGTGGAGGCCCTGAAGAATGGTCCTGTTCGTGACCTCAGCCTCCCCGTTGGTCTGGGGGTGCGCCACCGAAGTGAAGCGATGCTTGATGCCGAGGTCGTTGCAGAAATCTTCGAACTCTCGACAGTCGAACTGGCATCCGTTGTCGGTGACCACGGTGTGGGGGAGGCCGAAGCGGCAGACGATGGACTTCCAGAAGAACTTGGCGACGTTTGCTTCGGTGATTCTTGCCAAGGGTTCGGCTTCGACCCACTTTGTGAAGTAGTCGATAGCCACTATCAGGAACTTCCGCTGGCCGGACGCCGGCGGGAATGGGCCCAGGAGGTCCATCCCCCACTGGGCGAACGGCCAGGGGGCTGAGAGCTGAGAGATCGGGTTGGAGGGTTGCCGTTGTACCGTGGCGTGACGCTGGCACCGGTCGCACTTCTTCACGAAGTCGGCGGCGTCCTCCTTCATCGTCTCCCAGAAGTAGCCTTGACGAAGGGCCTTGTATGCCAATGCCCTGCCCCCCACGTGGTTCCCACAGATGCCTTCGTGAATCTCCTGGAGCACAAGCTAGGCTTCTATGGGTCCAATGCACTTGAGGAGGGGATAAGAGTAGGACCTTCGATACAGCTGCCCGTCCATCAAGACAAACCGTACGGCCTTCTTCCTGATGAGGCGAGCCGCGTCTCGGTCTTCCGGCAGGGTGCCGCTGGTGATGTACGCAGCGTACTTGTCCATCCAGCCGGGCTCCTGGCTGACCTGATGGACCTCCGCTGGTACTTCGAGGCTTGGGACTTCGAGTCGCTCCACATGAGCGCGTCCCAGCATCGTGTCCGGCAAGGTCGCCAGCCGAGAGAGGGCATCCGCGCGGGCGTTCTCCCTGCGGGGGATATGGAAGATGTTGAAGCGCCGGAACTTGGACGCGCCCGCCTTGACGAGCTCCAAATACCTTGCCATCTGGGGGTCGTGAGCGACGTACTCCCCGGACACCTGCCCCGCCACGAGCTGGGAGTCAGTGAAGGCTCTGAGGTTGGTCACGCCCAGCTCGCGGGAGACCCTCAGTCCGGCGAGAAGTGCCTCGTACTCTGCTTGGTTATTTGTCGCGGGGAACTGGAAACGGAGCGCGCACTCGGCGACGACTCCGTCGCCGTTGGCAAGGATGAGCCCAGCTCCGCTCCCGCCGGAGTTTGAGGCTCCGTCTACATGGAGGATCCAGGCGTCCTCTCCGGGCTCATTGGTGCCGACCTCCATCGGTTGGGCCGGGGAGTCCTCCTCGGGCTCCTTGCCCAAACCTGCGCATTCGACCAAGAAGTCGGCCAGCACCTGTGCCTTCATTGCCGACCTCGGTCGGTATGTAATGTCGAACTCGCTGAGTTTCAGTACCCATTTGGCCAATCGCCCCGAGGTGTCGGGTCAGCTGAGCACCGCTTTCAGCGGTTGATCCGTCAAGACGGCGATGGGATGCGCTTGGAAATAGGGCCTGAGACGCTGGGTAGACACTATTAGCGCAAAGACGAGTTTCTCGGGCCGGGAATACCTGAGCTCCGCGTCCCGGAGGAGTTTGCTGGTATAGTACACCGGTCGCTGGATCCCGTGGTCATCGGTTCGGACCAGGACAGAGCTGACGGCCTCCGGGGTAACGGCCAAGTAGAGGGTGAGCTCCTCCCCTTCCTCGGGCTTGGACAGCAGAGGTGGTGATGCGAGCGTCTTCTTCAACTCCTCGAAGGCCTGCTGGCATTCCTCGGTCCAGGCGAAACCATTCATCTTCCTCAGCACCTTGAAGAAGGGACGGCAGCGGTCCGCCGACCTGGAAATAAAACGGCTAAGGGCCGCAACCCGGCCGGTCAGCTGTTGCACTTGTTTCTTGGAGGCTGGCTGCTCCATGTCCAGGATGGCCTGCACCTTCTCCGGGTTGGCCTCGATTCCTCTCTGGGTCACCATGAACCCTAGGAACTTTCCGGCGGAGACCCCGAAGGCGCACTTCGCCGGATTCAGCTTCATCTGGTGGCGCCGGAGGTTGCCGAACGTCTCCACCAGGTTGGCTACGTGGTCCGAGTCAAGTTTGCTCATTACCAGCATGTCGTCCACGTACACCTGCATGTTGCGGCCTATCTGGTCTTTGAAGACTTTATTGACCAGACGTTGGTACGTCGCCCCCGCGTTCTTGAGGCCGAAGGGCATCATCCTGTAACAGAAAGTCCCGCGGTCAGTTATGAAGGCGGTACGCTCTTCGTCCTCCGGATTCATCCGGATCTGGTTGTATCCGGAAAAAGCGTCCATGAATGACAGGAGACGGTGCCCCGAGGTGGTGTCGACCAGCTGGTCGATCTTCGGCAGAGGGAAGCTGTCCTTCGGGCAAGCTCGATTGAGGTCGGTGTAGTCCACACAGATCCTCCACTTACCGCTGCTCTTCTTTACCATGACCATGTTTGCTAATCAGCTGGGGTACTGGACTTCTCGGACGAAACCGGCGGCGAGAAGTTTCTCTACCTCCTCGTCGATCGCCTTCTGCCTCTCCATGGCAAAGCTTCTCTTCTTCTGGCGGACCGGGCGGCTGCCTGGGTCCTCCTTCTCTCAGGTCGAGGTCCTCGACGTCGTGGGCGAGCTCTGCGCCCCTGGTGCCCGGGATTGCCTGTAGGCAGAGCGGGACTGGCTGAATCGTCCCCTTCATTTCCCCGAACCCGAAAGGCGTGGGGAACTGCACCAGCAGTCTCCTTGTGAAGATGGTGGCGTCTAGTTGGTTGAGCCCGGGACGCCCAAGAATGGCGTTGTAAGGCGAAGGGAGCTTGACGACCGTGAAAGTTACCATGATGGTCGCCTGCCGAGGTGGGGATCCGGCGGTAACTGGGAGAGTGATTTCCCCTTCGACTCCCACGGAGTCCCCTGTAAAACCTACCAGTGGGGTGTGCACTGGCTTTAGCTGGTCGAGAGGCAAATTCATCCGAGAGAAAGCATCGTAAAAAAGTACATCGGCCGAGCTTCCGCTATCCACCATGATCCGATGTACAGGGTGTTTCGCGATGGTCATTTCGACCACCACGGCATCATTGTTTACATTGTCATTAGACTCCCCTCTTTTGGGAGGGATTACATTCTCCGGGACTTCCCGGGCTCTCTTCTCTGCTCGGCCGGATCCGCGCGAGATCATGCCCACGGGCTTCTCAGTTGGTCGATTGTCGATTGCAGGGACAGGTGGTAGGGCCGCGAGCGGTCGCTTCTCGAAGGGGGCCTCGTTCTTGACGAACTTCCTGAGGTATCCCCTCCCGATCAGCTCCTCGATTTCCCGCTTCAAATGGCGGCACTCCTCCGTGTCATGCCCGTGCTCGCGGTGGAATTGGCAGTACTTTGACTTGTCTCGGGCGGCTCTCGGGTTCTGAGGTGGAGGTCGGCGGAGGTAGCGCTCGCCCTCGATTTCCATGAGGATTTTGGCTCGAGGCGCGAGGAGAGGGGTGTACCTTCGCTCGGGGGCAGACTCGGCCCTCGGCCTTGGGTTCGGGCGAGGGTCGGCTGATGGCCCGGGCTTCCGAGCTCCCGGGGCGTCCCTCGGGGTTGACTTCTTCAGAATCTTCCCGTCCAGCTCTCGACGGGTGCGGTCAGCCTCCTCCGCTCGGATGTACTTGTGGGCGCGGAGGAGGAGCTCGGAATACGTCCTGGGCGGCTTCTTGTCCAGGGAATAGGTCAGACGGGACGTCTTGAGCCCGCGCTTTAAAGCCAGCATAGCGACGGGCTCGTCCAAGCTGTAGATCTCCAGGGCTGCGGTCTTAAACCGGGCGATGTAGTCTCGGAGCAGCTCCTGGTCCTGCTGGCGGATGGAGAAGAGACTGTCCACCTCCCTTGGCACCTTTCGACAAGCGTCGAAATGCGCCACAAACTTTCCTTTCATCTGCTGGAAGGAGCAAATGGATCCGGGCTCGAGACGGGCGAACCAAACTCGAGCGGCCTTCCGAAGGGTTGCAGGGAAGGCGATGCACAGAAGGGCGTCGGTGGCGCCCTGGACCCTCATGAGAGCTTTATAACTCTCCAAATGGTCCAGGGGGTCGGTGGTCCCGTCGTAAGGGTCCACCTGTGGCATGCGGAACCGTTTCGGGATCGGTTCCGCCTGAATTTCTTCGGAGAAAGGGGGGCGGGAGTCGTAGCCCGCCGGGTCAGCTGACGAGTTCTGCAGGTCGGCGAACCGTCGGGCGAACTTCGCCAACTTGCGCTCGTGCTCTTCTAGGCGCCTCTCGGCCTGGCGCCTGATGGCTTCATCGGTGGAGTCTTCCACCGAGGCTGCAGGTGAGGGGGGCGCCGATCGGTCTCGGCGCGAGGTCTGGCCCCGGCGTCGCTTGCTGCGATGCGCCGTTTCGGCCCCATCGGCCGGGGATCGACTCTCGTGATCCTCCGAGCCGGAATAGTTTCTCTTCGGGGGAGCTTGGCGGCTCCCTCGGGGGTTGGAGATGGCTTGCGGATGGGACGGCCTGCCCTGGATTGAGCGCAGGCTCCCGTGCTGTCCCGCGACTCGGGCCGCGGGGGTCCCTGGCTGCGGCTGAGTGGCCAGGGACCGTTGCTGATGCTGAAGCTGTCGGACCGCTGAGGTCAAGGTCTGCAGCTGCTGGACGATGGCCGCAAGGGATCCGTCCGCCGGGGTAGGCTGCTGCAGAAGAGGAGGGGGAGCCGGAAGCTCCCGTTCGGGGGTGTGGCCCCCGGAGGTGAGTGGGCTTCTCCCACACGGCTGGTGGACGCCTCGCGACCACGAGTGACCACCATTGCTGGAGAGCGTGACACCTGCAAAAAGCTAGTTCCCTCTGGGGGTTAGTGTCCTGCCCCCCTACCTGGCGCGCCAATCTGTTGCCGCTCTCGTCGCCGCGCCCGTGTCGAGGATCAGCCGATCCTCCCTGACCGCTTGGCAAGGGAGCCTCCCTTCCTGCGAGAAACCTGCAACAAAGGGGTTAGAGGACCCTGGCTGGGGATTCCGGCGAGGGGGCTCCGACGGTCAAGTCAGTAGACGACGAGGAGGAACAGACTCTCCCTCCCAGGCCCTCTAATGGGTCCCAGGTTTGGAGAGTTAACTAGTGAAGGGAAAGCGCCGGGGACCGGAATCTCGGCTGGGCCCGCCTGCCGAGTTCGCGTCCAGTATTCCCCTCTCGGGATCTCTGGTTTCTTCCTCGGAGCGAGGCCTTGTGCCGGTGCTTCCTCCTTGTCCCAGGCTCGTTGGCTTACCTTGCAGTCTCCGGATCCTTCCCTCTTTATCTCCCTCCGTCGTGTGCTTGTCCTTTTCTTCCTCGAAAACTCCTCCCCCTGTCTTCCTTTCTTTTCCCTTTTTGGTGAAGGAGGCCAGGCGGCTTTCCGACCTCGTCCGCCGGGCCCAGCAGGGAGAAGGCAAGGACAGAAGAGAAAAGGGGGAGGGCGGCGCTGGCAGAGCGGCCAGTCGTCAGGCCTCGGGCTTCGTGAGAGTGCTCTTTTCCCCGAGCGTGGGCGCCATCCGTTTACGGGGCCTGTTCCGTCAGGATCGGATCTTTCGACTGCGGGACCTGTCGGGCCAGTGTAAGTCACGTTCCGCGTGCCGCCGCCCTCCGTACGGGACGCCGTCTGGGGTCGGTACGGCCCGAGGGATGGTCTCGGGACCCGTCGCTTTCCCCCGGGGGCCTCTCCGTACGAGCGGTCTGACTTCGGCTGAGTTGGACCTGTCCCCGGGGGCCGACTGGCGAGAGGCGAGAGATCGGCCGACCTCGGCTTAGGTGGACCCCTCCGGGGTGGACACCTGGCGAGGTGGCAGAAGATCGCTTGGCTTCGGCCGAGGTGGACCCTCCGGGCGGCCACCTGGCGCAAGGCGGGGGGTCAGCCGACCTCGGCCTAGGTGGACCCCTCCGGGTGGACACCTGGCGAGGTGGCAGAAGATCGCCTGGCTTCGGCCGAGGTGGACCCGTCTCCGGGTGGCCACCTGGCGCAAGGCGGGGGGGTCAGCCGACCTCGGCCTAGGTGGACCCCTCCTAGGTGGACACCGGGCGAGGTGGCAGAAGATCGCCTGGCTTCGGCCGAGGTGGACCCGTCTCCGGGTGGCCACCTAGCGCAAGGCGGAGGGTCAGCCGACCTCGGCCGACCTTGCACGGGGCGGACTCCTCCGAGCCCGGGCGCAGATGAGTTGTGGGGGAACTTCGCGCCGAACTCGACCTCGGCGGGAGCTGTTTGCTTCAGACAGTATCGGGCGGTGCGGTCTTGCCGACCCCAGCCTTGAGGGCGTGGCGCTGGTTCTGGCAGGAAAACTCACACGTGGCTCGCTCGCATTCGGCGATACCTGAACCTGGCCACGTCACTGTCACGGCTGTAACAGGTATTATTGTGCTAGGTTTCAACAATCATAGCAAAAGGATTGCAAAGATTTCTAGGATGCTAGCTATCTTGCACAGATCGCGTGAAAGGCTCGAATTGCCAAACTGAGTATAGGATTTTGTGGAACTGATGCAGACGATTGTTGTTGCAGATCAATGCGAAACGGGCTGAGGTGGTTGTCGTACAGAGCATGGGAAGATGGCATGGGAGTTGTTGTTCCTTGGATCTTGATGCGGAAGGATGGATCTCCATCACACGGAGCAAGGCAAGGGAGCAATCACATAAATCTGTTGGCCATGGAACCAACACGGTGTTGAACTGTCGAACGAACAATGGCCATGGTCGTTGGAACAAAAGGATGGATCGGGTTTTGAATAGGTTTTGAGCAGAAGGTTGGGACGCGGAGCTACTGTTGGAGCTTAGAACGGAACACGGCAAAGATGCGTTCCCCTCTACATAAAAGGACGTCGTGTCAGAGGAGGAAACCATCGATTCTCCATGTAGAGACCCTCCTATTTTTTCTCCCTCCTTCCAACTTCCCATCCAGAGATTTTCCTTGGTTTCCACCGCTGCTCCCCGGTTTCCCGGTTTTTACCACATTGCTACTACATCTACGGCTTTTACCTTCATTTTGCTGCTCCAAGATGACAAGGAGTTCATCCATGGAAAGCTAGATTTTAGTTTCTCGGAATTTCACTGTAGTGCATGAATAGGTAGTGTTATTTTATTTATTTTCATTTATATTCATTTTCTATGAAATAAATTATTTCTTTCATAATCTTCTTTATATGAATAATCTATATTTTTGGGATGAATCGTGTTCTTTAGATTCGGTTCATACTCTTAGAATAGATTGTTGCCGTCAAGATCATTGTGACCCGTAACTCGGGTGTGTCGGGTCCCTCTCGCTGGACGCTCGGCTTCCGGCCTCATGAATCGGTTCCCTCCGTCGGGCGGACTTGCAAAACAGGGGAGACCTGGACTGAGAATTCTGGCAAAGACACTCCGACGATCAAGTCAGTGGGACGATCGAGAGGAACAGACGATCTCTAAGGTGGAGAGCTTTGGGGACTCTCTACTCCCAGAAGGTGATAAAAAATGGAACATAATGTAAGAAAGAAGAGAGTGTTATGTAGATAAGTGGTCTTTGTCGTTTGGGGAGGCATGCTTTCTTGTTGTAGGCCTGTGAGGCTAGGATAGCCTGTGAGAATTCCTCTTCTGGGAGGTTTAGAGAGTTGGTGAAGGAGTATAGTGCCTTGGACAGGGCACTATTTTCTGATTAGTGTAAACAGTGGCTTGGGAAGCTTCAACATAGTCCTCCTTTGCAGGCAGTATGCTATAGGACCCACGTGGATGGGCCCCTTGGAAAGCGTGTTGGGCCCACGTGAATGAGACCGAACTATGCGATGCTCCCGGTGGTCAAGCTGGGCTGAAATGTCGAAGTGCCGAACTGGCTGGGACGCTACTTCAGGTTGCCATGCGAGATGCCGGACCGCTGAACTGGCTCGGGCGGGCCGCTTCCAGGATGCCATCGCATGGGCTGAGGCGGATGGAGCCGGAGTGGACCGGACTGAGCAGGGGCCAGTTGCTGGCATGGGCCGCGGAGCCTTGCGGCCCCCCACGGACTGGCGGAACAGGGCCAGGGGCGAAGCCTTGCAGACCCCCACCTGCCCCCCACATCGCGGAACAGTGCGGGGCGAAGCCTTGCAGACCCCCACACCGGGTGGAGTCGTGCGGGGCGGAGCTGGGGCTATCGCGGGCGTAGCTGGGGCTATCGCGGGCGTGCCGGACTGGGAGCCATGCTGGACTTGGTCCGGTCGGTGCGGAGCCAAGCTGCTCTCCCGCAGGCAGAGCCGAAGGGGGTAGAGGTGTGCCGGACTGGGAGCCGTGCCGGACTTGGTGCGGTCGGTGCGCAGCCGGGTTGCTCTCCCGCAGGCAGAGCCGGAGAGGGCAGAGGTGCGCCGCGCGGAGCTGACCAGGGGCACGGCAGCGCCGGACCGAGCGGGGCCCCGTCGGGCTGAGCTGTAGCGAGTGGAAGCGAGCTGGGGCTGGCCTTCGTGCCGCGGGCGAGGTCAGGCGAAGCTGTGCGGAGTGCTGCCGATGTGTCGGCCTGGGCGGTGGTGAGCATTGAGCCGGAGCCGTGCGGAGTGGGACCTAGTGCCGAATCGCGGGTGAGTGTGGGTGCGCCGGACCAAGCGAAGCCGAGGCGGGGACGCCGCGGTCGGAGGGATTCCACGCTGGCTTGACCCTGGCGTGGGCGCGGTGCCCCGGTGCAGGCGTGCCGCGCTGGGCTGGAGCGTGCGGAGGCGCCGAGCTGGGCTCGGCTGCTTCATGGCGACGCTTGGGCCGTGCAGAGCAAAGCCGGGCTGATCTTGGAGAGCTTTGTGGGCCGAAGTGGGCTGCCCTTCATGCCTGGCTGGGCTCCAAGCATGGCTGAAGTGGGGCTGGTCGAGGTGCCGACCTGGCCTGGCTGAAATGGGCTGGCCGAGGTGCTGACTTGGCCTGGCAAAAGTGGGCTGGCCGAGGATGATGCTGTGCCAGGGTCGAATGGGTTGGTTACTAATGTAACATAGATTATCTTAATATAGAAGTTTTTTTATTTTATACATCTTATTTGGACTTGTCAGTACTTTAGAAAATGGACCGTGTTCTAATAGGTACGGATCGTGATCTCCATAGACTGATTATATTGTGATAAGAGTATTCATATAGGAAGAGAGTACTCGCTGTTTGCCAAGTAATCTATTGAAATCCTGAGGCCTTTACTCTATTATTTACTTATTTCAGTTAATTAATTTAATGCTTCTGATATTGTTGCTCTTTAAGATTATTGTTGAAATAATTGCTAAAAATTTATGTATATTCGAACCTTACTCCCACTACTCTATATAAGAATAATAGAAATAATGTATTATAATTGGTGCATAGTGACGTGCACCATTGCTCACCCTACGATGCAAGCCTTGCAACAATCCTCGACTCAGTTGGCCGAGCAGCCATCTTTGGACATTCCCTCACTGGTATGGGGGGTAGGTCAGGACAGTGTAACCTGCTCCGTTGAAGCTGAAGTGGACCTTGAGGCCCCTCAACCAACTAGTAGCTATGAACGAGCCCCCATGATCACCCATCACAGCCCTCGGGACCTCGGGGGGCTTGTCACATTTATCACTTCTGGTGCCAAACTAGTCGTCAAGATAGGGATCAGGGATATGGTCCCCCTATTTACTTCTTTGTCACATGATTCTTCATGGAAGGGATTATCATATTGTCACCCAGCAAGATGTACTCGATGATGAGATAAGCTCAATCAAAAGCTCCATGGGATAGATGGCTACTTAGAGGCCTTCTGTCGACAGTAGATGGCATCAGCAAGGAGATGTTTTTCACTGTGCATCCACCCTTCATTCGGGCTATCATGGAGGAGCCCGTTTTCCTATGCTTTAAGGCACCTTCTTTGGAGACTTATGACAGCTCCACTAATCCCTGCGATTACTTAGAGAGTTTTAAAGCTCTCATGATGCTACAAGAGGTGTTTGATGCCTTGATGTATAAAACTTTTTTAGTCACCATTTGAGATGCTGCTCGAGCTTGGTACACCAGGATCCTCCCGGACTCTATTAGCTCTTTTAAGAAGTTCAGTCAAAAATTTATCACACAATTTCAGAGTGTCAAAGGCCCGGGAAGAATTCCAACTCCCACTTCTCCATCTGATAAGAGGAAAGGGAGTATGTCTAGAAAAAGATAGGTTGCTTTAGAGCCTCCATGTTGGAGGTTTGTGGCATGGAACTAGTGGTCGCGATGTCAGCCCTTATGCGGGTTCTCCGAGTGGGAGGTTTTTACTACTCTCGCTCCAAGAGATTTTCTTAGGATCTTTTGAAGCTCTTGTCTCACTCCAAAAAATACATTAATACCGAAGAATGTATAGTGGCAAAGAGAAAGGAGAAGGGATAACATAAGTGTCCTCAAGAGAATCGCTCTCTTCCTCTTCGATCCAAGATACAAAGCAACGAAGCCAAATCCTGTCACCATTCCAAGAGTCCGCACCCTTGCCATGAAGTGTTCATGCTACTAAATGCTTTGTAGAAGCAAATCCTGATGGGGATAAGGAATCAGGATATCGTCCACTAGCATAGGAGGATGGCAAGAGATCTAAGAAAGATCTCACCAAGTACTATCATTTTATTGGGAGTATGAATATAATACTGAAAATTTATTTGCCTTAAAGAAAGAGATTGAAGCCTTGGTTCATCGGGTTTTGAGAGCTTATATCGACCAGCCTAAAGATGTGAAGGCTTCCAGTCGGCAACTACACCTCACCATAGAACCCCAGTGGATAATTATCTCACTGGTGACCTAGTGAACACCATTTTCGGAGGGTTTCCCGGGGGGCATCCTCATTGACGGGAGGAGCCCATGCTCGCACAATTCCTGAGTTCTCTCGGGTGAAGCAACGGATGTCATAGTCTTCTTCGACTTTGATACTAAGGGTAGCCAAACTCCTTATGACAATGCCGTTGTAGTTTTTCTTACTATTGCATATCAAGATGTATGCCATGTTTTGATTGTCAATGAAAACATTGCAGACATCTTGTTTTGTAATTCTTTTGTTAGGATGAACCGTTCAAGGGACTGTCTATAGAGGATGAGTTTCTCCTTGATAGGATTCTCAAGAGATGCCATATCCATGGAAGGCATTATTGCCCTACTCGTTATGGCGGGTCAAGCCCCATGATATGTTACAATGGCCTTGAACTTCCTAGTGGTAAAAAACTAGGCTTACATGCTTTCTATGTCATTGTCTCTACTTATCACTTGCTAATGAAGTTCCTAACTATCCAAGGAGTGGGTGAAGTATGAGGCGACCAGGTTTTAGCCAGGCAGTACTATGTGGTAACCTTAAAAGGCAAGAAGTCCCCAGAAGCACTATCCATGATAGCCTCAATTTTAGAGATGAGCAGGTTGAGCAATAGGGTCACCCAGTGGAAGAGCTCCTCTCATTCTCTTTGGACGACCATGACCCAACCCGAAAGGTCCAGGTCGGGTCTTAACTGGATAAGGCCTTGCGTGACCAACTCCGTGCCTTCTTGAGAGCCAATGCAGACTTTTTTGCATGGACTGCTTTCGACATACCTGGCATAGACCTAGAAGTCATGGTGCATCGGCTGCACGTCAACCCATCAGATATGCTAGTAAAATATAAGTGATGCTTCATCCCTCAATGCCAGCAAGTTATTAAGAAGTCTACAAGCTACATGCAGTCAGATTTATCTGTGAGATTGATTATCCTAAATGGCTAGCGAATGTGGTTTTCGTCAAGAAGGCAAACGGCAAGTGGTGGATATGTATAGACTTTACTGATATAGTTATCCTATCCTGGATAAATCAACTAGTTGATTCTATGTTGGGACATGAGTTGCTAAATTTTGTTGATGCTTTCTCTAGATATAATCAAATTTGGATAGTCCTGAAAAATGAAGAGAAAATCTCCTTTATCATAGACCAAGAGTTTTACTACTATAAAGTGATGCCCCTTGGTTTGAAGAATGCAGGAGCCACATACCAATATTTCGTCAACAAGATCTTTAATGATCAAATTGGTTGAAATGTTGAAACATATGTTGACGATATGCTGGTAAAGAGCCAACAGATAGAATTCCATGTTGTGGACCTTGAAGATACTTTCCAAACCTTGAGAAACTATCGAATGAGGCTTAACTTGGCCAAGCATACCTTTGCTGTATTTTCTAGAAAGTTATTGGGTTTCATCGTTTCCTATTGAGGAATCAAAGCTAAAAAATTTGGACGGTCCTAGAGATGTCACCTCCCCGGACCACGAAAGAAGTATAATGCCTAGCAGGGCAGGTAGCCACATTAAGTAGGTTTGTTGTTAGGTCAGGTAATAGTTGTTTACCCTTTTTCAAAGCTTTGAGGTAGATCAAGAATTTTAGTTGGACGGAGGAGTGTCAGACTACCTTTAAGGAGCTTTGCATGTACCTTGCTACTGCCCTACTCCTAACCAAACCAACGGAGGGAGAAATACTATACTTGTACCTGGCTATATCTCTAATTATGATAAGCTCTATCCTCGTTCTGGAGGATGAAAGTATAGAGAAACCAGTGTACTATATTAGAAGGTTGCTGAAGGACATGGAGACTACCTTTAAGGAGCTTTGCATGTACCTTGCTACTGCCCTACTCCTAACCAAACCAACGGAGGGAGAAATACTATACTTGTACCTGGCTATATCTCTATTTGTGATAAGCTCTATCCTCGTTCTGGAGGATGAAAGTATAGAGAAACTAGTGTACTATATTAGAAGGTTGCTGAAGGACGTGGAGACTTACTATCTGAGGATGGAGAAAGTCACCTACGCTCTCTTGATCTCATCCTGGCAGCTTTGACCCTATTTTCAGGCACATTCCATCACTATTTTAACTGATTAGCCTTTGAGATTCGCCCTCTAGAAACTGAACACATCGGGAAGGATCGCCAAGTGGGTAGTAGAGATTGGAGAGTTTGACATCCATTATTGCCCACGATCCTCCATCAAAGCACATGTGCTGTTTGACTTTCTTGTGGAGTGTACACTTCTTGAAGAGATTGAAGTGAAGATAGAAGCAGGAGCCACAGTCCCCGTTGGGGCGGGCAACCTTTGGACATTGCATGTCAATGGAGCATCCAACATAGGAGGCTCTAGAGCAGAAATGATCCTTGTCAGCTCAGATGGCATTATTACAGAAGAAGCCCTTCATTTTAGTTTCAAGACCTTGAACAACGATGCCGAATATGAAGCACTTCTAGTAGGGCTAAGACTGGTTTGTGAGTTAGGGGTACAGCACCGCAAAGCTTTCAATGGCTCCCAACTGGTCGTAAGCCAGATTTGTAAGAGTACAAGGTCAAAGCTCCCACCATGGAGAAGTACCTATGGATGATAAAAGAAATGACTCCTTCCTCTCGTTTGAGATTGTGTAGATATCTAGGATAGAGAACTCTAGGATAGACCTCCTGTTAAGATTGGCAACTGTAGAATATCCAAAAATCCATAGAGAAGCATATGTGAAGAATCTGGAGAAGATCGATATCGAGGGTGAGCTAGCTCTTGGGATGTAGATGGATAGCGAACCTGGCTGGATGGATCTATTGACATGGTACCTGAGAGATAGATAACTACCTAAGAATTAGATCGAGGCTCATCAGATCAAGAGTCGCTCAGCCCAGTATTTGATGATAGAGGGGAAGCGATAACGACAATCTTTCTTGATGCTACTCCTATGATGCCTCCAACCCATAGAGGCTGACTATATCCTGCGCAAGGTCCACGAAGGCATATGCTGAAGTCATCTCAGTGGACAAGCCCTGGTGTACAAAATCTTCAACAATGATACTAATGGTCCGATATCCATGCAGACGTTATCGAGTTCGTGTGATGTTGCAACCGCTATCAATGCCATGCCAACATGCAATGTCAGCCATCATCACTATTTACACTGATCAGCTCACCTTGGCCCTTTGCTTAATGGGAGATCAACATCCTATATCCATTCCCATTGGCCTTCAAGCAAAGAAAGTTTTTCATCGTCACTATCGATTACTTCACCACGTGGGTACAAGGAAAACCCTTAGCCCGTATCATAGAGAAAGAAGCTAATAGTTTTGTCAGGAAATCTATTGTATGTCGGTTCGGCTTATCTCGAATGATCATCACCAATAATAGACGGTAGTTCGATAAAGTGTTCTTCGATGTGTTTTGCGGGGATCTATAGATCATCTACTAATATACATCCATCACGCACCCATAGATGAATGTTGAAGCAAAAGTAACCAACCATACTACCTTACATGGTTTGAAGACCTGCCTTGACAAGGCCAAAGGGTTATGGCCAGACGAACTACACAGCATCCTGTGGGCCTATCGAATGACATCAATTTTTGATCAAGAGACTTTGTTTAACCTGGCTTATGGAATCAAAGTCTAAGGACCTCAGAGCGAATCTCGACCTCCTTGAAGAAGCCCAAGAGAAGGCCTAGATTAGAATGGTGACCTATTGACGATGAGCAACATGCTACTTTAGCTCCAGAGTCAAGGGAAGTTGTTTTGCCCAAGTGACTTAGTAATCAGGAAGGTCGCAATCAGCCAGCCGATCGAGCAGGGAAAGCTCTCTTCCAATTGGGAAGGACTTTACCATGTCACCAAGGCTATCTTCTTTGGCACCTATTACTTAGAGCAATTGCATAGGATACCTATACCACGTACCTGGAATTTTGATAATCTCAAACCTTATTGTTAATAAACTTTTTCTTCAATTCATGAGTTGTCTCCATTTACAATGAAGTTTCTCTTTTTCTGAGCGCCTAACTCCTTGCTCGTGAAAGCTGAGATGTGCTTACAAATCCTCAACAAACTTTGTGCCCCAAGTAAGGTCTTAATAGACCCTTAAAGTCCTGGCAAGTGATCCTTTGATTAGATTCTCAAGCACAAATCTTGCTGGACGAGCTCCATACCCCAGGAATGGGCTTAATAATTCCTTAAAGCCCTGACAAGCGATTTTTTGATCAGATTCCTAGCCATAAATCCTGGACGAGCTCCGTGCCCCAGGTAAAGGCTTGACAGTTTCTCAAAGTCTTGGCAAGTGGTCCTTCGATTAGACTCCCATGCATAAATCCTGGATGAGCTCCATGCCCAAGGTAAGGGTTTAATAGTTCCTTAAAGCTTTGGTAAGCGATCCTTCGATTAGACTCCCAGGCACAAATATTGGATGATCTCTGCATCCTAGGCAAGGGCTTAACATTCTTTTAAAACTCTGGCAAGCGATCCTTCGATCAGACTCCCAAGCACCCTTATTCAAAAGTCCTAGATGAGCCTCGCATCCAGGATGACCTTATTAAAAAATCCTGGATGACCTCATGCCCCAAGTGGGGTCAGCGAATCCCTTATTAAAAAATCCTGGATGACCTCATGCCCCAGGTGGGGTCAGCGAACACCTTGTTCAAGTTCTAGATGAGTCTTGCACCCCAAGCAAGATCAGCAAACCCTTTATTTAAAAGTCCTGGACAAGTCTCGCACCCCAGTCAGGGTTGATATACCTTTTTTCTAAAGTCATAGGTAAGCCTCGCACCCTAGGCGGGTTGACATATCCCTTATTCTAAAGTCCTGAATGAGCCTCGTATTCTAGGTAGGGTTGACACACCCCTTATTCTAAAGTCCTGAACGAGCCTCGCATTCTAGGTGGGGTTAATATATCATTTATTCTAAAGCCCTGGATGAGCCTCATACACCAGGCGAGGTTGACACACACCTTATATTAAGGTCTTGGACAAGCCTTGTGCCCCAGGTAGGGCTAACAAACCTTTTATTTTGAAAAGTCCAAGGTGAACCTCTTTTTCTAGGCAAGGCAGATATACCCTCTATTCCTAGCCATGTACCTGAACACGGTTTCCAAGTTTATCTAGTAGCAACGTCGTTAGATGAAGCTGACTTTGGAAGCGAGATCAATATCTATCTCTTGAATCCTTGATTGGTAGAACGAATCCTAGCCTAAAGATGCAAAAACAATGCAAGCATTCAAAATATACAATATACCAAAAATGGAACTCTCATTTCATTGATCAAAATTTGGTTACATGTATTTGTGGCTCCATAGCCAAATTACACAGCTCCAAAGATGCCTCGAAAGGTGGATAGAGGATAGGTTATAATAGCCCTAAAAAGCTAGGACATAGCTCCCTAAGCTCTAAAATTCTTTCAATACTTCGTAGTGGCAAAAGGAGAATCAAGTCAAAGCTTCCGAGAGCACTAATGTTCTCACTAGGTGCCAGCTTGCGAGGCACCTTCTCCATGCCTTGAAAGCAACCAAGGACCTTGCAATGCAAGGAGATGCAGCAAGGAGATGAAGTGCATCATGAAGGCAAACAAGGCCAGTATAAGCCGCTGTTGCATCCCCCTTCTTATATGGAGGAAATGCAATGAGTCATCTTGCCATCGATCGAAAGACAGGGAAGGAACTTAAGATAGCTTTCGGCAACCACTCCACATGCACCCAAAGAGGGATGATGAGGGTCATCGTGTGAAGCAAGCTCCCCTACATTATGTCTGATATTGGCCTGATTGTTAGGCATTATATCTAATGTAGGCCCATTAGCTACCGAATACGAAGATGGGTCGCAATGGAGGTAGAGAAGGAAGACGAGGCACATAAGCAATGCTCCTCCAACTCATCCTTTGACCGGTAATAGCCATAGCCTAGCAATTATAGCACCGACCATTTCTAATATCTTCCATGCCAAGGAAAGCATCTTTTAGCATGTTTTCGATGTTGAAACACTTACCTAGGAGAGAACCCCTCCATCGAGAAGGGAACCCAGCAGCACTGGTATCAAAAAAGCTCGACAAAGGTCTAAACATCATTCTGATCGCTGGGATCCTGGGAGAGCTCAATAAAGACCAGCTCCCCTCACCCCCTATTTATGGATGGGCTAAGAGTAAGGTTGCCGCACTAGTAGCCAACTAGCACTCAATAGGTGTCCGCATTATCTCAACGAGATACCTGGCCTTCCCAGAGCCAAAAGACAAAGTGCCAGGCACTCCATCCGGCATTGATGTCCCCTCAGGCAGCAATGCATTTATGTTCTTCACATCCTAGCTGAAGTGATGCCATGAATAAATCCCGGAGAGCCGTGCCCGATCAATTTTCTTTGAATGCTAGGTCTAACATTAAACAACGTGCTGGGCCATGTTACACCTTGTGGTTGGTAGGCAAATCAGATTGCCTTGCCTCCTTTGGAAGGCAATTAGGTGCTAGGAGTCTAGAAGCATCTCAAGATTCACGTGGTGGTGCTCTCGAGTGGTAACGCATCAAGTACACCCTAAGCCTAATAGGAAGGCAAACCAAGCACCACAGAAAAGCATAATTCGAAAGAAAGCAAATGAGATTTTTATTGAAATAGAGAAGATGCATATCAGGAATTGTGCTCTTTTAAGAGTCTTGCTCTCCTAGCCCTCATCATATCTATCCTCTCTTCCACGGAGGCATTTATAGGGATAAGGGGTTTGATCGTAGGCCCAATCTTCGGATAGCATGTGCCCAGGATTAGCTCATATCACGTAAATCCTTGAACTCGAATTGCTCCCTCGGTTTGGTCCTCAGATAGGTGGCCTTGTGAAGAGCCTCAAATTGCTCCACTCATGCTCTAGCTAAGCGCTGCGCAGCCCCACTTCTTTCCATAAGGACTATGCTCCAAAGGAAGTCGACGATAATCAGAAGAGTCTCTCTTCTAGCAGTTTCGCATGGTTGTGGTTGGACCACAATCTTTCGCAAGCATTATTTGCTTATAGTAGTCTTGCATGTAGTGGTGCAAACTACCTCACCTTCCTTCATGTTAGCCTCGTCGGCAGTACCGGATAATATGCTTTGCCCATGGGGCACTTCACCCTTGCCAGCCTCGCCAACGATGCTAGATAGCACACCCAACTCGCTGGAGCATCGTCCATCATCCTCACCACTGGCGCTAGCCAGTGCAGGGTAAGGATGGGAACATGGGATGATAGAGTCATCATCAGCAGCCATCTGGGCCTCTTGTTAGTGGAGCCTCATGTCTTAAAGTCATCGTTAGCAGTCGTCTAGGCATCTTGTTAGCGGAGCCTCATGTCCTATCAGCTTTCATTTGGGTTCCACGGCCAATGGTGACCCCCGGAGGCATTCTAGGCACCTGAGAGCCACCTCCCTTCAGCCTTGCCATCTCTTGAACCTGGTGAGCCTTCTTGGTAATGCTTAACATTGATTAAGCCAAAGCCTAGCCTTCTTTAGCAATAGCCCATGCTTTCTCCCCATGTGCGACCTCCCTCGTGGGCATCGTCTCGTGATCGGTGATGGAACACTAGCACTCTGGTGCAGAAGTCCACCTATAGCACCATGAATGTCAGTGCCCATCAATGACGATGATTACAACCATCTAGAAGCACGCCGTATACCTTCATAGTGCAGCGATGCAAGTATGCCAATGCCTCCTCCACTGATGTGCACTGTGGCTCTATGACATCAATAAAAGAAGCAATGACTGGAGCAAGCTTGCCAGCTTTCGTGATGTCCAAGCCACCCTCCTTGGCTAGCCATTGGGGGGTAGGTACGTCTACAGGTGATACCGGCATGGGAGCAGTGAAACTGGTGGACCCAATAGCGACCGGTAACTCCTTTCTAAGCACTGGACCCTCTAGTAGTGTTGGAGATGCTTCCATCACTACCGGTGGTTCTACTTCTTCTACCTCCATCATTGGAGAGAACCCAAAACACAGGAGAAAGTAATGCTAGTTGTAGATTTAAGTGGTACATTGTTCAAAGTACATGCAGCAAACATGATGGAACTCCAAAAAAAAGAAAAAGGTTTGTAAAGCATATCATGGACTATACTATATCTAATAAAGTGTAAATCCTCCAAACTACTATAGTAAATATAGCATATAAGGAGAAGTTCATTTAGAGAGTGTTCAAAAATGATTAAGGAACTTACTATTTAATTATTTAACACCTCGATCAAATTGAAGAGCATTAATACTCTTACTAGTTTATTTCTTAACCAAAATATTGTTACTCCTTATCAAAGACTTTGAATTTATATTTCAACAAATATATATCCAAACATGGATATAACATCAACAAAAGTGATGAAATAAGAGTAACATTATTCGGCTTCCTAACTTGTTGCTGTCTATGCAACGATTTGCATAGAGAAGAAATACAAGTGGCTCACATATGCGACGTTGATGAACTCAATGATAAATCAATTTATATCATTTGTAAACTTTTATGCAGATGCAATGCTTACATTCTTTTATTGCTTTACACTGGCAAGACAATTCCTATAGTTATATTTTTAATACCTTTTTTTCATAAACAAGTATCTTTGATAGAGAGACTCTTCACCCTCTACTTCTGGAAGATGCTATTTTTAGGATTCAACTTTATCTTTGAACTCTTTAGCCTACCTATCTACAAAGATTTCATTTACAAGAATTACATAAGCATTTATACTTTGAAATGGCTATCAGTTGTCTTAAGATCTTGAGCAACCTTGCTAGACTAATATCAAGTTTGTTCATATAATAAACTATGAGAAAAATACAATAAATGATTACAAGATTAAATTCTATATCAATTCATCCTTTCTTAAAACAATTGATTATATATCTCATACCTAGCAATCATTCTTTGTTTCATCAATCCCATACGGATCAAGATTAAAAGTACAAGAGACTTTCTCTTGGTTGAGAACTATTCTCAGATTCATCAATATTCTATTGGTCCGGTCAACATTTTGGCATCAAACATGCGAGACAATGAATATAGATATCATGATGCAAATGAATCTACAATATATGAGCAAACTATTGATGATGACATTAATAATTAGATGAGGTCTTATATCTAATAATATCTTCTACTATTTTAATGATTGCATTGTCCTTTAATATGGAAGAGAGAAACCATATCATGGTTTTCAAGACTGATTGAGATCCCAATTTCTCATAAAAAGCCTTGTGGATAGCACAACAAATCTATTATGATGAGTTCAAGGGTTGGTAACTCTTATCAATTACAACTCATGTAATTTTCAACATCTCACTTATATCTAAAATACTTATAGCCTTTTGTATAGCACAATAAATTATAAGGTTTTAGTTATGTCATATCCTTGATTTCCATATAGTCATACTTGAATAATATTATCCTTATAGATAATACAACAAGGCAACACCATCCAAAAATATGCCATAAGCATCACTATGTATTATGTCAGTATTATATCAGTCACCATGGTGAGCCTTGTGGATAGCACTACAAATTCATTACAGATCTTGAAATAATATTGGCTTATCATGAAGGCTTAAGTAGTGATCTTAACATTAAGCATCCAAAATTTGAAACTTGGCTTGCTTATGATTTCCATCATTATAGCTTAATATAATTTCTTCAAAATTGGATAGATTAAAACATGATTTAGAATGTAGCATGTAGTATTAATTACTTCAACCTTAAAGTATTTTGTGATATTGCCTTCATACAATATGGTTTGGGTCATTTTTTTTAAGATTTTATTTTTTCTCTCAACAATATCATTTTGTTATGGTATTCTTGGTGTTGAAAAAATTATGCTCAATGCCATTCTCATTATAAAAGTTTTCAAAGTTTTGATTTTCAAATTCAGTACCATGATTACTACAAATTGAAACAATAGATAGGAGACTTCCTATACTGGTTAGGAAGCCCTGGTTCATGTGGAAAAGAAAGAAGAGTCATCTAGTTTCATATGGAAGAGGAATAATGAAAGTTATCTATATAGAAATCTGCCAGATTTTTTCAGTGCATGTTCAAAATTCTTTTAGATTTCTTTCCTTCGTTGTGGTGATTTCTAGGAGGCCATGTCCTGATAGGAGACTCCTAACATGAGTTAGAAAGCCTTGATTTGTGTGGGAAAGAAAGTGGGTCACATGGTTTCGTGGATAAGAGAAAGAAAGGCTATCCAAAATAGAAAAAAATCAGTATAACCCTGGTCCAAGATACTCTTGGATCCATCTTCTTGTTATGATTGTTGTTTGGCTTACCATGAGTAGTGGGTTGAAGGTAGAGGTGGGGAGGTGTGATGCGAAGGGAAGCTTCTTATTTTGGATGGTATAGGTGCATGATTTGATGGTCCAACTTTGATTGGATCTAGTCTTTTAGAGGAAAGGCTAGAGGGTATAATGACAAGCAATGGAGTTCGCTAGTTAGGAGGGCATGATCATGTGTTAGGGGTTGTTTGGTGGATGAGAAGTGTTTGGCATGCTAAAGGAGAGGTCACTCAAGGGATCATGGTTAAGGTGGAGCTGAAGAAATAATTATATAGCCTTCGAATGATGTAGGGTAGGGAAGTAGTTGAGATACATTCAGTGGCTCAACTAGTTGGGAGCCTTGGGATGAATGGAGAAATAAAGGGTCTTATTCTCTAAGCATCATAGCTGGTTAAAAGGATGGTGAGTTTTTCTTGGGAGTTTTAGAGGGGTCCATAGAGTGTAGAGGGTCCAAAATGGTAGTAGTGATGTTGGAGGTTCAGCAGGAGGTTCAATAGGGTTGTGTTGGGCAACTGACTTTGGTTTAGAGTTTATCTTATGTAAAAGTACTAAGAGGAGTCATCATTTAGGTGGAGCACCGGTCAAAGGTGCTTCCATAGGTGGAGGATGATTTGGCATAGGTTTAGAGCCGAAAGGTGAAGCGAAAGGCACCATATTCTAATACCAGCGATGATAATGCACTACATGGATCTATGGAAGATGTGTGAGCACCTAAGAGGCATGGTTCTGGAAAAATGGTGTTAGATGATTTGTCTACAGCAAGAGAGGAACCAAATACCTATAAGGAGGCTGAGATAAGTCCTGTGAGAGATGTAGGTTTGAACCTAAATAGGGGAGCTGCAATCCCTTCAATAGAAGCTGAAGTGATGATTGGTGCAGGTGCAGTAGAGGAAGATGCCAATAGAACATAGAAGTGTGCCCAGATACAAGCAAGGATATTCATCCCAGGTGGAGGCGATCATCTCAGAGGCCTTCAAGAAAGCTCTAGTGCGAAGGAATTGGTATCGGCATTGAGGTTTGCATAGGAAGCTATCAGGATGCGCAAAGGTAGTAGGATCGTATAGACATATCATTCGGGATTTGCCAAGTCATGGGAGCATCATGGTGGAGATTGTTGGTGCAGGTGTCGTGCTCCCAAGCCTTAGGAGGCAAGGAGAGGAGCTATGGTGATGGATCTAAGAGTTTAGACTGGTTTGGATCTAAGGGCTAAGAACGGTTTGGTCCTAGAATGGAGGTTCGGTCCTTTGGCTCGAGGGCTAGGGTTTTGGATCTTGAGGAGGGCTAATTCATATTAGATTAGGTTTGGATCCAAGCTAGTGTGAGAGTGGGTCAAGTTATAAGTGTATATGGGCTTAGATGGTGCTCTTCTAATTGGATTAGCCTTGGAAGATGTTTAAGTTAGGATAGATTTAGGTTTCCTATTCTTGTTCAGTTTAGGAGAGCCCTATAATCTATAAACAGGCATACCTTATAAATCTAAGAGAGTGGAATCAATGTAGACTCTTTCTCTACCTAAACTCTTCTCCTCTCTCTCCTTCTCTCCTCCACACTGCCAAGAAGTCCTCATGTCCAAGAAGAAAGAGCACCCTTAATTCCTCCTCTCTTTACTTCATGCGCAACCCTTCTTCTTATCCTTGGTGCTAGAGAGTCCTAGCCCTTGGAACTCTCTCTCCTTCACACCATCTTAATCTAAGTTTTGGCTGACCAAAACTCTAGCAAAGGAGGCACCCAAGAAGATCAAAAGAGGACTCTTTGTCATAATTGAATTAGGAAGTGCTAGGAAATATTTGCGCAAAGAAAGGTAGGTGCTAAAATTTTTTGCTGCCCGTAGGAATTTCTATTCCAACTAAGACTCTGTTTTACTATGTTTAAAAGCCTATTGGATGCCTCTTTGCTGTTCCCTTTAGGAATCCACGTGAAGATCCAAGTCCCTATAGGTTGGAGGCAATAAAGTTCTTAGTCTATAATGAGATTAAGAGGGGACGGATAGAGAGAAAGGCTAGTGGTTTATTAAGAAGAAATTATAAGGATGCTAGGTGTGTTTTTTTGAGAAAGAGAAGGGTTGAAATTTCTTATAAAGAACTTTCAACGGATTTCTTCGATTGGGAAGGTTCTTTGAGAGTTTCTTGTGTAGATCACTGTTGGAGAGCTTGTGCTTGAAGGCCTAATGGATCATAGATCGGCATCAGATGATGATCATCAGATATGTATTTATTTTTATTGTTACTCTTATTGTTTCATTATTTTATGCAAGTAGATCCTGCAATTAGGATTTCGGATATGATTTTGATTTAATTGTTAAATCATAGTTCATAAAAATTTTTAAAAATCTCGCTTCCACTATGCATTCGTTTTCCATCACCTTGCCATGCTCTAGTCAACATATTCACATTGCTCGTGGGGGGTATGTCTTCCATGGCCTCTTGCATGGTAGGTTGCTCGGGAACTCCACGAGGCTCTGGTGGTGGTAATGGTTGGGACTGTAGAGGTGATCGGCATGGAGGCCCTCTTTTTTAGAGGAAGCAGTCTAGCCTTCTCTCCCAAATGAAATGCTCGATTTCATACTATAGTTGGAGGTAATCCTCCATGTCATACCCGTGGTCATGATGGTAGAGGTAGTATTGTGGTTGCGATGCTCAGGTCGAGTCTGTATTCTTCTTGCCTGAGGTAGCTATCCCCTCACCTCCATTAGTATTTGCATGCCCGAGATGCATTTAGAGGCATATAATTGGTGAAGCACATTGGGGGTAAGTTAGTCCATCCCTTAGAAGGGGACCTTTTCTCTGATTCCTCTGTAGGGTCTTGGATCGGCGACGAGGTGGAGTGCGGGATATCCATCGATTTTTCTAGTTGCCTTGCTTTGTAGGGGTCTTCCTTGAACTTTTTGCTTTCTTCCCCACCTTAGCCTAGTGGAACCGGATGGGCATCATACGCCTCAGCATTGGCATACTTCTTTGTTCGAGTGAGCATCTTTGTGAAGTTTTATGGATAGGTCTTCTCCAAGGAGAAGAGAAGCATTCCTCTGTAACTCGCTTTTCAAGGTTATATCTACAGACTGGTCCAAGTTGCATACCTTCAAAGTTGCCGCGTTGAAATGGGTAAGGTTGGTGTGGAGGGATTCTCCTTCCCACTATTTTTTGCTGACCAGGTAGTCAGATTCCCTATGACTTCATTGACTACTAATGAAGTGGGAGGTGAAAGACTGGCTCAACTCTCTAAAAAAATTAATAGAGCTAGGCTTAAGACTGGGATACCAGTGCCTAGCCACCTCTTTGAGAGTAGAGGGGAAGGCTCAGCAGAGGATTCTATCAGATCCTTGGTGGAGTAACATGAGAGTCTTAAAGCTCTCGAGGTAATCAATGGATCCCCTGACCCATCGTAGGTTTTCAAATGTGAGACCTTGAAGTTTACAGGCATTGGCTTTTGCATTATTCTTGGTGGTGAAAGGCGGGTTGATATTAATGTCGAGCCTTTCATCACAGATCGAGGCTTGGTTTTGCAATAGCTCGATCCTTCGGTCGGTTAATCTCTTGGAAATGCTGCTCCATATCGGCGTCCCTACTTAGATGCATATGCCTCTCCTGCTCTGGATTTTGTGGAGGACAAGACATCATGGGAGGTGGTTGTGGTTCTTGGGCCATGATTAGAGATTATTGAGCCACGAAAGGTGGTGGTTGTTATGGAGCAGGATGCGTCTCCTGCCGCGAGTTGTTGTTCGTTGCATAATCTGAACTATAGCAGCCAAAGCATGCATCTGCTAGATCAATGTATTAAACTGGTCTATAGTTACTTACCTTCACAACAGGGGGAGGTGGTGGTGCCGGTTATGATGGCAACACAGGGGCCTCATTATCAGCATGGGTCTCTTGTTTCTTGATGAAGCAGTATTTGAATGCCGTGAAGAAACTTCATACACCATCTTAATAAGTTGCTCACTTCTTGAAAATGGACAAGTCTTTTTCTCTAGTACCAATCTATTGTTGCAGATTCCGGCTTAAGATCAGAAAAGTAACTGACTAAGGAGTCATGGCTAGAGAGACTTGCAAAAATGTTCCTAGCCGGGGTTAGCTCTGGCAAGAATCCTCCAATGCTTAAGTTAGATATCTTGAACAGAAGGGAAGTAGTGAGCAAAGAGGGTTTACTGAAATCCTCAAGGTTTTGGCTATTTGTCATAAATGATTGAGCCATGCAATTATGAGAGTATCATGCTATTAGTCATGTTGTTACAAGCGTGGATTTTTAGCCCTTATTCGCTTCTCACATGAGGAGGTGTTTATTGCTATTGGTTTTATCTATATACGGTGGCAGTTTCCGCAAAGTGATAGGCCGTTTAAAATTGTAGAGACAGATCAAGTGATAGAAGAACCTCGTATAAAAAAAAAGAAGCTGATAGCAACAAGTATAGAAGTGTATCGGCCTGACATAAGGGCCGGCAAATGGGACGGCAAAAAGGGTCGACATGAATGTCAACTGCTTTCCGAACAGTGTCCCGATCATAAAATCAAGGCATCGGTAGTAACCCCATGACAATTACCATCGCACGTGATGAGATCCCAGTGATGGCCACTCCGGTTTGTGTGGTTCGATTCATTAAATATATATCTTGATGCATTGCTACAAGAATGAATGGCTTTGATTAATGATGTATACAGCTACAAATATGATGTATTCAGCTATGGAATAATTTTTGAAGGCAAAATTAGTTGAAGTTAATTATGATTTTGGGCTTACCCTAGCTAGTGGTTTTCATGGCGAGATTTTTTTAACTCCACCAGGTTGGTTGGATGGTTTTTACGGGGCTTCGACCCTGCTGGCTTTAGCTTTGATTCGTTGGTAGCAACGTATCGGATCCGCGATTTTGAATTGGTCCGCCTGGGATTTAGACTCTTGCCCAGGTAGATAGGATGGGATAGCAACGGTTTGGGAACCTGAGGAGTGGTCCACCAATTGAAGCTGTGACGACCGTGAAAGGTCGTCTCGTCAATCAAGGACGGCCGTGATTAAAAAAATAACTTTTTCCGATCCACATGCGACCTTCGCATCCAGAACTCAGGACGTACAATTAGCCTCTCCTGATTATTTTTCCGTTTAAAAAATTTTAAAAATTACATTTCAGAATTTAAAATGGGTTGCTACAGGGTCAAGTGCATCAGGCTAGGAGGCGTCCGATTCACGATGGAGGGCCGGGGGTTCTTCATCAACGTGCTGATCAGCAATGTGGCAGGTGCCGGGGACGTGACGGCGGTGAAGGTGAAGGGGACGATGATCGGGTGGCTGCCCATGGCCCGGACCTGGGGCCAGAACTGGCACATCAGCGCCGACCTCAACGGGCAGGCCCTCTCGTTCGAGCTAACCACCAGCGACGGCGTCACTCTCACCTCCTACAACGTCGCCCCCAAGGACTGGGAGTTTGGCCGGACCTATATCGGCAAGCAATTCCTTTCCTAATTATAATTACTATAACCCTTTTATTCTTGTAAAAAAATTTGTTGCTTGCTACTACTGGTGTATTCCTATCATGCAAACTGTCCATGAAAGATGGAAACTTGCCCAAAAAGCCCAAAGAAAAATGGGTGGAGGAAAGTCCATATTTTGTCTTCGTCCAGATTGGTGATTGGGTGATTGTGAAAGTTCCCTATCCAAGTTTTTTCCCCTTCCCTCTTTTTCTAGTACTGTTGCTGGATGGACCATGGATCGGTGGGGTTGCTTTTAACGTGGGATGCTACTTTGCTTTGGCTGCGCGCTAAGGATATCTCTTTTTCTTCATCCGAACTCCCCATGGTATTTATTCGTCATTAGGAAACTTGTGGTTGCTTTTGGTGTCACAGCATGATGATCTCCTGGATCTCCTATTTTATGGAGCTGGACGAATGATACAGAACTCCATCCGACAGGGATGGTTATAATTGTCCAATCAATAGACCTTGTTATCCAATTATCCAGAATAATAAGTCTAAACAATCTTTCCACTCGAAGGGGGAAAAATAACCAATCTTTCTGCTCGATGTTAGTACCTGCTCCATGGCTATGATATGATCAACAGGCTAACTTTGAAAGATAATTATCACTTATTCATTATTAGTTTCTTAATTTCACATGTAATACTTGATTCTGCATATTTTATTGTTTTCAAAGAAATGTTTACATGGAATATTTATTATCATTTTGCAAAGGATGAGCATATACAGACATCTGGAAATATATTAGCATACATGTGCTATGGCAATTACTGACTCAGTTTCGAAGATTTGCCAGATTATTGATTACGCCATCAGCTATGGACTGGGATATCTGATTCGGAACGATCAAGCTACTAACTAGGAAGGAGAACCAAATTGACTACTGCACCATCAACTAGAAAGAGGATTAGTAAGGAAGAGACAAGGCTAGCCATTCGATCGAGTAGTTGCTCTTTTCCAAACTGAGTAGCAGCAATTTATCGACTCCAACTAGCATGGCATTCTTTATGCACATCCATCAAGCACCTACTTAGGTCCGACAGCTACTAAAATAAATCAAATTAGGCATGCTTTGGTACTGGGCTAAGCCCCTCCTTTCAACAATGGACAAGTCGACTACTTAGGTTCCACAATGCTCGAGTAATGATGACCTATCTGATCACAGCTATTCCAATATAGATCATAGTAGACAACATCCTAATAGATCCTGCCATCCTAACAAAAAGATATAAATAGAAAATATTTTTAAGGACAAGATCTTGTCATCTTAATAAAATTTATTATGCATGTCAGAAGATGTACTTTCGTAATGGCATTCGATTACATAGCGTAGTCCTATAAAATGGTAAGAGGGGATCTCCGGTGAGGTGTGTTATGTTACACTACATTAACTCATCTCCACTACCCACTCACTTAGTCTCCATCATTCTTAACTCTGATTGTTGTAGTTTATTTCTCCCGTCTACTAACTTGAATATTGAAGGGTCCCCCATAAGAAACCCTAGCCTAGGGTTTATTTTTGCAAGTCTCAATCTGAGAGCCACCAGGAGTAGCACCTAGTTCCACCTGAGGAGGACCAAAGCACCCTCGACCACTGCCAGAGTCCAGTGGAGGGCGATTTAATGATAATAGATTGGTGTACTAGGTAGGAGGGCAACAAGAAAATCTCAAGTTCCCAAAGTTTGGAGTGAGGGAATTATTCTTGTAAGCATGCTGAAAACAGGTTTCTAAAATCCTAGCAGAAGTAATTTTCAAAATAATTTTGTAAAAATATGCATCAATTATTTAAAAATAATATCCTAAGATCTAACTAATATGTTGATAAGATATTCATCACATGAACTCAGATTTGAAAAATAAAATAAATTAGGAAGGTTAAATCAACTTACCTTGATCGCTATCCTTCTTCTTCAACCACAATCGGATTGTCCAGATTGCTATCAGAGCTATGCAAGTATCCAATTCTGCTGGTATCCATGCAAGGATGATGTTGATTGACTCTCTGAGGCCCCCAGAATGCTAGTTCCTTGTAGGCCTCTCCTCTAGCTAGATCTTGAAATTCTTCTTGACGATCTTGAAGGACAAGCTGCAACCTTTGCAGCCTTCACGCGAAACTTTCGTGCAATCGAACAAGACTTCAACTTAGACACTAGGAGAGGAGAATACACTTTCTTCTCCCCTTCTTCTCTCTAATCTCTCCTCTCACAAAAGTTTTTAGGATGTGGAATTAAAAAGAAGCAAGGAGGGAGCGATAGAAAGAAAGATAAGCAGCTTGAAGGATTTCATAAAAAACTAACACATGATTCCTCTTCTTCTTTTTTTAAGATCATCACACAACTCTCAGTCCTCTCCATGCCTATACTGATCAAATGAGACTTAATTTTAGTTGGGATCCAATCCTAATCATAATTAAACTCAGATAAAAGAAGACCGACTAAAAAGAAGTGTTGGCATGGAGTAAAGTGCAATGAGAGGAGATATATGCGCGCCATCTTATTTCTCTAAGAAACTCAATGGAATTCCTTACCATTCTACATAGTATAATGTTTCTCATTATCACACAATCCCAAAAAAATCCAATTAAATTAGGCATGGACTTAGGATGAGGATAGGAGGAGATAAAGATGACATGATAAGGCAAATGCTAGGTCTTTTAGTCCTACTAAAACTCTTCCAGTTTAAATCCAAATCAATTTAGATTTAAACCAAATTTAAACTACATTATCCTAATCTAAAAGAATGTGAGAAAGGATAAAAAATTGATTTTCTTCATGGAAAATTCTTAGAAAAATTCCTGGGAGGCATGGAGAAAAACTAGGATGAGAAAGTGAACATGTGCGTAGAATTTTTTTTAAAATGAATTTCCTTACCACAAAAAATATATATTCTACATCCCAAAAAATAAATTTTAAGTCCAATTTGATTAGGTTAGGTGTCCTCTTTAATTGAGTTCAAAGTTGGGTCATATCAAATCGAATTTGAATATGATTCGAATCGAATTTAAAATGGTTATCAATCCTAGTTGGACTAGGATTCTGAAATCCTAGTCCAACTATGATTCTTAAATCCAATTAGAACAAATCTAATTAAATTAAATTAAATTATAAATTTTATAATTAATTCCCTAGTATCAAGATTAGCATGTGCCAAAATTGGTAGGTACCAAAAGTAGCAGGTACTATAAATATCATGTATCAAAAATAGTAAGTACCGAAAATAGCAGCTACTAAATTTGTAACCTTTACAAAAAAATAGTAATTATTAAATTTAATGCAAGCCTTGATCAGGTCAAACTCCTATTGTGTTTGACCCCTTAGGCTTTATTCTGTCTAGTAGTGAGACATACTATGATCTCCATCATCAAATCTTTTTTGATGGATCAGAACTTTTCTTGCTTAACCTAAATATGGATCATTGATCTAAAAATTATTCAAGTGAGTTTCCACAATACACTAATAACACCTAGAAGTATATGGTGGCAATCCAGCTGAATATAAAGATGAACCTATAGGTATAGTTCATGTGTGATTAAGTTTCTCTATCAAAAATTCTGATAGGATGCAGATCTTAGATTCTTGTCAAATCCTGAGCATCTATCATATATTAGACTTAATTGACTCAAGTCCAATCTTGATTTCCATGGAAACTCCTTTTCATTATCACATTGCTATAGCCATAGACTCAAGGACTTAGTCTCTTAGATTTAATAGAACTATTGTTCTGCTACTGAGATCGATAAATCTTCTATAGATACGCTCCCAACTCCAACAGTGAACCTACTGTAACTAATATATACTATAAGGTCCCATATAGCTAGGGACCATATTTATGTGCTTGCCAAACTATAGTAACCCTATTATGAGAGACTAAGGCATCACGGGTTTAGGAACACTCACACAACTACAGCTCAAGAAGTCACCAATGAGTGAGTAGACATTCTGTTTCCTGGATCATGCTTAGTACCATTATTTTTTAACAACCACTTATACTTTCACTTTAGTATCCCCATACTATAGACTCGAGACTCATCTATCCAGAAAGAAATCAATCTTTGCATCAATTTTAATGGATCATCACTGTCCTTATGATGATCTAATGACCAGGAGCTTTTAGAAGTAATCTATAATGACACGTCTCAAATTCTAAACTCTTGAGAATATGTATCGTTGTTCATTAACTCCATGAAAGATTTTTAGAAACATAAAAATATGAATAAAAAAATATCAAATTTTATTGATAAAAATCTGATTAAATACAATTGAATATCCTAGAAATTATAGTATGTTAGCCAACTTGGCTTCTAAGACATACACATCTAATAATTTCCCACTTGCACTAAAGTTAATTGGCCATATACCTGAGTTCCATCTTTTCACTTCAGTTTTTTGTTGGCTCAACTGCTCTGTTAGTGGGTCTACCATGTTGTTCATGCATGTTAGGAATTGTGTCCGAAAGTCAATCATTTAGACTGTAGATAGTTGTACAACTCATGTATATGTATATGAATTATTGAATTGAATAAAAAATTTATTCTGGTTGTTTATCACATGTCATCTTCCTAATTGAACTATGGTATAATGATGTCCTTTAAGCTACCTTGTATGCGATGTAGAGAGGATGCGTCATGTAGTTTATAAATTGGTTCATAACCAAAGGATACGCTGTTTCAAGATGATGGTGTATTGAGAGTAGGTCGTTGATGTCATATCTGTTGGTTGTCCTCTTATCCAAGTAGCATGGAGATGTTGGTGTGACATCAGGTATTGTATTTGACACTTCGCTGAATGTGACTCTCATGTGAGATTCTCTTTTTGCCGAAGAGGAGTCTTGCATTAGAATGTGGACATGAATTATTCCTCTGACTTGAGATCACTGTGGCAGCTTGCAAGCAACTCACTATGCTTAGGTGTCGGACTACCCAGATTTCTAATCCGGTGATGGAAGGTTGCTGGGTATAGTTAAGTACTTGTGTAGCGGTAGTAGGATTGAGATAGGATTGATCTCTCCAAATGATTTGGATTGAATGCTTAATATGTCTTAATTGAGAAAGACCTTGGCCAGGGCATTTCTTGTAAGGAGTTACAAGGATTCTTTATTTGAGACATATTGAGATGGACTTATTAGGGTTGGCTAGTTTAATCCTAAGCCATCCGGAGCATTAGGAGATTAAAGGAATAAGTTCACTGGTATTCCATATTCGATAGGTTCATGTTGATCTATAAACTTTAACCTATCCAAACGCCGGGTGTCATTGCTAGATGGCTACGTTGGCTGGTACTGGAAATATTTTCATGCCACCAATTTAGTGTTTGAACATATGGGGTCACACACTAAGAGTTTCTTCTTGCTTTGTTGGTATGCGAATGATTGAAAATCATTTCGGACTCGTTTGACAAGGTGTTGTCAAACCTATGTTCGAGTCGACTCATATGGATGAGTCGACACGAGTTGAGTCAACTCGAATGGTCGAGTCGACTCATCTGACGGACTGCTGAAATTCGAGAATGCTTCATGAAATGCTATAATGGTTATGGGATTTAATGCAGGGTGTTTCGAGTTTTAATAATTGCTATTACTGAATCCTAAGGGACTTCATAACCTCCCTGGAATCTCAAGAGATCCCAAACTACTCATTAATCTCTTGTTATACCCCCTTAATGGTTTTGGGGGCTGCTGTTGTTATAAAAGCAAGGCTGAAGAATGTGAATGGTTAACGTTCTTCACGTTCAACATACCCACTCCAGATTTGGATCAAGGTTGAGACTCTGCCCAGAAAACTTTTGGATAGAGAATTTGCTTGATCCTTAAGAGATTGCGAGATTTGATCTCCAGGATAGAGTGAGCTTGGATTTTGAGATTCCTATACGTATACCTACTATTGAAGGTTTGGGACAGAGTGTTAGGAAGGGGTTCTCAAGCATCTTCATTCCAGTACCAATGCAGCAATAGCCCTTCAAGGAGTTGAAGGAGTCTGTACATCTTCAAGGAGTTGAAGGAGTCGCTGCTACCATCAGTGTTTTCGGTGAGGCTAGCACCTCGAAGGAAGGAGAAGAAACCGCACTACATGTGTGAACCACCCATAGAGGTAGTGCGCATGCATCGCTCACAAAGCCCGATCTTCTTCCTTGCAGGTAGACCTGGAGCTCTTCCCATAGTTTGCTACATCCTTTAGTGAACGTCACTAAGGTATGTCTTTATTTTATGTATGACATAATTATCATTGCTGCATCATTGTATGATTTCTGGAATGGTTCTGATTTTCATACAATGTTTGCATGATTTCATATTTACATTACTCTAGATGCATCCAATCCTAGTAGGGGCTTATATTAATTAGATTAACATTTATAGATGAAATAGTTTTATCGCTTTCCACTGCTGCATGCCTTTAGAAAAATTTTAAAATGCATGTATCGCCCCATAGGAATAGTTCCTTACAATGGTATCTGAGCATCTAGGTTAGATGCACATCTAGTCTAATGTTTTATATAAAATTAGACTTTTTCCTTCGTAAAGTACTTGTATTAAGGTGGATTCACCATGGCCGTCTGGTCATAGGAGAGAAGCATGGTTTAAAGACCATCTCTTGCCATTCCAAGGGGTTCTCCTATGACGTGTAGGGGTGCTGCTGCGTCACGGCCTTATGAAGAAGAAAGTGAAGAATTTAATGGATTAAAATTATTTTAATATATGGTTTATAGATCATAACTATGTTTAGATAAGATCTAAAAGAAGTTTGATCTAAAACTTTGAAAAGTTCAAGTGAAAATGACTAAGTTTGAAAAAACTATGATCTGGAAGAGCTGGCTTGAGCAAAAGAGCCGACTCGACCATAAATCTATGTTCTAGAAGAGTCGACTCAAGCAGAAGAGCTGACTTGACTAGAAATCTATATTCTGGAAGAGTCGACTCAAGTAGAAGAGCCAACTTGACCAGAAATCTGTGTTCTGGAAGAGCTGACTCGAGCAGAAGAGCTGACTCGACTAGAAAACTATAAAATAGTAATTTTAAGCTTCAAATTTTTATGGAATTATTTTATTTCATTTTGAAAATGTTTTAAATAGTGTGATACACTTAATTGGAAATTAAGATGTATATTTTTAAGATTTAGGATATGATTCTAATCTTAAGTCATGATTCATAAATCATGGATTAATTGGGTTAGCTAGAATTGGATCCTTAAATGGATTAGACCTAGCTTTAGATGAATGGATTAAATAGAGACAAGACTAATCAAAAATTGAATTAGGTCTCTCCTCTATAGATCTCTCTAATAGTTAGTTAGATCAGTCCATACATCTAAATGGACTTGATTCATGGCTTCGTGGTGAGCTCGGGTTTTTAAATTAGTCTGATCGAGTCTGGTAAACCACTTGATATCTAAGGTAAGTTTGACAGTTATGATCAAGGTTCTTTGGGGCTAACTCTTACCTGGCTAACTCATGGTTGGTGTCTAAGGCAAGAGGGTTACCTGGCTTAACCCATCCCTTGATCTTACTTACATAGCTAATGTGGTGAATCAGATCTGATTAGATTATCTATTGATTCGAGTTGACCCATGTCAACAAGGTTAATTAGTCTGACTGGTTTATAGGTGCCCATAGACCAAATTGATCTGGAAACCCTCTAAGTGTTTGGTGGGAGTTTTCTTGATCAAGGTCCATGTCTTTCTCTCAAATGTCATAAAATTGAAATCCTCTAAATTATTAGGTCCATAAAAAGACTAAGTTATGAGATAGCCTAAGTCTTAGCCTCCTATTAAGTTGGATTGGCAATGAGTCCATAAGTTGGGTGATCATCGACAATTCCAAAGAACGGGTTGTCATCAAGCGAGTAGGATTGCCATTTAACATATGATGGCTCAGAGCGACTATCTTAACACATGGTCAAGTGGGCCGGCCAAAGTCGGGCTTGATCATGGGTTGGTTAGAAGTATTGAATTTGATCATGTGAATGGTTGGACCTAACCAGGACCTTCAATAGGAGGCCCAAAGATCGATTGTGAGGACCCCTAGATAAAATGAATACTAGGAATTGCTTGGAGAAGTGATTGGTATTGTACTTTCCTTTAATGCATCTGTATTGGCCGGCTAAAGTCGGGCTCATATGTAGTCTATTGGATCCTAGTACCCGCTAAAGGATAAATGTTATTCTTTGGATTGGAGTGTAGAGACTACCAGTCTGAATAAAATAGTGGGAGAAACCTTTAGACTAAAATCCAAGTCTTTAGGATTTTTAAAATAATTCATATATTGATAGGTCTTGTTCTCCTATTTTAGATCATATCGATCACTTTGTCGCTCTGGTCATTATTAGATAATGACAAACTGTCTGGACCCAACTTTCATAGCTGGTATCGAAAACTCGGGATAGTCTTGGAGCACGAGCGGATCCTTTATGTGATAACAGATTCGGCACTTAAGATCCCAACCCCCAATGCTCGTGGCAATGTTAGGGATACTTACCATAAGTGGATCTCTGACCGTATCACGGTGCATTGCATAATATTGGCTACGATGAATGGCAAGTTAAGTTGCAAGTTCGAGGCCCAGCCATAAGAGATTCTTCAAAAGTTGAAGGAGTCTTTTGGCACTCTAGATGATATGGAGAGATACCATATCTCTTTTGCCATCTACAACATGCGTATGCATGATGGAGTTTCGGTGACTGATCATGTAATGTACATGATCGAGTTATTTTAGCATTTGGACAAACTCGGATGTCCTTTGCATGAGCAGCTCGACAAGGATGCAATTCTGAATTCTCTGCCCCCTTCCTACCAGGTCTTTCTCGATAATTTTAGAATGAATAGGCCTATAGTAAACTATCATGAGATGTTAGGGTTGCTGAATACTTATAAGAGAGACCACAACCTCAATAAGGGGTTAGTGAATCTGGTGGGAAGTTCTGGAGCAGGACATCGTCCTTTCAGGAAAGGGAAGAAGAAGAAAAAGAATAAGAAGGTATTTAGTACTGGACCAAGTCAGACTAGGAGGGTAAATGCTTACAAGAGTAAGGTAGAGTACTTCTTCTACAAGAAGCCGGGTCACTGGAAGCGGAACTATTCTTCTTACCTTGCTACTATGGACCCGAATAGGCAAAGGAAGGGAAAGCAGCAAGGTGTTGCTGGTCAAGGTATTTATATGATAAATCCTTATAGTTTCTCTATTTATGATACTACTAGCTGGGTATTGGATACCGGAAGTCCTTATTGAAGGTGAAAAGCACCTACATCTAGCATACAATATGCAAGAATAGAGGGCAGAAAGATATGCATTTTAAAATATTTTTAAAGCATGCACAGTAGAAGGCTCGATAGATAGATCTAAATGATCTATCGATCTGCCCGCAACAGGAACTAGCATAAAGATCTAGCACGCATATAATATCAAAAGCAAGAGAGGAACATAAATATAAAAGTACCATACCTTTATACTAAGAGAGAACTGGTGGAAGTGCTATGAGAAGGAGGAGGGAACTCGTGCCACACACGTGTCTGGCCTCTACAGGATATCCACACCTGGGCTCGACTTTGATCAACTCCCTCGGAGTGCTAGCTCTTCATGATCCTTGGCCGATCTTCTTCTTCCAGAAAGACTAGGAGGAGAGTAAAAACCCCTTCACAAAACCTCTCTTTCCAAGAACTAGCTTGATTGCTAGGTAGCTCACATCCAATCTCTAGAACTCTCACAACCCTTCTATATCTTCTCTCAAGTAGTGTTGTAACTTGTAACCTCTGCAGCCCATACAATGACCCTCATTTATAGGTGCAGCCAAGAGAAGGAGAAAGAGGAAGGAGGAGAGATGAGGGGAGAGAATGGGGGAGAGGATCAAGGCCATACCAAATGGGTCCAACCCATTAAGGTAAGTATGACTTTCATACCATAAAGCCTTGGATCTAAAACTGGTTTGAATTTGAAATTCAAACCAGGTCAAAACCTGTCCAAAAATCTTCCACGAAATCCTTGCAGAAATCTGTTCATCACAGGAAGTGTCGACACTCAAAAATTGTCAAGTGTCGATGCTTCACCAAGTGTCGACACCTGTAAAATTCCAAGTGTCGACACTTGGAACAAAGTCAATCATATTGACTTTCGGTGATGGCAAACGATTCTCAATCATCGATTAGCTACAAGATCAGATAGAAATCCTCTATGGTGTATGACTCCATAGGTTCGAACACTAAGCTGGTAGCACTGGAATATTTCCAGTACCAGTCAAAGTCCTCATCTAGCAATGATACCCGACGTTCGGATAGGTCGAAGATGCAGAGCACCTCACAAGAACCTTTGGCATATGGTTGCCGCATAATTCATCCCTTTGACCTTACAATGCTTAGGATGACCTAGGGTTAGACTGCCAACCCTAATTAGATTTATCCAGATCATGTCTCAACCTCATAAGTTTTGTGACTCCTCGCAAGAACTACCCTGGCCAAGGTTTTACTGAATTGAGACATCGCGAGTCATTCACTCCAAACTATTTGGAGAGGTCAATTTCATCTTAATCCACCACCGCTCCACAAGTACTTGACTGTACCCAGAAACCTTCCATCATTGGATTAGACATCCAGGTAGTCCGGTACCAAGGTATAGTGAGTTGCTTGCAAGCTGCCATGGTGATCTCAAGTCTGAGGGACATATTTACCCATATCCCTTTGCGAGCAACCCTTTGGCAGAAGGGAGCTTCGCAGATGGTCACATTTAGTGAGATGTCATACATTTTACTTGCATGTCATACCAGTGTCTCCTCACTCCTTGGTTAAGAGGACAACCAATAAATATGACATACAACAACCTACACTTGATACATCATCGTCCTATAACAATGTATCATTTGGTTGTGAACCAGTTTAAGAACTACTTGATATATCCTCTCTATATCAAATAATGTAGTTCTAAGGACACCATCATACAAGAGTTCATTTCAAGAAAAAGTAAATATGATGAACAGCTAAAATAAATAATTTTTATTTATTAAAAAAATTTATATACAAATACAAAATAGCACAACCATCTACAACCTAGATGATTGGCTTTGGGACAATTTCCAACAACTCCTACTTGGACTAACCTAATTGGTACAAAATCTCATTCCCATTTTCCTTTTATAATATTCGAACTCTTGAACTTCGACGACTTTAGTGAAGGGGTCAGCCAGGTTTACCTTTCTATCGATCTTCAGAAGGTCAATGTCATCTCATTCCATGATCTCACGTACAAGATTAAAGCACCGTAGAATATGCTTTGTACGATGATGAGACTTCGGCTTTTTGGCTTGAGCAATGATTCCAGTGTTGTTACAGTACACCAAAACAGGACCATCCAGGGAAGGGGCCACTCCCAGCTCGCCAAGGAACTTCCGTAACCACACAGCTTCCTTCACTACATCTGATGCTATAATGTACTCTGCTTCGCATATTGAGTCCTCCATGATAGGCTGCTTAGAACTTTTCCAGCAGACAGCTCCTTAGTTTAGAGTAAAACAAATCCTGACATACTCTTGCTATCATCCTTATCTCACTAGAAACTGGAGTCAGTATTCCCCACAAGTTTCAAGTCAGATTTTCCATAAATTAGCCATTGGTCCTTAGTATTTCATAAATACTTAAGGATGATTTTTACTACTTTACAATGAGCTTCTCCTAGGTCAGACTGGTATCTGCTCACTACACCTAGTAAGTATGCCACGTCTGGTCTAGTATATGTCATGGCGTATATGATAGAACTCACTACCGAAGCATATGGGATTCTACTCATGCGCTCTCTCTCCTTAGGAGTTTTCGCATAATTTCTTTTGGAGAGATCAATTCCAGAGCCTATGGGAGATAGCCCTTCTTGAAATTTTTCATGCTGAACCGTTTCAGCACGGTGTCGATGATGTAGACTGGGACAGTCCCAGAAGCCTCTTAGATCTATCTCTATAGATCTTCATATCTCGTATATAAGAGGCTTCACCCAAGTCCATAGAAAACTGAGATGATTACCAGACCTTTATTTCTTGCAGTGCTGGGATGTCATTCCCGATTAAAAGAAGGTTATCCACATACAACACAAGGAATACAATCACAAAATCATTAGTCCATTTGTAAATGCAAGGTTCTTTTCCATTCCTAACAAAGCCATATGACTTGATACACTTATTAAATCGTATGTTCCAACTCCTTGATGCTTGCTTCAGTTCATAGATGGACTTTTGAAGCCTATACACCTTTGACTCGTCTGTGGATGTGAATTCTTCAGGTTGTATCATATATACCTCCTCTTCCAGCTCACCATTCAGGAAAGCTGTTCGGACATACATTTGCCAAATTTCATAATCAAAGTATGCTGCTAAAGCAAGCGTAATCCGAATGGATTTGAGCATTGCCACAGGAGAGAACGTCTCGTCATAGTCAATACCATAATGTTGATGATATCCCTTGGCAACCAGATAGGCTTTATAGGTCTCCACCTGCCCGTCTGTGCCCCTTTTTCTCTTGAAAATCCATTTGCACCCAATGGATTTTATCCCTTTAGGTGGATTAACCAATGTCCATACATTGTTGATCTCCATGGACTCCATTTCAGATTTCATGGCTCCTAGCCATTTCTTAGAGTCGGACCTCTGCATTGCATCCATTTAGGTGATCGGATCCTCATTATTCTCATTGAGTTCAATGGGATCACCATCCCGGACCAAAAAATCGTAGTATCTGTCCGGTCAGCTTGGTACTCTACTAGATCTCCTTAATGGTTCTTGAGTAGGCTTTGGGTGTGATCTAATCACAGCTGGTTCTATGTCGTCCCTTAAGTGTGTCAGTTCTACTTGTTGAACTTCACTAAGTTCAATCTTAGTGACCACAGTTCCTTCACCAAGGAACTCATTTTCTAAGAAGATAGCCCTAAGACCGACGAACAACTTTTGTTCCTCAGCTAAGTAAAAGTAATACCCTTAGACTTTTTTAGATACCCAACAAATAGGCACCAGAGAGACCTAGGTCCAAGTTTGTCCATTTCCAAACATTTTACATAAGCCAGGCACCCCCAAATCCGAAGGTGATATTGTCGGCTTACGTTCAGTCCATATCTCATTTGGTGTTTTACTAACGGTCTTACTTGGAGTCCTATTCAGAAGCTAACAGACTGATTCTAAAGCATATCCCCAAAAAGATAGTGACAGAGAGGCAAAGCCTATCATGGACCGAACCTGTCTAATAGGGTTTGATTCCTCCTCTCAGACACTCCATTTAACCGGGATGTCCTTGGAGGTGTCCATTGAGAGAGAATCCCATTCTCCTCAAGATATATCAGAAACTCATCCGAAAGGTATTCACCACCTCGATCGGATCGAAGGGTTTTGACATACTTTCCAGTTTGTTTTTTTACTTCACTATGATATCATTTGAACATTTCAAACGACTCAGATTTATATCTCATCAAGAAGACATAACCGTACCTCAAAAGGTGGTCTGTAAATGTAATGAAATAACCTTACCCATCCTGGCACTAACATCATGGGTCCATATACATCAGTATGTACCAAACTCAGAATCTCATTGGCTCGTTCACATTTTCCAGTAAAAGGTAAGTTAGTCATTTTTCCAAAAAGACAGGACTTATAGGTTGGAAGTGAACTATCTTCACTAAAATCAAGGAGACCCTCAATTCTAAACCTGTTTATCCTGTTCCTATTGATATGACCTAGCCTATAATGCAATAGGTATGCTTCGCTGACATTTTATATCTTAGGGTGTTTGCTAGACGTGTACATTATACTAACAGGTCATGATAGTACATAAATACTATCATGCATTTGTCCATTCAAAACTACAGAACCATTCCAAATGATTTTACAAATGTCATTCTTTATTGATAGTTCATAACCATACATGGCCAATTGGCCTACAGAGATAACATTCAAAATAAAAGAAGGACAAAAATGACATTCGTTGAAAATGACAGTACAGGACTTGAAAATAAGTTTAAGGACTCCCAATGCAAGAACTGTAACTCGGCTTCCATTTTCCATGTTCAAGAACCTCTCTCCATCATCGAATCTTCTACTAACTTGAAGTCCCTGCAAATAATTGCAAATGTGAATTAGACTTCCTATATCCAATACCCAGTTAGTGGTATCACAAACAGAGAAACTGCAAGGTGTTATCATATAAATACCTTGTCCAGGACCATCCTGCAGCTTTCTCTTTTTGAACCTGTTCGGGTCAAGGGATGCAATATAAAGAGGACAGTTCCTCTTCCAGTGACCCTGCTTCTTGCAGAAGAAGCACTCTGCACGACTCTAATCAGCCTTCACTTTTTTGGCCTGACTAGGCCTAGAAGCACTTAGCACCTTTTTTCCTTTACTCTTCTTCTTCCCTTTCTTAAAGGGATGACACCCTCCCGAGGATCCTCCCACTAGATTTACCACCCCTTTATTTAACTGGTGGTCTTTCTCATAAGTCTGTAGCAACCCCAACAAACCATGGTAGTTAATTGCAGGCTTATTCATTATGTAATGATCGAGAAAGTCTAGATAGGAGAGGAGGGAGTTCAAGTTCACATCTTTCCTAAGCTGTTCATGCAAGGGACAACCGAGCTTGCCTAGGCGCTCAATCATCTCGATCATGTACAATACAAGATCAGTGATCGAGGCGCCATCACACATCCATGTGTTGTATATAGCACAGGAGACCCTATACCTCTCAACGTCGTCTGGTGTTTCGAAAGACTCCTTCAACTTTTGAAGGATTTCTTCCAGTTGGGCTTCCTCGAATTTGCAACTGAACTCGTCGTTCATCGCCACTAACATAATGCATCGGACAGTGATCCTGTCAGAGAGCCACTTCTGATAAGTGTCTTTGACTGAACCCCGAGCATTGGCAGCAGGGATCTCAGGTGCCGGATCCGATATCACATACATGATCCGTTCATGCTCCAGGACAATCCTGAGCCTTCGATACCAGCTATCAAAGTTGGGTCCATTGAGTTTCTCATTATCGAGAAGAGACCGGAGTGACAGGTTGGAAGATATCTGAAAGGAAAACCAAAACTAATTAGTGTATATGAATTATTAACCTAAAGACATGGACTTTAGTCTAAAGGTCCCTCCCACTATTTTGCACAGATTGGTAGCCTTTACCTCCAATCCGAGAAATTACTTTAATCCTTTAGTGGGTACTAGAGTCCAATAGACAACACATGATCCCGACTTTCGCCGGTCCACCCATGCATGTCTAAAGGTAGGTTCCTCAACCGATTACTTCTCCAAGTAACCTCTAGTAATTGGGTTTTGCCCCAAGGAGTACTTCAATCGACCTTTGGGCCTCCTATTGAAGGTCTCGGTTATGTCCAACCATTGATATGATAAAATTCAATGCTTCTAACTAACGAATAGTCAAGCCCGACTTTGGCCGGCCCACCTGACCACCGTTAAAAGAGTCGTACTGAGCCATCATATTAGGAACAGTAATTTCAATAGCCCGATGAACACCCGATCTTTGGATCTATCGATGAACATTGAATATTGGACACATTTCCATCCCACTTAATGGGAGGTAAGGACTAGGTTATCCCTATAACTTTGTCATTTAAAGGACCTAATAATTTAGAGAATTTTTAAATAATGTGACACATGAAGAGATGATAATACGAGGATCAACCTCCCACTGACCAAATCAGCAAACAAGGAGGGTTACAGATAACAAATGATCTATGGGCACCTAAAATTAGTTAAGACTGATTAACCTTGGGTGACAAGGGTTAACATGAGTCAATGAGCTATCTAATCAATCCTGATCGACCATATTGGCCAGGTAATTGAGATCATGGGTTGGGTTCCACCATTAACCATCTTGCCTTAGACACCAACAGGGTTGGCCAGATAAGAGGTAGCCCCAAAGAACCATGATCATAATGCCAAACTTATCTCGACACCAATCAGTTCATCAGACTGGATTAGACTAGCCTAAAGACTCAAGCTTTCCACTAAGCCACAAATTAGGTCCATTTAGATTATGGACTAATCAATCTAACTATTAGAGAGATCTAAAGAGAAAAAATCCTAGCTCAACATTTGATTATATTAGTTCTCTTATTAGTCCAATGCATCTAAACTTAGGTCTAACCCAATAAAGGACCTAATAGAAGCTAACCCATGACCCTTAAGACTTATTGAAATGACTTAAAATCTTTTGAATCATATTCCTAGTGTTTTCAATTATTTTTAATTCAAAATTAAGTTCAATAGCCTTAAATAAATTAAAACAATTTTAATTTATAAATGTAAAACAATTTTACAAAAATCAAAATTAGAATTCATTGTATTTCAGAATTTTCATCTTAAGTGTCGACACTTCAGGAGCAAGTGTCGAATCAAGGCCTGATATAGGAAACAGAAAATAGAACAACATGTTTTCTGGCACATACTCAAGTGTCGACACTTCAGGGTCAAGTGTCGACACTTCAGGATCAAGTGTCGACATTACAACCTGTCTCAGAAAAAAAATAGAAATAGATCTCAAAATTTTTTTCCATGAGTCGACACTTCAAAGACCAAGTGTTGACTCTTAGCCTGAAATAATGAAAAAAATAGTGATTTCAAATCTAATATTTATCCAAACATTCAATAAAATGGATCAATAAAAACTCTTAGATCTTATCTAAAATTGTTTTATGATCATTTCATTAGATTAAAACATTTTTAACCTACAATTTCTTTCTTCTTATTTTTCTTTTCAAGAGCCAATCATAGCGGCACCCCTTTATGCCATAGGAGACCCCATTGAATGGGAAGAGAGAGTCTTGAAGCCCTACTTCTCTCCTATGACCGGATGGCCATGGTGAAGCACTCAATCCAAGTACATAAGAAAGAAAGGAGATGTTATTAGCATGCTAGTATCATTATACTACAAAAAAGAACCTATTGCTCTGATACCATTGAAGATAAAAAGCACCTACAGCTAGCATACAATATGCAAAAATAGAGGGCAAAAAGATATGCATTTTAAAATATTTTTAAAGCATGCACAATGGAAGGCTCGATAGATAGATCTAAATGATATATCGATTTGCCCACAACAGAAACTAACATAAAGATTTAGCATGCATATAATATCAAAAGTAAGAGAGGAACATAAATATAAAAGTACCATACCTTTATACAAAGAGAGAATCAGTGGAAGTGCTGTGAGAAGGAGGAGGGTGCTCGAGCCACACACATGTCTGGCTTCTACAAGATATCCACACCTGGGCTTAACTTTGATCAACTCCCTCGGAGTGCTAGCTTTTCGGGATCCTTGGCCGATCTTATTTTTATAGGAAGACTAGGAGGAGAGCAGGAACCTCTTCCCAAAATCTCTCTTCCCAAGACCTAGCTTGATTGCTAGGTAGCTTACACCCAATCCCTAGAACTCTCATAACCCTTCTCTATGTTCTCTCTAGTAGTGTTGTAACTTGTAACCTCTGCATCCCATACAATGACCCTCATTTATAGGTGCAGCCAAGAGAAGGAGAAAGAGGAAGGAGGATTGATGAGGGGAGTGAATGGAGGAGAGGATCAAGGCCATACCAAATGGGTCCAACCCATTAAGAAAAGTATGACTTTCATGCCATAAAGCCTTGGAGCCAAAACTGGTTTGAATTTGAAAATCAAACCAGGTCAAAACCTGCCCAAAAACCTCCTACGAAATCTTTCCAAAAATCTGTTCATCACAGGAAGTGTCGACACTTGAAAATTGCCAAGTGTCGACACTTCACCAAGTGTCGACACCTGAAAAATTCCAAGTGTTGACACTTGGAACAAAATCAATCATATTGACTTCCGGTGATGGCAAACGATTCTCAATCATCGATCAGCCACAAGATCAGATATAAATTCTCTATGGTGTATGATCCCATAGGTTCGAACATTAAGCCGGTAGCACTGGAACATTTCCAGTACCAGTCAAAGTCCTCATCTAGCAATGATACCCGACGTCCGGATAGGTCGAAGATGCAGAGCACCTCACAAGAACCTCTGGCATATGGTTACCGCATAATTCATCCCTTTAACCTCATAATGCTCAGGATGACCTAGGGTTAGACTGCTAACCCTAATTAGGTTTATCCAGATCATGTCTCAACCTCACAAGTTCTGTGACTCCTCACAAGAACTACCTGGTCAAGATTTTGTTGAATTGTGACATCGCGAGTCATTCACTCCAAACTATTTGGAGAGGTCAATTCCATCTTCATCCACCATCGCTCTACAAGTACTTGACTATACTCAGAAATCTTCCATCACTGGATTAGAAATCTAGGTAGTCTAGCACCAAAGTATAGTGAGTTTCTTACAAGCTGCCATGGTGACCTTAGGTAGTCCAGCACCAAAGTATTGTGAGTTTCTTACAAGCTGCCATGGTGACCTTAGGTCTAAGGGACACATATACTCATATCCCTTCGCGAGCAACCCTTTGGCAGAAGGGAGCTTCGTAGATGGTCACGTTCAGTGAGATGTCACACATTTCACTTGCATGTCACACCAGTGTCTTCACACTCCTTGGTTAAGATGACAACCAACAAATGTGACATACAATAACCTACACTTGATACATCATCGTCCTATAATAATGTATCATTTGGTTATGAACCAGTTTAAGAATTACTTGATATATCCTCTCTATATCAAATAATATAGTTCTAAGGACTCTATCATATAAGAGTTCATTTCAAGATAAAGTAAATATGATGAACAGCCAAAAAAATAACTTTTATTTATTAAAAGAATTCAATATAAATATAAAATAGTACAACCGTCTACAACCTAAACGATTGACTTTGTGACATAATTCCCAACACTTATCACATTTGTATATCTTTGCAGGGACTTCAAGTTAGTAGGAGATTCGAAAGCGGTGAAAGGTTCCTGAATGTTGGGAATGGAAGTCAAGCTCCAGTTCTGGCATTGGAAACTATTTCTTTTTTTTTTTGAGTCTTATACTGTCATTCTTAATGAATGTCATTTTTATCCTTCCTTTTTAGTAAATATCATTTCTGTAGGCCTATTGGCCAATTATGGTTATGAATTATCAATAAAGAAAGATATTTGCTACATCACTTTGAATGGTTCTAATGTGATGAATGGACAGGTAAAGAATGGTGTATATGTACTGTCACAGATTGTTACTATATTGTACACTGCTAATAAATGCCCTAGGTTAGATAAGGTCAGTGATATTTATCTCTGGCACTGTAGGCTAGGTCATATAAATAAGAACAGGATAAATAAGTTGATGGGAGAAGGTCTCCTAGATCTCACTGAGAGTGAATCCTTACCAACTTATGACTATTGTCTTCTTGGAAAAATGACCAAGTCACCTTTTACTGGAAAGGGTGAAAGAGCTAGTGATATTCTAAGTCTAGTACATACTGATGTATATGGACCTATGAATTCAGTGCAAGAGGTGGATATAGTTATTTCATTACATTTACAGACGATCATTCAAGATACGGTTATGTCTACCTCATGAGACATAAATCTAAATCATTTGAAATGTTCAAACGTTATCGTAATGAAGTTGAAAAATAAACTGGAAAGTTTATTAAAACTTTTTGATCAGATCGAGATGATGAATATCTTTCCAGTGAGTTTCTGACTTATCTTGAGGAGAATGAAATTTTCTCTAAATGGACTCCTTTAGGGACACCTTAGTTAAATGGTATGTCTGAAAGGAGGAATCGAACTTTGTTGGACATGGTTCGATCCATGATGGGCTTAGCTAGTCTGCTTAAATCCTTTTGGGGATTTGCTCTTTAGTCAGCATCCTACCTTCTGAATAGAGTTCCAAGTAAGTCCATTGACAAAACACCATATAAGATATGGATTGGATGGAAGCCAACTCTCTCTCACCTTCGGGTTTGGAGGTGTCCAACTTATGTCAGATGTTTGGAGATGGATAAGCTAGGACATAAGTCTGATATGTGTCTTTTTGTTGGGTATTCTAAAGAATCCAAAGGGTATTATTTCTATCTACCTGAGGAACAAAAGTTGTTCATCAGTCTTAGGGCAACCTTTTTAAAAAGTGAGCACCTTGGTGAAGGCACTCAAGCTACTAAGATTAAACTTGGAGAAGTTCAACAGATAGAATAACTTTCTCTCTCTAAGGCCACTAAAGAACCGGATTTGATTAGATTAGATCCAGAGCCCATAGTGTAGCCATTAAGGAGATCTGGTAGAGTACCACGTCAACCAGATAGATACTATGGTTTCTTGGTCTAGGATGGTGATCCTGTCGAACTCGATGAGAATAACGAGGAGCCGATCACCTATATGGATGTAATGATAAGTTCTGATTATGAGTTATGGCTTGGAGCCATGAAATCCAAGATGGAGTCCCTGGAAATCAAGAATATATAGACATTGGTTGATCCACCTAAAGGGATAAAATTCATTGGGTGTAAATAGATCTTCAAGTAGAAGCGGGGCATAGATGGGTAGGTGGAGACTTATAAATCCCGTTTGGTTGCCAAGGGATATCGTCAGTGCTATGGTATTGACTATGATGAGACATTTTCTCCTATGGTAATGCTCAAGTCCATTCGGATTATGCTTGCTTTAGCAGCATATTTTGATTATGAAATCAGCAAATGGATGTCTGAATAGCTTTCATAAATGGTTAGCTGGAAGAGGAGGTATATATATATAGCCTGAAGGGTTCACATCCACAGATGAGTCTAAAGTGTGCAAGCTTCAGAGGTTCATCTATAGATTGAAGCAGGCTTCTCGAAGTTGGAACATGAGGTTTGATAAATGTATCAAGATGTATGGCTTCGTTAGGAACGGAGAGGAACCTTGTATATATAAGTGGGCAGATGGTTATGTAGTTGTTTTTCTTATTTTGTATATGGATGACATTCTCCTAATCGGGAATGATATTTCAGCATTATAAGGAATAAAGGTCCGGCTTTCATCTCAATTCTTTATGAAAGACTTGGGTGAAGCCTTATTCATACTGGGTATGAAGATCTATAGAGATAGATCTAAGAGGCTTCTGGGACTGTCCCAATCTATGGACTAGATACTGTGCTGAAGCGGTTCAGCATGGAGAATTTTAAAAGGGGCTATCTTCTAATAGGTCATGGAATTACTCTTTTCAAGAAGGATTATGCGACAACTCTTGAGGAAAGAGAGCGTATGAGTACGATTCCATATGCTTCAGCAGTAGGTTCTATTATGTATGCTATGCTGTGTACTAGACCAGACGTGGCATACTCACTAGGGGTAGTGAGCAGATACCAGTCTGACCCAGGTGAAGCTTATTGGAAAGTTGTTAGGAATATCCTTAAGTATTTAAGAAATACTAAGAACTAATGGCTTATTTATGGAGATTCTGACTTAAAACTTGTGGGGTACACTAACTTCAGTTTTCTGTCAGATAGAGATGATAGTAAGAGTGTGTCTGGTTTTGTGTTTACCCTTAATAGTGGAGCTGTCTGCTAAAAAAGTTTCAAGTAGCATACAGTGGCTGATTCTATTTGCGAGGTAGAGTATATTGTGGCATCGGATGCAGTAAAGGAGGCTATGTGGTTGCAGAAGTTCCTAGGCAAGCTAGGAGTGGCACCTTCCTTAGATGGTCCTATTCCGGTGTATTGTGATAGCACTGGAGCCATAGCTCAAGCCAAAGAGTCGAAGTCATATCAATGGACCAAGCATATTCTGCATCGCTATCACCTTGTTTGGGAGATCATTGAACTAGGTGACATCAAGCTTCTGAAGATCGATGGTAAGGAAAACTTGGCCGACCCCTTCACTAAAGCTATTGGAATTCTAGAGTTCGACAACTGCAAATGGAAAATGAGAATTAGATTATGTTCCGATTGGCTTTAGTCCAAGTGGGAGTTGTTGGGAATTGTATCCCAAAGCTAATCGTCTTGGTCGTAGATGGTTGTGCAACTCATGTATATGTATATGAATTATTGAATTGAATAAAAAGTTTATTCTGGTTGTTCATCACATGTCATCTTCCTAATTAAACTCTTGTGTGATGATATTCTTTGAGCTACCTTGTATGTGATGTAGAGAGGATGCATCATGTAGTTCATAAATTGGTTCATGACCAAAGGATATGCTGTTTCAGGATGATGGTGTATCGAGAGTAGGTCGTTGATGTCATATCTGTTGCTTGTCCTCTTAACCAAGTAGCATGGAGATGCTGGTGTGACATCAGGTGTTGTGTTTGATACTTCATTGAAAGTGACTCTCATGCGAGATTCTCTTTCTGCCGAAGAGGAGACTTGCATTAGAATGTTGTTGACCCCTGGAATGATTTTGATGATTACAAAATATTGGAGCATGTATTTATTACTAACCTTTTCAATTATTCAAGAAGTTTTTGAATGAAGCATTTATCAATGTATTATTTTATTTCCTACTTAGTTGAAGTTTATTCCAGTGTAATTGAGTTATTTGATGAAGAGTTGTATGAACAAATTGTATTGAAGATCTCAAAACTGTAAGCCCTAATTCTTATTCTTGTAATCTTGTAAAAAGGACTATAATTTAGTAAAAATGAGTTTGAATAGATTAGATATCTTTTGTAATATATTTTGAAGTACTCGAAAGACTTGCATTGTGTTGACCCCTTGAGTGATTTTGATGATAACAAAATATTAGAGCATGTACATATATTACTAACTACTCTCAAGTGTTTCACAAGTTTTATAGGCTGATTATTATTGATTATCAATTGCTCCGACTTTATTCTGTTGAGTGTATTAAGTAATATTGTATAAGTGATATATAAAGAAGAACCCCTTGAAAAACCTTTGTAAAATCATGAAGCTGGGTTACTTCTATGAGTGTTGTGCTCTAGATTTAATTTGAGTTGGTTTGTATCGAATGTTTGAGAGTTTTGGTGAGAGTGTTCTCTTGAGTCCAATTGTAAAATTCCTAAAGAACTCACTCGAGCCGACCCAACTAGAAGAAGAGCCGACCCTATCTCGTGGCATGCACTGAGGATTCTGGCATGCAGCAATCTGAGCTGACTCTAGGGAATTCGAGCTGACTCGAGTAAATCCGAGCTGACTCAAGTAAGTCCGAGCCGACTCTTCCAGAGTCCAATTATAAAGTTGTCTGAGAACAAGCCAGGCAAGTCGACCCCAACAAGAATGAGCCGACTCTGCCAGAACAAATTTTGAAGACCTGAGAAAGTGAGCCGACCCGAACTGCAATGAGCCGACTCCTCCAGAGTGAAGATTTCTGATTCTGAGAAGAAGAGTTGACCCAAGTAGAAGCGAGCCGACGCCTCAAGATCAATAATTTCAATGACAGAAGTTCGAGCCGACCCGAATGGATCAGAGCCGACTCATCTAGAGCGAGGTATCTGCACCCTGAGACAAAGAGCTGACCCTACTGAAGAAGTGGCAACTCGACCTGCCGACTTGAAGGATCCGAGCCAACTCGAAGGATCCAAGCTGACACAACGGCTAGTTCCAGAATTCTTTTTTGAATGCAAAAAGGTGCTCCAATGGCTAGTTTTCAAATCCCAATGAACTACAATGGCTATACTCTTCAGAAACAAGTACAAGAGACCATATAAAGGGATTCAACATTAGTGATTAATAAGAGGATGCTTAATTGAATACAAAAAGAGTTAGTGAGCATAAGTGAGCATTCAAGATAGTCTTCATTCTTCAGTAGCTCCCATCTGAAGGTTGAAGCATTCATTGAAGATAAAAAGGAAGCCTCTCAAGTGCATTAAAGAGAAATTAAAAAAGGTTTCATCAGCGCAATAGTGGCAACTATCCGACAACGAGAGTTTGTAATTTATTGTTGCAATTAATTTCAACTACTTTATAAGTTGTTTGGGTTATTGGTGAGCCCGATTTAAAACCAAATAGATTCTTGGTGATTGATGGGAATTCTCTTAGTTTGCCGAGAATCATGCAGCATGCGGAAGTGAATGTCAAAACAAAAATTCCCATCATGAAATCCTAATTGGCTAGAAAACCCTAATTTCTAGGAACCCCTCATGCAATACCAATTAATGAAACACAAATGAAGTCAGAAAAACATACCTGGATCACTAAAATCCAATCCTTTCCATGAGGCTCACAAGTGCAAGCCCTCCAATGGTGATCCACACAGGAATTGACCTAAGAAAAAATTCCTACTTCAGTTGCTTCTTGACTAAAACTTTCTTTGACAGCCTTCTTGACTTCCTCCTTTGTAGGACACCCTATCCTCTTGTAGGGCACTCTGAATGCTCTCCAAAACCACTCTTAGACTTAGGATATCCCTCCTTTAGAACACTCTAGGCTTATGTCTTAAAATCTAAGACTTGTCTTAGAGGAATAAGCCTTGTCTTAAAAAGACAAGCTTTGTCTTAAGGGAGGGAGAGAAGAATAGTAGGTGGCGTTTCTTTTGATCAGAAAAAAAATTGCCAAGGCATTAGATTACTATGCCTTTTATAGAGTGGGTTGGGGCACCTGATATGCCTTTTTGCAACCATCTGATAAGACCCTTCAATGAGAAGGAGTCTTATGGATGGATAAGCATATCATGATAAGCCTTTTTCATGCGCCAAGAGACACCTTTTTGTCTCTTTAATTTCCATCAATTAATTCCCTTCTGCCACTTGGAAATACCGGTCAATTTGAAGCCAAGGGATGTGACATCTAAATTGTGGCATTGGAAAAGAAAACTCAAGAGCCTTCAAACAGAATGACTCTTGATCTCAATTAGCACCATAATGAAGAGACGCGTTTCTTCATTATGCGCCGAGCCTTTTCATGCCAAAACCACCTGCTTTGACCAGTCCAGTCCTATCTAATGTGGCATGGAGATAAGGAGGAGTCCCTTTGGACTCTAACTAGCATTTGTGATTCATCTACAGAAGGACTCTTGGTCCTTCTGCGCTTCCTTTCTTTGGCACACGCAAATAGGCGCCCATGAGTCCCATGCGCCTTGGACTCTTGTCCAAGTTGCATTACATGTCCAAATTAAATCAGATAAAATATGATATAGGCTGCCATAATTAGGACATGTCCCAAGTTAAGTCTCCTGTAAATTGGTTAATCAATTTAGCAAACAACTAGACCCAAATCAACTCGGGTTAGGAATTAGGTTAGCCTACATATGCTAATGTGCAACCTAGCTAACCAATTAGGATCCCATGACCCTAATTAAATTATGAATGACTTTCTTTGTCAACTCCCAAACATGTGTGACCCATTGGATTCCACATCTAGCCAGTAGTAGGTTTAGGTTTGAGCCAATTCGATCCGATCGAACCTGATTGACCTAATTAGGTCAAATTGGCTCACCTAATTATCCAATTCGAATCACACATCGAATTGACTCATGAAACCAAATCAATTGGTTCATGAAAACCTATAAGACAAGATTGACATCTAGCAACATGTCATGCCTACCTGGAAGATGAGAAATTTGATGAAAATTACCAAAGTACCCTTTAGTAGTAAGTTACCGTGCAATTCAATCTTTCGATCTCCCATTATCCCGACGATTAAGTGATAGGTATGGATATATGTCAAACCCTAACACTTAATCATATCGAATCTCATCTCGATCATGAGAACTCAGCTGATGATTGATTTGAAATCACTTCTAATCATATCCTGCTTTGATCAAATACTCCTTGAGTCACTCATCGAAGAGATCACATGGGATAACAATTCCTCTTACCAAGAAAGATTGATTCCTGTTGGTCCACTCACATCCTTCGTACACCTTCCACCATACACATAACACCCCGTAGATGTCGCATGAATGAGTATGAACCAAAGTATGGCTTAGTGTGCACAAGGAAACATAGTCACCTCAGGTCTAAAGATCACATGCACAACGTCTACTCTGGGAGCTATCTTTTGACAAGCAGTAAGACTTCCATAAGATAGTCTCGGTGTGGATCAGTCCAGTGTACTCATACCCTGATGAGCACCCTTATCCTTGTATTAGTGTCTCTACACAAGTAGTTATGAGATCAACCATCCTCATCAACTAAGCATATATAGGATAAGCTAGTATTTCCAGATTCATCGATCCCCGAATCGATGGTCCAATGACTAGGAACATTCTAGATTAGGGTTTATAAGAATTAGGTCTCACTATTATTTTATCATAACCCTAATTCCATTGTCCTACTCTATGGGATTCATCATAATCAACAAAACATGACAAAGCAGTATATGATGAATCAAATACTTTTATTAGTATGAAAAATATGTCATACATGAGCTAGAAGTTTATAAAAAGGCCCTCATAATGATTAGCTCTTTGGGCACTTTTCTATCAAACTCCTACTTTCACTAAAGCCAATCGCCCTTGTATTTTATGTCCATACAATCTAAGTGACGATCTAATTGCTGCTTGGGTAATGCTTTAGTGAATGGGTCCGCTATATTGTTCTTTGTGACAACTCGTTCATTGGTAACATTTTATCTTTCAATGATCTCTCGAACGAGGTGGAACCGTCTTAGAATGTGCTTGGACTTGTGATGAGACCTTAGTTCTTTTCTTGTGCAACAACGACAATGTTATCCTAGTATAATGGCACTGGCTGTTGTACATCAGGAACCACGCCCAATTCCATGATGAATTTCTTCATCTAGACAGCTTCCTTCATGGCTTCACTAGTAGCTATGTACTCTATCTCAGTGATTGAGTTAGCTACTGTTGGCTGCTTTGTACTTTTCCAACTCACTGCACCACCATTCAGGGTGAAGACATATTCCGATGTGGATTTACTATCATCTGGATTTGATTGAAAACTAGAATCTGTATAACCTTCTAGTTTCAACTCAGATCCTCCATATACTAGAAAAATATCTTTAGTCCTTCTTAGGTACTTAAAAATATTTTTCACAGCTTTCCAATGATCCTCTCCGGGATCTGCCTGAAACCTACTCACTCGACATCAGGCCTGGTCATAACATGGCATATATAATCGATCCTGCAGCCAAAGCATAAGGAATCATAGACATTCTCTCTCTTTCTTCTGATATCTTAGGAGATATTTTTTTAGAGAGATGTATGCCTTGACTTAGAGGAAAGTAACCTTTCTTACTTCCATCCATGTTGAATCTCTTCAACACTAAGTCAATGTACCTAGACTGGGATAAGCCTAGCATCCTTTTAGATCTATCTCTGTAGATCCTTATACCTAGTATATAGGATGCTTTTCCCAAATCTTTCATGGAAAACTTTGATGATAGCCAAGTTTTAACCAATTGCAATATTGGGATATCATTCCCAATGATCAGTATGTCGTCCACATACAAAAACAAGAAAAAAGTGCACTCCCACTTGTCTTCTTGTACACACATGGTTCATCCATATTTTTGACACAACCAAATTCTTTGATTGTTTTATCAAAATAGATGTTACTCCTTGATGCTTGCTTAAGTCCATAAATGGACTTCTTTGATTTGCATACCTGATTTGGTCTCTCACTTGAGACAAAACCCTCTGGTTGTGACATATAGACTTCTTTCTCAAGATTTTTATTGAGGAAAGCAGTCTTTACATCCATCTGCTAGATCTCATAGTCATGGTATGCTGCTATGGCAAGCACTATCTGAATGGACTTGAGCATGGCTACTGGAGAAAAGGTTTTATGATAATCTACACCATGTTTTTGTCTGAAATCTTTTGCTACTAGTCTAGCCTTGTAGGTCTCAATTTGACCATCTGCTCCAATCTTCTTCTTGAAGATCCATTTACATCCTATTGGGTTAATTCCTTCAAGTGGATCTACCAAAGTCCAAACCTGATTGGAATACATAAAGTCCATTTTAGATTTCATGGCCCCAAGCCACTTGTCGGAGTCTTTACTCTTGCAGCTTTCGAATAGGTCACAGGATCATCATCTTGTATGATACTGGCTTCATTGTCATCCCCGATGACAAAACCATTTCTGAGAGGTGCTCCCCACACCCTCTCTGACCTTCGGAGAGGAAGTGTGTATTGTGGTTGTTCTTGATCCACAAGAACCTCTGGTTGAGGAACTTCTATTGAAGGCTCACTGGTTTGTTGGTTCTGTTCTTCACATAACTCAAGTGAAGAATCACTACATCCTTCTTGGATAAAATCTTGTTCCAAGAATATAGCATGTCTACTGATAATTATCTTTTACTCAGCAGCATTATAAAAGAGGTATCCAACACCCTCTTTTGAATAACCAACAAACTTGCATTTATCAGCTCTTGCACTTAGCTTATGTCCAAAGGTATTCTTGACATAAGCATGGCAACCCCAAATCTTCAAATACTTAAGATTTGGTCTTTTGCCATTCCATAATTCATATGGAGTGCTATTCACTGATTCAGATGGAATCCTGTTTAATATGTATGCAGTAGTATCTAGGGCATGTCCCCAGAAGGAAGTAGGAAGATCTGTGAAGCTCATCATTGACCTCACCATGTCTAACAAGGTGCGATTTCTCCTTTCTGCCACTCCATTTAACTGGGGTGTATAAGGAGGGGTCCATTTAGATATAATTCCTTTGTCCTTGAGATAGTTCATAAACTCACCAGATAAGTATTCACCTCCTCGATCAGATCGAAGAGCTTTAATACTAAATCCAGTTTGTTTTTCAACCATACTCTGATATTCTTTAAACTTATCAAAGGCTTTGGACTTGTGTTTTAAAAGATATACATGATTGAACCTTGATAAATCATCAATAAAAGTGATGAAATAAGAAATCCTCCTCTGGCCTGAGTTGACATAGGTCCACATACATCAGTATGTGTTATACCTAATAATTCAGTTGCCCTCTCTCCATGTCCAGTGAATGGAGACTTGGTCATTTTTTCTTTGAGACAAGATTCATAAGTTCCTAATGATTGAAAATCATCAGAGTCAAAGTAATTATCTTTAACTAACTTGTTTATTCTTGACTCACTGATATGACCCAATCGGTAGTGCCAGAGATATGTGACATTGTCATAATCTCCTTTCCTCTTCTTATCATCAATAAGAAAAACTTTTTCATCGTGTTGCAAAGTTAGAAGACATTTTATAAAACATCCATGTCCAAATACTTTATTATTTTGAAGAATAGAGTAGCCACTACTCTTTACATTTATTTCATATCCTTGTTGTAATAACAAGGGTATAAAAATAATGTTTGTAACAATATCTGGTATATAGAAGCATTCTTCTAGCTTTATCACATTACCCGAAAGTAATAATAGAAGATAGGCACCCATAGCTTCAGCATGTATGGCTTCACCACTAGCCCCATGTAGCTTGAAGTCACCCCTCTTCAGGCTTCTAATTTTGTGGAGTCCCTGCAATGAATTGCATATATGAGATCCACTTGCGGTATCCAATACCCATGAATTCGAAATGGAAGCACTCAATGATAAATTATTTGTATCATGTACAAACCTTTAGATGCACCACTTGTATCTTGCTTCACATTTGCAAGGTAAACCTTGCAGTTCTTCTCCCAATGCCCAATTTGTCGCAATGGAAACAGGCTCCATCAGCCTTCTTAACTTTCTTGTTCTTCTTCTGGATGCTCTTCTTAGGGTTGAATTTTCTCTTCATACCCATCTTCATTGCTTGCTTCTTTGTGTCAACCAGAAGCACCTGAGCCTTATCTTCTTTAGAGTGGCTCTCAGCTATCTTAAGCATGTTAAGCAGCTCTGGCAATGAAGTACTCAATTTGTTTATATGGTAATTAAGAACAAATTGAAAGAAGGAATCTCGGAGTGACTGCAGGATCAAGTCCTAATTGAGTTCACCATCCATGACAAACCCTAATTGACCCAATCGAGTGATCAAGTCAATCATTTTTAGCACATGGGTTTGCACAAGTGAACCCTCACTCATCCGTGCTCAGAACAACTGCTTCGATATTTCATATCAGGCAGCCCTACTTTGAACTCCATAAAGCTCCTTTAGATTGAGCAATATAGACTGAGGTTCCATACCTTCATGTTGCCTTTGGAGCTCGTTGCTCATCGAGGCCAACATGATGCACCTGACAGTTGTACTGTCATTTTGCCTCATTTTGTGTATGGCAATTTCCTCCTCCGATGCATCCTCTCCAATCACCACTGGATACGGAGAATCAAGTATATATGAAAGCTTCTCCTGAGTCAAAACAATCCTCAGGTTCCTTAACCAGTCCACATAATTTGGATTGGTTAATTTGTTGGCATCCAAGATGCCCCTTAGTGATAAGTTTGAAGCCATTAAAATAAATGTCCTATATTTAATTAAAGAACAATATTAGCAGACCACTCAATAATGACATTCATAACTAGATAAGGACTTTATATCTAATTATGTCTCCCACTATGTTATTCGAATACCATAACCCTCAACTATGGTAAGCGAGAAACCTTCCTGGTTTTCTTAGTGGGGTTGAGATCCTGATCCCTCATTAGTGCCTTATGTCATACAACAAACACTGATGAGTTCAAAGGTAGGACAACCTTTTCAATTGCAACCCGTGCAATTCTCAACAATTATCTTTGCCTCTAAGACACTTATAGTCTTGTGTCACACAACAAACTATAATGTCTTAGTTTAGTCAAATCCTTCATTTCTATACGACCATGATTGAACATTGTTGCCCTTGTATCACACAACAAAGCAACAACTTCAATCATGACATAAAGCACTAAGTGCACCAAGATAAATTTCATATCGAACCCTATAGTAGGTCTTGTGTCATACAACAAACCAACTATAATCTTGACATGAATCTATCTTAGAATGAAGAAAGGCATATTATAGCTTAACCAATCAGCATTACCAAAATAGGGTTTAGATGTGACCAAATTCGCCAGGTGAGTGAAGAGGTGAGGGGGTCCCCCCGTTACTTTCCTTAGACACCAATTATATTGGCCAGGTCAGACAATGGAATCAATTAAAAACCTCATTCCCTTTACCTTCCTAGAACCACTATTCTAGACACCAATGGCTGATCAAACCCTAATTAGTTTTGCATCATGACTAAGTTTTTTTGCTATGACTAAATATAATTTTGATGAGGGCTTTTGATGGTCTCAAAATACATTCTAAATTATCATGATTACTATGCTTATAACATATATAAACATGTAACATATGATCATTGAAAGAAAACGGTGCAGGTGGTTTGACATGATCCTACACTAGGCATGCAAACAGCTGCGGGAGCAGAATGGATTTTAAAACTTTTTTTAAAATTTGCGCAGCGAAAATTTGCTCCGCCCAGAAACTAATCTATTCATGTTGCATATAGGCATGTATCATGATATAAAAATATTTGCAAAAAATTAAACAAATAAATCTATTTATGCATGATAAAAAAAAATAATTTTTCATACCTTTATTCTGGCTGGAATAACACTGGGATAAACCTGGAAAAGGCTGGAATGGCTGGAATAAATCTATTCCAGCCTTCTTCCTCCTTGGACCGTGGGATACCCTATTTTGAGCTTTCAAAATATCGTCCAAACACCACTTTCCGGACCTCCGTTTGCTCCTAAATTGTAGCAGCGGCTAGGGGTTTGAGTGGTCTTCGATTTGGCACCAAGATCTGCAATCAAAACACAGCAAAAACGATGTACAAAAATGCCCAATGTCTGCTACTGGAAGTTGTTGCAGAACAGGATAGCAGACTTCAATCTTCTTTTTTGAGCAACAGCAGCAAGTCTGGCTCGTGTGGTTTGCTCCTAGGAGTAGAAGGGTACTCCCTCTAGAGGGGAGATGCACCCGGGGCTCTCGGATCCCTCTCCACACGCGGTGCTAGCCACTGGAAGAAGACACTCGGTCACGGTAAGTTTCAGCAATAGGGCTTTGCTGAAATGGGAATTTGAGCACAAGAAACAAGGCTTTGTTTCTCTCCCTCACACACTCCAAATCCCAGCTCTACAAAGTACCCAATGGAAGAAAAAAGACCAAGCTCTTAGCCTCTCAAATGGAAGAACACCCTAGGTGTTTTCTCTCTTCTCACGGTGAAACAACCCACTCCTGAAATATGGGGGAACTGCTGGTATTTAAAGGATAGCAGGGAAGAAGACAGAGAGACAGGGAGAGGAAGAGGAGTCGGCTGCGTTTCACCCATTAAACCAGTAGTAAACAAGGGATTAAACCAGCCAGTGGAGGAGAGGAAGAGATGCCAGTGATGAAAGGTCGATTGGCCTTCTTCGGATGCATGAAGTTTATTCCAGCATTTTACCATGTAAAACGGTCAATGGGAGAAAACACCGATTCAAAGAAAATACCAGTTTAACCAAAACCAGTCAACCCCTTTTTAAACCTCTTGGTTCAATCCAATTGAACTGGTTCAAACCCAATTAAAATTGGTTCAAGGGATTAAAATTGGTTCACAACCAATTGAAGGCCGAAACAAACTCTGAATCAGTTCAAAACTGATTCAGAAAAAAATTGGTGTAGTCCTGGTCTGCCCGGAACAATTTCCGGTTGACACAGACAAGGGTAAGATGGAGAAAATAGTGCTCAAAAAATACTGTGACCATAAAATCGAGATGATTCTTAATCGTAATCGGTATCCGGATCAGAGAGTAATCCTTTGTGCCGTATGACCTCATAGGTTCGAACCTAAACGGTAGCACTAGAACAATTCTAGTACCAGCACAGGAAACTATCTAGCAATGGGTCCCGGCATCCGGATAGGTCAAAGATGCGGGAGCAAACTATCGAACCTCTGGCATATGGTTACCGTATAATTCATCCCTTTGACCTCTAATGCTCAGGACGACTGAGATTGGGCTGCCAACCCAGACTGAGTCAGTCGACTACGTGTCTCAACCTCGCAAGCCCAGTGACTCTTCACTAGGACTACCACGGTCGAGGATTTGCTAAATTGAGATACTGCGAGATATTCAATCTAAACTGTTTGGACAAGTCAATTCCATCTTGGTCTATCACTGCTCCATAAGTACTTGCCTGTACCCAGAAACCTTCCGTCACCGGATTAAAAATCCGGGTAGTCTGGCACCAAAGCACAGGGAGCTGCTTGTAAGCTACCATGATGACCTCAGGTCAGAGGGACACATATACCCATTTCCAATCGTGAGTATCCCTTTGGTAGAAAGGGGCTGCACGGAGTCACGTTCAATAAGATATCACATATCCCACTTGCAGATCACATTAGTGTCACCACACACATTTGGTCAAGAGGACAACCAAACGATGTGAACTACAACAACCTATACTTGATATATTGCTGTCCAGTATAATATATCCTTTGGTTGTGAACAGGGTTTAAGGACCACTCGATACATCCTCTCTGTATCGAAGTCAGTGTAGTCCTAAGACTTCATCACATGGAAAGAGTTCATTTCAGGGAAATATAAAATGTGATGAGCTGCCAAAAAATATATTTTATTAATTCAAAGAGAGAGTACAATACTTAGCTCAACCGCCTACAACCTAGGCGATTGGCTTTGGGACACAATTCTCAACAATCATAACATAACATCATTACATAACATGTTATGTTAAACAAGCATATTATAGATAATATGAAAATCAAGGCATGATAGATATATAAAAGTACCTTTCACCTCACTTTTTCATGGGATATGGCCATAGCAGCACTCCTACACGCCATAGGAGACTCATTGAATGGGAGGAGAGGGCCTTTAAACCCTACTTGGCTTCTATGACCGGACGGCCATGGTGACTAACCCAATCCAAAGCAATTACTAGGTACAATCAACATACATAATTTCAAGCTTGACATAATATCATGCATTTCATAAAAAACTGAAATTAAACATATTATCCTAATATGCAAAATTTCATACAATTACATTATCATGTCATTTCATAATGAAACTATAAATCATGCATATGAATTTGGTCAGGTCGACTCGCCAGGGTTCGGGTCGGCTCGGATAGTGGAATTTCATAAAACTCCAAAAATGGTTCATAACTGGTATGCCACAAGGATGGCTCTAATACCACTGATGGGAATTCTCCTAGGGTGCCAGGAATCATGCAGCACGTGGAAGTGAATTTTAAAACAAAAATTCCTAGTATGAAATCCTAATTGGCTGGAAAATCCTAATTCCCAGGAACCCCTCATGCAATACCAATTAACGAAACACAAATGAAGTCGGAAAAACATACCTGGATCATTGAAATCCAATCCTTTCCATGAGGCTCATGAGTGCAAGCCCTCCAACGGTGATCCACACAGGAATTAACCAAAGAAAAAATTCCTACTTCAGTTGCTTGCTTGACTAAAACTTTCTTTGACAGCCTTCTTGACTTCCTCTTTTGTAGGACACCCTGTCCTCCAGTATGGCACTCTGAATGCTCTCCAAAACCACTCTTAGACTTAGGATTTCCTTCCTTTATAACGGTCTAGGCTTATGTCTTAAAATCTAAGACTTGTCCTAGAGGAATAAGCCTTGTCTTAAAAAGACAAGCTTTGTCTTAAGGGAGGGAGAGAAGAATAGCAGGTGGCATTTCTTTTGATCAGAAAAAAAATTGCCAAGGCATCAGATTATTATGCCTTTTATAGAGTGGGTTGGGGTGCCTGATATACCTCTTGTGCAACCATCTGATAAGACCCTTCAATGAGAGGGAGTCTTATGGATGGATATGCATATCATGATAAGCCTTTTTCATGCACCAAGAGACACCTTTTTGTCTCTTCAATTTCCATCAATTAATCCCCTTCTGCCACATGGAAATACCGGTCAATTTGAAGCCAAGGGATGTGACTTCTGAAATGTGGTTTTGGAAAAAAAAATTCAAGAGCCTTCAAATAGAAGGACTCTTGATCTCAATTTGCGCCATAATGAAGAGACGCGTCTCTTCATTATGCGCCAAGACTTTACACGCAAAAACCACCTACTTGGACCAGTCCAATCCTATCTAATGTGTCATGGAGATAAGGAGGAGTCCCTTTGGACTCTAATCAGAATTTGTGATTCATCTGCAGAAGGACTCTTGGTCCTTCTGCGCTTCCTTTCTTTGGCGCATGCAAATAGGTGCCCATGAGTCCCATGCACCTTAGACTCTTGTCCAAGTTGCATTACATGTCCAAATTAAATCAAATAAAATATGATATAGGCTTCCATAATTAGGACATGTCCCAATTTAAGTTTCCTTTAAATTGGTTAATCAATTTAGCAAGCAACTAGACCCAACTCAACTCAGGTTAGGAATTAGGTTAGCCTACAAATGCTAGTGTGCAACCTAGCTAACCAATTAGGATCCCATGATCCTAATTAAATTATGAATGATTTTCTTTGTCAACTCACTAATATGTGTAACCCATTGAGTTCCACATCTAGCCAGTAGTAGGTTTAGGTTTGAGCCGATATGATTCGATTGAACCGAATTGACCTAATTAGGTCAAATTGGCTCACCTAATTATTCAATTCCAATCACACATCGAATTGACTCATGAAACCAAATCAATTGGTTCATGAAAACCTACAAGACAAGATTGACATCTAGCAATGTGTCATGCCTACCCAGAAGATGAGGAATTTAGTACAAATTATCAAAGTTCCATTCAGTAGTAAGTTACCGTGCAATTCAATCTTTCGATCTCCCATTATCCTGATTAAGTGATAGGTATCGATATATGTCAAACCTTAATACTTAATCATATCAAATCTCATGTCGATCATGAAGACTCAACTGATGACTGATTAGAAACTACTTTTAATCTCATCCTGCTTTGATTAAAAGCTCCTTGAGTCACTCATCGAAGAGATCACATGGGATAACAATTCCTCTTATCAGGAAAGATCGATTCCTTATTGGTCCACTCATATCCTTCGTATACCTTCCACCATACCCAAAACACCTCGTTCATGTCGCAATGGCATGAATGAGTATGAACCAAAATATGGCTTAGTGTGCATAAGGAACCATGGGGACCTCAGGTCTAAATATCACATGCATAACTTCTACTCTAGGACCTATCTTTTGACAAGCAGTAAGACTTCCATAAGATAGTTCTGTGCGGATCAGTCTAGTGTACTCATATCCTGATGAGCACTCTTATCCTTGTATTAGTGTCTTTACATAAGTAGTTGTGAGATCAACCACCCTTATCAACTGAGCATACATAGGATAAGCTAGTCTTTCTGGATTCATCGATCCCCGAATCGATGGTCCAATGACTAGGAACATTCTAGATTAGTGTTTATAGGAATTAGGTGTCACCGTTATTTTATCATATCCCTAATTCCATTGCCCTACTCTATGGAGTTCATCATAATCAACAAAACATGACACATCAGTATATGATGAATCAAATGCCTTTATTAATATGAAATATATGTCATACATGAGCTATAAGTTTACAAAAAGGCCCTTATAATGATTGGCTCTTAGGGCACTTTTCTATCAGTGATCTTATGTTAAAACCAAGAGTTGAGTTTCTTTGGTGCTCCCATTTTAAAACCAAAGGGTGTTGGGTTTCTTTGGTGCTCCCGTTTTAAAATCAAAGGGTGTTGGGTTTGTTTGGTGCTCCCATTTTAAAACCAAAGGGACTTGGGTTCTAGGTGATCCTGTTTAAAACCTAGTATAGGTTTGGACTGTGAGCATGTAAAATAATCCTATTGTATTCGGGTATGAATATAGTAAAAATTCCAAGTGGTATCTTGGATAGTGGACGTAGGAGTGGGTTTGCTCTGAACCACTATAATCTTTGATGTTTGTATTGCTACCTTTCTCTTTCCTTTTAGCTTGTGCTTTACATTCATAATCATAGCACCTTTCACTAAGAGAAGTTAAATTCTTAGAGCACATATCTGCAGCAATAATTATTTTTTATTTTAAAATTCCAATTCACCTCTCTCTTGGGTAGCCACCTGGGCAACACATTGGTTGGAGATACCTTTGGTTGAAGTTTTGAAGAAGTTCTACTCGAGCCAACTCATGGATCAAGAGATGACTCATGGACCAAGAGTCGACTCCTATTATGGCACAGCACAGAGAGTTTCAGAGTTTCAGAAATCCAAGCTGACTCAAAGATATTGAGCTGACTCATCCAGAAATTCCAAATCACAAGATTTAGAAACTCACAGATCCGAGCCGACTCGACCTAGAAGAGCCGACTCATCCAGAGTTTGATTTTCTTCTATCTGAGACTTCGAGCTGACTCAACCATCGCAAGCCGACTCGAGTGTCAGGTTCAGACTTGTAACGGCTAGTTGCAGAATTGAATTTTTAAATTCCAAGAAGGAACCAATAGCTCTATTTCGATTCCCTAGACTCTATAATTGCTAGATCTATTTGAAAACTATAATAGGGAGGTATTTATGATGGATTAGGTGAATTTCTTTGAATTATTCATTGAAAATTAAAGAGCGTTCAAGTGAGTTTCAAGTCTTTCACCAACCAACTTTAATAGAACATTCAAGAAAGGATTCAAAGCTTTATCAACTCATCTTCAATCATTGAATCCAACTTTTGAGAAAGTCAAGAAGTAGCTTTAAAAGTATTCAAGAGCATCTAAAACAGGGCTTCAATTTGAGCTTCATCGGCAACTACTACACAACTTGGGTTTGTTATAAAGTTGCTAGTTTCCTTTTGAAATATCTTGTATCCTTTCCAAGAGAAGCAAGGGGCTATGTCTTGTGAGTGTTGAAAGGTTATTAGGTGAGCCTATTAAAACCTAAGTTGGGTTTCTTAGTTAGCCTGAATTAAAACCAATGGTGTTGAAAGGTTATTAGGTGAGCCTATTAAAACCTAAGTTGGGTTTCTTAGGTGAGCCCGGTGTAAAAACCAAAGTGAGTTGGATTTGGATTGTGATCCCGGTAAAACAATCTGACTGTATTCTAGGAAGAATATAGTGAAAATCTTAAGTGATACTTGGATAGTGGACGTAGGAGTGGGGTTGCTCCGAACCACTCTAAATTTCTTATGTTTGTGGTTGTTTTTGCTTGATTTGTTTGTGATTGTTGACTTACTTGCTTCTATTACATAATCTATCACAACACTAAAATATTTTCAAAGTGTACATTCTTGAAAGTTTTTATTATTCCAATTCACCCCCCTCTTGGGAAGCCACCTGGGCAACAAGTGGTATTAGAGCAGATTCTCTAAATTTTCTTAGAGTAAAGATTGATGGCACATCCTATGAGTACCTCTTTGGTCGAAGGCCAATCCACGAACCGACCTCCACTTTTTACTGGAATTAATTATACATATTGGAAGGCTAAGATGAAGATATACATTCAAGCTGTAGACTTCCAATTATGGAAGATAATTCTAAGAGGACCTCACACACCCATAATTAGAGTTAATGACCGCCATCTAGGAAGAGAAAAATCTGAATACTTTACTGCTGGATGAACTGCTAGGATCTCTCATCACTCACGTATTGACCATGCAGCACAGAACTGAGGATGATCAAAAGAAGAAAAAATCTATTACCTTCAAAGCTGCACTGGATTCAATAAAGGATGATGATGAATCAGAAGAAAAATGCTTTTGCACTAAAAATGACATGGAAGATGAAGATGTTGCTATGGTTGTTAGGAGGCTCAAAAGGTTCTTGGTAAGAAGGAAAGGAAAAAACTATAAGAAATTCCATAAGAACAAAGAATACAGTAAGGAAAAGGACAAGGAAAAAGGGAAGGAAAAAGAAGTGCTCGTCTACTACGAATGCAAAAAACCAGGGCACATTCGACCAGACTGTCCTTTGCTGAAAAAGTGCATCAAGAAAAAGAAAAAGAAAATGAGAGCTATGGTAGTGACGTGGAGCGACAGCGAAGCGTCCACATCTACTGAAGAAGAAGAGACCACAAAAACTGTGAACTTCTATTTAATGGGTCTTGAGAATGAGGTATCATCTCCTGATCTTCAAACTGAATTTACTTATGATGAATTGAATTTTGCTTTTCATGATTTGCTTGTTGAATTCAAGAAAGCTGGGATTAAAATTAAATCCTTGAAGAAACAAAATGATTTATTGCTAAAAGACAAGGATGAAATTTCAGAAAAAAGTAATATTTTGCAAAAATAACTAAATATTTTTTTTGATAATGTTATAGCTTTTAAAACTGAGAAGAATGTTTTAATTGAGACAAACAAAGCTTTAGTTTCCAAAAATAATAATTTGAAAAAGGATGTTGAAAAGCTTAAGCCTCTCGTAGAAAAACTTTGAGTTCTAATAAGCTTGAGCTAATTCTGAAAGAACAAAGAGATTCAAAAAGCAAAGCTGGAATTAGATTTAATGCTTTAAATGCCAAAAGAATTTCAGCAACAAAATTTGTATCTTCAAAAGCTTCAGCTTCAAACACTAAATCTCAAAAAGCTTTTGGTTCATTTATGTCAAATTCTATTTCAAAAGGCTTAAAGTACATTTCTAAGATTTCCGTTCAAAAATCTTTCAAGCCAAACATATCCATTTCTGCATCTGTTAAAGCTTCAAAACATCCATCGTTCAAAAATGATAAAATTGTTTGCTATGGATGTCATAGATTTGGGCATAAATTTCACCAATGCAACTCTTTGAAAAATTTTAAGATTGGTGCAATGAAATTCAGAACTGTTTGGGTTCCAAAAGGAACCAATTTTGCTAATCCGAAAGGATCCAAGTTAGCTTGGATACCTAAAACCACTTCTTGATTGTTTTGCAGAATTGTCTTGCAACGTTGAATGCTAAGAAATGATGGTATCTAAACAGCGGCTGTTCAAGGCATATGACCGGTGATAAAATCCAGTTTATCACCTTACAAATGAAAAGAGGATTGGTTACCTTTGATGATAATGGCAAGGAAAAAAAAAAGAAATCGGTAAGATCAAGATAACCCCCTATACTTTTATTAAAGATGTGCTGCTAATAGATGAATTGAAACATAATTTATGAGTATGAGTCAACTTTGTGATAAAGGCTTCAAGGTTATCTTTGAATCATCTATGTGTATAGTAACTAACTCTCTTGACTCTAGCAATAAATTTATTGGTCATAGACTTGGAAACATCTATGTGGTAGATCTAAATGATCTAGCCATGACTAGTAGTTCCAGTCTAGTAGCAATGAATGCTAAGACCAAAGAGTCTTGTTTACTTTGGCATAGACGATTAGGTCATGCTAGCATGCATTCAATTACCAAATTAATTTCAAAGAATCTAGTTAGAGGTTTGCTACATTTTAAAGTTGATCTTGATTATGTATGTGATGCTTGTCAATTAGGCAAACAAACTAGAGGGAGTTTTAAATCGAAAAATGTAATTTCAACTACTAGACCCCTTGAGCTACTTCACATGGACTTATTTGGACCAACTAGGACTTATTTGGACCATCTTGAAATATGGCCTTGTGATTGTAGATGACTTTTCTAGATCACATGGGTATTATTTATCGCACATAAAGATGAAAACTTTAATATATTTCAAAAATTTCATAAAAAGGTTTCAAATGAGAAAAATCTTTCTATTATTTCTATAAAAAATGATCAAGGGACTGAATTTCAAAATCAATTTTTTGATGAATACTGCACTAAGCATGGCATTGATCACAACTTCTTCGCTCCTAGAACACCACAACAAAATGGTGTTGTAGAGAGAAAGAATAGGACTTTGAAAGAAATGGCCGAAACTATGTTGTGTGAAGGTAGTCTTTCAAGGTACTTTTGGGCAGAAGTAGTGAACATTCCCTGTTACATATTGAATTGTGTTATAATATGCCCAATTTCAAAGAAAACCCCCTATGAGCTTTGGAGTGGAAGAAAACCTAATATTAACTATTTTTATGTTATTGGGTGTAAATGCTTTGTGTTGAATAATGGTAAAGATAACCTAAGAAAATTTGATGCAAAATCTGATGAATCCATATTCCTTGGTTATTCACTGCACAGCAAAGTATATAGAGTATTTAATAAAAGGACTCTTACTGTAGAAGAGTCAATTCATATTGTTTTTGATGAAGCTAACCCCTCACCATCTAGAAAAGATGAGTATGTAGACAATGATGCAGGTACATTCCAAAAGAAGATGGAAGATCTAAGCATACAAGACAAGCCAACACAAGATGTAAATGAAGTGGTAAGTAAGGATCATACTGATTTACTAAAGGAATGGAGGTATGTAACTTCACCTCCTAAAGATCTAATTATTGGTGATCCTTTTCATGGTGTTAGGACTAAGTCTGCACATAGAGATGCACATGACTACTTAGTCTTTGTTTCACAAATTAAACCACATAGTTTAGAAGAAGCTAAAACTAATCCAAACTAGATGATAGCCAGGCATGAAGAATTAAACCAGTTTGAAAGAAATAATGTTTGGACTCTTGTTAATAGACCTCTAGACCATCCCATCATAGGAACCAAATGGATGTATAGGAACAAATTAGATGAGAATGGTAAGGTTATGAGAAATAAAGCAAGGTTGGTAGCTAAAGGGTACAACCAGGAAGAGGGAATAGATTTTGATGAAACTTATGCACCTGTAGCAAGACTTGAGGCCATTAGATTATTTTTTGTATTTGCTTGCTACATGAATTTTAAACTATTTCAAATAGATGTCAAAAGTGCTTTTCTAAATGGATTAATTTTTGAACATGTTTTTGTAGAATAACTACCAGGTTTTGAAAATTATGCTTTTCCAAATCATGTGTTTAAGCTAAATAAAGCTTTATATGGTTTGAAACAACCACCTAGGGCCTGGTATGAATGACTTAGCAAATTTCTGCTTGTAAATGATTTCAAAAGAGGAAATGTTGACAAAACTCTTTTCATTAAGAACAAAGGGAATGGCATGTTAGTTGTACAGATTTACGTTGATGATATCATATTTGGTGCAACTAATGAAAACCTTTGTGGAGAATTTGCTGAGTTGATGTAGGGCGAGTTTGAAATGAGCCTTATTGGTGAACTCAACTACTTCCTTGGATTACAAGTAAAACAAACAAAGGAAGGGATCTTCATAAACCAAGCAAAGTATATCAACGAAATAATAAAAATGTTTGCAAAGAGACTAGCACACCCATGAGCCCTACCTGCAGACTAGACAAAGATGAAGATAATTGTAACATCGATCAAAAGCTCTATCGAGGTATGATTGGGTCATTGTTATATCTTACTACCAGTAGACTTGATATCTTGTATAGTGTATGTGTGTGTGCTCGTTTTCAATCAAATCCTAAGGAATCACACATGCTTGCTGTTAAAAGAATTATCAAATATCTAAGAGGTACAAGTAACTTAGGTCTTTGGTATTTTAAAGAATCTTCGTTAAATTTAATTGATTTTTCGGATGCTGACTATGCTGGATGTAAAATTGATAGAAAGAGCACTAGTGGAACATGCCAATTTCTAGGGTTGAATTTAATCTCATGGTACTGTAAGATGCAAAACTTTGTAGCATTGTCTAATGCCGAGGCAGAGTATGTTGCTGCTGGTAGTTGTTGTGCTCAAGTGCTTTGGATTAAACAACAGCTAGAAGATTTTGATGTTACACAATCTAAAATTCTAATCAAATATGATAACACAAGTGCTATAAATTTAACCAAGAATCATGTTCAGCATTCAAGAACTAAGCACATTGAAATTGGGCACCATTTTATAAGAGATCATGTTTTGAACAATGATATTATACTTGAGTTTGTGCCAACTGAAAACCAACTTGCTGATATTTTTACTAAACCTTTAAATTATGATAGGTTTGCAATGATTAGATGTGAACTAGGTTTGTGTAACCCTCTTTAGAAATCTCAACCTGATTTCCCACAAACTTAAGGAAATATTATCTAGATAACCTCATCATTCTACTTCTATCGATGACTTTTCACTTTGTAAAAAGTTTTGGGTAAGGCTTCAATTTATTTTTTGTGCTCCCTCTGCTCGAGCCGACTCGAGCAGAAGTCATGTTGGTCGAGCCGGCACAGATGTCGGGCCGACTCTTTCTTAAGTCGAGCCATAGGTTTTTTCATTGCGTTTCTTTCTTCGACTCCTCGTTCCTTCTCTCCGAAACCTATTTTCCAAAAACCCTTCCCCTCCAAATCCTTCGGATCACTGTGTCTTTGCGAGAATGGCTCCACAAAAAGCTATTGGGAAGAGACCTCATCAAGAATCTGAGCAAGCTCTGTAAGAAAGGTGCTCCAAATTTTGGGAAGAGAGCTCCTCACGGATCCTGGCTCAACCTATTGAAGAACTGAGCCCCCCTTCTACTCGTCAGCAAATGTCTTTGGCAATGAGACCCATCACGACTGCGAGATGAATTCTATTTGGATTTCTCAAAGAAATAGGGCTGATTGTTGGAGATTTGATTGAAAACCAAGGTTGGTCTTATATGTGTTCCTTGAATATTCTTACTTATCCGAACTTAGTTAAGGCATTTTATGGAAATCTAAGAATTGAAGAGCAGCATATTGAATCTATAGTTAAAGGGAAAAGGGTTATAATTTTTGAAGAAACCCTTAACAACATGTTGAAAATGCCTTTTGAAGGGATTGAGCACTTAGTTTTAAAAGATAGGGCAAAGGCACTGCAAACAGTTTTGGAACAGGCTAAAGTGAATGAGATTGGTATTTTAAAGTCTAGCTCCTCATCAATTGAAATGCGACTCCTTCATAGCTTCATCAGTTGAATTTTCCTACCTAGAACGGGACATTTTGACTGGGTTAGTGAGAGGGATTTATGCTTTATGGAGCTTTTGATTCTTGGAGACAAGATAAATCTTCCTGCAATCATGTTATCTCAAATAAAGGAAGCGATTAGAAAGGTGAGAGCTTGTTTGCCCTATGGCATGGTACTGACTTTATTCTTCCATGTTGCAAATGTTGATTTATCTGATGAAGATAGCAGATCACTCCTTCATACTGACATATACACAGCCAAAACTCTACAAAGAATGGGATATATGCTTTCTGAAGGTACCTGGAGGAAGAAATCTAATGCTCCAGCTGATACCGAAGAACAAGAAGAGGAAGGTGAGATGCAGGCTGGTGAGGACACTTTAGTTCCTATTCCTAAGCCATAGCCATAGCCAGACTCACCTGTTCAGCCATTTTCTGATGCTCCTGTACCTAACTTTGCTCCTACTACACCTGCTACTATTCAGCCAGCTTCTGATGATCCTATACCTGACACTGCTGCTCCTGCACCTGCTACTGTTCATCACATTGACATCTCAGAGCAGCTCAGTAAGTTTTCAGAAGAATTGTTAAGTTCTTTTGGGTCTATGATAAATGATCTTAAATCTAAAGTGGACCAAGGACTTAATGAGTTTAGAGATGAATTAAATCGAGTAAAAATGGGAATGGGAGCTGTTGAGAAAAGATTGAGGAGAGAAGATAATTTTATTGAAGACTTGGGCATACTGAGAGGAGAACTTGGAAGGCTGAGAGGTTCAGAAGAAGCTTATGCAAATGTTCAAGCCTCAGAAGTGCTTTCACTACAAAAAGAAGTTGGAGAGATCAAGGCCACATTGCAAAAGTTAACTGCTTCCAAGGATACAAAGAAGGTGGAATGTGAGTTGAAGACCATCAACAATTTCCTGTGGAAGTTAAAGACTATGGTTGAAGAGCTTCAGGTAGCTCATTGGGAACCTACTGCAAGACCTCTTGATCTAAGTCCTGTTTTTTCTATTCCACCAAAAAGACCTGCTCCTCACTTGAAACTAGTTCTAGGAAACCTAGAAAAGCTAAGGGAAAGTCTACTGATGTTACCTTTTCTGATTCTAGTGATAATGACTAGAATCTTTCCTTTTTTTTAATATCATCTTTTTGTACTGAACTTTGATGACGAAATGAATATTTTAATTTTGGGTACTTGTGCACTAGAATTGTTATTTCTACTTTGATAAATTCTAATATTTTTTTAATAGAACATCTTCATAATTTTGAGAAAGTGAAATTATCTCAAACAAATCTTAAAAACTTTCTCAATCTATTACAAAAATGAGCTTTACCGGCTTCACCTTTTTGATTTATGACAAAAAGGGGGAGAAATTTATGGTACTTGCTGAAAAGGATAAAATCTATATGCTTATGCTCTGATACATGAAACATAATATGCTCTATTGATATGTTCAGATACATGAACATTAATCTTTCAGAATATGCTCTGATTTATGAAAGATATGCTCTAATACATGAAAATTTCTTTAGTATATATGCTCTGATACATAAAGTTTTCTTAGAAACCATGATACATGAGCTCTGAAACATGAAACTTTCTTGAAAGACTTGAGAAATACATTGTCTTGCATGGAAAGTTTGTTAAAGCATGGAGTATTTTATTGAGGGGGAGATTATTTCTCATTGCTCTAATTCTTTCTCTCTCTCATTACCACCAACATGCTCTAATTTTCCTTCCATGATCTGACATCAATGATATGATGGAAATTCTCCCAGGGTGCCGGGGATCATGCAGCATGCGAAATTGACTTTCAAAACAAAATTTCATAGCATGATACCTTAACATGTATAATATGTATAGAAAATCCTAATTCCCAGGAACCCTGTGTGCAAATCAACTAATGAATCATAAAATAGAGTCAAGAAAAATACCTGGATCACTGAAACCCAACTTTTTCACAAGGTTCACAAGTGCAAACTCTCCAACGGTGATCCACACGAAACTTGGACCAAGGAAGAACTCCTTCTTCAAGTTGCTTGGAGAAGTGGAACTCTTTCGACAGCCTTTGGTCTATTGACCACTATAGGACACCCTGTCCTACTGAAGGTTACTCAAGATACTATCCTAAACCACTTTAGGTTCTATGACTACCCTTTACTAGGACCCTATAGGCTTATGTCCTAAAACCAAGCCTTGTCCTAGTGTAGAAGAGCTTGTCTTGACAAGACAAGTCTCGTCCTAAAACAAGGAGGGAGGCAGAAAGTGGAAGACTCTCAAAAATACTCTCGGGAAAATAAAAACACTGATATCAGAAGATCGAAGAAAAAGTAGTGTTTCTCATTTCATCGTACCCCTATTTATAATCTCAGAAGAGGCGTGAAATGCATTCCAACAACACTTATCAGATATGAAATATCATATATGATAAGACTCTTCGGGAATGGAGAGTCATATCAGTGTTGTTTCACTTACCAGATCAATCCCCATCATGCCATGTGTCAAATACCAGTTTCTAAGATAGGGAGACGCTATTTCTAATCTAAAGTAACGTAAGGCTTGAAGAGTTTCGAGGCAGAAGGACTCTGCCCTTTGTTGTGCGCGCGCATATGAAGAGGCACGACTCTTCATGTGCGCGCTACCTTTCACACCTCTTCAAGCCATCCCATTCAAACTTTAAACTGGTCTTTTAACTTGTCAAGGTGTGGGGATTGAGATTAGAGGTGCCTTCTTGATGAAGCTCCCAGAGTCTCATCTACAGAAGGACTCTCAGTCCATCTGCATGCCATACTTTCTCTCGGGTGCGCCAAAGGGTGCCAATAGTCCTTTCCCTTTCCATTTAGTCCACCCAAAGCATCAAATTGACTTGGTCAAACATATGTAATATGGGTATCATTGGAAAGGGCATCAAATAAACTTTCTGACCATAAAGTATTTTTAGATCAGAGATCTGTAGCTCCTTCTGTGCCTTTTTGAAGTTAAGGTGTCATTTAGGTACCAAGAGTCCCATGCCTTTGGGACTCTTCATATATGGCGCCTAACATGCCCAAAAATCCAAATAAAAATTAGATCAAGCTTTAATTTGGCTAGCCCCACTTAGGACTCAACCTTATTTAGGTTTTCCATAATTAGGTTAGCCTAATTAGCAAGCAACCAAACCCAATCCAATTGGGTTAGGAATTAGGTTAGCCCGCATATGCTAGTATGCAATCTAGCTAACCAATTAGGATCCTATGACCCTAATTAAATCATGAATGACTTCCTTGGCCAAGTCTCTATTGTGTGTGACCCATTGGGTTACGTATCTAGCTAGCACTAGGTTTAGGTTTATGCCGATTCGATCTGATCGAACCCGATTGACTTAATTAAGTCAAATTGGCTCACCTAATTGTCCAATTCAAATCACACATCGAATTGACTCATGAAACCAAATCAATTGGTTCATGAAAACCTATAAGACAAGATTGACGTCTAACAACATGTCATGCCTACTCGGAAGATGAGAAATTTGGTAAAAATACCAAAATACCTTTCAGTAGTAAGTTACCATGCAATTCAATCTTTCGATCTCCCATTATCCTGATTAAGTGATAGGTATGGATATATGTCAAACCCTAACACTTAATCATATCAAATCTTAGCTCGATCATGAGGACTCAACTAATGATTGATTAGATTCCACTAATCTCATCCTGCTTTGATCAAAGGCTCCTTGAGTCTCTCATTGAAGAGATTGCATGGGATAACAATTCCTCTTACCAGGAATGATCGATTTCTTGTTGGTCCACTCACATTCTTCGTACACTTTCCACCATACCCAGAACACCCCATACATGTCGCAATGGCATGAATGAGTATGAACCAAAATATGGCTTAGTGTGCACAAGGAACCATGGAGACCTCAGGTCTAAAGATCACATGCACAACTTCTACTCTGGGATCTATCTTTTGACAAGTAGTAAGACTTCCATAAGATAGTCCCGGTATGGATCAGTCAAGTATACTCATACCCTGATGAGCACCCTTATCCTTTTATTAGTGTCTCTACATAAGTGGTTGTGAGATCAACCACCCTCATCAACTGAGCATACATAGGATATGCTAGTCTTTCCGGATTCATCGATCCCCGAATTGATGGTCCAACGACTAGGAATATTCTAGATTAGGGTTTATAGGAATTAGGTCTCACTGTTATGAACTCCATCATAACCCTAACTCCATTGCCCTAATTTATGGGGTTCATCATAATCAATAAGAAAATATGACACATAAGTATATGATGAATTAAATGTCTTTATTAATATGAAAGTATGTCATACATGAGCTGGAAGTTTACAAAAAGGCCCTCATAATGATTGGCTCTTAGGGTACTTTTCTATTATGATAGTTGAGCATGTCATAAAAATGTATTGTTCAAACTTAGAGTCAATTCTTTCTATACTTGTTCATATCTTCGTGCAAATATAATTATACAAGTAAATATAAAGTTTTATCTTATTTTTTCATGCCCGGTATTTTGTCATCATCAAAAAGGGGGAGATTGTTGATCCCTTGAGTGATTTTGATGATAACAAAATATTGGATCATGCACATTTGTTACTAACTACTTTCAAGTATTTCACAAGTTTTGTAGGCTGATTCTTATTGATTATCAATTGCTCCTGCTTTATTCTGTTGAGTGTGTTAAGTAATATTGTATAAGTGATATGTATAGAAGAACCTCTTGAAAAACCTTTATAAAATCATAAAGCTGGGTTACTTCTATGAGTGTTGTGCTCTAGATTTAATTTGAGTTCGTTTGTATCGAATGTTTGAGAGTTTTGGTGAGAGTGTTCTCTTGAGTCCAATTGTAAAATTTCTGAAGAAATCACTTGAACTGACCCAACCAGAAGAAGAGCCAACTTTATCTCTTGGCAGGCGCTGAGGATTCTGGCACACAGCAATCTAAGCCGACTCGAGGGAATCTGAGCCAACTTGAGTAAATCCGAGCTGACTCAAGTAAGAAGTCCGAGCTGACTCTTCTAGAGTCCAATTATGAAGTTGTCCGAGAACAAGCCAGGCGAGTTGACCCCAACAGGAATGAGCCGACTCTGCCAGAATAAATTTTGAAGACTTGAGAAAGCGAGCCGACCCGAACTCCAACAAGCCGACTCCTCCAGAGTGAAGATTTTTTATTCTAAGATGAAGAGTCAACCCAAGTAGAAGCGAGCCAACTCCTCGAGTTCAATAATTTCAATGATGGAAGTTTGAGCCGACCCGAATGGACATGAGCTGACTTGTCCAGAGTGAGGTTTCTGCATCCTGAGACAATAAGTCGACCTTGCTAAAGAAGTGGCGACTCAACCTATCGACTCAAAGGATCTGAGCCGACTCGAAGGATCCGAGCCGACTCGAGTATCGATTTCAGGTACATAATGGCTAGTTCCAAAATTATTTTTTGAATGCAAAAAGGTGCTCCAATGGCTAGTTTTCAAATCCCAACAAACTACATCTATTTCTTTCAAAAACAAGTACAATAGACCATATAAAGGGGTTCAACATCAGTGATTAATGAGAGGATGCTTAATTGAATACAAAAATAGTTAGTGAGCACAAGTGAGCATTCAAGACAGTCTTCATTCTTCACCAACTCCCATCTGAAGATTGAAGCATTCATTGAAGATAAAAAGGAAGCCTCTCAAGTGCATTAAAGAGAAATTGAAAAAAGGCTTCATCAGCGCAACAGCGGCAACTATCCGACAACGAGAGTTTGTCATTTATTGTTGCAATTACTTTTAAATACTTTGTGAGTTGTTTGGGTTATTAGTGAGCCCGATTTAATATCAAATAGGTTCTTGGTGATCCTATGTTAAAACTAAGAGTTGGGTTTCTTTGGTGCTCCTATTTTAAAACCAAAGGGTGTTGGGTTTCTTTGGTGCTCCCATTTTAAAACTAAACGGTGTTAGGTTTCTTTGGTGCTCCCATTTTAAAACCAAAGGGACTTGGGTTCTAGGTGATCCTGTTTAAAACCTAGTGTAGGTTTGGACTGTGAACCTATAAAACAATCTTACTGTATTCCGGTATGAATATAGTGAAAATCCCAAGTGGTATCTTGGGTAGTGGACGTAGGAGCGGGTTTGCTCTGAACCACTATAATCTTTGATGTTTGTATTGCTGCCTTTCTCTTTCCTTTTAGCTTATGCTTTATATTCATAATCACAGTACCTTTCACTAAGAGAAGTTAAATTCTAAGAGCACATATCTGCAGTAGTAATTATCTTTTATTTTAAAATCCCAATTCACCCCCCTCTTGGGTAGCCACCTGGGCAACACATTGGTTGGAGATACCGTTGGTTGAAGTTTTGAAGAAGTTCTGCTCAAGCTGACTCATGGATCAAGAGCTGACTCATGGACTAAGAGCCGACTCCTATTCTGGCATGGCACGGAGAGTCTCAGAGTTTCAGAAATTCAAGCCGACTCGAAGATATTGAGCCGACTTGTCTAGAAACTCCAAATCACAGGATTTAAAAACTCACAGATCTGAGCCGACTCAACCTAGAAGAGTTGACTCGTCTAGAGTTTGATTTTCTCCTATCTGAGACTTTAAGCCGACTCAACCATCTCGAGCTGACTCGAGTGTCGGGTTCAGACTTGTAACGGCTAGTTGCAGAATTGAATTTTTGAATTCCAAGAAGGCTCCAATGGATCTATTTCGATTTCCTAGGCTCTACAATGGCTAGATCTGTTTGAAAACTATAAAAGGGAGGTATTTATGATGGATTAGGTGAATTATTTTGAATTGTTCATTGAAAATTAAAGAGCATTCAAGTGAGTATCAAGTCTTTCACCAACCAACTTCAAGAAAGCATTCAAGAAAGGATTCAAAGCTTCACCAACTCATCTTCAATCATTGAATCCAACTTCTGAGGAAGTCAAGAAGTAGTTTTAAGAGTATTCAAGAACATCTAAAGCAAGGCTTCAATTTGAGCTTCATCGTCAACTACTAAACAACTTGGGTTTGTTGTAAAGTTGCTAGTTTCCTTTTGAAATATCTTGTTTCCTCTCCAAGAGAAGCAAGGGGCTATGTCTTGTGAGTGTTGAAAGGTTATTAGGTGAGTCTATTAAAACCTAAGTTGGGTTTCTTGGTTAGCTCAGATTAAAACCAAGGGTGTTGAAAGGTTATTAGGTGAGCCTATTAAAACCTAAGTTGGGTTTTTTTGGTGAGCCTGGTGTAAAATCCAAAGGGAGTTGGATTTGGATTATGATCCCGATAAAATAATCGGATTGTATTCTAGGAAGAATATAGTGGAAATCTCAAGTGGTGCTTAGATAGTGGATGTAGGAGCGGGGTTGCTCCGAACCACTCTAAACTTCTTGTGTTTGTGGTTGTGTTTGCTTGACTTGTTTGTGATTGTTGACTTACTTGCTTCCGTTGCATAATCTATCACAACACTAAAAGATTTTCAAAGTGTACATTCTTGAAAGTTTTTATTATCCAAATTCACCCCCCTCTTGGGAAGCCACCTAGGCAACAAGTGGTATCAAAGCAAAGTCTCTAAAATTCCTTAGAATAAAGATTGATGGCACATCCCATGAGTATCTCTTTGGCCGAAGGCCAATCCACGAACCGACCTTCACTTTTCACTGGAACTAATTACACATATTGGAAGGCTAAGATGAAGATATACATTCAAGCTGTAGACTTCCAATTGTGGAAGATAATTCTAAGAGGACCTCACACACCCATGATTAGAGTTAATGATGTTGAAGTTCGCAAACCTGAAGAGGAATGGAACAAGAATGATATGAAAAAGGCCAAGTTAAATGCCAAATCCATGAATTTACTTTATTATGCTTTGGACCCAAATGAATTTAACAGAATTTTCACATGTAATTCTACTAAAAAAATTTGGGATAAGCTCGAATCACACACGAGAGCACATCACAAGTAAAGTCTTCTAAAGTTAACCTTCTTGTGCATAATTATGAGTTATTTAAAATGGAGCCAAATGAAACTATATCTGCTATGTTCTCATGCTTTACTGACATTACAAATAGTCTTAAAAGTCTTGGTAGGATCTATACTAATGCTAATTTAGTATAGAAAGTTTTGAGATCTTTGCCAGAAAAATGGGAAGCAAAGGTTACAGCTATTCAGGAGGCAAAGGATTTGAACACACTACCATTGGGCTGCTGGGGTCATTGATCACACATGAGTTACCCATACAGCAAAGAATAGAAGAAGATCCAAAAAAGAAAAAGACCATTGCATTTAAAGCAACTGAAGAAGATAAGATGAAGATTCAGATACCTTTGATGATGACGATATGGAGGTTGATGAAATTTCTTTAGTAATATAAAATTCAAGAGATTTATGGGCAGAAGAAGAACAAATAGATGAAGAAAGCAATTCAGAAGAGGAGACCATGGAAAGGAAAGAGAAAAAGACAAGGAGAATGACAATGACAAAGATCAAATTCCAATATATTATGAATGCAAGAAACCAGAACACATTCGTCTTGACTGTCCAGAAGCCAGGAAAAAATTGCTCAAGCGGAAGAAAAAGAAAGCCATGCTTGCAGCATGGAGCGACAGTGATGAGTCTACATCAAATGAAGAAGAAGAAGATACAACGAAAACAGCTCAGATTTTTCTTATGGGTTTGGAGGATGAGGTAACAACTTCTGAACCAAATTTAGATTTTACCTATGATGAGCTTCATAATACTTGTTGTAAATTGTTGATAGAATATAAAAAGGCTGGTTTAAAAATGAAGAGTTTAAAAAATAACTGTGATACATTTAAAAAAGTTAAAAATGAAGTTTGTGAAAGAAACAAAATTTTGCAAAGAGAATTAAGTATGACTTGTGAAAGACTTAAAACCATCTAATTTGAAAATGAAGAACTTCTTGAAAAGAATAAAATTTTCCAAAAAAAATACTGATTTACAAAAGGAAGTTCAAAAGCTAAAATCCTTAGTTGAAAAATTAACATTAAGTTCTAACAAACTTAAATTGATTTTAAAAAATCAAAGAGATTCTAATAATAAGTTTGGAATCAGTTATAAAGGTATAAATACAAATAAATTTTTGTATCCACTTCTTATGCTCTAAAGTTCATTGCATCAAAATAATATGGAACTAAGTTTACATCATATGCTCCTTATCCAAAGTCAAGAATTATTTGCTATGCGTGTAATAACATAGGTCACAAAGCATTTGAGTGTCATTTGAAATATAATAGCAAAAAGAAAATCAAAAAAATTTGGATTTCAAAAGGAACCAATCCTACTAACTTGCAAGGATCCAAGAAAGCTTGGGTACCTAAATCCACTACTTGATTGTTTTGCAGGGATGTCTTGTAGCCATGAACTCAAAGAAAGGATGATATCTTGATAGCGGCAGTTCAAGATACATGACGGGTGATATAGATCAATTCTTCATCCTTGAAGAAAAAGATAGTGGCATGGTAACATTTAGTGACAACCGTAAAGGAAGGATAATTGGTATTGGTAAAATTAAAATTACTCATTTCATCTTTATTGAGAATGTACTGCTAGTAGAAAAATTAAAGCATAATTTGTTAAGTATCAGTCAACTATGTGATATTGGCTTTAATGTTTTATTCAAGGCTTCAATGTGTATAGTAGTTGATCCTCTTTACTCTAGTACAAAGTTCATTGGACATAGACTTGGCAATATATATGTGGTAGATCTTAATGATCTAGCTATGTCAAGTAACACAAGTCTTGTAGCAGTGAATGATAAGAGCAAGGAATCAAGTCTATTATGGCATAGACGACTTGGACATGCTAGCATGCATTCTATTGCAAAACTTATTTCAAAAGATTTAGTCAAAGGTTTGTCAAAGTTTAAAGTAGATTTTGATTATGTTTGTGATGCATGCCAATTAGGAAAACAAGTTAGAAGGAGTTTTAAATCCAAAAATATTATATCTACCACTAGACCTTTAGAGCTACTTCATATGGATCTATTCGGACCTACTAGGACAACAAGCGTAGGTGGTATGAAGTATGGTCTTGTGATTGTAGATGATTTTTTAAGATACACTTGAATTTTGTTTATTGCACATAAAGATGAAACTTTTAAAGCTTTTAAGAAATTTTACAAAAGAGTTTCAAACATGAAAATCTTTCTGTTATTTCTATTCGTAGTGATCATAGTACGGAATTCAAAAATTAATATTTTGATCACTTTTGCACAAAGCATGGTATTGACTACAACTTCTCCGCTCCTAGAACACCACAACAAAATGATGTTGTAGAGAGAAAGAATAGGAACTTGGAAGAGATGGCCTGAACAATGCTTTGTGAAGGCAATCTTCCAAGATATTTTTAGATAGAGGCTATAAATACCGCTTGCTATATTTTAAATAGAGTTTTAGTTAGACCTGTTATAAGAAAAACCCTCTATGAATTATGGAATAATAGAAAGCCAAACATTGATTATTTTCATGTTTTTGGTTGCAAATATTTTATACTTAACAATGGTAAGGATAACCATGGTAAGTTTGATACTAAATCTGATGAGACTATTTTCCTATGTTATTCAACTAATAGTAAAGCTTATCGAGTATTCAATAAGAGAACTTTAACTGTTGAAGAGTCAATTTATGTTATTTTCAATGAGACTGACTTTGCATCTTCTAGAAAAGAAGATTATACTGATAATGATGCAGGTATACTTGAAAATGGATTAAAGGATATGACTATCAAAGACAAGCAAGCAGGTGAACAACAAGAAGAGATGGTAAGCAAGAATCATGAAGATCTACCTAAAGAATGGAAGTATGTACAATCACATCCCTAAGAACTCATTATAGGAGATCCATCACAAGGTGTTAGGACTAGTGCTTCACATAAGGATGCACATAATTTAATTACTTTTGTATCTCATGTAAAACCACATACCATAGAAGAAGCTAAAACTGATCCTAATTGGATGTTAGCTATGCATGATAAGTTAAACCAATCTAGGAGGAACAATGTTTGGACACTTGTAGAGAGACCATCTAACTATCCTATTATAGGTTGTAGATGGGTCTATAGAAATAAACTAGATGAACAAGATAATGTAATTAGAAATAAGCTAGACCGGTAGCTCAAGATTACAACCAAGAAGAATGAATAGATTTTGATGAGACCTATGCACCAGTAGCTAGACTAGAAGCTATTAGATTACTTTTGACATATACATTTTTATTTTAGATCGATGCAAAGAGTGCTTTTCTAAATGATTTTTTTATCCGAAGAAGTTTTTGTAGAACAATCACCTAGTTTTATCGATCACTCTTTTCCAAATCATGTTTTCAAGTTAAATAAAGCTTTACATAGTTTTAAATAGGCACCTAGAGCCTGGTACGATAGATTGAGTAAGTTTTTACTTGAAAATGATTTTGGATCTACTGATGAATCTTTATGCCAAGATTTTGCTAAGTTAATGTAGGGTGAATTTGAAATGAGTCAAATGGATGAGCTGAAGTACTTTCTTGGGCTTCAAATCAAACAATCGAAGGAAGGGATTCTAATCAACCAAGCCAAATACATTAAAGAGATTATCAAAAAGTTTAGCATGGAATCAAGCAAAAAAGCTGGAACACCCATGAGTCTTGCATGCAGATTAGATAAAGATAAAAATGGCATAAGTGTTGATCAAAAGTTATATAGAGGTATGATCGGATCTCTACTCTATTTAATTGCCAGTAGACCTGATATTCTGTTTAGTGTTTGTATGTGTGCACGTTTTCAATCAAATCCAAAAGAATCACACATTAATGCTGTTAAAAGAATTATCAAATATCTTAAAGGTACATGTAATGTAGGATTGTGGTATTCCAAGCATTCATCTTTAAAGTTAATTAGTTATTCAGATACTGACTATGGTGGCTGTAAGATTGATAGAAAAAGCACCAGTAGCACATACCAATTTTTAGGTGTTAACTTAATTTCATGGCACTGTAGGAAGTAGAACTTTGTAGCACTATCCTCTACTGAGGCAGAGTATGTGGCTGCACGGAGCTATTATGCACAAGTGTTGTGGATTAAGCAACAACTAGAAGACTATGGTGTTATTCAATTTAAGATTCCTATCAAATGTGATAACACAAGTACTATTAAGTTATCAAAAAATCCAATTCAACATTCTAGAACTAAGCATATAGAAATAAGGCATCATTTTATTAGAGATCATGTTTTGAATAATAACGTAGAATTAGAATTTGTTTCAACTGAGAACCAACTAGCTGATATTTTTACCAAGCCTCTTAGCCAGGATAGATTTGAAAAGATTAGAGGAGAGTTAGGGTTATGTGACCCATCTTAAGATTGTTGATCTTTTTTTTTTTTTTAAAAAGAAAAATTATCTAGAGTTTTTCAAAATTCAATTTAGAGCTATCGACCACTTTGTCTAGTACTGATTTTGCTATAGAAACCTTTAGTTTGACCTTTTGAGCTTTACCCAGTGTTTTTGCTCGAGCTGACTCGAGCAATCCCCTGTTTTGTCAAGTTGACTCGAAGGATGGGTTTGGGCTTTTTAAATAGGGTTCCGTAGCTTTCATTCCTTAACCTCTTTTCAGTTTCCACTGTTTATCTCCACTGGTTTCTCCTCCTAAGCCTTAGAAACACTTCTAGAACCCTTCCTAATCCTTAATCCGAGCTCAATGGCACCTAGGAAGGTCATAGCAAAAAGACCTCGGAAGGTGATTCGATCTGTTGTGGAGGAATGGAGGACCAAACGGAGGCTAGATGCTTCGATTTCTCAATCAAATGAAGAACAACATGAGCAGCAACCAACCGATGCTCTAGAAGCTATGCGACAAGTCATTCTTATGGGTAATCGGCAGGTAACCTCTAGAAGAACTGTGGATTTCAATCTCCTAGAGGGAGAGAACTTGAGGATAGGTGATTGGCTTGATGCTTAGGGTTGGAAACATTTTTGTATGCTTGATTTGCCCACTTATCCAACTTTGGTCAAAGTTTTTTTAGAAAACCTATCTCTTGGTACTTTTCATCTAGAATCAATTATTAAAGGGAAGAATATTATTGTGAATGAGCAAAAGTTGATTACATTATTGCAAATACCAAAAGAAGGAGAATGTATTTTGGTGATAATAGAGAAACAAAAGACTCTGAGAAAAATTTTAGAAAGAAGTGATGTATTAGGGATAATACATGTTCAAGCTAACCTATTATCTTTGGAGATGAGGCTATTACATAATATCATTAGTAGAGTGTTTTTACCTAGAACTGGAGGATTTGATTGGGTAAGCGAAAGGGATTTGATGTTTATGAGATGTTTGATTGAGGGGGAGGCCCTCAACTTGCCATATATTATGATCTCTCGGATAAGGGAAGCAGTTTGCAGGACATGAGCCTATCTTCCATATGGTATGGTATTTACTCTACTCTTTGAGGATGCTGGTGTTGACTTGTCAGGTGAGGATAGGAGACCTTTATTGCATACTTACAAGTATAATGCTAAGTCACTAAATAGGATAGGATTTCATAATGTAGAGTAGATGGATTTGAAAGACCTTAGGATAGAGAGTTGTACATTTTGATAATGAGGAGTCTTCTGAGGATGATCGATTGGACAGTCACAGGACATCGAGACTGAGCGACCTACTGATGAGGCTGGACCCTCTGAGTCAGCACCTACTTCATCTCAATCACCAGTGAGAGATTCAGATACTGGTGGTTTGCATGATGATTAGAGATTGTAGACTATCTTAGATGAGCTCTCTGCTCTACAGCGAGACAGAGCTGAGACTGATGCTAGGATAGATGCATTACAGACTGAGATGAGGGATGGATTTTAGCAGATCTTAGTAGCACTTCAGGAGATCAGTGCAGCTAGACCATCAGCTCCACCTCCACCATCGATGATGCACCTGGACCAGATGATGGTACTGACATTGGACATGGAGAGCCTGAGAACTCTATCGGCATACCTGATGAGCATTGTACTAGCACATAGGCTACTATTTTACCTGCAGTCACTGAGGAGCAGAGCATTGATATTTTAGATACTCTAACGATGTAGATTCTCTCCGGTACCAGCACTTTTGTATTATCAGATCCTCCTTTGATGCAGTTGACTCTGATCTTGATTCTGCCGGGTCTTCACCTTCTAGACCTAGAGTTGATAGACCACCTATTGCTACTAGGACCAGACTTAGGGACCTTAGGCTTGGGTTTCCTAAGTTCAAACCACTATTTAGCATCTTAGAAATTGGCTCTTCTTCTTCTAGTGAAGATGAGTCCAGCCCTACTTTTTGAGTGTAGATCTCATTTATTCTGTGCTTTTGTTGTATGTGATACTATTTTGTAGTGCCTTGATACTTTTGTATTGTATCACATCTTGTACTGACACTCTTTACATATATATATATAAACATATTCTAGAAATCTTGTGTTATGATTGATTTATGAATGTCTATGAATCATTCTGGATGAATGATTTGAACTTTAAATGTCTTGGTGAAATTATCTCAATTTTTCTTCCCCGGTCAGATGAGAAAAGGCAGAAGTGCTTTTATTTGTTGATGTCAAAAAGGGGGAGAAGTGCATGAAAAATTAGAAAATGTGAGTATGAAAATATGAAAATGAGAAGGAAATACATAAAAAAGGGGGAGCAATTATTGAAAATTCTTTTAAATATAAAGTATTGAAGTTGTATCGAAAAGAAAGTTTGATACATTATGATTCCTTATTAATTTGATACATGATTTTAACCTTAATGCATGATTGGTATGTTAACCTTATTGCTCCGATACATGTTCTTAATTGTTGATACTTTGTTTTGACACTAGTTCTTTTTAACTCTGATACAATATCATGATACTTTATTTGTCCCGATACATACTATTTTGAATATGCAGTGATACATGTGAATATTGGTACATAGTATGTTACTATACATACAATTGTAAAGTGTTTTAAAAGCTTTTCATGCCCAGTATTTTGTCATCATCAAAAAGGGGGAGATTGCTGATCCCTGGAATGATTTTGCTGATTACAAAATATTGGAGCATGTATTTATTACTAACCTTTACAATTATTCAAGAAGATTTTGTAGGAAGCATTTATCAATGTGTTATTTTATTTCCTAATTAGTTGAAGTTTATTCCAGTATAATTGAGTTATTTGATGAAGAGTTGTATGAACAAATTGTATTGAAGATCTCAAAACTGTAAAGCCCTAATTTTTATTCTTGTAATCTTGTAAAATGGGCTATAATTTAGTAAAAATGAGTTTGAATAGATTAGATATCTTTTGTAATATACTTTGAAGTACTCGGAAGACTTGCATTGGTTGGAGATGCCTTTGGTTGAAGTTTTGAAGAAGTTCTGCTCGAGCTGACTCATGGATCAAGAGCCGACTCATGGACCAAGAGCTGACTCCTGTTCTGGCATGGCATGGAGAGTTTCAGAGTTTCAGAAATTTGAGCCAACTCGAAGATATTGAGCTGACTCGTCCATAAATTCCAAATCACAGGATTTAGAAACTTAGATCCAAGCCGACTTGACCCAGAAGAGCCGACTTTTCTAGAGTTTGATTTTCTCCTGTCTGAGACTTCAAGCCAACTCAACCATCTTGAGCTGACTCGAGTGTCAGGTTTAGACTTGTAATGGCTAGTTACAGAATTGAATTTTTGAATTCCAAGAAGGCTCCAATGGCTCTATTTTGATTCCCTAGGCCCTACAACGGCTAGATCTATTTGAAACCTATAAAAGGAAGGTATTTATGATGGATTAGGTGAATTTCTTTGAATTATTCATTGAAAATTAAAGAGCACTCAAGTGAGTTTCAAGTCTTTTACCAACCAACTTCAAGAGAGCATTTAATAAAGGATTCAAAGCTTCACCAACTTATCTTTAATCATTGAATCCAACTTTTGAGGAAGTCAAGAAGTAGTTTTAAGAGTATTCAAGAGCATCTAAAGCAAGGCTTCAATTTGAGCTTCATCGGCAACTACTAAACAACTTGGGTTTGTTGTAAAGTTGCTAGTTTCCTTTTGAAATATCTTGTGTCCTCTCCAAGAGAAGCAAGGGGTTGTGTCTTGTGAGTGTTGAAAGGTTATTAAGTGAGCCTATTAAAACCTAAGTTGGGTTTCTTGGTTAGCCCGGATTAAAACCAAGGGTGTTGAAAGGTTATTAGGTGAGCCTATTAAAACCTAAGTTGGGTTTTTTTGATGAGCTCGGTATAAAAACCAAAGGAAGTTGGATTTGGATTATGATCCCGGTAAAACAATCCGACTGTATTCTAGGAAGAATATAGTGGAAACCCCAAGTGGTGCTTTGGTAATGGACGCGGAGTGGGGTTGCTCCGAACCACTCTAAATTTTTTGTGTTTGTGGTTGTGTTTGCTTGACTTGTTTGTGATTATTAACTCACTTGCTTCTGTTGTATAATCTATCATAACACTAAAAGATTTTCAAAGTGCACATTTTTGAAAGTTTTTATTATCCCAATTCACCCCCTCTTGGGAAGCCACCAGGGCAACAAATATGAACATGAATTATTCCTCTGACTTGAGATCACTATGGCAGTTGCAAGGAACTTGCTGTGCTTAGGTGCCGGACTATTCGAATTTCTAATTTGATGATGGACGATTACTGGGTACAGTCAAGTACTTGTGTAGTGGTATTAGGATCGAGATAGGATTGATCTCTCTAAATGGTTTGGATTGAATGCTTAATATGCCTCAATTGAGAAAGGCCTTGGCCAGGGCATTCCTTGTAAGGAGTTACAAGGATTCTTTGTTTGAGACATATTGAGATGGACTAATTAGGGTTAGGTAGTTTAACCCTAAGCCATCTAGAGAATTAGGAGATTAAAGGAATAAGTTCACTGGTATTCCATATTCGATAGGTTCATGTTGCTCTGTAACCTTCAACCTATCCGGATGCTGGGTGTCCTTGCTAGATGGTGACTTTGGCTGGTACTACAAATGTTCCCGTGCTATCGATTTAGTATTTGAACCTATATGGGGTTACACACCGAGGGTTTCTTCTTGCTTTGTTGGCATGCGAACGATTGGAAATCATTCCAGACTCGTTTGACAAGATGTTGTCAAACCTGTGTTTGAGTCAACTCGAATTGAGTCGACTTGAATGGTCGAGTCGACTCATCTGACGGACTGCTAAAATTCGAGAATGCTTCATTAAATGTTGTAATAGTTATGGAATTTAATGCTGGGTGTTCGAGTTTTAATAATTGATATTATTGAATCACAAGGGACTTGATAACCTCCCTGGAATCTCAAGAGATCCCAAATTGCTCATTAATCTCTCATTATACCCCTTAATGGTTTTGGGGCCTACTACTATTATAAAAGCAGGGCTGAAGAAGGTGAATGGTTAACATTCTTCATGTTCAACATTTCCACTCCAGATTTGGATCAAGGTTGAGACTCTGCCCAAAAAACTTTTGGATAGAGATTTTGTTTGATCCTTGAGAGATTGCGAGATTTGATCTCCGGGATAGAGTGAGCTTGGGTTTTGGGATTCCTATCTATTAAAGGTTTGGGACAGAGCGTTTGGAAGGGATTCTCAAGCATCTTTGTTCCAGCACCACTGCAACAATAGCCCTTCATGGAGTTGAAGGAGTTCGTACATCTTCAAGGAGTTAAAGGAGTCGTTGCTGCCATCAGTGTTTCCGGTGAGGCTAGCACCTCAAATGAAGGAGAAGAAACTGCGCTACACAATGTGAACCACCTGTAGAGGCGGTGCGCATGCATCGCTCGCAGAGCTCGATCTTCTTCCTTGCAAGTAGACCCGGAGCTCTTCCCCTAGTTTGTTGCATCCTTTGGTGAATGTTACTAAGGTATGTCTTTATTTTATGTATGACATAATTATCATTGCTACATCATTATGTGATTTTTGGAATGGTTCTGATTGTCATACAATGTTTGCATGATTTCATATTTATATTACTCTAGATGCATCAAGATCCTCGTAAGGGCTTGTGTTAATTAGATTAACATTTATAGATAAAATAGTTTTATCGCTTTTCACTGCTACATGCCTTTAGAAAAGTTTTAAAATGCATGTATCACCCCATAGGAACAATTCCTTACAACGCAGTCAACTTTATTCACCTTGACATACTTCTTGAGGTAGTCACATATGATATGGAATCGCTGGTCGATTTATTTTGACTTTTGGTGAGACTTGGGCTCCTTAGCGAGGGATATGCCACCATTGTTATCCTAGTACAAGAGGATGACATCTGATGTCATTCTTCAATCTCTGCAATAAACTTCTTTTATCAGAATGCTTCCATTTTAGCTTCTGTGACAATGATGTACTTGCTTCCATTTTTGAATCAGCATTGATGGACTGCTTGGAAATCTTCTAGCTCGTTGAACCACCATTGCAAAGAAACACATAACTTGATGTAGATTTTCTATTATTAGGATCAGACATTAAGTCTAAATTGGTGTAACCCTTAATCCACAAATTTGAATTCCCTTCAAAGACCAAAAATAAATTCTTAGTCCTTAATACTTAAGGATGTTCTTCATAGCAATCCAGTGCTCTTTGCCTTAGTTCACCTAGTACCTACTCGTATACTTACAGTAAGGGCTATATCAGGTTGTGTACATAACATGATGAAAGGGATATGCCCTACAAGCCAATCTATGTTGTATCTCCCAAACCATTGTAATTGACAAAAAATTCTAATAAAGGCATTATTTTTCATCATACGCTGTGTTTTATTATTATATGATGAACCCCATAGATTAGGACTATGATTTTAGGGTTATGATGAGATCATACCAGTGAGACCTAAAGTCTTAAAACCTTAATCTAAAATATTCCTAGTCAAAGGAACCCTGAGTAGGGGATCAGGGTTTTTCGGTAAGACTAGCACATCCCATGTATAATGGAGAGGGAGACTGCTCTCACAGTCACTTGTGTATGAAACTAATACTGGGATGTGGGTGCTCATTGGAGAATGAGTTCACTGATATGATCCAACTTGAGAACATCTAATGGAGTCTTAGCTACATGTCAATAGAAGGTTCTCATAGTGGGAGTGGTACAAGTAATCCTTTGACCTAAGACTGTCATAAGTACCTTATGTACATGAACCCATGCTTTGGTTCAACCTAATCATGACACTGAGTCATGCACAGGATTGATACTGGGAATGGTGAATTGGATATGAAGATAATGAGTAGGTCAACAAGGAATCGATCACTCTTAGTAAGAGGAGATTGCATCCAGCTAGTTAACAATTGGATGATAATTCAGGGAATCTTTGATCAAAGTAAAGATATTAGAGATGGTTTCTAATATCAAGATAATTGAATCATCAATATAAGATTGAGCTAGAAATAAATATAATATTGAATTTGACATATATCCATATCCATAGTTATATTTTGGGTGCAGGTTGATCGAAAGATTTAATTGTATGGTAACTCTCTACTGAAGGGTAATTTTGGTATTTCACCAGAATTTCCATATCTTCCGGGTAGACATGACACGTTGCTAGACGTCAATCTTATCTTGTGGGTTGATCAAATTCAAAGATCACTTATTAGAAAGAGTCCTAATTGATCAAACCTGGTAAGCCCGGTTTGACCTAAATTGATTAGAAAGGGTTCTAATCAAATTAGGTCAACTTGTATTCGAACCCACTGCTGGCTAGATGTGGAACCCAATGGGTCACACACTTAAGAGGATTGATCAAGAGTTTAATTTGTAATTAAATCAACTTTCCAGGATAACACTCTAGCAGGTGTTGCAAACCCTAGCTTCTATTCGAATTGGATTCGAATTAGGGTTCCAGATTGGTTCAATTTGGATTCTAATTGGATATAATTAGACCCTAATTGAGGTTATAGGGATTATGGCTAACCCTATTGGCTAGCCATGCACCTAGGCTAGCCCCCATCCACCCCTTAGCATTTTTCATGCCAAAATGCCAAGAGTCCATGCGCTAATGGACTCTTGGCATGCCATTTGGAAGAGTCCATGGCGCATGGACTCTTGGCGCGCCCCACTTAATTCTCCGATGTTTTTATTTGGGGCGGCCTCCTTTCTTAGAGTTAGTGCCTCGGATATGCCCCCTTGGATGGGAATCCAATGGCTGATGATTTTTTATGAAAGGAAGAAAGCGCCTGTTGCTTCCCGGTCGCACGAAATAACATCTCTTCGGAGATGAAAAGTCGCGACTCCTTTCTTTTTAAAACACCGCGACTTTTTCTTTAAGAAAGGCCATGGGATTTAATCTGGAAGGCCGTGAGAAAGTGGGAAGGGGTGTGAGAAAATGAGAAGGGCGTGTGATGGGTGTTTACGGAGAGGTGTGTGGGCGCCTATATGAGATCTATTTAAAGGGTCGGGAAAATCAGAACAAGGTAATGTTTTCTTTTATTCCTTCTTCCTCTCCTAAAGACTCTTTTATTCTTTCCTTGCTCTTGCACTGTTTCCTTTACAGAATACACCTCTGTCGAAACTTTGCTACTGAACAAGAATAAGAGTAAAAGTCTCCGACGGTAAAGGAAAGAAAGGAGTTCTGATTTATTCCTTCTTTCTTACATTAAGACATTATTGTCTTAATTTCTCCTCCAACTTAAGACAAGCCTGTATCCTCTTAGGACAAGGTCTTTTGTTCAAGACAAGGGTGTCTAAAGGGCCAAGGTCTTAGTGGAAGGAGGAGAAGAGATCAAGGAAAGGGAGGCTACCTTTTGTGTGGAAGAATTCAAGCCATAATCCGAGCAATTGAGTTCTAGGAAGAAGAACTCAATTGGAGGGACCATTGAAAAGAAGATAGTGTTTCTTGATCATTGCTCTGTGTGGATCACCATCGGAGGGTGGACACCTAGACGCCTGACACCTGGACGCCTAGTGAATTCAGTTAGCCCCTTCAACATCAAGTTTGTTGGAATAAGCGATTACAGGTTGGTACCCTAATCCTAATTTGCATAAGATATGCTTGTCATATGTTCTAGTCTTATTTAAGGAGTTCCTGGTTTAGGATTTTTGGTGAGAATTTAGTTTCAATTTTGAAATTACACTTCCGCTGTGTTCCACCGGAACCCAACAGTGGTATCAGAGCCACCTTAATCAGGACTATAATCTATGATATTTTATGTGTTACATATTATGGTTTTTTTAAAATCCTAATATGCTATTACACTTAGAATATTTTTGGTTGCATATATGTTTTGGTGTATGCCACTAGTTAGGGTTTTTCACTCAAACCCTAATTATTATAGAGATATGATTAGTTTTGAAGTCATCATATTGAAATAAGGTTGCCCTGGCATAATGGTGGATCCATTATATAGTAAATGGTTGTCCTAGTATGATGACACACTTAGCACATATTTGTTTATCAGAATGATATGATTGCGATATGTTCTGTAAGAATGTGCTGGCAATTTTATAAAACCCTCCTCTTAAAAAATTATATTAAGTCATAGTATATTTAACTAATAAGCATCACTAGTCATGATGAACAATTGATCATTCAGTGTTTAGAAAGGTGGTTCTGGGAAGGTAAAGAGAATTGTGGTTTTTAATTGGTTTCGTTGACTGACCTGGCCAATTTTTATTGGTGTCTAAGAAAGTAACGGGGGGACTCCCACATCTCTTCCACTTGCCTGGTCGATTTGATTATATTTAAATCTTGACTAAAATGCTTAGTGTTAAAAATACTATATATTGGCCTTCCTTCATGCTGGATCATTATTGTGTTATGAACCACATTAGGTTTATTGTGTTATCTGCAAGACCTAATATGGTGATTGACATAATACTAGTCTAGTGCACAGATATGCTTACAGTATATTCAGTTTAATGCCTTGTTGTGTTATCTGCAAGGGCATTATATTTGAGTACTGACTGTATAGAAATGAAAGGGTCTTGACTTAACTAGAACATTATGGTTTGTTGTGTTTTCTGCAAGACTAATAATGTTCTAGAGGCCAAGTTACTTCTTGAGAATTATATGAGATATAATTGGAAGAGTTTCCTACCTTTGAGCTTGTAAAAGATTTGTTGTGTTATCTGCAAGATCTTTTATAAGTTATTAGGATCTCAATCTCACTAAGAAAAACCGATCAGGGTTCTTCTCGATTATCATAGTGAGGGCTATGATTTTTGATAAAATAGTGGGAGATATAATTAAATTGAAGACCTAATTTAATTATGTAAGTCATTTCATGGTTGTTTGCTTATATATTGTTCTTTATTAAATGTAGATAAATGGCATCTTCATTATCACTGCGAAGTATCTTAGATACCAACAAACTGACTGGTCCAAACTATGTGGACTGGTTGAGAAATTTAAAGATTGTACTGAGTTCAGAAAAACTTTCTTATATTCTTGATACCCCTAGTCTTAATCCACTAGGAGATGATGCCACACAGGAAGATATGGCCACATACAGAACGTGGTAGAATGACTCCCTCACTCTCAAGTGTATCATACTGGCCTCTATGACCAATGAGTTACAGAGACAGCATGAAAGCATGGATACTCAATCCATAATGCTCAATTTAAAAGAGCTTTATGGAGAACAAAGCAGAACTGCTAGATACGAAATATCTAAGTAGTTATTCCGTGCTAGGATGACAGAAGGAACATCCGTTCAGGATCATGTTCTGAAGGTAATTGACTTAATCACCAGATTGGGTCAATTAGGTTTTATCATGGATGGGGAGTTAAATCAGGATTTAATCCTGCAATCACTCCCGGAGTCATTTTCTCAGTTTGTCTTGAATTATCACATGAACAAGCTGAACACTTCTTTTCCTGAGCTGTTAAATATGCTAAAAATAGCAGAGAGCCACGTTAAGAAAGAAAAGGCTCCACTTCTTCTTGTTGATAAAACCAATAAGAAAAAATCAGGCAAAAATGATTTTAATAGGAGGCTAAATCCTAAGGGTGGCATCAATAAGAATAAGAAAGGAAAGAAGGCCTCAAAACAGTCAACCTGTTTCTTTTGCGGCAAAGTGGGACATTGGAAAAGGAATTGCAAGGCTTACCTTGCAACTATGAAGCCTGGTGCGGCAGATGCACCAAAAGGTATGTATGAGATACATGCTATATTGACATTAAATTCATCTATATCAAATACTTGGGTATTGGATACCGCTTATGGTTACCATATATGCAAATCTTTGCAGGACCTCCACAAGCTTAAAGTATTGAAGGAAGGTGACTTCAATCTCTATGGTGCTAGTGGTGATATCATCCAAGCAGAAGCTGTAGGGACCTATATTTTGAAGTTGCCTTCAGGAAAGATCTTGGAGTTAGAAAATTGTTACTATATGCCTAAGATTATTAGGAACATTATATCTATTCCTTTGTTGTTAAAACAAGGATATGTAATGGATGTAACAAGCACTGGTTGCTCGATAATGTTGTCTAATAAAGTTATTTGTTCTGGCATATTTAGTAATGGGCTCTTAACTCTTTCTTCCAATGATAGTGTTTTTCATGTCAATAATAAAAGAAAAAGAAAAGACTTTAATGATACTTTACTTTGGCGTCATCGACTTGGTCATGTTAATGAGTCTAGGATAAGAAAGTTATACAAGGAAAAATTCCTTGATCCTTATGAGTATGAATCATTAGGAACTTGCGAATCATGTCTCATGGGTAAGATGACCAAGACTCCATTTATTGGACATGGAGAAAGGTCAACTGAGTTATTAGGACTTATACATACTGATGTATGTGGTCCAATGACAACTCAGGCCAGAGGTGGATACTCATATTTTATCACTTTTACAGATGATTTATCTAGGTTCGGATGTGTGTATCTTATGAAACATAAATCTGAAGCCTTTGATAAATTTAAGGAGTATCAAAGTATGGTCGAAAAACAAACCGGGAAAAGTATTAAAGTTCTTCATTTTGATCGAGGAGGAGAATACTTATCCACGAAGTTTTTATACTATCTTAAAGTTAAAGGAATTCTTTCTGAATGGACCCCTCCTTATACACCACAGCTAAATGGTATAGCTGAAAGGAGGAATCGTACCTTATTAGATATGGTACAATCCATGATGTGCTTCATAAATTTACCCATTTCCTTCTAGGGTCATGCACTAGAAACTGCTGTTTACATTCTGAACAAGGTACCTTCTAAATCCGTTGTTAGTACTCCATATGAAATTTGGAGTGGAAAGAAACCTCATCTTAAATATTTTAATGTATGGGGATGTCCAGCTTATGTTAAAAGAAATTTTGGACATAAGTTGGAACCGAGAGCGGATAAATATCTATTTGTAGGATATCCTAGAGAGGGTAGAGGATATCTGTTCTACCATCCTACTGAACAAAAGATTTTTGTCAGCAGGCATGCCACTTTTCTAGAAAAGGAGTTCATTTTAGAAAAGGGCAATGGTATAACTGCTGAACTTGGAGAAGTACAAGAAACACAGATAGACAGTTCTCAACCAACACATAACTCGTCCCCGTAGGTCTGATAGAGTGCCACGGGCACCTGAGAGGTATGGATTTATTATTGAAAATAATGAAGCCTAAGTCATTCAAAATGATGAACCTTTGACCTATACGGAAGCTATCTTGAGTACTGATTCAGATTGATGGCAAGAAGCCATGGAATCCGAGATAGACTCTATGTATGTAAACCTAGTATGGTCTTTGGTCGATGCACCAGAGGGTGTTAATCCTATTGGGTGCAAATGGGTCTATAACAAAAAGATTGGGGCTGATGGCCAATTTGAATCCTATAAAGCCAGATTAGTGGCAAAAGGTTTTAGACAAAAACAGGGAATTGATTATGATGAAACATTCTCACCTGTTGCCATGCTCAAATCAATTCGGATTTTACTTACTATAGCAGTGTACCACGATTATGAGATCTGGCAGATGGATGTTAAGACTGCATTCCTCAATGGTTTCCTTGAGGAAGAAGTCTACATGTCACAGCCAGAAGGTTTTATTTCAAAGAATAAACCTAATCAAGTATGCAAGCTAAAGAAATCCATTTATGGATTAAAGCAAGCATTCCAGGAGTTGGAACATCCGCTTTGATGAAACTATTAAAAGGTTTGGTTTTATCAAAAATGTGGATGAACCCTGTGTTTATAAGAAGACTAGTGGGAGTGCCATAGTCTTCTTGGTTCTGTATGTAGATGACATACTCCTCATTGGGAATGATATCCCAATGTTGCAATCAGTCAAGGTTTGGCTATCAAACCAGTTTTCCATGAAAGATTTGGGAGAAGCATCCTATATACTAGGTATTAAGATCTATAGAAATAGATCTAACAGGATGCTAGGTTTATCCCAATCTAGGTACATTGACTTAGTGCTCAAAAGATTCAGCATGGATGGAAGTAAAAGAGGTTATCTTCCTATGAGTCAAGGCATACATCTTTCTAAAAGGATGTCTCCTAAGACACCTGAAGAATGAAATAGAATGAATTCTATACCTTATGCTTCGGCAATAGGATCCATAATGTATGCCATGTTATATACCAGGCCTGATGTGGCATATGCTTTAGGCATTGTCAGTAGGTTTCAGGCTGATCCAGGAGAGGATCATTGGAAAGCAGTTAAAAATATTCTTAAGTACCTGAGAAGGACTAAGGATATTTTTCTGGTTTATGGTGGTTCTGATCCTAAACTAGAAGCTTATTCTGATTCTAGTTTTCAATCAGACCCTGATAAAAGCAAATCCATTTCGGGATATGTTTTTACCCTAAATGGTGGAGCAGTGAGTTGGAAGAGTACCAAATAGCAGACTATAGCTGACTCAACCACAGAGGCAGAATACATAGCTGTCAGTGAAGCCACCAAGGAAGCAGTCTGGATGAAGAAGTTCATCACAGAGTTGGGTGTTGTTCCTGAGATTGAAAACCCAGTGCCACTTTACTGTGACAACACTGGGGCTGTTGCTCAAGCTAAGGAACCAAGAGCTCATCATAAGTCCAAGCACATTCTGAGACGCTTCCATCTCGTCCGAGAAATAGTAGAAAGACAAGATGTCTACATAAATAGAGTTGATACAAAGAACAATGTAGCAGACCCATTCACTAAGGCTCTACCACAGCGAGAGTTTGATCGCCACCTCGAGTGTATGGGATTAAGATTTAAAGGAGATTGGCTTTAGTGCAAGTGGGAGATTGAAAGGGATATGCCCTACAAGCCAATCTGTGTTGTATCTCCCAAACCATTGTAATTGACAAAAAATTCTAATAAAGGCATTATTTTTCATCATACGCTGTGTTTTATTATTATATGATGAACCCCATAGATTAGGGCTATGATTTTAGGGTTATGATGAGATCATACCAGTGAGACCTAAAGTCTTAAAACCTTAATCTAAAATATTCCTAGTCAAAGAAATCCTGAGTAGGGGATCAGGGTTTTTCGGTAAGACTAGCAATCCCATGTATACTGGAGAGGGTGACTGCTCTCACAGTCACTTGTGTATGACACTAATACTGGGATGTGGGTGCTCATTGAAGAATGAGTTCACTGATATGATCCAACTTGAGAACATCTAATGGAGTCTTAGCTACATGTCAATAGAAGGTTCTCATAGTGGGAGTGGTACAAGTAATCCTTTGACCTGAGACTGCCATAAGTACCTTATGTACATGAACCCATGCTTTGGTTCAATCTTAATCATGACACTGAGTCATGCACAGGATTGATACTGGGAATGGTGAATTGGATATGAAGGTAATGAGTAGGTCAACAAGGAATCGATCACTCTTAGTAAGAGGAGATTGCATCCAGCTAGTTAACAATCGGATGATGATTCAGGGAATCTTTGATCAAAGTAAAGATATTAGAGATGGTTTCTAATATCAAGATAATTGAATTATCAATATAAGATTGAGCTAGAAATAAATATAATATTGGATTTGACATATATCCATATCCATAGTTATATTTTGGGTGCAGGCTGATCGAAAGATTTAATTGTACGGTAACTCTCTACTGAAGGGTAATTTTGGTATTTCACCAGAATTTTCATATCTTCCTAGTAGACATGATACGTTGCTAGACGTCAATCTTGTCTTGTGGGTTGATCAAATTCATAGATCACTTATTAGGAAGAGTCCTAATTGATCAAATCGGGTAAGCCTGGTTTGACCTAAATCGATTAGAAAGAGTTCTAATCAAATTAGGTCAACTTGTATTCGAACCCACTGCTGGCTAGATGTGGAACCCAATGGGTCACACACTTAAGAGGATTGATCAAGAGTTTAATTTGTAATTAAATCATCTTTGCAGGATAACACTTTAGAAGGTGTTGCAAACCCTAGCTTCTATTCGAATTGGATTCGAATTAGGGTTCCGGATTGGTTCAATTTGGATTCTAATTGGATCTAATTAGACCCTAATTGAGGTTATAGGGATTATGGCTAACCCTATTGGCTAGCCATGCACCTAGGCTAGCCCCCATCCACCCCTTAGAATTTTTCATGCTAGAATGCCAAGAGTCCATGCGCTAATGGACTCTTGGCGCGCCATTTGGAAGAGTCCATGGCGCATGGACTCTTGGCGCGCCCCACTTAATTCTCCGATGTTTTTATTTGGGGTGGCCTCCTTTCTTAGAGTTAGCGCCTCAGATATGCCCCCTTGGATGGGAATCCAATGGCTGATGATTTTTTAAGAAAGGAAGAAAGCGCCTGTTGCTTCCCGGTCGCGCGAAATAACATCTCTTCGGAGATGAAAAGTCGTGACTCCTTTCTTTTTAAAACACCGTGACTTTTTCTTTAAGAAAGGCCGTGGGATTTAATCTGGAAGGCCGTGAGAAAGTGGGAAGGGGTGTGAGAAAATGAGAAAGGCATGAGATGGGTGTTTACGGAGAGGTGTGTGGGCGCCTATCTGAGATCTATTTAAAGGGTCGGGAAAATCAGAACAAGGTAATGTTTTCTTTTATTCTTTCTTCCTCTCCTAAAGACTCTTTTATTCTTTCCTTGCTCTTGCACTGTTTCCTTTACAGAGTACACCTCTGTCGAAACTCTGCTACTGAACAAGAATAAGAGTAAAAGTCTTCGACGGTAAAGGAAAGAAAGGAGTTCTGATTTATTCCTTCTTTCTTACATTAAGACATTATTGTCTTAATTTCTCCTTCAACTTAAGACAAGCCTATATCCTCTTAGGACAAGGTCTTTTCTTCAAGACAAGGGTGTCTAAAGGGCCAAGGTCTTAGTGGAAGGAGGAGAAGAGATCAAGGAAAGGGAGGCTACCTCTTGTGTGGAAGAATTCAAGCCATAATCTGAGCAATTGTGTTCTAGGAAGAAGAACTCAATTGGAGGGACCATTGAAAAGAAGATAGTGTTTCTTGATCATTGCTTTGTGTGGATCACCATCGAAGGGCGGACACCTGGATGCCTGGTGAATTCAGTTAGCCCCTTCAACATCAAGTTTGTTGGAATAAGCGATTACAGGTTGGTACCCTAATCCTAATTTGCATAAGATATGCTTGTCATATGTTCTAGTCTTATTTAAGGAGTTCCTGGTTTAGGATTTTTGGTATGAATTTAGTTTCAATTTTGAAATTACACTTCCGCTGCGTTGCACCGGAACCCAACACATGGCATACGTGAAGCTCTTAATTTCTGAAGCATAAAGGATCTTACTTATTCTTTGAATCTCCTCAAGTGTGCTTAGACACATCTTCTTAAAGAGACTAATACCATGTCTGAGGGATAGAAGTCCTCTTTTAGAGTTCTCCATGCTGATCCTTTTTAGTACTTCCTCTATATACATTTTCTATGATAAGCCAAGTATTTTATTCGGTCTATCTTTATAGACCTTTAGTTCTTGAATGTATGATGCTTTATCAAGTTTTTCATGGAGAATTTCTTGCATAACCACTCTTGATTGAGTCAGCATTGGAATATGATTTTCAATGAGGAGGATATTATCCACATACAATATGAGGAATGTCACGGTCCTCCCTCTAACCTTTTTGTATATACAAGTTCATTCTTGATGAAATTAATGATTTGATTGCATCATTGAAATGGGTATTCCAACTTTGAGAAGCTTGCTTTAGTTAATACATGGATTTATATAGCTTGCAGATTTTGTGATCTTTATCACTGGAAGTGAAATCTAAGGGATGTTCTATATAGATATCTTCTTCAAGATATCCTTTAAGGAATGTCATTTTCACATCCATCTACTAAATTTCATAATCATGAAATACTACAATGGCAAGCAATATATAGATATATTTCATCATGGCTATTGGCAAAAAAGGTATCATGATAGTGAATGCATTTGCACCAACTATACCCCTTCGCTACTTGTCTAGCTTTATAGATCTGTGCCTTACCATCTACACCTATCTTTTCTTTGTAGATCTATTTACATCCAATGGGTATAATACCCTTAAATGGATCTACCAAGGTCCAAACCTGGTTTGAGTGCATTGAGTTAATTTCTGACTTCACAGCACTCAACTATTTCTTAGAGTCAATGTTTGACATTGCTTTGTATAGGTCTTAGGATCAACTATTTGATCCCTGTCTCCCATAAGGAACATTTCCTCTATATCCTTCTATAATCATACCTAAGTACCTTTCAGAAGGATAGAAAATCTTGCTAGACCTACGAGGTGGAGGAGCAACATTGATTGGCAAAGCTAAAATAGGTTAAATAGGTTCTATAGCCAGTTGCTTGATAGAGACCTTTTCTTTGAGCTTAATTTATCTCCCACTGCCATCATCTTGGATAAACTATTTTTTCAAGAATATGGTATTTCAAATCATAATCACATTATGATTTTCTAGAAAGCAAAAATAGTATCCTAATGATTCTTTAGGATATCTTATGAAAGGAGCTCTCGTAGACCTAGTCTTTAATTTGTCTGGCTGTTATATTTTGACATGAGCCGACATCCCTAAATCTTGATGTGACCACAACTTGGTTTCATACCTGCCACATCTTATATGGTATTGTAGGAATGGATTTAGAGAGAATCCTATTAAGAATGCAAGCTACAGTAAGTAGAGCATGTCCCCAAAGATATATGGATAAATCAATGAAGCTCATCATAGACCAGACCATATCTAATAGGGTCCTATTTCTTCTTTCTGATATCTTATTAAGCTGAGGCATACCAGGTGGAGTTTATTATGAGATTATATGATTATTCTTGAGATAATGCAGAAATTTCCTACTAAGATATTCTCCTTTTCGATTTGATTAGAGAACCTTAAGGGGTTTTTTTATTTGCTTTCTACTTCATGTCTGAACTTTTTGAACTTTTCAAATGCTTCAAGCTTGTGTTTCATAAGAAACACATATCCATACCTTGAATAATCATCAATAAAGGTTATAAAGATGATAACCATCCCTGATCTACGCATCAAATGGCCTACACTCATCAGTGTGTACCAAGGCAAGACCTCAGTGGCCCTCTCCCCATATCCTACAAAGGGTAACCTATTCATCTTGCCTTGAAGGTAGGTATCATAAACTGGAAATGAATCTGAATTCAATGGGTGAAGGACACCATCCTTCTCTAGTTTATTTATCATGTCTTCACCAATATGACCTAGTCTCATGTGCCACATGTACTTATAGTTTAAGCCATCTTTAGGTTTCTTTTAACCTATGCACTCACCAATTGCTTGTTTATATTAATTGACTTATCAGCATGGTCAACATGTAAATGGTAGAGACTATCAGTCATAAAGCTATGTGCTCTCAATTATTTTCATTATAAATGGAGTAGTGGTCCTTATTAAAATTAAAACTATATTTTTTCTATGCTAATATAGATACAGAAATCAAATTTCTACTAGTGATAGGTAGACAGTAGTAATCTCTAAGCATAAACAATACCCTGATAGTAATTGAAGAGTGTTGGTACCTATATCAATAGCCATAACTTTTGTACCATTACCGACCCGAAGGATTACTTCACCTTCCCTCGACCTTCTACATCCTACTAAACCCTGCATCAAAGTGTACAAATGTACACTTGAACCAGAATCTATGACCCAACTAGATGTAGAAGAAATAGTCAGGTTCATTTCAACAATGAGCATCTCTGACATACCTTTTAAAGGAGTGTCAAGGTCCTCTAGGTACATAGGATCCCTTGACCTCTTCAAGGTCCTTTCTATATCTTGGTTTAAGATATACCCTAAAATTTGATGCCAGTCTTTATGATTGGGTTCAATCAAATGGTTAGACTCAAAGTTTTGGGCTAAGTGAATTGGAGCTGACATTATTATATGAAGAGAGAAAAAATTCTAGTTAGATGGTTGTACTCAATCAACTATTTATTCTAGGGACTTTAAGAAATAAATATAAACTTTTACTATTTTCTTGGATCTCTCACACTCCTTAATAGAGATGTGGAAATCCCTATATGACTAGGGTTCCTAATGGGACTGCGATCCCACTGATCTACATGCACCTCATCTAACAGTTATTGGTAACATACAAACCAATGAGTGGACAACTCTTATTTAATGCTTTTCAAGCAAATTATAGTGACAAGGTCTCTAAGTCATATGGGCTCACCAAATAGTTATTGCCCACACTCCTTAGTTAAGTCTGACCCACTATTCAATACAAAAGTGAAGCCATCATTGAGTTTCTCACCTAACAGTTATTGGGCCTAACCCCATCTTCATCCTATAACATCTCATGTTTAATAAAGTGGTTGCACCCTCTAGATGCAATTGAATCACTATATCCAGTTGAGAACAATTAACACCCGAGAGATGCCTGCATCTCTGCAACACTGGAAGACCTATGGCTTAATATTTATGAGGAGGTTTTGTGTTTAGGTCTCTTCTAAATTGGTCAGCACGTCATATATCTGATTAACCAAGTTTAGATTAGCATAACTCATGTCTAACTAAGCTGAATTAAATCAGCACATCTCATATCTAACTCACTAGGTTTAGTTCAGCACAACTCATGTCTGACTAGCTAGTTTAGATCAGTCTATCTTATGTCTAACTAACCTGGTTTGTGTCAGTATATCAAATGTCTGACGAACATAGATGGCATGGGTGAACACAAATCAATAGGCAACCTAATTAAAACTTTGTTGACCAAGTTAGCTAGGTAAGTAAGATCAATGAGAGGGTTCCATCATTTAACATCTTTATGAAGATACCAACTAAGTTAGTTAGGTGAAGTGAGCCCCAACTAATGACCATGATAAAGACTTACCTTTGACACCAATTAGTTAATAAGTATGAATAGGTTAGCCTTATGACTTGGGTTCAGACCATTGAGCCAAATTAGGTCTTAATTAATCAATTCACATCAAGTATAATTGATGTGACCAAACTACATCTACAATCAATTTTGAGCCCTTTGATCTAACTCTAATCAATTATCAATTTGGCTTTATCAGTTGCTCAAAACTGAAATAGGGTTCTAGCTTGATCTAATCAAAATCCTAATGTGTAGTCTAATCATTAGACCTAATTATTCCATCCATACCAACAGTCATGAACTAGAAATTCATAACCTAAAACTAATTTTAGATTATGTTTAAGTTGATGGAATTAGTGGTTTATGATCATGATTTATTTTCATATCTAAACCCTAGTTCATGTATCTCATATATTGTTGACCTCATAAGTGATTTTGATGACAACCAAACATTGGTGCATGCATTTGTTTTACTAACAACTCTTCAAGTGGTTTACAAGTTTTTGTAGGATGAATTGATTGTTCAAATTCCAACTCTTACATTTTCATTTCTTATTTTGAGTTGTGTTGTAAATGAAAATTATAAAGAAGAACCCAAAGAAAAAAGTTAAGAAAGATCAAAAAATTAGGTTACTTCAAAATGTGTTTCAAGCTTTTAGTTTCTTAGAAATGTGTTGAGTTTGAAGACGTCATGAAGCATGAAGATATGCTGGATGAATTCTAGAGATAGACTAAAAAAATCACTAAAACATTCTTCCGAGCCGACTCGAAGAAGAAGAGAGCCGACTCTGGCACATGGCATGCATGTGGATTCTAGCATGCAGATATTCGAGCTGACTCTAATGGACCTGAGCTGACTCGTCCAGCACACTACTTCTGGAATCAGACAGGCAACCCAACCCAACAGGAGTCCGAGCCGACTCTTTCATTTGGTCAGACATCCGAGCCGACTCTTTAGAAGATCGAGCTAACTCTTCCAGAGTTTAGAAAACTATTTCTGAGAACTATAACCATCCGAGTCGACTGGAATGGAAGTTAGCTGACTTGCCAGACTGACATGTTGAAGGCCTGAGGATCCGAGTCGACTAGATCAAGGTGAGCTGACTCTTACAGAGTGAGGAATCAAGACACTATGGAAGCGAGCTGACTGGATTGAAGAGAGTCGACTCAACCAGAACTCCTCTATGGATCTGATCCGACTCGAGTGATCTGAGTCGACTCGAAGGTCGATTTCAGACTTGCAATGGCTAGTTCCAAAACTCAGAATTTGAATCCAAAAAGTGCTACAACAGTCAAATGTCACATCCCAATGGTCTACAATGACTCAAACTACCTTGGAATGATGGAAGGCCATATATTTGAGGGATTTGAACTTCTTTGAAGCAAGTGTTAGAAAGAGGTTAGAAAGTTTTCAAAGAGTTAACGCTTTATTGAATATCCAACCAACCAACAAAGAAGAGAGCACTAAGAGCATTCAAGATAGCCTTCAAGTCTTAACCAACTCTCATCTGAAGCTTGAAGCGCTTAGTAAAGAAGCAAAAGAAGTCATTAAAGTGCATTGAAGTGCATTCAAGTGGGCTTCTCTCGAGCTACATCGGCAACCATTCAATAAAATATTTGTTTGTCATTCTGTTGCTTTTACTTATCAATTCACTTTGAATTGTTGGGTTTTTGATGAGCTCGGTTGAAAAATCAAATAGGTTCTTGGTGAGCCTTTGTTAAAAACCAAGTATTGGGTTCTTTGTGATCTTGTTAAAACTAAGTTGGGTTCTTGATGATCCTTTTAAAACCAAGTTGGATTTCTTTGATGATCCCAGTAAAACCAAAGTGTAGAGGTTTGGATTGTGAGCCTGTAAAAACAATCCGACTGTATTCCGGTGGAAGATATAGTGAAAATCCCAAGTGGTAGTCTTAGGTAGTGGACATAGGAGCTGGGCTGCTCCGAACCACTATAATTGTTGTGTTTGTGTTGTGCTTCTCTAATTTGATTTAGCTTCTACATTTAATTATTTTATCACAACACTTAACACTTTAAAAGGGATTTCATAAAGCACATAACTGCTTAAATTTTTTAATTCCCAATTCACCCCTTTCTTGGGAAAGCCACCTGGGCAACAACTGGTATCAGAGTAGTGTCTCTGAATACATTTAGAGTAAAGATTGATGGCTCATCCCATGAGTACATCCTTGGTCGAAGGCCAATCTACTAATAGACCTCCACTCTTCATAGGCATAAATTATTTTTACTGAAAAGCTAGAATGAAAATCTATATACAAGAGGTTGATTTTCAATTATGGAAGGTTATTCTAAAAGGGCCACTAGTTTCCATGACTAAAATTGATGGCGTGGATGTCCCTAAGCTTGAAGAGGAGTGGGATGAACATGACATGAAGATGGGGGAATTAAATACCAAAGCTATGAATTTGCTATACTGTGCTTTGGATGCTAATAAGTTTAATCAATTTTTCACTTGTTCTTCAGCAAAGAAAATTTGGGATAAACTCGAGGTGACCCACGAAGGAACTTCCCAAGTGAAAACTTCGAAAATAAATCTTCTTATACATAGTTACGAATTATTTAAAATGGAATATGTTGAAACTATAGCTACCATGTTTATTAGATTTACAAATATTATTAATAGCTTGAAAAGTCTTGACAGGATTTAATCAATTGTTGATTTAGTACAGAAGATCTTACAATCTCTTTCGGATAAATGGGACTCCAAAGTGACTGCGATCCAAGAAGCGAAAGATCTGAACACCCTTTCTTTTGATGAATTAATGGGTTCACTCATCACCCACGAATTGGCCATGCAACATAGAACTAATGATGATTAAAAGAAGAAGAAGACAATTGCCTTCAAAGCTACATTGGACTCAAAGAAAGATGAGGAATCGGAAGATGACTCCACCTCCTTCCAAGATGATCTAGAAGATGAAGATATCGCAATGGTCATGAAGAGATTTAGAAGGTTTATGAGAAAGAAGAATGAAAGATTTAATAGAAAATTCCATAAACGAGGAGAGCCCTCCAAGGACAAGGACAAAGACAAAGAAAAAAAAAGGAACAAGTCCCCACATGCTACGAATGTAAGAAACTGGGGCACATTCATCCAGATTGTCCATTATTGAAAGAATTATTCAAAAAGAAGAAAAAGAAGGTGATGGTTGCCACATGGAGCGATAGCGAGGAATCCACCTCAACTGAAGAGGAAGAGACCATAAAAACTGCAAACTTATGTCTAATGGGTCTCGAGGACGAGGTAACATTTCTCAATGTTCAAATAGAATTTACTTTTGATGAATTAAATTCTACTTTTCATGATTTATTATCTGAATTTAAAAAATCTGGAGTAAAGATTAGATCTTTAAAGAATATTAATGATTCCTTACTAAAAGAGAAAGAAGAGATTTCAGAAAAGAATAATTTATTACAAAAAGAATTACATATCTTTTCTGAAAAGTATAAAGCTTTGAAAACTGAGAATATTGTATTTCTGGACAAAAACAAAGCTTTGATGAATGAAAATAATGATCTAAAAAAAGAGGTTGAAAAACTCAAGCCACTTACCAAAAAACTTACTTTATATTCTAATAAGCTTGAGTTGATCTTAAAAGAATAAAGAATTTCTGGAAATAAAGCCATAATCGATTTTAATTCTTCAATTTCAAATGGTATTTCAGTTACTACTTTTGTGAAACCAAAAGCTTATATTCCAAAAGTTACATCTCAAAAAGATTTTGTAACAAATGGTTATGCTTCTACTTCAAAAACTATATTGTATGTTCCTAAGAGCTCAAATAGAAAATCTTTTATATCTGCATCTCATGCATCAACATCCAGAACTTTAAAATATGCACATTTTCATAATTCTAGAGTTGAATGTTTTGCATGCAAAGGGTTTGGACATAAAGCTTTTGAATGCAATATCTTTAGAAATGTCCAAAGTAAAATAAAAAAGATTTGGATTCTCAAAGGAACTACCTCTGCTAACTTGCAAGGACCCAAGTTAGCTTGGGTACCTAAAAGAACTCCTTGATTGTCTTGCAGGAATGTCTTGCAGCCCAAAAATTGAAGAAAAGATGGTATCTCGATAGTGGCTATTCAAGGCATATGACGGGTGACAAGGATCAATTCATTACCCTGGAGATGAAAGGAGGTATGGTTACTTTTGGAGATAATGACAAGGAGAAAATTATCAAAATCGGTAAGATCAACATAACCACCTGTACTTTTATTGAAAATGTATTGCTAGTAGATATATTGAGTCATAATTTGTTGAGTATCAGTCAACTATGTGATAAAGGCTTCAAGGTTATCTTTGAATCATCTATGGTATTGTAACAAACTCTTTTGATTCTAGTAGTAAGTTCATTGTACATAGACTTGGAAATATCTATGTGATGGACCTTAATGATCTAGCCATGTCAAGTATTTCCAGTCTAGTTGCAATGAATACTAAGATCAAAGAGTCTTGTTTACTTTGGCATAGATGATTAGGTCATGCTGGCATACATACTATTACTAAGTTAATTTTCAAAAATCTTGTTAGAGGCATGCCTAAGTTTAAAGTAGACTTTGGTCATGTTTGTGATGCATGCCAAATGGGTAAACAAACTAGGGAGAGCTTTAAACTCAAAAATATGATTTGGACTACTAAACCTCTAGAGCTACTTCACATGGACTTATTTGGACCATCTAGGACTACAAGCCTAGGAGGTATGAAATATGCCCTCGTGATTATAGACATGGATTTCGTTTATTGCTCACAAAGATGAAACCTTTAAAGTATTTCAAAAATTTTACAAAAAGGTTTCAAATCAGAAAAAATTTTCAATAATTTCAATTAGGAGTGATCACGGCACCGATTTGAAAATCAATTTTTTGATGATTATTACACAGAAAATGGCATTGATCACAACTTCTCTACTCCGAGGATACCACAACAAAAGGGTGTTGTAGAGAGGAAAAATAGAACTTTAGAAGATATGGCACAAACAATGTTATGTGAAGGCAATCTTCCAAGGTACTTTTGGACAGAAATGGTGAACACTGCTTTTTACATTTTAAACCATGTTTTGATCCGTCCTATTTTGAAGAAAACCCCCTATGAGCTTTGGAATGAAAATAAACCCAATATTAATTATTTTCATGTTTTTGGATGTAAATGCTTTGTGCTCAACAATGGTAAAGATAATCTAGAAAAATTTGATGCTAAATCTGATGAAGCAATTTTTCTTGGTTATTCATTATATAGCAAAGCATATAGAGTATTTAATAAGAGGACTCTTACTGTAGAAGAGTCTATGCATATTATTTTTGATGAAACTAACCCTTCACCTTCTACGAAAGAAGAGTGAATAGACAATGATGCAGGTACTATTCAAAAAGAAATAGAAGATACGAGCATAAAAGAAAGACCAATTGAAGAAGGGGAAGAAATGGTAAGTAAGGATCATGTAGATCTACCAAGAGAATGGAGGTATGTAACTTCTCATCCAAGAGAATTAATTATTGGTGATCCTTCTCAAGGTATTAGGACTAGGTCATCACATAGAGACGCACATGATTACCTAGCCTTTGTATCACAAATAGAACTACATACCTTAGAAGAAGCTGAAAATGACCCAAACTGGATAATGGCCATGCATGAAGAACTAAACCAGTTTGAAAAAAATAAGGTTTGGACATTAGTTGATAGACCTCAAACCATCTAATCATAGGAACCAAATGAGTCTATAGGAACAAATTAGATAAACAAGGAAATGTCATTAGAAACAAAGCTAGATTAGTGGCTAAAGGATATAACCAAGAAGAAAGGATTGATTTTGATGAAACATATACACCTGTTGCAAGTCTAGAAGCCATTAGATTACTTCTTGTATTTGCTTGCTACATGAATTTTAAACTTTTTTAAATGTATGTAAAAAGTGCATTTTTAAATGGTTTTATTTCAGAACAAGTTTATGTAGAACAACCACCAGGTTTTGAAGATCATGTTTTTCCAAACCATGTGTTTAAATTGAATAAAGGATTGTATGGTTTGAAACAAGCTCCTAGAGCCTAGTATGATAGACTTAGCACCTTCTTGATTGAAAATAATTTTTTAAAAGAAAATATTGATAAAACTCTTTTCATTAAGAAGAAAAATAATTATATATTAGTTATGCAGATTTATGTTGATGATATTATATTTGGTGAAACTAATGAAACTCTTTGTAGAGAATTTGCTAAGTTAATGCAGGGAGAATTTGAAATGAGCCTAATGGATGAACTTAACTACTTCTTTGGATTTCAAGTGAAACAAACAAAGAAAGGAATCTTCATCAACCAAGCCAAGTACACTAAGAAAATAATCAAAAAGTTTGGGATGGAGACAAGCAAACAAATGAACACACCCATGAGCCCATCTTGTAGATTGGACAAAGATGAAAATGGATCCAATGTTGATCAAAAGCTTTATAGAGGTATGATCGGATCCTTATTATATATGACTACAAGTAGACTTGATATCTTGTATAGTGTATGTGTATGTGCTAGATTTCAATCTAATCCTGAAGAAACACATATACTTGCTGTTAAAAGAATTATCAGATATTTAAAAGGTACAAGTAATTTGATTTTTGGTTTTCAAAACATTCTTCATTGAATTTAATTGAATTTTTGGATGCTGATTATGCTGGTTGTAGAATTGATAAAAAAAGCACTAGCGGCACATGTCAATTTTTAGGGTTGAATTTAATCTCATGGTACTATAAGAAATAAAACTTGGTAGCACTTTCTATTGCTGAGGTAGAGTATGTTGCTGCAGGGAGTTGTTATGCACAAGTGTTATGGATTAAATAACAACTAGAAAACTTTGGTGTTACACAATCTAAAATTCCAATCAAGTGTGATAACACAAGTGCTATAAACTTGACAAAAAATCTAATTCAGCATTCTAGAACTAAGCATATGGAGATTAGACACCATTTTATTAGAGATCATGTTTTGAATGGGGACATTGAACTAGAATTTATCCCAACTGAAAGCCAATTAGCTGATATTTTTACTAAGCCACTAAATCAGGATAGATTTGAATTGCTTAGAGAAGAATTACGTCTTTGTAATCCTTTCTAGATTTTCCTAACCTAATTTCCTTCAAAATTAAGAAAAAATTATCTAGAAAACCTCTTACAACTTTTCAAGATCTTTGAGCAACTTTCCTTATGATTTCATTGAATTAATTTTAAATTTGAATCATTTCAATTTTTGTGGATAGTTTCTGTTCGAGTCGACTCGAGCAATTTTGCTCTAGTTGAGCCGGCTCGAATCTCTAATTTTTCTAATCTTGCTCTGGTCGAGTTGACTAGGTCAATTAGGGTTTGCCTAGCCGACTCGTATTTTTGTTTGTTCTGAGTTCGCTCTAGTCGAGCCAACTCAGATGATTTTAGGAATGAGCGAGCTGACTCGGATGTCAAGAAAATGCTTTTTTAATAGAGCTGAGTGAACCTTTTCTTACTTCTTACACTTTCTTTTCTACTCCAAAACTTGTCATTCTACTTGAGACTTTTTCCAATCCTCCAAGAACCTTTTTCCATAGCCTAAATCTACTCTTTCTTGGCTAATTGCTGCAATGGCTCCCAAGATGGCTGTGGGAAAAAGATCGAAATGGACGGCACCCTCTATAGAGACAGAAAAAAGAACAAAATATCAGCAGGAAGAGCCGACTCGAGCAATAGAAGAAGAAGAAGAAGAAAGTGAACAAATGGCCACGGACCCTTCTCCGAGACAGGTAGTCTCTATGTCAAATAGACCTATGACTCTAAGAGAATTCTATTTAACTTTCTAAAAGAGATTGGTTTGAAAATTGGAAATCTAATCGAAACACAGGGATGGGTTAACTTCTATTCATTAAATATCTCCACATATCCATCTCTAGTGAGATCCTTCTATGAAAACCTCAGATTAGAGACCAATCACATTGAATCAGTTGTGAAAGGAAAGAGAGTTGTAATAACTGAAGAGAGTTTAAGCAGTTTACTGGAAATGCCTGCTAATGGAATCAAGCATTTAATTCTAAAAGACAGAGAAAAAGCTCTGCAAACAATTCTAGGCAAAGAAGATGTTGGTGTAATAGGTACTTTGATGGCCAACACGTTGTCATTGGAAATGAGGTTATTACACAATTTTATAAGCATGATCTTCCTCCTTAGAACTGGGAGATTTGACTGGGTCAGTGAAAGAGACTTAAACTTCATGGAAAATGTTATTCAACAAGAATTACTGAACCTACCCTTCATAATGATCATGCAGATGAAAGAGGCAATTCGAAAGGTAAAAGCTTGTCTTCCTTATGGAATGGTCTTAACTTTGCTATTTCAAGCCTTAAGAATAATTCTTGAAGGGGAAGTTGGTAAGCCCCTGCGCTATACAGATACATACACCTCCAAGTCACTACTAAGAATGGGCTACATATGTACTGAAAGTGTATGGATAAAAAAGGGGTCAGATGAAAGAGCAGTTGCAGCCAGCGGCAACAGTTCAGAAGATAGCAGTGAAGAAATTCCAAGGAATATCTCCACTACAGCACAAGCAGTACCTGAAGAAACTGTTCCTAGCTCAGAGCAAATATTTAACATTCTTATTGGTGAGTTTGGGACTTCTACCATGTATTTTTCTGTACCAGTTGAGACTGAGTTTGCATCTACTAGGTCTGAGCCTACTTCATTTGAATCCATGGAGACAGTACACCTTGAGACTTCTTTACCTACATCTCCATTAGCACCTACTGCTCCTAGACCACCTGCACCTTCTATTGATACATCAATTTTGCAGGATTTTATCTCTCAGCAGTTGAGCACTCTAACTGACACCCTGACCTGAAATCTATCCAATATGTTTGGCGAGCTTCGCCAGTCAGTAGAGACTAGGCTAGATCAGTTTGGAGGGGAAATAAGAGATCTTCGTAGCAGAGTAGACATTCTTGAGACATCCAAAAGTGTATCACAGCCTGATCTTCAACCTATTCTTGAATTTGTTTCATCTAGTTTTGAATCCATTAAAAACTCTGTCAATCATACACTTGAAGCATTCAGAACCGAAATGGATAATCTTAGATTTAAAATGGGTTCAGTGGAAGAAGGAAGGAGAATGGAAGAAGAAGACTATACCAAATGCATTGGAATCTTGAGAGCATAATTTGGAAGATTAAGGGGATATGCAGAGGCATTTGCAAATGCACAGGCATCTGAATTAGTCCAACTACACAAGGAAATAAAGAAATTGGATGAAGAAATTGATTATGTGCAATTTAAGCTAGATCAATTATCAAATAAAGTGATTGTAGCATTTGCAGCTCCATAACATAGACCTGCTCCATAATCTACTCCTAGGCCTTAGTCCACTCCCTTTGCTAGTCAATCTGCACACCCCAGATAGCCAGCTCCACACCTTAGGCCTCAGGGATCTCATTCTACTCCTATACCTTCTGATGTACTAGATCCAGATCCTGTAGCTTCTATGCCTGTTGGCATTCAAATACCTAGCTGTTTCACTAGTACTAGAGTAGATCTAGACAGTGATTGATTGTACTTTCTTTTATATTTTACACCTTGTATTGAACAATTTAAATGAAATGAAAGTTCTTTTGGTATTTGCTGAATGAATGTTATTTTGGCATTGTCTTGAATTACTTTAAGCTTATGTAATGTTTACAATACCAATGTGATGAATTTTAATTAGAATATCCAAATGAATTTGAGAAAGTAAAATTATCTTAAAAAAATATTCAAAACTTTCTCATTCTATTTCAAAATTAAGCTTTATTGTAACACCTTTTTGATTGTTTGACAAAAAGGGGGAGAACTTTGAGCTGACATGAAAAATTTGAGCTAACAAGAGAATTTTGACCTTCCTTGAAAATATTTACAACTGGTTTCATGCATTGAAAAATAATAAAAAATGTTCATAAAGTGAATGAAAAGAATGAAAAAGGGGGAGAGTATAAGTGATTGTGTTTAAATGCGCCTAATTGTTTCAAATTTTAAAAAATTATAGAAAGGGAAAGAAATTTATGAAAACAAATGGCTTTAGCTCTAAACCCATATTTTGCTCTAATTGCTCTAAATTTTAGCTCTAAACTTAGCTCCAGTTCTTTCAATTTTAAGCTCTGATACTCCATGTTTGTGCTATTGCTGTTACTTTGAAGCATACAAATGTTAAAATTCTGATACATACAGAAGCACTAACATTAATACTCTATAGGTTCTTTATAAGAGCTCTATTACCTATGTGCAAACATAATTAGCTCTGATACATGTGTATACTTACTTTCAAATACTTCTATACATGTAATTATAAATAATTTTTCATGCCCAGTATTTTGTCATCATTAAAAAGGGAGAGATTGTTGACCCCATAAGTGATTTTGATGATAACCAAACATTGGTGCATGCATTTGTTTTACTAACAACTCTTCAAGTGGTTTACAAGTTTTTGTAGGACGAATTGATTGTACAAATTTCAACTCTTACATTTTCATTTCTTATTTTGAGTTGTATTGTAAATGAAAATTGTAAAGAAGAACCCAAAGAAAAAAGTTAAGAAAGATCATAAAATTGGGTTATTTCTAAATGTGTTTCAAGCTTTTAGTTTCTTAGAAATGTATTAAGTTTGAAGACATCTTGAAGCTTGAAGAAATACTGGATGAATTCTGGAGATAGACTAAAGAAATCACTAAAACATTCATCCGAGCCGACTCGAAGAAGAAGAGAGCCGACCCTGGCACATGGCAAGCATGAGGATTCTGGCATGCAGATATCCGAGCTGACTTTAAGAGACCCGAGCCGACTCGTCCAACACACTACTTCCTGAATCAGACAAGCAAGCCGACCCAACAGGAGTCCGAGCCGACTCTTTCATTTGGTCAGACATTCAAGTTGACTCTTTAGAAGATCGAGTCGACTCTTCTAGAGTTCAGAAAACTATTTCTGAGAACTACAGCCATCCGAGTAGACTGGAATGGAAGTTAGCTGACTCGACCAGACTGACATGTTGAAGGCCTGAGGATCTGAGTCAACTAGAATCAAGGTGAGCCGACTCTTATAGAGTGAGGAATCAAGATACTATGGAAGCAAGCCAACTGGAATGAAGAGAGTCGACTCAACCAGAACTTCTCTATGGATTCGAGTAGACTCGAGTGATCCGAGTCGACTCGAAGGTCAGTTTTAGACTTGTAACTGCTAGTTCCAGAACTCAGAATTTGAATCCAAAAAATGCTCCAATGGTCAAATGTAACATCCCAATGGTCTATAATGACTCAAACTGCCTTGGAATGATTTAAGGCCATATATTTTAGGGATTTGAACTTCTTTGAAGCAAGTGTGAGAAAGAGGTTAGAAAGTTTTCAAAGAGTTAATGCTTAATTGAATATCCAACCAACCAACAAGAAGAGAGCACTAAGAGCATTCAAGATAGCCTTCAAGTCTTCACCAACTCTCATTTGAATCTTGAAGCACTTAGTAAAGAAGCAAAAGAAGTCATTAAAGTGCATTGAAGTGCATTCAAGTGGGCTTCTCTCGAGCTGCATCGGCAACCATTCGACAAAAAATTTGTTTGTCATTCTGTTGTTTTTACTTTTCAATTCACCTTGAATTGTTGGGTTATTGGTGAGCCCGGTTGAAAAACTAAATAGGTTCTTGGTGAGCCTTTGTTAAAAATCAAGTGTTGGGTTCTTGGTGATCTTGTTAAAACCAAGTTAGGTTCTTGGTGATCCTGTTAAAACCAAGTTAGGTTTCTTTGGTGATCTCAGTAAAATCAAAGTATAGAGGTTTGGATTGTGAGCCTGTGAAAATAATTCGACTGTATTTCTGTTGGAGATATAGTGGAAATCACAAGTCATAATCTTGGATAGTGGACGTAGGAGCTGGGTTGCTCCGAACCACTATAACTATTGTGTGTTTGTGTTGTGCTTCTCTGATTTGATTTAGCTTCTGTATTTAATTATTTTATCACAACACTTAACACTTTAAAAGGGATTTCAGAAAGTACATAATTGCTTAAATTTTTTAATTTCCAATTCACCCCTCTCTTGGGAAAGCCACCTGGGCAACATATATCTTATTTTAGATCAAACCAATTAACCTACATTTTATGTAATTAATTTTAGATCTAAAACATGAACTCAATTTTAATTTTAATTTTTACATCTTAAACCTAGTCTAGTATGTTAGACAAAAATCTAGCTCTAATACCATTGAGTGAATTATTCTAGTAAGCATGTTGAAAACAGGTTTCTAAAACCCTAGCAAAAGTGATTTTCAAAATAATTTTGTAAAAGCATGCATAAATTATTTTAAAATAATACCCTATCATCTAACTAAGATGTTGATAAGGTATTCATCACATGAACTCAAATCTAAAAAATAAAATAAATTAGGAAGATTAGATCAACTTACCTTGATTGTTATCCTCCTCCTTCAAGCATAATCAGATTGACATATTGTTAGGGTTGCTATTGGAGCTGCATAAGTGCTCGACCTCTGCTGGTATCCATATGGGGATGATGCTGATCAACTTCTCAAGGATCCCGAGTGCTAGCTCCTTGCAGGCTTCTTTTCTAGCTTGGATCTTGAAATCTTTCTCGATGATCTCGAAGGACAAGGCTGTAACCTTTGTAGCCTTCATGCGAAACCTTCATACAACTAGATGGGACTTTGTTAACCCCTGGAATAATTTTGATGATTACAAAATATTAGAGCATGTATGTATTACCAATTCTTTCAATTACTCAAGAAGTTTTTGCAGGAAGTGTTCATCATTGTATCATTTAGTTTTCTATTCAGTTAAAGTGTATTTCAGTATTGTATGAACTTATGTATATCTGAAGCTGTAAAGCCTTAATTTTGTCCTTGTAATCTTGTAAAAAAGGCTAAAAATTAGTAAAAAGTGAGTATAAATAGGTTGGACATCTGTGGTAAGATTTTTTGAAGTGATTGGAAAACTTGCTCTTGTTGAAAATTTGGTTTGAAGAAGTTTTGCTTGAGCTAACTCACAGACCTCGAGCTGACTCATGGACCAAGAGCTGACTCATGATCTGGCATGGCATGGAGAGTCTCAATGTTTCAGAAGTTTGGGCCGACTCGAGCATAATGAGCTGACTTGCATAGAGTTTGCATTTCTCAGGTTTCAAAAACTCAGAGCCACGAGTCGACTCAACCTAGAAGAGCTGACTCGACTAGAGTTTATATTTATCCTGACTGAGACTTCAAGCCGACTCGATCCAGAAGAGCCGACTCGTCCAGGGTTTGTTTTTGGTCTGTCTGTGACTTCGAGCTGACTCAAAATTCTTGAGCCGACACGAGTGACGGGTTCTGGCATTCTAATGACTAGTTGCTGAATCAAATTTTTAAATTCCAAAAGCCCTCTAATGGCTCTATTTCAGTTCCCTAGGCCCTACAATGGCTAGTTTTGATTGAAGACTATAAAACAAATTATTTATGATGGATTAAATAGATGGTTATTAATTATTCAAGAGCATTCAAGTAAATTTTAAGTACTTCACCAACCTACTTCAAGTGAGCATTCAAGAAAAAATTCAATGCTTCTCCATCTAATCTTCATTCATTGAATCCAATTTTTGAGGAAGTCAAGAAGCAGCTTTAAGAGCATTCTAGAGCATCTAAAACAATGCTTCAAGTTGATCTTCATCGACAACTACCAAACAAATTGGGTTTGTTGTAAAGTTGTTATTTTCATTTGATATATCTTGTTTGTCTCTCCAAGAGTAGCAAGGGGATGTGTCTTGTTTGTGTTAAAGGTTTTAAGGTGAGCCTATTAAAACCTAAGTTTGGATTTCTTTGGTGAGCCCGGTTCTATAAACCAAAGGAAGTTGGGTTCTTGGTAAACCCAGTATAAAACTAAGTGTGGGTTTCTTTGGTGAGCCTGGTTTAAAAATCAAAGTGTAGAGGTTTGGATAGTGAGCTTGTTAAAATAATCTGACTATATTCCGATGGGGGATATAGTGAAAATCCCAAGTGGTGCTTGGGTAGTGGACGTAGGAGAGGGTTGCTCCGAACTACTCTAAATTTCTTATATTTGTGATTGTGCTTAATTGACTTCATTGTATTTATTTACTTGCTTCCATATTGCATAAATTATCACAACACCTACACTAAAGGATTTTCAAAGTGCACATATTTGCAAGAAAGTTTTAAATCCCAATGCACCCCCCTCTTGGGAAGCCACCTGGGCAACAAGTGGTATCAGAGCAGAGTCTCTGAAATTCTTTAGAGTAAAGATTGATGGCACATCCCATGAGCACCTCATTGGCCGAAGGCCAATCCATAAACCGACCTCCACTTTTCACTGGAATTAACTACACATATTGGAAGACTAGGATGAAGATATACATTCAAGCCATAGACTTTCAATTATGTAAGATAATTCAAAAAGGACCTCACATACCCACTATCAGAATTAATGATATTGAGGTTCCCAAACCTGAAGAGGAATGGGACGAGAATGATATGAAAAAGGCTGAGTTAAATGCCAAAGCCATGAATTTATTTTATTGTGCTTTGGATCCAAATGAGTTTAACAAAATTTCTACATGTAATTCTGCTAAAGAAATTTGGGATAAGCTCGAAATCATACACGAAGGCACATCACAAGTAAAGACTTCTAAGATTAACCTTCTTGTGCATAATTATGAGTTATTCAAAATGGAGCCTAATGAAACTATATCTGCTATGCTTTCATGCTTTATTGATATTATAAATGGTCTTAAGAGTCTTGATAGGACTTATACTAGTGCTGACCTAGTGCAAAAAGTTTTGAGATCTTTGCAAGAGAAATGAAAAACAAAAGTTACAGCTATTCAAGAGGCAAAGGACTTAAACACATTACTAATGGATGAGCTAGTTGGGTCATTAATCACTTATGAGTTGGCCATGCATCAAAGAATGGAAGAAGACACAAAAAAGAAAAAGGCTATTGCATTTAAAGTAACTGAAGAGGATAAAGATGAAGATTCAGATACATCTGATAATGATGATCCGGAGAATGATGAAATTGTCCTAGTGATGACAAAGTTCAAAAAATTTATGGGTAGAAGAAGAACTAATAGATAGAGAAAGCAATTTAGAAGAGGAGAATATGGAAAGGAAAGAGAAAAAGACAGAAAAGGACAAGGACAAAGATCAAATTCCAATTTATTATGAGTACAAGAAACCGGGACACGTACGCCCTAATTATCCAAAAGTTAAGAAAAAGCTATTTAAGAGAAAGAAAAAGAAAGCAATGCTTGCGGCATGGAGCGATAGTGATGAATCTACATCAACAGAAGAAGAATAAGACACAATGAAGACTGCTCAAATTTGCCTTATGGGTTTGGAGGATGAGGTAACAACTTCTGAACCTAATTTAGATTTTACTTATGATAAGCTTCATAATGCTTTTTGTGAACTATTGATTAAATACAAAATGGCTGGTTTGAAAATGAAGAGTTTTAAAAATAATTGTGATGCTTTTGAAAAAGATAAAAATGAAGTTGGTGAAAGAAATAAGATTTTACAAGGAGAATTAAGTATGACTTGTGAAAGACTTAAAACTATCTGATTTAAAAAGGAAGAACTTCTTGAAAAGAATAAAAATTTGCAAAATGAAAATACTGACTTGCAAAAGGAAGTTCAAAAGCTTAAACCATTGGTTGAAAAATTAACTTTAAGCTCTAACAAACTTGAATTGATTTTGAAAAATCAAAAAAATTCTAGTAATAAGTTTGGAATTGGTTATGAAAATACAAATACAAATAAGTTTTCTGCATCCACTTCTTATGCTCCTAAGTTCATTACATCAAAACAATACATACCTAAGTTTGCATCATATGCTTCTTATTCAAAGTCAAAAATTGTTTGCTATGCATGCAATAACATTGGTCACAAAGCATTTAAATGTCATTTGAAATATAATGGTAAAAAGAAAATCAAGAAAATTTGGATTCCAAAAGGAACCAATCCTACTAACTTGCAAGGATCCAAGAGAGCTTGAGTACCTAAATTTGTTACTTGATTATTTTGCAAGGATGTCTTGTAGCCATGATGCAAAGAAAAGATGGTACCTTGATAGCGGCTGCTCAAGATATATGACGGGTGATATAGATCAATTCTTCATCCTGAAACAAAAAGATGGTGGCATGGTAACCTTTGGTGAAATCGTAAAGGAAGGATAATTGGTATTGGTAAAATTAAAATCACTCCTTCTACCTTTATTGAGAATGTACTACTAGTAAAAAAATTAAAGAATAATCTATTAAGTATCAGTCAGTTATGTGATATTGGTTTTAATATTTTCTTCAAATCTTTAATGTGTATAGTAGTTATCTTCTTGACTCTAGTACAAAGTTCATTGGACATAGACTTGGCAATATATATGTAGTAGATTTTAACGATCTAACTATGTCAAGCAATACAAGTCTTGTGGCAGTGAATGATAAGAGCAAGGAATCAAGTCTACTATGGTATAGACAACTTGGACATACTAGTATGGATACTATTGCAAAACTTATTTTAAAAGATTTAGTTAAAGGTTTGTCAAAGTTTAAATTAGATTTTGATTACATCTGTGATGCATGCCAATTAGGAAAATAAGTGAGGGAGAGTTTTTAATCCAAAAATATTATTTCTATCACTAGACCTTTAGAGCTACTTCACATATCTATTCGAATCCACTAGGACAACAAGCATAGGTGGTATGAAGTATGGTCTTGTGATTGTAGATGATTTTTTAAGATACACTTGGATTTTATTTATTACACATAAAGATGAAACTTTTAAAGCATTCAAAAGGTTTTACAAAAGAGTTTCAAACTTGAAAATTCTTTCTATTTTTTTTATTCATAGTGATAATGGTACGGAATTCAAAAATCAACATTTTGATCACTTTTGCATAAAACACGGTATTGATCACAACTTCTCCCTCCTAGAAACTGAAAGGGATATGCCCTACAAGCCAATCTATGTTGTATATCCCAAACCATTGTAATTGACAATTTTCTAAATAAAGGCATTATTTTTTTCATCATACGCTATGTTTATATTATATGATGAACCCCATAGATTAGGGCCATGATTTTAGGGTTATGATGAGATCATACCAGTGAGACCTAAAAACTTAAAACCTTAATCTAAAATATTCCTAGTCAAAGGAACCCTGAGTAGGGGATCAGGGTTTTTCCAATAAGACTAGCACATCCCGGGTATACTGGAAAGGGTGACTGCTCTCACAGTCACTTGTGTATGACACTAATACTGGGATGTGGGTGCTCATTGGAGAATGAGTTCACTGATATGATCCAACTTGAGAACATCTAATGGAGTCTTAGCTACATGTCAATAGAAGGTTCTCATAGTGGGAGTGGTACAAGTAATCTTTTGACCTGAGACTGCCATAAGTACCTTATGTACATGAACCCATTCTTTGGTTCAATCCTAATCATGACACTGAGCCATGCACAGGATTGATACTAGGAATGGTGAATTGGATATGAAGGTAATGAGTAGGTCAACAAGGAATCGATCACTCTTAGTAAGAGGAGATTGCATCTAGCTAGTCAACAATCGCATGATAATTCAGGGAATCTTTGATCAAAGTGAAGATATTAGAGATGGTTTCTAATATCAAGATAATCGAATCATCATTATAAGATTGAGCTAGAAATAAATATAATATTGGATTTGACATATATCCATATCCATAGTTATATTTTGGGTGCAGGCTGTTGAAAGATTTAATTGTACGGTAACTCTCTACTGAAGGGTAATTTTGGTATTTCACCAGAATTTCCATATCTTCCGGGTAGACATGACATGTTGCTAGATGTCAATCTTGTCTTGTGGGTTGATCAAGTTCAAAGATCACATGTTAGGAAGAGTCCTAATTGATCAAATCGGGTAAGCCCGGTTTGACCTAAATCGATTAGAAAGAGTTCTAATCAAATTAGGTCAACTTGTATTCGAACCCACTGCTGGCTAGATATGGAACCCAATGGGTCACACACTTAAGAGGATTGATCAAGAGTTTAATTTGGAATTAAATCATCTTTGCAGGATAACACTCTAGCAGGTGTTGCAAACCCTAACTTCTATTCGGATCGGATTCGAATTAGGGTTCCGGATTGGTTCAAATTGGGTTCTAATTGGACCTAATTAGACCCTAATTGAGAAAACAGGAATTTGGCTAACCCTATTGGCTAGCAATGTAGCTTGGTTAGCCTCCCCACCCGCCCCCCTTTATTTTTCCATGCCAAATGCCAAGAGTCCATGCGCGCATGGACTCTTGGCGCGCCCCAAAAATTTCTTCGATGATTTTATTTGGGGCGGCCTCCTTGCTTACTCATTAGCGCCTCAAATACCTCCCTTTGGATGGGAATCCAACGGCTAGAAGTCTTTTAAGAAAGACAAAAGTCGCTGTTTCCTCCCGGGCGCGCGAAATAACATCTCTTCGGAGATGAAAAGTCGCGACCCCTTTCCTTTTTAAACACCGCGGTTTTTCCTTTAGGAAAAGCCATGGGATTTGATTTGGAAGGCTATGAGATGGGAGGATGGGGCATGAGAAATTGAGAAGGGCGTGAGAAAGTCGTTACGGAGAGGTGTGTAGGCGCCTATCTGAGAATTATTTAAAGGGTCGGGAAAATTCAGAACGGTGAAATCTTTTCTTTCTTCCTCTCCTGAAGACTCTTTTATTTTTTTTCTTGCTCTTGCATTGTTTCCTTTACAGAGTAAACCTCTGTCGAAACTCTGCTACTGAACAAGAATAAAAGTAAAAGTCTCCGACGGTAAAGGAAAGAAAGAAGTTCTGATTTCTTCCTTTCTTTCATTAAGACATCATTGTCTTAATTTCTCCTCCAACTTAAGACAAGCCTATGTCCTCTTAGGACAAGGTCTTTTTCTTCAAGACAAGGGTGTCTAAAGGGCCAAGGTCTTGGTGGAAGGAGGAGAAGGAGTCAAGGAAAGGAAAGCAAGCTTTTGTGTGGAGGAATTCAAGCCATAGTCCAAGCAATTGAGTTCTGGGAAGAAGAACTCAATAGAAGGAAGCTTAGTAAAAGAAGATAGAGTTGTCTTGATCACTGCTCTGTGTGGATCACCATCGGAGGGCGGACACTTGGACGCCTGGTGAATTCAATCAGCCCCTTCAACATCAACTTTGTTGGAATTAGCGATTACAGGTTGGTACTCCAATTCTAACAATGTATGTTTAAATGTTCTATATATATGTTTTAATCCTGAATAAGGAGATTTTGGCTAAGGGATTATGGTGCAAATTTCATCATTTTGAAATTATACTTTCGCTGCGATGCACCGGAAACCCCAACAGTGGTATCAGAGCCATCCTTATTACAGTTAAAACATATGAAAATTATTTATATGCGTTTTTGTTATAGTATCACAATTAGGGTTTTAAACCCTTGAATGCTGATACACTTAGAATAATTTAAGGGATGCATATATGATAATTAATGTTTTGATGTATGCCACTAGTTAGGGTTTTTCACTCAAACCCTAATTATTATAGAGATCTGATTAGTTTTGAAGTCATCATACTGAAATAAGGTTGCCCTGGCATAATGGTGGATCCATTATGTGGTAAATGGTTGTCCTAGTATGATGACACACTTAGCACATATATGTTTATCAGAGTGATATCATAATGATATGTTTCAATAAGAATGTGCTGGCAATTTTATAAAGCCCTCTTCTTAAAATTATATTAAGTCATAGTATATTTAACTAATAAGCATCACTAGTCATGATGAACAATTGATCATTCGGTGTCTAGAAAGGTGGTTCTGGGAAGGTAAAGAGAATCGTGGTTTTTAATTGGTTCCGTTGACTGACCTGGCCAATTTTTATTGGTGTCTAGGAAAGCAACGGGGGGACTCCCACATCTCTTCCACTTGCCTGGCCGATTTGATTATATTTAAATCTTGACTTATATGCTTAATGTTAAAAATGCTATATGTTGGCCTTCCTTCATGCTGGATCATTACTGTGTTATGAACCACATTAGGTTTGTTGTGTTATTTGCAAGTCCTAATAGGGTGATTGACATAATATTGGTCTAGTGCAAAAATATGCTTACAGTATATTCAGTATAATGCCTTGTTGTGTTATCTGCAAGGGCATTATATTTGAATACTGACTGTATAGAAATGAAAGGGTCTTGACTTAACTAGAACATTATGGTTTGTTGTGTTTTCTACAAGACTTATAATGTTCTAGAGGCCAAGTTATTTTTGAGAATTATATGAGATATAATTGGAAGAGTTTCCTACCTTTGAACTTATAAAAGATTTGTTGTGTTATCTGCAAGATCTTTTATAAGTTATAAGGATCTCGATCTCACTAAGAAAATCGATCAGGGTTCTTCTCGATTATCATAGTGAGGGCTATGATTTTTGATAAAATAGTGGGAGACATAATTAAATTGAAGACCTAATTTAATTATGTAAGTCATTTCATGGTTGTTTGCTTATGTATTGTTCTTAATTAAATGTAGATAAATGGCATCTTCATTATCACTGAGAAGCATCTTAGATACCAACAAATTGACTGGTCCAAACTATGGGGACTAGTTGAGAAACTTAAAGATTGTACTAAGTTCAGAAAAACTTTCTTATATTCTTGATACCCCTAGTCTTAATCCACTAGGGGATGATGCCACACAGGAAGATATGGCCACATACAAAATGTGGCAGAATGACTCCCTCACTGTCAAGTGTATCATACTGGCCTCTATGACCAATGAGTTACAGAGGCAGCATGAAAGCATGGATACTCAATCCATAATGCTCAATTTAAAGGAGCTTTATGGAGAACAAAGCAGAACTGCTAGATACGAAATATCTAAGCAGTTATTCCATGCTAGGATGACAGAGGGTACATTTGTTCAGGATCATGTCCTGAAGGTAATTGACTTAATCACCAGATTGGGTCAATTAGGGTTTATTATGGATGGGGAGCTGAATCAGGATTTAATCCTGCAATCACTCCCGGAGTCATTTTCTCAGTTTGTCTTGAATTATCACATGAACAAACTGAACACTTCCTTGCCTGAGCTGTTAAATATGTTAAAAACAGTAGAGAGCCACGTTAAGAAAGAGAAGGCTCCACTTCTTCTTGTTGATAAGACCAATAAGAAGAAATCGGGCAAAAATGATTTTAATAGGAGGCTAAACCCTAAGGGTGGCATCAATAAGAACAAGAAAGGAAAGAAGGCCTCAAAATAGTCAACCTGTTTCTTTTGCGGCAAAGCAGGACATTGGAAAAGGAATTGCAAGGCTTACCTTACAACTGTGAAGCCTGGTGCGGCAGACGCACCAAAAGGTATGTATGAGATACATACTATATTGACATTAAATTCGTCTATATCAAATACTTGGGTATTGGATACCACTTGTGGTTACCATATATGCAAATCTTTGCAGGACCTCCACAAGCTTAAAGTATTGAAGGAAGGTGACTTCAATCTCTACGGTGCTGGTGGTGATATCATCCAAGCAGAAGCTGTAGGAACGTATATTCTGAAGTTGCCTTCAGGGAAGATCTTGGAGTTAGAAAATTGTTACTATATGCCAAAGATTATTAGGAACATTATATCTATTCCTTTGTTATTAAAACAAGGATATGTAATGGATGTAACGAGCACTGGTTGCTCGATAATGTTATCTAATAAAATTATTTGTTCTGGCATTTTTAGCAATGGGCTCTTAACTCTTTCTTCCAATGATAGTATTTTTCATGTCAATACTAAAAGGAAAAGAAAAGACTTTAATGATACTTTACTTTGGCATCATAGACTTGGTCATGTTAATGAGTCTAGGATTAGCAAGTTATACAAGGAAAAATTCCTTGATCCTTATGAGTATGAATCATTAGGAACTTGCGAATCATGTCTCATGGGTAAGATGACAAAAACCCCATTCACTGGACATGGGGAAAGGTCAACTGAGTTATTAGGACTTATACATATTGATGTATGGGGTCCAATGACAACTCAGGCCAGAGGAGGATACTCATATTTTATCACTTTTACAGATGATTTATCTAGATTCGGATATGTGTATCTTATGAAACATAAATCTGAAGCCTTTGATAAATTTAAGGAGTATCAAAGTATGGTCGAAAAACAAACCGGGAAAAGTATTAAAGTTCTTCGTTTTGATCGAGGAGGAGAATACTTATCCACGGAGTTTTTAGACTATCTTAAAGTTAATGGAATCCTTTCTGAATGGACCCCTCCTTATACACCACAGCTAAATGGTATAGCTGAAAGGAGGAATCGTACCTTATTAGATATGGTACGATCCATGATGTGCTTCACAAATTTACCCATTTCCTTCTGGGGTCATGCCCTAGAAACTGCTGTTTACATTCTGAACAAGGTACCTTCTAAATCCGTTGTTAGTACTCCATATGAAATTTGGAGTGGAAAGAAACCATATCTTAAATATTTCAAGATATGGGGATGTCCAGCTTATGTTAAAAGAAATTTTGGACATAAGTTGGAACCTAGAGCGGATAAATGTCTATTTGTAGGATATCCTAAAGAAGGTAGAGGATATCTATTCTACCATCCTGCTGAACAAAAGATTTTTGTCAGCAGGCATGCCACTTTTCTAGAAAAAGAGTTCATTTTAGAAAAGGGCAATGGTAGAACTATTGAACTTGGAGAAGTACAAGAAATACAGATAGATAATTCTCAACCATTAGAACATGTAGTTAGGACAGAACCAGAACACAAAACTCCTCCTCGTAGGTCTGACAGAGTGCCACGGGCACCTGAGAGGTATGGGTTTATTATTGAAAATAATGAAACTCAAGTCATTCAAAATGATGAACCTCTGACCTATACGGAAGCTATCTTGAGCACTGACTCAGATAAATGGCAAGAAGCCATGGAATCCGAAGTAGACTCTATGTATGTAAACCAAGTATGGTCTTTGGTTGATGCACCAGAGGGTGTTAATCCTATTGGGTGTAAATGGGTCTATAAGAAAAAGATTGGGGCTGATGGGCAAGTTGAAACCTATAAAGCCAGGTTAGTGGCTAAAGGTTTTAGACAAAAACAGGGAATTGATTATGATGAAACATTTTCACCTGTTGCCATGCTAAAATCAATTCGAATTTTACTTGCTATAGCAGCATACCACGATTATGAGATATGGCAGATGGATGTAAAGACTGCATTCCTCAATGGTTTCCTTGAGGAAGAAGTCTACATGTCACAGCCAGAAAGTTTTATTTCAAAGAATAAACCTAATCAAGTATGCAAGCTAAAGAAATCCATTTATGGATTAAAGCAAGCTTCCAGGAGTTGGAACATCCGCTTTGATGAAACTATTAAAAAGTTTGGTTCTATCAAAAATGTGGATGAACCCTGTGTTTATAAGAAGTGGGAGTGCCATAGTCTTCTTGGTTCTGTATGTAGATGACATACTCCTCATTGGGAATGATATCCCAATGTTGCAATCAGTCAAGGTTTGGCTATCAAACCAGTTTTCCATGAAAGATTTGGGAAAAGCATCCTATATACTAGGTATTAAGATCTATAGAGATAGATCTAAGAGGATGCTAGGTTTATCCCAATCTAGGTACATTGACTTAGTGCTGAAAAGATTCAGCATGGAAGGAAGTAAAAGAGGTTATCTTCCTATGAGTCAAGGCATACATCTTTCTAAAAGGATGTCTCCTAAGACACCTGAAGAAAGAAATATAATGAATTCTATACCCTATGCTTCGGCAATAGGATCCATAATGTATGCCATGTTATGTACCAGGCCTGATGTGGCATATGCTTTAGGCATTGTCAGTAGGTTTCAGGCTGATCCAGGAGAGGATCATTGGAAAGCAGTTAAAAATATTCTTAAGTACCTAAGAAGGACGAAGGATATTTTTCTGGTTTATGGTGGTTCTGATCTTAAACTAGAAGCTTATTCTGATTCTAGTTTTCAATCAGACCCTGATAAAAGCAAATCCATTTCGGGATATGTTTTTACCCTAAATGGTGGAGCAGTGAGTTGGAAGAGTACCAAATAGCAGACTGTAGCTGACTCAACCACAGAGGCAGAATACATAGCTGTCAGTGAAGCCACCAAGGAAGCAGTCTAGATGAAGAAGTTCATCACAGAGTTGGGTGTTGTTCCTGAGATTGAAAACCCAGTGCCACTTTACTGTGACAACACTGGGGCTGTTGCTCAAGCTAAGGAACCAAGAGCTCATCATAAGTCCAAGCACATTCTGAGACGCTTCCATCTCGTCCGAGAAATAGTAGAGAGACAAGATGTCTACATAGATAGAGGTGATACAAAGAACAATGTAGTAGATCCGTTCACTAAGGCTCTACCACAGCGAGATTTAGATCGCCACCTCGAATGTATGGGATTAAGATTTAAAGGCGATTGGCTTTTGTGCAAGTGGGAGATTGAAAGGGATATGCCCTACAAGCCAATCTATGTTGTATCTCCCAAACCATTGTAATTGACAATTTTTTAAATAAAGGCATTATTTTTTTCATCATACGCTATGTTTATATTATATGATGAACCCCATAGATTAGGGCCATGATTTTAGGGTTATGATGAGATCATACCAGTGAGACCTAAAAACTTAAAACCTTAATCTAAAATATTCCTAGTCAAAGGAACCCTGAGTAGGGGATCAGGGTTTTTCCGATAAGACTAGCACATCCCGGGTATACTGGAAAGGGTGACTGCTCTCACAGTCACTTGTGTATGACACTAATACTGGGATGTGGGTGCTCATTGGAGAATGAGTTCACTGATATGATCCAACTTGAGAACATCTAATGGAGTCTTAGCTACATGTCAATAGAAGGTTCTCATAGTGGGAGTGGTACAAGTAATCTTTTGACCTGAGACTGCCATAAGTACCTTATGTACATGAACCCATTCTTTGGTTCAATCCTAATCATGACACTGAGCCATGCACAGGATTGATATTGGGAATGGTGAATTGGATATGAAGGTAATGAGTAGGTTAACAAGGAATCGATCACTCTTAGTAAGAGGAGATTGCATTCAGCTAGTCAACAATCGCATGATAATTCAGGGAATCTTTGATCAAAGTGAAGATATTAGAGATGGTTTCTAATATCAAGATAATCGAATCATCATTATAAGATTGAGCTAGAAATAAATATAATATTGGATTTGACATATATCCATATCCATAGTTATATTTTGGGTGCAGGCTGATCGAAAGATTTAATTGTACGGTAACTCTCTACTGAAGGATAATTTTGGTATTTCACCAGAATTTCCATATCTTCCGGGTAGACATGACACGTTGCTAGACGTCAATCTTGTCTTGTGGGTTGATCAAGTTCAAAGATCACTTGTTAGGAAGAGTCCTAATTAATCGAATCGGGTAAGCCCGGTTTGACCTAAATCGATTAGAAAGAGTTCTAATCAAATTAGGTCAACTTGTATTCGAACCCACTACTGGCTAGATATGGAACCCAATGGGTCACACACTTAAGAGGATTGATCAAGAGTTTAATTTGGAGTTAAATCATCTTTGCAGGATAACACTCTAGCAGGTGTTGCAAACCCTAACTTCTATTTGGATCGGATTCGAATTAGGGTTCCAGATTGGTTCAAATTGGGTTCTAATTGGACCTAATTAGACCCTAATTGAGAAAACAGGAATATGGCTAACCCTATTGGCTAGCCATGTAGCTTGGCTAGCCTCCCCATCCGCCCCCCTTTATATTTCCATGCCAAATGCCAAGAGTCCATGCGCGCATGGAATCTTGGCGCGCCTTAAGGAAGAGTCCATGGCGCATGGACTCTTGGCGCGCCCCAAAAATTTCTCCGATGATTTTATTTGGGGCGGCCTCCTTGCTTACTCATTAGCACCTCAAATACCTCCCTTTGGATGGGAATCCAACGGCTAGAAGTCTTTTAAGAAAGACAAAAGTCGTTGTTTCCTCCCGGGCGCGCGAAATAACATCTCTTCGGAGATGAAAAGTCGCGACCCCTTTCCTTTTTAAACACCGCGGTTTTTCCTTTAAGAAAAGCCGTGGGATTTGATCTGGAAGGCCGTGAGATGGGAGGATGGGGCGTGAGAAATTGAGAAGGGCATGAGAAATTCATTACGGAGAGGTGTGTAGGCGCCTATCTGAGAATTATTTAAAGGGTCGGGAAAATTCAGAACAGTGAAATCTTTTCTTTCTTCCTCTCCTGAAGACTCTTTTATTTTTTTCTTGCTCTTGCATTATTTCCTTTACAGAGTAAACCTCTGTCGAAACTCTGCTACTGAACAAGAATAAAAGTAAAAGTCTCCGACGGTAAAGGAAAGAAAGAAGTTCTGATTTCTTCCTTTCTTTCATTAAGACATCATTGTCTTAATTTCTCCTCCAACTTAAGACAAGCCTATGTCCTCTTAGGACAAGGTCTTTTTCTTCAAGACAAGGGTGTCTAAAGGGCCAAGGTCTTGGTGGAAGGAGGAGAAGGAGTCAAGGAAAGGAAAGCAAGCTTTTGTGTGGAGGAATTCAAGCCATAGTCCAAGTAATTGAGTTCTGGGAAGAAGAACTCAATAGAAGGAAGCTTAGTAAAAGAAGATAGAGTTGTCTTGATCACTGCTCTGTGTGGATCACCATCGGAGGGCGGACACTTGGACGCCTGGTGAATTCAATCAGCCCCTTCAACATCAACTTTGTTGGAATTAGCGATTACAGGTTGGTACTCCAATTCTAACAATGTATGTTTAAATGTTCTATATATATGTTTTAATCCTAAATAAGGAGATTTTGGCTAAGGGATTATGGTGCAAATTTCATCATTTTGAAATTATACTTCCGCTGCGGTGCACCGGAAACCTCAACAGAAACCACAGCAAAATGGTGTTGTAGAGAAAAAGAATAGAATCTTGGAAGAAATATCCAGAACAATACTTTATGGAAGAAATCTTTTAAGATACTTTTAGGCAAAAGCTGTTAATACTACTTGTTATATTTTGAACAGAGTTTTAATCAGACCTATTATAAGAAAATCTCCCTATGAACTGTGGAACAATAGAAAGCCTAACATCAATTATTTTTATATTTTTGGTTGCAAATATTTTGTTCTTAATAATGGTAAAGATAATCTTGGTAAGTTTGATGCAAAATTCGATGAGGCTATCTTTCTTGGTTATTCTACAAATAACAAAGCCTATCAAGTTTTCAATAAAAGAACTTTAACTATAGAAGAATCGATTTATGTTTGAAAGGGATATGCCATACAAGCCAATCTATGTTGTATCTCCCAAACCATTATAATTGAATATTCTAATAAAGGCATTATTTTTCATCATACGCTGTGTTTATATTATATGATGAACCCCATAGATTAGGGCTATGATTTTAGGGTTATGATGAGATCATACCAGTGAGACCTAAAGTCTTAAAACCTTAATCTAAAGTATTCCTAGTCAAAGGAACCCTGAGTAGGGGATCAGGGTTTTTCTGGTAAGACTAGCACATCCTATGTATATTGGAGAGGGTGACTGCTCTCACAGTCACTTGTGTATGACACTAATACTAGGATGTGGGTGCTCATTAGAAAATGAGTTCACTGATATGATCCAACTTGAGAACATCTAATGGAGTCTTAGCTACATGTCAATAGAAGGTTCTCATAGTGGGAGTGGTACAAGTAATCCTTTGACCTGAGACTGCCATAAGTTCCTTATATACATGAACCCATGCTTTGGTTCAATTCTAATCATGACACTGAGTCATGCACAGGATTGATACTGGGAATGGTGAATTGAATATGAAGGTAATGAGTAGGTCAACAAGGAATCGATCACTCTTAATAAGAGGAGATTGCATCCAGCTAGTTAACAATTGGATGATGATTCAGGGAATCTTTGATCAAAGTAAAGATATTAGAGATGGTTTCTAATATCAAGATAATTGAATCATCAATATAAGATTGAGCTAGAAATAAATATAATATTGAATTTGACATATATCCATATCCATAGTTATATTTTGGGTGCAGGCTGATCGAAAGATTTAATTGTACGGTAACTCTCTACTGAAGGGTAATTTTGGTATTTCACCAGAATTTCCATATCTTCCGGGTAGACATGACACGTTGCTAGACGTCAATCTTGTCTTGTGGGTTGATCAAATTCAAAGATCACTTATTAGGAAGAGTCCTAATTGATCAAATCGGGTAAGCCCGGTTTGACCTAAATTGATTAGAAAGGGTTCTAATCAAATTAGGTCAACTTGTATTTGAACTCACTGCTGGCAAGATGTGGAACCAAATGGGTCACACACTTAAGAGAATTGATCAAGGGTTTAATTTTGTAATTAAATCATTTTGCATGATGACACTCTAGCAGGTGTTGCAAATCCTAGCTTCTATTCGAATTAGATTCGAATTAGGGTTCCGGATTGGTTCAATTTAGGTTCTAATTGGATCTAATTAGACCCTAATTGAGTTTATGGGGATTATGGCTAACCCTATTGGCTAACCAAGTATTTAGGCTAGCCCCCCACCTGCCCCTTATTCTTTTCACGCCAAAATGCCAAGAGTCCATGCGCTAATGGACTCTTGGCATGCCATTTGGAGGAGTCCATGGGCACATGGACTCTTGGCGCGCCCACTTAATTCTCCGATGAATTAAGATGGGGCGGCCTTTAATTTCTCACCTTAGCGCCTCACTTGTCCCCCTTTGGATGGGAATCCAACGGTTGATGGATTTTTAAGAAAGAAAGAAAGCGCTGTTTCTTTCCGGTCGCGCGAAATAACATCTCTTCGGAGATGAAAAGTCACGACTCCTTTCTTTTTAAAACATCATGACTTTTCCTTTAAGAAAGGCCGTGGGATTTAATCTGGAAGGCCGTGAGAAGGAGGGAAGGGGCGTGAGAAAATGAGAAGGGCATGAGAAAGAGTTTACGGAGAGTTGTGTGGGCGCCTCTCTGAAATCTATTTAAGGGGTTAGGAAAATCAGAACTCGGTGATTGTAATCTGAGTAGTGTTTTTATTTTTCTTCTTCCTCTCCAAAAGACTCCTTCCCTCTTTTCTTGTTTTACATTGTTTCCTTTACAGAGGACTCCTCTGTTGAAACTCTGTTGCTGAACAAGAATAAAAGAGAAGGTCTCCGACGGTAAAGGAAAGAAGGAGTTCTGATTTTCTTTCCTTTCTTTCTTACATTAAGACATTCTTGTCTTAATTTCTCCTCCAATTTAAGACAAGCCTATATCCTCTTAGGACAAGGTCTTATCTTCAAGACAAGGGTGTCTTAAAGGGCCAAGGTCTTGGTGGAAGGAGGAGAAGAGATCAAAGAAAGGGAGACAACCTCTTGTGTGGAAGAATTCCAGCCATAATCCAAAGAATTGAGTTCTAGGAAGAAGAACTCAATAGGAGGAACCATTGGACAAGAAGATAGTGTTCTTGATCATTGCTCTGTGTGGATCACCATCGGAGGGTGGACACCTGGACGCCTGGTGAATTCAGTTAGCCCCTTCAACTTCAAGTTTGTTGGAATAAGCGATTACAGGTTGGTACCCTAATCCTAATTTGCATAGATATGCTTGTCATATGTTCTAGTCTTATTTAAGGAGTTTCTGGTTTAGGGTTTTTGGTGTGAATTTAGTTTCAATTTTGAAATTACCCTTCTGCTGCATTGCACCGGATCCCTACAATGTTATTTTCAATGAAACTGACATGACTATTCTAGAAAAGAAGATTGTGCTGATGATGATGCAGGTACACTTGAACATTGATTAAAGGACATGACTATCAAAGATAAGCAAGCAAGTGAACCACAAGAATACATGGTAAGTTAAAATCATAAAGATATACCTAAAGAATGAAGGTATGTACATTCACATCCCAAAGATCTTATTATAGGAGATCCATCATAAGGTGTTAGAATTAGAGCTTTACAAAGGGATGCACATGATTTGATTGCTTTTGTATCTCATGTAGAACCACATACCATAGAAGAAACTGAAACCGACCCTAATTGGATGTTAGCTATGCATGATGAGTTAAACCAATTTAGGAGAAATAATGTTTGGACACTTGTAGAAAGACCAGTTGACTACCCTGTTATAGGTACCAGATGGGTTTATAGAAATAAGCTAGATGAGTAGGTAATGTAATTAGGAATAAGGCTAGACTGGTAGCTCAAGGTTATAATCAAGAAGAAGGAATAGATTTTGATAAGACCTATGCACCAGTAGCTAGGCTAGAGGCTATTAATTACTCTTGGCATATGCATATTTCATGAACTTTAAATTATTTCAAATAGATATAAAGAGTGCTTTTGTAAATGGTTTTCTATCCAAAGAAGTTTTTGTTGAACAACCACCTAGTTTTATCGATCACACTTTTCCAAATCATATCTTTAAATTAAATAAATCTTTATATGGTCTTAAACAGGCACCTAGAGCCTGGTATGACAAATTAAGAAAGTTTTTGCTTGGAAATGATTTTGTAAGAGGTAGTCTTGATACTATCTTGTTTATTCAAAAAAAATAATGATATTTTAGTTGTTCAAATTTATGTTGATGATATAATATTTGGATCTACTGATGAATCCTTGTGTCATGATTTTGCTAAGTTAATGTAGGGAGAATTCGAAATGAGTCTAATGGATGAGCTAAGCTACTTCCTCGGGCTTCAAATCAAACAATCAAAGGAAGGGATCCTAATCAATCAAGCCAAATATATTAAGAAAATTATCAAAAAGTTTGGCATAGAATCAAGCAAAGAAGTTGGAACACCCATAAGTCCTGCATGAAGATTAGATAAAGATGAAAATGGAACAAGTGTTGATCAAAAATTATATAGAGGTATGATCGGATCCCTACTTTATTTAACTACCAGTAGACCTGATATTCTATTTAGTGTTTGTATGTGTCAATGTTTTCAATCAAATCCAAAAGAATCACACATTATTGCTGTTAAAAGAATTTTCAAATATCTTAAAGGCACATGTAATATAGGATTATGGTATTCTAAGCATTTATCTTTGAAATTAATTAGTTATTCTGATGCTGATTATGGTGGCTGTAAGATTGATAGAAAGAGCACCTGTGGCACATGCCAATTTCTAGGTGTTAACTTGATTTCATGGCACTACCATAAACAGAACTCTGTAGCATTGTCCACTACTGAGGCAGAGTATGTGGCTACAGGGAGCTGTTGTGCACAAGTGTTGTGGATCAAGCAATAGTTAGAAGATTATGGTGTTATCTAGTCTATAATTCCTATCAAATGTGATAACACTAGTACTATTAATTTATCAAAAAATCCAATTTTGCTCTCTAGAACAAAGAATATAGAAATTAGACATCATTTCATTAGAGATCATGTCTTAAATAATGTTATAGAATTATAATTTGTACCAACTGAGAACTAATTAGCTAACATTTTTACCAAACCTCTTAGCCAAGATAGATTTGAAAAGATTAGAGGTGAGCTAGGTCTATGTGACCCATATTAAAACTGTTGACCTAATTTTTCAAAAAATAGGAAAAATTATCTAGATTTTTCAAAAATCAAGTTAAAGCCTTTGACCATTTGATCTAGTATTTATTCACCCTTAGAAACCAGTGGTTTGTCAGTTTGAGCTTTTCCTTGGATTTTTGCTCGAGCTGACTCGAGCAATCCCTTGTCCTGTCGAGCCGACTTGAAGAATGGGCCGAAGCTTTTTTAAATAGGGCATCGTTGGTTTTCAAATTCATTTTCTTTCCATTTTCATTATTGAACTCCAATCGTTCCCTCTCCCAAGCCTTAGAAAAACCTCTAGAACCCCTCCTAACCTTTAATCCAAGCAAGATGGGTCCTAGGAAGGTTGTTGCGAAGAGACCGAAGAGAGTTGTTTGTTCGGTTGCAGAGGAATGGTGGATGAAGAGATGGCTAGATGCTCTGGCTTCACAATCTATGGAAGAGCAGCATGAAGAGCAATAATCCGAAGCTCAGGAAGCCCCTAGACAGATTGTTCTTATGGGTAACAGATAGGTAATGTTGGCGTGGAGTCCCTGGATCGGCCGGTCGGAGATGCTGCGTCGCAGGACCGCTCTCTGGTTCACCTGCAAAATAGGTCCCTTGCCGAAGTTGTTCCGGTGGAGGACACTCCGATGCCTAAGTCAGTGGTGGATTCCAGCCACAGAATGGGGAAGATGTCGAGAGTGGAAGAGAAAAAGAGTTATTGGAGATTGAAAATGTATGTGTGCGAGATTATTCACGCATACCTCTCGAGCCATCCTTCTTACCCATATTTAAAAGATGGCCTCCGGTCTGTGGCTCGCTCTTTTTCCGAAAATCATGGGGAGCCAATCTCTCCCATGATTGGTGATCGTGGGTTGTCAATGAGCGGTTCCGGGTAGATCGGAGGCGTGGTTGTAGGAATTGCGTGCCATGATCATGGCATGATGAGTGTCGATTATAACCGTTGGTTATAGTTTCCTTTTTGGAACAGATTGTGGTTCAAGCTTCGGGTTTCCCCTTGCATGGGCTGAAGGCTTGGTATTTCCCCGAGGCTGGAGATCATGTCTATGGCAGGGACCGAAGTTTGTGTCTTCGAAAGTCGATGAGTAGTTCAGACTTTGGCCGGGGTCGAAGGTGCTACTCGAAGGATTGGCCTTCGGATGTTGTAGTTCGGTGGAAGCCTTCAGTTGCTTGCGGTTGGACTTTGCTTAGTCTGAAGTCCGTAGTCCGGAGAACTGGGGCTTCGATAAGTCGAACCGGAGCCTGGTTCGTAGCTGAACCAGGATATCCCAACAATTGGGATTTCTTCTCTCCGACTTGGCATCTCTTCAACCTCTTCAGCCTGGACTGGAATTACACCCGAGTCCTCAGCTATGATTGGGACTTTGTCACTCAGGCTCGGCATCTCTTCAACCTCTTCAGCCTGGACTGGAATTACACCCGAGTCCTCAGCTATGATTGGGACTTCGTCACTCAGGCTCGGCATCTCTTCAACCTCCTCAACGGCCCAAATCTCCTCCTCTTCTTCTATCTCGATGTTAAATGAAGGAATGCTGGAGAGATCAAGATCGGGGAAGACCATGCTGACCTTGGAGAGTCCGTCATTGAAGCCATGTTGATAGCTAAAGTCTGCAACAGCTTTAGCTGCCTACTCTCTGATGGCTTCGGACTCCCTCTTGGCTACTTCGGCCTCCAAGTCCGCCTCTTCGGCTCTTGAAGATGCCTCTTCAGCTTTCGAAGATGCTTCTTTGGCCCTCTTGGTCGCCTCCTCAGCCATCTTGGCCAGGTCTTTAGCCTTCTCCTGGCTCTCCTTAGAAGAAAGTTCCAAGGAATCAATCTGCTTATTATTCCTCCTAAACACTGCCCCTTGCCCAGTGATCGTCAAGTGGGTGTTCTTCAGTTCACCCTTCAGGCCCCGAACTTCAGTGTCCATGCGAGTAAGCCGATTCTCCATGGACTACTTCAGTTCTTTGAACACCTCCATTTTGGCTCTAGCCACTTGGAGCTCCTCCTTCAAGCCGTGAATGAGGCTATCAATGCTCCCTAGGCCCTCTTCCATGAAAGTAAGGTCATAGACTAGCTACACCCATAAAACAAGGTATAAGACCAGTTATAGATTGAATGACCCATCAGACAAAGAAGGAATGATAAAGATCTCACCTGTTGCAAGGAAGAATAGGCAGAATCAGACACCCTGACGAGTCTCCGACCTCGGATGACTGCCAAATCATGAGGCAGCAAAGTATCCTTCAGTGCCCGCCTAGCCATGGCAGGGACTAGAAGACCCCCCATTGGGGAAAGCTTCGAAGAATCCATGGGATGACTTCAACTTAGAGGAGACTCCCGGATGGACTTCTCCTCGAGTTGCGGTGCCTTGCCTTTATCCACCGTAGGAGGAAAGGCGGTGGCGCATCGACCACCAGAGATGGACTCTCCCGTATCTAAACTGGAGAGCTAGCCATCGGCAAAGATTCAACTAGCTGAGGCCCTACTGGAGCCTCCATCATCGATACCCCATCTCCCCCAGAGATTCCTCTAGAGGATGAGGTGCTTCTACTTCTCTCAGGATTATCCCCTCGGGCCTTCTTTCGGGCCTCTGATCCTGAAGGAGGGGCTTTAGCCATCCTCTTTTTGGAAGACTGGCGAAGCCAGCCCAAGTTAGGCTTCATTCTACCATCTGCAAATAGAAAGGCCCTTCTGAGTCAACTAGACTACAAAGGAGTTAAAAGAGGAGAGCTGAAAACTTCCACCATTTATACCTAACACAGAGAACTCACTAATCCCTACGAGATGGAGATTCCTCTCCTCCAACAGTTCATGGATAGGAACAGCCTCTGAACCAGTCAGTAAGGCATAATCAGACTGATCGGCTGCCAAAACCTTTTTTCCATCATTGGCAACTAGGCGTGGCTCCCTTCACTTACTACTGAAACCCCATAGTTCGGTAGACAACATAAAAACAAAGTTAGGCTTCCATCCATGGATGGCGCTGGGCATATCCTTTATGATCTTACGACCAGGCCGAGGACTGATCACCCACCATCCGCGACCATGGAAATCCCTCTTGAGAACAAAAAGAGCAGTGAACAATTGGTCCCGGGGCTGACATTGGCTATATGGCACCGGACCAAAAACCTGCAGATATTCTTAATGCTGTTCGGGGTCAACTGTGCAGGCACTATCTAGTACATGCGAAAGACCTTGACGAAGAAGGGATGCAGGGGAAACCGAAGACCAGCCTTTAGATGATCTTCATATATGGTAAAACACCCGATGGGAGGTTTATGCACCTGCTCTTCAGATGTGGGAAGTAATAGAGGAAACCCTTCGGGAACATGATAATGCTCTATAAGGTAGGTAATCTTTCCCAGTGAGACGGAGCTAGAAAGTAATCCCAGGCTCACCACATCATCAATCCCAGAGGGCCCAATTTTTTTCCCTTGACTTCCTACGGTCTCAGCCATGACAAGAAATGGAATAAAGAAACAAAAGGAAGATTATACCTGCAGAAGGACCGGTAGGCCAAGAACAGGGAAAGCTAGGCCAAAGCTGAAGGTATGCAAGGATGAAGAAGCATCCTCAGCCAGACCTTTTCTCCTCCTCATAAAGGACAAGGAAACTCCAGGGGGACATCTCGATAGGGAGAACCATCTCCCTAAATCCACCACGGATGCTCGAGATGGGTGCGTAATCCCAAACAGCCCTAAACATATTTGACATGGAATGGACTGAAGGTCATAATCCATGCAAATCAATAGCTAAGATGGAATGCACTTCTTATCTGCGGGACAGGAAGAAGCCATGATCTCCACCCAAATCCCAATAAAAAGATCAGCTGAACCATCGCACAACAAAAAAAGGAGGGGCAATCCCTGGTCCGCCCGCTCCTTTTTCACACCCTAATCAGGGGGCGACAGCAGTCCGTCACTTGATTCTCAAATCAGCCAGCAGTTATGGAAGATGGTCCAATCACAGATTTTGCAATCATCTGTCATACCATTCTCCAAGCGAAAATGACAACCCACTAATACTCTCACTCTTCGAGGCAGATCGTTGCTTCAAAAACTGAGACTGGGGGGCAACTGTTAGGATATGTCGGTTCAAGCACAGATGAGCCACCGGTTCGACCAGCCGCAGACATTTCTCCTAAACCATGCACTTCAAACCAAAGTGTATGGAAGAAGTCAAACAGCTGACGGACAAGCCGAAGCTCTTTAGTTCAACCAAAGAGTCAGTCTTCGACCTCTACTGAAGACAGGGCCTCAGCCGGGACCAAAGACATGATCTTCACCACCAGCCGAAGACATAGTCTTCGATATGTACCGAACACATGATCTCTGATCTATCTTAAAGGAGTCTGAAGATGAAGGCGCCCCTTCAATTCTGCTATGAATATTCTCCCAAAAAAGAAGCCTGAAGATAGATCTCTGATCTATCTCAGATCTCCATGAATGTGGCAAATAACGGTTATCATCGACTATCTAACTACCTCTAGAGCATGACCATGACACGTGATCAATAATTGCAGTAGCAATGTCTCCAGCCTAGCCGGAACCATTTAATAACCATCCATGATTACGAACAAGGGGGAATGAATTAACTCCCTCCATCGTAACCGCTAGAGGGAGAATGCAACCGTAGGCCAGACTAATCAATATAAATAATGGTAAGAGGGGATATTCCAGGTAAGGGCACAAGATACTCCTGAAAATCTCAGAGTCTTTTCCTCTCCATTTATCCTCCTCAGAATCTTCTCCATTATGTGGCTGGACCTCGCCTCTGACTTAGGCATCGAAGTTTTCCTCGTCGGAGCAACTCCAGCCAGGGATTTGTTTTGCAGGTGAACCAGGGGGTGGACCTGCGATCCAGTAACTCCGCCTGGTCAGAAAAGGGACTCTATGCCAACATGTCTCTTTACTTTGGCACTAATTCAAGTAAGCAGAGTCCTTCTGCTTTAAGTCCTTTTGAATCGTCGATGCTTCTCATTCATAAGTCACATCCCTTGGCTTCATTTTAACTGGAAATGCCAAGTGGCAAAGGGAGAAGTCAGATAAAAAATTGAAGGGACTTGAATTAGGTAGTTGGCGCATAAAGGGACATGGTGTTTCATGATAAGACTCCTTCTTAGTGAAGGGTCTTATTTGATCTGTGTTTTGATTGATCAAAGGCTGATGAGAAGGCTTATCTGGTGCCTCCCCCTCTCCTATAAATAGCCATCAGTATTTGTTCTGATAGGATCATATTTTGGTTTCTTTCTTACACCCTTACATCTATGTACCTTGTCTCTTCCTTCCCTTGTTAGGACATAGGTCTTCTTTTAAGACAAGTCCGCCATTTTAAGACAAGGATTTAGGAAGAGAATTAGGAAGTGATAGAAAGAGAGAAGATAGATTTTGGAGAGAAATTAGAGTGCTCTACTGGAGGGCAAATGTCTAAGCAAGGAAGGAGAGGCTGCCGAAGGAAGAAAGTCTATCGGAAGAGTCCCAATTGATCAAGCAACCTATAAGGGAGAGGTTCCTATATTTGATTCCTGTGTGGATCACCGTTGGAAGGATTGCACTTGTGAGCCTTATGGAAAAGATTGTATTTCAGTGATCCAGGTATGTTTTTCTGACTCCATTTATGTTTCATTAATTGGTATTGCATAAGGGGTTCCTGGAAATTAGGGTTTTCTAGCCAATTAAGGTTTCATAGTTTGAATTTTTGTTTTGAAATTCACTTCCGCATGCTGCATGATTTCCGGCATCCTGGGAGAATTTCCATCAGTGGTATCAGAGCCATCCTTATGGCATACCAGTTATGAACTATTTTTGGAGTTTTATGAAATTTCACTATCCGAGCTGACCCGAACCCTGTCAAGTTAACTCGACCAAATTCATATGCATGATTTATGGTTTCTTTATAAAACGACATGATAATGCAATTGTATGAAATTTTACATATTAGGGTAATATGTTTAATTTCAGTTTTCATGAAATGCATGATATTATGTCAAGTATGAAATTATGCATGTTGATTGAACCAAGTAACTGCTTTAGATTGGGTTAGTCACCATGGCCGTTCGGTCATAGCAGCCAAGTAGGATTTAAAGGCCCTCTCCTCCCATTCAATGGGTCTCCTATGGCATGCAGGGGTGCCTCTGTGACCATATCCCTTGAAAAAGTGAGGTGAAAGGTATTTTTATGTATCTATCATGCCTTGATTTGCATAATAGCTATAATATGCTTGTTTAACATAACATGTTATGTTATGATGTTATGTTATGATGATATGTTACATGTTTATATATATTATAAGCATAGTAATCATGATAATTTAGAATGTATTATGAGACCATCAAAAGCCCTCATCAAAATTATATTTAGTCATAGCAAAAAACTTAGTCATGATGCAAAACTAATTAGGGTTTGATTAGCCAATTGGTGTCTAGGCAAGTGGTTCTCGGAAGGTAAAGGGAGTGAGGTTTTTAATTGGTTCCGTTGTCTGACCTGGCCAATCTAATTGGTGTCTAAGGAAAGCAACGGGGGGACCCCCTCACCCCTCCCACTCACCTGGCCAATTTGGTCACATCTAAACCCTATTTTGGTAATGCTGATTGGTTAAGTAAGCTATAATATGCCTTCCATCATGCTAAGACAGATTCATATCAAGACTATAGTAAGTTTGTTGTGTGACACAAGGTCTACTATAGGGTTTGATATAAAATTTGTCTCGATGCACTTTGTGCTTTATGGCATGATTGGAGTTGTTGCTTAGTTGTGTGACACAAGGGCAACAATGTTCAATCATGGATGTATAGAAATGAAGGGTTTGACTAAACTAAGACATTATAGTTTGTTGTGTGACAGAAGGCTATAAGTATCTTAGAGACAAAGATAATTGTTAAGAATTGCACTGGTTGCAATTAGAAAGGTTGTCCTATCTTTGAACTCATTAGTATTTGTTGTGTGACACAAGACACTAATGAGGGATCAGGATCTCAACCCCACTAAAGAAACCAAGAAGGTTTCTCGCTTACCATAGTTGAGGGTTATGGTATTCGAAGAAAATAGTGGGAGACATAATTAGATATAAAGTCCTTATCTAGTTATGAATGTCATCATTAAGTGGTATGCTAATATTATTCTTTAATTAAATCTAGGACATTTATCTTAATAGCTTCAAACTTATCACTAAGGGGCATCTTGGATACCAACAAGTTAACCGGTCCAAATTATGTGGACTGGCTGAGGAACCTAAGGATTATTTTGACTCAGGAGAAGCTTTCATATATACTTGGTTCTCTGGATCCAGTGGTGATTGGAGAGGATGCATCAGAGGAGGAAATTGCCACACACAGAATGTGGCAAAATGACAGTACAACTGTCAGGTGCATCATGTTGGCCTCGATGAGCAACGAGCTCCAAAGGTAACATGAAGGTATGGAACCTCAGTCCATATTACTCAATCTAACGGAGCTTTTTGGAGAGCAAAGTAGGGCTGCCCAATATGAAATATTGAAGCAGTTGTTCCGAGCATGGATGAGTGAGGGTTCACATATGCAAACCCATGTCCTGAAAATGATTGACTTGATCACTTGATTGGGTCAATTAGGGTTTGTCATGGATGGTGAACTCAATTAGGACTTGATCTTGCAGTCACTCTCAGATTTCTTCTCTCAGTTTGTTCTTAATTACCATATGAACAAATTGAATACTTCATTGCCAGAGCTGCTTAACATGCTTAAGACAGCTGAGAGCCACTCTAAAGGGGATAAGGCTCAGGTGCTTCTTGTTAATAGAAAGAAGCAAGCAATGAAGAAGGGTATGAAGAAAAAATTCAACCCTAAGAAGAGCATCCAGAAGAAGAACAAGAAAGTTAAGAAGGCTGATGGAGCCTGTTTCCATTGTGGCAAGACTGGGCATTAGAAGAAGAACTGCAAGGTTTACCTTGCAAATGTGAAGCAAGATGCAAGTAGTGCATCTAAAGGTTTATACATGATACAAACTAATTTATCATTGAGTGCTTCCATTTTTAATTCATGGGTATTGGATACCGCATATGGGTCTCACATATGCAATTCATTGCAGGGACTCCACAGAATTAAAAGCCTAAAGAGGGGTGACTTCAAGCTGCATGGGGCTAGTGGTGAAGCCATACATGCTGAAGCTGTGGGTACCTATCTTCTATTCTTACCTTCGGGTAATGTGATAAAGCTAGAAGAATGCTTCTATGTACCAGATATTATTAGAAACATTATTTCCATACCCTTGTTATTACAACAGGGATATGAAATAAATGTAAAGAGCAGTGGCTGCTCTATTCTTCAAAATAATATAGTATTTGGACATGGATGTTTTATAAATGATCTTCTAACTTTGCAACTCAATGAAAAAGTTTTTTTATTGATGATAAGAAAAGGAAAAGAGATAATGACAATGTCACATATCTCTGGCACTACTAATTGGGTCATATTAGTGAGTCAAGGATAAATAAGTTAGTCAAAGATAATTACTTTGACTTTGATGATTTCCAATCATTAGGAACTTGTGAATCTTGTCTCAAAGGAAAAATGACCAAGTCTCCATTCACTGGACATGAAAAGTGGGCAACTGAATTATTAGGTCTAATACATAATGATGTATGTGGACCTATGTCAACTTTGGCCAGAGGAGGATATTCTTATTTCATCACTTTTATTGATGATTTATCAAGGTTTGGTCATGTGTATCTTTTAAAACACAAGTCCAAAGCCTTTGATAAGTTTAAACAATATCAGAGAATGGTTGAAAAACAAACTGGATTTAGTATTAAAGCTCTTCGATCTGATCGAGGAGGTGAATACCTATCTGGTGAGTTTCTGAACCATCTCAAGGATAAAAGAATTATATCTAAGTGGACCCCTCCTTATACACCCCAGTTAAATGGAGTGGTAGAAAGGAGAAATCGTATCTTGTTAGACATGGTGAGGTCCATGATGAGCTTCACAGATCTTCCTACCTCCTTCTGGGGACATGCCCTAGATACTGCTGCATACATATTAAACAGGGTTTCATCTAAATTAGTGAATAGCACTCCATATGAATTATGGAATGGCAAAAGACCAAATCTTAAAAATTTGAAGATTTGGGGTTGCCATGCTTTTGTCAAGAATACCTTTGGACATAAGCTAAGTGCAAGGGCTGATAAATATAGGTTTATTGGTTATTCAAAAGAGGGTGTTGGATACCTCTTTTATAATGCTGCTGAGCAAAAGATAATTATCAATAGGCATGCTACATTCCTGGAATAAGAGTTTATCCAAGAAGGATGTAGTGATTCTTCACTTGAGTTATGTGAAGAACAGAACCAACAAACCAGTGAGCCTTCAAATGAAGTTCCTCAACCAAAGGTTCTTGTGGATCAAGAATAACCATAATACACACTTCCTCTCCAAAGGTCAAAGAGGGTGCAGGGAGCACCTCTCAGATATGGTTTTGTCATCGGGGATGACGATGAAGCCAGTATCATACAGGATGATGATCCTATGACCTATTTGGAAGCTGTCAAGGGTAGAGACTCTGATAAGTGGCTTGGCACCATGAAATCTGAAATTGACTCTATGTATTCCAATTAGGTTTGGACTTTGGTAGATCCACCTGAAGGAATTAACCCAATAGGGTGTAAATGGATCTTCAAGAAGAAGATTGGAGCAGATGGTCAAGTTGAGACCTACAAGGCTAGACTGGTAGCAAAAGGTTTCAAACAAAAACATGGTATAGACAATGATGAAACATTTTCTCCAGTAGCCATGCTCAAGTCCATTCAGATACTGCTTGCCATAGCAGCATACCATGACTATGAGATCTAGTAGATGGATGTAAAGACTGCTTTCCTCAATGGAAACCTTGAGGAAGAAGTCTATATGTCACAGCCAGAGGGTTTTGTCTCAAGTGGGAGACCAAATCAGGTATGCAAATTAAAGAAGTCCATTTATGGACTTAAGCAAGCATCGAGGAGTTGGAACATCAATTTTGATGAAACAATCAAAGGATTAGGTTTTGTCAAAAATGTGGATGAACCTTGTGTGTACAAGAAGACAAGTGGGAGTGCACTTGTTTTCTTGGTTTTGTATATGGACGACATACTGATCATTAGGAATGATATCCCAATGTTGTAGTCGGTTAAAACTTGGCTATCATCAAAGTTTTCCATCAAAGATTTGGGAGAAGCATTCTATTTACTAGGTATAAAGATCTACAGAGATAGATCTAAAAGGATGCTAGGCTTATCCCAGTCTAGGTATATTGACTTAGTGTTGAAGAGATTCAACATGGATAGAAGTAAGAAATGTTACTTGTCTATAAGTCAAGGCATACATCTCTCTAAGAAAATGTCTCCTAAGATATCAGAAGAAAGAGAGAGAATGGCTATGATTCCTTATGCTTCGGTTGTAGGATCGATTATGTATGCCATGTTATGTACCAGGCCTGATGTCGCTTATGCCTTGGGCAAAGTGAGCAGGTTTCAGGCAGATCCAGGAGAGGAACATTGGAAAGCTATGAAAAATATTCTTAAGTACCTAAGAAGGACTAAAAATATTTTTCTAGTATATGGAGATCTGAATTGAAATTAGAAGGCTATATAGATTCTAGTTTTCAATCAGATATAGATGATAGCAAATCCACATTGGGGTATGTCTTTACCCTAAATGGTGGTGCAGTGAGTTGGAAAAGTACAAAGCAGCCAACAGTAGCTGACTCAATCACTGAGGCAGGGTACATGCTACTAGTGAAGCCACAAAGGAAGCTATCTGGATAAAGAAATTCATCATGGAATTGGGCGTGGTTCCTATTGTACAACAGCCAGTGCCATTATACTGTGATAACACTTGGGCTGTTGCACAAGCTATGGAACCAAGGTCTCATCACAAGTCCAAGCACAGTCTAAGACGGTTCCACCTCATTCGAAAGATCATTGAAAGACAAGATGTTACCATTGAACGAGTTGGCACAAAGAACAATATAGTAGACCCATTCACTAAAGCATTAGCCAAGCAGCAGTTAGATCGTCACTTAGATCATATGGGCATAAAATACAAGGATGATTGGCTTTAGTGCAAGTGGAAGTTTGATAGAAAAGTACCCTAAGAGCTAATCATTATGAGGCGCTTTTTGTAAACTTCTAGCTCATGTATGACATATTTTTTATATTAATAAAGGCATTTGATTCATCATATACTACTGTGTCATATTTTTGTTGATTATGATGAACCATATAGAGTAAGGCAATAAAATTAGGGTTATGATAAAATAACAGTGAGACCTAATTCCTATAAATCGTAATCTAGAATGTTCCTAGTCATTGGACCATTGATTCGAGGATCGATGAATCCGGAAAGACTAGCTTATCCTATGTATGCTCAGTTGATGAGGGTGGTTGATCTCACAACCACTTATGTAGAGACACTAATACAAGGATAAGGATGCTCATCAGTGTATGAGTACACTAGACTGATCTGCATCGGGACTATCTTATGGAAGTCTTACTACTTGTCAAAAGATAGATCCCAGAGTAGAAGTTGTGCATATGATCTTTAGACCTGAGGTCACCATGGTTCTTTGTGCACACTAAGCCATACTTTGGTTCATACTCATTTATGCCACTGCGACATTTACAGGGTGTTCTGGGTATGGTGAAAGGTGTATGAAGGATATGAGTGGACCAACAAGGAATCGATCTTTCCTAGTAAGAGGAATTGTTATCCTATGCAATCTCTTCGATGAGTAACTCAAGGAGCCTTTGATCAAAGCAGGATGAGATTAAAATTGGTTTCTAATCAGTCATTAGCTGAGTCCTCATGATAAGATGAGATTCGATATGATTAAGTGTTAGGGTTTGACATATATCCATACCTATCACTTAATCGGGATAATGGGAGATCGAAAGATTGAATTGCACGGTAACTTACTACTGAAGGTTCCTTTGGTAATTTTTATCAAATTTCTCATCTTCTGGGTTGGCATGATACGTTGCTAGATGTTAATCTTGTCTTGTAAATTTTCATGAACCAATTTATTTGGTTTCATGAGTCAATTTGATGTGTCATTCGAATTAGACAATTAGGTGAGCCAATTTGACCTACTTAGGTCAATCGGGTTCGATCAGATTGAATCAGCTCAAACCTAAACCAACTACTGGCTAGATATGAAACCTAATGTGTCACACACAATAAGGAGTCAGCCTAGGAACTCAATTGACATTTTATTAGGGCCAAGGGATCCTAATTGGTTAGCTAGATAGCACACTAGAATGTGTAGGCTGACCTAATCTTCTAACCCAATTGAATTGGCTCTGAAAGGTTTCTAAATGGACTAACCAATTTATGAGAGACCTATGTTGGTTTGAGTCCTAAGTGGGATGAATTTATCAGAATTTATTTGATATTTTTTGGACATTTTATGCACCATATTTGAAGAGTCCAAAAGGCATGGGACTCTTGGCGCCTAAGTGACACCTTTGCATTCAAAAGGGCACACAAGGACCAATTGACCTCCAATCTGAAAACAAATTATATGGTTGGAAAGTAGACTTAATTCCCTTTCATATGAAATCCATATCGCATATAATTTGACTAGGTAAAAGGTATCATATGGCATGGAGAAGTTGGCACAAAGTGAAGAGTCGTGTCTCTTCGCTTTGGCGCTAACTCAAGTAAGCAAAATCCTTTTGCTTTTAAGTCCTTTTGAATCATCGATTCTTATTATTCATAAGTCACATCCCTTGGCTTCATTATAACTAGAAATGCCAAGTGGCAAAGGGAGAAGTCGGAAAAAAAATTGAAGGTACTTGAATTAGGCGGTTGGCGCATAAAGGGACATGGTGTTTCATGATAAGACTCCTTCTTAGTGAAGGGTCTTATTTGATATGTGTTTGGACAAATCAAAGGCTTATGAGAAGGCTTATCTGGTGCCTCCCCCTCTCCTATAAATAGCCATCGGTATTTGTTTCGATGGGGTCATATTTTGGTTTCTTTCTTACACTCTTACATCTATCCACCTTGTCTCTTCCTTCCCTTGTTAGGACATAGGTCTTCCTTTAAGACAAGTCCGCCATTTTAAGACAAGGGTTTAGAAAGAGAATTAGAAAGTGATAGAAAGAGAGAAGACAGATTTTGGAGAGGGCTTAGAGTGCTCTACTGGAGGGCAAAGGTCTAAGCAAGGAAGGAGAGGCTGCCGAAGGAAGAAAGTCTATCGGAAGAGTCCCAATTGATCAAGCAACCTACAAGAGAGAGGTTCCTAGGTTTGATTCCTATGTGGCTCACCATTGGAGGGCTTGCACTTTTGAGTCTCGTGGAAAGGATTAGATTTCAGCGATCCAGATATGTTTTTCTGACTCCATTTATGTTTCATTAATTGGTATTGCATAAGGGGTTCATGAGAATTTGGGTTTTCTAGCCAATTAGGGTTTCATGCTTTGAATTTTTGTTTTGAAATTCACTTTCGCATGCTGCATGATTCCCGGCACCCTGGGAGAATTCCCATCATAACCTGCATCCTATTAACATTTATGATAAACTTAGTCACATAGTAACTGTACCTAGGGATTCATCATTCTATTCTACTGAGCTGCTACCATATACTACTAGGTGTCACTGGTAGATTGTGGAAACTCACTTGAGTCATTTTCGGGTCAATGATCCATGTTAGGGTTGAGCTAAAAATGTTTTGATCCATTGAAAAGGTTTTGGTGATCCTATGATAGGGATTATAGTATGCCTCACTACCAGACAGAATGAAACCTAAAGGATCATACACAATAAAGTTTTGACCTAATCAAGGCTTAGATAGAATTTAGTAATTGCTATTTTTTGTAAAGGTTATAAATTTTGTAACTGCTATTTTTGGTACCTACTACTTTTGCCACCTATTATGTTTGGCACCTGCCAATTTTGGCACATATTAATTTTGGTACTAGAGACTTAATTTTAAAAGTTACAATTCAATTTCATGTAACTGGGTTTATTCTAATTGATTTTAAGAATCCTAGTTAGACAAGGATCTTAGAATCTTAGTTGGACAAGAATTGATAGCCTTTTCAAATTCGATTCAAATCGGGTTTGAATTTGATTCGATTTAACCCAGGTTTGAACGCAATTAAAGAGAACTTCTAACCTAATTAGGTTGGGCTTAAAATTTATTTTTTGGGACATGGAATATGTAATTTTTATGGCAAGGAAATTCAGTTTAAAAAACTCTATGTACATGTTCACTTTCTCATCCTAATTTTTATCCATGCCTTCTAGGAATTTCTCCAAGAATTCTCTATGAAAAAAATCAGTTTTTTTATCCTCCTTCATTTCCTTTTGGATTAAAATAATGTGTTTTAAATTTGGTTTAAATATGAAATGATTTGGATTCAAACTTGAGGAGTTTCAATAGGACTAAAAGACCTCACCTTATCCTTATCCTGTCATCTTTATCTCCTCCTATCCTCATCCAAACTCCATGCCTAACTAAAGTAGGTTTTTTGGGGATTGTGCAACAATGAGAAACCTTCTTTACCATGTAGAATGGTAAGGAATTACCGTGGAGTTTCTTAAAAAAATAAGATGGCATGCATATTTCTTCCCATCATAATTTACTCCATGCAAGGCTCCTTTTTGGTCGGCCTCCTTTTATTTAAGTTTAAGTATGATTAGGATTAGATCCCAACTAAAATTTTGCATTTTCTAATTAGTATAGGTATGGAGAGGGCTGAGAGCTATGTGATAATCTTTAAAAAAAAGGGATGGAAAATTATGTGCTAATTTTGTGAGAAATCTATAAGCTGCTCATTCTTCTTTCTATCACTCCCTCCTTGCTTCTTCTTCTTAATTCCACACGATAAAAACTTCTGACAAAGGAGAGATAAAACAGAAGAAGGAGAGAAGAAAGTGTATTCTCTTCCCCTAATGTCCAAGTTGAAGTCTATTGCCTAGGTGGCTTTCCAAGAGGGGGGTGAATTGGGATTTAAAACTTTCTTGTAAATATGTGCACTTTGAAAATCCTTTAATGTAGGTGTTGTGATAATTCATGCAATGTGAAAGCAAGTAAATAAATACAATGAAGTCAATCAAGCACAATTACAAATACAAGTAATTTAGAGTTGTTCGTAGCAACCTGCTCCTATGTCCACTATACAGGCACCACTTTGGATTTCCACTATATCCCCCACCGAAATATAGTCGGATTGTTTTAACAGGCTCACAATCCAAACCTCTATACTTTGATTTTTAAATCGGGCTCACCAAAGAAACCCACCCTTAGGTTTACACCGGGTTTACCAAGAACCCAACTCCCTTTGGTTTTTAGAACTGGGCTTACCAAAGAAACCCAAACTTAGGTTTTAATAGGCTCACCTAGAAACCTTTAACACTCACAAGACATCGCCCCTTGCTGCTCTTGCAGAGACAAACAAGATATATCAAATGAAAATAGCAACTTTACAACAAACCGAATTTGTTTGGTAGTTGCCGATGAAGATCAACTTGAAGCCTTGGTTTAGATGCTCTTGAATGCTTTTAAAGCTGCTTCTTGACTTCCTCAAAAGTTGGATTCAATGAATGAAGATTAGTTGGAGAAGCTTTGAATCCTTTCTTGAATGCTCACTTGAAATAGGTTGGTGAAGTACTTGAAATTTACTTGAATGCTCTTGAATAATCAATATCCATCTATTCAATCCATCATAAATAATCCCTTTTATAGTCTTCAATCAAAACTAGCCATTATAGGGCCTAGGAAACTAAAATAGAGCCATTGGAGGGTTTTTAGAATTCAAAAATTTGATTCAGCAACTAGCCGTTAGAATGCTAGAACCCGTCACTCGAGTCGGCTCAAGAACCTTGAGTTGGCTCGAAGTCGTAGACAGACCAAAAACAAATCCTAGATGAGTCGGAGTTTCTGGGTCGAGTTAGCTCGAAGTCTCAGTCAGGATAAACATAAACTCTGGTCGAGTTGGCTCTTCTAGGTCAAGTCGGCTCGTGGCTCTGAGTTTATGAAACCTGAGAAATGCAAACTCTATGCGAGTCGGCTCATTATGCTCGAGTTGGCTCAAACTTCTGAAACATTGAGACTCTTTGTGCCGTGCCAGATCATGAGTCAGCTCTTGGTCCATGAGTCAGCTCGAGGTTTGTGAGTCGGCTCAAGCAGAACTTCTTCAAACCAAATTTTCAACAAGAGCAAGTCTTCCAATCACTTCAAAAAAACTTACCACAGATGTCCAACCTATTTATACTCACTTTTTACTAATTTTAAGTACTTTTTACAAGATTACAAGGATAAAATTAGGGCTTTACAACTTGAGATATACATAAGTTCATATAATACTGAAATACACTTTAATTGAATAGAAAACCAAATGATACAATGATGAACACTTCCTACAAAAACTTCTTGAGTAATTGAAAGAATTAGTAATACATACATGCTCCAATATTTTGTAATCATCAAAATCATAACAGGGATCAAAAATCTTCACCTTTTTGATGATGACAAAATACTAGGCATGAAAAGCTTTAGAACACTTTACAATTACATATAATGACTTACTATGTATCAATATTCACATGTATCAGTGCGTAATCAAGGTAGTATGTATCATAACAAATGATGTGTCAAAATGTTGAGATGAATTAGTACCAAAACAACGTATCGACATGTATCAGGTCAATAAGGTTACTATACTATTCATGTAAGCAAGTATTAGATTACGTACAAGTCACCAATATACTAATTTTCATCTTAAGTAGAACTTTTCACTTTAAATTTGAAAGAATTTTCAGTAATTGCAATAATTGCTCCCCCTTTCTCATATAATAGAAATTTCAATAATAGCTTATTTTTCATTGGTCATGGCTCATTTCTCATTTTTCATGCACTTCTCCCCCTTTTTGTCATCAACAAAATATATATCATTTAGTAAAAACATCCATTCACAATCATACATTCATATGTATCAATTGATATAGAACATTTTCAAAACACACACATATATATATATATAAAGAGTTAGTACACGATGTGATACAGTTCAAAAGTGCTAAGCACAACAAAAGAGTATCACATACATCAGGAAATACAAAAAAATAAGGACCTAATGCTCAGAAAGAAGCACTAGACACATCTTCACTAGACTTATCTTCACTAGAAGAAGAGCCAACTTCTAAAATGCCTGGTTGTGGTTTGAATTTTGGAAACCTAGGCCTAAGGTCCCCTCAGTCTAGTCCTAATAGGAGCAGTGGGTTTAGGAACTCTAGGTTTAGACTTGGAAGGAGGTTCTAAAGAGATCTGAATGGGAGTCAGCTACACAGAAGGAGGATCAGACAAGACTAAAGTACTGGTGCTCAAAAGAATATGAGTCGCTAGAGTGTAAGATACACCAGTGCTCTGTCCCTTAGTGGCCTATGCATCAATACCATCCCCAATTGTAAGAGTATCTGCCATAGGTGTGCTAGTGGAATGCTTAGTCTCTCCCTCTGCAATGTCAACATCATCATCTGGTCCTGTTGGTGTGGAGGAGGTGCTGATGGGCCAGCTGCACTGATCTACTAAAGAACTGTCAAGATCTGCTAAAAACCATCTTTTATCTCAGTCTGTAAGGCAACTATCTTGGCATCAAGCTCTGCCCTGCCTCATTGCAAAGTAGAGAGCTCATCCAAGATAACCTTCCATCTATGATCATCTTTGGAACCACCAGTATCTGTCTCTATCACAGGTGTCTAAGGTAGAGTGGGTGCTGGCTCAAAGGGTCCAACCTCATTAGTAAGTCTCTCTGCCTCAATACCCTGTGGCTGACCAGCCTGGTCATCTTCATCGAACTCCTCATCAAAATGTGTAGCTCTCTGCCCAGAGGTCTTCCGAATCCAATGTCCATTCACCTTCAGAAATCCCATTCTACTCAAAGATTTTACGTTATACCTGTCAGTGTGTAGCAGGGGCCTACTGTCCTCACCAGATAAGTCAACCTCAACATCTTGAAAAAGAAGGGTAAACACCATACCATATGGAAGGCATGCCCGTGCCCTGTAAGTTGCTTCCCTCAACTAAAAAATCATTATGTAGGGCAAGTTGAGGGCTTTCCCCTCAATCAAACATCTCATAAACATTAAATCCCTTTTGCTTACCCAATCAAATCTTCCTATTTTGGGTAAGAACACTCGGTTAATAATGTTATGAGTAAGCCTCATCTCCAAAGATAACAAATTTGCCCTAACATGGACAATTCCAGAAACATCACTTCTCTCTAAAACTTTTCTCAAAGTCCTCTATTTTTCTTTTAATACCAAAAAACTTTTCCCTTCTTTGAGAATTTGAAGAATAGTGCTCAGTTTCTGTTCATTCACCACAATACTCTTCCCTTTCACAGTAGATTCCAAATGAAAAGTGTCTATAGATAGGTTCTCAAAGAACTGTCTCACTAGGGTTGGATATGTCGGTAGATCAAGCATGCAAAATGACTTCAAATCGTGAGCATTTAGCCAATCTCATATCCTTAGGCTTTCTTGCTCAAAAAAATTGAAATCCACAAATCGTCCTAATGTTACTTATTGGCGTGGAGTCCCTGGATTGGCCAGTCGGAGCCGCTGCATCGCAGGACCGCTCCCTGGTTCACCTGCAAAACAGGTCCCTTGCCGGAGTTGTTCCGGTGGAGGACACTTCGATAAGGGACCTGTTTTGCAGGTGAACTAGGGAGCGGTCCTGCGATGCAGCGACTCCGACCGGCCGATCCTGGGACTCCATGCCAACAGATTGGCGCACCAGGTAGGGGGAGAATTATTAACATTTGTTAAGCTCCCTCCCAGACAAGGGGAAGAAACAAAGAATTTTTTGATGGCAAGAGGAAAAGCTCAAAATGCTTCTACAAGCCAGAGTCGTGCTCCGTCTCAGGGGTGCACCCACGAAGGAGAATGATGCTCCACCACCCACGGTTGTTGTGGGAGCACAGTAGTTCAAAGCTCTTATGAACCAGGTCGCCAACCTGACTGCCATCATTCAAGAGTTCCAAGACAGAGCCTTTCCGGTGACAAACCCACCTGCTATTTCTAGACATAGCTCTCAATCCCGAAGAAGGAGAGCACCACTGGAGAATTCAGCGCATCCCTCCCTCCGTTCTCGGCCCTCTCCCGAAGGCTGAACTTCGAGACTGCCTAGGTCTGTTGATTCTCCACAAAAAGGGGAAAGGCCTAGGCAAACTTCCTCCTCCTCCTCCAAAGACTCCACTCAAGTGGAGAGAGCGCCTAAGTAGACTCTCGATTATGATGGGAGGTTCAGAGCCATCGAATCAGAGATGGCAAGGGTGCGAGAACAGAGAATCCGAGATTAGAGAGATCCCGAGGACTTGATTGTGGATGATCTACGCCCACCCTACACCGACCGCATCATGGCTGAGGACAATCCTCGGCACTTTAGGGTTCCATAGATGGAACCCTATGATGGCACCTCCGACCCCCTCGACCATTTGGACAGCTTTAAAACCCATATGATGATCCAAGGAGCTTCGGATGCAATGTACTGTTTGGCATTCCCGGCTACCTTGAAGAAGTCCGCTCGGATGTGGTACTCGAGCCTGTGCCCAGGTACCATCGATTCCTTTTCCGAGTTATAAAAATTGTTTGTCTTGCATTTCAGGACCTGCCGCAAGACTCCTCGAAATATGGACACACTCTTCCTCATTCACTAGAATGAAGGAGAGAGCCTGAGAGATTACATCTCCAGGTTCAATGCTGCCATGAGATCCCCGATCTCAACGAGCACGTGACCATGTCAGCACTGAAGAAGGGGCTTCGAACCTCCAGGCTTACTTTTTCCATGGACAAGAAGTTCCCTAAAAGCTATGCTGAGCTCCTATCAAGGGCTCAGAAATACGTCGATGCTGAAGAGCAGGCGACGAATCGATGTTTGATTGAAGGAAAACCCCCTTCAAAGAAGAAGAATAACAGGGGGCAAGGCCCCCAAACTTCCAATAACAATGGCGGCAGCTATGCAGACCGCCGGAGAAGCCCTCCCAAGCTTGAGCATTAGGAGAAAGATTCGACTACTACACCTCCCTCGAGAGAAGATCCTCATGGAGATAGAAAAAGAAAACTATCTCCAATGGCCCTGTCCCATGAAGGCCTCCTTTTTCGCAAGGAACAGGAACAAATTTTGCCAATTCCACCGGGACCACGGCCACAACACAGAAGAATGCATCCAACTGAGAAATGTGATCGAGGATCTCATCAAGAGAGGATATCTGGGGTGGTACATCGGTCTCCAGGGACCCCGGTCGGAAGCAACTGTTCCCCAGCCACCTCTCGAAGAGGCCGAATTGCCAAATCAAAGGCCCACCAACGGAGGTGTAGGGATGACACACCTGCCCACCAACTAGAGAAGGGATGAAGATGAAGCTTCAAAGTGACTGAAAGATAACAACTCCATCCTCTTCTCTGATGATGACTTTGCGGGAGTTCAGCTCCTGCACGACGACCCTCTTTTAATTTCGACCATAGTGGCCAATTATGATGTACAGAGAGTTCTTATTGATAATGGAAGTTCGACTGATGTCTTGATGTACGATGCATTCTCCAAAATGTGTTTTTATAGACATCAACTACAAAGATTCTCCATACCACTCTCCGATTTTGGGGGCAACCAAGTTTATGCCGAAGGGGAGATAATGTTGCCTGTAACCCTCAGCTCCAAGCCTCAATAAAAGACATTGTCGATCAACTTCACGATGGTCCAGATCCCCTCTACATACAACATTATTCTGGGGAGGCCCACCTTGAACAGGTTTTGGACCGTGATCTCCTCTCACTACCTCTTGGTACGCTTCCCCACTAGAAATGGTGTTGGAGAAGTTAGAGGGAACCAGAGGATGACACGACAATGTCTAATGATTGAAGACAGGCATTTCAAGGATTCAACTACTTCAGATCAGTTGGATCCAAGGGATTCAACCACAAACCTTGGTGAACCCATGGAGACGACCATCCCGATACCTTTGAAAGAGAAAGATCCTTCTAGAGTTATGCAAATCGGGAGCACCCTTGATGAGGAAACTAGAACGAAGCTAATCCATTTCCTCAGGGACAACGCCGATGTCTTTGCCTGGTTGGCTTCAGACATGCCCGAGATTCATGCTGAAGTGATTACTCATCGGCTGGAAGTAACCCCTGGGTACAAGTCAGTGCAACAGAAGAAGAGGAGCTTCACCCCCGAAAGACAGCAAGCTGTTGATAAAGAGGTTGGCAAGCTCCTCAAGGCAGGGTTCATTAGAGAGGCTCGCTACCCCGAGTGGCTGGCCAATGTGGTAATTGTGAAGAAAGAAAGCGGCAAGTGGAGGATCTTCATCGACTATACAGACCTCAACAAGGCTTGCCCAAAAGATAGCTTCACTCTCCCAAAGATTGATCAACTGGTCGACGCTACCACCGGCCACCAGTTGCTGAGCTTTATGGATGCCTTCTCCGGCTACAACCAGATCAGAATGGATTCGCAAGATGAAGAGAAGACAGCATTCATCACTGACAAAGGTCTCTACTGCAATAAGATGATGCCGTTCGCCTCAAGAACGCTAGAGCAACATTTCAAAGACTCATCAATAAGGTGTTTGAAAAGCAACTGGAAATAAATACGGAGGCCTATGTTGACGACATGATCGTCAAGAGACTCCACCAGAGAGACCACATCCATGACATTGAGGAGTCATTCAATGCTCTCCGGTGCTACCACATGAAGTTAAACCCGGTGAAGTGCATCTTCAGGGTCATGTCGGGTAAACTCCTGGGCTTCATTGTCACCAAACGAGGGATTGAAGGATATAAGACATCCCTTCTGTAAAAAGGAAGTCCAACAGTTGACAGGGAGGATTGCCTCCCTAAGCAGATTTATCTCTTGGTCAGCCGAGAAATGTCTTCTGTTCTTCAAGGTACTTCGGCAATCAAAGGGCTTCGAATGGTTCGAAGACTATCGCGTTGCCTTTGAGAAATTGAAGAAGTATTTGGAGACCCCTTCATTACTCTCCAAGCCAAAAGAAGGTGAGGTCCTCTACCTGTACCTCTCTGCTTCAGACGAAGCAGTGAGTTCGGTTCTTGTCCGGAAGAAAGAAGACGGGTCCCACAAGCCGATTTACTACATCAGCAAGATCCTGCATGATGTAGAAATGCGATATGCAAGGATGCAAAAGCTGATCTACTCTTTAGTGATTGCAGCAAAGCGACTATGGCCATACTTCCGGCCCACGCTATCATGGTGCTGACTGATCAACCTCTCAAGGCCGTTCTCCGATCTCCAGACACTTCTGGAAGGATAGCCAAGTGGGCTATAAAGCTAAGTGAATTTGACATTAGCTTCTAGCCCCGAGCGGCCATGAAGGCCCAGGTGCTCTCCGATTTTCTGGTCGAGTGCACCTTGAATCTGAAGATGAAGCCTCTTCGAAAGAAGAAGAAACCTCGAAGGAGATGAAGTCCATTTGGGTGCTTCATGTGGACGGAGCTTCCAATGCTACTGGGTGCGGGGCTGGACTCATGTTGGCCAAACCTGACGGCCAGATTATAGAGTATGCACTCCATTTCTCCTTTCACGCCTCCAATAATCAGGCCAAATATGAGGCCCTACTCGCCGGACTTCGGATCACCAAAGATCTGGGAGTCCGGCAACTCCGAACCTTCTCCGATTCTCAACTGGTTATGAATCAAGTCAATGGAGAGTATGCAGCCAAAGATCCAACCATGGTGCAATACCTGGAGAAGGTTCAGGCTTTTTCATCCCAACTGGAATATTTTGAAATTATTCATGTTCCCTGATCAGAGAACTCCCAAGCGGATGCACTGTCTCGACTGGCAACTATAGCACCGGAATCTCTCAGGTGCATCTTTGTTGAACATCTTGAAACTCCAAGCATTGCCTAAGAGACTGCAAAGGTGCGCCAGATTGATACTGAGCCAAGCTGGATGGATCCCATCATCAAATTCTTGAATGAACGAGAACTGCCCGAAGATAAGGCAGAGGCCAAGAAGATCTGCTGGATGGCATCTCAATACATCATCTTAGACGGAACCCTCTACAAGAGATCGTTCTCCCAACCACTGCTGAAATACCTCAGACCCACCGATGCAGATTATGCATTGAGAGAGGTCCATGAGGGCATATACGGGGATCACTTGGGAGGTAGATCTCTAGCATACAAGATTATTCGACAAGGGTATTACTGGCCCTCCATCCAGAAGGACTCAGCTTATTTCGTGCAGAAGTGCGACCAATGCCAGAGGTATGCCAATGTACAGAAACAACCTGTGAGTCACCTGACTCAGTTGGCAGCCCCATGGCCCTTTGCCTAGTGGGAGATGGACATTCTTGGCTCGTTCCCACCAGCATCAAGGCAAAGGAAGTTTCTCCTAGTGGCCATCGACTATTTCATGAAATGGGTGGAAGCCGAACCATTGGCCCAATCATAGAGGGCAAGGTGGAAAGTTTTGTGAAAATTTCCGTCATCTTCAGGTTTGGTATCCCACATGTCATCATCATGGACAATGGGAGACAATTCGATAATCCAAAGTTCAAGGACTTCCGTGCTTGGTACCATATCCAGCATCGACTAACATCCGTTGCTCATCCACAGTCCAACGGAGAAGCCGAAGTCACCAACTGGACCATCCTTCATGGTCTAAAGACACAGTTGAATACCGCCAAAGGGCTTTGGGCCGAAGAACTGACCTCTGTTCTTTGGGCGTACCGAACTACCCCAAGAATAGCTACCGGTGAATCTCCATTCAACCTAGCCTACGGTACCGAAGCCATGCTACCTGTCGAAGTCTCCCTACAGTCCCTGAGAATTGACAACTATGAAGAGCCTGAGAATTTCGATCACAGAAGGATTGATCTGGATTTGCTATCAAGCACCAGGCTACAGGCATAGATAAGAATGGCGGCATACCAGCAAAATGTCGCCAAGTACTACAACACAAGGGTGAAGGAACAAACTTTCCGCACGGGGACATGGTATTGAGAAGAGCAGAGGTATGCAAGCCAACGGAACAGGGTAAACTCTTCCCTAACTGGGAAGGCCCATATCAAGTCGAAAAAGTAATTCGACCAAGGACATATCGACTCAAGCCCCTGGAGAGAAAGACCCTATCCCAGCCATGGAATGTACAAAACCTTCACAAATACTATCAATGAAAAAGTTCAAAAAACAAAAAAAAACTCCTGTGCAAAGCTCCTCAACCCTACTCAACTCAGAATGGCTAGTTGCATCGACTGAACAACAATAGCCCAAATGACCCGATCTGAAAAATCGGTCCACTGCGCAAAGGAGAGTCTGATCCACTCACCTTATCGATATGCCCGACGAGCACAACGGATGGCCTAACCAGGCCACCAAAAATATCAAAGGTGCAGGGATGGTTTTCGTAACCTACCCTATGGTGAATCCAAACACGTGCCGAGGCGGGCCTGAACAGCCTACCATAATCACGACAGAAAGTGCACAGAGATGGTGTAAACACCCTACCCTACAAAAAATCTGAACACATGCCTAAAAGGACCACTATTATCCTCTCTGTCAATAACAAACACTCTCATAATGGTCCAACGGACCCTACTTCTTCCCTACAAACCGCAAGTGGTCTACGGAGTCTACATTATGGACAAATCGTGAAGCAACACATCACAGAAAATACACGGGAAGAGGTAAAAGAAAAGATCTTTCATTTCTTTCAATTTTTTACAAAAAGAAAAGAAAAGAAAGAGAAAAAAAAAAAAAGAAACTCTCCTAAATAGAGATACAAAAAAAGGAAAAAAAAAAAAAGAGCAGCAGCAGCAATAGCAAGGTTGGGAAATTTGCATTAACTCCCCGATGGGTTTTTCCCATACTGTCGGGGAGAGACCAGTAGGGACGACGAAGGGCCCTCAGGGTTTCCATCCGAACTCGAGTCTGACCCCTCATCAGAGTCAGAATCGAATTCGTGGCTGGGGAAGGGAACGGAGGGTTTGATATTATCCAAGCCCTTCAAGTCATAAAACCTAGAGGCTTTCCTCCGGCACTCCCAAAACCCCTGGTGGAAGGAGTCCAGGGACACCCTGGTGAGCTCATCCTTGAATGAGGCAGAAGTTCTAAAGTTTGCAATAGCATCCATCGCCTCATTCTTCGCCTCCTCCGTCGCCGTGGTCACCACCGTGACTTGGGCCTGGGTCTCCATCAACTGAACCTCCAGAAGGCAGACCTTCTTCTTGAGACGGTCCACTAGAGGCTCCTCCTCTTCACCTACAGGCCTAGATGACTCTGGACTTCACTTTCTCTTGGGGTCAATAGCCCTCCTCTTCGCTGCACGACGAAGCTCAAAAGTGCTGAACCTCATGGCTAATAGAAGGAAGACACCAACGGAAATGATGGCCTTCGACGGCAGGGGGCATGGTCCTATTAATAGAAACCCTGTGCCCATGACCGACTACGGGGAGACACGTCCCACATCCTTCCCAGCCGTATGAGAAGGCACCGTGTCCAGGTAATGCTTCGAGTACCAGAAAGTCTCTCGAAAGCCATCCCCAGGACCGCAACCGCCTTCGCTTCGAATCCGGAGAAATCCGCATCATGCGACGGCATCATTAATGATTTCTTTTTGGAAAAAGAGGCCCGATGGCTCATAAGGCGCAAGAGATTACGACTATACAAATTTCAACGTGCGACGTGGACAACGATGATCCTAATCAAATCCCCCTAATTATTGATTGGCGGGGAGATGACTCTTGTCCGCCCCAACATACAAGCTCAACATCTGAAGAAAGGCAACACAACGGAGTTTTGGTCCGTTCAAGGGTTCATCCTCACCGACTGAACGGCCTTCGGCCATAACTATTCAACCAAGAAGAAAAGAGAACGGTAAAACCGACTCTTATCGATTGGACGACCTTTGGAGGCTATTGTTCGACTAGGCAAAAGGAGAAACAATAGAACCATTTTAGGCTACACATGAGGCACAACAATGCATATGCAAAGAAAGGAGAATTCATTCCAAAATCTGAGAAAATTGTAATACAAAGTTTATTGGCAATACAAGTAAGAAAGGAAGAAAATACATTCAGAGTGATCCAGGTCACTCAACATCAATAGGAGAAGGCTCCATACCACAGGACTGGAGTAACTTGTCAACTTGCTCGGAGAGGATCTCATCAATCTGGGCTGGGATGGGAGAACCTTTAGCCTGGACTCCTCCATCCTGAGTCGCCTTCTGGACCGAGATCAAAGCTGGGATCACCTCTGGATTTTTGATTAGGGTAGCAGACTCCTCCGCCGGACATGGCGACTCCTCGACCTCCCCTGTGGCTTCGACCTCCTCCACTTCTTCTCCTTCCTCTCCAATTATGTTGTAGGAGGGGATCATCGAAAGGTTGAGATAAGGCAGGATCTCCTTTACCTTGGAAAGCCCATCGTTGAAGTCGTGCTGGTAGGCATACAATGATGCTTCATCAATCTCTGTCTGAAATTGTGAAGACATCTTGAAGTCAGCCATGACATTATCTATTTGCTTCCTCAAAGCTTTGGACTCCCTCTTGGTGGCTTCGGCCTCCCTCTTAGCAGCTTCAAATTCCAGGATTGCCTCTTCGGCCCTCCTAGAAGCCTCCTCCGCCTCCTTGGACAGGTTCTCCATCCTCTCCTGATTCTCCCTGGCAGTCCACTCCAGGGATTCAACTTGCTTCCTGCTCCTGTTCCACCCTGTCTCTTGTCTCGCTATCTTCGAGTGGGCACTCTTTAGTTCACCCTTCAGGTCATGAACTTCATCAGTTACCCGGACAAGACGGTCCTCCATGGATTGATTCAGCTCTTTGGCTACTTCCCTGGCAGCCCTAGCAGTCTGAAGCTCCTACTTGAGGTCGTAGATGAGGCTGTCCACATTCCCCATGCCTTCCTCCATGAAGGTGAAGTCATAGACCAACTACATCAAAAAAGAAGAATCAAGGGTCAAATAACTCTCAAGGCAAAGGAGGCGGTGATAGTCATACCTATTACAGGGCGGCGAAGCCGGAATCTGACACCTTGAGAAAGCTCCGGTTCCGGAGAATTGCCAGGTTATGGGGCTGTATCTACCCTTCAACGCCTGCCTGGCTTCCTCCGGAACCAGCGGCTCTCCCATAAGCAAGAGCTCCGAAGGGTTCGTCGAACGGCCTCTGGCTGAAGAAGCTCCGTAGACGAACTCTCCTTCGACTTGCCGTGCTTTGCCCCTATCGACAACAGAGTGGCAAACCGGCGGCACATCCACTCCTTGAGGCGGGCCCCCCGTTGTGTCGACTAGGAAGGTGACCACTGCTGGAGTCTCGACTGGATAGGGCCTCGCTGGAACCCCTTCCACAGCCACTGCATTTTTCCCCGAGGCACCTCGGGAGGAAGAAGTGCTTTGGTCCCCTTCGGGACCATCTCTCCGAGCTTTCTTTCGAGCTACAGACCTGGTGGAAGGGGCCTGTGCAACCCTTCTCTCCGAGGTCTGGAGAAGCCAGCTCAAATTACGCTTCATCCCACCACCTGTAGGAAAAGGGGATCACCTCAGTTAAATGAACTACAACGAAACCTAAAGTAGATGAGCAAAAATTTCCACTGCTATACTTAGTGAGGGGAATTTATTGATTCCTGCTCGATGGAGGTTCCTCTCCTCCAACAACTCCCGGATAGGAGCAACTTCCGAGTTGGTCAGAAGATCATAATCCAACTGATCGGCTGCCAAGACTTTCTTTCCGTCATTGGCGGTCAGGCGAGGCTTCTTCCACATAGTGTCGAAGCCCCATGGGTCGAAAGACAACACAAATACAAAGACAGGTTTCCACCCGTGGATTGCGCTGGGCATGTCCTTAATCACCCTGCGGCCCGATCTAGGACCAATCACCCACCATCCATTGCTGTGGAAGTCCCTCTTGAGGACTAAAAGGGCCGAGAACAAGTTGGTCCTAGGCTCTACGTTGGCGATGCTGCACATGACCAGGAACCCGCAGATGTTCCTGATGATGTTTGGGGTCAACTGCGCTGGCACCACTTGGTACAAGTGAAAAATCTTAACAAAGAAGTGGTGCAAGGGAAACCGAAGACTAGCCTTCAGGTGATCTTCGTATACAGCTAGGCACCCAGGGGCAGCTTTGTTCGCCCGCTCCTCGGGCGCGGCGAGGACAAAGCGAAATTCCTCAGGAATGCGGTAGCGTTCCCAAAGAAGTGTTGCCTTGCTCTAAGAAATCGAGCTGGGGACCGACTCTGGACCTACTGCATCTCTGGCCACCGAGGGCCCAACCTACTTCCCCTGACTCTCTACGGTCTCTTCCATGACAAAGGAATGAAGCAAAGGAGTGGAAAGAGGATTCTACTTGAAGAATAGACCGGTAGTCCAAAACGGTTTGGGTGGAGAATGAGACGAGATTGAAGAAGCTTCCTTGCCCAGACCTTCACCCTTCCCCAAAAGAAAAGTAAGGGTCTCTAGACCCCTATAGAGGGTTAATTTGACTCAATGTTACCCTGGGAGATAACCCACTTACGACTGACCGCCAGGATAAGATCTATCCTTCATCCAATGGGCGGAGAATAGCCACCACAACTATCCAAATCCCAACCAAAAGATTGCCTCAACCACTGTGCAACAAGACGAGGAGGGATAGCCTCAGGGCCACCTACTTTTCCCCAATCTGGGAATGGCACCTGTCCACCATCTGATTCTCAGATCGTGATGGACAGTCCAATAGAGGTCCCATAATCATTTACTGCGCCGTCTCTCAGGAAGAAAGCGACAAGGCCATAATACTCTCACTTCTTGAAGCAGATCTTTGCTTCGACAACTGAGAGTAGGAGGGCAACTGTTGGAATATCCTGGTTCAGCTACGAACTAGGCTCCAGTTCGACTTATCGAAGCTCCGGTTCTCCAGACTACGGACTTCAGACTAAGAAAGTCCAACCGCAAGCAACTCAAGGCTTCACACCGAACTACAACATCAGAAGGCCAGTCCTTCGGGTAGCACCTTCGTCCCCGGTCGAAGTCTGAACTACTCATTGACTTTCGAAGATACGAACTTCGGTCCCCGCCATAAACATGTTCTTCAGCCTCGGGGAAATACCAAGCTTTCGGCCCATGCAAGGGGAAACCCGAAGCTTGAACCACAATCTATTCCAAAAAGGAAATTATAACCAACGGTTACAATCGACACTCATCATGCCATGATCATGGCACGCAATTCCTGCAGCCACGCCTCCAATATGGCCGAAACTGCTCATTGACAATCCACGATCGCCAATCATGGGAGAGATTGGCTCCCCATGATTTCCGGGAAAATAGCGGGCCATAAACCGGAGGCCATCTTTTAAATATGGGTAAGAAGGATGGCTCGAGAGGTACACATGAATAATCTCGCACACATACATTTTCAATCTCCAAGAATTCTTTTTCTCTTCCACTCTCGACATCTTCTCCATTCAGTGGCTGGAATCTGCCACTGACTTAGGCATCGGAGTGTTCTCCACCGGAACAACTCCAGTAAGGGACCTGTTTTGCAGGTGAACCAGGGAGCGGTCCTACGATGCAGCGGCTCCGACCGGTCGATCTAGGGACTCCACACCAACACCAATCATAGTCAAGGGTTCGGGTGTAATCCCGGTCCAGGCTAAAGATGGAGTTTAGGCTGAAGGTTCTCCAGGCCTAGCCCAAGTTGAGGAGACCCTTTCTGCCCAGATTGATAGGATACTCCAATCTTCCAATGCTAGATCTCTCTCGACTGATCTGTAGGGACTTGTCAGGCTTTGGGCTCTGTATCTCTTCTTTTCCTTCCTTTGGCATGTAACCGACAAATTTTCTTGAATTAACGAGCATTTTTCTTTTTTCCTTTTCTGTGTATACTATGATGCTTTCCAAGTATGGCATTTTTTGAACTTGGTTTAGGTAGAGTCATTGGTTTTGATGATGGATTGAGTCACGTAGCCCTTTGTTGAGTCTATTCTTGTGAACATAGGCTTCTCCTTCTGGGTTGCAAAATAAGTAGGAAAGTTCCTATGTGAGGGGAACCTTTAGCTTACCGGCTTATCGGGGTGTAGTGATTGTGCGTAGGAACTGGGATCATTGTGGCTGCAGCCTTTTGGTAGTCCATCCCAACACACCAGTTGAGGCCCTGATGTATTAGGGTGACCGCGCGTGGCATGCCTAGGAGCCCGCTGCAAACGAGGGCATTTGATTTGGGCTTCGCTTGTTCGATATAAAGAAGAGGGTTTCCTTGGATCGACTACCATTCACTCCTAGAATGCCATTTCCAACACTTTTTCTGCCTTTCCAACCTCACGCCATTCTGAGAGTTTGTTGCGGCATGAGGCCAAACCTAGCACAACTCAGGCGGGCAGCCAAGGGTAAGCCAACGAGAGGCTTCCATGTGAGGAGATCAGATCGAAGGTGGAGGTATGTGTTGGCGTTGCCATGCACCCAGGCAGGGAGTAGTGATCCTATCGAGATAGGTTCTTCTTCAGGGGAGGAACCGATTTTTCCTGGGAGAGTTGTGCTGACTGAGCCATCTGTGAGGTCGAGCCCACAAGATGTTGGTGAGATTTCCTCACATGTCGACGACACCAAGCCTGCGGCTCCGATCACGGGAGAGAGGTCCGGTGGGGTGCAATACCCCAATCGTCGGAGCCAGAAGACAGGATTTTGGGGATCCTTTTCCTACCCTCCTCTTTGGGATATAGCAGGTAGCCTCCGGTATGCGTGTTAGCTATCTATATTCATCAACTGAATTGATCTTGTACGTACTACTTATTCTACAGATTTCTCATGACCTTTCCTTGCTGGGGAAAGGTGCTCGCGAATCTGTCAGCTATGGCGAAGACCTCCAAAGTCGAATGGCCTTAGCTGTAGCTGAGAAGATGCCACCGAAAAGCTTCGGGCTACTGCAGAAGAAGAGATGGGCAAGGCAGTTGCCTCAAATGACATCTTGAGAAGACAGATGGTTATTCTTCAGGCGCAGGCAGCCGAAGTGGCAATCATTGCACAGGAGAGGAGGAGGAAGATGGTTTCTCTTGAATGGATACTGAGGGAGACTTTAGGGATGCTGAGGAGCCAAAGTCTCATTTGGCTGAATTGAAGAGAAGGATCGATGATCTGGGGATAGACCTTTCGGTGGCCAACCAAAGAGCTGCGCAGGTCGAAGAAAGGCCTTTCAAGGCCGTTGAGGCTTACAAAAGTTCTCAGGCTTTCAAAGATGATGCAAGCAAGGCCGCATCGGAGGGCTACGCTTCGGGTTATGCCGATTGCCTGGGTAAAATTAAGGAGTTTTACCCCAACCTGGACTTGTCCTTGCTCTCCGTTCTGAAGGATAAATATGAAGACTCCAAGGTTCAACCTAAAGCGGTGTTGACCCTTACTTTTGTTTCAACTATCAAAGAGATTGGCAAGGAGTAGACTTGTATTTTCTATTTTTTAAGCATCTGTAACATCTCTTCCTCGAAATTAGTGACTAATTCTTTTCAAACTAGTCCTTCTTGAGTTTGGGTCTTTGTGGTCCCTCTCTGGTGGGTAACCCAAAGACTATTCGGTTCGAAGTCGATGTTGAAGATAAATTCTAAAGTAGGATCAGAATGCCGCTGCTAATGATTGACCTCGATTTGGCTAGGCTGATGTCAATTACCCATCATAATTATTCCTTCTATCTTGGAAGGGACGTGGTAGACATGTGTCATTTCCCCATTGGCCACTGGTGGAGGAACATTGAGCATAATCTTCGTTGCCTGTGTTAAGTGCATGGATATTCGAACAGTCGCATCCCCGTGCATCCTGGGTGCCGCCAGATTTTTCCTTTTCAAGAAATGATCATTAATGTTGTAAACGTCCAAGGGAGATCATTTTGGGTTCGAAGCACTGACGGTCTCTATTCTCGAGAGCAGTTATTGGTGATCGTACCATCCCCAGAGCGGCCACCTAAAGTCCGAGGCATCATTTCGACACGTTGCATCCCTTGGCATGTTTGGGGAAAGGTGTGGAGTATGTTTCTCTACGATTGTCCATGGGTGGAGGATCCCTTTAAATAGGACCCTACTCTTCCATTCCATAGGCCATCGAGACTTCAAACTCTCACATTGAAAGTTGCCCTCTTTCCCTTAGCCCATCACTGAGATGAAGTTTAACATTTTCGATCTTCAGAGGGCGGCAATGAAGAGGGCATCTAGTAATCGAACAAAAGGTGAGCCTAGTTCAAAGGCTCCCGAGAAAGGTGACAATGATGACCCGCAGGGGGTCATTGTTCGCTTGGAGAAGAAGGTCCGAGCATTGCTGGCTCGTTTGGAGGAGGCCAGGGCTCGAGTTGAGGTGGCCACTACGGAGGCGGAGGAAGCCAAAAAAAAGGTGATGGAGGCTGTCTTAGATTTCATGGCATCTTCTACCTATAAGGATGAGGTTGCCGAGGCGGTTCTGGACTCTTACCACCGGGAGTTCCGGGAGCACCGGGACAAGGCTTTCAGGTACTACAATTTGAAGGGCCTAGAAAATATTAGGCCTTCTATCCCCTTCCCTAGACATGAATTTGACTCTAACTTCAAATAGGAGTCGGAGTCTGAGTTAGAAAAGAACACCGGAGCCTCCCCATCCTCTTTCCAAGGCTTCGACAACCCTCACTGGCATGTGAAAGGGCCGGCAGGTGGTCTCTAGAGAAAGAATCTAACTTTCTTCACACTTCTTGTTTCTCTGTGACTGATCTACTTTAATGTACTATGAAGTGTAGATGACAAAAGTGTAGACTTTATCGATCCATTAGAGATCTGTAGATGGGATGGGATCAGTTGAGCCATCTCACCAAATGTTTGTTGTTGACAGGGTGAGTGATATAGATTCACTTCAGCATGTTTTTGGATTTACCGTAGGGTAGGGCATCTAAGCCATCCCTGTGCATCCCTGTCATGGTTAAGGTAGGCTATTCAGGCCCTCCCTAGTGCATCTTCGGATTTATCGTAGGATAGGTTATATGAACCATCCCTGCACTTTTCCTATATATAAGGTAGGCTGGTTAGACCTGCCCCGATGCATCTTCGTATTTACCGTAGGGTAGGTCACGTGGACCATCCCTGTGCCTTCGATCATTTGGTAGCCTGATTGGGCTGTCCGTTGCGCTCGTCAGGCATACTGATAAGGTTAGTGGATCAGACTTGCCTTTGCACTTTTGGTTGATTCTTTTGATCGGACCATTGAAACCATTATCGTTCTGCTGGGCAATGGGCTGTTTAAAGATGAACAGATTTTCATAAAAGATATTAGAGCTATTTATTGATAGTACTTGCGAAGGTTTTGTACATTCCAGGGCCTGGATAGGACTTTACCATCCAAGGTCTTGAGTCGATACGTTTCTGGGTGTATGTGGTGCGGGCACCAGACTCAGAAGAAGACTTCAGAGCTCCATCTGGATCTCTGATTAACCTTGCTCGAAGAATTAGGGTTTTTGGTTTGTAATAAGAGTTGACTAGATCAACTCAATTTAGCTTGAGTCTACATTACCTGCATTTTATTTTGTTGAGTCATGTTGACTCAGTAGTGGACTAGGGCTTCAACCTGGGGTGTTACATTTTCTCCCAAGGCCTAGCAAGTGGGCGCCACACTCCCAGCCACACTCCCAGCCATACGCCTGAGTCTAGGGGGTGTCATATCTACATCCAGCAGCCTTTGGTCCCCACACCACAGATAGTAGCTTCCTTCTCTCATGCGCCAGTTGAGGAGAAATCCACCAGGAGTCCACAAATCAAAGGGGCGGCCCAAGTCTTTCCCAAAAGAACCAATCTATGAAAGGGAAGAAATTCTCTTGGAGAGAACTTCAAGGAGGCGCCCACTACCTGCCAAAAATATCGAAAACAAAGATGGGAAGGGCCTTGACATAGGGAGGAAGAAAAGGAGGAGTCCAAAAGAGTTGATCCATGGAAGGAAAGAAATCCTCTCTTGAAGACCCAAGCAAGGAGGCGCCATCTACCTGCCTTTTATAACCCAAATCAAATTTTTTTGGTACCTTGGCCGACCATATGTGTATGGATTATCCTGATTTGTAGATCCCCTCCTTTAGTCCCACATGGGAAGATGTAAAATCCTACTCCCTTGTAAAGCCCTATAAATTAAACCCCTCTTGTAAGTTTAAAAAAATCAGATGAATGAAACCAAATTTTTTTGTGAGCAAACTTTGTGTTTTTTCTCTTCCGCACTTGCATCCAGGTGTTGAGCTCCATGAGGGAGTAAATCCGGGTTCCCCAGGAACCTTGAGGAGGTGTGAGATCTCCAAAACCCAAACCCTAGGTTAGCCACTCCACTCCCAAACCCTAGCCGCCATCACCCTTCTCTTTCCACCAAACCCTAGCATATTCCACCTCCCACGGCCCCTCTCTCCAAGTCCGGGCCGATCACCAGCATCCAGCTACAGTCCGGATACTTCAGATCCAAAGTTGTTTCCAGAGGGAGTCGAATCAGCCTTCAAGAGAATCCGGATCTCAGCGACATCAGCCTTCAAGTTCTTCGAACTGGTAAATCCTTCCCTGAGTCTCTGAATCCCTCACTTGTTCTTCTTCTTCCCAGATCTTGAGTCCAGGAGAAGCCGACCAAACCACAAGACCAGTATTGGAGGATCCATTGCGAAGATAGCCGAATCCGAGGATCCAACAATCTGCTCTAGAGAGTTCTTCCACCCAAATTCTGAGAAGATCACTGTCTGGTTGGTAAACCATCTCTCCTCTCTATTTCTGTTCTGTTGAAAGTTCATAGCGAAACCCTAGGTCTGGGAGTTTCTCAACCCCCAGCGATCCGTTACTTCTGAACTACTCTGATAATTTAGTTTCTTCTAAATTGTGCTTTCAATCCTTACCTAGTTTCCTTCAACTTAGTTTAGCTTTACTTTGAGTCGAAGCCAATTTCTGAAATATATATAAAAAAAAAACAAAAAAAAAAGAATTAATCTTAAATTTACTTCCGCATACGCTTCTTTGTTCTTTGTTCTACATCATTTTTGGTATCAGAGCCCTGTCTAGGGTTTCTGTTTTGATTGCTTGTTTGAGTCTCTCTCTTTTTACTTTGTCTGCTCGAAGTAGACTCCCCAGGACGTCCGGTCCTAGGAACGAAGCGAGGTGAAAACCTCCTCTTTCCATTCCACGGGGTGTTCCTAGGGCATGTAGGGGTTCCGTTGGGTTATAACTTCGTAGCAGGAATTGTAAACGGGAAAGTGCTCTGTTTTCAGCCCGTAATTATCCTGTTGTAGGAATTATTTCTTACTGCAAGTAACTCCAAATTCAGTGGTTTTTATTTTGATGAAACCAGTATAATTGAGACTATTTTGTATAATTTTCCTGTGACTTATTGGTTTCCATGGGATTTCTGAGAATTAAATTACTGCAACTCTGTTTTTGTGTTCTGCAATCCAATTATTTTTGAGTGTTCATCTCTTAATTCATCTTAAGGGCATTTGAGCATCTAAGATAAGGGGAGGAGTTGATAACCTCTCCTTAGACCAAAACCACCACCCACTCATTCGAACCTAAGCCTTTAATCTAAAAATTGATTAGACCTAATTTGCCCTAGTGGGCTAGGGACATCAACAAGTCGGGTCAAGGCTAGTGTTGAGTCAGTTTGTCTGGTTACTCTGTGTGTGCCTTGTACTCAGTGTCTAGAACGGTGGTTCAGGGATTCCATCCCGAAGGGCTTGTGTACTGGTCCGCCTACCTGGCCAATCTCTGATTGGTGTCTAGGATTGGCATTCAGGGACCTAACACTCCCCTTACACCTGCTTGGCTGAGTCCTGAGTTACTACAGGCTAGCTTGCCACTTTGATTGGGCATCTAGTTTGGGCTCTAGGTCTAGTTAGCCCGTAGTCGTTTAGTTGAGTCTCATTTTGTGTGCTTGATTGCATCATGTCTACCCGGAATGGAGTACCCTACCAACCTGGTCAAACCCAACCTGATTAAAGGCCATGGTTAGAGCTCTTACTGAGAGTATGAACAAATTAAGTCAGGATATGAATGAGAATTTTGCCCAGCTTAGGGATCGAGTCCAAGAACTTGAGGAACCTAGGCATCGGAATTGGACTCCTGACCCAGATTTTAATGTGCCTCAACCTCACCCACACCAAGAGCCTAGAAGACCTTTATACCGAGATCCTGAACCTAATCATAGGAGGCCTGACCCAGAACCTGAGGATAGAGATGATAGGTTCATTCGGAACATCAAGTTAGATGCACCCACTTTTGATGGTAGCTTAAATCCTAAGGTGTATTCTGATTGGGAGGGTGAGATGGACCAATACTTTGAGTGGTATGCCATGTCTGAGGAGAGGAAATTCAAGTTTGCCAAGATGAAATTAATACGTCAAGCTAGGTTATACTGGGGGAACATTGAGCTGACCACTAGAAGATGAAATGTAGAGCCCATAACCACTTGGCAGGGTATGAAAGAGAAGCTTAGAGACAAGTACCTACCCATTTCATACCAGCAAAATCTGTTAGACCAATGGCAGACTTTGAAACAAGGAATCCGATCTGTTTCAGACTACATAACCACCTTTGATGAATACCTAATGAGATGTGATGTGAGTGAAGCCCATGAGGTCACTTTGTCTAGATTTAGGACTGGACTTAGGGAAGATATTAAGAGAGAGTTGTTTCTAAGAGAGGTTGCTGACCTAGACCAAGCCTATCAGATTGCACTGAACACTGAGAAGTTTCAGAGAGGACCCATGCCATCTAGGGTTAGTGCCCCAATCCCAAGAAATGGACCTAGCCAGGTTACCCCTAGCAAGCCTAATCAGGGTATTCCCACCTCTAGGCCCATGGACAAAGGTAAGGCACCTGACACCCAGAGAACCCCTAGTATCGTCTGTTTTAAGTGCCAGAAGCCCGGTCATATCTCCAATCAGTGCACAGCCATAGCTTGTTTTAAGTGTCATAAGGTAGGTCATGTTTCTAGCCAGTGCCCTCGTAGATCGCTATATATAGAAGAGGGAGGAGAAGAGAATTCCGAGCGTAATGAGGAGTTTGAAGAAGAAGTTTATGAGGCTGGAATGAATTTGGTTGATGAGTATGAAGGAGAGGAAGAATCCACTGAGTCTGACCACTTAGGGGTTGTGAGATGCATCCTGTCCCAGACTAAAGTTCAGGAAGATTGGCGTAGGACTAACATCCTACAAACTTTCCCTAAACTAGGGGATAAGGTTTGTAAAATCATCATAGATAGTGGGAGCTGTGTGAATGCCATTTCTACTAGCACTGTGAAAATGTTAGGCTTAACCCCAGTTCCCCACCCCAATCCCTATAAGGTTTCTTGGGTAGACTCTACCTCTATACCCATCCAGTCTAGATGTCAGGTCCAAATCCAAATGCAATCCTATCAAGAGAAGATTTGGTGTGATGTCTTGCCCATGGGGGTGAGCAGTATAATTCTTGGAAGACCTTGGTTGTATGATCATGATGCCACCCTCTTAGGAAAATCCAACACCTGTGTCTTTAGTTTCAATGGGAAGAAAATAACAATCCATTCAGTCCCTCCTAAGGACAAGGTAGCTAAAGGAACCAGTAAGGTCAGAGAAATGAAGACTGGAGTGAACCTAATTAGTGCCAAGGATCTAGAACAAGAAATTCATAGTGGTTCACCCATTTGGATGTTGACTGCTAAGGAACTTAGGACTCCTACACCCTTAGAGCCTCCTCAGGAAGTTAAGCCTTTATTAAAAGAATTTGAGGATGTTTTTCCCGAGGATCTGCCAGACCACCTTCCACCTCTTAGGGATATTCAGCATTCCATAGATTTAGTCCCAGGAGCTACTTTACCCAACTTGCCCCATTATAGGATGAATCCATCTGAGCATAAAGAACTGCAAAAGCAGGTTGGCGAATTGTTGAGGAACGGGTTCATTAGAGAGTGTCTTAGCCCTTGTGCAGTCCCTGCACTTCTAACCCCGAAGAAGGATGGCACATGGAGGATGTGTGTTGACAGTCGTGCCATCAATAAAATCACAATCAAGTATAGGTTCCCCATCCCTAGACTAGATGACATGCTTGATATGATGGCCAGTGCCAGGGTTTTTTCTAAAATTGATCTCAAGAGCGGCTATCACCAGGTTAGGATTAGACCAGGGGATGAGTGGAAAATAGCCTTCAAGACTAAGGATGGTCTCTTCGAATGGGTTGTTATGCCTTTTGGGTTGTCCAATGCCCCTAGTACTTTCATGAGGATTATGACCCAGGTACTTAGAGCTTTCATAGGGAAGTTTGTAGTGGTCTATTTTGATGACATCCTGATCTATAGTAAGATCCCTGCAGATCACCTAGGCCACCTTAGACAAGTCTGTCAAGTTTTGAGGAATGATAGTCTCTACGGTAATCTCAAAAAGTGTGAATTTATGACCAGTAGAATTATCTTCCTTGGATTTGTTGTAACCCCTGACGGCGTGGCTGCCGATCCTGAAAAGATTAGGTCCATAGTAGAATGGCCAGAGTCGACCAGTGTGCATGATGTCAGAAGTTTCCATGGCTTGGCTACCTTCTATAGGCGATTCATCAAGGGGTTTAGTACCGTAGTTGCTCCTATCACAGATTGCATTAGGAAGGGAAAATTTCAGTGGACCAAAGCAGCCCATAAAGCTTTCCTAGATCTTAAGGATAGGATGACCCAGGCACCCATTTTAAGACTACCGGACTTTTCAAAGGTATTTGAGGTTGCCTGTGATGCTTCAGGAGTAGGTATAGGTGGAGTCCTAAGCCAAGAGAACCATCCCGTAGCATTCTTTAGTGAAAAACTTAATGATGCTAAGCTTAGGTATTCTACCTATGATAAGGAATTTTACGTGGTAGTGCAAGCTTTGCGTTACTGGAGACATTATTTGCTACCGCAAGAATTTGTGCTGTTTTCGGACCATGAGGCTCTTAGATTCTTGAATTCTTAGAAGAAGCTTAACCCTAGGCATGCTAAGTGGGTAGAGTATATCCAGTCCTATACTTTTGTTTTGAAGCATAAGGCTGGGTCTGAAAATAAGGTAGCTGATGCCCTTAGTCGTCGATCTTTATTGTTGAATTCTGTTAGGGCTGAAGTCATAGGGTTTGAGCAAATCAAAGAAGAATATGAGTCATGTCCGGATTTTAAGACTGTGTACCAGGATCTAACTCAAGGACCATCTAGTGAACATAAGGATTAGTCCCTTTTAGATGGCTTCTGTTCTTTAAGAATAGGCTTTGCATCCCTAGAACCTCTCTTAGGGAATTCTTGATTTGGGAAACTCATGCTGGAGGTTTAGCTGGCCATTTCGAAAAAGATAAGACCACCCTGGCTATTGAAGACCATTTTTTCTGGCCTAGCTTAAAAAGAGATGTAGCACACATTGTGGCTAGGTGTCGAACCTGCGCTGTTGCCAAACAGCGAAAACAGAACACCAGCCTCTATACCCCACTCCCTGTCCCAGATCGTCCTTGGCAAGATGTGAGCATGGACTTTGTGTTAGGTTTGCCTAAGACCCAGAGGAGGCATGACTCTATCTGTGTTGTACTTGCCTTGTTCCCAAACATTTGATGCATCTAAGGTAGCCACCTTGTTCTTTAATGAGATAGTTCGACTCCATGGCCTACCCAAGACCATTGTTTCAGATAGGGATGTTCGGTTCATCAGCTATTTCTGGAAAACCCTTTGGCATAAGTTAGGGACGAAACTTAAGTTTTCAACTGCCTATCATCCCCAGACTGACGGCCAAACTGAAGTAGTGAACCGTAGTTTAGGCAATCTGCTAAGGTGTCTTGTTGGTGAAAACATTAGGAACTGGGATTTGTACTTACCTAGAGCTGAATTTGCATATAATGACTCGGTCAAAAGGTCTACGGGTAAGAGTCCATTTGAAATTGTGCATGGTTACAAACCCCACACACCTCTTGACCTAGCTCCTTTACCAGTCCACACACGGGTCTCCGAGTCTGTCGAAGTTTTTGCACAGCATATAAAAGACTTGCATAAAGAAATTCAAGCCAAAATAAATTTAAGTAATGAAACTTATAAGAAATTGGCTGATTCTCAAAGGCGAGTCAAAACTTTTGACGAAGGAGACTATGTAATGATTAGGTTAAGACCTGAATAGTTTCCTCCTGGAACTGTTAGAAAGTTACATGCTAGGGGAGCTGGACCATTTAGAGTGGTAAAGAGATTAGGATCCAATGCCTATGTGCTCGAGTTACCTCCAGAACTAGGCATTAGCTCCACTTTCAACATTACAGACCTAGTAGAGTATAAGGAGCCAGCTGTGATTCCTAGTGAGGCTTTTGAACCTAATCCTGCTCTTAAGAGTGAACCTGACCCTGTGTGTCCACCAACAAATTGGCCTGTGAGGAAAGAGCAGATTGAAAAGATCCTGGATGATCAGGTTATCTCTACTCGTAATCGAGGATACCAAAGATACCTGGTCCGCTGGCTAGGAAGGCCAGATTCTGATGACTCTTGGATCTCTCGAAAAGAATTACAAGAGCTGGACCCAGACCTCTTGGAGAGATACCAGAGCCAACTTGATCCATACTCGACAGGGTCGAGTTCCTCCCACCCTGTGAGAATTGGTGCGGGCACCAGACTCAGAAGAAGACTTCAGAGCTCCATCTGGATCTCTGATTAACCTTGCCTGAAGAATTAGGGTTTTTGGTTTGTAATAAGAGTTGACTAGATCAACTCAATTTAGCTTGAGTCTACATTACCTACATTTTATTTTGTTGAGTTATGTTGACTCAGTAGTGGACTAGGGCTTCAACCTGGGGTGTTACATTTTCTCCCAAGGCCTAGCAAGTGGGTGCCACACTCTTAGCCACACTCCCAGCCATACGCCTGAGTCCAGGGGGCGCCATATCTACATCCAGCAGCCTTTGGTCCCCACACCACAGATAGCAGCTTCCTTCTCTCATGCGCCAGTTGAGGAGAAATCCACCAGGAGTCCACAAATCAAAGGGGCGGCCCAAGTCTTTCCCAAAAGAACCAATCTATGAAAGGGAAGAAATTCTCTTGGAGAGAACTTCAAGGAGGCGCCCACTACCTGCCAAAAATATCCAAAACAAAGATGGGAAGGGCCTTGACTTAGGGAGGAAGAAAAGGAGGAGTCCAAAAGAGTTGATCCATGGAAGGAAAGAAATCCTCTCTTGAAGACCCAAGCAAGGAGGTGCCATCTACCTGCCTTTTATAACCGAAATCAAATTTTTTTGGTACCTTGGCCGACCATATGTGTATGGATTATCCTGATTTGTAGATCCCCTCCCTTAGTCCCACATGGGAAGATGTAAAACCCTACTCCCTTGTAAAGCCCTATAAATTAAACCCCTCTTGTAAGTTTAAAAAAATCAGATGAATGAAACCAAATTTTTTTGTGAGCAAACTTTGTGTTTTCTCTCTTCCGCACTTGCATCCAGGTGTTGAGCTCCGTGAGGGAGTAAATCCGGGTTCCCCAGGAACCTTGAGGAGGTGTGAGATCTCCAAAACCCAAACCCTAGGTTAGCCACTCCACTCCCAAACCCTAGCCGCCATCACCCTTCTCTTTCCACCAAACCCTAGCATATTCCACCTCCCACGGCCCCTCTCTCCAAGTCCAGGCGATCACCAGCATCCAGCTACAGTCCGGATACTTCAGATCCAAAGTTCTTTCCAGAGGGAGTCGAATCAGCCTTCAAGAGAATCCGGATCTCAGCGACATCAGCCTTCAAGTTCTTCGAACTGGTAAATCCTTCCCTGAGTCTCTGAATCCCTCACTTGTTCTTCTTCTTCCCAAATCTTGAGTCCAGGAGAAGCCGACCAAACCACAAGACCAGTATTGGAGGATCCATTGTGAAGATAGCCGAATCCGAGGATCCAACAATCTGCTCGAGAGAGTTCTTCCATCCAAATTCTGAGAAGATCACTGTCTGGTTGGTAAACCATCTCTCCTCTCTATTTCTGTTCTGTTGAAAGTTCAGAGCGAAACCCTAGGTCTGGGAGTTTCTCAACCTCCAGCGATCCGTTACTTCTGAACTACTCTAATAATTTAGTTTCTTCTAAATTGTGCTTTCAATCCTTACCTAGTTTCCTTCAACTTAGTTTAGCTTTACTTTGAGTCGAAGCCAATTTCTGAAATATATATAAAAAAAAAAAACAAAAAAAAAAGAGTTAATCTTAAATTTACTTCCGCATACGCTTCTTTGTTCTTTGTTCTGCATCAGTATGACTTCTTCAACATGGTATGGTACTTCCCAGTTGGGAGAAAGCTTGCCTTGCTCCGTTGGCCTGGACACTTCAGTTCTTCGCAGCACCATGTCCCCCGTGCGAAAAATCTGCTCCTTTACTCTGGAGTTATAATATTTGGTGATTTTTTGTTGATATGTCACCATTTTTATTTGGGCCTGGAGCCTAGTACTCAGCAGTAGATCCAGGTCAACTCTTTTGTGATTGGAGTTTTCAGGCTCTTCATACTTGTCGATTCTCAAAGATTGGAGGAAGACTTTGATAGGGAGGATGGCTTCGGTATCATATGCCAAGTTGAATGGAGATTCGCCGGTAGCCATTCTTGGGGTCGTCCTGTATGCCCAGAGAACAGAGGTCAGCTCTTCTGCCTAAAGTCCTTTGGCTGCGTTCAACCTCATCTTCAGACCATGGAGAATGGTTCAATTAGTCACTTCGACTTCTCTATTGGACTGAGGATGGGCAACAGAAGTCAGCCTATGTTTCACATGGTACTGAGTGCAGAAGTCTTTAAACTTCGGATTATCTAACTGCCTCCTATTATCGATGATAATTGTATATGGAATTCCGATCCGAAATATAATGAAATTTTTGACAAAGTTCTCGACCTTGCCTTCCGTGATGTGAGCCAGTGGTTTGGCCTCGACCCACTTGGTGAAATAGTCGATTGCCATAATAAGGAACTTCCTTTACCCAGACACCGGTAGAAATGGGCCAAGGATGTCCATACCCTATTGGACGAAGGGCTAGGGTGCTGTCATCTAGGTCAAATGACTCGCTGGCTATCTCTAGATGTTGGCATACCTCTGGCATTGATCATATCTCCGTATAAAGTCGGCTGAATCTTTTTGAATGGAGGACCAATAGTATCCCTGGCATATTATTTTGTACGCCAGAGACCTGCCCCCAAGGTGATCACCACATATTCCTTTATGGACCTCCCTCAAAGTGTAGTCAGCATCTGAAGTCCCAAGCATTTTAGTAGAGGTTGAGAGAATGATCTTTTATAAAGGGTCCCATCTAAGATGACATATTAGGATGCCATCCAACAAATCTTTTTGGCCTCTGCTTTGTCTTCTGGCATTATACCCTCGTTTAAGAACATGAGGATGGGATCCATCCAACTAGGTTCGGTCTCAATTTGGTGCACCTCCAAAATTTCTTCAACTATACTTGGAGTTTCAAGGTATTCGATGAAGGTGCAACCAAGGGATTCTGGAGTGGTGGTAGCAAGTCTGGACAATGCATCCATCCGGGAGTTCTCCGATTGAGGAACATGAAGGATTTCGAAGAACTCTAATTGAGAAGATAGGGCTCGTACCTTTTCTAAATACTATACTATGGTGGGATCTCTAGCTTCATATTCTCCTTTGACCTGGTTCACCACCAACTGGGAGTTCGAGAAGGCCTGGAGTCTCTGAACTCCTAAGCTCTTGGCGATCCGAAGTCCTGCAAGTAGGGCTTTATATTCGGCCTGGTTATTCGAAGCACGGAAGAAAATCGAAGTGCGTACTCCACTGTGTGCCCATCTGGTTTAGCTAGTATGAGACCAGCTCCACACCTAGCAGAGTTGGAGGCTCCATCTACATGGAGTACCCAGACAGACTCCATGTCCTTCGAAATTTCTTCTTCGGCTGGATGTGCTTCATCTTCGAACTTCCAGGTGCATTTAGCCAAGAAATCTGACAGCATCTGGGACTTTATAGCTGATCGAGGCTAGAAACTAATATCAAACTTGCTTAGCTTCATAACCCATTTGGCTATCCTCCCCGAAGTGTCTGGACATCAAAAAATAACCTTAAGAGGCTGATCATTCAACACCACGATGGCATGGACGTGGAAGTAAGACCGTAGTTGCTTTGCCACAATTATTAAAGAATAGATTAGCTTCTGCATTTTTGAATATCTCATTTCAGCATCATGCAAAACTTTGCTGATGTAGTAGATCGGCTTGTGGGAGCTGTCTTCTTCTCTTCGGACGAGGACTGAACTGACTACTTCGTTCGAAGCAAAAGGTTATAAGTACATCCCCCTTTTGAGGTTTAGAGAGTAGAGGCGGGGTCTCCATATACTTCTTCAGCTCTTCAAAAGTAGTATGACAGTCTTCAATCCATTCGAAGCCTCGAGATTGTCGAAGTACTTTGAAGAAAGGGAGGCATTTCTCGGTCGACTGGGAGATGAATCTGGTTAAGGAAGCGATTCTTCCTGTTAGCTGTTGTACTTCCTTCTTGCAAGATGGATGCCTCATATCTTTAAGGGCCTGGATTTTCTCAGGATTTGCTTCAATCCCCCATTTGGTAACGAGGAACCCCAAGAACTTGCCTGAAGTTATCCTAAAGGCACACTTCGTTGAATTCAACTTTATACGGTGGTGTCGTAGGGCATCAAATGATTCTTCCAGGTCTTTGATATGACTCTTCTCAGAAGGCTTTTGATAATCATATCATCGAAATAGGCCTCCATGTTTCTCCCCAATTATTCCTTGAACACCTTGTTGATCAATCTTTGGAATGTCGCCCCCATATTTTTTAGCCCAAATGGCATTATTTTGTAGCAATATAGACCTTTATCTATGATGAAGGCCATCTTCTCCTCATCCTGGGGATCTATTAGGATCTGATTATATCCAGAGAAAGCATCCATGAATCTTAACAGCTGGTGCCCAACAGTGGCGTCGACCAGTTGGTCGATCTTTGGGAGAGGAAAGCTATCTTTTGGGCAAGCCTTATTGAGGTCTGTGTAATCAATGCAGATCCTCCACTTGCCATTAGCTTTCTTCACCATTAGTACATTGGCCAACCACTCAGGATAATGAGCTTCTTAAATGAATCCTGCCTTGAGAAGCTTGCTCACTTCTTCATCTATGGCCTTTTGTCTTTTGGGGGCGAAGCTCCTTTTCTTCTATCGGACTGGCTTTATTTAGGAGCAACTTCCAGTCGATGAGTAATCACTTCGGTCAAAATCCTAGGCATGTCCAAAGCAGACCAGATAAAGACATCAGCATTATTTCTGAGAAAATAGATCAGCTCCGCTTTGGTTTTCTTGTCAAGCATACTTTTGATCTGCACGACCATGGTGGGGTCCTCTTCAGTCAATGGCATTGAGATGATTCCTTCCATGGGTTCATCGAAGTCTGCAGTTGGGTCTCTCGGATCTAATTGATCCTAAGTTGTAGGATCGTTGGAGTGCTTATCTTGAATCATCAAGTACTGTCGTGCCATTCTATGATCTCCTTTGGCCTCTCCCATGCCACTCATGGTGGGAAAATGTACCAGGAGGTAGTAAGTTGACACTATAGCCCAAAATTTGTTTAGGGCGAGCCATTCTAGGATCATGTTGTAGGCTGAAGGGGTTTGGACCACCATGAAATTGATTGGCAGTGTCTTCTATCGGGGTTCTTTGCCGAGGGTAACAGGTAGTATTATTTCTCCCTCGACATTGACTTGATCACCTCCGAAGCTAGTAAGTGGTATAGGAGTTCTTTGTAATTTGTTTCTAGGCAAGCACATCCGAGAGAATGCATCGTAGAGCAAGACATTGGTTGAGCTTCCATTATTAACCAAGATTCGTTTTACATCATAATTGGCCACGATGACCAAAATTACAATGGGATCATCATGCGGGAGTCGAACCCCCGTGAGGTCATCATTAGAGAAAAGAATAGCATTGTTGTTCTTGAGCTGCTTCGGGGCATCATCTTCTGCTCTTCTCCAATTGGTAGGTCGATGTATCATCCCCACATCTCCGTTGGTGGGCCTCTGGTTCGGCAGTTCAACCTCTTCAAGGGCTCTTTAGGGAACTGTAGCTTCTGACCGAGGCCCTTGGCGACAAATGTACCATCCCAGATATCCTCTTTTGATAAGATCCTCTATAGCATCTCTCAGCTGGATGCATTCCTCAGTATTATGGCCGTGGTCCTGATGGAATCGACAGTATTTGTTCCTGTTCCTTGCGAAAGAGGATGCCTTCATGGGACGTGGCCGTTGGAGGAGTTTTATTTTTCTATCTCCAAGAGGATCTTTTCTCGAGGGAGGTTGAGGGGGTTATAGGAGTCGAATCTCCCGCCCGATGCTTTGGGCCTGGGACTTCATTGTCGGTCAGTATATTTGTTATTGTTATTGTTGTTGTTGGGAGCTGGGGGACCTTGTCCCTTGTTGTTCTTCTTCTTTGAAGGGGGCTTCCCTTCAGCTAGTCATCGATTTGTCGCTTGCTCTTCGGCCTCGACGTACTTCTAAGATCTCGACAGGAGCTCGGCATAGCTTTTAGAAAACTTCTTGTCCAAGGAAAAGGTGAGCCTGGACGTACGAAGCCCCTTTTTTAATGCAAACTTGGCCACATGCTCGTTGAGATCAGGGATCTCGAGCATGGCTAAATTCAATATGGAGATGTAATCTCGTAGACTTTCTCCTTCGTTCTGATGAAGGAGGAATAGTGTATCCATATTGCAGGAGGTCTTGCGGCAGGTCCTGAAATGCAAGACAAACAATTTTTCTAGCTCGAAAAAAGAATCAATGGTACCTAAGCGTATGCTCGAGTACCACATCCGAGCGACTTTCTTTAAAGTGGCAGGGAATGCAAGACAGTATAGCACATCTGAAGCTCCTTGAATCATCATATGGGCTTTGAAACTTCCTAGGTGATCAAAAGGATTGGAGGTAACATCGTAGGGCTCCATCTGAGGGACCATAAAGTGCCGAGGAACAACTTCGGCCATGATGCGGTTGGTGTAAGGAGGGCGCAGTTCACATGCCACTAGATCATTATGATCCCTTTGCTCCCGAATCTTTGTAATCTCTGATTCGATGGCTTTAAATTTCTTATCGTAATCGGGGAGAGTTTGCTTCGGCGGATTCTTCACAGGAGTGGAGTCTTCAGAGGAAGGAAAGGGAGTTTGCCTAGGCCTTTTTTCTCTTTGTAGGGAATCAGTGGGCCTGGGTATTCTTGAACTTTGGCCCTCAAGGGAGGGTCGAGGATGGAGGGAAGGATGGGTGGACCCCTCTCGAGGGGCTCTTCTCCTCCAGGATCGAGAGCTATGTCTGGAGGTGGATGGCAGATGCCCCACCTGAAAAGCTTTATTCTAGAAATCCTTAACCATGGCCATGAGAGTGTTGACCTGGTTCAGGAGGTTCTCAAACTGTTGTTGCCCCCCGACAAGCATGGGAGGTGGAATGTTGTTTCCTACCGATGGTTCACCCCCTGGGAAGGAACACAACTTCAACTTGCTGAGATGATCTGAGTCTTTTCTCTTGCCATCAAGAACTTTTTATACTTTCCCTTTTTCAAAGAAGGGAGCTTAATAATGGATGTTTAGATCTCCCCCTACCTAGCATGCCAATCTGTTGGCATAGAGTCCCTTTTCCAACCGGGCGGAGCTACTGGATCGTAGGTCCGCTCCCTGGTTCACCTGTAAAATAAATTCCTGACCGGAGTTGCTCCGACGGGGGACACTCCGATGCCTAAGTCAGAGGCGGGCTCTATCCACAGAATGAGGAAGATTCTAAGGAGGATAAATGGAGAGGGAAAGGCTTTGAGATTTTTAGGAGTATCTTGTGCCCTTACCTGGAATGTCCCCTCTTACTAGTATTTATATTGATTGGTCCAGCCTACGATTCTGTTCTCACTCCAGCGGTTACGATGGGGGGAGTCAATTCATTCCCTCTCATTCACAATCATGGATGGTTACTAATAGATTCTGACTAGGCCAGAGACATTGCTGCTAGAATTATTGATCACGTGTCATGGTCGTGCTCTAGAGGTAGTTAGATAGTGATGATAACCGTTATTTACCATATTCATGGAGATTTGAGACAGATCGGAGATCTATCTTCAAGCTTCCTTTTTGGGGGAATATTCATAGCCAAATTAAAGGGGCACCTTTGTCTTTATACTCCTTTGTGACAGATCAGAGATCATGTCTTCAGCACAAGTCGAAGACTATGTCTTAGGCTGGTGGTGAACATCATTTCTTTGGTCCCGGCTAAGGCCCTGTCTTCAGCAAAGGCTGAAGACTGACTCTTTGGTTGAAGTAGAGAGCTTCAGCTTATCCGTTATCTATTCAGCTTCTTCTAGACACTTTGGTTTGAAGTACATGGTTCGAGAGAAATGTCTTTGATCGATCGAACCTGTGGCTGATTTGTGCTTGAACCGACATATCCCAACAAGACACGACTCTTCACTTTGCACCAAATTCTCCATGCCATATGATACCTTTGACCTAGTCAAAGTATATGCAATTTGGGTGTCATATGAAAGGGCATTAAGTCTACTTTCCAACCATATTACTTGTTTTCAGATTGGAGGTCAATTGGTCCTTGTGCGCCCTTTTGAATGCAAAGGTGTCACTTAGGTGCCAAGAGTCCCATGCCTTTTGGACTCTTCATATATGGTGCATAAAATGTCAAAAAAATATCAGATTAAATATGATAAATTCATCCCACTTAGGACTCAACCCAATCTAGGTCTCCCATAAATTGGTTAGTTCATTTAGTAATCTTTCAGGCCCAATTCAATTGGGTTAGGAGATTAGGTCAGCCTACACATGCTAGTATGCAATCTAGCTAACCAATTAGGATCCCTTAACCCTAATAAAATGTCAATTGAGTTCCTAGGCTGACTCCCTATTGGGTTCCACATCTAGCTAGAAGTAGGTTTAGGTTTGAGCCGATTCGATCCGATCAAACCCGATTGACTTAATTAGGTCAAATTGGCTCACCTAATTGTCCAATTCGAACCATACATCGAATTGACTCATGAAACCAAATCAATTGATTCATAAAAACCTATAAGACAAGACTGATGTCTAGCAACGTGTCATGTCTACCTGAAAGATGAGAAATTTGATAGAAATTATCAAAGTACCCTTTAGTAGTAAGTTACCGTGTAATTCAATTTTTTGATCTCCCATTATCCCGATTAAGTGATAGGCATGGATATATGTCAAACCCTAATACTTAATCATATCGAATCTCATCTTGATCATAAGGACTCAGTTGATGATTGATTAGAAACCAATTCTAATCTCATCCTGCTTTGATTAAATGCTCCTTGCGTCACTCATCGAAGAGATTGCATAGGATAATAATTCCTCTTACTAGGAAAGATCGATTCCTGTTTGGTCCACTCACATCCTTCGTACACCTTTCACCATACCCAGAACATCCCGTACATGTCACAATGGCATGAATGAGTTTGAACCAAAGTATGGCTTAGTGTGCATAAGGAACCATGGTGACCTCAGGTTTAAAGATCTGCACAACTTCTGCTTTGGGATCTATCTTTTGACAAGTAGTAAGACTTCCATAAGATAGTACCGATGCGGATCAGTCCAGTGTACTCATACCCTGATGAGCATCCTTATCCTTGTATTATTGTCTCTACACAAGTGGTTGTGAGATCAACCACCCTCATCGACTGAGCATACATAGGATAAGCTAGTCTTTCTGGATTCATCGATCCCCGAATCGATGGTCCAATGATTAGGAACATCCTAGATTAGGGTTTATAGGAATTAGGTCTCACTGTTATTTTATCATAACCCTAATTCCATTGCCCTACTCTATGGGATTCATCATAGTCAACAAAAATATGACACAACATTATATGATGAATCAAATGCCTTTATTAATATGAAAAATATGTCATACATGAGCTGGAAGTTTACAAAAAGGCCCTCATAATGATTGGCTCTTAGGGCAATTTTGTATCAGGTTATAGATTCTTGTCAAACCCTAAGTATTTGTCATAAGCTAGACTTAATCGACTCAAGCCCAATCATGATTTCCATTGAAACTTTTTTCATTATCATACTACTATGCACAGACTCAAGGACTCAACCTCTTTGATTGCATAGGACTATTCCTCTACTATCGAGATTAATAGATCCCCTATAGGTACACTCCCAACTCCTAAAGTGACATACTATAGCTAACGTATACTACAAGGCTCATATGGCTAGTGATCATGTTTATGTGCTTGTCAAATTACAGCAACCCTACTAGGAGTGACTGAGGCACCATAGGTCTAGGAACTACTCACATAATTATAGGATAAGAAGTCACAATGAGTGAGTAGACATCCATGTGACTTCTCATTCCTTAGCATGCTCAGTACCGTTGTTCTCTAACAACTACTTGTACTCTTATTCCAGTGCTCTACTCTATAGACTCAAGACTTGTCTATCCAAAAAGGAAGTAATCTATGAATCAATCTTGATGAATCGATCATCGTTCCTATGATGATCCAATGACTAAGAGCATTTAGGAGTTAGCCTATAATGATACCTCTTTCAAATTCTTAACTCTTGAGAATATGTATCATTGTCCATTAACTCCATAGATGATTTATAGACATGCAAAAATATGAATGAAAAAATATCTAATTTTATTGACAAAAAACTTGATTAAGTATAATTTGATGTCCTAGAAATTATAGTATGTTAGCATCTTGGCTTTTAGGGCATACACATCTAATATGGAGTGCAGTGATGGTCATTCATGTGCAAGATGCCTCCACCAGCTTTATCAAAAATTTCTCATACCATGATGAATAGTGTAGCTAGGAGGTGGCACCACTAGCTCCACTGCCTCCTCCATAGGTGACCTTCCAGGACCTGCTTGCTATCCTGACACAGTATGTCCAAACATTGGTTATGGTAGTGCAGGAGCTACAATAGCAGCATTGTCTATAGCCATGCAGTAGTAGCCAGAGATTCCAGTTGTTCCAAGTACTGCTCACCCTAGCCATTGATCTTCCTGGAGAAGATTTTCTCATCGACATGTCCCTCATCAATTATGGTCTCCTTCACCTTGAAAAATGGGCTGTTGGACCCCCCTAGGGGAGTTCTGCCATCATTAGATCATTCGTTGGTCATGGTCTTCCACATTGTACTAGGCTAGTCCCCTGTATAGGAAAGGAGCCAAAGTAGGAGAAGCATCCCTGATCCTCGTACGAGTCTTCACCTGAATCCTCTAAAGAGGGATCTATTGATGAGGTTATTCCATACTAGCTGAGCAACACCTCAATGACTGTGACCTCAAGTTGAGTGACATCAACCATTGACTTACTAATCTTTAAGGTGGAAGTTGGGAACCGATAGGTCTTGACACCCATCCTCCTCTCACCCACTAGATCATGGAAGAACCGATGCTTAGTTGGTTCAAAATATCCTAGCTGGATCTGTATGATGGTAGCACTGATTTGCTAGACTACTTGGAGAGCTACAAGGCTCTTATGCAAATTTAGGGTGCTATTGATGTCCTACTTTATATTGCCTTCAGCCACTCTTCACAAGATAGCTTGAGCATGGTACTCTTGACTTGAACCGAGGAGCATCAACTCCTTCAAGTAGCTAGAGATGTAATTCATTGCTTACTTTGAAGCTGCTCAAAAGATGCCACAAAAAGTTGATTGTCTTTTCTCTGTCTGCTAGCAAGATAAAGAACTCTTGAAAGACTATGTGGCCCGATTCAAGGTGGCTATGCTAAAAGTCTGCAACCTAGATGAGTTCATGTTCATGTTGGCCCTAAAAGGAGGACTCTACACCTCTCACTCACCTATTTGTTGGATAAGACTCATTCAAAGTCTTATTCAGAGATGTTGGCCCATGCATAGAAGTATACTTATGCAGATGAGAGAGCACTCACTTGGCAAGAGATTGATGTAAAATCAAAGAAGAAATAAGCTCGAGAAGAGCTATGTGGAGCCTGAGCTAAAAAGCCTAACTGTCCCACCGATAAATCTCCAAGTTGAAGAACTTTGTTGGAAAGTTGGGTAATTGCACCCTTCTCTTTGACCTCCCATGATAAGAGCAAATATTGTCAATTTCATCGAGACTACAGTCATGATACCAAGTAGTGCTTCCAATCGAGAGAGATTGAAGAGCTTATTCGGTATGGCTACCTCAAAATGTATGTTCATGGAGGAGTCCAACCTGATGCCCAGAACCCTTGCTAGTATCCGACTCAAGCTAAGATAGACAATTGGCCAATGGAGGGATAAGTCAGTATGATCTCATGGGGTACAGAGTGTTCTACAAAGAGCCCGAGGGTAGAGATTAGAGAAGAAAATGTAATCTCTTTTTCTGATAGTGACCTAATTGGGATTTACAACCCCAATAATGATACTGTCATCGTGTCTGTGATAATTGCTAAACATGGCTTAAAATGAACTTTCCTTGAACAATTTAAAACTTTTTTTTGCACCTTTAGTCGGCTTTATCGGGACCTCTTTTGAGGATAAAGGAGAAATCACTCTACTTTCTGGTTATAGTAGAAACTCCACCCTGATAGAGTACTATCTTCATGACATTCACAAGAGTCCACGTGCCCTCGGTGTACAACCTCATTCTCGAGCGACTAGGGTTGAACTAGCTAGATGCTATCATTTTAACCAAATATCTTCTCATTTGCTTTTTGGCAAAGAATAGAGTCGGCATGATATGTGGAGAGCAATACCAGCCCAATAATGTTTCTTGATAGTGCCCAAAGTACAAAAGACTAATGAGGTACTGACTACTAAACAACTAGACTAGATAGCCTATTCATCCCCATTATTAGTAGCTCCCTCGGTGGCCTCCTTGGTATCACCCACTTTAGCTTCATTTGTTCCTTTCTTTTGCTCGGGCTTGAGGGTGACGATGCCCTCCAAGTTGAGTTCTAGAAAGGCCTTGATAACCTTCATTTTATAGTTCAAGAATCTGAGTTGGAAGGCAATGTAAGCACCTTGGACAACTTTATCTTCAAAATCCTTGGTCATCCTGTACTTTGCCATAACTTAGTACCAGTTGAAGTTACTTGCACCTTTATAGCTTGAGCCTTGGCCTCAATAGCTAGGGCACTTTCATTGGCTTCCTGAGCTATGACTTCAGCCTCCTTGAGTTTGAAGTTGGCCATATTGACATGAGACTATATTCATAACCGTTAAGATGGCATCAACTAGCCTGGTCCCAACTTAGTGGCATGGTCCTATCTCTTGGTGATCTCATCATCCTTCTCTACTATTCAGGCTTCCAGCTCTTGAATAGCATTCTTGGAGGCCTATAGCTCCTCGAGTTTGGTCTCTCGGACCTCACTCGCCTTTTTCAGGCCCTCCAAAGCCTTGACTTGTGTTGAAATTCCATATCAGAGTATATACTATGGAAGCAACATGGGAGAGATCTTGATATGATGATGGCAGCCTTCTTTATAAACCAAGAAGTAGGAGAAGTAATATAAGAGAGATTAGGAGAAAAGAGAGATTGTATTATTATCCTTGGAAAAGAACTTGTTAAAAGACACACAAGATGACACCAGCATCCTCTCACAAACCTAGAAGAAGCTCCAACTTGCAGACTCCCTCACACACGGCTTTCCTTCTCCTAGCCCCATGAAATACCTCATGGTCCCAAGCCCTCACGGTTCCAAGAGGCTCCATGCACAAGAAAACCCCTCTGTGCATCCTCTCTCTGATTTCTCACTTCCAGTCCAAGACCTCAAAACGTTGCCCCCCTTCTTTATAGCATGTGGACGATTATCTTGGTCTTGGGCCATTTGGACTCCAAAAGAGGTTGGGCTTCCTAGTTGGTTACAACCAACCAACTAATTCTTGGGCTTGAACATTAGGTTCAAGGTGGTTAGGACCCCTAGGTAGTTAGGATCCTTAGTTGGTTGGGATAACTAACTAACCAACTAACTACCTAGCCTCATACCCTTTTCACACCAAAGGGCAACGGACTACACCTCTGGACCTAAACCCCATAACTCAATAAGGTTACGTTACAATCTCTCAAAAACTCCTCCCAATAAGCTAATTTAGAAAACCCTTAAACCCAAGCCTATGTACACCCATGTCTCACATGCTCTCTCAACCTTGGGTCAAACCTCCTGACCCAACATGACTCGGGGGCCCTTGGGATATAAGCCTCCCAAACTTGGTTGTCTTCCCTGGAACACCTCTAGGACCTTGAGAACTCCTCTAGAATGGCTTGGCACACCTCCAAGCTTCTAGGGATCTTCGAACATCCCTGCCATGGCCTCCCAAGTCTCTCGAGGGCTTGGAAGCACCACACAAAACTCTACAACTTGCACTCTGGTAGTCTGTCTCATCCTTGAGGGTGTTCCCCAACTTGGTGGACTCATTGTATGCCTCCAAGGATGGAGGGGTTTAAAGGCCCTCCAAGGATGGACCCGCATGGAGCTTCTTCGCCATCACTTTCTTTGACTTCTTGACCACAACTCTCTTCTGGTCAATTCTCTTCAGCTTATCTAAGGACACCTTTGTACTTGCAAAAAGCCAGGTAGAAGACTTAGTCAATTTTAAACAAACAAAGAAAGAAAACTTAGTAAAACTCACTAAGGTGTTCACCATACTAGCTTGGCATCATACAAGTTTTGCTCCAAGAGTATATCCTACTATCGAGGAACCTTTATATTAAGTAGTCGCTATAATCTTCCTCATCGATGGAATTGACCATAGAGTTCTTATCCAAGGATGGGTTTAGATCATTCCAAGCCCAATTCACCCTGAAGGAGCATCACAAGAAACAAAAAAGAAGTAGCTCTTCTAATTATAAATAAGAGGGCATATTGGAGAGAATAGCACAACCCTAATAAGGATCGATGAACCACTAGCCCTTCTCAATCGAGTGCCACTTTAGGATGAAAATGCTCAGAATAGAGACACCTTGGCCTCAGTCTCGAGAAAGTGATGAAGAGCAAAGAACAAATGATTCAGAAGGAGTTCGGGGCTAGTTGTGTAGGAACAAGTCGGTAGAAGTCAAGATATTATAGAAGAAGGGATGGAAGGGAAGTCAAAGACCTGCATGAAGGAACTCCTCATGTAGGGCAATCTTATCCATCAAGCTAGACCCCACTCTATCATCTAGCTAGGAGTGAGGACCTGGAATAGACTTGGAAACTTGTATTATTCCCAAAGTTGGAGGACATCCATCTCGGTCATCCTCTTCCAAATCCTTCATGGAAAACTACTTTGATAGATAAGACTTGACTGATTGCAACATTGGTATATCATTTCCAATGATGAGTATGTCATTAACATTCAAAACCAAGAAAACAAAGGCACTCCCACTTATCTTCTTATATATACATGGTTTATCCACATTCTTGATGAAACCAAACTCTTTGATCATCTCATCAAAATGGATGTTCCAACTCCTCGATACTTACTTCAATCCATAAATAAATTTCTTAAGCCTACATACTTGGTTTGGTCTCTAACATGAGACAAACCCCTCTAGCTATGATATATAGACTTCTTCCTCAAGATATCCATTAAGGAAAGAAGTTTTTACATCCATCTGCCAGATTTCATAGTCATAGTATGTAGCTATATCAAGCAATATCCGAATGGACTTGAGCATGGCTACTAGTGAAAAAGTTTCATCATAGTCAATACTATGTCTTTGCCTAAATCCTATTGCCACCAGCCTAGCCTTGTAGGTTTCTACTTGACCATCTGCTCCTATCTTCTTTTTGAAGATCCATTTACACCCAAGATGGTTTACTCCCTCAAGTGATTCAACTAATGTACAAACCTGATTAGAGTACATGGAGTCCATCTTAGATTTCATGGCTTCCAACCATTTGTCAGAGTCTCTACTTGTGATAGCTTCTGTATAGGTCACAAGATCATCATCCTATATGATATGGCTTCATTGTCATTCCCAATGACAAATCCATATCTGAGAGGTGCACTTCGCACTCTCTTTGACCTATGGAGAGGAGGTGTGTGTTGTGGTTGTTCCTGAACCTTAGAAACATTTGGTTGAGAAATTGCTTCAAGTGTAGGTTGAACTTCTTCAAGTTGAATATCCTCCCACTACCCCCTTTTTGGATAAACTCTTTTTCCAAGAATGTGGCATGCCTGTAGACAAAGTCCTTTTGCTCAGCAAGGTAGTAGAAAAGGTATTCCACAACTTTAGAATATCCTACAAACCTGTACTTATCAGCCCTAGCACTTAGCTTATATCAAAAAATATTCCTGATATAAGCAGGGCAACCCTAAATCTTAAAATACTTAAGACTTGTCATTTTCCCTTTCCATAATTGGTATGGAGTGCTTTTAACTACCTTTGATGGCACCCTATTTAGTATGTAGGTAACAGTCTCTAGGGCATAACCCCAGAAGGATACTGGAAGATCCATGAAGCACATCATGGACCGTACCATGTAAACAAGGTATGATTCCTCCTTTCTACTATACCATTTAATTAGTGGTGTATATGGAGGGGTCCATTTAGAGAGAATGCCTTTATCTTTAAGATGATCAAGAAATTTACTAGACAAGTATTCTCCTCCTCGATCAGATCGAAGGATTTTAATACTATGCACAGTTTGTTTCTTAACCTCACTATGATACTCTTTGAATTTATCAAAGGCTTTAGACTTGTGTTTCATAAGATACACATATCCGAACTTTGACAAATCATCCATAAAATAGATGAAATAAAGTATCTTCCTCTGGTTTGGGTTGTCATAGGACCACACAAATCTGTGTGTACTAGACCTACAACTCAGTTACCCTTTCTTCAGTCTAGTGAATGGAGACTTGGTCATCCTACCCATGAGACAGGACTAATAAGTTCCTAATGACTCATAATCAAAAGGTTCAAAGAAATTATCTTTGTACAATTTGTTTATCCTAGACTCACTGATATGTCCCAAATAGCAATGCTAAAGATAAGTGACATCATATTATCTCTCTTTCTTTTCTTGTTCTTAATAAGCATAACCTCATCATTGAGTGACATAATCAAAAGTTCATTAGAGAATGTACCACAACCAAAGGATTTTTTTGATAAGAAAATCGAGCACCCATGGCTCATCAAATTTATTTCAAAACCTTGTTTCAACAACAAAGGTACAGAAATAATATTTCTTATAATATTGGGTACATAATAACAATCTTTTAATTCAAGAATATTGCCCGATGGCAATAACAATAGATAGTTGCCAATAGCTTCAACCTAAATGGGTTCACTACTCTTGCCGAATAGCTTGTAGTCACCCTTCTTCAAGCTTCTAGGTCTTTGTAACCCCTATAATGACTTGCAGATATGAGACCTATATACGGTATCTAATCTCCATGTATTAGATACTGAAGAACTCAATGATAGGTTTGTTTGTATCATGTACAAACCTTTAGATGCTTCACCAGTATCATGCTTTAGACTTACAAGATACAACTTGCAATCCTTCTTCCAGTGCCCTTGCTTTCCATAGTGACAATAAGTCCCATCAATAGAGTGCTTCCTTGACTTTTTCCTCTTCTAGAAGCTACTCTTAGGGTTCCTCTTCCTCTTTGAGCTCTTCTTCATTGCCTGCTTCTTTCCATTAACTAGAAGAAGTTAATTCTTATCACCTTTGAAGTGGCTCCCTGCTATCTTGAGCATATTCAATAGCTCAGGCATTGACTTATTCAGCTTGTTCATATGGTAATTTGTGATAAACTATGAGAAAGAATTCTGGAGTGAGTGTAGGATTAAGTCCTGATTAAGCTCTCCATCCATCACAAGTCTAGTTGACTAATCGAGTGATCAGGTCAATCATCTTGAGGATATGTGCCTGAATGGAAGAGCCTCATCCATGTGAGCTTGGAATAATTGCTTCGATGTCTCATATCGAGTAGTCAACTATGCTCTCCATAAAGCTCTTTAAGGTTCAATAATATGGACTGAGGTTCCATTTTCTCATGTTGCCTCTACAACTCATTTTTCATAGAGGCCAACATGATGCACTTGACAGTCATGTTATCATTATACCACATTTTATATGTGGCCCTTTTCTCCTCAGTAACATCTTCTCCTATCAGATGTGGATTAGGAGAATCGAGGATATAGGTAAGCTTTTCTTTTCCTGATTTAATAGAATCCTCAGGTTCCTCAACTAGTCCATATAATTCAGATCGATCAACTTGTTGGCATCCAAGATGCCCAGTAGTGAAAGAATAGAAGCCATAATGTAAAATCCACATTAAATAAAGAACAACTATAAGTAGACCACTTATGATGATATTCAGAATTAGATAAGGACTTTTGCATCTAATTATGTCTCCCACTATTTTCTTTCGAATACCATAACCCTTAACTATGGTAAGCAAGAAAACCCTCTTAGGGCTTTCTTAATGGGGTTGAGATCCCAATTTCTCATGAATGCCTTGTGTTAATTGCAACAAACACCTAGGAGTTCAAGGGTAGGAAAACCCCTTTTCAATTGTGACTCATACAACTCTCAACATAACAGTTTCCTTTAAGATACTTATAGCCTTGTGTCAATCACAACAAACTATAATATCTTAGTTTAGTCTCGACCCTTCATTTCCATATAGCCATGTTTAATAAATATTGCCCTTGTGTCAATCACAACAAAGCAACACCACCAATTGTCCATAAAGTATAAAATGCACCAAGACAAATATCATATCAAATCCTAGACTAGGCCTTATTTTAATCATAACAAACCTACTATAGTTTTTGACATGGATTTGGCTTAGCTTGAAGGAAGGGAATCTGTAGTGTGCTTAATCAATTAGCATTTCCAATTTAAGGTCTCAATATAACCGAATTGGCTAGGTAAGTGGGAGAGATGAGGATGTCCCCCCGTTGCTTTCCTTAGACATCAAATGAATTGGCCATGTCAAACAATGGAACCAATTAAAAAGCTCATTCCTTTTACTTTCCCAGAACCACTTGCCTAGACACCAATTGGCTAATCAAATCCTAAATAGATTTACATCATGATTAACTTGCACTATGACTAAATATATTTTTTAATGAGGGCTTTGATGGTCTCCAACACATCCTAATTAAACTTGCCAAAATGACACATATTTCAACAAATAAGGATAGTATCATAATATGCATAACCAAAACATGATTAAAAACAACAATCTATTCACCACTCTTGTTCATGGGATAAGGCCACAACGGCACCCAACACATCATAGGAGACCCCATTGAATGGAAAAAGAGGGACTTTAAACCCTACTTAGATTCTATGATCGGATGACCATGGTGACTAACCCAATTCGAAGTAGTTACTAGGAGCATAACATATCACATATGTAATATGAACTAATCATGCAGAGTCATAGCAAAGCAAGCAATTAACACTAAAAATGACTACTAATTGCATGAATCAATATTGCTTTGATACCACTATTGGATTTTGGGCTGACATAGTGGAAGACTGGATTTCAAAATCTTCATTATTGAAACCCTAATCGGCCAAAACCATAGACCCAAGGATCACTTGACCATGACAATAATATATCATAACTTTAAAATTATAGAAGAATACCTAGAGTGCTATACTCAATTTTCATTAGGCATATAAGTGGATGCCCTCCAGAGGTGATCTACATAAAAATCAGACCAAGAAAACACTCCTATTGAGCTTGCTTATTTGACTATGATACTTCCCGGCAGCCTTTCTACTCTAAGTGGTATTTCTCCCTTTGCTGGAATCCCTACCCTCTTGTAGGGCACTCAGAATCTTCTCTGAATCCTCTCTCAGAATTTAGTTTTCTTTCCTATATCTCTTCCTAGGCTCTTATCTTAAAATGAAAAGTCTTGTCTTATAGAAGACTTCTTATCCTAGGAGAAGGAAGAGAGATAGAAAAGTTTTCTTTTGGATTATTTTTGATGTTCTAGAATCAGATTACTGATTCCTATTTATAATGAGTGAGGTGGCACCTGATAAACCTTTTCCTCAACCCTTGATCTAATTATCTAATGATCAGATAGGACCCTTCAAGTAAATGAGTCCCTTGGGTGAAAAAATTTATCCTGATATGCCATATCATGTGCCAAGAGACATTTAAGTGTCTCTTCAATTTTTTAGCATTTTTTACACTTGCCATGTGTTAAGTAACTAGTCAATATTTAGCTAAAGGGCATGGGCTTCCAATGGATGTATCGAAGAACCAGAAGCCTTCAAGCAAAAGGACTTCTGGATTTTTGAATTCGTGCATAATATGAATGGATTCATCCTTTCATTATGCATGCCAATATTTCATGCTAATTTCCCATCTTTTGATTGGTCAAGCTCAGTCCAAAAGAGCAAGGAGATAAAGGAGAGTGTCCTAGTATTTATCTAAAAAAAATAATTAAGTAGCAGAAGGACTTTTGGTCTTTCTATGCCCTTTAATCTTGGTGCATGCTAATATGGCACCAAGAGTCCAATCCAACTTGGACTCTTCCATAATCCAAAAATAAAGTCCAATAGAATCTAGATAAATATAGATAATTGCTACCCCAATTAAGACTCAACTCAATCTAAGTTCTACTTTATTGGTTAGCCCAAATAGCAAGCTAACTGATCCAATCCATTTGAGTTAGGAGTTGGGCTAGCATGCATATGCTAGTATGCAAATTAGCTAGTCTATTAGGATCCAATGTCCCTAACCAAAATCCAATTAACATCCTTGGCTAAATCCCTAGCATGTGTGACCCTTTGGCTCCACATCTAGCCAGTAGTAGGTCTAGGTCTAAGCTATTTCAATCCAATCAAAATCGATTGACCTAATTAGGTCAAATTGAGCTGACCCAAGTTAGCCAATTCGAACAAATTTCCAAATTGACTCATGAATCCAACCAATTTGATTCATGAAAACTTATAAGACATGATTGACATCTAGTAATATGTCATGCCTACTCAGGAGATGAGAAATTTGATGAAAATTATCAAAATATCCTTCAGTGGAAAGTTACGGTATAATTCAATCATTCGATCTTCCTTTATCCCGAATAAGTGATGGGTATGGAGAATTGTCAAACCCTAGCACTTAGTCCTTTCGAATCTCAATTTGATAACAAAAACTTGATCAATGAAAGATTAGAAATCCTATCTAATCTCATCATGCTTTGATCAAAGACTTCTTGAGTTAACAATCGAAGAGATTACATGGGATAAGTCCTCATCTTACTAGGAATGATCGATTCCTTGTTGATCCACTCACATCCTTAATGCACAATCCACCACATCCGAGAACACCCCGTATATGACTCTTTGTCATGAATGATATGAACCAAAAACATGGCTTTATGTGTATAAGGAACCATGGTGATCTCAGGTCTAGGGATTACTTGCACAACTCCCACTATAAGAACCATCTTTTGACAAATAGTAAGACCTCCAAAAGATGTTCTCAAGGCAAATTAGTTTATTGAACTCATACCTTAATGAGCACCCATATCCTTGTATTAGTGTCCCTATACAAGTGGTTGTAAGACCAACCACCCTCTCCATCGAGCATGCATAGGATGTGTTAGTCTTTCCGGAAACATCAATCCTCGAATTGATGATCCAACAACTAGGGACATTTTAGATTAGGATATAAGAAACTCAGGTCTCACCATTATGATCTCCATCATAACCCTAATTTCATTGCCCTAACCAATGGGGTTCATCATATTCTTGATAAGATGCAGTAGTATGATGAATCAACAATTACTTTTTATAAATAAATAATATCATACATGAGTTGGAAGATTATAGTAATGCCCATATGAAGATTGGCTTTTAGAACATAATTCTTTCAATCTTTTACTTTCACTAAAGTGAATCACCCTTGTATCTTAGACCTATACAATCTATGTGGCGATCAAACTATTGCTATGGTAGATCTTTAGTGAATGGGTCTGCTATGTTGTTCTTTGTATCTACTCGTTCAGTGATAACATCTTATCTTTCTATGATCTCTTGAATGAGATGGAAGCATCTTAGGATGTGCTTGGTCTTTTGATGAGACCTTGATTCCTTAGCATGCACAAAAACTCCATTATTAACATAATAAAGTAGCACTGGTTGTTGTATAGCAGAAAGTATGCCTAATTATGTGATGAATTTCTTCATCCACATAGCTTTCTTTATGGCTTCCCTTGTAGCTATGTACTCTGTCTCAGTGATTGAGTCAGCAATAGTTTGCTGTTTGTACTCTTTTAACTCACTACACCACCATATAGGGTGAAGACATACCTTGATATGGATTTGCTATCATCAGGATCAGACTGAAAACTATAATCTATATATCCTTCTAATTTTAACTCTGATCCATCATATATTAGAAAAATATCTTTAGTCCTTCTCAGGTACTTAAGAATGTTTTTCATAGCTTTCCAATGATCCTCCCTTATATTAGCCTGTAACCTGCTTACTATGCCCAAGGCATAAGCAACATCAGGCCTGGTACATAACATGGCATACATAATTGATCCTATAGCCAAACCATAATAAATCATACTCATCCTTTTTCTCTCTTCTGGTATCTTAGGAGACATCTTCTTGGAGAGTGACTTATGGGCAAGTAACCTCTCTTACTTCCCTCCATGTTAAATCTCTTCAACACTAAGTCAATGTACCTGGATTGGGATAAGCCAAGCATCCTCTTAGATCTATCTCTATAGACTTTGTACCCAGTATATAGGATGCTTCTTTCAAATCCTTCATGGAAAACTACTTTGATAGTCAACACTTGACTGATTGCAACATTGGTATATCATTTCCAATGATTCGTATGTCATTAACATACAAAACTAATAAAACAAGGGCACTCCCTCTTGTCTTCTTATACACACATGGTTCATCCACATTCTTGATGAAACTAAACTTTTTGATCGTCTCATCAAAATGGATGTTCTAACTCCTCGATGTTTGCTTCAATCCATAAATGGATTTCTTAAGCTTGCATACTTGGTTTGGTCTCTAACTTAAGACAAACCCCTCTAGCTATGACATATAGACCACTTCCTCAAGATATCCATTAAGGAAAGTAGTCTTTACATCCATCTACAAAATTTCATATTCATAGTATGCAACTATAGCAAGCAACATTCGAATAGACTTGAGCATGGCTACTAGGGAAAACGTTTTATCATAGTCAATATCATGTCTTTGTCTGAAACCTTTTGCCCCTAGCCTGGCCTTGTGGGTTTTTATTTGACCATCTACTCCTATCTTTTTCTTGAAGATCCACTTACACCTAAGTGGGTTTACTCCCTCAGGTGGATCAACTAATGTCCAAACCTGATTAGAGTACATAGAGTCCATCTCAGATTTCATGGCTTCTAGCCATTTGTCAGAGTCTCAACTCATGACAGCTTCTGTATAGGTCACAGAAACATCATCCTGTATGATACTGGCTTCATTATCATTCCCAATGACAAAGCCATAATGAGAGGTGCACTTCACACACTCTCTAACCTATGAAGAGGAGGTGTGTGTTGTGGTTGTTCCTGAACCTTAGGAACATTTGGTTGAGGAATTGCTTCAGATGTAGGTCGAACTTCTTCAAGTTCAAATATCCTCCCATTGCCCCCTTCTTGGGTAAACTCTTTTTCCAAGAATGTGGCATTCCTACTAACAAAGTCCTTTTGCTCAGTAGGGTAGTAGAAAAGGTATCCCATACCTTTTTTATAATATCCTACAAACCTGCACTTATCAGCCCTAGCACTTAGCTTATGTCGAGAAATATTCTTGACATAAACAAGGCAACCCCAAATCTTAAAATACTTAAGACCTGGCCTTTTTGCTTTCCATAATTGATATCAAGTACTTTTAACTGCCTTTGATGGCACCCTGTTTAGTATGTAGGCAACAGTCTCGAGGGCATAACCCTTAAAAGGATACTGAAAGATCCGTGAAGCACATCATGGATCTACCATGTTCAATAAGGTACGATTCCTCCTTTTTGATATATTTAACTATGGCGTGTATGGAGGGATCCATTTAGAGAGAATGACTTTGTCTTTAAGATGATCAAGAAATTCACTAGGCAAGTATTCTCCTCAATCATATCAAAGAATTTTAATACTATGCCTTATTTATTTCTTAACCTCACTTTGATACTCTTTGAATTTGTCAAAGGCTTCATACTTGTGATTCATAAGATACATATATCTGAAGCTTAATAAATCATCAGTAAAATTGATGAAATAAGAGTATCATCCTCTAGCTTGGGTTATCATAAGACAACACACATCTATGTGTGTACTAGACCTAACAACTCAGTTGCCTTTTCTCCATCTCTAGTGAATGGAGAGTTGGTCATCTTATCCATAAGATAGGACTCAAAAGTTTCTAATGACTCATAATCAAAAGCTTCAAAGAAATTATCATTGTACAACTTGTTTATGCTGGACTCACTAATATGACCCAAATGGCAGTGCCAGAGATAAGTAACATTAACATTATCTCTCTTTCTTTTCTTGTTCTCAATAAGCATAACCTCATCATTGAGTGACAGAATCAAAAGACCATTAGAGAATGTACCACAACCAAAAATGTTTTTTGAAAAGAAAATTGATTACCCATGGCTTATCAAATTTATTTCATGACCTTGTTTCAACAACAAAGGTACAAAAATAATATTTCTTATAATATTGGGTACATAATAACAATCTTTTAATTCAAGAATATTGTCCAATGGCAATAACAATAGATAGGTGCCGACAACTAAATGGGTTCGCCACTCATGCCAACAGCTCAAAGTCACCCTTCACCAAGCTTCTAGGTCTTTGTAAACCCTACAATGACTTGTAGATATGAGACCCATATGCGGTATCCAATACCCATGTATCAAAAACTGAAGAACTCAATGACAGGTTTGTTCGTATCATGTACAAACCTTTAGATGTCCCACCAGCATCAAGCATCAAACTTGCAAGATACAACTTGCAATTCTTCTTCTAGTACCCTTGTTGAAAGAATAATGTCCTAAAAGCCAATCACAGTTATTAAATCAGTGTTCTTTTTATATTCTTCCAACTCAAGATTGATATTAATAAAAGTAATATTTGATTCATCATATGCTATGTCTTATGTTTTAATTATAAGATTATGATGAGCTCTATAGGTTAGGGCAACGGAATTAGGGTTATGATGAAGATCATAATGATGAGACCTAAGTTTCTATAAACCCTAATCTAAAATATTCCTAGTCATTGGATCATTGATTTGGGGATCGATGAATCCAGAAAGACTAGCACATCTTATGTATTCTCGATGGAGAAGGTAGTTAGTCTCACAGCCACTTATGTAGAGATACTAAAAGGATGTGGTTGCTTATTAGGCTACGAGTTTACTGAAATGATCCTATTGGGAATTGTGTGTCCCAAAGCCAATATGTTGCCCAAAGATGGAGCCTAAGAGGGGGAGTGAATTGGGTATTAAAAAAAATTTAAGCAATTATCTGCACTTCTTAGTGAGTTTGTGTAACTAAGTGATAGTGTTCAATGAGTTATGCAGCAGAAGCAATAAATATAATGCAAGGTAAGAAAGAGCAAATATAGAAGGAATCAAGCAACCACAAACACCACGATATATAGTGGTTCGGTGCACCTTAGCACCTACATCCACTTCCCAAGCTTTTCCTTGGGAATTTTCATTATAATCTATCCAAGATTATCACCGACCTATTTTCCAAGGCTCACAAGTCAAAACCTATGTTGGTTTTATAACCTAGGCTCACCAACAACCTTTACAACTTGTTTTATCCGGGCTCACAGGTCAAACCCAAGTTGGTTTTATCTCTTAGGCTCACCAACAACCTTTAATATTAGTTTCAATACCTTTGAAACTAGCAACAATAAAAGAAATCAAGTATAAATAAATGAGCACAAGAAATTGCTCCTAAAATGAGCAAAAATTAAAGTCGATGTAGCTCTTCTTGAATTCTTGAGTTGTCTTCTTCTTGGAATCTTTGAATGCACACTTATGGGCAAACACTTGAATGCTCAACAACTTAAAAATGGAAGTCTTTTTATCAAAGGAATCTCTCAAAAGTTCTCTTCTTGTTTTTTCAAATGATTGGAGTTTGTCCCATATGATTCTTATCTTTCTTGTTGACTTGAAGAGATTTGGTGAGTGTTAAATTTCTCAAAATCACTTAAAAGACTGTTGAAGACCGTTGGAATTAAAAAAGTATCCGTTTGGAGCCGTTTGGAGATAATTCTGAAATTCTAAAAAACTAGCCATTACAGCATGAGTCAACCTCTTGAGTCGACACATGGAGCGTGAGTCAACCTCTTGAGTCGACACTTCAGGCTGAATACAGAAAACTTGATGTTCTGTTCCAAAACTTGTCTCAGATGATGAGTCGGTCTCTTGAGTCGACACTTGAAGTGTGAGTTGACCTCTTGAGTCGACACTTGGGCATGCTAGTTAAAAATTTGCATGCCGATCTTCGGGAATTTCTAAATTTTTTTCATGAGTCGACCTTGTGAGTCAACACTTGGCCTGTGAGTTGACCTCTTGCATTGACACTTGATCTGTGCCATCCAAAAATGAATGCCAAACCATGAGTTTCTTAAAAATTTGTCCATTAATACTTTAAAAACTTCTTCATAAGAGCCAAAGTGGTTGTTTTGATAATATTCCAAGATTAGAAGATTAATTCAACATAAGAAACCTCTTACTTTCAAATTTGTAAACTTGATACTCTTTTGATGTACATAAGGCCTGAAATTTATACTACAATTGAAACATTAGTCCAAACATATGCTCAACATTTTATTATTCATCAAAATCAAGGTGCCAAAGCCAACAATCTTCCCCTTTTTGATGATGACAAAACTTTGAGTATATATAAACAATTAAGTTCAAAAAGAAATTGATCATCGTAAGTAAGACCATTGTAATTTAATAAATCAAACATTCTACATACTGAAGTTCCAAAAAGGTATCAGATCAATGGTTTATAAAGTAATGTTTCAAGACTTGTTTTCAAAAAGCTCTCCGTTTTTGATTTCTTGAAAAAGGTTTAAATTGTTGCTTTGCTTATATATATACTTTCTGCTCCCCCTTTTTATCAATATAGAAAAGGTTGCTCCCCCTGAATTAGTGCAGTTTATAATAAAGCATACAAAGATGGTTGGGACGTCAAACTTACAGCTATTATCAGAGCAAATTGATAGAAAGAAAAGTAAGCATCAAACAAAAGTGAACTTTCATATATATATATAAGAGAATTTTATTACAACAACAGCACAATCAAAGTCTAATACATAGCAGAAAAGAAACTAATGCATAAACATAAACAATATAATAAACATTTGTGAGGCTAGTCCTCATCAGATGGAAGCTCAAAGTAGATAGGAGCTCTAATCCTAGTCCTAGAAGCAAGGGGTCTAGGGTTCTTATGGGTGCCGTGGCTTCTAGTCCTAAGAGCTGGTCTAGAGCGGGGAATGACCCTAGAGGACCTAGAAGAAGGTGGTGGTAAGGTCTCTACTGGTGTCAAGAATGCTGGGGCACTGGCAATCTGAGTATCTCTGGGAGAATCAATTGTATAATATGGAGTTTGAGTCTCCCTGCTGACAATCTCATAATCTCCAACTCCATCATCACTGCCATCACTATCATCACGACAATCATCACCATCACCAATATCATCATCACCACCAGGAGTGTCATCATGTCTATCAGGGTGGTCATCGTCGTTTGCTGGTGGAGGAGGTGGACCTGAAGGTGAAGCAGGAGGCAAAAGAAGATATCTCAGAAGATATGTATCTTAGTAAAACCAACCTCCATCGACTGCCTGATGGATGAGAGCTAATCATCAGTGTGTACTCTCAATCCCTCGACCTTTATCCAGAGCTGTGTAGTCCTGACTGCCAGACCAATAATCTCACCTTTGACCTCTGCAAATTGATGTCTGACATGCTCCTCAAAAGATGACTCTATAGTGGTATGAGGAGCAGTAGCAAGAGAAGGAACAGGTGCTGGGGTCGTTGGCTCAGACTCAGAAGTTGGCATAGGTGTAGGTCTCGGAGAAGTAATGTGCTCAGTAGGCCCAGATGGCCCTACCTCAGTAGCTCGAATCTCATCCTCCTTGTATAGCTCCTGACCAGACTCCCTGCAAACCCATCGGCCTCCAATACGTCGAAATCCCATCCGGTGCAAAGATTTCTTCCCAAACATGTTCATGTGGAGAATCTCTTTGGAGGGCTCTCCCTCCAATAGGACTCTGAACTCTTGAAATATCCTAGTGAGGCCCATGCCATAAGGCAAACATAGATGGTGCTGAGTGTCTGCCTCTCCCATCTGATGAACCATGTCATAAGGAGGTTGATGGGAGTCTGCTGGATTAATGCAACCATCAGTACAAGCTCCCTCTCAGTGATGAAGTCAAATCTGCCTGTCTTCGAAATCAAGATCCGAGTTATGATATGATGTAGGACTCTCATCTCAAGGGATAACTGGTTTGCTAAAACCACAGACACACCACTGACATCTTGCACTCTAGAATGCACCGAAAAGCTACCCCACAGTTCCCAACACAATTTGCTACCCTGTCGTGGAGAGGAATCTACCAAACTCTAGTAATCACCTCAGGTGTCACATGAATATCAATACCTTTGACAGTATTAGTCTATCTAAGGTCATCAATGGCCTTGCTCCCATAGAACTCTCTCATCAACTATGGATAATACCTCTCAGTCATGGTGTAGAAGGGTATCAGCCCAGCTGCTCTTACCAAATCACCAATAATAAAACTGTGAGAGTCCCAAAACTGAATGTCTACTCTCCTGCCATTGGCTATGGTCTTCCCCACTACTCTTGCTACACCAAGAGATGCGGGTGGAGGCTGCTCCTGGGTATCCTGCTCAGGCTGCTTAACTGGGTCCTGACAAGCCTTAGTCCTTCTTTCCCGGCTAAACTCACCATGCTCAAACGTCCTCTTACGGTCTGCGAACTACTTTCGGGGAGCCATACCACATAGAGACAACACAAAGAAGAGTAGGAAGAAGGAGTGAACTGGAGAAGCTAAGAGGAAAGAAGGAAAGTGTCACCCAAGAAGCGAAGAGAATAAGCAAAGGACCGAGAGAGGACCAAAGAAAAGAAGGAAAAGAACCAAGGAAAAATTATGAAATAAGGGAGAATATGGAAAGAATTTGACTAAATTCGAAGAGAAACAAGGAAATTGGGCCGAAACATAATGAAATCAAGGAAAAACTTGGACTGATCAGAAGCAAAAATGGGAAAAAAAAGGAGAAAACACAATCCAATCAAAAAAGATCAAGAGAAAAAGAGGGAAATTACCTAAAATCGGAAGGTTGGAGATGGGATTCCATTGTTCTTGAGCTTAAGAGAACTTTTAGGGACCACATGGTGCTAAGGAAGAAAGAAAAGATGGGTTAAAAAGGGTTTACGGGATGCCCTAAAATCTCAATCCCGACGGTCATGAGTCGACACTTCAAAATTGCTTAAGTGTCAACACTTGGTAATTTTTCAAGTGTCGACACTTGATCTCAGGCAAGCAAAATAAATTTCAATAAATTCTAGAAAAATCTAGGAGACATCCTAAGTGATATTTGAAGGATTTTGAATCAATGTAAAAGATTTCATTAAGAATTTGAAGAGTTTAGTCAAAAGGATCAATGATTCCTAATTCTCTTTTAATCATGCAAAATCTATCTTCGCTAAGAGGTTTTATGAAAATATCAGCAAGTTGATTATTAGTACAAACAAAGTCAAGCATTACATCACCATTTTACATATGATTCCTTATGAAGTGATGTCTTATTTCAATGTATTTGCTCCATGAATGGTGTACAGGATTTTTAGTTAGATTTATTGCACTTGTATTATCACATCTTATGGGAGTTTTACTTAATTTTATGCCAAAATCTTCAAGTTGTTGTTTGATCCATAGGATTTGAGCACAACAACTTCCAGCTACTATATATTCGGCTTCCGCCATAGATTGTATAACTGAATTTTATTTCTTGCTAAACCATGAAATCAAATTCACTTCAAGAAATTGACAAGTTTCATTAGTACTTTTCTATCTAGTCTACATCTAGCAAAATCAGCATCAGAATATGCAATCAATTTAATAGATGATTTTCTAGAGTACCAAAGTCTAATATCAATAGTGCCAGACAGATATCTTAGTATACATTTAACAGACAATAAATGAGACTCTTTAGGAGTAGACTGATATCTTGCACACATACATAAACTGAACATTATATCTAGCCTACTTACAGTTAAATATAACAATGAACCAATGATACCTTTATATAACTTTTGATCAATATTCTTACCTGATTCATCTTTATTAAGTTTACAAGAAGGGCTCATAGGAGTACCTATGATTTGGTGCTCTCCATTCCAAACTTCTTTAAAATTTCTTTTATGTACTTAGCTTGGTTGATGAAGATCCTTTCTTTAGTTTGCTTGATCTGGAGTCCGAGAAAAAAGTTTAGCTCTCCCATCATGCTCATCTCGAACTCTCCTTGCATAAGCTTACAAACTCTTGGCAAAGAACTTCATTAATAGCACCGAAAATAATATCATCAACCTACACATGTACTACTAATAAGTCATTATTTTTCTTTTTCAAAAATAGTGTAGTGTCAACATTGTCTCTTGAAAAATCATTCTCAAGCAAAAATCTACTTAATATATCATACCAAGCCCTTGGAGCTTGTTTCGAACCATACAAAGTTTTATGAAGTTTAAAAATATGATCAGGGCATTCATGATTTTCAAAACTAGGGGGCTATTCAACATAAATTTCTTCTTCGATAAATTCATTCAAAAAAGAACTTTTGACATCCATTTGAAATAACTTAAAATCCATAAAACAAGCAAAAATAAATAGTAATCTAATTGCTTCTAATCTAGCAACAGGTGAAAAAGTCTCATCAAAATCAATACATTTTTCTTGATTATAATCCTTTGCAACTAATCTAACCATATTTCTTGTTACTAAAGCATGTTCATCAAGTTTATTTCTAAAAATCCATTTTGTTCCTATTATTGAAAGATTAGAAGGTCTTTCAACTAAAATCCAAATATTATACCTTTTAAATTAATTTAATTCATCTTGCATAGCATTTAACCAATTAGAATCTTTTTCTGCTTCTTCAATTGATTTAGGTTCTACTTGAGATACAAATACTAAGTAATCACAAACATTTCTCAAAGAGGAATGGATATTTATCCCTTTTGATGTATCACCAATTATAATTTCCTTAGGGTGTCCATGGGCATACATCCATTCTTTAGGTAATGGATTGGATGTAGATGAGGCTCCTGCTTCTTGTACTTGTTCTTTTTCATTATTTTGATCACCTCCTTGTTCCTTGAAAGTTTTTTCATTGATTGTCATCCTTCCCAGCTTTCGAATACTCATCTCATTATAAATAGTATCTTCTTTTCTAGAAGATTTATCATTAGATTCATCAAAGACTACATGGATGGATTCTTCAACTAGAAGAGTTCTTATATTGAAGACCCTGTATGCCTTGCTAGTAGTAGAGTATCCTAAGAAGATACCCTCATCTGACTTGGCATCAAATTTACTGAGATTATCTTTACCATTATTTAGAATGAAACAATGGCATCCAAAAGCACGAAAATATTTTATAGTAGGTTTTCTACTTTTTCAAAGTTCATATGGTGTTTTCTTCAAAATAGGTTGGATTAAAACACGATTTAAAACATAACATGCAGTGTTTAGGGCTTTCGTCCAAAAATATCTTGGTAAATTGTTTTCATAAAGCACTGTGCATGCCATTTCTTCAAGAGTTCTATTCTCTCTCCACTATCTCATTTTGTTGAGGTATCCTAGGTGCATAAAAATTATGATTAATACTATTTCCATTGCAAAATATTTCAAAATCATGATTTTCAAACTCAGTACCATGATCACTTCATAAAGAGATGATTGAAACACCTTTTTTATTTGAAACATTTTTATGAAATTTAATGAATGCTGAAAAAGTTTCATCCTTGTGTGCCAAAAATATTATCCAAGTAAAACATGAATAGTCATCCACAATCACTAAACCATACTTTTTACCTCCCAAACTAGTTGTTCTAGTTGGTCCAAAGAGATCCATATGAAGTAATTCTAAGGGTCTAGTGGTAGATACAACTTTTTTAGGTTTGAAAGAAGATTTTGTTTGTTTTCCAAGTTGACATGCACTACAAATCTTATCTTTTTCAAAGGTGAGTTTTGGCAAATCTTTTACAATGTTCTTTTTGTTTAATTTTGAAATTAGATGCATGCTTGCATGTCCTAGTCTACGATGCCAAAGCCAACTAGTTTCATTGATCTTGGTTTCCATTGCCACTAGACATTGACCATTTTTCATGGGTAGATCATCAAGATCAACCATGTAAATGTTTCCATGCCTATGACCAGCAAACCTAATGCCATTGTCATCTAGACTAGATACAATGCACATAAAAGATTTGAAAACTACTTTAAATCCTCTATCACAAAATTGACTTATACTAAATAAATTGTGCTTCGAACCATCAACTAACAAAACATTATCAACAAAAGTAGTAGGGGTGATATGGACTTTATCAATACCGATAATTTTGCCCTTTCCATTGTCACTAAAAGTCATGTTTTCACCATTCAAAGTTTCTAGAGATGAGAATTGTCTCACATCCCCAGTCATGTATCTTGAGCAACAGCTATCAAGATACTACATTCTTCTTTTATCCTTGGTTGCAAGACACACCTATAAAACCAGTCAAGTTAAAACTTTAGGTACCCAAGTCATCTTGGATCCTTTAGGGTTAGTTGAATTGGTTCCTTTTGAAATCCAAACCTTTCTAATAGCATTCAATTTTCTTTTGTTATACATATAAGATTTGTGTCCTACTATACCACATGCATAACAAGTAATACTAGAAGAAGCAGGTACAAAGAAGTTTTTGAAAAACTTTTACTATTTTTGTGGTTTAAATTTCTAAGACTACTTTGTTAAAAATGGCTCTTTGATTATTTAAAAGCATATTTAATTTTTCAGAACTGTAGGTAAACTTTTCAATAAATGGCTTTACTTTTTCTAGCTCTTCTTTATATTTTTGATTTTCTAGTAAAATCTCCTAATTTTGTTTTGCAAGTTTTTCATTTGTATCAAAAATTTTATCCTTTTTCAAAGAGTCTTTTTCTTTTAAAAAATCTTCTTTTTTATTTTTCAAAATATTTATTTGTTCACTCAAGTTCTTGTTTTCTTGAATCAAGCTTTCATTTTCTATTAAAAACTTATCAGATATTTTTGAAAGCTCTAGGTTTTGTTTTCTCAATTCTTTATTTTTGAATTTATGCTTTTGATATTCAATAACTAGTTCATCAAAAACATTACGTAATTCATCAAATGTAAAGTTATTTTCAAATTCAGGTCTTACCTCTTCTTCATTGGCCATAAAGCAAAGGTTGGCCACTTCTTGTTGTTCTTCGTCGGAGCTTGAATCTTCACTTTCGCTTCACGTTGCCATCATAGCCTTTTTCCTAAATTTCTTCTTACTTTTCATGAGAGTGGGGCAATCCAACTTGTAGTGATCTGGCTTCTTACATTTGAAGCATATCGGTTGCTCCTTTTCCTTTCATTTTTCTTTCTCCTTACTATGATCACCCTTTTGTGGCTTTTTCTTGTATAAATTTTTCTTCTTCCTCATAAATCTTCTGAACTTTCTTGTAATGAGGGCTGTTTCATCTTCTTCATTGTCTGCATCGGATTCATCACTTGATTCTTCTTTGATAGTGGACTTGAATGCAATGGCTTTCTTTTTCTTGTCATTGTCTACTGTTTTCTACTTTAATGAGAGATCATAAGTCATCAATGAACCCAAAAGCTACTCAAGTAGAAGTGTATTGACATCTTTGGCTTCTTCAATGGCTGTGACCTTTGGATCCCAAGAAGTCGAAAGAGACCTGAGAATTTTGTTAACAAGTTCAGCATTAGAAATCACTTTACCCAAACTCCTTATGCCATTTACAATATTAGTGAATCTAGTATACATTTCTCTAATAGTTTCAGTTGGTTCCATCCTAAACATCTCATAAGTGTGAATGAGCATGTTTACTTTGGTGGTCTTTACTTGATGTGTACCCTCATGAATAACCTCAAGTGTATTCCAAATCTTTTTGGCCAAAATATAATTTGATATTATGTTGAATTCACTTGGATCAAGTGCATAAAATAACAAATTCATGACCTTTATTAAGCTTAGCTTGCTTAATATCATTTTCATCCCAATCTTCATCTAATTTGGGAGTTAGAATGCCATTAACTAAAAGAGTGGGCTGATGACGTCCTTTAACTATAGTTCTTTAAATATTATAATCAATAGCTTAAATGTAAATGCGCATGTGTGTCTTCCAATATGTGTAGTTCATGCCATTAAACAATGGTGGATGGTTAGAGGCTTGTCCTTCTATAATACCAATACCTATTTAGGCTGCCACGATCTTTAACTCAAGATCGTTGGACCTACAAGCAAACTACCAGGCTCTGATACCACTTGTTGCCAAAGATGGAGCCCAAGAGGGTGGGTGAATTGGGTATTAAAAAAAAATTAAGTAATTATGTGCACTTCTTAGCGAGTTTGTGTAACTAAGTGATAGTGCTCAATGAGTTATGTAGCAGAAGCAATAAATAAAATGAAAGGTAATAAAGAGCAAGTAGAGAAGGAATCAAACAATCACAAACATCATGATATATAGTGGTTCGGTGCACCCTAGCACCTACATCAACTCTCCAAGCTTCTCTTTGAGAATTTTTACTATAATCTATCCAAGATTATGGCCGACTTATTTTCCAAGGCTCACAAGTCAAAACCTATGTTGGTTTTATCACCTAGGCTCATCATCAACCTTTACAACTTATTTTATCCGGGCTTGCAAGTCAAACCCAAGTTGGTTTTATCTCTTAGGCTCACCAACAACTTTTAACACTAGTTTCAATACCTTTAAAACTAGCAATAATAAAAGAAATCAAGTATACAATAAATGAGCACAAGAAATAGCTCCTAAAATGAGCAAAAATTAAAGTCGATGTAACTCTTCTTGAATGCTTGAGTTGTATTCTTCTTGGAATCTTTGAATGCACACTTATGGCCAAACACTTGAATGCTCAACAACTTAAAAATGGAAGCCTTTTTATCAAAGGAATTCTTAAAAGCTCTCTTCTTGTATTTTCAAATGATTGGAGTTTGTCTCATATGATTTTTATCTTTCTTGTTGACTTGAAGAGATTTGGTGAGTGTTAAATACCTCAAAATCACTCAAAAGACCATTGAAGACCGTTGGAACTAAAAAAGTAGCCATTTGGAGATAATTCTAAATTTTTGAAAAACTAGCCGTTACAGCATGAGTCGACCTCTTGAGTTAACACTTGAGCATGAGTTGACCTCTTGAGTCGGCACTTCAGGCTGAATATAGAAAACTTGATGTTCTGTCCCAAAATATGTCTTAGACGATGAGTCGATCTCTTGAGTTGACACTTGAAGTGTGAGTCGACCTCTTGAGTCAACACTTGGGCATGCCAGTTAAAAATTTGCATGCCGGTCTTTTGGAACTTCTAAATTTTCTTCATGAGTCAACCTTGTGAGTCAATACTTGGCCTTCGAGTCAACCTCTTGCATCGATACTTGATCTGTGCCATCCAAAAATACATGCCAAACTCTGAATTTCTTAAAGATTTGTCCATTAATTCTTTAGAAACTTCTTCATAAGTGCCAAAGTTGTTGTTTTAACAACATTCGCAGATTAGAAGATCAATTAAACATAAGAAATCTCTTACTTTCAAATTTGTAAACTTGATACTCTTTTGATGTACCTAAGGCCTGCAATTCATACTTCAATTGAAACATTAGTTCAAACATATACTCAACATTTTGTTATTAATCAAAATCAAGGAGCCAAAGCCAACACAATTGTTAAGCCTGTAGATGCTTGTGCAACTCATGTATATGTATATGAATTATTGAATGGAATAAAAAGTTTATTCTGGTTGTTCATCACATGTCATCTTCCTAATTAAACTCTTGTGTGATGATATCCTTTGAGCTACCTTGTATGCGATGTAGAGAGAATGCATCGTGTAGTTTATAAACTAGTTTGCGACCAATGGATATGCTATTTTAGGATGATAGTGTATCGAGAGTAAGTCGTTCATATCATATCTGTTGATTGTCCTCTTAACCAAGTAGCATAGAGATGCTGGCATGACATCAGGTTTGTGTTTGACACTTCACTGAACATGACCCTCATCCGAGATTCTCTTTCTGCCAAGATAAATTTTGTATTAGAATATGGATATGAATTATTCCTTCGACTTGAGATCACTATGGTAGCTTGCAAGCAACTCACTATGCTTAGTTGCCGGACTACCCAAATTTCTAATCCGATGATGGAAGGTTGCTGGGTACAGTCAAGTACTTGTGTAGCGGTAGTAGGATCAAGATAGGATTGATCTCTCCAAATGGTTTGGATTGAATACTTAATATGCCTCAATTGAGAAAGACCTTGGCCAGGGCATTCCTTGTAAGGAGTTACAGGAATTCTTTATTTGAGATATATTGAGATGGATTGATTAGGGTTGGGTAGTTTAACCCTAAGTCATCCAGAGCATTAGGAGATCGGAGGAATAAATTCAGTAGTATTCCATATTCGATAGGTTCTTGTTGCTCTGCAACCTTCAACCTATCCGAATGCCAGGTGTCATTGCTAGATGGCGACTTTGGCTAGTACTGGAAATGTACCTGTGCTATCGGCTTAGTGTTTGAACCTATGGGGCCACACACCGTGGGGTTTCTTCTTGATATGTTGACATGTGAATGATTGGAAATAATTTGGACTTGTTTTGACAAGAAGTTGTTAGAACTACATTTGAGCTGACTCATTTGATGAGTTGACTCAGCTTGAGCCGACTCGAACGGTCAAGTCGACTCGATTGATGGACTGCTGAAATTTGAGAATGTTTCATTAAATCCTATAATGGTTATGAGATTTAATAATGGGCATTTCTAGTTTTCATTATAGCATTGCAAAAGTCCAAAGCATTTGGTAACATTTTGGAATCCCAAGAGACTCCAAACTGCTCATTAATCTCTCATTAGGTCCTTTTAATGGTTTTAAGGACTGATTAAAATGGGCTAAGTTGAAGGTGAATGATCATGCTTCATACCCATCTAAAAAGGGTCAAGAATTTGAAACTTTTCTAGGTTAGAAGTTTTCCTCAACCTCTGAGAGATTGAGAGATCTGATCTCTTGGGTAGTGTGAGTTTTGTTCCAGCACTCTTTTAGTAATAGCTTTTTCAAGGAGTTGAAGAACCAGTCTGTGATTCTTCAAGGAGTTGAAGGAGTCCTCACTGTCAACATTATTTTCGAAGGGGCTAGCACCTTAAAGGAAGGAGGAGAAGTCCCTCTATCTGGTGTGAACCACCTATAGAGGCGGTATGCATGTGCCACTCGTAGAGCTTGATCATCTTCCTACAGGGCTGATCTTCATCGGGTGCTATTCTACCTTGCTGTCATAGAGCGTGCCTTCCAAGTGATCATCATCTCAAAGGTATGGGCTTGCATTATATATGTGTGACATATTATTGTTGCTGCACCATTATGTGAATACAAAGAATAGTTCTATGTATTTCATACTATGCATACTTGATTTCATATTTACATTACTCCAGATGCATCAAAATCCATGTAGAGCCTATGTTAATTAGATTAACATCCTAATAAAATACTTTTATCTTATTCCGCTATACCATGTAGTTTAGAAAAAGTTTTTAAACTGCATGCATCAAAGGTTCCTACCATGAATCCAACAATGGTATCAGAGCACCAGGTTTTGTATGCATCTGGTTTAAAGTTTTTATGAAATCGATTTGATTTCTTTCATGTAGTACTCGAATTAAAGTAGATTCGTCGTGGCCGTCCGGTCATAAGAGAGAAGCATGGTTTAAAGACCATCTCTTCCCATTCCAAGGGGTTCTCCTATGGCATGTAGGGGTGCCACTACATCATGACTTTTTGAAGAAGAAAGTAAATGATTTGATAGATTAAAATTATTTTAATCTATGTATGTTAGATCATGACAAAGTTTAGAAAAAATCTAAAACATGTTAGGTCTAGAAACTTTGAAAAGTTCAAGTGAAAATGACTGACACCTGAAGTTACTATTTCTGCTCTGATGAATCGAGCCGACTCGACCCCTGCTAGAGTTGACTCGATTCAGTAGACAGTTCATTTTGTCTATTTTTGTGTTCTGGATGAGCTGACTTAACCTATATGAGCCGACTCGACCAGAAAGGTCTGAAATAGAAAGTTTGAAGTTCAGAGTCTTTCTTTTATGAAATTGTTTCACTTGGTTTAATTGAAAATGTTTCAATTAGTATGTTACACTTAATTGAAAATTAAGGTGTATATTTTTAAGATTTAGGATGTGATTCTAATCTTAAGTCATGATTGATAAACTATATGTTGATTGGGTTAGCTAGAATTGGATCCTTAAATGGGTTAGACCTAGGTTTAGATGAATGGACTAAATAGAGAAAAGATTAATCAAAAGTTGAATTAGATCTCTCCTTTATAGATCTCTCTAATAGTTAGTTAGATTAGTCCATACATCTAAATGAACTCGATTGATGGCTTCATGGTGAGCCCGGATCTTTAGGTTAGTCTGATTGAGTCTGGTAAACCACTTAGTGTCTAAGTTAAGTTTGACAGTTGTGATCGAGTTTCTTTGGGGCTAACTCTTACCTAGCCAACTTATGGTTAGTGTCTAAGGCAAGAGACTTACCTGGCTTAACCCATCCCTTGATCTTACTTACTTGGCTAATATGATGAATCAGATCTGATTAGACTATCTGTTGATTTGAGTTGACCCATGTCAACTAAGGTTAATCAGTTTGACTGGTTTATAGGTGCCCATGGACCAATTTGATGTTGAAATCCTCTAAGTGTTTGGTGGGAGTTTTCTTGATCAAGGTCCATGTCTCTTTTTATATGTCACAAAGATTCAAATCCTCTAAATTATTAGGTCCATAAAAAGACTGAGTTATGTGATAGCCTGAGTCTTAACCTTTAATTAAGTTGGATTGGTAATGAGTCCATAAGCTGGGTGATCATCGGCTGTTCCAAAGAACGGGTGGTCAACAGGAGAGTGGGATTGCCATTCAACATATGATGGCTCAGTGCAACTATCTTAACATGTGGTTAGGTGGGCTGGCCAAAGTCGGGCTTGATCATGGATTAGTTAGAAGCATTGAATTCGATCATGTTAATGGTTGGACCTAACCAGGACCTTCAATAGGAGGCCCAAAGGCTGATTGTGAGGACCCTTGGGGAAAAATGAATACTAGGAGTTGCTTGGAGAAGTAATTGGTATTGTCCCTAATTTTAGATGCATTTGGGTTGGCCGGCCAAAGTCGATCTCATATGAAGTTTATTAGATCCTGGTACCTGCTAAAGGATAAATGTTATTTTTTGGATTGGAGTGTAGAGGCTACCAGTCTAAATAAAATAGTGGGAGAAACCTTTAGACTAAAATCCATGTCTTTAAGATTTTAAAATGATTCATATGCTAATAGGTCTTGTTCTCCTTTTTTTAGATAATGTCGACTACTTTATCACTCTGATCATTACTAGATAATGACAAACTGTCAGGACCCAGTTTCGATAGCTGGTATCAAAAACTCAGGATAGTCCTGGAGCATGAGCAGATCCTCTATGTGATAATCGATCTGGCACCTAAGATCCCAGTGCCCAATGCTCGTGGCACTATCAGGGATACTTACCAGAAATGGATATCTGACTTGGTGGGGGGACCAGGATCAGACATAGATTACTGGGCCAATCTGGTTTACTTAGCCATGTGCCATGTTTTTGTAATCAAGTAAGATTGAGTCCTGTAATAAGTTAAGACTAGTTGATTTGTCTCAACCCTATTCCAGTCATTGAGTCCTGTACTTGAATATTAGTCCAGTGTGAGTCCAATATTTATATAAGAAATGAGGTTACCCTATTTTGGAGTTCTGCCAGGCCTTACTCAGGAGCGAGAGGCATTTACATCAGCTTATGGGATCTTGTTTGGCACCATAGAGCCCTAGATACCCTCCAGATGCTCTTCAGATGCCCTGATTCCTTCCAAATGCTCTCCAGATGCCCAGCTCTCCTCTAGATGCCAGAGTATATTCCCACACTAGGGAATATCATGAATCTAGAGGTCAATCTATGCCTAGCCTAGGACAAATCAAGCTTAAGTGCAAGGCCTAAGCCTTTAAGAACCAAGATTCCAGTCTGATACCTGGAATATACTAGCCCAAGCACCCCAGCTTTCAGGAGGCCCAAAGGCCAGGTGCCCAAGCCTCTTTGGCCGACCACTCTTGCTGCCCTTGAAGCCCAACATGCCTAGGATGGAGCATCCTCACATGTTGACCGGTCCAAGCTTGAAAGAAGACTCCAAGTGAAAGAAGGACAACTAGTTTTTATTTCAATCAACCTTGTAATCCTAGTTCTAGGTTTATTTTGTAATCTTTCTCCCACTTAAATTATATAAACCTATCCTAACTAGGAGAGGGCTGAAGTCCAAATAGGGAGAGGGCATGGAAACTCTATAAACACCCCTTCCCTCCTCCTCTTGTAATAACTAATCTTTTCATGAATTCAAATTGTTATTGAATTGTTTCCAGACTTCTGGTGTTCTTTGTTTTACTTGTGTTTGTTTCTCTATCTGGCCGACCCTTGTTTCTTGGTATTCTCCATGCCCAATTAGCCATCCAAGCTTCCAAACATCAGCCACGTCTAAGAGGAAGAGCCTTGAAGATGCCCCAGATCCAAAGCTGCTTCTTCTTCCCAACCGCCAGCCCTAACCTTGCTTCCTTTGTTTTTCTTTCTTCCATATTTTGTTTCTTTCATTGCTTACCTACTTCGTGCCTAACCTAGACATTTGTAGGATCCACGAGGTGTTTCCCCTCCCTAGAGGAGGCTTTCTTTGCCTTCAGGTCGGATCCAAATCACCTTCAGAACTAGGAACAAAGGCTTGTTCTTCCAAGCACCATCCAGAGGCTGAGGGATCTCTTCTTCGAAGGAACTACAATTACTGCCCGGTACAAACCTTCCCCCTCCTATGTTTTGACTTGGTGACAGGTATGCTATCCTAAACCAGGGATTTCTCAATTCCCAAGATCCTACTTTTATTATTCTGCACGTGTCTTTCTATGGGTATGATAGTTTTTTGCATTACTAGTCTTCTTGCCGATCTTTGTTTATTTTTTGGGTTTTAGCCACTAAATTAAAAATCTTAAAAATTATTAAAAAATTAGTTTTTTATTTTTCTGCATCCCTAGGTTCATCTCGCATCATGATTGCACCATGGTGCATTGCATTATGTTGGCTGTAATGAACAACGAGTTCAATCATAAATTTGAGAAGGCCTAGCCAAAAAAGATTCTTCTAAGGTTGAAGGAATCTTTTAGCACTCTGAATGATATGGAGAGATACTAGATCTCTTCTACCATCTATAAAATGTGTATGCATGATGGAGCTTCGGTAACGGATCATGTAATGTACATGATTGAGTTATTTGAATATTTGAGCAAACTTGGATGTCCTTTGCACGAGCAGCTCGGCAAGGATGCGATATTGAATTCTCTGTCCCCTTCTTACCAGGTCTTTCTTGATAATTTCAAAATGAATAGGCCTGCAGTAAACTATCATGAGATGTTAGGGCTACTGCAGACTTATGAGAGAGACCACAATCTCAACAAGGGATTGGTTAATTTGGTGGGAGGTTCTGGAGCAGGGCATCATCCCTTTGGAAAAGGGAAGAAGAAAAACAATAAGAAAAACTTGAAGGTGCAAAGTGCTGGACAAAGTCATTCTAGGAGGGTAAAGGCTGACAAGAGTAAAGCAGAGTGCTTCTTCTACAAGAAGTCGGGTCACTAGAAGTGAAATTATTTTGCTTACCTTGCTACTCTGGACCCAAACAAGCAAAGGAAGGGAAAACAGCAAGCTGTTGCTGCTCAAGGTATTTATATGATAAATCCTTGTAGTTTCTCTGTTTGTGATACTACTAGCTGGGTATTGAATACCAGAAGTCCTTACCACTTTTGCAATTCCTTGCAGGGACTTCAAGTTAGTAGAAGATTCAAGCGAGTGAAAGGTTTCTGAATGTTGGGAATGGAAGTCAAGCTCCAGTTCTAGCGTTGGGAAGTATTTCTTTGTATTTCGAGTCTTATACTGTCATTTTTAATGATTATCATTTTTGTCCTTCCTTTCTAGTGAATATCATTTCTGTAGGCCTGATGGCCAAAGATGGTTATGAATTATCTATAAGGAATGATATTTGCAATATCACATTGAATGGTTCTAATGTGATGTTTGGACAAGTGAAGAATGTCATATATGTACTATCAAAGCCTGTTACTGCATTGTACATTGCTAATAAATGTCCTAAATTAGATAAAGTCAGTGATGTTTATCTCTAGCACTGTAGGCTAGATCATATAAACAAGAATAGGATAAATAAGTTGGTGGAAGATGGCCTTCTAGATATCACTGAGAGTGAATCCTTGACGACTTGTGAATCCTGTCTTCTTGGAAAAATGACCAAGTCACCTTTTACTGGAAAGGGTGAAAGAGCCAGTGATATTCTAAGTCTTGTACATACTGATGTATGTGGACCTATGAATATCAGTGCAAGAGGTGGATATAGTTATTTCATTATGTTTACAAACGATCTTTCGAGATACAGTTATGTCTACCTAACAAGACATAAATCTGACTCGTTTGAAATGTTCAAATGTTATCGTAATGAAGTTGAAAAATAAACTGAGAAGTTTATTAAAACCCTTCAATCAGATCAAGGTGGTTAATATCTTTCTAGGGAGTATTTGACTTATCTTGAGGAGAATGTGATTCTCTCTTAGTGGACCTGATGTGGAACGATGTGATATGGTGTAAGATGATCTAGTTTTAGTCTAAGATGTTTTAAAGAGCAATGAACATAGTAGTAAAGCAACTAAACATAACAGACTAAAGAGATTAAAGAAAGTAACTAACTACTTACCCGTAATTTGATCCACAAGTTTTAAAGAATAAGGACCTGATGGCTAGGAAACCATCTAAGATTAGGCTATTCCATGCTTCAACTACCAAATCTAATGAGAAAGGATTGGTTGCTTACCCCAATGGAGATTCTCTTTGACTCAGGATAGATCGGCTGCTTGGTCGCTCAGATCTCGTAGCAGGATGAAGATCGGGACTCCAAATTTCAGATCTACCATCAGATCTTGGTTTGGAAACAAAGGATCCATCCTCTAAGGTCCTTGAACACCTGGGATCTATAGAGAAGGCAGCAAACAAGACTTTATGAATGAAGTAAATCAAATTCAAAATAAAAATAAAAGGAAGGGTTGGATGCGTAGAGCTTGAAGAAGATCGATAGTAGCTTGTCGAATCTGGTAGAACCTCCACTCAAGGACCTCACCACCTTGAGTTCTCAAGGATCTCCCCGCCTTGAGCTCTTAAGGACCTCCCCACCCTTAGAGAAAAATACTAAAGCCTAACCCAACTATGTGGAAGAAAGAATGCATCTTTATTTCATTAATGAATAATAATAATTACAAAGGGGGGTATGGGGTCCTATTTATAGGTTTTTTTATAAATGAAGATAACATAGGACTCCTTTGAATTCAAATTACATTTAAATTTAAATTCTAATTCAATCACTCATTGGCTTCTTGGCATATTCCTTGAATTTGAATTGGCTTTTCATGGCTTGGGCGACAATATGAAGTATTTTGGCTTCATGAAAAAAATGTGTGACAAATTGAGATGGCGCGCTAATCCTTCTTGTCATTTGGTGCTAATCTCTGTTTCTTAATCTTAGTTGGCCTCACATCTAAATTTTTTGAACTCCTTGATCGGCAACATGAGATAAGAAGCAGCTTCAAAGGTTTAAGTTTGAATTTGAACCCTTCATATAAATTTGAAAGAGGTTTGGATGAGGGGCTTCCATTTAAACTTCAAAACTTTATCTTCATCTTAAGACAACTTTCAAACTTGAATTTTGAACTCTTCCTTAGCCTTGGAACTCTTCTTTGAATTTGAATTTGGATGAAGATATCTCCTCCTTTGAATTTGAAAGTAGATAGAAGATAACTCCTCCTTTGAATTTTGGATGAACCTCCACTTTTCTTAGACTCTTCCTCCCATTTAAACTTTGAATGAACCATGGGTGGGCGTCATCTAGAGTGGGTGACAATAGAAAATAAGGGGAGGTGCTAGATGAGAAGCAGAGTCCTTCTGCTTTACTCCTCTCAATTGGCACCACCTTGGAATCTCAAATGGGCGATGAAAGGTAATTGGATGGGGCACCTCTCTTGGATAAGAATGACTTTGTCTTGATATCCAAATGTCCGGATGTCTGGATGTCCAGATGTCTGGTGAAAAATTTAGACAACCCTTTTTGACCTAGAATTGATCCACTAAGGTGATGATGACTTGGGTCTTGGGTACTTATGACATCCCTCGACTTATTCAAGCACTAATTATAGGACTCAAATTGGATAATTCATCAAACAAAGCAAATTAATGCTATTTACAAGACTCTTAAACCAATTAATGGACTCAATGGACTCAATTGGTAACTCAACAACCGTAATTGACCAAATTATACTAAATTTGATCAAATTTGACTTAATTACAAACTCAAAACAACTGGGACTTGAGTGTTCTTTGTGAAGAACACATGGACTTACTCATTGGCGATCCAAGTTGAATTGGAAAAGGTTTGCTTCCTATTCCTGGCTCTTGTGTCCTCACAAATTCTTCCGGGGTGGGAGGAACTCGACCCCGTTGAGTATGGGTCAATTCGGCTCTGGTAATGTTCTAGCAAGTCAGGGTTCAACTTTTGAAGATCCTTTCTGGTGATCTAAGAATCCTCAGACTCAGGTCTCCCTTGCCAACGAACTAGATATCTTTGGTAGTTCTTATTTCTAGTAGTTATGATCTTATCATCCATGATCTGCTCAATCTTTTCATCCATGATCTGCTCAAATGGCTCACTAGGTATCACCATTGGTTCCATAAACTCAACTAGGTCAGATATATTGAAGGTTGGACTAATACCTAACTCAGATGGTAATTCTAGCATATAAGCATTAGGTCCAATCTTCTTTATAATCCTATACGATCCAGCACTACGGACGTGTAGTTTTTTCATGGTTCGACTGGAAACTGTTCAAGTCGTAACCTGATCATGACAAAGTCCCCTTCGTTAAACTCTTTAAATCTCTTATGTAAGTTAGCCTTGTGCTTGATAAATCATGGATTTACACGTTTAATTTAAGTATTTTAGTTAATTAAAGGTGCTAACACTCTTTTAATAACCTAATTTCATAATTAATTTGGACTTTCTTGCAAAACTAATTATTTTAAAAATATCTTTGAAAAATATGAAATTAGAGTACGTTCATGAAAAATAGATTTCAAGTCAAAGCACCACACACCCATTTAAATGATTAATAAAAAATTTAATAATTATAATTAATGATCATGGAATCGATAAAATTAATAAGATTGAAACTCGCCAATAGGTAGAGCTTGATTTATGGAATCTAACAACGTAAACGGTACTTAAATCAGGTATGAAATGAAGAAGTTATAAAATTTTTTAGGATTTTTGCACACATTTTGATGCTGCACAGTTTTTGGAGCAACCGGTCCATCATGGACCGGCTGCTAGGTTTATAATCTGCAGGATGGTTCACCGGCAGCCATTGCTGCCGGTCCATGGAATAGGGCATGGACCACAGCCCTCCAGAGGTGCCGAAACTCGCCGGGAAGCATGCCGGCGGTGTCCCTGGCTAGAGGAGAAGCTCCGGCGGTGGATTGACGAGCGGTGGTGGCAATTTTTGGTGGCAAATGAGAGGAACATGGATCATTCCTCATGAGCTTCTTCACGAGCTACAGGGTGTTGCATGGTGGAGGAGAAGCTCCGGCGGTGGATTGACGGGCGGTGGTGGCGATTTTTGGCGGCAAATGAGAGGAACATGGATCATTCCTCATGAGCTTCTTCACGAGCTACAGGGTGTTGCACGGTGGAGGAGAAGCTCCGGCGGTGGCTTCACGGGTGTTGCCAAGCATTCATCACGGCGTCATCCAGGCGAGCAATCCACGGGCATCGCCACGCAGTCCACGGGCACGGCCGAGCTTTTCCACGGGCACGGGCGAGCAGTCCACGGGCACGATCGAGCTTCTCCACGGGCACGGGCGAGCAATCCACGGGCATGGCCGATCTTCTCCACGGGCACGGGCGAGCAGTCCACGGGCACGAGCGTTCTTCGTGAGCCGAGCTTCTCCACGGGCACGAACGCAGTCCACGTTCTTCATGGGCGTTGCGCACAATCCACGAGCTCCACGGCACAGTCCACGAGCGGCATGATTTACGGAGCAGCAACGGCGGTCGCGGTGTTTCTTTTGTCCCACATCGCTAATATGCAACGAGCTCTCCTCTCCGGTAAATTATAAAATGAACCCCATAGCACAAGGCAGAGGTATCCTGGAGAAAGGGCAAGGTACAGGGTAGAGGGCATTGCTTGGGTTGCGGGTTGGCCTTTGGGAGTGAGGTTTCTCAAAAGAGAGCGTGTCCCTACACCATCTTCCAGCCTTCTCCCTCTCTGAGATCAAGATCTGAAGAAGAAGATGCAGAGGAAGCCCAGTTCGCTCCGCGGAGTACGAAGGAAGGAGCTATCTTCCCGACGATACTGCGCTGATCTGTTCTTATCTTTGTTCTTTGTTATTTTAGTTTTTTTAGTGTATTGTACTTAGACCTTAAAATCAATGCAATATTTTTTTTTAATTCCTATCTTTCACCTTGTCTGCTAGTAGATGCTATGATCTAAATAATAGATCCTAGTGCCAAGTTTACTTTTCTTGCAATTTTAATTTTTATATTTTTTTGACTTCAAATATTTTTTTTACAAGATCAAAAATTTCAAATCCTAAACACCGCCTTCTCTATGGATTCGACCCGACTCCTCTTGCTATGTATTTTTAAATATTTTAAGAAGTCAGATTTTAAACTGATAGCCACGGTGTTTTAACGACAACCCCGCGGTTCTACCAAGTTTTTGGCGCCGTTGCCGGGGAAGGCATTAAAATAATAGTTTTTGATCTTTTTGATTTTTTTTTCCGTGTTAACTTTTCTTTTTCTTGCAGATTAAAAAAAAAAAGGGAGAAAAGCAAAAGAGGAAGAAAGTCTCCCAATCAGTAAACTTTCTTTCCTCTTTTACATATTAATTGTTTTCCTTTTTAGTTTCTTTTCTTATTTCCAAAAAAAAAAAAATTTCAAATTTCAAATTTTTTTTTTTTAAAAAAATTGTTTTTAGATTCATTTAGGTAAATTTATCTTTCTGCAAAATCTAAAAAAAAAATTTCCCAGACATTTCATAATTTATTAGGATTAGAAACTTAATCACATAATTAAAAAAAAATATATAGCTTTAATTTAATTTTGTGTGTTTATAACTTTTATTTTGACATCTTATTTATTGCATTTCATAATCTCATAATCATCTTAAGGGCACTAATCCATAAACAAGATAAGGTGGGGAGTTCAATACCCTTCCTTAGCCCACAAACCATCACCCCTCATTTTGCATACCTAAGCCTTCTAAATAAAATTAACTAGACGTCAGCCCTAAGGAACTCGAGCTCAATAGGACAGGGCACCCAGAAGAGTTGGACGGGGTCAAGATTAGTTGGTTGACTGGTGTCTAGGAAAGGGGTTCAGGGATTACGTCCCGAAGGAAGATGGTTGGATCCGCTTACTTGGCCAATTTTCAATTGGTATCTAAGGCAAGCAAAGAGGGAAACTCCACCGACCTTACCCTTACCTGGCCAGTTAGCTAATTGGTCTTTGACATGGAGGGCTTCAAGGCGGTCTTGGAAGTTAGGAGCTGTCTAGAATTAGGGAGCCTAGGATAGAAAGCTATTTGATAAGTGTTTGAAAATAACAAAAAAAAAATATATATATAAAATAAAAAAATTTTGATTCACATATTAGGGTTGCACTGTTACATGCACGGTAGGAGATTTTTTTTTTCAGACCTAGTTGACTTCAACCCTGAAATCGAACGACTGATCCATAGTACACCAAAAAATCAAATGGCTGGAAACCCAGAAGAACCACCTAGACAGATGAAGGAATACTTTATTCCTTCCACCTACAACCCATCAACTTATATCCATTTACCTGAAATACCTGCTAGACAATATGAGATCAAGTCTACCACAATCTAGATGCTCCCTTCCTTTTATGGGAATACCAACGAAGATCCTTATAAGCATCTATATGAGTTTCTAGAAATCTGTTCTACGGTGAAGATCCAAGATTTTATTGATGATGCCCTTAGGCTAACCTTGTTCCCCTTCTCACTTAAGGATAAGGCCAAGTAACTGGCTTGGCACAATAGGGAAACCAATTCAAACTTGGGCTGAAATGCAGCACGAGTTCCTTAAGAAATTCTATCCTATAGGTCGAACCAACACCATGAGGCGAGCCATCACTGGATTTGCTCAGCTTCCTGGTGAACAAATTCATGAATCATAGGAGATACTTAAGGAACTCCTTAGAAAATGCCCACATCATGGTCTGTCTAAGTGGCAAATTGTCCAAGCTTTTTATGAAGGATTAGGAGACCAGTATAGACAGATGGTGGATGCATCTTGTGGAGGTGCATTCATAAGTAGAAGTGAAGATGAAGCCTATACCTTGTTTGAAACCCTAAGTGAAAATTCGATCAACCATGCTTCTTTGACTTCATATGAAAGATCGATTCCTCACCAAAAACAGGCAGGGATTTATGAAATTAGACATTCAAATTCCAATGTCGACTGGAACCTAATATCCCAAAGATTAGATACAGTCGACCTCCTTTCCCAAAAGTTGGACCAAGTCCTAGCCCTCAGTCAACAATCTCAATCTCCTGCACAATACCCATCACCCTCTAATCATCAGGAGATTTGTTCTATCTGTGCTAGCCCAGCCCATCACATGAATGAATGTCCTACGGTTGCACAGTTACCACCTTTCATCCAAGAACAAGTCCAAGCTACTCAAGGTTACTCCAAGCTGGGTAATGACCCATTTTCAAATACTTATAACCCGGGTTGGAGAAATCATCCTAATTTTTCTTGGAAACCACAACAGACTCAGGTTCAGACCCAAACTCCTCCTGCACGGAACTTTCAAAATAGGCCCCCATATCAAAACTTTGCCTATAATAGAGGTCAGCCTATTCAGCCTGCTCAGCCACCATATCAGCCACCATATCATCATCAGTCATCATATCAACCTCCTCAACAGACCAATCTGGCCGACGATAGGTTTGATCAACTCCAACAATTAATCATGACCCAACAACAATCTATCGCCAGGTTAGAAGTTCAAATAGGATAGTTAGCTGAATCTACTATGAGGAGAGAACCAGGTCAACTACCTAGTCAACCAATACTGAATCCTAGAAACAACCCACTCATTCTTTAGCCTAATGTTCCACCTAAGAACCCTCAATTTGAGAATGCCAAAGCATTTTCTGAGCTTAGAAGTGGTAGGATTCTTAGGGACCCATATCAAGACCAGGAGAGAGAGGCTAGTACTGATGCTAGCGAGAATGAGAATTTAGAAGATGATGTTAGTACTGAGACTAACCATGTAGAAGAGCCTGAGCCCGGGACTAGTACTGATACTGGTTCCGATTTAAATGAGAAAGGGAAGAAAAGAGCAGATGAATTACCTGAGACTTATAAACCTAGAGTCCCGTTCCCGTCAGCCCTAGAAGCTGGTTCTTCCCGTAAAAAGCAAGGAGCACGCAACGAGGAGCTGATGGAATTATTCAAGCAAGTCCATATTAATTTACCCCTCCTCGATGCAATTCAGCACGTTCCAGCTTACGCTAAATTTCTCAAAGAACTCTGCACCCAAAAGCGTGAGCCACGAACCATAAAGAGAATCATATTGTCTAAGGATGTAAGTGCAGTCTTGTTGAATCAATTACCTCAGAAAATGAAAGACCCCGGTGCTCCTTTGATTTCTTGTGTTATAGGAGGCATTACCTTTGATCGAGCCCTGTTAGACCTAGGAGCTAGTGTGAACCTTCTTTCAACCTCGGTCTATGAAAAATTTGGGATAGGTGAACTAAAACCCATATCAGTCATTCTACAACTAGCTGATAGATCTGTCAAGACACCACGTGGTTTGATTGAGGATGTCTTAGTTAGAGTGAACCAATGTTATTTTCCAGTAGACTTCCTCATACTAGACATGGAACCATCCCAAGAGCTAAATCAGAATCCCATAATCTTAGATCGTCCATTCCTAGCCACTGCCAATGCCAATATCAATTGTAAAATGGGAGCTATGGACATTTCTTTTGGGGATCAAAAGGTGAGAATTAATATTTTTAATGCCTCAAAGTTTGCTCGAGAGGAGGAAAATTGTTCTGTGATTGGTTTAATAGATGATATTGTTGAGTCTGAATTTTCCTCCAATTTGATGGAAGATGACGAGCCTATTGCTAAAACCCAAGTCCAAGAGGTAAATGCCCTACTTGATTCACCTCAACCTTCACCACCTTGGTCAATGCAAACTGAATCCTTACCTGACCTAGGAACTGAGCCTTTGCACCCTTCGATTCAGGCCCCACCATAACTTGAACTAAAAACTTTGCCTGAATCACTTAAGTATGTGTTTTTAGGACCCGACAAAACCCTGCCTGTAATCATTGCTTCTGACCTAACCATTGAGCAGGAAAACCAATTGATAGATGTTCTGAAAACACATAGGGAGGCCATAGGTTGGGCCATTTCTGATTTAAAAGGCATTAGTCCATCAATTTGTATGCACCATATCTATACTGAGGATAGTGCCAAGCCAACTAGAGAGATGCAAAGACGGCTCAACCCAAACATGCAAGAAGTGGTCAAGAAGGAAGTGATTAAATGGTTAGATGCTGGTATTATTTATCCTATTTCTGATAGCCAATGGGTGAGTCCTATTCAAGTCGTTCCAAAGAAATCTGGACTCACGGTTGTCCGTACTGACCATGGGGATTTAGTACCAACATGACTTTCTACTGGGTGGTGTGTCTGTATAGATTATAGAAAACTTAATGCAGCTACCCGCAAATACCACTTTCCCTTACCATTTATTGATCAGATCCTAGAAAGATTAGCTGGCCAGCAATAATTTTGCTTCTTAGATGGATACTCAGGATACAACCAGGTAGCAATCTATCCAGGAGACCAGGAAAAGACCACCTTCACATGTCCCTATGGAACCTTTGCTTTCCGTAGAATGCCTTTTGGATTGTGTAATGCACCTGCAACCTTTCAAAGGTGCATGATATCAATTTTCTCGGACATGGTAGGAGATTTCTTAGAAATTTTTATGGACGATTTTTCAATCTTTGGAGAATCAATTGAGAGTTGCTTCAATAATTTGAAGAAAATATTAAAATGATGTATTGAGGCGAATTTGGTTCTGAGCTGGGAGAAGAGCCATTTCATGGTTCGAGAAGGGATTGTTTTAGGACATATTGTATCTAAGAGAGGGATCGAGGTAGATAAAGCAAAGGTTGAATTGATCTCTAAACTTCCTCCACCCATCTCTATCAAACAAATTCGATCTTTTCTCAGCCATGTAGGATTCTATCGTCGCTTCATCAAAGACTTTTCCAAAATTTCCCGTCCTTTGTGTAATCTGCTCACTAAGGACGTTCCTTTCAATTTTGATGAAGATTGTCTTAAGACTTTTGAGTTTCTAAAGGAAGCTGTGACCCAAGCCCCAATCATCCAACCCCCTGATTGGTCACTACCTTTTGAAATCATGTGTGATGCTTCAGACTTTGCCATAGGAGCTGTCTTGGGCCAAAGGGCAAACAAATGTCCCATAGTGATTTATTATGCTAGCAGAACTTTGAATGAAGCCCAAAAAAATTATACCACTACTGAAAAGGAGTTGCTAGCTGTGGTGTTTGCCCTGGAAAAGTTTAGATCATATCTTTTAGGTTCCAAGATTGTGGTTTATTCGGATCACTCGGCTTTGAGATACCTGCTCTCAAAGAAAGATGCTAAACCATGATTGATTAGATGGATCTTACTGCTACAAGAGTTTGATATTGAAATACGACACAAGAAAGGATCTGAGAATGTTGTAGCAGACCATCTATCTAGGATTTTAGTTGAAGAGTGTGAACCTACATCAATTGAAGAATCTTTTCCGGATGAACAACTCTTAGCAGTTTCGCATGCAAAGGCCCCTTGGTTTGTAGATATTGTTAACTACTTAGTGGTTGGACAAATCCCTGATGGCTGGTCCAAGAATGAAAAGGATCGATTCTTTGCTCAGATTAAATATTACTTTTGGGAAGATCCTGAACTCTTTCGAATTTGTGCTGATCAAATCATCCATAGGTGTGTTCCTGAATCTGAACATCTGAGTATTTTAATCTTTTGCCACACCCTTGCTTGCGGAGGACATTTTTCTGGTCGAAAAACTGTGGCTAAAGTTTTGCAAAGTGGATTTTACTGGCCGACATTGTTTAAGGATGCCTATACTTTTGGCAAAGAATGTCTTAGGTGTCAAGCCTTTGGAAATATTTCAAGAAAAGACATGATGCCTTTAAATCCCATCTTGGTAGTTGAAATCTTTGACGTTTGGGCGATTGATTTTATGGGACCCTTTCCACCCTCTAATGGTTTTGAATATATTTTGGTGGCTGTCGATTATGTTTCTAAATGGATTGAGGCAATGGCAACACGAACCAATGATATAAGGTAGTCATAAAGTTTGTTCAAAAGAATATCTTCTCTTGGTTCGGATTTCCACGTGCCATCATTAGCGACGGAGGTGCCCATTTCACAAACTCCCAATTTTGAATGCTTTTACGAAAATATGGGGTCACACATAAAGTAGCTACACCTTATCACCCGCAAACAAGTGGACAAGTGGAAGTATCCAATAGGGAGATCAAGAACATTTTGCAAAAGACTATTAGGCCCGATCGTAGAAACTGGTCAGATCGATTAGATGATGTATTATGGGCCTATCGTACAGCTTACAAGAATCCCATTGGAATGTCTCCCTATAGACTGATCTTTGGAAAAGCATGTCATCTTTCGGTAGAACTTGAACATAAAGCATATTGGGCGATTAAGCAATTAAATTTTGATTAAAAGCAAGCTGGTTCTAACCGGATGTTGCAACTGAGTGAATTAGATGAACTGAGGTGAGAGGCCTATGAAAATTCATGTATTTATAAAGAGAAAATGAAAGCCTTTCATGATCAATTTATTTCTAAGAAAATCTTTGAGCCAAATCAACAAGTCTGGTTATTTAATTCTTGGCTTCAATTATTTCCTGGAAAATTGAGATCTAGATGGGATGGACCTTACATTGTTAATCAAGTATTCCCCCATGGTGCAGTCAAAATTTATGATCCTAGGTCAGGAAACTTCTTTAAGGTAAATGGTCAACGTTTAAAACCATACATTGAAGGAATATCAACAAATTGAACCATTGACCAAGTAACATTAACTGACCCACACTGAACTGAGCTGCATTATGTCTGGCTGAAGACATTAAACTTAGCACTTGTTGGGAGGCAACCCAATATGTACTCTATCTCTTTTCAAAAAAAAAAAAAAAAAAAATTGCAGCCTCTACATTATTCATGAGCTCCTCTTCTCAGGTAACCCCTATCCCTTTACATTTTTTAGTTCTTATGGTTTATTCCTTTGCCTTTTTATACCATTAGGGACAATGGTATTTAAGTTGGGGGGTCGGGACAATTTGTTTTAAAAAATTTAAAAAAAAAAAAGTTTCATGTGTCAAAAATAAATCTGGAGCAAGATAGACTAGGAAAAGTAATAAGAGTTAGAGAGTGTTGCTAATGACTGTAGCGAGTCAAGAAGTAGACTAGCGTGTCAGACTTTTAGGGCCTACTTAGATCACCTAAAGGCTATTAGCACTTCCATTGCACATGCACGCTGACGAGACAAAGTATTAGTTGTAAGGACAATTGAGGACTTAATTATCACTGAAAACTGGTAATTGATATATATCCCAATTTAAATTTTTTTGAATTGAGGAAAGAGCTACCTACCTGAAATAAAAGTGCAAAACATAGAGTATATGTGGATCGCCCTAAACTTAGTAACCGGGTCTTTACACCTAAGTCAAGTGTGGAGGTTCGCGTCAAACGGTGAAGGGAAGGCCCAGGATGCTCAGCACTTAAAAAAAAATAAAAAAAAAAAAAAATCAGGTAGTGTAAAAGCTAACTCAGTTCATAAGCTTAATTTAGGGATTTATAGAAATTTAACCAAAGTAAGTGTTAATCAAAGATACATTTGTTCTTGCAAACTAGTACCAAAATGTTAAGTTAGTCATCACAAACATAAGTGCTGTAGATCTTTAGATGAACTCTAAGAAAGTTTCTAATTATGCTGACTGCAAAATTTATTTCTGAAACTCAATACTTAGTTAGTGATACTTGCTAGATCTTTTTACTTTCAAACCTGGATCTATTTTTGTAAAGGATGATCTTTGTGACCATAGTTATACTTTTTGCATTGCTAAGGGACTAGTAATAAGTAAGTTGGGGGGTGTGATAAATCATGGATTTACACGTTTATTTTAAGTATTTTAGTTAATTAATGGTGCTAACATTCTTTTAATAACCTAATTTCATAATTAATTTGGACTTTCTTGTAAAACTAATTATTTTAAAAATTCTTTGAAAAATGTGAAATTAGAGTACGTTCATGAAAAATAGATTTCAAGTCAAAGCACCACACACCCATTTAAATGATTAATAAAATATTTAATAATTATAATTAATGATCATGGAATCAATAAAATTAATATGTTTGAAACCCGTCAATAGGTAGAGCTTGATTTATGGAATCCAACGACGCAAACGGTACTTAAATCAGGTTTGAAATGAAGAAGTTATGAATTTTTTTAGGATTTTTGCACACATTTTGATGCTGTTCCATGGACCGGCTGCTGGGTTTATAATCTGCAGGACGGTTCACCGGCAGCCATTGCTGCCGGTCCATGGAACAGGGCGTGGACCACAGCCCTCCAGAGGTGCCGAAACTCACCGGGAAGCACGTCGGCGGTGTCCCTGGCCGGAGGAGAAGCTCCGGTGGTGGTTTGACGGGCGGTGGTGGCGGTTTTTGGCGGCAAACGAGAGGAACATGGATCATTCCTCACGAGCTTCTTCACGGGCTACAGGGCATTGCACGGTGGAAGAGAAGCTCCGGCGGTGGCTTCATGGGCGTTGCCAAGCATTCGTTACGACGTGATCCAGGCGAGCAATCCACGGGCGTCGCCATGCAGTCCACGGGCACGGCCGAGCTTCTCCACGGGCATGGGCGAGCAGTCCACGGGCACGGCCGAGCTTCTCCACGGGCACGGGCACGGCCGAGCTTCTCCACGGGCATGGGCGAGCAGTCCACGGGCACGGGCGTTCTTCGCGAGTCGAGCTTCTCCACGGGCACGAACGCAGTCCACGTTCTTCACGGGCGTTGCGCACAATCCACGAGCTCCACGGCACAGTCCACAAGCGGCATGATCTACGGAGCAGCAACGGCGGTCACGGTGTTTCTTTTGTCCCACATCGCTAATATGCAACAAGCTCTCCTCTCGATCAATTATAAAATGAACCCCATAGCACAAGGCAGAGGTATCTTGGAGAAAGGGCAAGGTACAGGGTAGAGGGCATTGCTTTGGTTGCGGGTTGGCTTTTGGGAGTGAGGTTTCTCAAAAGAGAGCGTGTCCCTACACCATCTTCCAGCCTTCTCCCTCTCTGAGATCAAGATCTGAAGAAGAAGATGCAGAGAAAGCCCAGTTCGCTCCGCGGAGTACGAAGGAAGGAGCTATCTACCCGACGAGGCTGCGCTGATCTGTTCTTATTTTTGTTCTTTGTTATTTTAGTTTTTTTAGTGCATTGTACTTAGACCTTAAAATCAATGCAATATTTTTTTTTTAATTCCTGTCTTTCACCTTGTCTGCAAGTAGATGCTAGGATCTAAATAATAGATCCTAGTGCCAAGTTTACTTTTCCTGCAATTTTAATTTTTATATTTTTTTGACTTCAAATATTTTTTTTACAAGATCAAAAATTTCAAATCCTAAACACCGCCATCTCTGTGGATTTGACTCGACTCCTCTTGCTACGTATTTTTAAATATTTTAAGAAGTAAGATTTTAAACTGATAGCCACGGTGTTTTAACGACAACCCCGCGGTTCTACTAGTGCTCATATGATTCATTGCTCTTTTTTAATTTTGTTACTGATTTCTTTATGCAATGCTTTGACATGTTGTGCAAATGACTTTATGGACTCTGGAACTCAGACGTCACTTGACAAAAAGCAGACTCAACTATGTAATCCTATTGAGAGGAATTTTATTGGACTCTTAGGGTCTAAACCTAGACGATTGATTCTCAAGGTTTGACCCTAGTCTGGTATGCACATGAAAAGTTACCATGGATCCCTAGCAAATGCCATAAGGTCTTCCAAAAGTAGGTAGCAAAAGGGATGGGCTTTAAGGGCTCATGCAACTTGGTAATCTCTTCAAAATGAAACCTAATGGATCTAGAAGCATGATAAGGGAAGGGTAGGAAATAAGAATCGAAGTCTTGGGATAACTTAGGGAAAGCATGAAACAGACCTTAGTTACTCAGGATGACCTTAAGATTTGAATATTGATCTATTGGTGTAAGATCTATGGCAAGCGGGATGCTTCTAGGTGGCGGAAGGTCATCTGGAAGGTCTTTAGGAAGTTCATCTTGAAAGTCTTCTAAAATAATGTCGACCTCCTGGGGTTGTTCCTCAGGGACTTGAAGGAGGTCTTGTGTCGAGGCTAAAGGATTGGGTTCTTCTTGAGGGCATTGAGTTACGGGAAACAAGTCCTCAATAATTTCCTGTTGTTTTGATGTTTCAGGACTAGGCTCAACAATCTTTTCTTTTCCAAGGGTTTTCTTAGGTAAGGTACAAGAGTTGTCCTCCTCGAAGTCTTCTCCTTCGTATTCATCCATCAGGTTTTCTCCAGCTTCATATATTTCCACTACGGTTTCAGCTTAAATAACCTTATGGTCAGTTAACTCTGAGTCTGCAATAGATATTTCCTCTACAGGGTCATTCTTAGGAACAAACGAGGTCACAGGAGTTGGTCGGCTCGGATTAGGGTTTAGTCAGCTCTGATGAAAATTGAGTTGGCTCTATTGTAGAAGGGTCAACTCGGGTGGACTAATCTAGATCCTAATATTTAATAAGGGGCACTAATCCAAATGGGTTTTGGCCAATGAATTCTAGGTCCAAGGAAAGTTGATTTAGGTGAACCAGGGTTAGTCCGGGCGCTATGGGTTCTTTCTAGGTTGTCGAGTCGCTTATCTAGTTGGTCACACCTATTGTCCATCAGGGCACATTGTTCATTAAAGGTCCACAGTAAAATTTCTATAGTGGACTCCATGATCAGATTGGGTTGGGTTTGGCCTGCTTTAGTGGTCATGCAATGCAAACATTACAAAACAACCTAAGTCTGGGTTTCCTAGACCTAAGGGCCAATATAGTGCTTAGTCAAGGTAATAACTAAGACTAGTAACTCCTCGATTGGCCAGGTAAGAGGTGGGGTGGTGGGAGGCTCCCCTCACTTTTGTGAGGTCCTAATTAAAGAATCACCACTCCACTAAGGATGTTTGCCTCTGGACCTCTAGCCTTAGACACCAATTCTCAGAAGCACACACAGAAGTGACTACTACAATGGATTAACACGTATATGAAACCCGACCTGTTGCTATCCCTAGCTTTATGTGCTACTTGATTTTAATTAAGGCTTAAGACTATACAAATGGGGTTGGTTGTTTTGGGCTAAGGAAAGGATCTCAATCCTTCCCTTATGTTATATTGCTTGCCCTTAAGTGTTTTCAAGTAAAATGAATGCACAATTAAAATAAGATAAGATAATACTAGCAATTCAAAATTTAAACTTTAAATTTTAAATTTTAAGTTTAGATTTTAGATTTGGATTTTAAATTTTAAATTGCAGAAATTAAACTTTTATGGAATTTAAACTATATGCTGAAATTCTGAAATAAAAATATTCTTAGACAGTTATCGGGCTTGCAGAAATTTTATAGACCGAATTAAACCCTAAGAAAATACAAGAAAATAAACCCAAATGTACCGAATCCAACAAAATAAAAATCAAAACTTTTTGATCTTTCTACACAGAAAAATAATTAAAATAACAAACCATGTATTGGAATAGACGGGACGTAGAAAATTAACCCTAAAGATGCATTTCTCTTCATTTTCTTCTTCAGGGTTCAATTCACAATGGCACCCCTACATGCCATAGGAAATTTTCTTTGAATGGGATGTGAGGGTTTTCCAGCCCTACTTTTTCTTATGACCGGATGGCCTTGGTGAAGCACCCGATCCGAGTACTTAAAGAGAATTCAACAAGCATGAATCCCCAATCTAACCTAATGCTTTGATACCAATAAGATGATGCGGAACGATGTGATATGGTGTAAGATGATCTAATTTTAGTATAATATGTTTTAAAGAGCAATGATCATAGTAGTAAAGCAACTAAATATAACAGACTAAAGAGATTAAAGAAAGTAACTAACTACTTACCCGCAATCTGATCCGCAAGCTTTAAAGAATAAGGATCCGACAGCTAGGAAACCATCTAAGATTAGGCTATTCCATACTTCAACTACCAAATCTAATGAGAAAGGATTGGTTGCTTACCCCAATAGAGATTTTCTTTGACTCGGGATAGATCGGCTGCTTGGTTGCTCAGATCTCGTAGCAGGATGAAGATCGGGACTCTAGATTTCAGATCTACCATCATATCTCGGTTTGGAAGCAAAGGATCCATCCTATAAAGTCCTTGAATACCTGGGATCTGCAGAGAAGGCAGCAAACAAGACTTTAAATGAAGTAAATCAAATTCAAAATAGTAAAAAAAAAGGAAGGGTTGGATGTGTAGAGCTTGAAGAAGATTGGTAGTAGCTTGTCGAATCTGGCAGAACCTCCACTTAAGGACCTCACCGTCTTGAGCTCTCAAGGACCTCCCCGTCTTGAGCTCTTAAGGACCTCCCTGCCCTTAGAGAAAAATACTAAAGCCTAACCCAGCTTTGTGGAAGAAAGAATGCATCTTTATTTCATCAATGAATAATAATAATTACAAGGGGGGTATGGGGTCCTATTTATAGGTTTCTTTACATATGAAGATAACATAGGACTCCTTTGAATTCAAATTACATTTAAATTTAAATTCTAATTCAAACACTTCTTGGCTTTTTGGCATCTTCTTTGAATTTGAATTGGCTTTTCATGGCTTGGGCGACAATATGAATTATTCTGGCTTCATAAAAAAATGTGCGACAAATTGAGATGGCGCGCTAATCCTTCTTCTCATTTGGCACTAATCTCTCTTTCTTAGTCTCAATTGGCCTCACATCTAAATTTTTTGAACTCCTTGATCAGCAACATGAGATAAGAAGCAGCTTCAAAGGTTTAAGTTTGTATTTGAACCCTTCATTTGAATTTGAAAGAGGTTTGGATGAGGGGCTTCTATTTAAACTTCAAAACTTTATCTTCATCTTAAGACAACTTTCAAACTTGAATTTTGAACTCTTCCTTAGCCTTGGAACTCTTCTTTGAATTTGAATTTGGATGAAGATATCTCCTCCTTTGAATTTGAAAGTAGATAGAAGATAACTCCTCCTTTGAATTTTTGATGAACCTCCACTTATCTTGGACTCTTCCTCCCATTTAAACTTTGATTGAACCATGGGTGGGCATCATCTGGAGTGGGCGACAAGAGAGAATGAGGGGGGGTTCCAGATGAGAAGTAGAGTCCTTCTGCTTTACTCCTCTCAATTGGCGCCTCCTTGGAATCTCAAATGGGCGATGAAAGTTAATTGGATGGGGCACCTCTCTTGGATAAGGATGACTTTGTCTTGATGTCCAAATATTCGGATGTCTGGATGTTTGGATATCCGGATGTCTGGATATATGGTGAAAAATTTGGAAAACCCTTTTTTGACCTAGAATTGATCCACTAAGGTGATGATGACTTGGATCTTGGATACTTATGACACCCCTTGACTTATTCAAGCACTAATTACAGGACTCAAATTGGACAATTCATCAAACAAAGCGAATTGATGCTATTTACAAGACTCTTAAACTAATTGATGGACTCAATGGACTTAATTGGTAACTCAACAACCCTAATTGACCAAATTACACTCAATTTGATCAAATTTGACTTAATTACAAACTCAAAACAATTGAGACTTGAGTGTTCTTTGTGAAGAACACATGGACTTACTCATTGGTGATCCAAATTGAATTGGAAAAGGTTTGCTTCCTCTTCCTGGCTCTTGTGTCCTCACGAGGACCCCTCTAGGGACACCTTAACTGAATGCTGAGTCTGAAAGGAGGAATCAAACTCTGTTGGACATGGTTTGAGCCATGATGGGCTTAGCAAGTCTGCCTAAATCCTTTTGGGGATATGCTCTTGAGTTAGCATCTTACCTTCTAAATAGGATTCCAAGTAAATCTGTTGATAAAACACCATATGAGATATGGACTGGACATAAGCCAACTCTCTCTCACCTTCAGATTTGGAGGTGTCTGGCTTATGTCAAGCATTTGGAGATGGATAAGCTAGGACCTAAGTCTGATAGGTGTCTCTTTATTGGGTAGCTTAAAAAGTCCAAAGGATATTATTTCTATTTGCTTGAGGAACAAAAGTTGTTCGTCAGTCTTAGGGCAACCTTTTTAGAAAGGGAGTACCTTGGTGAAGGCACTCAAGCTGCAGAGGTTGAACAAGGGGAAGTTCAACATATAGATCAACCTACTCACTCTAAGACCATTATAGAACTGGATTTGATTAGATCAAATCCAGAGCTCATAGTCCAACCATTAACGAGATCTAGTAAAGTACCATGTCAACCGGATGGATACTACAATATCTTGGTCTAGGATGGTGATCCTGTTGAACTTGATGAGAACAACGAGGATCCAATCACCTACATGGATGTAATTTGAAGGTCTGATTCTGAGTCATGGTTAGGAGCCATGAAACCTGAAATGGAATCCATGAAAATCAATAATGTATAAACATTCGTTGATCCACCTAAAGGGATAAAACCCATTGGGTGCAAGTGGATCTTCAAGCAAAAGCGGGGCACAGATGGGTAGGTGGAGTCCTATAAAGCCTGTCTGGTTGCCAAGGGGTATCGTCAGCATTTTGGTATTGACTATGATGAGACATTCTCCCCTGTGGCAATGCTCAAGTCTATTCGAATTATGCTTGCTTTGGCAGTGCATTTAGATTATGAAATCTGGCAAATGGATGTTCGAATAGCTTTCTTAAATGGTAAGCTATAAGAGGTGTATATGATGCAACCTGAAGGGTTCACATCCACATATGAGTCTAAAGTGTGCAGGCTACAAAGATCCATTTATGGACTGAAGCAGGCTTCTTGGAGTTGGAGCATGCATTTTGATAAGTGTATCAAGATGTATGGCTTCGTTAATAACGGAGAGGAACCTTGTATATACAAATGGGTAAATGGTTCTATAGTTGTATTTCTTGTTTTATATGTGGATGACATTCTCCTAATCAGAAATGACATTCCAGCATTACAAGGAATAAAGGTTTGGCTTTGATCTCAATTCTCTATGAAAGACTTGGGTGAATTCTCATACATACTGGGTATGAAGATCTATAAAGATAGATCTAAAATGCTTCTGGGACTGTCCCAATCTATGTACATAGACATTGTGTTGAAGTAGTTCAGCATGGAGAATTCCAAAAGAGGCTATATTTCGATAGGTCATGGAATTACTCTTTCCAAGAAGGATTGTGCAACAACTCCTTAGGAAAGAGAGCATATGAGTAGAATTCCATATGCTTCGGTAATGGGTTCTATTATGTTTGCTATGTTATGTACTAGACCAGACGTGGCATACTCACTAGGAATAATGAGCAGATACCAGTCTGACCCAGGTGAAGCTCATTGGAAAGTTTTTAAAAAATATTCTTAAGGATTTGAGAAATACCAAGGACCAATGGCTTATTTATGGAGATTCTGACTTAAAACTTGTAGGCTATACTGACTCTAGTTTTCAGTCAGACAGAGATGATAGTAAGGGTGTATCTGATTTTGTGTTTACCCTTAATGGTGGAGCTGTCTGCTAGAAAAGTTTCAAACAGCATACAGTGGCTGATTCTGTTTGCGAGGCGGAGTATATTACGACATCGGATGTGGCAAAGGAGATTGTGTGGTTGCAAAAGTTCCTAGGCGAGCTGGGAGCGGCACATTCCTTGGATGGCCCTATTCGGTGTACTGAGACAGCACTGGAGCCATAGCTCAAGCCAAAGAGCCAAAATCTCACTAGCAGACCAAGCATATTCTGCGTTGTTATCACCTTATCCATGAGATTATTGAACGAGGTGACATCGAGCTTCTAAGGATTGATGGTAAGGAGAACTTGGCCGACTCCTTCACTAAAGCCATTGGAATACAAGAGTTTGATGACTGTAAATAGAAGATAGGAATTAGATTCTATTTCGATTAGATTTAGTCCAGGTGGAAGTTGTTGAAGTGGGATGGATGTAAAGCTAATCTAACAATTAGGAGTTTAATTCTAATGAGCAATTGCAGCAAATTTAAATAAGCTATCAAATAAATTTAAGGAAGATAGTCTAAAATTACTACTAACTACCCGCAATGTAATTCGCATGAAATCTCAATAAAGAATCCTGGATCCGAAGATTAGGAAACCACCGAAACTAGGACTACCTTGCTTCACAGAATCAGATCTATGAGATTTGGATGGGTTACTTACCAATAATGATTTTCCCTCCTCTGTTGCAGCAGATTTGGATTCGACTCTCAAGATCTCACGGTAGGATTCTAAATATCAGTTCCTTCGAAGCAGATCTTCTCATTATTGGTTGGATGGCAAGGAAACCTCTTCTTCTGATCGAGAACACTAGGGATCCTGCAGGAGAACTATGATTAGAGAGGTGGAAAAGGAGTAGAAATCTAAAAAGAGAGGGAAAGAATGATGGTCGGCTTGGATCTGGATTTGGACTGGATGTTGAAGATGGTGGCGCTTGGCTTCTTGGATCTAGGACTCAGGAGATAACTAGGACTTCAGCACCCCACACACACACAGATGCATTACTTACCTAGCAAAGCACTCTCACATTACAATGCTTAACCAGCAATTGTAGAAGCAAACTGATAGAGTTTCATTAATGATTGAAAGATGGTTACAAGGGGGAATGGAGTGCTATTTATAGATATACAAGGTAGCATGATAACATTGAATTCTTTTTGAATACAAGATAATTAAAGATAACATTGGACTCTACTCTCCTTCTTGACTTGGATGGAAACTCCTTGAAATTTAAATGGGATAGGTGCCTTCTTCATTTGGACTTCTCAAATTTTAGGCGACAAAGAAAGATGGGCAACAAGAAAAAAATGAGGGCTCTCCTAAATGTGAGACAAAACACTTCTCAAATGAGAAGTGGGCGGAAACTCTTCTTTTCTTGGCATCAATCCCTCCTTGGAGTGAACTATATTTGATCCTTTGAATTTGAAAGTAGTTTAGATAATCCTCCCTTTATCTTGAGACTTGGATGAGACCAACTTTGAAATTTGAAATGATGAAGCGCTCCTTTCATGTGTGCGACAAAATGAGGATGAAACGCTCCTTTGTTGTGGGCGACAAAGAGTGGATGAGGAATGAGGAGTCCTTTTTTACACCTCTTAAATGTTTTTAAATGAGTGACAAAATTGAGGCGCCCTCCTTTTCTCTCCTTTGGATAATCTTGGACTTTAAATGTTGTCCAAATGTGCCAATGTCTGGATGTCTGGATGTCTTGATAAAAAAGACAACCTTCTTTTGACATTTAGATAGCCATCCAAGGTAATGAAGTGAGGCATACAACTCCAAGTATGGGTGACAGGGCTCCATGTTGATGGGAATTCTTTCAGGGTGCCGAGAATCATGCAGCAATTGGAAGTGAATTTCAAAACAAAAGTTCTAAGCATGAAACCCTAATTGGCAACAAAACCCTAATTCCCAGGACCCCTTATGCAATACCAATCAATGAAACATAAATGAAGTCAGAATACATACCTGGATTGCTGAAATCCAATCCTTTCCATGAGGCTCACAAGTGCAAGCCCTCCAATGGTGATCCACACGAGAATGGTACCAAGAAAGAATCCCTACCGGGGTTGCTTGCTTCAACAGAACTCTTTTGTCAGCCTTTTGACCTTTGACCACAATAGGACACCCTGTCCTACTTAGGGCTCTCTGGACATAGTCCTAAACCACTATTGGGTTTAGGACAACCCTCCTCTAGGATCCCTTAGGCTTATGACCTAAAAACTAAGCCTTGTCCTTGTAGAAAAGATCTTATCTTAACAAGACAAGTCTTGCCCTAAAGTAAGTAGGGAGTAAAAGAACACTCAGACTGACAAACTCTCGGGAAAATGGGATTCATGTTTTCTGATGACCAAAAACTCTTCCTCTCATTTCACCGTACCCCCTTTAAATAATATTTCAAGGGGCGTGAAAACCATCCCAACATCTCTTATTAGATATGTTATTTCATATCTGATAAGATTCTTCAGGATTGAATAGTCTTATCTGTGTTCTTTCCCTTTCCAGATTAAATCCCATGTGCCATGTGGCAATTACCGGTTAAGAAGAATGGAAGGAGGTGTCATTTCAGATTTAAAATCCATGGGAATAGTAGAGTCCTGAGAGCAGAAGGACTTTGCCTCAAAACCGTGCGCAGATGAAGAGACACGACTCTTCATCTACGTGCACTACTTTTTTTTTCCATTTCATGCCGCCCTCTTATTCCCTTTGACCGGTCATTTAAATCCAAAAATCATGGGGATAAGATGAGAAGGCGCCCCTTGAAGAAACACTGGAGTGTTTCATCTACAGAAGGACTCTTGTCCTTTGCGTGCACCTTCATCTCCCGCACGCCAAGAGGCGCCAAGAGTCCTTTTGTGGTCAACTTTATCTACACCCCATGCAACCTTTGACTAGTAAAAGCATATGCAATATGGGTATCAAAAGAAAGAGCATTAAGTTCTCTTTCCATCCATATAAACATTTTTCAGATCAGAGAACTATAGACTCTTCTAGGCCTTTTTGAATGCCAAGTTATCATTTTGGCATCTAGAGTCCCAACTCAAATGGACTCTTCAATAAAATGTCCAAAAGTCCAAAATAAAATCAGATCAAGCTCTGAGTTGGCTATCCCCACTTAGGACTCAACCTAATTTAGGTTTTTCTTAATTAGGTTAGCCTAATTAGGAAGCAACCGGACCCAATCCAATTGGGTTAGGAATTGGGTTAGCCTACATATGCTAGTACGCAATCTGGCTAACCAATTAGGATCCCATGACCCTAATTAAACCATGAGTGACTTCCTTGGCCAACTCTCTATTGTATATGACCCATTGGGTTCCACATCTAGCCAGCAGTAGGTTTAGGCTCGAGCAGATTCGATTCGATCGAAGACGATTTACTTAATTAGTTCAAATCGGCTTACCTAATTGTCCAATTCGAATCACACATCGAATTAACTCATGAAACCAATCCAATTGGTTCATGAAAACCCACAAGACAAGATTAATGTCTAGAATGGTGTCATGCCTACCCGAAAGATGAGAAATTTGATTAAAATTATCAAAATATCCTTCAATATTAAGTTACCATGCAATTCAATCTTTTGATCTTCCATTATCTCGATTAAGTGATAGGTATGGATAAATGTCAAACCCTAACACTTAATCATATCAAATCTCAGCTCGATCATGAGGACTCAGCTGATGACTGATTAGAAGTCATTTCTAATCTCATCCCACTTTACAAAGATTCCCTGAGTCACTCATCGAAGAGATTACATGGGATAACATATCCTCTTACCAGGATTGATCAATTCCTTGTTGGTCCACTCACATCCTTCGTACACCTTCCACCATACCCAGAACACCTCGTACATGTCGCAATGCCATGAATGAGTATGAATCAAAGTATGGCTTAGTATGAACAAGGACCATGGTGACCTTAGGTCTGAAGATCACATGCACAACTTCTACTCTGGGACCTATCTTTTGACAAGGAGTAAGACTTCCATAAGATAGTCCCGGTGTGGATCAGTTCAGTGTATTCATAACCTAATGAACACCCTTATCCTTGTATTAGTGTCTCTACATAAGTGGCTGTGAGACCAACTACCCTCATCATCTGAGCATACATAGGATATGCTAGTCTTACCAGATTCATCGATCCCCGAATCAATGGTTCAATGACTAGGAACATTCTAGATTAGGGTTTATAGGAATTAGGTCTCACTGTTATTTTATCATAACCCTAATTCCATTACCCTACTCTATGGGATTCATCATAGTCAAAAACATGACACAGCAGTATATGATGAATCAAATGCCTTTATTATAAATAATGATGTCATATATGAGTTGGAAGTTTACAAGAAGGCCCATACAATGATTATCTCTTAGGGCATTTTTCTATCAAACTCCTACTTGCACTAAAGCCAATCATCCTTATACTTTATGCCCATATAATCCAAGTGGCGATCTAACTGCTGCTTGGCTAATGCTTTAGTGAATGGGTCTGCTATATTGTTCTTTGTGTCAACTCATTCGACGACAACTTCTTGTCTTTCTATAATATCTCGAACGAGGTGGAACTGTCTTAGAATGTGCTTGGACTTGTGATGAGACCTTGATTCCTTAGCTTGTGCAACAGCCCCAGTGTTATCACAGTATAATGGCACTAGCTGTTATACATTAGAAACCATGCCCAATTCCATGATGAATTTCTTCATCCAGACAGCTTCCTTTGATGTTTCACTAGCAGCTATGTGCTCTGTCTCAGTGATTGAGTCAGCTACTATTAGCTACTTTGTACTTTTCCAACTCACTGCACCACCATTCAGGGTGAAGACATACCCCGATGTGGATTTGCTATCATCTGGATATGATTGAAAACTAGAAACTGTATATCCTTTTAGTTTCAACTCAGATCCTCCATATACTAGAAAAATATGTTTAGTCCTTTTCAGGTACTTAAGAATATTTTTCATAGCTTTCCAATGATCCTCTCCTAGATTTGCCTGAAACCTGCTCACTATGCCCAAGGCATAAGCAACATCAGGCCTGGTATATAACATGGCATACATTATCGATCCAACAGCCGAAGCATAAGGAATCATAGCCATCCTCTATCTTTCTTCTGATGTCTTAGGAGACATTTTCTTAGTGAGATGTATGCCTTGCCTTATAGGTAAGTAACATTTCTTACTTCCATCCATGTTGAATCTCTTTAACACTAAGTCAATGTACCTAGATTTGGATAAGCCTAGCATCCTCTTGGATCTATCTCTATAGATCCTTATACCCAGTATATAGGATGCTTCTCCCAAATCCTTTATGGAAAACTTTGATGATAGCCAAGTTTTAACTGATTGCAACATTGGATATCATTCCCAATGATCAGTATGTCATCCACATACAAAACTGAGAAAATAATGGCACTCCCACTTGTCTTCTTATACATACATGGTTCATCCACGTTTTTGATAAAACCAAATCCTTTGATTGTTTCATCAAAATGATGTTCCAACTCCTCGATGCTTGTTTAAGTCCATAAATGGACTTCTTTAACTTGCATACCTGGTTTGGTCTCCCACTTGAGACAAACCCCTCTAGCTGTAACATATAGACTTCTTCCTCAAGGTTTCCATTGAGGAAAGCAGTCTTTACATCCATTTGCCAGATCTCATAGTCATGGTATGTTGCTATGAAAAGCAGTATCTAAATGGACTTAAGCATGGCTACTGGAGAAAAGGTTTTATCATAGTCTACACCATATTTTTATCTAAAATCTTTTGCTACTAGCCTAGCCTTATAGGTCTCAACTTGTCCATCTGCTCCAATCTTCTTCTTGAAGACCCATTTACACCCTATCGAGTTAATTCCTTCAGGTGGATCTACCAAGGTCCAAACCTTATTAGAATACATGGAGTCCATTTCAGATTTCATGGTACCAAGCCACTTGTCGGAGTCCCTACTCTCGATAGCTTTCAAATAGGTCATAGGATCATCATCCTGTATGATAATGGCTTCATTATCATCCCCGATGACAAAGCCATATCTTAGAGGTGCTCCTTGCACCTTCTCTGACCTTCGAAGAGAAGGTGTGTATTGTGGCTGTTCTTGATCCACAAGAACCTCTGGTTGAGGAACTTCACTTGAAGGCTCATCGGTTTGTTGGTTCTGTTCTTCACATAACTTAAATGAAGAATCACTACATCCTTCTTGGATAAACTCTTGTTCCAAGAATGCAGCATGCTTACTGACAATTATCTTTTGCTCAGTAGCATTATAAAAGAGGTATCCCTTACCTTCTTTTGGGTAACCAACAAACCTATACTTGTCAACTCTAGCACTTAACTTATGTCCAAAGTTATTCTTGATATAAGCATAGCAACTCCAAATCTTTAAGTACTTAAGACTTGATCTTTTACCATTCCATAACTCAAATGGAGTGATACTTACTGACTTAGATGGAACCTTATTTAATATATATGCAGCAGTCTCCAGGGCATGTCCCCAAAAAAAAATGGGAAGATCTGTGAAGCTCATCATGGACCTCACCATGTCCAATAAGGTGCGATTTCTCCTTTCTGCCACTCCATTTAACTAGGGTGTATAAGGAGGGGTCCATTCAGAAATAATGCCTTTGTCCTTGAGATGGTTCAAAAGCTCACTAGACAAGTATTCCCCTCCTCGATCAGACTGAGGAGCTTTAATACTATGTCCAGTTTGTCTTTCAACCATACTTTGATATTCTTTAAACTTATCAAAGGCTTCGAACTTGTGTTTCATAAGATACACATAATCGAACCTTGATAAATCATCAATAAAAGTGATGAAATAAGAATATCCTCCTTTGGCCTGAGTTAACATAGGTCCACACACATCAGTATGTACAAGACTTAACAATTTAGTTGCCCTTTCTCCATATCCAATAAATGGAGACTTGGTCATTTTTCTTTTGAGGCAAGACTCACAAGTTCCTAATGATTGAAAATCATCACGGTGAAAGTAATCGTCTTTGACTAACTTGTTTATCCTTGACTCACTTAATGACCTAACCGGCAATGCCAGAGATATGTGACATTGACATTATCTTTTTTTCACTTCTTGTCATCTACAAGAAGTATTTCATCATTAAGTACTAAAGTTAGAAGACCATTCACAAAGCAACCATGCCCAAATATTGTATTATTATGAAGAATAGAGTAGCCATTGCTCTTTACACTTATTTCATATCCTTGCTGTAATAACAAGGGTATAGAAATAATATTTCATACAATATTTGGCACATGTAGCATTCTTCCAACCTTATGATATTACTTAAAGGTAATAATAGAAGATAGGTGCCCATAGCTTCAGCATATATGGGTTCTCCACTTGTCCCATATAATTTGAAGTCACCTTTCTTCAAATTTCTAATTTTGTGGAGTCCTTGTAAAGATTTACTAATATGTGACCCACATGCGGTATCCAATACCCATGAATTAGAAATAGATTCACTCAATGAGAAATTGGTTTGTATCATGTACAAACCCCTAGATGCACCACTTGCATCTAGCTTCACATTTGCAAGACAAGTCTTGCAATCCTTCTTCCAATGCCCAAAAATGCTGCAATGGAAATAGGCTCCATCAACCTTCTTTCTCAAACAGTCCACATAATTTGAACCGGTTAACTTGTTGGCATCCAAGATGCCATGCAATGATAAATTTGAAGCCATAAAAAATAAATGTCCTAAGAACAATATTAGCATACCACTCAAGATGACATCCATAACTAGATAAGGACTTTCTATCTAATTATGTATCCCATTATTTTTTTCAAATACCATAACCCTCAACTATGGTAAGCGAGAAACCTTTCCTGGTTTTCTTAGTGGGGTTGAGATCCTTATTCCTCATGAGTGCCTTGTGTATGCACAACAAACACACATGAGTTCAAAGGTAGGACAACCTTTCCAATTGCAACCCGTGCAATTCTTAACAATTATCTTTGCCTTTAAGACACTTATGGCCTTGTGTATGCACAACAAACCATAATGTTTTAGTTTAGTCGGACCCTTCATTTCCATATAGCCATGATTGAATAATGTTACCCCTTGTGTATGCACAACAAAGCAACATTTCCAACCATGCCATAAAGCACTAAGTGAACCAAGACAAATCTTATATCAAATCTTAGAGTAGGCCTTGCGTATGCATAACAAACCTACTATAGACTTGACATAAATTTGGCTTAGCATGAAGGAAGGCAAAATATAGTACACTTAACCAATTAGCATTACCAAAATAAGATTTAGATATGACCAAATTGGCTAGGTGAGTGGAAGAGGTGAGGGGGTCCCCCCGTTGCTTTCCTTAGACACCAATTAGATTGGCTAGGTCAATCAACGGAATCAATTAAAAACCTCATTTCCTTTATCTTTCCAAAACCACTTGCCTAGACACCAATCGGCTGATCAAACCCTAATCTATTTTGCATCATGACTAAGTTTTTTACTATGACTACATATAATTTTTATGAGGGCTTTGATGGTCTCAAAAACACATTCTAAATTATCATGATTACTATGCTTATAATATATATAAACATGTAACATATCCTCATAACATAATATCATAACATAACATGTTATGTTAAACAAGCATATTATAACTAATATGCAAATCAAGGCATGATAGATACATAAAAATACCTTTCACCTCACTTTTTCATAGGATATGGTCACAGCGGCACCCCTACACGCCATAGGAGACCCATTGAATGGGAAGAGAGGGCCTTTAAACCCTACTTGGCTCCTATGACCTGACGGCCATGGTGACTAACCCAATCCAAAGTAGTTACTAGGTACAATCAATATGCATAATTTCATACTTGAAATGATAACATGCATTTCATGAAATATAGAAATTAAACATATTACCCTAATATGCAAAATTTCATATCAATGCATTAACATGTCTTTTTCATGAAGAAACTAGAAATCTAACATATTAACCTTAATATGCATTTTCATCACAAGATTCTGGTAGAGTCAAAATGACAGGGTTCGAGTCGGCTCAATCACTAGTCGGGTCGACTCGATATGTGGAAATCATGAACTTCAAAAATGATTCATAATTGGTATGCCACAAGGGCTCTGATACCACTGATGGGAATTCTTCCAGGGTGCCGGGAATCATGCAGCATGCGGAAGTGAATTTCCAAACAAAAGTTCTAAGCATGAAACCCTAATTGGCAAGAAAACCCTAATTCCCAGGAACCCCTCATACAATACCAATCAATGAAACATAAATGAAGTCAGAATACATACCTGGATCGTTGAAATCTAATCCTTTCCATGAGGCTCATAAGTGCAAGCCCTCCAACGGTGATCCAAACGAGAATGGTACCAAGGAAGAATCCCTACCGGGGTTGCTTGCTTCAATAGAACTCTTTTATCAACCTTTTGACCTTTGACCACTTTAGGACACCCTGTCCTACTGTAGGACTCTTTGGACACAGTCCTAAACCACTCTTGGTTTTAGGACAACCCTCCTCTAGGACCCCTTAGGCTTATATCCTAAAACTAAGCCTTGTTCTTGTAGAAAAGACCTTGTCCTAACAAGACAAGTCTTGTCCTAAAGTAAGAAGGAGGGAGTAGAAGAACACTCAGACTGACAGACTCTTGGGAAAATGGGATTCCTGTTTTCTAATGACCAAAAACTCTTCCTCTCATTTCACCATACCCCCTTTAAATAATATTCCAAGGGGCGTGAAAACCATCCCAACATCTCTTATCAAATATGTTATTTCATATATGATAAGATTCTTGAGGATTGAATAGTCTTATCTATGTTCTTTCCCCCATGTGCCATGTGGCATTTACTGATTAAAAAGAATGGAAGGAGGCATCAATTCATATTTTAAAACCGTGGGAAGAGTAGAGTCCTGAGAGAAGAAGGACTCTGCCTCAAAACCGTGCACAGATGAAGAGACACGACTCTTCATCTGCATGCGCTACTTTTTTTTTTCCATTTCATGCCACCCTTTTATTCCCCTTGATCGGTCATTTAAATCCAAAGGGCATGGGGATAAGATGAGACGGAAACCCTTGATGAAACACTAGAGTGTTTCATCTGCAGAAGGACTCTTGTCCTTCTGCATGCACCTTCATCTCCTGCGTGCCAAGAGGTGCCAAGAGTCCTTTTATGGTCAACTTTTTCTACATCCCATGCAACCTTTGACTAGTCAAAGCATATGCAATATGAGTGTCAAAAGAAAGAGCATTAAGTCCTCTTTCCATCAATATAAATATATTTTAGATCAGAAGACTATAGACTCTTCTAGGCCCTTTTGAATGTCGAGGTATCATTTTGGCATCTAGAGTCCCAACTCAAATATACTCTTCAATAAAACATCCAAAAGTCCAAAATAAAAACAGATCAAGCTCAGATTTGGCTATCCCCACTTATGACTCAACCTAATTTAGGTTTTCCTTAATTAGGTTATCCTAATTAGCAAGCAACCAGACCCAATCCAATTGGGTTAGGAATTGGGTTAGCCTACATATGCTAGTATGCAATCTAGCTAACCAATTAAGATCCCATGACCCTAATTAAACCATGAGTTGCTTCCTTGGCCAATTCTCTATTGTGTGTGACCTATTGGATTCCACATCTAGCCAGCAGTAGGTTTAGGTTCGAGCCGATTTGATTCGATCGAACCTGATTGACCTAATTAGGTCAAATCGGCTCACCTAATTGTCCAATTCGAATCACACATCGAATTGACTCATAAAACCAATCCAATTGGTTCATGAAAACTCACAAGATAAGATTGACATCTAGCAACATGTCATGTCTATCCGGAATATGAGGAATTTGGTAAAAATTACCAAAACACCCTTCATTAGTAAGTTACTGTGCAATTAAATCTTTTGATCTTCCATTATCCCGATTAAGTGTTGGGTATGGATAAATGTCAAACCCTAACACTTAAATATATCAAATCTCAGCTCGATCATGAGGACTCAGTTGATGATTGATTAGAAGCCACTTCTAATCTCATCCCACTTTGTAAAGATTCCTTGAGTCACTCATCGAAAAGATTACACGGTATAACATATCCTCTTACCAGGATTGATCAATTCTTTGTTGGTCCACTCATATCCTTCGTACACCTTCCACCATACCTAGAACACCTCGTATATGTTGCAATGCAATAAATGAGTATGAACCAAAGTATGGCCTAGTGTGCACAAGGAACCATGGTGACCTTAGGTCTGAAGATCATATGCACAACTTCTACTCTAGGACCTATATCTTGACAAGGAGTAAGACTTCCATAAGATAGTCCCGGTGCGGATCAGTTTAGTGTATTCATAACCTAATGAACACCCTTATCCTTATATTAGTGTATCTACATAAGTGGCTGAGAGACCAACCACCCTCATCAACTGAGCATACATAGGATAAGCTAGTCTTACCGGATTCATCGATCCATGAATCGATGGTCCAATGACTAGGAACATTCTAGATTAGGATTTATATGAATTAGGTCTCACTATTATTTTATCATAACCCTAATTCCATTGCCCTACTCTATGGGGTTCATCAAAGTCAAAAATATGACATAGCAGTATATGATGAATCAAATGCCTTTATTATAAACAATGATGTCATACATGAGTTGGAAGTTTACAAAAAGGCCCATACAATGATTGGCTCTTAGGGCATTTTTCTATCACATGTGGCACGACATGGCATGATGACATGGCATGGCTTCAATAATTTGGCTTGAACTTGCTAACAATTGAACTTGAACCCCCTTGACTAAATCAAGTACTAATTACAAGACTCAATTCAAGCAAACCTAGCTTAAATAATTTGTAATCAAAGTTGACTAATTATTTACATGGACTCAGTTACTCATAACTGAAAGACAAACTACTCATTGGTGATCCATAATGAGCTTGGAGCAGTCTGACGTGTCTTCCTAGCTCTGGTGTCCTCACCAATTCTCTTGGGCTGGGAGGAACTCGACCCTGTGAGTAGGGGTCAACTCTACTATGGTAATGCTCTAGCAAGTCTAGGTTGATTCTTTGCAGATCCTCTTGAGTGATCCATGAATCATCAGATTCTGGTCTACCTTGCCATCGAACCAGGTACGTTGATAATCTTTACTCCTAGTAGTGATAGCTTTGTCATCCAAAATTTGCTCAATCTTATCTCTCCGTTCTGGTAATTTGGTTGGTAAACACTCAGGGGTAGGGTCACTCTCAAAAATGGTATCAGGCCCAAATGGCTCACTAAGTATTGTTATTGGCTCCTTAAACTCAACAAGATCTAATACATTGAAGGTTAGACTAATACCTAATTTTGGTGGTAATTGTAACACATAGGCATTAGACCTAATTTTTTTTATGATCTTGTATGGTCACTATACTACGGGCATGTAGTTTTTTCGTAGTTCCGGGTAGGAACTATTCAGGTCAAAGCCTGATCATGATAAAGTTTTTCACATTAAATTCTTTGAAGTGTTTACGTGAGTTAGTCATATGTTCATAAGATTCATTGCTTTCATTAAATTTTTTATTTATCTCTTTATTCAATTCCTTAATATGCTGTGCATATAACTCTATAGACTCAAAAATGCATGCATGCATGGGTAGGGAATAAGATCTAAAGGCTTTTCTATGTTTATACCCATGGACAATCTCAAATGGACTCTTGCATGTGGATCTATTAACTAAACTATTGTAGATGAATTCAGCTCCAGGTAATAACAAATCCCAATTTTCAATGTTGCCACCTACAAGATATCTCAGCAAGTTTCCAAAACTCTAGTTCACTATCACAGTCTAACCATCGATTTGCGGCTGGTAGGATGTAGAAAATTTAAGCTTAGTTCCTAACAAGTACCGAAGGATTTTCCAAAAGTAACTTGTAAATCTGACATCCCTATCAGACACTATGGTTTTAGGTAGACCATGTAACCTAACCACATTGTTGAGAAAAATTTTGGCTACCTTAGTAGCATCAGAAGTTTGTGAGCAAGGTAAAAAATGTGCCATCTTAGAGAACCTATCGACCACAATATAGATAGAATCATGTTTCCTTAAGGTCTTGGGCAAACCTAACATGAAATCCATACTAAGGTCTTGCCATGGATAGTCTGGTACAGGTAAAGGGGTATACAAGCCAGTGTTTTGCTTTTGCTGTTTGGCAACAGCACAGTTCAACATCTAGCCACAACTTGAGCAATATCCTTTTTCAAACTTGGCCAATAAAACTGATCTTCAATAGCTAAAATAGTCTTGTTTCTACCAAAGTTACCTACTAGACCTCCTGCATGGGTCTCCCAAATCAGAAATTCTCTAAGTGAAGTACTAGGGATACATAACCAATTGTTTTTAAAGAGGTAGCCATCTAGTAGGGTATACTCACTATTTAAACTATAGGGTCCTTTTTAATAGACTGATAGTTTTCACTAAAATCAGGATAAGTTTCATATTGATCCTTCAGTTTGTCAAATCCTATAACTTTAGTACTAACCGAATTAAGGAGAATGGATCATTGACTAAGGGCATCAGTGACCCTATTTTCTCTACCAGCATGATGTTTCAACACAAAAGTATAGACTTGAATATACTCTACCCACTTAGCATGCCTAGGGTTCAACTTTTTCTGGGAACCTAGAAATAAGAGTGCCTCATGATCAAAGTAAAGAACAAATTCTTGTGGCAGTAGATAATATCTTCAATACCTCAAAGCTTGCACTACCGCATAAAACTCCTTATCATAGGTTGAGTATTTATGTTTAGCCTCATTTAATTTTTCACTAAAGAAGGCTACATGGTGATTCTCTTAACTTAATACTCCACCTATACCAACTCTAGAAGCATCACAAGCAACCTCGAAAACTTTAGAAAAATCAGGTAATCTCAACACGGGCGCTTGGGTCATTTTATCCTTAATTTCTAAGAAAGCTCTATTGGCACTCTTGGTCCACTCGAAGGTTCCTTTCCTAAGGCAATTAGTGATAGGTGCTATAATTGTGCTGAATCCTCGAATGAATCTCCTATAGAAGGTAGCAAGGCCATAAAAACTACGAACATCGTGTACATTTTTAGGCACAGGCCACTCAACTATGGACTTAATTTTATCAGGATTGATTGATACTATTTCAGAAGTCACAACAAAGCCTAGGAAATTAATTCTTGGGGTCATGAAACTGCACTTCTTAAGATTTGCATACAAACTATTTTTCCTAAGGGCTTGACACACATGTTGTAGATGGTCTAAGTGATCCTTCCTAGTTTTACTATATATGAGGATATCGTCAAAATAAACTACTAAAAACTTTCTAATGAAAACTTTCAATACCTGAATCATGATCCTCGTAAAAGTACTAGGTGCATTTGACAGGCCAAAAGGCATCACTACCATTCATATAGGTCATCGTTAATCTTGAAGGTAGTTTTCTATTCATCCCCGGGTCTAGTCTTAACCTGGTGATAGCCGCTCTTAAGATCGATCTTTGAAAAGATAGATGCTCCGGCCATCACGTCTAACATGTCATCCAAATGGGGAATAGGAAAATGATATTTCACAGTTATCTTATTGATGGCTCTACTATCAACACACATCCTCCAAGTGCCATCTTTCTTTGGAGTTAATAGGGTTGGAATTGCACACGGGCTCAAGCTCTCCCTAATAAATCCTTTTTGAAGTAGATCCCTTCCTTGCCTTTGTAATTCTAGATGCTCTGTAGTGTCCATCCTATAGTGTGGGAGGTTTGGAAGGTTGGCCCCTGGGACCAAGTCTATAGCATGTTGTATGTCCCTTAATGGTGGTAGTCTATCAAGGTCTTCAGGAAACACATCCTGAAACTCTTTCAAAATCTCAACAATTTCCTTAGGGTGTTCCTGTTGGGGTTGATAAAAAATTTTCTTAGTAGCCAGAATCCAAACAAGCGCACCTTCAATCATCTCATGCTCTAGTTCCTTAGCAGTGATTAGGTTTAGTCCTGGTTCCTTCTCCCTCAGATTGGTAGACCCTCTCTTGATGTTATCCTCAGGTGGGGTCAAATTTATGACTATCCTTTTTCCATGATGGTTAAAAGAACATGAATTTGACCAGCCATAAAGGATAACATCATGATCATATAGCTAGGGTCTACCTAAAATAATGCTGCTGGCCCCCATTTGGAGAATGTCACACCAGACCTTTTCTTGATATGACTAGACTTGGACTATAACCTGACATCTCATTCTAATAGGAATAGAGGTTGAGTCAATCCAAGAAACCATATAGGGGCTGGGATGGGGCACTGTAGTTAAACCTAAGTTCTTAACAGCATTTGTAAAAATGACGTTAACATGGCTCCCACTATCTATGATGATTTTGCAAACTTTGTCCCCTACCTTAATGAAGGTTTGTAGGATGTTAGTCCTATGCCAGTCCTCGTTCTTCTTAGTTTGCATCAAGATACACCTAACGACTCCTAAGAGATCAGGTGACTCTAAGTCTTTCTCGTCCCCTTCATACTCATCTACTAACTCGGGTTCAGCCTCATACACTTCCTCCTCACATTCTTCCATAGTTTCTTGATCCTCTTCATCAAACTCCCCTATATGTAAGGCTCGTGTAGGGCACCGACTAGCATAATGAACATAACTTTGACATTTAAAACATCGTATAGTTTGGTTTCTAGTCCTTTGCATTTTAGGTGCCTTTTTTTTGTCATCCTGATGAGCTAGTAGAGTGGTAGGCTTGGATTGGCTATTGGAAAACTGGTTCACACTAGGCCTATTTCCAGGAGTACTAAACCTATTAGGTTCGAGTCGTCTGGTAATGGGTCCTCTTTGGAATCTCTCACAGTCCCTGGTAATCTGATAGGCTTGATCTAAGTCATGGACCTCTCTTAGAAACAATTCTCTCTGGATGTGCTCATGTAGGCCCACTTGAAACCTAGATAGGGTGACCGACTCTGACTCAGCTACACCACACCTCATGACAAACTTGTCGAATTTTGCTATGTACTCGAACATGGATTTATTACCCTGGGTCAACTTCTATCACTGATCTAAGAGTCTTGCTCATAGGACAAGGGTAGGTATTTCTCCCTAAGTTTGATCTTTATGGCTCTCCATGTAACTATGGGCAAATATCCTCTTTGATGATTAAGTCTCTCAATATTTCCCCAATATAGTCTAGCCTACCTAACTAACCTAAGCTTAGCAAATGTGACCTTCCTCTCCTCAGACATCTCATACCACTCAAAATACTGGTCCATGTCACTCTCCCAATCAGTGTACACCTTAAGTTCTAAGCTTTCATCAAAAGTAGGTGCCTCAAGTCTAATGTTCCTTAGGGCTCTTTCCTCTTGGTCATTGACATCTTGGTAGAGTCACCTAGGATTAGGTTCAGGGGTAAGTTCATGGCATTGGGCTCTTGGGCCAATAGGGGTGGCTCTAGGTATCTCAAGATCAGGGTGAGTCATATGAGACTCTTCTAGGTTACCCATTCTTTCCTCCATCTGGTTAAACCTAATGTTGAGCTGCCTAAATTGTTCAGTCATAGTCCTCATTAAAGCTTCCAGATTTGGGTCTATGGTGGGACTTGTTTGGGCTTGGGGTTGATGATATAGAGTTCCTGCTCTAGTGGTCATGCAATACAATCCGAGCTTCTAGGGCTCCTAGACTTAGAGCTCAAGTAGAATGGGTCAGCTCAATTTATAACCAATTTAGCAATTACCCTGTCCACTGGCTAGATAAGAGGTGGGTAGTGGGAAGCTCCCACTGCTCTTGCAGGGTCCTAATTAAAAACCATGAGTCCGCTTGGGGTGTTTGGCTCTAGACCTCTAGCCTTATACACCAGATTCAAGAGATAATCAAAGGATTGGGTGCACTAGCTTTCACACAATACTTGGAACCCGACCTTGTTAGTGTCCTTAAGCTGTGTTAGGTTGCTACTCAGTTTTAGATTAGGGCTAGGACAATGCAAGATCAGGTTGGTTTTTTTTGGGCCAAGGAAAGGTGATGAAATCCTTCCCTTATCTTATGATAGCATTCCCTTAAAATAGTTTCAGATAAGATGAATGCACAACCAATCAATTAGTTAACAGGATAAGATAAGATAAGACTTGCAACATAAAATTTAAACTTTAAATTTCAATTTTCAAATTTAGATTTCAGATTTGAATTTTAAATTTTAAATTTTGAATTTCAAAATTTTAAATTGTAGAAATTAAAATTTATTTTTTTGGGGGATTAGGTTGGATAATTTCAAAATTCTAGATGTGCCAGAATCTGACCCTAAGTTGTGCTCAAAAGATTAACATGCAATCTTTCAAGCAATTAACAATTCAAACATGCATACACTAAGCATAACTGATTTTTGATATCGAGTTATCACGTCCGGCCATAGCTCATTACTCCCATGGGTCGTGACAGTATACATGCGTTTGCCCACTCTAGAGGGGTAATTTCCTTCCACCAGAAAGTACTAAGAAAACAATGCAATTTTTTTTTGAAAAGAAATTTAGATCTGAAATCTATGAGGGAAGATTACAGATCTGATTTTAATCTAGCTAAAATACTAAAATTAATACAAAAAAAACTAAGATCTGAAGAGCTATGGAAGAGCGTTCCAGATCCAATGCTAGAATAGTGCAGAATTTTCAGCAAATATATGTCCTAGTCTAACCTTTGATTCTAATACCAAAAACAGATGTGGTACCAACTCCGATACCAAAGATGATGTGGGATGGATGCAAAGCTAATCTAATAATTAAGAGTTTAATTCTAATGAGTAATGGCAGCAAATTCAAATAAGCTATCAAATAAATTTAAGGAAGATAGTCTAAAATTACTACAACTACCCGTAATGTAATTCGCATTCAATCTCAATAGAGAATCCTGGATTCGATGATTAGGAAACTACCAAAATTAGGACTACCTTGCTTCACAGAATTAGATCTATGAGATTCAGATGGGTTGCTTACCAATAACGATTTTCTCTTCTCCGCTGCAGTAGATCTAGATTCAACTCTCAAGATCTCGCGGTAGGATTATAAATATCAGTTCCTTCGGAGTAGATCTTCCCGTTGATGGTTGGATGGCAAGGAAACCTTCTCTTATGATCGAGAATACTAGGAATCTTGCAAGAGAACTATGATTAGAGAGGTGGAAAAAGAGTGGAAATCTGAAAAGAGAGAGGAAAGAATGATGGTTGGGTTGGATCTGGATTTAGACTGGATGTTGAAGATGGTTGTGCCTAGCTTCTTGGATCTAGGACTCAGGGGATAACTAGGGCTTCAGCACCCCACACACACAGATGCACTATTTATCCAGCAGAGCACTCTTACATTACAATGCTTAACCAACAATTGTAGAAGCAAACTGACAGAGTTTCAAAGATAATTACAAGGGAGGGAATGGAGTGGTATTTATAGACCCTCCATACAAAGTAGCATGATAACATTGAATTTTCTTTGAATACAAGATAATTAAAGATAACATTGGACTCTACTCTCCTTCTTGACTTGGATGGAAACTCCTTGAAATTTAAATGGGATAGGTGCCTTCTTCATTTGTACTTCTCCAATTTTAGGTGACAAAGAAAGATGGGCGATAAGAAAGAAACGAGGGCTCTCCTAATTGTGCGACAAAACACTTCTCAAATGAGAAGTGTGTGGAAACTCTTCTTTTCTTGGCATCAATCCCTCCTTGGCATGAACTAGATTTGATCCTTTGAATTTGAAAGTAGTTTAGATAATCCTCCCTTTATCTTGAGACTTGGATGAGACCAACTTTGAAATTTGAAATGATGAAGTGCTCCTTTCATGTGGGCGACAAAATGAGGATGAAACACTCCTTGGTTATGGGTGACAAAGAGTGGATGAGGAATGAGGAGTCCTTCTACTTTACCCCTCTTAAATGTTTTCAAATGAGCGAATAAATTGAGGCGCCCTCCTTTTCTCTCCTTTGGATAATCTTGGACTTTAAATGTTGTTCAAATGTACCAATGTCTGGATATCTTAATGTCTTGATAAAAAAAGACAACCTTCTTTTGACATTGAGCTAGCCATCCAAGGTGATGAAGTGAGGCATACTACTCCAAGTATGGGTGACAAGGCTCCATGTGGCATGATGTGGTATGATGACATGGCATGGCTTCAATAATTGGACTTGACCTTGGCTAACATTTGAACTTGAACCCCCTTGACTAAATCAAGTACTAATTACAGGACTCAATTCAAGCAAACCTAACTTGACAAATTTATAATCAAAGTTGACTAATTATTTACTTGGACTCAATTACTCATAACTGAAAGACAGACTACTCATTGGTGATCCACAATGAGCTTGGAGGGTTTGATGTTTCTTCCTAGCTCTGGTGTCCTCACTTGTTGTTAGGAATTGTATGTCCCAAAGCCAATCGTCTAGCCTGTAGATGCTTGTGCAACTCATGTATATGTATTGAATCGTTGAATTGAATAAAAAGTTTATTTTGGTTGTTCATCACATGTCATCTTTCTAATTGAACTCTTATGTGATGATGTCCTTTAAGCTACCTTGTATGCGATGTAGAGAGGACGCACCATGTAGTTCATAAACTGGTTTGCGACCAAAGGATATGCTATTTCAGGATGATAGTGTATCGATAGTAGGTTATTTGAGATCATGTCTATTGGTAGTCCTCTTAACCAAGTAGCATAGAGATGCTGGCATGACATCAGGTGTTGTGTTTGATACTTCACTGAACATGACCCTCATGCAAGATTCTCTTTCTATCAAAGACAAATTTTGTATTAGAATGTGGACATGAATTATTCCTCAGACTTGAGATCACTATGGTAGCTTGCAAGCAACTCACTGTGCTTTGGTGCTGGACTACCTGGATTTCTAATCCGATGATGGAAGGTTGTTGGGTACAGTCAAGTACTTGTATAGCGGTAGTAGGATCAAGACAGGATTGATCTCTTCAAATATTTTGGATTGAATGCTTAACATGCATCAATTGAGAAGGACCTTGGTAAGGGCATTCCTTGTAAGGAGTTACAGGGATTCTTTATTTGAGATATATTGAGATGGACTGATTAGGGTTGGGTAGTTAAACTCTAAGTCATCCCGAGCATTAGAAGATCAAAGAAATAAGTTCAATAGTATTCTATATTCGACAGGTTCTTGTTGCTCTACAACCTTCATCCTATCTAGACACCGGGTGTCATTGCTAGATGGCAATTTTGGCTGGTACTGGAAATGTTCCTGTGCTACTGACTTAGTGTTTGAACCTATGGGGTCATACGCCATGGGGTTTTTTTTTTAATATGTTGGCATGGGAATGATTGAGAATCGTTCTGATTTTGACAAGAAGTTGTCAGAACTACATTTGAGCCGACTCATTTGATGAATCGACTAGACTATATGTTGGCATGGGAATGATTGGGAATCATTCTGGACTTGTTTTGACAAGTTGTCAGAACTACATTTGAGCCGACTCATTTGATGAGTCGACTCGAACAGTCAAGTCGACTCGACTGATGGACTGCTAAAATTTGAGAATGCTTCATTAAATCTTATAATGGTTATGAGATTTAATGTTGAGCCTTTCTAGTTTTCATTGTAGCGTTGCTGAAGTCCAAAGGGTTTGGTAACTCCCTGGAATCCCAAGAGACTCCAAATTGTAGATTAATCTCTCATTAGGTCCTCTTAATGGTTTTGAGGACTGATTAAAAAGGGCTGAGTTGAAGGTGAATATGCATAGAAGGATTGGACTCTAGATTTATTTGGACCTTATCTTGGATTTGTGGAAGAGTCCTACTAGGATTGGACTCTTGGTGCCAAGATAGTTTTATGCTAAAATAAATATGCATAGAAGGACCAAGTGTCCTTCTGCCAGTAAATCAAAATTACCAAGTAAACTCTAAGGTTCTTTTACTTATCTCCACCCCCAAATGAGTTGGGATTTGACTGGTCAAAAGGGGACATATGGCATGAAGAAAAGAGGCACGTAAGATGAAGGGTTGCGTCCCTTCATTTTGGCAAGGATTCAAGGGGCCAGAGTCCTATTTGAAGACTCTTAATTTCTCTGATATGCCTCTTTGGATCCCAAGCCCTGACTTATTTTTGATGCGTAATATGCCACATGGCATATGGAGAAATTTGCTGGAAAATCAAAGAGACATTTATATGTCTCTTGGTGCATGAATGGTTTTTTCATGATAAGTCTTCTCATCCAAAAGACTTCTACTTGAAGGGTGTTATCAAGGGGTTTAGAAAGAGGCATATTAGGCACATCATCCCTCTTTATAAATAGGCATCGGTAATCGAATGTCGGGCATTCAATTATGATTTGAGGAAATCCACTTTCTATTTTCTATTCCATCTTAAGACAAGGCTTGTCCTATTAAGACAAGACATGTCCTACAAGGCTGATCTATTTAAGACAAGGCCTTAGAAAAAGAATTAGGAGGGGTATTTGGGTTCTGAGAGATGGTTCAGAGAGGTGTCTATGTGCCCTACAGGAGGGTAGGGGTCCAGCAAAGGGAGAAAGTCTGAAAGGCTGCCAGAAGAGTCCTAGTCAAGAAAGCAAGCTTGGTAGGAGTGCTTCCATGGTCCAATTCCAATGTGTATCACCTTTGGAGGGCATACACTTGTGTGCCTTATGAAAATAAAAAGTATAGCTTTCTAGGTATTCCTCTATAATCCTAAAATTATGATTTATTAATTGTTATGATCAAGTTGTCCTAGGGTTTAGGGTTTCAGTCGATTAGGGTTTCAAAAATGAAAAAATTTTAAACACAGTCTTCCACTGCATCCGGGATGGATCCCAATAGTGGTATTACAGCCACCTTGATGCATGCAATTAGTAATCTCTTTGGTATTGATTTCTTGCTTTGCTATGTATCAATGTATGATTATTTCATATTACATATGAGATATGTTATTTCCTAGTAACTGCTTCAGAAAAGGTTAGTCACCAAGGCAGTCAGGTCATAGGAGCTATCTAGAGTTTAAAGTTCCTCTCTTTCCATTCAATGGGATCTCCTATGACATGTAGGGGTGCCACTATGGCCTTATCCCATGAACAAGTGAGGTAAACGGATTGCTATTATAATCATGCTCATGTTATGCATATTAGGGTTAATATGCTTGTTTGCTGGAATGAGTGTCATGTTGAGATGATTAATTAGGATATGTTTGAGACCATCAAAGCCCTCATAAAAAATTATATTTAGTCGTAGTATATGTTAATCATAATGCAAATCTGATTAGGGTTTGATTAGCCATTTGGTATTTAGGCAAGTGGTTCTGGGAAGGTAAAGGGAATGAGATTTTTAATTGGTTCCATTATCTGACCTAGTCAATTTAATTGATATCTAAGGAAAGCAACGGGGGGACCCCCTCATCTCTTTCACTTACCTGGCCAATTTGGTCACATCTAAATCTTAAACTGAAAATGTTAATTGATTAAGCACACTACAAATTGCTTTCCTTCATGCTAAGCTAAATTTGTTTCAAAACTTTGGTAGGTTTGTTGAGCAAACTTAAGGCTTACCACTAGGGTTTGATATAAAGTTTTACTTGGTGCATTTTATGCTTTATAGTATGTTTGATAATGCTACTTTGTTGAGCAACCTCAAGGGTAACATTATTTAATCATGACTATATAAAATGAAGGGTTCGACTAAACCGAGATATTATGGTTTGTTGTGCAAACATAAGGCTGTAAGTGTCTTGGAGGCAAGTGTTATGTTGAGAATTGCAAGGGATGCAATTGAAAAAAAAAAATTTACCCTTGAACTTATAAGTGTTTATTGTGCAAACATAAGGCATTTATAAGGAATTGGGATCTCAACCCCACTAAAAAAATTGGATATTGGTTTCTCATTTACCATAGTTGAGGGTTATGGTATTCGAAGAAAATAGTATGAGACAATTAGATTTCAAGTCCTTACTAATTGTGTTTATCATCTTGAGTGGTCTGCTTACATATTTTTTTAGATTTAAATTATGGCTTCTACTTTTTCACTGTGGGGCATTCTGGATGTCAATAAATTGACCAGACCAAACTATGTGGACTAGTTGAGGAACCTGAGAATAGTACTTACTCAGAAAAAAGTATCCTACATACTCGATTCTCTAGACCTAGATCCAGTTGGAGAAGATGCTATAGAGGAGGAAAAGGCCAAATATAGAATGTGGTAGAATGACAGCTTGACTATTAAGTGCATCATGTTAGCCTAGATGAGCAACAAATTATAGAGGTAATACAAAGATCTGGAACCTTAGTCCATACTACTCAATCTCAAAGAGCTGTATGGAGAGCATAGTAGGATTGCTAGATATGAATATTGAAGCAGTTGTTCCGGGCATGTATGAGTGAGGGCTCGCTCGTATAGGTCCATGTTCTCAAGATAATTGACTTAATCACCTAATTAGGTCAATTTGGCTTTATCATGGATAGGAAGCTTAACCAGGATTTGATCCTACAATCACTCCTAGATTCTTTCTCTTAGTTTGTTATGAACTACCACTTGAACAAACTAAACCTTTCATTACCAGAGCTGTTTAACATGCTTAAAATAGTTGAGAGCCATTTCAAAGGAGATAAGGCTCATCATCTTCTTCTAGTTGATGGAAAGAAGAAAGGGATAATGAAGAAGGGTTCAAAAAGTAAGTTGAACCCAAAGAAGAGCATCAATAAGAGGAAAAAGGCAAGGAAGCCTTCAAATGATGCATCCTGTTTCTTTTCTGGCAAGAAGGGACATTGGAAGAAGAGCTGCAAGACATACCTTGCAGGTCTGAAGCAAGATGCCTATGGAGCATCAATAGATTTGTTTATGATAGAAACAAACTTATCATTGAGTTCTTCAAGTTCTGATTCATGGGTATTGGATACTGCATGTGGGTCTCATATCTGCAAGTCATTGCAAGTGTTACAGAGACCTAAAAGTTTGAAGAAAGTTGACTTCAAGCTTTATGACATGAGTGGAGAGGCTATTCATGCTGAAGCCGTTGGAACCTATATGTTATTATTGCCTTCGAGCAAGATATTGAAATTAAAAGACTATTATTACATTCCAAGAATTGTTAGAAATATTATTTCTGTACCTTTATTATTAATACAAGGTTATGAAATAAATGTTAAGAGAAATGGGTGTTCCATTTTTCATTCTAATGACTTCTTTGGAATGGGCAAATTTATGAATGGTCTTTTAATTCTATTGCTTAATGATGAAGTGTTGCTTGTAGAAAATGAAAAGAGAAAGAGAGATGATACCAATGAAACATTCCTTTGGCATTGTCGATTAGGTCATAAAGTGAGTCAAGGATTAATAGTTGCACAAATATGATTTTTTTGGCCCTTATGATTATAAATCATTAAGAACTTGTGAATCTTGCCTCATGGAAAAATGACTAAGTCTCCATTCACTAGACATGTAGAAAGGGCAACTGAGTTGTTAGGGTTAATACATTCAGATATATATGGACCTATGTCAACTCAGGCTAAAGGAGGATACTCTTATTTCATCACATTCATTGATGAATTATCTAGGTTTGGATATGTGTATCTCATGAAATATAAATCTGAAGTCTTTGATAAATTTAAAGAGTATCAAAGTATGGTTGAGAAATGAACTGAAAAAAGTATTAAAGTCCTTCGGTCTGATCGAGGGGGAGAATACTTATCTAGTGAATTTCTTAATCATTTTAAGGAAAATGGTATTCTCTCTAATTGGACCTCTCCATATACACCACAATTAAATGTTGTAGCAGAAAGGAGGAATCGTACCTTATTTGACATGGTAAGGTCCATGATGTGCTTCACAAATCTTCCAATATCCTTTTAGAGATATGCCCTAGAAACTGCTGCATATGTATTAAAAGAGTACCATCAAAATTAGTACCTGGCACTCCATATGAATTATGAAATGGCAAGAACCAAGTCTTAAACATCTTAAGATTTGGGGTTGTCCAGCTTATGTTAAAAAAGAATTTGAACATAAGCTAAGTGCTAGGACTGATAAATGTAGGTTTATTGGTTATTCTCAAGAGGGTATTAAATGCCAATTCTATCATCCTACTGAACAAAAGGTTTTTGTTAGTAGGCATACCATATTCTTGAAAAAAGAATTTATCCAAAAAAAAGGTAATAGGAGAATAATTGAATTGAGTGAAGTTCAAGATGAACAAACTCAAGTTCCTCAACAAGAAGTGCCAGTTATTCAGGTACAACCACAACACACACCTCCTCTCTATAGGTCAAAGAGAGTGGAGCAAGCACCTCTAAGATATGGTTTTATGATTGGAAACAATAATGAAACTAGCATCATTGAAGATGATGACCCACTGACCTATACGGAAGCAGTCATGAATAAGGACTCTGACAAATGGCTCAGTACCATGAAATCCAAAATGGACTCCATGTATGATAACCAGGTTTGGACCTTGGTTGACCTACCTGAAAAAATTGTCCCAATAGGGTGCAAATGGATCTTCAAGTGGAAGATTGGAGCAGATGGGCAAATAGAAACCTACAAGGCTAGGTTGGTGCAAAAGGTTTCAAGCAAAAACATGGTATCGACTATGATGAAACTTTTTTGCCAATTGCATACTCAAGTCCATTAGGATTATGCTTGCCATTGCTGTATACTATGATTATGAGATCTGGTAGATGGATGTTAAGATTGCATTCCTTAATGGGAATCTTGAGGAAGAAGTCTATATGTCATAGCCAAAGAGTTTTGTCTCAAGTGGGAGACCAAACCAACTATGTAATCTTAGGAAATCCATTTATGGATTGAAGCAAGTATCAAAGAGGTGGAACATTTGTTTCAATGAAACTATTAATGCATTTGGTTTCATGAAGAATACGGATGAGCCATGTGTGTATAAGAAGACAAGTAGGAGTGCCATTGAACTTTTGATCTTGTATGTCGATGACATACTTATCATTGGAAATGATATTCCATCGATGCAATCGGTTAAAACATGGGTGTCAAAATAGTTTTTCATGAAGGATTTGGGAAAAGCATCATATGTTCTAGGAATAAAGATCTATAGAGATAGAATTAAAAGGATGCTAGGTTTATCCCAATCTAGGTACATAGACTTAATATTGAAGAGATTCAATATGATGGAAAGTAAGAAAGGTTACTTGCCCATGAGTCATGGCATACACCTATCAAAAAGAATGTCACCTAAGACTCCAGAAGAAAGAGATAGGATGAATAAGATCCCTTATGCATCGGCAGTGGGATCAATAATGTATGCAATGCTATATACGAAGCTTGATGTTGCTTAAGCTTTAGGCATAGTAAGCAGGTTCCAAGCTGATCCATGAGAGGATCATTGGAAAGCTATGAAAAACATTCTTAAGTACCTGAGAAGGATTAAAGATGTTTTTCTAATATATGGTGGATCAGAGTTGAAGCTAGAATGCTAGACAGATTCTAGTTTCCAATCTGATCCAAATGATAGTAAATCCATATCAGGGTATGTTTTTATTTGAATGGAGGAGTAGTGAGTTGGCAGAGTACCAAGAAGCCAACATAGCTGACTTAGTTACTGAGGTAGAACACATAGCTGCTAGTGAAGCCACTAAGGAAGCAGTCTGGATGAAGAAATTCATCATGGAATTGGGCATGGTTCCAATAATACAGCAACAAGTACCACTGTATTGTGATAACAATAGAGCGGTTGCACAAGCAAAGGAACCAAGGTCTCACCATAAGTCCGTGGACATCCTGAGACACTTCCACCTCTGATGAGGACATTAGCCAGCACAAATCCTGACGCACATATCTGAATAGACTTTTATATTTTTTATTTGGGTGTATTGGGATTGAAAATATTATTTTTATTTTTATTATTCTTATATCCAGATCATGCATGGATCTTAGAGCATGAATACTGGATTAGTATGGAGTCTATTTTTAGATTAGGCCAATTATTCCAGTTTGATTTGAGTCTTAGTATATTACTTTGTCTGGTCTCCAATTTGCTGGAGAGTCCTAGAGTTTTGGTCTCCAATTCATGGAGGACCAGAGTCTATTTAATGGAGTCCCATGTATCAATTGAAGCATTGACAATATTGAATTAAAGAATTTTATTTCTCGACTCCTTTCTTTCTCTTCCTCTCTTCTCCTCTTCTTCTTCCTCTCTTCTCCTTCTTCTTCCTCCCTTCTTCTCCTTCTTCCTCTCCTCTCCCTCTTCTTCTTTGTTACTTATTCCTCCTCCCAATCTGAGAATCAAACTCCTCTTAAAAAGCACCCCAAGCCTGCAATCCATCTCCCCTATTTCAATTCCCAGTCACCTAAAACCGCAACTACCAATCACCAAGCCTTCTCCTCGATGTTGCTGCCAAGTCTGCCACATCCCTCTCGTCCGGAGAGGTCCATGACTGAGCCGACGATGATCGCCCCTGACAAAAATTGGCTGCCCCTAAAACAATTCCACTCGCAAACCCAAATCCATCACTCCACTATTCTCAGGCTTATCTGATTATTGAATCTGCGCCTCCATGCTCCACCGCCATCGTCATCCGCTGCCCGACCTCCCCCATCTCCCAGGCCACCGATGACCAATGAAATTCTGTCTGAACCCATAAATACCATGCTAGAACCATCAAGCTCCTCTCACGATCACTGACAATCATCGAAATAGAGACACGCCACCTTCTCTTCATGGCCACCATCAAATCCCCAAAGTCGCCATGCCACTCCAGTACCATCGTCAATGGAAGCTTTGCCAGATTTCCTTGCCCGTGGAGTTCCCTTATTTCGGCATGATCATGAAGGCACCAAGGGCTAGCACAATCGTAAAAACAATCATGCCCTCCCTGTTGCCAACTTTAGGCTAAGGATGTAAGAAAGGGAAGGAAAAAAAAGAAAAGAAAAAAAGTGGGAAAGGAAATAAAAGAAGTGGGCTTTAAATTCTATAATTTGGGCTTCACCTGTGACATCCCAAGCATCTTGATCAACACATCCTGATCAACACATGATCAAAGAGTCCACATACTGTTCAGAGCACTTCTAGAAGACTACATTGATCATATTTTTGTGGATTTATCGGACTCGTCTTCCAGCTAGAATCTCAGCATGACTTGGTCAACGCCTTCTTTTCTAGTTTTGACCCGATATGGTTTCTAAGCATCCTTTTCCACTTAAAATATTTAAATTGATATTGGTAGTGAGTTTATTTCTTTAATTTTATTAGATTAATATATTAATTGATTGTTCTTAGCCTAAACTTACGGGTAGTTTTTCAATCATCCATGATCCTTATTTCTTTTAGATCTAGGATTTTTTTAGTATTGCTTGTAGTTATTAAAAAAAAATCTGATTATAGTTTAATCCCTTTTGTAATAAGAAAATAATAATTAGCTAGTTTGGATTTATAGTTTTGGTTGCTGATAATTTGAAAAAAAAATAATAATCTACATTGCATCCCTAGATCATATCGTCCCGCATCAATTTTTGGTATCAGAGAAAAGTTTAGTTTAGGTTATGCATATTTACATTGCATTTAATAAAATAAACTTTTGCATATCTCAGCATTTAGCATACTCTACACACCCTTTACTTTTTTAGAAAGTTCCATTCATATAAAATCCTAAAAATTATAAAATTTACTTTGTTAGAAAATGGACTCGTAGCCAAACAAATCTATGGTTGTAGATTCTTGAATCTAGTTCAGAATTCATGATAGATTTTAAGTTTAACTCTTAACCTCTATTTTGAAATTCTGCTACCTAAAATTTTGGGCAACCTCAATTTAAACCTGAAGTCCTGTTTCTAGGAGAGTCAAAAAATTATAAAATTAGTGTCTCTAAAAACTATACTCAAATTAAAAAATTTCTACATATGCAAATTTAAAACTGCTTTAATATTCATGCCATTTTGAATGGGAACTTCTGATGTGCATGCAGAAAATTATAATTTGCAAAACTGCACATCACTTGTTCTTTTGACAATTTCCATCCATAGAATTATCAAAAAATCATAAAATTTGTGGATCTGAAAACTAGACTCGAAAATGAAGAAAACTATATTAGAAAATTTTAGAATCAAATTTTAGATTGACACAAAATTTTTGGGGAAGACTAGTCATTGTATTCTGAAAATTTAATAGAGAGCTTGATTGTGATACTTGTAGTGATCTTTGCATGACCACTAGGTAAGGAGTAAAATACCACCCCGAGTCCTTAGAGCAAGACAATAGGATGGATCCAAATCAATAAGCTGCATCCCTACAAGCCCTTAATGAAAATCTTGATAATCTGACTAGCATTTGTCAAGAGTATGGATTAAGAATAGAAAACTTGGAAGAAAATCGAGCCAAAAATCCACAAATTTGGAATACACCTCCTAGATCCCTAGTATAACGAGAGATCCAAAATGTTAATCAGGATAGAAATCGAGCGATTCGGCATCAACAAGATTTTGTTGAACAAGATGAATGGATTTTATGTAGTGTTAGGGTTGAACCCTGAGTTTTGTTGGTCGATTAGATCCCAAAGAGTATATTGATTGGGAAGTAAATATAGATCACTATTTTGAATGGCATGATATTTTTGAAAAAAGAAAAATTAGATTTGTTAAAATTAGATTATTAGGATAAGATAAAATGTATTGGAGTAACATTGAGCGATTAGCCATGAATGGAAGACATGAATCTATTAGGACTTGGGTTGAAAAAAAAAATAAACTACGTGAAAAATACCTGCCCCATTCCTACCATCAACATCTCCTTGATCAGTGGCAATGACTGACCCAGGGCAATAGATCTATTAGTAAATACATCTCTAAATTTGATGAATACTTTATGTGATGTAATGTGATTGTAGATCCCTCTATCACTCTATCTCGATTTAGAGCTAGATTAAGAGATAACATTCGGAGTGAACTCTTTATGTAAGAAGTTTATAGTCTAGAGCAAGCTTATCAAATAGCTTAGAATTATGAAAGATTTCATAGGACATCAACAACCCGTCGAACTAAATCTCATAACCCTGAAATTTTAGGACCTAGACACATTAATAATTAGCCCCCTACTAGTCATACATTGTAAACAACACCACCATACAAGAAGGATGAAAAAGGTAAAGCTATTTCAAGAGAGGTTCCACAGACTAGTAGTTCCATAATTCAATGTTTTAAGTGTAACGAGCTAGGTCACTATGCGAGTCAATGTCCCTCAAGAGCTTTATATGTTAAGGAGCCTGAAGTAGAAAATCTGAGGGAGAAATTTATATTGCTGATCCAGAGTTAACAGACACCTATGAAAGATATGATACCACCCAGGAGGAACCTAAATCATTGCTTGCAACAGAAGATAGACTTGGAGTGGTTAGGTGTGTACTTGCTCAGCCGACAATAAGTGAAGATTGGTGACGAACCTCCATCTTTCAAATCTTTATTGGTCAGGGTGATAAGGTGTGTAAAGTAATTTTTGATAGTGGTTGTTGCATCAATGCGATTTCTACAAATGATTTGAAATGCTTAGGTTTAACACCTGTAGACCACCCGAGCCCCTATAAAGTTGCCTGGATAGACACATCATCAATTACAATTAGGCATAGATGTTCGGTACCTATTAAATTCCAATCTTTTCGGGATAAAGTTTGCTATGATGTTATGCGAATGGAAGTTGGAAGTGTCATATTAGGAAGACCTTAGTTGTTTAACCAAGATGCAATACTCCATGGATGATCAAACTCATGTACTTTTGAGAACAAAGAAAACAAAATTACAATATATCCTTCACCTCCTATAGTTATCAAAAAGAATGGAGCTGATGATAAAAAGGATGATAAACTTAGTAAGGATATTCACATAATCAGTACTAAAGAAATTGAAAGGGAGTTGAATGAAGGTTCTTTGATTTGGATCTTAGCAATAAAAGAAGTTGATAATGAGAACCGAAAGCAATATCCCCAGGAGGTACTAACCCTCCTTGAAGAATTTAAAGACTCTTTACCACCAATGCGTGATATTCAGCATGCAATTGACTTATTCCAGGAGCAACCTTACCAAATCTACCCCATTATCGACTAAACCCTACTAAACATGTAGAGTTACAATGCCAAATTGAAGAGCTCCTTAAGATGGGATTTATAAGGAAAAGTTTGAGTCCTTGTGCTATGCCCGAATTACTAACACCTAGGAAAGATGGTTCCTGAAGAATATGCATAGACAATAGAGCTACAAATAAAATTACTATTAAGTATTGGTTTCCCATTCCCCGATTGGATGACATGATTGATATGTTAGCAGGATCAAATATATTTTCAAAGATTGATTTAAAAAGTGGGTATCATCAAGTTAGGATTAGACCAGGCGATGAATGGAAAACCGTCTTCAAGACTAAAGATGGTCTATATGAGTGGTTAGTGATGCCATTTGGCTTATCTAATGCTCCTAGTACCTTTATGAGGAAAATGACACAAGTGTACGACCTTTTATAGGATTATTTGTAGTCATATACTTTGATAATATTTTGATTTATAGTAAAACTAAGGAAGACCATCTAGCCCATCTCCAGCAAGTCTGTCAGACATTAAGAACTCAAAGTATATATGCAAACCTAAAGAAATGTGAGTTTATGATAGAATAAATTATTTTCTTAGATTTTATACTTACCCCAAATGGTTTGTCTGTAGACCCACAAAAGGTTCGTGCGATTACTGAATGGCCTATACCCCGTAATATACATGAGGTTCGAAGCTTTCATGCCCTTGCAACTTTTTTTTAAAGGTTTATCAAAGGGTTTAGTACCATTATTTCCCCAATCACTGATTTATGAAGAAAGGAGGCTTTGAATGGACTAAGGCCGCTGAACGAGCTTTCTTAGAGATCAAATAAAAGATGACCCATGCTCATATATTGCATCTACCAGATTTTATGAAGGTCTTTGAAGTTGCTTGTGAAGCATCAGGGATTGGGATTGGTGGAGTCTTATGCCAAGAAGGACACCCTATAGCATTCTTTAGTGAAAAATTGAATGATTCTAAACAAAAGTATTCCATCTATGATAAGGAGTTCTATGCCATTGTACAAGCATTAAAATTTTGGAGACATTATTTACTACCTCAAGAATTCATTTTATACTCTGATCATATGGCTCTTAGATTCCTTAATTTCCAAAACAAGCTGAATCCTAGACATGGAAAATGGGTTGAATTTTTGCAAGCATAGCACCTTTGTTATTAGACATAAGACATGCTTAGAAAATTGTGCTACCGATGCACTCAATCGTAGAGTAGATCTTTTATTGGTAGAGACTGAACAAGAGACTCGAGCTATCAATGCATTTAGTCATTTAGTAGCCCTTCTATCAGCAATTAGAATCAAAGTCACGGGTTTTGAACAACTTAAAGAAGAATATGATGGCTGCCCTGACTTTAAGAATCACTACAACAAAAGACTATATTACCGACCAAAATATAATTTGGTTAAGAAAAATTAAACTCTTTACCAACCAAATTATAATTATTTATGATCAAAAAAATTTTGGTATTATTTGAGATACTACATGAAAATTGGAGACCATTATTTTTGTATTCACGACCAATTATATTTTTGTCATAAAAAAAATTATTTATCAACCAAAATTTAGTTGCTAAAATTAATGACGATGAAATATATATAGATTATTAAAAAATAATTTAATTTTTAAATTCATTATCAACCAAAATATAATTTGGTTGTAAAAAAATGTATTACCGACCGAAATACAATTTGGTTGAGAATAATTAAGTTTTTCTAGCAACCATTGTTTTTGTATTCACTACCAATTATAATTTTATCGTAAAAAAAATATTTATAAACCAAAATTTTAGTTGCTAAAATTAATAACGACCAAATATATATGATTATTAAAAAATAATTTAATTTTTAAATTCATTATCAACCAAAATATAATATGGTTGTAAAAAAAATGTATTATCGACCAAAATAATATTTGGTTGAGAATAATTAAGTTTTTTTAGCAACCATTATTTTTATATTCATGACCAATTATAATTATATCGTAAAAAAAAATATTTATCAACCAAAATTTTAGTTGCTAAAATTAATAACAACCAAATATATATAAATTATAAAAAAGTAATTTAATTTTTAAATTTATTATCAACCAAAATATAATTTGGTTGTAAAAAAAAATAAATTTTGTTTAAAAAAAAAACAAAACATGCGCGCCATCTAGATTTTTTTTTTCCCGTGCCTGGCCTTTTCCTTTTCGCTCCCGCTCGTATCCCCATGCTCCCTAGCCTCTCTTCTTCCTCTCTTCGGCAGCTCTTCCTCGGTTCCACCTCTCGGATCGGTGAAGAAGCAACGGCGAGTGGCGGCAGCAGCGAGCGGTGGCAAGTGGCGGTAGCGGCTTCCTCCACTTCCAGTCATCATCTAGGTGATGACAGTGATATTTTTTTTTTGGATTGTGATATCTGTCAGGGAGAAGGGGCGTTGAAGGAGAGAGTAGAGCGGCGCATCCGAGGGTGATGTGGGAGATGTCGGCGACGAGGCGACGGAGATGAGGAACAGATGGGAGGGGCGAGAGGGGTTCAGAGATATGGAGATGGTGGGCAGATTGTGACTCGGTGCGGGACTGAGGGAGGGTGCCGGAGAGGAGGGCATCACGATCCGGTGGGGAAGGTGAGGGCCGTCACGATCTGCCGGGGGGGAGGGGCGGTGAAGATGCCATGGAAGGGCTACGGGCCTGGTAGGCGTGCGGGGGGGGCACGGCGGTGAAGGGTCGGAAGATCTCCGAGGGTAGGGGTGCCGGGGGGGCACGGCGGTGAAGGGCCGTGGAAGATCTCCGAGGTTAGGGAAGATCCGATGCCACGGGCGGTAGCAATGGGGGAGTCCTATGGAAGAAAAAAAAATAGAGAACTTTGGCAGAACAAAGAGAGGAAATAGAGCAGAGAGAAGGGATGGGGTGGGTTCTTGAATCGCCGGATGGGGGGAGGGTGGTGGGAGGGGGGAGGAGGTGGAAGATCCGTACGCGGGGTAGGATGGGGTGGGGGTGAGTGCGGAGGAGACAGGGAAGGAAGGAGGGCATGTAGCGATGGGGCATGGAGGAGCTGCATGTGGGGTGGAGGGGGGCACGGATGAGCTGTGCATGGTTTGGGAGGGGGGCAGAGGCTACAAAGGAGGGCATGCAATATAGGAGGAAGAGGGTGGCGTGCAGCAGCAGAGAGGGTTAACTGTTATGGAAGAAGATGTGGGTGTCCAAAATTTGGAAGCCTTGCGAGAACTTTTTTTTTGTAGAGAGGAATGAGTTGTTATTATCATTACTAAACTATGAAGTTATTATCATTACTAAACTATGAAGGAAAGTTCAATTAAATAATGCATGCATCGCAAAATAGATCCTCGGAATGCAATCTGTGATTATAGGGTGGCAATATTATTTCTTTTATTGGAGAAATAAAGTGTATATATCTTTATAATAAACGTCCATAATATTTGATGGTTTTGGGGAGTATTAACTGGTTCATTATCTATAAGCAATGGAGAACATGTCCTTTATAGGATATGTATGTTATGTGGATTTGGACTTATACTGATGTAGCGAGCCACTGACATGGCACCCACATAGGATCCAGCTAGGTGCCACTCTTTTTTTTGTTTCCAAATTATATCGGCAATTTAAATTATTTTCGTACCAAGAGTTACTTTTAAGATGGTAAGCAGAGAGGGGTGCTTGAGTATGTTAATTTGCATTATTATTTATCTCAAGAAAGTTTTGGATGAAGTATGATGTTCTTATGAATGAGTTCTTGCTTTTAACGTTAATCGATGGACAACACAATTGTTTACTAGTAGTGCTCTAGTAGGAGTTAGATATGGATTACTTAAATGATCCATAAAGTCTTTCATGCAACAAGTCTCCCTAGACATGAGTATCTTACAAGCAAAAAATGACAACAACACTAACTACCTTGATTGTTTCTTGTTGTTTCTTGTAACTTGTTGCAACAGCTTACTATTTATGAACTTGAATATAATACACAGTCCTTAATAAATTGCCTTATTCTATATTTGGTATTGTAGGTAATTTATTGCTGTTACTCAACCTTTTTTAGAAATCACTATTGGTGATCGTTACCTTTTAAATGAATGAAACCTACCTTACTGATCATGAAATTTTATCTTTTCTTGGGTTTCTTTTGATCATTTATGATTAAAAAATAAATTAAAAATATACAACATGTATTTTAAGAAATCCTATCTTTTTGGATTTTGAATTATCAACACTGTTTTTGCCAAAGCTTCCTTTCAGATACTTTTTCTTTTAAATTAGACCTGGTTGGGAGTCCTAAGAAAAAAAAAAGAAATATTTGCCATAACAAAGAGATATTTCATGGTGTACATATAAGCATTTTAGTAGTAAGATTTTATTTTGATAGTTTCTTTAATTCAAAACTTGGTTTAACATAAAAATAATTTTTTATGTGTGCCTTTTTATCTCAGATTGAAATAAATACAAAATCTGAGGAGATTGTATGAAGGGAACTCAGGTGCATTTTTAATCTCATATATTACGTATCTTTGTATGATGGATAAGAGTTGGATGACTGCACAAAAGTGGATTGAACAGTATGTTAAGGGAGTTCAAGCTTTTATGGAATTCGTTGCTGATCATATGGGTAAAGAATGTGAGGTTAGATGTCCATGTATTGATTGTTTGAACCTATATATCAAGAGTCAGGATGTGGTTCATAATCATTTACTAATTCGGGGGATGGATGCAGATTATGCTAGATGGATATTTCATGGAGAACATACAACTTTTAAAATTCCAAGACCATATGAAACTTTTTACCATCATGATGATGTGGATGATGATAGTGTGCCATGCAATGACATAGATGAGGATGATGGAGTCCATGAAATGCTAAATGATTTTAGAAATTTTGTAAATAATTATCACATGGATCATAATAATGGTGTGTCAGATCTTAATGGAAATGATGGTTCGCAAGATGTATTTGCTAAACTTTTGAGGGATGCTGAAAGAGAACTATATCCGGGTTGTTCAAAGTTTTCTACTTTGTCATTTTTGGTGAAGTTACTCCATTTGAAAGTTTATAATAAATGGAGCAACAAATCATTTGACATGTTACTTAAATTACTAAAAGAAGCATTGCCAGAAGGGGAGACATTTCCTAAGTCCCACTATGAGGCAAGAAATGTGTTGCATGGTTTGGGTTTGGGATATGAAGCTATTCATGCATGCAAGTATGATTGTGCATTATTTTGGAAGGAGTTTGAAAATCATGAAGAGTGTCCTGTTTGTTGTACATCTAGATGGAAAATCAATGATGGTAAGGGTAAGAAAGTGACATATAGGATATTGCGTTACTTTCCATTAAAACCAAGGTTGCAACACCTTTTTATGTCAAAGGAAACTGCCTTAGAGATGCGGTGGCATAAGGATAAACGTATAGATGATGGAAAGGTGTTGAGACATCCAGCCAACTTAGAAACTAGGAAAATGTTCGATAATGATATTTCATGGTTTGCTGCAGATCCTCGTAATGTTAGACTTGGTCTTGTTACTGATGGTTTTAATCCATTTGGTAATATGAGTACATCATATAGCATGTGGCCAGTTATTTTGGTGCCATACAACTTGCCCCCTTGGAAATGTATGAAGGAGAAATCTTTCATGATGTCATTGCTTATTCCAGGCCCCCTAGCACCTGGAAAAGATATCGATGTATATATGCAACCTTTGATTAATGAATTAAAAGACTTATGGGAAATTGGTGTGCAGACATATGATGCTTGCAGTAGATCAAATTTTCAATTACATGCTACAATGTTATGGACAATAAATGATTTTCCAGCATATGAAAATGTATCTGGATGGAGTACAAAAGGATATATGGCATGCCCAGTTTGTAATTACCAGACATGTTCTCATAAGTTAAGAAGTAAAATTTGTTACATGGGGAATCGATGATACTTGCCACATGATCATAGTTGGCGAAAAAGCAAGAAGTTTGATGGAAAGATTGAACATCGAATGCCACCACAAGAGTTATCTGGGGATGAAATGTTGTGACAATTGGCAAGCTTAAAAGATATGCAACAAAGAAAGCATCCAAATAATAGAAAGAGAAAACGTTCTCCAGCCGAGTTGAATTGGACTAAACAAAGTATTCTTTTTGAGTTGCCATATTGGATAAAATTGAAATTGAGACATAACTTGGATATTATGCATATAGAAAAGAATATTTGTGATAATATTCTAGGTACATTGTTGAACATTGATGGAAAAACAAAAGATACTTTGAAGGCAAGGCAAGACTTGAAAGACATGAATATAAGGAAGGAATTACACTTAATATAGAGAAGTGATGGCTCATATATCTTATCATTCCACCTGCTTGTTATACTTTAACTAAGAATGAGAAATAGATATTATGTGAGTTTTTTAAGTCAGTGAAGTTCCCGGATGGATATGCTTCAAATATCTCTCGGTGTGTGAATGTGAATGAAGGAAAAGTCATGGGTTTAAAAAGTCATGATTGCCATGTTATTCTTCAAAGGATACTTCCTGTTGGCATTCGTGGATGCTTGCGAAGGGATGTGTGTATTGCACTAGCAGAGTTGGGAGATTTTTTCCAAAGCTTATGTTCCAAGACACTTAATGTGGAAGAAGTACAGAAATTGAAAAAAGAAATTGTATTGATCCTTTGCAAGCTTGAATGATTTTTCCACCTGCTTTCTTTGATGTCATGGTGCATCTGGCTATTCATCTACCCAATGAGGTAATATTTGGGGGTTCTGTATAATTCCGATGGATGTTTCCTATTGAAAGGTAATGTGAATAGTTAAACTATAATTTATTTGTAGTTGTCATTGAGATAAGAAATGAATATATTTTTAACACATTATTTGTTTATTTGTTTTATTAGATTTTTTGGAAATCTTAAAAAAAATGTGCGAAACAAAGCTCGTCCTGAAGGTTCAATAGCTGAAGATTATATTGTTAGTGAATGTTTAACTTTTTGCTCATTTTTTCTTCATGGAATAGAGACTCATTTCAATAAAGAGGAAAGGAATTGTGACATAGTAGAAGATGGCGGGTTATCTGTTTTCTCTCATCGATTTAGATCACTTGGAGCAGCAAAATTTGTTCAAATGTCATCCAATGAACTCGAGATGGCTCATTGGTATGTGCTATCTAATTGTGAGGAGTTAGAGCCTTATCTTGAGTAAGTATTTATTAGTGCATATATCTTAGATGTACAAATCAATGGTTATATATTTGTAAATTAATTACAATGCTACTTGATAGAAAACATTTGGAGGATCTTAAGAGATAATGCACAACTAATGTAGAGAGAAGACAAATGGAGCAATTCCCATCGTGGTTTAAAAATCATGTAAGTAAATTATCATAATGTTGAGTGCATATCTACATTAACTATATATTAACTAAATATATATTAATTTTTTTGTAGATGACACGCTTGTTTAACCAAAAGGCATCAGAAGCAACGGTGGAATTATATCCATTAGCATGTGGACCTCACATTTGTGTTAGAAAATATGCCGGTTGCATTATCAATGGTATTAGGTTTCACACAAGAGATTGTGATGATCGCCGTAGAAGACAAAATAGTGGGGTGACTGTAGAAGGAAATAATGGAGATGATGTCATTGACTACTATGGCATGATCAATGAGATCATAGAGTTAGAATATATAAGAGAGAAGAGGGTAGTTCTTTTCAAATGCATTTGGTTTGATGTTGGGAATAAGAGGTCCAGCATACAAATATATGGCAAGATTGTTAGTATTAACGTGAGCAAAACATGGTTTGATAATGATCCTTTTGTACTTGCTACACAAGCAAAACAGGTCTTCTATCTCAATGATACCAAATTAGGAAAAAATTGGCGAGTTGTGCAAAAATTCAAACATCGGCATATATTTGATATTTCAGAAAATCAAGATAATGAGCTAAATGTGAATGAGCTGAATGTGAATGATGAAGTGTATCAAGATAATAAGCTGAATGTAAGTAATTCAATTGTTGAAAATCTAGATGTTGAACCATTGGTTAGATGTGATGTCGATCCAGATATTATTGAAGCTAATATAGTACACACAATAGATGGAGTGCATGAAAAGGTCAATGAGTTTCTCATAGATGATGATTTAGAAGATGAAACATTGATAGAATATTGTGATGACATAACTACTTATGATGATCATGACAGTGACATTGATGAAGATACATAGTTAATATCATCATTTTCATGTAATAAATGATTATACATCATCTTTATTTTCATCATTATTTTTTTTATATTTGCTTGTGTTCATTATTTGTACTAACTTGTTTAACTATTTATTTGTAGTGATACTTGAGAATGGTTCCAGGACTGAAACGCCGTACAAGGGCCGATTCCAAAAATGTTCATTCCACCGAACCTACCCCAATAGTAGAGTCATCTACATTTTTGTCTCAACAAAATGCTTCTTACTCACCCCCCATTGAGTTTATAGTACCACCTAGTCAGCCCAGTTCTATAGCTACAAATGAGCCATGTGTGCCACTTAATACATCTAATTCTACACAAGGTGATATAGTTATTTTTTAATTAAGTCCTTTGATTTCCAAAGAAAAACATTTCTTATATATTTTTTGAAATGTTTACAGGTTCTGCATCAACGAGGAAGGGTCGTGGTCCTACACGCGGTATTGGTTTGAGTAAGATGAAAAAAATACTAGGTAAAAATCTGACAGTAGTGATTGATGTAGATCAAGGGAGACCAGTTGATCGAGTGCAATTAGCAAAATGCTCTAGTGAAGTGGGTTTTGTTTCTCGTCAATGTATGCGTGTGCCTAAAAAATTTAAGGATCTAAATGAAGAAGACTTAAATCCTGCATTTAATAGGTTGGAGGTAAGACATTTTTTATGAATTTTTATATAAAGTTATAGAATCTTGTTATGAACATGAGGACATGGAAGTATTTTTAGGTTGCCCATGTAAGAGCCAATTCTTTTACACATTATATGTTTCTTATTGTTGAAGATTACTGCATGCACATAGAATGATGGTGCTTTTTTTTTGTTTATATAATTTATAGAGCAAATTGAAGATTCAGGATTTGGGAGAGGACTCGGAAGTAGCGAAATGTGTGCTTCAAAGGATGCAAGCATGTGGCAAGGATGTGAGGTCAAACTTATGAAAGTATTATTTGAAATTTAGCTCTGATGTAGAAGCAAGGCGAAATAAGCGTGTTTATATATCTCAACAGAATTGGGATGAGCTATGTGATTATTGGTCTAATCCTCGTGTGAAGGTTTATAATCTTCTACCTAGTAACAAAATTTGATTTTTTGTTTTTATTAGTCCATATGCTAACGAACATAGTTACTAACATTTGAAAGTTGTTTGTATTTTTTTTATCTCAAGGAAATTTGTTCAATCAAATGTTGCAGATCAAGCAAAGGAAAAGATGATGCATAAAACAGGATCTATGGCATTTGTAGCAGTACGACATGAAATTGTAAGAGACTATTTTATAACTTTTATATTATTAGACATAGTTTAGGAATTTAGTAAATTTATTGACTTTGGTGTAATATTAGTCACAAAAGGAGCTCAATGGGGAAGAGTGTGACAGAATTACCTTGTTCAAGCGCACTTACTGTAATTTAGCAGGTGTATGGGCAAACTCTTATGCAGAGGAGTGTTATGTAAGTTAACATGTTTAGTTTCATTCATTATACAAATTTTCAAATTTTCAATTTTTAATAATATAACGACTTTTGACTTAGAATGACATGCAAAGGTTATTAGCCGAGTCTGAAATTGAAGGAAACTCTATAACTGTGGATAAGATTTGTGACAAAGTATTGGGAGTAAGATCTGGATACATTAAGGGACTTAGGCATGGTCCGAAGCCACAACAAGCCTCAAGATCAAAGTTTAAGTTAAACCAACTTGAAGAACACTTAAAAGAATCTCGATTGGAGAATGACAAGTTGAAAGAAAATGTGGATGAACTCAGGGACAGGTTGGATCAGCAAGGCATCTAATCGAGATGTTACTTGCTGCACAGGGCAATCCGTAACCAGACCATTATGGTAATTTGTCATCTTTTAATTTTATAAATTAATGAAATGTAAGATATTAATCTTGTTTTACTTGATATGGTTACATTTTTATTTTTGCAGAAAAGGTACACTTAGAAATGGCATTCAACAACATGTCTTCAGTCTTTTGGAGTAAGTGCTATAGCCTGAATTATCTCAAGTGTTTGCTTCTCATTTTTGTATCCTGGTTGTTACTTGTATCTGTGTTAATGGATACTTGGTCTGCTAAAGATTACTAGAAATTAAAACAAAGAGCTGAAGTATGTGTCTTGCTGGATTCTATACATACTTTTAACTTTATATTGATTTTACATCTTTTATCACAATATATACTATGCATATGTGCCATAAAGATGGATTCGATTCTTAATTTGGAAATTAGCTTTCAGACTATGTTACTTTGTTTTAATATCAGAAGAATTCTTAAATGGTAGCTTTGCATAATCTCGAAAGAGAGAGAGAGAGAGTTTGCCCTTCCTCCCAAATCTCTCAACTAGAAAAAAACCTTAGTGATAAGAATACTAGCATATGGCCCTAAAATCGAGCTTCTTGATGTTGTGACCCACCTGAGAAAATATTTGTATTTTTACATTGAGCTTTTTATTCTCTTTGCTTTCATTTCTTGGGCAAAATATTTACATATACTTGGGGGCACCTACATATCCGTTTCAAAAATTTTGCATCAATAGACAAAGTATTCATATTAAAAAATGGGATACAATGCATACTATGAAGCAGAAGTATGTATAAAACCACAATGTATGGGTCACCATGTGTTAAAAGTATGCACATAGTTTTATAAGTGTGCATTGAAAATTGGCATGCATGCAGCAGCAAATAACATCTAAAACTCGTCAAATAACAACCAAAACCCGTGAAGGTTCCAATACACAGAATTCATGCAATTTTCAGATGTGTATCGTAGTTATGTGCACTCTTGATATTCAAATCTAGGGCCCAAAACACTGTCAATGGGAGAGGGTAACATTTTAATTCCATGAAAATAGCACTAGAATCAAAGATAGAGGCCCTTAAAATATACCCCACCCTAGCAAAAAACTAAAAGAAGAAAAAGAAATGCATAATTGATTACATGATGAAATATTGAGGAGTGGAGTAGGATATATTTCACCAACTAGTATTCCTCTAATAAGATAAATACATGGGGAGAATATGGTACCTGTTCATCTCTACTCTGATGATCTAACATAGATACAAGTTATAGAAATTATGTAACCTTGAACTTTTAGCCCTTGAAATATTTCTGGACTTTTCAGATAGCCAAACTATCAGTTCATAATCATGCCCTACCAAGGGAATTTAGTACAGGTCCTGTAAGTTATGATTACCTTATAGCTCATGATAAAGAGTATACAAAAAAATATGACATGTTTGTGTTTGCTTGTACCATTGGTTAATATTATTTTGACATCTACAGGATGATGTTTACATGGAAAATTTAGATAAAAGAGATTGGGTGTCTATATGGTCTTTATCCAGCTTCAGGAAACATGTGATGCTTTATGCTAGGATATAATTTGGTTTGCACTAAGGAAAAAGGCTTGTGAGTGACACATTGATATTGTTCATGATATATTCTGAGCTAGCAACAAGTGCCAGGTAGTTGTGCTAAGATATCTAAATTTCTAGTCATAATGGCCTTGCATGAACAATAGCACTAAACCAGTTGCAGATGGTGTTGCAATTAATATTTATGAATTAATTAGATTTTGGTGCATGAAGTGGAGAAGTGCAAGGGATGTGTAAAGACATCTAAAATAATTAGATTTTGGTGCATGAAGTGGAGAAGTGCTTTTAATTTGTTATGTGAGCAGGACAATGCTTTGGATTTAAATGAAAAATTTCGATAATGGCAGTAACATATAAAACATTACATAGTTCAGAATTCAGAAGTTGAGTATTGAAATAGGCTCAAGCACTTCATTATAAAAAATTCGGTAAAGAGTATGGTATTTCATTAGTTCTTTACTTGTTTGATCTTCTATAAAGATGTACTAACCTCCATTATTTTTCATTAGTTCATTACTATTGCTGTTCTCTTTTTTATATTTGATTAGTTTAAAATATTCATAAAAAAAGACTATCTTTTATATTTATTCATGCAGGTTGATGATTTTGGAGCACAAAATCTATTGAAGTGCAAGTTTTGTGCATTCCTGCTCATGTTTTAGAAACGTTCGGTTACTTATTTTTGAATATGTTTGATCTTTTGAAGAGCAGCGAATGTATTTTTGATGTCAACAACTGTTTATGATTCCAATTTGGATATTATAGCCAAACATTTTGCTCATTTTGGATTTTTGTATGTATTGACAAATTTATATTCAAGACTATAAGTATTTGGATCTCTTTCACTAAATTTTGTTAAATTTCATTGATTTTGTAGATTTTCAGTTATAAAGAGTTCATAACAATGATGAGTATCTTTGAATACTGGTGACATCAAGAACATACAAATGTATCAAATAGGCATGGGTCAAAAAAAAAGTTTTTTCGACCAAAAAGTTGGTTGTTAATATTTTTTATTTTTTAAAACCCAAAAGTTGGTTGGTAAAGGTTTTCTTCCAACTTTTATATCATACATATTTCAACCAAAGAAAATGGTTGGTAATAGTATAAATTTTTTTTCCTAGTTTAATGTCGACCAAAGTATTTGGTTGTTCATGTTGTACTAAATATTTAACGACCAAAATAGTTGGTTGGTAGAGGTTTTCCTCTAACTTTTATGTCATATATATTTCAACTAAAAAAAAATGGTTGGTAATAGTATAAATTTTTTTTCCTACAAAAAAATTTGGTTGCTAAAAGTTTACACGAAATTCTTTTCAACTAAAATAAATGGTTGATAATAATCATATTTGGTTGTTCATGCTGTACTAAATATTTAACGACCAAAATAATTGGTTAGAAATACTAAGACTTTTTTGCAACCAATTATTTTAGTTGTGAATTAGTTATTAAGCACAAAAGGTATTAGATATTTCTCAATCAATATCGACTTTTTGCGACAAAAATTTGGTCATTTATCGACCAAATAATTCATTGTTAAAAATTTATTTTTTCCCAACCTAATCTATTTGGTCGTCTTATATTAATATTTTGCAACCAAACACAAAATTGGTTGCTAAAGGTAATTGCTGACGGGGCTTTCACGACAAAAATAGCGACCAATTTTTTTAGTTGGTAAAAAGTTTTAGCAACCAAAAACTGACTTTTTACGATGACTTATTTGGTTGTTAATTGCAATATTTGTTGTAGTGAATATTGTAACATCCCTAAGGCAAGGATCGTCTAAGGAATTTAGTGAGTATATACTTTAAGATGGTTTCTTATTTAAAAATAATAAGTTTTGTGTCCCTCGAACCTCTGTTAGAGACTTTTTAATTTGGGAAGTACATGTTGGAGGATTATCAGGGCATTTTGGATGAAATAAAACTATACAAGCTATGGAAGCCCAATTTTATTGGCCTAGTTTGAAACAAGATGTAGCTCATATTTTAGCACAATGCTGAACTTGTGCAGTAGCTAAATATCACAAACACAACACTAGACTATATACACCACTACCGATACCTGATTGTCCATGGTAGGATGTAAGTATGGATTTTGTTATAGGATTACCTCAGATAATTAGAAAGAATGATTCTATCTATGTAGTAGTGGATCGATTCTCAAAAATAACACATTTCCTACCTTGTCCAAAGACTTCTGACACTTCTAGAGTTGCAAGATTATATTTTGATGAAATTGTTAGACTGCATAGATTGCCAAATTCAATTGTGTCTGCTAGAGACGTATATTTTATGAGTTATTTTTGGAAGACACTTTGGCACTTAATAGGAATGAAGCTAAAATTTTCATCTGCATAACACCCCCAAAATGATGGATAAACTGAAGTTATGAATAGAAGTTTGGATAATCTTCTTTGTTGTTTAGTTGGAGAATATATTAAAAACTGGGACTTATTACTACCTATAGCTGAATTTGCCTATAATAGTTATATTAATAGGATAATGGAATGAGTCCTTTTGAAGTAATATATGGTCTTCAACCTAAAAAACCAATTGACCTCATCCCATTACCCATGCATGCTAGGACATCTAAATCACTCGAAGCATTTGCATGGCATGTAAAAGATTTGCATAAATAAATTATTAATAAAATTAATGTCAGCAACCAGATCTATAAACAATTAGCTGATTCACACACATAAGCTTATGATTTTGCAATAGGGGATTATGTTATGATATGGATTATACTAGAGCAGTTTCTCTCTTGAACCATTAAGAAAGTATGTGCTCGAGGAGCAGGCCCTTTTAAAATATGAAAGAAACTGGGATCAAATGCATATATTGTGGATCTACCATTTGATTATGGAATTAGCACTACATTTAATGTATTAGATCTAATAAAATATAAAGAACCAATATCAATACCCAGTGATCCTTTTGAGCCTAACTCCTTTAATGAGAGTGATTCCCCACCCGAGTGTCCACAACCGAGAGTTTCTTGAAGACATGATCAGATTGAGAAGATTTTGGATGAGCAGGTCATTTCTTCTAGGAGTCATGGATATCAGAAATATCTGGTGAGATGGCAAGGCCACCTGGAGTTTGAGCACACATGGATTACCTGAGAAGAACTGCAATAGATGGATCCAGATATTCTTGAGCATTACTAGAGTAATATGGAGCCTGACTCGATAGAGTAAAGTTCTCCCCACCCCAGGGATATGATGAAGACATCACCCAGCACAGATCTTGATGCACATATCTGAGCAGACAATTATATTTTTTATTTAGGTGTATTGGGATTGAGAATATTATTTTTATTTTTATTATTCTTGTATTCAGATCATGCATGGATCTTAGAGCATGAATATTGGATTAGTATGGAGTCTATTTTTAGAATAGGCTAATTTTTTCAGTTTGATTTGAGTCTTAGTATATTAGTTTATCTAGTCTCAAATTTGTTGGAGAGTCCCAGAGTTTTTGTTTCCAATTCATGAAGGACCAAGATCTATTTAAAGGAGTCCCATGTATCAATTGAAGCATCGACAATATTGAATTAAAGGATTTTATTTCTTGACTCCCCTTTTTCTCTTCCTTTCTTCTTCTCCTCTTCTTCTTCCTCTCTTCTCCTCCTTCCTCTCTTCTTCTCCTTCTTCCTCTCCTCTCCCTCTTCTTCTCTATTACTTATTCCTCCTAATTTGAGAATCAAACTCCCCTTAACAAGCAACCAAAGCGAGCAATCCATCTCCCCTGTTTCAATTCCCAGTCACCTGCAACTACAACAACCAATCACCGAGCCATCTCCTCGATGTTGCTGCCAAGTCCGCCACCTCCCTCCCATCCGAAGAGGTCAATGACTAAGCCGATGATGATCACCCCTGACGAAAACCAACTGCCCCTAAAACATTCCACCCATAACCCAAATCGATCGCTCCATTATTCTTGAGCTTGTCCGACCACCCAATCCGCACCCCCTACACTCCACTACCACCGTCATCATTCATTCGACCACCCCCATCTCTCAGGTCACTGGCCACCCATGAAATTTCATCCGAACCCATAAATACCACACCATAACTATCGAGCTCCTCTCGCAGCTATCGATAACCACCGGAATAGAGCCGCGCCACCTTCTCTTCATGGCCACCATCAAATCTCCAGAGCTACCATGCCACTTTGACATCATCACCGGTGGAAGCTTTGCAAAATTTCCCTAGTCGTAGAGTTCCCCTGTTTCACACAATCGTGAAGGCACCAAGGGCCAGCACGATTGTAAAAGCAATCATACCCTCCCTGTTGCCGACTTTAGGCTAAGGTAGGAAGGAAGGGAAGGAAAAAAAAAGAAAAGAAAAAAAGTGGGAAAGGAAAAAAGAAAAAGAAGTGGGCCCAAAATTCTGCAATTTGGGCTTTACCTATGACATCCCAAGCATCCTGATCAACACATCCTAATCAACACATCATCGAAGAGTCCGCATACCATTTAGAGCACTTCTAGAAGACTGCATCGACCATATTTTTTGGATTTATCAGACTCATCATTCAACTAGAATCTCAGCCCAACTTTGTCAATATCTCCTTTTCCAGTTTCGACCATGATCTGGTTTGTGAGTATCCTTTTCTACTTAAAATATTTAAATTGATATTTGTTGTGAGTTTATTTTTTTAGTTTTATTAGATTAATATATTAATTGATTGTGCTTAGCCTAAACTTACAAGTAGTTTCTCAATTATTCACGATCCTAATTTTTTTTAGATCTAGGGTTGTTTTTATTATTGCTTGTAGTTATTAAAAAAAAATTTGATTATAGCTTAATCCCTTTCGTAATAAGAAAATAATAATTAGCTAGTTTTGATTTATAGTTTTGGTTTGCTGATGATTTGAAAAAAATAATAATCTGCATTGGATCCCTAGATCATATGTCCCGCATCAACCTCATTCAAGAAATCTTTGAAAGAAATGATGTGGTAGTAGAACGAGTTGATACAAAGAATAGCATAGCAAACCCATTCATTAAAGCACTTCCACTATAGTAGTTAGATTGCCATCTAGATTGTATGGATATTAAATACAAGGGTGATTGGCTTTATTGCAAGTGGGTGATTGAAAGAATTATACCATGAAAGCCAATCGTAATTATTATATCAGTAACATTTTTGTATTCTCCCAACTCAAGATTGATATTAATAAATGTAATATTTGATTCATCATATGCTGTGTCTTATGTTTTAATTATAAGATTATAATGAATACTATAGGTTAGGACAATAGAATTAGGGTTATGATGAAGATCATAATTATTGCCTAGTAAGCAACCCAAGAGGGGGGGTGAATTGGGTCTCTAAAAAATTTAAATGAAATGCAAGAGTGTGAACCAATCCAATAATCAACCTAAGTATAATGAATGCAAGTGTAAAGTGCTCTTAGTGAGTATGCAGCGGAAATATAAAAGCAATAAAAATAAGAGCAAATTAAAGAGACAAGCAATCATAAACACAAAGCAAGTATAGTAGTTCTATGCTTTCCAATGCACCAACATCCACTCCCCAAGGTCCACTTGGAAATTCACTATAATCTCAATCGATTACAGTTGATTAGTTTTCCGGGCTCACTAATCAAACCTGACTTGTTTTCACAAAGCTCACAAGTCAAAACCTCACATAGTTTTCCAGGCTTCCCAAGAACATAATTGGTTTTAAGGCTCACCAACAACCTCCCATGGTTTTGCAGGCTAACCAAGAACCTAATTGATTTTCAAGGCTAACCAACAACCTCCTTGATTTTCCAATAGGCTAACCAAAAACCTTTACAACAAGAATAAGTTTGAAGTAAAGAAACAATGAAAGCTTTCTAATAAAAGCAGATATCTCTTTGAAGCTTTGTTGTAGTGCTGCCTTCAACTTGATGAAGCTTCAATAAATGCTCTTGAAGGCACTTGAATACTTGGAAACTTCTTTTTGCTTGAAAGTAGTTGCTCTAAATGAATAAGAGTGAATGCACTTGCTTTTTTTGTCTTGGTGTTCCTCTCTTAATCCTTTTGATTCTACATGTTTTAACTTAAGTTTAGATTTGATTTGAATCATATAAATACCTTCCCAAGGCTTCAAAGTTAGTTTATAGCCATTAGACATGAAAATCTAGCCATTTGGAGCCAAGAGGGGCTTGTTCAATGTTTGAAAAACTAGTTGTTACTGTTCTCAGAACTCCAAGTGTCGACACTTCAAGCTGTGAGTCGACACTTAAGGTCGATACTTGCATTCCATGAGTCAACACCTGTTACAGCCGTGACAGAGACGTGGCCAGGCTCAGGTACCGCCGAATGCGATCGAGCCACGTGGAGGCTTCTTCGACCGAGTCAGCGCCACGTCTTTAAGACCAGGTTCGACAAGATTACAGCGCCCGGCAATCTTCTAAGGCAAACTGCCCCCGCCGAGGTCGAGCTCGGATCGGGGCTCCTCTGCCAACTCGATGGCGCCCAAGCCCGGAGAGATCCGCCCAAGTGAGGTCGGCCAAAGCTAGGAGACCTCCTGCCACCTCGCCAGGTGTCCGCCCAGGAGGAGTCCGCCTGGGCCGAGGTCGGCCGATCCTTCGCCCCTTCGCCAGGTGGCCTCCCGGAGACGGGTCCACCTCGGCCGAGTCCAGGCGACCTCCTGCCACCTCGCCAGGTGTCCACCTAGGAGGGGTCCACCTAGGCCGAGGTCGGCCGGTCCTTCGCCCCTTTGCCAGGTGGCCTCCCGAAGACGGGTCCACCTCAGCCGAGTCCAGGCGACCTCCTGCCACCTCGTCAGGTGTCCACCCACGAGGGGTCCACCTAGGCCGAGGTCGGCCGGTCCTTCGCCCCTTTGCCAGGTGGCCTCCCGAAGACGGGTCCACCTCGGCCGAGTCCAGGCGACCTCCTACCACCTCGCCAGGTGTCCACCCAGGAGGGGTCCACCTAGGCCGAGGTCGGCCGGTCCTTTGCCCCTTTGCCAGGTGGCCCCCCGGAGACGGGTCCACCTCGGCCGAGGCCAGGCGACCTCCTGCCACCTCACCAGGTGTCCACCCAGGAGGGGTCCACCTAGGCCGAGGTCGGCCGGTCCTTCGCTCTTCGCCAGGTGGCCCCCGGAGACGGGTCCACCTCAGCCGAGGTCAGGCCGCCCGTACGGAGAAGATCTCAAGGAAGAGTCACGGGCCCCGAGGCCATCCCTCGGGCCGTACGAATCCCAGACGGTGCCCCGTACGAAGGGCGGCGGCACGCGGAACATCACTTGCATTGGCCAGACAAGCTCCGCAGCTGAGAGGCGCGATTCTGACAGAACAGGTCCCATAGATGGATGGTGCCCACGCCTGGGAAAGAGGGCACTCTCGCTGGGCCCGAGGCCTGACCGGCCGCCTTGCCAGCGCCGCCCCCCCTTTTTCTCTTCTGTCTTTGCCTTTTCCCTGCTGGGCTCGGTAGACGAGGTCGGAAAGCCACCTGGCCCCCCTTCACCAAAAAGGGAAAAGAGAAGAAGACAGGGGAGGGGAGTCTCCCAAGAGAAAAAGACAGGCACACGACGAAAGGAGATAAAGAGGGAGGAATCTGGGGACGACAAGGTAAGCGAACAAGCCTGGGGACAAAGGAGAAGCAGCGGCAAAGTGCCTCACTCCGGAGAGTGAAAACCAGAGATCCCGAGAGGGAATCACTGGGAGTGAGCTCGGCAAGGAGGCCCAGCCGAGATTCTGGTCCCCAGAGCTTCTCTCTCACTAGTAAACTCTCTCAGTCTGGAACCCTTTTGGGGGTCCGTCTGGAGAGTCTGTTTCTTCTCGTCGTCTACTGACTTGACCGTCGGAGTTCCCTCACCGGGATCCCCTGCCAGGGTCTTCTAACCCCTTTCTTGCAGGTTAGCCGCGGCCAGGGAGGCTCCTTCGCCAGGCGGTCAGGAGGGATCGGCAGATCCATGGCACGGGCGCGACGACGAGAGCGGCAACTGATTGGCACGCCAGGTAGGGGGGCAGGACACCAAACCCGAGCGGGGGCCAGCTTTCTGCAGGTGTCGCGCTCTCTGACGATGGTGGTTACTCGTGGCCGCGAGGCGTCCACCAGCCGCGTGGGGGAGGTTCACTCCCCTCCAGGGGCCCTCAGCCCGGAGAGGGAGCTTCCGGCTCCCCCTCCCCTTGCACAGCAGCCTACCACAGCGGACGGACCCCTTGCGGCCGTCATCTAGCAGCTGCAGACTTTGACCTCAGCGGTTCGGCAGCTTCAGCATCAGCAACTGTCCCTGGCCACCCAGCCGCAGCCAGGGACCCCCGCGGCCCGAGCCGCGGGGCAGCGTGGGAGCGTGCGCTCGATCCAGGGCAGGCCATCCCATCCGAGGGCCGCCTCCAACCCCCGAGGGAGCCACCAAGCTCCCGCAAAGAGAAACTACTCCGGTTCGGAAGATCGCTAGAGCCGATCCCCAGCCGATGGGGCCGAAATGGCGCATCGCAGCAAGCGACGCCGAGGCCAAACCTCGTGCCGAGATCGATCGGCGCCCCCTTCACCCGCAGTCTCGGTGGAGGACTCCACCGACGAAGCCATCAGGCGCCAGGCCGAGAGGCGCCTGGAGGAGCATGAGCGCAAGCTGGCGGAGTTCGCCCACCGATTTGCCGACCTGCAGAACTCATCGGCAGACCCGGCGGGCTACGACTCTCGCCCCCCTTTCTCTGAAGAAATCCAGGCGGAACCGATCCCGAAACGGTTCCGCATGCCGCAGGTGGATCCCTATGACGGGACCACCGACCCTCTGGACCATCTGGAGAGCTACAAAGCCCTTATGAGGGTCCAGGGGGCCACTGACGCTCTCCTGTGTGTCGCCTTCCCGGCCACCCTCCGGAAGGCCGCTCGAGTCTGGTTCACCCGCCTCGAGCCCGGATCCATTTGCTCCTTCCACCAGCTGGAAGGAAAGATTGTGGCGCACTTCGACGCCTGTCGAAAGGTGCCAAGAGAGGTGGACAGCCTCTTTTCTATCCGCCAGCAGGACCAGGAGCTGCTCCGGGACTACATCACCCGGTTCAAGACCACAGCTCTGGAGATCTACAGCTTGGACGAGCCTGACGCCATGCTGGCTTTGAAGCGCGGGCTCAAGACATCCCTCCTAACCTACTCCCTGGACAAGAAGCCGCCCAGGACGTACTCCGAGCTCCTCCTCCGTGCCCATAAGTACATCCGAGCGGAGGAGGCTGACCGCACCCGTCGAGAGTTAGACGGGAAGACGCCGAAGAAGCCGCTCCCGAGGGCACCCCGGGAGCTCGGAGGCCCGGGCCGTCTGCCGACCCTCGCCCGAATCCAAGGCTGAGGGGCGAAGCCACTCCCAAGCATAGGTACACCCCTCTCCTCGCACCTCGAAAGAAGATCCTCATGGAAATCGAGGGCGAGCGCTACCTCCGTCGGCCTCCTCAGAACCCGAGAGTCGTCCGAGACAAATCGAAGTACTGCCAGTTCCACCGCGAGCACGGGCATGACACAGAGGAGTGTCGCCACCTGAAGCGGGAGATCGAGGAGCTGATTAGGAGGGGTTACCTCAGGAAGTTCGTCAAGAACGAGGCCCCCTCTGAAGGGCAGCCGCTTGCGGCCTTACCGCCCATCCCTGCGATCGACAATCGCCCGATGGAGAAGCCCGTGGGCATGATCTCATGCGGGTCCGGTCGAGCGACGAAGAGAACCCGGGAAGTCAGGAACCCGGAGAATGTAATCCCCCCCAAGGAGGGGGAAGCTAATGACAATGTAAACAACGATGCCGTGGTGGTCGAGATGACCATCGCGAAGCATCCTGTACATCGAATCATGGTTGATAGTGGAAGCTCGGCTGACATGCTTTTTTACGACGCTTTCTCCCGCATGAACTTGTCCCACGATCAGCTGAAACTGGTGCACACCCCCCTGGTAGGTTTTACAGGGGACTCCGTGGGGGTCGAGGGGGAGATCACTCTCCCGGTCACCACCGGATCCCCACCCCGGCAGGCGACCGTCCTAATAACATTTACCGTCGTCAGGCTCCCCTCGCCTTACAATGCCATTCTCGGCCGTCCCGGGCTCAACCAACTGGACGCCACCATCTCCACGAGAAGGCTGTTGGTACAGTTCCCCACGCCTTCCAGACTCGGGGAGATGAAGGGGACGACCCAGCCAGTCCCGCTCTGCCTTCAGATGGTCCCGGGCGCCAGGGGCGCGGAGCTCGCCCATGATATCGACGACCTCGATCTGAGAGAGAAGGAACCCAGGGGAGGGCCCGTAGAGCGCCTGCTGACCTTTCCCCTCTGTTCGGATCCCCTGAAGATGGTGCAAGTCGAGGCCCAGCTCCCTGAGGAAGAACAAACCCGCCTGCTGGAGTTCCTCCGCGCGAATGCTGACGTGTTCGCCTGGTCAGCAGCTGACATGCCGGGCATTCCACCCGAGGTCATCGTGCACAGGCTAAACGTGGACCCGGGTTGCCGCCCGGTCCGCCAGAAGAAGAGGAGCTTCGCCATGGAAAGGTAGAAGGCGATCAACGAGGAAGTGGAGAAGCTCCTCGCCGCCGGTTTTGTGCGGGAGGTCCAGTACCCCAGCTGGCTGGCAAACGTGGTCATGGTAAGAAAGAGTAGTGGTAAGTGGAGGATCTGTGTGGATTACACCGACCTCAATCGAGCTTGCCCAAAGGATAGCTTCTTCCTTCCAAAGATCGACCAACTGGTCGACACCACCTCGGGGCATCGCCTCCTGTCGTTCATGGACGCCTTCTCCGGATACAACCAGATCCGAATGAGCCCGGAGGATGAAGAGCACACCATCTTCATAACTGACCGCGGAACTTTTTGCTACAGGATGATGCCATTTGGCCTCAAGAATGCGGGGGCAACGTACCAGCGCCTGGTCAATAGAATTTTCAAAGACCAGATCGGCCGCAACATGCAGGTGTACGTGGATGACATGCTGGTAATGAGCAAACCCGAGTCGGATCACGTGGCTGATTTGGCAGAGACCTTCGGCAACCTCCGACGCCATCAGATGAAGCTGAACCCGGCGAAGTGCGCCTTTGGCGTCTCCGCCGGGAAGTTCCTAGGATTTATGGTGACCCAAAGAGGAATCGAGGCCAACCCGGAGAAGGTCCAGGCCATCCTGGATATGGAGCAGCCCGCCTCCAAGAAGCAAGTGCAGCAACTAACCGGCCGGGTTGCGGCCCTCAGCCGTTTTATCTCCAGGTCGGTGGACCGCTGCCGACCCTTCTTCAAGGTACTGAGGAAAATGAATGACTTTGCTTGGACCGAGGAATGCCAGCATGCCTTCGAGGAGCTGAAGAAGACCCTAGCATCGCCACCGTTGCTGTCCAGGCCCGAGGAAGGAGAGGAGCTTATCCTCTACCTAGCGGTTACCCCGGAAGCTGTCAGCTCAGTCTTGGTTCGAACCGACGGCCAGGGGGCCCAGTGGCTGGTGTACTATACCAGCAAGCTTCTCCGTGATGCGGAGCTCAGGTATTCTTGGCCCGAGAAACTTGTTTTTATGCTAATAGTGTCTGCCCAACATCTCAGGCCCTATTTCCAAGCGCACCCCATCGCTGTCTTGACGGATCAACCGCTGAAAGCGGTGCTCAGTCGACCCGATACCTCGGGACGATTGGCAAAGTGGGCACTGAAACTCAGCGAGTTCGACATTACGTATAGGCCGAGGTCGGCCATGAAGGCACAGGTGCTAGCCGACTTCTTGGTCGAATGTGCAGGCTTGGGCAAGGAGCCCGAGGAAGGCCCCTCAGGCCGGTCGATGGAGATAGGCACCGACGAGCACAGAGAGGACGCCTGGATCCTCCATGTAGACGGAGCCTCAAACTCTGGTGGAAGCGGGGCTGGGCTCATCCTTGCCAACAGCAACGGGGTCATCGCCGAATGCGCACTCCATTTCCAATTCCCCGTGACAAATAACCAAGCGGAGTACGAAGCACTTCTTGCCGGACTGAGAGTCTCCCGCGAGCTGGGCGTAACCAACCTCAAGGCTTTCACCGATTCCCAGCTCATGGCGGGGCAGGTGTCCGGGGAGTACGTCGCGCACGACCCCCAAATGGCGAGATACTTGGAGCTCGTCAAGGCGGGCGCGTCCAGATTCCGGCGCTTCAACATCTTCCATATCTTCCGCGCGGAGAACGCCCGCGTGGATGCTCTCTCTCGGCTGGCGACCCTGCCGGACTCGATGCTGGGACGCGCTCATGTGGAGCGTCTGGAGTTCCCAAGCCTCGAGGCGCCGGTGGAGGTCCATCAGGTCAGCCATGAACCCAGCTGGATAGACAAGTACGCCGCGTACATCACCAATGGCACCCTGCCGGAGGACCGCGAGGCGGCTCGCCTCATCAGGAAGAAGGCCGTGCGGTTCGTCCTGATGGACGGGCAGTTGTATCGAAGATCCTACTCCTACCCCCTCCTCAAGTGCGTAGGACCCGCGGAAGCCAAGCTTGTGCTCCAGGAGATTCACGAAGGCGTCTGCGGGAACCACGTGGGGGGCAGGGCATTGGCATACAAGGCCCTTCGTCAGGGCTACTTCTGGGAGACGATGAAGGAAGACGCCGCTGACTTCGTGAAGAAGTGCGACCTGTGCCAGCGTCATGCCACGGCGCAGCGGCAGCCCTCCAACCCAATCTCCCAGCTCTCAGCCCCCTGGCCGTTCGCCCAGTGGGGGATGGACCTCCTGGGCCCATTCCCACCGGCGTCTGGCCAGCGGAAGTTCTTGATAGTGGCAATCGACTACTTCACGAAGTGGGTCGAGGCCGAACCCTTGGTGAGGATCACCGAAGCAAACATCGCCAAGTTCTTTTGGAAGTCCATCGTCTGTCGCTTCGGCCTCCCCCACACCGTGGTCACTGACAACGAGCGCCAGTTCGACTGCCAGGAGTTCGAAGAATTCTGCAGCAACCTCGGCATCAAGCATCGCTTTACCTCGGTGGCGCACCCCCAGACCAATGGGGAGGCCGAAGTCATGAACAGGACCATTCTTCAGGGCCTCCGCACGCGGCTGGACCAGGCCAAGGGCGGGTGGGCCGACGAGCTCCCCAGCATCCTCTGGGCATACCACACCACCCCGAGGATGGCTACCGACGAAACCCCGTTCAACCTCGTCTTCGGAGCCGAGGCAGTTATCCCGATCGAGCTCATCCTACCCACACTGCGTGTGGAGCAATATGACGATACAGAAAACCCAGCCAGGATGATGCTCAACCTTGACCTTCTCGAGGAAACGAGGGACAAGGCCCGAGTTTGAATGGCGGCATATAGGCAACGTGTGGCCAGATATTACAACTCCCGAGTGCGGCCGAAGGTTTTCCGTCCCAGAGACTTGGTCCTCTGGCGCGCTGAAGCTTCCCAGCCACGGGAATGCGGCAAGCTATCACCCAACTGGGAAGGCCCATACCGGGTGGCGGAAGCCCTCCCTCATGGCGCATACTACTTGGAGGAGTTGGGAGGTGCCAGGTTCCCCCGGACGTGGAACGCCTCGAACCTGAGGATGTACTATCAGCAATGTAAGGTTCCTTGCTCCTGTAATAAAGTTCCCCCACTTCAAACACTCCCTTCTCACTTCGACAAGAAAGCCTACGGCATCGGGTTCAGTCCGGAGATCCTGGGCTTCGGCCTGGAAGGTGGCGCAGAACCCAGTTCGCCCACACAAGCCTGGAGAACAGCTCAGTAAACCGCGCAAGGCTTGAGAAAGCCTGCGGCATCGAGCTCAGTCCGGAGATCCTGGGCTTCGGCCTGGAAGGTGGCGCGGAACCCAGTTCGCCCACACAAGCTCGGAGAACAGCTCAGTAAACCACGCAAGGCTTGAGAAAGCCTGCGGCATCGAGCTCAGTTTGGAGATCCTGGGCTTCGGCCTGGAAGGTGGCGCGGAACCCAGTTCGCCCACACAAGCCCGGAGAACAGCTTAGTAAACCGTGCAAGGCTTGAGAAAGCCTACGGCATCGAGCTCAGTCCGGAGATCCTGGGCTTCGGCCTGGAAGGTGGCGCGGAACCCAGTTCGCCCACACAAGCCCGGAGAACAGCTCAGCAAACCGTGCAAGGCTTGAGAAAGCCTGCGGCATCGAGCTCAGTCCGGAGATCCTGGGCTTCGGCCTGGAAGGTGGCGCAGAACCCAGTTCGCCCACGAAAGCCCAGAGAACAGCTCAGCAAGCCGCGCAAGGCTTGAGAAAGCCTGCGGCATCGAGCTCAGTCCGGAGATCCTGGGCTTCGGCCTGGAAGGCGGTGTAGAAACCGTGTCACCTGCGCAAGTATGAGGGCGATCCCAGAGACGGATCCGCTTAAGGCCTACTCTGCCGCCACGCGATCCGGGAGGCCCCAACCTTCGATTTGAGCCATGGAAGGACCAGGCCTACAATCGTTTCAAGCATTCCATGCCAACATCTCAGAAAGAAGGAAAAAAGAAAGGTGAGATGGGATGAACTCAAAATTTTATCAAACCAAAATTTTCATTGATACAAGGAATCAGTACAAGCCAGGAGTCCCGACAGGCCGGGAGTCCCCAAAAGAAGAAAATATAGAAAAAGAAGAAGAGAAAAGACAATACAACAACAAAGCAAAGCAGGGGGAAGGCGCCGGGCTCAGTGGGGTGCAGGGTCGGAGGCCTCTGCCGTGGGCGCAGGCGTTGCATCCTCGACTTCTACGGCGGCCGGCTCTTCAGGCTGCTCCGGAGTCGCAGCTTCGCTGGTCGACGGTGCCGCAGGAGTTGCGTAGGCCGCACCGGAGGACCTGCTCTCGACTCCCTGCCTTCTGCCCCCGATCACCACCTCGCTAAGGTCGAGCTCGGGGAAGAAGGCCCCCACCTTCTCCCGGCACATCCGGAACCCCTTCAGGAAGGAGTCCACGGCGGCCTCCCGGACCTCCGACGTGTACTCGTCGGAAGCCCGGAATTTCGGGACGGCCTCCTGCGCCTCCCGTTTTGCGGCCTCCAAGAGTCCGTTGATGTACGCACTCCGGTCTTTCACCGCGCTCGCCTCTTGCCGGGACTCCTCCAACTGGCGCTCCAGCCACTGGGAGTGGGCCTGCAGGCGGGCCTTCTCTGCCGCGTCCTCCTCCATGCGGCGTTGGTGGGAGGCCCGCTCCTCCGACAAGGAAGCCTCCAGCTCCTTGTTCCGCCCCTCAGAACGCGCCAGGTCGGACTGGAGGGCCTATTTTTTGGCTCGCAGCTCGACCCCCTTCTCCATGAGGTCTTTGACATCGGCCACGAGCTTGCCGAGCTTCTTCTCCTTCTCGGCGTCCCTCTGTGCGTTCCCTACGAGGAAGTTCCTCAGTAGGAGAACATCGTTCCCGATCTGCACCAACAAGAGCAAAACAGGTCAGGATAAGAGGAGTTAGGTCTTAAAAGAAAGGGAAGGAAGGAGCTCAGGCTTACCGTGAAGAGTTGCGGGAGGATCCCGAGCAGGGCGTCTGCGTAGTCCCGGCCGCCCCGAGCTCGGCGGTCCAGGGCGGTGGAGGCATACTCCATGATCTTCTCTGCGAGCCCTTTGTCGCGGATGATCGAGTCCCGGTGGGTGATCACCGGTGCCAGAGGTGTCCGGCCGGCTCCTGCGCCGGCCGCCCCCTCAGATGATTCCGCGGTCGACGGGCCGGCGGTGGCCACCGGCTGCACTGTCGAGGCAGCGGCGACGACGGGATCGGTGCTGGACAGAGCTGCAGGCGGTGGAGCCCTCTCAGCAGTGGCGCCACCGGGTCGCGCGGCCGAAGCATCAGCGGCCCCACCCTGGGGCAGCCTGGGTGGGGGAGCGACGGCAATCGGGTTGGGTGCGGTCGCCGTCACGACCTCCTGGCTCGCCTCAATACGAGCCCTCTTCGCCGCGGGCTCGTCCACCTCGGTGACATCTCGCTGGGCTGCGCCCTCTAGGAGGTTCTCCAGCGAAAACTTCATCCCTGCAGCACAAAGGAACAAAAAGTCAGCCGGCTCGGTCATGAAGAAAAAGGCGGCAGAAGTCAAAGTGGAGCCGAATCTCACCAGTCTCGCGGATGGGACTGATCCCGGCCTCAAAGAGATTCTGCTCCGAATGCAGAACGTCGAGTGCTGGGACCACGTCGCTCAGGAGCTGGGAATAGGACTCCTGGTCCGCCGACTCGACCCGAGAATTCCGGTTCGGAGTCCGGTCTGGTTCACTCCAGGCCCAGTCGACATCTTCGACTGAGGCGAAGAAAAACCGGCTCTTCCAGCCCTTCACTGAGGAAGGGATGTCGAACCGGAGACACCTAGGCCGGGGCGAAATATACCACCAGCCGTCATCGGTGGAGCACTTCTTCAAGGTGAACAAGGCCCTGAAGAGGGAGAAACGGGCAACGAACCCGTGGAAGTGACAGAAGACAATGAAAGAAAAGATGGCCCGGATGGCGTTGGGATCCAGCTGGGCCAGGACAAGCCGGAAATGGCTGAGGAAAGAAAGAAAGAAGGGGTGCAGAGAAAACCGAAGACCCCCAAGGAGGAAGTCTTCGTAGAAGGCTATGCGGCCGGGGCCACTCATGGTGACGCGCTCCCCGGACCGCGGAACAAACAGACGAATGGATCCCAGGATGCCGTAAGCATCCCGGAGTAGAGAAAGATCACCTTCGGTCATGGTGGAGGCATGACCGGAGGGACCAGCAGGAAGAGATGGAGGAGCAGGAAGAGCAGGAAGAGCAGGAAGAGAGCGGAGGGGCACGGCAGGAGCAACCGGAGGAGGCCGGGTCCCCCTAGGGATGCCAATGGTGACACCCCCGGGTTGCAGACGCCGGTGGATCTCCTTCGGGATCGTCTCCTCATCTGAGGAGGAAGAAGATGGAGTCCTCGGCCGGGATGGACCGGCCTCGTCCGGGTTGGAAGAAACATGGCGACGGCGCGCCATGGGAAAGAGAAGGACGGAGGATCAAAAAGAAAAGAAGAAGAAAGGGAAGGAGGGGAGCCGGAGAAGATGAGGGCACTCACCAAAAATATGCCAAACGAGCGCAGGGCAACAGGAGTTAGCCTGCAGCAAACCGTCCACGAAGCAAGGGGAAAAGGCCTCGTTCTGGAAAGTCCCCTCCCTTTCAAACTCAGCGGACAGCGGCCGTACCCATCATTCCGCCTTAGGCCACTGGATGACCGCCACGTGGGCGCACGCCCGACACCGACGCCTCGTTAGCAGGGTAATGGCCTCTGCCCCGAAACGACACATTTATTGCGGGTAAGTGGGCAACGCGTGGCGGCTTCCCATAGGTTCTCAGCCGCATCGAGCCACGGCGATGAGGATCGTGGCAATTATGATGCAAGATCTTCGCCTCCCCACGTCATGTCCGCATTTAATCCCGACGTTCCGTTCTGCGACGCCCCGACGGAACGGCGGGCTAGGGGGCAACTGTTACAGCCGTGACAATGACGTGGCCAGGCTCAGGTACCGCCGAATGCGATCGAGCCACGTGGAGGCTTCTTCGGCCGAGTCAGCGCCACGTCTTTAAGACCAGGTTCGACAAGATTACAGCGCCCGGTAATCTTCTAAGGCAAACTGCCCCCGTCGAGGTCGAGCTCGGATCGGGGCTCCTCTGCCAACTCGATGGCGCCCAAGCCCGGAGAGATCCGCCCAAGTGAGGTCGGCCAAAGCCAGGACAACTCCTGCCACCTCGCCAGGTGTCCGCCCAGGAGGAGTCCGCCCGGGCCGAGGTCGGCCAATCCTTCGCCCCTTCGCCAGGTGGCCTCCCGGAGACGGGTCCACCTCGGCCGAGTCCAGGCGACCTCCTGCCACCTCGCCAGGTGTCCACCCAGGAGGGGTCCACCTAGGCCGAGGTCGGCCGGTCCTTCGCCCCTTTGCCAGGTGGCCTCCCGAAGACGGGTCCACCTCAGCCGAGTCCAGGCGACCTCCTGCCACCTCGCCAGGTGTCCACCCAGGAGGGGTCCACCTAGGCCGAGGTCGGCCGGTCCTTCGCCCCTTTGCCAGGTGGCCTCCCGAAGATGGGTCCACCTCGACCGAGTCCAGGCGACCTCCTGCCACCTCGCCAGGTGTCCACCCAGGAGGGGTCCACCTAGGCCGAGGTCGGCCGGTCCTTCGCCCCTTTGCCAGGTGGCCCCCTGGAGACGGGTCCACCTCGGCCGAGGCCAGGCGACCTCCTGCCACCTCGCCAGGTGTCCACCCAGGAGGGGTCCACCTAGGCCGAGGTCGGCCGGTCCTTCGCTCTTCGCCAGGTGGCCCCCGGAGACGGGTCCACCTCAGCCGAGGTCAGGCCGCCCGTACGGAGAAGATCTCAAGGATGAGTCGCGGGCCCCGAGGCCATCCCTCGGGCCGTACGAATCCCAGACGGCGCCCCGTACGGAGGGCGGCGGCACGCGAAACATCACTTGCATTGGCCAGACAAGCTCCGCAGCCGAGAGGCGCGATTCTGACAAAATAGGCCCCATAGATGGATGGCACCCACGCCTGGGAAAGAGGGCACTCTCGCTGGGCCCGAGGCCTGACCGGCCGCCTTGCCAGCGCCGCCCCCCCTTTTTCTCTTCTGTCTTTGCCTTTTCCCTGCTGGGCTCGACGGACGAGGTCGGAAAGCCGCCTGGCCCCCCTTCATCGAAAAGGGAAAAGAGAAGAAGATAGGGGAGGGGAGTCTCCCAGGAGAAAAAGACAGGCGCACAACAAAAGGAGATAAAGAGGGAGGAATCTGGGGACGACAAGGTAAGCGAACAAGCCTGGGGACAAAGGAGAAGCAGCGGCAAAGTGCCTCGCTCCGGAGAGTGAAAACCAGAGATCCCGAGAGGGAATCACTGGGAGTGAGCTCGGCAAGGAGGCCCAGCCAAGATTCTGGTCCCCAGAGCGTCTCTCTCACTAGTAAACTCTCTCAGTCTGGAACCCTTTCGGGGGTCCGTCTGGAGAGTCTGTTCCTTCTCGTCGTCTACTGACTTGACCGTCGGAGTTCCCTCGCCGGGATCCCCGGCCAGGGTCTTCTAACCCCTTTCTTGCAGGTTAGCTGCGGCCAGGGAGGCTCCTTCGCCAGGCGGTCAGGAGGGATCGGCAGATCCATGGCACGGGCGCGACTACGAGAGCGGCAACAACACCTATTTCAAATATCTTCAATGAAGCTCTCTGGAATTCTCAGATAAGTCAACACTTCCTCTGGTGAGTCGATACTTTGAGTCGACACTTGATATCCATGTGTCGACACTTTAGGCAAGTCTTCAACATCAACAAGTTCTGTAACAAAAAAGTCTCAGGCGATGAGCCGATCCTTGAGTCGACACCTTGAGTCGACACTTTAACCTTGCTATTTGAAACTCTTTCTGCGTACCAGCTTGGGTCGACACTTCGAAAGTCATGAGTCGACACTTGGGTTGTGAGTCGACACTTTGAGTCGACACTTGACTGAGATTTCTTTAAAAACAACTGAACTTCTGCTGAAACCAAATTGTGTTGAACTTTTATATCCTTTCAAGCATTCTTCAACTACCAAAGTCCACTTTAAACTGATCTTTCATCCATAGTTGAGACTTTTTTATTGTTTGACAATCAATCAAATTTTGTTGAATTGATGAGCACCTTTTTCTATAAAAACATACCTCAAAGAAATAGTTAGTACTCAACTTATACTTAAGCATTTTGTTAATCATCAAAATCAATAACAGAGTCAACAATAATGGTAAGACCTAAGTTTCTATAAATGCTAATCTAAAATATTCCTTGTCATTGATCATCGATTTGGGGATCGATGAATCTGGAATGACTAGCACATCTTAAGTATGCTCGATGGAGAGGGTGGTTAGTCTCTCAGCCACTTATGTAAAGATACTAATACAAGGATGTGGGTGCTTATTAGGCTATGAGTTCACTAAACTGATCTGACAAGAGAACATCAAATGAAAATTTTACTTGTCAAAAGAATGTTCTCTTAGTGGGAGTTGTGCATGTGATCCTTAGACCTGAGACTACCATAGTATCTTGTGCACATGAACTCATGTTTTGGTACATACTCATTCATAGCAATTAAGTCATATACAGGGTGCTTCTAGATATGGTGGATTGTGTATGAAGGTAATGACTAGGTTAACAAGGAATCGATCACTCCTAGTAAAGGAAGAAGTTATCCCACATGATCTCTTCGAATGATGATCCAAGAAGTCTTTGATCAAAGAATGATGAGATTAGATATGATTTTTAAGCTTTCATCAATCAAATCTTTATTATCAAATTAAGATTTGAAAGGATTAAGTAATAGGGTTTGACATTTATCAATTCCCATCACTTAATCAGGATAAAGGGAGATCGATGGATTGAATTGCATGGTAACTTTTCAATGAAGGATATTTTAGTAATTTTCATCAAATTCCTCATCTTTTATATAGGCATGACATGTTACTAGATGTCAATCATGTCTTGTAGGTTTTCATGAATCAAATTTATTGAATTCATGAGTCAATTTTGAAGTTGGTTCAAATTGACAACTTAGGTCAGCTCAATTTGACCTAATTAGGTCAATCGAGCTTGATTAGATTGAATTAGCTTAGACCTAAACCTATTGCTTGCTAGATGTGGAATCCAAAGGGTCACACACATTAGAGAATTTGCCATGGATGTTAATTATATTTTTATTAGGGTCATGGGTTCCTAATTAGCTAGCTAATTGACATACTAGCATATGTTGGCTAGCCCAACTCCAAACCGAATTGGATTAGGTCAGCTTGCTTGCTATTTAGACTAACCAATTTAAGTGGGACTTAAATTTGTTTATGTCCTAATTAGGATAGCATTTGTCTGATTTTATCTGGATTTATTTGGATCTTATCTTGGATTTATGGAAGAGTCCTACTAGGATTGGACTCTTGGCGCCAAGATAGTTTTATACCAAAATAAATATGCGCAGAAGGACCAAGATCCTTCTGCCAATAAATCACAATTACCAGATAAACTCTAAGGTTCTTTCCCATATCTCCACACCCAAATGAGTTGGGCTTTGACCAGTCAAAAAGGGACATATGGCATGAAGAAAAGAGGCATGCAAGATGAAGGGTCGTGTACCTTCATTTTGGCATGGATTCAAGGGGCCAGAGTCCTTTTGTTTGAAGACTCTTAATTTCTCTGACATGCCTCTTGGGATCTCACACCCCCTGACTTATTTCTGACTAATGGAGAAAATTGTTAGAAAATCAAAGAGCATTGAGACATTTATATGTCTCTTGGTGCATGAAAGGTTTTTTCATGATAAGTCTTCTCATCCAAAAGACTCCTTCTGCTTGAAGAGTCTTATTTAGGGGTTGAGAAAGAGACATATCAAGCACCTCATCCCACTTTATAAATAGGCATCAGTAATCTAATGCTAGGCATTCAATTTTGATCCGAAGAAACCCGCTTTCTATTTTCTCTTTCATCTTAAGATAAGGCTTGTCCTTTTAAGATAAGGCCTGTCTATTTAAGACAAGGCCCTAAGAAGAAAATTAGGAGGGGTATTCAGATTTTGAAAGAGGGTTCAAAGAGATATCTATGTGCCCTACAGGAGGGTAGGGGTTCCAGCAAAGGAAGAAAGTTTGAAAGACTGCCAGAAGAGTCGTAGTCAAATAAGCAAGCTTGGTAGCAGTGCTTTCTTGGTCTGGTTCCTGTGTGGATCATCTCTGGAGGGCATACACATGTGTGCCTTGTGAAAATAAGGAGTATAGTGCTCTAGGTGCTCCTCTATAATCCTAAAATTATGATTTATTAATTGTTATGATCAAGTTATCCTAGGATTTAGGGTTCTAGCCAATTAGGGCTTCAAAAATTAAAAAATTTTTAAACCCAATCTTCCACTGCATCTGGCATGGATCCCAACACTTGCTTCCCATAGTGATAGCAAGTCCCATCAGTAGAGGGCTTCCTCAACTTCTTCTTCTTCTACAAGCTACTCTTAGGGTTCCTCTTCCTCTTGGAACTCTTCTTCATAGCTTACTTCTTCTTTCCATCAACCAGAAGAAGCTGAGCCTTATTACCTTTGAAGTGGCTATCTGCTATCTTAAACATATTCAGTAGCTTAGGCAATGACATATTTAGCTTATTCATATGGTAATTCATGACAAACTATGCGAAGGAAATCGGGAGTGACTGCAGGATTAAGTCATGATTAAGCTCTCTGTCCATCACAAACCTTAATTGACCTAATTAGGTGATTAGGTCAATCATCATGATGATATGTTCTTGAATAGAATAGCCCTCACTCATGCGTGCTCAAAACAATTTCTTCGATGTCTCATATTGAGAGTCTGACTATGCTCTCCATAAAGCTCTTTAAAATTGAGCAATATGGACTGAGGTTCCGCTTCCTCATGTTGCCTCTACCAGATTATAGAGGCCAACATGATGCACTTGATAGTCATGCTGTCATTCTGCCATATTTTATATGTGACCCTATTCTCTTCAGTAGCATCTTCTCCTACCAGATCTGGGTCAGGAGAATCGAGGAATAGCAAGCTTTTCCTGAGCTAAAACAATCCTCAAGTTCCTCAACCAGTCCATATAATTTAGATCGGTCAACTTGTTGGCATCCAAGATACCTAATAGTGAAAGAGTAGAAGCCATAATATAAAATCTATAATAAATTAAGAACAACTAAGACCACTCATGATGATATTCATAATTTGATAAGGACTCTTGTATCTAATTATGTCTCCCACTATTTTCTTTCGAATACCATAACCCTCAACTATGGTAAGCAAGAAAACCCTCCTAGGGCTTCCTTAGTGGGGTTGAGATCTCAATTCCTCATGAATGCCTTGTGTTAATCACAATAAACATCCATGAGTTCAAGGATAGGAAAACCCCTTTCCAATTGCAACCCATGCAACTCTTAATATAACAGCTGCCTCTAAGACATTATAGCCTTGTGTCAATCATAACAAACTATAATATCTTAGTTTAGTCAGACCCTTCATTTTCATATAGTCATGTTTGATAAATATTGCCCTTGTGTCAATCACAATAAAGCAACACCACCAATCATGCCATAAAGCATAAAATGCACCAAGACAAATATCATATCAAATCCTAGAGTAGGCCTTGTGTTAATCACAACAAACCTACTATAGTTTTTGACATGGATTTGGCTTAGCATGAAGGAAGGCAATCTGTAGTGTGCTTAATCAATTAGCATTTCCAATTTAAGATCTAGATATAACCAAATTGGCTAGGTAAGTGGGAGAGATGAGGGGGTTCCCCCGTTGCTTTCCTTAGACACCAAATGAATTGGCCATGTCAGACAACAGAACCAATTAGAAACCTCATTCCCTTTACTTTCCCAGAATCACTTGCCTAGACACCAATTGGCTAATCAAATCCTAAATAGATTTACATCATGATTAACTTGCACTATGATTAAATATAATTTTTAATGAGGGCTTTGATGGTCTCCAACACACTAATTAAACTTGCCAACATGACACATATTTCAACAAATAAGCATAGTATCCTAATATGCATAACCAAAACATAATTAAAAATAACAATTCATTCACCTCACTTGTTCATGGGATAAGGCCACTGCGGCATTCCAACACGTCATAGGAGACCCCATTGAATGGAAAGAGAGGGCCTTTAAAGCCTACTTAGCACCTATGACCGGACGACCATGGTGACTAACCCAATCCGAAGCAGTTACTCGGAGCATAACATATCATATATGTAATATGAACCAATCATGCAAGAGTCATAGCAAAGCAAGCAATTAACACTAAAAATGACTACTAATTGCATGAATCAAGATAGCTTTGATACCACTATTGGGTTTCAGGCTGACGCAACGAAAGACTGGATTTTAAAATTTTAATTATTGAAATCCTAATCGACCGAAATCCTTAACCCAAGGATCACTTGACCATGATAACTAATAAATCATAACTTTAGGATTATAAAAGAATACCTGGAGTGCTATACTCCTTAATTCCATAAGGCACATAAGTGTATGCACTCTAGAGGTGATTCACATAGAAATCAAACCAAGGAAGCACTCCTATTGAGATTGCATTTTTGACTAGGACTCTTCTCGATGCCTTTCTCCTTTAGTGGTCTTTCTCCCTTTGCTGGAATCCTTACCCTCTTGTAGTGCACTCAGAGACCTCTCTGAATCCTCTCTTAGAATCTGATTAGTTTTTTTATATCTCTTTTTAGGCTCTTGTCTTAAAATGATAAGTCTTGTCTTAAAGAAGACTTCTTGTCCTAAGAGAAGGAAGAGAGATAGGAAAGTTTGCTTTCAAATTATTTTTTTGGATGTTATGGCATCGGATTACTGATACTATTTATAATGAGTGAGGGGGCACCTGATAAACCTTTTCTTAGCCCTTAATTTGATTATCTAATGATCAAATAGGACTCTTCAAGCAGAAGGAGTACCTTGGGGGAAAAGATTTATCCTGATATGTCATATCATGCTCCAAGAGACATATAAGTGTCTCTTCAATTTTCCAGCATTTTTTTATACTTGCCATGTGGCAAGTAACCAGTCAATATTTGTCTAAGGGGCATGAGATTGTAATGGATGTATGAGAGAACCAGAAGTTACAAGACTTAGTAGGTTGATACATATTTGGATGTATTATTCAGAGTTGGTAGTTAACTCTGAAATCATCTTGAACATTAGGATCAAAGGGATGAATTATATGGAAACCATATGCTTGGATTCTTGAATGTTTCTTCGCGAACATTTGACCTATCCAAACATCAGGCACCATTGCTAGATGGTTGCATCAATTAGCTTAGGAGTTGGTTTCAAGACTACCAGCTTAGTATTCAAACCTATGGGATCACACATAATAGAAGTTTTTGACTGATCATGATGGCTGACTAATGATTAGGAATCACATAGGGGCAAAATTATAACTATGATGAATAATTAATCTTGTATAAATATTATAAATTAATAATTAATTATATAGGATTAATTAACAATTAAATTTCTAATTGGCTTATTTTGATTGAGTGAAGAGGTTTAGATCAAGTCTAATTGAATTTGGTTGAATTAGAATTCATCCGATTAGGTTATTTGATGACCTAATCGCTAAGGATTTCTAATTTAGATTTGGACTCAGTTAATTTTAGATTTAATTGAGATATAATTAATCTTAATTGGGATATAATTAGATTGAGTCTGATAGAAAAGTGTCCTAAGAGCCAATCATTATGAAGACCTTTTTGTAAACTTTCAGCTCATGTATGACATACTTTCATATTAATAAAGGCATTTGATTCATCATATACTGTTGTGTCATGTTTTTATTGATTATGATGAACCCCATAGAGCAGGGCAATGGAATTAGGGTTATGATGGAATTCATAACAGTGAGACCTAATTTTCTGTAAACCCTAATCTAGAATGTTCCTAGTCGTTAGACCATCGATTTGGGGATCGAAGAATCCGGAAAGACTAGCTTATCTTATGTATGCTTAGTTGATGAGGGTGGTTGATCTCATAACCACTTGTATAGAGACACTAATACTAGGATAAGGGTGCTCATCAGGGTATGAGTATACTGGACTGATCCACACCGAGATTATCTTATGGAAGTCTTACTACTTGTCAAAAGATAGATCCCAGAGTAGAAGTTGTGCATGTGATCTTTAGACCTGAGGTCACCATGGTTTCTTGTGCACACTAAGCCATATTTTGGTTCATACTTATTCATGCCATTGCGACATGTACGGGGTGTTCTGGGTATGGTGGAAGGTGTACGAAGGATGTGAGTGGACCAACAAGGAATCGATCATTCCTAGTAAGAGGAATTGTTATCTCATGCAATCTCTTCGATTAGTGACTCAAAAAGCCTTTGATCAAAGCAGGATGAGATTAGTAGAATCTAATCAGTTATCAGCTGAGTCCTCATGATCGAGCTGAGATTCAATATGATGAAGTGTTAGGGTTTGACATCTATCCATACCTATCACTTAATCAGGATAATGAGAGATCGAAAGATTGAATTGCATGGTAACTTACTACTAAAGGGTATTTTGGTATTTTCTATCAAATTCTTCATCTTCTGGGTAGGCATGATACATTGCTAGATGTCAATCTTTTCTTGTAGGTTTTCGTGAACCAATTAGTTTGGTTCATGAGTCAACTCGATGTGTGATTTGAATTGGACAATTCGGTGAGCCAATTTGACCTAATTAGGTTAATCAGGTTTGATCAGATCGAATTGGCTCAAACCTAAACCTACTGCTAGCTAGATGTGGAACCCAATGGGTCACACACAATAAAGACTTGGCCAAGGAAGTCATTCATGATTTAATTACGGTCATAGGATCCTAATTGGTTAGCTAGATTGCATACTAGCATATGTAGGCTAACCTAATTCCTAACCCAATTGAATTGGGTCCGGTTGCTTGCTAATTGGGCTAACCTAATTTCAATAAACCTAAATTAGGTTGAGTCCTAAGTGGGGCTAGCCAAATCAGAGCTTAATCTGATTATAATTTGGACTTAAGGGCATTTTAGGTGCCATATATGAAGAGTCCCAATGGCATGGGACTCTTGGTACCTAAATGATACCTTAACTTCAAAAGGGCACAGAAGGGCCTACAGACCTCTGATATGAAAATAAAAGATATGGTCAAAAAGCTTATTTGATGCCCTTTCCAATAACACTCATATTGCATATGTTTGACCAAGTCAATTTGATTCTTTGGGCAGACTAAATTGAAAGGGATAGTCAATTTGACTCCCCCTTTTTCATTCATTTTCTTGCACATTTTCAATAAGTTTTTTACTAGTTAGTTTTCCATGCATCACACTATTACTCCCCCTTTTTGTCATTAATCAAAAAGGGTTATTAAGCATTCAATGATTTTTGAAATAGAATGAGAAATGTTAACATTGTTTGAGATAATTTCACCTTCTCATAGAATTTTTTAAATTGAAATCCTTCATTAAAATTCTCTTGAAATGTTACTCCCCCTTTTTAGGTTAATTAATGAGATCATGCATAGAAACAATCAAAGATATAATAACAAGGAAGCAATGTATACATTGATTTGAGAATAAACATTTCATTACTTTGATAAGAAGTACAAAATAACATTCCAATACAATTGAAACAAAATGTATCAAAATGTAATATAAGAAAATCATGAAATCTACTCTCCCTCACTACTAGATCCTACATCTAAGGGAGGCTCAGGTGCATATGTCCTAGAAGTTCTGATAGGAGGAGGGGGTCCTATAGCATTTCTGGTCCTAGAAGTTGGACCAGTCCTAGGCCTATAATGTGGTGGAGGCTGTCTAGGATGTGATGCTCTAGGTTTAGGAGTGCTTTGAGGTAGAGAGTGTGCAGAAGATGAAGCTCCAGAAAGGTGGAATAGTACGGTGCTAATCCTAGACTGTAACCTCTAAACTCCCTCCTGAATGTACTGAAGGGTCGCAGTTTGCTGAGCAACAAAAGTCTCTCTTGCTTCTCTAAGTCTGCTAATATCTGATGCAGGACTCTCAGCTCATCCTGATGATCACCTTGCATCTACTGAAGTCTCTTGACTGTCTCAACTCTGTAGGTCAACTCTCTCAGCTCAGACCTAAACTCCTGAGGTCCTGTCTTGACTGTTTGGCAAAGATCACCAAACATCGACCTAAAGAAACTCATCAGAGTCTTGGAAAACTAAGAAAGCTGCTCTGTAATAGAAACCTAAGTTGTTGTCAGGGGTGCTAGAGCAGAATGTCCTGGATGTGCAGGTGAATAAGATGGTGCAGGTGCTGAATGTGTTGGTGGAGTCCTAGGGCTGCTGGTCTGTCTAGCCTATCCATGAAACTTATTAGAAGAATCCCCATTAGAATCACTGGAGCCATTGCCACTCTCATCATCTGATTCCTCTTTAGCAGTCTCAGTATCTGCAATGTGGTGCTCTGCCTCCTCATCCTCATCTAATGACTAGTGAACCACTCTCTGACCTGATACTTTCTTGGTCCAAACTCCCTCAACCTGATGGTAGCCTATCCTCTGTAGGGACTTCACTGAATAAGTATCAGTGTGGTGCAGCAGTCTACTGTCCTCATCCTCCTAATCAACTCTTGAATCTTTGAATAGCAGTGTAAATGCCATACTATAAGGTAAGCAGGCCTTAGCCTTACGGGCCGCATCCCACATCTAAGCAAGCATAATGGATGGTAGATTGAGGGCCTCCCCATCAATCATATGCCCCATGAAGACCATATCATGCTCACTAATCCAATCGAAGCGCCCGATCCAAGGTAAAAATATCTTGCAGATCAAATTATGTAATAATCTCATCTCCAATGACCGGACAGCCATGGTGACTAACCCAATCCAAAGCAGTTACTAGGTACAATCAACATGCACAATTTCAAGCTTGACATAATATCATGCATTTCATAAAAAACTAAAATTAAACATATTACCCTAATATACAAAATTTCATACAATTGCATTATCATTTCATTTCATAAAGAAACCATAAATCATGCATATGAATTTGGTAGGGTCGACTCGACAGGGTTCAGGTCGGCTCGGATAGTGGAATTTCATAAAACTCCAAAAATGGTTCATAACTGGTATGCCACAAGCATGGCTCTGATACCACTGATGGGAATTCTCCCAGGGTGCCGGGAATCATGCAACATGCGGAAGTGAATTTCAAAACAAAATTCAAAACATGAAACCCTAATTGGCTAGAAAACCTTAATTCCCAGGAACCCCTTATGCAGTACCAATTAATGAAACATTAATGGGTCAGAAAAACATACCTGGATCACTGAAATCCAATCCTTTGTATGAGGCTCACAAGTGCAAGCCCTCCAATGGTGATCCACACATGAATCAAACCTAGGAACCTCTCCCTTGTAGGTTGCTTGATCAATTGGGACTCTTCCGATGGACTTTCTTCCTTCGGCAGCCTCTCCTTCCTTGCTTAGACCTTCGCCCTCTAGTAGAGAACTCTAAGCCCTCTCCAAAATCTCTTTTCTCTCTTTCTATCACTTCCTAATTCTCTTCCTAAATCCTTGTCTTAAAATGGTAGACTTGTCTTAAAGGAAGACCTACGTCCTAACAAGGGATGGAAGAGACAAGGTGGATAGATGTAAGAGTGTAAGAAAGGAACCAAAATATGATACCATCGGAACAAATACCGATGGATATTTATAAGGGAGGGAAAGGCACCAGGTAAGCCTTCTCATCAGCCGTTGATCTGTCCAAACACAGTTTAAATAAGACCCTTCGCTAAGGAGTCTTATCTTGAAACACCATGTCCCTTTATGCGCCAACCGCCTAATTCATGTCCCTTCAATTTTTTATTCGACTTCTCCCTTTGCCATTTGGCATTATTGGTTAAAATGAATCCAAGGGATGTGACCTATGAATGAGAAGCATCGGTGATTCAAAAGGACTAAAAGCAGAAGGACTCTGCTTACTTAAATTAGCGCCAAAGTGAAGAGACGTGACTCTTCACTTTGCGCCAACTACTCCATGCCATATGACACCTTTGACCTAGTCAAAGTATATGCAATATGTATGTCATATAAAATAGCATTAAGTCTACTTTCCAACCATATAATTTGTTTTTAGATTGGAGGTCAATTGGTCCTTGTGCGCCCTTTTGAATAAAAAGGTATCACACAAGTGCCAAGAGTCCCATGCCTTTTGGACTCTTAATATATGGCACATAAAATGTCCAAAAAAATATTAGATAAAATCTGATAAATTCATCCTACTTAGGACTCAACCCAATCTAGGTCTCCCATAGATTGGTTAGTTCGTTTAGCAACTTTTCAGACCCAATTCAATTGGGTTAGGAGATTAGGTCAGCCTACACATGCTAGTGTGCAATCTAGCTAACCAATTAGGATCCCTTGACCCTAATAAAATGTCAATTGAGTTTCCAGGCTGACTCCCTAATGTGTGTGACCCATTGGGTTCCACATCTAGCCAGCAGTAAGTTTAGGTTTGAGTCGATTCAATCCGATCGAACCCGATTGACCTAATTAGGTCAAATTGGCTTACCTAATTGTCCAATTCGAATCACACATCGAATTGACTCATGAAACCAAATCAATTGGTTCATGAAAACCTACAAGACAAGATTGACATCTAGCAACCTATCATGCCTACTCGGAAGATGAGGAATTTAGTAGAAATTATCAAAGTACCCTTCAGTAGTAAGTTACCATGCAATTCAATCTTTTGATCTCTCATTATCCCGATTAAGTGATAAATATGGATATATGTCAAACGCTAACTCTTAATCATATTGAATCTCATCTCGATCATGTAAACTTAGCTGATGACTGATTGGAAACTAATTCTAATCTCATCCTGCTTTGATCAAAGGGTCTTTGAGTCACTCATCGAAGAGATTGCATAGGATAACAATTTCTCTTACTTGGAAAGATCAGTTCCTTGTTGGTCCACTCACATCCTTCGTACACCTTCCACCATACCCAGAACACCCCGTACATGTCGCAATGGCATGAATGAGTATGAACCAAGTATGGCTTAGTGTGCACAAGGAACCATGGTAACCTCAGGTCTAAAGATCACATGCACAACTTCTACTCTAGGATCTATCTTTTGACAAGTAGAAAGACTTCCATAAGATAGTCCCGGTGTGGATCAGTCCAGTGTACTCATATCCTGATGAGCACCCTTATCCTTGTATTAGTATCTCTATACAAGTGGTTGTGAGATTAACCATCCTATCAATTGAGCATATATAGGATAAGCTAACCTTTCTGGATTCATCGATCCCCGAATCGATGGTCCAATGACTAGGAACATTCTAGATTAAGGTTTATAGGAATTAGGTCTCACTGTTTATCATAACCCTAATTCAATTGCCCTACTCTATGGGGTTCATCATAATCAACAAAAACATGACATAGCAGTATATGATGAATCAAATACCTTTATTAATATTAAAAATATGTCATACATGAGCTGGAAGTTTACAAAAAGGCCTTCATAAAGATTGGCTCTTAGGGCACTTTTCTATCAGTTTATTCAAGTTGGCTTGAGCAAAAATCAACAAAAAGGCTCTAAAAAGCTAATAAAAGGATATCTAGCCCTAAGAACATACTAAATAAGTTGGGTATCTACCTTAAATTGGTTATGAAGATTTTCTAGATAATTTTTCTTAATTTAGAATGAAATTATGTCAAAAATTACTAAAACGGGTCACATAAACCTAATTCTCTTCTAATCATTTGAAATCTTTCTTCATTAAGTAGCTTAGTAGAGATGTCAGCAAGTTGGTTTTCTATTAGAATAATTTCAAGTTCAATATTTTCATTTTGTTCATGTTCCCTGGTGTGGGCACTAGGATTAGACAGAGGCTCCTCAACCCTCTATGGATCTCTAATTAGGGTTCTTAATCTTTTGGGTCCTGTAATAAGGTTTCAAGCCTGAGTAATTTACTTTTATGTCATGTAATTAGTATCTAGTTGATTTCAATTTTTGGTTTAGTCTGGTAATTTGGCCAATTTGGTCAAGTTAGGGTCATTTGGTCTTGTAATTCGCCAAGTTGGTCTATAAGCTCAAGTCTATTTGAAGATGGGCTTAAGCTAGTTTGAAGATGGGTTCACAAGTGGGCAATGAAGTCAAGCCCAATTGAAGATGAGTCATGCCACCTCTCCATGCCAGGTTAGGAGTGCTAACTCATAAGGAGTGCCACATGGCATGGGAGGCACCACTTCAACTCATGGAGTTCCACATCATCAATGCCATATAGCATGGGAGGTGCCACTTCATCAAGAACCTTGGGCGGCCAAGTAAAGCTGAAATTTCAAATTCAAATTCTATGTTTGACTCCCATTAATCTCCCCTTGATCAAAGCCAACAAGATCCTCACCCCACTCTACATATCAAGCCATATCACCAAGGATCAAGCTTAGCATTCATGGTTGGTCAAACCTTCATGAAGAGGAGATTAAAAATTCAAACTAGGCACCCCTTAATTCATGAAGACAACATCCTCTCTTCACTCCCCCAAATCAAGTCTTGTAACCCCTATTTCAAATTTGAATTCAAATATCAAATGAGGACTTATGTGCTTATAAAAAGGACCCTAACCCTCTTGTAAATAAAGTTTTTGATGAATGAAAATTTTGAGAAGTTTCTACTTCATTATAGCCCTTGTCTTCTAGGACTAGGAACTCTATGAAAGAGTGCCTTTACCCTTCAGGACATCGAGGGGTGAGAGGCCCTAAGTTCCCTTCCTCCTTCTCAAGCCACCCACCAATCATCGAGCTTGGACGCCCCTGGAAACTCTACCTGAATGCCTAGCAAGAAGAGCCTCCTCGACCACCATTCTAAACACTTTCCCATCCCTTCTTACTTGCTTATTCCTTCCTCTTGATGTTTTTTAATCCTTCCCTTGGGTGCTCGCAGGTCCTCCAGGTGCCATGGATAATGGAGTCGGTCTTCCTTTCCCCTGTGACCATCGGATGGAAAGTCGATGAATCTGCAGGGTTGAAGGCTTGATCCTCCAGGCCGCATCCGTGAGAGTGAGTGAACTCGGCATCAGGCACAACAAAGTCTTCACGATTTGCACCCCTAATCTCCTAAGTAGGTATTGATCTAGAGCTAAGTCCTATGGGGTTTCTCAATACTGGGGTCCTCTCGTTATCTTTGTTTAGGGACTATCTTTGCTTGCTAGAAAGTTCTTGTCCTTATAGAATCTCTAGTTCCATTCTTAACTTGACTTCGGGAATTAGAAAATCTCTTAAAACCTAAATCACAAAAGAAAAAAAAAATTCATTTGCATACCCATCTCATCATTAGTATAGTCCTGCATCATCTTAGTTCCACATCAATTCCTGGTATCAGAGCTTCATCCCACATCATCAATCTCTAATAAAGTGATGTCTAATTTCTATATGTTTTGTTCTAGAATGCTGAATTGGATTCTTTGTCAAATTAATAGCACTTGTGTTATCATATTTGATAGGAATTTTTATTTGAATAATACCAAAGTCTTCTAGTTGTTGCTTAATCTAAAGTACTTAGGCACAATAACTCCCTGCAGCCACATACTTTGCCTCAGTAGTAGACAGTGCTATAAAGTTTTGTTTCTTATAGTGCCATGAAATTAAGTTCAACCAAAGAAATTGACAAGTACCGCTAGTGCTTTTTCTATCAATTTTACATCCACCATAATCAGAATCAGAAAATCCAATTAAATTCAATGAAGAATGCTTAGAATACCATAAACCTAGATTACTTGTTCCTTTTAGATATCTTATGATTTTTTAACAACAAGTATATATGATTCTTTAGGGTTTGATTGAAATCTAGCACATGTACATAAACTGAAGAAGATATCAGGCTTACTTGTAGTTAAAGACAATAGTGATCCGATCATACCTTGATAAAGTTTTTGATCAATGTTGTGGCCATCTTCATCTTTGTCTTGTCTACAAGAAGGGCTCATGGGTGTGCTCATTTCTTTGGATGTCTCCATACCAAACTTCTTAATGATCTCCTTGATATACTTTGCTTAGTTGATAAAAATTCATTCCTTTGTTTGCTTAATTTGGAGTTCGAGGAAGTAGGTCAGTTCACCCATCAAGTTCATCTCGAATTTGCCCTGCATATGCTCAGCAAATTCTCTACATAGATTTCAAGGATTAAATTTTAAAATCCGATCTTCCACTACGTGACCTAACCTAGCATAATCATCACTTCTACTTGGATCGTGTCCTTTATAAATCATATCAGAGGGGAATTCACTCAAATCAATTATTATAGTGATATTCCCATTTTCAAAAGTGCATCATAGTACAAAATATCTACCAAACTTTCATTATCAATAAGGATATGGTATATATCATAATTTTTCACATTCAGGGTTAACACCATCACATCATTGTGTGGAAACTGAATGCCATCATCATCATTTTCAAAGAAAATTATTAGCATCACCTATTTCTTAGCTGGTTGCTTGGGGTGGCCACATCCCCTAGTGATCATCCCTACTTAGCCAAATGGCATAGGGTCACCTCCCTCCGGAGGTGGGAGTGGCTATGGTTGTTTGGCAGGCTATGGTGATCTTGGCTGCTCTCTCAGCCCTCTTTGTTGTCAGATGAATCGATGAAGATGACCTCTCCTGATCAACTCCGTGATCTTGTCACATAGTTGGATGCACTCCTTGGTATCATGACCATGGTCCTGATGGTATAAAAAAAATTTATTTTAGTTTCTCCTTGTCAATGGTGTTCACATCTTCCAAGGCTCTAGGATGTGTTTTTTGAATTCCATTATTATCTTTTCTCTTGGTGCATTCAGAGGAGTATAGGTATGGAAGTCCCTAGTGGTGGTGCTCGGGGAAACTTCCTAAGCTAGCGATCTTTGAAGAACTTGTCCTTCTCTCGTAGGGATCTAGAGTGAGGTCGGGTTCTTCCTTCATGTCTTAGGAAGAGTTTACATCCCCATATTTCTTTACAACCCCCCAGTGTAGAGGTGGGTTGATCTTCTTCCATCATGAAGGCTTCTTCCATTCGAGCATAATTTGATGCAGGACTAAATATGCATGCAAAGTTTTTTTGTATTTTTATATGTTGAGTTAGGTGTATAAATCTTGAAAATAAAGTTAAGATCTAAAGTAGAGAGTTCTACAAAAATTTTAGAACTAGTTGCATGCGAAATAGACCCTAAAATGATAGAGAAGAGGATCGCCGAGGTTGAGAAATCCCGGTTTGGCTAGTTCTCTTTCAATATGGCTACTGGAGAGTCGAGGGGGTGTACCTAATAGAGATTTGCTAAAAAATCTTTGAAGAGTTCTGTCAATATGCCCGAATGCGGCTTGGAAGATCAAGCCGAAGACTGCGCGGATTCGTAGCTTTCAAGTCGATGATCGGAAAGCTGCCCGACTAGAATCTATGGATTCATAGATTTCTAGGGACTTGCAAATCGCCTATCAGGGGTTAGAAAATGATATAAGGATGAAGAAAAAATCAAAAAACAGCAAAGAAAGAAGAGGTTTTGTGTTGGGCGGCCAAGGCTGGAGAAGGTTGCTTCTAGGGTTTTGATGGTGGCTGGAGGCAATGCGCAGGAGGCTAGAAAGAAGAAAGGGTTCACACAGATTCCCCTTAGCACACAGTAAGCACACAGCAATAGAGTAAAGACTCAATATATTTCATGAATAATTAGCTCTGAATACAAGAGAGTGGGGCATCTTAAATAGGCTCACAAACTTGTCACACAAGTAAGGATATAAAAGATAATTCATAGGAATTTGAATCCCACCCAAACCCTTGTTAGAATACATGGTATCCCACTCTCCCTCTTTCCCTCAAACTCTCCCTCTCTCACTTGCCTTGGTCGGCCAAAGGAGGTGACCCTATGTGGCCGACCAAGAGGAGGTGACCATAAGAGTTCATGGTGCCATATGATGCTCCTCCTGGGCCTTGGGTGGCCTAGTTTGCTTCAGGCTACGGTCCAGGGGTGCAAGCTACGATCCAGGGTTCCAGGACCTTCAATTTTTCTTGTTGGGCCTTCCATTGTCTTCATGACTTCAAGTTGGGTTCATCTTTAATTATATTGAGTCTTCATTAGACTTGGACTAGAATTTACAGGACTCATAATCTGACTAGCTCAACATGAGCTGACTTGACTGACTGATCCAAACCCTACCGGTATGAATCAAACACTGAATACAAGCCTCAAATGATGAAGGCCCAAAAAGAACATGACTCAGGGGCCAAAGAAAAACTCAATTAGGCTAAGCCCTTATTACAAATTAGACTCAAACACTACTAAGTAATCCATAGAGGGTTGAGAAGCCTCTATCTTATTTTGGTGCCTCTAGTATTCACACCAATTCTCCTGGGGTGGGAGGAACTCGACCTTGTCGAGTAAGGATCACACTAGCTCACATATATCTCGAGAAGGTCTGGGTCGAGGTGCTGCAAGTCCTCTCGAGAAATCCATGAATCGTCCAATTCTAGTCGGCCTTGCCATCGGACCAGGTAGCATTGATTGCCGCGACCCCGGGTCATGATAGCTTGATCATCCAAGATATGCTCGATTTGTTCTCCTCTCTCAGGCCAATTTATTGGTGGACACTCTGGGCTAGGGTCACTCACAAGGGATGGAGTAGGTCCAAAGGCCTCATTAAGTGTTGCTACCGATTTCTTATACTCAACCAGGTCTGCGATATTGAAGGTAGAACTAATGCCAAAATCCAGGGGCAAATCTAACACATAGGCATTGGGTCTGACCTTCTCTATCACTCTAAAGGGTCCAGCTCTGTGAGCATGAAGCTTCTTAACTATCCGGGATGGGAACCGCTCAGGCCTAAGCCTAATCATGACAGAATTCCCTACATCAAATTCCTTGGCTCTTTTTTCAAGAATTAGCCAGTTTCTTATATGTTTCATTATTAGTGCTTAATGCAAATCTCTAACATGAGGCACTTGTGACTCGTACTGACACCTAACAAAGTGTAGACTATGCATTCCTATTGAGAGGAGTTTTATTTGACTCTTATGGTCCTAAACCTAACAGACTATAGACTCTCTAGGTTTGACCCTGGTGTGGTATGCACATGAAAATTTACAATGGACTTCTAGCAAATGCCATAAGGTCTTCCAAAAGTAGGTCACAAACCTAACATACTCAAAGAATTGGTGTAATCAAACAACCTCAACAAAGTGTAATTGGAAAGTTTGGGGAACATTGGAAGCCTTAGGGTAGGGCAGGAAATAAGAATCGGAGTTTGGGGTAATTCATTAGAAATATGAAATAGACCTTGGTTACTAGGGATGACCTTAAGATTTGAACTTTGATCTATGGGTGACATAAGGTCCACTTGAAGAATGGAAAATTTGGTCATTGCAAGTGCAGGGTCTTTAAGAAAGGATGACTTAATCAATTCAAGAAAAAGGTCATCAACTGGGGTTGGAGGAATGAACTCTTCATGAGGATACTGAATGAGGTCTGGGGTTGAGGCTAAGGAAATTGGCTCTTCTTGAGGGTATTGACTTATAGGAACCAGGTCCTCAGTAATTTCTTGTTGTTCTAATACTTCAGGACTGGGCTCTACAATTTCATCTTCGCCTAGGGTTTCCTCAGGCAAGGTACTAGAGTGATCCTTCTCAAAGTCTTCTCCTTCGTATTCATTTACTAAACTTATGTCAACCTCATATATCTCTACAATGGGTTTTTCCTCAGGCTCATTAATGGGTTTAGGGGTCCTTTCCTTACAAACAAATGGGATAGGAGTACTAGGCTGGTTTGAAGGACTTTGCCTAAGAATTGGTCTAGAGGTGCTAATCATACCGGGCTTAGGTTGGCTCTCCATGAGTTCTTTTTGATGAGACTCGAACTCCCTAGCAATCAGATAAGCTTCCTCTAGAGTATGAATTTTTCATTGAAATAATTCCTCTTAGATGCCCCTACGTAGGCTAGCTCGAAACCTCGATATAATCTTATACTCAGGTTCAACTATGTTGCATCTCCTAATAAACACAATAAATTAGTTAATGTATTCAGACACAGTCCTATTACCTTGTCTCAAATCATATTATTTCTCTAAAAGTTGGTGCTCATAAAACCTACCTTGGTACTTTGCTCTCAACATACTTCTCATGGATCTCCAAGTAAGTATTTCATCTCCCCATTGATAACATTAATCCTCAATATCTTCCAAATATCACCTAGCATGTCGGATTAGCTTACGTGTGGCCAATTTAACTTTTCCTAACTCCATCATCTGAGTGTTCTCAAAATACTGATCCATTCTTTCTTCCTAATCAATATACACCTCAGGATATAGGCTTCCATCAATAGTGGGTGCATAGGGTTGGGTGTGTCAAACAGGTCTTTCCTATAGGTCCACCAAGTATGGGTATGGGCTTCTAGGGTTAGACTCAGAGGCAAGATCATGATGATAAGCTCATGGATCAAAGGTACTAAGCCTAGGGAATCTGAATTCAGCATGGGTCCTATGGGCTCCTTCATAGGTCAAAGAATGTTCACCTATTCGATTAGCCTATGGGGTTCAAGAGAGTCAGGTCTAATATTGGCCTTAGGGGGTCTAAGGGATATGGTTGATAGGATAATGGGCTCCTAATCTAGTGGACATGCAAGACACAAGACAATGGACTTCTGACTTAGTGCACATGCAAGGCACAATAATAACTCAACTATGGCTACCTAGACCTAGAGCCCAAATAGAATGGGTTGACTCAACTTACAAACAATGCAACTCCTAGACCTTCAACTGGCCAAGTAAGAGGTGGGATGGTGGGAGGCCCCCCTGCTCTCACAGGGACCCAATTAAAGAACCAACGATCCACTTAGGTTGTTTGACACTGTACCTCTAGCCTAGACACCAGCTTTCAGTAATAGGAGATGAATTGGGTGCATTAGTCTTTCCACAAAGGTTGAACCCGACCTGTTGATGTCCCTAGCTCTCTAGAGCAAATTAGGTCTACTCAATTTTAGTTAGGATTTGGTTCAGATGCAAGGATTATGGTTTTAGGCTAAGGAGAGGTGATCAAATCCTTCTCCCATCTAGCATAGTAGAATTGCCCTTAAAGTATCTTATGCACATGATGGCAAGCATATGAAAATGCAAATTAGGGTTTCAAGTATTTTGGTATTTTATGTATATATGTTTTTTTTTGGTATGTTTTTAAGCAGAACTATAATTTGCAAAAAATGACCTAATATATAGGAAATATGCCAAAAATTTAAGATATGCAAAACTATACCAAAAGAACCATAAACTTGCTAAAATTGGCTTTGCTAAAAAATTAGGGCAAAACTGTCTCAAGCAGTATTCCGGTAGGCAAAAAATCCACAAACTAAAATAATTTATGAAAAAATTTTAAAAAATACTTTCAATTATATAGAATCCAGCAAAATAAAATCATATTTTCTTGAGTTACCTACTGACAGAAACTATTAAAATAGCAGACTATGTACTATGATGGTCGAGATGCAAAATTAACTAGATATGCTCTTTGTTTTCTTCTTCACGGGTCAATCACAATGGCAACCCTACACACCATAGGAGATCCCTTCGATTGGAAAGAGAGGGTCTTGTAGCCTTACTTGTCTCCTATGACTGGATGGCCATGGTGAAGCACCCGATCCGAATATTTAAAGAGAAATTGAGCCCAAACAGGCTCTGGTACCAAATGATGGGGAATGGGATATGGGGATCGGATCGCTGGTGAGCATAGAAGTCACCAGGGAATTAGGGCTTGCTTGGAAAAAGAAAGAAGAGGGTGGCTAGGGTAGGGCGCATGAGGCTGGGGCAGCAAAGGGATCATACAGATACACTTAAGAACAATAGGGATCACACAGATACCCTAATCACACAGAAAATCACACAGTAAATGAGGAAGAACCCAAGAAATTTCATTCATAATTCATTCTAGCATAAAAAAATACAAGAGGGGGTGGGGTATTTATAGATTCACCCAGGTTACATGACTTGAGGGTTAAGAAACCTTGACTTTAGGGACAAGAAACCTCAAGTGCTGGGCTTGGTTTAGGGAGCTGGGCTGGGGTGGCTTGGACTGGGGTGCCATCTTCATGGGTCGGAGGGGCACTCCCTTGTGGGCTTGGCGGCATGAAAAGGCCCAGGTGCCTGAAGTCCAGCTCTAGTTTGGGGGCCTGGTGAATCTCCTGGTCTGCTGACTCTCCTCTTGAACATGACTTGAATGAAAACTACATGGACTCGATTGACTTGACTGGACTAAAAATGACTGGACCTAACTAAGTGGACTCAATTGGACTCAGTTGTCTCACTTTATTACAGGACTCAATTGGCTCATTTTAATACAAGTGACTCGGTACTAATGGACTCAAATAGTCTCTCGGGTCCCCATCATAGTTCCTAGCTCGAGCTAGCATCCTTACGAAGTCTTTAGGGTAGGTCTTAGCCAATAACTTCTTGAGGTCATTCTTCAGCGGTCCTTTCACTAGTGCTAACATGACTACCGACAAATCCAAGTTATGGATCTCTAGAGTAGCTGCATTGAAGTACTTACGAAGGTTCGGATCATCTCACCTTCCTTTTATTTGAGGGTGTAGAGATAGTCCGAACATTATTATGGCCTCTGACTATTAGTACAGTGGTAAGTGAATGCTCGATTTAACTACTTGAAAGAGTATACCGACCTTGATTTTAGGCTCAAGTACCAGTATCAAGCAGCTCCCTTTAAAGTGGAGGGAAAGCCTTGGTAGAGAATGGGATCAGGAGCTCTATGAAAAAGCTTCATTACCCTAAAACTCACTGGGTGGTCATCAGGGTTGGTGGTTCCATAATAATTCTCTAGCTATGGGATTTTGAAGTATCGAAAAAGTGATGCCGCAAAATCTTATCATCAAACAATGATTTATTGCTAACCTCATTATTTATGGTTGAAGATAGATTATGGATTCTCTCGATTCACCGATCCATCTCTTTGAGTGTTTGATCGATCTCCAGGTCTCGATCAGCCAAGGCTTTTGATCACCATAATGATCGATGTCAAAAGTGGAATCATGTTCAGATCAGGGGCTAGCAGGACATGATCTCCTTGCCCTTGGGCTTCTATGATAATAGCAATGGTGATAAATGGTCCCTCCTAGATCCTTCGAGGGAACCTGAGATTACTCTGGTGGTGGCAGTGCCACTTCGGCTACTGGAGCCTATATCACCAATGGTGTCATAGGTGTGGGTAGTGCTGGAGGCTAAGAGGCTAGGCATGGCATAGCTGATGGGAGTGGTGTCACTCGAGGTAGTCCAGGAGCATCCTGGATTGCTCTTGATTTTGATAAATAACAAAATATTGAGTATATGTTTTGGTACTAATATTTCAATTAGAGTTATGAATCAGGTTACACGTACATCAAGTTTCTTACACAAAAGTATCAAAGTCATTCACTTGAATGCAAGATGAATTTCAAAGTTTAAGAAGTCTTTTCATCTTGGAAAGTCATGAAAATGATCACTTTGGCCTTTATGAAGAAGAAACTAGAAGTTTATTAGACAATATTTGAGAAGTTTAGAGTTTGGCATACTTTTTGGAAATGGCACAAATCAAGTGTCGACCTATGTGTCGACTCGTGAAGCAAGTGTCGACACCTCTGAAGACTGGCACACAAATCTTTTGCTGGCATGCTAAGTGTTGACCCAAGTGTCGACCTAAGTGTCAACTTATAGGTCCAATCACAGATTGACTCAAGGCCTAAGAACAAAAATGGACAGAACATCATTTTTGGACTTCAGTGAAGTGTCGACTCAAGTGTCGACGTAAGTGTTGACTCACAGGTCGACTTACAGATCGACTCATGGCCCGAGATAAGAAATGAACAGAATAGTGTCATTCCATGGACTTTTGTCTAGTGCTGACTCAAGTGTCGACTGTTGGGAATTGTGTCCCAAAGTCAATCATCTAGGCTATAGATTGGTGTATTATCTTGTAATTGTATATGAATCTTTTAATGAATAAAAGTTATTCTTTGGTTGTTCATCATATTTACATTTTTCTGAAATGAACTTTTGTATGATTGAGTCCTCAGAACTACAATATTTGATATAGAGAGGATATATCAAGTAGTTCTTAAATTGGTTCACAACCAAATGATACATTGTTATAGGATGACAATGTATCAAGTGTAGGTTGTTGTATGTCATATTTGTTGGTTGTCCTCTTAACCAAGGAGTATGGAGACACTGGTATGACATGCACGTGAAATGTATGACATCTCACTGAACGTGACTGTTGCCGATCTCGCTGCCGTAGCCTGTAACTTCAGAGCTGGTGGCGGGATCAGACCGTCTCGCCTCGAGGTCTCCGGGCTCCCGATCCTGCAAGACAAGGTCAGAAACCCTGGCCGGGGGTCCCGGCGAGGGGGCTCCGATGGTCAAGTTAGAAAGCAGCGAGATGGAACAGAATCTCCAAGGTGGGCCCCCGAAGGAGTCCCAGGCATAGAGATTATCTTAGCAAAAAAGGTCTCTGGAAGAGTGTAAATTTGGCCAAGTTCCTTCACCGAGCTTGCGCCAAAGGACCCCTCTCGAGATCTTGGATCCTACTCTTGGTGCCTTTTCTTTTCCCAGCCTTTTTTCCCCTTACCTGGTTATCCGCTCTTCCCATCCTTTTATCCCATCATGCTGCCTCCGGCCTCCCGTCCTTGGGAGGCTCCCTCTTCGCTTTCACCTCCTTCTCTCTTTGTCTCTCTTTCCCCTTTCCCCTTCGGGTTCAGGAACCCGGTGGCCTCCTTGTCTTGCTTGCCGAGCCCAGCGAGGAAAGGATAGAGGGAGGACACCGGCCAGACCTTGGGCTGAGCGCGAGCGCTCTCCTTCCCAGGCATCGACAATGTCTGTTACCGGGTCCTGTCTGCCAGGACTTCGCCTCTTGGCTGCGGAACCCGTCGGGCCGATGTAAACGAGGTTTCGCGCGTTGCTACCGACCATACCAGCGCTCTTCTCGAGGTGCGGCGCACGCTGCCCGAAGGGCGGTCTCGGAACTCATGCCCCTGCTTCTCGGTGTCCTCACCACGCAGGTTAGCCGGCCTCGGCCAAGGTGGACCCCTCCTAGGCGGACACCTGGTGCAACGGCAGAAGAGCGCTCGACTTTGGCCGAGGTGGAATCGTGTCCGGGCGCCACCTGGCAAAGGAGCAGGAAGGCCCGGCTCGACCTCGGCTGAGGTGGAACCGTCACACAGGGCGCCACCCGGCGAGGGAGCAATGGGGCCACCGGCTTCGACTGAGGTGGACCCCTCCTGGGCGGACACCTGGCGGAGTGGCAGAGGGGCGCTCGACTTCGGCCGAGGTGGACCCCTCCCGGGCGAACACCTGGCGGAGCGGCAGAGGGGCGCTCGACTTCGACCGAGGTGGACCCCTCCCGGGCGAACACCTGGCGGAGCGGCAGAGGGGAGCTCGACTTCGGCCAAGGTGGACCCCTCCCGGGCGGACACCTGGAGGAGCGGTAGAGGAGCGCTCGACTTCGGCCAAGGCAGACACGTGTCCGGGCACCACCTGGCGAAGGAGCAGGAAGGCCTGGCCCGACCTCGACTTTGGCCACGGTGGAGCCACAATCGACCTTGCTGGACCGTTCCAGCTCTGCCGAAAAAATCCACGTGGTTCGGATCACGCCCGGCGGAATCTGAGACACGCCACATCATCGTAATGGCTGTAACAGTTGCCCCCCATCCCCTCGTTCCACTAAGGCGTCATGGCTCGGAACGTGGGGATTTAATGCGGAGATGACGTGGGGAAGGCGAAGATCTCGTGCCATAATTGCCACGATCCTCGTCGCCGTTCCTCGTTGCGCCCGAGGTCCTATGAGAGGTTGCCACGCATCACATTTCCGGTTGCACTTAGTGCGTCGCTTCGAAAAGGAGGCCGTTTCCACGTAACTGAAGCGTCGATGTCGAGCGTGCGTCCATGCAGCATCCATCTGGTGGTTTGGAACCGAATGAGGGGTTCGGCCGCTATCGATTGAATTTGAAAAGGAGGGGAACTTTCCGGAAACGAGGCCCTTTCCCTTTCTCGCTTTCCGCCGGCGGTTGCAGTGGGCTATCCTTCACTTCACTCGGTTGCCACTTCTTTTGCACAGTGTATTTCGGTGAGTGCCCACGTCTGCTTTCTTCTCCCGTCCCCTTTCCTTAGCAACTTTTCTTTACCATTTCCTTCTCCATGGCGCGCCGTCGTCATGTTTCATCTATCCTGGACGAGGCCGGTCCGTCCCGGCCGAGGACTCCGTCGTCCTCTTCCTCGGAAGGGGAGGTGATCTTGGACGAGATCCGCAGGCAGCTCCAGCCTCGGGGTGTAACCATAGCCGTCCCTAGGGGTCCTAGGTCTCCCCATGTAGTTTCTGCCCGTCCTATGTCTTCTCTTCCTCCTCCGGCCATCTCATCTGTTGGTCCCTCCGGTCACGTCTCATCGATGACCGATGGTAACCTTTCTTTGCTCCGGGAAGTCTATGGCATCCCGGAGTCAATCCGTCTTTTTCTCCCGTGGCCCGGGGATCGTGTGACCTTAAGTGGCCCCTGGCGAATAGCCTTTTACGAGGACTTCCTCCTTGGGGGTCTTCGGTTCCCCCTACATCCTTTCTTCCTCTCCTTTCTCTGTCACTACCGCTTGGTCCCGGCCCAGTTAGCTCCAAACGCCATCCGGGTCATCTTCGCCTTTATAGTCATCTGCCACTTCCACGGGTTTGTTGCCTGCTTCTCTCTCTTCAGGGCTCTCCAATCCGAGATGCGGGGGAATAACCAAGCCCTCCAATCCGACCTGGCGTGCACCGAGGGGCGCATCAAAGAATTGGAGACCTCTCTATCTGAGGAGAGGATCTCTAACCAGCGCCGCACGGAGGAGGATGCGGTGGAGAAGGCTCGCCTTCGAGCTCAGTCTCGGTCGTTGGAGCACCGGGTGGAGGAGGCTCGGAGGGAGATGAACGCAGCCAGGGAGAGGAACTCCTACGTCAATGGGCTACTAGAAGCATCAAAGTGGGAGGCGTAGGAGGCCATCCCAAAATTCTGGGCCTCCGAGGAGTACATCGCGGAGGTTCGGGAGGCCGCCGTGGACTCCTTCCTGAAGGGGTTCCAGGTATGCCGGGAGAAGGTGGGCTCCTTCTATCCCGAGCTCGACCTCAGCGGGTTGGTCCTCGGTGGAAGGAGGCAGGAGTCCAGTGGAGAGGCTCCAGCGGCAGTAGGCGTCGAGGCTGCAACTCCAGAGCAGCCCCCTGAGCAGCCACCCATCGACAGCGCAGGTGGAGAGTGCGCACCCCCGCCCGTGGATAGTTTCACTACACCGAACTAGCTCCCCCCTTGTCTCTATTTTCTTCTTCTTTTTTTTTCTTTTTTTTTTTTTTGAGGACTCCCGGCCTGTCGGGACTCCTTCATTATAATCCCTCTTTAGATTAATGAAATCTTCTGTTTGCCAAGTTTCGTCTTTGCTTTCTCCCGCTTTTCTTTCTCTCTGTTCTTTTTTGTTGAAACCGAGTGTTGGTTTCGAGTGCCGAGAATAAGCCCTATGGTGAGCTTCGAGCTGAGCTCGCGGGCAGACCGAGTCCCGTCCAGCATTTAGACAGAAGTTCGAAACTTCCGGGTTGGACGGCGGTGGAGCAGGCCTTGCACGAGTCCTTCGAGCTTGCCGGCCTGTCCTCTGGGATTGCGTGGGTGAGCTTGGCTCTGCCATGCCTTCCAGATCGAAGTCCGGGACTTCCGGACTGAACCCCGGGGCCACAGGCTTTATCCGAGCCCTGAGCGGCTTGCCGGGCTGTTATACGTGATTGCGTGGGCAAGTTTGGCTTTGCCCTGCCTTCCGGATCGAAGTCCGGGACTTCCGGACCGAAGTCCGGGACTTCCGGACCGAAGTCCGGGACTTCCGGACCGAAGTTCGGGACTTCCGGACTGAACCCCGGGGTCGCAGGCTTTATCCGAACCCTACGCGGCTTGCCGGGCTATTCACCGTGATTGCGTGGGCGAGTTTGGCTCTGCCCAACCTTCCGGACCGTAGTCTGGGACTTCTGGACTGAACCCCAGGGCCGTAGGATTTATCCGAGCCCTGCGCGGCTTGCCGGGCTATTCTCCATGATTGCGTGGGTGAGTTTGGCTCTGCCCCGCCTTCCAGACTGAAGTCTGGGACTTTCGGACCGAACCCCGGGGCCGCAGGCTTTATCCGAGCCCTACGCAGCTTGCCGGGCTGTTCTCCGAGATTGCGTGGGTGAGTTTGGCTTTGCCCCGCCTTTCGGACCGAAGTCCGGGACTTCCAAACTGAACCCCGGGGCCGTAGGCTTTATCCGAGCCCTGCGCAGCTTGCCGGGCTATTCTCCGTGATTGCGTGGGCGAGTTTGGCTCTGCCCCGCCTTCTGGACCGAAGTCCAAGACTCGTCGCCTTCTCGAGTCTTCGGCCACAGCCGTGTTTGCTGAACTCATAGCTAAGTGTCTCTCTTCCTACGAGGTGAGAAGAAGCATTTGAAGTAAAATGATTTCATTGCAAGAGTTCGAGGAACCTTACACTATTGGTAATACATCCTCAGGTTTGAGGCATTCCAGGTCCGAGATAATCTGGACCCTCCTAACTCCTCCAGGTAATAGGCCCCGTGAGGGAGAACTTCCATCACCCTTGTAGGGTTCGGTGGCAAGGCGGAATCATAGATTTCAAAAATTTTTTATTTTAATGAAATCTTCACCAAACCTTCAACCCAAAATCTCCTTAAAAGAATTAAAACATATAAGATGTTTATATAAGATTTAATCTCAAATCAAAATACTAACCTGTATCGCAAAATCCAAACTCTGAATCTCCACCAGGTGCCCAAATGTTCACCCTCCAATGGTGATCCACACAGAAAAACAATGAAGACAAAATTTCTATTTCTTGGTTCCTCTTCTTGAATTCTTTTTCAAGAATTCAATTCTTGGACCTTTAGGCTGAAATTTTCTTTCTTGAAAATTTCCTTTTCTTCCTTCTTTCCTCTTCTTGAATTTTCTTCAAGAATTCCCTTTCTTGAATCCCTTTTCTTGAATTGAATTGGAAGAAAAAATTAAGACAGTCAAAGTCTTAATTCAAGAAAGAAAAGAAGAAAAGATCCTTTCCCTGTTCTTTCCTTTACCGTTCAAGACCTTCTTCTTATTCTTGTTTAGGGTCAGAGTTTCGACAGAGGATACCTCTGTAAGGGAAACAATACCCAACAAGAACAAGAGGAAGGAGTATTCTGGAGAGGAAGTGAGGGAATTGGATCTCTGAACTATGTTGCGTGAAAACCCCCGAGAACCCCAACCCTATTTATAGATCTCAGAGGGGTGTCATCTCGAAACAACGCAACCCTCTGAAACCCCAGGGATCACGATCCCTCATTCCTCACGCGTCCCCTCAACCAAAAATCACGATTCTCCGATTTGATTTTCGTTTTTCCGACGAGGAGAACTCTCAGAAAAACTTTAGGAAGGATCGCGACTTTTGGAGACGGATTTGCGACCGAAAAGCGACGGATCTTTTTCTTAAATTTTTCTGGCCATCAGATCCAGATCCAAGGGCGCCAGACAAGGATCTGAAACGCTCCTCTTCAGAAATTTCTCCAACGTTTTTTCTTCTCACGCGTTTTAAGAGAAGTCCACGCGCGTGGACTTTCTTTCTTGGCGCGCGCGGGTGGGAGAAGGGAGGGGGCGGCTTGGAGAGAGGGTCTCAGTGAATTAAATTCACTTGGGTTCAGCCATGGGTTAGCCCAATGTCCTAAAAATTAAATTGGACCTTAATCTGGTTCAATTAGAACCCAATTAAGCCCAATTAGGAACCAAATTCGAATCTGATTCGAATAGAAATTTGGTCTGCAACACATGCTAGTGTGTTTATCCTGCAAACATGATTTAATTCCAAATTAAATCCTTCATCAATTTTCTTTTGTGTGTGACCCATTGGGTTCCACACCTAGCCAGCAGTAGGTCCGAGTGCTATTTGACTTAATTCGGTTAGATCTCAACTAAGCCGATTTAGGTCAACTCAAACTAGCTCGACTCGGTCAATTAGAATCTAATTCAAATTGACTGATTTGAATTACCATGACTCAATCATATACCTACAAGACAAGATTGACGTCTAGCAACGTATCATGTCTACCCGGAAGATGTGGAATTTTGGTGGAATTACCAAAATACCCTTCAGTGGTGAGTTACCGGGCAATTCAGTCCTTTGATCAACTTGCATCCCGAATATGATTATGAATATGGATATTTGTCAAATCCAATTTTCATATTCATCCCTAGCTCAATCTTTATAATGATGATTCATTAATGAACCATTAGAAAATAACTCTAATGTTCATACTTTGATCAAAGGTTTCCTGAATCCATCATTTGAAATTAGCTAGATGCTATTCCCTCTTACTAGGGCTGATCAATTCCTTGTTGACCTACTCACAACCTTCATATACAATCCACCATAACCAGTATCACCTCATGCATGACTCAGTGTCATGATTGACTGCGAACCAAAGTATGGATTCATGTATATAAGGTACTATGGTAGTCTCAGGTCAAAGGACCACATGCACTACTCCCACTATGAGAATTATCTATTGACAAACAGATAAGGTTCCATTAGATATTCTCAATCTGGATCAATTCAGTGAACTCATTCTCCAATGAACACTCACATCCTAGTATTAGTGTCAAACACAAGTGACTGTGAGATCAGTCACCCTTATTACAAAACATATATAGGATGTGCTGGTCTTGCCGGAAACATTGATCCCCAACTCAATGTCCCATCGACCAGGAATATTTTAGATTAGGGTTTTAAGGCTTTAGGTCTCACTGGTATGATCTCATCATAACCCTAGAACCATAGCCCTAATCTATGGGGTTCATCATAAAATCAAAAAGACACAGCAAATGATGAAAATAATGCCTTTATAAAATGTCAATTCATTGATTTTGGGATCAAAATTACAATATTTCAATTGGCTTTCAGGGCACAATCTTTCAATCTCCCACTTGCACTAAAGCCAATCGCCTTTAAATCTTAACCCCATACAATCAAGGTGGCGATCAAACTCTCGCTGTGATAGAGCCTTAGTGAACGGGTCTGCTATGTTGTTCTTCGTTTCTACCCTTTTAATGCAGACTTCTTGTCTTTCGACAATCTCTCGAACGAGATGGAAGCGTCTCAGAATGTGCTTTGATTTGTGATGAGCTCTTGGTTCCTTTGCTTGAGCAACAGCCCCCGTATTATCACAGTAAAGTGATACTGGACCTTCAATCTCAGGAACTATGCCCAACTCTGATATGAACTTCTTCATCCAGACAGCTTCCTTGGCAGCTTCACTAACAGCAATGTACTCTGCCTCAGTTGTTGAGTCAGCTACAGTTTGCTGTTTAGAACTTTTCCAACTTACAGCTCCTCCATTAAGGGTAAAAACATACCCAGATATAGATTTGCTGTCATCTGGATCTGATTGAAAACTAGAATCTGAATAAGCTTCTAGTTTAAGATCAGATCCTTCGTATATTAGAAAAATATCCTTAGTTCTTCTTAAGTACTTAAGAATATTTTTCACAGCCTTCCAATGATCCTCTCCGGGATCAGCCTGAAACCTGCTGGCTATACCTAAGGCATATGCCACATCAAGCCTTATACATAACATAGCACACATAATAGACCCTACTGCCGAAGCATAAGGTACCGAATTCATTCTATTTCTTTCTTCAGGTATCTTAGGAGACATCTTCTTAGAAAGATGTATGCCATGACCAATAGGTAAGTAACCTCTTTTACTTTTCTCCATGCTAAATCCTTTTAGCACTTGGTCAATGTACCTAGACTGGGATAAACCTAGCATCCTCCTAGATCTATCTCTATAGATCTTGATGCCTAGTATATAAGATGCTTCTCCCAAGTCTTTCATGGAAAACTGTTTAGATAACCATACCTTGACTGATTGTAACATTGGGATATCATTCCCAATGAGGAGTATGTCATCTACATACAGAACCAAGAAAACTATGGCACTCCCACTAGTCTTCTTGTACACACAAGGTTCATCCTCATTTTTGATAAAGTCAAATTCTTTGACTGTCTTATCAAATCGGATGTTCCAACTCCTAGATGCTTGCTTTAATCCATAAATAGATTTCTTTAGCCTACATACCTGATTAGGTTTAGTCTCCAAGACAAAACCTTCTGGCTGTGACATATAAACCTCTTCCTCAAGGAAACCATTGAGGAATGCAGTCTTCACATCCATCTGCCAGATTTCATAATCATGATATGCTGCTATAGCAAGCATGATCCGAATAGATTTGAGCATGGCAACAGGAGAAAATGTTTCATCATAATCTATTCCCTGTTTTTGTCTGAAACCCTTAGCCACTAATCTGGCTTTATAAGTTTCAACTTGGCCATCTGTCCCAATCTTTTTCTTATAGACCCATTTGCATCCAATAGGGTTAACACTCTCTGGTGCATCAACCAAAGTCCAGACTTGGTTGACATACATGGAGTCCATTTCGGATCTCATGGCTTCCAGCCATTTGTCTGAGTCACTACTTATGACAGCATCCGTATATGTTAGAGGCTCATCATTATCAATGATTCGGGCTTCATTATTTTCAATAATGAACCCATACCTTTCAGGTGCATGTCGCACTCTATCAGACTTACGGATAGGAGTGGTGTGTTCAGGTTCTATACTAACTGTGTTTGATTTTGTTGAGATGTATCTATTTGTTGAACTTCTTCAAGTTCAATATTTCTCCCACTGCCCTTTTGTAGGATGAATTCCTTTTCCATAAAAATGGCATGCCTACTGACTAAAATCTTTTGTTCAGTAGGGTGGTAGAATAGATATCCTATACTATTTTTGGGATATCCAACAAATAGACATTTTTCTGCTCTAGCATCAAGCTTTTGTCCAAAATTTCTTTTGACATAAGCTGGACATCCCCATATCTTAAGGTGCTTAAGATTGGGTTTCCTTCCCCTCCATAACTCATATGGAATGCCAGATACAGATTTGGATGGTACTCTATTCAAAATATTAGCCGCTGTTTCCAAGGCATATCCCCAGAAAGAAACAGGTAAGTCTGTGAAGCACATCATGGACCGTACCATATCTAATAAAGTACGATTTCTCCTTTCAGCAACACCATTTAATTGTGGTGTGTAAGGAGGAGTCCATTCAGAGATGATTCCCTTTTGTTTAAGGTGATCAAGAAACTCGGTGGATAAGTATTCACCTCCTCTATCTGATCGAAGGATCTTAATACTTTTTCCCGTTTGTTTCTCTACCATACTTTGATACTCTAAAAATTTTTCAAAAGCTTCGGACTTATGTTTCATTAGATACACAAATCCGTACCTTGAAAAGTCATCAGTGAATGTGATGAAATATGAGTATCCACCCTAGGCCTGAGTTGTCATAGGTCCACATACATCAGTGTGTATGAGTCCTAATAACTCTGTTGTCCTTTCATTATGTCCACTAAATGGAGTCTTGGTCATTTTACCCATGAGACATGATTCACAAGTTCCTAATGATTCATAGTCATAAGGATTAAGGAATTTTTCCTTGTATAACTTGTTAATCCTCTGCTCACTAATATGTCCAAGACGACAGTGCCAAAGTAAAGTATTGTTTACTTCATCTCTTTTTCGTTTATTACTAACATGTAGTATATTGTCATCAGAAGATAAAGTTAAGAGACCATTGCAAAATATGCCATTAAATATTATTTCATTAGAAAAACTGATTGAGTAGCCACTGCTCATTACATTCATAATATATCCTTGTTTAAGTAACAAGGGTACAGATATGATGTTTCTAATGATTCTAGGCATAAAATAATAATTCTTTAACTCTAAAATCTTCCCAGAAGGCAGCTTCAACATATAAGTCCCTACAGCTTCTGCTTGGATGGAATCTCCTCCAGCACCGTAGAGCTCGAAGTCGCCTTCCTTCAAAACTCTAATGTTCTGTAGTCCCTGCAATGATTTGCAGATATGATGACCACAAGCAGTATCCAATACCCAAGAGTTTGAATTAGAAGTGTCTAATGACAAAATTGCATGTATCTCATACATACCTGTTGGTGCATTACTAGCACCGGGCTTCAGACTTGCAAGGTAAACCTTGCAGTTTCTTTTCCAGTGACCCGGCTTGCCACAATGAAAGCAGGTCATTTGTCCGGAGGCCTTCTTTCCTTTCATTTTCTTGATGCCCCCTTTTGGGTTTAACCTCCTCTTGGAACCCTTTTTGCCTATTTTCTTCTTGTTTACACCATCCACAAGAAGAAGTGGAGCCTTATTTTTCTTTAAATGGCTCTCTGCTGTTTTTAACATATTCAACAGCTCAGGCAAGGAAGTGTTAAGTTTGTTCATATGATAATTAAGAACAAACTGTGAAAATGACTCTGGGAGTGACTGCAGGATTAAATCCTGATTCAACTCCCCATCCATAACAAAACCCAATTGACCCAATCGGGTGATTAGGTCAATAACCTTTAATACATGGTCTTGTACGGATGTACCTTCTGTCATCCTTGCACGGAATAACTGCTTAGATATTTCATATCTTGCAGTTCGACTATGTTCTCCATAAAGTTCTTTTAAATTGAGCAATATGGAGTTTGTGTCCATGCTATCATGTTGCCTCTGTAACTCATTGGTCATAGAGGCAAGCATTATACACTTGACAGTAAGTGAGTCATTTTGCCACGTGTTATATGTGGTCTTATCCTCTTGCGAGGCATCTTTCCCTAATGGTTCCAAGGTTGGGGTATCAAGAATATAAGAAATTCTTTCTTGGCTGAGTACTATCTTCAGGTTTCTCAACCAATCAACATAGTTTGGTCCAGTCAATTTATTTGCATCAAGAATGCTACGGAGTGAGAGTGAAGAGGCCATTTAATCTACATTAACAAACAACATTACATAAGCAGACAATCAATGTTGACAAAACATAATTAAATTAGGACTTTAACTTAATTATGTCTCCCACTATTTTATCAAGCATCATAACCCTCAATGTGATGATCGAGAAAACCCTAATTGGTTCTCTTAGTGGGGTTGAGATCCTAATTCCTTATAAAAGACCTTGTGTGTACACAACAAATCTTATATAAGTTCAAAGGTAGGAAAAACTCTTTCCAATTGTAATTCATACAATTCTCAACTTATCTTGGCCTCTAAAATATTAATAGTCTTGTGTGTACACAACAAACTATAATATTTTAGTTAAGTTAGACCCTTCATTGCTATATAGTCATGATATTAATTATAATACCCTTGTGTGTACACAACAAAGTATTATATTAAATCATTCCATAAGCATCAAATGTACCAAGAAAAAATTATGTTAGTCACCATAAAGAAAAAGCCTTGTGTGTACACAACAAACCTAATATGGATCATAACATAATAATGACTTGGCATGAAGGAAAGCCATATGTAGTGAATATTACACTGAGCATATTAATCAATAATTAAGTTAATCATACCGGCCAGGTAAGTGGGAGAGTGGTGGGAGTCCCCCCGTTGCTTTCCTTAGACACCAATAAGAATTGGCCAGGTCAGTCAACGGAACCAATTAAAAACCATGTCCTCTTTACCGATCATGAACCACTTTTCCTAGACACCGAATGATAAACTAATCATATTGATTATTTTTGCTTTTGGTATATGACACTACAACTTAATATGTTGTTAAAGAGGGCTTTATTAAAACAAAGCACATTCTAGAAAATATGTGCCATAGTGTGCCATCATACTAGGACAACCATTTACCACATAATTGATCCACCATTATGCCAGGGCAACCTTATTTCAGTATGATGACTAGAAGGCTAAACATATCTCTATGCAAATTAAGGTTTAAGTGAAAACCTTAATTAGTGGCATACTTCAAACATATATGCATAATTAACACAAAAATGTGATTAGTGTGTCATCATACTAGGACAACCATTTACCACATAATGGATCCACCATTATGCCAGGGCAACCTTATTTCAGTATGATGACTAGATCTCTATGCATATCTCTACAACAATTAGGGTTTGAGTGAAAACCCTAATTGGTGACATTATAACAAACATATATTACATCTCATGTTACTTTTATAAAAATGCATCTAAAATTCAGAATATATATTTTAATCTTAATAAGGAGGCTCTGATACCACTGTAGGGTTCGGTGGCAAGGCGGAATCATAGATTTCAAAATTTTTTTATCTTAATGAAATCTTCACCAAACCTTCAACCCAAAATCTCCTTAAAAGAATTAAAACATATAAGATGTTTATATAAGATTTGATCTCAAATCAAGATACTAACCTGTATCGCAAAATCCAAACTCTGAATCTCCACCAGGTGCCCAAATGTTCACCCTCCAATGGTGATCCACACAGAAAAACAATGAAGACAAAATTTCTATTTCTTGGTTCCTCTTCTTGAATTCTTTTTCAAGAATTCAATTCTTGGACCTTTAGGCTGAAATTTTCTTTCTTGAAAATTTCCTTTTCTTCCTTCTTTCCTCTTCTTGAATTTTCTTCAAGAATTCCCTTTCTTGAATCCCTTTTCTTGAATTGAATTGGAAGAAAAAATTAAGACAGTCAAAGTCTTAATTCAAGAAAGAAAAGAAGAAAAGATCCTTTCCCTGTTCTTTCCTTTACCGTTCAAGACCTTCTTCTTATTCTTGTTTAGGGTCAGAGTTTCGACAGAGGATACCTCTGTAAGGGAAACAATACCCAACAAGAACAAGAGGAAGGAGTATTCTGGAGAGGAAGTGAGGGAATTGGATCTCTGAACTATGTTGCGTGAAAACCCCCGAGAACCCCAACCCTATTTATAGATCTCAGAGGGGTGTCATCTCGAAACAACGCAACCTTCTGAAACCCCAGGGATCACGATCCCTCATTCCTCACGCGTCCCCTCAACCAAAAATCATGATTCTCCGATTTGATTTTCGTTTTTCCGACGAGGAGAACTCTCGGAAAAACTTTAGGAAGGATCGCGACTTTTGGAGACGGATTTGCGACCGAAAAGCGATGGATCTTTTTCTTAAATTTTTTTGGCCATCAGATCCAGATCCAAGGGCGCCAGACAAGGATCTGAAACACTCCTCTTCAGAAATTTCTCCGACGTTTTTTCTTCTCACGCGTTTTAAGAGAAGTCCACGCGCGTGGACTTTCTTTCTTGGCGCGCGCGGGTGAGAGAAGGGAGGGGGCGGCTTGGAGAGAGGGTCTCAGTGAATTAAATTCACTTGGGTTCAGCCATGGGTTAGCCCAATGTCCTAAAAATTAAATTGGACCTTAATCTGGTTCAATTAGAACCCAATTAAGCCCAATTCGGAACCAAATTCGAATATGATTCGAATAGAAATTTGGTCTGCAACACATGCTAGTGTGTTTATCCTGCAAACATGATTTAATTCCAAATTAAATCCTTCATCAATTTTCTTTTGTGTGTGACCCATTGGGTTCCACACCTAGCCAGCAGTAGGTCCGAGTGCTATTTGACTTAATTCGGTTAGATCTCAACTAAGCCGATTTAGGTCAACTCAAACTAGCTCGACTCGGTCAATTAGAATCTAATTCAAATTGACTGATTTGAATTACCATGACTCAATCATATACCTACAAGATAAGATTGACGTCTAGCAACGTATCATGTCTACCCGGAAGATGTGGAATTTTGGTGGAATTACCAAAATACCCTTCAGTGGTGAGTTACCGGGCAATTCAGTCCTTTGATCAACTTGCATCCCGAATATGATTATGAATATGGATATTTGTCAAATCTAATTTTCATATTCATCCCTAGCTCAATCTTTATAATGATGATTCATTAATGAACCATTAGAAAATAACTCTAATGTTCATACTTTGATCAAAGGTTTCCTGAATCCATCATTTGAAATTAGCTGGATGCTATTCCCTCTTACTAGGGCTGATCAATTCCTTGTTGACCTACTCACAACCTTCATATACAATCCACCATAACCAGTATCACCTCGTGCATGACTCAGTGTCATGATTGACTGCGAACCAAAGTATGGATTCATGTATATAAGGTACTATGGTAGTCTCAGATCAAAGGACCACATGCACTACTCCCACTATGAGAATTATCTATTGACAAACAGATAAGGTTCCATTAGATATTCTCAATCTGGATCAATTCAGTGAACTCATTCTCCAATGAACACTCACATCCTAGTATTAGTGTCAAACACAAGTGACTGTGAGATCAGTCACCCTTATTACAAAACATATATAGGATGTGCTGGTCTTGCCGGAAACATTGATCCCCAACTCAATGTCCCATCGACCAGGAATATTTTAGATTAGGGTTTTAAGGCTTTAGGTCTCACTGGTATGATCTCATCATAAACCTAGAACCATAGCCCTAATCTATGGGGTTCATCATAAAATCAAAAAGACACAGCAAATGATGAAAATAATGCCTTTATAAAATGTCAATTCATTGATTTTGGGATCAAAATTACAATATTTCAATTGGCTTTCAGGGCACAATCTTTCAACCCTGTATGCGCCCTCCCAGTTCGGGGAGAGCTTCCCGCACTCCTGTGGCTGGGAAGCCTCAGCATGCCAGAGCACCAGATCTCCTGGGCGAAAGGACTTCGTCACACCCAGTAGTTGTAGTACCTGGCCACTCGCTGCCTGTATGCCGCCATCCGGACTCGAGCCTTGTCCCTCATCTCCTCAAGGAGGTCCAGGTTCAGCATCATCCTGGCGGGATTCTCCACTTCGTCGTACTGCTCCACGCGCAGGGTGGGTAGGCTGAGCTCTATCGGGATAACCACCTCGGCTTCGAAGAAGAGGTTGAACGGGGTCTTGTCGGTGGCCATCCTCGGGGCGGTGTGGTACGCCCACAGGATGCTCGGGAGCTCTTCTGCCCACCCACCCTTGGCTTGATCCAGCCTCGTCCGGAGGCCCTGCAAGATGGTCCTATTCATCACCTCAGCTTTTCCATTTGTCTGCGGATGCGCCACCGAGGTAAAGCGATGGTGGATGCCGAGGTCGCTGCAGAATTCTTCAAACTCCCGACAGTCGAATTGACATTCATTATCGGTGATAATGGTATAGGGTAGGCCGAAACGGCAAATGATTGACTTCCAGAGAAAGTTGGCGATGTTTGCCTCCGTGATTCGTGCTAGGGGTTCGGCCTCGACCCACTTCGTGAAGTAGTAAATGGCCACGATCAGGAACTTCCGCTGCCCGGACACCGGGGGAAAGGGTCCTAAGAGATCCATCCCCCACTGGGCAAACGGCCACGGAGCCGAGAGCTGGGAAAGTGGAGTGGAGCGCTGCCGCTGCACCATGGCGTGCCGCTGGGACCGATCACACCTCTTCACGAAGTCGGCAGCATCCTCCTTCATCATCTCCCAGAAATAACCTTGGCAGAGGGCCTTGTACGCTAGCGTTCTGCCCCCCACGTGGTTCCCGCAGATGCCCTCATGGATTTCCTGGAGTACGAGAGCGGCCTCCGAGGGTCTCAGGCATTTGAGGAGTGGGTAAGAGTAGGACCTCCGATACAGCTGCCCATCCATCAGGACGAACCGCGTGGCCTTCTTCTTGATATGGTGGGCCACCGCACGGTCCTCCGACAAGGTGCCGCTGGTAATGTACTCGGCATACTTGTCCAGCCAGCTGGGCTCTTGGCTGACCTGTTGGACCACCATATGGGTCTCGTAGCTCGGGGACTTGAGACGCTCAAAATGAGCGCGGCCCAGCAACGAGTCCGGCAGGGTTGCCAGCCAGGAGAGAGCATCCGCGCGAGCATTTTCCCCGCGGGGTATGTGGGAGATGCTGAAGCGCCAAAATCCGGCCGCGCTCGTTCTCACGAGCTCCAGGTATTTCGCCATTTGAGGGTCGTGTGCACCGTACTCTCTGGAGATCTGTCCGGCCACCAGCTGAGAATTAGTGAAGGCCTTGAGGTTGGCCATGCCCAACTCGCAGGACACTCTTAGCCCGGCGAGGAGCACCTCGTACTCCGCCTGGTTGTTGGTTGCGGCGAACTGGAAACGGAGTGCACATTCGGCGACGACCCCATCACCATTGGCGAGGATGAGACTAGCTCTGCTCCCATCGGAGTTTGAGGCTCTATGCACATGAAGGATCCACACGTCCTCCTCGGGTCCCGGTTTCAACTGCCGGTCTAGAAGGTCCTCCTCTATCCCCTTGCCTATGCCTGCGCACTCGACCAAGAAGTCGGCGAGCACTTGCACCTTCATGGCTGACCTTGGCCGATAAGCGATATCGAACTTGCTAAGCTTGAGTGCCCACTTCACCAATCGCCCGAATGTGTCAGGTCGGCTGAGTATCACTTTCAGCGACTGATCAGTCAAGATGGCAATGGGATGTGCTTGGAAATAGGGCCTGAGATGCTGGGCAGACATTATTAATGCAAAAATGAGCTTTTCAGACCGGGAATACCTGAGCTCCACATTGTGGAGGAGTTTGCTCGTGTAGTACACCAGCCTCTGAACTCCCTGGTAGTTAGTCCAAACTAGGATCGAGCTGACGGGCCTCCAGGGTGACCGCCAAGTAAAGGACGAGCTCCTCTCCTTCTTCAGGCCTGGAGAGTAGTGGGGGCGATGCAAGCATCTTCTTCAGCTCATCAAATGCCTCATGGCACTCCTCGATCCAGGTGAAGTCACTCATCTTCCTCAGCACTTTGAAGAAAGGCCGACAGTGGTCGGCCGACCTCGAGATAAACCGACTCAGAGCGGCTATCTGGCCGGTGAGTCGCTGCACTTGCTTCTTGGTTGCGGCCGATCTGATCCTTGAAGACTTTGTTGACCAGTCGCTGGTACGTGGCCCCGGCGTTCTTGAGGCCAAATGGCATCATCTTGTAACAGTAAGTTCCGCGGTCGGTGACGAAGGTGGTGTGCTCTTCGTCTTCCGGGTGCATTCGAATCTGGTTGTACCTGGAGAAAGCATCCATGAAAGATAGGAGGCGATGCCCCGAAGTGGTGTCCACCAGCTGGTCAATCTTCGGAAGAGGGAAAATGTCCTTCGGGCAGGCTCGGTTGAGGTCGGTGTAGTCCACACAGATCCTCTACTTGCCACTACTCTTCTTCACCATGACCACATTCGCCAACCAGCTGGGATATTGTACTTCCCACACGAAACCGGTGGCGAGGAGCTTCTCCACCTCTTCGTTGATGGCCCTCTGCCTTTCTGCGGTGAAGCTCCTCTTCTTCTTGCGGACCGGGCGTTACTTCGGGTCCAAATTTAGCCTGTGGGTGATGACTTCTGGGGGGATGCCCGGCATGTCGGCCACGGACCATGCAAACACATCCGCATTCGCACGGAGGAAATCCAGCAGGCGGGTCTGCTCTTCCTCCGGGAGCTGTGCCCCCACATGCACAGTCTTCTGAGGGTTCGAACCGAGGGGATACGCCAACAGATGTTCCATGGGTCCTCCCCTGGGTTCCTTCTCCCTTAAGTCGAGGTCGCCGACGTCGGGGCCGAGCTCGGGGCCGAGCTCGGTGCCTCGGGCACCCGGGACCACCTGAAGGTAATGCTGGACTGGCTGGGTCGTCCCCCTCATCGCCCCAGGCCTGGAGGCCATGGGGAATTGTACTAGCAACCGTTTGGTGGAAATCATGGCATCCAGCTAGTTGAGCCCCGGACGATCGAGGATCGCATTATAAGGCGAGGGGAGTTTGACGATGGTGAACATCATCATGACGGTGGTCTGTCGAGGTGGGGATCCAGCGGTGACAGGGAGATGATGGGGGACATGTATCGAATGATGCATTTGAAGAATTAGATGGACTAAATGAAAATGAAATAGATAAACATGTAGCTATTCTACGTAAAAGAAATAGAATTATATGAAAGGAACATAAGGAAAAGAACTAGACTAGAAAAGAATCTCTCAAAGTAATTAAGAAGGGATCTTCGTGGTTAGGAAACCACACAGGTTAGGACTAGCCTACTTTCCTATTTCAGATCTGAAAGAAGATTATAAAGATGGCAATCTGGCTATTAATAATCTGAAATTCAAAAAAGGGACACTCAAGATGAAGTACTAAGAATAGCAAGGAGTTACTATAGATCTAAAGGCACCTTGTTTATGATTCCTTGGCACAGTAGACCTTCACCTTGAAAACTAGGAGACCCGGGGATCCTGCATAGATGCATAGTAAAATTAAAAGATTTAGGTGGAAGAATGGAGAAATGGAAGAGGAAATTAGGAATGAAAGAAATGGCTTAGATTTGGCTTTAAGTAGATCTCCTTTGGCGTCCTTTGCTTGAATCATCTTCAATTGTTGGCATGGAGAACTCCATTATAGATGATCTCTTTTGGAAGATGGGAAGGTTGAAATTGGAGAGGCTTGAAGAGGATTCTTCAAGGGTGGCCGAATGGGATTGGAAAAGGGACTAGTAGCTTGTTTGGTTAAGTATCCTAGGTCTCACACCTACCTTCTCTCAAGGGTCTTTGGCTAGCAAAGGAAGAAAGCTTTCTTAGAAAAAAAATTTCATTTCATTCATCATTCCCATTACAAGAGAATTCTAGGAGCTTTTATAAACCTTAAGCTCCTTTTCAAATTCAAAATGCAACACTTTTCATGGAGAAAATCAAGGGGTGTCCCATGAAGATAGGAGTGGCCCATTCAAATTTAAATCTCCTAATTACAAGGTGGGCACCCATAAAGAGTGGAGCTTCATTCAAATTTGAAAATTCATGGTTGATGTGTCTTGGTGATGTGGCATGATTTATCCTCCAAGTTGGCATGACTTGTCTTCCAAGGTGGCATGGTGCTTTGATGATGTGGTGCTCCAAGTAGTTGGTGAAGTTGGTTGCACTCATTCTTGCTTAATTGAAGCCCAATGCAAGTAGATCTTGAACCCAACTCAATACAAAGCCAATTTAACTCTAATTGGACCCAAATTAAAATAAAACAGGACTCAATTATTCAAATAAAATAAATACAGGACTCATAGACTTATTACAGGACTTAAATCTCTTGTCTTCTATCCATAAAGAACTTGGCATTAGCTGAAGCCTCTTCCTGAGCCTGGTGCCCGCACCAATTCTCCCCGGGTGGGAGGAACTCGACCATGTCGAGTAAGGATCGGTTTGACTATGGTATTTTTCTAATATATCTGGGTCAATTTGTTATAGATCCTCTCGGGTAATCTAGGAGTCTCAGATTCCGGTCGACTGTGCCAACGAACCAGATAACGCTGATAACCCTTATTTCTCGTAGTAATCACTTGGTCATCTAAGATACATTCAATCTTGTCTCTCCGGTCTAGTGAAATTGCTGGTGGACACTCAGGTAGGGTTTCACTCTCAAAGGCAGGGTGAAGTTCATAAGGCTCTCTCGGAATTAATGCCGGTTCTTTAAATTCTTTCAGATCAGAAACATTAAAAGTGGAGCTAATGCCATAATCAGGTGGTAACTCTAATTCATATGCATTAGATCCTATTTTCTTAATTATTTTGAAAGGTCCAGCTCCCCGGGCATGCAATTTCTTCATAGTTCCCGGTGGAAACCTTTCAGGTCTAAGTTTTATCATGACAGAGTCCCCTTCATTAAATTCCTTTATCCGTTTATGTGAATCAGCCACATGCTTATAAACTTCATTACTCATTTGAATTTTCTTACTAATTTTCTTATGTAATTCTTTAAGATGCTGTGCATATGACTTGGCAGACTCAGATGCACGTGCGTGTGTGGGTAATGGGATAAGGTCGATAGGTCTCCTAGGTCTGTAACCATGGATAATCTCAAAGGGACTTTTACCAGTAGACCTATTGACCGAGCTGTTGTATGCGAACTCAGCATGAGGTAAAAGTAAATCCCAAATTCCCAGATTCTCTCCAACAAGGCACCTTAATAAGTTCCCTAGACTTCTATTTACAACTTCAGTTTGTCCATCCGTTTGAGGGTGGTAAGCAGTTGAGAATTTTAGTTTTGTTCCTAGTAGGTGCCAAAGAGTTTTCCAAAAATAGCTTGTGAAACGGACATCCCTATCTGAAACAATGGTTTTAGGTAACCCATGTAACTTGACTACTTGATCGAGAAAAAGCTTGGCTACCTTGGAGGCATCAAAAGTTTGGGAACAGGGTATAAAATGGGCCTTTTTCGAAAATCTGTCAACCACTACAAAGATTGAATCATGTTTTCTAAGGGTCTTGGGTAGTCCTAAAATGAAGTCCATGCTAAGATCCTGCCATGGACAATCCGGCACAGGTAAAGGAGTGTATAACCCGGTGTTTTGTCTCTGATGTTTGGCAACCGCACATGTCCTACATCGGGCAATAATATTGGCTACTTGTCTCTTAAGGCCTGGCCAGTAAAATTTCTCCTCAATTATCAATATGGTCTTGTTTCTTCCAAAATGGCCAGCCAAACCTCCAGCATGGGTTTCCCAAATTAGAAAATCTCTCAAGGAAGTCTTCTCAACACAAAGCTTGTTTTCCTTAAATAGATAATCATCTAAAAGGGTGTACTCACTGTGGTCACTAGATGGTCCTAATTTCAGAGCTTGGTAAACTTCACTAAAGTCTGGACAATTATCATACTCATCCGTAAGTCTTTCAAATCCAACGACTTTAGTGCTAATCGAGTTCAGAAGCAGGGCTCTACGACTTAATGCATCGGCCACCTTATTCTCAGTTCTAGCACGATGTTTTAGGACAAACGTGTAGGCCTGGATGTATTCGACCCACTTGGCATGCCTAGGATTCAGCTTTTTCTGAGAACTAAGGAATCTAAGGGCCTCGTGATCAGAAAACAGGATAAATTCATGCGGTAGTAGATAGTGCCTCCAATACCTTAAAGCTTGCACTACCGCATAGAGTTCTTTATCATTGGTGGAATACTTAAGCTTGGCTTCATTTAATTTTTCACTAAAGAAAGCTATGGGATGGCTCTCTTGGCTTAAAACTCCACCTATTCCAACTCCAGATGCATCACAAGCAACCTCAAAAACCTTGGAAAAATCAGGCAATCTTAAGATAGGTGCTTGTGTCATTTTCTTCTTAATATCTAGGAAGGTCCTATCAGCAGCTTTTGTCCATTCAAATTGGCCTTTCCTAATGCAATCTGTGATTGGCGCAACTATGGTACGAAACCCTCGAATGAATCTTCTATAAAAAGTAGCTAGGCCATGAAAACTTCGTACTTCATGAATACTTTTTGGCACTGGCCACTCAACAATTGATTTGATCTTTTCAGGGTCAGCAGAAACTCCGTCAGGTGTGACAACAAAACCTAGGAAAATGACTCTATGGGTAAAAAAGTCACATTTCTTAAGGTTTGCAAAGAGACTATTTTCCCTAAGAGCTAAACAGACTTGATTCAAGTGGTCCAAATGGTCCTTCTGGGTCCTGCTATATATAAGAATGTCGTCGAAGTAAACTACGACAAACTTTCCTATAAATAACCGTAGGACTTGATTCATAATCCGCATAAAGGTACTAGGAGCATTGGACAGTCCGAAAGGCATTACTACCCACTCAAAAAGACCCTCCTTGGTCTTGAATGCAGTCTTCCACTCATCCCCTGGTCTAATCCTAACCTGATGATAGCCACTCTTAAGGTCAATCTTTGAAAATATTGTTGCTCCGGCCATCATATCTAACAGTCATCCAAACGGGGTATGGGAAACCTATATTTCATTGTGATCTTATTAATGGCACGACTATCAACGCACATCCTCCAAGTGCCATCTTTCTTAGGGGTCAGTAATGCTGGTACTGCACAGGGACTCAAACTCTCTCTAATAAATCCTTTCCTAAGGAGATCCCCTACTTGTCTTTGTAACTCTAAATGTTCGGTAGGGTTCATCCTATAGTGTGGAAGGTTGGGTAGGGTGGCTCCTGGGACCAAGTCAATGGCGTGCTGGATGTCCCTAAGTGGTGGAAGCTGGTCAGGTAGGTCATCTGGAAATACATCCTTAAAGTCTTCTAACACTTTAGCCACTTCCTGAGGGCGTTCTTTTTGGGAAGCCTCCTGAATTTCCTTAGTGGTTAAAATCCAAACATGTGTACCCTCAGTGAGTTCTTTCTCAATTTCCTTTTTAGTGATCAAATTGACTCTCGTTTTCTTTTCCTTTAGGTGGCTTGATCCTCTCTTAACAGTGTCCTTAGGTGGTGTTGGGTTAATCACAAACTTCTTTCCTAGGTGCATGAATGAGCAAGAATTTGATCGGCCGTATAGGGTCGCGTCATGGTCAAATAACCAGGGTCGACCTAGGATGATACTGCTCACTCCCATTGGTAAGACATCACACCACACTTTCTCCTGATAGGACTGTAACTGGATTTGGACTAGGCACCTATGTTTGATAGGAATCGAAGTGGAGTCTATCAAAGAAACCTTATATGGAGTCGGATGGGGAACTGTGGACAAGCCTAAAGTTTTGACAGCACTAGTGGATATGGCATTTACACAACTCCCACTATCTATGATTATTTTACATACCTTATCCCCTAACTTGATGAATGTTTGTAGGATGTTAGTCCTACGCCAATATTCCTGTGTCGCGTTTTGGGTAAGGATGCATCTAACTATTCCCAACATATCAGGCTCTATTTGTTCCTCGTCTCCTTCATACTCTTCAGCCAAATTGTCCTCAGCCTGATATACTTCCTCGACATTATCACCTAGGGGTTCTTTGGGTTCAGACTCATTTTCTTCTAATTCTCTTATATGTAAGGCCCTAGTTGGACAATTGCTAGCGTAATGGCCTAACTTATGACATCTATAGCAAGCCACATTAGAATTTGGAGTCCTCTGAACTTCTGGTGCTTTACCCCTATCATCTTTATGGGTCAGAGAGGTGCTAGGGTTGGGTCGACTGGGTCGCATCTGATTTGTTCCTGGCTGCTGACTAGGTGCACTAGTTCTAGGGGGTTCGGGTTTGCGATAAAATGGTCCCCTATGAAATCTCTCGGCATCTCGTGCTACCTGGTAAGCTAGCTCTAAGTCATGGACTTCTCTCAGAAATAACTCCTTCTGGATCTCTTCTCTCAATCCTGCCCTAAATCTTGACAAAGTAACTGACTCAGACTCATCTACATTGCATCTCATTACAAATTCATCAAATTTGGCAATGTATTCGGCTACTACACTCTTGGTTCCCTGGGTCAATCTCTGCCACTGGTCTAGAAGTCTCTGGTGGTAGGACATAGGAAGGTACTTCTCTCTAAGCCTAAGTTTCATTTCCCTCCAGGTTACTATGGGAACATCACCTCTTTGCCTAATGAACCTCTCGACATTTCCCCAGTACAGCCTAGCCTGACGAATTAACCTAAGCTTCGCGAACTTGCATTTTCTCTCCTCTATCATGTCATACCAATCAAAGTACTGATCCATCTCTCCCTCCCAATCTATGTAAACCTTAGGATCCAGATTTCCATCGAATGTTGGTGCTTCCAATCTAATACTCCTAAGGGTTCGCTCATCACGGTCTGTCTGATCCTGATTGTGTCTCTTAGGGTTTGGCTCATAGACTGGATCATGGTGTGCTATCCTAGGATTTGGGTCATGGACTCGATCAGGATTGGGCCTCCTAGGATTTGGCTCGAAGAAATGGTCTTGATGAAGAGTTCTTTTAGGGTTGATGGGTGTCTCAAACTCGGATTCAGGCTCTAACTCATTTTGGACTTCATGATTTCCTCCAGGGGTATGAGCTTCTAATCGATCAAGTCTAGCAGTGATGTGGGTTATCTGATCAGTCAAGTTTTGATTGGTCTAGGCTAATTGATCAGTTAAGTTTTGGTTCAGCCTGGTCATTTGGTCATTCAAGGATTTCATTAGACTCTCAAAGTTTTGTTCCATGGTTACACTAGATTGGGCTTGGGTTTGCTGATAAGGTGCTCCTGATCTAGTTGCCATGCACATAGACTCAACTCGGACTAGGGGTTTTGCTAGACCTAGAGTACAAATCAAATATAAGGTCAAATTGACAATTCGGGTTGTAGTAACATGGCACCTGGCCAGGTAAGTGTAAGGTTAGTGGAGGTTCCTCTTTGCTTGCCTTAGACACCAATTTGAAATTGGCCAGGTAAGTGAACCAACCCACTTTCTTTCGGGCTCTAGTCCCTGAACCACTTGCCTAGACACCAGATACAAGCACACACAAATAGGGTGTCAAAGTTGGCTTGACACTTGACTCGACCCGACCTTGTGGGTGTCCCTAGCTCGCTAGAGCAATTAAATGTCTAATCCATTTTAATTAGGGTTGGGCTCGTTATGCAAGTTGATGATTTTTGGGCTAGGGACAGGTAATGAAATCCTGACCCTATGTCAATTTGATGCCCTTAATTTTGTTTACCATGAAATGAATGCAACAAACATATGGATCCAAATTTCAGGTGCAGAATTAGTGTGTTGCAGTTCTCAAGTGATGGAAAAGTGTAATGTAACAGATTCAAAAAAAATTTAAAAAACTCACAGATGATTGCTAACTTCTAGATGATATGTCATACGAAAGGAAATTTAAAAATAAATTTTATACTATGCTGAGCAGATACTGAAAACTAGATAAAAAAAACAGGACTGAACATAAAGGAATTTCAGTGATAGTGATGGGATGCGAGAATTTTTATTTTTTTTGTAATTTTTTTCTGAAGATGAAATTTTACATGATGATAACAAACTTAATATGGAGTAGAAAAAAAAATTATTTCAATAAAAAATTAACTACTTTCATTCAGACTTTTATGCAAATCTCAGTCAGCTTATTCAGAAATATAGCAAGCAGAATTTAAACAAACAAAGGCATTTACATACCAAACTTCAACCTAAAAATTCACGTCCGGCCAGGGGCTCATTATTCCCATGGGTCGTGATAGTGTACTGGTGTACACCTACTCAGGAAGCATGAATTTTAGATCTAGATTGGATTTTAAAAATAATAACTAAGTAGCATGTATGAATGCTATGCATGCAGAAAATTTCAGCAACCTACCTAAATGCACAAATTCAAAAGTAACCCTAACCTACCATGCTCTGATACCAAAATGATGGGGGACATGTATCGAATGATGCATTTGAAGAATTAGATGGACTAAATGAAAATGAAATAGATAAACATGTAGCTATTCTACGTAAAAGAAATAGAATTATATGAAAGGAACATAAGGAAAAGAACTAGACTAGAAAAGAATCTCTCAAAGTAATTAAGAAGGGATCTTCGTGGTTAGAAAACCACACAGGTTAGGACTAGCCTACTTTCCTATTTCAGATCTGAAAAAAGATTATAAAGATGGCTATCCGGCTATTAATAATCTGAAATTCAGAAAAGAGACATTCAAGATGAAGTACTAAGAATAGCAAGGAGTTACTATAGATCTAAAGGCACCTTGTTTATGATTCCTTGGCACAGTAGACCTTCACCTTGAAAACTAGGAGACCCGGGGATCCTGCATAGATACATAGTAAAATTAAAAGATTTAGGTGGAAGAATGGAGAAATGGAAGAGGAAATTAGGAATGGAAGAAATGGCTTAGATTTGGCTTTAAGTAGATCTCCTTTGGCATCCTTTGCTTGAATAATCTTCAATTATTGGCGTGGAGAACTCCATTATAGATGATCTCTTTTGGAAGATGGGAAGGTTGAAATTGGAGAGGCTTGAAGAGGATTCTTCAAGGGTGGCCGAATGGGATTGGAAAAGGGACTAGTAGCTTGTTTGGTTAAGTATCCTAGGTCTCACACCTACCTTTTCTCAAGGGTCTTTGGCTAGCAAAGGAAGAAAGCTTTCTTAGAAAAAAAATTTCATTTCATTCATCATTCCCATTACAAGAGAATTCTAGGAGCTTTTATAAACCTTAAGCTCCTTTTCAAATTCAAAATGCAACGCTTTTCATGGAGAAAATCAAGGGGTGTCCCATGAAGATAGGAGTGGCCCATTCAAATTTAAATCTCCTAATTACAAGGTGGCCACCCATAAAGAGTGGAGCTTCATTCAAATTTGAAAATTCATGGTTGATGTGTCTTGGTGATGTGGCATGATTTATCCTCCAAGTTGGCATGACTTGTCTTTCAAGGTGGCATGGTGCTTTGATGATGTGGTGCTCAAAGTAGTTGGTGAAGTTGGTTGCACTCATTCTTGCTTAATTGAAGCCCAATGCAAGTAGATCTTGAACCCGACTCAATACAAAGCCAATTTAACTCTAATTGGACCCAAATTAAAATAAAACAGGACTCAATAATTCAAATAAAATAAATACAGGACTCATAGACTTATTACAGGACTTAAATTTCTAGTCTTCTATCCATAAAGAACTTGGCATTAGCTGAAGCCTCTTCTTGAGCCTGGTGCCCGCACCAGGAGAGTAATCTCCCCTTCGACCCCCACCGAGTTCCCGGTAAAGCCCACAAGAGGGGTGTGCACCGGCCTTAATTGATGATGAGATAGGTTCATTCGGGAGAAAGCATCATAAAAAAGCACGTCAGTAGAGCTCCCACTATCTACCATAATGCGATGTACAGGATGCTTTGCGATAGTCATCTCGACCACCACTGCATTATTATTTATATTTTTGTTTTCATTCCCCTTCTCAAAGGGGGATACATTCTCCGAGTCCCCCACCTCCCGGGCTCTCTTTGCTGCCCGCCCGATCCCACAAGAGATCATGCCCACTGGCTTCTCCATCGGGCGATTATCGATCGTAGGGACCAGGGAGAGGGCCGCGAGCAGCTGTCCCTCTGTCGAAGCTTCGTTCCTCATGAACTTCTTGAGGTAGCCTCTTTTGATCAGCTCCTCGATTTCCCGCTTCAGATTGCGACACTCCTCCGTGTCATGGCCGTGCTCGTGGTGGAACTGGCAGTACTTTGACTTGTCGCGGGTGTTCCTTGGGTTCTGAGGGGGAGGATGGCGGAGGTAGTGCTCTCCCTCAATTTCCATGAGGATCTTCATTATGGGAGCAAGGAGAGGGGTGAAACTTCGCTCCGGGGCGGCTTCGCCCTTCGGCTTCGGGTTTGGAAGGGGGTCAGCAGGCAGCCCGGGCCTTCGGGTCCCGGGAACATCTCTCGGGGTCGACTTTTTCAAGGTCCCCTCGTCCAGTTCTCGCCGGGTGTGATCGGCCTCCTCGGCTCGGATGTACTTGTGGACACGGAGGAGGAGCTCGTAATACGTCCTGGGGGGCTTCTTGTCTAGGGAATAAGTCAGGCGGGACGTCTTGAGCCTACGCTTTAATGCCAGCATGGCAACGGGCTCATCCAGGCTGTAGATTTCCAGGGCAACGGTCTTGAAGCGGGTAATATAGTCCCGAAGCAGCTCCTGGTCCTGCTGGCGGATGGAGAAGAGGCTGTCCACCTCTCTCGGCACCTTCCGACAAGCATCGAAGTGTGCCACGAACTTTCCTTCCAAATGATGGAAGGAGCAAATAGATCCTGGCTCGAGGCGGGTGAACCAGACTCGAGCAGCCTTTCGGAGGGTAGTGAGGAAGGCAATGCATAAAAGAGCATCCGTGGCCCCCTGGACCCTCATGAGAGCCTTGTAGCTAGTGCGGGCACCAGACTCAGAAGAAGACTTCAGGGCTCCATCTGGATCTCTGATTGACCTTGCCCGAAGAATTAGGGTTTTCTGGTTTTGTAATAAGGTTGACTTGGTCAACTCAATTTTAGTTTGAGTCTGTATTTCCCTGTAATTTAAATTTTGTTGAGTCATGTTGACTCAGTACAAGTCCTAGTAGTGGTCTAGGTCTTCTCCAGGGTGCCACATTTTCTCCCAGGACCAAGCAAGTGGGCGCCACACTCCCAGCCACACGCCAGAGTCCATGGGGCGCCACATCTCCATCCAGTGTACTTTGGTCCCCACACCACAAGAAAGCAGGTCCCTTCTTTCATGCACCACTTAAGGAGAAATCAATTTAGGATCCTCAATCCAAGGAGGCGCCCGAACTATTTCCATAAGAGCCAAGCTATGAAAAGAAAGGAGCAAAGCTTGGGGAGCAAGACTAGGAGGCGCGCAAATATTTCCAAATAAAACCAGGTATGGAAGGAAGGAAATTTTTCTTGAAGAGCAAGGCTAGGAGGTGCCCAAATACTTCCAAATAAAACCAAGCATGGAAGGAAAAATATTTTTCTTGAAGAGCAAGGCTAGGAGGCGCCACCTACTTACCATTTGGAGCCACCAATCAACACTTATGGAAGCTCTTGGCCGGCTATATGAGAAGAGATTGATTCTACAAACCTAATTTGAGGATCCATCCTATTAGTCCCACATGGGAAGATGTAAAACCCTGACCTCTTATAAAGACCTATAAAATAAACCGCTCTTGTAAGTTTTGAAAAACAATGATGAATGAATTCAAATTTTGTGTGAGCAACTTTGTGTTCCTCTCTTCCGCACTTGCATTCAGGTGTTGAGCTCCATGAGGGAGTAAATCCGGGTTCCCTAGGAACCTTGAGGAGGTGTGAGATCTCCAACCCCAAAACCCTAGGTTAGCCACTTCAATTCCAAACCCTAGCCGCCCAGCATCCTCTTCATTCCACCAAACCCTAGCCTACCCCATATCTCACGGCCTCTCTCTCCAAGTAAAGGCCGACCACCAGCATCCAGGTCCAGTTCGGCTACTTCGAAGACAGAGCAAATCCCAGAGGAAGTCAGATCAGCATCTAGGAGAATCAGGATTTCAGCAACATCAGCTTTCAAGTTCTTCTATCTGGTAAATCCTTCCTTGAGTATCTGGTTCCATAACTTGTTCTTCTTTTTCCCAGATCTTGAGTTCAGAAGAAGCCAACTCTGCCAAAGGGCCAGTATTGGAGGATCCATTGCGAAGATAACTGAATCCGGGGATCCAACAATCTGCTCAAGAGAGTCCTTCCACTAAACTCTGTGAAGATCACTGCCTGGTCTGTAATCCTTCTCTTCTCTTTACTCTGTCATGTTGAAAGTTCAGAGCGAAACCCTCGGTCTGGGAGTTTCTCAACCCCCAGCGATCCTTTACTTCTGAAATACTCTGATAACCTAGTTTCTTTAAATTGTACTTTCAATTATTACATAGTTTCTTTCAATTTAGTTTAACTTTCCTTTGAGTCAAAGCCGACTTCTTAAAATATATATATATAAAAAAAAGAATTAGTCTTAATTTACTTCCGCATCACATCATCTCTTTCGTTCTGCATCATTTTTGGTATCAGAGCTTTCGTTCTGCATCAATTTTGGTATCAGAGCCCTGTCTAGGATTTCTGACTTGCTTGCATGTTTTGAGTGTCTCTCTTTTTTACTTTGTCTGCTCGAAGTAGACTCCCCAGGACGTCCGGTACTAGGAACGAAGCGAGGTGCAAACCTTCTCTTCCCATTCCACGGGGTGTTCCTAGGGCGTGTAGGGGATCCGCTGGGTTACAACTTCGTAGCAGGAATTGTAAACGGGGAAGCATTCTGTTTTCAGTCTGTAACAGTCCTGTTGCAGGAATTGTTTCTCATTGTAGGTAACTCCAAATTATATGATTTTTATTTTGCTGGAACTATTATAATTGAGACTATTTTACATAATTTTACTGTAATTTATTGGTTTCCATGAAATTTCTGAGAGTTAAATTACAGCAATTCTGTTTTTGTGTTTCTGCAATTCAATTTTTGAGTGATCATCTCCTAATTCATCTTAAGGGCGATTGAGCATCTAAGATAAGGGGAGGAGTTGATAACCTCTCCTTAGCCCAAAACCACCACCTATTTATTCGATCCTAAGCCTAATTTTAAAATTTATTAGACTTAATTTGCCCTAGTGGGCTAGGGACACCAACAAGTCGGGTCTAGGCTAGTGTTGAGTCAGTTTGTCTAGTTACTCTGTGTGTGCTTTGTACTCAGTGTCTAGAATGGTGGTTCAGGGATTCTATCCTGAAGGGCTTGTGTGATGGTCCGCCTACCTGGCCAATCTCTGATTGGTGTCTGGGATTGGCATTTAGGGACCTAACACTCCCCTTACACCTGCCTAGCTGAGTCCCAAGTTACTACAGGCTAGCTTGCCACTCTGATTGGGCATCTAGTTTGGACTCTAGGTCTAGTTAGCCCGTAGTCGTTTCAGTCGAGTCTCATTTGGTGTGTTTGCTTGCATCATCATGTCTACCCGGAATGGAGTACCCTACCAACCTGGTCAAATCCAACCTGATTTAGAGGCCATGGTTAGAGCTCTTACTGAGAGTATGAACAAATTGAGTCAGGATGTGACTGCTACTGTTGCCTAGTTTAAAGAACAAGTCCATGAGAGTTTTACCCAGCATAGGGATCGAGTCCAAGTACTTGAGGAACCTAGACATCATAATTGGACTCCTGACCCAGATTTTAATGTGCCTCAACCTCACCCACACCAAGAGCCTAGAAGACCTTTATACAGAGATCCTGAACCTAATCATAGGAGGCCTGACCCAGAGCCTGAAGATAGAGATGATAGGTTCATTCGGAACATCAAATTAGATGCACCCACTTTTGATGGTAGCTTACACCCTAAGGTGTATTCTGATTGGGAGGGTGAGATGGACCAGTACTTTGAGTGGTATGCCATGTCTGAGGAAAGGAAGTTCAAGTTTGCCAAGATGAAGTTAGTATGTCAAGCTAGGTTATACTGGGGGAACATTGAGCTAACCACTAGAAGATGAAATGTTGAGCCCATAACCACTTGGCAGGGTATGAAAGAGAAGCTTAGAGATAAGTACCTACCCATTTCAAACTAGCAGAATATGTTAGACCAATGGCAGACCTTGAAACAAGGGAACCGATCTGTATCAGACTACATAACCACCTTTGATGAATAGCTGATGAGATGTGATATGAGTGAAGCCCATGAGGTCACTTTGTCTAGGTTTAGGGCTGGACTTAGGGAAGACATAAAGAGGGAGTTGTTTCTGAGAGAGGTTACTGACCTAGACCAAGCCTATCAGATTGCACTGAACACTGAGAAGTTTCAGAGAGGACCTATGCCTTCTAGGGTTAGTGCCCCAATCCCAAGAAATGGACCTAGCCAAGTTACCCCTAGCAAACCTAGTCAGGGTATTCCCACCCCTAGGCCCATGGACAAAGGTAAGGCACCTGACACCCAGAGAACCCCTAGTATCACCTGTTTTAAGTGCCAGAAACCCGGTCATATCTCCAGCCAGTGCATAGCCATAGCTTGTTTTAAGTGCCATAGGATAGGTCATGTTTCTAGCCAGTGCCCTCGTAGATCCATTTACATAGAAGAAGGAGAGGAAGAGAATTCCAGGCCCAATGAAGAATTTGAAGAAGTTTATGAGGCCGGAATGAATTTGGTTGATGAGTATGAAGGAGAGGAGGAATCCACTAAGTCTGACCAGTTAGGGGTTGTGAGATGCATCCTGTCCCAGAGTAGAGTTCAGGAGGATTGGCGTAGGACTAACATCCTACAGACTTTCCTTAAACTAGGGGATAAGGTATGTAAGATCATCATAGATAGTGGGAGCTGTGTGAATGCCATTTCTGCTAGCACTGTTAAAATGTTAGGCTTAACCCCAGTCCCCCACCCCAACCCCTATAAGGTTTCTTGGGTAGACTCTACCTCTATACCCATCCAATCTAGATGTCAGGTCCAAATCCAAATGCAATCCTATCAAGAGAAGATTTGGTATGATGTCTTGCCCATGAGGGTGAGCAGTATAATTCTTGGAAGACCTTGGTTATATGATCATGATGCCACCCTCTTAGAAAAATCCAATACCTGTGTCTTTAGTTTTAATGGGAAAAAAATCACAATCCATTTAGTCCCTCCTAAGGACAAGGTAGCTAAAGGACCCAATAAGGTCAGAGAGATGAAGACTGGAGTGAACCTATTTAGTGCTAAGGATCTAGAACAAGAAATTCATAGTGGTTCACCCATTTGGATATTGACTGCTAAGGAACTTAGGACTCCTACATCCTCAGAGCCTCCTCAGGAAGTTAGACCTTTGTTAGAAGAATTTGAGGATGTTTTTCCCGAGGATCTGCCAGACCACCTTCCACCTCTTAGGGATATCCAGCATTCCATAGATTTAATCCTAGGAGCTACTTTACCCAACTTGCCCCATTATAGGACGAATCCATCTGAGCCTAAGGAACTGCAAAAGCAGGTTGGAGAATTGTTGAGGAAGGGGTTCATTAGAGAGAGTCTTAGCCCTTGTGCAGTCCCTGCACTACTGACCCCAAAGAAGGATGGCACGTGGAGGATGTGTGTTGATAATCGTGCCATCAACAAAATCACAATCAAGTATAGGTTCCCCATCCCTAGACTAGATGACATGCTAGATATGATGGCCGGTGCAATGATTTTTTCCAAAATTGATCTCAAGAGCGGCTATCATCAGGTTAGGATTAGACCAGGGGATGAGTGGAAAACCACTTTCAAAACTAAGGATGGTCTCTACGAATGGGTTGTTATGCCTTTTGGGTTATCCAATGCCCCTAGTACTTTCATGAGGATTATGACCCAGGTACTTAGAGCTTTCATAGGGAAATTTGTAGTGGTCTATTTTGATGACATCCTGATCTATAGCAAGACCCCTGCAGACCACCTAGGCCATCTTAGACAAGTCTGCCAAGTTTTGAGGAATGATAGTCTCTACGGTAATCTCAAAAAGTGTGAATTCATGACCAGTAGAGTTATCTTCCTTGGTTTTGTAGTAACCCCTGACGGCGTGGCTGCCGATCCAGAGAAAATTAGGTCCATAGTAGATTGGCCAGAGCCGACCAGTGTGCATGAGGTCAGAAGTTTCCACGGCTTGGCTACCTTCTATAGACAATTCATCAAGGGGTTTAGTACTGTAGTTGCTCCTATCACAGACTGTATTAGGAAGGGAGAATTTCAGTGGACTAAAGCAGCCCATAAAGCCTTCCTAGATCTTAAGGATAGGATGACCCAGGCACCCATTTTGAGGTTACCCAATTTTTCTAAAGTATTTGAGGTTGCCTGTGATGCTTCAGGAGTAGGTATAGGTGGAGTCCTAAGCTAAGAGAACCATCCCGTAGCATTCTTTAGCGAAAAACTTAATGATGCTAAGCTTAAGTATTCTACCTATGATAAAGAATTTTATGCGGTAGTGCAAGCTTTGCGTTACTGGAGACATTATTTGCTACCGCAGGAATTTGTGCTATTTTCGGACCATGAGGCTCTTAGATTCTTGAATTCCCAGAAGAAGCTTAACCCTAGGCATGCTAAGTGGGTAGAGTATATCCAGTCCTATACTTTTGTTTTGAAACATAAGGCTGGGACTGAAAATAAGGTAGCTGATGCCCTTAGTCGTCGATCTTTGTTATTGAATTCTGTGAGGGCTGAAGTAGTAGGATTTGAGCAGATCAAAGAGGAATATGAGTCGTGTCCGGATTTTAAGACTGTGTACCAGGATCTAGCTCAAGGACCATCTAGTGATCATAAGGATTATACCCTTTTAGATGGCTTTTTGTTCTTTAAGAATAGGCTTTGCATCCCTAGAACTTCTCTTAGGGAATTTTTGATTTGGGGAATTCATGCTGGAGGTCTAGCTGGCCATTTCGGAAAAGACAAGACCACCCTGGCTATTGAATACCACTTTTTCTCGCCTAGCTTGAAAAGAGATGTAGCACACATTGTGGCTAGGTGTCGGACCTGCGCTGTTGCCAAACAGCGAAAACAAAACACCGGCCTTTATACCCCACTCCCTGTCCCAGATCGCCCTTGGCAAGATGTGAGCATGGACTTTGTGTTAGGTTTGCCTAAGACCCAGAGGAGGCATGACTCTATCTGTGTTGTAGTCGACCTATTTTCTATGATGGCCTATTTCTTGCCTTGCTCCCAAACATTTGATGCGTCTAAGGTAGCCACCCTGTTCTTTAATGAGATAGTTCGACTCCATGGCCTACCTAAGACAATTGTGTCAGATAGGGATGTCCGGTTCAATAGCTATTTCTGGAAAACCTTTTGGCATAAGTTAGGGACAAAATATAAGTTTTCAACTGCCTATTATCCCCAAACTGATGGCCAAACCGAAGTAGTGAACCATAGTTTAGGCAATCTGTTAAGGTATCTTGTTGGTGAAAACATTAGGAACTGGGATTTGTACTTACCTAGGGCTGAATTTGCATACAATGACTCGGTCAATAGGTCTACAGGTAAGAGTCCATTTAAAATTGTGCATGGTTACAAACCTCACACACCTCTTGACCTAGCTCCTTTACTAGTCCACACACGAGTCTCAGAGTCTGCTGAAGTTTTTGCACAGCATATAAAAATCTTGCATAAAGAAATTCATGCTAAAATAAATTTAAGTAATGAAACTTATAAGAAGTTGGCTGATTCTCAAAGACGAGTCAAAACTTTTGTTGAGGGAGACTATGTAATGATTAGGTTAAGGCCTGAACGGTTTCCTCCTGGAACCGTTAGAAAGTTACATGCTAGAGGAGCTGGTCCATTTAGAGTGGTGAAGAGAGTAGGGTCCAATGCCTATGTGCTCGAGTTGCCTTCAGAACTAGGCATTAGCTCCACTTTCAACATTACAGACCTAGTAGAGTATAGAGAACCGGCTGTGATTCCCAGTGAGCCTTTTGAGCCTAATCCTGCTCTTGAGAGTGAACCCAGCCCTGTGTGTCCACCAACAAACTGGCCTGTGAGGAAAGAGCAGATTGAAAAGATCCTGGATGATCAGGTTATCTCTACTCGTAATCAAGGATACCAAAGATACCTGGTCCACTGGCAAAGAAGGCCAGATTCTGATGACTCTTGGATCTCCCGAGAAGAATTACAAGAATTGGAACCATACCTCTTGGAGAGATACCAGAGCTAACTTGATCCATAATCGACAGGGTCGAGTTCCTCCCACCCCGGGAGAATTGGTGCGGGCACCAGACTCAGAAGAAAACTTCAGGGCTCCTTCTGGATCTCTGATTGACCTTGCCCGAAGAATTAGGATTTTCTGGTTTTGTAATAAGGGTTGACTTGGTCAACTCAATTTTAGTTTGAGTCTGTATTTCCTTGGAATTTAAAATTTGTTGAGTCATGTTGACTCAGTACAAGTCCTAGTAGTGGTCTAGGTCTTTCCAGGGTGCAACATTTTCTACCAGGACCAAGCAAGTGGGCGCCACACTCCCAGCCACATGCCAGAGTCCAAGGGGTGCCACATCTCCATCCAGTGTACTTTGGTCCCCACACCACAAGAAAGCAGGTCCCTTCTTTCATGCGCCACTTAAGGAGAAATCATTTTAGGATCCTCAATCCAAGGAGGCGCCCAAACTATTTCCATAAGAGCCAAGCTATGAAAAGAAAGGAGCAAAGCTAGGGGAGCAAGACTAGGAGGCGCCCAAATATTTCCAAATAAAACCAGGTATGGAAGGAAGGAAATTTTTCTTGAAGAGCAATGCTAGGAGGCGCCCAAATACTTCCAAATAAAACCAAGCATGGAAGGAAAAATATTTTTCTTGAAGAGCAAGGCTAGGAGGCGCCACCTACTTACCATTTGGAGCCACCAATCATCACTTATGGAAGCTCTTGGCCGGCCATATGAGAAGAGATTGATTCTACAAACCTAATTTGAGGATCCATCCTATTAGTCCCACATGGGAAGATGTAAAACCCTGACCTCTTGTAAAGACCTATAAAATAAACCCCTCTTGTAAGTTTTGAAAAACAATGATGAATGAATTCAAATTTTGTGTGAGCAACTTTGTGTTCCTCTCTTCCGCACTTGCATTCAGGTGTTGAGCTCCATGAGGGAGTAAATCCGGGTTCCCTGGGAACCTTGAGGAGGTGTGAGATCTCCATTCCCAAAACCCTAGGTTAGCCACTTCAATTCCAAAACCTAGCCGCCCAGCATCTTCTTCATTCAACCAAACCCTAGCCTACCCCATCTCTCACGGCCTCTCTCTCCAAGTAAAGGTCGACCACCAGAATCAAGGTCCAGTTCGGCTACTTCGAAGACAGAGCAAATCCCAGAGGAAGTCAGATCAGCATCTAGGAGAATCAGGATTTCAGCAACATCAGCTTTCAAGTTCTTCTATCTGGTAAATCCTTCCTTGAGTATCTGGTTCCATAACTTGTTCTTCTTTTTCCCAGATCTTGAGTTCAGAAGAAGCCAACTCTGCCAAAGGGCCAGTATTGGAGGATCCATTACGAAGATATCTGAATCCGGGGATCCAACAATCTGCTCAAGAGAGTCCTTCTACTAAACTCTGTGAAGATCACTGCCTGGTCTGTAACCCTTCTCTTCTCTTTACTTCTGTCCTGTTGAAAGTTCAGAGCGAAATCCTAGGTCTGGGAGTTTCTCAACCCCCAGCGATCCTTTACTTCTGAACTACTCTGATAACCTAGTTTCTTTAAATTGTACTTTCAATTATTACATAGTTTCTTTCAATTTAGTTTAACTTTCCTTTGAGTCAAAGCCGACTTCTTAAAATATATATATAAAAAAAAAAAGAATTAGTCTTAATTTACTTCCGCATCGCATCATCTCTTTCGTTCTGCATCATTTTTGGTATCAGAGCTTTCGTTCTGCATCAGTAGCTCTCCAGATGGTCCAAAGGGTCGGTGGTCCCATCGTAGGGATCCACCTGCGGCATGCAAAACCAGCTCGAAATCGACTTCTCTTAGATTTCCCAAGAGAAGGGTGGCCGGAAGTCGTAGCCCGCCGGGTCCGCAGAGGAGTACTGCAGGTCGGCAAATCGACGGGCGAACTTCGCCAGTTTGCGCTCGTGCTCCTCCAGGCACCTCTCGGCCTGACGCCTGATGGCCTCGTCAGTGGAATCTTCCACCGAGGCCGCTGGTGAAGGGGGTGCCGATCGATCTCGGCGGGGGGCTTTGCCCCGATGTCGCCTACTACGGTGCGCCGTCTCGGCATCATCAGCCGGGGATCGACTTTCGTGATCCGCCGAACCGGAGTAATTTCTCTTCGTGGGGGTTTGGTGGCTCCCACGGGGTTGGAGACTGCCCGCGGTTGGGAAGGCCTGCCTTGGATGGAGCGCAGGCTTCCGCGCGGCCCCACGGCCCGAGCCGCGAGGGTCCCTGGCTAGGGCTGCGTGGCCAGGGAGCGCTGCTGGTGCTGTAGCTGCCGAACTGCTGTAGTCAGGGTTTGCAGCTATTGGATGATAGCTGCAAAAGGTCCGTCCACCAAGGTCGGCTGTAGTGGAAGAGGAGGTGGAGCAGGAAGCTCCCTCTCCAAGCTGCGTGGCCCCTGAGGGGAAGGGACCTCCCCTACTCGGCTGGTGGATGCTTCGCGCCCGCGTGTGACCACCATGGACGGAGCGCGTTTCGTCTCACAGAGAGCTAGCTCGCACTAGGAGTGTTTTCCTGCCCCCCTACCTGGTGTGCCAATCTGTTGCCGATCTCGCCGCCGTGGCCTGTAACTTCAGAGCTGGTGGCGGGAGTCCCAGGCTTAGAGATTATCTTAGCAAAAAGGTCTCTTGAAGAGTAGAAATTGGGCCAAGTTCCTTCACCGAGCTTGCTCCAAAGGACCCCTCTCGGGATCTTGGATCCTACTCTTAGTGCCTTTTCTTTTTCCAGCCTTTTTTCCCCTTACCTGGTTATCCACTCTTCCCATCCTTTTATCCCATCACACTGCCTCCGACCTCCCACCCTTGGGTGGCTCCCTCTTCGCTTTCACCTCCTTCTCTCTTTCTCTCTCTTTCCCCTTTCCCCTTCGGGTTCAGGAACCCGGTGGCCTCCTTGTCTTGCTTGCCGAGCCCAGCGAGGAAAGGGTAGAGGGAGGACACCGACCAGACCTTGGGCCGAGAGCGAGTGCTCTCCTTCCCAGGCATCGACAACGTCTATTACCAGGTCATGTCTGCCAGGACTTCGCCTCTCGGCTACGGAACCCGTCGGGCTGAAGTAAACGAGGTTTCGTGCATTGCTACCGACCGTATCGGCGCTCCTCTCGAGGTGCGGCGTGCGCTGCCCGAAGGGCGGTCTAGAAACTCGTGCCCCTGCTTCTCGGCGGCCTCACCACACAGGGTAGTCGGCCTTGGCCAAGGTGGACCCCTCCTGGGCGGACACCTGGCGGAGCGGCAGAGGAGCGCTCGACTTTGGCCGAGGTGGAATCATGTCCGGGAGCCACCTGGTGAAGGAGCAGGAAGGCCCTACTCGACCTCGATCGAGGTGGAACCATCTCGGGGTGCCACCCGGCGATGGAGCAAGGGGGCCGCCGGCTTCGGCCGAGGTGGACCCTTCCTGGGCGGACACCTGGCGGAGCGACAGAGGGGCGCTCGACTTCAGCCGAGGTGGACCCGTGTCCGGGCGCCACCTGGCGAAGGAGCGGGAAGGCCCGGCTCGACCTCGGCCAAGGTGGAACCGTCTCAGGGCGCCACCCGGTGAAGGAGCAAGGGGCCGCCGGCTTCGGCCAAGGTGGACTCCTCCTGGGCGGACACCTGGCGGAGCGGCAGAGGGGCACTCGACTTCGACCGAGGTGGACCCGTGTCCGGGCGCCACCTGGCAAAGGAGCAGGAAGGCCCGGCTCGACCTCGGTCGAGGTGGAACCATCTCAGGGCACCACCCGTCGAGGGAACAAGGGGCCACCGGCTTCGGTCGAGGTGGACCCCTCCTGGGCGGACACCTGGTGGAGCGGCAGAGGGGCGCTCGACTTCGGCCGAGGTGGACCCATGTTCGGGTGCCACCTGGCGAAGGAGCAGGAAGGCCCGGCTTGACCTTGGCCGAGGTGGAACCGTCTTAGGGTGCCACCCGGCGAGGGAGCAAGGGGTCGCCGGCTTCGACCGAGGTGGACCCCTCCTGGGCGGACACCTGGCGGAGCGGCAGAGGGGCACTCGACTTCGGTCGAGGTGGACCCGTGTCTGGGCGCCACCTGGCGAAGGAGCAGGAAGGCCCTGCTCGACCTCGACCGAGGTGGAACCGTCTCAAAGCGCCACCCGGCGAGGGAGCAAGGGGCCGCTGACTTCGACCGAGGTGGACCCCTCCTTGGCGGACACCTGGCGGAGCAGCAGAGGGGCGCTCGACTTCGACCGAGGTGGACCCGTGTCCGGGCGCCACCTGGCGAAGGAGCAGGAATAACCGGCTCGACCTCGGCCGAGGTGGAACCGTCTCAGGGTGCCACCCGGCGAGGGAGCAAGGGGCCGCCAGCTTCGACCGAGGTGGACCCCTCCTGGGTGGACACCTGGCGGAGTGGCAGAGGGGCGCTCGACTTCGGCTGAGGTGGACCCCTCCCGGGTGGACACCTGGCGGAGTAGCAGAGGGGTGCTCGACTTTGGTTGAGGTGGACCCCTCCCGGGCATACACCTAGCAGAGCGGCGGAGGAGCGCTCGACTTCGACCGAGGCGGACCCGTGTGCGGTGCCACCTGGTGAAGGAGCAGGACGGCCCGGCCCGACCTCGACTTCGGTTGCTGTGGAGCCACAATCGACCTTGCTGGATCGTTCCCGCTCTACCGAAAAAATCCACGTGGTTTGGATCATGCCCGGTGGAATCTGAGACATGCCACGTCATCGTAACGACTGTAATAGTGACCATCTACGGAGCTCCCTTTTGTCAAAGGGTTGCTCGCGAAGGGATATGGGTATATGTGTCCCTTAGACATGAGATCACCATGGCAGCTTGCAAGCAACTCACTATATTTTAGTGCCACACTACCTGGATTTTTAATCCAATGACGTAAGGTTTCTGGCTGCAGTCAAGTACTTGTGAAGTGGTGGTGCATCAAGATGGAATTGACCCCTCCAAATAGTTTGGAGTGAATGACTCACTATGTCTCAATTTAGCAAAACCATGGCAAGGGTAGTTCTTGTGAGGAGTCACAAAACTTGTGAGGTTGAGACATGATCTGGATAAACCAAATTAGGGTTGGTAATTGAACCTTAGGTCGTCTTGAGCATTATGATGTCAAAGGGATGAATTATGCGATAACCATATGCCAGAGGTTCTTGTGAGGTGCTCAGCATCTTCGACCTATCCGTACATCGAGTATCATTGCTAGATGAGGACTTTGACTGGTACTGAAAATGTTCCAGTACTACCGGCTTAGTGTTCGAACCTATGGGGTCATACATCATAAGGGTTTTTATCTGATCTTAAGGCTGATCATGATTGAGAATCGTTTGCCATCACCGAAGGTCAATTTGCTTGGCCATGTTCCATGTGTCAACACTTGGTACTTTGCTTGAGTCGACACTTGGTGAAGTGTCGACACTTGGCAATTTTTGTGAGTCAACATTTGCTGTGATGAGCAGAATTCTGGGAAGAGGTTTTTGGAAAAGATTTGACCTAGTTTGAATTTCGAATTCAAATCGTTTTGGTTCCAAACTCTCTTGGAATGATTGTCTTTCCTTCTTAAAGAGTTTGGACCCATTTGGTATGGCCTCGATCTTCTCCCCCTTTCTCTCCCCTAATCACTCCTCCTTCCTTCTTCTCCCTCTCATGGTTGCCCCTATAAATGAAGGTCATTCTAGAGGCTGCTAATGATTAATCTAATGGTTCTTTGAGAGAAGAGAAAAGAATAGAGAGGAAGAAGAAGAGCTTAGTGGGGACTTGGGATTGGGTGTGAGTTACCAAGCAATCAAGCTAGGTCTTGGGAAGAGAGTCTCTTGGGAAAGGGTTCCACCTCTCCTCCTTGTCTTCCCAAAAGAAGAAGATCTGTCTGAAGGATCCCGAAGAGATAGCACTCCGAGGGAGTTGATCAGAGTCGAGCCATGGTGTGGATCACCTGTAGAGGCCAAACACTTGTGTAGCTCGGGCACCCTCATCCTTCTTCTCAGTACTTTTAGAGATACTAAGGTATGGTACTTTGTATCTTTGTATATTTTTCTCTGTTGATGTTTTGCTTGCATGCTAGATCATTATACTAGATCCTGTTGCTAACAAATCGGTAGATCATTTAGATCTATCTACCGAGCCTTTCGCTATGCATGTTTTAAAATTATTTTAAAATACATTTTTTTTGCCTTGCTTGCATGAATGTGTTCACCTTCAATGGTATCAGAGCAATAGGTTCCTTTTTGTAGTTAATGATTATAGCATGCTTTACATCACCTTTCTTTCTTAAGTACTTGGATTAAGTGCTTCACCATGGCTGTTCAGTCATAGGAGAGAAGTAGGGCTGCAAGACCCTCTCTTCCCATTCAATGGATTCTCCTATGGCATGTAGGGGTGCCGATATGATTGACTCTTGAAAAGAAAAATAAAAAAAAAGAAAATATAAATTAAAAATATTTTAATCTAATTACATGATCATAAAATAACTTTAGATAAGATCTAAGATGATTGTTTTGATCAGACTTGATAAAAAGTTTAGAGAAACTTTGGATTTGAAATCACTATTTTTTTCCTCTCTCTGGCTGTGAGCCGACACTTAGCCTTGAAGTGTCGACTCATGAGCATTACTGGTATTCTATTTTTGCTCTGTGACAAGTTGAAGTGTCGACACTTGGCCTTGTAAGTGTCAACTTATGAGCAGGTGCCAGAAAACCTGAAGTTCTATTTTTCTTCCTATCTCAGGCCTTAGGTCGACCCAAGTGTCGACACTTGCTCCTGGTGTGTCAACACTTGGGATGAAAATGCAGAAAAATAGTAAATTCAAATTTTGATTTTTATAAAATTATTTTACACTTGTAAATTAAAATTATTTTATTTTAATTAAGGCTATTGAACTAAATTGAGAATTAAGAATGCTAAGATCTCTAGGAATGTGATTCAAAGATTTTAAGTCATTTCAATAAGCCTTAAGGATCATGGGTTAGCTTCTATTAGGTCCTTAATTAGGTTAGACCTAAGTTTAGATGCATTGGACTAATAAGAGAACTAATCTTATCAAATGTTGAGTTAGGATTTCCTCTTTTTAGATCTCTCTAATAGATAGATTGATTAGTCCATAAATCTAAATGAACCTAATTTGTGGCTCAATGGAAAGCCCGAGTCTTTAGACTAGTCTAATCGAGTCTGATGAACCGATTGGTGTCTAGGAAAGTTTGGCATTTGATCATGATTCTTTGGGGCTACCTCTTACCTGTCCAACCCTGTTGGTGTCTAAGGCAAGACGGTTAATGGCGAAACCCAATCCATGATCTCACTTACCTGGCTAATATGGTCAATCAGGATTGATTGGATAGCTCATTGACACGTGTTAACCCTTATCACCCAAGGTTTATCAGTCTTGACTAATTTTAGGTGCCCATGGATCATTTGTTATGAGTAACCCTCCTTGTTAGCTAATGTGGTCAGTAGGAGGTTGATCCATGTCTTCTCATCTCTTCATCTATCATAATTAAAATTAAACCCTCTAAATTATTAGGTCCTTAAAATGACAAAGTTATAAGGATAACCAACTCCTAGCCTCCTATTAAGTGGGATGGTAATGGGTCCAATAGTGGGTATTCATCGGTAGATCCAAATATCGAGTGTTCATCGGGCTATTGGAATTGCTGTTCCTTATATAATGGCTCAGTGCGACTCTCTTAACGGTGGTCAGGTAAGCCGGCCAAAGTCGAGCTTGACTATTCGTTAGTTAGAAGCATTGAATTTTGTCATGTTAATGGTTGGACCTAACCGGGACCTTCAATAGGAGGCCCACAGGTCGATTGAAGTGCTCCTTGGAGAAAAACCCAAATACTAGAGGTTACTTGGAGAAGTAATCGGTTGAAGAACCTACCTTTAGACATGCATGGGTGGGCAGACCAAAGTTGGGCTCATGTGTTGTCTATTGGACTCTGGTACCCTCTAGGGAATTAAAGTAATTCCTCAGATTGAAGGTAGAGGCTACCAGTCTGAGCAAAATAGTGGGAGGGACCTTTAGACTAAAGTTCATGTCTTTAGGTTAATAATTCATATATACTAATTAGCTTTGGTTTTCTTTTTAGATGTCTTCCAAAATGTTGCTCCGATCTCTTCTCGACAATGAGAAGCTCCATGGACCCATCATCGATAGCTAGTATCGAAGGCTCAGGATTGTCTTGGAGCTTTAATGGATCTTGTATATGATATCGGATCCGGCACTTGAGATCCTTGCTCCCAATGCTCGGGGTTTTGTCAGAGACACTTATCAGAAGTGGCTCTCTGACATGACCACTGTCTGATGCATTATGTTGACAGTAATGAATGACGAGTTCAGTCACGAGTTCGAGGAAGCTCAGCTGGAAGAAATCCTTCAAAGGTTGAAGGAGTCTTTCGAAATGCCAGATGACATTGAGAGGTACAAGGTCTCCTGTGCCATCTACAACGCACGGATGCATGATGGGGCCTCGGTCATTGATCATGTATTGTACATGATTGAGATGATTAAGCTCCTGGGCAAGTTTGGTTGTCCCTTGCATGAACAGCTTGGAAAAGATGCAATTTTGAATTCCCTCCCCTCCTCCTATCTAGACTTTCTGGATCATTACAAAATGAATAAGCATGTAGTCAACTATCATGGTTTGTTGGAGTTGCTACAGACTTATGAGAAAGACCACCAACTAAATAAAAGGGTGGTGAATCTAGTGGGAGGATCTTCGGGAGGGCAACATCCCTTTAAGAAAGGGAAAAAGAAAAATAAAGGGCTAAATGTGCTTAATGCTTCTGAGCCCAGTCAAGCCAAGAAAGTGAAGGCTGATCAAAGCCATGCAGAGTGCTTCTTCTATAAGAAGCGGGGTCACTAGAAGAGGAATTGTCCTCTTTATATTACATCCCTTGACTCGAACAGGTCCAAGAAGAAAAAGCAACAAGATGGTCCTGGACAAGGTATTTATATGATAACACCTTGTAGTTTTTCTATCTGCGATACTACTAACTAGGTATTGGATACAGGAAGTCCAATTCACATTTACAATTCTTTGCAGGGACTTCAACTTAGTAGATGATTCGAGGACGGTGAGAAATTCTTGAATGTGGGGAATGGAAGTCGAGTTCCAGTCCTGGCATTGAGATCCTCAAACTTATTTTCGAGTCCTGTGCTGTCGTTTTGAACGAGTGTCATTTTTGTCCATCTTTTATTTTGAATGTCATTTCTGTAGGCCAATTGGCTATGTATGGTTATGAACTATCAATAATGAATGACATTTACAAAATCATTTGGAATGGTTCTATAGTTTTGATTGGATAAATGCATGATGGCATATATGTACTATCGCGATCTGTTAGTGTAATATACACGTCTAGCAAACGCCCTAGGATAGATAATGTTAGCGATGCATACCTGTGGCATTGTAGGGTAGGTCATATTAACAGGAACATGATAAACAAGTTGAAATGCAAGGGTCTCCTTGATTTTAGTGAAGATAGTTTACTTCCAACCTGTGAGTCTTGTCTTCTTGGAAAAATGATAATGTCACCTTTTACTAGAGATGGTGAACAAGCCAAAGAAATTCTAAGTCTGGTACATACTGATGTATGCAGACCCATGAATATTAGTGCCAGGGGTGGGTATGGTTATTTTTTTACTTTTATAGATGACCTTTCGAGGTACGGTTATGTCTTCTTGATGAAACATAAATATGAATCGTTTGAAATATTCAAACAATATCGTAGTGAAGTAGAAAAACAAACTGGAAAGTGTATCAAAACCCTTTGATCCGATCGAGTCGATGAATACCTTTCGGGTGAGTTTCTGACATATCTTAAGGAGAATGGGATTCTCTCTCAGTGGATACCTCTAGGGACACCTCAGTTAAATGGAGTATCCAAGAAAAGGAATCGGACCCTATTAGACATGGTTCGCTGCATGATGGGCTTTGCTTCTCTACTGCTATCCTTTTGGGGATATGCTCTAGAATCAGCCTGTTACCTTCTGAATAGGGCTCCAAATAAGTCCCTCAACAAAACACCATATGAGATATGGACTGGACGTAAGTGACACTATCACACCTTCGGGTCTGGGGGTGCCCGGCTTATGTAAAACATTTGGAAATTGACAAACTTGGACCTAGGTCTGACCGGTGCCTATTTATTGGGTATCCAAAAGAGTCTAAGGGGTATTACTTTTACTTAGCTGAGGAACAAAAGTTGTTCGTCAGTCTTAGGGCTATCTTGTTGAAAAAGGAGTTCCTTGGTGAAGGAATTGTAGCCGCTAAGATTAAACTTAGTGAAGTTCAACAAGTAGAAGAACCGACACACTTAAGGGATAATATAGAACCGGCTATGATTAGATCACACCTAGAGCCCACACAGGAACCATTAAAGAGATCCAGTACTGTACCGAGTCGACTGGACATATACTATGGTTTCTTGGTCCAGAACGGTGATCCCATTGAACTCAATAAGAATAATGAGGATCTGATCACTTATATGGATGCGATGCAGGGTCCGACTCTGAAATATGGTTCGGAGCCATGAAATCCAAAATGGAGTCCATGGAGATCAACAATGTATGGACATTAGTTGATCCACCTGAAGGGATAAAACCCATTGGGTGCAAATAGATTTTCAAAAGAAAAAGGGGTGCAAACGGGCAGGTGGAGACCTATAAATCCCGTCTGGTTACCAAAAGGTATCGTCAACGTTATGGTATTGACTATGACGAGATGTTCTCTCCTATGGCAATGCTCAAATACACTCGGATCATGCTTGCTTTAGTAGCATACCTTGACTATGAAATCTGGCAAATGGATGTCTGAATAGCTTTCCTGAATGGTGAGCTGGAAGAGGAGGGATATATGATACAACTTGAAGGGTTCACATCCATAGATGAGTCAAAGGTGTGCAGGCTTCAAAAGTCTATTTATGGACTGAAGTACGAATCAAGGAGTTGGAACATGTGATTTGATAAGTGTATCAAGTCATATGGCTTCGTTAGGAACGGAGAAGAACCTTGCATTTACAAATGGGCTAATGGTTATGTGTTTGTATTCCTTATACTATATATGGATGACATTCTCTTAATCGTGAATGACATCCCAGCACTACAAGAAATAAAGGTTTGGTTATCATCTCAGTTCTTTATGAAAGAGTTGGGTGAAGCCTCTTACATACCGGGTATGAAGATTTATAGTGATAGATCTAAAAGGCTTCTAGGATTGTCCCAGTCTACATACATCGACACCATGCTGAAATGGTTAAGCATGGAGAAGGGCTATCTTTCGATAGGCACTAGAATTAATCTCTCCAAAAGGAATTGTGCTACAACTCCTGAAGAGAGAGTGTTTAAGTAGTGTTGACCCAATAAGTGATTTTGATGATAACCAAACATTGAAGCATGCACATATTTTTTTAACAACTCTTCATGTGGTTTACAAGTTTTTGTAGGATGAATTCTTTGTTCAAACTTCAACTCCTACATTTATACTTCTTGTGTTGAGTTGTGTTGAAATCATATTTTGTAAAGAAGAACCCAATGAAAAAGTTAAGAAAAATCATGTAAAAGGGTTACTTCTATGTGTGTTGTGCCTTAAGTTTATTTTGAGTTGGTTTGTATGGAAAGTATAAGAGTGTTGGTGAGAGTACTCTTGAGTTTAATTATAAAAATCCTAAAGAAGTCACTCGAGCTGACCCGGTCTAATGAAGAGCCGACTCCACCGCATGGCACGCAACAAGGATTCTAGCATGCAGCAATCCGAGCTGACTCGTCCAGAGTCCATCTCTATTGATTTTTGAGAATTGCCAAGTGAGTCGACCACAACCATAAAGAGCCAACTCTGCAAGAACAAAATTTGAAGACCTGAGAAAGCGAGCCGACCCGATCTGTAATGAGTCAACTCTTCCAGAGTAAAGATTTTCGATTTTGAGAAGAAGAGCCGACCCAAGTTGAAGCAAGCTGACTCCTCGAGTTCAAGAATTCAATGATGTAAGTTCGAGCCGACCCGAGCTATCAAGAGCCTACTCATCTAGAGTAAAGTTTTTGCACCATGAGACAAATAGCCGACCCTACTAAAGAAATGGTGACTTGACCTATCGACTCAAAGGATTCGAGCCGACTCGAATATCATTTTCAGGTACCTAACGGCTAGTTCTAGAATTTCTTTTTAAATGCTAAAAAGTGCTCCAACGGTCATATATCACATCCCAATGGTCTACAATGTCTCAAACTGCCTTGGAATGATGGAAGACCTTATATTTGAGGGATTTGAACTTCTTTGAAAAAAAGAGTTAGAAAGTTTTTAAAAGATCAAAGGGTTTATTTAATATCCAACGTACCAACAAGGAGAAGAGCACAAAGATCATTCAAGTCAGTCTTCAAGTCTTCACCAACTCTGATCTGAAACTTGAAGCACTTTGGAAAGAAGCCACTAAAGCAATTAAAGCACATTGAAACACTTTCAAGTAGACTTCTCTTAAGCTGCACCGGCAACTATCAGATAACTAGAGTTTGTCATTTATTGTTGCATTTATTTCAATTCATTCTTGAATTGTTTGGGTTATTGGTGAGCCCATTTGAAAAACCAAATAGGTTCTTGGTGAGCCTTTAATAAAAACCAAGTGTTGGGTTCTTGGTGATCCTAGTAAAACCAAGTTAGGTTCTTGGTGATCCTGTGAAAACCAAGTTGGGTTTCTTTGGTGATTTTGTTTAAAACCAAAAGGTGTTGAGTTTTCTTTGATGATCCTATTAAAACCAAAGTGTAGAGGTTTTGGATTGTGAGCCTGTAAAACAATCCTACTATATTCGGGTGTGAATATAGTGAAAATCCCAAGTGGTATCTTGGGTAGTGGATATAAGAGCTGGGTTGCTCCAAACCACTATAATTTCTGTGTATTTGTGTTGTGATTCTTTAATCTTATTTAGCTTCTGCAAGTTATTATTTTGCCACAGCATCTAACACTTTAAAAAGAATTTTTAAGTGCACATTATCTGCTAAAATTTTTTAAAGTTCCAATTCACCCCCCTTTTGGGTAGCCACTTGGGCAACAACTGGTATCAAAGGAGTGTCTTTGATTAAATAAGATTAAAGATTGATGGCTCATCTAATGAGTACATCTTTGGTTGAAGGCCAATCAACCAATAAACCTCCTCTCTTTACTGGCACAAATTATGCATACTGGAAAGCTAGAATAAAAATTTATGTTTAAGCAGTTGATTTTCAGTTATGGAAGGTCATTCTGAAAGGTCCATATATCCCCATGGTTAAAATTGATGGAGTGGACATTCCAAAACCTGAAGAGGATTGGGACAAACATGACATGAAAATGGGTGAGTTAAATGCCAAAGTAATGAATTTGCTATATTGTGCTTTGGACAGTAACGAGTTTAATTGAATTTTTATTTGCTCTTCTGCAAAGAAAATTTAGGATAAAGTTGAAGTGACCCATGAAGGAACTTTTCAAGTAAAGTCTTCAAAAATTAATCTTCTTGTGCATTATTACGAATTATTCAAAATGAAACCAAATGAAACAATCTCTGCCATGTTTTCACGTTTCACTGATATTATTAATGGCTTAAAAAGTCTTGGCAGGGTATATTCCAATGCTGACCTTGTGTAGAAGATTCTAAGATCTCTTCCAAACAAGTGGGATCCAAAAGTGACCGCCATCCAGAAAGCAAAATATGTGAATACTTTATTGCTAGATGAACTGTTAGGATCTCTCATCACTCATGAACTGATCATGCAGCATAGAATTGAGGATGATCAAAAGAAGAAGAAATCTATTGCCTTTAAAACTGCTATGGATTCGAGAAAGGATGATGAATTGGAAGAAGAATGTTCCTCTACTGAAAGCGACATAGAAGATGAAGATGTTGCCATGGTCGTTAGGAGATTCAAAAGGTTCTTGGGAAGACAGAAAGGAAGAAACTATAAGAAATTCCATAAGAACAAAGATTACATCAAAGAAAGGGACAAGGAAAAGGAAAAGGAAAAAGAAGTGCCGATCTACTACGAATGCAAAAAGCCAGGACACATTCGAACAGATTGTCCTTTGCTAAAAAAGAGCTTCATGAAAAGATAAAGAAAGCTATAGTAACGATATGGAGCGACAGCGAAGCGTCCACATCTACTGAAGAAGAAGAGACCACAAAATCTGTGAACTTATGTTTAATGGGTCTTGAGAATGAGGTATCATCCCCTAAGCTTCATACTGAATTTACTTATGGTGAATTGAATTCTGCACTTCATGATCTGCATATTGAATTCAAGAAAGCTAGGTTTAAAATCAAATCCTTGAAGAAACAAAATAATTTTTTACTAAAAGACAAGGATGAAACTTTGGAAAAGAATAACATTTTGCAAAAAAAACTGAATGTCTTTTCTGATAATGTTATTGCTTTGAAAAATGAAAAGAATGTTTTAATTGAGACAAACAAAGCTTTAGTTGCCGAAAATAATGATTTGAAAAAGGAGGTTGAAAAGCTTAAGCCTCTTGTAGAAAAACTTACTTTAAGTTCTAATAAGCTTGAGCTAATTCTGAATGAGAAAAGATATTTAAAAAGCAAAGCTGGAATTGGATTTAATGCTTTAAATGCTAAAGAAATTTCAGAAACAAAATTTGTATCTTCAAAAGCTTCAATTTCAAATACAAAATTTCAAAAAGCTTTTCTATCAAATTCTGTTTCAAATGGCTTAAAGTATATTCCTAAGAATTCTGCTCAGAAATCTTTCAAACCAAACATATCCATTTATGCATCTGTTAAAGCTTTGAAGCATACATCATTCAAATATGATAAAATTGTTTGCTATGCATGTCATAAATTTGGGCACAAATTTTATCAATGCAATTTTTTGAAAAATTCCAAGATAGGTGCATTGAAATATAGAACTATTTGGATTCCAAAAGGAACCAATTTTGCTAACCCGAAAGGACCCAAGTTAGCTTGGGTATCTAAAACCACTCCTTGATTATTTTGCAGGATTGTCTTGCAGCGCTGAACACTAAGAAACAATGGTATCTAGACAGCGGCTGTTCAAGGCATATGACGAGTGACAATGATCAATTCATTACCCTACAAATGAAAGAAGGAGGATTGGTTACTTTCGATGATAATGGCAAGGAAAAAAAAATCAAAATCGGTAAGATCAAGATAACCCCCTATACTTTTGTTGAAGATGTGCTGCTAGTAGATAAATTGAAGCATAATTTATTAAGTATTGTCAACTTTATGATAAATGCTTCAAGGTTATCTTTGAATCATCTATGTGTATAGTAACTAACTCTCTTGACTCTAGCAACAAATTCATTGGTCATAGACTTCGAAACATCTATGTGGTAGATCTAAATGATCTAGCCATGACTAGTAGTTCCAGTCTAGTAGCAATGAATGCTAAGACCAAGGAGTCATGTTTTCTTTAGCATAGACGATTAGGTCATGCTAGCATGCATACAATTGCTAAATTAATTTCAAAGAATCTAAAAGTTGATCTTAATTATGTACGTGATGCTTGTCAATTAGGCAAACAAACTAGGGAGAGTTTTAAATTGAAAAATATTATTTCAACTACCAGACCCCTTGAGCTACTTCACATGGACTTATTTGGACCAACTAGGACTACAAGCCTATGAGGTATGAAATATGGCCTTGTGATTGTAGATGACTTTTCTAGATTCACATGGATATTATTTATTGCACATAATGATGAAACCTTTGATGTATTTCAAAAATTTCACAAAAAGGTTTCAAATGAAAAAAATCTTTCTGTTATTTCTATAAAAAGTGATCACGGGACTGAATTTCAAAATCAATTTTTTGATGAATAAGGTACTGAGCATGGCATTGATTACAACTTCTTTGCTCCTAGAACACCACAATAAAATTGTGTTGTAGAGAGAAAGGATAGGACTTTGAAAGAAATGGCCCGAACCATGTTGTGTGAAGGCAACCTTCCAAGGAACTTTTGGGCAGAAGCAGTGAACATTGCTTGTTATATATTAAATCGAGTTTTAATATGCCCAATTTCAAAGAAAACCCTGTATGAGCTTTGGAATGGAAGAAAACTGAATATTAACTATTTTCATATTTTTGGATGTAAATGCTTTATGTTGAGTAATGGTAAAGATAACCTAAAAAAATTCGATGCAAAGTCTGATGAATCTATATTCCTTGGTTATTCACTGCACAGTAATGCATATAGAGTATTTAATAAGAGGACTCTTACTGTTGAAGAGTCAATTCATGTTGTTCTTGATGAAGCTAACCCCTCACCATCTAGAAAAGATGAGTGTATAGACAACGATGCAGGTACACTACAAAAGGAGATGGAAGATCTAAGCATACATAACATGCCAACAAAAGATGGAAATGAAATGGTAAGCAAGGATAATACTGATTTATCGAAGGAATGGAGGTATGTAACTTCACATCTTAAAAATTTAATTATTGGTGATCCTTCTCATGGTGTTAGGACTAGGTCTGCACATAGAGATGCACATGACTACCTAGCTTTGTTTCACAAATTGAACTACATAGTTTAGAAGAAGCTGAATCTGATCCAAAATGGATGATGGCCATACATGAAGAATTAAACCAGTTTGAAAGAAATAATGTTTGGACTCTAGTTAGTAAACTTTTAGACCATCCCATTATAGGAACCAAATGGGTCTATAGGAATAAATTAGATGAGAATGGTAAGGTTATGAGAAATAAAGCAAGGTTGGTAGCTAAAGGGTACAATCAAGAAGAGGGCATTGATTTTGATGAAACATATGCTCCCATAGCAAGACATGAGGCCATTAGATTACTTGCATTTGCTTGCTACATGAATTTCAAACTCTTTCAAATGGATGTAAAAAGTACATTTCTAAATGGATTTATTTCTGAACAAGTTTTTGTAGAACAGCCACCAGGTTTTGAAAATCATGCTTTTCCAAATCATGTGTTTAAATTAAATAAAGCTTTATAAGGTTTGAAACAAGCACCTAGGGCCTGGTATGATAGACTTAGCAAATTTTTGCTTGAAAATGATTTCAAAAGAGAAAATGTTGACAAAACTCTTTTCATTAAGAAGAAAGGTAATGATATGTTAGTTGTACAAATTTACGTTGATGTTATCATATTTGGTGCAACTAATAAAAATCTTTGTATAGAATTTGCTGAGCTAATGCATGACGAGTTTGAAATGAGCCTTATGGGTGAACTCAACTACTTCCTTGGACTACAAGTAAAACAAACAAAGGAAGGGATTTTTATAAACCAAGCCAAGTACATCAACGATATAATCAAAAAGTTTGGCATGGAGATAAGCAAAGAAGCTAGCACACCCATAAGCCCTACCTGCAAATTGGATAAAGATGAAAATGGATCCAATGTTGACCAAAAGCTATATAGACGTATGATCAGATCCCTATTATATCTTATAGCCAGTAGACCTGTATCTTGTATAGTGTATATGTATGTGCTAGAGTTCAATATAATCCTAAAGAAACACATATGTTTGCTATTAAAAGAATAATTAAGTATCTGAAAGGTACAAGTAATTTAGATTTTGGTATTCTAAAGAATCATCATTAAATTTAATTGGTTTTTCGGATGCTGATTATGCTGGTTGTAAAATTGAGAGAAAGAGCACTAGTGATACATGCCAATTTCTAGGATTGAATTTAATTACATGACACTGTAAGAAACAAAACTCCATAGCATTATCCACTACTGAGGCAAAGTTTGTTGCTACAGGTAGTTGTTGTGCTCAAGTACTTTGGATTAAACAACAGTTAGAAGATTTTGGTGTTACACAATTTAAAATTCCAATCAAATGTGATAACACAAGTGCTATAAATTTGACTAAAAATCCTGATCAGCTTTAAGAACTAAGCACATTGAAATTAGGCACAATTTCATAAGAGATCATGTATTGAATAATGATATTGTACTTGAATTCGTGCCAACTGAAAACCAACTTGCTGATATTTTTACTAAACCTTTAAATTATGATAGATTTGCAATGATTAGATGTGAACTAGGTTTGTGTGACCCACTTTAGAAACCTCAACCTAAGTTATCACAAAATTAAGGAAACATTATCTAGATATCCTCCATTTTCCATTTTTTTTGTAAAAATGTATGGAGTAAAGGCTTAAATTCACTTTTGTGCTTCCTCTGCTCGAGCCGACTCGAGTAGATGACTTTTTTGTCGAGCCGACTCGGATGTCGGGCCAACTTGTTCTTATGTCGAGCCTTAGGGTTATTACTTTCCATTTTTTTTCATCGACTCATCGTTCTTTCCCTCCAAGGCATTGATTCCAAAATTCCTTCCCTTCCGAAATCCTTGGAACACTACATTCAGTGGGAATGGCTCCTAAAAAGTCGGTTGGTAAAAGATCTCGTCAAGATGATGAACAAGCTCTGCAATAAAGACGTTCAAAATTTTGGGAAGAAGGCTCTTCAAGGGTTCTGGTTCAAACTGTTGAAGCATCTAGCCAACCCTCTCCTCGTCACCAAATTTCTCTTGTGATGCGACCCATCACTACAGGTAGATGAATCTTATTCGAATTTCTTAAGGAGATTGGTTTGATTGTGGGTGACCTAATCGAGAACCAGGGCTGGGATTTCATGTGTTCATTGAATGTTAATACCTATCCCAATCTTGTCAAATTTTTTTATGAAAATCTAAGATTTGGAGAACAGCATATAGAATCTGTGGTAAAGGGAAAGAGAATTATTGTTTCAGCAGAAAGTTTAGGCAGCATGCTTGAAATGCCACATGAAGGAACAGAACATTTGGTTCTCAAAGATAGAACAAAAGCTCTTCAGACTGCTCTAGAACAACAAAATGTAAATGAAATAGGAACACTGAAGGCTAGCTAACTTTCAATTGAAATGAGACTTCTCCATAGCTTTATAAGTAGAATCTTCCTACCAAGAATAGGTCATTTTGATTGGGTAAGTAAAAGGGACCTATGTCTTATAAAACTAATAATATATGGAGATAAAGTCAACCTTCCAACTATAATGTTATCACAGATGAAGGAGGCTATAAGGAAAGTAAAAGTCTGCTTGCCTTATGGAATGGTATTAACTCTATTTTTCCAAGCAGCACATGTGGATCTAAGTGATGAAGACAGTAGACCCCTACAACACACAGATACTTATACTACAAAAACATTATAGAGGATGGATTACTCATGTTCTGATGGTGTTTGGAAAAAGAAATCTGATAGTATTGCTGAAATTGAAGTTGTAGAAGAAGGAGGTGAGGTACAAGCTGATGAAGACACTTCTATGCCCATTCCTAAGTCACAACCTCAACCAAGCTCACCTGATCTCACTGGCTTTTCATGATACTTCAGTGCCTGACATGCCTCTTGTTTCACCTGTTTATGCTTAGACTGCTACTGATATTCCTGCTCCTAGTTCAGTTGCTACTGCACCTATTGTTGATACTTCAGTATTGCAAGACATCATTGCACAACAAATGGGTAATTTAACTAATTCAATAACTTCTACAATGGCTACAATGTTTGTTGAATTTTGCCAGTCGGTTAATATGAGACTTAATCAATTTGGAGGGCAAATTGATGATCTGCGCAGCAAAATAGATACTCTTGAAGCCTCCAAAAATACTACTTGTGCATCTGAGCCAAACCTTCAACCTATTCTTCAATTGATCTCATCAAGCTATGAAACTCTTAAGAATTCTGTCAGTCAAACACTTGAGGCATACATAGATGAAATGGACAATTTGAGAGTCAAAGTGGGCTCAGTAGAAGAAGGTAGAAGGATGGAAGAGGATTACACAAAAGGAATTGGGATATTAAGAGCTGAATTTGGGAGACTGAGAGGATCTGCAGAAGCATTTGCTAATGAGCAAGCATCAAAATTGGTTCAACTACATAAAGATTTAAAGAAGGTGGATGAAGAAGTGGACACAATTCAATTCAAGCTAGATCAATTATCAAGCCGGGTCATTGCTGCATTTAGTGTTCCACAGTCTAGACCTAGGCCTCAACCCTCATCTTTTGCTAGTTAGTCTGCTCATCCCAGATAGCCAGCTCCTCATCTTAGGCCTCAAGGATCCTATACTACTCCACCATCTGATGTGTTAGATCCTGACCCAATAGCCTCTATGCCTCCTGGCATCCAAATTCTTGGTCGATCTACAAACCCTAGAGTAGATATAGACAGTGACTAGATGTACTTTCTTTCACATTTTGTACTTTGTACTGAAAATCTTTAAATGAAATGAAAGTTCATATTTTGTCTCATGAATAACTCTATCTCTTTTATGCTTATGAAATGAAAGTTCATATTTTGCTCATGCAATATCTGATTTTTTTAATTAGAATATCAAGATGAAAGTGAGAAAGTGAAATTATCTCAAACAAATTTTACATACTTTCTCATTCTATTTTAAAATATGATCTTCATTCTAACTTCACCTTTCTGATTGATTGACAAAAAGAGAGAGAAATTTATGAAGATATTCTTGCATGAAAAGGATAAGATTTTATTTATTTTTGCTCTGATACATAAAGCTTGAAAAGGATAAAATCTATTTGCTTATGCTCTGATACATGAAATACAATATGCTTTGATCCTTTTAAGCTTTGATATATAATGTTTTAAATGTTTTATGCCTTGATCCCTAATATTTTAAGCTCTAATACGTAATGTTTTAAATGGTTTAAACTCTGATACATAAAGTTCTCTTAGAAATTTTTGGGCTTTGAACTTGCATGAAAGGTTTATTAAAACATGGAGTATCTTATTGAGGTGGAGATTACCTCTCATTGCTCTATTTATCCTTCCATGGTTTGACACTAATTAAAGTCAATTCTTTTTACTTGTTCATACACTCTTGCAAATACAATTATACAAGTAAATCTATAACTATAAAGTTTTATCTTACTTTTTCATGTCTAGTATTTTGTCATCATCAAAAAGGGGGAGATTGTTGACCCCATAAGTGATTTTGATGATAACCAAATATTGGAGCATGCACATATTTTATTAACAACTCTTCAAGTGGTTTACTAGTTTTTGTAGGATGAATTCTTAGTTCAAACTTCAACTCCTACATTTATACTTGCGTTGAGTTGTGTTGTAATCATATTTTGAAAAGAAGAACCCAATGAAAAAGTTAAGAAAAATCATGTAAAAGGGTTACTTCTATGTGTGTTGTGCCTTAAGTTTATTTTGAGTTGGTTTGTATGAAAAGTATGAGAGTGTTGGTGAGAGTATTCTTGAGTTTAATTGTAAAAATTCTAAAGAAGTCACTCGAGCCAACCCGGTCTGAAGAAGAGCCAACTCCATGGCATGGCACTCAACAAGGATTCTGGCATGCAGCAATCCGAGCCGACTCAAGTAGAACCGAGCCAACTAGTCCAGAGTCCATCTCTATTGATTTCTGAGAATAGCCAAGCGAGTTGACCACAACCAGAAAGAGCCGACTCTGCAAGAACAAATCTTGAAGACCTGAGAAAGTAAGCCGACCCGATCTGCAACGAGCCAACTCTTCCAAAGTAAAGATTTTTGATTCTGAGAAGAAGAGCCGACCCAAGTTGAAGCAAGCCGACTCCTCGAGTTCAAGATACTCAATGATGTAAGTTCGAGCCAACCCGAGCTATTAAGAGCCGACTCATCTAGAGTGAAGTTTTTGCACCCTGAGACAAAGAGCCGACCCTAAAGAATAAATGGCGACTCAACCTATTGACTCGAAGGATTCGAGCCGACTCGAAGAATCTGAGCCGACTCGAATATCATTTTCACATACCTAATGGCAAGTTCCAGAATTTCTTTTTGAATGCTAAAAAGTGCTCCAACAGTCATATGTCGCATCCTAACTGTCTACAACATCTCAAAGTGTCTTGGAATGATGGAAGACCTTATATTTATGGGATTTGAACTTCTTTGAAAAAAAGAGTTAGAAAGTTTTTAAAAGATCAAAGGGTTTATTGAATATCCAACCTACCAACAAGGAGAAGAGCACAAAGAGCATTCAAGTTAGTCTTCAAGTCTTAACCAACTCAGATCTGAAACTTGAAGCACTTTGGAAAGAAGCCACTAAAGCAATTAAAGCACATTGAAACACTTTCAAGTGGACTTCTCTTAAGCTGCACTGGCAACTATCCGACAACTAGAGTTTATCATTTATTGTTGCATTTATTTCAATTCATTCTTGAATTGTTTGGATTTTTGGTGAGTCCATTTGAAAAACCAAATAGGTTCTTGGTGAGCCTTTGATAAAAATCAAGTGTTGGGTTCTTGGTGATCCTGGTAAAACCAAGTTAGGTTCTTGGTGATCCTATAAAAATCAAGTTGGATTTCTTTGGTGATCCTGTTTAAAACCAGAGGGTGTTGGGTTTTCTTTAGTAATCCCGTTAAAACCAAAGTGTAGAGGTTTTGGATTGTGAGCCTGTAAAACAATCCTGCTGTATTCTAGTATGAATACAGTAGAAATTCCAAGTGATATCTTAGGTAGTGGACGTAGGAGATGGGTTGCTCCGAACCACTATAATTTTTGTGTTTGTGTTGTGATTCTTTGATCTTATTTAGCTTCTGCAAGTTATTATTTTGCACAGCACCTAATACTCTAAAATGGATTTTTAAGTGCACATTATCTACTTAAATTTTTTAAAGTCCCAATTCACCCTCCTCTTGGGTAGCCACCTAGGCAACAAGTAGAATCCCATATGCTTCGATAGTGGGTTCTATCATGTATGCCATGACATGTACTAGACCAGATGTGGCATACTCACTAGGTGTAGTGAGCAGATACCAGTCTGACTCAGGTGAAGCTCATTGAAAAGTGGTAAAAACCATCCTTAAGTATTTACAAAATACTAAGGACCAATGCCTAATTTATGAAGAATCTGACTTAAATCTTGCAGGGTATATTGACTCCAGTTTCAAGTCAGACAAGGATGATAGCAAGAGTGTGTCAGGATTTATCTTTACCCTGAATGGAGGAGCTGTCTGCTGGAAAAGTTCCAAGTAGCCTATTATGGCAGACTCAGTATGCGAAGCAGAGTACATGCAGCATCCGATGCAGCGAAGGCAGTTGTGTGGTTGTGAAAGTTCCTTGGCGAGCTCAGAGTTGCACCTTCCCTAGATGGTCCTGTTTCGGTGTACTGTGACAGCACTAGAGCCATTGCTCAAGCCAAAGAGCCGAAGTCTCATCACCGCACAAAGCATATTCTACAGCACTATTACCTTGCACGAGAGATCATGGAATGAGATGACATTGACCTTTAGAAGATCGATGGAAAGGAAAACCTGGTTGACCCCTTCACTAAAGCCATCAGAGTTCAAGAGTTCGACTGTTGTAAACAGAAAATAGGAATGCGATTCTATACCGATTGGCTTTAGTCCAAGTGAGAGTTGTTGAGAATTATGTCCTAAAGCCAATCGTCTAGGCTGTAAATGGTTGTGCTATCTTGTAATTATATATGAATCTTTTAATAAATAAAAGTTATTCTTTGGATGTTCATCACATTTACATTTTCCTAAAATGAACTCTTGTATGATAGAGTCCTTAGAACTACATTATTTGATATAGAGAGGATATATCAAGTAGTTATTTAACTAGTTCACAACCGAATGATACATTATTATAGGATGATAATGTATCAAGTGTAGGTTGTTGTATGTCATATTTGTTGGTTGTTCTCTTAACTAAGGAGTATGGAGACACTGGTATGACATGCAAGTAAAATGTATGACATCTCATTGAATGTGACCATCTACGGAGTTCCCTTCTACTAAAGGGTTGCTCGTGAAGGGATATGGATATGTGTCCTTCAAACCTGAGATCACCATGGCAGCTTGCAAGCAACTCACTGTACTTTGGTGCCGGACTACTTGGATTTCTAATCCAGTGATGGAAGGTTTCTGGGTGCAGTCAAGTACTTGTGGAGCGGTGATAGATCAAGATAGAATTGATCTCTCCAAATAGTTTGGAGTGAATGACTCACTGTGTCTCAATTTAGCAAAACCTTGGCCAGGGTAGTTCTTGTGAGGAGTCATAGAACTTGTGAGGTTGAGACATGATCTAGATAAACCAAATTAGGGTTGGCAGTTGAACCCTAGCTCATCCTGAGCATTATGAGATCAAAGGAATGAATTATGCAGTACCATATGCCAGAGGTTCTTGTGAGGTGCTCATCATCTTGGACCTATCTGGATGTTGGGTATCATTGCTAGATGAGGACTTTGATTTGTACTGAAAATGTTCCAGTGCTACTGGCTTAGTGTTCGAACCTATGGGGTCATACACCATAGGAATTTCTATCTGATCTTAAGGCTGATCGATGATTGAGAATCGTTTGCCATCCCCGGAGGTCAATTTGATTGACCATGTTCCAAGTGTCGACACTTGGTATTTTTCTTAAGTCGACACTTAGCAATTTTTATGAGTCGACACTTGCTGTGACGAGCAAAATTTTGGGAAGAGATTTTTGGGAAGGATTTGATCTAGTTTGAATTTTGAATTCAAACCATTTTGGATCCAAACTCTCTTGGAATGATTGTCATTCCTTCCTAAAGATTTTGGACCCATTTGGTATGGCCTTGATCCTCTCCTCGCTTCTCTCCCCCAACACTCCTCCTTCCTTCTTCTGCCTCTCATGGCTGCCCTTATAAATGAAGGTCATTCTAGAGGCTGTTAATGGTTAATCTAATTGTTCTTTAAGAGAAGAGAAAAGAATAGAGAGGAAGAAGAAGGGCTTAGTGAAGACTTGGGATTGGGTGTGAGTTACCTAACAATCAAGCTAGGTCTTGGGAAGAGAGTCTCTTGGGAAAGGGTTCCACCTCTTCTCCTTGTCTTCTTGGAAGAAGAAGATCGGCCCGAAGGATCCTGAAGAACTAGCACTCTGAGGGAGTTGATTAGAGTTGAGCCCTAGTGTGGATCACCTATAGAGGCCAGACACTTATGTGGCTCGGGCGCCCTTATCCTTCTTCTCAGTACTTTCAAAGATACTAAGGTATGGTACTTTGTTTCTTTGTATATTTGTCTCTGTTGATATTTTGCTTACATGCTAGATCATTATGCTAGATCCTATTGTGGGCAGATCGGTAGATCATTTGATCTATCTACCGAGCCTTCCATTGTGTATGTTTTAAAATTGTTTTAAAATACATTTTTTCTACACTGCTTGCATGAATGCATTCACCTTCATCGACTCAAGTGTCAACTTATAGTTTCAAGTGTCGACTCACAGGTCGACTCAAAGCCTGAGAATAGAAATGATGCAGAACCTTGAAAATTCAAAAACTACACCTGGTGTTGATCCAAGTGTTGACTCATGAAGACTCAAGTGTCAACCCAAGTGTCGACTCACAGGTTCTGACAATAGTAATGGCTACATTTTTAGAAGCTCAGATTTGTTCCAAACGGTCCTAAATGGCTAGATTCTTCACTCTAACAGTCACAAATGGTTTTTTGAAAGTTTTTGGAGTATTTATCACTCACCAAACTCATTGAAGATATAACAAAAAGAGAAGAAACACTAGAGACAAATCCTATCTTTTGAGAAAGCTTTTGAAAAGACAAGAGTGAGCCATAAAAAAGATTTCACTAGAAAAAGCCTTCATTCTTGCCGTTGTGCCTTCAAATCATTATCCAAAAGTGTCCATTGACAGATTTCAAGAGGAAGAAGACAACTCAAGCATTCAAGAAGAGCTTCAATGACTTTATTTCTACTCTTTTGAGAGTTTTCTTGTGCTCAAATCTATACTTTGTTTTTAATTATTGTAACTAGTTTCAAGGCTATTGAAACTAGGGTTAGGCCCTTCTAAGCCATGAATTGGAACTCAAGCCTAGGGTTGGCTTGAGGGAAAGGTTGATGGTAAGCCTAAGTGACAAAATCAACAAGGAATTTTAACTTGTGAGCCCGGAAAATAAGTTGGCTGTAATCTTGGTGATTATAATGGAAATACCCAAGGAAAAGCTTGGGAGTGGATGTAGGTGCTTGGTGTGCACCGAACCACTATAAATTTCTTGTGTTTGTGTGTGTGCTTTATCTTCTCATTTACTTCCATTGCATTGCTGCTTATTCCTTAAAAGCATAGCATTTTGATTATATTCTTATACACTCACATTGTTACACAAATACTTTAGTTCAGCACATACTTGTTTAAAATTTTAAAAACCCAATTCACCCCCCCTTCTTGGGTTGCTACACTAGGCAACAGTATGCCCTCCAGAGGTGATCCACATAGGAACCAAACCAAGGAAGCATTCCTCTTGCTAGCTTCACTCCTTCTGGCAGCCTTTCTTCCTTCTATAGCATTTTCTTTCCTCTAGGTCCTTTCTCCCTTTTAAAGAGTAGCTTAGCACCTCTCTGAATATACTCTTACTATCCTGTTATCCTTTCAAATTCTCTTCCTAAGCCCTTATCTTAAAAAGGCAGACTTGTCTTAAAATAATAGGCTTGTCCTAACAATAGAAGGAAGAGAATTATCAGGATAACTTTCTGATGCCTTGGTTTCAATCACTGAAGCCTTTAAATAGGAAAAGAGTGGGTACTTGATACACCTTTTCATCAGTCCCTTATCTGATATTTAATATATAAGATAAGACTCTTTAATCAGAAAGAGTCCCTTGGCAGATTGGTGTAAAGTAAAACATCGTTTTACTAATTATATGCACCAAGAGTTTCTTATCACAGCTATATGGTAAAATCTGATAATTAATCTCTTAATTTTAGATTTATGACAAGGTCCCACACCCCAATAGGGGTATCAAATGAAGAAGTTTATCTGGAAGTGTTGCGGTGTCAACTCCTGGACCAGGGATGGATGTGCTGGAGTGCTCCTGATGTGGGCATCAGGGTTTGACTTGAGCCCTTCAAACTTCGGGGGATCTCTGATTAGGGTCTGTGTTTATCGAGTCCTGTAATAAGGTTGTCAGCCTCTAGTTTATTTGCTTAAATGGAGTCTGTACCTCAACCCATCAGGTCGAGCTGAGTCTTGTAATAAGTCGGGTCGAGTCTAAGCCCATGAAGTCTTTAGTGGTTCAAAAGTTAAGTCTCTTTTAAGCCTAACAAAGGCAAGGAGACATGTCAGCTCAGGGCCCACCTTATCTATTTATGTGGTGCACTGAGGTGATGACATGTGGTTTGTTTTGGGCGCCCAAGAAAGGGGACCACTCACATGATCCATGCCCCCTTCCCCTCCCCTCTTCAAGCTCTCTTCCAATCCCTTGATGCATGCCTCCACTCAAGCCTTCTTCCATAAAGAAGTTAAGCAAGAAAGGCATGATCTCTTGATGAAGTTAAGCAAGAAAGGCATGGTGAAGACATCAAGCCTCAATCCAAGCCTTCTACCAAAATAAGCCATGCAAGGAAGGAAGGTCAAAGACCAATCCCCCTCTCCAAGCCTCCAATCATGCCATGCCTAGGATTATTCCCATTTGGTCGGCCTTGAATCAAGCCAAGAAAAGTCAAAGTGGGACAAATCCCTCCAAGCTAGCCTCACTTCATGTTTTCTACCAAAACCAAGCAAGCAAAGAAGGAGGTCCAAGGAGCAACTCCTCCACTCCAAGCCAAGCATCATGCCATACCAAGCTGGTCGGCCAAGAAGAAAGCTCTCCAAAGCTTGGGCGCCACTTTCAAATTGAGTTGTTCTTTGGTTCAAATTTTGAATGGGTTTTCTTTTGAATTTTGAATGTATCTTTGGGTACCTATTTAAAGGACCCAAACCCCTCTTTGTAACAGTTAGTGAATGAATACAAAAAAAAATTTCGAGTGTTTTCTTCTCCAATCCTCTGTCTCCCTAGACTAGGTTATGAGTGAGTGAAACTCTTCCTTCATCCCCAGGGATGTCGAGTGGTGTGAGGCCACGTTCCTTCGCCTGAGGGCGTCGAGTGGTGTGAGGCCACGTTCCTTCGCCTGAGAGTGTCGAGTGGTGGGAGGCCACAATTCCTTCATCCTTCAGGACGTCGCGGGGTGCGAGGCCCCAAGTTATCAACTTCGATTTCGGATACCAGTCGGATACCGGGCTCGAAGCCCTGTTTCTCTACCCTAACCCTATTTCAACTTCAACACTTCTCATCTCTTCACTAACCGTTCTTTCTCTTGCTGCCTACAGGTCTTCCTCAGTGCTACGGACATCGGAGATGGGTCATCTTGCCATCACGACCACATGATCGGGAACCGGCGCATCCACGGGCGCGATTGCTCGGACATCCAGGATGCATCCGTCGAGTGGAGCGATCTCTGCACCAGGCGCTTCAGAATTTGAAAGGTTTGCATCCCCATCTCCTAGGTAGTATTGGGTGTATCGAGCTAGTCCTAATCCCAGGGTTCCTTAATCTCGGGGTCATGGTCTATCATTTCTTAGGGATTGATCTACTAGCATAGACCTCTTTTCTTTTCTTTCAGTTTTCCTAGGTTCTCTTTGCTTGCAATCGGGAACCAAAGATAAAACACTAAAAGGAAAACAAGATATAACCACCTTTGCATCATCCGTGTTAGCATCATCACCTTTGCATCATTCATGGGGTTCAGCTTCATTCGATGGCGCCTGAGTGCGTCAAAGGATCCCCGCAAGTCCCTGATGTGGTCTGCCTTTTGGAGACTCTTCACTATCATGTCATCCACATAGGCCTCCATGTTCCTGCCCAGCTGACCTTCAAACACTCGGTTGATCAGCCTTTGAAAAGTGGTACCGGCATTCTTCAAGCCGAAGGGCATCATCCGATAGTAGTACAAACCCTTGTCAGTGACAAAAGCGATCTTCTCCTCATCTTCCGATGCATCTTGATTTGGTTGTAGCCGGAGAAGGCATCCATAAAGCTGAGGAGCTGGTGACTGGTCATGGCATCCACTAGCTGATCAATCTTGGGCACTAGAAAGCTGTCCTTCGGATAGGCCTTGTTGAGGTCGGTGTAATCTACACAGATCCTCCACTTCTCGTTGGCCTTCTTCACCATAACCACATTCGCTAGCCACTCGAGGTAGTGGACTTCCCTGATGAAGCCAGCATCACAGAGCTTCTTTACTTCCTCATCGATGGCTTTCTGTCTTTCGACTGCCAAACTTCTCTTCTTCTGTCGGACAGGTCAGTAGGTTGGATCCACTTTGAGCTGGTGAGTAATGACCTCCAACAGGATTCCGAGCATGTCCGATGCCGACCAAGCAAAGACATCGGCATTACTCCTAAGGAAGCCAATCAATTCTGACTTAATGTCTTCGTTGAGGGAACCTCCAATCTGAAGGACTTTGGTGGGATCATCCTCTCGAAGGGGAACAAACAGAATCTTTTCTCCTGGCTGACCAAGGCCATCAGCCTCAACTCTCGGGTCAAGTTGCTCCGAAGTGGGATGGCCTTCTGAATGTTGGCTCATAATGATCAGACACTATCTGGGTATCCGACGGTCTACCATCATCACTCCGACCCCGCTCCTGGTCAGAAATCTCACGAACAAATGGTAAGTGGACACAATGGCTCTGAATTTGTTGAGGGCCGGTCAGCCCAATATAGCATTGTAAGGCGAGATCATCCGAATGACCACAAAATTGGTGGGGAGGGTTTTCTGGAAAGGCTCTATCTCGATCGTCACAGGGAGAACAATCTCCCCTTCCACTCCGATGGAGTTGCCCCCAAAGCCTGTCAGCGGCGCGGGGGATTCCTGCAGCATGGACCTAGATAGATTCATTCTCACAAAAGCATCATACAGCAATACCTCTGTTGAGCTTCCATATCTATAAGTATTCTCCTTACATCGTAATTAGCAATCACTACTGACACGACTATAGGGTCATTTTCAAACATATGAGTCTCTAGAAGATCTTCATTAGAGAAAGTGATTGCATTGGAGCTCCTAGACCTCTTAGCAATATCGGGTTGGCCTTCGTAACTTCCTCCAGATCACTGATGCAGCATGCCGACATCCCTGCCAGTCGGCCTCTGATTAGGGAACTTCGTCTCCTCCGAAAGGCTTCTGGCATTTGATGCTTCGGCCCAATCCCGATAGGGTCGGACATACTTGCACAGGTACCCCCACCGGATGAGGTCTTCGATGGCATCTTTCAACTGCAGGCACTCTTTAGTACTGTGCCCGTGATCCCTATGGAACCGACAGAATTTATCTTTGTTTCTCTGGGAAGAAGGACCCCTCATCGGCCGAGGCCTTTGCAGAAAGATCTCGATCTCGATCTCCATGAGGATCTTCTCTCTTGACAGGGATAGAGGCGCATAAGTCTTGAACCTCCAGGGAAAGTCCCTCATCTTCAGACTTCGGCATTGGGCTGACTGCCGACTGTCACTCGGAGGTCGAACTTCAGGAGCCTTATCGCTCCGCTTCTTGGGGGTTGGCCTTACCTCAGCTTGACGTCGGCCGGTCGCCTGTTCTTTTGCCAGGGCATACTTTTGCGCTCTAGCCAGGAGTTCGCTGTAACTTGTCGGATGTTTCTTGTCCAGGGAGAAGGTCAGCTTGGATGAGTGGAGCCCTCGCTTGAAGGGTGACATGGCCATAGCCTCATTCAAGTCCGGGACTTCCATGGCCTCTGAGTTGAAACGGGCCATGAAATCACGAAGTGTCTCTCCCTCCTTTTGCAGCATGAGGAAGAGGCAGTCGGTATTCCTCGGGATCCGACTGCAGGTCCAGAAATGGGAAAGAAAAAGTATTTCGAGTTGAGAAAAGGAGTAGATCGTACCTGGCTGGATGGTGGAGAACCACATCCGGGCAGTCTTCTTAAGGGTTGCAGGGAAGGCGATGCAGTGGAGGGCATCGGAGGTGCCTTGTACCATCATATGGGCTTTGTATGTGCCCAGATGGTCCATCAGATCGGTGGTACCGTCGTAGGGGTCCACCCATGAAATCTTGAAGTGGCGGGGAATCTTCTCCGTTAGAATCTTATCAGAGAACGGGGGACGGGAATCGTATACTTGTCCCCCTTTGACCTTCTACCGGAGGGCAATTTTGGCAATGCACTCCTCATGCACATGATCTTGCTGGCATAGTTCTTCGGAGGTTCGGTAGTAGGCCGACCGCCAACCGGGATAGATTCGGTGCAGGAAAGCGAAGCGGACCTTGCCCTTTTGCTGTCGGCGCGATCGCCCAATGACCTCCGGGGCTCTGTGATGATGTGAGAACAATGCTGAGGGGCCTCTAGCCGTCGGGTTCCCTCAACAGTAGTTGGAGGATCGGTGTAGGAAATAGCTGGTAGTTGCTGCTGATTGTCGGCTGCTTCCTAGAAATGCTGAACTGCAACAATAAGTGTTTCGATGCAATTCACCAACATTTGGAACTGCTGCAATCCCAGTGTGATGGTAGGTTCAGCGGTAGTAGTGGCGGTGGCAGTGGTATCATTCTCCCTAGGAGGTTCCTCAAACCTGGAAGGAGAGATACCTCTTATGGTAGTGGCATTTGGAGCTCTTCCTTTAGCCATTTTGTAGCAGGGGTGATGGATTCCTCCTTTAGAGAAGAGAAGCCCTTCTTCTAGCACCAATCTGTTACGGTGTCAGCTCCCTGACCGGGGCTGGATGTGCTGGAGCGCTCCTCTCCCGGGTGAACCTGCAACAAAGTCCCCAAGGGTGCCGGTAGTGTTCCGACGGGGGACCCTCCGATGCCTAAGTTAGCAAGAGGTTTAAGGCAACAGAATGGAGGAACTAGGGAAAGAACAGCGGATGGAGAGTGAAGAGTTGCTCTACCTTTAAATGGGGGTCCCCTGAGTACCTTATATAGGTGCAGACAGTCCAAAATCTGTTAGGGGAGAGGCTAAGAAAGACCGATATGCCCCTAGGGGAATCTGGAGAGTGGCCACGTGGTGCGCAGATATAGCAACATCATGGAAGTAGTGGAGCAGGGCTGTTGGGATAGCAGGATCACGCAGTAACAGAAAGATGCTTCTGGAATTTCCTGGATGCTAAGGCATGCTTGTTGGACGTCGATCGTGGGAAAGCTGGTCGGTAGCCCTAAAGACCAAACCTCTGAAGGAGAGCAATAGGTCAGACCCTAGCTGGAAAGCCGCGGGTCGGACCCCAGTAGGTGAAGGTCGTTCGGACCTCTGCTCCAGTGGGTCGGATCTCTGAAGGAGAGCGAGGGACCGGACCCTAGGAGGAGAGGGTCGTTCAAACCTCTGCTCCGGTAGGTCGGTCCTCTGAAGGAGAGCGAGGGGCCGGACCCTAGCAGGAGAGTGACGGGCTGGATCCCAGCAGGAGAGGGTCGTTCAAACTCCTGCTCCAGTGGGTCGGACCTCTGGCGGTCGGAGCCTTGAAGGGGTGGCCCGGTCGGACCACAAGAATGGTTTGGCAGTTGGGCCGGCGGGGGTGGCCGGGGGTCGGGCGGCCTGGATCTGGGGCCGGCGGGTCGAAGGCTAGGGTTTGGGAGATGTTTTAAAAACTCACGGGAGAAGATGGAATAGTGTAGGAATAAAATGGGAATAAGATCAGGATAAAGATGGAATAGCTGGAATAGGTGGATTAGCGGGAATAGAAAAAATAAAAAAATCCGAGAAAATATGAAAAATAGAAAAACCCTGGACCTATCCTGGATCCCCATCATGCTGAATGCTCTATTGCCATCAGGGATATCTGGTTCAGCTAATCCTCCACCTCCTCCACCCTTTGCTGATGATAGTCATGATGATTCCTAGGGTGGTGATGGTGCTGATGGTGGTGCAGATAGAGGCACAGATACTTCTGGTGATGGCAGTACAGATGGCAGTGTAGACCTAGCTAGGCGATATCAGATGGTCAATAAAGATACTCAAACACCAGGTACTCCTGAGGTCCCTCCTCCAGCTGATGAGATTCTTTCCACTCCTGATTTTATGATACCAGCTGAGATACTTCCTCCCCCATCGACTAGATCATCCAAGGTTGCACCCGCACATGGACCTTCTACCCGAACTAGGAGTCATAGGATTCTGGAAACACCTAAATCCCTAGTACCTAGATCCAGGATCAGTGCCCCCATTAGCTTTGAGCTTCCATCTGATGAGGAGTAGCCTCACAGATATTTAACTAGTTGCTTGTTTTTATATTCAATTGTTGTATTAGCTTACTTGCATATATCACTATACTTGTTTGCTTTTATGTATCTTGTATCATGTTTCAGGATTGTTGTATCATTAACAGCACTTGTTGTAACTAAAAACTTGATTATATATATATGAGTGTTTCAGTTTATGACCCTTCTTGTACATGATGTATTGAACTTTGTATTTGTTCTGATACTCCCTACTCTATGCATTTGTTCTGATACTTGGATTACTTAACAATCTAATCTCTTTTCATCTCTAATACCAACTTTATCATGGCCTAATGCATTGATTCAGGGGGAGTTTACTCCCTTTTATCTAACTGAAAACTGGAGTCAGTGTACCCCACAAGTCTTAAGTCAGAATCTCCATAAATAAGCCATTGGTCCTTGGTATTTCTCAAATACTTAAGGATGTTCTTAACAACTTTCCAATGAGATTTACCTAGGTCAGACTGGTATATACTCACTACCCCTAGTGAGTATGCCACATCTGGTTTAGTACATAGCATAGCATATATAATAGAACCCACTACCGAAGCATATGGAATCCTACTCATATGCTCTCTTCTCTTAGAAGTTGTCGCACTATCCTTCTTAGGAAGAGAAATTCCATGACCTATCAAAAGATAGCCTTTTTTGGAATTCTCCATCCTGAATCGCTTCAGCACACTGTCTATATGCGTAGATTGGGACACTCCCAGAAGCCTCTTAGATCTATCTCTATAGATCTTCATACCCAGTATGAATGAAGCTTCACCCAAGTCTTTCATAGAGAATTGAGATAAAAGCCAGACCTTTATTTCTTGTAATGCTAGAATGTCAATCCAGATTAGGAGAATGTCATCCACATACAAAACAAGAAATACAACTATAGAACCATTTGCCAATTTATATATACAAGGTTCCTCTCCATTCTTAACGAAGCCATATGTCTTGATACACTTATCAAAGCGCATGTTCCAACTCCGAGAAGCCTGCTTTAGTCCATAAATGGACCTCTATAACTTGCATACTTTCGACTCATCTATGGATGTGAACCCTTCAGGTTGCATCATATACACCTCCTCTTCTAGCTCAACATTCAAGAAAGCGTTCGGACATTCATTTGCTAGATTTCATAATCTAAATGTACTGCTATAGCAAGCATAATCCGAATGGACTTGAGCATTGCCACAAGGAAAAATATCTGTCATAGTCAATACCATAATGCTGACGATACCCTTTGGCAACTAGACGGGATTTATAGGTCTCCACCTGCCCATCTGCAGCCCTCTTCCTCTTGAAGATTCAATTGCACCCAATGGGTTTTATACCTTTAGGTGGATCAACCAATGTCCATACATTATTAATTTTCATGGATTCCATTTTGGATTTCATGGCTCCTAGCCATGACTCAGAATCGGACCTTGAAATTTCATCCATATAGGTGATCAAATCCTCATTATTTTCATCGAGTTCAACAGGATACCGTCCTGGACCAAGAAATCATAATATCTATTCGATTGATATGGTACTCTACCAGATCTCCTTAATGGTTGCACTATGGACTCTGGATCTGATCTAATCAAATTTGGTTCCACAGTAGTTTTAGAGTAAGAAGGTTCTTCTATCTGTTAAACTTTCCCAAGTTCAACCTCAGCAGCTTGAGTTCCTTCACCAAGGTACTTCTTTTCTAAAAGGGTTGATCTAAGACTAACGAATAACTTTTGTTCCTCAGGCAGATAGAAATAATATCCTTTGGATTCTTTAGGATACCCATAAAAAGACACTTATCAGACTTAGGTCCTAGTTTATCCGTCTCCAAATATTTGACATAAGCTGGACACCCCCAAACTCGATGGTGAGAGAGAGTTGGCTTGCACCCAGTCTATATCATATATGGTGTTTTATCAATGGATTTACTTGGAACCCTATTCAAAAGGTAAGATGCTGACTCAAAAGCATATCCCCAAAATGATTTAGGCAAACTTGCTATGCCCATCATGGATTGAACCATGTCCAACAGAGTTCGATTCCTCCTTTCAGACACACCATTTAACTAAGGTGTCCCTGGAGGAGTCCATTGAGAAAGAATCCCATTCTCCTCAAGATAAGTCATAAACTCACTGAAGAGATATTCACTACCTCGATCTGATCGAAGGGTTTTAATAAACTTTCTAGTTTGTTTTTCAACTTCATTATGGTAGCATTTGAACATTTCAAATGAGTCAAATTTATGTCTTATCAGGAAGACATAACCATATCTCGAAAGATCGTTTGGAAACGTAATGAAATAACTATATCCACCTCTTGCACTAATATTCATAGATCCACATATATCAGTATGTACCAGACTTAGAATATCATTGGCTCTTTCACCTTTTCTAGTAGAAGGTGACATGGTCATTTTTCCAAGAAGATAAGATTCACAAGTTGGTAAAGATTCACTTTCAGTGATATATAGGAGACCTTTTCCCACCAACTTATTTATCATATTCTTGTTTATATGACCTAGCCTACATTGCCAAAGATAAATATCACTAACTTTATCTAACTTAGGGCATTTACTAGCAGTGTACAATATGGTAACAAGCCATGATAGTACATTTATGCCATTCTTCGCTTGTCCAAACATCATATTAGAACCAGTCAATGTGATTTTGCAAATATCATTCTTTATAGATAATTCATAACCATCTTTGGCCATCAGGCCTACAGAAATGATATTCATAAAAAAAAAGGACAAAAATGACAATGATTAAGAATGAAAGATAGGACTCGAAATACAAAGGAATAGTTCCCAATGGCAGAATTGGAGTTTGACTTCCATTCCCAACGTTCAAAAACCTTTCATCGCTTTTGAATCTCCAACTAACTTGAAGTCCCTGCACAAAATTCCAAATGTGATAAGGACTTCTGGTATCTAATACCTAGCTAGTAGTGTTACAAATAGAAAATCTACAAGGATTTATCATATAAATACCTTGACTAGCAACAGCTTTCTGCTTTCCCTTCCTTGGCCTGTTCGGGTCAAGAGTAGCAAGGTAAGCAGAACAGTTCCGCTTCTAGTGACCTAACTTCTTGTAGAAGAAGCACTCTGCCTTACTCTTGTCAACCTTCAGCCTCCTAGTCTGACTAGGCCCAGTACTTTGCAGCTTCTTATTTTTCTTCTTCTTCCCTTTCCTAAAAGGACGATGACCTACTTCTGAACCTCCCACCAGATTCACCAACTCCTTGTTGAGGTTGTGGTCTCTCTCATAAGTCTGCAGTAACCCTAACATCGCATGATAGTTTATTGTAGGCCTATTCATTCTGAAATTATCAATAAAGACCTGGTAGGAAGGGGCCAGAGAATTCAGTATCGCATCCTTGTCAAGCTGCTCATGCAAAGGACATCTGAGTTTGCCCAGATGCTCAAATAACTCGATCATGTATATTATATGATTAGTCACCGAAGCTCCATCACACATACGCATGTTGTAGATGGTGGAAGAGATATGGTATCTCTCTATATCATCCGAAGTGTCAAAAGATTTCTTCAGTCTTTGAAGAATCTCTTCTGGTTAGGCCTCCTCAAATTTATGACTGAACTTGTCGTTCATCGTAGACAACATAATGCAACACATCGTGGTGTAGTCAAAGATCCACTTCTGGTAACTATCCCTAACAGTGCCATGAGGGTTGGAGGCTGGGATTTCAGGTGCTGGATCCGTTATCATATAGAGGATTCGTTCGTGCTCCAGGACAATCTTGAGTTTTCGATACTAGCTATCAAAGTTGGGTCCATAAAGTTTGTCATTATCCAATAATGATCGGAATGATAAAGTGGTCGACATTATCTAAAAAAAGAGAACAAGATCTATCAGTATATGAATTATTTTAAACACCCTAAAGACATGGATTTTAGTCTAAAGGTTTCTCCCACTATTTTATTCAGACTGGTAGACCCTACACTCTAATCCGAAGAATAACCTTTATCCTTTATTTGTTACTAGGATCCAATAGACAACACATGAGCCCGACTTTGGCCGACCAACCCACATGCATCTAAAGGTATGTACAATACCAATTACTTCTCCAAGCAACTCCAACTCCCAGTATTCATTTTGCCCTAGGGGTCCTTACAATCAGCCTTTGGGCCTCCTATTGAATGTCCTGGTTAGGTCCAACCATTAACATGATCAAATCCAATGCTTCTAACCAATGCATGATCTAGCCCGACTTTGGTTGGCCCATATGACCACGTGTTAAGATAGTCACACTGAGCTATCATATGTTGAATGGCAATTCCACTCGCCGATGACCACCCGTTCTTTGGAACTACTGATGATCACCCACCTTCGGGACTCATTACCAATCCACCTTAATGGGAGGCTAAGACTTAAGCTATCATATAACAGTCTTTTTATGGACCAAATAATTTAGAGGATTTAAATTTTATAACACATGAAAAGAAGATATGGACCTTAATCAAGAAAACTCCCACCAAACTCTTAGAGGGTTTCAAGATCAAATAGGCCCATGGGTACCTATAAACTAGTCAGACTGATTAACCTTAGTTGACATGGGTCAACTCGAATCACTAGATAATCTCATCAAATATGGTTCACCACATTAGCTAGGTAAGTAAGATCAAAGGATGGGTTAAGCCAAGTAAGCCTTTTGCCTTAGACAGCAACCATGAGTTGGCCAAGTAAAAGTTAGCCCTGAAGAACTCTGATCACAACTGTCAATCTTACCTTAGACACTAAGTAGTTTACCAAACTCAATCATACTAACCTAAAGACCCGGGCTCACCACAAAGCCACGAATCAAGTCCATTTAGATGTATGGACTAATCTAACTAACTATTAGATAGATCTATAGAGGAGAGACCTAATTCAACTTTTGATTAGTCTTTTCTCTAATTAATCCATTCATCTAAACCTAGGTCTAACCCATTTAAGGATTCAATTCTAGCTAACCCAATCAACCCATGGTTTATCAATCATGACTTATGATTAGAATCATATCCTAAATCTTAAGGAGTTTCAAAATTACACTTTAATTCTCAATTAAGTGTAACATGCCAATTGAAACATTTTCAATTAAACCACATTTTCAAACCATTGCAAAATCAAGTGAAACAATTTCATAAAAAAAATTCTGAACTAAACTTACTATTTCAGGCTTTTTTGGTCGAGTCAACTCGAGCAGGTTGAGTCAGCTCATCTAGAACACAAAAACAGACAGTATGTGTTGTCTGCTGAATTGAGTCAACTCGAGTAGGAGTCGAGTCGGCTCGGATCATTAGCATAAAAATAGTAACTTCAAGTTTCAGACTTTTCACATGAACTTTTCAAAGTTTTTGGATCATACAACTTTTAAATCTTATCTAAACATAGTTATGATCTATCAAACATAGATTAAAATCATTTTAATCTATCAAGTGGTGCAGGCACCAGGTTCAGGAAGAGACTTCAACCGATCCAAATTAGGCAAGATTCTCTATGGTTGAAAGATTGAGAGTTCGAGTCCTGTAATAAGTTTTAATTGGATCTATTAGTCCTATATTTATTTCATTTTGGTAATTGAGTCCTGTATTTGTTTCAATTGGGTTCTTCACTATAATTGAGTCAGGAAGAGTTTAGCAAAGTCCAATCTAGTTTCAAGTACAACAAGTCCAAATAAGGAAGGTGGGCGCATGGACCATGGGATCACCACCTTGGAAGCCACTTCATCACTCCACTTTTCCACATCACCAAGACACCTCACCATTGATTGTTGCCCAAGAGGAGAAAGAATTCAAATTCAAATGAGACCACATTCTCCTTAACAATCAGTGCCCCTCTTCATGAAAATGCCCACTATTTTCTCCCCTTATTTTGTATTGTTTGAATTTCAAAATTTGAATTTCAAATGGCTTGGTGGTCTATAAAAAAGTCTCCAAACTTTATTGTAATCAATCATGAAATTTGAATCAATGAAGAAAGAATTTTCTTGAAATTTTTCCCTTGCTTGAATGCTTGGTCCCTTGTGAGAAGGTGGGCATGAGGCCTAGAGTTTTCTTCCTCTTTCCAACTCCACTCATCCAACCTAGTTTCCTCCATCTCTCTTAGTCCATTCTGCCAACCAAAGAAGCACCTCCATTAGTCCACATCTCCACCATTTCCAATGAACCAAATCATTCAAGGAGTCCTCCACAAGATCTAGCCAAGAGTTGTCATCCAAAAGAAGCCATAGAAGATCTACACCAAGACTACGTCGAGCTTTCCTTTTTCATTTCAAAAGCCCCTTTCCTCACTTCTTCATTTCAATCCTTTTCTCTAATCTCCCCTACATCCTTTTGTTGTACGATCCCCGGGCTTCCAGGTTCCTAAGATGAAAGTCTCCCATGCCAAAGAACCGGATACAAGAGGCCTTGCAACCTAGAGGAATCTCCCTGTCATCCAGGAAGCTTCTTCTTTGAGTGTTCCCAATATTAAATCTATAAGTATTAATTACCGAGTAACCCTCTTTAGAAAGGCTTTCAGACCTGTAATTATTAGATTAACCTAACCCTAATCTATGTGGTTTCTTAACCACGAAGGTCCTTCTCCTAATTTCTTTGAATGGTTTTTATTTCTAGTCAACTTTAATATTTTGAATCCCATCATCGAATTCCTACTTCATTACTTGAGTAGCTGCATCTATTTACTTCATCTTTCAATTAATCTTTACTGATTTCTATTAGGAATGCATCATTTCATCATTGTCCCCTATCATCTTGGTATCAAAGCATGGTAGGTTAGGGTTAAGTTCTTTAAGTACTTGGATCGGGTGCTTCACCAAGCTGTCCGATCTTAGGAGAAATGAAGGGTTTCAAGACCCTCTCTTCCGATTCCATGGGATCTCCTAAGGTGTGTCGGGGTGCCATTATGATTGACCTATGAAAAAGAAAAAAAAGAGCATGTTAGGTCACATTTTCGAATTTCTGCACTTAGGACTTTCTATTTTCTGATTGCTGTATTTCTGAATAGGCTAACCATAATTCTTATAAAACTCTAAAAACAAGTAGTTAATATTTCATTGAAGTAATTTTTTTCCTAATCCATACTAAGTTAGATATTAGCATGCAATATTTTATACTCGAAATAAAATCACAGAAAAAATGAAAATCCCTGCACTCCATCACTGTTGCTTAAATTCCTGTATGTTATGTTCTGTTCCTTTTAGCATTGTCTGAGTTCCAGGAATTTTCCAATAAATCATAGATTTTATTTTTTTATTTTTTTTCATCTGGTATATCCTCTATGAGTTAGGAGTGTTTTGTGATTTTTTCAGGATTTTCTGAGATTAATTCATAGCACTTCACTACCCCACTTCAGAACTGCAATACACTAAATTTCTGTACCTGAAATTAGGGTTCATATGCATACTTGCATTCATCTCATGATAAATCATTTTAAGGGCATCATTATGACATGGGGGTAGGATTTCATCACCTGTCCTTAGTCCAAAATCACCACCATGCATATCGGACCCAACCCTTAATTAAAACTGAGTAGACACTTAATTTGCTCTAGTGAGCTAGGGACACCGACAAGGTCGGGTCGAACCAAGTGTCAAGCCAATTTAGACAACTTGTTTGTATGTGCTTGTGTATCTGGTGTCTAGGCAAGTGGTTCAGGGACAAGAGCTCGAAGGAAGGTGGGTTGTCTGCTTACCGGCCAATTTCAAATTGGTGTCTAAGGCAAGCAAAGAGGGACCTCCACCAATCATATACTTACCTGGCCAGGTGCCAAGTTACTATAACCAAGATTGTCATCTTGACCTAACATTTGGTTTAACTCTAGGTCTAGCAAACCCCTAGCCTGAGTTTGAGTCTATGTGTGCATGTCAACTAAATCAGGAGTACCTTATCAACAAACCCAAGCTCAATCGAGTTCAACCATAGACCAAAATTTTAAGACCTTGTTGAAGACTTTGAATGATCAAATGGCCCGACTAAACTAAAACCTGACTGACCAGTTGGCCCAGACCAACCAAAGCATGACTGATTAGATGGCCCAAGCAGAGGCACGAGCAGAAGCCTGCAAGGCCCATGCTAAATTCAACTCTTCTAGGCACAATTCCCTTGATCCAAGAGCCTATGATCATGATCTTGCCCTTGAGTCTAGCCCTAGGAGCCCATACCCACACTTGGTTGACTCTGAAAAGAGACCCATTAGGAGCACCCAACCTTATGCACCCACTTTTGATGGAAGACAAGAGGTGTATATCGATTGGGAGGAGAGCATGGATCACTATTTCGAGTACACTAGGATGTCGGAGTTAGAGAAATTTAGATTGGCCACATGTAGGTTAACCCGATATGCTAAGTGGCATTGGGCAGCTATTGAGGATGAATGTTATCAAAGAGGAGATAGAATACGTAGCTGGAGAACCATGAAAAGTAGGCTAAGAGAAAAGTACCTAGGTAGATTTTATGAGCAAAGACTTTTAGACCAATGGTACAAACTGAGACAGGATGATAAACCAGTGTCTGAGTATATTGAGGAATTCAAGTTGTTTGTTCAGAGATGTAACACAACCGAATCTAAGACCATGACCATATCTAGATTTCGAGGAGGCCTATGTAAGGACACCTAGGGAGATTTACTTCAATGGAAAATTCATACTCTAGAAGAAGCTTATTGGATTGCTAGAGAATTCGAGTCTTATCAAAGAGAACTCATGAGCAGTCGACCTAAGCCTAGCATGACTAGCACCTCTAGGCCAATTCTTAGACAGATTCCTTCAAACCAGCCTACTACTCCTATCATATTAGTTTGCAAAGAAAAGACCCCTGAACACATTAGTAAGCCTGAGGAAGAAGTTTATGAGGCTGAGCCGAGTTTAATTAATGGATATGAAGGGGAAGAGGAAGAACCCATTAAAGAATTTTAGGAAGAAAAGGTTGAACCCATTAAAAATCTAGTGAAAGAAACTCCTGAGTCCACTGAAGAAAACATCTATGAATCAAGTCTAGTGGAGGAGTATGATGAAGGTGGACGCAAGGTTGAGATCACTGAGAAACTAATAGAAAAAGATCCTGAACCCACTATAGAATTTAAAGGAGTGACTGAGCCAGGATCGAACATATCAGATGAAAGTGAGGGTTCACACGAGTTATCCATAAAAGAGGTCCAAGAACAGGTCCCTAAGGAGCAACCCCAGGAAGTAGACATTATTTTAGAAGACTTTCAAGATAAACTTCCCGAAGACCTTCCTGATGACCTTCCACCATCTTGGAGCATCCAGCCTACCCAAGATCTTACACCCATAGATCAATATTCAAATCTTACGGACATCCTGGGTAACCAAGGTCTATTTCATATTTCCAATGTTCCCCAAGCTATCAAATTACACTTTATTGCGGTCGTTCAATTGCACCAGTGCTATGAGTATATTAGGTTTGCGACATACTTTTGGAAGACCTTATGGTATTTGCTCGGGATCCATTGTAAATTTTTATATGCATGCCAGACCAAGGTCAAACCTAGAGAGTCAATAATCTATTAGGTTTAGGCCCTAAAGAGTCCAATAAAATTCCTCTCATAGGAATACATAGTTGAGGCTGTTTTTTTTTTCTGTTAAGTGTCAATATGAGTCTCAAAGTCCACAAAATTATATGCACAGCATATTAAGGAATTATATAAAGAAATTAGTAAAAAGATTCAAATGAGCAATAAAGTCTAAAAGCATATGGCTAATTCACATAAACAAATGAAAGAATTTAATGAAGGGACTCTATCACAACTAAACTTAGACCTAAAAGGTTTTCATCGGGAATTATGAAGAAACTGCATGCCCGAGGTGAAAGAAAAACCTGGTGCAGTAGAAGCCTACCCTAGTTATGCAACACTAGGGAGCAGGTATTGCATAATTAAGATTTTTTACTTAGCATACGGAAAAACCTACTCATGCACAGGATCTAACATATCATGATGCATGTAACAAAATATACAGGCATGTATAGGCAACTACAATAATAATAAATCATATGATAACAACTAAATCTAAGCATGTATCATAACCAAAATAAAATATGCCTGACCAAACCAGGAAGAAGTCAACTCCCTCAATCTTTAGAATTAATCAGCAACCGGTTGAACTCCTTCAATAGCAAATAAGATCTGCAACAGCAAAAAGAAGAATGATCCAACCTCTCGAGGTGTCCAAGTGTCCATCCTCTAAAGTATCCACGCACGGACTCTCACTGATCCAACTTCCGAAAAGATGCCAGTCCTCCAGAAATCAACAAATAGGTCACGGACATGTGGAGCAGGGAAATCAAAAGATCCTCATGGACGGTCTTCTCCAAGACCGCCCAAACTTCACGAAGAGCACACAAACCGGAAACTAAAACAAGGGAAGGATATCACGGTCCCTCTACGAAAAACAGCACCCAAATATTCGTCCCAAACATGCACGCAGAGATCCTTCCAAAACCTTTCTCACAGATCGGTAATAGATCTCTGCCCCTCTCTCTAACACATCCCCTGTTTCATGTCATCCCCACACCTCACGGCTAGCGACCAACATCTATCAAAAGCTGAGAACATCCAAGAAATAATAAAGGCTGTGGAAACACGTGAAGCAGGGAAGACACCGCAAGCCCCTGTTCCTCTCTATCTCTCACCGCAAGCCCTCTTCCTTTTCTCTCTCTCACCTTCTTCTCATGCTATCTCATGGCCTGCTGAAATGCCTCATGACCGGTGGTGAAGCCTGGGAACCGCAGGCAGAGAAAGGAACAGATCACCAAGAGAACAGCGTGAGAGAGTCCCAATCAAAACCAAAACTCCAATGGAAAGGCTCAAGGACGGAGAAGAATGCTGGGAACTGCGAGCTTTGTTCTTCTTCCCTTCATATATATATCTCCCACGGCCTGCCACCCGAGATGAATAATATTGCAGAGAAAATGGTGAAGCCAGGAAGACATCGTGGAGGCAGGGAATACCAAGACCAATCCCCGGCTCCAACCCAGAAATACAAAGGTGGAGGAAATGCGTGAATCCCATGAAGGATTTGAAGACATGGTGAGAGAAGACTGGATAAACCAAAACACCTTTGAACAGGCTTTTGATAGGATTAAACTGGGAACTCGCTGGAAGAGATGAACCAATTCACCGTGAAACAGGGAACGAAGCAATGGGAAAGCCATGGGGAAGAAAACACCGTGAGACCCAAGCCAAGTAATAAAACCGGTTCAATAAAAAACGAATAATCAGTTCAATAAACCCCGGTCCGACCGAACCGAATGAATAAGAAAAATTGGGTCCAGTCCAGGTCTAACAAGAACAATTCCTGGTTGACCTAAATCAATCCTGGCCGATCCAAATCAGACCAGATAGATCCAATGTGTGCTCAATCAGTCCGTTTGACCTTAATACTGAAACGATTCCTAATCGTTATCGGTTCCCAGATCAGGAAGAAATCTTCTATGGCGTGTGACCTCATAGGTTCGAACCTAAATGGTAGTACTAGAACCTTCCAGTACCAGCACAAGATACCATCTAGCAATGGATCCCAGCATCTGGATAGGTCGAAGATGTGAGAGCAATCTATCGAACCTCTGGCATATGGTTACCGTATAATTCATACCTTTGACCTCCAATGCTCAGGATGACCTAGGGTTAGACTGCTAACCCTAACTGAGTCAATCCACAATATGTCTCAACCTCGCAAGTCCAGTGACTTCTCACAAGGACTACCCTGGCTGAGGATTTGCTAAATTGAGACACTACGAGACATTTAATCCAAACAATTTAGACAGGTCAATTCCATCTTGGTCCACCACTACTCCACAAGTACTTGCCTATACCTAGAAACCTTTCATCATCGGATTAGAAATCCTGGTAGTCCGGCACCATAGCACAGGGAGTTGCTTGCAAGCTACCATGGTAATCTTAAGTCGGAGGGATACATATATCCATATCCAATCGCGAGCAATCCTTTGACAAAAAGGAGCTCCACGAAGTCATGTTCAATGAGATGTCACACATCCCACTTGTAGATCACATCAGTGTCACCACACTCCCTTGGTCAAGAGGACAACCAAACGATGTGAACCATAATAAACTACACTTGATACATTGTCGTCCTATATAATGTATCCTTTGGTTGTGAACCTTCTTTTAAAGGTCCACTCGATATATCCTCTCTATATTGAAGTCAGTGCAGTCCTAAAGACTTCATCACATAAATATAGTTCATTACAGGAAAATTAATAATGTGATAAGCTGCCAAAATAAAGGTTTATTAATTCATATATAAATTACAATACTAAGCACAACCGCCTACAGCCTAGGCGATTGGCTTTGGGATACAATTCCCAACAACTCCCACTTGTACTAAGGCCAATCAGAATAGTATCTAATACCAATTTTCCCTTTACAATAGTCGAACTCTTTGATTTCGAGGGATTTAGTGAAGTGGTCAACCAGATTTTTCTTTCCATCGATCTTCATAAGATTGATGTCACGTCATTCCACGATCTCTCGCATGAGATGATAGCGCCGCAGAATTTGCTTGGTGCGATGATGAGACTTTGGTTCCTTAGCTTGAGCAATGGCTCCTATGCTATCATAATACACAGGAACAGGACCATCTTGGGAAGGTGCCATCCCTTGCTCTCCAAGGAATTTCTGCAACCACACGCCTTCCTTTGCTGCATCTGATGCTACAAAGTACTCTGCTTCGCATAGCGAGTCTATAACTGTTGCCTTCTTGGAACTCTTCCAGTAGATCGCTCCTCCATTCAGGGTAAACACAATTCCTGACATACTCTTGCTATCATCTCTGTCTAATTGGAAACTGGAGTCAGTATACCCCACAAGTTTCAAGACAGATTCTCCATAAATCAGCCATTAGTCCTTAGTATTTTTCAAATAATTCAGGATAACTTTAACCACCTTCCAATGTACCTCACCTGGGTCAGACTTGGTATCTGCTCACTACTCCTAGTGAGTATGCCACGTCTGGTCTAGTACATGTCATAGCATACATGATAGAACCCACTGCAAAAGCATAAGGAACTCTACTCATGCGCTCTCTTTTCTCTGGAGTTGTCGCACAATCCTTCTTGGAAAAAATAATTCCAGAACCTATCAGGAGATTGCCTTTCTTGGAATTCTCCATGCTGAACCGTTTCAGCACGGTATCAATGTACATAGATTGGGACGATCCCAGAACACTCTTAGATCTATCTCTATAGATCTTCATACCCATTATGTAAGATGCTCACCCAAGTCCTTCATGGAGAACTGAGATGACAACCAGACCTTTATTCCTTGTAATGCTGCGATGTCATTCTCGATTAAGAGAATGTCATCAACATACATTACCAGGAATACAATCACAGAACTATTAACCCATTTATAGATGCAGGGTTCCTCTCCATTCCTAACGAAGCCATACGATTTGATACGCCTATCAAATTATATGTTCTAACTTCAAGATGCTTGCTTGACTCTATAAATGGACCTCTACAATTTGCACACTTTTGACTCGTTTATGGATGTGAACCCTTCAGGCTATATCATATACACCTCCTCATTTAGCTCCCCACTCAGGAAAGCGGTTCGGACATCCATCTACCAGATCTCATAGTCAAAATGTGCTGCCAAAGCAAGTATGATCCGAATGGACTTGAGCATTGCCACAGGGGAGAAAGTCTCGTCATAATCGATACCATACCACTGACGATATCCCGTGGCAACCAGACGGGCTTTATAGGTCTCTACCTTCCCATCTGCACCTCTTTTTCTTTTGAAAATCAACTTGCACCCGATGGGTTTTATCCGTTCATGTGGATCAACCAATGTCCACACATTGTTGATCTCCATGGACTCCATCTCGGATTGCATGGCTCCAAGCCACACCTCAGAGTCAGATCTTTGAAGTGCATCCATATAGGTGATCGGATCCTCATCGTTCTCGTCGAGCTCAATAGGATCACCATCTTGGACCAAGAAACCATAGTATCTGTCTGGTTGACACGGTACTCTATCGGATCTCCTAATAATGGGTTCTAGGTGTGATCCAATCACAGCTGGTTCTATGATGTCCTTAGAGTGTGTAGGTTCTTCTACTGGTTGAACTTCACCAAGTTCAATCTTAGAGGCAACAGTTCCTTCTCCAAGGAACTCCTTTTCCAAAAAGATAGCCCTAAGAGCGACGAACACTTTCTATTCATCCTCCAAGTAGAAGAAATATCCTTATGTTTCCTTAGGGTATCCAATAAACAGGCACCGATCAGACCTAGGACCAAGTTTATCTGAATCTAAATGCTTTACATAAGCCAGACAACCCCAGACCCAAAGATGTCAAATTGAGGGATTACATCCAGTCGATAACTCATATGAAGTGGAGACAACAGACTTGAAAGAGAACTGCACGGGTGTTGCAGGTGCCTACACTAAGCATGCAACAGCAGGGAGCAGGTATGTATTTTAAAACTATTTTAAAATAACAGCAGAAACTACCTACTCCGCACAGGATCTAACATATTCCTGGTGCATGTATAGGCAAAACTAGGCATGAACAAGGGCATGCAATATTTATAAACAATTATATAAACCTAGATCTAGGCATGCATGAAAAATAAAACTAGAAATAATTACCTTATTCCTGCTGGAATAACCCTCGGATATCTGCTGGAATTGCTGGGATAATAGGAATAAATTTATTCCTGTCTTCTTCTTCTTCCAGCACGTTGAAATGCTGTTTTCTTTTCCTCCAAAAACTGCAGCAAACCAAAACAAAAATGGCCAATCTCTTGGTCTCTTCCTTCACCGATGGCAAGGGAGTGGCTTGAAGGAACTAGCTTCAAAAGAGAGCTTGAAGATCGATCAACCAACGACCTCTTCCTCTCTACCAGGTGCTGCAAAGAAAATCTGCAACCACAAAAATAGGGCAAAGCAAAACAGCAGTAATGGAAGATCAACTGGCTCCCAGGTGCTCAAGCGAACACCCTCTAGAGGGGGGACACGCCTGGGGCTCCTCTGATCTGACCTCTCGCGCGATGCTAGTCGCCGGAATGCCTTAGAATGGTGGGAGGAAGAGCAAGAATAGAATGCTCTGTTCTGAAATTGGTTTTCTCCAAAACTGATTTCTTCTTCCTCAGATTGAGCAGAAATTAGAACAGGGAATCAAGGAGTTTTCTCTCCCAAACTCTCACCAAAACCCAGACCTCAAAATCACTGGTGGAAGGGTAGTGGAAGTTCTCCAAGGAAGAAGCACACCTACGTTTTTCCACCACCTAGATTTTTATAACTCTGTGGAACAATTCAAACGGTGCTATGGGGAGGTGAGAAGATGAGCTGGGAAAACCAAAAGGCAGCAGGTATTTGGAATGAATCCTATTCGTTTCAACCAAGCAATAAAGGGGATTTAATGGTGGATTAAATCAGCCAAAAACCGAGACAAACGGGAGATAAAATGGCTTCTTGAATTCCCTGTTCACCCAAGCTTTTAAACACCATGGTGATGTGTCCAATCCGGCTCACAACCGGTTCAAAAACCCAATTAGATCAAAATCTAATTATCAAATGGCTTGGTCTAGTTCCGGTTACCCGGAAACAATTCCTGGTAGACCCGAACAAATTCTGATCGATCCAAATCCGAGTCAATCCAATGTGCTCAATCAAACCGTTATCGAAATGATTCATAATCGTAAATCGGTACCTAGATCAGGGAGTAATCCTCTATAGCGTGTGACCTCATAGGTTCGAACCTAGGCGGTAGCACTAGAACAATTCCAGTACCAGCACAAGATACCATCTAGTAATGGGTCCCGGCGTCCAGATAGGTCGAAGATGCGAGAGCAAACTATCGATCCTCTGGCATATGGTTACCGTATAATTCATCCCTTTGACCTCTAATGCTCAGGATGACTGAGATTGGGCTGCCAACCCAGACTGAGTCAGTCGACTACATGTCTCAACCTTGCAAGTCCAGTGACTCTTCACTAGGACTACCCCGGCCGAGAATTTGCTAAATTATGATACTGCGAGACATTCGATCCAAATTGTTTAGATAGGTTAATTCCATCTTGGTCCATCACTGCTCCACAAGTACTTGCCTATACCCAGAAACCTTCCGTAATCGGATTAAAAATCCGGGTAGTCCGGCATCAAAGCACAAGGAGTTGCTTTCAAGCTACTGTGATGACCTCAGGTTGGAGGGACACATATACCCATATCCAATCGTGAGTATCCCTTTGGCAGAAAGGGGCTGCACGGAGTTACGTTCAATAAGATATCACATATCCCACTTGCAGATCACATCAGTGTCACCACACTCATTTGGTCAAGAGGACAACCAAACGATGTGAACTACAACAACCTATACTTGATATATTGCCGTCCAGTACAATATATCCTTTGGTTGTGAACAGGGTTTAAGGACCACTCGATACATCCTATCTGTATCGAAGTCAGTGTAGTCCTAAGGACTTCATCACATGGAAAGAGTTCATTTCAGGGAAATTTAATGTGATGAGTTGCCAAAAATATATTTTATTAATTCAAAGAAAAAGTATAATACTGAGCTCAACTGCCTACAACCCAGGCGATTGGCTTTGGGACACAATTCCCAACAATTCCCACTTGTACTAAAGCCAATCAGAAGAGTATCTAATATCCATTTCCCATTTACAATAGTCGAACTCTTTTATTCCAAGGGCTTTAGTGAAGGGGTCGGCTAAATTTTCTTTTCCATCGATCTTCAAAAGATTGATGTCGCCTCGTTCTACGATCTCTCGTACGAGGTGGTAGCACCGCAGAATGTGCTTGGTGCGGTGATGAGCTTTAGGCTCCTTAGCTTAAGCAATGGCTCCAGTGTAGTCACAATACACCTGAACAGGACCATCTAGGGAAGGTGCCACCCCTAGCTCTCCAAGGAACTTCCGCAACCACACAGCTTCCTTTGCTACACCTGATGCTGCAATGTATTTTGCTTCGCATACCGAGTCTGCAACAGTTGCTTGCTTGGAACTTTTCCAGCAGATCGCTCCTCCATTCAGGGTAAATACAAATCCTAACACACTCTTGCTATCATCTCTATCTGACTGGAAACAAGAGTCAGAGGACCCCACAAGTTTCAAGTCAGGTTCTCCATAAATCAGCCATTGATCTTTAGTATTTCTTAAATACTTAAGGATGGACTTAACCACCTTCCAATGCGCCTCACCTGGGTCAGACTGGTATCTACTCACTACTCCTAGTGAGTATGCCACGTCTGGTCTAGTACAAGTCATAGCATACATGATAGAGCCTACTGCAGAAGCATAAGGCACTCTACTCATACGCTCTCTTTCCTCAGAAGTTGTCGCACAATCCTTCTTGGAAAGAGTAATTCCAGAACCTATCGGGAGATAGCCTTTCTTGGAATTTTCCATGCTGAACCGTTTCAGCACGGTGTCAATGTATATAGACTGGGACAATCCCAAAAGCTTCTTAGATCTATCTCTATAGATCTTTATACCTAGTATGTAAGAAGCTTCACCCAAGTCCTTCATGGAGAACTGAGATGATAACCAGATCTTTATTCCTTGTAATGCTGCGACATCATTCCCGATTAAGAGAATGTCGTCAACATACAGTACTAGGAATACAAACACAGAACCATTAACCCATTTATAGATGCACGGTTCTTCTCTGTTCCTAACGAAGCCGTACGATTTGATACATCTATCAAACCGTAAGTTCCAACTTCGAGATGCTTGCTTGAGTCCATAGATGGACCTCTGCAACTTGCATACTTTTGATTCATCTGTGGATGTGAACCCTTCACGCTGTATCATATACACCTCCTCTTCCAGCTCTCTAATTAGGAAAGCGGTTCAGACATCCATCTGCCAGATCTCGTAATCAAAATATGCTGCCAAAGCAAGCATGATCCGAATGGACTTGAGGATTGCCACAGGGGAGAAAGTCTCGTCATTATCGATACCATATCGCTGACGATACCCCTTGGCAACCAGACGGGCTTTATAGGGCTCTACCTTCCCATCTGCACCCCTTTTCCTCTTGAAGATCCATTTACACCCAATGGGTTTTATCCCTTCAGGCGGATCAACCAATGTCCATACATTGTTGATTTCCATGGTCTCCATTTCAGATCGCATGGCTCCAAGACATGCCTCAGAGTCAGATCTCTGAAGAGCATCCATATAGGTGATCGGATCCTCATTGTTCTCATCGAGCTCAATGGGATCGCCGTCTCAGACCAAGAAACCGTAGTATCTGTCCGGCTGACGCGATATTCTACCGGATCTCCTAATGGGTTCTGGGTGTGATTCAATCACAGTCGGTTCTACGATGTCCTTAGAGTGTGCAGGTTTTTCTATTGGCTGAACTTCATCAAGTTCAATCTTAGAAGCTATAGTTCCTTCTCCAAGGAACTCCTTTTCCAAAAAGATAGCTCTAAGAGCAATGAACACCTTTTGTTCATCTCCAAGTAGAAGAAATACCCTTTGGTTTCCTTAGGATAACCAATGAATAAACACTGATCAGACCTAGGACCAAGTTTGTCTGAGTCTAAACGCTTTACGTAAGCCGGACAACCCCAGACCCGAAGGTGTGAGATTGAGGGTTTACGTCCATTCCACATCTCATACGGAGTGGAGACAATAGACTTACTTGGAACATTATTTAACAAGTAACAGGCTATCTGAAGCGCATATCCCCAAAAGGATAGCGGTAGAGTTGCAAAGCCCATCATAGATCGAACCATGTCCAACAAGGTTCGATTCCTCCTTTCGAACACACCATTCAACTGTGGTGTTCTTGGAGGAGTCCATTGAGAGAGAATTCCATTCTCCTTAAGATATGTCAAAAATTCAACAGATAAGTATTCACCACCTCGATCAGATCGAAGGGTTTTAATACTTTTTTCAGTTTGCTTTTCTACTTCATTACGGTATCGTTTGAACATTTCAAATGACTCAAACTTATGTCTCAATAAAAAGACATAACCGAACCTTGAAAGGTCGTCTGTAAAAGTAATGAAAGATTTGTATCCTCCTCTGGCACTAACTGTCATCAATCCACATACATCAGTATGTATTAGACTTAGAAGTTCTGTAGCTCGTTCACCTTTTCCAGTAAAAAGTGACTTGGTCATTTTACCAAGTAAACAGGATTCACAAGTGGGCAGTGATTCAGAATCACTGATCTCGAGGAGTCCATCTCCTCGTATCTTGTTTATCCTATTTTGGTTAATATGACCTAGCCTACAATACCAAAGATACAAATCATTGACATTATCTAATCTTGGGCATTTGCTGGAAGTGTACATTACACTAACAGGCCTTGATAGTACATATATGCCATTATTTAATCTAGCTTTCATTATAACAGAGTTATTCAAAATAACATTGCAAAAATCTCCTTTTATTGATAATTCAAAACCACAATTGGCCAAAAGGCCTACAGAGATTATGCTCATAATGAACTAGGACAATAGTGACAGTCGACTAGTTCGACAGTACAAGACTCAAAGACAAGATGCTGGACTCCGACCGCCAGTACTGGAACACGATTTCCATTCCCGACGCTCAGAAACTGTTCTCCATCTTCAAATCTTCTGCTAACTTGAAGTCTCTGTAATGAATTACAAACATGAATTGGACTACCAGTATCCAATACCCAGTTAGCAGTATCAACAATTGAGTAATTGCAAGGTTTTATCATATAAATACCTTGTTCAGCAGACTTCTGCTTCCTCGGCCTGTTCGGATCAAGGGACGCAATATAAAGAGGACAGTTCCTCTTCCAGTGTCCCTTCTTCTTGTAGTAGAAACATTCTGCGGAAGAATGATCAGCCTTATACTTCCTGGTCTGACTAGGGCCAGGAGCAATATGCACCTTCTTTTCCTTCTTATTCATTTTCTTCTTTCCTTTCTTAAAGGGACGACGACCTCTACTTCCTCCCACTAAATTCACCACCCCCTTATTCAGTTGGTGGTCTTTCTCGAAAGTCTGCAGCAACCCCAAAAGACCATGGTAGTTAACTGCAGGCTTGTTCATTCTATAATGATCGAGAAAATCAAGATAGGAGGAGGGAAGAGAATTCAAGATCGCATCCTTGCCGAGCTGCTCGTGCAAGGGGCATCCGAGTTTGCCCAGTTTTTCAATCAGCTCGATCATGTACAATACATGATCAGTGACTGAACCACCATTCGGCATCTTGGAGTTGTAGATGGCACAAGACACTTTGTACCGTTCTACATCATCCGAGGTGCCGAAGGATTCCTTCAACTTTTGAAGGATTTCATCAGTTTGGGCCTCCTCGAATTTGCGACTGAACTCGTCGTTCATCGCCGCTAACATAATGCATCGAACAGTAGTTCGATCAGAGACCCACTTCAGATAAGCGTCTCTGACCACACTCCGTGCATTAGCGGGATGGATTTCAGGTGCCATATCCATTATCACATAGAGGATCCGTTCATGCTCCAAAACGATTCTCAATCATCGATACCAACTATCGAAGTTTTGACCCTTTAACTTCTCGTTATCGAGAAGTGACCGGAGCGATAAATTTGAAGACATCTGAAAAGAAAATAAGACCAAATTAGTGTATGAATTAATAACTTAACCAAAAGACTTGGACTTTAGTCTAAAGGTTTCTCCCACTAATTTTTCAGATTGGTAGCCTCTAACTCTAGTCCGTGAAAATACTTTTTCAAGTGGGTACTGAAATCCAATAGGCCTCGCATGAGCCTGACTAAGGCCAGCTCATCCATACGAGCCTAAAGGTAGGTTCGTAAACCAATTGTTTCCTTAAACAATTTTCAGTATTTTATTTTGTCCCAGAGAACACCCCAATCGGCCTAGGGGCCTCCTATTGCAGGTCTCTGGTTAGGTCCAACCATTAAAATGACTAATCCAATGCTTCCAGCTAACTAAAGACCAAGCCCGACTATGGCCGGCCCACCTGGTCCCGTTAAGGAGGTTGCACTGAACCATCATCAATCAGATAGAAATTCCAGTCACCGGATGTACACCCGTTCTATGGAACTGCCGATGCACACCAAGCTAGTGGACACATTTCTATCCAACTTAATGGGAGGCTAAGACACTGTCAACTCCTTGACTTAGTCTTTTTAAGGACCTAATAATTTTAGAGGATTTTTAATTATGACAGAAGAAAAGACAAGGACATGGATCAACCTCCCACTGAATCAATTAGATTCCAGGAGGGTTGAAATAAATCAACAAATGATCCATGGGCACCTATAGATTAGTCAGACCGATCAACCTGGGTGACATGGGTTAACTCGAGTCATTGAGCTTTTCCAATCAGTTTTGGTCGACTCGACTAGCCAGGTAGGTGAGATCATGGGTGAGTATCCGCCATTAACCATCTTTCCTAGACACCAACCAAGTTGGCCAGGAAAGAGGTAGCCTCATACAACCATGATCACACTGACAAACCTACCTTGACACCAGTCGGTTTACCAGACTCGATCAGACTAGCCTAAAGACTCGGGCGTCCACTGAGCCACTGATTGGATCCATTTTAGATGAATGGATCAACTAATCTAACTATTAGATAGTTCTAAAGAAGGGCCTTAAACAACTTTTGTTTAATCTTCTTGTTATCCGGTTCAACTAAACTTAGGTCTAACCTACTAATGGACCCAATAAGACAGCTAACCCAATTAACCCAATTGGCTTATTTAAATGACATTAGATTTCATAAACCCTAAAATAACTTGTCATTTAATTAATCATACAATTCAAAATTGTTTGAATATAAGCCAATCATTTTAATTAAAACAATTTTAATTAAAACATGTAAAACTCCTTTTACATATCCACTGATGCATCATATCTAGATTATTCTTTTATAAACATTACATTGCCCAAAAAAAAAATATCAGACATGCCAAACATGTATTTGAATTAAAACAATTTTAATTCCAAGATTTCCTTAAAGGATCCTTCTGAAGAGGCCAACATAGACGATCCGCATCGTGTCAAAGACACACGATCATGGTGAAGGTCTCAACTAGGTTCCTAAAAGTACTCTTTAATCATACCTTATGATTTACGATACAAAAGATTAAACATTTTAATCAACTATACATGCAATCAAGAAATGCTACACCTGAACCTGGCTCTGATACCACTAAAAGATAACTGCGCGGGTGTTGTAGGTGCCTACACTAAGCATGCAACAGCAGGGAGCAGGTATGTATTTTAAAACTATTTTAAAATAACAGCGGAAACTACCTACTCCGCACAGGATCTAATATATTCCGGATGCATGTATAGGCAAAACTAGGCATGAACAAGGGCATGTAATATTTATAAACAATTATATAAACCTAGATCTAGGCATGCATGAAAAATAAAACTAGAAATAATTACCTTATTCCTGCTGGAATAACCCTAGGATATCTGCTGGAATTGCTGGGATAACAGGAATAAATTTATTCCTGTCTTCTTCTTCTTCCAGCACGTTGAAATGCTGTTTTCTTCTCCTCCAAAAATTGCAGCAAACCAAAACAAAAATGGCCAATCTCTTGGTCTCTTTTTTCACCGATGGCAAGGGAGTGGCTTGAAGGAACTAGCTTCAAAAGAGAGCTTGAAGATCGATCAACCAACGACCTCTTCCTCTCTACCAGGTGCTGCAAAGAAAATCTGCAACCACAAAAACATGGCAAAGCAAAACAGCAGCAATGGAAGATCAACTGGTTCCTAGGTGCTCAAGCGAACACCCTCTAGAGGGGTGACATGCCTGGGGCTCCTCTGATCTGACCTCTCGCACGATGCTAGTCGCCGGAATGCCTTAGAATGGTGGGAGGAAGAGCAAGAATAGAATGCTTTCTTCTGAAATTGGTTTTCTCCAAAACTGATTTCTTCTTCCTTCGATTGAGCAGAAATTAGAACAGGGAATCAAAGAGTTTTCTCTCCCAAACTCTCACCAAAACCTAGACCTCAAAATCACGGGTGGAAGGGTAGTGGAAGTTCTCCAAGGAAGAAGCACACCTACGTTTTTCCATCACCCAGATTTTTATAACTCCGTGGAATAATTCAAACGGTGCTATGGGGAGGTGAGAAGATGAGCTCGGAAAACCAAAAGGCAGCAGGTATTTGGAATGAATCCTATTTGTTTCAACCAAGCAATAAAGGGGATTTAATGGTGGATTAAATCAGCCAAAAATCGAGACAAACGGGAGATAAAATGGCTTCTTGAATTCCCTGTTCACCCAAGCTTTTAAACACCATGGTGATGTGTCCAATCTGGCTCACAACCGGTTCAAAAACCTAATTAGATCAAAATCTAATTATCAAATGGCTTGGTCTAGTTCCGGTTACCCGGAAACAATTCCTGGTAGACCCAAAAAAATTCTGATCGATCCAAACCCGAGTCAATCCAATGTGCTCAATCAAATCGTTACCGAAATGATTCATAATCGTAAATCGGTACCTAGATCAGGGAGTAATCCTCTATGGCATGTGACATCATAGGTTCGAACCTAGGCGGTAGCACTAGAACAATTCCAGTACCAGCATAAGATACCATCTAGCAATGGGTCCCGGCATCCAGATAGGTCGAAGATACGAGAGCAAACTATCGAACCTCTGGCATATGGTTACCGTATAATTCATCCCTTTGACCTCTAATGCTCAGGATGACTGAGATTGGGCTGCCAAACCAGACTGAGTCAGTCGACTATGTGTCTCAACCTTGCAAGTCCAGTGACTCTTCACTAGGACTACCCCGGCCGAGGATTTGCTAAATTGAGATACTGCGAGACATTCAATCCAAATTGTTTGGATAAGTCAATTCCATCTTGGTCCATCTCTGCTCTACAAGTACTTGCCTGTACCTAGAACCTTCCATCCCCGGATTAAAAATCCGGGTAGTCCGGCACCCAAGCACAGGGAGTTGCTTGCAAGCTATCGTGATGACCTCAGGTCGGAGGGACACATATATCCATATCCAATCGTGAGTATCCCTTTGATAGAAAGGGACTGCACGGAGTCACGTTCAATAAGATATCACATATCCCACTTGCAGATCACATCAGTGTCACCACACTCATTTGGTCAAGAGGACAACCAAACGATGTGAACTACAACAACCTATACTTGATATATTGCCATCCAGTACAATATATCCTTTGGTTGTGAACAGGGTTTAAGGACCACTCGATACATCCTCTCTATATCGAAGTCAGTGTAGTCCTAAGGACTTCATCACATGGAAAGAGTTCATTTCAGGAAAATTTAATATGTATGAGCTGCCAAAAATATATTTTATTAATTCAAAGAAAAAGTACAATACTGAGCTCAACCGTCTACAACCCAGGCGATTGGCTTTGGGACACAATTCCCAATAAGACTTACTCGGAACATCATTCAGCAAGTAAGAAGCTGTCTCAAGTGCATATTCCCTAAAGGATAGCGGCAGAGTTGCAAAGCCTATCATGGATCGAACCATGTCTATCAGGGTTCGATTCCTCCTTTCGGACACACCCTTCAACTGGGATGTTCCTGGAGGAGTCCACTGAGAGAAAATCCCATTCTCCTCAAGATATGTCATGAACTAACCGGATAGGTATTCACTACCTCGATCAGATCGAAGGGTTTTAATACTCTTTCCAGTTTGTTTCTTCGCTTCATTACGATATCGTTTGAACATTTCAAACGACTCAGATTTGTCTCATTAAGAAGACATAACCATACCTGAAAGGTTGTCTATAAAAGTAATGAAATATCTGTATCTACCTCGGGCACTAACTATCATGGGTCTGCATATATCAGTATGTACGAGACTCAAAAGTTCTATAGCTCGTTCACCTTTTCCAGTAAAAGGTGACTTAGTCATTTTACCAAGCAAACAGAATTCACAAATGGACAGTGAGTCAGAATCACTGACCTCGAGGAGGCCTTCTCCTCGCAACTTGTTTATCCTATTCTGGTTAACATGACCTAGCCTACAGTGCCATAGATACAAGTCACTGACATTTTCTATCCTTGGGCTGTTCAGGTCTATGGACGCCTGATAAAGTGGACAGTTCCTCTTCCAGTGTTCCTGCTTCTTGCAATAGAAGCACTCTGCCCCAGTTTGATCAGCTTTCATTTTCTTGGTCTGACTAGGGCCAGGAACACTCTGCACCTTCTTTCTCTTACCTTTCTTCTTCCCTTTCTTAAAGGGACAACGACCTCTAGAACCTCCTACTAAATTCACCACCCTCTTATTTAGTTTTTGGTCTTTCTCATAAGTCTGCAGCAACCCCATCAAATCATGGTAATTGACTGCAGGCTTATTCATTCTATAATGATCGAGAGATCAAGATAAGAGGGTAGAGAATTCAGGATCGCATCGTTGCCGAGTTTCTTGTGCAAGGGACATCCGAGCTTGCCCAGTCGTTCGATCATCTCGATCATGTATAATATATGATCAGTAACCGAACCACCATTTTGCATTTTGGCATTGTAGATGGAACAAGACACTTTGTACCGCTCCACATCATCTGGCATGCCGAAAGATTCCTTCAACTTTTAAAGGATCTCATCGGGCTGGGCCTCCTCGAATTTGCAACTGAACTCGTCATTCATAGCCACCAACATTATGCATCGGACAGTAGTCCGATTAGAAACCCACTTCAAATAAGTGTCCCTGACCAAACTCTGAGCATTGGTAGAAGGAATTTTGGGTGCTGGATCCATTATCACATAAAGGATCCACTCGTGCTCCAAGACGATCCTCTATTTTCGATACCAGCTATCGAAATTGGGACCCTTTAACTTCTCGCTATCGAGAAGTGACCGGAGCGAAAGGTTTGAAGATATATGAAGGAAAATTAAGACCTAATCAGTATATGAATTAATCAATTAAACCAAAAGACTTGGACTTTAGTCTAAAGGTCCTTCCCACTAATTTTTCATATTGGTAGCCTCAAACTCCAATCCGTGAAATCACCATTTCATAGTGGGAACTGAAATCCAATAGACCACGTATGAGTCTGACTTTGGCCGACTCACCCATACGCACCTAAAGGTAGGTTCTCTAACCAATTGCTTCCCTAAGCAATTCCAGTAATAAGTTTTGCCCCATAGAACCCCCAATCGGCCTTTGGGCCTCCTATTGCAGGTCTCTAGTTAGGTCCAACTATCAATATAACAAATCTGATGCTTCCAGCTAACGAATGACCAAGCCAGACTTTGGCCGGCCCACCTGATCACCATTAAGAAGGTTGCACTGAACCATCATCTATGGGAGAGTAATCCCAGTAACCGGATGCACACCCGTTCTTTGGAACTACCGATGTACACCAAGCTAAAGGACTCATTACTAACCCACTTAAAGGGTGACTAAGACACCATCAACTCATTGACTTAGTCTTTTTTAGGACCTAATAATTTTAGAGGATTTTACTTAGATTGTGATAAAAGAATAGAGAGAAGAACATGGATCAACCTCCCATAGATCAAATCAATTCTCAGGAGGGTTGAATTAAATTCAATAAATTGGTCCATGGGCACCTAAAGATCAGTCAAGCTGATCAACCTAGGTGACATGGGTTATCTCAAAACAATAAGCTTTTCTAATCAATTATGGTTGATCACATTAGCCAGGTAAGTGAGATCATGGGTGAGTAATCGCCATTAACCATCTTTCCTAGACACCAACCAAGTTAGCCAGGAAAGAGGTAGTCTCATGCAACCATGATCCAAAAATGCTAAACCTGCCTAGACACCATTCGATTAACCAGACTCGATTAGACCAGCCTAAGGACTCGGGCTTACCACAGAGCCACTAATTATATCCAATTAGAAGAATGGACTAACCCATCTAACTATTAGATAGATACTAAAGAGAAGGTCCTTAATCAACATTTGATTAGTTCTCTCAAGTCCAACCCAATTAACCTTAGGTCAACCCAATTAATGGACCCAATCAGACAGCTAACCCAATTAACCCTGATGGCTTATTCAAATGACATTAGATTTCATAAACCCTAATTAGACTTGTCATTTAATTAATCTTTCAATTCATAATTGTTAGATTATAAGCCATCTTTTAATTAAAACATTTTTAATTAAATTCATGTAAAACTCTTTTTACATCTTTCATGCATCATATCTAGTTCTATCATATTAATTTATATATTGCAAGCCTTAAACATTTTAGACATGCCAATGTATAATCATGTATCAGGATTAAAGTATTTTTAATACTGTAGGTTTCCTTTAAGGATCCTTCTAAAAAGGCGAACATAGATGAACCGCCTTGTGCCATAGAAAATTAGGGATTTTAAACCTTGATTAACCTGGACACACGGCCATGGTGAAGGTCACAACTAGGTTCCTAAAAGTAATCCCTAATCTAGATACAAGTTCAATTACATGTAAACATGATATGCTACACAGGAACCTGTGACTCTGATATCATTGAAAGGAAAACTTGGTGCAGCAGAAGCCTACCCTAGGCATGCAACAATAGGGAGCAGGTATTGCATAATTAAAATTTTTTAATTAGCATACGGTAAAACCTACTCATGTACAGGATCTAACATATCATGATGCATATAACAAAATATACATGCATGTATAGGCAACTGCAATAATAATAAATCATATGATAACAACTAGATCTAAGCATGCATGATAACCAAAATAAAATATACCTGATCGAAGCAGGAAGAAGTCAACTCCCTCAGTCTTCAAAATTAATCAGCGACCGGTTGAACTCCTTCAACAGCAAATAAGATCTTCAACAGCAAGAAGAAGAATGATCCAACCTCTCGAGGTGTCCAAGTGTCCACTCTCTAGAGTATCCACGTGCAGTCGCTCGCTGATCCAACTCCCGGAAGGATGCTAGTCCTCTCAGAATCAACAAACAGGTCATGGACATGTGGAGCAGGGAAATTAAAAGATCCTCACGGACAGTCTTCTCCAAGATCACCCAAACTCGGTGAAGAGCACACAAACCGGAAACTAAAACAAGGGAAGGATATCATGGTCCCTTTATGAAAAACAGCACCCAAATATTCATCCCAAACTTGCATGTAGAGATCCTTCCAAAACCTTTCTCACAGATCGATAATAGATCTGTGCTCCTCTCTCTAACACATCCCCTATTTCATCTCATCCTCACACCTCACGGCCAGTGACCAACATCTATCAAAGGCTGAGAACATCCAAGAAATAATAGAGGCTGTGGAAACACGTGAAGCAGGGAAGACACCACAAGCCCCTGTTCCTCTCTATCTCTCACCGCAAGCCCTCTTCCTTTTCTCTCTCTCACCTTCTTCTCATGCTATCTCACAGCCTGCTGAAATGCCTCATGACCGCTGATGAAGCCTGGGAACCACAGGCAGAGAAAGGAACAAATCACAAAGAGAACCATGTGAGAGAGTCCCGATCAAAACCAAAACTCCAATGGAAAGGCTCAAGGATGGAGAAGAATGTTGGGAAACATGAGCTTTGTTCTTCTTCCCTTCATATATCTACTCCCATGGCTAGCCACCCGAGATGAAAAATATTGTAGAAAAAATGGTGAAGCCAGGAAGACATCGTGGAGGCAGGGAATACCAAGGCCAATCACCAGCTACAACCCAGAAATACAAAGGCGGAGGAAATGGGTGAATCCCGTGAAGACTTGGAAGACGTGGTGAGAGAAGACCGGATAAACCGAAACACCTTTGAACATTCTTTTGATCGGATTAAACTGGGAACTCGGTGGAAGAGATGAACCAATTCACCATGAAACAGGGAATGAAGCAATGGGAAAGCCATGGGGAAGAAAACACCGTGAGACCCAAGCCAAGTAATAAAATCGATTGAATAAAACACCAATAACCGGTTCAATAAACCCCGGTCTGACCAAACCCAATCAATAAAAAAAATCGGGTCCAGTCCTGGTCTACCAGGAATAATTCCTAGTTGATCCAAACCAATCCTGGTTGATCCAAACCAATCCTAGTTGATCCAAATCAGACCAGGTAGATCCAATGTGTGCTCAATTAGTCCGTTTGACCTTAATACCAAAACGATTTCCAATCATTGATCGGTTCCTGGATCAGGAAGAAATCCTTTATGGCGTGTGTCCTCATAGATTCGAACCTAAACGGTAGCACTGGAACACTTCCAGTACCAACATAAGATACCATCTAGCAATGGATCTCGATGTTTGAATAAGACGAAGATGCGAGAGCAATCTATCGAACCTCTGGCATATGGTTACCGTATAATTCATCCCTTTGACCTCCAATGCTCAGGATGACCTAAGGTTAGACTGCCAACCCTAACTGAGTCAATCCATAATATGTCTCAACCTTTCATGTCCAGTGACTCCTCACTAGGACTACCCCCGGCCAAGGATTTTCTAAATTGAGACACTACGAGACATTTAATCCAAATAATTTGGACAGGTCAATTCTATCTTGGTCCACCACTTCTCTACAAGTACTTGCCTGTACCCAGAAACCTTTCATCACCGGATTAGAAATCCGGGTAGTCCGGCATCAAAGTACAGGGAGTTACTTGCAAGCTACCATGGTGACCTCAGGTCGGAGGGACACATATATCCATATCCAATCATGAGCAATCCTTTGGCAGAAAGGAGCTCCACGGAGTCATGTTCAATGAGATATCACACATCCCACTTGTAGATCACATCAGTGTCACCACACTCCATTGGTCAAGAGGACAACCAAACGATGTGAACCACAACAACCTACACTTGATACTTTGTCGTCCTATACAATGTATCCTTTGGTTGTGAACCTTTTTTTAAAGGACTACTCGATATATCCTCTCTATATTAAAGTTAGTGCAGTCCTAAGGACTTCATCACATAAATAGAGTTCATTACAGAAAAATTAATAATGTGATGAGCTACCAAAATAAAGTTTTATTAATTCATATACAAATTACAATACTGAGCACAATCGCCTATAGCCTAGACGATTGGCTTTGGAACATAATTCCCAACACGAGGAGCTGGACCTTCCCAAGTAATTAAGAAAATTTAACCTAATGCATATGTGTTAGAGTTACCACCATATTATGGCATTAGTTCAACATTTAATATTTTCGATCTGAAAGAATATAAAGTGCCGGCATTAATTCCTAGTGAGCCTTTTGGGCCTTATCCTGCCTTTGAGAGCGAAACCCTACCTGAGTGTCCACCAGTAATTCCACTAGACCGAAGAAATAAAGTTGAACGTATCTTAGATGACCAGGTGATTACCACTAGAAGTAAGGGCTATTAATGTTATCTGGTTCATTGGCAAGGTCGACTAGATTCTGAGGACTCCTAGATCACCCGAGAGGAGCTACAGCAAATTGACCAGAACCTACTAGAAAGATATCACAGTAGACCGATCCTTACTCGATAGGATCGAGTTCTTCTCATCTGGGGAGAATTTGTGCGGGCACCAGGTTCAGGAAGAGACTTCAACCGATCCAAATTATGCAAGATTCTCTATGGTTGGAAGATTGAGAGTTTGAGTCCTATAATAAGTTTTAATTGGGTCTATTAGTCCTGTATTTATTTCATTTTGGTAATTGAGTCCTGTATTTGTTTCAATTGGGTTCTTCATTGTAATTAAGTCAAGAAGAGTTCAGCCAAGTCCAATCTGGTTTCAAGCACAACAAGTCCAAATAAGGAAGGGGGGCGCATGGATCATGGGATCACCACCTTGGAAGCCACTTAATCACTCCACTTTGCTACATCACCAAGACACCTCACCATTGATTATCGCCCAAGAGGAGAAAGAATTCAAATTCAAATGAGACCACATTCTCCTCCACAATCAGCACCCCTCTTTATGAAAATGCCCACTATTTTGTCCCCTTATTTTGTATTGTTTGAATTTCCAATTTTGAATTTCAAATGGCTTGGTGGTATATAAAAAAGGCTCCAAACTTTATTGTAATCAATCATGAAATTTGAATCAATGAAGAAAGAATTTTCTTGAAATTTTTCCCTTGCTTGAATGCTTGGTCCCTTGTGAGAATGTGGGCATGAGGCCTAGAGTTTTCTTCCTCTTTCCAACTCCACTCATCCAACCTAGTTTCCTCCATCCCTCTTAGTCCATTCGGCCAACCAAAGAAGCACCTCCATTAGTCCACATCTCCTCCATTTCCAATGAATCAAATCATTCAAGGAGTCCTCCACAAGATCAAGCTGAGAGTCGTCATCCAAAAGAAGCCATAGAAGATCTACACCAAGACTACTCCAAGCTTTCCTTCATTATTTCAAAGACCCCTTCCCTCACTTCTCCATTTCAGTCCTTTTCTCTAATTCCCCTACATCTTTTTGTTACAAGATCCCCGAGCTTCCAGGCTCCTAAGAAAAAAGTCTCTCATGCCAAAGAACCGGATACAAGAGGCCTTGCAACCTAGAGGAATCTCCCTGTCATCCAGGAAGCTTCTTCTTTAGTGTTCCTAGTGTTAAATCTATAAGTATTACTTGTCGGGTAATCCTCTTTAGAAAGGCTTTCAAATATGTAATTATTAGATTAACCTAACCCTAATCTGTGTGATTTCTTATCCACGAAGGTCCTTCTCCTAATTTCTTTGAATGGTTTTTATTTCCAATCAAGTTTAATATTTTGAATCCCATCATCGAATTCCTACTTCTTTACCTTAGTAGCTGCATCTATTTACTTCATCTTTCATTTAATCTTTACTAATTTTCATTAGGAATGCATCATTTCATCATTGTCCCCCATCATCAAGTCCCTCACTTTCTTCTTCATGTGGTCATGACGCAGCGACACCCCTACATGCCATAGGAGAACCCCTTGGAATAGGAAGAGATGGTCTTTAAACCATGCTTCTCTCCTATGACCGGATGGCCCTGGCAAATCCACCTTAATCCAAGTACTTTGTGAAGAAAATAAACTGATTTCATGCAAAAACATTAAACTAAACGTGCATCACAAGCATGCTCTGATGCCACTATAAGGTTGGGGGAGCAGCGGATGAGGTGGGCCCTGATGCATGCAATTTAAAAACTTTTTCTAAACCAAATGGCATAGTGAAAGGAGATAAAAACACTTTTATCCATGATACGTTAATCTAATTAACACAAGCCCCTTGGATCTTGATGCATCTAGAGGAATGTATGTTTGAAATCATGCATCTATAGTATGAAACAAATAACTATTCATAGAATCACACAATGATGCAGCAAGAATAATATGTCACACATATGTAATGTAAGCCCATACCTTCTTCGAGATGACGATCACTTGGAAGGCACGTGCTCCACCTACAAGGAAAAAGAGTAAGCTCTGCGAGCAGCACACGTGTACTGCCTCCACAGGTGGTTCACACTGGGGTACAGGATTTCTCCTCCTTCCTTCGAGGTGCTAGCCTCTCCAGAAATAGTGTCAGCAACAGGGACTCCTTCAACTCCTTGAAGAACCACGGATTGCTTCTTCAACTCTTTGAAGAACTGCTACTGAAGCACAGATGGAATAGAACACTTGAGAACCCTTCCTAACTCTCTATCCCAAACCTTCAACAGAAGGTATGCGCTCAAGAATCCCTCCCAAAACTCAAACCCCCTCTCTGATAATCTCTCAAAGATCAAGTGTGAACTCTAACCATGAGAAAATGGTAGTCTCTTGATCTCCTTTTTTGTTCTTCCAGCAGAACTCATAATAGAACAAACTCACATGAACTGAAATGATTCACTTAGAAAATCTGATTTAATGAGAGATTATAAAGAGAGTCTGAGTCCCTTGGAATTCAGGGTGTTACAAACCTTTGGAATTCTGCAACAGTAGTGATTAAAACCCTGAAATGCCCATCATTAAATCCCACAATAGTTCAAGCATTAATGATGTAGTTTCGATTTTCAGCAGACTCCGTCAGTCGAGTCGACTCGATTATTCGAGTTGACTCGAGTGAATTTGCTCGAGTCAACTCATCAAATGAGTCGGCTCAAATATAGCTCTAACAATTTCTTGTCAAAACAAGTCCGAAATGATTCCCAATCATTTCCATGCCAACAAATCAAGAAGAAATCCCACGGTGTGTGACCCTGTAGGTTCAAACACTAAACTGATAGCACAGGAACATTTTCAGTACTAGTCAAAGTCGCCATCTAGCAATGACACCCGGCATCCGGATAGGTTGAAGGTCATAGAGTAACAAGAACCTGTCAAATATGGAATACAACTGAACTTATTCCTTTAATCTCCTAATGCTCTGGATGGCTTACAGTTAAACTGTCCATCCCACTCAGCCCAACTCAAAAGTCTCAAACAAAGAATCCTTGTAACTCCTTACAAGGAATGCCCTGGCCAAGGTCTTTCTCAATTAAGGTATATTAAGCATTCAATCAAAAATATTTAGAGAGATTAATCCTATGTCAATCCTACTACCGCTACACAAGTACTTGACTGTACTCAGCAACCTTCCCTTATTGGATTAAAAATTTGGGTAGTCAGGCACCTAAGCACAGTGAGTTGCTTGCAAGCTACCATAGTGATCTCAAGTCAGAGAAATAATTCATATCCACTTTCTAATGCAAAACTTCTCTTTGGTAGAAAGAGAATCTCGCATGAGGGTCACGCTCAATGAAGTGTCGAACACAATACCTGATATCGTACCAGCATCTCTATGCTACTTGATTAAGAGGACAACCAATAGATATGACATCAATGATCTACTCTCGATACACCATCATCCTGAGATAATGTATCCTTTGGTCGTGAACCAGTTTAAAAACTACACGATGCATCCTCTCTACATTACATACAAGGTAGCTCAAAGGAATCATCACACAAGAGTTCAATTAGGAAGATGACATATGATGAACAACCAGAAAAAACTTTTTATTCAATTCAATAATTCATATACATATACATGAGTTGCACAACTGTCTATAGCCTAGATGATTAGTTTTGGGACACATTTCCCAACATCTCAGATATCTGACACTCCCCTTCATACTTCCATGACTTTTGGCACTTTAAATGACTGATAATTAACTTATGGCAGGAGATAAAAATGCTAGAAAAATCGAAGAGACATTTATATGTCTCTTGGTTTATGAAAGGGTGTATCATGATAAGTCTATCCATCCAATAAGACTCCTTCACATTGAAGGGTCTTTTTAGATGGCTACAAAAGAGGTATATCTAGCACCCCACCCCACTCTATATAAGGTATCAGTGTTTTGATACCAGAGTACTTCAATTCCCATCAAAAAACCCAACTTGCTATTTTCTCTTCCTCCCCCCTTAAGACAAGTTTTGTCTTTTTAAGATAAAGCTTGTTCTTTAGAGACAAGGCTAGTCTTTTAAGATAAGAGCCTTGGGAGAAGAATAGAGAGGATATTCAAGATCCGAGAGGGGATATAAAGAGGTATCGAGTGCCCTACAGGAGGGTAGGGAGTCTAGCAAGGGAGAAAATTTGAAAGGCTACCAAAAGAGTCCCAATCAAACAAATAATTGTTATAGGAGTGCTTTCTTGGTCTGGTTCCTATGTGGATCATCTTTGGAGGGCATGTACTTGTGTGCCTCTTGGAAATTAAGGATAATAGCACTCCATGTATTCTTCTATAGCCCTAAAGTTTAGATTTATTAATTATTATGCACAAGTGGTCCTAGGGTTTAGCATTCTGGGCAGTCAGGGTTTTAAAAATGAAAATTTTAAAACCCAATCTTCTGCTACGCCCAGCCCAAGGAACCCAATAGTGATATCAGAGCCACCTTGATGCATGCAATTAGTAGTCACTTTAGAGTTGATTTCTTGCTATGATATGAATTGATGAATGATTAGTTCAAATTACACATATGCGATATGTTGTATCCTAGTAATTTCTTCGATCTGGGTTTGTCACCATGGCCGTCCGGTCATAGAAGCCAAGTAGGGTTTAAAGGCCCTCTCTTCCTATTCAATGGGATCTCCTATAGCATGTAGGGATGCCGCTGTGGCCTTATCCCATGAACAAGTGAGGTGAACAGATCGTTGTTTGAATCATGTTTATGCTATGCATATTAGAGAGAATATGCATGTTTTGTTGGAATAAATGTCATGATAACATGATGAATTAGGATGTGTATGAGACCATCAAAGCCTTCATAAAATCATATTTAGTCGTAGTGTAAGTTAATTATGATGAAAATCTGATTAGGATATGATCAGCCAATTGGTGTCTAGGCAAGTGGTTCTGGGAAGGTAAAGGGAATGAGGTTTTTAATTGGTTCCTTTGACTGACCTGGCCAATTTAATTGGTGCCTAAGGAAAGCAACAGGGGGATCCCCTCATCTCTTCCACTTATCTGGCCAATTTGGTCACATCTAAACCCTAAGTTGGTAATGTTGATTGATTAAGCACACTACAAAATTGCCTTCTTTCGTACTAAGCCAAATCCATGTCAAAAACTATAGTAGATTTGTTGTGCTACTTTAGGGTTTGATATGATATTTGTCTTGGTGCATGTTATACTTTATAGCATGACTAATGGTGTTGTTTTGTTGTGTAACATAAGGGCAACATTATTCAATCATGGCTATATGGAAATGAAGGGTTTGACTAAACTAAGACATTATCGTTTGTTGTGTAACACAAGGCTATAAGTGTCCTAGAGACAAGTGTTATGTTAAGAATTGCAAGGGATGCAATTTGAAAGGGATTTTCCTATCCTCAAACTCATGGGTGTTTGTTATATAACACAAGTCATTCAGTAGGAATTGGGATCTTAACCCCACTAAGGAAGCCCTGGGAGGGTTTCTGCTTACCATAGTTGAGGGTTATGGTATTCAATAGAAAATAGTGGGAGATATAATTAGATACAAAAAGCCCTTGTCTAATCATGAAAATTATTATGAGTGGTTTTCTTATAGTTGTTCTTTATTTAACATAGATTTTTACATTATGGCTTCTATTCTTTCACTGTGGGACATCTTGGATGCCGATAAGTTGACCGATCTAAACTATGTGGACTGGTTGAGGAACCTGAGGATTATACTAACTCAGGAAAAGATTGCCTATATCCTCGATACTCCTGACCCAGACCCAGTAGGAGAGGATGCTACTATGGAGGAAAAGGCCAAATATAAAATATGGTAGAATGATAGCATGACTGTCAAGTGCATCATGTTGGCCTCAATGAATAACGAATTATAGAGGCAACATGAGGAAATGGAATCCCAATCCAAACTGCTTAGTCTTAAGGAGCTATATGGAGAGCATAGTCAGGCTGCTCGATATGAAATATTGAAGCAGTTGTTTTGAGCACGCATGAGTAAGGGCTCCTCTAACCAGGCACATGTCCTTAAGATGATTAACCTAATCACTCAATTAGGTCAACTAGGATTTGTTATGGATAGTGAGCTTAATCAGGACCTGATCCTACAATCACTCCCAGATTCCTTCTCGCAGTTTGTCATGAATTACCACATGAACAAACTGAACTTATCATTGCCTGAGCTGTTGAATATGCTCAAGACAGCAAAGAGCCATTTTAAAGGTGACAAAGCTCAACTTCTTCTGGTTGATGGAAAGAAGAAGCAGGCAATGAGGAAGGGTTCAAAAGGGGAGAAGAACCCTAAGAGTAGCTTCTAAAAGAGGAAGAAAGCAAGGAAGCCCTCTGCTGATGGGACCTGCTATCATTATGGGAAGCAAGGGAACTGGAAGAAGAATTGCAAGTTGTGTCTTGCATGTTTGAAGCATGATGCTGGTGGAGCATCAAAAGGTTTGTACATGATACAAACAAACATGCCATTGAGTTCTTTAGCTTCTGATACATGTGTTACCTAGAGAGCAACCCAAGAGGGCGGGTGAATTGGGTTTCTAAAAAAAATTAAAGCTAAGCTTGATAATACAAGTTGCAAACTTCACGAGACAAGATATGCAATTCAATTCAACAAGGTATTAAAATTAAAGTGCAATGCTCTAAAGTTGTAGTGCAGCGAAAATTAAAAGAAATAAGCAATAAAGTAAAGAGCAAGGAGGGATAGAACAAGTAATCACAAACACAGCAATCTATAGTGGTTCAGTGCCAATAATGCACCTACATCCACTCTCCAAGATTCCCTTGGGAATTCACATAATCCAATGATTACAGCCGATTAGTTTTTCGGGCTCACTAATCAAAACCCGACTTGTTTTGCAAGGCTTACAAGTCACAACCTCACTTGGTTTTACGGGCTAACCAAGAACCTAATTGATTTTCACAAGGCTAACCAAAAACCTCCCTTGATTTTCCGGGCTAACCAAGAATCTTAGTGGTTTTGCGGGCTAACCACCAACCTAATTTGTTTTCAAGGCTTACCAATAACCTCACTTGATTTTCCAATAGGCTAACCAATAACCTTTACAAGATATAAGATGGAGAAATAAAGAACCAATGTAAGCTTTCAATAATAAAGCAAATAAGTCGATGTAGCTCGATGTAGTGTTGCTTTGCTCTTGTTGAAGCCTTTTAAATGCCAAAGATTGAATGATCTTCAATGCACTTGATAGCTTTGAATGCTTGGAAGGCTTTCTTTTGCTTGAGAGTGGTTGAGCTTTGAATGAATAGGAGTTAAGGCTCTTCTCTCTTCTTTTCTCTCTAAACTCTTTTTGGATATTCAATACATACTTTCTTGATTTGATTTGGAGCCTTTATATACCTTTCCAAGCCTCCAAAATTGAAATCTAGCCGTTATACTTGAGAAACTAGTCGTTGAAGGGTATTTGGGCGAGTCTGTGCTTGAAAAAACTACCCGTTAGTATTGTCAGAACTCCATGTATCGACACTTCCTCTTCATGTGTCGACACATTATGTCAACACATGTTCTTTTTGAGTCGACACAAGTTCAAAGTGTTCCATTTAGATTCTCTGAAAAAATCAGCTGAGTCGATACATTCTCAATTGAGTCGACACTTTGAGTCGACACATAAGGTCCATGTGTCGACACATCAATTGTTCCTTCAACTTCTGCAAGTTCTGTGGCTTGAGATTCTTAAGCGATGTGTTGATCCATGTGTTGACACCTTGAGTCGACACATAAGGTCCATGTGTTGACACATCATTTGTGCCATTTGAAACATTGCTGCGTACCGGCCTGAGTTGACACATCATCTTCATGTGTTGACACATCATGTCATGTGTCGACACCTTGAGTTGACACTTCAATGAATAATTGCAGAAATTGCTGAACTTTAGCTGGAACATGTTTTCATTTGCCTTAGTCATCCATTCAACCATTTCTTTGAGTGTCCAAGTCTTGTTTTGTGCAATTATTCTATTCAAACTTGGTTCTTCAACATAAATGGGCATCTTCAAATTTTGTGAGCATCCTTTCAATGAAAACACACTTAAAGCAAATCATTAGTCCTCAAATTATACTTAACTGTTTTGCTTATCATCAAAATCAATTAGTGGAGTCAACAATCTCCTTCTTTTTGATGATGACAAAACCCTTAAGTATAAATTGCTTTAAAAGTAAAGCTTTAAGAGAATTGATCAAGATGCACAATATTGAAAGCATTAAGTATATCAATCATTACTTAAAGATATAATCATTCAAAATACAAGTAATAGAATTTGAGCTTGTTTCAAAGATAGAGAGTATCAGAGCTTAGTCAGAACTTTGATATTTATTTAAATATGCATTAAGAATATGTATCATGATACTCTTATAATAAAAATTTTAGCAATTAACAAAGCTCCCCCTGAATTAATGATTCATAACAAAATTTGTGAGAATCTTTTCAAAAATATTGAAAGAGGGGTTTTGAGAATCAAATTTACTTTGACAAAAGGTAAAGCTCCCCCTTTCATTAATTCAGGTTTTCAAAAATTAAAAGTTACTCCCCCTTTAGTTTGGAGAAGTAAACACATTTATACTTAAATAATATCATGAATTACTCCCCCTTTTTGTTATCATTAAAAAGGTAGATCAAGGGAATACATTTATTTTTGGAATATTTTCTTTAAGAAGCACATTCATGAAAGCAATTCAAGATATAGCATTCATGTCCATCAAAGATATAGGAATGAGTAATCAAAAAAGTTTTTCATATATGTATCATCAAGTATCTAATAAAGATAAAAGTACATGTAAGCATGAAAGTAAACTATCTAGAAATATAAAACTATCTAGAAATACATCAATGTCCTAATCCTCATCCATCGAGTCATCAGAAGATGAACCGATCTCGATCAGTCCTGTATCAGTAAAAGATTGAGTTCGCGGCCATCGTGGTCGAAGATCTTGAAGTCTGGTCTTGGATGGCTGAGTTAGGGTACGGCGTCCATGTCCTCTACGACGAATATAGGTCTAATCTCTGGCTGAAGCAGTAGAGGTAGAAGCTACGTCCTTCGCAGGAACTGAACTGATTGGGTGAATCATCTCAACAATAGCTGGAGCAGGAGTATGATCAAAAGTAGGGCCTGAATCGAGATGCTGAAAGCCGGGTGTATAAAACCCAAGCTCTCGAGTGACTAATGAAGTATGAAGGGTAGGACTATCAAAAGTAGGTGTAATAGCTGATGATACAGGCGTATCAAGAATAACAGTATCAGCTATGGAAGGTATCGATGTATCTACAATATGTGTATCAAGTGTGGGGGTCTCGATGATAGGTGTCTGAATATTAGGAGAATCAATGAATGAACTATTAATGTCAGGTAGGTCAACAACAGGACTAAGATAGGAATCGAAACTGGAACTGGAGTGTGATCAACCTATCTGGAAGGAGAGGATGGATCAGGAATCGGAACAGGTGAGAAGGATGGGTCAATAACTGGGCTCGCAGGCATGTCATCTGTCACCTCTGCAACTGGCTCTTACGAAAGATCAGCAATATCAAACTGGTCTGAGTCAGTCTCCTCATCTCCATCAATATCTCCAACAGTAGTATCTCCAAGTCCATCTCCTACAGTAGTCTCAACACCAGTGTCGATATCAGTAACGTCATCAGCTGGTGCTAGAGCAGGAACATCAACTGAAGCAGGAACTGTGTCTGCAGCAGGAGCACTCGACGAAGCTCTGGACAGTGCTGAGAGAATAGCGAAATACCATCACTAAGACCAATATGGCTCTCTCTCATATCAGCAATAAACACGTCAAAACGCTGTCTCATGATTAAAACATCGATCTCAATGCATCTGACTCTATCCTCTAGAGTATCTGAAGTACCACGAGCCTCTGTCTACTCTGGCTATGGCTGGGCAGATGTAAAAGGATCTGGCTGAGCTGGCTGTGCTGCCGTCTCAGGCTGTGTCTCGCTCGGTCCAGCCTCACCTGAAAGAATCCGCTTTTCCTTTGCTATGTCCTCATCAATGTCAACTCTATCCTCGGCCTGTCCTGATGTCCTCCATGTCCACTGGCCTCGGACTAAGTGATAACCCATGCGATGCAACAACCTGATGTCATATACATCGGTATGGATCAAAGTACGATAAGGCTCATCCTGGAAGCTAACTCCATACTCCCAGAACAATACTGTCAACCCCATGCTATACGGCAAGCAGAGCCGCTGACAAGACGCCACCTCAATAATCTTATGAATCATCAGAACAGGAAGACAAATCGGCATCTGCTGAATCAGGGAGACCATCACGAGCAACTCTTACTCGGCAATGTAGTCTAATTGACCGGTCTTTGGAAGAAGAATTCGGGCAACGATATGATGTAGTAGTCTCATCTCCGCAGACAATCTCGTGCAGGAATAGTGGCTCCCTCTGATAAGATATCGCACTCAAAAATACATCGGAGGCCACTAACTCTATCAACAGACAGTCAATAACTGATCCAGTCATGGGTATATCCCACACTCTGCTCAAAATCCTTGCTGAAATGGAAATATCCTGACCTCTGACCAGAGCAATCTAGCCATCTGATCCACATGCAAGTGATCCGTAGAACTCTCTTATCAACCCAGGATAGTATCTCTCGCTGAGCGAACAAAAAGTAGCTAACCCAGCATGTCGGATCCACTCTCCTATCCAAAAATGCTGCTGGTCCAAGAAAGGAAGTCCACTCGGCATCCTCTAACCACTGTCTTGGAGCTCATCCAGCTAGAAGGTGCAAAATACAGTCGTGCAGGCAGATCTGAAGCTCTAGACTCGTGTCATGCCTTCGTTCTCTGCTCTTCTTCATGCTGTGACTGACGAGGTCGACGAACGATTTGTTTGCGAGGACCCATTATCAGCAATCAAGGTTTGGGCAAGGTTTTTGGTGGAAATAGGGAGTTTCTAGGGTTTAGGAGCAAAAACTTAGGAGGAATTCCAATAAAAAATGACTACCGAACCTTCAAATCCAAGAAAACGGCAGGTAAAAGCAAAGAAATGAGAGGATGAACAGGATGGATACCTGGAATCGAGGTGTCGGCTCGGAGGAGAATGAATTTTGAGGAAAAAATGGTTCGAAAACCTTAAAATCTCTGTTTGCCATCGAGCATGTGTCGACTCACACATGTGTCGACACATTTTGGTGTCGACATATGATGTGTTGACACATCGACTTAAAAACTAAAAAATTAGGGATTTCACAAAATGATCAAAATCAATTGAATTAACAGGTTTTTGGAGTCAAATCACTAATGATCAATCATGATATATCATAAATAAGGTTGAACTGATCTAGTTTGAGTCAAATTAAGGAAAAAAATTAATCAAACGGATTAATGATCCTTAGCTCTCTTCTAATCATACAGAATTGATCTTCCAAGAAAGGTTTAGTTAAAATATCAGCTAATTGAAATTCAGTACATATAAATTCAAGCAAAATATCATTGTTTTCAACATGATCTCTAATCAAGTAATGCCTAATTTCAATGTATTTGCTCCTAGAGTGTTGAACAGGATTTTTAGTCGAGCAAATAGCACTGGTATTATCATATTTAATAAGAGTTCTAGCCAACTTGATTCCAAAGTCTTCAAGTTGTTGCTTAATCCACAAGATTTGAGCACAACAACTTCCTGCTGCAATATACTCAGCCTTAATTATGGATAGTGCAACCGAAGTTTGTTTCTTGCTAAACCATGAGATTAAGTTAACTCCAAGAAATTGGCAAGTTTCACTAGTACTCTTTCTATCTAATCTACACCCAGCAAAGTCTACATCAGAATATCTAATTAATTCAGTAGAAGAATTTCTAGCATACCACAAACCAATACTAATAGTACCAGATAGATATCTAATAATGCGCTTAACAGCCATAAGATGTGATTCCTTAGGTTCAGACTGATATCTAGCACACATGCAAACGCTAAACATTATATCTGATCTACTAGCAGTCAGATACAATAAAGTGCCTATCATGCCTCTGTATAATTTCTGATCTACAGATTTATCATTTTCATCTTTATCTAGTTTACATGAGGGGCTCATAGGCGTACCTATTGGCTTAGTAGTCTCCATCCCAAACTTTTTGATAATTTCTCTTATATACTTAGCTTGGTTGATGAAGATACCATCTGAAGTTTGCTTGATCTAGAGTCCGAGAAAGAAATTGAGTTCTCCCATCATGCTCATCTCGAACTCACCCAGCATAAGCTTAGCAAACTCTTGACAAAAAATTTCATTAGTAGCACCGAAAATGATGTAATCAACATATATTTGTACTACTAATAAATCATTATCTTTCCTTTTCAAAAATAGTGTTTTGTCAACATTTCCTTTAGAAAATTCATTTTCAATAAGAAATTTTCTTAACCTTTCATACCATGCTCTAGGTGCTTCCTTCAAACCATAATGTGCTTTGTGCAGTTTGAAAACATGATCTAGATGTGCATGATTTTCAAATCCGGGTGGTTGTTCAACAAAGACCTTTTCATTTATAAAACCATTTAAGAAAGCACTCTTAACATCCATTTAAAATAATTTGAAGTTCATAAAGCAGGCAGATGCTAACAATAGTCTAATTGCTTCAAGTCTAGCAACAGGAGCAAAGGTTTCATCAAAGTCAATCCCTTCCTCCTGATTGTAGCCTTTAGCAACTAGCCTAGCTTTATTTCTAATGACAATTCCATTTTCATCTAATTTATTCCTAAATATCCATTTAGTGCCAATAATTGAAATATTAGATGGTCTTTCTACAAATGTCCAAACATTATTTCTATGAAATTGTATTAGTTCTTCTTGCATAGCATTGATCCAATTAAAGTCTTTTTCGGCTTCTTCAAAACATTTAGGTTCTACTTGAGATACAAAAGTAATATAGTCACATTCATTTCTAATAGAAGCTCGAGTTCTTACCCCTTTAGATGGATCACCTAAGATTGTTTCTTAGGGTGTCCATGAGCATACTTCCACTCCTTAGGTAGATCTTGATGGACTGGAGTCTTATCTTCTTTCTCACCCTTGTCCTGATTTTCTTCATTTGGTTGAGCTTGATCATCCAATGTTAGCTTCTGAAGTTTGTCAGCACCTGCACATTCATCAGATGTATCCTCTTTTTTTGAGGATTTGTTGGTAGATTCTTCAAATACAACATGTACTGACTCTTCTACAACTAAAGTCCGTTTGTTAAATACTCGGTATGCCCTGCTTGATGTAGAGTATCCTAAGAAGATACCTTCATCAAACTTGGCATTGAACTTCCCTAGATGATCTTTTCTATTGTTCAAAATAAAACATTTACAACCAAAAACTCAAAAATATTTCAAAGTTGGTTTTCTTTGGTTCCAAAGCTCATATAGAGTTTTCTTTAAAATAGGGCGTATCAAAACTCGATTCAAAACATAACAGGCTATATTTATAGCTTCAGTCCAAAAATATCTTGGCAAATCATTTTCACAAAGCGTAGTGCGTGCCATTTCTTCTAAAGTACAATTTTTCCTTTCTACTACCCCATTCTGTTGAGGTATCCTAGGTGTAGAAAAATTGTGTTCTATACCTTTTTCATTACAAAAAATTTTGAAATCTTGATTTTCAAATTCGGTTCCATGATCACTATAAATACAAATGACTGAAACACCTTTCTCATTTGAAACTTTTCTATAAAACTTTACGAATACAGAAATTAACTCATCTTTTTGTGCTAAAAAGAAAACACAAGTAAATCTCGAAAAATCATCCAAATAACTAATCCATATCTCTTGCCTTCTAGACTTGATATTCTAGTTGGTTCAAAGAAATCCATATGGAGTAGTTCAAGTGGTCTACTAGTAGTTACAAATCTTTTTGGTTTAAAAGAAGTTTTGACTTATTTTCTAAATTGACATGCTTGGCAAATTCTATCTTTTTCAAAACTGATTTCAGGTAAATCTCTAACAAAATTCTTTTTACAAAGTTTTGAAATAAGGTACATACTAGCATGCCCTAACCTTCTATGCCATAACCAACTAGTCTCTTCCTTGGTAGAATTCATTGCAACAAGGCATTCTCCATTAGGTAAAGATAGATCATTAAGATCTATAAGATAAATATTTCCATGCCTTTTTCCAATGAATTGTACTCCATTTAAATCTGGACTAGAAATCATGCAATATGATGATTTGAAAACTACTTGAAAACCTTTGTCACAAAACTAGCTAATACTTAAGAGATTATGCTTTAAACCATCTACTAAAAGTACATTACTAATACTATTAGAAGGAGTTATGTGAACCTTACCAATTCCAATGATTTTACCTCTACCATTATCATCGAAGGTCACACTCCCTCCATTCAAAGCTTTAAGAGAAGTGAATTGCTTCACATCTCCAGTCATGTGCCTTGAGCAACCACTATCAAGATAACAAATTCGTTTGTTTTCCTTGGTTGCAAGACACACCTGCAATAAGATCAAGCTTTGTTTTTAGTTACCCAAGCTAACTTGGGTCCTTTCGGGTTAGCATACGAATGGTTCCTTTTGGAACCCACACTTTACCAAAAGACATGATTTTTCTGAAATTACATTGATAAGATTTATGACCTAATTTTCTACAAGTAAAACAAGTAATACTGGATGATGCAGGTATAAAGAAGTTTTTGAAATACTTTTGTTGCTTTTGAGGTTTATATCCTAAACCTGCCTTGTTGAAAACTACTCTTTGATTATTCAAAAATAAATTTAGCTTTTCTGAACTATAAGTAAACTTATCAACAAATTGTTGATTTTCTCAAGTTCATTTTTGTATTTTTCATTTTCAAGTTCCAAATCCTTGTTTTTCTTTATAAGATCATTATTTGAAACAACATATTTAGGTCTTTTTAGAACTTCATTTTCCATCGCTAAAGCATTATTTTTCTTTTCCAAAACATCTAGTTTAGTTATAAAGAACTAACATCATTAAGTAAAGAATTGTTTTCTAATAAGAAACTATTAGCATGCTTTTTTAATTTCTTATTTTTAGATAATACTAACTTATAATCATGCATCAATTCTTCAAAAGTACTTCGAAGTTCATCAAAAATAAAATCAACTTCAGAGTCGGAACATACCTCTTCATTGTCCTGATGTGCCATGAAGCAGAGATTTGCAATTTCAGTCTGCCCTTCTTCTGAACTGGAGTCTTCGCTTTCACTCCACGTGGCCATCATTGCTTTCTTCCTTAGTTTCTTGCTTGATTTCTTGAGGAGAGGACAATCAAATTTGTAGTGTCCGGGCTTCTTGCACTCGAAGCATATAGGTACTTCCTTCTCCTTTTCCTTTTCTTTCTCTTTTTCTTTTTCCTTTCCCTTTTCCTTGGATTGAAATTTCTTCTTGTAGGGAAACTTCCTTCTCTTCATAAATCTTCTAAATTTTTGGGCAAGGAGGGCTTCCTCACCTTCTACTTCTTCATCATTATCGGACTCATCAATCGAGGATTCTTCTTGAACATTTGATTTAAAAGCAATCCCCTTCTTTTTATCCAAGTCTATTGATTTCTGTTTCAAGTTGAGCTCATAGGTCATGAGCGATCCTACTAGCTGCTCATGTGGAAGCTTGTCTACATCCTTTGCCTCTTGAATTGCGGTCACCTTTGAATCCCACGATGTCGGAAGTGACCTAAGAATTTTATTCACAAGATCAGCATTAGATATGACTTTACCAAGACTTCTCATAGCATTTACAATATTTGTAAAATGTGTATACATATCAGTAATAGATTCATTTAGTTTCATCCGGAACATCTCATATGTATGCACTAACATATTGACCTTAGTGTTCTTCACTTGATCAGTATCCTCGTGGGTAACTTCAAGTGTGTCCCATATTTCTTTGGTGGACATGCATGTAGATATCCTATTGAACTCACTAGGATATAATGCACAATACAAGAGATTCATTGCCTTAGCATTGATCTTGGATTGTTTAATTTCATTTTCATCCCAATCCTCTTCAAGTTTTGGGATGGAAACACCATTAACCACCACCGAAGGAATATGAGGACCCTTATCAACTACTTTCCATAAATTATAATCTATAGAATGCATATAAATTCTCATCCTAGTTTTCCAATAAGTATAATTTTTTCATTAAAAAATGGAGATCTATTTGAGGCTTGTCCCTCAACTACACTAGTACCAATTGGGGTTGCCATAGATCTTTACTCAAGGCAGTAAAGCCTATATACTGAGAACAAGGCTCTGATACCACTTGTTATCTAGAGAACAATCCAAGAGGGGGTGGTGAATTGGGTTTCTAAAAAAAATTAAAGCTAAGATTGATAATACAAGTAGCAAACTTCATGAGACAAGATATGCAATTCAATTCAACAAGGTACTAAAATTAAAGTGCAATGCTCTAAAGTAGTAGTCTAGCGGAAATTAAAAGTAATAAGCAATAAAGTAAAGAGCAAGGAGGGAGAGAACAAGTAATCACAAACATAATAATCTATAGTGGTTCGGTGCCAACAATGCACCTACATCCCTCCTCAAGATCTCCTTGGGAATTCACTATAATCCAATGATTACAACCGATTAGTTTTTCGGGCTCACTAATCAAAACCTGACTTGTTTTGCAAGGCTTACAAGTCACAACCTCACTTGGTTTTACGGGCTAACCAAGAATCTAATTGGTTTTCACAAGGCTAACCAAAAACCTCCATTGGTTTTCCGGGCTAACCAAGAACCTTAGTGGTTTTGCGGGCTAACCACCAACCTAATTGGTTTTCAAGGCTTACCAATAACATCACTTGGTTTTCCAATAGGCTAACCAATAACCTTTACAAGATATAAGATGGAGAAATAAAGAACCAATATAAGCTTTCAATAATAAAGCAAATAAGTCGATGTAGCTCGATGTAGTGTTGCTTTGCTCTTGTTGAAGCCTTTTGAATACCCAAGATTGAATGATCTTCAATGCACTTGATAGCTTTGAATGCTTGGAAGGATTACTTTTGCTTGAGAGTGGTTGAGCTTTGAATGAATAGGAGTTAAGGCTCTTCTCTCTTCTTTTCTCTCTAAACTCTTTTTGGATATTCAATACATACTTTCTTGATTTGATTTGGAGCCTTTATATACCTTCCCAAGCCCCCAAAACTAAAATCTAGCCGTTATACTTGAAAAACTAGCCGTTGGAGGGTATTTGGGCGAGTTCTATGCTTGAAAAAACTAGCCGTTACTGTTGTCAGAACTCCATGTGTCGACACATTATGTCGACACATGTTCTTCTTGAGTCAACACAAGTTCAAAGTGTTCCATTCAGATTCTCTGGAAAAATCAGCTGAGTCGACACATTCTCAGTTGAGTCGACACTTTGAGTCGACACATAAGGTCCATGTGTCGACACATCAACTGTTCCTTCAACTTCTGCAAGTTCTGTGGCTTGAAATTCTTAGGCGATGTGTTGATCCATGTGTCGATACCTTGAGTCGACACTTCAATGAAAAATTACAGAAATTGCTGACTTGTGCTGGAACATGTTTTCATTTGCCTTAGTCATCCAATTACAGAAATTGCTGAACTTGTGCTGGAACATGTTTTCATTTGCCTTAGTCATCCATTCAACCATTTCTTTGAGTGTCCAAGTCTTGTTTTTTGCAATCATTCCATTCAAACTTGGTTCTTCAACATGAATGGGCTTCTTCAAATTATGTGAGCATCCTTTCAATGAAAACACACTTAAAGCAAATCATTAGTCCTCAAATTATACTTAACTATTTTGCTTATCATCAAAATCAATTAGTGGAGTCAACAACATGGGTATTGGATACTACATGTGGGTCTCATATCTGTAAGTCATTGCAAGGGTTATACAAACCTAGAAGCTTGAAGAAAGAGAGATGATGTGAATGTCACTTTTCTCTGGCATTGCCGTTTGGGTCATATTAGTGAGTCTAGGATAAACAAGTTATACAAAGAAAACTTCTTTGAACCTTTTGATCTTGAGTCATTAGGAACATATGAGCCCTGTCTCATAGGTAAGATGACCGAATCTCCATTCACAGGACATGAAGAAAGGGCAACTGAGTTATTAGTCTAGTACACATAGATGTGTGTGGTCCTATGACAACCCAGGCTAGAGGAGGATACTCTTATTTCATCAATTTTATTGATGATTTATCGAGGTTCAGAAATGTGTATCTCATGAAACACAAGTCTGAAGCCTTTGATAAATTCAAAGAGTATCAAAGTGAGGTCGAGAAACAAACTGTGCATAGTATTAAAATCCTTCGATCTGATCGAGGAGGAGAATACTTATCTAGTAAATTTTTTGATCATCTGAAAGACAAAAGTATTCTCTATGAATGGACCCTACCATAGACCACAGTTAAATGTAGCAGAAAGGAGGAATTATACCCTCCTTAACAGACTTCCAGTATCCTTCTGGGGTTATGCCCTAGAGACTGCTACCTACATACTGAACAGGGTGCCATAAAAGGCAGTTAAAAGCACTCCATATGAATTATGGAATGGGAAAAGGCCAAATCTTAAGTATTTTAGGATTTGGGGTTGCCTTGCTTATGTCAGGAATGTTTTTGGACATAAGTTAATGGTGCGGGCACCAGGATCAAAAAGATGTTGCACCCAAGTCAGAGCTCATTGTTGATTGTCTGAGTCATTGAGTTCTGTAATAAAGCTGAGTCAATTGAGTCTTGTAATATATTGAGTCCATTGGATAAAGTTGAGTCCATTTGCTTTCATTTGAGTCCAATCAATTAGGCCCATTTTAAGTCCTGAAATTTTGTTTCATTCAAGTCAAAGTCCAAGAGGAGATCCACTGATCCCCACTGAAGACCTCTTGTGACACCTCCATTAGACCCCACTCTAGCCACCCAAGCCCAGTATGGAACATATGTGGCACCTAAGCAAAGAAGGAATGTACATGGCGCCCCCATATTTCATTTAAGCCAGAAGAGAAAGAAAAGTGGTGCCGGGCTTGAAGTGGTCCTCCTCCTTGTTTCATTTAACCACTCCAGGAAAAAATGGAAGTAACTTGGTGCCCAAGCATCCTCCTCCTTATCCCATGCAATGTGACCTAGGCAAAGGAAACAAGCAAGCAGGAGCCCCAGATTTTCTTCTCTCTTTTTTCCATGTATAGCCAACAAATATAGAAAATTTGTGGTGCCCCCTCTTTTCTTTCTTATTTCATGTATTCACTCTAACTTTGAAAGAGAGTCTAAGAGGTCTAGGTGATCTATAAAAAGCATGATGAATTGAATGAATGAGAGATTATTTTTCCCCTCCTCCCTCTTGTGAAAGCATGATGAATTGAATGAATGAGAGATTATTTTTCTTATAGTTTTCCTTTGCTTTGAGCATTGACACTTTGTGAGGGAGAGGGTAAGAGGCCCAACACTAGTCCAAGCATCCAAACCCTAGCCCTAGCTGCCAACCCCAAAGCCCCTAGGCAACCCCCATATCTCCAAGCTACCAACTCCAAAGCTCAGGCGTCCCCCCTCCTCCAGGCCACCAACCATCTTCAGCGCCCCTTTGCCTTCTCTCTACTCCCAACCCTCTGAATCCTATTTTCTTATCTTCTGAATCCCTAATCCTCGGTGTTTGCAGGATCCCTCAAGTGCTATGATACTTGGAAGAAGTCTTCCTTGCCTTCGGGACCATTTGAAGAAAAGCCGACGCATCCATGAGAACGAGCTTCTTCTTCGAGGTGCCAATCCTGAGAGTGAGTGACCCCATCTACAACGAGGAAGAAATCATTGCTAGGTAATCAAACCCATCCATTCTCTCTATTTCTATTTTATTGAAAACTGAGCATGTTCTAAATTAGTTGTTTCTCAATCCTAGGATCCAACTTTCTTTATCACTTCTTAGAATCTTAATCTGCGGACAACCCTTGCTTGTTCTTAAACTTTTTCTGGAAACAAAACCATCATAAAAATCTGAACTCATTGATCTCTAGAACTGCAATTTCTTTATGATAATCTCTAGCATGTTTCATCCTGCATTAGTTTGGTATCAGAGCATGGTTTAGGACATGTTCATGCATAGTACATAGAAAATTCTGCATGCTCATAGTAGTCTAAACCTAGGACTTGTTTCTTATTAAAACCCTTTTATTTATCACTTATCTTTCCATCCATCATTCACCTAATTAGTCTTCATTAAATCTACATTTTTATCTTAATTTCAGATCTGAAAATACAAAAAAAAAATCTGCATACTTTACTTTAGGGTTTCGTGTGTGTGCATACATAATTGAATTCACTTAGGGCAATTTCACTCTGTCAGATAAGGAAAGGATTTTATCATCTTTCCTTGGCCCAAAACAACCATCCTCATGCCAATCCTAAGCCTAATTAAAATCGAGTAGAAATCTAAAGCAGCTAGGGACACCAACAGGTCCAATTCATGGTATTGTGAGAAAGCTAGTGCACTCAATTCATCACTTATCTCTTGAAATTGGTGTTTAGGCCAGGGGTCCAGAGGCAAACACCCTAAGTAGAGCTATGGTTACTTAATTAGGACCCTGCAAGAGCAGGGGAGCCTCCTACACTCCCACTCTTACCTGGCTAGTGGAAAGGATAACTATTGACTTGGTTGTAAGTTGAGCTGACTCATTCTACTTGAGCTGCTAGGTCTAGCAAAATCTTAGAACAATTTGTGTGCTTGCTGCATGACTACTAGATCAGGAGTTCAATATCATCAGTCTCAAAACCAACACAGTCTGACCATGGAGCCTAATTTTGAAACCTCACTGAGGACCATGACTAAACAATTTGCCTAATTGAACGCCCAAATGAATAATAGGTTTAATCAAATGGAGCATGTTGGAAACCTAAAGTGAACCCATGAGACCCATGCTGAGCCCAAACTTGAGACACCTCTTCCCACACATCCCAACCCTAGGAGAGCCCCATGCCATGACCCAACTTGGAGCTTAGTCAGAGGAGACCTAATCATGATTTCATTGACCAAGATGAGAGAGCCATTAGGAACATTAGGTTAGAAGCACCTATATTTGATGGTAGCCTTGACCCTAAGGTATACCTTGATTGGGAAGGAGATATGGACCAATACTTTGAGTGGTATGAAATATCTGAACAAAGGAAGTTTAAGTTTGATAAGCTCAGGTTAGTTCTCCAGGCTAGACTATACTGGGAAAATGTTGAAAGGATGACTAGACAAAGAGAAGACATACCCATAGCTACGTGGAGAGCCATGAAACTTAAGCTTAGGGAAAAGTACCTCTCCATATCCTATCACCAGAGGCTTTTGGATCAAAGGCAGAGGCTGAGTTAGGAAAACAAGACTATATCTGAGTATATAGCCAAATTTGATGAATTTGTCATGAGGTATAGTATTGATGAGTCTAAAGCTGTGACCCTATCTAGGTTTAGGACTAGACTATGTGAGGACATTCAAAGAGAATTATTTTTTAGAGAGGTCCATGATCTTGAGGAGGCTTATCAGATAGCTAAAGACTGAGAGATTCTAGAGGGGACCCATAATCTTTTGACATGAACCCACTAGGATTAGTACCCCTAATCAATATCCAGGATCTAGCCAAGTACACCAAAGCCGGCCCAATCCTAGCACCCCATTGACTCGTAAGGATGATAAGGAAAAGGCACCTGAAGTTTAGAGAAATCTTAATCCCAATCCTACTACTGCTTGTTTTAGATGTCATAAAATGGGACACTATGCTAGTCAATGCCCAACCCAATGTCTACACATAGGAGAGCTAGAGGAAAAAGATCCTGAACCCACTGATGAGTTTGAAGAGGAAGTGTATGAAGCTGGAGTACACTTGGTGGATGAATATGAAGGAGATGAGAAAATCTTTGAGTTATCTATTGGGAGTTGTTAGATGTATCTTGACCCAAACCCATGAACAAGAGGATTGGCATAGGACCAACATCCTATAAACATTTGTGAAGTTAGGGGACAAGGTATGTAAGATCATTATAGATAGTGGGAGCTACGTGAATGCCATCTCAATTAGTGCTGTCAAAACCATAGGTTTATTCCCTGTTCCATATCCCAATCCTTATAAGGTGTCCTGGATAGACTCAACTTCCATCCCCATCAAACATCGATGCCAAGTCATGATCCAACTTCAATCCTATCAAGAAAAGGTATGGTGCGATGTCCTTCCTATGGGAGTTAGTAGTATTATCTTAGGCAGACCTTGGCTATATGACCATGATGCTATCCTGTATGGCTGATCCAATTCTTGTTCTTTTAACTACCATGGAAAGAAGATCGTGATAAACCCAACCCCACCTAAGGATAATATCAAGAGGGGATCTAGCAACTTGAAAGAGAAGAAACCAGGGTTAAATCTGATCAATGCTAAAGAATTGGAGCATGAGATCACTGAGGGTTCACCAATTTGGATTTTGACCACTAAGGAAGTTCGTGACCACCCCTTGTAGGAGCACCCTTAGAAAGTTGTGGAGTTTTTGAAGGAGTTTCAAGAAGTGTTTCCTAAAGATCTTCTTGACCACCTACCACCTTAAGGGATGTACAACATGCCATAGATCTAGTCCCAGGAGTCACTTTGCTAAACCTCCCACTTTATGGGATGAATCCTACTGAGCACTTAGAGTTACAAAAGCAAGTTGGAGAACTCCTCAAGAAAAGATTTGTTAGAGAAAGCCTGAGTGCATGTGCAGTACTTACCCTTTTAAGCCCTAAGAAAGATGGCACTTGAAGGATGTGTGTCGATGGTCGTGCCATAAACAAGATAACAGTTAAGTATAGATTCCCCATTTCTCGTTTAGATGACATGCTAGATATGATGGCCGGAGCAACCATTTTCTCTAAGATTGTTGACCTTAAGAGCGGCTATCACCAAGTTAGGATCAGACTTGGGGATGAGTGAAAAAGAGCTTTCAAGACTAAGGATGGTCTTTATGAGTGGGTAGTGATGCCATTTGGATTGTCCACTACCCCTAGTACCTTTAGAGGATCATGACCCAAGTCCTAAGAGTGTTCATTAAGATTTTGATGATATTTTGATTTACAGTAGGACTAAGGAAGACCACCTAAGCCATATCCGACAAGTCTGTTAAGCCCTTAGGAAAGATAGCCTCTATGCCAATTTGAAGAAAAGCGAGTTCTTGACCCATAGAGTCATCTTCTTAGGATTTGTACTGACCCCCGAAGGAGTATCAGCTGATTCCATAGTTGAGTGGCCAGTACCTACTAGCTATTTTCATTTGCTACCTTCTAGATAATTTATTCGGGGATTTAGCTCTATCGTTGAACCCATCATTGATTGCATTAGGAAGGGAACCTTTGAGTAGACTAAAGCTACAAATAAAGCCTTCCTAGATATTAAGGACAAGATGACCCAAGCACCAATTCTGAGGTTACCCAATTTCTCTAAAGTTTTTGAGATTGCTTGTGATGCCTCTAGAGTTGGTATAGGAGGAGTCCTAAGTCAAGAAAACCATCCCATAGCCTTTTAATGAGAAATTGAATAAGGCTAAGCTTAGGTACTTGACCTATGATAAGGAATTTTATGCAGTAGTTCAAGCCCTGAGATATTGGAGACATTACCTACTACCACAAGAGTTTGTCTTATACTTTGATCATAAAGCACTCCAATTCCTTAATTCCCAGAAGAAACTGAACCCTAGTCACGGTAAGTGGGTAGAGTACATTCAAGCTTACACCTTTATTTAAAGACACCATGCTGGCACTGAAAATAAGGTTGCTGATGCCCTTAGCCATTGATCCCTGCTCCTAAATTCTGTTAGAACTGAAGTCATAGAATTTGACAAATTGAAGGATGAATAGGAAACTTGTCCTGACTTTAGTGAGACCTATCAGTCTGTCAAACAAGGACCATCTAGTTTGCATAATGAATATACCCTGCAAGATGGCTACCTCTTCAAGGACAATAGGTTAGTATTCCCAGGACTTCCCTTAAAGAATTTCTAGTTTGGGAGACCCATGCAGGAGGTCTAGCTGGTCACTTTGGTAAGAATAAGACCATTCTAGCTATTGAAGACCAGTTCTATTGGCCAAGTCTAAATGGGGATGTTGCCCAAATTATGGCTAGGTGTCAACTTGTGTTGTTGCCAAATAGTAAAAGCAAAACACTGGCTTGTATATATCCCTTTACCTGTACCTAACTATTCTTGGCATGACCTTAGTATGAATCTTGTGTTAAGATTGCCCAAGACCTTAAGGAGACATGATTCTATCTATATTATGGTCGATAGGTTTTCTAAGATGGTACACTTCATACCCTGCTTACAAACTTTTGATGCCTCCAAGGTAGCCAAACTTTTTCTTGATAATGTGGTTAGGTTACATAGCCTTCCTAAAACCATTTCATCTGATAGGGATGTTCGGTTCATGAGTTACTTTTGAAAAATCCTCTGGCACCTATTAGAAACTAAGCTCAAATTTTCTACCTCTTACCACCCACAAACCGATGGCCAGACTAAAGTAGTGAACCAAAGCCTTAGAAACTTGTTGAGATATCTTGTAGGTGAAAACACTAGAAATTAGCGCCTTTTGGTACCTAGAGCCGAATTCGCCTACAATAGTTTAGTTAATAGGTCCACAGGAAATAGTCCATTTGAGATTGTCTATGGTTATAAGCCTAACTAACCCATAGACCTAATCCCTTTGCCCATACATGCACGAGTCTCTGAGTCAGTTGAATCATTTGCATAACATGTTAGAGATCTGCATAAGAAAATTAGCAATAAGATTAATGTGAGTAATGGTGCTTATAAAAACATGGCTAATTCCTAAAAAAGAGTCAAAGAGTTTGCTGAGGGACATTATGTGATGATTAGGCTTAGGCCTGAGTGGTTTTGTTCGGGAACCGTGAAAAAGTTACATGCCCGTGGAGCTGGACCCTTCAAAGTGATAAAGAAAGTTGGACCCAATGCCTATGTGCTTGAGTTACCACTCAAATTTGGCATTAGATCAACCTTCAATATCTCAGACCTAGTTGAGAATAGGGAGCCAGCAATGATACCCAATGAGCCTTTTGGACCTAACCCTATTCTTGAGAGCAAGACCATACCTGAGTGTCCACCAATAAATTTACCTGGAAAAGAAAAAAGGATTGAGCATATCCTGGAAGACCAAGCCATTACTACCCAGAACAAAGGCTACTAATATTATTTGGCTCGTTAGCATGGTCGACCAGATTCTAAGGATTTGTGGATCACTCGAGAGGTTCTGCAGTGCCATGATCCAGACCTTTTAGAGGAGTACTAGAGCTGGATTGCCCCTTGCTCAACAGGGTTGAGTTCCTTCCACCCCAAGATTATTAGTGCAAGCACCAAGATCAGAAAGAGGCTGCACCCAAGTCAGAGCTCATTATGGATTGTCTGAGTCAATTGAGTCCTGTAATAAAGCTGAGTCAATTAAGTCCTATAATAAATTAAGTCCATTGGATAAAGTTTAGTCCATTTGCTTTCATCTGAGTCCAGTCAATTAGACCCATTTTAAGTCCTATAATTTTCTTTCATTCAAGTCAAAGTCCAAGAGGAGACCAACCGGTCTCCACTGAAGACCTCTTGCAGCACCTCCACTAGACCCCACTCTAGCTGCCCAAGCCCAGCATGGAAGATATGTGGCACCTAAGCAAAGAAGGAAGGTAGATGGCGCCCCCTATTTCATGCAAGCCAGAAGATGAAGAAAAGTGGTGCCCAGACTTGAAGTGGAAGATATGTGTCACTTCTTCCAAGCTTTTCTTCTCGGTGTTTACAGGATCGCTCAGATACTATGATACTTGGAAGAAGTCCTCCTTTCCTTCGAGACCAACTGAAGAAAAGCCAGCATATCCATGGAAACGAGCTTCTTCTTCCAGGCACCAATCTTGAGAGTGAGTGACCCCATCAACAACAAGGAAGAGATCATTGCTAGGTAATCAAACACACCCCTTCTCTCTATTTTTATTTTATTGAAAACTGAGCATGTTCTAAATTAGTGGTTTCTCAACCCTAGGATCCTACTTTCTTTATTACTTTTTAGAATCTTAATTTATGGGTAGGACTTTAATCTTCACATGACAACCCTTATGATGCGGGATGATTTATGCATGCAAAGTATTTTTTCATGATTAACTAAAGAGTTAGGGTTTTAGATCCAGAATTTCAAGCCAAAACTCAAAGTAAAGAATTCCAAGAAATTTTTAGAAGTCATGCATGCAGAAATAAACCCTAAAAGTTAGAGAAAACAGGATCGCCAAGGTTTAAGAAAACCCTGGTAAGGTTGCTCTTCTGCAAGACCACTACTAGGGTGTCAAGGGGGTGTACCTGGAAATGGTTGAAGTGCCTGATGAAGATCGTGCATGAAGAGATCACTCTCGCTCCCGGATGCAGTTTGGAAAAGCAAGCTTCTAACCCTGCGGATTCGTGGCTTTTTGCTCGGTGATCCGAAGGCTGATCAGAAGGTATCCTTGGATTTGTAGGAACTGAGGGACCTGCAAATCACCATCTACGGGTTAGAAAATGGTGTAGGGATGAAGGAATAAAGCAAAAATAGCAAGGGGAAGAGTGTTTTGTGTTGGGCGTCCAAGGCTTGGAAGGTGGGCGGCTAGGGTTTTGATGTTGGGGATGGAGGCAGGGCACAGGAACAAGGAGAAAAAAATTCACACAGCTTGCACACAGCATGCACATAGCAAAGAGAGAAAACTCATTTTAATTCATCTTTAATTACATGAGGAGGGGAGGCCTTTATATAGGCTTACAAACATGGGGCTTAAGAAAGGGTATACAAGTAATCTCACAGTAAACCCTAACCTATACAAACACTCCCTTAAGTTCTTTTTACTTTTGACTGAGCCTCTATCTCTCCCTCTCCTTCTCTTGGTCGGCCAAATGGTGTTGACCATAAGGGTGGCCGACCAAGGGGTGGTAACCTTAAGGGTTTGTGCCTTCTTGGTTGCTCTTGGGCCCTAGGAGGCCCACTTCAATGCTGGGTAGGCTTCAGGTCTTCTTCAGCTATTCTCCTCTCTGGCGGGCTGGATCACATGTCCTCTAGGTCTCCCTTGATGGCTTCATGCTCCTAAATGGCACAACTGGGTGGATGACTGGAGTGTTATGCTGACAGGCTTCAAAATGATTTGAGTCTTCTTCATTTTACAGGACTAGATTGGACTCAATAGACTGGATTCACACTACATAATTTAACTTCAAAATTTATATGACTCGAAACTTGACTTGACTTAACTACCTTGACATAAGCCAAAAATTGATCTCAAACCCTAATAGTATGGATCAAAACCTAAATACAAGACTTAAATATTGAAAGGCCCAAAATAGGACTCAGAGGCCATACAAAGACTCATATAGACTAACCCATAAAACTCAAATTAACTAAACCCTAATTACAAATTGGACTCAAATCCTAAACTCTAATTTGATAACCACAGAGGATTGAGATGCCTCTGCCAAACTCTAGGAACTCTGATGTCCCCATCAATTTTCCCGGGGTGGGAAGAACTCGACCCTGTCAAGTAAGGGTCACACTGAATCTGGTGTCTCTTTGGAGGGTCTGAGTAGAGGTGCAACAAGTCCTCTCGAGTAACCCATGAAGCATCGGATCCTGGTAGACCTTGCCAATGGACCAGGTGGTGCTGAAAATCACTATCTCGGGTCAAGGTAGCTCGATCATCCAGGACACGATCGATCCGTTTTCCTCTCTCAAGCCAAAATATAGGTGGACACTCAGGGTCAGGCTCACTCTTAATGGATGGGATAGGTTCATAGGCCTCACTAAGATCGCTGTCGGTTCCCTAAACACATCCAGGTCTGCGGTATTGAAGGTAGAGCTAAAGCCAAACTCCAAGGGCAAATCATGCATATAGGGTCCTACCTTCTCTATCACTTCTAAGGATCCAGCTCTGTAAGCATGAAACTTTTTTTTAGGCCTAAGTCTAACCAAGATTGAATTCCATACATTGAATCCATTGGCTCTTATTCGGGAATTAGCCAGTTTGTTAAATGTTTCATTACTTAAGTTACTCTTATGGCTATGATCCTGATACATATGATGTGCGGTGTTCTGTGCAGGTGTGGATAGTTGAACTGGGTTTGTGGACTCCTAACAGGTGACACAAAGGACTCATACTAACACTTAATACACTCGACTATGCATTCCTATCGAAAGAGGATTATTAGGTCTTAACTACAACTTGGGCATGGGGCATGAGTCGTGGTTAATGGGTGACATGCAAATGAAAATTTGCCAGAGACTCCTAATAGATGCCAGAGGGTCTTCCAAAAGTAGGTAGCAAATGGGATGGGTTCTAAGGATTCATGCAACCTGATAATCTCAACAAAATATGACTTAATGTTTCTAGATACATGAGACGACTCAGGGAAAGGTAGGAAATAGGAAGGGGATTATGGGACTAGTTCTAGACTAAAGAGACTGACCTTAATGTATGAACATTGGGTGATGTCTCTAGGCAAGAAATGGTCTATGCTATGGAAGGATGGGTCAACAATTTCTGGAAAGAGGTCCTCAATGGAAACTATGGGAGGAGATTCATCCTGAGGGTACTGAATTAAAGAGATCATGTCCTTAATAAATTCCTTGGGCTCTTGAATTTTTGGTCTAGGCTCTATAATTAGGCTTTTCTTTAGTGGCTCCTCAGGCATGATTCTAATAGTAGGGTCAGGTTCTTCATGGTCCTCTTTCTCTAACTGTTCTTCTAAGATGGTTTTGGTTTTGATGTGGTCAGGGTCAGCTACCTCTAGATTGGCTTCTACCTGGATACCTACAGGGTCAACTAATTCTAGGTCTTCTAGAGATGTCTCCTATTCTTCTCCCTCGTACTCATCCACTAAGCTCATATAAGCTTCATACACTTCCACTTTAATGTCATTCTGGTGAACCAGTGGGGTGGTAGGAGGGTTTTGGTAGGAGGGGTTTGGTTAAGAAAATATTGGCTAATCACTAGGATAGATGGGGTGGGTCGACTAAGGGGTACCTGACTAGTTTCTGGGTTTTGACTATGGGCACTGATCCTAGTGGGTTCAAGTTGACTACGGGGAAGGGGACTAGTACTGGGCTCATATCTATGGGTACTAATCCTATGGGATTCAGGTCGATAGCCTATGGGTTCATTCTGCTCATAGGTCATGGGTTCAGATCTATAGATCATGGGTCTACTAGGCTTATAGGGTGTGGGTGCATAGGATCTGGATGCATAGGATCTATGGTCATGGAATCTGGAGTCATAGGATCTAGGTTCATAGGTTCTAGGTTCATAGGTTTTGGGTTCATAGGACCTGGGTAGTGTGGATAAAGGTGGCTCAGGTTTGGATCTAGTCTGGGTCCTACAGGTTTTCTCTAGGGTTTCTAGCCGAGCATCTACTTGGTCAAATCTATGAGTCAATTGGGCATTCGATTGGATCATCTGGTCATCCATTTGGTCTAATCAGACATTAAATTAGGCCATCGGTTACTCAAGGTCTTTAGGATAGCATCAAGGTGGGATTCTATGGGTTTAGTCGGTTGTGGAAGTGGTGGATGATATGAAGCTCTTGATCTAGTGCACATGCAAGACTCAAACAAATTGACTACGGGTACGTAGACCTAGAGCCCAAACAGAATGGGTCGACTTAACTTACACACAACTCAACCCATAATCCTTCCACTAGCCAGGTAAGAGATGGGATGGTGGGAGGCCCCCTACTTAACGTAGGACCCAATTAAAGAACCACCGACTCGCTTAGGTCGTTTGACATTGTATCTCTAGCCTAGATACCAGCTTCCAGTAATAGGAGATGAATTGGGTGCACTTGTCTTTCCATAATGGTTGAACCCAACCTGTTGATGTCCCTAGCTCTCTAGAGCAAATTAGGTCTAATCAATTTTAGTTAGGGTTGGGTTCAGATGCCAGGATTGTGGTTTTGGGCTAAGGAGAGGTGATCAAATTCTCCCTCCGTCTGACATAGTAAAAGTGCCCTTAAGGTAAGTTATGTAAATGATGGCACATATATGAAATGTAAATTAAGGTTTTATAGTTTTGGTATTTTTGATTTTGAATATTTTTTTTTGTCTTTATATTTGATAGGAAATAAAATATGCAGAAAAGTATCTAATATGCAAGAAATATGCAGAAAATTAAAATATGCCAAAATTATGCAAGAAGAACCTTAAACATACTAAAATTTGTCTTGCTAAAAAATAGAGCAGAATTATTCTCAAAAAGTATTCCAGCATATAAAGAATCCACAGACCCAATTAAATCATGATAAAACTATGAAAAATAGTTTCAATTATAAGAATCTGGAAAACAAAAATCAGGATTTTTGGATCTTCCTACATGTAGAAATCCCAAGAATAACAGACTATATACTGAGATGACATGATGCAAAAACTAGCCCTAAACTATGCTCTGATACCAAATGATTCAAATGATTTATGCATGCAAAGTATTTTTTCTTGATTAAATAAGGAGATAGGGTTTCAGATCCTGAATTTCAAGACAAAATTCAAAGTAACAAATTCTAAGGAATTTTTAGAAGTCATGCATGCAAAAATAAACCCTAGAAAAAACATGATCGCCAAGGTTTAAGAAAACCCTGGTATGGCAGCTCTTCTGCAAGACCACTAATGGGGAGTCAAGGGGGTGTACTTGGAAATGGTTGAAGTGCCTAATGAAGATCGTGCATGAAGAGATCACTCTCGCTCCCGGATGCGGCTTGGAAAAGCAAGCTTCTGACCCTGTAGATTCGTGGCTTTCTGCTCTGTGATATGAAAGCTGATCAGAAGGTATCCTCAGATTCACGGGAGCTGAGGGACCTACAAATCACCATCTGTGGGTTAGAACATGGTGTAGGGATGAAGGAATAAATCAAAAACAGCAAGGAGAAGAGTGTTTTGTGTTGGGCGGCCAAGGCTTGGAAGGAGGGTGGCTAGGGTTTTGATGTTAGGGATGGAGGCAGGGGGTAGGAACAAGGAAAAAATAATTTGCACACAGCTTGCATATAGCACACACACAGCAAAGAGAGAAAACTCAATTTAATTCATCAATTCATCTTTAATTACATGAGGAGGGGAGGCCTTTATATAGGCTTACAAACTTGGGGCTTAAGAAAGGGTATGCAAGTAATCTCACAGTAAACCCTAACCTATACAAACTCTCCCTCAAGTTCTCTCCACTTTTGACTAAGCCTCTCTTTATCCCTCTCCTTCTCTTGGTCGGCCAAAGGGTGGTGACCTTAAGGTATAGGCTTACAAACTTGGGGCTTAAGAAAGGGTATGCAAGTAATCTCACAGTAAACCCTAACCTATACAAACTCTCCCTCAAGTTCTCTCCACTTTTGACTAAGCTTCTCTTTATCCCTCTCCTTCTCTTGGTCGGCCAAAGGGTGGTGACCCTAAGGATGGCCGACTAAGGGTTGGTAACCCCAAGGGTTGGTGCCTTCTTGGTTGCTCTTGGGCCCTAGGAGTCCCACTTCAATACTGGGCAGGCTTTAGGGTTTCTTCAGCTATTCTCCTCTCTGGCGAGCTAGAACACATGTCCTCCAGGTCTCCCTTGATTGCTTCATGCTTCTAAATGGCTCAACTGGGTGGATGACTGGAGTGTTATGCTGACAGGCTTCAAAATGATTTGAGTCTTCTTCTTTTTATAGGACTAGATTGGACTCAATAGACTGGACTCATACTATATAATTTAACTTCAAAATTTACATGATTCAAAACTTGACCTGACTTAACTGACTTGACATAACCAAAAACTGATCTCAAATCCTAATAGTATGGATCAAAATCCAAATACAGGACTCAAATATTTAAAGGTCCAAAATAGGACTCAGGGGCCATACAAAGACTCATATGGACTAACCCATAAAACACAAATGAACTCACTCAAATTAACTAAGCCCTAATTACAAATTGGACTCAAATCCTAAACTCTAATTTGATAACCATAGAGTATTGAGATGCCTTTGCCAAAGTTTGAGACCTCTAATGTCCCTATCACCTTGCTTGTTCTTAACATTTTTTAGGAACAAAACCATCATAAAAATCTGAACTCATTGTTATCTAGAACTGCAATTTCTTTATGATAATCTCTAGCACGTCTCATCCCGCATCAGTTAAGTGCTAGAGTTGACAAGTACAGGTTTGTAGGATATCCTAAAGAAGGTATTGGCAACCTTTTCTACCACCCTACAGAGCAAAAGGTTTTGTCAGTAGGCATGCTACATTCTTGGAAAAAGAGTTTATCCAAGAAGGGGGCAGTGGAAGGATATTTTAACTTGATGAAGTTCAACCTACATTCAATACAATTCCTCAATCAGATGTTCCTAAGGTTCAGGAACAACCACAACACACACCTCCTCTCTATAGGTCAAAGAGAGTGTGAAGTGTACCTCTTAGATATGGTTTTGTTTTCGAAAACGATAACGAAGCAAGCATCATACATGATGATGATCCTGTGACCTATACGGAAGCTGTCATGAGTAGAGACTCTGACCAATGGCTAAAAGCCATGAAATTCGAGATGAATCCATGTACTCTAATTAGGTTTGGACATTAGTTGATTTTCTTGAGGGAGTAAACCCAATCGGGTGTCAATGGGTCTTCAAGAAGAAGATTGGAGTAGATGGTCAAATACAGACCTATAAGGCCAGGCTGGTGGCAAAAGATTTCAGAGAAAGACATGGTATTGACTATGATGAAACTTTTTCACCAGTAGCTATGCTCAAGTCCATTCGGATATTACTTGCTATAACTGCATACTATAATTATGACATCTGGCAGATGGATGTAAAGACTACTTTTCTTGATGGATATCTCGAAGAAGAAGTGTATATGTCACAACCATAGGGGTTTATCTCAAGTGAAAGACCAAACCAAGTATGCAAGCATAAGGAGTCCATTTATGGATTAAGGCAAGCATCGAGGAGTTGGAACATCCACTTTGATGAAACAATCAAGGAGTTTGCTTTTTTTGGTTTTGTATGTTGATGACATACTCATCATTGGGAATCATATCCCAATATGTAATCAATCAAGTCTTAGCTATCAAAATAGTTTTTCATGAAGGATTTGGGAGAGGCATCCTATATATTAGGTATAAAGATCTATAGAGATAGATCTAAGAGGATACTGGGCTTATCCCAATCTAGGTACATTGACTTAGTATTGAAGAGATTCAACAAGGAGGGAAGTAAGAATGGTTACTTGCCCATGAGTCAAAGCATACATTTCTCCAAGAAGATATCTCCTAAGACACTGAGGAAAGAGAAAGGATGAGTATAATTCCTTATGTTTCGGCTATAGGATCAATTATGTATGCCATTTTATGTACCATGCCTGATGTTGCTTATGCCTTGGGCATAGTGAGTAGATTCTAGGCTGATCTAGGAGAGGAACATTGAAAAGTTATGAAAAATATTCTTAAGTACCTGAGAAGGACTAAAGATATTTTTCTCCTATATGGTGGATAAGTGTTGAAAATAGAAGGGTATACAAATTCTAGTTTTCAATCATATCTAGATGATAGCAAATCCATATCAGGGAATGTCTTCACCCTATATGGTGATGCAGTGAGTTGAAAGAGTATAAAACAACCAACTATAGCTGACTCAGTCACTGAGGCAGAGTACATAGCTACAAGTGAAGCTGCAAAGGAAGCTATGTGGATGAAGAAATTCATCACGGAATTGGGCATGGTTCCTATTATAGAACAACCGATGTCACTTTATTATGGTAATACTAAAGTTGTTGTGCAAGCTAAGGAACCAAGGTTTCATAATAAGTCCAAGCACATCCTAAGATGCTTCCACCTTGTTCAAGAATGAAATGTTGTCATTGAATGAGTAGATATAAAGAACAACAAAGTAGACCTATTCACTAAAGCACTACCACAGTAGCAGTTTGATCGGCACTTAGATTGTATGGGTATAAGATACAAAAGCGATTAGCTTTAGTGCAAGTGGGAAATTGAAAGAATAGTGTCCTAAAAGCCAATCTTTGTATGGGCATTTCTATAATCTTCCAACTAATGTATGATATTTTTGATAAATAAAAAAGTATTTTGATTCATCATATTACTGCATCTTATTAAGATTATGATGAACCCCATAGATTAGGGCAATGGAATTAAGGTTATGATGGAGATCATAATGGTGAGACCTAAGTTCCTGTAAACCCTAATCTAAAATGTTCCTAGTCATTGGATCATCGATTCGGGGATCGATGTTTTCGGTAAGACTAGCACATCCTATATATACTCGAAAGAAGGGTGGTTGGTCTCACAGCCACTTATGTAGGGACACTAATAAAAATATGTGGGTGCTCATTAGGGAGTGATTTGACTGAATTGATCCACCTTAAGAACATCTTTTGGAGGTCTTACTACTTGTCAAAAGATGGTTCTCATAGTGGGAGTTGTGCATGTGGTCCTTAGACCTGAGACTACCATAGTATCTTATGCACATGAACCCAGGTTTTGATGCATACTCATTCATGACAATTAAGTCATGTATAGGGTATTTTTGGATATGATGGATTATGTATGAAGGTAATGAGTAGGTCAATAAGGAATCGATCACTCCTAGTAAAAGGAGAAGTTATCCCATGTGATCTCTTTGAATGATGACTCAGGAAGTCTTTGATCAAAGCATGATGAGATTAGATAGGGTTTCTAATCTTTCATTGATTGAGTCTTCATTATCGAAGTGAGATTTGAAAGAATTAAGTGCTAGGGTTTGACATTTATCCATGCCCATCACTTAATCGGGATAAAGGAAGATTGATGGATTGAATCGCATGGTAACTTTTCACTAAAGGATATTTTGATAATTTTTACCAAATTCCATATCTTTTGGATAGGCATGACATGTTGCTAGATGTCAATAATTTCTTATAGGTTTTCATGAATCAATTAAATTAGATTCATGAGTCAATTCGAAAGCTAGTTCAAATTGGCAACTTAAGTCTGCTCATTTGACCTAATTAGGTCAATCAGGTTTGATTGGATCGAATTTGCTTGGACCTAGATCTATTGCTGGCTAGATGTCGAATTGAAAGGGTCAAACACATCAGGGAATTCACCAAGTAAGTCAATTGGATTTTTATTAGGGTCATGGGATCCTAATTGGCTAGCTAATTGACATACTAGCACATGTTGGCTAGCCCAACTCCTAACCCAATTGGATAGGGTCTAGTTGCTTGTTATTTGGGCTAACCAATTTAAGTAAAAATTAAATTGGGTTGTGTCCTAAGTGGGGCAGCCTAATTTAGATTTTATCTAGATTTTTATTGGACTTATCTTGGATTTATGGACCGCCAATTTGGTTTCACACCAATATTGGTATGTGTAGAAGGACAAAGAGTCCTTTTGCCAGTTAGACAAAAGTCCTAGATAAGTGCTAAGGCCCTTATTCTAATCTCCATGTTTTTTTGAAGTATTTTTTAACGATCGAAAGATGGAAATTTCATGGAAGGAGGTTGGTGAAACATGAAAGGTCGTGACCCTTCATGGATTGGCAGAGTCCTTCTGTTTGAAGGCTCTCATATATCCGACACATCCCTTCATACTTCCATGACTTTTGGCACTTTAAATCACTGGTAATTAACATATGGTAGGAGATTAAAATGCTGGAAAAATCGAAGAGACATTTATATGTCTCTTGGTTTATGAAATGGTATATCATGATAAGTCTGTCCATCTAATAAGACTCCTTCTCATTGAAGAGTCTTATCAGATGGCTACAAAAGTGGCATATCAGGTGCCCCATTCTACTCTATATAAGGCATCGGTGTTTTGATGCCAGAGCACTTCAATTCCCATTAGAAAACCCAACCTACTATTTTTTCTTCCTCCCCCCTTAAGACAAGGTTTGCCTTTTTAAGACAAAGCTTGTTCTTTAGAGACAAGGCTAGTCTTTTAAGACAAGAGCATGGGAATAAAAATAGAGGGGATATAGAGAGGTATCTGAGTGCCCTACAGGAGGGTAGGGAGTCCAACAAGGGAGAAAATCTGAAAGGCTGCTAAAAGAGTCCTAATCAAACAAGCAACTATTATAGGAGTGCTTCTTTAGTCCGGTTCTTGTGTGGATCACCTTTGGAAGACATGTACTTGTGTGCCTCATGGAAATAAAGGATAATATCACTCCAGGTATTCTTTTATAGCCCTAAAGTTTAGATTTATTAATTGTTATGCACAATTGGTCCTAGGATTTAGGGTTCCGGTTGGTCAGGATTTTAAAAATAAAAATTTTGAAACCCAGTCTTCTGCTACACCCAGCCCAAGGAACCCAACATACTCGCTGTCTCAAAGTCAACATCAGAACTATCTGCTGCACCCATATGTCGATACAGATGGCTCGGGCTATAACTCTAGTATAGCTCATGATGTCTTAGATGACCCAGCCTCATCTCTCAGTGTATCCTTCTCCATAGCAGCATCATCATCTATATCCAAGTCAGGCTCTCCAGAGACTCTTCATCTCTACTGACCTCGGTACCTATGATAACCCATATGATGCAGTGATCTCTCATTATATACATCAGTGTGAAGTAGCTATCTATATGGCTCACCATCAGGGTCAACTCCGTATGCTCTAAATAGTATCAAAAGACCCATCCTATATGGCAAGCAAAGTCGCCTACTGGTCGTCACCTCTATCATCTGACATATCATCAATATGGGCAAACTGATAGGCATCCTCTAGATCAGAGCAACCATAACTAGAAGCTCTCTCTCTCTGTGATGAAATCAAACCTCTCAGTCTTCGGTAATAAGATCGGGGCTACAATATGGTGTAGGAGCCTCATCTCTGCTGATAGCTATGATGCAATAACTATAGCTCCTTCTCCAAGATTATCTCTCTCTAGAATGCACCTAAACCCACTGATCCGGTCTCTAGAGAGTCTTTAATTGTCCCCCTTATCGGGATCTCCTAAACCTGACTCAGTATCTCTACTGATAACGAAATAGAAATGCCTCTCACCTTTACGATCCATCCATCAGCACCTCGGGCTAGAGTCCCATAGAACTCCCTCATCAGTGCTGGATAAAACCTCTCTCGGAGGGAACATAACTATGCAAGTCCAGCATCTCTCAACCAATCACCAATCCTAAAGTGCTGGTGGTCGACGAACTCGAAGTCCACTCTCCATCCCCCAATAATGGCCTTGGAGGCTAAGCGGTCTGCTCTAGGGACTGATGGTCATGCTGGAATCTCAGGCTATGCTATTGCCTCTATAGGCTGATCATCATGTCTAGCCTTCGTGCGGCGCTCCGCACCCTGAAAGAATGGTTATGGCCTCCTAACCAGCTGCCTCCTGGGTCCCATTATCTAGGAAATAGAGGAAAACACAAGGATGGAAAGGGAAATGGGCAAAGGAGTCATGGTGAAATCGTGAAGAATAGTGAAAAGAGAGGGAAAGTGGGCTCAAAATAAAAATGAAACTATTAGAACCTTAAATGGGAACTAACAGAGGTGAGGAAATAGTGAGAGGATGTGTCAGCTAAAGAGAAATGGGAGGAAAAATGAGAAGAAACATGTCATTTTCCCTATTTGTTTACTGGTTCCCACCAGTCAAGTGTCGACTTACAAGTTACTCCAAGTGTCGACACTTCGAGGTGTCGACACTTTCAAGTATCGACACTTTAGGACAAAATAGGAAAAAATAGAAAAAATCATAAATAAGATTAGGGAAGTTGATTTAGAAGTCAATAATGATTTATCTTAAGTTTCAAAATATTAGATCAAAAAATTTTCAAAAAGAATTCCAAAGGTCATAAGAAATGATTGAGATCTAATCAAAAGGATTAATGACCTCTAATCTCTTCTAATCATACTGAACCTATCTTCATTGAGTGGTTTGGTCAATATATCAACTAATTGCATTTCAATACAAACAAATTCAAGCATAACATCACTGTTTTGAATATGATCTCTAATAAAATGATGTCTAATTTTTATATGCTTACTTCTTAAGTATTGTATAGGATTTTTAGTTAAGTTAATTGCACTTGTGTTATCACATCTAATTGGTGTCTTAGTTAATTTAATGCTAAAGTCCTCTACTTATTGTTTAATCCACAATATTTGAGTACAATAATTTTCAACTGTAATATATTCAGTTTTAGCTATAGATAGTGCAACTAAATTTTATTTCTTGCTAAACTATGAGATTAAATTAACTCCAACAAATTGATAGGTTCCAGAAGTACTTTTTCTATCTAATTTACAGCTAGCAAAATCAGCATCAAAATACGCAATCAAATTTATAGCTGAGTTCTTAGAGTACCACAATCTAATATCAACAGTGACAGATAAATATTGAAGTATGCATTTAATAGTCAATAAATGTGATTCCTTAGGCTCAGACTGATATCTTGCACACATACATATATTAAACATAATATTTGGCCTACTAAAAATTAAGTAAAATAATAATCCAATGATGCCTCTATAAAATTTTTGATATACTTTCTTACCAGATTAATCCTTGTCAAGCTTACATGAAGGGCTCATAGCTAGATTTCATACTAGCATGTGTAGGCTGACCTAATCTCGTAACCTAATTGGATTGGGTCTGAAAGGTTGCTAAATGGACTAACCAATTTATGGGAGACCTAGATTGGGTTGAGTCCTAAGTGGAACGAATTTATCAGATTTTATCTGATATTTTTTGGATATTTTATGTGCCATATATGAAGAGTCCAAAAGTCATGGGACTCTTGACGCCTAAGTGACACCTTTGCATTCAATAGGGTGCACAAGGACCAATTGACCTCAAATCTGAAAACAATATATATGGTTGGAAAGTAGACTTGATGCCCATTCATATCACACCCATATTGTTTATACTTTGACTAGGTCAAAGGTGTCATATGGCATGGAAAAGTTGGTGCAAAGTGAAGAGTCGTGTCTCTTCACTTTGGTGCTAATTCAAGTAAGCAGAGTCCTTCTGCTTTAAGTCCTTTTGAATCACCGATGCTTTTCATTCATAAGTCAAATCCCTTGGCTTCATTTTAACTAGAAATGCTAAGTGGCAAAGGAAGAAGTCGGATAAAAAATTGAAGGGACTTGAATTAGGAAGTTGGTGCATAAAGGGACATGGTGTTTCAAGATAAGACTCCTTCTTAGTGAAGGGTCTTATTTGATCTGTGTTTGGATAGATCAAAGGCTGATGAGAAGGCTTATCTGGCACCTCCCCCTCTCTTACAAATAGCCATCAGTATTTATTCCGATGGAATCATAATTTGGTTTCTTTCTTACACTCTTATAGCTATCCACCTTGTCTCTTCCTTCTGTTGTTAGGACATAGGTCTTCCTTTAAGACAAATCCACCATTTTAAGACAAGGATTTAGGAAGAGAATTAGAAAGTTATAGAAAGAGAGAAGAGAGATTTTGGAGAGGGCTTAGAGTGCTCTACTGGAGGGTGAAGGTCTAAGCAAGGAAGGAGAGGCTGCCGAAGGAAGAAAGTCCATCGGAAGAGTCCAAATTGATCAAACAACCTACAAGGGAGAGGTTTCTAGGTTTGATTCCTGTGTGGATCACCATTGGAGGGCTTGCACTTGTGAGCTTCATGGAAAAGATTGGATTTCAGCGATCCAGGTATGTTTTTCTGACTCCATTTATGTTTCATTAATTGGTATTGCATAAGGGGTTCCTGGGAATTAGGATTTTCTAGCCAATTAGGGTTTCATGCTTTGAATTTTTGTTTTGAAATTCACTTCCACATGCTGCATGATTCCTGGCACCCTGGGAGAATTCCCATCACATGTATCGACACTTCTAGCCATGGTTGACTCACTTGTCGGCACTTGAGTTGACACCAGGTCAAGAAAGTTTTCTGAAGCTCTCTAGAGTCCTCTGGTGCATCAACACTTCTTCTGGTGAGTTGACAATTAAGTTGACACTTCATCTTCATGAGTCAACACTTGATCAAAACCTTGAAATCAATAAGTTTTGTATCATTTTTGGTCTTAAGCCTGAAAGAATGGTGCCCTAAAAGTCAATCATTACAAGGGCATTTTTATGATCTTCCAACTCATGTATGATATTATTTATCAAAAAAAGGCATTTTTTGATTCATCATATTGCTGCATCTTATCAGATTATGATGAACCCCATAGGTTAGGGCAATGGAATTAGGGTTATGATGGAGATCATAATGGTGAGACTTAAATTCCTATAAATCATAATCTAAAATATTCCTAGTCATTGGATAATCGATTCGGGGATCGATGAATCTGGAAAGACTAGCACATCCTATGTATGCTCGATGTAAAGGGTGGTTAGTCTCATAACCACTTGTGTAGAGATACTAATATAAGAATATGGGTGCTCATTAGGTTTTGAGTCCACTGAATTGATCCGATAAGAAAACATCAAATGGAAGTCTTACTTGTCAAAAAAATGTTCTCTTAGTGGGAGTTGTACATGTGATCCTTAGACCTGAGACTACCATAGTATCTTGTGCACATGAACCCATGTTTTGGTGTATACTCACTCATGGTAATTAAGTCATGTATGGGGTGTTTCTAGATATGGTGGATTATGTATGAAGGTAATGAGTAGGTCAACAAGAAATCGATCACTCCTAGTAAGAGGAGAAGTTATCCCGTGTGATCTCCTCGAATGATGACTCAGGAAGTCTTTGATCAAAGTAGGATGAGATTGATAGGATTTCTAATCTTTCATCAATCAAGTCTTCATTATCGATTTGAGATTCAAAATGATTAAGTGCTAGGGTTTGATATTTATCCATGCCCATCACTTAATCGGGATATAAGGAGATCGAAGGATTGAATTGCATGTTAACTTTTTGTTGAAGAATATTTTGGTACTTTTCATCAAATTCCTCATCTTTTGGATAGGCATGACATGTTTCTATATGTCAATCATGTCTTGTTGGTTTTCATAAATCAATTGGATTGAATTCATGAGTCAATTTGAAAGCTAGTTCGAATTGGCAACTTAGGTCAGCTCAATCTGACCTAATTAGGTCAAATCGAATTCGATTGGATCGAATTGGCTTGGACCTAGACCTACTGCTTACTAGATATGGAATCCAAAGGATCACACACATTAGACAATTGACCTAGAAAGTTAATTGGCATTTTATTAGGATCATGGGATCCTAATTGGTTAGCTAGATTACATACTAGCATGTGTATGCTAACCTAACTCCTAACCCAATTGAATTGGGTCTAAAAGGTTGCTAAATGGATAACCAATTTAGGGAGACCTAAATTGGGTTGAGTCTTAAGTGGGACAAAATTATTAGATTTTATCTGATATGTTTTGGACATTTTATGTGCCATATATCAAGAGTCCAAATGGCATGGAACTCTTGGCGCCAAAATGAGTGTTCGGCAAATAAAGGGACGCAGAAGGACCAAGAGTCCTTCCGCCTGATAATCACTGATACAGTGATAAAGTATATTAAATCCCCTTCTATTTGACATCCATTTTGCATGGTTTTTGACTAGGTCAAATATATTAATAGCATGGAGAAAGGTGGCGCGCAAAGTGAAGAGTCGTGACTCTTTACTATTGGCGTGCAGAACTTTGGCACACAGAAAGGACAAGAGTCCTTCTAGCTATCAGTTGCTATAGCCAGATAAAGTCCAAGGGACTTTATCCTCATCTCCACACCATCTCATATGGGTTTTGACCAGTCAACAAATGGGAAGTTCGGTGAGATGGTGGTTGGCGCAAATGAAGAGTTGTGACTCTTCATTTGGTGCAAAAAATTAAGCAGAGTCCTTCTGCTTTAAGCAATTACAAATCATCGGTATTTTACTATGAAAATTCATGTCCTTTGGCCTTCTTACAACTGATAATATCCAAGTGGCAAGTGGAGAAGTCAGCCAAAGGAGTGAAGGGACTTGAATAAGTCAGTTGATGCAAAAGAGTCATGATTTTTTAAAGATAAGACTCCTCATTGAAGGGTCTTATTTGATCTTTTGGTTGACAGATCAAAGGCTGATGAGAGGCCATACCTGGCACCTTTTCCTCTCTTATAAATAGCCATCAATATTTATTATGATGGGTATTAGAATTCTCTTCTTTCTTACACTCTTACATTGCCACTCTATCCACCCACTCTCTTCCTTCCCTCGTAAGAGGATAAACATTGTCTTAAGACAAGGTCCCTATTTTAAGACAAGGGTCTAGGAAGAGAATTAGGAAGTGATAGAAAGAGTGAAGGGAGGTTTTGGAAAGGGCTCAGAGTGCTCTACTGGAGGGCAAGGGTCTAAGCAAGGAAGGAGGGGCTGCCAAAGGAAGAAAAACCATCAGAAGAGTCCTAGTGGTTCAAGCAACCTACTAAGGAGTGCTTCCTATGTTCTATTCCTGCGTGGATCACCTCTGGAGAGCATGCACTTGTGTTCCTAGTGGAAAGAAGAAGGAATTAGAATTCTAGGTATTTTTCCAAACCCTAATTGCATAACTTATTAATTGTAATGAATAAGGGATCTTGGACTTGGGGTTTCAAGTTGTTTGAAGTTTCAAGAAAGAAATTTTTTGAAATCCATTGTTCCGCTGTGCCATCGAAACCCTTGAAAACTAAAAAGGCCTTGAGTTGACACTTGGTTGATCATGAGTTGACACTTGGTTTCCATGAGTCAACACTTCAGCATGCCGGCTGAAACATTTTCTGCATATCAGCTCAGAGTTCGGTGAGTCAACACCTTGAGTCGACACTTGATTTTCATGAGTCGACACTTCGTTGAAACATCACTGAAACTTGTCCAAATTCAAAAATTGAGTCTTTCAAAGTCATTCTTATGTGCCATGGTCCATATAACTTAAAATTCCATTAATATAAGTGACTTCTTCAACAAAATGACAAGCATTTTGAACTTTCAACACACTACAAATTTAATGGGTACCTTATTATGATAAACACACTTTTAACATGCAGTTAGTACTCAAATATACTTAAGTATTTTGTTATTTATCAACATCAAGATAGGAGTCAATAAAGTTGATAGCCATGGTATCTTAATGATAACATCGCTATATATCAAGTTTTTGATATCATTGCTAGGAAAGGCATGAATGCTAACATTTTTTATCTCTTTGATTTCTTGTAAATTCATTTGGTGAGATCAATCCTAACCCTAAATTACTATCCTTTTTTATTAGTTGCTATTAATTAATTTTTTCCTTCTCATATTAACAAGAAATTTTTTTATTTCTTTTGATTAGTCTCCTTTTCTAAAAAAAATCCCTAAATTTTGTTTTTTTATAATATTTATTTTCTTTTTTATTGCTTTCCTCCTTTTCAAATTAATATAAAAAGAAAAATTTATTTTTAGTTGCTTTCAGTTAGTTTCTTTCTTTTCGAACTAAACTAAAAAGAAAAAAATTTAATTTCCTCCTTATCAAATTAACCTAAAAAGGGGAAAAAAACTTTTGTTTATTTTTAATTAGTTTCTTCCTTTTCAAACTAACATAAAAAGAAAAAAAAATTATTTTAAGTTCTTCCTTTTAAAATGAACCTAAAAAATAAAAAAATATTTAACTATTCAAATAATTACCTTAAATACTAGATTTGATTTTTTGCTTTAATTTAGGATATCTATTTACTTTATTTGTTTAACCTAATTTTAGTCTTTTTTCTCTCATATTTAATTATTTTAAGATTAAGACCTGCCTTTTATTTCTCTTGCTTAAATTAACATAATACAAAAAGAAAATAAAAATACCACATAACACTTAACTAAAATAGAGTAACTAATTAAAATTTAAAAGATTATTACTTGTTTGGGACATCTTTCTATTTTTGCATTGCATATTTTCATAAGACATTAAGGGTAATAACTCATAAACAATATAAGGTGGAGATTTGATCACCCTTCCTTAGCCCACAAAATACCACCTTGCATCTTGCATTAACCCAAGCATGTTAATTAAAATCAACTAGATATCAGCCTCTAAGAAATTCGAGCTCAATAGGACAAGATACCCGGAAGAGTTAAACCGGGTCAGGATTGGCTGATTGACTGGCATCTAGGAAAGGGGTTCAAGGATGATGTAGCCTTAAAGAAAGGTGATTTTTAATTGGTTCTCTTGATTGACCTGGGCAATCTAATTGATATCTAAAGAAAGCAATAGGGGACCCTAACTAATCTTACCCTTACCTAGCTAGTTGATTAGTTAGTTTCTAACTTGGAGGGCTTCAAAGTTGTCTTGGCAATTAGGAGCTGTCTAGATTTAGGATAACATTAAGATATAGAGTCCATGTTATGCTAACTTGTTTGCATATAATATTAAACTCTAACTAATTCTTCTCTCTCTTAGCTTTAGGACTCTTTAAGCTTTATCTTTAGAACTCTTTTCTATCTTTCTTCCTTCTTCATCTTGCCTCTCCTTTTTAAAAAATAAATACATAAATAAATAAAGATTGCTTTGATCTAAAATCTTGATTGCATATCCAAATAATCAAAATAATTCAATAAACTAAATCAGTGCCAAGAGCATGAATCATTATAGTAGAGTACTATTTCTTCTAGCACACCAAGTTTATTCGAGCCCCACTCACTTTAAAAGTGATTACCTAATCATGTACCAACCTCTTAAGTCTATGTATGACCAAGTTTATCAAGATCAAACCCAAACAACCTACAACTTAGGAAATAATCTATGGTTTAATACCTATAATTTAGGTTTGGGGGCTTAACCAGATTTTTTATGGCAATTATACCTAGTGGTTATCCCGGCAACTCAAGGATCCATGTTTGTGGATCATCATATTATGATCAGCCCTATCTACAATGTTAACCTTCTCCAACTAATTATAGCTCATTATTTGAAAAGAAGGTTCAGCAAGCATCCTACCCACCTCCCTATAGACTAACCTAGATGTTGATAGGTTTGCTTAACTTCAACAAATAATTATGGCCTAACAGGAATCTATCGATAAACTAATAGATCAAACTAATCAATGATTAATTAAGCTTAATAGAGATGAGGGAGGTGAATTGCCTAGTCAACCTGAGAGTAACCTAAAGGGACCATACCAATCTCAAGACTTTAATGACCCTCTATCTATTCTTGAATAATCAACTCTGACTCCTACGAATGAATTGATCTTAAAATAACTCTACATAACCATAGAGACCAATATAGACAATTTAGCTAAGGCAAAAAAATATATGGAGACATTAAATTTATGGGATGAACCAATTCCATCATTTCCCCCCTCACCTATGGTCCCAGTCTTTAGTGCCCTAGAATGTCCATGCCTTTTAGTGGGATGGGAGAACAAATAAAAACAATAATGAGATTAGTAGAGACTTCTCAAGAACCACAAATGTATAACTTACTAGAGGAAGCTACCCCCAAGGTTCTCTCCTAGGATTTAGTAGATCCCTATCTGGCTCAGTTCGGAGTCGACAATCTAATGCATATGGGTATACTATGAAAATTCATAATGAAACAAATAACCTACTTTGAAACTATCCCACCTTAGATTGATGAACAACAATAGCCATCACCTAGCCCACCAATAGCTCTATTATTACAATACCACCTAATCTAGAACTGAAGCCACTTTCTGATGCATCCATTGAAACATTTTTAATGAACATACAGAAGTTATCATATAGGATATTACTAAAATGAGGGATCATGATCTTAAAAATTTTATAATTAATTTCTCCATATTTGGCACTAATCTTAAAAACAACCTCCAAAATCTTTTCATTATACTAAAATGATGTATGGAGATAGGTTTAATATTAATATGAAAAAGGTATATTGTTGGGAATTGTGTCCCAAAGCCAATCGCTTGGGTTGTAGGCGGTTGTGCTGAGTTTTGTATTCATTTTATGAATTAATAAAATATTATTTTTGGCAGCTCATCACATATTGTATTTTCCTAAAAATGAACTCTTTCCATGTGATGAAGTCCTTAGGACTACAATGACTTTGATACAGAGAGGATGTATCGAGTGGTCCTTAAATCCAGTTCACAACCAAAGGATATATTGTACTGGAGGGTAATATATCAAGTATAGGTTGTTGCAGTTCACATCGTTTGGTTGTCCTCTTGACCAAATGAGTGTGGTGACACTGATGTGATCTACAAGTGGGATATGTAGTATCTCATTGAACGTGACTCCGTGCAACCCCTTTCTGCCAAAGGGAAACTCACGATTGCATATGGGTATATGTGTCCCTCTGACCTGAGGTCATCACGGTAGCTTGCAAGCAACTCCCTGTGCTTTGGTGCCGGACTACCCAGATTTTTAATCCGGTGACGGAAAGTTTTCTGGGTACAGGCAAGTACTTGTGGAGCAGTGATGGACCAAGATGGAATTGACCTGTCCAAACAGTTTAGATTGAATGTCTCGCAGTTTCTCAATTTAGCAAATCCTCGGCCGGGGTAGTCCTAGTGAAGAGTCACTGGGCTTGCGAGGTTGAGACACGTAGTCGACTGACTCAGTATGGGTTTGCAGCCCAATCTCAGTCGTCATGAGCATTAGAGGTCAAAGGGATGAATTATACGGTAACCATATGCCAGAGGTTCGATAGTTTGCTACCGCATCTTCAACCTATCCGGACGCTGGGACCCATTGCTAGATGGTTTCCTGTGCTGGTACTAGAAATTGTTCTAATGCTACCATTTAGGTTCGAACCTATGAGGTCACACGCCATAGAGGATAACTCTCTGATCTGGATACTGATTACGATCGGGAATCGTCTCGATTTTATGGTCACAGTATTTTTTGAGCACTCTTTTCCCTGTCTTGCCCTTGTCTAGGTCGACCGAAAAATGTTTCGGGTTGACCAGCTCCGTGCCAGGATTTTTCTGAATCAGTTTTGAACTGATTCGGAGTTCGTTTCGGCCTCTAATTAGTTGTGAACCAATTGAACCAAATTAAATTGGGCTTGGACCGGTTCAATTGGATTGAACCAAGGGGTTTTTAATGGGATTGGACCGGTTTAATTGAACCGGTGTTTTCTTTAAGCCTTGGACCATTTACATGGTGTTTTTGCTGGTTGGACTCCAAGTGTGCCATGAGGCCAAACGACCAAGAATTCCATTCGTTCGTGTGCTGGCCATTCTTCCCTTCTCCTCCCTTAATGGCTTTAATCCCTCCCTTAATGACTGATTTAAATGGGTTAATGGCAGCATCCATCTCTTCCCCTCCCTGCCTCTCCACCTCCCTCTCCCTGTTGCTGTCCTATAAGAACAACACGTCCCTGTTTTCATGTTGTAATTTTTTTACCATGAGAAAATTTCAGAAGGAGAATATTGAGGGTCTTTGTGGCTTGTTTGAGAGGCTTAAGTGGAGAGCTTTGGGACTAGGTTTAGGAGCTTGTGAGAGAGTGAAACAAGGTTTTAAATCCCATTGTTTTGAAGTGCTCAAGTTCTGCCCAACTGCAGAAAACCTGTGACCGTGAAGCCCTCTTCCGGTGGCTAGCACCATGCGTGGAGGTGGATCCGAGAGTCCCGGGCATGTCTCCCCTCTAGAGGGAGTACCACTCTACTCCTAGGAGCAAACCATGCGAATCGGGATTGCCCCAATCGCTCCGAAATGAAGGCCAAAGTCTGCTAACCAGTTTTGCTGCAGAAATCTGGCAGCAGACTTTGGTGATTTATTTAATTTTTTTGGCTTAGACTTGGTTGCAGAAATCGGTGGCAAATTGAAGAAGACTTGTCCAACAAGTCGCTGCTCAAATTTGGGAGCAAACGGAGGTCCGGAAGGCGGTGTTCCGATGATGTTTTGTAAGCCAAAAACAGGGTCCAAAGGAGGAAGACGACTGGAATAACTTTATTCCAGTATATTCCAGGTTTATTCCAGAGTTATTCCTGGCATGATAAAGGTATGGAAAATTTATTTTTTAATCGTGCATGGATAGATTAAATTGTTTAATATTTTATAAATATTTTATATGTTTATGCATGCCTAAATGAAACTAGACTTAGATTAGTTCTTGGCGGAGCAGATACCTGCTGCATGAATTTTAAAAATTGTTTTAAAATCTAATATGCTCTTGTAGATGTTTGCATGCCTAGTGTAGGATATTGTCAAACCACCTGCATCAGTCTACTTTCATTGGTATCAGAGCCAGGTTGAATTTGTAATCTAATCTAGTTTGCATGTTCTTAGATTAAAAATTATTTAATTTTAAAAATGTATTAAGATTTCTTTTTGGAACCTAGTTGAGACCTTCACCATGACCGTGTGTCTTTGACACGATGCGGATCGTCTGTGTTGGCCTCTTCAGAAGGATCCTTAAAGAATATTAAAAATTAAAAATTGTTTTAATTTAGAGATACATGGATTAGGCATGTTTTATAAAATATTTATAAAATGTTTTGATGCATGATATGGTATGTAAAATTGTTTTACACAGAGACTTAATTAAAATTGTTTTAATTAAGTGTTTAGCTTATTAGAAAATCTTTTAGGTTTATGAAATCTAAAACACTTGCATAAGCTATTTTGGGTTAATTGGGTTAGCGGACTAGTTAGGTCCAATACTGGGTTAGACCTTAAGTTTAGTTGAACTGGATAATAAGAAGAAGATTAAACAAAAGTTGTTTAAGGCCCTTCTTTAGAACTATCTAATAGTTAGAATAGTTGATCCGTTCATCTAAAATGGATCCAATTAGTGGCTCAGTGGATGCCCGAGTCTTTAGGCTAGTCTGATCGAGTCTGGTAAACCGACTGGTGTCAAGGTAGGTTTGGCATTGTGATCATGGTTGTATGAGGCTACCTCTTTCCTGGCCAACTTGGTTGGTGTCTAGGAAAGATGGTTAATGGCGGATACTCACCCATGATCTCACCTACCTGGCTAGTCGAGTCGACCAGAACTGATTGGAAAAGCTCAATGACTCGAGTTAACCCATGTCACCCAGGTTGATCGGTCTGACTGATCTATAGGTGCCCATGGATCATTTGTTGATTTATTTCAACCCTCCTGGAATCTGATTGATTCAGTGGGAGGATGATCCATGTTCTTATCTTTTTCTTCTGTCACAATTAAAAATCCTCTAAAATTATTAGGTCCTTAAAAAGACTAAGTCAAGGAGTTGATAGTGTCTTTGCCTCCCATTAAGTTAAATAGAAATGTGTCCACTAGCTTGGTGTGCATCGGCAGTTCCATAGAACGGGTGTACATCCGGTGACTGGAATTTCTATCTGATCGATGATGATTCAGTGCAACCTACTTAACGGGACTAGGTGAGCCGGCCATAGTCAGGCTTGGTCTTTAGTTAAATGGAAGCATTGGATTCGTCACTTTAATGGTTAGACCTAACCAGAGACCCTTAATAGGAGGCCCCTAGGCCGATTGGGGTGCTCTCTAGGGCAAAATAAAATACTGAAAATTGTTTAGGGAAACAATTGGTTTACGAACCTACCTTTAGGCTCGTATGGGTGAGCCGGCCATAGTTGGGCTCATACTAGGCCTATTGGATTTCAGTACCCACTTGAGAAAAAGTTCTTTCACGGATTGGAGTTAGAGGCTACTAACCTGAAAAATTAGTGGGAGAAACCTTTAGACTAAAGTCCAAGTCTTTTGGTTAAGTTATTAATTCATAAACTAATATAGTCTTATTTTCTTTTTAGATGTCTTCCAATTTATCGCTCTGGTCACTTCTCGATAAAAAGAAGTTAAAGGGTCACAACTTCGATAGTTGGTATCGAAGATTGAGAATTGTTCTGGAGCATGAACGGATCCTCTATGTAATAGCGGATCCGACACCTGAAATCCCTCCCGCTAATGCACGGAGTGCGGTCAGAGATGCTTATCTGAAGTGGGTCTCTGATCGGACTACTGTCCGATGCATTATGTTAGCGGCTATGAACGACGAGTTCAGTCGCAAATTTGAGGAGGCCCAACCTGATGAAATCCTTCAAAAGTTGAAGGAATCCTTCGGCACCCCGGATGATGTAGAATGGTACAAAGTGTCTTGTGCCATCTACAACTCCAAGATGCCAAATGGTGGTTCAGTCACTGATCATGTATTATACATGATCGAGCTGATTGAAAAACTGGGCAAACTCGGATGCCCCTTGCACGAGCAGCTCGGCAAGGATGCGATCCTGAATTCTCTTCCCTTCTCCTATCTTGACTTTCTTGATCATTATAGAATGAACAAGCCTGCAGTCAACTACCATGGTCTTTTGGGGTTGCTGCAGACTTTCGAGAAAGACCACCAACTGAATAAGGGGGTGGTGAATTTAGTGGGAGGTAGTAGAGGTCGTCGTCCCTTTAAGAAAGGGAAGAAGAAAATAAATAAAAAGGGAAAGAATGTGCAAAATGCTCCTGGCCCTATCAGACCAGGAAGTATAAGGCTGATCAAACTTCTGCAGAATGCTTCTACTGCAAGATGAAGGGACACTAGAAGAGGAACTGTCCTCTTTATATTGCGTCCCTTGATCCGAACAGGCCGAGGAAGCAGAAGTCTGCTGAACAAGGTATTTATATGATAAAATCTTGTAATTACTCAATTGTTGATACTGCTAACTGGGTATTGGATACCGGTAGTCCAATTCATGTTTGTAATTCGTTACAGGAACTTCAAGTTAGCAAAAGATTTGAAGATGGAGAATAGTTTCTGAGCGTCGGGAATGGAAATCGTGTTCCAGTACTGGCGATCGGAGTCCTGCGTCTTGTCTTTGAGTCTTGTACTGTCGAACTAGTCGACTATCACTATTGTCCTAGTTTCATTATGAGCATAATCTCTGTAGGCCTTTTGGCCAATTGTGATTTTGAACTATCAATAAAAGGAGATTTTTGCAATGTTATTTTGAATAACTCTGTTATAATGAAAGCTAGATTAAATAATGGCATATATGTATTATCAAGGCTTGTTAGTGTAATGTACACTTCTAGCAAATGCCCAAGGTTAGATAATGTCAATAATTTGTACCTTTGGCACTATAGGCTAGGTCATATTAACCAAAATAGGATAAACAAGATGCGAGGAGATGGACTCCTCGAGGTCAGTGATTCTGAATCACTGCCCACTTGTGAATCCTGTTTACTTGGTAAAATGACCAAGTCACCTTTTACTGGAAAAGGTGAACGAGCTAAAGAACTTCTAAGTCTAATACATACTGATGTATGTGGACCAATATCAGTTAGTGCCAGAGAAGGATACAAATATTTCATTACTTTTACAGATGACTTTTCAAGATTTGATTATGTCTTTTTAATGAGACATAAGTCTGAGTCGTTTGAAATGTTCAAACAATACCGTAATGAAGTAGAAAAGCAAACTGGAAAAAGTATTAAAACCCTTCGATCTGATCGAGGTGGTGAATACTTATCTGATGATTTTTTGACATATCTTGAGGAGAGTGGAATTCTCTCTCGGTGGACTCCTCCGGGAACACCATAGTGGAATGGTGTGTCCGAAAGGAGGAATCGAACCTTGTTGGACATGGTTCGATCCATGATAGGCTTTGCAACTCTGCCGCTATCTTTCTGGGGATATGCGCTTCAGACAGTCTGTTACTTATTAAATAATGTTCCAAGTAAGTCTGTTGTCTCCACTCCGTATGAGATGTGGAATGGGCGTAAACCCTCAATCTCACACCTTCGGGTCTGGGGTTGTCCGGCTTATGTAAAACGTTTAGACTCAGACAAACTTGGTCCTAAGTCTAACAGGTGTTTATTCATTGGTTATCCTAAGGAAACCAAAGGATATTTCTTCTACTTGGAGAATGAACAAAAGGTGTTCGTTGCTTTTAGAGCTATCTTTTTGGAAAAGGAGTTCCTTGGAGAAGGAACTATAGCTACTAAGATTGAACTTGATGAAGTTCAGCCAATAGAAGAACCTACACACTCTAAGGACATCGTAGAACCGGCTGTGATTGAATCACACCCAGAACCCATTAGGAGATCCGGTAGATTACCGCGTCACCCAGACAGATACTACGGTTTCTTGGTCCGGGACGGTGATCCCATTCAGCTCGATGAGAACAATGAGGATCCGATCACCTATATGGATGCTCTTCAGAGATCTGACTCTGAGGCATGGCTTGGAGCCTTGCGATCCGAAATGGAGTCCATGAAAATCAACAATGTTTGAACATTGGTTGATCCACTTGAAGGAATAAAACCCATCGGGGGTAAATGGATCTTCAAGAGGAAAAGGGGTGCAGATGGGAAGGTAGAGACCTATAAAGCTCGTCTGGTTGCCAAGGGGTATCGTCAGCGATATGGTATCGATTATGACGAGACTTTCTCCCCTGTGGCAATGCTCAAGTCCATTCGGATCATGCTTGCTTTGGCAGCATATTTTGATTACGAGATCTGGCAGATGGATATCCGAACAGCTTTCCTGAATGGGGAGCTGGAAGAAGAGGTGTATATGATACAGCCTGAAGGGTTCACATCCATAGATGAATCAAAATTATGCAAGTTGCAGAGGTCCATCTATGGACTCAAGCAAGCGTCTCGAAGTTGGAACTTACGGTTTGATAGGTGTATCAAATCGTATGGCTTCATTAAGAACGAAGAAGAACCGTGCATTTATAAATGGATTAATGGTTCTGTGATCGTATTCCTAGTACTGTATGTTGACGACATTCTCTTAATCGGGAATGATGTCGCAGCATTACAAGGAATAAAGGTCTGGTTATCATCTCAGTTCTCCAAGAAGGACTTGGGTGAAGCTTCTTACATACTAGGTATGAAAATCTATAGAGATAGATCTAAGAAGCTTTTGGGACTGTCCCAGTCTACGTACATTGACACCGTGCTGAAAAGGTTCAGCATGGAAAATTCCAAGAAAGGCTATCTTCCGATAGGTTCTGGAATTACTCTTTCCAAGAAGGATTGTGCGACAACTCCTGAGGAAAGAAAGCACATGAGTAGAGTACCTTATGCTTCTGCAGTAGGCTCTATCATGTATGCTATGACTTGTACTAGACCAGACGTGGCATACTCACTAGGAGTAGTGAGCAGATACCAGTCTAACCCAGGTGAGGCGCATTGGAAGGTGGTTAAGTCCATCCTTAAGTATTTAAGAAATACAAAAGATCAATGGCTGATTTATGGAGAACCTGACTTGAAACTTGTGGGGTACTCTGACTCCAATTTCCAGTCGGATAGAGATGATAGCAAGAGTGTGTCAGGATTTGTTTTTACCCTGAATGGAGGAGCGATCTGCTGGAAAAGTTCTAAGCAGGCAACTGTTGCAGACTCGGTATGCGAAGCAGAATATATTGCAGCATCAGATATGGCAAAGGAAGCTGTGTGGTTGCGGAAGTTCCTTGGAGAGCTAGGGGTGGCACCTTTCCAAGATGGTCCTGTTCTGGTGTACTGTGACAGCACTGGAGCCATTGCTCAAGCTAAGGAGCCGAAAGCTCATCACCGCACCAAATACATTTTGCGGCGCTACCACCTCGTACGAGAGATCGTGGAACGAGGCGACATCAATCTTCTGAAGATCGATGGAAAAGAAAATCTGGCCGACCCCTTCACTAAAGCCCTCAGAATAAAAGAGTTCGACTATTGTAAATGGGAAATGGGTATTAGATACTCTTCTGATTGGCTTTAGTACAAGTAGGAGTTGTTGGGAATTGTGTCCCAAAGCCAATCACCTGGGTTGTAGGCGGTTGTGCTGAGTTTTGTATTCATTTTATGAATTAATAAAATATTATTTTCGGCAGCTCATCACATATTGTATTTTCCAAAAAATGAACTCTTTCCATGTGATGAAGTCCTTAGGACTACAATGACTTCGATACAGAGAGGATGTATCGAGTGGACCTTAAATCCAGTTCACAACCAAAGGATATATTGTACTGGATGGCAATATATCAAGTATAGGTTGTTGCAGTTCACATCGTTTGGTTGTCCTCTTGACCAAATGAGTGTGGTGACACTGATGTGATCTACAAGTGGGATATGTAGTATCTCATTGAACGTGACTTCGTGCAGCCCCTTTCTGCCAAAGGGAAACTCACGATTGGATATGGGTATATATGCCCCTCTGACCTAAGGTCATCACGGTAGCTTGCAAGCAACTCCTTGTGCTTTGGTGCCGGACTACCCGGATTTTTAATCCTGTGATGGAAAGTTTTCTGGGTACAGGCAAGTACTTGTGGAATAGTGATGGACCAAGATGGATTGACCTGTCCAAACAGTTTGGATTGAATGACTCGTAGTTTCTTAATTTAGAAAATCCTCAGCCGGGGTAGTCCTAGTGAAGAGTCACTGGGCTTGCGAGGTTGAGACATGTAGTCGACTGACTCAGTCTGGGTTGGCAGCCCAATGTCAGTCGTCATGAGCATTAGAGGTCAAAGGGATGAATTATACGGTAACCATATGCTAGAGGTTCGATAGTTTGCTCCCGCATCTTCAACCTATCCGGATGCCGGGACCCATTGCTAGATGGTTTCCTGTGCTGGTATTAGAAATTGCTCTAATGCTACCGTTTAGGTTCGAACCTATGAGGTCACACACCACAGAGGATAACTCTCTGATCCGGATACCGATTACGATTAGGAATCGTCTCAGTTTTATGGTCACAATATTTTTTGAGCACTCTTTTCCCCGTCTTGCCCTTGTTTGTGTCGACCGAAAAATGTTACGGGTTGACCAGCTCCGCGCCAGGATTTTTCTGAATCAGTTTTGAACTGATTCGGAGTTCGTTTCGGCCTCAAATTGGTTGTGAACCAATTAAACCAAATTAAATTGGGCTTGGACCAGTTCAATTGGATTGAACCAAGGGGTTTTTAATGGGATTGGACCGATTTAATTGAACTGGTGTTTTCTTTAAGCCTTGGACCATTTACACGGTGTTTTTGCTGGTTGGACTCCAAGCGTCCCATGAGGCCAAACGACCGAGAATTCCATTCGCTCGTGTGCTGGCCGTTCTTCCCTTCTCCTCCCTTAATGGCTTTAATCCCTCCCTTAATGACTGATTAAATGGGTTAATGGCAGCGTCCATCTCTTCCCCTCCCTGCCTCTCCACCTCCCTCTCCCTGTTGCTGTCCTATAAGAACAACATGTCCCTGTTTTCATGTTGTAATTTTTTCACCGTTAGAAAATTTCAGAAGGAGAATATTGAGGGTCTTTGTGGCTTGTTTGAGAGGCTTAAGTGGGAAGCTTTGGGACTGGGTTTAGGAGCTTGTGAGGGAGTGAAACAAGGTTTTAAATCCCATTGTTTTGAAGTGATCAAGTTCTGCCCAACTGCAGAAAACCTGTGACCATGAAGCCCTCTTCCGGCAGCTAGCACCGTGCGTGGAGGCGGATCCGAGAGTCCCGGGCGTGTCTCCCCTCTAGAGGGAGTACCACTCTACTCCTAGGAGCAAACCACGCGAGCCGGGATCGCCCCAATCGCTCCGAAACGAAGGCCAAAGTCTGCTAACCAGTTCTGCTCCAGAAATCTGGCAGCAGACTTTGGTGATTTATTTAATTTTTTTGGATTAGATTTGGTTGCAGAGATTGGTGGCAAATCAAAGAAGACTTGTCCAAGAAGCCGCTGCTCAAATTTGGGAGCAAACGGAGGTCCGGAAGGTGGTGTTCCGATGACGTTTTGCAAGCCAAAAACAGGGTCCAAAGGAGGAAGATGACTGGAATAACTTTATTCCAGTTATTCCAGTCTATTCCAGGTTTATTCCAGAGTTATTCTAGGTGGGATAAAGCTATGGAAAATTTATTTTTTAATCGTTCATGGATAGATTAAATTGTTTAATATTTTATAAATATTTTATATGTTTATGCATGCCTAAATGCAACTAGACCTAGATTAGTTCTTGGCGGAGCAGATACCCGCTGCGTGAATTTTAAAAATTGTTTTAAAATCCAATCTGCCCTCGCAGATGTTTGCATGCCTAGTGTAGGATCTTGTCAAACCACCTGCATCAGTCTACTTTCATATATAGCTTTAAAATAGGAAGGGATATTGACTAAGAACATCATGCACGAGAAGGGGAGTAGTGGTGGGGACACCAAGACCAAGACCAAGCCTCAAGAACCCATCTGGATCACAGAACAAGAAGAATAGGAAGAAAGAAAATTTCGCCCGTCGAGCCAACTCCAGCACCATCTGAATCGACTCGAGTGTCCTATTGAGCAAGAAGGAAGGCTGTTCTTCAAGCCTACTCGACCTGGGTGCTTTGCATTCAAGTCGACTCAAGTCACGAAAGAACAAAACCCCAGGTTCCAGAGATTATCAGAAGCTTCCAATTTTTTCTCTTTTGTTTCAATTTTTGGTAATTAAAAAAGGGTATAGAATCCCGTGGAATCCTGTTGTAACAAACTCCCCACCACGTTCTTAGGATTAGTTATGTTATGTAACTAATCCTTGGATTAGTTAGCAGGTAAACATGTTTTAGGTTACTCTAGAAACATCAGTCTGAAGCCTTTAAATAAGGCTCGATCTTTGTATGAAGGATAATTCAATTTCAATGAAAAGAAAATTACTGTTCTTCTTCTCCGTGCCTTCGTTGCAACCACATTGTCGACGAGCATGAGGCTCCACCGTGCCTTCGTTGCAACAGCAACATCGAGGAGCGCGAGGCTCCACCGTCACCTTCGTTGCAGTAGCAATGTCGAGGGGTGCGACCCCATCGTCCCACTATGTCTTCGTTCATCCCGTCCTCTACCAACCACTCCATCCCCCCCTCCGTCTTCTCCAAAGCTCCTTTCCAACCTACCACTCTGTCCTCAAAGAAGACAGCCCCCAGGTCTCCGTCCAGAACTCCCAATCTCCGCGAAGCTGTTGGGATCCGGTACAACGCAGCGAAAGGGCAATTTCAAAATATAGAAATTAATATACACCAAAATCCTAAACCAGGAACTCCTTAATAAGACTAAAATGTATGAAGACTAACATTCTTATGCAAATTAGAATTAGAGTACTAACCTGTAACCGCTAATTCTAATTTGATGAAGATTTAATCTTGAAGATGAACGGGCTATTTGAGTTCACCAGGCGTCCAGGTGTCCGCCCTCCGATGGTGATCCACATAAAGCAATGACCAAGATCCTAACTCCTTGTTCCAATGGTTCCTTTAATTGAATTCTTCTTCCAGGAATTCAATACTTGGATTATGGCTGGAAATCTTCCACTCAAAGGTGTGTCTTCTTCCTTCTTACCCCTTCTCCACCTTCTACCAAGACTTAGAACCTTTAGGACACCATTGTCTTGAAAGTAAGACCTTGTCCTAAGAAGATTAATGCTTGTCTTTAATTGGTGGAGAAATTAAGACAAAGATGTCTTAATGTAAGGAAGAAAAGAATTGGATCAGAACTCTTCTTTTCCTTTACCGTCGGAGACTTTCTCTCTTAACCTTGTTTAGTAGCAGAGTTTCGACAGAGTTTTACTCTGTAAAGAAAACAATGCAAAAACAAGAAAGGGAGAAAGAGTCTTCAGGAGAGGAAGAAAAAAAAAAAATACATCACCGAGTTCTGATTCCTACCCCCTTTTTTATAGTTTTCGGAGAGGCGCCCTCACAACTCTCCGTAAACAATTTTCTCATGCCCTTTCCTTCTTCTCATGCCTTTTCCTTCTTCTCACAGCCTTCTGGATTAATTCTCACGGCCTTCCAGATCAATCCTCATGACTTTTCTCAAAGGAAGAAGTCACGACGATTGGGAGAAAGAAGTCGCGAAACTTGAATCTCCGAAGAGATCTGATTTCGCGCTCCCGGGAAGAAACTGCGCTTTCTTTCTTTCTTAAAACCTCTCCACCCGTTAGATTATCATCCAAGGGTGGACAAATGAGGCGCTAATACTAAGAAAGAAGGCCACCCCATCTTAATTCATCGGAGAATTAAGTGGGCGCACGCCAAGAGTCCATGCGCCCATGGACTCCTCCAAATTGCGCGCCAAGAGTCCATAAGCGCATGGACTCTCGGTGTTTTTGGCGTGTAAGAGAAAGGGGCGGGTGGGTAAGTGGCCTAGTTAATAGGTTAGCCAATTGGGTTAGCCATAATCCCTAAATTCTCAATTAAGGTCTAATTAGATCCAATTAGAACCCAAATCGAGTCAATTCGAAACCCTGATTCGATTACGATTCGAATAAGAGTTAGGATTTGCAACACTTGCTAGAGTGTCTTCCTGCAAATGACTCTTGATCAATTCTTTTATGTGTGTGACCCATTGGATTCCACATCTAGCCAACAGTGGGTGCGAATACAAGTTGACCTAATTTGATTAGAACTCTTTCTAATCGATTTAGGTCAAATCGGGCTTACCCGATTTTGATCAATTAGGACTCTTCCTAATAAGTGATCATTCAAATCAACCCACAAGACAAGATTGATGTCTAGCAACGTGTCATATCTTCCCGGAAGATATGGAAATTCTGGTGAAATACCAAAATTACCCTTCAGTAGAAAGTTACCGTACAATTAAATCCTTCGATCAACCTGCACCCAAAATATAATTATGGATATGGATATATGTCAAATCCAATATTATATTTGTTTCTAGCTCAATCTTATATTGATGATTCAATTATCTTGATATTAGAAACTATATCTAATATCTTTACTTTGATCAAAGATTCCCTGAATCATCATCCGATTGATAACTAGCTAGATGCAATCTCCTCTTACTAAGAGTGATCGATTCCTTGTTGACCTACTCATTACCTTCATATCCAATTCACCATTCCCAGTATCAATCCTGTGCATGACTCAGTGTCATGATTAGGATTGAACCAAAGCATGGGTTCATGTGTATAAGGTACTTATGGCAGTCTCAGGTCAAAGGATTACTTGTACCACTCCCACTATGAGAACCTTCTATTGACATGTAGCTAAGACTCCATTAGATGTTCTCAAGTTGGATCATATCAGTGAACTCATTCTCTAATGATCACCCACATCCTAGTATTAGTGTCATACACAAGTGACTGTGAGAGCAGTCACCCTATTCAGTATATATAGGATGTGCTAGTCTTACCGGAAAAAACCTTGATCCCCTACTCAAGGTTCCTTCGACTAGGAATATTTTTGATTAAGGTTTTAAAACTTTAGGTCTCACTAGTACGATCTCATCATGATCCTAAAATCATAGCCCTAATCTATGGGGTTCATCATATAATAATAATCACAGCGTATGATGAAAATAATGCCTTTATTAGAATATTGTCAATTACAATGGTTTGGGAGATACAACATAGATTGGCTTGTAGGGCATATCCCTTTCAATCTCCCACTTGCACTAAAGTCATTCACCTTTAAATCTTAACCCCTTACTCTCGAGGTGGTGATCAAACTCTCACTGTAGTAGAGCCTTAGTGAACGGGTCTACTACGTTGTTCTTTGTATCAACTCTATTTATGTAGACATCTTGTCTTTCTACTATTTCTCGTACGAGATGGAAGCATCTCAGAATGTGCTTGGACTTATGATGAGCTCTTGGTTTCTTAGCTTGAGCAACAGCTCCAGTGTTGTCACAGTAAAGTGGCACTGGATTTTCTATCTCAGGAACAACACCCAACTCTGTGATGAACTTCTTCATCCAGACTGCTTCCTTGGCGGCTTCATTGACAGCTATGTATTCTGCCTCTGTGGTTGAGTCAGCTATAGTCTGCTGCTTGGTACTCTTCCAACTCACTGCTTCACCATTTAGGGTAAAAACATATCCCGAAATGGATTTGCTATCATCAGGGTCTGATTGAAAACTAGAATCAGAATAAGCTTCTAGTTTAAGATCAGAACCACCATAAACCAAAAAAATATCCTTAGTCCTTCTCAGGTACTTAAGAATATTTTTAACTGCTTTCCAATGATCCTCTCCTGGATCAGCCTGAAACCTACTGACAATGCCTAAAGCATATGCTACATCAGGCCTGGTACATAACATGGCATACATTATGGACCCTATTGCCGAAGTATAAGGTATAGAATTCATTTTATTTCTTTCTTCAGGTGTCTTAGGAGACATCCTTTTGGAAAGATGTATGCCTTGACTCATAGGAAGATAACCCTTTTTACTTCCATCCATGCTGAATCTTTTCAGCACTAAGTCAATGTACCTAGATTGGGATAAACCTAGCATCATCTTATACCTATCTCTATAGATCTTAATACCTAGTATATAGGATGCTTCTCCCAAATCTTTCATGAAAAACTGGTTTGATAGCCAAACCTTGACTGATTGTAACATTGGGATATCATTCCCAATGAGGAGTATGTCATCTACATACAGAACCAAGAAGACTATGGCACTCCCACTAGTCTTCTTATAAACACAGGGTTCATCCACATTTTTGATAAAACCAAACCTTTTAATAGTTTCATCAAAACGGATGTTCCAACTCCTGGAAGCTTGCTTTAATCCATAAATGGATTTCTTCAGCTTGCATACTTGATTAGGTTTATTCTTTGAAATAAGACCTTCTGGCTGTGACATGTAGACTTCTTCCTCAAGGAAACCATTGAGGAATGCAGTCTTCACATCCATCTGCCAGATCTCATAATTGTGGTATGCTGCTATAGCAAGTAAAATATGAATTGATTTGAGCATGGCAACAAGTGAGAATGTTTCATCATAATCAATTCCCTGTTTTTGTCTAAAACCTTTTGCCACTAATCTAGCTTTATAGGTTTCAACTTGGCCATCAGCACCAATCTTTTTCTTATAGACCCATTTGCACCCAATAGGATTAACACCCTCTGGTGCATCAACCAAAGTCCATACTTGGTTGACATACGTAGAATCTATCTCGAATTCCATGGCTTCTTGCCATCTAACTGAATCAGTACTCAAGATAGCTTCCGTATAAGTCAGAGGTTCATCATTTTGAATAACTTGGGCTTCATTATTTTCAATAATAAACCCATACCTCTCAGGTGCTCGTAACACTCTATCAGACCTACGGGGAGGAGTTTTGTGTTCCGGTTCTGATCTAACTATATGCTCTATTGATTGAGAATTGTCTATTTGTGTTTCTTGTACTTCTCCAAGTTCAATAGTTCTACCATTGTCCTTTTCTAAAATAAACTCTTTTTCTAGAAAAGTGGCATGTCTGCTGACAAAAATCTTTTGTTCAGTTGGATGGTAAAACAGATATCCTCTACCCTCTTCAGGATATCCTATAAATAGACATTTATCCGCTCTAGGTTCCAACTTATGTCCAAAATTTCTTTTAACATAAGCTGGACATCCCCATACCTTAAAATATTTAAGATACGGTTTCTTTCCACTCCAAATTTCATATAGAGTACTAACAACGGATTTAGAAGGTACTTTGTTTAGAATGTAAACAGCAGTTTGTAGGGCATGACCCCAGAAGGAAGTGGGTAAATTTGTGAAGCACATCATGGATCGTACCATATCTAATAAGGTACGATTCCTCCTTTCAGCTATACCATTTAGCTGTGGTGTATAAGGAGGGGTCCATTCAGAAAGAATTTCATTAACTTTAAGATAGTCTAAAAACTCCGTGGATAAGTATTCTCCTCCTCGATCAGATCGAAGAACTTTAATACTTTTCCCAGTTTGTTTTTCGACCATACTTTGATACTCCTTAAATTTATCAAAGGCTTCAGATTTATGTTTTATAAGATACACATATCCCAACCTAGATAAATCATCTGTAAAAGCGATAAAATATGAGTATCCATTTCTGGCCTGAGTTGTCATTAGACCACATACATCAGTATGTATAAGTCCTAATAACTCAGTTGACCTTTCTCCATGTCCAGTAAATGGAGTCTTGGTCATCTTACCCATGAGACATGATTCGCAAGTTCCTAATGATTCATACTCATAAGGATCAAGGAATTTTTTCTTGTATAACTTGCTTATCCTAGACTCATTAACATGACCAAGTCGATGATGCCAAAGTAAAGTTTCATTAAAGTCATCTCTTTTTCTTTTATTATTGACATGAAAAACACTATCATTGGATGAAAGAGTTAAGAGCCCATTGCTAAATATGCCAGAACAAATAATTTTATTAGACAACATTATCGAGCAACCAGTGCTCGTTACATCCATTACATATGGTAACCACAAGCGGTATCCAATACCCAAGTATTTGAAACTGAAGAATTTAATGTCAATATAGCATGTATCTTATACATACCTTTTGGCGCATCTGATGCACCAGGCTTCACAGTTACAAGGTAAGCCTTGCAATTCCTTTTCCAATGTCCCGCTTTGCCGCAAAAGAAATAGGTTGACTGTTTGGAGGCTTTCTTTCCTTTCTTATTCTTATTGATGCCATTCTTAGGGTTTAGCCTCCTATTAAAACTTTTTTTGCCTGATTTCTTCTTATTGGTCTTATTAATAAGAAGAAGTGGAGCCTTTTCTTTCTTTATGTGGCACTTCGCTATTTTTAACATATTTAACAGCTCAAGCAATGAAGTGTTCAGTTTGTTCATGTGATAATTCAAGCAAACTAAGAAAATGACTCCGGGAGTGATTGCAGGATTAAATCGTGATTCAACTCCCCATCCATGATAAAACCTAATTGACCCAATCTGGTGATCAAGTCAATTACCTTCAGAACATGATCCTGAACGGATGTTCCCTCTGTCATCCTAGCACAGAATAACTACTTAGATATTTCATATCTAGTAGTTCTGCTATGTTCTCCATAAAGCTCTTTTAAATTGAGCATTATGGATCGAGTATCCATGCTTTCATGCTGTCTCTGTAACTCATTGGTTATAGAGGCTAGTATGATACACTTGACAGTAAGGGAGTCATTCTGCCACATTTTGTATGTGGCCATATCTTCCTCTATGGCATCATCCCTTGGTGGATTAAGACTAGGGATTTCTAGAATATAAGAAAGTTTTTCTGAACTCAGCACAATCTTTAAATATCTCAACTAGTCCACATAGTTCGAACCAGTCAGTTTGTTGGTATCTAAGATACTTCGCAGTGACAATGAAGATGCCATTTATCTATATTTAACAAAGAACAATACATAAGAAAACAACCATGAAATGACTTACATAATTAAATTAGGTCTTCAATTTAATTATGTCTCCCACTATTTTACCAAAAATCATAGTCCTCACTATGATAATCGAGAAGAACCCTGATCGATTTTTCTTAGTGAGATTGAGATCCTAATAACTTATAAAAGATCTTGCAGAAAATACAACAAATCTTTTATAAGCTCAAAGGTAGGAAACTCTTCCAATTATATCTCATATAATTCAAAAGAAGTAACTTGGCCTCTAGAACATTATTGTCTTACAGAAAACACAACAAACCATAATGTTCTAGTTAAGTCAAGACCCTTTCATTTCTATACAGTCAATACTCAAATATAATGCCCTTGCAGATAACACAACAAAGCATTATACTGAATATACTGTAAGCATATCTATGCACTAGACTAGTATTATGTCAATCACCATATTAGGTCTTGCAGATAACACAACAAACCTAATGTGGTTCATAACACAATAATGATCCAGCATGAAGGAAGGCCAATATATAGTATTTTTAACACTAAGCATTTTAGTTAAGATTTAAATTTAATCAAATCGGCCAGGCAAGTGGAAGAGATGTGGGAGTCCCCCCGTTGCTTTCCTAGACACCAATAAAAATTGGTCAGGTCAGTCAACGGAACCAATTAAAAACCATAATTCTTTTTACCTTCCTAGAACCACCTTTCTAGACACCGAATGATCAATTGTACATCATGACTAGTGATGCTTATTAGTTAAATATACTAAGACTTAATATAATTTTTAAGAGGAGGGATTTATAAATTGCCAGCACATCCTTATAGAATGTATCACAATCAACATATCACTCTTATAAATAAACAAATATGTGCTAAGTGTGTCATCATACTAGGACAACCATTTACCACATAATGGATCCACCATTATGCTAGGGCAACCTTATTTCAGTATGATGACTTCAAAACTATACATATCTCTATAATAATTAGGGTTTGAGTGAAAGACCCTAACTAGTGGCATACATCAAAACATATATGCAATCAAAGATATGCTAAGTGTAGTAACATATTAGGATTTAAAAATCCTAAGATGTGACATACAAACTATCATAAATTATAGTCCTAATTAAGGTGGCTTTGATACCACTGTTGGGATCCGGTGCAACGCAGCGGAAGGGTAATTTCAAAATATAGAAATTAATAAACACCAAAACCCTAAATCAGGAACTCGTTAATAAGACTAAAATGTATGAAGACTAACATTCTTATGCAAATTAGAATTAGAGTACTAACATGTAACCGCTAATTCCAATTTGATGAAGATTTAATCTTGAAGATGAACGGGCTATTTGAGTTCACCAGGCGTCTAGGTGTCCGCCCTCCGATGGTAATCCAGACAAAGCAATGACCAAGATCCTAACTCCTTGTTCCAATGGTTCCTTCAATAGAATTCTTCTTCCAGGAATTCAATACTTGGATTATGGCTGGAAATCTTCCACTCAAAGGTGTGTCTTCTTCCTTCTTAACCCTTCTCCACCTTCTACCAAGACTTAGAACCTTTAGGACACCTTTGTCTTGAAAGTAAGACCTTGTCCTAAGAAGATTAATGCTTGTCTTTAATTGGTGGAGAAATTAAGACAAAGATGTCTTAATGTAAGGAAGAAAAGAATTGGATGAGAACTCTTCTTTTCCTTTACCGTCGGAGACTTTCTCTCTTAACCTTATTTAGTAGCAGAGTTTCGACAGAGTTTTACTCTGTAAAGGAAACAATGCAAAAACAAGAAAGGGAGAAAGAGTCTTCAGGAGAGGAAGAAAAAAAAACACATCACCGAGTTCTGATTCCCACCCCCTTTTTTATAGTTTTCGGAGAGGCGCCCTCACAACTCTCCGTAAACAATTTTCTCACGCCCTTTCCTTCTTCTCATGCCCTTTCCTTCTTCTCACGGCCTTTTGGATTAATTATCATGGCCTTCCAGATCAATCCTCATGGCTTTTCTCAAAGGAAGAAGTTGCGACGATTGGGAGAAAGAAGTCGCGAAACTTGAATCTCCAAAGAGATCTGATTTCGCGCTCCCGGGAAGAAACTCCACTTTCTTTCTTTCTTAAAACCTCTCCACCCATTAGATTATCATCCAAGGGTGGACAAATGAGGTGCTAATACTAAGAAAAAAGGCTGCCTCATCTTAATTCATCGAAGAATTAAGTGGGCACGCGCCAAGAGTCCATGCGCCCATGGACTCCTCCAAATGGCGCGCCAAGAGTCCATAAGCGCATGGACTCTTGGTGTTTTTGGCGTGCAAGGGAATGGGGCGGGTGGGGAAGTGGCCTAGCTAATAGGTTAGCCAATTGGGTTAGCCATAATCCCTAAATTCTCAATTAAGGTCTAATTAGATCCAATTAGAACCCAAATCGAGTCAATTCGGAACCCTAATTCGATTACGATTCGAATAGGAGTTAGGATTTGCAACACTTGCTAGAGTGTCTTCATGCAAATGACTCTTGATCAATTCCTTTAAGTGTGTGACCCATTGGGTTCCATATCTAGCCAGCAGTGGGTTCGAATACAAGTTGACCTAATTTGATTAGAACTCTTTCTAATCGATTTAGGTCAAATTGGGCTTACCCGATTTTGATCAATTAGGACTCTTCCTAATAAGTGATCATTCAAATCAACCCACAAGACAAGATTGACGTCTAGCAATGTGTCATGTCTACCCAGAAGATATGAAAATTCTGGTGAAATACCAAAATTATCCTTCAGTAGAAAGTTACCATACAATTAAATCCTTCGATCAGCCTGCACCCAAAATATAATTATGGATATGGATATATGTCAAATCCAATATTATATTTGTTTCTAGCTCAATCTTATATTGATGATTCAATTATCTTGATATTAGAAACCATCTCTAATATCTTTACTTTGATCAAAGATTCCCTGAATCATCATCCGATTGATAACTAGCTAGATGCAATCTCCTCTTACTAAGAGTGATCGATTCCTTGTTGACCTACTCATTACCTTCATATCCAATTCACCATTCCCAGTATCAATCCTGTGCATGACTCAGTGTCATGATTAGGATTGAACCAAAGCATGGGTTCATGTACATAAGGTACTTATGGCAGTCTCAGGTCAAAAGTTTATTTGTACCACTCCCACTATGAGAACCTTCTATTGACATGTAGCTAAGACTCCATTAGATGTTCTCAAGTTGGATCATATTAGTGAACTCATTCTCTATTGAGCACCCACATCCTAGTATTAGTGTCATATACAAGTGACTGTGAGAGCAGTCACCCTATTCAGTATATATAGGATGTGCTAGTCTTACCAGAAAAATCCTTGATCCCCTACTCAAGGTTCCTTCGACTAGGAATATTTTTGATTAAGGTTTTAAGACTTTAGGTCTCACTGGTATGATCTCATCATAACCCTAAAATCATAGCCCTAATCTATGGGGTTCATCATATAATAATAATCACAGCGTATGATGAAAATAATGCCTTTATTAGAATATTGTCAATTACAATGGTTTGGGAGATACAACATAGATTGGCTTGTAAGGCATATCCCTTTCAGAAGCTTCATCAATCTAAGCCCAAAGACCCGAAATCCCTCTGAAGTTCGAATCTCCTTCGAAGGACGAAGCTCCATCCTCCCTCAGAGCTCGCCCTGACACCGACATCCGCTCCAGATCACCGATTCCATGGAGTTTTGCCTAGATCAGGCTCACCTCCCCTGTTCCTCAAAGCTCTTGGCCAAACACTTGTCTGCTATTCTTCCACAGAAGTCTGACTCCCCTATCAAAGATTGAAGCTCCCTCTCCCCTTGAAGATCACCACGATGCCGGCTTCTTCTCCAGACCACCGCCCATGGAGTTTTCGCCCGGCTTCAAGCTCACTGCCCCTGTTCCACGAAGCTCTGTTTCTTTTTTTTTCGGGTTATGTTTGGTTTTGGGCTATTTCACTTAAGCTAATCCGTGATTAACCTTGTATGGCCCTTTCCGGTACCGAGCCTTTGAAGGGATCCTAGCCATCAACCAATTCTCTTGATGTCGTTCGTTGGGTGGCTGATTGTTGATCACCCAGGCCGCATCTTCTGAGGATAAGCAAACTTATCATATAGGGACTAGTATTACTGTCGTAGGGTTTTATTTCTCCTTCCTTGCTTTAGATCTAAATCCTTGAAATGCATGCATGTCCTTGATTAAGGATTTCTCAATCTCTGAGTCCTGGTTCTTTCTCATTTTATTGAGCCTAGCATGAGGGAATGCTTGACCTAAAATCTAACCTATTTGAATGTTCTTCAGAATCTGTGTTTATTATAAGCATCGGTACTCATATGGGTTTTTAGGATAATTTTTGTGCATGTCATCCCCCATCAACCTTCTTTGGTATCAGAGCCCAGGTTAGGACATGCATTTTGTTTAGCTCACTCACTGTTTTTTCTACAGCATTTTGTTATGTGAAATCCTGTTCATATTAGTTCTGGTTCTACCTCATTTCTTTCTTTCAGTTATTTTATCGTAAGCATACAAAATATATATATATATCTATGTTTTATTTCTATTTTCTTAGTTTGCATTAGGATCATGGAATGTGCATTTCATGTTTTGCATTAAGCTACTTAAGGGTGGCAATATCATAATATAAGGGAAGGACTTCATTACCTTTCCTTAGTCCAAAACAACCACCCTGCATTTCAGACCTAAGCTTTTAATTAAAATCAAGTAGAAACATACTTTTGCTCTAGAGAGCTTAGGGACACCAATTGGTCGAGTCAAGACTAAGTGTCTACTCATGGCGTCAGCCCTTTCTATGTGTGCTACTGCTCTTGGTGTTTAGGATTGGGGATTCAAGGCTAGTGAGTTGGTCCGCCTACCAGGCCAATCCCAGATTGGTGTCTAAGGTTGGCAATCAGGGACCTACACTCCCTTACACCTATCTAGCCAAGAATAGGGTTACTACAGACTGGTCTACCACCTTGATTTAGGGAACTAGTTAAGATTCTAGGTCTAGTAGATCGTAGACAATTTTATGTGCTTGAATCATGTCCACTAGAGCAGGAACCTCATATCAGCCTGAGTCATCCATGGACAACCTGCAAGAAGCCCTGCTAAGGACCATGTCATAACACTTTGCCCAAATATCTGCCCAATTGTCTACCCAATTGACCACTCATATAGACAATAGGTTAAACCAATTTGAGGCAAGACTTGATTCCATGAAGAGGGCCCCTAGGCCACAATGTGAGCATGAACCTGAGACCCCGTTTTCTCCGCTGACCAACACTAGGAGAGATAGAAACATTGATCCCTTTGAGGAACCCAATCCTAGGAGAGTTCAGCAGCCTGATCCATTCGAGACCCGAACCATAGAAGGCCCAATCAGGATTTCATTGACCAAGAAGAAAGAGCCTTCAGGAGTATCAGACTATAAGCACCCACCTTTGACGGTACCCTTGATACTAAGGTATACCTAGACTGGGAGAAAGAGATGGACCAGTACTTTGAGTGGTATGAGATGACCGAAGGTAGGAAATTCAAGTTTGCCAAGCTTAGGTTGATCCGTCAAGCCAGGATGTATTGGGATAACGTGGAAAGGTTAGTTAGACAGAGAGGACAAGAGCCCATAGCCACTTGGGGAGATTTGAAAGCCAAGCTTAGGAAAAAATACCTTCTTGTGTCATACCATCTGTGACTTTTAGACCAATGGCATAGACTGGTTCAAGGAAACAGGAGTGTCACCGAGTACATAGCTAAGTTTGACGAGTTAGCCATGAGATGTGGGATAAATGAGTCTGAGTCTATGATCTTATCAAGGTTTAGATCTGGCCTGCATGATGATGTAAAGAGAGAATTGTATCTGAGAGAGGTACGGGATTTAGAACAAGCTTACCAGGTAGCTAGGGACTTTGAGTAGTTTCATAGGACTCCTAGGAGCCAATACCCTAGAACAACTTAGACCTACCCGAGCCGACCCTACCCTTTCCGTCAAAATTCGAGTCGGCCCGACCAAAGCCGCCCAAATCCGAGTCGACCTGACCAAAGCCCGAGCCGACCTGAGCCCAACCGACCCAGTCCAGCCCGACTCAACTTGAGTCGACCTCTAGATGACAAAGGAAAATCTATAGAAGTACCCAGAATGTTTGGCACCTGTTTTAGATGTCACAAGCCTGGCCATTACTCTAGTAACTACCCCACGAGATCCCTTCATATAGGTGACTTAGAAGAGGAAGGAAACCCAGATGACACCAATGATTGTGAAGATGAAGTGTATGAAGAAGGTTTAAACTTAGCAGAAGAATATGAGGGAGATGAAGAGAGTTGTGACCCCACTGACCTTATGGGAGTTGTTAGATGCATCCTAACCCAATCTAAGGAGCAAGAGGACTAGCGTAGGACCAACATCCTGTACACCTTTATCAAGATAGGGGAGAAGGTTTGCAAAGTCATCGTAGATAGTGGGAGCTGTGTAAATGCTATTTCTGCTAGTCTGTCAAGACCTTAGGGCTAACACCTGTTCCCCATCCTAGCCCATATAAGGTATCCTGAATTGACTGCACTTCAATACCCATCAAACTTAAATGCCAAGTCTTGATTCAGTTGCAATCTTATAAGGAGAAAGTTTGGTGTGATGTGCTACCCATGGGGGTAAGTAGCATTATATTAGGGAGATCTTGGCTGTATGATCATGACGCTACCCTATTAGGGAGAAATGGTGGGGACACCAAGACCAAGACCAAGCCTCAAGAAACCATCTGGATCACACAACAAGAAGAATAGGAAGAAAGAAAATTTTGACCATCGAGCTGACTCGAGCACCATCCGAATCGACTCGAGTATCCTGCTGAGCAAGAAGGAAGGCTATTCTTCGAGCTGACTCGGCCAGGGTGCTCTGCATCCGAGTCGACTCAAGTCACGGAAGAATAGAACCCCAGGTTCCGGAGATTACCGAAAGCTTCCAGATTTTTCTCTTTTGTTTCAGTTTTTAGCAATTAGAAAAGGGTATAGAATCCCGTGGAATCCCGTTGTAACAAACTACCCGCCACGTTCTTAGGATTGGTTATATTATGTAACTAATCCTTGGATTAGTTAGAGGGTAAACATGTTTTAGGTTGCTCTGGAAACATCTATCCGAAGCCTTTAAATAAGGCTCGATCTCTATATGAAGGATAATTCAAATTCAATGAAAAAAAATTACTGTTCTTCTTCTCCATGCCTTCATTGCAGCCATAACATCGAGGAGCATGAGGTGCCATCATGCCTTCGTTGCAACCACAACGTCGAGGAGCGCGAGGCTCCACCATCGCCTTCATTGTAGCAGCATTGTCGAAGGGTGCGAGGCCCCATAGTCCCACTATATCTCCATTCATCCCGTCCTCCGCTATCCACTCCATCCCCCCCTTTGTCTTCCCCAAAGCTCCTATCCAACCTACCACCTTGTCCTCAAAGAAGACAGCCCCCAGGTCTCCATCCAGAACTCCCAATCTTCGTGAAGCTTCATCAATCTAAGCCCAAAAGACCCAAAATCCCTCTGAAGTTCGAATCTCCATCGAAAGACGAAGCTCCATCCTCCCTCGGAGCTCGCCCCGATGCCGGCATTCGCTCCAGATCACCGATTCCATGGAGTTTCGCCCAGATCAGGCTCACCTCCCCTGTTCCTTGAAGCTCTCAACCGGGCACCTGTCTGCTGTTCTTCCATCGAAGTCCAACTCCCCCATCGAAGATTGAAGCTCCCTCTCCCCTCGGAGATCGCCACGATGCTGGCTTCTTCTCTGGACCACCACCCATGGAGTTTTCGCCCGGCTTCAAGCTCACTGCCCCTGTTCCATGAAGCTCTGCTTCTTTTTATTTCGGGTTATGTTTGGTTTTGGGCTGTTTCACTTAAGCTAATCCATGATTAACCTTGTAGGGCCCTTTCTGGTACTGAGCCTTTGAAGGGATCCTAGCCATCAACCAATTCTCCTTATGCTGTTCATTGGATGGCTGATTGTTGATCACCCAAGCTGCATCTTCTGAGGATAAGTAAACTTATCACACAGGGAGTAGTATTACTATCATAGGGTTTTATTTCTCCTTCCTTGGTTTAGATCTAAATCCTTGAAATGCATGTATGTCCTTGATCAGGGATTTCTCAATCTCTGAGTCCTAGTTCTTTCTCATTTTATTGAGCCAAGCATGAGAGAATGCTTAACCTAAAATCTAACCTATTTGAATGTTCTTCAGAATCTGTGTTTATTATAAGCATCGGTACTCGTATGGGTTTTTAGGATAATTTTTGTGCATGTCGTCCCCCATCAAGTAGGATAGATCAACTCATAAGCGAAGAATTCTTAAACTACTACCTCTAATCTTGGTCCAATAAACATAATCCCTTTATAATCATCATATAAACTATAATAATATTTTTAAATCCTAGAATAACATGTTTTCATAATTTACTTTATTGATTCAGGCTAATCATTTAGAATACCCTATAAATGATTTTCAGCCATGATGACAAAGCCTCCTGATTGGCCCTGTCCTTTTGATAACATGAGGGATATATTAAAGTTAATCATCCACCAGTTTCTCTCATAATGTTCGGTTGAAGATGTTAAACTTAACGCTTGTTGGAAGGCAACCCAATCTTTATTTTTATACCCTTAAAAATAAAATAAAAAATAATAACAGATTTTCAATCTAAATTAATTGTTGTAGCCTTTATTTTGTTGATTAGCTTCTCTTCTCAAGTAACCTCTATCCCTATATACTTCTTTTTGTCCTTATGGATTGAATTTATTTCTTTAACTTGTTTATACCATTAGTGACAATGGTATTTAAGTTGGGGGTAGGGACAAACTTTGAAAACTTTTTTAAGTCTTTTTTAAAAAAATTAAAAAATCTCTAGAAATTTTTGAAAAATCTTAAAAATAGAAAAATTTTATCATGTGTCAAGAAAGAAAATCCTGAGCAAAATAGACTAGGAAAAAGTAATAAAGTTAGAAGGTATTTGCTAATGACTATAGCGAGTCAAGGAGTAGACTAGTGGTTGGTCTTTTAGCAGCCTACTTAAATCACCTAAAGGCTATTAGCCCTTTCAAATACACATACACACTGATAAGGCAAAGCATGTGTTAGCTTTAAGGCCAATTGAGGACTCAATTATTACTAAAAATTGATAATTGATATACGTCCCAATTAAAGAAACTTGAATTTAAGGAAAGAGCTACCTACCTTAAAAAAAATTAGATAGTATGAAAGCAACCTTGAACTTGAGGAAAGAGCAACCTAGTTGAAATAAAAGTGTAAAACATAAGAGTATATGTGGATTGCCTTAAGCTTAGTAACCGAGTCTCTGCACCTCAATCAAGTATGAAAATTCGCATCGAACGGTGAAGGGAAAGCCATGATGTATTTATATATTTATTTTAAGTATTTTAAGTAATTATTGGTGCTAACATCTTATAAAAATCCTAATTTTATAATTAGATTGGACCTTCTTTAAAATTAATTAATTTTAAAATACCTTTGAAAAATATGAAATTAAAGTATAATTATAAAAAGTAGATGTCAAGCCGAAGCACCACACACCCATTAAAATATTTAATGAAAAGTTTTATTTATGTTTCTTGCTCTTTGGCAAGTATATTAAGATTGATAGAAATTTTTGAAACTCTGAAACTTAAGAAAATTGATTGGATTACTGACTACAAAGCTTACAAACATTATGAGCTCGAGTTGTAGAATCTAACAGATTAAACAGCATGTGATTCAGAGTTTAATTGGATCCAGAATCAAGAAAAAAACTAAAATGATCAAATAATTTAGAGATACCAGAAATAATCATTCCACATTCCATATTAATTTGACTTAATTTAGAGCCTTCACCAACTCTAGTTAAAGGACCCCTAGGCTATAGATGAGAGTATCCTGGAGAGAGAGTATAGTATAGGATAGAGGGCTTATCTTTGGATTATGGGTTGGCTTCTAAGAGTGAGGTTTCTTAGAGGAGAGTTCTACCCCTACACCATCTTCAAGCCTATTCTATCTCCAAGATCATGATCCAAAAAAGAAAAAGAAAAGAAAGTCTAGTTTGCTCCATGGAGTATGATGGAAGAAGGTGAAGTGACATCAACCAACTTGCCGACGAAGCTGTAGTGAATCAACTTCAAATACTTTGTTACCACTTTTTATTATTTATTTAGTTATTTTTTCTAGTAATTAGATTTTAATTAATGCAAAATTTATTTTTATATAATTTATATTTTTGTCTTTTACTTTTTTCATAAGTAGATGCTAAGATCTAACTAACAGATTGAATGACCCAAGTTTAAATTTCTATAATTTTATATTTTTTAATTTTATTTTTTATCTAAAATATTAATTTTTTAATAAAAATCAAAGATTTTAAATTATTCTAAGCACTGCCTTCTTCATGGATTTGACTCGACTTATCCTTTCTATATATTTTTAATTTTATTTAAAAGTGGTTAATTAAACTAATAGCCATGGTGTCTTAATGACAATATCGAGATCTATCAAACACCAAGTCACCGACCTTGAAGACCTTGCCCCGAATCTTGGTGTTGAAATAATAGGCAACCTTATGCTAGTATGCTACCATCTTGATGTGTGCTTTCTCCCGAACCTCACCTATTAGGTCCAGATATGTGAGTCACCTTTTTGAGTTGGTCTACTCATTATAGTTCATGATCCATGTTAAAGGTACTTTGATTTTAATAGGTATCACTACTTTAGTCCAAAAGATAGGCGGAAGGGCATTTCTCCTATCGACACCCATGCTATCATTTGGTATGCCCAAAGCACAAAATGGAGCTCATTAATCCATGATCCTCTAGCTTTATCGAGTCTCTTTTCAATTCCTTGGAGGATGACTCGATTTGTAACCCTGACTTCTCCATTGGTTTGGGGATGCCCACTGAAGTGGGATGGTATAAAATTTCTTAGTCTTCATAAAATTCTTCAAATCGAGCACCAAGACTATCATCCATTGTTAATGATCAATACCTAGAGAATGTTGAAATGGTCTATGATAGCCCTCCACACAAAATCTATTGCTTTCGACCCACTGATATCGGCTATTGGCTCGGTTTTCACCTATCTCATGAAATAGTGAACAACAACTAGCACGAACTTGCATTTCCCTGAAGCCCAAGGAAATTGACCAAGGATATCTATCTCCATTGTATAAAAGGCTATGGGGTGCACATAGGAGTGATCGCTATGGCCAAGAGATGCTAAATATTTGCATTCCTTTGATAGGCATCATATTTTATTACAAATTTTTTAACATCTTGTTGCATGGTCGACGAGTAATAACCTTGTTGAAATAATTTGTATGCTAATGCTCTTTTTTCAATGTGATCTCCATAGTGTTGGAGTTCTCCCAGGAATAGAAAATTATAATTGAATTGGCATCAACAGCCTGTCGCAGCGGAAGTAGATATAAAAATAATTTATATCTAATCATGCAATTCATAAATAAATCTAATTTATATATCATAAATTCCTAACATGCTACAACATATGAAAAAAATATAAGATATAAAATAAAAATTATTTTAAGCATAAAATACTTACCAGATCGCTATCTGGACTTGTTCTGAAAAAGGTTCTGATCTGCTATTGAAAACTAGGATTCTATCGGAGCCGTGCAAATGCCCAGCCTCTATCGGTATCCACATGAAGCTCTCATAACCAAGTCATAGAGGGCATCGGACTGCTAGATCCTTGCAGCCCTCTTTTCTTTCAGCAAATCGCCCACTTTAAGGGCTGTCTGATATGAATCCAGACTGGATTTTGGCTTCTATCTTAAAGATCAAACTATGCAAGATCTTTGGACCTCTTTCTATCTTCTTGCTCTTGTGAAGAAGACCTCTCAACACTCTTGAAGATCACAAGGAAGAAATATACTAGAAGGGAGAGGAGAAGATGGTGCCCCAGGAGAGATACTCCCTGGTATTAGCGCCCAAGAGAAGAGAAGACACCCCAAAAACATTCACGATGAAAAGAGAAGTCATATGTGTGTTAGCCACCCTTCTCTCCCTATTTATAAACCATGGTAAAGTCCCCTCTTTTATTCCTGTAGCCAACGAACACCGGAAGGTCCCATATGGATAGGAACCGTGTGATTGGGCTGTTAAACTACAACAACCTTATTGTGAGTAGCTGAGACACTCTAGGTCAAGGAATTATTCACACGACTACAGCATCAGGAAGTTATCAACGAGTGCATAGTCATCCATATAACTTCTTTTACTTGGTTACGCTCAATACCGTTGATCTCTATCAACTACATGCACTCTCACTCCAGTGTCACCACACTGTAGGTTAGAGACTCATCTATTCAAAAAGGAAGTGATATGTACATTAATTTTAACAGATCAATCACCATCCTCATGATATTCTAACAATCGGGAGCTTTTAGGAGTTAATCTATAAAGACACATGCCTTGGATTCTCAACTCTTGAGAATATTGTCATTGTCCATTAACTCCATGGATGATTCATAGACACACAATATGAATGAAACTAATGCCCTTTTTATTAATAAAGAAAATTAAGTACAAAGTTCATGCCTTAAAATTAAAATGTGTCAAGCTAACAAGACTTTGAGGGTATACACCTAACACGTAAATCCTTTCATGAACCTCCCTCAACATGATTCCACCTCTGATGGCTATAGGCATCTGAGGAGGGGTAGAGAAAATGACCATTTATAGAGTTTTCCCTCAAGCAACAAGTATTTAGACAATCTATACTTGATCTTGGGCTACCTTCTGATCTATAGGGAGTCATTCATCCCTCAAGAAGTCAATCAACAGATCGATCCAACATGGTTTGCATCTAACTGCATGACTTCTAGTGATTCTTCGATAGTTAGCTTTTTGATTTGTTGGAAGTAGGCTCCTCAAAAAAGCACCATAGGTGTAGTAGTTACTGCTTTGGCCAACAAGTCCACCCAAGACTTATCATCCCTTGGAATCTATCTGATCTCAATGTTGTCAAGATTACTGGTTAGTTCCTTGACCCTTTGATGATATTTGATAATGTTTTCCTCGTGAGCCTCGGAGTCACCTTTGACATGGCTGATGACTAGTTGAGAGTCACTATAAACTCTCAAATCTTGCACTCCATGTTCTTTGGTGATATTGAGCCCTGCTACCAAATCCTTATATTCAGTCTCATTATTAATTATGGGAAATTCTAGTAGACCATTCTTGGTGATGATTCCTTCAAGGCTGACAATGACCACCACTCCCACCCCCGATCCTTCAAAGTTGGATGATCCATCAACATAAATCTCTTAGGTGCTATTAAGGCTTGGAGGGGACCTGACACCAACTCTGATGGTTTCATAGCTTCTGGATTAGTTGGCTCATCAAGAATAGTGCATTTGACCAAGAAGTCCACCAATATCTAAGCCTTGATTAACGGTCGGGGCTGAAATTTAATATCAACTTCTGATAGCTCAATTGCCCATTTCTAATATGTCCAGATGTATCAAGTCTTTGGAGGATAATCTTCATGGACTTGTTGGTTAGCAGGATAATGTGTGGGCCTAAAAATATAGGCAAAGCTTTCAAGCAACAATGAGGAGAGTGTACACCAACTTTTCTAGCCTTGAGTAATGAGTTTCCATATCTTTTAAGATTTTGTTGACATAATAATTGGGCCTCTAAACTTTAGCCTTCTTTTGGATCAGCATTGTACTCATTACCAAAGGGAAACTACAAAATATAAGAACATTCTTCACCGGGTCTAGTCTCCCTAATAATGGTGGGGAGCTGAGATAACTCCAGTGATCGTCAAAAACCTTCTGACATTTTCCCATCCACTAAATATCTTTTGGATGTTTCAGGATTTAGAAAAATGGGAGGCAATGCTTGGCTAACTTTGAGATGAGATGAAACTATTTAGGGCACTATTATCCTGGTGAGGTGATGGACATCTTTGAGTGTCTTTGGTGGATTCATGTCAAAATTGGCCTTGATTTTCTCTGGATTGGACTCCACACCCTATTAAAGACCTTGAAACCCAAGAATATATCCAAGGCTACTTCGAAGGCATATTTGATGGGGTTCAACTTTATTTGATACAAATTTGCTTTTGACAAACATGTCGTGCATATATGCCTCCAAATTCTGCCTGATCTGGTTTTTGAAAACTTTGTTGACGAGCATTGATAGGTGACCCCTTCATTTTCAAATCGAATGGCATGACCCTGAAACAAAATAGCCCTCGATCAGTGATAAAAGTAATTTTTTCCTCATTTTCAAGGGCCATTTGGATCGAGTTGTAGCTAAAGAAGGTGTCCATGAAGTAGAGAAGATTATAGCCTGATGTGGCATCCACCATTTGGTCAATTCTAGGCAGTGGATAACTATATTTTGGGAATGCTCTATTGAGATTGATGAAGTTTATACAGATTCATCATTTGCCATTTGCCTTCTTCACCATGATGAGAGCAATCCATTCCAAATAGATAGTTTCCTTGATGAAGCTAGCATCAAGTAGCTTCTCGACCTCCTTGACTATAGCATTTTTGTACTCGGGTGTGAAACTTCGCTTCTTTTGTTTAATGGTTCAATACTTAGGATCCATCTTTAGCTGGTACACCATCACTAAGAGGTCAATGCCAGCATGTCCACCTTTAGCTTGTCAGCATTCTCATATAAAAATAAGGTTAGCTAGTCTTTTATTACCTAATCCAAGTTGGATCCGATCCTGATCATGTGTTGGGGATCTCCATCAGCCAAGGAGATATAGGTGAGATCTTCAGTCGGTTCCCCTTGTTGTTTTGTTAGATCATCTAGAACATCCAAGCCTTTGACTGGACAACCATTGGTAGATTTCTTTCTCTAGGAGCTCAATGTGAAAACATTGATGTGCTAGACCTTAACTCCCTAAACTTCTCCGACCCCACATGTCGTTGAGAATTTCACTTTTAGGCAATAAGTGGAGACTATGGCCTAGAAGGCATTGAGACCCGATCATCCTAGTATGTCATTATAAGCCAAAGATGCTCGAATGACCAGCAAGTCTATCTGAGCGATAGACCATAGAGGGTAGTGGCCCATCCTTATGGTCAGGGTGATCATTCTTTCCATCTGGCTCATTAATGGGAGACGAATTTGATGAAATGGGTATGTGTGGATGTGATCTACTTACCTAGCAACAATATATCAGCATTAGAGCTCCAAATATGGCCAAATTCATGGATGGAAGGGATGAAAAAATTTGAGCTAGAGACTAGGTGAGCAAAAAATCTGACACCTTTGTGCAAGCTTCCTTTCAAAAAAAATATAAGATAGGATCCAAGGGCATAGAAACCCTTAACTAGGCTAAGCAACCTTTAATGACCTAAGATCTAAGGATCAAGAGGTTTTCTTCCCAACAATGAAGAGAAATTAAGCTCAAGTGGAAGGGTAACACTCACCACTCAAAAAATTGAAGGCAAGAGGCAAGATCTCCACTCCTTTCTTGGATTCACCATTGGAGCTTGGATCCTTGGCATGGATCCTTCATCTTTGTCTTCAAATCACTAAGAAGAACCTGCAAAGAGTCAAGGCGAGATCGAAATTCAATGAAATGGAGGAAAAATGAAGGAATTAATAAGAGAAGTAAAGAGAATTGCTGGAATTTTTTGGGCAGCACTTCCTCCTCTTCTTGGGCTATTTGGATCTTGTGTAGAAGAACTTGGAAATGGAACTATAGCACTCCAAAACTCAAATCACTCACTCCAATTTAGGATCAAACTCAACACTCCAAAGAAAATCAAAGAAAGCACTCAAAATTCTAGGAAGAACTCAAGAGAACTAGGCAAAATGGAAGAGAACTCAAACAAGGAAACTTTCATTCATTCAACTTAATTCATTCATTCAATGATTACAAGAGGGGGGCCTTGGTCCCTATTTATAGGCCAAGGAAGAGGATTAAGGGACCAACTAATTCAAGTTTAGTTGGTAGCTAATTACAAGATTAGTTTTTCTAGCAACTAATCCTAAAAACTAATCCTAACAAGAGAATTCTAGAAATTCCATGTGGCATTATTTCCTTGCAACACTTGGCTTTATCTCATCCTTCCACATGGTCTTTAAAATTTGGTCTCCAAGTAGGCTTTCATGGTAGAGAATTTCTTCAAGGCTTGGTCGGCCCATGGGCTTGGAGAAGGGGTCTTCAATTTGCTTCATAAAATTGGGGTCTTCAAGAGATGCTTCATGATTTTGTGGAAACCTGAAAAAAAGAAATGCGACTACAATCAAAGATCATTAATTTGTAATTTCTTCCTCTTGCCAATATCCTCATTAATTTTCCCCGGGTGAAAAGAACTTAGCCCTGATGAGTATGGATTATTTAGGCTTTGGTAGTATTCAAGCAGATCTGGATTGATCCTTTGTAGTTCTTCTGTAGTGATCCATGAATCTTTAAAATCAGGTCTGCCTTTCCAATGGACCAAGTATCGTTGGTAATCATTATTCCGGGTAGTGACAATCTTATCAGCTATGACCCTTTCAATTTTTTCTCCCCACTTTGGTAGTGTGGCTGGTGGATACTCTGGGGTTGGTTCACTCTCAAGGGATGGATCAGGTTCTAGGAACTCACTGGGAATCATTGTTGGCTTCTTGTAACCTACCAGATTTGAGATATTGAAAGAGTGCTAATGCCAAAGTCAGAAGGTAGGTCTAGCACATAAGCATTAGGTCCTATTCTTTTTATTATTTTGAAAGGACCTACACCACGGGCATGGAGTTTCTTCATAGTTCCCGGTGAAAACTGTTCAGGTTTTGGCCTGATCATCACAAAGTCCCATACTTGAAATTCTTTGGCCCTTCTATGAGAATCAGCCATATGCTTGTAGCTCTCATTGCTCATTTGGGTTTTCTTACTAATCTCTCTGTGCAAATTCCTAAGATGTTGTGCATATGATTCGGCATACTTATATATGGATGACACCAAATGACAAAACAAACTCAAATGATACTAAAACAAAAGACAAGCTCAAATGGGCTTTATTAACTAATGACTAAACTTTATTGTTGGTTATGAAACAAAAGCTCCTAATTTCTAATATTTCCCTTAAAGGCATCTAAGACTCTTACACATATCTTTAGGTAAGTGGTAGTAAATTTTAATTTGGCTCCCAACATATGCCATAGAGTCTTAAGAAAGTAACTATTGAATATCATTAGGAACATATCAATGGTATGGTGGATGTCCCAGCTTGGTGGAATAGGAGAGTGCATGTTATATAATGGTGAATCAGAAAGGTGGATGTTCAAGGATGGTGGATCAAGGATAGAGAAACGGTTAGGGAAAACATACTGAAGGTTTTTCAAAGGCTTTCCAACTTCTTGGAGCTGATCCGTAGGGGTTTGTTCTAGGTTTTCTTTGATGGTCAACACCCCATTAGGTGATCCTTCATTAATTTCTAAATCTAAATCCTCAACATTAATTAATTTTGGATCCTTTATCATCTCCTTGGATTGCTCTTCATGGTTTTGTTCCTGGATTTCATTTTCTTTAAGTTGATTATTCCCATTGTTGATTTCCTTAGGCTAGGTAATTATTTTATTCTCAAGCAATTATTCTTGTTTATATTCATCCACTAAGTCAGACCCAGCTTCATAGACTTCTTCCTTAAATTCTTCATCATGTTCAGGGGATTATTTCTTTAATTCCTCAGTTAGACAAGATTTAGATTATATTTCTTCCTTGAGTACTTCAAGAGGTTCAGGAGAATTTTTCTCTAATTCTTTCATGGGTTTAGTCTCTTCTTCATCTCTCTCGTATTCATTGAATTCAACAATATATTTAAGCATAGTTTTATCATCTTGTCTCAATTTGTACCATTGGTTTGGAAGATTTTGCTTATGAGGTTTGCCTAGGTACTTTTCCCTCAGTTTACTCTTCATTTCTCTCCAAGTATTTATTTTATCCCCACTATAATAACCTTTTTGCTCAACTTCTCTCCAATATGCTTTAGCATGTCAGACTAACTTTGATTTGGCAAATTAACACTTTGTTACTTCCGACATTTCATCAATTTCAAGGTATTGATCCATTTTCTCTTCCCTATCGACATACACCTCAAGGTTTCCATCAAAAGTGGGTGCATAGGGTCGATTGTTCCTAAAGACACTCTCCTCCTGATCTACAAAGTCTTGGCAGGGATATCTAGGATTATACTCAAGGGTGAGATCATGATATTGGGCTCTTGGACCAAGAGGAGGTGGACTAGGTGATTTAGGCTCAGCATGGATCCTATGGGCTTCTTTTATGAAGTCATGGTGAAGTCATCTTGAATTGTATTTAGTAATGAATTCATGATGATGGACTCTTGGACCTCGAGGAATTGACCTAAGTGACTCAAGTTCGGTGGGGATCATTGGAGTCTCTTCAAGTGTCCCAACATGGTCCTTCACTTGACCTAATTCCTTTCTCATTTGCCCTAATTGCCCATTTATGGTATCAAACTTTTTAGTCAGGGTTTTCAAAAAGAATTCAAGATTAGGATCCATGGGTAAAAATAGACTGAGGGTGGATAGAGCTTATAAGATACAGTACAAGGGTAATCAACTCAATGGACAAGCAAGCAAGACCTAAATCTAGGGTTCCTAGACCTAGAGTTTAAGAATACAAGACTTAACTAGGCACTACTTAAGAATGTAATTATCCTGTCCACTGGCCAGGTAAGAGGTGGGGTTGTGGGAGGCTCCCCTTGCTTTTGCGAGGTCCTAATTAAAAACCACAAGTCTTCTTAAGGTGTTTGCCATTTGACCTCTTGCCTTAGACACCAATTTCAAGGAATAAGTACAAACTCAAATAATACTTTGTCTTACCTTGCACTTAAACCCGACTCGTGGATGTCCCTAGTTTAGGTTCCTACTTGATTTTACTTTAGGATTTAGGTCAATGCAAATGTGGGTGATTGATTTGGGCTAAGGAAAGGTAATGACCTCCTTTTCTTATGTAATATTGAATGCCCTTAGGATATTTTAAAAATGGATGCACACAATTTCAGCATAACAATGAGTACAATCACTATACCTAGCATAAATGCAAGAAATTTAAATTGGTTAGTTCAAATCTTGAAGTCTAAATCACAGTAACCAAATTTAAAATTCTAAATTTTGAAATTTGATTAAAATACTCGTTCTTGGAAGTAAAGTGGTTTAAATGTAAATTTCAACTTCCAACTAACCTCCAGCTACCCTGAATTTAAAAATTCAAAATTTAAGATTTTAAAAATAAAAAAAATTCAAAATATAATTTATTTGGATAGCTATCAGATAAAGATTCTCGGATTTTAAAGTTTTGAATTTAGATTAACTCAAATTTTAGTTGAGAAGGAAGTTGGAATGCATATGCTAGAAGATTCCAGCAGCTCAGCTAGTTCTTAATAACCTGAATTCAAAATTTAGATTCCGAGCTATAAACCTCTCTAAAATTCAAGAATTTGGTGGGAAATAAAAAGAATCAAGGTCTGGATCTCATATCAAAAACTCTAAAATTAAAAAAAATATATTTTTATATTTTTTTGAAAATTAAAGGAAATGGAAGGTAGAAACAGAATTCTGGACAGAACTACAAAAATGACCTAGGAACTTATATTTTTAAATCCAAATATATAAAGAAATATTTTTTAAAACAATTTATATTTAAAAACCTAACACAAAATGGTATTGAGAAAATATTTTTTTGGATTTTTTTAATCAATATAAAAAATACAAAAAATCATTGAATCTCGGAAGATAGTGAGACAGAATTTCCAGCAGCCTGCAAAGCTTAACCTAGAACCTAAGCTCTGATACCAAAAAATTGATGGGGGATGAATTTGATGAAATGGGTGTGTCCGGATGTGATCTACTTACCTAGAAAAAATATATCAGCATTAGAGCTCCAAATATGGCCGAATTCATGGGTGGAAGGGATGAAGAAATTCGAGCTAGAGACTAGGTGAGCAGAAAATCTGACAACCTTGTGCAAGCTTCCTTTCAAAAAAAATAAAAGATAGGATCCAAGGGCATAGAAACCCTCAACTAGGCTAAGCAACCTTTAATGACCTCAGATCTAAGGATCAAGAGGTTTTCTTCACAACAATAAAGAGAAATTAAGTTCAAGTGGAAGGGTAACACTCACCACTCAAAAAATTGAAGGCTAAAGGCAAGATCTCCACTCCCTTCTTGGATTCACCATTGGAGCTTCGATCCTTGGCATGGAGCCTTCATCTTTGTCTTCAAATCACCAAGAAGAACCTGCAAAGAGTCAAGGTGAGGTCGAAATTCAAAGAAATGGAGGAAAAATGAAGGAATTAATAAGAGAAGTGAAGAGAATTGCTGAAGTTTTTTGGGCAGCACTTCCTCCTCTTCTTGGGCTATTTAGATCTTGTGTAGAAGAACTTGGAAATGGAACTATGGCACTCCAAAACTTAAAGCACTCGCTCCAATTTAGGATCAAACTCAATACTCTAAAGAAAATCAAAGAAAGCACTCAAAATTCTAGGAAGAACTCAAGAGAACTAGGCAAAATGGAAGAGAACTCAAACAAGGGAACTTTCATTCATTCAACTCAATTCATTCATTCAATGCTTACAAGAGGGGGGCCTTGGTCCCTATTTATAGGCCAAGGAAGAGGATTAAGAGACCAACTAAATTAAGTTTAGTTGGTAGCTAATTACAAGATTAGTTTTTCTAGCAACTAATCCTAACAACCAATCCTAACAAGAGAATTCTAGAAATTCCATATGGCATTATTTCCTTGCAACACTTGGCTTTATCTCATCCTTCCACATGGTCTTCAAAATTTGGTCTCCAAGTAGGCTTTCGTGGTAGAGAATTTTTTCAAGGCTTGGTTGGCCCATGGGCTTGGAGAAGGGGTCTTCAATTTTTTTCATAAAATTGGGGTCTTCAAGAGATGCTTCATGATTTTGTGGAAACCTGAAAAAAAGAAATGGGACTACAACCAAAGATCATTAGTTTGTAATTTCTTCCTCTTGCCAACGTCCTCATTACTCATGTCTCTCGTGAACCCTACAAAGGAAGAATTTACTCAAACTAGTTGTTCAGGTGACATCTACATTTTCAAAAGTTCATCAAAGTATAGAACATTTGCTAAGCTTCTATTATTAATGAGGATGTAGTGTATATCATAGTTTCTAATATTCAGAGTAATGACCATCACATCATCATGCAGAAATTGAACACCATTATCATCCTCTTTAGAAAAGACTATTGGTGCTGCATGCCTCTTTGCCAGTTTCTTAGGTTGAGGGTACCCCCAATTATCATCTTCACGTTTCTCGATGGTGTGGGATTGCCCCTTTCTAGAGGTAGGAGAGGCTATGCATGTTTGACTGGTCAAGGCGATCTTGGTCATTCTTTCTATCCCCTCTATAATCGAATGACCAAACCAAGGTGGCCTTGTCTAATCAGCTCTTCAATCTCATCTTGTAGTTGGACACATTCTTTAGTATCATGACCATGGTCTCGTGGTATAGGCAAAACTTGCTCAAATTCCTCCTCGATAGCGATGTTCACAGCTTTCTAGGCTTTTGGATTCGCCTTCTGATCTCCATTAGTACCTTTTTCCTAGGTACATTTAATGGAGTTTAGGCATAAAACCTTCTTGGTGGTGATATTTGATGAGCTTCCTGGTGTCAATGGTTTTTGTATAACCTATTCTACCCTCGTGGGGATCTGGAGTGAGGTTAAATCCTCCCTTCATGCTTTGGGGAGGGTTTGCATTCTTGTATTTCCCTGCTACACCCTAGCATAGAGATGGGTGGATCTTCATCCAGCATGAAGGACTCTTCTATCTGAGCATAATTCTCTGCTTGAGCTAATAGTCCTATAAAGTCTTTGGGATAAGTCTTGGCCAGTGATTTTTTAAGATCATTTTTCAACGAACCTTTTAGTAGAGTTGATATAGTGATCGACTGGTCAACATTACAAATCTCTAAAATGTCCATGTTGAAGTAGTTTATGAAGGCATGGATCATCTCCCCTTCCTTTTGCTTGATGGTGTGGAGATAGTCCGAGTGCTGCTATGGCCTTCGACTACTAACGAAGCGATCGGTGAATGCTCGGCTCAACTATTCAAAGGAGTGTATCAACCCTGGTTTTAAGCTCATGTACCTATACCAAGCCACTCTTTTCAAAGTAGAGAGAAAGGCTTGGTAAAGAATGGGATTAGGGGCTTTGTGAAGAAGCATTGTCACCCGAAAACACAATAGATGATCATCTGGGTTAGCAATCCTATCATAGCTCTCAAGTTATAAGATTTTGAAATGCCATGGGAGTGGTGTCCACATAATCTTGTCATCGAATGGTGGCTCATTGCTGACCCCATTATGTGGTATCAAAGAGAGATTACGGATTGCTTCAATTCACTGGTCCATCTCTTTAACTCTTTGATCGATCTTAAAGTTTCGATTGGCCAAGGCCTCCAACCATTGCATGGATCAATGTCCAAGGTGAACTTTACTTTATTTGATGACTCTTAGTGCATTGTGTTAGGAATCATCATACGATCCCTGGGTTGTATGCAAATTTTTCAAAATTTTTAATTAATTAAAATTAATTGCAATGGAAGTAAAAGCCCAATCTAAGCATGCATGGCAGGAACCAATCACGAACATGTAGATCTCCAAATAAAAACAAAAGTATAAGTAGATTAAATCTACTTATATGTTATGCTACTTCGTTTTTATCAGGTTAGATCTGGAGAAAATCCCAAGTTTCACTAGAGCCATTGGATCGAATCTGGAAAAAACCCCTGGGTTCTGTTGGAGCCATGTATGCATCCGGCCTTTGCTGGTATCCACATGGAGTTGACCTAATTGAAGCCCCAAGGCTACTAGAGTTCTAGCACCTTGCAAGCCTCTCTTTGATAGTTGGATCAAATCACCTTTTTCTTCTTTCCTTTTTCTCTCCCTAGAAACCTAGGGAAGAAGAATTGATTTCTTTTTAAGAGATCAAGGGAAAATTCTATTTCCTTCTATTTGCATCAACCCTTCATCCAAAATCAAGAATAGGAGGAGGAGGTGAGGGGTGATAATAAATCTCTCTCACAAAATATGGATGGTGAAATATCCTAAGAAGAAAGATAGGGTGGCTTCTTGTTAAGATCCTTCTTAACAAATCATAATTAAATTATAATTAAATGATCAAATCATCTAATTAAATTATATTTTTTGTAATAAAATCCTTCTTGCTAAAATTAGTAGTGCTGTAATTAGTAGATGCCAAAAATAATAGGTTTCAAATTTGTAACCCTTACAAATTTAGAGTTTCTAAATATGTAACTCTTACATATTTTGATTCTACTATATAATTAGGTCAAACTTCTATTATATGTGACCCCTCAGGTTCCATTCTATCTAATAATGAGACATCTCATGATCTTCATTATAGTATCATCTAACTCTTTTGATGGATCAGAAAAATTCTAGCTCATCCCATCAAGGATCATTGATTCAAAATGATTCTAGTGGATTCTTACAATCCACTAGTGATGCCTTGCAACATGTAGTGGTAACCCAATAGAATAGAAGAAAGAACCCCTAGGTATAGTTACCATGCGATTAAGTTCTTCTATCAAGAATTTCAATGAGATGCAAGTCATGGAAACTTACAAATCCTAAGCATCCATCATATACCAAATTTAATTAGCTTAAGTCCAATGTGAAACTCATGAAAAATCTTTTCCATCATTCACTTACCGTGACTAAGGATTTTTTGGACTTATCTTCTTAAATTATATAGGATTGTTCTTTGACTATTAAGGTCAATAGATCCCTTATAAGTACACTCCTAACACCTATAGCAAACCTACTGCAGCTAGCAAACACCATAGGGCCTGAATGGATGGGTCAATATTTTGTGTTATCAAACTATAACAACCCCATTATAAGTGGCAAGGCACTACAGGTCAAAGAACCACTCATATAACTATAACATCGAGAAAGTCACCAACAAGTAACTAAACATCAATATAACTTCTCATGATGGTGATGCTTGGTACCATCATTCTTTAATGACCACCTACACTTTCGCTCTAATGCCTCTACACTGTAGACTCAAAACTAATCTACCTTAAAAGGGAAGTGATTTATGCATTGATTAAACTGGATCAATCACCATCCTCGTGATATCCTATAATTGGGAGCATCTAAGAATTAATCTATGATGACACATATCTCAAATTCTCAACTCTTAAGAATATGTATCATTATCCATTAATTCCTTGTAGACATATCATGTATGAAAAAAATTTTCAATTATAAATATTAAATACAACTTTATGTCCTAGAATTAAAATATATATCAACTAGATTAGCTTCTAGGGCATACATCTAACATATACCTTAACTACTAAGATAGATAGATCTCATATAAGTGAACTTCTTACTCCTACAATGAAGCTACTATAGCCAACAAATACTATAAGGTTCCGAATGGCTAGGGACCAGGTTTATGTACTAACAAACTATAACAACCTCACTATGAGTAGCCAAGATATTGTAGGTCAAAGAATTACTCACATAACTATAGTATTTGAGAAGTTACTGATTAGTGAATAGATATCCATGTGACTTCTTCAACTTGGCCATGCTCAATACTATTATTTTCTAACAACCATTTGTACTCTAGCTTAGGTGTCTCTATATTATAGACGAAAGACTTATCTACTAGAAAAGAGGTGATTCGTGTAACAATCTTGATAGATCAAATAGCATTTTTATGATTATCTAATAATCGAGAGCTTTTAGGAGTTAATCTATAATGACACATATCTCAAATTCTCAATTCATGAGAATATATGTCATTGTCCATCAACTCCATGGATGATTCATAAATATATTTGAAAGAATTATATCCTAAAAGCCAATCACAATTATTGTATCGGTGGAATTTTTGTATTCTCTCAACTTAAGATTGATATTAATAAAGATAATTTTTGATTCATCATATATTCTATCTTGTGTTTTAGTTATAAGATTATGATGAACCCCATAGATTAGGATAATGGTTTTAGGGTTATATGGATAACAGTCAGACCTAAAGCCTATAAACCTTAATCTAGAATATTTCTAGTCATAGGATTATCGATTCGGGGATCGATGAATCCGAACATACTAGCACATCCTATGTATGCTCAATGAAGAGGGTGGTTGGTCTCATGACCACTTGTGTAGTGATACTAATACAAGAATGTGGGTGCTCATTAGGTTATGAGTTCACTAAATTGATTCGATAAGAGAACATCTAATGGAAATCTTACTTTCTTGTCAAAAAGAATGTTCTCTTCGTGGGAGTTGTGCATGTGATCCTTAGACCTGAGTCACCTTAATATCTTGTGCACATGAATCCATGTTTTGGTGCATACTCATTCATGATAATTAAGTCATGTATGGGCTGCTTTTGGATAGGTGGATTGTGTATGAAGGTAATGAGTAGGTCAACAAGAAATCGATCACTCCTTGTAAGGGGAGAAGTTATCTAGTGTGATCTCATCGAATGATGATTCAGGAAGTCTTTGATTAAAGCATGATAAAATTAGAAATAATTTTTTAATTTATCATCAGTTGAGTCTTCATTAGTGATTAGAGATTTTAGTGGATTAAGTGTAAGGGTTTGACATTTTTTATCCTTGCCCATCACTTAATCGGGATAAAGAAAGATCGAAGGATTGAATTGCATGATAACTTGCCATTGAAGGGCATTTTGGTAAATTTTATAAAATTTCTTATCCTCTAGATAGGCATGACAGGTTGCTAGATGTCAATCTTGTTTTGTAGGTTTTTTCATAAATCAATTTGATTGATTTCATGAGTCAATTTGAAAATTGGTTCATATTGATAGTTTGGATTAGCTCAATATGACTTGATTTGGCTAGTCAATTGCCTAATTAAGTCAATTCGGGCTAATCATAACCTACTACTAGCTAGATGAGGAACCCAAAGGGTTATACACATTAGAGAACTCATCAAAGAAGTTATTTTTAATTTATTAGGATTTTTAGATCCTAAATAGGTTAGTCAAGTTCATATACTAGAATATATGGGCTAATTGGAACTCCTAACCGAATCGGTTTAGGTCCGATTGCTTACTGATTGGAATAATTAATTTAAGATTATCCATGTGTTAGGTAGCTTTTTTGGAACTAATTATGATTTTTTCTAGATTTTTCTAAGTGTTCAAATTCGAATTAGATTCGAATTCAGCCTGATTTAGCATGTTCGGGTTGACCCGGGCTTGAAATCTCTATTGGACCATTTTATTCTAAATCTTAATGGGTTTAATTTATTTTTATCATTTAAATTCATCAATAAATTTATTTAATTAATTATTTATTTATTTATAGGGTTGTTAGGACTTGAACCCATGACCTTTGGGTCATTTGCCACCTTTTTGGATGGGGCAGAAGTATATGGCATATAAGCTTCTGCTTCTGGCACAGAAAGATATAAAAGGCACCTCCTCATGAGGAGGCACCACATGTCAACTCCTAAAAGCTCAATAAATTAATATTTAATTGAATAAATATGATAGGGTTTGGAATTGAAGCCACAACTTCAAGGTAGAAAGAAAGAAGAGGCGTAGATGGCATCTCTTCGAAGATCCATCACACCTCTTCTCACTTCCTCGTGCCCCCCCCTCTCATCACACCCTATGATGATTTTGTGCCCTTGATGGTGCCTCCCCTCTCCGTTAATCCCACAAAACTCATGCCCCATCCTTTATTTAAAAGGGGGGGCAAAAGGGGGGGGCAGCATGGGTTCTAGCATCTGAAAAAAAGTCGAGGCCTTCCTATCTCTTTGTTTCCATATCAGGACAAGGTCCACCCATTAGGACAAGTTTTCTACCTTAATACAAGACTACAAATAGAGTGAGAAAAACGTTCTACAAGAAAGGAGGGCATCATTAGAGAGCATTTAGAGTGCTCTTAAAGAGGGAAAGGTCCAAATAAAGAGAAAAAGGCTGCACTTGAAGAAAAGGCTACCGGAAGAATCAATTAATCAAGGAGTACTTCTTTGGATAGATTCTTTTGTGATGTAGGACAGAAGAAGCTCTGATACCAAAGATGTTATGGGATGCAAGAAGCTCTGATACCAAAGTTGATACAGGATGGATGCAAAGACTAATCTAACAATTAAGAGTTTAATTTTGATGAGCAATGGCAGCAAACTCAGATAAGCTATCAAATTAATTTAATGAAGATAGACTAAGTCCCTATTAGCTACCCATAATATAATCAGCATGCAATCTCATAAAGAACCCTGGATCAGATGATTGAGAAACCATCGAAACTAAGATGTCCTGACTTTAAACAACCAGATCTAATGAGATTCGGATGGTTACTTACCAATAATGCTTTTCCCTCCTCTATTTTAACAGATTTGGATTCAACTCTCGAGATCTCGTGGTAGGATTGCAAACATCAATTTCCTCGGAGCAGATCTTCCTGTTGATGGTTGGATAGAAGAGAAACCTCCTCTTCTGATCGAGAGCTCTAGGGATCCTGCAAAGAACTATGATTAGTAGTGTAGAAAAGATGTGGAAATATGAAAAATGGAGGGAATGAGGGATGGTTGGCTTGGATCTGGATCTAGGCTAGATGTCGGAGATGGCGATGTCTGGCTACTTGGATCTTGGACTCTTGGAATATAACTGGGCTTCGGCACTCCACACACACTAATGCAATGCTTAACCAGCAGAGCACATTACAATGCTAAACTAGTAATTGTAAGACACATTACAATGCTTAACCAGCAATTGTAAAAACAAACTGACAGAGTTTCATTAATAATTTAGAAGATACCTACAAGAGGGAAAATGGGATGGTATTTTTAGACCCCTTACATAGTAGCTTGATAAGAACAAACTCATGGTAGCAAGATAAAAAAAGAATTCTTTTGAATACAAGATAGGAGATAAGGATAAGACTTATCCATGTTTTAAATACAAAATGAGTGTAGATAAAATGGCCTCCTATCTTCTTCTTGAATTCAATCTAGGAGTGGATGACAACCCATTTGAAAGGCGCCCTCCCTTCATGACATCTCCGGCTGCCTTGAAAAAAAATTAGCGACAAAATGAGATGTTGGCATCAAGTTTTTTTTTTCCTTCATGGTTTTCTTGCTTTTTAATTTTGAATGGTAGATAAAGAGGCCCTCCATTTGAATAGGACTCCTTGTTTTTTTTTTTTTTGAATTTGAATGTAGATAGATGTTCCCTTGCATTTGAATTCCCTTAGGTGACAAAGAAGCCTCATAAAGGGTGATAAGAAAGAAGAGCCATTTCTTATTACTTCTCTTAAAATTTGAATGGCATTTAAATGGGCGACAATTCATGAGATTGAGATGTGGCGCTAAATGGGAGGAGAATCCTTCCATTTTACTTCTCTTAAATGGCATCATCCTTGGAATTTAAATGGGCAATGAGAAGAGAATTTATTGGTGCCTTTCTTGGATAAGCTTGAATCCCAAAGTTGTCCCGATGTCTCGGTGTCCCGATGTCTCTATGTCCCGATGTCTTTTGACAATTCTTTATATGCTTCATTTGAACACCTTCCTTATTTTTTAAAGCAACATCTATGGCCAACCAAGGTGGCCAGATGAGGCATACTACTCTAAGTGGCAAGTGATAAGGCTTCATATGGCATGACGTGGCATGACTTCAATAATTGAACTTGACCTTGGCTAACAATCGAGCTTGAACCTTCAATTGGATTTGATTACATACAACCCATGAACCCCTTGTCTAATTACAAGACTCAAATGACTAATTGCCAAATCAATTGACTAACTAGAAAGCCTAACTTGATCAAATAACATCTAACTTGACCACATTACAAATTAAGTAGACTGACCTTGATCACATAATTTGATTACTTACAAGACTCAAGCTGAAATTAAAATAGAATAACTACTCATTGGTGATCCACAAATGAGCTAGGAGGGTTCTGACGTCTCTTCCTAACTCTAGTGTCCTCACCAATTCTCTTGGGATGGGAGGAACTCGACCCTGTTAAGTATGGGTTGACTCTGCTCTGGTAATGCTCTAGTAAGTCTGGGTTAATTCTTTTCAGATCCTCTTGAGTGATCCAAGAATTATCAGATTCTGGTATACCTTGCCATCGAACCAGGTAATGCTGATAATCCTTACTCCTAGTAGTAATAGTTTTGTCATCCAAAATCCGCTCGATCTTATCTCTCCATTCTGGTAATTTGGCTGGTGGATACTTAAGGATAGGGTCACTCTCAAAAATGGAATCAAGCCCAAATGGCTCACTAGGTATCGTTCTTGGCTCCTTATACTCAACAAGATCTAATACATTGAAGGTTGGACTAATACCTAATTCCGGTGGTAATTCTAACACATAGACATTAGATCCAATTTTCTCTATGATCTTGTATGGTCCCGCACTATGGGCATGTAATTTTTTCATGGTTCCTGGTGGGAACCGTTCAGGAGAAGCCTGATCATGACAGAGTCTCCCTCATTAAATTCTTTGAAATGTTTATGTGAGTTAACCATATGCTCATAAGATTCATTGCTTTCAATAATTTTATTTATTTATCTCTTTGTACAACTCCTTAATATGCTGTGCATATGACTCTTACCAACACCTAATGGACTCAACTATGCATTCCAATCGAATGAAATTTATTAGGTCTATAACTACAACTTTGGACTTGATTCCTAGTTGATGGATGACATGCAAATGAAAATTTGATGTGGACTTCTAATAAGTGCCATAAGGTCTTCCAGAAGTAGGTAGCAAATTGAATGGGCTCAAAGGACTGATGAAACATCCTAACCTCAACAAAATGCAACTGGGTGGTTCTAAAAACATTGGAAGCCTCAGGGAAGGGCAGGAAATATTAGGTGGGTTAGACAACTGGGTTTGGATTCATGTGGGTGACCTTAAAGTATGGACATGGATCTACAGGTAGCAAAAAGTCCACCTTATGGAAGGCTGAGTTTGTAATTTCAGGAAAGAAATCTTCAATTGGGACCAAAGGGGTGAATTCAACCTGAGGGTGCTGGATTGAAAAGATCAAGTCCTCACTAATTACTTTGGGTTCTCGAATTTCAGGAATTGGCTCTAGGCTTGGCTCTTTTAATATTTCCTCAGGTAGAGCTCTAATGGTAACAGTGTTAAATCCCTCACGGTTCTCTTTTCCTAATGGTCTTTCTAATACATTAGGTGACTCATCGACCTCCTCTTCTCCTTTATACTCATCTATCAGGTTTTCTCCAGCTTCATACACTTCCACTATGGTTTTAGCCTGAGTAATCTTCTGGTCAATTAACTCTGAGTCTTAATAGATATTTCCTCTTCAGGGCCATACTTAGGAACAAATGAGGTCACAGGGGTGGGTCGCTCGGATTAGGGTTGAGTTGGCTTGGATTAGGGTTGAGTCAACTCAAGTGAGAATTGGGTCGACTCTCTTGAGGAATGGGTCGACTCGGGTGGACTAGACTAGATCCTGATTTTTGATAAGGGGCATTACTCCTAATGGATTTTGGCCGATGAATTATAGGTCTAGGGGGAGTTGGTTTAGGTGAACCAGGATTAGTACGGGCCCTACGAGTTCTCTCTAGGTTATCGAGTCGCTTATCCAGTCGATCAAACCTATTATCTATCAGGGCACATTATTCATTAAAGGTCCTCAGTAAGGTTTCTATAGTAGACTCCATGATCAGACTGGGTTGGGGTTAGGCTCCTAATCTAGTGGTCATGAAATGCAATCCTAGCTTCTAGAGCTCCTAGACCTAGAGCTCAAATAGAATGGGTCAGCTCAATTTATAACCAATTCAACAATTACCCTATCCACTGGCGAGGTAAGAGGTGGGTTCATGGGAGGCTTCCCCTACTATCATAGGGTCCTAAATAAAAACCACGAGTTCGCTTAGGACGTTTGCCTCTAGACCTCTAGCCTTAGACACTAGATTCAAGAGATAATCAAAGGATTGGGTGCACTAGCATTCACACAATACTTGGAACTCGACCTGTTGGTGTCCCTAAGCTGTATTAGGTTGCTACTCGATTTTAGATTAGGGCTAGGAAAATGAAAGATGAGGTTGGTTATTTTTGGGCCAAGGAAAGGTGATGAAATCTTTCCCTTATCTTATGATAGCATGCCCTTAAAATAATTTCAGATAGGATGAATGCACAACCAAACAAACTAATTGCCAAGATAAGAAAAGATAACACTTGCAACTCAAAACTTAAACTTTAAATTTCAAATTTCAAATCTAAATTTCATATTAGAATTTTAAATTTTTAAATTTTGAATTTTAGATTTTAAATTACAGAAATTAAATTTTAATTTTCTTGGGGATTAGATTGGATAAATTCAAAATTCTAGATATACCAGAATCTTATCCTAAGTTATGCTCAGAAGATTAACATGCAATCTTTCAAGCAATTAACAATTCAAACATTCATATATTAAGCACAACTAATTTTCCGATATCGAGTTATCACGTCCGGCCATAGCTCATTACTCCTATGGGTCGTGACACTATATTTGTGTATACTCGCTCAGGAGGCATGATTTCCTTCCACCAGAAATTACTAAGGAAATAATGCAATTTTTTTTTTTGAAAAAAAAATTCAGATCTTAAATCTATGAGAAAAGATTACATATTTGATTTTAATCTAGCAAAATTACTAAAATTAATGCAAAGAAAATTAAGATCTGAAGAGCTATGGAAGAGCCTTCCAAATCCAATGCTAGAATAGTGCAAAAATTTTAGCTAGTCACTAAATGTCCTAGTCTAACCTTTAACTCTAATACCAAAACTGATACAAAATGATAGCTATGATACCAAAGTTGATGCGGGATGCAAGAAGCTCTGATACCAAAGATGATGCGGGATGCAAGAAGCTCGATACCAAAGTTGATGTGGGATGGATGCAAAGATTAATCTAACAATTAAAAGTTTAATTTTGATGAGTAATGTCAGCAAACTCAAATAAGCTATCAAATTAATTTAATGAAGATAGACTAAGTCTCTAATAGCTACCTGCAATATAATTAGCATGCAATCTCATAAAGAACTCTGGGTCCGATGATTGAGAAACCACTGAAACTAGGATGTCCTAACTTCAAATAACCAGATCTAATAAGATTCGGATGGTTACTTACCAATAACACTTTTCCTTCCTCCATTTCAACAGATATGGATTCAACTCTCAAGATCTCATGGTAGGATTGCAAACTTCAGTTCCATTAGAGCAGATCTTCCAATTGATGGTTGGATGCAAGGGAAACTTCCTCTTCTGATCGAGAGCTCTAGGGATCCTGCAAAGAACTGTGATTAGTAGTGTAGAAAAGATATGGAAATATGAAAAAAGGAGGGAATGAGGGATGGTTGGCTTGGATCTGGATCTGGGCTAGATGTCAAAGATGGCGATGTCTGGCTACTTGGATCTTGGACTCTTGGAATATAACTAGGCTTCGGCACTCCACACACACTAATGCAATGCTTAACCAGCAGAGCACATTACAATGCTTAACCAGTAATTGTAAGACACATTACAATGCATAACTAGCAATTTTAAAAACAAACTAACAAAGTTTCATTAATAATTAAGAAGATACCTTACAAGAAGGGAAATAGGGTGGTATTTATAGACCCCTTACATAGTAGCTTGATAAGAACAAACTCATGGTAGCAAGATAAAAAAAGAATTATTTTGAATACAAGATAGGAGATAAGGATAAGACTTATCCATGTTTTAAATACAAAATGAGTGTTGATAAAATGGCCTCCTATCTTCTTCTTGAATTCAAACTAGGAGTGGATGACAACCCATTTGAAATGCACCCTCCCTTCATAATATGTCCAGCTGCCTCAAAAAAATTTGGCAACAAAATGAGATGTTGGTATCAAGTTTTCTTTTTCCTTCTTTGTTTTCTTGCTTTTCAATTTTGAATGGTAGATAAAGAGGCCCTCCATTTGAATAGGACTCCTTTTTTTTTTTTTTTGGAATTTGAATGTAGATAGATGTTCCCTTGCATTTGAATTCCCTTGGGCGACAAAGAGGACTCATAAAGGGTGATAAGAAAGAAGAGCCATTTCTTATTACTTCTCTTAAAATTTGAATGGCATTTAAATGGGCAACAATTCATGAGATTGAGATGTGGCGCAAAATGGGAGGAGAATCCTTCCATTTTACTTCTCTTAAATGGCATCATCCTTGGATTTTAAATGGGCGATGAGAAGAGAATTTGGCAGCACCTTTCTTGGATAAACTTGTTGGCGCCTTCCTAGGATAAGCTTGAATCCCAAAGTTGTCCGATGTCTCGATGTCCTAATATCTTTTGACAATTCTTTATATGCTTCATTTGAACTCTTTTTTTTATTTGTAAACCAATCATGTATGGCCAACCAAGGTGGCCAGATAAGGCATACTACTCCAAGTGGCAAGTGATAAGGCTCCATGTGGCATAACATGTCATGATGACATGGCATGACTTTAACAATGAGACTTGACCTTGGCTAACAATTGAGCTTGAACCTTCAATTGGATTTGATTATATACTAACCCATGAACCCCTTGTCTAATTACAAGACTCAAATGACTAATTGACAAATCAATTGACTAACCAGCAAGCCTAACTTGATCAAATAACATCTAACATGACCACATTACAAATTAAGTAGACTGACCTTGATCACATAACTGATTACTTATAGGACTCAAGCTAAAATTAAAATAGAATAACTATTCATTGGTGATCCACAATGAGCTTGGAGGGTTCTAACGTCTCTTCCTAACTCTAGTGTCCACACCATTGTGTGGATCACCTTTGAAGGGCATACATTTGTGTGCCTAGTAAAATTTCTTGATTTAAATGATCTAGGTATATCATATGATCATTTATTTATATTTATTTGGTTGATTTACTTTTGAAATGCATAAAGGAGATCCTGGATTAAGGATTTTTGGTGTCTTTGGATTTCAAAATGATCAAAGTCTTTAAATCTATGATTACATACCACACCAAGAATTCCGAACAATATTAAATATGAATGAAAATAATAAATCTTGATTTTATTAATTTCAATGAATTAAGTATAAAATTATGTCCTAGAAAAGTTGTAACGTGTTATGCCAGCTTGGCTTCTAGGGCATACATTTAACAATCTTTCATTTGTACTAAAGCCAATCAGCCATATATCTAAGTCCTATCCCCTCAAGGTAGACTTCAATCTTTTATTGGCTCATTGCTTCATTAGTGGATCTGCCATGTTATCCATGGAGTCTACTCTTTGTACCTTAACATACTTTTTTCAAGGTAGTTGTGTATGATATGAAACCACCACTCGATGTGCTTGGACTTCTGATGAGACCTAAGCTCCTTAGCAAGAGCTATGGTGCCATTGTTGCATAATATAAGGGGATGGCATCTGATGGCATCACTCTAAGCTTTGCAATGAATTTCTTGTTCCAGAAGGTTTTCTTTACAGCTTTAGAGGTGGTGATGTACTCAACCTCCATAGTAGAATCAATAATGATGGGTTGCTTGAAACTTTTCTAGCTAGTAGAACTACCATTGCATAGAAACACATATCCTAATGTAGACCATCTATCATTAGGATTAGACATAAAGTCTAAATTAGTGTATCCCTCTATCCATAAATTAGGACTTCTTTCAAAGATCAAGAAAAAATCCTTAGTTTTTCTTGAATAATTAAGGATATTGTTCATAGCAATCTTGTGCTCTTCACCTAGATTTGACTGATACCTGCTCATGACACTCATAGCTAGGGTAATATCAGGTTGAGTACATAACATGTTATACATGAGGCTCTTAATCACTGAAGCATATGAGATCTTGCTCATGCACTGTATTTTCTCATGCATGCTAGGATACATCTTCTTGGAAAGATAAATGCCATGCCTAACAGATAATAATCTGCTCTTAGAGTTCTCCTTTCTGAATCTTTTTAGCACTTCCTCTATATACAATTTTTGTGAAAGACCAAGCATCCTATTCAGTCTATCTTTATAGACCTTAATTCCTATAATATAAGATGCTTCACCTAGGTCTTTTATAAAGAATTCTTTAGACAACTAACTTTTAATTGAAGTTAACATGATAATATCATTCCTAATTAGAAGGATGTCATTCATGTATAATACAAGGGATGTCATTCATGTATAATACAAGGAATGTCATGACCCTTCCACTAACCTTCTTGTATACACAAGGCTCCTTCCCATTCTTGATAAAATCAAATGATTTGATCACATAATTGAAATGAGTATTCCAACTCCGAGAAGCTTGCTTTAATCTATAAATGGATAGATGTAGCTTGCAAACTTTGTGTCTTCATCACTGGAAGTGAAACCCAAAGGGTGCTTCATATAAATATCTTTCTTAAGATATCCATTAAGGAATGTTATTTTTACATCTATTTGCCATATTTTAGAATCATGAAATGCTGCAATGGCAAGAGTGTGTTGATGGATTTTAGGATAGCTACCAATGAAAAAATATCTTGATAGTCAATGCCTTCACACTGACTATACCTTTTTGCCACTAGCCTAGTTTTATAGGTCTCTACTTTACTATCTACACCTATCTTCCTTTTGTAGATCCATTTATATATAATGAACACTATCCCCTCAAGTGGATCCACTAAGGACTAGACCTGGTCAGAATGTATTGAGTTAATTTTTGAATTCATAGCACTCAACCATTTCTCAGAGTCGATGTCTAACATTGCCTTATCATAGGTCTTAGGATCTATTATTTATTATTTATTTCCTACAAGAAATATTTCCTCTATATCCTCTATAAGCATACCTCAATACATTTTAGGAGGACAGGTGACCCTATTAGACCTATGAGATGGTGAAGCAACTATATCATTGGTTCATTGGGTTTAACCTGATCTCTAGCTAGCTTCACTTCAAAGACTTTTTCATCAAACTCATTTAACCTCCCACTACCGCCATCTTGAATAAATTATTTTTCGAGAAACATGGAATTCCAGCTAACAATTACATTATGATCCTCTCGAAAGTAAAAGTAGTATCCTATAGATTCCTTAGGATACCCTATGAAGCAAGATTTCATTGATCTGGACTCTAATTTGTCTACCATTAGTCTCTTGACATAGGCAGGACATCCCCAAATCTTGAGATGGCTAAGATTTGGTTACTTACCATACCATATTTCATATGGAGTGGTAGGAACAGACATAAAAAGAACCCTATTAAGAATGTAAATCAAAGTTTGCAGGACATAGCCCTAAAGAAATAAAGGTAGGTCAGTGAAGCTCATCATGGATTAAACCATATCCAATAAGATCCTATTCCTCCTTTTAGATACCTTGTTGAGTTGAGACGTACTAGGAAGAGTCCATTATGAGACTATGCCATTGTCCTTGAGATAACCTAAAAATACTCTACTAAGTTATTCACCTCCCAGATTTGACTGAAGAACCTTAAAGGATTTTCTTATTTACTTTTCTACTTCATGTCTAAACTCCTTGAATTTATCAAATACTTTAGACTTTTGTCTCATCAGAAACACATACCAATACTGTGAGTAATCATTAATAAAAATAATGAAGTATTAAAAACCATCCATGGCTAGTACATCAAATGATCCACACATATCAGTGTTCACCAAGGCAAGTAACTCAGTGGCCCTCTCCCCTTGACCTGTAAAGGATAATTTGATCATTTTTTCTTGAAGGCATGATTCATAAACTGGGTATAATCCAAAATTAATTGGGTCTAGGATACTGTCCTTTTCTAGTTTATTAATCATGTCCTCTCCAATATGACCAAGCCTAAGGTGCTATATATACTTTAGGTTTAGGTCATCTCTAGGTCATTTATATCCTATGGCATTCACTATTTGCTCGTTAATGCTTACAGATACATCGGTTTAAAAATGGTATAGACTGTCAATCAAGAAAGCTTTTGCAATTAATTTATTTCTAAAATAAATCAAAAAAAATATTTACTAAATATAAATTCATAATCTTCCTGTGTTAGCACAAAGATAGAAATCACATGTAACAGTCTTTCAAAACTAAACTAAACCCAAAAGGTAATGACAGAGGATATGCTCCCATGACAACTGCCATAACTTTTGCACTATTTCTAACATGTAGGATCATCTCTCCTTCTCTCAATGCTCTATGTCTTACCGGATCCTGTATTGAAGTATGAATATGAGCACTTGAACTAGAGTTTAATACACAACTAGAAGTAGAAGATTCCATAAGGTTTGATTCAATAATGAACATAGACATACCTTTTGAAGGTGCCTTCACTTTTTATTTCTTCATGCTTTCTAGGTACAGTAGATAGTTTTTCTTCTAGTACCCATCAGTATTGTAATAGAAATATTTTCCTTTGCTCATAGCAACCTTCTTTTGACCATCCTTCTTAGGCTTATTATCCTTCTTCTACTCCTTCACAGGCTACTTCTTCTACTCCTTCATCCTTCTTTTGGATGAAGATGCCTATTCCATAGCAAGAACAAAATTTCTTGAACTTTTCAAGGTTCTGTCATTACTTACTAGCATATTTAATAATTCAGGCGAAGTGTAACTTAATTTGTTCATATTATAGTTCATTATAAACTGAGCAAATAAGTTAGTCAGGGGGTGAAGGATCAAATCGTTTTGCAATCCCTATGAATCGATATGCCTAGCTTTTCAAGCTATTTGATGTCTTTGATCATTGTCAAGTAATGATCAAGGACTAACTGCCCTTTGTGTATTTTGGTATAAAATAGTCTTTTTAAGATCTCAAAGCACATGGTTCAACTCTACTCACCATACAGCTCTTGCAGGTGAGTAATTATAGCCTTGGCAGTTGGCATATTCTCGTACTGACTTTGCAACTCATTTGACATTAAGGCCAATTTGTAGCACTTCACCTTATTATCATCTTTCATCTATTTCTCATAGCTACCATTTGAAGAGCACTAGGATTGTCAGGTAAGATGGGGGGGCCTGGTCAAGCACATAGCCAAACTTCTTAGAACATAAGACTATTTTGAGGTTTCTGAACTAGTCCTTATAGTTAAGGCTAATAAATTGGTTTGTTTCAAGTATATGGGTAATGGATTGAAAGCTGACATGAAGGAACGCATCCCTTCATTTTGTGCACCACCTTTTCCATGCCAAATGCCATGTTTTGACTATTTAAACCCAATCCAAATGGGCATGGGGATAAGGGAGAAAGGCCTTGCACTTATCTGGAATAGGTGATTAAGTGGTAGAAGGACTCTGGGTCCTTTCGTGCCCCTTAACCTTGGTGCATGCCAATATGGCCCTAAGAGTCCAATCCCATTTGGACTCTTCCATAATCCATGGATAATGTTCAATAAATTCTAGTTAAATATAGATAAATGTTGTCCTAATTAGGACTCAACCTGTTCTAAGTTTCACTTAAATTGATTAGCCTAAATAGCAAGCAAACGGACCCAACCAATTGGGTTAGGAGTTAGGCTAGCATGCATATACTAGTGTAAAAATTAGCTAGCCTATTAGGATACAATGACCCTAACCAAAATTCAATTGACTTCTTTAGCTAATTTTCTAGTGTGTGTGATCCTTTGGGATCTACATCTAGCTAGCAGTAGGTCCAGGTCCAAGCTATTTCAATCCGATCAAAATCAATTGACTTAATTAGGTCAAATCGAGCTAACCCAAGTTGCCAATTCGAACCAATTTCTAAATTGACTTATGAATCCAACCAATTTGATTCATAAAAACCTACAAGACTTGATTGACATTCAACAATGTATCATGCCTACCCAAAAGATGAAGAATTTAAACAAAATTATCGAAATACCCTTTAGTGAAAAGTTTTCATGCAATTCAATCCTTCAATCTAACTTTATCTAGAATAAGTGATGGGTATTGAAAATTGTCAAACCCTAGCACTTAATCCTTTTGAATCTTAATTTGATAATGAATACTCAATCGATTAAAGATTAGAAATCTTTTTTAATCTTATCCTACTTTGATTAAAGACTTCCTAAGTCAACAATCAAAGAGATTATGTGGGATAAGTCCTCCTCTTACTAGGAGTGATCGATTCCTTATTGACCCACTCACATCCTTCATGCACAATCCATCATATCTGAGAACACCCCATACATGGCTCTTTGTCATGAATGAGTATGAACCAAAACATGACTTTATGTGCATAAAGAAACCATGATGATCTCAGGTCTAAGGAGCCCTTGCACAACTCCCACTATGGGAACCATCTTTTGACACATAGTAAGACCTCCATAAGATATTCTCAAGATGGATTAGTTCAATGAACTCATACCCTAATGAGCACCCATATCCTTATATTAGTATCTCTATATAAGTGGTTGTGAGACCAACCACCCTCTCCATTGAGCTTACATAAGAAGTGCTAGTTTCTTCGAAAACATCAATCCCCGAATCGATGATCTAACAACTAGGAACATTTTAGATTTGGATTTATAGGAACTTAGGTCTCATCATTATGATCTCCATCATAACCCTAATTTCATTGCTCTAACATATGGGGTTCATCATAATCTTGATAAGATGCAGCAATATGATGAATCAACAATTACCTTTTATTAATAAATAATATCATACATGAGTTGGAAGATTATATAAATGCCCATATAAAGATTGGCTTTTAGGCATAATTCTTTCAATCTCCCACTTGCACTAAAGCTAATTGCCCTTATATCTTACACCCATATAATCTAAGTGGCAATCAAACTGCTACTATGATAGTGCTTTAGTGAATGGGTTTGCGATGTTGTTCTTTGTATCTACTTATTCGATGACAACATCTTATCCTTTTACGATCTCTCGAATGAGATGGAAGCATCTTAGGATGTGCTTGGACTTTTAATGAGACCTTGGTTCCTTAGCTTGCACAACAACTCTAGTGTTATTACAATAAAGTGGCACTAGTTGTTATATAGCAGGAACTACACCCAATTTCGTGATGAATTTCTTCATCCACATAGCTTCCTTTGCAGCTTCACTTGTAGCTATGTACTTTACCTCAATAACTGAGTCAGCTACAGTTTGCTATTTTGTACTCTTTCAACTCACTGCACCTCCAAATAGGGTGAAGACATATCCTGATACGGATTTGCTATCATCTGGATTTGATTGAAAACTAGAATCAGTATACCCTTCTAGTTTCAACTTTGATCTACCATATACTAGAAAAATATCTTTAGTCCTTCTCAGGTACTTAAAAATATTTTTTATAACTTTCCAATGATCATCCCCTGGATCAACCTAGAACTTAGTTACTATGCCCAAGGCATAAGCAGCATTAAGCTTAGTACATAACATGGCATACATAATTGATCTTATAGCCGAAGCATAAGGAATCAAACTCATTTTCTCTTTATCTTCTAGTGTGTTAGGAGACATCTTTTTCGAGTGATATATGCTTTGACTCATGGGCAAGTAATCTCTCTTACTTCCCTTCATGTTGAATCTCTTCAACACTAAGTCAATATACCTGGATTGGGATAAGTCTAGCATCCTCTTAGATCTATCTCTATAGATCTTTATACCTAGTATATAGGATGTCTCTCCCAAATCCTTCATGGAAAACTACTTTGATAGCCAAGACATGATCGATTGCAACATGGGTATATCATTCCCAACGATGAGTATGTCATCAACATACAAAACCAAGAAATCAAGGGCACTCCCACTTGTCTTCTTATACACACATGATTCATCCACATTCTTGATGAAATCAAACTCTTTGATTATCTTATCAAAGTGGATGTTCCAACTCCTCGATGCTTACTTCAATCCATAAATGGATTTCATAAGCCTGCATACTTGGTTGGTCTCTCACTTGAAGCAAACCCCTTTGGCTATGACATATAGAGTTTTTTCTCAATATATCCATTAAGAAAAGCAATCTTTATGTCCATTTGCCAAATCTCATATTCTTAGTATGTGGCTATGGCAAGCAATATCTGAATGGAGTTGAGCATGGCTACTGGTAAAAAAATTTATCATAGTCAATACCATGTCTTTGTCTAAAACCTTTTGCCACCAGCTTGGCCTTGTAGATCTTTACTTGACCATTTGCTCATATCTTCTTCTTGAAGTCCCATTTACACCCAATTGAGTTTACTCCCTCAGGTGGATCAACTAATGTCCAAACCTGATTAGAGTACATGGAGTCCATCTTGGATTTCATGGCTTTCAGCCATTTGTTAAAGTCTCTACTTGTGACAGCTTCCATATAGGTCACAGGATCATCATCCCATATGATACTGGCTTTATTGTCATTCCAAATGACAAAGACATATTTGAGAGGTGCACTTTGCACTCTCTCTGACCTATGGAGAAGAGGTGTGTGTTGTAGTTGTTCCTGAACCTTAGAAATATCTGGTTGAAGAATTGATTTAGGTGTAGGTTGAACTTCTTCAAGTTCAAATATCCTCCCACTACCCCCTTCTGGGATAAACTCCTAACCAAGAATGAGGCATGCCTACTGACAAAAACTTTTTGCTTAGTAGGGTGGTAGAAAAATATCCCATACATTCTTTAGGATAACCTACAAACCTGTACATATCTGCCCTAGCACATAGCTTATGTCTAAAAACATTCCTGACATTAGTAGGGCAACCCCAAATCTTAAAATACTCAAGACTTAGTCTTTTCCCTTTTCCATAAATCATATGAAGTGCTTTTAACTACCTTTGATGGCACCTTGTTTAGTATGTAGGCTGTTGTCTCTAGGGCATAACCCCAGAAGGATATTTGAAGATCCGTGAAGCACATCATAGACCGTACCATGTCCAACAAGGTATGATTCCTCCTTTCTACTACACCATTTAACTATGGTGTGTATGGAAAGGTCTATTAAGAGAGAATGCCTTGGTCTTTGACATGATCGAGAAATTTACTAGACAGGTCTTCTCCTCCTCAATCAGATTAAAGGATTTTAATACCATGCCTAGTTTGTTTCTCAACCTCACTTTGATACTCTTTGAATTTATCAAAGGCTTCAGACTTGTATTTCATAAGATACACATATCCTAACCTTCATAAATTTTCAGTAAAACTGATAAAATAAGAGTATCATCCTATGGCCTGGGTTGTCATAGGACTACATACATCTTTGTGTACTAGACCTAACAACTCAGTTATCTTTTTCCATGTCTAATGAATGGAGACTTGGTCATCTTATCCATGAGACTGGACTCACTTATTCCTAATGATTCATAGTCAAAAGGTTCAAAGAAATTATCTTTGCATAACTTGTTTATCTTGGACTCACTAATATGACCCAAATAGAATTGCCAAAGATAAGTGACATTCACATCATCTCTCTTTTTTTCTTGTTCTTAACAAGCATAACCTCATTATTAAGTGACAATCAAAAGACCATTAAAAAATGTACCACAACCAAAAGAATTTTTTTGAAAAGAAAATCGAGCACCCATGGCTCATCAAGTTTATTTCATAACCTTGTTTCAACAACAAAGGTACATAAATAATATTCCTTATAATGTTGGGTACATAATAACAATCTTTTAATTCAAGAATATTGGCCGATGGCAATAACAATAGATAGGTGCCAACAGCTTTAGCTTGAATGGGTTCACCACTCATGCCGAATAGCTCGAAGTCACCCTTCTTCAAGCTTCTAGATCTCTATAACCTCTGCAATGACTTGCAGATATGAGACCCATATATGGTATCTAATATCCATAAATCAGAAATTGAAGAACTCAATGACAAGTTTGTTTGTATCATGTACAAACCTTTAGATGCTCCACTAGCATCTTGCTTTAGAATTGCAAGATATAACTTGCAATTCTCCTTCTAGTGCCCTTGCTTTTCACAGTGATAGCAAATCCCATCAGTAAAGGGCTTCCTTAACTTCTTCCTCTTTTGGAAGCTACCCTTAAGGTTCCTCTTCCTCTTTGAACCCTTCTTCTTTGTCTGCTTCTTCTTTCCATCAACTAGAAGAAGCTGAGCCTTATCACCTTTGAAGTGGCTCTTTGTTGTCTTGAGCATATTCAGCAGCTCAGGCAATGACATATTCAATTTGTTTATGTGATAATTCATGACAACTGCAAGAAAGAATCTAGGAGTGACTACAAGATTAAGTCCTGATTAAGCTCTCCATCCATTACAAATCCCAGTTGACCTAATCGAGTGATCAAGTCGATCATCTTGAGGACATGTGCCTAAATAGAAGAGCCCTCACTCATGCATGCTTGGAACAATTACTTCGATGTCTCATATTGAGCAGTCCAACTATGATCTCCATAAAGCTCTTTAAGATTGAGCAATATGGACTAAGGGGTTTCATTTCCTCATATTGCCTCTACAACTCATTGCTCATAAAGGCCAACATGATGCACATGTGGCCCTTTCCTCCTCAGTACATCCTCTCCTACTGGATCTGGGCCAAGAAAATTGAGGATATGGCAAGCTTTATCTGAGCTAATACAATCCTTGGGTTCCTTAACTACTCCACATAATTTGAGTCGATCAATTTGTTGGCATCCAAGATGCCCCGCAATGAAAGAGTAGAAGCCATAATATAAAATTTATATTAAATAAAAAATAACTATAAGCAGACCACTCATGATGATATTCATAATTAGATAAGGACTTTTGTATCAAATTATGTCTCCCACTATTTTCTTTCAAATATCATAACCCTTAACTATGGTAAGAGGGAAAACCCTCCTAGGGCTTCCTTAGTGGGGTCAAGATCCCAATTCCTCATAAATGCCATGTATTAGTCACAACAAACACCCATGAGTTCAAGGATAGGAAAACCCCTTTCCAATTGCAACCCATGCAACTATCAATATAACACCTACCTCTAAGACACTTATAGCCTTGTGTCAATCACAACAAACTATAATGTCATAGTTTAGTCAGACCCCTCATTTCCATATAGCCATATTTGATAAATGTTGCCCTTGTATCAATCACAATAAAGCAGCACCACCAATCATACCATAAAGCATAAAATGCACCAAGACATATATCATATCAAACCCTAGAGTAGGCATTATGTTAATCACAACAAACCTACTATAGTTTTTGACTTGGATTTGGCTTAGCATGAAGGAAGGCAATTTGTAGTTTGCTTAATCAATTAGCATTTTCAATTTAAGGTTTAGATATAACAAAATTGGCTAGGTAAGTGGGGGAGATGAGGGGGTCCTCCTGTTGCTTTCCTTAGATACCAAATAAATTGGCCAGGTCAGATAACATAATCAATTAAAAACCTCATTCCCTTTACCTTTCCAGAACCACTAGCCTAGACACCAATTTGCTAATCAAGTCTTAAATGGATTTGCATTATGATTATCTTACACTATGATTAAATATAATTTTATGAGGGCTTTGATGGTCTCATACACATCCTAATTAAACATGCCAACATGACACATATTCTAGCAAATAATCATATTAACCCTAATATGCATAACCAAAGCATGATTAAAACAACAATCTGTTCACCTCACTTGTTCATGGGATAAGGCCATAGCGGCACTATTGACTCTTGTATTGATTTTGATAAATAACAAAATACTTAAGTATATTTGAGTACTAACTGTGTGTTAAAAGTGTGTTTATTAGAACATGGTACTCACATGTTCAACTGATTGTCATCTTGTTAAAGAAGTTAGTTTCATGGATAAAATTTTAAGTTAAATGGACCCTGGTCATAAGAATAACCTTGAAGGACTCAAAACTTAAGTTTAAAAAAGTTTCAGCAGAGTTTCAAAAGAGTTTCACAAAAGTTTCAACCAAGTGTTGACTCATGGAAGTGAAGTGTCGACTCAAGATATCGACTCATAGAAGCTTGAGCTGATATGCAGAAGAAGTTTCAGATGGCATGCATGAAGTGTCGACTCAAGGCCTGAGACAAAACTAATATCGAACATGCTGAATTCAAGTCTTTCCTCAAGTGTCGACTCATGAAGATTAAGTGTCGACTCATGAAGATTAAGTGTCGACTCAAGTGTCGACTCAACAGAAGAAGTGTCGACACACCAGTACATTCTAGTGAGCTTAAGAAGATAATTTTGACCTAATGTTGACTCAAGTGTCAACTCATATGTCGACTCATGACCTGAAGTATCGATACTTACAGGTCTGGATGAACAGTAACGGCTAGTTTTTGAAGTGCAAAAATGGTCCTTTTGATCCCTAACGGCTATTTTCACCTCTCCAATGATCAAAAATAGTTATTTAAGACTTGGTAAGGTATTTAAAGTGGACCAAACTCAAGAAAAAAGAAACTAATGAGAGACTAATGAGAAACTAATGAGCATTCATTAGCATTCATTGAGTATTCATTGCTTTGGAGTAAAGTTAAGCATTCAAGCATTCAAGAGTTTTCAAGAAGCATTCAAGTCCATCCTTTAAGCATCCATTAAGTTTTCAACAACTTGAAGACAAGCATCTTCAACAGCAATCAAAGAGCTTCAAAAAGATATTTACTTTATTTTTGAAAGCTTGATTGTATTATTACATTGTATTTAACTTTATTGTTGTTCCTAGTTTCAAGTGGTTTGAAACTAGTGCTTGGGATATTGGTGAGCCTTGTTTCAAAAACCAACTTAGGTTGTTAGTGAGCCTTGTGAAAACCAACTAGGTTTTTGGTTATCCTGGAAAACCAAAAGGTTTTTGGTGAGCCTTGAAAAAATCAAAAGGTTTTTTAGTTAGCCTTATGAAAACCGAAGGGTTGTGATTAGTGATCCCGGAAAACTTATCGGTTGTAATCAAGTGGGATTATAGTGAAATTTCCAAGTGGATCTTAGGGAGTGGATGTAGGTGCTTTGGTGTGCACCGAACCACTATATATCTTTATATTTATGGTTGCTTGCTCTCTCTCATTATTTGATCTTATTTATTTTGTATTTATTTTACTAATTCTACTGCATATCTTTAAGCACACATATAATTGAATCACTAGCACCTTCATTATATTTGAATTGGCACATACTTGTCTAAATCATTTTTGAAAAGCTTTTAAAACCCAATTTACCCCCCCTCTTGGGTTGCTTTGCTGGGCAACAAGTGGTATCAAAGCTACGTATTCAGCTTTTAGGTCTAACCACCTTTAGTTAAAGATCTATGGTAGCCCCTTTAGGTTCTAGTGTTATTGAGGGTCAAGCCTCGAATAGACCACCATTGATGGGACATCAATAAGAAAAAAATATTTTTTAACTAATTCTCTTGATATTTTTTGCAGCTAATATAGTGTACCTAGGATTAATGAGAACCTTGGAATGAAGCCCACCAAACCCTTGAAGACAAAGACCAATTCATGAGCCAACTCATGAAAGAAGGCCACCAGTCCCTTGAGTCAACTAAATCCAGATCAAGACCAACTTCGAGCATGACCAAGTCAAAGTCCAAGCAAGTCAGGATACCAACTTTTGAAGCCCATGACGCCACCTCTTAGAAGCCCATTTTTTTCTTCACATGGGACACATTTTTAGGGAGACATGAGAAACAACACATCAAGCATTTTGAGGGGAAGCATGGGACCACTCCTCACTCACCCAACAACCCCCCAACCAACTTGCCATGTGGATTGCCACATCACATGACACCTAGGGCTCCATCCACATCAGCAATTAGAAGCCATGTCAAAGCCACCTAGGTGCCACATAGCAAGTTGTTACAACCTCTTACCTAGAAGTTATTTCTTGTTGCAACTATGTAACTAAAGGAGTTGGATTTAACTATAAATTATTACCTAACCTAACTCCACCTCCCCTCCTCACTTTGGACGACCCTTAAGGCTATAAATAGGGTCCAAGGCTCCCCTTGTAAGGCATTCCATGTATGAAATATTTTGAGAATTAATGAAGGTTTTCTTCTTGTTGAATTCTATCTTGAGTTCTTATTGTATGGAGTGATTTAGTTCTTCTAGTTGGAGTGATTTAGTCCTTTAAGTTGGAGTGTTTAAATTCATGTTTGAGAAGGGAGTGAGAGGTCCTTTGAGTGTGTGTTGGAGAGTGATTGCTTTTTTGAAGATTGAAGAGAGTGACGCCATTGTTAAGTGCTCCAAGTTCAAGCCCCAAGTTTCAAGCCGTCGGCCTTGTTTCTTTCTCTTTCTCTCTTGTTTCCATTCCAACCCCAATTCCCCTTCCATGTCTAATTCTAAGTTTGTTTGCAGGTTCTCTCAAGTTCCCACATCCAAGAGGAAGGTCTCCATGCCATTGATCAAGGGCAAGGTAAGTCTCAAAGTAGAGAGTGATCATCTTGCCTTCTAGTCCTCAAATCCATGAGTGTTGAGAGCTTCGTCTTTCACCAAATAATTAGCCATCATTGATGGTAGGAAAACTCTTCCTAAGCTTCATTAGATCTGATCATTTGAAGGTTAACTTGCCCTAGTAGTGATGGTTTCTTTGCCATGAAGATCCTAATCTCTATTTTGAACTAGATCTACATTACAGGTATTGTAACTTAGATCAACTAGTCTCCTTATGAATATTCTTTTCTTGGATCAATTTAGACCATTTATTTGATAATTAATTGTTTAAGTTTGCTTGCTGGTTAGCTTGCTAAAACTCTCCATTCATCATTTTAATTTTCGTCCCCCATCAATTTTTGGTATCAAAGCCTATGGTTCTACTAGGTCAAGTGTTTGATTGCTGAAATTTCTATTCTAGTATTTACCTAAATTTTTCATGAATTTTAAAAAAAAAATTTTATTGTAAAAAAATCCAAAATAATATTTTTCTAGTACCGTAGTGTGTTAGGATTCGAAATATAAATCTTAAAAAAACATTTTCCATTGATTTATGGATTTAAAAATATGAGTTCTTAGATCATTTCTGAAGTTCTTTCCAGAATTCTGTTTCTACCTTCCATTTCATTTAATATTAAAAAAAATACAAAAATATTTTTTATAAATTTTTAATTTCAAGATCTGAGATATAGACTTCAATTGTTTTTATTCCCCACCATAATTTTGAATTTTAGAAGGATCTAGAGTTAGGAATTTAAATTTTGAATTTAGGTTATTAAGAGTTAGCTAAACTGCCGGAACCTTCTAGCATGTATATTCAAACTACCTTCTTAACCAAAATTCTAGTTAATCTGAAGTCAAAACTTTAAAATCAAAGAATTATTATCTGAGAGTTAACCAAATCAATTTTATTTTGAATTTTTGAATTTTTAAAAAGATTAAATTTTGAATTTTTAAAACTAGCTAGTTGAAAGTTGTTCCCTGCTGAAATCTTTTTTACAACTAGCTTTCAAAATGAATTTCTTAAACAAATTCTAGGAATTAAATTTCAAAATTTAGAATCTAGAATCTTAACTAAAAGATCTAATAATTCAAAATTTAAATTTAATTTTTTTAAAATTTTAAAATTTTAATTTCGAATTTTTTAAATCTAGTTGACTAGAAGTTGTTAGGGCTGAAACTATCTTGCAAAAACTCTAACTTATAGAATGAATTTTTAATCCTAATTCAAGATTTAGATTTTAAAACTTTATTTCTGAAATCTGGACTTCAAAATCTAAATTTTTCAATTTAATTTCTTGAATTTTAATTTTTTAAAATTCGGGTTTGAATCATATATTTGTGTGCTAATACTAGTTGTTGTGTTAACTAGTTGGTGAATTGTTTATGCATCCATTCATAAATCTAATTGAAGGCATTCAATCATAATATAAGGGAAGGAGGTCATTACCTTTCCTTGGCCTAAAACAATCACTCACATTTGCATTGACCTAAACCATAATTGAAATCGAGTAGGAACCTAAAACTAGGGACACCCACAAGTCGGGTTCAAGTGCAAGATGAGACCAAATATTAGTTGAGTTCGTACTTACTTTTTGAAATTGGTGTCTAAGGCAAGAGGTCCAATGATAAATGCCTTAAATAGACTTGCGATTTTTAATTAGAATCTCGTGAAAGCGAGGGGAGCCTCCCACAACCCCACCTCTTACCTGGCCAGGGAAAAAGGTAATTACAATTTTAACTAGTACTTAGTCAATTCCTGTATTTTGAACTTTTAGGTCTAGGAGCCCTAGAAGTTAGGTTTGTACTGATTGTTTTGAAGCTCCATACTAATAGTCCCACACTCAGTCTATTTTTTATCCATGGATTCTAATCTTGTATTCTTTTTGAGAACCCTGTCTAAAAAGTTTGATACCATAAATGGGCAATTAGGGCAAATGAGAAAGGAATTAGGTCAAGTGAAGGACCATGTTGGGACACTTGAAGAGACCCCAATGACCCCCACCGAACCTAAGTCACTTAGGTCAATTCCTCGAGGTCCAAGAGTCCATCATCATGAATTCACTACTGAATACAATTCAAGACGACTTCACCATGACTTCATAGAAGAAGCCCATAGGATCCATGCTGAGCCTGAATCACCTAATCCACCTCCCCTTGGTCCAGAGCCCAATGTCATGATCTCACCCCTGAGTATAACCCTAGATACCCCTACCAAGACTTTGTAGATCAGGAGGAGAGAGTCTTTAAGAGCAATCGACCCTATGCACCCACTTTTGATGGAAACCCTGAGGTCTATGTATATTGGAAAGAGAAAATGGATCAATGCTTTGAATTTGATGAAATGTCGAAAGTAACAAAGTGTCAATTTGCCAAATAAAAGTTAGTCCAACATGCTAAAGCATATTGGAGAGAAGTTGAGAGAAAAAATTATTATAGTGGGAATAAAATAAATACTTAGAGAGAAATGAAGAGTAAACTGAGGGAAAAGTACCTAGGTAAATATTATGAGCAAAAACTTTTAGACCAATGATACAAATTGAGACAAGATGATACAATTGAATCTGATTATATTACAAAATTCAATAAGTATGAGGGAGATGAAGAAGAGACTAAACCCATGGAAAAATTAAAGAAAAAATCTCCTGAACCTATTGAAGAATTTAAGGATGAAATAGAATCAAAGTCTTGTCCAATGAAGAGATAGAAAGAGAAAATCCTAAACCTGTTGAAGAACCTAAGGAAGAAGTTTATGAAGATAGGTCTAACCTTATGGACGAATATGATCAAGAACAATTACCTGAAGATAAAATAATTATCCAGCCTAAAGAAATCAACAACGGGGATGATCAAAATGAAGTCCAAGAATAAAGCCATGAAGAACAATTTGAGGAGATAATAGAGGATTAGGAATTAATCAATGTTGAGGATTTACATCTAGAGATTAATGAAGGATCACCTAATGGGGTAATGACCATCAGAGAAAAACTAGAACCAATTCCAAAGGATCAACCCCAAGAAATTATGGAACTTGCAAAAGAATTTAACATGAGGATTGGAAGTAAAGAGATGGTAGGAATTGAAAGATGAAAAAGGAAGAGAAGGAAGATGGAAATTGTAATCCTTAATAATTGCCCTGAGCCTGATTCACCACTGCATTACATGCACTCTCCTATTTCACCAAGCTAGGACATCCACCATACCATTGATCCGGTCCCAGTAATATTCAATAGTTACTTTTTTAAGACTTTATGGCATATGTTAGGAACTAAATTAAGAATCACTGCCACTTACCAGAAGTTGTGTGCTAGAGTCTTCAAAGCCATTTAGGGGAATATTGGAAATTAGGAACTTTTATTTCCTAGCCCAACAATAAAGTTTAGTCCATAGAAAATAAAGCCATTTAAGCTTATTTTGTTTTGTTTGTTGTTGCCCAGGTGGCTACCCAAGAGGGGGGTGAATTGGGACTTTTAAATATTTAAACAAGTAATGTGCTATTTCAGAATCTTTTGCAAGTGATAGGTGCTATGATAAGGTTATAGAATGCAGAAGCTAAACAAAGTAGAGAAAGCATAACACAAACATACCAAATTTATAGTGGTTCGGAGCAACCCAGCTCCTATGTCCACTACCTAAGATACCACTTGGGATTTCCACTATATTCACACCCAAATACAATAGGATTGTTTTACAGGATCACAATCTAAAACCTCTACATTTTGGTTTTATGGGATCACCAAAGAAAATCCAATACCCTTTGGTTTTAACAGGCTCACCAAAGAAACCTAAACCTGGTTTTCACAGGATCACCAACAACCTAAACTTTGGTTTTGATGAGGCTCACCAAAGACCTATTTGGTTTTTCAACTGGGCTCACCAATAACCCAATAATTCGAAGATTGAATTAAAAATAAATGCAATAATAAATGACAAACTCAAGTTGTCGGATAGTTGCTGGTGCAGCTCATTGGAAGTCCACTTGAATGCACTTGAATAAGCTTTAATGACTTCAGTGGCTTCTTCCAAAGTTGATTCAAGCTTTAGATCAAAGTTGTTAAGGGCTTGAATGCAGACTTGAATGCACTTGTGCTCTATCTCTTGTGGTTGGTTGGATATTCAATGAAGCTCTCTCTTTTTCCTTTTTGAACTCTCTTCTTAATTAATTGCTTTAAGGTAGTTCAAATCCTTCAAATTTAAAGTCTTCCATCATCCCAAGGCAATTCTAGCTATTGTAGACCGTTGGGGAATGATTTGTGACCGTTGGAGCACTTTTTGGCATTCAAAAATAAATTCTGGAACTAGCCGTTAGATACCTAAAAGCGACATTCGAGTCGGCTCGGATTCCTTCGAGTCGGCTCGGATTCCTTCAAGTCGATAGGTCAAGTCACCATTTCTTCAATGCAGTTGACTCTTTGTCTCAGGGCGCAGAATGTCACTCTAGACGAGTCGGCTCTTTACAGCTCGGGTCAGCTCGAACTTGAATCTTGAAATTCTTGAACTCGAGGAGTCGGCTCTTTTCAGCTTGGGTCGGCTCTTCTTCTCAAGTTCGGAAAACCTTACTCTGGAAGAGTCGGCTCGATGCAGTTTGGGTCGGCTCGCTTTCTCAAGCTTTTGAAATTAGGTCTGGCAAAGTCGGCTCTTTCTAGGTCGGGTCGGCTTGCTTGGCTATTCTCAAAAAACTCTTAGAAAATAAACTCTGGAGGAGTCGACTCGAACTAATTCCAGTCGACTCGGATTCACTAGAGTCGGCTCGGTTTGCTGCATTCTAGAATTGCTGCATTCCAGTAAGCATAGTCGGCTCTTCTTGTCTTGGGGTCGGCTTGAGTGTCTTCTTCAGGATTTTTATAATTCGAACTTAAAGAAAACTCTCACCAACTTTTTTACAATTTCACACAAACCAACTCAAGGCAAAATCTAAGGCACACACACTTATAGAAGTAACCCTTTTACTTGATTTTTCTTAGCATTTTCATTGGGTTCTTCTTTATAAAAACACTTATAACACAACTCAAGTAAGAAAATAGAAATGTAGGAGTTGTTGTTTGAACATGTTATACATCCTACAAAAACTTGTCAAACACTTGAAGAGTTGATAAATGTGCATGCTCCAATGTTTGGTTATCATCAAAATCACTTATGGGGTCAACAATCTCTCCCATTTTGATGATGACAAAACATTGGGCATGAAAAATCAGTAAGGCACTTTACATGTATAATGGTATTTGAAACATAATTATTCAAATGTAACAGAGCTGATTGGATTTAAAAGAAAATCAGAGCTCAATAGATGATATTACTATATATCGTTAAAGTGTTGCACAAAACATGGAGTATCATAGAGTTAAAATATGCAATTATGATCAGAGCAATGGGATTAATTTGAATATAAGTATGAGCAAAATCATTCAAGAGAAACTCTCCCTTTCTCTAGATTTTAAAATAATTTAAGCAATGCTATTATTTTTGTGCTCCTTATTTTTCATTACACTTTAAGAATAGTTGAAAAGGAGCTAATTTCCCATTCTTTTTACATTTTTCATAATTCTCCCCCTTTTTGTCAATCAATCAAAAAGGTGATTTCAAATAAGGCTCAGATTTTAAAATAGATTGAGAAAGTTTTTAATATTTATTTGAGATAATTTCACATTGTCACACTTGAAATTCTAATTAAAATTTCATCATACTAAATGCAATTTCTAAACAGAAAGCATTCATTTCATTAAAAAGTTTGCAGGATAGAAAGTACATTGCAATTATAAAAGATGACAAGTGGAACAAACATTCATTTCAGAAATATAACCAGAAGACTAACTACACAACTTATTCTTCTTCTTCCTCAGATGAAGAAGAGGAGCCTACCTCTATAACTCTATCAGAGGTCTTCATTTTCAGGGGTTTAAACCTTAAATCCCTGGATCTAGTTCTAACAGGGGCTCTAAAAACATTGGTCTTCTTGGTTTTGGTAGATTTAGGTAGATCAGATGAAGGAATAGGAATGTCAAGTGACTCTTTAATGATCTGTTCAGAAACATCTTCAGTGGAAGCAATTTCCTTCTGGGATTGCAGTAGAATGCTTCTGATTTGTTTCTTGAAATCCTTCATTTCTTTTTCCATTTTTTGCTGGTGAAGCTCTTGTTCAGATTTCAATTCTTGCAATTTAATGACAACTGACTTTTTGATTTCTTCAACTGCAGAGTTCACATGATCTGTCAAAGAGTTGGAGATAGTTTCCATCTTTTGAAATATCATATTTTTGAGTTCAGATGGAGTAATCATAGTGTCTTCAGTCCTTTCAGCATCAGCAGCTTCATCTTCTTCAGAAATGGTAGTAGCAACCTGACTAGGCATCTTCTTTATCCATTCTCCTTCTTGTAACTTGTATCCCATTCTTTTTAGTGAATTGATGGAGTAGATATCAAAGTGGTGTAATGGCTTGCCTACTTCATTTGATAAGTCAACTCCTGCTTCTTCAAATAACAAAGTGAAGACCATACCGTAGGGTAGACAGGCTTTGACCTTTCTTGCTGCTTCAGTCATTTGGATCATCATTATGTAGGGAAGGTTGAGAGGCTCTTCTTTGATCAGATGTCCCATGATGATCGTGTCCTTCTCACTGACCCAGTCGAAACGACCAGTTCTAGGAAGAAAAATTCTACTGATCATACTGTGCAGCAGCCTCATTTCTCTTGACAGTAGATTGGCTTGTACATGTCGGACCATGCTCACTTCCACTTTTTCCAAAATGAGTTTCAGAATGTGCTCCTTGTTCGGTAGAAGAAGTTCAGTGGCACCAGTCATTGGCATTTGTAGCAGCTTGCTCAATCTTTTTTCGTTAATTATAACTATTTTCCCTTGACTATAGATTCCAAATGAAATTCTTTAATGATAATGTTTTCATAAAACATCCACACCAGTGAAGGGTAGGTCAATGTATCCAAAGAACAGAAATGCTTCCACCCTTGACTCTCTATCCAGTTTCCAATTTTCATTCCCATTTCTTCTAGGAATGTAAAGTCAATCATTCTTCCACAAGTGACAGGATGATTGATCATTGAGACATGCTGTCCGAGAGGAAGAGTTTCTTCATCTTGCTGGACTGGAACAGACCTTTTTCTCTTTTCTTTTCTTTCTTTTACATCTGTACTGCGAGTACTTGATTCACCGATTTGAAGAACCTTCTTCGCAGATCTTAGAGGAGCCATTGCAGAGGGATTAAGAAATTTTAGGCTCTAGTGAATGATTTTTGGGATAATGGTAAAGCTTTCAAGGGAAGTGAAGTGTGTTCAAAGTAAGATGAGGGAGTGAAGTACTGAGAAAAGATAGATCAGACTTTCCTAAATAGCGATTTCTCGTCTTTTAAGTCGGCTCGCTCTGCCCTAAAAATATCCGAGTCGGCACGACCAAAGCAAACTTAGACAAACAGAATATTGAGTCGGCTAAGCATAGACTTAGTCGGCTCGATCAAAGCAAGAGCAAGATACATAGATATTCAAGCCAGCTCGACCAGAGCAAGATTGCTCGAGTCGACTTGAATAGAGACTTTCCAAAAGAGATCAAATGATTCAGAAGTTTAATTCAATTATACTAAGAAATTCAAGGAAAGTTGTTCAAAAATCATGAATGAATATAGGAGGCTTTCTAGATAATTTTTTCTTTGGTTTACTAAATTTATAAAGGATAACATAGCCCTAATTCTCCTCTAAGCAACTCAAATCTATCTTGATTAAGTGGCTTGATAAAGATATCAGCTAGTTATTTTTCTGTAAGTATAAACTCTAGTTCTATATCAGCATTAAAAACATGGTCTCTAATAAAATGGTGTATAATCTTGATGTGCTTAGTCCTAGAATGCTGAATAGGATTTTTAGATAAGTTTATAGCACTTGTGTTATCACATTTGATAGGAGTTTTGCATTGTAAAATACCAAAATCCTCTAGTTGTTATTTAATCCATAACACTTGTGCACAACAACTCCCTGTAGCAACATACTCTGCTTCAGTAGTACATAGTGCTACCGAGTTTTATTTCTTGCAATGCCATGAGATTAAATTCAACCCTAGAAATTAACAAGTATTGCTAGTACTCTTTCTATCTATTCTATAACCAGCATAATCAGTATTAGAGAATCCGATTAAATTTAAAGAAGATTCTTTTGAAAACTAAAGACCAAGATTACTTGTACCTTTCAAGTATTTTAATATCCTTTTAATAGCAAGCATATGTGTTTCTTTGGGGTTACATTGAAATCTAGTGTATAAACATACACTATACAAGATATCTGGTCTACTTGCAGTTAAATATAATAAGGATCCGATAATACCTCGATATAGCTTTTGGTCAACGTTGGATCCACTTTCGTCCTTATCCAATCTGCAGATGGGCTCATAGGTGTGTTCATTTGTTTGCTTGTCTCCATACCAAACTTTTTGATGATTTCTTTGGTGTATTTGGATTGGTTGATGAAGATCCCTTCCTTTGTTTAATTTACTTGAAGTTTGAGGAAGTAGTTTAGTTCATCCATTAGGCTCATTTCAAATTCTCCCTGCATTAACTTAGCAAATTCTTCACAAAGACTTTCATTAGTTGCACCAAAGATGATATCATCAACATAGATTTGTACAACTAATATATCATTGTTTTTCTTTTTAATAAAGAGAGTTTTATCAACATTTCCTCTTGAAAAATTATTTTCAATTAAGAAGGTGCTAAGTCTATCATACCAGGCTCTAGGGACTTGTTTCAAACCATACAAAGCTTTATTGAGTTTAAATACATGGTTTGGAAAAGCATGATTTTCAAAATTCGGTGGTTGTTCTATAAAAACTTGTTTGGCAATAAAACCATTTAAAAATACACTTTTCACATCCATTTGAAAAAGTTTAAAATTCATGTAGCAATCAAATGCAAGAAGTAATATGATAGCTTCTAATCTTGCTACAAGTGCATAAGTTTCATCAAAATCTATACCTTCTTCTTGACTATATCCTTTAGCCACTAATCTAGCTTTGTTTTTAATAACATTTCTTTGTTCATCTAATTTGTTCCTATAGACCCATTTGGTTCCTATAATTGGATGGTCTTTAGGTCTATCAACTAATGTCCAAACCTTATTTCATTCAAACTAGTTCAATTCTTTGTGCATGGCCATCATCTGGTTTGGATCATTTTTTACTTCTTCTAAGGTATGAGGCTCTATTTGAGATACAAAGGCTAGGTAATCATGTGCAGACCTATGTACAGACCTAATCCTTATACCTTGAGAAGGACACCAATAATTAATTCTTTAGGATGGGAAGTAGCGTACCTCCATTCAGTCAGAAGATCAGTATGATCCTTACTTACCATTTCTTCTCCTTCTTCAATTAGTTTTTCTTGAATACTTAGTTTTTCCATCTCTTTTTGAATGGTACCTGCATCATTATCAATACACTCATCTTTTCTAGATGGTGATAGGTTAGTTTCATCAAATATAATATGTATTGACTCTTCAACAGTGAGAGTCCTTTTATTAGAAACTCTATATATCTTACTATGTAGTGAATAACCAAGAAAAATGGCTTCATTAGACTTAGAATCAAATTTTCCTAGATTATCCTTACCATTATTAAGCACAAAGCATTTGCATCCAAATACATGAAAATAATTTATGTTGGGTTTCTTTTCATTCCAAAGCTCATAGGGGGTTTTCTTCAAGATAGGATGGATCAAAATACGGTTTAAAATATAACAAGCAGTGTTCACCACTTTTGCCCAAAAGTACCTTGGAGGATTATTTTCACATAACATTGTTCGGGCCATTTCTTCATACGTCCTATTTTTCCTCTTTACAACACCATTTTGTCATGGTGTTCTAGGAGCGGAGAAGTTGTGATCAATGCCATTTTCAGAACAGTAATCATCGAAAAATTGATTTTCAAATTCTGTGCCATGATCACTTCTTATTGAAATTATAGAAAGATTTTTCTGATTTGAAACATTTTTGTGAAATTTTCTAAATACTTTAAAAGTTTCATCTTTGTGCATAATAAACAAAACACATGTAAATCGAGAAAAATCATCTACAATCACAAGGGCATATTTCATACCTCCTAGGCTTGTGATCCTAGTTGGTCCAAATAAGTCCATGTAAAATAGTTCTAAAGGTCTAGATGTTGAAATCATATTTTTGGATTTAAAACTCCCCCTTGTTTGTTTTCCCATTTAGCATGCATCACAAACATGATCAAAATCTACTTTAAACTTGGGCATGCCTCTAACAAGATTTTTGAAAATTAACTTGGCAATAGTATGCATGTTAGCATGACCCAATCTTCTATGCCATAATAAGCAAGACTCCTTGGTCTTAGCATTAATTGCAATTAGACTGGAACTACTTATCATGGCAAGATCATTTAGATCTACCAGATAAATATTTCCTAGTCTGTGTCCAATGAATTTGCTACTAGGATCAAGAAGGTTTGTTACTATACACATAGATGATTCGAAGATAACTTTGAAGCCTTTATCACATAATTGACTAATACTCAATAGGTTGTGCTTCAACTTATCTACTAGCAATACATTTTCAATGAAAGTATAGGGGGTTATTTTAATCTTACCAATTCCAATTATTTTTTCCTTGCCATTGTCTCCAAATGTAACCATACCTCCTTTCATTTCTAGGATAATGAATTGATCCTTGTCACCTGTCATATGTCTTGAGCAGCCACTGTCGAGATACCATTTTTTCTTTGATTTCTGGGTTGCAAGACATTCCTACAATAAAATTAAGGAGTACTTTTAGGTACCCAAGCTAACTTGGGTCCTTTCGGGTTAGTTGAGTTGGTTCCTTTGAGAACCCAAATCTTTCTTACATTATGGACATTTCTAATTGTATTGCAGTTAAAAGCTTTATGTCCTAATCTTTTGCAAGCAAAACATTTGATTCTAGAATTTTGAAATAATTCTATTTTTGAAATTTTAGATGCATGAAGTGCAGAAATAGCAGGTCTTGCATTTAAATTCTTAGGAACATATAAAGCAAGTTTTGAAATGGAAATAGAGTCTTTTGTAACAAAAGTTTTATAAGAAGTAAGCTTGGGAACAAAGTCTTTTTGTTTCACAAAAGTGGTAGCTGAAACATAATTTGAATTCAAAGCATTAAAACCTATTCCAGCTTTATTTCCAGAAATTCTTTGTTCTTTACGAATTAACTCAAGCTTATTAGAAGATAAAGTTAATTTTTCAACAAGTGGCTTGAGTTTTTCTACCTCCTTTTTTAGCTCATTATTTTCTTTTAGCAAAACTTTGTTTTTATCATTCAATTCATTATTCTCTTTTTTCAAATCATTGTATTTTTTAGAAAAGATGTGAAGTTCCTTTTTCAGTAAATTGTTCTTTTCTGAAACTTCATTTTTCTCTTTGAGTAAAAAATCATTGATATGCTTTAATGATCTAATCTTTACTCCAGCCTTTTTGAATTCAGATAGTAAATCATGGAATGCAGAATTTAATTCTTCAAAGGTAAATTCAATCTGAGCATCGAAAGAATTTACCTCATCCTCGAGATCCATTAGACATAGATTTGCTATTTTTGTTATCTCTTCTTTTTCAGTTGAAGTGGAGTCTTCACTATCGCTCCACGTGGCAACCATCGCTTTCTTTTTCTTCTTTCTGAGAGATTTCTTTAGTTGAGGACAGTCCGGATGAATATGCCCCGATTTCTTACATTCATAATAGGTGGGGACTTGTTCTTTATCTTTATCTTTGTCCTTGTCCTTTTCTTTTGACTGTTCTCCTTGTTTATGAAATTTTTTATTATACCTTCCTTTCTTCTTTTTCATAAACTTTCTGCATCTCCTCATGATCATTGCGATATCTTCATCTTCAAGATCATCTTCAGAGGAGGAGTCACCTTCAGTTTTTTCATCATCTTTAGATTCTAATGCAGCCTTTAATACAATCGTTTTCTTCTTTTTCTGATCATCATCCGTTCTATGCTACATGGCTAATTCGTGAGTGATGAGAGATCCCATTAATTCATCTATTGTTAGAACATTCAAGTCTTTAGCTTCCTGGATGGCTATGACTTTAGGATCCCATTTGTCAGGAAGTGATCTCAAGATTTTCTGTATAAAGTCAGCATTTGAATAAACCCTGCCAAGACTTTTCAAACCATTAATAATATCTATAAATCTAGTGTACATGGCAGAAATACTTTCATCAGGCTCCATCTTAAATAGTTCATAATTGTGCAGTAAAAGATTTATCTTGGAGTTTTTCACTTGTGAAGTTCCTTCATGGGTCACCTCAAGTTTATCCCAGATTTCTTTTGCTAAAGAGCAGATGAAAATTCTGTTAAACTCATTTGAGTCCAAAGCACAGTAAAGCACGTTCATGGCTTTGGCATTCAATTCCCCTAATTTCTTGTCATTTTCATCCCATTCCTTTTCAGGTTTAGGGACGTCCATGCCATCAATTTTAGTCATGGAAACATGTGGCCCTTTAAGAATGACCTTCCATAATTGAAAAACAATAGCTTAAATATAGATTTTCATACGTGCTTTCCAATAAGAATAATTTATGCCTGTGAAGAGTGGAGGTCTATTGGTTGATTGACCTTCGGCCAAAGATGTACTCAAGGGATGAGCCATCGATCTTTACTCTAGTGTATTCAGAGACTCTGCTCTGATACCAATTGTTGCCCAGGTGGCTACCCAAGAGGGGGATGAATTGGGACTTTTGAAAATTTAAACAAGTAATGTGCTATTTCAAAATCCTTTGCAAGTGGTAGGTGCTGTGATAAGGTTATAGAATGCAGAAGCTAAATAAAATAGAGAAAGCACAACACAAACACACCAAATTTATAGTGGTTTGGAGCAACCCAGCTCCTATGTCCACTACCCAAGATACCACTTGGGATTTCTACTATATTCACACCCGAATACAGTAGGATTGTTTTACAAGATCACAATTCAAAACCTCTACACTTTAGTTTTACGGGATCACCAAAGAAAACCCAACACCCTTTGGTTTTAACAGGCTCACCAAAGAAACCTAAACTTGGTTTTCACTGGATAACCAAGAACCTAAACTTTGGTTTTGATAAGGCTCACCAAAAATTTGTTTGGTTTTTCAACTGGGCTCACCAATAACCCAACAATTCAAAGATTGAATTGAAAATAAATGTAATAATAAATGACAAACTCAAGTTGTCAGATAGTTGCTGGTGCAGCTCGTTGGAAGTCCACTTGAATGCACTTGAATAAGCTTTAATGACTTCAGTGGCTTCTTCCAAAGTTAATTCAAGCTTTAGATCAGAGTTGTTGAGGGCTTGAATGTAGACTTGAATGCACTTGTGCTCTATCTCTTGTGGTTGGTTGGATATTCAATGAAGCTCTCTCTTTTTTCTTTTTGAATTCTCTTCTTAATTAATTGCTTTAAGGTATTTCAAATCCTTCAAATTTAAAGTCTTCCATCATCCCAAGGTAGTTCTAGCCGTTGTAGATCATTGGGGAATGATTTGTGATCGTTGGAGCACTTTTTGGCATTCAAAAACAAATTCTGGAACTAGCTGTTAGATACCTGGAAGTGACATTTGAGTTGGCTCAGATTCCTTCGAGTCGGCTCGGATCCTTCGAGTCAATAGATCGAGTCGCCATTTCTTCAATACAATCGGCTCTTTGTCTCAGGGTGCAGAATGTCACTCTAGACGAGTCGACTCTTTACAGCTCGGGTCGGCTCGAACTTGAATCTTGAAATTCTTGAACTCGAGGAGTCGGCTCTTTTCAGCTTGGGTCGACTCTTCTTCTCAGGTTCGGAAAACCTTACTCTGGAAGAGTCGGCTCGATGCAGTTCGGGTCGGCTTGCTTTCTCAGGCTTTTGAAATTAGGTCTGGTAGAGTCGGCTTTTTCTAGGTCGGGTCGGCTCGCCTGGCTGTTCTAAGAAAAATCTTGGAAAATGGACTCTGGAGGAGTCGACTCGGACTAATTCCAGTCGACTCGGATTCACTAGAGTCGGCTCTCTTTCTATCAAGTCGGCTCAGATTGCTGCGTTCCAGAATCCTTGCTGCATGCCAGTAAGCAAAGTCGGCTCTTCTTGTCTTGGGGTCGGCTCGAGTGTCTTCTTCAGGATTTTTATAATTCGAACTTAAAGAAAACCCTCGCCAACTTTTTTATAATTTCACACAAACCAACTCAAGGCAAAATCTAAGGCACACACACTAATAGAAGTAACCCTTTTACTTGATTTTTCTTAGCATTTTCATTAGGTTATTCTTTACAAAAACACCTACAACACAACTCAAGCAAGAAAATAGAAATGTAGGAGTTGAAGTTTGAACATGTTATACATCCTACAAAAACTTGTCAAATACTTGAAGAGTTGTCAGTAATTAATGTACATGCTATAATGTTTATTTATCATCAAAATCACTTATGGGGTCAACATTTGTCTTTTACCATTTAGTATCATTTGTGTTTGTCATTTGGTGTCCTATGCATAAGTATCCATGATTACGAGAGACATATGCATAGCATGATTAGTAAAACAAATTTTGAGCAATGAAATTAACAAGCATATGGCTAAATTTTATTAAAAAAAATAAAGAATTTCAGGAAGGAGACTATGTCTTGATTAGACTCAAAATGATTATATGCCGGTAGTGTAGGTCATTTTCAAAATAGTAAGGAAAGTTGGACCTAATATGTGCTAGATATACCATCTGATTGGTATCAGTTCCACTTTCAACATTTCAGATTTAATAGAGTACAAGGAACCGACAATGATACCTAGTGAGCTAGTCGAGCCTGATTCTATCTTTGAGAGTGAGCCAACCCTTGAGTGTCCACCAGCCATATTTACAAAATGGCGAGATAGGATTGAGCGATTCTTAGATATCAAGATTATCACTACTCAAAACAAAAACTATCAGCGCTACTTGGTTCATTAGCAAGGATGTCCAGATTCTAAAGACTCATGGATAACTCGAGAGGACCTACAAAGAATAAATCCCGACCTACTAGAGTATTACCAAAGTCAGACTTATTCCTACTCGATAGAGTCGAGCTCTTTTCCACCCCGGGAGAAATGATGGGACATCAACAAGAAAAAAACATTTTTTAACTAATTCTCTTGATTTTTTTTATAGCTAATATAGTGTACCAGGATTAATAAGAACCTTGAAATGAAGCCCACCAAATCCTTGAAGACAAAGACCAATTCATGAGCCGACTCATGAAAGAAGGCCACCAGTCCCTTGAGTCGACTCAATCCAGATGAAGACCAACTTCAAGCATGACCAAGTCATGGCCCAAGCAAGTCAAGATACCACCTTTTGAAGCCCATGATGCCACCTCTTAGAAGCCCATTTTATTCTTCGCATGGGACACATTTTTAGGGAGACATGAGAAATAACACATCAAGCATTTTGAAGGGAAGCATGGGACCACTCCTCACTCACCCAACAACCCCCCAACCAACTTGCTATGTGGGATGCCATATCACATGACACCTAGGGCTCTACATCAGCAATTAGAAGCCATGTCAAAGCCACCTAGGTGCCACATAGCAAGTTGTTACAACCTCTTACCTAGAAGTTGTTTCTTGTTGCAACTATGTAACCAAAGGAGTTGGATTTAACTAGAAATGGTTAGTTAACCTAACTCCACCTCCCCTCCTCACTTTGGATGACCCCTATGGCTATAAATAGGATCCAAGGCTCCACTTGTAAGACATTCCATGTATGAAATATTTTGAGAATTAATGAAGGTTTTCTTCTTGTTGAGTTTTATCTTGAGTTCTTATTGTATGGAGTGATTTAGTTCTTCTAGTTGGAGTGATTTAGTTCTTTAAGTTGGAGTGTTTAAATTCATGTTTGAGAAGGGAGTGAGAGATCCTTTGAGTGTGTGTTGGAGAGTGATTGCTTCTTTGAAGATTGAAGAGTATGACGCCATTGTTAAGTGCTCCAAGTTCAAGCCCCAAGTTCCAAGCCGCCAGCCTTATTTCTTTTCCTTTTTCTCTTGTTTCCATTCCAACCTCAATTCCCCTTCCATTCTAATTCCAAGTTTGTTTGCAGGTTCTCTCAAGTTCCCACATCCAAGAGGAAGGTCTCCATGCCATTAATTAAGGGCAAGGTAAGTTCCAAAGTAGAGAGTGATCATCTTGCCTTCTAGTCCTCAAATCCATGAGTGTTGAGAGCTTATTCTTCCACCAAATAATTAGCCATCATTATTGGTAGAAAAACTCTTTCTAAGCTTCATTAGATCTGATCATTTAAAGGTTAACTTGTCCTAGTAGTGATGGTTTCCTTGCCATGAAGATCCTAATCTCTATTTTGAACTAGGTCTACATTACGAGTATTGTAACTCAGTTCAACTAGTCTCCTTATGAATATCCTTTTCTTGGATTAATTTAGACCATTTATTTGATAATTAATTGCTCAAGTTTTCTTACTAGTTAGCTTGCTAAAACTCTCCATTCATCATTTTAATTTTTGTCCCCCATCAACCTTACTTTAATGGCATAAATTACATGTATTAGAAAACTTGCATACGAATTTATATGCATTCTATAGAATACAATCTTTGGAAAGTTGTTGATAAAGGTCCATATATTTTTTCAATCATTGTTAATGGAATTTCCATTCCAAAACTTGAAGAGTATTGGAATGAAAATGATATTAAGTAATCCGAGCTCAATGCTAAGGCAATGAACTTGCTCTATTGTGCATTGGATCTAGTGAATTTAATAGAATTTTCACATGCACCTCTGCAAAGAAAATATGGGATATACTTGAGGTTACTCATGAGGGTACCAATCAAGTAAAAAATACTAAAGTAAATATGCTTGTACATCCATAAGGGCAAGGTAAGTTCCAAAGTAGAGAGTGATCATCTTGCCTTCTAGTCCTCAAATCCATGAGTGTTGAGAGCTTATTCTTCCACCAAATAATTAGCCATCATTATTGGTAGGAAAACTCTTTCTAAGCTTCATTAGATCTGATCATTTAAAGGTTAACTTGTCCTAGTAGTGATGGTTTCCTTGCCATGAAGATCCTAATCTCTATTTTGAACTAGGTCTACATTACGAGTATTGTAACTTAGTTCAACTAGTCTCCTTATGAATATCCTTTTCTTGGATTAATTTAGACCATTTATTTGATAATTAATTGCTCAAGTTTGCTTGCTGGTTAGCTTGCTAAAACTCTCCATTCATCATTTTAATTTTTGTCCCCCATCAACCTTACTTTAATGGCATAAATTACATGTATTAGAAAACTTGCATACGAATTTATATGCATTCTATAGAATACAATCTTTGGAAAGTTGTTGATAATGGTCCATATATTTTTTCAATCAATGTTAATGGCATTTCCATTCCAAAACTTGAAGAGGATTGGGATGAAAATGACATTAAGTAATCCGAGCTCAATGCTAAGGCAATGAACTTGCTCTATTGTGCATTGGATCCTAGTGAATTTAATAGAATTTTCACATGCACCTCTGCAAGGAAAATATGGGATATACTTGAGGTTACTCATGAGGGTACCAATCAAGTAAAAAATACTAAAGTAAATATGCTTGTACATACATATGAGATATTTAGAATGGACCCTAATGAATATATTACTGATATGTATACTAGATTTACTAATATTATAAATGGTATGAGAAGTCTTGGGAAGGTTATGTCTAATGATGATTCTTGTAAATAAAATTCTCAGGTTATTACCAACATCGTGAAATCCAAAAGTAACAGCAATTCAAGAAGCTAGAGATGTTGAGACACTTCCCTTGGAGTAACTTGTTGGTTCACTCTTGACTTATGAGTTGAACATGAAGTAAAAGGCAGTGGATATGGATAGAAAGAAAAAGTAGATAGCATTCAAATCCACTACAATAGATGAACCTTCAAGTGAAAAGTCTAAAGAAGGAGAAAATAAGAATGAAGAGGCACTTATTGCAAGAAAGTTTAAAAGATTTATGAGGAAAAAAAAATTTTCCTACAAAAAGAAGCCTCAGCCTATCAAGGAAAAGGGAAAAGAAAAATAAAAATAGAAGGAGAAGGATCAACCAATTTGCTTCAAGTGCAAGAAACCTGGACACTACAAGTTTGATTGTCCTCTCCATAAGAAATTTAAAAAGAAGTTTAGAAAGAAGGCAATGATGGCAACATGGAGTGGTAGTGAATACTCCAGTTCAGAGAAAGAATAACTAGAAGTCGCCAATCTTTGTCTCATGGCTCAAGAAGATGAGGTATAATATGAACTTGAACTTGATTTTATATTCGATAAATTTAGAGATGCTTTTGATGAATGAGCATGAATACAAATTGCTGAAACTTGAAAATAAAAAGTTGAAAAAGCATACTAATTCATGTTCTCTTGAAAACACCAATCTTGCAAATGAAAATAATGATTTGAAAACTAAGATTGATATTTTAGAAAATTAAAAGAATGCTTTATCAATGCAAATAGAGGATTTGAAAAGACCTAAGATTGTTGTTTCAAATAATAAATTTTTAAAGAAAAACAAAGACCTTGAGATAGAAAATAAGAAATTCAAAGATGAGCTTGAGAAAGTTAAACCATTTATTAAAAAATTTACATTCAGTTCTGAAAAGTTAAATCTATTATTGAACAATCAAAGAGCTATATTTGATAAAGCAGGACTTAATTACAAGCAGTGAAAGAAATAAAAAAATTTCAAGAATTTTTTTGTTCCTACATCTCTAATGTCACTTGTTTTAGTTGTAGAAAACTTGGGCATAAAGCATATCAGTGTGATCTAAAAAAGATAAATAATTTTAAAAAGATTTGGGTTCCAAAAGGAACTACCCTTAGTACTAACCCTAAAGGATTCAAGTTGGCTTGGGTACCTAAAATGAAAACTTAATCTATTTTGCAAGTGTGTCTTGCAACCAAAGAAAAGAAAAGATTGTGGTATCATGACAGTGGTTGCTCAAGATACAAGTCAGAAGATGTAAAGCAATTCACATCTCTAGAGGCTCTGAATGGAGGGAGTGTAACTTTTGGAGATAATGGTAAAGAAAAAATCATTGGTATCAGTAAAATTTACATCTCCCTTTCTACTTTTATTGATAATATTTTATTAGTTGAAGGATTAAAGCATAATCTACTTAGTATTAATCAGTTTTGTGATAAAGGCTTTAAAGTAGTTTTTGAATCTTCTCTTTGCATGATTTCTAGTCCTGATAATAATGGAGTGAAATTCATTGAAAATAGGCATGGCAACATCTATCTTGTTGATCTTGACAATTTACTGTTACATGATGGTGAATGCCTAGTTGCAATGAATTCCATAATTAATGAGACTAGTTGGCTTTGGCATCATAGATTAGGTCATGAAAGCATGCATATACTTTATTAATTATGCAAAAAGGATTTAGTTAAAGATTTACCAAAACTTAGATTTGAAAAAGATATAATTTATGAAGTCTGTCAATTTGGAAAACAAACAAGAACATCTTTTAAAACTAAAGGAATGGTTTCAACTATCAGGCCACTAGAACTACTTCATATGGATCTCTTTGGACCAACTTGGATCACTAGCCCAGGAGGCAAGAGATATGAATTAATCATAGTGAATGATTTCTCATGATTTACATAGATTTTATTTTTAGCTCATAAAGAGAATCCTTTTCTGCTTTTATAAAGTTTTATCAAAAAGTTTCAAATAAAAAAGGTACTTCTATTATTTGTATTCGAAGTGACCATGGAACTAAATTTGAAAATCAAGATTTAAAAAATTTTTGTAATGAAAAAGAAATTGAGCATATTTTTTCTGCACCTAGAACACCTCAATAGAATGGGATGGTAGAAAAAAAAATAGAACTTTAGAAGAAATGGCACACACAATGCTTTTCAAAAATGATCTTCTAAGATATTTTTGGATAGAAGCTATTAATATTGCTTGTTATATTTTAAACCATGTTTTAATCAGACCAATTTTAAAGAAAATACCTTATGAGCTTTGGAAAGAAAGAAAACCTACTTTAAAATATTTTTGAGTCCTTGGTTGTTGATGTTTTATTTTGAATAATGAAAAAGATAATTTAGGCAAATTTGATGCCAAGTCAAATGAAGGTATCTTCTTAGAATACTCTACATCTCGAAAGGCATATAGGATTTTTAACAAAAGAATACTTGTTGTTGAAGAGTCTATGCATGTAGTATTTGAAGAGTCTACTAACAAGTCCTCTAGAAAAGATGATATTTCTAATAAATATGCAGGTATTGAAGGACTTAAGAAGCTGACTTTGGATGATACCCCTAAAAAAGATAATGAAGAAGATCAAAACAAAAAGAATGAAGAAGAAGCCACAAGATCTTTACCAAAAGATCTACTAAAAGAATGAAGGTATGCTCATGGCATCCTAAGAAATTAATCTTAGGTGATCCATCGAGAGAGGTAAGAACTAGATCTTCTATTAGAAATGAATGTGATTATATTGCTTTTTTTTCTCAAATTGAACCTAAGTGTATTTAAAAAGCTGAAAAAGATCCTAATTAGATAATTGCTATGCAAGAGAAACTAAATCAATTTGAAAGAAATAATATTTGGACACTAATTGAAAGACCAACTAATGCTTCCATAATTGGTACAAAATGGGTATATAGAAATAAATTAGATGAAAATGGAATAGTAACTAGAAACAAAGCTTGACTGGTAGCTAAGGATTACAATCAAGAGAAAGGAATTGATTTTGATGAAACCTTTACTATAGTAGCTAGACTTGAAGCTATTAAATCATTTTTAGCATTTGCATGTTTTATGGATTCCAAACTATTTCAAATGGATGTTAAAAATATATTTTTAAATGGCTATTTAGCTATAAAGATTTTGTTGAATAACCATCTGGTTTTGAAAATCATGCATATCTTGATCATGTTTTCAAACTACATAAAGTACTTTACGATTTAAAGCAAGCCCTCATGCATGGTATGAAAGACTTAGTAAATTTTTGATTAAAAATGATGTTTCTAGAGGTTATGTTGATACTACATTATTTTTAAAGAAAAAGGCTGATGATCTTTTAGTAGTACAAATCTATGTTGATAATATTATTTTTGGTGCCACTAATGAATCTTTGTCAAGAATTTACAAAGCTAATGTAGGGAGAGTTCGAGATGAGCTTGATGGGAGAATTGAACTACTTCCTCAGATTCTAGATTAAGTAAACAAGTGAAGGGATATTTATCAACCAAGCTAAATACACAAAGGAGATCTTGAAATGGTTTGGGATGGAGAAGACTAAGCCTATCTATACACATATAAGCCCTTCATGTAAGCTTGACAAGGAGAGTCTAATAAGAAAGTTGATAAAAAACTTTATAAAGGCATCATTAGATCTTTACTGTACTTAACTGCTACTAGACCAGATATTATGTTTAGTATATGCATGTGTGCTAGATATCAGTCTGAGCCTAAAGAATCATATTTATTAGCTGTTAAGTGTATACTTAGATATTTATCTAGCACTATTGATATTGGTCTATGGTACTCTAAGAATTCAGCTATTGATTTAATTGCATATTCTGATGCTGATTTTGCTGGTTGTAAGTTAGATAGAAAAAGTACTTCTGGAACGTGTCAATTTCTTGGAGTTAATTTAATCTCATGGTTTAGCAAGAAACAAAATTCAGTTGCACTATCGATAACTGAAGCTGAATATATTATAGCTGGAAGTTGTTATGCTCAAATATTATCGATTAAACAACAACTCCAGGATTTTGGTATTAAATTAGCTAAGACACCAATAAGATGTGACAATACTAGTGCTATAAACATAACTAAAGATCATGTTCAACATTCTAGAAGTACATTGAAATTAGACAACATTTCATATTTAGAATAATGATATTATGCTTGAATTTGTTTGCACTAAAATATAATTAACTGATATACTAACCAAGCCTCTCCATGAAGATAGGTTTTGTATGATTCAAAGGGAATTAGGAGACATTAATCCTTTTGATTAAATCTTGATCTCTTTATGACCTTTTAAATTCCACTCGAAAATTCTCTAATCAGATATCCTTTAAAATCATGTTTAATCATTCATAGATCATTAAAATTAGACTATATAATTTTCTATGATTTTTTCCTATTTTTTTTTCAGATTTTTATCGAAGTGTCGCCACATCCAAGTGTCGACACTTGGCCTGAAGTCGTGAGTCGACACTTGAACAGCAGGAACCCGAGAACAAATAGAAAAAACTGATCATTTTCTCTCATTTTTTTCTTCCAATGCTTGAGCCAATTCATCCCTAAAATAGTATCCCAACCTTTGTTAACCTCCAATCATTGTTTCAACCATTCGATTCCTTGTTTGAGCCTATTTCTTCCCTGTTTTTTCATTGTTCTTCTTGTTTTCTCATGGTTTTACAGTGAAATCTCTGTCCATTTAGCCCTAGATTGTTTTTACCCTTTTTTTTTGGGAGATGGGGCCTACGAAGCAAGTTGTTAGGAGGCCTTGTCAGTCTACACAGGACATTGAGTAGTGCACGAAGGTACACCATGAGGATCAGACAATGGAGCCACCTATTCAACATGAGATTCCAGTCAAACCACCCATCCATGAAGCAGATAGGATGGCCTCCAAGGCCATTATTGGAGGACGGCGAGTAGACTTCGACTTTGTGGACCAGCATCATTTTCATATAGGACAGTGGTTGAGAGATGCCGGGCTGGCCCACTTCTGCTCACTGACTGAGAGATTTTATCCTGGCCTGATTCGAGAGTTCTACAGTACTTTGGCTAGAGGAGCAGATGGATGGATTACTAAGGTCCGAGGGATAGAGATTCTGCTCACTACTGAGATTCTGAGCAGGGCTTGGGAGATTCTCATGAGAGGTTCTATGGTGGACTCATTGGTGGACAGGATGAGTGGATTACAATGTATCTTTGAGTCAGAGGATCTTGTTGAGGGAGCCATAGTGGTTGCATTCGAACTCTCACTGGAAATGAGATTGCTCCATTACATCATTGCCCGAATACTTCTGCCGAAGATCGGATGCTTTGATTTTATCACAGAGAGAGTTGCTGGTTATGATATCTTTGATCTGACAGACTCTAGTCTGCCTACCAGTTCTTATGGTATACCAGATGATCGAGGTGCTCTGAGCAAGAGGCTATGCTTGCCATATGGCATGGGTCTGACCATCCTATTCTGAGCTTATGGAGTTGTCGTAGATGTAGAGCCTTTCGGGCAGTTACTCCATAAAGACATCTATGATGAGAGATCATTACATAGGATGGGATATCATCTACATAGAGGACAGTGGAGATGGAGGGTATCCAGACAGACCACTGATGCAGATGATGAGGACATTGCTGAGGAAAAGTAGATTTATAGAGATGAGGCTGGGCCATCTGAGCTATCGAGAGACATTCCTGATACTTAGCCCATGCCATCAGTTTCGACACAGTCTGAGGTGCCACCTCCTACTGATAGCATGAGGTGCCACCTCCTACTGATAGCAAGAGGATATGTTGACTCGACTAGAGACAGAGATGATGATCATCAGATAGAAAGTCGATCAGATTCACTTGGAGATGAGGGCAGGCTATCAGGAGTTGAGAGATGGATTCTCTGCTATCCTGGCTGCACTAGATAGATTGACATCTACCAAGGCACCTTCACCTCCCTCATCAGACTCTTTGCCATCACCTCTAGCACCTTCAGCTCCAGCACCAGATAAAGGAGATGGTCAGAGAGATTCTTCAGCTAATTTTGATATGGAGGACTACATAGCGGACCCTAAGCCAGACACCGTAGCTGAGCAGCATCCTGAGAGGACTTCTGAGACTGCTCCTACCCCATCCAGTCCACCTCATCAAACATCTATTCTTCATAGCACCTTAGTGATTCTTTTCAATCATGATATCTCTACCGCTATTCTGTACTCTGATCCACCAGATCCCACTCCAGTGATTCCATCTTCTACCCTGCATACTTCATCATTGATCCAGGAATTGGGGTTTTACACTCCTGGTTTTCACATTCTTCCTTCTGGACCTATTTTTGATGTTACTCCATCTGACCCTATCACATCTTCTATTCCTGCCATTGACATTGCATCTTCTTTAGCACCAGTATCAGGGAGAGCATATGCCAGATGCAGACACCAAAGTCGTGATGACATTCCTAGACCTGTTAGGACTAGAATTTCTGATCTCCGATCGATGTGGCCATGACCCCGTCCCTCTGAGATTACAAGACCTATTATTTTCGAGATCGGGTCTTCCTCTGATGAGGAAAGCACCCCCTAGGGTCGATGTACTAGGTAGTAGCATTTCACTTTGATGTATGTTTTTTTTTTTTGTGTATGTTTACTTTGTTATGAATCATGTATCAAGTTTTCTATCAAGTGTATCAAATATATGAAATTTTATATTTAAAATATCTTTTCTGGCAACTCTTGGTATTCTTATCTCTTTATTACTGCAATGTGTTATTTCCATCTTGTTCTATTCTTTTTCGCACCCTTTTTCATGATGACAAAAAGGGGGAGTAATTAACAAAGTAATTAATGATGACATAAAGAATGAGAGATTTTTTGAAAAGATTTTTGAAAAAGAGAGCAAAAAGTAAGTGGGAGAGAAATTTCTAATTCTGTTTGAGATTTTTCTTTTGAATTGCTAAAACTTGTAAGTTTTGAAAGTTGTTTTTAGATCATACATTAAGGGGGAGCTTTTGTTCTATGGTTCTATGCTCTGATACGATTTAGTTTTATGCTCTTTTTCCTATTTGTTATGTTCTGATACTTCTTTTCTTTAAATATATATATATATATGCTCTAAAAACTCCTTATTTTCATGATCTAATATACTTCATGAGCTGATAATTTTGCTTTGATACTTTCTTTTTTGTGCTAACATGCTTTAAAATCCTTCAAGTATTGATACTCTTAAAGCTTGCCTTTGTTGTTTTTACTCTGATACTCTTCATTATTCAATCTATTTTTGCTGAAGTGTCTATTCTTCAAATATATTTTAACTCTAATACACCTCTCGAGCATCTTACATATACAACTTAGCTTCGATACTTTTTAATCATAGCTCTAATACTCCATAATTTTCAGCTCTGATACATTGAAATTATAGCTCTGACATTGAAGCTATAAGAATTGAATTCATTCTCATACATATATCTAGCTCTGATACATTGTAAATGAGTCTTAGCTCTTAATAATCATTACAAATTCAGACTCTAATACTTGTCATCATTAGCTCTTATACTTATAGCAAAATGCTTTATACCTATTGCAATTCTTTTTGAGCTTACTATGTATGTTATACTTAAAAGTTTTGTCATCATCAAAAAGGAAGAGATTGTTGACTCCTGTATTGATTTTGATAAATAACAAAATATTTAGGTATATTTGAGTACTAACTGTATGTTAAAAGTATGTTTATTAGAATAGGATACTTACATGTTTAATTGCATGTCATCTTGTTGAAGAAGTCAGTTTCATGGATGAAATTTTAAGTTAAATGGACCTTCGTACGTAAGAATAACCTTGAAGGACTTAAAACTTAAGTTTAAAAAAGTTTCAGTAGAGTTTCAGAAGTGTTTCAGAAAAGTTTTAGCCAAGTGTTGGCTCGTGGAAGTGAAGTGTTGACTCATGGTATCGACTCACAGAAGCTTGAGCTGATATGCAGAAGAAGTTTCAAATGGAATGCATGAAGTATAAACTAATGAAGCTCAAGTGTTGACTCAAAGCCTGAGATAAAATTGATACAGAAAATGATGAATTCAAGTCTTTTCTCAAGTGTTGACTCATGAAGATGAAGTGTCAACTCCAGTGTCGACTCACCAGAAGAAGTGTCGACACACCAGTGCATTCTAGAGAGCTTCAGAAGATAATTTTGACCTAGTGTCGACTCATGTGTCAACTCATAACCTGAAGGATCAATACTTGTAAGTCTGGATAAATAGTAATGGCTAATTTTTTGAAGCACAGAAATAGTCCTTTTCATCCCTATGATGGTTCACATGTGGTGTGCCTGAGGCATGCAATTTAAAACTTTTCTAAAGAACATGGCGTAGAGGAAGATGATAAAGCTATTTTATCAATATGTTAATCAAATCAACATAGACCCTAACATGGATCTTGATGCATCTAGAGAAATGCAAGTATGAAATCAAGCATGCATTTATGAAATTTAGAACTATTCTAGATTCACACAATGATGCATCAGATAACAATATGTCAAACATATAATCTAAAAGCATACCTCAGTGACAATCACCAGGGACTGCTCCAATCTGCAAGAAGAATACCGGCTTTGCAAGCAGCACATGCGTACTACCTTTAGAAGTTGTTCATATCAGGTAGAGGGACTTCTCCTCCTTCTTTCGAGTTGCTAGCCCCTCTAGAAATAATGTTGGTAGTAGCGACTCCTTTAACTCCTTGAAGAGGCACAGAATCCTTCAACTCCTTGAAGAACTATTGCTGCAGCAGTGTTGGAACAAGACCAAGGACGCTTTCAGTTCTTTATGTCCCAAACCTTCACGAGAAGGTATGCACTCGGTAATCCCACCTAAAACTGAATCCCCACAATGAGAATCTCTTTGAGGGATCAAGGAAAAACTCTAACCAGAAGAGAAATTGGTAGAGTTCCTTGATCTTCCTCTTTGTTCTTCAGCAAGCAAAAAATAGAAAACTAGAAAACCAAACATGAACTTTTCACATTCAGATCTGAAGAGATTAAATAGAGACTTAAGTCCTTTAAGATTCAAGGGATTTACAAGACCCTTGGGATTCAGCAACCGTAGTAATTAAAACCAAGAAACATGTAGCATTAAGTCCCCTAATAATTGCAAGCTTAAATGAAGCTATTTTGGTTTTCAGCAGAGTCCGTTAGTCAAGTCGACTGGACTGTTCGAGTCGACTCGAGCTGAATCCATGAGTCGACTTATCCATGATGACTCATCCACGAGTCAACTCATAGGCAATTTTGACAACTCTTGTCAAACGAGTCCGGAACGATCCCCAATCATTTCCATACTAACAAATCAAGAAGAAACCTCACAGTGTGTGACCCCATAGATTCAAATACTAAACCGGTAGCACAGGAACATTTCCAGTACCAGCCAAAGTCGTCATCTAGCAATGACACCCGACATCTGGATAGGTTGAAGGTTGTAGAGTAACAAGAACCTATCAAATATAGAATACCATTGAACTTATTCCTTTAACCTCCTAGTGCTCCGGATGGCTTAGGGTTAAACTGCTCAACCCATATCAGTCCATCTCAATATGTCTTAAACAAAGAATCCTTGTAACTCCTTTCAAGGAATGCCCTACCCAAGGTCTTTCTTAATTGAGGCATATTAAGTATTCAATCCAAACCATTTGGAGAGGTCAATCCTATCTTGATCCTACTACCGCAACACAAGTACTTGACTGTACCCAGCAACCTTCCATCACCATATTAGAAACCTGGGTAGTCCAGCACCTAAGCATAGTGAGTTGCTTGTAAGCTGCCATAGTGATCTCAAGTCAGAGGAATAATTCATGCCCACATTCTAATGCAAAACTTCTCCTTGGTAGAAAGAGAATCTTGCATGAGAGTCACGCTCAGTGAAGTGTCCAACACAACACCTGATGTCATACTAGCATATCCATGCTACTTGGTTAAGAGGACAGCCAACAGATATATCAATGACCTACTCTCGATGCACTATCATCCTGAAACAGTATATCCTTTGGTCATGAACTAGTTTATGAACTACACGATGCATCCTCTCTACATCACATACAAGGTAGCTCAAAGGACATCACCATACAAAAGTTCAATTAGAAAGATGGCATATGATGAACAACCAGAATAAACTTTTTATATAATTTAATAATTCATATACATATACATGAGTCGCACAAACATCTACAACCTAGATAATTGGCTTTGGAACACACATTTCCCAACAACTCCCACCCGGATTAAAGCCAATTAGAATAGAATCTAATTTCCATCTTCCATTTACAATCGTTGAACTCTTGTATTCCAATGGCTTTAGTAAAGGGGTCGGCTAAGTTTTTCTTACCAACAATCTTCAGAAGCTTAATGTCACCTCGTTCAATAATCTCCCGGATAAGGTGATAACGACACAGAATATGCTTGGTCCGCTGGTGTGATTTCAGTTCTTTGGCATGAGCTATGGCTCCAGTGCTGTGACATACACCAAAATAGGACAATCCAAGGAAGGTGCCACTCCCAGCTCGCTTAAGAACTTTGGCAACCACACAGCCTTATTTGCTGCATTTGATGCCATAATATACTCCGCCTCGCAAACAGAATCAGCCACTGTATGCTGCTTGGATCTTTTCCAACAGACGTCTCCACCATTAAGAGTAAACACAAAACCAAACAGACTCTTACTATCATCACTATCTGACTTAAAACTGAAGTCAGTATATCCCACAAGTTTTAAGTCAGAATCTCCATAAATAAGCCATTGGTCCTTAGTATTTTTCAAATACTTAAGGATATTCTTAACAACTTTTCAATGAGCTTCACCTGGGTCAGACTGGTATCTACTCACTACCCTTTGTGAGTATGCCATGTCTGGTCTATTACAAACATAGCATACATAATAAAACCCACTACCGAAGCATATGGAATCCTACTCATACGCTCTCTTTTCTCAGGAGTTGTCGCACAATCCTTCTTGGAAAGAGTAATTCCATGACCTATCGGAAGATAGCCTCTTTTGAAATTCTCCATGCTGAACCGCTTTAGCATAGTGTCTATGTACATTGATTGGGACAGTCCTAGAAGCCTTTTAGATCTATCTCTATAAATCTTCATGCCCAGTATGAATAAGGCTTCACCCAAGTCTTTCATAGAAAATTGAGATGAAAGCTAGACCTTTATTACTTGTAATCCTAGAATGTCATTGATTAAAAGAATGTCATCCACATAAAAACAAGAAATACAACTACAAAAACTTTTGCCCATTTATATCTACAAGGTTCCTCTCCATTCCTAACAAAGCCATATATCTTGATACACTTATCAAAACATATGTTCCAACTCCAAGAAGCATGTTTTAGTCCATAAATGGACCTCTAAAGCTTGCACACTTTAGACTCATCAATGGATGTGAACCCTTCAGGTTGCATCATATACACCTCCTCTTCCAACTCACCATTTAAAAAAGCTGTTCGGACATCCATTTGCAAGATTTCATAATCCAAATATACTACTGAAGCAAGCATAATCTGAATGGACTTGAGCATTGCCACAGAAAAAAATGTTTCATCATAATCAATACCATAACGTTGACGATATCCCTTAGCAACTAGACGGGCTTTATAGGTCTCCACCTGCCCATCTACACCCCGCTTCTTCTTGAAGATCCATTTACACCCAATGGATTTTATTCCTTTAAGTGGATTAACCAATGTCCATATATTGTTGATTTTCATGGATTCCATTTCATATTTCATAGTTCTTAGCCATGACTCAGAATCATACCTTGACATAGCATCTATGTAGGTGATCGGATCCTCGTTGTTCTCATCGAGCTCAACAGGATCACCATCCTGGACCAAGAAACCATAGTATCTGTCTGGTTGACGTGGTACTCTACCAGATCTCCTTAATGGTTGCACTACGGGCTCTAGATCTAATCTAATCAAATCCAGTTCTATAGTGGCTTTAGAGTGAAAAGGTTCTTCTATCTGTTGAACTTTCCTAAGTTCAACCTCAGCAGCTTGAGTGCCATCACCAAGGTACTCCCTTTCTAAAAAGGTTGCCCTAAGACTAATGAACAACTTTTATTCCTCAAGCTGATAGAAATAATACCCTTTCGATTCTTTAGGATACTCAACAAAAAGACACTTATCAAATTTAGGTCCTAGCTTATCCATCTCCAAATGTCTGAGATAAGCTGAACACCCCCAAACTCGAAGGTGAGAGAGAGTTGGCTTGCACCCAGTCCATATCTCATATGGTGTTTTATCAACGGATTTACTTGGAACCCTATTTAGAAGGTAAGATGCTGACTCAAGAGCATATCCCCAAAAAGATTTAGGTAGACTTGCTAAGCCCATCATGAATCGATCCATGTCCAACAGAGTTCGATTCCTCCTTTCAGACACACCATTTAACTGAGGTGTCCTCGAAGGGGTCTATTGAGAGAAAATCCCATTCTTCTCAAGATAAGTTAGAAACTCACTAGAAAGATACTCGCCACCTCGATCTAATCGAAGGATTTTAATAAACTTTCCAGTTTGTTTTTCAACTTCATTATGATAATGTTTGAACATTTCAAATGAATCAGATTTATGTCTCATCAAGTAGATATAAATGTATCTCGAAAGATCATTTATAAACGTAATGAAATAATTATACCCACCTCTTGCACTGATATTCATAGGTCCACATATATCAGTATGTATTAGACTTAGAATATCACTGGCTCTTTCACCTTTTCCAATAAAAGGTGACTTGGTCATTTTTCCAAGATGATAAGATTCACAAGTTGGTAAAGATTCACTCTTAGTGATATCTAGGAGACCTTCTCCCACCAACTTATTTATCCTATTTTTGTTTATATGACCTAGCCTACAGTGCCAAAGATAAGTATCACTGACTTTGTCTAACCTAGGGCATTTATTAGCAGTGTATAATATAGTAACAGGCTATGACAGTACATATATGCCATTCTTTACTTGTCCAAACATCACATTATAACCATTTAATGTGATTTTGCAAATATCATTCTTTATAGATAATTTATAACCATCTTTGGCCATTAGGCCTATAGAAATGATATTCACCAAAAAGGAAGGACAAAAATGACAATCATTAAGAATGACAGTGCAAGACTCGAAATACAAAGAAATAGTTTCCAACGCCAGAATTGGAGCTTGACTTCCATTCCCAATGTTCAGAAACCTTTCACCACTTTCGAATCTCCTACTAACTCGAAGTCCCTGCAAAGAATTGCAAATATGATAAGGACTTTCGGTATCCAATACCTAGCTAGTAGTATCATAAATAGAGAAACTATAAGGATTTATCATATAAATACCTTGACTAGTAACAATTTGCTGCTTTCCCTTTCTTGGCTTATTCGAGTCCAGAGTAGCAAGGTAAGCAGAATAGTTCTGCTTCCAATGACCTAGCTTCTTGCAGAAGAAGAACTCTGCCTATTTCTAGTTATATTTTGGGTGCAGGCTGATCGAAAGATTTAATTGTACGGTAACTCTCTACTGAAGGGTAATTTTGGTATTTCACCAGAATTTTCATATCTTCCGGGTAGACATGACACGTTGCTAGACGTCAATCTTGTCTTGTGGGTTGATCAAGTTCAAAGATCACATGTTAGGAAGAATCCTAATTGATCGATTCGGGTAAGCCCGGATTGACCTAAATCGATTAGAAAGAGTTCTAATCAAATTAGGTCAACTTGTATTCGAACCCACTGCTGGCTAGATGTGGAACCCAATGGGTCACACACTTAAGAGGATTGATCAAGAGTTTAATTTGGAATTAAATCGTCTTTGCAAGATAACACTCTAGCAGGTGTTGCAAGCCCTAGCTTCTATTCGGATCGGATTCGAATTAGGGTTCTGGATTGGTTCAAATTGGGTTCTAATTGGACCTAATTAGACCCTAATTAAGAAAACGGGAATATGGCTAACCCTATTGGCTAGCCATGTAGCTTGGCTAGCCTCCCCACCCGCCCCCTTTATTTTTCATGCCAAACACCAAGAGTCCATGCGCATATGGACTCTTGGCACGCCTTAAGAAAGAGTCCATGGCGCATGGACTCTTGGCACGCCCCAAATAAATTCTCCGATGTTTTTATTTGGGCGGCCTCCTTCTTAAGTGATTAGCGCACCATCTCTCCCCCCTTGGATGAGAATCCAATGGCTGATGGGATTTTGAGAAAGAAAGAAAGCGCTAACTCCTCCCGGGCGCGCGAAATAACATCTCTTCGGAGATGAAAAGTCGCGACTTCCTTCCTTTTAAAACACCGCGGTTTTTTCTTTAAGAAGAGCCGTGGGATTTAATCTAGAAGGCCATGAGATGGGAGGATGGGGCGTGAGAAATTGGAAAGGGCGTGAGAAAGAGATCACGGAGAGGTGTGTAGGCGCCTATCTGATTTCTATTTAAAGGGTCGGGAAAATCAGAACAATAATAATATTTTTCTTTCTTCCTCTCCTGAAGACTCTTTTATTTTTTTCTTGCTCTTGCATTGTTTCCTCTACAGAGTAAACCTCTGTCGAAACTCTGCTACTGAACAAGAATAAAAGTAAAAGTCTCCGACGGTAAAGGAAAGAAAGAAGTTCTGATTTCTTCCTTTCTTTCATACATTAAGACATCATTGTCTTAATTTCTCCTCCAACTTAAGACAAGCCTATGTCCTCTTAGGACAAGGTCTTTTTCTTCAAGACAAGGGTGTCTAAAGGGCCAAGGTCTTGGTGGAAGGAGGAGAAGGAGTCAAGGAAAGGAAAGCAAGCCTTTGTGTGGAGGAATTCAAGCCATAATCCAAGCAATTGAATTCTAGGAAGAAGAATTCAATAGAAGGAACCTTTGAAAAGAAGATAGAGTTGTCTTGATCACTGCTCTGTGTGGATCACCATCGGAGGGCGGACACTTGGACGCCTGGTGAATTCAATCAGCCCTTTCAACATCAACTTTGTTGGAATTAGCGATTACAGGTTGGTACTCTAATTCTAACAATCTATGTTTGAATGTTAGTATGTATGTTTTAATTCGAAATAAGGAGATCTTGGCTAAGGGATTTCGGTGCAAATTTCATCATTTTGAAATTACACTTCCGCTGCGGTACACCGGAAACCCCAACAGTGGTATCAGAGCCATCCTTATTACAGTTAAAACATATGAAAATTATTTATATGCATTTTTGTTCTAGTATCGAAATTAGGGTTTTAAACCCTTGAATGCTGATACACTTAGCATAATTTAAGGAATGCATATATGATAATTAATGTTTTGATGTATGCCACTAATTAGGGTTTTTCACTCAAACCCTAATTATTATAGAGATATGATTAGTTTTGAAGTCATCATACTGAAATAAGGTTGCCCTGGTGATGGGGGACGAAAAAGGGATAGGATCGTCGGCGAGCTAAGAAGTCACCGAAGATTAGGGTATCCTATTTTTTTTCACTATTTTCTGATTTCTTTATGGTGGTGACGAAGGAAAAAATAGGGATGGAGGATAACGAGAATGGACTACCACGAACCCTGAAACCCACTCTCACAGAGAGACTTCACACCTCTAGGGTATTATACCTACCACCCACCTCACTACATGCAGTCTAGGGTATCTCACCTACCACCCATCTCACTACAAGCGGAGCCCAGGGTATTTCACCTGCCACCCAGGTCACTCCTGGAGCCATGAGGGGGGATTTCAAAGAACGTGGAGGAAAACGAAGATGGGGGGATAACTAGGGCATCACGCCCCTACGATGTCCCGAAGGACAAAGACAACATCAACACCCGCAGGTGAAGACATAATGGGCCATAGCCCTGAACAACAACTGCACCAACTGACAAACCAAATCCCAAAAATTCAATTTCTTCTCCCCTTTTTACAATAGGAATGAGGGGTTATTTATAAGCTCCATAACCCTCATTTGAATTTGAATACAGGATAGGGATAACTCAAATTTAAATACAAGATAGGATAAGATAAGCCTATCCATATCTCAATCATAACCAACAAAATCCTAATTTAAATTTTAAATAAAAGATAGGATAAGATAAGCCTATCCATATCTCAATCATAACCAACAAAATCCTAATTTAAATTTCAAATAAAAGATAAATCCTAAATTTATTTTTCAAATTTATTTGCTGCTCTGAAATTTGTGCTGCTCCGAGATTCGTGCAGGATGATGTCCCCATCATTCTCCTGAGGTGGGGAGAACTCGACTCCGTCGGCGACAACTTCTGGATCGGCTGCAGGCGACGGAGACGGTCTTCACGAGCGATGGTAGCAGGGGGTGTCAACATAGAAAAGAGTTGGGAAAAAGAAACGTACCCTAATCCGTCTAGGCTCTGATACCAAGTTGATGGGGGACGGAAAAGGGATAGGATCGTCGGCGAGCTAAGAAGTCGCCGAAGATTAGGGTATCCTATTTTTTTTCACTATTTTCTGATTTCTTTATGGTGGTGACGAAGGAAAAAATAGGGATGGAGGATAACGAGAATGGACTACCACGAACCCTGAAACCCACTCTCACAGAGAGACTTCACACCTCTAGGGTATTATACCTACCACCCATCTCACTACATGCAGTCTAGGGTATCTCACCTACCACCCATCTCACTACAAGCGGAGCCCAGGGTATTTCACCTGCCACCCAGGTCACTCCTGGAGCCATGAGGGGGGATTTCAAAGAACGTGGAGGAAAACGAAGATGGGGGGATAACTAGGGCATCACGCCCCTACGATGTCCCGAAGGACAAAGACAACATCAACACCCGCAGGTGAAGACATAATGGGCCATAGCCCTGAACAACAACTGCACCAACTGACAAACCAAATCCCAAAAATTCAATTTCTTCTCCCTTTTTTACAATAGGAATGAGGGGTTATTTATAAGCTCCATAACCCTCATTTGAATTTGAATACAGGATAGGGATAACTCAAATTTAAATACAAGATAGGATAAGATAAGCCTATCCATATCTCAATCATAACCAACAAAATCCTAATTTAAATTTCAAATAAAAGATAGCATAAGATAAGCCTATCCATATCTCAATCATAACCAACAAAATCCTAATTTAAATTTCAAATAAAAGATAAATCCTAAATTTATTTTTCAAATTTATTTGCTGCTCTGAAATTTGTGCTTCTCCGAGATTCGTGCAGGATGATGTCCCCATCACCTGGCATAATGGTGGATCCATTATGTGGTAAATGGTTGTCCTAGTATGATGACACACTTAGCACATATATGTTTATCAGATTCATATTATTATGATATATTTTTTATGTAAGAATGTGCTGGCAATTTTATAAAGCCCTCTTCTTAAAATCATATTAAGTCATAGCATATTTAACTAATAAGCATCACTAGTCATGATGAACAATTGATCATTCGGTGTCTAGAAAGGTGGTTCTGGGAAGGTAAAGAGAATCGTGGTTTTTAATTGGTTCCGTTGACTGACCTGGCCAATTTTTATTGGTGTCTAGGAAAGCAACGGGGGGACTCCCACATCTCTTCCACTTGCCTGGCCGATTTGATTATATTTAAATCTTGACTTATATGCTTAGTGTTAAAAAAATGCTATATGTTGGCCTTCCTTCATGCTGGATCATTACTGTGTTATGAACTACATTAGGTTTGTTGTGTTATCTGCAAGACCTAATAGGGTGATTGACATAATATTGGTCTAGTGCAAAATATGCTTACAGTATATTCAGTATAATGCCTTGTTGTGTTATCTACAAGGGCATTATATTTGAATATTGACTGTATAGAAATGAAAGGGTCTTGACTTAACTAGAACATTATGGTTTGTTGTATTTTCTGCAAGACTTATAATGTTCTAGAGGCCAAGTTATTTTTGAGAATTATATGAGATATAATTGGAAGAGTTTCCTACCTTTGAACTTATAAAAGATTTGTTGTGTTGTCTGCAAGATCTTTTATAAATTATAAGGATCTCGATCTCACTAAGAAAACCGATCAGGGTTCTTCTCGATTATCATAGTAAGGGCTATGATTTTTGATAAAATAGTGGGAGATAATTAAATTGAAGATCTAATTTAATTATGTAAGTCATTTCATGGTTGTTTGCTTATGTATTGTTCTTAATTAAATGTAGATAAATGGCATCTTCATTATCACTGAGAAGCATCTTAGATACCAACAAATTGACTGGTCCAAACTATGTGGACTGGTTGAGAAACTTAAAGATTGTACTGAGTTCAGAAAAACTTTCTTATATTCTTGATACCCCTAGTCTTAATCCACTAGGGGATGATGCCACACAGGAAGATATGGCCACATACAAAATGTGGCAGAATGACTCCCTCACTGTCAAGTGTATCATACTGGCCTCTATGACCAATGAGTTACAGAGGCAGCATGAAAGCATGGATACTCAATCCATAATGCTCAATTTAAAGAAGCTTTATGGAGAACAAAGCAGAACTGCTAGATACGAAATATCTAAGCAGTTATTCCGTGCTAGGATGACAGAGGGTACATCCGTTCAGGATCATGTTCTGAAGGTAATTGACTTAATCACCAGATTAGGTCAATTAGGGTTTATTATGGATGGGGAGCTGAATCAGGATTTAATCCTGCAATCACTCCCGGAGTCATTTTCTCAGTTTGTCTTGAATTATCACATGAACAAACTGAACACTTCCTTGCCTGAGCTGTTAAATATGTTAAAAACAGCAGAGAGCCACGTTAAGAAAGAAAAGGCTCCACTTCTTCTTGTTGATAAGACCAATAAGAAGAAATCAGGCAAAAAGGGTTTTAGCAGGAGACTAAACCCTAAGGGTGGCATCAATAAGAACAAGAAAGGAAAGAAGGCCTCAAAACAGTCAACCTGTTTCTTTTGCGGCAAAGCGGGACATTGGAAAAGGAATTGCAAGGCTTACCTTGCAACTGTGAAGCCTGGTGCGGCAGACGCACCAAAAGGTATGTATGAGATACATACTATATTGACATTAAATTCGTCTATATCAAATACTTGGGTATTGGATACCGCTTGTGGTTACCATATATGCAAATCTTTGCAGGACCTCCACAAGCTTAAAGTATTGAAGGAAGGCGACTTCAATCTCAACGGTGATGGTGGTGATATCATCCAAGCAGAAGCTATAGGGACCTATATTCTGAAGTTGCCTTCAGGGAAGATCTTGGAGCTAGAGAATTGTTACTATATGCCAAAGATTATTAGGAACATTATATCTATTCCTTTGTTATTAAAACAAGGATATGTAATGGATGTAACGAGCACTGGATGCTCAATAATGTTATCTAATAAAATTATTTGTTCTGGCATATTTAGCAATGGGCTCTTAACTCTTTCTTCCAATGATAGTATTTTTCATGTCAATACTAAAAGGAAAAGAAAAGACTTTAATGATACTTTACTTTGGCATCATAGACTTGGTCATGTTAATGAGTCTAGGATTAGCAAGTTATACAAGGAAAAATCCCTTGATCCTTATGAGTATGAATCATTAGGAACTTGCGAATCATGTCTCATGGGTAAGATGACAAAAACTCCATTCACTGGACATGGGGAAAGGTCAACTGAGTTATTAGGACTTATACATACTGATGTATGTGGTCCAATGACAACTCAGGCCAGAGGAGGATACTCATATTTTATCACTTTTACAGATGATTTATCTAGGTTCGGATATGTGTATCTTATGAAACACAAATCTGAAGCCTTTGATAAATTTAAAGAGTATCAAAGTATGGTCGAAAAACAAACCGGGAAAAGTATTAAAGTTCTTCGTTCTGATCGAGGAGGAGAATACTTATCCATGGAGTTTTTAGACTATCTTAAAGTTAATGGAATCCTTTCTGAATGGACCCCTCCTTATACACCACAGCTAAATGGTATAGCTGAAAGGAGGAATCGTACCTTATTAGATATGGTACGATCCATGATGTGCTTCATAAATTTGCCCATTTCCTTCTGGGGTCATGCCCTAGAAACTGCTGTTTATATTCTGAACAAGGTACCTTCTAAATCCGTTGTTAGTACTCCATATGAAATTTGGAGTGGAAAGAAACCATATCTTAAATATTTTAAGGTATGGGGATGTCCAGCTTATGTTAAAAGAAATTTTGGACATAAGTTGGAACCTAGAGCGGATAAATGTCTATTTGTAGGATATCCTAAAGAAGGTAGAGGATATCTATTCTACCATCCTACTGAACAAAAGACTTTTGTTAGCAGGCATGCCACTTTTCTAGAAAAAGAGTTCATTTTGGAAAAGGGCAATGGTAGAACAATTGAACTTGGAGAAGTGCAAGAAATACAGATAGACAATTCTCAACCATTAGAACATATAGTTAGGACAGAACCAGAACACAAAACTCCTCCTCGTAGGTCTGACAGAGTGCCACGGGCACCTGAGAGGTATGGGTTTATTATTGAGAATAATGAAGCTCAAGTCATTCAAAATTATGAACCTCTGACCTATACGGAAGCTATCTTGAGTACTGACTCAGATAAATGGCAAGAAGCCATGGAATCCGAAGTAGACTCTATGTATGTAAACCAAGTATGGTCTTTGGTTGATGCACCAGAGGGTGTTAATCCTATTAGGTGTAAATGGGTCTATAAGAAAAAGATTGGGACTGATAGCCAAGTTGAAACCTATAAAGCCAGATTAGTGGCTAAAGGTTTTAGACAAAAACAGGGAATTGATTATGATGAAACATTTTCACCTGTTGCCATGCTAAAATCAATTCGGATTTTACTTGCTATAGCAGCATACCACGATTATGAGATATGGTAGATGGATGTGAAGACTGCATTCCTCAATGGTTTCCTTGAGGAAGAAGTCTACATGTCACAGCCAGAAGGTTTTATTTCAAAGAATAAACCTAATCAAGTATGCAAGCTAAAGAAATCCATTTATGGATTAAAGCAAGCTTCCAGGAGTTGGAACATCCGCTTTGATGAAACTATTAAAAGATTTGGTTTTATCAAAAATATGGATGAACCCTGTGTTTATAAGAAGACTAGTGGGAGTGCCATAGTCTTCTTGGTTCTGTATGTAGATGACATACTCCTCATTGGGAATGATATCCCAATGTTGCAATCAGTCAAGGTTTGGCTATCAAACCAGTTTTCCATGAAAGATTTGGGAGAAGCATCCTATATACTAGGTATTAAGATCTATAGAGATAGATCTAAGAGGATGCTAGGATTATCCCAATCTAGGTACATTGACTTAGTGCTGAAAAGATTCAGCATGGAAGGAAGTAAAAGAGGTTATCTTCCTATGAGTCAAGGCATACATCTTTCTAAAAGGATGTCTCCTAAGACACCTGAAGAAAGAGATAGAATGAATTCTATACCCTATGCTTCGGCAATAGGATCCATAATGTATGCCATGTTATGTACCAGGCCTGATGTGGCATATGCTTTAGGCATTGTCAGTAGGTTTCAGGCTGATCCAGGAGAGGATCATTGGAAAGCAGTTAAAAATATTCTTAAGTACCTAAGAAGGACTAAGGATATTTTTCTGATTTATGGTGGTTCTGATCTTAAACTAGAAGCTTATTCTGATTCTAGTTTTCAATCAGACCCTGATGATAGCAAATCCATTTCGGGATATGTTTTTATCCTAAATGGTGGAGCAGTGAGTTGGAAGAGTACCAAGTAGCAGACTGTAGCTGACTCAACCACAGAGGCAGAATACATAGCTATTAGTGAAGCCGCCAAGGAAGCAGTCTGGATGAAGAAGTTCATCACAGAGTTGGGTGTTGTTCCTCAAATTGAAAACCCAGTGCCACTTTACTGTGACAACACTGGGGCCGTTGCTCAAGCTAAGGAACCAAGAGCTCATCATAAGTCCAAGCACATTCTGAGATGCTTCCATCTTGTCCGAGAAATAGTAGAGAGACAAGATGTCTACATAGATAGAGTTGATACAAAGAACAATGTAGCAGACCCGTTCACTAAGGCTCTACCACAGCGAGATTTTGATCGCCACCTAGAATGTATGGGATTAAGATTCAAAGGCGATTGGCTTTAGTGCAAGTGGGAGATTGAAAGGGATATGCCCTACAAACTAATCTCTGTTGTATCTCCCAAACCATTGTAATTGACAATTTTTCTAAATAAAGGCATTATTTTATCATACGCTGTGTTTATTATATGATGAACCCCATAGATTAGGGCTATGATTTTAGGGTTATGATGAGATCATACCAGTGAGACCTAAAATCTTAAAACCTTAATCTAAAGTATTCCTAGTCAAAGGAACTCTGAGTAGGGGATCAGGGTTTTCCGATAAGACTAGCACATCCCGGGTATACTGGAAAGGGTGACTGCTCTCACAGTCACTTGTGTATGACACTAATACTGGGATGTGGGTGCTCATTGGAGAATGAGTTCACTGATATGATCCAACTTGAGAACATCTAATGGAGTCTTAGCTACATGTCAATAGAAGGTTCTCATAGTGGGAGTGGTACAAGTAATCTTTTGACCTGAGACTGCCATAAGTACCTTATGTACATGAACCCATTCTTTGGTTCAATCCTAATCATGACACTGAGACATGCACAGGATTAATACTGGGAATGGTGAATTGGATATGAAGGTAATGAGTGGGTCAACAAGGAATCGATCACTCTTAGTAAGAGGAGATTGCATCCAGCTAGTCAACAATCGCATGATGATTCAGGAAATCTTTGATCAAAGTGAAGATATTAGAGACGGTTTCTAATATCAAGATAATCGAATCATCATTATAAGATTGAGCTAGAAATAAATATAATATTGGATTTGATATATATCCATATCCAAAGTTATATTTTGGGTGCAGGCTGATCGAAAGATTTAATTATACGGTAACTCTCTACTGAAGGGTAATTTTGGTATTTCACCATAATTTCCATATCTTCCGGGTAGACATGACACGTTGCTAGACGTCAATCTTGTCTTGTGGGTTGATCAAGTTCAAAGATCACATGTTAGGAAGAATCCTAATTGATCGATTCGGGTAAGCCCGGATTGACCTAAATCGATTAGAAAGAGTTCTAATCAAATTAGGTCAACTTGTATTCGAACCCACTACTGGCTAGATGTGGAACCCAATGGGTCACACACTTAAGAGGATTGATCAAGAGTTTAATTTGGAATTAAATCGTCTTTGCAAGATAACACTCTAGCAGGTGTTGCAAGCCCTAGCTTCTATTCGGATCGGATTCGAATTAGGGTTCCGGATTGGTTCAAATTGGGTTCTAATTGGACCTAATTAGACCCTAATTAAGAAAACGGGAATATGGCTAACCCTATTGGCTAGCCATGTAGCTTGGCTAGCCTCCCCACCCACCCCCTTTATTTTTCATGCCAAACACCAAGAGTCCATGCGCATATGGACTCTTGGCGCGCCTTAAGAAAGAGTCCATGGCGCATGGACTCTTGGCACGCCCCAAATAAATTCTCCGATGTTTTTATTTGGGCGGCCTCCTTCTTAAGTGATTAGCGCACCATCTCTCCCCCCTTGGATGAGAATCCAATGGCTGATGGGATTTTGAGAAAGAAAGAAAGCGCTAACTCCTCCCGGGCGCGCGAAATAACATCTCTTCGGAGATGAAAAGTCGCGACTTCCTTCCTTTTAAAACACCGCGGTTTTTCCTTTAAGAAGAGCCATGGGATTTAATCTGGAAGGCCATGAGATGGGAGGATGGGGCGTGAGAAATTGGAAAGGGCGTGAGAAAGAGATCACGGAGAGGTGTGTAGGCGCCTATCTGATTTCTATTTAAAGGGTCGGGAAAATCAGAACAATAATAATATTTTTCTTTCTTCCTCTCCTGAAGACTCTTTTATTTTTTTCTTGCTCTTGCATTGTTTCCTCTACAGAGTAAACCTCTGTCGAAACTCTGCTACTGAACAAGAATAAAAGTAAAAGTCTCCGACGGTAAAGGAAAGAAAGAAGTTCTGATTTCTTCCTTTCTTTCATACATTAAGACATCATTGTCTTAATTTCTCCTCCAACTTAAGACAAGCCTATGTCCTCTTAGGACAAGGTCTTTTTCTTCAAGACAAGGGTGTCTAAAGGGCCAAGGTCTTGGTGGAAGGAGGAGAAGGAGTCAAGGAAAGGAAAGCAAGCCTTTGTGTGGAGGAATTCAAGCCATAATCCAAGCAATTGAATTCTAGGAAGAAGAATTCAATAGAAGGAACCTTTGAAAAGAAGATAGAGTTGTCTTGATCACTGCTCTGTGTGGATCACCATCGGAGGGCGGACACTTGGACACCTGGTGAATTCAATCAGCCCTTTCAACATCAACTTTGTTGGAATTAGCGATTACAGGTTGGTACTCTAATTCTAACAATCTATGTTTGAATGTTAGTATGTATGTTTTAATTCGAAATAAGGAGATCTTGGCTAAGGGATTTCGGTGCAAATTTCATCATTTTGAAATTACACTTCCGCTGTGGTACACCGGAAACCCCAACAGGATCAACTCGTGCTCCAGGATTATCCTGAGTTTTCAATACCAACTATCAAAGTTGGGTCCAGAAAGTTTGTCATTATCCAATAATGACCGGAGTGACAAAGTGGTCGATATTATCTGATAAAGGAGAACAAGACCTATCAGTATATGAATTATTTTAAATATCCTAAAGACATGGATTTTAGTCTAAAGGTTTCTCCCACTATTTTATTCAAATGGTAGCCTTTACACTCCAATCCAAAGCATAACATTTTTCCTTTAGCAATACTAGGATCCAATAGACTACACATGAGCCCGACTTTGGCCAACCAACCCACATGCATCTAAAGGTAGGTACAATACCAATTACTTCTCCAAGCAACTCCTAGTATTCATTTTGCCCCAGGGATCCTCACAATTGGCCTTAGGGTCTTTTATTGAAGGTCTTGGTTAGGTCCTATCTAACCACATGTTAAGATAGTCACTCCGAGCCATCATATGTTGAATGGCAATTCCACTCGCCTGATGACCACCCGTTCTTTGGAACTGTCGATGATCACCCAACTTATACACTCATTAGCAATCCAACTTAATGGAAAGCTAAGACTTAGGCTATCATATAACTTAGTCTTTTTATGGACCTAATAATTTAGAGGATTTAAATTTTGTGACATATGAAAAGAAGGCATGGACCTTGATCAAGAAAACTCCCACCAAACTCTTAGAGGGTTTTAAGATCAAATAGATCCATGGGCAGCTAAAAACTAGTTAGACTGATTAACCTTAGTTGACATGGGTCAACTCGAATCAATAGATAATCTAACTAAATCGGTTCACCACATTAGCAAGGTAAGTAAGATCAAGGGATGGGTTAAGCCAAGTAAGCCTCTTGCCTTAGACACCAACCATGAGTTGGCCAGGTAAGAGTTAGCCCCAAAGAACCTTGATCACATTAGCAACGTAAGTAAGATCAAGGGATGGGTTAAGCCAAGTAAGCCTCTTGCCTTAGACACCAACCATGAGTTGTCCAGGTAAGAGTTAGCCCCAAACAACCTTGATCACCAATGTCGAACTTACCTTAGACACCAAGTGGTTTACTAGACTCAATCAAACTAACCTAAAGCCCGGGCTCACGATGAAGCCATGAATCAAGTCCATTTATATGTGTGGATTGATCTAACTAACTATTAGATAGATTTATAGAGGAGATACCTAATTCAACTTTTGGTTAGTCTTTTCTCTATTTTATTCATTCATCTAAACCTAGGTCTAAACCATTTAAGGGCCTAATTCTAGCTAACCCAATTAACCCATGGTTTATCAATCATGACATAAGATTAGAATCACATCCTAAATCTTAAAAACACAACTTAATTCTCAATTAAGTCTATCATGCCAATTGAAACATTTTTAATTAAACCATATTTTAAAACTATTTCAAAATCAAGTGAAATAATTTTTCTAAAATCTGAAGTTTAAATTTACTGTTTCAGGGTTTTTTGGTCAAGTCGGCTCATCCAAGTTGAGCTAGCTCATCCAGAACACAAAATACAGATAGATTATTCTATCTACAGAATCGAGTTGACTCGAGCAGGGGTCGAGTCGGCTCATTTCATTAGGGCAGAAAATAGTAACTTAAAATTTCATCCTTTTTTAATTGAACTTTTCAAAGTTTTAGATCATACATCTTTTAGATCTTATCTAAACATAGTTATGATCTATCAACCATAGATTAAAATCATTTAACCTATCAAATCCCTCACTTTCTTCTTCATAAGGTCGTGATGCAGTGGCACCCCTGCACGCCATAGGAGAACCCTAGTGAATGGGAAGAGATGGCCTTTAAACCATACTTCTCTCCTATGATCGGATGGCCATGGCGAAACCCACCTTAATCCAAGTACTTTGTGAAGGAAATCAGATAGATTTCATACAAAATCATTAAACTAGACATGCATCACAACTAGGCTCCTATACCACTGATGGTTCACATGTGGTGGGCCCGAGGCATGCAATTTAAAACTTTTCTAAAGAGCATGGTGCAGCGGAAGATGATAAAGCTATTTTATCAATATGTTAATCAAATCAACACAGGCCCTAACATGGATCTTGATGCATCTAGAGAAATGCAAGTATGAAATCAAGCATGCATTGCATGAAATTCAAAATTATTCTAGATTCACACAATGATGTAGTAGATAACAATATGCCAAACATATAACTAAAAGCATACCTCAATGATGATCACTAGGGACTGCTCCAATCTATAGGAAGAACACCGGCTCTGTGAGCAGCACATGCATACTGCCTCTACAGGTTGTTCACACTAGGTAGAGGGACTTCTCCTCCTTTCTTCGAGGTGCTAGCCCCTCCGAAAACAATGTTGGCAGCAGTGACTCCTTCAACTCCTTGAAGAGGCACGGAATCTTTCAACTTCTTGAAGAACTATTACTACAGTAGTGCTGGAACAAAGACCAAGGACACTCCCAGTTCTCTCTGTGCCAAACCTTCAAGAGAAGGAATGCATTCAATAATCCCACCCAAAACTGAATCCCCACTCTAAGAATCTCTTTGAGGGATCAAGGAAAAACTCTAACCACAAGAGAAATTGGTAGAGTTCCTTGATCTTCCTCTTTGTTCTTCAGCAAGCAAAAAATAGAAAACCAAAAAACCAAACATGAGCTTTTCACATTCAGATATGAAGAGATTAAATAGAGACTTGAGACCTTTTGGATTCAAGGGAGTTACAAGCCCCTTGGGATTCAGCAACCATAGCAATTGAAATCAAGAAACGTGCAGCATTAAGTCCCACAACAATTGCAATCTTAAATGAAACTATTTTGATTTTCAACAGAGTCCGTCAGTCGAGTTGACTCGATTGTTCGAGTCGACTCGAGCTAAACATATGAGTCGACTCATAGGGAATTTTCACAACTCTTATCAAACAAGTCCGGAATGATTTCCAATCATTCGCATGCCAACAAATCAAGAAGAAATCCCACGGTGTGTGACCCCATAAGTTCAAATACTAAACTAGTAGTACAGAACATTTCCAGTACTAGCCAAAGTCACCATCTAGCAATGACACCCGGTGTTCGGATAGGTTGAAGGTTGCATAGCAACGATAACCTATCAAATATGGAATACCACTGAACTTATTCCTTTAACCTCCTAGTGCTCCGGATGGCTTAGGGTTAAACTACCCAACCTTAACTAGTCCATCTCAATATGTCTCAAATAAAGAATCCTTGTAACTCCTTATAAGGAATTCCCTAGCCAAGGTCTTTCTTAATTGAGGTATATTAAGCATTCAATCCAAACCATTTGGAGAGGTCAATCATATCTTGATCCTACTACCGCTACATAAGTACTTGACTGTACCCAACAACCTTCCATCACCGGATTAGAAATCCGTGTAGTCTGGCACCTAAGCACAATGAATTGCTTGTAAGCTGCCATTGTGATCCTAAGTCAAAGGAATAATTCATGTCCACATTCTAATGCAAAACTTTCCTTTGGCAGAAAGAGAATCTTGCATGAGAGTCACGCTCAATGAAGTGTTAAACAGAACACCTGATGTCATACCAGCATCTCCATGCTACTTGGTTAAGAGGATAACCAACAGATATGACATCAACGACCTATTCTTGATACACTATCATCCTAAAACAGTGTATCCTTTGGTCATGAACAATTTATGAACTACACGATGCATCCTCTCCACATTGTATACAAGGTAGCTCAAAGGACATTGGTTAGGATCCAATAATCCTAACCAAAATCAAATTGACTTTCTAAGTTGCTAATTTGAATCAATTTTCAAATTGACCCATGAATCCAACCAATTAATTCATGAAAACTTACAAGACATGATTGACATCTAGCAATATATCATGCCTACCCAGAAAGATAAGAAATTTGATAGAAATTATCAAAATACCCTTAAATAAAAAGTTACCATACAATTCATTTCTTCGATCTTACTTTATCCCGAATAAGTGAAAGCTATAAAAAATTGTCAAACCCTAGCACTTAATCCTTTTGAGTTTTAATTTGATAATGAAGACTCAATCAATGAAAGATTAGAAATCATTTCTAATCTCATCCTCTTTGATCAAAGACTTCCTGAGTCAATAATCAAAAATATTACATAGGATAAGTCTTTCTCTTACTAGGAGTGATCGATTCCTTGTTGATCCACTCACATCCTTCATGCACAATCCACCTTATCCGAGAATACCCTGTACATGACTCTTTGTTATGAATGAATATTAACCAAAACATGACTTTATATGCATAAGGAACCATGGTGATCTCAGGTCTAAGGATCTCTTGTACAACTCCCACTATGAGAACCATCTTTTGATACGTAGTAGACCTCCATAAAATGTTCTCAAGGCAAATCAATTCAGTGAACTCATATCCTAATGAGAACTCACATCCTTGTATTAGTGTCCCTACATAAGTGGCTGTGAGACCAATCACCCTCTCCATCGAGCATACATAGGATGTGCTAGTCTTTTAGAAATATCAATCCTCGAATTAATGATCAATGACTAGGATATTTTAGATTAGGATTTATAGGAACTTAGGTCTCACCATTATGATCTCCATCATAATCCTAATTCCATAGTCCTAACCTATGGGGTTCATCATAATCTTGATAAGATGTAGTAGTACGATAAATCAATAATTTCCTTTTATTAATAAATAATATCATACATGAGTTGGAAGATATAGAAACGCTCGTACAAAGATTGGCTTTTAGGGCATATTTTTTTCAATTCGGTCTTTATGTCATGAAACCTCTTTGTGCCCAATTATTGTTCCAATCCTTAGTTAAGTCTGACCCACTATTCATGCTCAGGTAAAGCCATCATCGGATTCCTCACTATGCCTTGTTATCAGGCTGAACCCCATTTATAACAAGCAATATTTCATGCTAACAGGGTGGTTGCATCATCCTGATGTAACTGAACCACTATAACTATTCAAGAATAGTTAACACTAGTAGGACACCTGCACACCTATAATGGTGGAAGACCTAAGACTTAATATTAATGAGGAGGTTTGGATTTAGGTCTCTTCTAAACTAGTTAGCCTATTCATATGTCTGATTAACCAAGTTTAGGTCAGCACAATTTTATATCTGACAAAACAAGTTAGCATTGGTAAACTTCAATCAAAAGTAACCTAATCAAATCTTTATTGATCAAGTTGGCCAGGTAAGTTAGATCTATGGAAGGGTTCTACTATTTAAATCTCTTTTCTTGGATACCAACAGAGTTTGTCAAGTAAGAATTAGCCCCAATTAATGACCATGATCTAAACTTGCCTTAGACACCAATTGATTAATATAATCAATTAAGCCAACTTAATGATGACTCAGGTTTGCCATAGAGACAAATTAGGTCTTAAATAATCAATTCACATTATGTATGAATTGATGTGACCAAACTATATCTTAGATCAATTTTGAGTCCCTTTGACCTAACCCTAATCAATCATTGATTTGGTTTAGTCAATTGCTCAAAACCAAACAAAGTTCTATCCTGATCTAATCAAGACCCTAATTTGTAGCCTAATCACTAGACCTAATTTATTCACTTACACCTACATCTATGAAATAAAATTCAAATCCTTAATCAATATTAGATTATATTTAATTTCATGGAATTAATGGTTTATGATCATGAATTGTTGGTTAAGATGCAAACCCTAAGTCATGCATCTCGTATATCTTATTTTAGATCAAATTATTTAAGTTGCATCTTATATAATTTATTTTAGATCTAAAACATACTTAACAGTATTCTTCTTCATTGGTTAAGTCATAAGCGGCACCCCTATACATCATAGAAGATCCATTGAATAGAAAGAGAGGGTCTTTAAACCCTACTTTGCTCCTATGACTGAATCGCCATAGTGGTTGAATCCAATCCAATACTTGGCTAGATCAATTTTGATTAATTAATTATAAAACTAATTTTATCATTTTCTAATCTAAATTATAAACATGATACATCATCTATATATCAAAAATTTAGATCTAAACATATCAATACTAGTTTCCAAAATAGTTTTTCAGAAATGGAAAAACTTGCGATATCAAAACATTTTCAATCATAACAAATTAGTTCAAATCTATTTAAATCCTTCAGATCTGAAAGGAATTTAGATCTAATTTTATTCCAAATATATTAAAATGGGGCTCTGATACCACTGTTAGGATTTAATTATAGATGACTAGCATGCAGAACTAGGTTCTAAATCCTAGATATAACGGAAGTAAAGATCATGCAAAACAATTTTCACAAGCATGATGATTTAAAATAAAATCATAAATCATATATTTAAACTTCTAATATGCTGAAATAATAATAATATTAGATCTAAAATCTTATAAAATTATAAGAAAAAGGATCACTTACCTTGATCGCTTAACTCCCTTTTCTAGTACTGGATCTATCGGATTAATTAGATCTATCGAGACTCATCAGAGCCATGCATGTACTTGGCCACTACTGGTATCTACATAGAGCCTTTCTCACTAAATCACCAAGACCCCTAGATTGCTAGATCCTTGTATGTCTCTTTTCAAGCACAGAGATGGACCTTCTTCTTTTAGTCTAAATTAGAACTCAACAACCGTCTCTCCTTTTTTAATTAAAAAATTAAATACCAAAAAAATAAAAGAATTTTTTTTGATATTTTTTATTGAAACTCTCACCTCGTTGATTTCTATAAAAGAATTATACTTTATTTTTATTGGAGGAAAAGAAATTAAGATAAATTTTGGAAGAGATCTATGTCAGAATTAATTCTATATAGCCTAGTTTCTGTGCATCTTAAAAACCATGAAAAATCTCCTAAAAAATATCTCTTAATAATCTAGATAAAATTGATTTCTTATATGATTTGGTTAAACTTCAAATTTAGATAAGAGTCCAATTTTATCTAGTAGGATAGAAAGTCCTAGATGAGAAAAAGGGGTGCCAACATGGCACCTCCCTCTTCTCTCCGTGAGCGCTAAGAGGAGGCATGCATTTTCATGCCATCCTCTTAGTTTTTACATGAAATAAGAGAGAGACCCCGTCAATTGGGTCTCCTAGCTATTGATTAATTTGGATTATTTTTTGACTGAGTTTGAAATCTTTTTCACACTTGGATTCATCCAAAATTAGAAAAAGTTGTTGACCCGATTTGACTAGGTCAAAATTTCAAGTCAAACTTGAATTACCAGTCTAATTAACTTTAAATAAAGTTAATAAAAACTAAATCTAATTTAATTAAGTCAAATAATGAAGTCAAAAATTATTGCAACATTTATAAATGGTCCATCAAGCTAAAATTAGCAAGTATTGAAATTAGTAGGTGCTAATTTCAGTAAGTGCCAAAATTAGTAGGTACTAAATATGTGGCTCTTACATAGATCCATGCTATGGTTAGGTCGACTCCTATTATTTGTGACCTCTCAGATTCTATTACATCTGGTAGTAAGATATACTACTTCTCTATAATAGCATCATCAAAAGTCTTCCGATGGACTGAAACAATTTCAGCTCAACCCTACATGAATCGTTGATCTGAAAATGATCTTAGTGAGCTCTCACAATCCACCAGTGATACCTAGTAGTATATAATGGCAACCCAGTATAGTAGAAATGAATCTCTAGGTATAGTTACTGTATAATCAAATTTCTCTATCAAAAATTCTGATAGGATGCAGGTCATGGAAACTATAAACCCAAGCATCCATCATATGTCAAACTTAATTAGCTCGAGTTCAATTATGATTTCTATGAAAACTTCTTTTCAATATCACAAAACTATGGCCACAGATTTAAGAACTTAGCTAATTAGGTCACATAGAATTATACCTTAACTATTAAGGCTGATAGATCTCATATAAGTATACTTCCTACTTCTATAGTGAAACTACTATCGCCAACGAATACCATAAGATTTGAATGGCTAGGGATCATGTTTATGTGCTGTCAAACTACAGAAATCTCACTATAAGTAGCCAAGATATCATAGGTCAAAGAATTAATCATATAACTATAGCATTTAAGAAGTCACTGATGAGTGAGTGACATCTATGTAATTTCTTGAACTTAGTCACAGTCAGTACAATTATTCTCTAACAACCACTTATACTTTTATTCTAATGTATCTACACTATAGACTCAAGACTCATCAACCAAAAGAAAGGTGATTTATGCACCAATCTTGATGGATCAATCACCATCCTTGTGATGATCCAGTGATCGGCAGCTTTTAGAATTTAATCTATAATGTCATATATCTCAAATTCTTAACTTATGAGAATATGTATCATTATCCATTAACTCCATGGATGATTCATAGATACATTAGATATGAATGAAAAGAATAAAGCCCAATTCTATTGATTTCAATGAATTAAGTACAAAATTATGTCATAGAAAAGTTACAACGTGTCATGCCAACTTGACTTCTAAGGTATACATCTAACACAGATAAGGTGTTATTTGAATCCCATTCAAATGACATAAGGAAGAATAGCAAGGAAAAAAATCAATGATGGAATTAGATATGCACCGACTATTCTTCCTCATATTATTGCATAATAGGAAAGCCCACGCCCAAACAAAGTCATAACTTATCCTCCTGGTTGAAACCTCTATCAAATAAGACTCCCTCTTATCTAAAATAGATTCAAAAGAAAAGGTGGTGCATGGATAATGATTGATTTGTGTGAGAAAGAAAAAAGTAATGAGAAGAGATTCCTGATGAGATACATAGGCGATGACTTTCTCAAATCTAAATTTCCTTGTTGCACAAACCCTTATTCCACACCTAATTAAGAGAGTCCAAGCCTAATCCAATTAGGTTAGGGTGTCCAAGTTTAATTAGGTTCAATTTGGTTCAAATCAAATTGAATTCGAGTCCAATTCAAATCGAATTTCAAAAGGATATCAACCCTATTCGAAGTAGGATTGAATCCAAGTCTAACTTGGATTCTAAATCTAATTAGATCAAGCCTAATTAAATTAAGTTTTATTTAAATTAATTAGGACTTGATCCAAAAATTAATTAAGTCCATTAATATTGCAACTCCTGTAATTAAGTTCTTGGTGCTAAAATTAGTAGGTGCCAAATTAGCAAGTGCCAAAATTAGTAGGCAGTAAATTTGATCCAAACCTTAATTAGGTCAAGCCCCTATTGTATGTAACCCTTTAGGTTCCATTTTATTTGGTAATGAGACATATTATGATCTCTATCATAGTATCATCAAAATTATTTTGATAGATCAAAACTTTTCTAGCTCAACCCTAACATGGATTATTAATCTGAAAATGATCCAAGTTTGATTTCACAATCTACTAATGACACCTAGTAGTATATAGTGGCAACATAACAGTATAGAAGGCTGAATCTCTAATTATAGTTACCATGTGATCAAGTTTATCTATCAAAAGTCCGGACAGAATGCAGGTCATGATTCTCATCAAACCTTAAGCATCCATCATATGCTAGACTTAATTGGCTCGAGCCCAATCATGATTTTCATAAAATCTTTTTTCCATTATCATATTATTGTGGTCATAAACTCAACGACTTAGCCTCTCAAGTCTCATAAGACTATTCTTCAACTATTAAGATCGATATATCCCCTATATGTATACTCCCAACTCCTACAGCGACCATATAGCTAGGGACCATGTTTATGTACTTGCCAAACTATAACAATTCCACTATGAGTGACTGAGGTATCGTTGATCAAGGAACTACTAATTCAACTACATCTTGAGAAGTCACTAATGAGTGAGTAAAATTCATGTAACTTCTTACTTTTTTATCATGTTCAGTACCGTTATTCTCTAACAACCACTTGTTCTCTCACTCCAGTTTCCCCTAACTATAGACTCAAGATTCATCTTACTTGAAAGAAAAGTAATTCATGCATTGATCTTGATGGATCGATCACCATCTCAGTGATGAACCAATGATTGGGAGCATTTAGGAGTCAACTTATAACAACACATATCTCAAATTCTCAACTCTTGAGAATATGTATCATTATCCATTAACTCTATGGATGATTCATTACACACAAATATGAATGGAAGAAAAAGCCCAATTATGTTAATAAAAATTTTATTAAGTATAAATGATATCCAAGAATAATACAGTATGTCAACCAAATTGACTTCTAGGGCATACACATCTAATAGTATGGACAGGAATGTTGGACAACTAGAATGCCCCAAACCTAAGAAGTCTTTGGGCAAGTGCCTTATTATTGGAAATTGTGTCCCAAAGCCAATCATCTAGACTATAGGTGGTTGTGCTATTTATATATGGATATGAATTTTGATATAAATAAAAGTTATCTTTTGGCAGTTCATCACATGTACATTTTTCTTAATATGAACTCTTGTATGATGAAGTCCTTAGAACTTCCTTATACTCGATATAGAGAGGATATATTGAGTAGTTCTTAAATTGTACACGATCGAATGATATATTGTTATAGAATAACTATGTATCAAGTATAGATTGTTGTATGTCATATAGGTTGGTTATCCTTTTAACTAAGAAATGTGAAGACATTGGTATGACATGCAAGTGTTATGTTTGACACTTCACTGAACGTGACTCTCATACAAGATCTTCTTTCTACCGAAGAGGAGTCCTGCATTAGAATGTGGACATAAATTATTCATCTGACTAGAGATCACTATGGCAGCTTGCAAGCAACTCACTTGCTTAGGTGCCGGACTACCCAGATTTCTAATCCAATGACGGAAGGTTGCTGGGTACAGTCAAGTACTTGTGTAGCGATAGTAGGATCGAGATAAAATTGATCTCTCTAAATGGTTTGGATTGAATGCTTAATTTGCCTCAATTTAGAAAGACATTGGCCAAGGCATTCCTTGTAAGGAGTTACAGGGATTCTTTGTTTAAGACATATTAAAATGGACTGATTAGGGTTGGGCAATTTTACCCTATTTTATCTGGAGCATTAAGAGGTTCAAGGAATAAGTTCAATGATATTCCATATTCAACAGGTTCATGTTGCTCTACAACCTTCAACCTATCTGGATGCTGGATGTCATTGCTAGATGGAGACTTTGGCTGGTACTAGAAATGTTCCCGTGCTACTGGTTTAGTATTTGAACCTATGGGGTCACACATCGAGGGTTTCTTCTTGCTTTGTCGCCATGCGAATGATTGGGAATCATTCCAAACTTGTTTGATAATGTGTTGTCAAACTTCTGTTCGAGCCAACTCCTTTTGAATGAGTCAACTTGAGTGGAGTTAACTTGAATGGTCAAGTCGACTCATCTGACAGACTGCTAAAATTTGAGAATGCTTCATTAAATGTTGTAATGGTTATGGGATTTAATGCTGGGAGTTTTGAGTTTTAATAGTTGCTATTACTGAATTCCAAGGGACTTCTAACCTTCCTAGATCTCAAGAGATCCCAAAACTGCTCATTAATCTCTCATTATGTTCTCTTAATTATTTTGAGGGCTGCTATTATAAAAGCAAGGCTGAAGAAGGTCAAGAGTTGACATTCAACGCTCCTCACATTCCACACCCGGAAATCTGGATCAAGGCTGAGACTCTGCCACATTCCTTGGTTAGAGATCTTGTTTGATCCTTGAGAGATTGTGAGATTGGATCTCCGGGATAGAGTGAGTTTTGGGTGGGATCTCTGAGTACATACCTTCTATTGAAGGTTTGGGATAGAGAGAACTGGGAGAGTCCTTATTCTGTCCTAGCACTATTGCAGCAACCGGCACTTCAAGGAGTTGAAGGTGTCCCACTCGTCTTCAAGGAGTTAAAGAAGGAGTCCTACCAACAAAGTTTTCGTAAGGGCTAGCACCTCGAAGGAAGGAGAAGAAATTGCACTACATGGTGTGAACCACCCGTAGAGGCGGTACACGAGTGTTGCTTGCAGAGCCATACTTTTTTTCATAGGTCAGTGTCGTCCCTATGATTGCGACTGAGAGGCTGGCATTTCTGTAACTTCCTGTTCTTCCTGGTGAACATCACCAAGGTATGTCCTTATTTTATGTATGACATAATTATCTTTGTTACATCATTGAGTGATTTCTAGAATTATTCTATTTTTCATACAATATTTACATGATTTCATATTTAAATTACTCTAGATGCATCTAGATCCTGGTAAGGGGGTTGTGTTAATTAGATTAACATCTTGAGATAAAATGGTTTTATTGCTTTTTGCTGCTGCATGCCTTTAGAAAAGTTTTAAAATGCATGTGTTGCCCCAAGGAATAGTTCCTTTCATTGGTATCAGAGCCAGGTTATGTATGCATCTCATTTAATATTTATTTTTATGAAATTATTTTGATTTCCTTCACGTAGTACTTAGATTAAAATGGATTCGCCATGGCCATCCGGTCATAGGAGTGTTGTACCTTGACGGCTCACCCTCAGCCAGAATCGGCCCATTCTTACTGTCCGACCGGGCCACTCCTTTAAGGCTTCGACTGCTACTCCTTCAGAGGTTCGACTGACTGGAGAAGAGGTCCGAACGACCCTCTCCTGCTGGGGTTCATCCCATCGCTCTCCTTCAAAGGTCCGACCCACCGGAGTCGAGGTCCGAATGACACTCTCCTGCTAGGGTTCGGCTCGTCGCTCTCCTGCTGGGGTCTGGCCCGTCGCTCTCCTTCAGAGGTTTGGCCTTTGGTCCGTCCGACCGGCTTTCCCTCGACCGACGTCCGACAAGCATGCCTTAGCATCCAGGAAATTCCAGAAGCACCTTTCTGTTACTGCGGGATCCTGCCATCCCAACAACACTGCTCCACTACTTCCATGATGTCGCCGTATCTGTGTGCCATGTGGCCACTCTCCAGATTCTCCTAGGAGCAGTCTGGTCTTTCTCAGCCTCTCCCCTAACAGATTTTGGACTGTTTCGCACCTATATAAGGTACTCAAGGGATCCCATTTGAAGGTAGAAGAGCTCTTCCCTCTCCATACGCTATTCTTTCTTTGATTCCTCCATTTTGTTGCCTTCAACCTCTTGCTAACTTAGGCATCGGAGGGTCCCCAGCCGGAACACCACCGGTGCCCTTGGGGTCTTTGTTGCAGGTTTACCTGGGAGAGGAGCGCTCCAGCACATCCAACTGACCCCGGTCTAGGAGTTGACGCCGCAACAGATTGGCGCTAGAGCAAGGGCGGGTGTTCCCTTCTCTAAAAGGAGGAATCCATCACCCCTGCTACAAAATGGCCAAGGGAAGAGCTCTAAAGGCCACTGCTAGAAGAGGTATCTCCCCTTCTAGGTCTAAGGAACCTCCCAAGGAAAATGATATCGCCGCCACCGTCGTTGCTGCCACTAAACCTACCATCACACTGGGGTTGCAATAGTTCCGGATGTTAGTGAACCACATCGAAACGCTTACTGCTGCAGTTCAGCATTTCCAGGAAGCAGCCGACAACTGACAGCAACTACTAGCTGTTTCCTGCACCAATCCTCCAACTGCTACTGAGGGAAGTCGATGACCGGAGGTCCCTAAGATTGTTCTCGCATCGTTGCAGAGCCCCGGAGGTCATTGGGAGATCGCGCCGATGCCAAAAGGGCAAGGTCTGCTTCGCCTTCCTACACTGAATCCATCCCGGTCGACGGTCGGCCTACTGCCGAACCCCCGAGGGACATGCCAGCAAGATCATGTGCATGAAGGAGCGCATTGCCGAAATCACCCTCCGACAGAAGGTCGAAGGGGGACAGGTATACGACTACCGTCTCCCGTTCTCTGATGAGATCTGGTGGAGACGATTCCCGGCCACTTCAAGATTGCGTAGGTGGACCCCTATGATGGTACCATATGATGGTACAAGGCACCTCCGACGCCCTCCACTGCATCGCCTTCCCTGCCACCCTTAAGAAGACCGCCCGGATATGGTTCTCCGCCATCCGGCTAGGTATGATCCACTCCTTTCCTCAACTCGAAACACTTTTTTTTCCCATTTCAGGACATGTAGTCGGACCCCGAGGAATACCGATTGCCTCTTCCTCGTGCTACAAAAGGAGGGAGAGACTCTTCGGGATTTCATGGCCCGTTCCAACTTAGCAACCATGGAAGTCCTGGACTTGAATGAGGTTGTGGCCATGTCAGCCTTCAAGTGAGGGCTCCGCTCATCTAGGCTGACTTTCTTCCTAGACAAGAAACTTCCGACAAGCTACAGCAAACTCCTGGCCGGAGCGCAGAAGTACGCCCTGGCAGAAGAGCAAGCGGCCGGTCGACATCAAGCAGATGGAAGGCCAACCCCTAAGAAGCAGAGCGATAAGGCTCCTGAAGTCGACCTCCAAGTGATAGCCGACGGTCAGCCCAATGTCGAAGTCCGAAGCCAAGGGACTTTCCCGAAGGTTCAAGACTTATGCGCCTCTGTCCCTGCTAAGAGAGAAGATCCTTCTGGAGATCGAGAATGAGACCTTTCTGCAAAGGCCTCGGTTGATGAGGGGCCCTCCTGCCCAAAGAAACAATGATAAATTCTATCGATTCCATAGGGACCACGGGCACAATACTGAAGAGTGCCTGCAGCTGAAAGACGCCATTGAAGACCTCATCCAGGGGGGGTACCTATGCAAGTACATCCGACCCCATCGGGATCGGGTTGAAACATCAAACACCAGAAACTCTCCGGAGGAGACGGAGCTCCCTAATCAGAGGCCAACTGGCGGGGATGTCGGCATGTTGCATTGGCTGTCCAGAGGAAGTTACGAGGATGGGCCCGATATTGCTAAAAGGTCCAGGGGCTCCAATGCGATCACCTTCTCTGATGAAGATCTTCTAGAGACTCATGTTTTTGAAAATGACCCTGTTGTCGTGTCGGCAGTGATTACCAACTACGATGTAAGAAGAATACTTATAGATAATGGAAGCTCAATAGAGGTGTTGCTGTATGATGCTTTTGTGAGAATGAATTTGTCTAGGTCCATGCTGCAGGAATCCCCTGTGCCATTGACAGGCTTGGGGCAGCTTCATTAGAGTAGAAGGGGAGATAGTTCTCCCTGTGATGATTGGGATGGAGCCTTTCCAGAAAACCCTCTCTATCAACTTTGTGGTCATTCGGACGACCTCGCCTTACAATGCTATCCAGGGCCGACCGGCCCTTAACAAATTCAGGGCCATTGTGTCAACTTATCATTTATTGGCAAAATTCCCGACCAGGAGCGGGGTCAGAGTGATGAGGGGAGACCGTTGGATAGCCAGGCAGTGTCTGACCATTCTGAGCCAGCAGTCGAAAGGCCATCCTACTTCAGAGCAACTTGACCCAAAGGCTGAGGCCGACGGCCTTGGTCAGTCGGGGGAAAAGATTCTGTTTGTCCCCCTTCGAGAGGATGATCCCACCAAAGTCCTTCGGATAGGAGGTTCACTCAGTGAAGTCATTAAGTCAGAACTGATCGACTTCCTCAGGAGTAATGCCGATGTCTTTGCTTGGTCGACGTCGGACATGCCTGGAATACTGTCGGAAGTCATCACTCACCAGCTCAAGGTGGATCCGACCTACCGACCTGTCCGACATAAGAAGAGAAGCTTTGCCGCTGAAAGGCAGAAAGCCATTGTTGAGGAAGTGAAGAAGCTCTGTGACACTGGCTTCATCAGGGAAGTCCACTACCCTAAGTGGCTAGCAAATGTGGTTATGGTGAAAATGGCCAATGGGAAGTGGAGGATCTGTGTAGATTACACTGACCTCAACAAGGCTTGTCCGAAGGATAGCTTTCCAGTGCCCAAGATTGATCAGCTGGTAGATGCCACGACCGGACACCAGCTTCTCAGCTTTATGGATGCATTCTCTGACTACAACCAAATCAAGATGCATCTAGAAGATGAGGAGAAGATTGCCTTTATCACCGACAAGGGTCTGTACTGCTATCGGACGATGCCCTTCGGCTTGAAGAATGCCGGTGCCACTTTTCAAAGGCTGATCAACCGAGTGTTTGAAGGTCAACCGGGCAGGAACATGGAGGCCTATATGGATGACATGATAGTGAAGAGTCTCCATAAGGCTGACCACATTAAGGACTTGCGGGAATCCTTTGACGCACTCAAGCGCCATCGAATGAAGTTGAACCCCATGAAGTATACTTTTGGGGTAACCTCTAGCAAGTTCCTTGGTTTTTTGGTCACACAGAAGGGAATTGAAGTGAACCGTGACAAGACAAAGGCCATCACTGAGATGGCATATCCGACCAACAAAAAGCAGGTGCAAGGCTCACCGGCCGAATCACCTCTCTCAGCCATTTCATTTCCCGTTCGATTGAAAAGTCTCTGCCATTCTTCAAAACCCTGCACCGGTCAGAAAGTTTTGTTTGGACTGACGAATGTCGATCAATTTTTGAAGCCCTAAAAGAGACTTGAAGAACCATCCATTGCTGGCCAAGCCGACAGAGGGGGAACCTTTGTACCTCTATCTTTCGACATCGGACGAAGCGATCGGCACCGTCCTCGTGCGAGTCGGAGAGGATGGATAGTAGAAGCCTATCTATTATATCTGTAAAGTCTTCCACGATGCCAAAACAAGGTACCCCAAGATGCAAAAGTTGATATATTCTTTGGTCACATCTGCCAAGCGGCTCCGACCGTATTTCCAGGCACATTCGATTATGGTGATGACCGACCAACCCCTAAAGGCAATCCTTCGGAGCCCAGACACATCTGGTTGGCTCGCCAAGTAAGCTATCAAGCTAGGCAAATTCGACATCTCTTTCCAGCCATGATCTGCCTTGAAGGCCCAGGTAATTGCTGACTTCATTACAGAGTGTACATGGAGACAGGAGACACCTCCTCAAATGGCTGAAGTACCTAAAGCTGATGCCATCTACGAAGTCGAACCAGCCTGGATCGTCCATGTGGACGGAGCGTCCAACCTTGCAGGTTGCGGGGCCAAACTGATCCTGGCCAACCCGGATTGAGAGAACCTGGAGTATGCATTGCATTTTTTATTTCAGGTGTCAAACAATTAGGCGGAGTACGAAGCCCTCCTTGCAGGACTACGAATTGCCAATGAACTGGGTGCCAGCCGACTCAGAGTCTTCTCTGATTGCCAACTGGTGGTTAATCAAGTAAAGGGGGAATTTGAAACGAGGGATCCGACCCTGGAAAAATACTTAAATAAGGTAGAAAACCTTATCTCTCAGCTCAGATTTTTTGAAATCCTCCACATACCTCGTCTACAGAACTCTCGGGCAAATGCTCTGTCAAGGTTGGCTACGGCTGCCATCAGCACTTCTGACCGAACTTTTGTGGAGCATCTGCAGCACCCAAGTATTACGAAAGAGCCGACCGAGGTCCACTAGGTGGAGCAAAAAACTTCTTGGATGGATCCGATCCTTCCTTTCCTGACTAAGGGAACTCTTCCAAAAGATCCGACGAAGGCCAAGCGAGTGCGCTCGGTGGCCTCTAAGTACGTCATCCTTGATGGCATCCTATATAAGCGGTCATTCTCATAATTACTGCTAAAATGCTTGGGGTCGACAGACATCGAATATGCACTCAAAGAAGTCCATGAAGGCATCTGCGGTGACCACCTAGGAGGAAGATCCTTAGCTTACAAGATCATTTGACAGGGGTACTACTGGCCTACCATTCAGAAGGATGCTCAGACTTTGTCCGAAGTTGCAACGCGTGTCAAAGATACTCCATTATTCAAAGGAGGCCTGCCAGTTAGCTGACTCCGATCACTACCCCATGGCTGTTCGCACAGTGGGGGATGGATATCTTGGGATCCTTTCCCTCGGCATCCGGGAAACGAAAATTTTTGCTTGTGGCCATCGACTACTTCACCAAATGGGTGGAGGCTGAACCACTAGCACAGATAACAAAGGTCAAGGTGGAGAACTTTGTCCAAAATAACATCATCTTTCGGTTCAGCATTCCTCGGACGATTATTACTGACAATGGAAGACAGTTTGACAACTTTAAGTTTCAAGATTTTTGTCAGTAATATCATATCTCTCACCGACTCATGTCGGTCAGCCACCCTCAGTGCAATGAAGAGGCTGAAGTCACCAATTGGACAATCTTGCATGGACTGAAGACCCGACTGAATGAGGCTAAGGGGCTTTGGGCGAAGGAACTCCACTCAGTATTATGGGCATATCGAATGACCACCAGAATGTCAACCGACGAAACCCCATTCAACCTCAGTTATGGAAGCGAAGCCATCATCCTTGTTGAGACCTCTCTTCAATCTCTATGGATTGACCACTACGTCAAACCGGCCAACTCCGAACAGCGAAGGGCTGACCTGGACTTGCTCGAAGAAACTAGACTTCGAACAAGCATGAAGATGGTGGTCTACCACCAGAAGATGGCGAAATATTACAACTCGCGAGTCAAGGCATGAGCTTTCCAATTCGGAGACCTGGTATTACAGAGGATGGAAATTTTGAGGCCGACCGAGCAAGGCAAGCTTTCCCCAAATTAGGAAGGACCTTATCAAGTCATTGAAGTGGTTCGAGCCGGCACCTACCGACTTGAATATTTGGACGGATGATGGATGGCGTATCCATGGAATGTAGACAACCTCCGCAAGTATTATCAATAAAGTCCACAATTCTTCTATGAACCACTTCCAAAAGTCCAGCTCCGATCGGCAGAGGCTCTAGGGCAGCCCATTTCCGAAAGTCTGACTCCGGTCGGCAGAGGCTCTAGGGCAGCCCACTTCCGAAAGTCCGACTTCAGTCAGCAGAGTCTCTAGGGCAGCCCACTTCCGAAAGTCTGACTCCGGTCGGTAGAGGCTTTAGGGCAGCCCACTTCCGAAAGTCTGACTCCGGTCGACAGAGGCTCTAGGGCAGCCCAATTTCGAAAGTCCGACTACAGTCAGCAGAAGCTCTAGGGCAGCCCAATTTCGAAAGTCCGACTCCGGTCGGCAGAGGCTCTAGGGCAGCCACTTCCAAAAGTCTGACTCATGTCGGTAGAGGCTCTAGGGAAGCCCACTTTCGAAAGTCCAACTCCAGTCGATAGAGGCTCTAGGGAAGCCAACTTCTGAAAGTCCGACTCTGGTCGACAGAGGCTCTAGGGCAGCCCACTTCCGAAAGTCTAACTTCGGTCGGCAGAGGCTCTAGGGCAGCCCACTTTTGAAAGTCCGACTCCGGTCGACAGAGGCTCTAGGGCAGCCAAGTCTGGATGAGCCGACGGACCAATACTTAGGTTAAAGTTCCTAATCTAGTTGCTCCGGCCTGAGCTATAGTTTGACCGCTACCTCAACTACTTCTGAGTCCGGACAAGCCGACGGACCAACACTTAGGTTAAAATTTCTAAGCTCGTTGCTCCGGCCTGAGCTACAGTCCGAGCACTACCACAACTATTCTTGGGTCCGGACAAGCCGACGGACCAACACATATGTTAAAATTCCTAAGCTCATTGCTCTGGCATAAGCTATAGTCCGACCGCTGCCTCAACTATTCCTGGGTCCGGACAAGCCGACGGACCAACACTTAGGTTAAAATTCCTAATCTTGTTGCTCTGGCCTGAGCTACAGTCCGATCCTGCCTCAACTACTTCTGAGTTCGGACAAGCCGACGGACCAACACTTAGGTTAAGATTTTTAAGATCGTTGCTCTGGCCTGAGCTACAGTTGAATCACTGCCTCAACTATTCCTGGGTCCAGACAAATCGATGGACCAACACTTAGGTTAAAATTCCTAAGTTCGTTGCTCTGGCTTGAGCAACAGTCCGACCACTGCCTCAACTATTCCTGGGTCCAGACAAGCCGACAGACCAACACTTAGGTTAAAATTCTTAAGCTTGTTGCTCCAGCCTGAGCTACAGTCTGACCACTGCCTCAACTACTTTTGAGTCCGGACAAGCCGACGGACCAACACTTAGGTTAAAATTCTTAAGCTCGTTACTCCAACCTGAGCTACAGTCCGATCACTACCTCAACTATTCCTGGGTCCGGACAAGCCAACGGACCAACACTTAGGTTAAAATTCCTAAGCTCGTTGCTCCAACCTGAGCTATAGTATGATCACTGCCTCAACTATTCCTGGGTTCGAACAAGCCGACGGACCAACACTTAGGTTAAAATTCCTAAGCTCGTTGCTCTGACCTGAGCTACAGTCCGATCGCTGCCCCAACTACTTCTGGGTCCAAACAAGCCAACAGACAAACACTTAGGTTAAAATTCCTAAGCTCGTTGCTCCGGCCTGAGCTACAGTTCGACCGCTGCCTCAACCATTCCTGGGTCTGGACAAGCCGAAGGACCAACACTTAGGTTAAAATTCCTAAGCTCGTTGCTCTGGCCTGAGCTACAGTTCGACCGCTACTTCGACTACTTCTGGGTTTGGACAAGCTGACGAACCTACACTTATAATGGAAATCCTAAGGAAACCTAGTTCGGTCTGATCCACTACTCAATGCTCACCCTGGAGGTCTGACTATCCGCTCAGATTGGCCGAATAGTCCACACTTAGTGAAATTTCAAAGAAAAGTGAGTTTGGTCACTCTAGTCAGTCGGCAACAAAGTTATGAAAATAACGTATTATGAAAAAGGTTCTTCATTAGTTCCAAAAAAGTTTCTTTACAAAATTGAAGGTCAGACCTTTACAAATGACTAGGTCTGACCCTCAGGAGGTACACTGACAACAGCCGCTTCGGCCCCCTCAATAGCAACAGCCGCTTTGGCCCCCTCGGCCCCTTCGGCTACCTCTGCTTCGGCTCCAACTTGGGCATCCGGTCTGGCCACTTCTATGATGGCCTCCACTGGAGCATCGATCGCTCGGGCAGTCGGATCCACCGCCTCCAAGTCCTCCTCTTCCGCCGACTTCGATGGCTGAAGAAATGATAGATTGAGGTCTGGGAAGGCTGCACTAACCTTCCCTAGACATTCGTCGTACCCATAGTCGAAGCCAACTATCCCCGCTTCGTTCATCTCTTCGATGAAGTCCTCGGAGCTCTTATAGTTGGCAACGGCCTTTTCAGCGACCGTCTTCAGTAACTCTTGGGCCATCTTCAACAGGCCCTTATACCTCTCCGCCACCGCCTGGTGGCCTTGTGAGCAGGTCTCACATTCGGTCGAGCACCCCTCCTCGACGGCCAGCTGATGAGTCAGAGCCTTGATCTTCTTCTTCTTATTCTTTAAGCTAGCCTCCCGGTCCGCCTCCTAGGCCAGCAAGACTTCAAGCTGCTTCTTCTAGGCCTCCGACTCGGCCCGCAGGGCGGACACCTCTTCTTCTACGGCCCTTAAGCCGAGTACCTCCTCTTTGGAGGTCGTCAGCGCCACACAAGCCTTGTCCCTCGCCACCTCTGCCGCTTCGACCCTCTTGGTCAAGTGCTCTTTCAAATAGAGCAGCTCGCCTAGGCCACCGTCCATCAGCAAGGTATCTTTGACAAGCTGCCGACAGACACACATAGTTAGAAAGTTGCAACCAGTGAATTCAGAGTGGAGAAATGAAATGTGACACTTACCCCTAGAAGATGGTGGAGGGAACTCCAAGAGGCCTCATTCACCGATCGCCCGTCATCGTCGGGGGTGGCCCTCCGAAGCAGCTCTTCGGCCTTCTCAGCATCGTGCCACTTCTAGCGCTCCTCCTCACCGCCGGGACCATCGGCCCTCTCATCAACGGCTGACGGCCCCTCCTCTGCATGACTTCCCCTGACTATCGAGGAAGCCACTTCGGTCGGCTCCAACGATGGAGATGAAAGAGCCGCATCCACCCCGGTCAGTACTAGGAGCCTCTTCTCTGCTCGGGCGATCGACTGCCCTATCGAAGAGGACCTCCTGGATGCCATAGCCCTTTGGCGATCGGCCAGTGGTACGTCATCCTCTAACTCGATCAATACCACTGTAGTGGACGGTTCTACCGTCCATTGTTTCTTTGGCCTCTCGGGCACTGGCTCTATCGCCCGCTTCTTCAGCTCCGGCGAGGTCGGTTCTGCGATGCGGACGGCCCTCCACTGTGCTGATCACGCCGAAAGGGTCGCCCGATCCGGCTTGATCTTCCCACCTGTCAACAAACAATATTGAAGTAAGATTTGGTCAAGAAGCTGACGGAAAATAGCATAACTGGCTTCTCTCTTTCTATGGCTTCCGTCCTGCCCAACATCAGGTGATGGTTGAGTCCAGCCTGATGAAGACTCCCCTCATGGAGAATGAAGTTGACGAACTTCGGATCCTCGTCATCCAGTTTATGGAAGTTGGCCTCATCGGCCCTCGAGACCTTCCTCCCATTCAAAGCATTCGGCCTCGACTCCCTCCATGCTGTCTCAAAGCCCCACGGCTCTAAACTATCTACAAAAAAGTATCGAGACTTCCATCCATGAATGGCGAATGGAAGCCCCCTAGTATCATCCAGCCAGGGCATGGACTAAACATCCACCACTCCTGACTCCGGAAGTCCTACTTCAACAAGAAGAAATTTGAAAACAAGGACACCCTCGGTTCGATGTTGGCCTCCCGACATAGAACCATGAAGCCACAGAGAACCCAAATGCTATTCGGGGTCAGCTGGGAAGGAGTAATTCTATACGTGCTGAAGACCTGGATAAAGAAACTGTGGATCGAGAAATGAAGGCCGGCCTTCAGGTGGTCTTCATACAAAGGGAGAGCTCCTAGGTTTAAAGGTCTGTTCACTCTACCCTCATGACTGGGGATGGTCAGATGTAGGGTGGAGGGAATGCTATACATAGTCCAAAGATTTTCGACCCTCTCTCGGGTTATGGTCGAAGGGATGTCGAAAGGGCCGGGCTCCCTATGTCCACGAGCCAAACTTTGACTCCCAGAAGCCATTCTAAAGGGAGTTGCAGAAAAGGAAGAAGATGGAGGAAGGTGGAGATGGATCTAACCTGGTTCCCTGGTTCTCTAAGAGGGGCTAAAGCAACGGAAGGAGGGAGGAGGCTACCTTCTCTTCAAGCACAAGCATGGTGGAAGGCTCCTTCTGGGTGCTGCTACCTCACTTTTATAGGCGCCCGGGGGTAGCTTCCCAATGCCTCCCCCCACGTGCCATGACCCGACGACTGGCACCGCAATTTTCAAGTTGGATGAGAATCCGAGGGGATGCATCGGATCATATCCAGCCACGATCCACGTGACTATCGAAGAAATGGTAGATGGATCACTCCAGGAAGTGCACCAGCTACTCTGATGAAGCCACGTGCCCCACGTCATATCAGGAATTCAAACGGGTAGCTGTTATGCACCGTACTAGCAATAACTGCTCTCCCTATCTTCGCTAACCTGATGCTGACACCTATCCAGGAGAAAAAATCAGAGCAGAAGGCGGCCGATCGCAGCATGCCGAATCGGATTCACCATCATCTGAAAGACTAATGCATTTACTGCCATTTAATGCCCTCACCCTTCGAGCCTACGGGCTCGCTTGAAGCACAAGGGCAAGGGGGACAACTATTATGCCTTGATGTCTCACCCTCAGCCAAAACTGACCCATTCTTACAGTCTGACCAGGCCACTCCTTCAAGGCTCCGACTGCTACTCCTTCAGAGGTCTGACCCACCAGAGCAGAGGTCCGAACGACCCTCTCCTGCTGGGGTTCAGCCCGTCGCTCTCCTTCAAAGGTCCGACCCACCGAAGCCGAGGTCCGAACGACCCTCTCCTGCTAAGGTCTGGTCCGTCACTCTCCTGCTAGGGTCCGGCCCATCGCTCTCCTTCAGAGGTTTGTCCTTTGGTCTGACCAACTGGCTTTCCCTCGATCGACGTCCGATAAGCATGCCTTATCATCCAAGGAATTCCAAAAGCACCTTTCTATTACGCGGGATCCTGCCATCCCAACAGCCCTACTCCACCACTTCCATGATGTCGCCGTATCTGCGCACCACATGGCTACTCTCCAGATTCTCCTAGGGAAAGACCGTGGTGCGGGCACCAGACTCAGAAGAAGACTTCAGAGCTCCATTTGGATCTCTGATTGACATTGCCCGAGAAATTAGGGTTTGTAATAAAGGTTGACCTGGTCAACCAGTTTATTTATTTTATTTATTTCTTGAGTCACCATTTAAATTTTGTTGAGTCATGTTGACTCGGTGCAAGTCCCAATGTGGTTTCAATTTGGTCCAAAATGGTGCCACATTTCTCTTCCAATCAACTCAAGGTTCAAGCAAGTGGAGGCCACACTCCAAGACACACGCCCAGCCACACTCCGAGCACACGCCAGAGTCCAGGAGGCGCCATAGAGGCATCCCAGTGTCATGGTCCCCACATCCAAAGAAGAAAAAATCAAATTGGAGGCTAAATTAAAGGAGGCGCCCACACCTGCCTAATTTACCTAAGCAAAGAAGGAAGAAAACTTCTCTTGGAGAAGAAATCAAAGAAGGACATCCAACCTACTCCTAATTGAAGTTCAAATCAAAATCAAAGAGCTTAACTTGGAGTGGAAGAAAAGAAGAAATACCATAAGAAGAAGAGGACTCCAAATCAAAATCCAACTCCAAAGGAGGTGCCATAAAAGTTCCAAAACAATTCCTTTATGGCCGTCCCAATTTTTTTTGGACTCTTGGTCGGCCAAGGGAGAGGATTTTCTACCTAATCTAGGGGTTGGAAGAGTTTAGTCCCACATGGGAATTTGTACAAGCTAGGAGAAAATTTTAGGTCTATATAATAGACCTCTCTTTGTAACTTTAGAAAATCAATGAAGAAAATTATTTTTTTGCTATTCTCTTGTGTTGAGTGACCTAGGTTTCTCTTCTTCCACACTATTCTAAGTGTTGAGCTCCGTGAGGGGGTAATCCGGGTTCCATTGGAGCCTTGAGGAGGTGAGAGATCTCCATCTTTATCCAAAACCCTAGATTAGCCACTTGAAATTCCAAACCCTAGCCACCTTTCATTATTTTCCATCCACCAAACCCTAGATCCATCCATCTCCCACGGCCTCTCTCTCTCTACAAGTCCAGGCCATCCACCTTCATCCAGATCCAGTCCGGCTACTTCAGATCCAGAGCAAGTTCCAAGGAAAATCACATCAGCATCCAGGAGAATCCAGTTTTCAGCAATTTCGATCTTCAAGTTCATCAACCTGGTAAATCTTTTCCTTGACTCTCTGATTCCATCAATTGTTTTTCTTCTCTTCCAGATCTTGAGTTCAGGAGAAGCCAACCCGCCAAAGGACCAGTATTGGAGGATCCATTACGAAGATATCCGACTCCGAGGATCCAACAATCTGCTCGGGAGAGTTCTTCCACCAAAATCTGTGAAGATCATTGTCTGGTTAGATAAACCTTCCCTTCTCTTTATTTCTGTTTTGTTGAAAGCTCGGAGTGAAACCCTAGGTCTGGGAGTTTCTCAACCCCCAGCGATCCGTTGCTTCTAAACTACTCTGATAATTTAGTTTCCTTAAAATTGTACTTTCAATTATCATATTAGTATCTTTCAATGTTAGGTTAACTTTTCTTTGATTTGAAGCCAACTTCTACAAACCTATAAAAACAACAAAAAAATTAGTTAATCTTAATTTACTTCCGCATCGCATCCCTTTATTTGTTCTGCATCATTTTTGGTATCAGAGCCCAGTCTAGGTTTTCTGATTTGCTTGCTTGCTTGTGTTGATTGTTCTCTTTTTATTTTGTCTGCTCGAAGTAGACTCCCCAGGACATCCGGTCCTAGGAACTAAGCGAGGCGCAAGCCTCCTCCTCCCATTCCACGGGGTGTTCCTAGGGCGTGTAGGGGATCCATTGGGTTATAACTTCGTAGCAGGGATTATAAACGGGGAAGACAATCTAGTTGCAGCCCGTAATTTCCCTGTTATCTGAATTATTTCTCCCTGCATAAAACTCCAAATTGCATGATTTTTGCTTCGTTGAAACCAGTATAATTGATCCTATTTTACATAATTTTTCTGCGATTTATTGGTTTCGGTAAAAACTCTGAGAATTAAAATACAGCAACTCTATTTTTTGTGTTCTGCAATTCAATTCTTTTTTTTGGAGTGATCATCTCATAATTTACTTAAGGGCAATTGAGCATCTAAGATAAGGGGAGGAGTTGATTACCTCTCTTTAGCCCAAAACCACCATCCAATCATTCGAACCTAGACCTAATTTAAAATCAGTTAGACCTAATTTGCCCTAGTGGGCTAGGGACACCAATTGGTCGGGTCTAGGCTAGTGTTGAGTCAGTTTGCTGAGTTATTCTGTGTGTGCTTAGCACTCAGTGTCTAGAACGGTGGTTCAGGGACTACGTCCCGAAGGGCTTGTGTGCTGGTCCGCCTACCTGGCCAATCACTGATTGGTGTTTAGGATTGGCAATCAGGGACCTAACACTCCCCTTGCACCTGCCTGGCTGAGTCCTGAGTTACTACAGGCTAGCTTGCCACTCTGATTGGGCATCTAGTTTGGACTCTAGGTCTAGTGATCCAGTAGTCGATTTAGTCTAGTCTCATTTTGTATGCTTGCTTGAATCATCATGTCTACCAGAAACGGAGTGCCATATCAACCTGGTCAAACCCAACCTGATTTAGAGGCCATGATCAGAACTCTTACTGAAAGTATGGCTAAAATGAATCAGGATATGACAAACACTGTGGCCCAGTTTAGCGCACAAATTCATGAGGATCTTACCCAACTTAGGGATCGAGTCCAAGTACTTGAAGAACCTAGACATCGGAATTGGACTCCTGACCCCGATTTTAATGTGCCTCAACCTCACCCACATCAGGAGCCTAGAAGGCCTTTATATAGAGATCCTGAACCTAATCATAGGAGGCCTGACCCAGAGCCTGAAGATAGAGATGATAGGTTCATCAGGAACATCAAATTAGATGCACCCACTTTTGATGGTAGTCTGAACCCTAAGGTGTATTCTGATTGGGAGGGTGAGATGGATCAATACTTTGAGTGGTATGCTATGTCTGAGGAGAGGAAATACAAGTTTGCCAAGATGAAATTAGTGCGTCAAGCTAGGTTATACTGGGGGAACATTGAGCTAACCACTAGGAGACGGAATGTTGAGCCCATAACCACTTGGCAGGGTATGAAAGAAAAACTGAGAGATAAATACCTACCCATTTCATACCAGCAAAACCTGTTAGACCAATGGCAAAACCTGAAACAAGGAAACCGATCTGTCTCAGACTACATAACTACTTTTGATGAATACCTAATGAGATGTGATGTGAGTGAAGCCCACGAAGTCACTTTGTCTAGATTTAGGGCTGGACTGAGGGAAGATATCAAGAGAGAACTATTTCTGAGAGAGGTTACTGATCTAGACCAAGCTTACCAGATTGCACTGAACACTGAGAAATTTCAGAGAGGACCTATACCTTCTAGGGTTAGTGCCCCAATCCCAAGGAATGGACCTAGTCAAGTTATCCCTAGTAAACCTTTTCAGGGTACTTCTACCCCTAGGCCCATGGACAAAGGTAAGGCACCTGACACCCAGAGAACCCCTAGTTCAAATATCACCTGTTTTAAGTGTCAGAAACCAGGTCACATTTCTAGTCAGTGTACTGCCATAGCCTGTTTCAAGTGTCATAAGGTAGGTCATGTTGCTAGCCAGTGCCCACGGAGATCCCTTTACATAGAAGAGGGAGAGAATGATAATTCCGAGCCCAGTGAGGAATTTGAAGAAGAAGTTTATGAGGCCGGAATGAATTTGGTTGAGGAGTATGAAGGAGAGGAGGAACCCAATGAATCTGACCAATTAGGAGTTGTAAGATGCATCCTATCCCAGAATCTAGTTCAAGAGGATTGGCGTAGGACTAACATCCTATAGACTTTTCTTAAATTAGGGGATAAGGTATGTAAGATCATCATAGATAGTGGGAGCTGTGTAAATGCCATCTCTACTAGCACTGTCAAGATGTTAGGCTTAATCCCAGTTCCCCATCCCAACCCTTATAAGGTTTCTTGGGTAGATTCTACCTCCATACCCATCCAGTCTAGATGTCAAGTCCAAATCCAAATGCAATCTTATCACGAAAAGATTTGGTGCGATGTCTTACCCATGGGGGTGAGCAGTATAATTCTCGGAAGACCTTGGTTGTATGATCATGATGCCACCCTCTTAGGAAAATCCAATACCTGTGTCTTTAGTTTCAATGGGAAGAAGATTACGATCCATTCCGTTCCCCCTAAGGACAAGGTAACTAAAGGAGCTGGTAAGGTTAAGGAGATGAAAACTGGAGTGAACCTAATCAGTGCTAAGGATCTAGAACAAGAAATTCATAGTGGTTCACCCATCTGGATGTTGACTGCTAAGGAGCTTAGAACTTCGGAACCCTCAGAGCCTCCTCAAGAAGTTAAACCTGTGTTAAAAGAATTTGAGGATGTCTTTCCCGAGGATTTGCCAGACCACCTTCCACCTCTTAGGGATATCCAGCATGCCATAGATCTAATCCCAGGAGCAACTTTGCCCAACTTGCCCCATTACAGGATGAATCCATCTGAGCATGAAGAACTGCAAAAGCAGGTTGGAGAATTATTGAGGAAGGGGTTTATTAGAGAAAGTCTTAGCCCTTGTGCAGTCCCAGCCTTACTGACCCCAAAGAAAGATGGCACGTGGAGGATGTGTGTTGACAGTCGTGCCATCAATAAAATTACAATCAAGTATAGGTTTCCCATCCCTAGACTAGATGACATGCTTGATATGATGGCTGGTGCAATGGTTTTTTCTAAGATTCATCTCAAAAGCGGCTATCATCAGGTTAGGATTAGACCCGGGGATGAATGGAAAACTGCTTTCAAAACTAAGGATGGTCTTTATGAATGGGTTGTTATGCCTTTTGGGTTGTCCAATGCCCCTAGTACTTTCATGAGAATTATGACCCAGGTACTTAGAGCTTTCATAGGAAAATTTGTGGTGGTCTATTTTGATGACATCCTGATCTATAGTAAGACCCCAACAGATCACCTAGACCACCTTAGAGCAGTCTGCCAAGTTTTGAGGAATGAGAGACTCTACGGTAATCTTAAGAAGTGTGAATTCATGACTAGTAGAGTTATCTTTCTTGGTTTTGTAGTAACCCCTAACGGCGTGGCGGCCGATCCTGAGAAGATTAAGTCCATAGTAGACTGGCCAGAGCCAACCAATGTGCATGAAGTTAGAAGTTTCCATGGCTTGGCTACCTTCTATAGGCGATTCATCAAGGGGTTTAGTACTTTAGCTGCTCCAATCACTGATTGTATTAGGAAGGGAGAATTTCATTGGACTAAGTCAGCCCATAAAGCCTTCCTAGATCTTAAGGATAAAATGACCCAGGCACCCATTCTGAGATTACCCGATTTTTCTAAAGTATTTGAGGTTGCCTGTGATGCTTCAGGTGTAGGAATAGGTGGAGTCCTAAGCCAAGAGAATCATCCCATAGCATTCTTTAGTGAAAAACTTAATGATGCTAAGCTTAGGTATTCTACCTATGATAAGGAATTTTATGCGGTGGTGCAAGCTTTGCGTTACTGGAGACATTATTTGCTACCGCAGGAATTTGTACTATTTTCGGACCATGAGGCTCTTAGATTTCTGAACTCCCAAAAGAAGCTTAACCCTAGGCATGCTAAGTGGGTAGAATATATCCAGTCCTATACTTTTGTCCTGAAACATAAGGCTGGAGTTGAGAATAAGGTAGCTGATGCCCTTAGTCGCCGATCTCTGTTATTAACTTCTGTTAGAACTGAGGTCATAGGGTTTGAGCAAATCAAAGAGGAATATGAGTCTTGTCCGGATTTCACAACTGTGTATCAGGATCTAGTTCAAGGACCATCTAGTAATCACCAGGATTATACCCTTGTAGATGGTTTTTTGTTCTTCAAAAATAGGCTTTGCATCCCGAGAACTTCTCTTAGGGAATTTTTGATTTGGGAAATCCATGCTGGAGGTTTAGCTGGCCATTTTGGAAAAGACAAGACCATTCTAGCTATTGAAGACCACTTTTTCTGGCCTAGCTTAAAAAGGGATGTAGCTAATATTGTAGCTAGATGTCGAACCTGCGCTGTTGCCAAACAGCGAAAACAAAACACTGGCCTTTATACCCCACTCCCTGTCCCAGATCGTCCTTGGCAAGATGTGAGTATGGATTTTGTGTTAGGTTTACCTAAGACCCAGAGGAGACATGATTCTATCTGTGTCGTAGTCGACCGATTCTCTAAAATGGCCCACTTCTTGCCTTGTTCCCAAACTTTTGATGCGTCTAAGGTAGCCACACTTTTCTTCAATGAGATAGTTAGACTCCATGGCCTACCTAAGACAATCGTTTCAGATAGGGATGTCCGGTTCACCAGTTACTTTTGGAAGACCCTTTGGCATAAGTTAGGGACAAAACTTAAGTTTTCAACTGCCTATCATCCCCAAACTGATGGCCAAACTGAAGTAGTGAACCGTAGCCTAGGAAATCTGCTGAGATGTCTTGTTGGTGAAAATACCAGAAATTGGGATTTATACCTACCAAGGGCAGAATTTGCGTACAACGACTCGGTCAATAGGTCTACGGGTAAGAGTCCATTTGAAATTGTACATGGGTACAAACCTCACACACCTCTTGACCTAGTCCCTTTACCTGTCCACACTCGAGTCTCCGAATCTGCTGAGAATTTTGCACAGCATATAAAAGACTTGCATAAAGAAATTCATGCCAAAATAAATTTAAGTAATGAAACTTATAAGAAGTTGGCTGATACTCAAAGGCGAGTCAAATCTTTTGTTGAGGGAGACTATGTGATGATTAGGTTAAGGCCTGAACGGTTTCCTCCTGGAACCGTTAGAAAGTTACATGCTAGGGGAGCTGGACCATTTAGAGTGGTAAAGAGAGTAGGATCCAATGCCTATGTGCTCGAGTTGCCTCCAGAACTAGGCATTAGCTCTACTTTCAACATTACAGACTTAGTAGAGTATAGGGAGCCAGCTGTGATTCCTAGTGAGCCTTTTGAGCCTAACCCTATCATTGAGAGTGATCCCGACCCTGTGTGTCCACCAACAAACTGGCCTGTGAGGAAAGAGCAGATTGAAAAGATCCTGGATGATCAGGTTATCTCTACTCGTAATCGAGGATACCAAAGGTACCTGGTCCGCTGGAAAGGAAGGCCAGATTCTGATGACTCTTGGATCTCCCGAGAAGAATTACAAGAATTGGACCCAGACCTCTTGGAGAGATACCAGAGCCAACTTGAGCCTTACTCGACAGGGTCGAGTTCCTCCCACCCTGGGAGAATTGGTGCGGGCACCAGACTCAGAAGAAGACTTCAGAGCTCCATTTGGATCTCTGATTGACATTGCCCGAGAAATTAGGGTTTGTAATAAAGGTTGACCTGGTCAACCAGTTTATTTATTTTATTTATTTCTTGAGTCACCATTTAAATTTTGTTGAGTCATGTTGACTCGGTGCAAGTCCCAATGTGGTTTCAATTTGGTCCAAAATGGTGCCAAATTTCTCTTCCAATCAACTCAAGGTTCAAGCAAGTGGAGGCCACACTCCAAGCAACACGCCCAGCCATACTCCGAGCACACGCCAGAGTCCAGGAGGCGCCATAGAGGCATCCCAGTGTCATGGTCCCCACATCCAAAGAAGAAAAAATCAAATTGGAGGCTAAATTAAAGGAGGCGCCCACACCTGCCTAATTTACCTAAGCAAAGAAGGAAGAAAACTTCTCTTGGAGAAGAAATCAAAGAAGGACATCCAACCTACTCCTAATTGAAGTTCAAATCAAAATCAAAGAGCTTAACTTGGAGTGGAAGAAAAGAAGAAATACCATAAGAAGAAGAGGACTCCAAATCCAAATCCAACTCCAAAGGAGGTGCCATAAAAGTTCCAAAACAATTCCTTTATGGCCGTCCCAATTTTTTCTGGACTCTTGGTCGGCCAAGGGAGAGGACTTTCTACCTAATCTAGGGGTTGGAAGAGTTTAGTCCCACATGGGAATTTGTACAAGCTAGGAGAAAATTTTAGGTCTATATAATAGACCTCTCTTTGTAACTTTAGAAAATCAATGAAGAAAATTATTTTTTTTGCTATTCTCTTGTGTTGAGTGACCTAGGTTTCTCTTCTTCCGCACTATTCTAAGTGTTGAGCTCCGTGAGGGGGTAATCCGGGTTCCATTGGAGCCTTGAGGAGGTGAGAGATCTCCATCTTTATCCAAAACCCTAGATTAGCCACTTGAAATTCCAAACCCTAGCCACCTTTCATTATTTTCCATCCACCAAACCCTAGATCCATCCATCTCCCACGGCCTCTCTCTCTCTACAAGTCCAGGCCATCCACCTTCATCCAGATCCAGTCCGGCTACTTCAGATCCAGAGCAAGTTCCAAGGAAAATCACATCAGCATCCAGGAGAATCCAGTTTTCAGCAATTTCGATCTTCAAGTTCATCAACCTGGTAAATCTTTTCCTTGACTCTCTTATTCCATCAATTGTTTTTCTTCTCTTCCAGATCATGAGTTCAGGAGAAGCCAACCCGCCAAAGGACCAGTATTGGAGGATCCATTACGAAGATATCCGACTCCGAGGATCCAACAATCTGCTCGGGAGAGTTCTTCCACCAAAATCTGTGAAGATCATTGTCTGGTTAGATAAACCTTCCCTTCTCTTTATTTCTGTTTTGTTGAAAGCTCGGAGTGAAACCCTAGGTCTGGGAGTTTCTCAACCCCCAGCGATCCGTTGCTTCTAAACTACTCTGATAATTTAGTTTCCTTAAAATTGTACTTTCAATTATCATATTAGTATCTTTCAATGTTAGGTTAACTTTTCTTTGATTTGAAGCCAACTTCTACAAACCTATAAAAACAACAAAAAAATTAGTTAATCTTAATTTACTTCCGCATCGCATCCCTTTATTTGTTCTGCATCAGACCGGTCTTTCTCAACCTCTCCCCTAACAGATTTTGAACTGTTTCGTGCCTGTATAAGGTACTTGAGGGACCCCGTTTAAAGGTAGAAGTGCTCTTCCCTCTTCATATGTTGTCATTCGTTGATTCATCCATTTTGTTGCCTTCAACCTCCTGCTAACTTAGACATCGGAGGGTCCCCCGCCGGAATACCACCGGCGCCCTTGGGGACTTTGTTGCAGGTTCACTCGGGAGAGGAGCGCTCCAGCACATCCAACCGACCCCAGTCCAGGAGTTGACGCCGCAATAGGAGAGAAGCATGGTTTAAAGACCATCTCTTTCCATTCCAAGGGATTTTTCTATGGCATGTAGGGGTGCCGCTGCATCATGAACTTATGAAAAAGAAAGTAAAAAATTTAATGGATTAAAATTATTTTAATCTTTGGTTTATAGATCATAACTATGTTTGGATAAGATCTAAAAGAAGTTTGATCTAAAACTTTGAAAAGTTCAAATGGAAATGATTGAAATTTGAAAAAATTGTTCTGGAAGAGCTAGCTTGAGCAGAAGAGCTGACTAAAAGAGCTAGCTCGAGCAGAAGAGCTAACTAGAAGAGCTAACTCGAGTAGAAGAGCCGACTTGACCAGAAATCTGTATTCTGGAAGAGCCGACTCGAGCAAAAGAGCTGACTCGAAGAGCCGACTCGATCAGAAATGTGTGTTTTGGAAGAACTGACTCGATCTGCAAGAGCTGACTTGATCAGAAAACTATGAAATAGTAATTTTAAACTTCAAATTTTTATGAAATTGTTTCATTTCATTTTGAAAATATTTTAAATAGTATGATACACTTAATTGAGAATTAAGGTGCATAATTTTAAGATTTAGGATATGATTCTAATCTTAAGTCAGGATTCATAAATCATGGGTTGATTGGGTTACTAGAATTGGGTCCTTAAATGGGTTAGACCTAGGTTTAGGTGAATGGATTAAATAAAGAAAAGACTAATCAAAAGTTGAATTAGGTCTCTCCTCTATAGATCTCTCTAATAGTTAGTTAGATCAGTCCATACATCTAAATGGACTTGATTCATGGCTTTATGGTGAGCCTAAATCTTTAGGTTAGTCTAATTGAGTCCAGTAAACCACTTGGTGTCTAAGGTAAGTTTCACAGCTGTGATCAAAGTTCTTTGAGGCTAACTCTTACCTGGCCAACTCATGGTTGGTGTCTAAGGCAAGAGTCTTACTTGGCATAACCCACCCCTTGATCTTACTTACCTGGCTAATATGGTAAATCAGATCAAATTAGATTATCTATTGATTCGAGTTGACCCATGTCAACTAAGGTTAATCAGTCTGACTGGTTTATAGGTGCCCATGGACCAAATTGATCTAGAAACCCTCTAAGTATTTGGTGGGAGTTTTTTTGATCAAGGTCCATGTCTTCATCTCAAATGTCACAAAATTTAAATCTTCTAAATTATTAGGTCTATAAAAGGACTAAGTTATGTGTAGCCTAAGTCTTGGCCTCCCATTAAGTTGGATTGGCAATATGTCCTTTAGTTGGGTGATCTCGACAGTACCAAAGTACGTGGTCATCCGGCTATTGGAATTGCCTTTTATAATATGATGGCTTAGTGGAACTCTCTTAATGGTGGTCAGGTAAGCCGGCCAAAGTTGAGCTTGATCATTCATTAGTTAGAAGCACTGAATTTAGTCATGTTAATGGTTGGACCTAACCAGGACCTTCTTTAGCAAGAAGCCCAAAGGTCGATTGAAATGCTCTTAGGGCAAAATTTGAAATACTAGAAATTGCTTGGGAGAAGCAATTGGTTAATTGAACCTACCTTTAGGTTCACGTGGGTGAGCTGGCCAAAGTCGGGCTCATGTGGCACCTTTAGGATTCTAGTACCCACTAAGGAATTAATTGTAATTCCTCGGATTGGAGGTAGAGGCTACTAATCTGAATAAAATATGTTAGAGGACCTTTAGACTAAAGTCCATGTCTTTAGGATTAAAATTGAAATTCATATGCTAATTGGTCTTATGGTTTTCCTTTTAGGAAAATGTCTGCCAACTTGTCCCTTCGCTCATTGCTTGACAATGAAAAACTTTCTGGCCCAAATTTTGATAATTGGTATCGAAGGCTTAAGATTGTCTTAGAGCACGAAAGGATCCTATATGTTGTATTGGATCCAGCACCTGAGGCCTCTAGAGCCAATGCTCATACATCTATCAAGGACACTTATTAGAAGTGGCTTTTTGATAGAACTACTATACGTTGCATTATGCTAGTGGCTATAAATGACAAGTTCAGTCATAAATTCGAGGAGGCCAAACTGGAGGAAATCTTGCAAAAGTTACAAGAATCCTTTGGCATGCATGACGATGTAGAGTGGTACAAGACTTCCTGTGCCATCTATAACGCCCATATGCGAGATGGGGCATCAGTAACTGATCATGTATTATACATGACCGAGTTATTTGAATGCTTGGCCAAACTCGGATGTCCCCTACATGAACAGCTGGGGAAAGATGCTATACTAAATTTTTTGCCCCCTTCTTACCGTGGTTTCCTTGATTACTTCTGGATGCATAGGCTTGTAGTGAACTACCACAGTCTGTTGGGGTTACTACAGAACTATGAGAAGGACCACAACCTCAATAAGGGGTTGGTGTACTTGGTGGGAGGAAATAGAGCAGTGCATCGTCCCCTTGGGAAGGGAAAGAAAAATAAAAAGAAAACGACCAAAAAGGTGTAGAGTGTTAGTGGGGTCAGTCAAGCTGGGAAGAAAAAGATAGACCAGAGTCAGGAGAAATGCTTCTACTATAAGAAGCAGGGTCACTGGAAGAGGAATTGTTCTCTGTATATTGCATCCCTTGACCCAAATAGGCCAAAGAAGAGGAAGCAGCAAGATGTTGCTGCTCAAGTTATTTATATAATAAATCCCTGTACCTATTCTTTTTGTGATACTACTAATTGGGTACTTGATACTGAGTGTCCTTACCAAATTTGCAACAAATTGTAGGGAATTCGAATTAGTCGAAGATTCGAGGACGGAGAAAGGTTTCTGAACGTTGGAGATGGAAGTCGAGTTCCAGTTCTGGCATTAGGAGACTTCTCTATTGTTTTTGAATCTTGTAAAATCATTTTACATGACTGCCATTATTGTTCTACGTTTCTTATAAACATTGTCTCTGTAGGCTTGTTGGCCAAAGAATGTTTTGAACTTTCAATAAAGAGAAATGTTTGCCACATTACTTTGAATGGTTCAGTTATAATGAATGGAAATTTGGTAAATGGCATTTATTTGCTATCACAGCCTGTGAGTGTAATGTACACGACAAGCAAATGCCCTAGAATGGATAATGTCAGCGATGCTTATCTCTGGCACTATAGGCTAGGTCGTATAAACAAGAATAGGATGAACAGGTTAAGACAAGAAACTCTCTTGGAGGTAAATGATTTTGAATCATTGCCTACCTGTGAATCTTATTTACTTGGAAAAATGACCAAGTCATCTTTTTCTGGAAAAGGTGAAAGAGCCAAAGAATTCCTAAGTCTAGTATATACAGATGTATGTGGACCTATGAATGTCAGTGCTAGAGGAGTGTATAGTTATTTCATTACTTTTACAAACGACCTATCTAGGTACGGTTATGCCTATCTTATGAGACATAAGTCTGAGTCATTTGAAATATTCAAACGATATCGTAAGGAAGTTGAAAAGCAAACTGGAAAGAGTATAAAGACTCTTCGATCTGATCGAGGAGGCGAATATCTTTCTAGTGAGTTTCTGACTTATGTTCAAGAGAATGGGATTCTCTCTCAATGGACACCTCCGAGGACATCCCAATTGAATGGTGTGTCTAAAAGGAGGAATAGGACTTTGTTGGACTTGGTCCGGTCCATGATGGGCTTTGCCACTCTACCTATCTCTTTCTAGGGTTATGCCCTGGAGACTGCCTGTTAGCTTCTTAATAGGTCTCCTAGCAAGTCTATGGACAAGACTCCATATAAGATGTGGTCTAAATGGAAATCGATGCTCTCACACCTTAGGATTTGGGGGTGTCTGGCTTATGTTAAGCATTTGCAGACTGATAAAATAAGACCTAGGTCTGACCGGTGCCTATTTGTTGGGTATTCGAAAGAGTCTAAAGGGTATTTATTTTTCCTGCTTGATGAACAAAAGCTATTTGTTGGTCTTAGGGCTATCTTTTTGAAAAAGGAGTTCTTTAGTGAAGGAACTATAGCCACTAAAATTAAACTTAGTGAAGTTCAACAGGTAGAAGAACCAACACATTTAGGAGACACCTCAGAATCGGATTTGACTAATTCAAATTCGGATCTCATTGAGCACCCATTAAGGAGATCTGGTAGAGTACCGCATCAACCAGATAGAAACTACGGTTTCTTGGTCCAGGACGGAGATCCCATTGAACTTGATAAAAATAATGAGGATCCGATCATGTATATGGATGCTCTACAATGGTCCGACTCTGATAAGTGGCTAGAAGCCATGAAATCTGAAATGGAGTCTATGGAGATCAATAATGTGTGGACATTATTTGATCCACCTGAAGGGATAAAACCCATTGGGTGTAGATGGATTTTCAAAAGGAAATGGGGCACAGACGGAATGGTGGAGACCTACAAAGCCTGTCTGGTTGCCAAGGGATATGTCAACATTATGGTATTAACTATAATGAGACATTTTCCCCTGTGGCAATGCTCAAATCCATTCGGATTATGCTTAATTTTGCTGCATACTTCGACTATGAAACCTGGCAAATGGATGTCCGAACAGCCTTCCTAAATGGTGAGCTGGAAGAGGAGGTGCATATGATGCAACCTGAAGGGTTCACATCCACAGATGAGTCAAAGGTTTTCAAGCTCCAAAGGTCTATCTATGGACTGAAGCAGGCATCTCAAAGTTGGAACATGCGATTTGATAAGTATATCAAGTCGTATGGCTTCGTTAAGAATGGAGAAGAACCTTGCATTTATAAGTGGGTTAATGGTTCTGTGGTTGTATTCCTTGTATTGTTGTGGATAACATTCTCTTAATCAGGAATAGCATCCCGGCACTGCAGAGAATAAAAGTCTGGTTGTCATCTCAGTTCTCTATGAAGGACTTTGGTGAAGCCTCCTACATCCTAGGGATGAAGATCTGTAGAGATAAATCTTCGAGACTTCTGGGACTGTCCCAGTCAATGTATATTAATACCGTGCTGAAATAGTCAGCATGAAAAATTCAAAGTAAGGCTATATTCTGATAAGCCATGGAATTACTCTCTTCAAAAAGGATTGTACATCAATTCCTGAGGAGAAAGAGCGTATGAGTAGAGTCCCATATGCATCGGTAGTGGGATCTATAATGTATGCAATGACATGTACTAGACCAGACTGGCTACTCACTAGGAGTAGTGAGCAAATACCAGTCTGACCTAGGTGAAGTGCATTGGAAGGTGGTAAAAACCATCCTAAAGTATTTGAGAAATACTAAAGACCAATGGCTTATCTATGGAGAGCCTGACTTAAAACTTGTCAGTTATACCGATTCAAATTTTTAATCAGAAAGAGATGATAGTAAAAGTGTGTCAGGCTTTGTATTTACCCTACATGGAGGAGCCATCTGCTAGAAAAGTTCCAAGCAACACATAGTGGCAGACTCGGTTTGCGAAGCAAAATACATTTTAGTATCAGATGCACCGAAGGAAGCTATGTGGCTACAAAAATTTCTGATGGGGACATCAAAAAAGACAGACTTCAAGCTTTAATTTATCCTCTAAGTTATGTGTTGGTCAATTTTATTAAGTCCTGTAATGAAATCCAAATTTTGAGAGTCCCGTATTAAACTGATCCAATTGGATTCACTAAGTTGGTGGAAGTTCCTTGTTTAGTCCATTGAGTCCTGTTTATCTGTTCAGTGAGACTATTGTTTATTTAGGCCTATTTTAAGTCATGTCAGTTAGGCCTTTTTGAGTCCATGTAATTTTTATTCGAGAGGAGGATCTTTGGACCCACACTTAAGTCACCAACCCAGCATCTGGATTTCTTCATGCTGCCTAAGCCCTTCAGGAGATGGTGCCCCAGCATACCAAGCCTTAGGTGCCTCAAGCCCATAAGATTTCATGAAGAAGTGCCACCCTAGATCCTTATCCTTGGCGCCCTAATCCAAGGCCCATAACAGTTGACGCCCCCCACCCCATCATGAAGTTGGCACCCCATATTTTGACCCAGTCTAAGATGCCCAAGGCTTTGACCCAGTCCAAGCCCATGGAGAAAAGTCAAAGCTTCCAAGTCCAAGAAGGAGTTGATGTCCAAGTTCTACAAGGATTTCAGTCAACCAATTCTATTCAAATTATGTACTCCTTATTCTACTCAACTTTATTCTCCTAATCCTATTCATACTGTGCACTCTTAGTTTGACAAGAAAAGGGTTGGATGAATCTATAAATACCCACCCCATCCCCCTCTTGTAATCAATCTCTTTTCATGAATTAAAACTCTGGTGAATTTTTCTTGTGACAATTTATGTTCTTTGAAAGTGTGTGTGAGACTTGTTCCTTTTTTTTCTTACTAAACCCTAGGCGTTGTCCATCCAAGCAAGAGCCTTAAGATGCCCACCATCAGCCCTCTCCAAGATCTAGATGCCCAAAGCTTCCTCCAAGGCCGCCAACCCCTGCAACTCCATCTTCCAATATCCTTTAACCCGATCTCTAGTTTCTTATTTTTTCCTTCTTGTTTGCCTCAAACCTTTGACATTTACAAGATTCCTCTGGTCAAACCATCCTCGGATGAAGTTTTCTTTGCCTCCAAATGAAGCTGATAAAAAACCAACAGATCCGCGTGAAAGTGATCGGATCATCCAGGCACTAATCTGAGCAGGCCGATCTCTTCCACATCAACAAGAAATCATTGCTTGGTATGTTAAACCTAATTCCCATCTCTTTTTGTCTGATTTATTGAAGATTGAACATGCTCATAATAGGCCTTCTTAGACATAGGATCCTGATTTTCTTTTCTCTTTGATTAATCTAGTATGTGGGTAGGATGCTAATTGATACAGGATAACCCTAACCTAATCTTGTCTTGTTTCAAGAATCACAACCATAAAAAAATCTAAAAATATTTGCTTGCTTTAATCTAGTTTTTTTCATCTTCATCCTTTGCATATCATTTTTGATCATATTAGATTCTCGTCCCTCATCAATTTTGGTATCAGAGCATAGTTTAGGGCATATTCTTGCATCATAGTTTAGATTTCTGAATGTTGTTTTCTGCATAACCCCTGAATAAATAGGACTATTTCTTCCATCAAACATTTTTATTTTTTTCTAATTTAGTTGGTGAATATCCTCTATTTTGTCCTATGTTTTTTTGATTTTTTTTTGGAGTCTTTTTAGATCCAAAAGTCAACAAAAAAATAGCAAAAATAAAACCCTAACAAAAATCTGCATCCTATCATCTGCATTAGGGGTCTAAGTTTAGATTTGTTTCATAAACTTAGGAATTTTATTTTTCTCTAAAATTTGCATCACGTCATCTCTGTTGAGTTCTCTATTTTAATAATATTTTTATCAGATTTTACAGAACCAAAATTTATAAAAGAATTGGCATCCTAGAAACCCTAACCAGAATTCTATGTTCCTACAACCAGTTAGAAACCCTAGGTTTTGCATCATAATACTATTTTAGTTTTGCATGAAACTTGGCAAAAAGCATCCTTACACATCATTCTCTATTCTGTAAATTTCTTAGAAATTTTTTGCATTGAAATCCATGCTAGCTTTTGCATCAAACAAACCCTAATTTTAGTTTTTGCATATCTAACTAAACCAACCCTAATCAACTACCAAACCCACTTCACCCAAGCCAATTTTTGTTTGATAACTTAACCGACTCAAATTTAACTTGTCACCTCATAGAAAAATAAAAAAAAATTTTATTATTTTTTGATTGTTATTAGATTGCATCAGGTTTCTTTGTGTGTCATCATCTCATTCAATTAATCTTAACGGCAATTTCCTATATCAGATCAGGGCAGGATTTCATCACCTGTCTTAGGCCTAAAACAACCACCCAGCATCAGAACCTAAGCCTTAATTAAAATCAATTAGCAACCTAATTTGCTCTAGTGAGCTTAGGGACACCAATAGGTCGGGTCCGAGTTGTGTGGGTTAACTAGTGCATTCAATTCCTCAACTATTACTGGAAACTGGTGTCTAAGGCTAGAGGTTCACAGGCAAATGCCCTAAGTGGACTGGTGGTTATTTAATTAGGACCCTGTCACAGGCAGGGGGAGCCTCCCACTACCCCATCTCTTACCTGGCCAAAGGAGGGATTAGTTGCTGAGTTGGGTGTAAGTTGAGTCGACCCACTCAATTTTGGCTCTAGGTCTAGCAAATCCTAGAATGTATTGATCCTTGCATGCTTGACTGCACCATACCACTTTGAGTGATTGATTGCATGACCACTAGGTTAGGAACCAAATATCAATAGTCTAAGCTCTAACCTAGCTCAGCCATGGAATCCAACTTTGAGATCTTCATGAAAGCCATGATTGAACGATTTGACCAGATGAACCAACTGAATGCCCAATCCACTGCCTAATTAACTACCCAGATTAACCAGTCCAATACCTATTCCCAAAACCAGTTTGCCTAGTTGACCTCCCAGAAAAACCACAAACCCAATCCAATAACCAAGCAACCCATAGGATTAGTACCCTTAGATATGAGCCCGGTATTAGTCCACTTCCTCTTAGTCAACCCTCCCCTACCCTAGTCATTAGTCAATTTTTTCTTAGCCAACCTCTTCTTACCACCCCATTGGTTCACCAGAATGACCTTGAAGAGAAGATATATGAAGTCGATGTGAGCCCAGTGGATGAGTATGAGGAAGAAGAAGATGAGATACCTATAGAAGACCCCAAATTAGTTGATCCTGACCAAACCCAGATAGAAGCCAACCCAAAGTTAGCTAACCCTAACCACACCCAAACTGAACCTGTAGTGGAAGACCAGTTAGAGGAAGAGAACCCAGATACTACTATTAGAATTATACCTGAGGAGACTTTAGAAGAAAGTCCAATTATAGAGCCTAGTCCTAAATTTCATGAACCAGGAAACTTTATTATGGATTTAGCTTATCAGTACCCTCAGGATGAATCCCCTCCTATAGTTTCCATTGAAGATCTCTTCCCTGAAATTAATGATCCATTCTTCCATACTGTAGACCCTATAGGTAAACCTCAATCCCATATGGTCAACCTCATTAGTCTAGGACTAATCCCTGACACTCCTTCTTGTATCCTATTCTATCCAAACAACCCCAAACCCTTTTCTTACTTTCTACCCTACCAAGCTAACCCTGAACTTACCTCTTATTTTCTTTCCTTTTTTGAAGCTTTTCATGTTTCTCTAACCACTAGATTGCATTTTGTAGAAGTTTGCATACTACATTCATTCATTATGCATGTCATGTTTGCATCTTACTTTTGGAGGACCCTATGGCATATGTTAGGAGTGCATGTCAAGTTCTCATCTATATGTCACCCACCTGACCAAGGATCAAACACATAGCTGTAATTTAAAGTTAGTCAAGTTTGAATATCAATAAGTGTTGGTATTAGTTATTTGCCCGCATTAGGTGTTTTTGTTGGGGTTTCATGTGCACCGCAGCGGAAGTGTAAATTTCAAAATGATGAAATTTGCACCGAAATCCCTTAGCCAAGATCTCCTTATATACTAATTAAAACATACATACTAACATTGTTAGAATTAGGGCACTAACCTTTTAATGCTAAGTCCAATTTTGATGTAGAATCAGAACTTGGTGTTGAATGCTTCTTTTGATTTCACCAGGCGTCCAAATGTCCACCCTCCAATGGTGATCCACAAGATGATTGAACAAGATGCAAGCTTCTTCAAAGTTCCCTCACTTGAATTCTTATCCTAGAACTCAAGAGGACTATGGCTCTAAAACTTCAGGGTAGGGGCTCCTTACTTCCTTTCTCCCTTCTTCCTTTCCCTTTCTTAAGACCTTGTCCTAAGAATAAAACTCTTGTCTTAAAGGAGGAGATGGATTTAAGACACTAATGTCTTAAAGTAAAGGAAATAGAAACAGAGTAGGAGTTCCTTTCTTTTACCGATCAAGAGATTCTTCCTATCTCTTGTTTTGGACTTGAGTTTCAACAGAGAAGAGAACTCTGTAAGAGGGAAACTCTCTTTGTCCTAAACAAGCTAAGGAGGAATCAGTTTCCTGGAAAGAAAAGACAATAAAATAAACTCTGTTGTTCAAAAATTAATCTGAACACCCGAGACCTCTGTTGTTTAAATAGATTTCAGAGAGATGTTTTCTCAGAAGAACACAACTCTCCGTAAACCCCATTCCACTTTATCTCACGCCCCTTTCTTATTTCTCACGCCCAATCCACACATCTCACGGCCTTCCAGATTAAATCCCACGGCTCTTCTTAAAGGAAAAACCGTGGTGTTTTAAAAAGAAGAAAGTCGCGACTTTTCATCTCCGAAGAGATGTTACTTCGCGCGCCCGGGAGGAGTTAGCGCTTTCTCTCTTTCTCAAAATCCCATCAGCCGTTGGATTTTCATCCAAGGGGGGGGAGAAGGAGCGCTAATCACTTAAGAAAGAGGCCGCCCAAATAAAATCTCCGATGATTTTATTTGGGGCGCGCCAAGAGTCCATGCGCCATGGACTCTTCCTTAAGGCGCGCCAAGAGTCCATATGCGCATGGACTCTTGGTGTTTGGCGTGAAAAGCAAAAGGGGGCGGGTGGGAGGCTAGCCAAGCTACATGGCTAGCCAATAGGGTTAGCCATATTCCCATATTTCTTAATTAGGGTCTAATTAGGTCCAATTAGAACCCAATTTGAACCAATCCGGAACCCTAATTCGAATCCGATCCGAATAGAAGCTAGGGCTTGCAACACCTGCTAGAGTGTTATCTTGCAAAGACAATTTAATTCCAAATTAAATTCTTGATCAATCCTCTTAAGTGTGTGACCCATTGGGTTCCACATCTAGCCAGCAGTGGGTTCGAATACAAGTTGACCTAATTTGATTAGAACTCTTTCTAATTGATTTAGGTCAAACCGGGCTTACCCGGATCGATCAATTAGGATTCTTCCTAACATGTGATCTTTGAACTTGATCAACCCACAAGACAAGATTGACGTCTAGCAACGTGTCATATCTACCCGGAAGATATGGAAATTCTGGTGAAATACCAAAATTACCCTTCAGTAGAGAGTTACCGTACAATTAAATCTTTCGATCAGCCTGCACCCAAAATATAACTATGGATATGGATATATGTCAAATCCAACATTATATTTGTTTCTAGCTCAATCTTATAATGATGATTCGATTATCTTGATATTAGAAACCATCTCTAATATCTTTACTTTGATCAAAGATTCCCTGAATCATCATGCGATTGTTGACTAGCTGGATGCAATCTCCTCTTACTAAGAGTGATCGATTCCTTGTTGACCTACTCATTACCTTCATATTCAATTCACCATTCCCAGTATCAATCCTGTGCATGTCTCAGTGTCATGATTAGGATTGAACCAAAGGATGGGTTCATGTACATAAGGTACTTATGGCAGTCTCAGGTCAAAAGATTACCTGTACCACTCCTACTATGAGAACCTTCTATTGACATGTAGCTAAGACTCCATTAGATGTTCTCAAGTCGGATCATATCAGTGAACTCATTCTCCAATGAGCACCCACATCCCAGTATTAGTGTCATACACAAGTGACTGTGAGAGCAGTCACCCTTTCCAGTATACCCGGGGTGTGCTAGTCTTATCAGAAAAACCCTGATCCCCTATTCAGGGTTCCTTTGACTAGGAATACTTTAGATTAAGGTTTTAAGATTTTAGGTCTCACTGGTATGATCTCATCATAACCCTAAAATCATAGCCCTAATCTATGGGGTTCATCATATAATAAACACAGCGTATGATAAAAAATAATGCCTTTATTTAGAAAATTATCAATTACAATGGTTTGGGAGATACAACAGAGATTGGTTTGTAGGGCATATCCCTTTCAATCTCCCACTTGTACTAAAGCCAATCGCCTTTGAATCTTAATCCCATACATTCTAGGTGGCGATCAAAATCTCGCTGTGGTAGAGCCTTAGTGAACGGGTCTGCTACATTGTTCTTTGTATCAACTCTATCTATGTAGACATCTTGTCTCTCTACTATTTCTCGGACAAGATGGAAGCGTCTCAGAATGTGCTTGGACTTATGATGAGCTCTTGGTTCCTTAGCTTGAGCAACGGCCCCAGTGTTGTCACAGTAAAGTGGCACTGGGTTTTCAATTTGAGGAACAACACCCAACTCTGTGATGAACTTCTTCATCCAGACTGCTTCCTTGGCGGCTTCACTAACAGCTATGTATTCTGCCTCTGTGGTTGAGTCAGCTACAGTCTGCTGCTTGGTACTCTTCCAACTCACTGCTCCACCATTTAGGGTAAAAACATATCCCGAAATGGATTTGCTATCATCAGGGTCTGATTGAAAACTAGAATCAGAATAAGCTTCTAGTTTAAGATCAGAACCACCATAAACCAAAAAAATATCCTTAGTCCTTCTTAGGTACTTAAGAATATTTTTAACTGCTTTCCAATGATCCTCTCCTGGATCAGCCTGAAACCTACTGACAATGCCTAAAGCATATGCCACATCAGGCCTGGTACATAACATGGCATACATTATGGATCCTATTGCCGAAGCATAGGGTATAGAATTCATTCTATCTCTTTCTTCAGGTGTCTTAGGAGACATCCTTTTAGAAAGATGTATGCCTTGACTCATAGGAAGATAACCTCTTTTACTTCCTTCCATGCTGAATCTTTTCAGCACTAAGTCAATGTACCTAGATTGGGATAAACCTAGCATCCTCTTAGATCTATCTCTATAGATCTTAATACCTAGTATATAGGATGCTTCTCCCAAATCTTTCATGGAAAACTGGTTTGATAGCCAAACCTTGACTGATTGCAACATTGGGATATCATTCCCAATGAGGAGTATGTCATCTACATACAGAACCAAGAAGACTATGGCACTCCCACTAGTCTTCTTATAAACACAGGGTTCATCCACATTTTTGATAAAACCAAATCTTTTAATAGTTTCATCAAAGCGGATGTTCCAACTCCTGGAAGCTTGCTTTAATCCATAAATGGATTTCTTCAGCTTGCATACTTGATTAGGTTTATTTTTTGAAATAAAACCTTCTGGCTGTGACATGTAGACTTCTTCCTCAAGGAAACCATTGAGGAATGCAGTTTTCACATCCATCTGCCATATCTCATAATCGTGGTATGCTGCTATAGCAAGTAAAATCCGAATTGATTTTAGCATGGCAACAGGTGAAAAAGTTTCATCATAATCAATTCCCTGTTTTTGTCTAAAACCTTTAGCCACTAATCTGGCTTTATAGGTTTCAACTTGGCCATCAGCCCCAATCTTTTTCTTATAGACCCATTTACACCCAATAGGATTAACACCCTCTGGTGCATCAACCAAAGACCATACTTGGTTTACATACATAGAGTCTACTTCGGATTCCATGGCTTCTTGCCATTTATCTGAGTCAGTACTCAAGATAGCTTCCGTATAGGTCAGAGGTTCATCATTTTGAATGACTTGAGCTTCATTATTTTCAATAATAAACCCATACCTCTCAGGTGCCCGTGGCACTCTGTCAGACCTACGAGGAGGAGTTTTGTGTTCTGGTTCTGTCCTAACTATATGTTCTAATGGTTGAGAATTGTCTATCTGTATTTCTTGCACTTCTCCAAGTTCAATTGTTCTACCATTGCCCTTTTCCAAAATGAACTCTTTTTCTAGAAAAGTGGCATGCCTGCTAACAAAAATCTTTTGTTCAGTAGGATGGTAGAATAGATATCCTCTACCTTCTTTAGGATATCCTACAAATAGACATTTATCCGCTCTAGGTTCCAACTTATGTCCAAAATTTCTTTTAACATAAGCTGGACATCCCCATACCTTAAAATATTTAAGATATGGTTTCTTTCCACTCCAAATTTCATATGGAGTACTAACAACGGATTTAGAAGGTACCTTGTTCAGAATATAAACAGCAGTTTCTAGGGCATGACCCCAGAAAGAAATGGACAAATTTGTGAAGCACATCATGGATCGTACCATATCTAATAAGGTACGATTCCTCCTTTCAGCTATACCATTTAGCTGTGGTGTATAAGGAGGGGTCCATTCAGAAAGGATTCCATTAACTTTAAGATAGTCTAAAAACTCCGCGGATAAGTATTCTCCTCCTCGATCAGAACGAAGAACTTTAATACTTTTCCCGGTTTGTTTTTCGACCATACTTTGATACTCCTTAAATTTATCAAAGGCTTCAGATTTGTGTTTCATAAGATACACATATCCGAACCTAGATAAATCATCTGTAAAAGTGATAAAATATGAGTATCCTCCTCTGGCCTGAGTTGTCATTGGACCACATACATCAGTATGTATAAGTCCTAATAACTCAGTTGACCTTTCCCCATGTCCAGTGAATGGAGTTTTTGTCATCTTACCCATGAGACATGATTCGCAAGTTCCTAATGATTCATACTCATAAGGATCAAGGAATTTTTCCTTGTATAACTTGCTAATCCTAGACTCATTAACATGACCAAGTCTATGATGCCAAAGTAAAGTATCATTAAAGTCTTTTCTTTTCCTTTTAGTATTGACATGAAAAATACTATCATTGGAAGAAAGAGTTAAGAGCCCATTGCTAAATATGCCAGAACAAATAATTTTATTAGATAACATTATTGAGCAACCAGTGCTCGTTACATCCATTACATATCCTTGTTTTAATAACAAAGGAATAGATATAATGTTCCTAATAATCTTTGGCATATAGTAACAATTCTCTAGCTCCAAGATCTTCCCTGAAGGCAACTTCAGAATATAGGTCCCTACAGCTTCTGCTTGGATGATATCACCACCAGCACCGTAGAGATTGAAGTCGCCTTCCTTCAATACTTTAAGCTTGTGGAGGTCCTGCAAAGATTTGCATATATGGTAACCACAAGCGGTATCCAATACCCAAGTATTTGATATAGACGAATTTAATGTCAATATAGTATGTATCTCATACATACCTTTTGGTGCGTCTGCCGCACCAGGCTTCACAGTTGCAAGGTAAGCCTTGCAATTCCTTTTCCAATGTCCCGCTTTGCCGCAAAAGAAACAGGTTGACTGTTTTGAGACCTTCTTTCCTTTCTTGTTCTTATTGATGCCACCCTTAGGGTTTAGTCTCCTGCTAAAACCCTTTTTGCCTGATTTCTTCTTATTGGTCTTATCAACAAGAAGAAGTGGAGCCTTTTCTTTCTTAACATGGCTCTCTGCTGTTTTTAACATATTTAACAGCTCAGGCAAGGAAGTGTTCAGTTTGTTCATGTGATAATTCAAGACAAACTGAGAAAATGACTCTGGGAGTGATTGCAGGATTAAATCCTGATTCAGCTCCCCATCCATAATAAACCCTAATTGACCTAATCTAGTGATTAAGTCAATTACCTTCAGGACATGATCCTGAACGGATGTACCCTCTGTCATCCTAGCACGGAATAACTGCTTAGATATTTCGTATCTAGCAGTTCTGCTTTGTTCTCCATAAAGCTCCTTTAAATTGAGCATTATGGATTGAGTATCCATGCTTTCATGCTGCCTCTGTAACTCATTGGTCATAGAGGCCAGTATGATACACTTGACAGTGAGGGAGTCATTCTGCCACATTTTGTATGTGGCCATATCTTCCTGTGTGGCATCATCCCCTAGTGGATTAAGATTAGGGGTATCAAGAATATAAGAAAGTTTTTCTGAACTCAGTACAATCTTTAAGTTTCTCAACCAGTCCACATAGTTTGGACCAGTCAGTTTGTTGGTATCTAAGATGCTTCTCAGTGATAATGAAGATGCCATTTATCTACATTTAATTAAGAACAATACATAAGCAAACAACCATGAAATGATTTACATAATTAAATTAGGTCTTCAATTTAATTATGTCTCCCACTATTTTATCAAAAATCATAGCCCTCACTATGATAATCGAGAAGAACCCTGATCGGTTTTCTTAGTGAGATCGAGATCCTTATAATTTATAAAAGATCTTGCAGACAACACAACAAATCTTTTATAAGTTGTAAGGTAGGAAACTCTTCCAATTATATCTCATATAATTCTCAAAAATAACTTGGCCTCTAGAACATTATAAGTCTTGCAGAATACACAATAAACCATAATGTTCTAGTTAAGTCAAGACCCTTTCATTTCTATACAGTCAATATTCAAATATAATGCCCTTGTAGATAACACAACAAGGCATTATACTGAATATACTGTAAGGATATTTTGTACTAGACCAATATTATGTCAATCACCCTATTAGGTCTTGCAGACAACACAACAAACCTAATGTGGTTCATAACACAGTAATGATCCAGCATGAAGGAAGGCCAACATATAGCAATTTTTTAACACTAAGCATATAAGTCAAGATTTAAATATAATCAAATCGGCCAGGCAAGTGGAAGAGATGTGGGAGTCCCCCCGTTGCTTTCCTAGACACCAATAAAAATTGGCCAGGTCAGTCAACGGAACCAATTAAAAACCACGATTCTCTTTACCTTCCCAGAACCACCTTTCTAGACACCGAATGATCAATTGTTCATCATGACTAGTGATGCTTATTAGTTAAATATGCTATGACTTAATATGATTTTAAGAAGAGGGCTTTATAAAATTGCCAGCACATTCTTACATAAAAAAAAAAAAAAAACATATCATAATGATATCAATCTGATAAACATATATGTGCTAAGTGTGTCATCATACTAGGACAACCATTTACCACATAATGGATCCACCATTATGCCAGGGCAACCTTATTTCAGTATGATGACTTCAAAACTAATCATATCTCTATAATAATTAGGGTTTTAGTGAAAAACCCTAATTAGTGGCATACATCAAAACATTAATTATCATATATGCATTCCTTAAATTATGCTAAGCGTATCAGCATTCAAGGGTTTAAAACCCTAATTTCGATACTACAACAAAAATGCATATAATATGTTTTAACTGTAATAAGGATGGCTCTGATACCACTGTTGGGGTTTCATGTGCACCGCAGCGGAAGTGTAAATTTCAAAATGATGAAATTTGCACCGAAATCCCTTAGCCAAGATCTCCTTATATACTAATTAAAACATACATACTAACATTGTTAGAATTAGGGCACTAACCTTTTAATGCTAAGTCCAATTTTGATGTAGAATCAGAACTTGGTGTTGAATGCTTCTTTTGATTTCACCAGGCGTCCAAATGTCCACCCTCCAATGGTGATCCACAAGATGATTGAACAAGATGCAAGCTTCTTCAAAGTTCCCTCACTTGAATTCTTATCCTAGAACTCAAGAGGACTATGGCTCTAAAACTTCAGGGTAGGGGCTCCTTACTTCCTTTCTCCCTTCTTCCTTTCCCTTTCTTAAGACCTTGTCCTAAGAATAAAACTCTTGTCTTAAAGGAGGAGATGGATTTAAGACACTAATGTCTTAAAGTAAAGGAAATAGAAACAGAGTAGGAGTTCCTTTCTTTTACCGATCAAGAGATTCTTCCTATCTCTTGTTTTGGACTTGAGTTTCAACAGAGAAGAGAACTCTGTAAGAGGGAAACTCTCTTTGTCCTAAACAAGCTAAGGAGGAATCAGTTTCCTGGAAAGAAAAGACAATAAAATAAACTCTGTTGTTCAAAAATTAATCTGAACACCCGAGACCTCTGTTGTTTAAATAGATTTCAGAGAGATGTTTTCTCAGAAGAACACAACTCTCCGTAAACCCCATTCCACTTTATCTCACGCCCCTTTCTTATTTCTCACGCCCAATCCACACATCTCACGGCCTTCCAGATTAAATCCCACGGCTCTTCTTAAAGGAAAAACCGCGGTATTTTAAAAAGAAGAAAGTCGCGACTTTTCATCTCCGAAGAGATGTTACTTCGCGCGCCCGGGAGGAGTTAGCGCTTTCTCTCTTTCTCAAAATCCCATCAGCCGTTGGATTTTCATCCAAGGGGGGGGAGAAGGAGCGCTAATCACTTAAGAAAGAGGCCGCCCAAATAAAATCTCCGATGATTTTATTTGGGGCGCGCCAAGAGTCCATGCGCCATGGACTCTTCCTTAAGGCGCGCCAAGAGTCCATATGCGCATGGACTCTTGGTGTTTGGCGTGAAAAGCAAAAGGGGGCGGGTGGGAGGCTAGCCAAGCTACATGGCTAGCCAATAGGGTTAGCCATATTCCCATATTTCTTAATTAGGGTCTAATTAGGTCCAATTAGAACCCAATTTGAACCAATCCGGAACCCTAATTCGAATCCGATCCGAATAGAAGCTAGGGCTTGCAACACCTGCTAGAGTGTTATCTTGCAAAGACAATTTAATTCCAAATTAAATTCTTGATCAATCCTCTTAAGTGTGTGACCCATTGGGTTCCACATCTAGCCAGCAGTGGGTTCGAATACAAGTTGACCTAATTTGATTAGAACTCTTTCTAATCGATTTAGGTCAAACCGGGCTTACCCGGATCGATCAATTAGGATTCTTCCTAACATGTGATCTTTGAACTTGATCAACCCACAAGACAAGATTGACGTCTAGCAACGTGTCATGTCTACCCGGAAGATATGGAAATTCTGGTGAAATACCAAAATTACCCTTCAGTAGAGAGTTACCGTACAATTAAATCTTTCGATCAGCCTGCACCCAAAATATAACTATGGATATGGATATATGTCAAATCCAACATTATATTTGTTTCTAGCTCAATCTTATAATGATGATTCGATTATCTTGATATTAGAAACCATCTCTAATATCTTTACTTTGATCAAAGATTCCCTGAATCATCATGCGATTGTTGACTAGCTGGATGCAATCTCCTCTTACTAAGAGTGATCGATTCCTTGTTGACCTACTCATTACCTTCATATTCAATTCACCATTCCCAGTATCAATCCTGTGCATGTCTCAGTGTCATGATTAGGATTGAACCAAAGGATGGGTTCATGTACATAAAGTACTTATGGCAGTCTCAGGTCAAAAGATTACCTGTACCACTCCTACTATGAGAACCTTCTATTGACATGTAGCTAAGACTCCATTAGATGTTCTCAAGTCGGATCATATCAGTGAACTCATTCTCCAATGAGCACCCACATCCCAGTATTAGTGTCATACACAAGTGACTGTGAGAGCAGTCACCCTTTCCAGTATACCCGGGGTGTGCTAGTCTTATCAGAAAAACCCTGATCCCCTATTCAGGGTTCCTTTGACTAGGAATACTTTAGATTAAGGTTTTAAGATTTTGGGTCTCACTGGTATGATCTCATCATAACCCTAAAATCATAGCCCTAATCTATGGGGTTCATCATATAATAAACACAGCGTATGATAAAAAATAATGCCTTTATTTAGAAAATTATCAATTACAATGGTTTGGGAGATACAACAGAGATTGGTTTGTAGGGCATATCCCTTTCAGTTTTGTCTGCATGTCAATAGGAGTTGTGTGTCATTTGCACTGCATGATTAGAGATCTGCATGAGAAATTAATCATAAGATTAATGTAAGCAATATTGTTGACCCTATAAGTGATTTTGATAATAACCAAACATTGGAGCATGTACATTTATTACTAACAACTCTTTAAGTGTTTGACAAGTTTTTATAGGATGTATAACATGTTCAAACTTCAACTCCTACATTTCTATTTTCTTGCTTGAGTTGTGTTGTAAGTGTTTTTGTAAAGAAGAACCCAATGAAAATGCCAAGAAAAAATCAAGTAAAAGGGTTATTCTATAAGTGCGTGTGCCTTAGATTTTGCCTTGAGTTGGTTTGTGTAAAATTGTAAAAGAGTTGGTGAGAGTTTTCTTTAAGTTAAAATTGTAAAAATTCTAAAGAAGACACTCGAGCTGACCCCAAGACAAGAAGAGCCGATCTGCTTACTAGCACGCAGCAAGGATTCTGGAAAGCAGCAATCTGAGCGGACTTGATGGAAAGCGAGCCAACTCTAGTGAATCCGAGTTGACTGGAATCAATCCGAGCCGACTCCTCCAAAGTCCATTTCCTAAAAGTTTTCTGAGAACAGCCAGGCGAGCCGACCCGACCTAGAAAGAGCCAACTCCGCCAGACCTAATTTCAAAAGCCTGAGAAAGCGAGCCAACCTGAACTGCATCGAGCCGACTCTTCCAGAGTAAGGTTTTCCGAACCTGAGAAGAAGAGCCGACCCAAGCTGAAAAGAGCCGACTCCTCGAGTTCAAGAATTTCAAGATTCAAGTTCGAGCAGACCCGAGCTGTAAAGAGCCGACTCGTCTAGAGTGACATTCTGTGCCCTAAGACAAAGAGCGACTGCATTAAAGAAATGGCGACTCGACCTATCGACTCGAAGGATCTGAGCCAACTCGAATGTCGCTTCCAGGTTCTAACAGCTAGTTCCAAAATTTATTTTTGAATGCCAAAAAGTGCTCCAACTGTCAAAAATCATTTTCCAACGGTCTATAACGGCTAGAACTGTCTTGGGATGATGGAAGACTTTAAATTTGAAGGATTTGAACTACCAAAAATTAAGAAGTGAGTTCAAAAGGAAAAAGAGAGAGCTTCATTGAATATCCAACCAACCACAAGAGATAGAGCACAAGTGCATTCAAGTCTGCATTCAAGCCTTCAACAACTTTGATCTAAAGCTTGAATCAACTTTGGAAGAAGCCACTGAAGTCATTAAAGCTTATTCAAGTGCATTCAAGTGGACTTCCAATGAGCTGCACCAGCAACTATCTGACAACTTGAGTTTGTCATTTATTGTTGCATTTATTTTCAATTCAATCTTTGAATTGTTAGGTTATTGGTGAGCCCGGTTGAAAAACCAAATAGGTTTTTGGTGAGCCTTATCAAAACCAAGGTTTAGGTTCTTGGTGATCCTGTGAAAACCAAGTTTGGGTTACTTTGGTGAGCCTATTTAAAATCAAAGGGTGTTGGGTTTTCTTTGGTGATCCCGTAAAACTAAAGTGTAGAGGTTTTGGATTGTGATCCTGTAAAACAATCCTACTGTATTCGGGTATGAATATAGTAAAAATTCTAAGTGGTATCTTGGGTAGTGGACGTAGGAGCTGGGTTGCTCCGAACCACTATAAATTGGTGTGTTTGTGTTGTGCTTTCTCTACTTTGTTAGCTTCTGCATTCTTTAACCTTATCACAGCACCTACCACTTGCAAAGGATTTTGAAATTGCACATTACTTGTTTAAATTTTTAAAAGTCCTAATTCATCCCCTCTTGGGTAGCCACCTGGGTAACAAATATTTTTATAAAAAAATATTGTTAATTCCCGAAAAGAGTCTAAGAGTTTGCTAGAAAAATTTTGTAACAATTAGGCTACATACTTGTAAGCTAGATCCATTAAAGTGATAAAGAAAGTTGGATCTAGTGCCTGAGTTACCAATTAGGCATGAAGCTCAACCTTCAATATCTCAGACTTAGTAGAGTATAGGGAGCCAACAATTATACCCAGTGAGTTTGAGCCTAACCTTTTCTTTGAGAGCGAACCCAACCCTGAGTGTCCACCATCAAATTAGCCTGTGAGAGGAATGATTGAGCATTTCTTGCATGACCAAGCCATTAGTACCCGGATCAAAGGCTACCATGTCACTTAGTTCATTAGCAAGGTTGACCGAGATCTAAGGATTTGTGGATCACTCGAGATGATCCGCAATGCCTCAACCCAGACCCGTTAGAGCAGTACCTGAGCCAGATCGACCTTCTTACTTGACAGGGTCGAGTTCCTCCCACCCCGGGAGAATTGATGGGTACATCAGATCAAACATAGACATCAAGCTTCAATTTATCCTCTAAGTCATGTGTTGGTCAATTTTCTTAAGTCCTATAATGAAGTCCAAATTTTGTGAGTCCTATAACAAAGTGAGCCAATTGGATTCACTAAGTCGGTGGAAGTTCCTTGTTTAGTTCATTGAGTCCTGTTTATCTGTTCAGTGAGTCCATTATTTATTTAGGCCTATTTTGAGTCTTGTCAGTTAGGCCTTTTTGAGTCCATGTAACTTTTATTCAAGATGAGGACCTTTGGACCCATACTTAAGTCACCAACCCAGCATCTGGATTTCTTCATGCTGCCCAAGCCCTCCAGGAGATGGTGCCCCAACATACCAAGCTTTAGGCACCTCAAGCCCAAAAGATTTCATGAAGAAGTGCCACCCCATATCCCTATCCTTGGCGCCCCAATCCAAGGACAATAGCAGTTGACGGCCCCCAGCCCATCATGAAGTTGGCGCCCCATATTTTGACCCAGTCCAAGATGCCCAAGGCTTTGACCCAGTCCAAGCCCAGCAAGAAATTCATACCAATCTAAGCCCATGGAGAAAAGTCAAAGCTTCCAAGTCTAAGAAGGAGTTGATGTCTAAGTTCTACAAAGATTTCAGTCTACCAATTCTATTTAAATTATGTACTCCTTATTCTACTCAACTTTATTCTCCTAATCCTATTCATACTATGCACTCTTAGTTTGACAGGGAAAGGGTTGGATGAATCTATAAATATCCATCCCCTCCCTCACTTGTAATCAATCTCTTTTCATGAATTAAAACTCTGGTAAATTTTTCTTGTGACAATTTGTGTTCTTTGGAAGTGTGTGTGAGACTTGTTCCTTTTTCTTCTTACTAAACCCTAGCCATTGTCCATCCAAGCAAGAGCCCTAAGACACCCACCATCAGCCCTCTCCAAGATCCAAATGCCCCAAGCTTCCTCCAATGCTCCCAACCCCTACAACTCCATCTTCCAACGTCCTTCAACACGATCTCCAGTTTCTTATTTTTTCCTTCTTGTTTGCCTAACCTTTGACATTTGCAAGATCCCTCTGGTGATACCATCCTCTGATGAAGTTTAATTTGCCTCCGAACGAAGCTGATAAAAAACTAACAGATCTGCAAGAAAGTGACCAGATCATCCAGGCACCGATATGAGCGGAGCGGTCTCTTCCACAGCAACTAGAAATCATTGCCTGGTATGTTAAACCTAATTCCCATCTCTTTTTGTCTGATTTCTTGAAGATTGAACATGCTCTTAATAGGCCTTCTTAGACCTAAGATCCTGATTTTCTTTTCTTTTTGATTAATCTAGCATGTTGGTAGGATGCTAATTGATACAGGATAACCCTAACCTAATCTTGTTTAGTTTCGGGAATCACAACCATAAAAAAATTCAAAAATGGTTGCTTGCTTTAATCTAATTTTCTTTATTTTCATCCCTTGCATATCATCCTATATCATATTAGAATCCCTTCCCTCATCAAGTCCTAGGCGAGCTGGGAGTGGCACCTTCCCTAAATGGCCCTGTTCCAGTATTTTATGATAGCACTGGAGCCATAGCTCAAGCCAAAGAGCCAATGTCCCATCAGCGCACCAAGCACATTCTGCATCGCTACCACCTCATGCAAGAGATTGTGGCATTAGGGGACATCGACCTTCAGAAGATCGATGGAAAGGAAAATCTAGTCGACCCCTTCACTAAAGCAGTCAAAATTCAAGAGTTTAAAGATTGTAATTGAAAAATGAAAATGCAATTCTGTACTGATTGGCTTTAGTCCAAGTGGGAGTTGTTGGGAATTATGTCCCAAAGCCAATCATCTAGGCTGTAGACGATTGTACTATTTGTATATTGGATATGAATTTTGATATAAATAAAAGTTATATTTTGGCAGTTCATCACGAGTGCATTTTTCTTATTATGAACTCTTATGTGATGAAGTCCTTAGAACTTCCTTGTACTTGATATAGAGAGGATATATCGAGTAGTTCTTAAATTATTCACAATCAAATGATACATTATTATAGGATGACTATATATCAAGTATAGATCGTTGTATGTCATATAGGTTGATTATCCTCTAAACCAAGGAATGTGGAGACATTGGTATGACATGCAAGTATTGTGTTCGACACTTCACTGAACGTAGCTCTCATGCGAGATACCCTTTCTGCCGAAGAGGAGTCTTGCATTAAAATATGGACATGAGTTATTCCTTTGACTTGAGATCACTATGGCAGCTTGCAAGCAACTCACTGTGCTTAGGTGCTGGACTACCCAAATTTATAATCCGGTGATAGAAGGTTGCTGGGTACAGTTAAGTACTTGTATAGCGATAGTAGGATTGAGATAGGATTGACCTCTCTAAATGGTTTGTATTGAATGCTTAATATGCCTCAATTGAGAAACACCTTGGCCAGGGCATTCCTTGTAAGGAGTTACAAGGATTCTTTGTTTGAGACATATTGAAATGGATTGATTAGGGTTGGATAGTTTAACCTTATGCCATTTGGAGCATTAGGAGGTTCAAGGAATAAGTTCAATGCTATTCCATATTTGACAGGTTCATGTTGCTCTTCAACCTTCAACCTATCCGGATGCTGAAAGAAAAAATATGGTGCAGGTGCCTACGCTAAGCATGCAACAGCACAGGGAATAGGTAAGTATTTTAAAATATTTTTAAAATAATTGCGGAAAATACCTACTCCGGACAGGATCTAACATATGCAAGATGCATGTATTGGCATGATACAGGACATATAATATTTATAAATATTTTAATAAATCTAGATCTACACATGCACCGAAATTAAAAACCCAAAAACATACCTTATTCCCAGCTGGAATAAGTCTGGGATAAACCTGGAATAGACTGGAATAACTGGAATAAAGTTATTCCAGTCGTCTTCCACCTTGGGCTGAAAATAGGGCTTCCGAAAAGTCCCCGGAACGCTGCCTTCCGGACCTCCGATCGCTCCCAAATTTGAGCTGTAGATTCTTAAGGAAGTCTTCTTCGATTTGGAACTAGTTTCTGCAAGAAAAACTAAGTCAATAAATCGTAAAAATTCGCCGAAGTCTGCTGCACGAAAATGGCAGCAGAACGGAGTAGCTGCCTTCGTCGTTGGATTTCGGGCAACTGGAGCGATCCCGGCTCGCGTGGTTTGCTTCGAGGAGTAGAGGAATACTCCCTCTAGAGGGGAGACACGCCCGGGGCTCTCCGATCCCTCTCCACGCGCGGTGCTAGCCGCCGGAAGATGGTTCACGGTCACAGGTTGCTGCAGCAAAACAGAATTGCTGCAGCAGGGATTTTTGGAGCACTGAAACAAAGGGAAAATTCTCCCTCACACCCTCCTAAACCTAGCCTATAAGAGGAGAGTCTAAGCTCTCAATTTGGGATCTTTCAACCTCTCTCTCAAAAAACAAATAGCAGGTAAATTTTTTTGGTTCTTCACGGCTGAAACTTGCTTTGGTTTTTCACTTCACATCGTTCTTAACTGGCTGAAAGAGGGGTGCTGAAAAATATATAAGCAGCAGGGTGAGGGAGGCAAAGAGACGGTGATAGGAAGAGGCAACGGCTGCAATTTACTCCATTAATCAGCCATAAACACAAGTTAAGAACCATTAAACCAGCGGCGAGGGAGAGGAGAAGACGAGATGCTAGAGATAAAAACCGGTCGTTTTGGCTTCTTCCAACGTTTAGAATAACTCCCAGCAAAACATCGTGTAAACGGTTATGAGGAGAGGAAAAACACCGGTTCATCCAAAATCGGTCCAACCAAAATTGGTCCAATCCCATTAAATCAGTTTGGTTCAAACCCAACGGTGGTTCAATCCAATTGAACCTGGTTCAGGGAATAAAATTGGTTCACAACCAATTGGAGGCCGAAACGAACTCCGAATCAGTTCAAAACTGATTCAGAAAAATCCTGGCGCAGAGCTGGTCAACCCGGAACATTTTTCGGTCGACACAGACAAGGGCAAGACGGGGAAAAGAGTGCTCAAAAAATACTGTGACCATAAAACCAAGACGATTCCCAATCGTAATCGGTATCCGGATCAGAGAGTTATCCTCTGTGGCGTGTGACCTCATAGGTTCGAACCTAAACGGTAGCACCAGAATAATTCTAGTACCAGCACAGGAAACCATCTAGCAATGGGTCCCGGCGTCTGGATAGGTCGAAGATGCGGGAGCAAACTATCGAACCTCTGGTATATGGTTACCGTATAATTCATCCCTTTGACCTCAAATGCTTAGGACGACTGAGATTGGGCTACCAACCCAGACTGAGTCAGTCGACTACGTGTCTCAACCTCGCAAGCCCAGTGACTCTTCACTAGAGCTACCCCGGCCGAGGATTTGCTAAATTGAGATACTGCGAGACATTCAATCCAAACTTGTTTGGACAGGTCAATTCCATCTTGGTCCATCACTGCTCCACAAGTACTTGCCTGTACCCAGAAACCTTCCATCACTGGATTAAAAATCCGGGTAGTCCGGCACCAAAGCACAGGGAGTTGCTTGCAAGCTACCGCGATGACCTCAGGTCAGAGGGACACTTATACCCATATCCAATCGTGAGTATCCCTTTGGCAGAAAGGGACTGCGCGGAGTCACGTTCAATGAGATATCACATATATCCCACTTGCAGATTACATCAGTGTCACCACACTCATTTGGTCAAGAGGACAACCAAACGATGTGAACTACAACAACCTATACTTGATATATTGCCGTCCAGTACAATATATCCTTTGGTTGTGAACCGGGTTTAAGGACTACTCGATACATCCTCTCTGTATCGAAGTCAGTGTAGTCCTAAGGACTTCATCACATAGGAAAGAGTTCATTTCAGGGAAATTCAATACGTGATGAGCTGCCAAAAATTATATTTTATTAATTCATTGAAAAAGTACAATACTTAGCACAACCGCCTACAATCCAGGCGATTGGCTTTGGGACACAATTCCCAACAGATGCCGGGTGTCATTGCTAGATAGCAACTTTGGCTGGTACTGAAAATGTTCTCATGCTACTGGTTTAGTGTTTGAACCTATGGGGTCATACACCGAGGGTTTCTTCTTACTTTGTTGGCATGCGAATAATTAGGAATCATTCTAGACTCATTTGATAAGGTGTTGTCAAACTTCTATTCAAGTCGACTCCTTTTGAACGAGTCGACTCGAGCTGAGTTGGCTAGAATGGTGAGTCGACTCGTCTGATGGACTGCTGAAATTCAAGAATGCTTCATTAAATGCTGTAATGGTTATGAGATTTAATGCTGGGAGTTTTGAGTTTTAATAATTGCTATTGCTAAATTCCAAGGGACTTCTAATCTTCCTGGAATCTCAAGAGACCCCAAAACTGCTCATTAATCTCTTATTATGTCCTCTTAATTATTTTGAGGGCTGCTATTATAAAAGCAGGGCTGAAGAAGGTTACGAGTTGACATTCAATGCTCCTCACATTCCACACCCAGAAATCTAGATCAAGGCTGAGACTCTGCCATATTCCTTGGTTAGAGATCTTGTTTGATCCTTGAGAGATTGTGAGATTGGATCTTCGGGATAGAGTGAGTTTTGGGTGGGATCTTTAAGTGCATACCTTCTATTGAAGGTTTGGGACAGAGAGAACTGGGAGAGTCCTTGTTCTGTTCCAGCACTATTGTAGCAACTGGCACTTCAAGGAGTTGAAGGTGTCCCACTCGTCTTCAAGGAGTTGAAGAAGAAGGAGTCCACCCGACAAAGTTTTCGTAAGTGCCAGCACCTCGAAGGAAGGAGAAGAAATCGCGCTACATGGTGTGAACCACCTATAGAGGCGGTACACGAGTGCTGCTTGCAGAGCTGGACTTTTTTCCATAGGTCAGTGCCATCCCTAGGATCGTGACTGAGAGGCGAGCATTTATCCAACTTCTAGTTCTTCTTGGTGAACGTCACCAAGTTATGTGCTTGTTTTATGTATGACATAATTATCATAATTATCTTTCTTGCCTTATTGTGTGATTTCTAGAATTATTCTATTTTTCATACAATGTTTGTATGATTTCATATTTACTGTTGACCCCTTGAGTGATTTTAATGATAACAAAATATTGGAGCATGCACTTATGTTACTGACTACTTTTCAAGTGCTTTACATGTTTTTGTAGGATGACTTCATTGATAAATTACAACACCTACAATCTTATTATGTGTCTAAGTTGTGTTGTAAATGTGTCATGTAAAGAAGAGCCCAAAAAAAAATTAAAGAAATATTCTCGAAAATGGGTTACTTCTCAATGTTTTCAAGCTTAAATTCCTTAGAATCAATTATTAGTTGAGTTGGAAAGAATCTTGAATGTTAGAATTTTGTTGGATGTAATATGGAGAGGAAATGAAAATTTTACTGAAAATCTCATCCGAGCCGACTCAAGCAAAAGGAGCCGACTCTAGTTCATGGCACACATGAAGGATTCTGGCATGCAGAGATCCGAGCTGACTCGTGGGAACCTGAGCTGACTTGTCCAGTGCATCAATTCTTGAAACAGACAGGCGAGCCGACCTGAAGGATGTCTGAGCTGACTCAACCATTCAGTCAGACATCCGAGTCGACCCTTCAAAGATCCGAGCCGACTCCTCTAGAGTCCATGAAAAATTAGTTTTGAGAGAATAGCTAGGCGAGCTGACTCTTCCAGAGTATAGTTTTGAAGACCTGTGAATCTGAGCCGACTCAAATTAAGGCGAGCCAACTCATCTAGAGTAAGGAATCAAAAACACTATGAAACCGAGCCGACCCGATTGAGGCAAGGCGACTCGACCAGAACTTCTTTGAGGATCCAAGTCGACTCGAGGGATCCAAGCCGACTCGAAGGTCGATTCCATGAAGGTAACGGCTAGTTCCAGAACTTCTTTTTTGAATTTAAAAAGTGCTCCAATGGTCAAATATCACATCCCAATGGTCTACAATGACTATGTCCATCCAAGAAGAGTACTAGACTATATAAATAAGAGATTGGGACAACTTTTGAAGAGGCTAATGCTTAGTTAAACATTAAATGAGCTTGTGAGCAAGAGAGCACTAAAGAGAGCATTCAAGTCAGTCTTCAAGACTTCACCAACTCAAATCTGAAGCTTGAAGCATACATTGAAGAAGTTGAAGAAGCCATTGAGGAGCATTAAAGTGCAATTAAGAAGGCTTCTCTCGAGTTGCATCGGTAACCATCAGACAACATTAGTTTATCATCTTGTTGCTTATTTTCTTTAACTCTTTTATGAGTGTTAGGTTATTGGTAAGCCCGGTTTAAAAACCAAATAGGTTCTTAGTTAGCCTATTCAAAACTAAGTGTAGGTTCTTGGTGATCCTGTGTAAAACCAAGTGTTGGATTCTTGGTGATCCTATGTAAAACCAAGTGTTGGATTTTTGATGAGCCTAGTTGAAAAACTAAGTTAGGTTTGGATTGTGAGTCTGGTAAAATAATCTGACTGTATTCTGGTGATGAATATAGTGAAAATCCCAAGTGGTATCTTGGATAGTGGATGTACGAGCGAGGTTGCTTCGAACCACTACAAATTTGTTGTGTTTGCATTGTGCTTTTTCTATTTGCATTTGCTTCTGTTATTTATTATTTGAAACACAGCACTCACCACTAAAGTAGCTTAAAAGAGCATATATCCGATTAATTTTTTAAATTTCTTATTCACCCCCTCTTGAGAAAGCCACCTAGGTAATAATTGGTATCAGAGCAGAGTCTCTAAACTTAATTAGAGTAAAGATTGATGGCTCATCCCATGAGTACTTCTTTGGTCGAAGGCCAATCTACTAATAGACTTTCACTATTCACTAGCACGAATTATTCATACTGGAAAGCTAGAATGAAGATATACATTCAAGCAATTGATTTTCAATTACGGAAGGTCATTCTTAAGGGTCCACAAATATCTATGATCAAAATTGATGGCATGGATGTCCCAAAACCTGAAGAGGATTGGGATGAACACAACATGAAAATGAGGAAATTGAATGCCAAAGCCATGAATTTATTATATTGTGCTTTGGATGCAAAAGAGTTCAACCGAATTTCTATTTGCTCATCTACAAAAGAAATCTAGGATAAACTTGAAGTGACCCATGAAGGAACTTCCCAAGTGAAGACCTCCAAAATCAATCTTCTAGTACATAGCAATGAATTATTCAAGATGGAAGAAACCGAAACTATCTCTGCCATGTTTTCATGATTTATAGATATTATTAACGGGTTGAAAAGTCTTGGCAGGGTTTACTCAAATGCAGACTTGGTACAGAAGATTCTAAGATCACTTCTAGACAAATGGGACCATAAAGTAACTGCCATCCAGAAAGCAAAAGATCTAAACACACTAACACTGGATGAACTGTTGGGCTCTCTCATCACACACGAATTGACGATGCAGCATAGAAATGAAGATGATCAAAAGAAGAAAATAAAAGCCTTCAAAGCTGCATCAGATTCAAAGAAACAAGATGAGGAATCGGAAGAAGATTGCTCCTCCTCCGAAGATGACCTAGAAGATGAAGATATAGCCATGGTCGTGAGGAGATTTAGAAGGTTTATGGAAAAGAAGAAAGGAAGATATTTTAGAAAGTTTCACAAGAAAGGGGAACATAGTAAGGACAAGGAAAAAGAAAAAGAGAAGGAATAAATTCCCACATGTTATAAATATAAGAAACCAGGGCATATCTGTCCTGACTATCCTTTACTAAAGAAAACATTCAAGAAGAAAAAAAAGAAAGCTATGGTTGCCACTTGGAGCGACAGCGAGGAGTCGACTTCAATGGAAGAAGAAGAGACCACAAAAACTACCAAACTATGTCTTATAGGTCTCGAAGATGAGGGAACGCCCCCCGAACCTCAAATAGAATTTACTTTTGATGAATTAAATGCTGCATTTCATGACTTATTATCTAAATATAAAAAAGCCAGAGTAAAGATTAGAGCTTTAAAGAATATCAATGATTCTTTACTAAAAGAAAAGGAAGAGATTTCAAAAAAGAATAAGATATTGCAAAAAGAATTAATTGTCTTTTCTAAAATGAATAAAGCTTTGGAAATTGAGAATAATGCTTGTCTTAAGAAAAACAAAGCTTTGACTGTTCAAAACTCTAAATTGAAAAAGGAGGTTGAAAAACTCAAGCCATTGGTTGAAAAACTTACATTAAGTTCAAATAAGCTTGAGTTGATTTTAAAGGAACAAAGAGTTTCTGACAATAAGGCTGGAATTGGTTACAACTCTTCAAATGGCTTTTGTATCAAATCCTTCAATATCCATTTCTAGAGCTTCAAAGTATATTCCTAAGTTTTCAAATAAAAAATCTTTAAAGTCAGATGTTTCTACATCTACAACACATGCTTCTACATCTAGAACTTTAAAGTTTACTTCTTTTCAAAATTCTAGAATTGTGTGTTATGCATGCAAAAGGGTAGGACATAAGTCCTTTTAATACAATACTTTTAGAAATGCTAAAAGTAAAGTAAGAAAGATTTGGATTCCCAAATGAACCACCTCTGCTAACCTGCAAGGACCCAAGGTAGCTTGGGTACCTAAAAGAACTTGTTGATTATTTTGCAGGAATGTCTTGCAGCCCAAAAAATGAAGAAAAGATGGTATCTCGATAGTAGCTATTCAAGACATATGACCGGTGACAAGGATCAATTCATCACCCTGTGGATGAAAGAATGAGATTTGGTTACTTTTGGAGATAATGGCAAGGAAAAAAATAATTGGCATTGCTAAGATCAAATTGATCCCCTCTACTTTTATTGAAAATGTATTGCTAGCAGACAAATTGAAGCATAATTTGTTAAGTATTAGTCAATTATATGATAAGGGCTTCAAGGTTGTCTTTGAATCATCTATGTGTATTGTAACAAACTCTCTTGATTCTAGCAACAAATTCATTGGACATAGACTTGGAAATATTTATGTGGTAGATCTTAATGATCTAGCCATGTCTAGTAGTTCCAATCTAGTAATAATGAATGATAAGACCAAGGAGTCTTGTTTACTTTGGCATAGATGATTAGGTCATGCTAGCATGCATACTATTGTCAAGTTAATTTCTAAGAATCTAGTTAGAGGTTTGCCTAAGTTTAAAGTTGATTTTGAACATGTTTGTGATACTTGTCAAATGGGTAAAAAAACTAGGGAAATTTTAAATCCAAAAATATGATTTCAACTTCTAGACCTCTTGAGCTACTTCACATGGACTTATTTGGACCAACTAGGACCACAAGCCTAGGTGGTATGAAATATGTTCTTGTGATAGTAGATGATTTTTCAAGATTTACTTGGGTCTTGTTTATTGCACATAAAGATGAAATTTTCAAAGTATTTCAAAAATTTCATAAAAAAGTTTCAAATCAGAAAAATCTTTCAATCATATCTATTAGGAGTGATCATGGCACGAAATTTGAAAATCAATATTTTGATGATTATTGCACAGAAAATGGTATTGATTACAACTTCTCCGCTCGTAGAACACGACAATAAAATGGTGTTGTAGAGAAGAAAAATAGGATTTTGAAAGAAATGGTCTGAACAATGTTATGTGAAGGCAATCTCTAAGGTACTTTTGGGCAGAAGCATTGAACATTACTTGCTATATCTTAAACCGTGTTTTGATTCGTCCAATTCTAAAGAGAAGCTCCTATGAGCTTTGGAATGAAAAGAAACCTAACATTAATTATTTTCATGTTTTTGGTTGTAAATGTTTTGTGCTGAATAATGGTAAGGATATCTAAGAAAATTTGATGCTAAATCTGATGAAACAATTTTTCTTGGTTATTCATTACATAGCAAAACATATAGAGTATTTAATAAAACAACTCTAACCGTAGAAGAATCAATGCATGTCATTTTTGATGAAATTAACCCCTCACCTTCAAAGAAAGAAGAGTGCATTAACAATGATGCAAGTACACTTCAAAAGAAGATGAAAGATATGAGCATACAAGAGAAACCAACTTAATAAGGAGAAGAAGTGGTAAGGATCAAGCTGATCTACCAAGGGAATGAAGGTATGTAACTTTTCATCCAAAAGATTTAATTATTGGTGATCTTCATAAGGTGTTAAGACTAGGTCATCACATAGAGATGCACATGATTACCTAGTCTTTGTATCACAAATAGAGCCACATAGCTTAGAAGAAGCTAAAAATGATCCAAACTGGATGATAGCCATGCATGAAGAACTGAACCGGTTTAAAAGAAATAATATGTGGGCTTTAGTTAATGGACCACCAGACCATCCCATCATAGGAACTGTTAGCGTGGAGTCCCTGGATCGGCCGGTCGAAGCCGCTGCATCGCAGGACCGCTCCTTGGTTCACCTGCAAAACAGATCCCTTGCTGGAGTTGTTCCGACGGAGGACACTCCGATGCCTAAGTCAGTGGCGGATTCCAGCCACAGAATGGGGAAGATGTCGAGAGTGGAAGAGAAAAGGTGCTCTTGGAGATTGAGAATGTGTATGTGCGAGATTATTTGCATGTACCTCTCGAGCCATCCTCCTTATCCATATTTAAAAGATGGCCTCCGGTCTGTGGCCCGCTCTTTTCCCGTAGATCATGGGGAGCCATTCACTCCCATGATAGTCGATCGTGGATTGTCAATGAGTGGTTCTGGCCAGATCATAGGCATAGCTACAGGAATTGCACGCCATGATCATGGCATGATGAGTGTCAATTATAACTGTTGGTTACAATTTTCTTTTTGGAACAGATTGTGGTTCAAGCTTTGGGTTTTCCCTTGCATGGGCCGAAGGCTTGATATTTTTCCGAGGCCGGAGATCATGTCTACGGAGGGGGCTGAAGTTCGTGCCTTTGGAAGTTGATGAGTAGTTCAGACTTCGGCCGGGGCCGAAGGTGCTACCCGAAGGACTGGCCTTCGGATGTTGTAGTTCGATGTGAAGCCTTGAGTTGCTTATAGTTGGTCTTCGCTTAGTCCGAAGTCCATAGTCCGGAGAAATAGGGCTTCGATAAGTCGAACCGAAGCCTGGTTCATTGCTGAACCAGGATATCACAATAGTTGCCCCCCTACTCTCAGTTGTCGAAGCAAAGATCTGCCTCGAGAAGTGAGAGTATTATTGCCTTGTCGCTTTCTTCCTGAGAGACGGCGCAGTAAATGATTACGGGACCTCTATTGGGCTGCCCATCACGATCTGAGAATCAGATGGTGGACAGGTGCCATTCCCTAATTAGGGAAAAGTAGGTGGCCCTGAGGCTATCTCTCCTCGTTCCATTGCAGAGTGGTTGAGGCAATCTTTTGGTTGGGATTTGGATAGTTGTGGTGGCTGTTCTCCACCCGTTGGATGAAGGATAGATCTTATCCTGGCAGTCAGTCGTAAGTGGGTTACCTCCCAGGGTAACCTTGAGTCAAATTAACCCTCTGCGGGGACCCAGAGACCCTTACTTTTCTTTTGGGGAAGAGTGAAGGTCTGGGCAAGGAAGCTTCTTCAACCTCATCTCATTCTCCGCCCAAACCGTTCTGGAGTACCAGTCTATTCTTCAGGTAGAATCTTCTTTCCACCCCTTTGCTTCATTTCTTTGTCATGGAAGAGACCGTAGAGAGTCAGGAGAAGCAGGTTGGGCCCTCGAGGGCCGGAGATATAGTAGGTCTGAAGTCGGTCCCCAACTCGATTTCTTAGAGCAAGGCAACCCTTCTTTGGGAACGCTACCGCATTCCTGAGAAATTTTCCTTCGTTCTCCCTGTGCCCGAGGAGCGGGCGAACAAAGCTCCCCCTGGGTGCCTAGCTATATACAAAGATCACCTGAAGGCTGGTCTTCGGTTTCCCCTGCACCCCTTCTTTGTTAAGATTTTTTGCTTGTACCAAGTGGTGCCAGCGCAGTTAACCCCAAACAGCATCGGAACATCTGTGGGTTCCTGGTCATGTGCAGCGTCTCCAATGTAGAGCCTAGGACCAACTTGTTCTCGGCCCTTTTCATCCTCAAGAGGGACTTCCACAGCAACGGATGGTGGGTGATCGTCCCAGATCAGGCTGTAGGGTGATTAAGGATATTTCCAGCGCCATCCACGGGTGGAAACCCGCCTTTGTAATTGTGTTGTCCTTCGACCCATGGGGCTTCGACACTGAGTGGAAGAAACCTCACCTAACCGCCAATGATGGAAAGAAAGTCTTGGCGGCCGATCAGTCGGATTATGATCTTCTGACCAACTCGGAAGTTGCTCCTATCCGGGAGTTGTTGGAGGATAGGAACCTCCATCGAGCGGGAATCAGTAAATTCCCCTCACTAGGTATAGCAGTGAAAATTTCTACTCTTCTTCTTTAGGTTTCATCGTAGCTCATTTAACTAAGGTGATCCCCTTTGCCTGTAGGTGGTGGGATGAAGCGCAATTTGAGCTGGCTTCGCCAGACTTCGGAGAGGAGGGTGGCATAGGCCCCTTCCACCAGGTCTACAGCTCGGAAGAGAGCTCGGAGAGATAGTCCCGAAGGGGACCAAAGCGCCTCATCTTCTCAAGGCATCTCAAGGGAAAATGCAGTGGCCGCGAAAGAGGTTCCAGTGAGGCCATGCCCAGTCAAGACTCCAGTGGCGGTCACCTCCCTAGATGACACAACGGGGGGCCCCCCTCAAGGAGTAAATGTGCCACCGGTTTGCCCATCTGCCGCTGATAGGGGCAAGCCATGGCAAGTCGAAGGAGTGTTCGTCTGTGGAGCTTCTTCAGCCGGAGGTCGCCCGACGAACTCTTCGGAGCTCCCGCCTGTGGGAGAACTGCTGGTTCCGGAGGAAGCCATACAGGTGTTGAAGGGTATGATACAGCCTCGCAACCTGGAAATTCTCCGGAATCGGTGCTTTTGCAAGGTGTCTGATTCCGGCTTCGCCGCCTTGCAACAGGTATAACTATCACCGCCTCCTTTGCCTTGAGAGTTACTTGACCCTCGATTCTTCTTTTTTGAAGTAGTTGGTCTATGACTTCACCTTCATGGAGGAAGGCTTGGGGAACGTAGATAGCCTCATCTACGACTTCAAGGAGGAGCTTCAGACTGCTAGGGCTGCCAGGGAAGTAGTCGAAGAGCTGAAGCAATCTATGGAGGACCGTCTTGTCTGGGTGACTGATGAAGTTCGCGACCTGAAGGGCGAACTAGAAAGCGCCCACTCGAGGATAGCGGGACAAGAGGCAGGGTGGAACAGGAGCAGGAGGCAAGTTGAATCCCTGGAGCAGACTGCCAGGGAGAACCAGGAGAGGATGGAGAGCCTGTCCAAGGTGGCGGAGGAGGCTTCTAGGAGGGCCGAAGAGGCGATCCTAGAATCCAAAGCTGCCAAGAGGGAGGCCGAAGCTGCCAAGAGGGAGTCCGAAGCTTTGAGGAAGCAGATGGACAATGTCGTGGATGACTTCAAGATGTCTTCGCAATTTCAGACAGAGATTGATGAAGCATCGTTGTATGCCTACCAGCACGGCTTCAATGACGGGCTTTCCAAGGTAAAGGAGATGCTCCCTCACCTCGACCTTTTGAAGATCCCTTCCTACAACATAATTGGAGAGGAAGGAGGAGAAGCGGAGGAGGTCGAAGCCGTAGGGGAGGTCGAGGAGTCACCATGTCTGGCGGAGGTGGCTGCTACCTCAGTCGCCCAGTTTTGATCTCGGCCCAGGAGGCGACTCAGGCTGGAGGAGTCCAGGCTAAAGGTTCTCCCGTCCTGGCCCAGATTGATGAGACCTTCTCCGATCAAGTTGATAGGTTGCTCCAGTCTTGTGGTGTGGAGCTCTCTCCTGTTGATGTTGAGTGACCTGGATCACTCCGAATGTATCTTCTTCTTTTTCTTTTTTTTTTTACTTGTATTGCTAATGAACTTTGTACTGCAATTTTCCCAGATTTTGGAATGAATTCTCCTTTCTTTGCATATGCATTGTTGTTCCTCATGTGTTCATGTATAACCTGAAAAGGTTCTATCTCCTTTGGCCTAGTCGAACGATAGCCTTCGAAGGACGTCCAATCGATAAGAGCCGGTTTTACCGTTCTCTTTTTCGCTTAGTCGAATAGTCATGGCCGAAGGCCATTCAGTCGGTAAGGACGAATCCTTGAACGGACCAGAACCCCATTGTGTTTCCTTCCTTCGAACGATTAGCTCGTCCGTTGGGGCGGACAGGAGTCATTTCCCTACCAATCAATAATTAGGGAGGATTTGATTAGGATCACCATTGTCCACGTGGCACGTCAGAATTTGTACAGTCGCGATCTCTTGCACCTTATGAGCCACCGGGCCTCTTTTTTTCAAAAAGAGACCATTAATGATGCCGTCGCATGATGCGAATTTCTCCGGATTCGAAGAGATGGCGGTTGCGGTCCTAGGGATGGCTTCCGAGAGACTTTCTGGTTCTCGAAGTGTCACCCAGACATGTGGCACCTTCTCAGTTGGTCGGGAAGGACGTGGGATGCGCCTCCCCGTAGTCGATTGTGGGCACAGGGTTTCTATAAATAGGACCCTGCCCCCTGCTATCGAAGGCCATCATTTCTGTTAGTGTCTTCTTTCTATCAGCCATGAGGTTCAGCACTTTCGAGCTTCGTCGTGCAGCAAAGAGGAGGGCTATTGTGTTGGGAATTGTGTCCCAAAGCCAATCGCCTGGGTTGTAGGCGGTTGTGCTAAGTATTGTATTCATTTTATGAATTAATATTATTTTTGGCAGCTCATCACATACTTAATTTTCCTGAAATGAACTCTTTCCATGTGATGAAGTCCTTAGGACTACACTGACTTCGATACAGAGAGGATGTATCGAGTGGTCCTTAAATCCTGTTCACAACCAAAGAATATATTGTACTGGACAGCAATATATCAAGTATAGGTTGTTGTAGTTCACATCGTTTGGTTGTCCTCTTGACCAAAATGAGTGTGGTGACACTGATGTGATCTGCAAGTGGGATATTTGATATCTCATTGAACATGACTCCGTGCAGTCCCTTTCTGCCAAAGGGATACTCATGATTAGATATGGGTTTAAGTGTCCCTCTGACCTAAGGTCATCATGGTAGCTTGCAAGCAACTCCCTGTGCTTTGGTGCCGGACTACCCGGATTTTTAATCCGGTGACGGAAGGTTTCTGGGTACAGGCAAGTACTTGTGGAGTAGTGATGGACCAAGATGGAATTGACCTGTCCAAACAGTTTGGATTGAATGTCTTGCTGTATCTCAATTTAGCAAATCCTCGGCCGGGGTAGCCCTAGTGAATAGTCACTGGGCTTGCGAGGTTGAGACACGTAGTCGACTGACTCAGTCTGGGTTGGCAGCCCGACATCAGTCGTCCTGAGCATTAGAGGTCAAAGGGTTCAAATATACAGTAACCATATGCCAGAGGTTCGAATGTATGCTCCCGCATCTTCGACCTATCCGGACGCCGGGACCCATTGCTAGATGGTTTCCTGTGCTGGTACTGGAATCGTTCCAGTACTACCGTTTAGGTTCGAACCTATGAGGTCACACGCCACAGAGGATAACTCTCTGATCCGGATACCGATTATGATTGGGAATCGTCTCAGTTTTATGGTCACAGTATTTCTTGAGTACTTTTTTTTTTTCCCGTCTTGCCCTTGTCTGTGTCAACCGGAAATTATTCCGGGTTGACCAGCTCTGTGCCAGGATTTTTTTGAATCAGTTTTGAACTGATTCGGAGTTCGTTTCGGCCTCTAATTGGTTGTGAACCAATTGAACAATTTTTATTGAGCTCGGACCGGTTCAGGATTGAACCACCGTTGGATTTGAACCAAAAGGTTTAAAAAATGGGGTTGGACCGGTTGGACCGGTGTGTTCCTCTCACCGTGACCGTTTTACACGGTCTTTTGCTGAGAATCCCATGCGTCCGCTGGAAGAGGCCAAAACACCCAAACAAACTCTTTTCTTCTCCCTGCCGTTTCTTCCCTTCCTCCCAAAGGCTGGTTTAATGGTTTTTAACATGGGTTAATGGCTTTAAACCTATGTTAATGGCTGTTAATTGGGTGTTATGGCTGCCACTACCTCTTGGCCTTCCCTCCCTCTCTATTTCCCTCTCTCCGCTACCTTCTTATACCACCCAGCCATCCCCTGTTTTTTTTGGAATGAAGTTTCAACGAAGGTTTCACCGTGAGTTCAATTATCCACCGTGTGAGATCCAAAGGAAAGCAAGAAATAGATATGGGCATTCCTCTTCTTTGAGAGGCTTAAGGAGAGGGTTTTGGGCTGGGTTTAGAAGCCTTAGAGGGAGAGAAAATCCCATTGTTTCAAGCTCAAATTCTGCCCAGTTCTGCTGCAGAATTCTGTGACCGTGAAGCCCTCTTCCGGCGGCTAGCACCATGCGTGGAGGCGGATCTGAGAGTCCCGAGCGTGTCTCCCCTCTAGAGGGAGTACCACTCTACTCCTCGGAGCAAACCATGCGAGCCGGGATCGCTGCAGTTGCCCGAAATCCAACGACGAAGACAGCTACTCCGTTCTGCTACCATTTTCGTGCAGCAGACTTCGGCGAATTTTGATGATTTATTGGCCTAGTTTTTCTTGTAGAAACTAGTGCCAAATCGAAGAGGACTTCCTTAAGAATTTACAGCTCAAATTTGGGAGCGATCGGAGGTCCGGAAGGCGGCGTTCCGGGGACTTTTCGGAAGCCCTGTTTTCAGCCCAAGGTGGAAGACGACTGGAATAACTTTATTCCAGTTATTCCAGTCTATTCCAGGTTTATCCCAGACTTATTCCAGCTGGGAATAAGGTATGTTTTTTTTGGGTTTTAATTTCGGTGCATGTGTAGATCTAGATTTATTAAAATGTTTATAAATATTATATGTCCTGTATCATGCCAATACATGCATCTTGCATATGCTAGATCCTGTGCAGAGTAGGTGTTTTTCGCATTTATTTTAAAAATATTTTAAAATATTTACCTGCTCCCTGTGCTGTTGCATGCTTAGCGTAGGCACCTACACCACATTTTTACTTTCATATTGACCCCGAGAGGAAGTGAAGTCCGGGGCCATCTGGGCCCATCGGCGAAGAAAAGGAGCCTCTGGTTGACTGTCTCGAGAAGAAGGTCCGCCTTCTGGGGGCTCAGTTGAGGGAGGCCCGGGCCCAAGTCACGGCGGCGACCACAGCGATGGAGGAGGCAAAGAAGGAGGTGGCGGAGGCCGTCTTAAACTTCAGAACTTCTGCCTCATTCAAGGATGAGGTCGCCGGGGTGGCCCTGGACTCCTTCCACCAGGGGTTTCGGGAGTGTCGGAGGAAAGCCTCCAGGTTTTATGACCTGAAGGGCTTGGATAACATCAAACCCTCCGTTCCCTTCACCGGCCATGAATTCGATTCTGACTCCGACGAGGGGTCGGACTCGAGTTCGGACGGGAACACCGGGGACCCTTCGTCGTCCCATCTGGTCTCTCCCCGACAGTACGGGAAAAACACGTCGAGGAGTTAATGCAAATTTCCCAACCTGCTGTTGTTGCTGCTGCTACTTTTTTTTTTTTTTGTATCTCTCTTTTGGAGAGTTTTTCTCTTTTCTTTTTCTTACTCTCTTTATAGGAGAGTTTCTTTCTTTTTTCTTTCTTTTTTCTTTTTTTTCTTTTCTTTATGTAAGAAAAATTGAAAGAAATGAAAGATCTTTTTTGTTACCTCTTTCCATGTATTTTCTGTGATGTATTGCATCACGATTTGTCCATAATGTAAACTCCATAAACCACTTGCAGTTTATAGGGAAGAAGTAGGGTCCGTTGGACCGTTTTGAGAGTGCTTGTTGCGGACAAAGAGGACGATAATGGTCCTTTTAGGCACGTGTTCGGATTTACCATAGGGTAGGTTACGAAAACCGTTCCTGTGCACTTTCTGTTGTGATTAAGGTAGGCAGTTCAGGCCCGCCTCGGTGCATGTTCGGATTCACCGTAGGGTAGGTTACGAAAACCATCCCTGCGCCTTTGATCTTTTTGGTGGCTTGGTTGGGCCATCCATTGCACTCGTCGGGCATATCGATAAGGTGAGTGGATCAGACTCTCCTTTGCACAGTTGACCGATTTTTCAGATCGGGTCATTTGGGTTGTTGTCGTTCAGTCGATGCAACTAGCCATTCTGAGTCGAATAGGGTTGAGGAGCTTTGCACAGGAGTTTTTTGGAACTTTTTTATTGATAGTATTTACGAATGTTTTGTACATTCCATGGCCGAGATAGGGTCTTCCCCTCCAGGGTTTTGAGTCGATATGTCCCTGGTCGAATTACTTCTTCGACTTGATATGGGCCTTCCTAGTTAGGGAAGAGTTTACCCTGTTCTGCTAGCCTGGACACTTCTGCTCTTCGCAATACCATGTCCCCCGTGTGGAACGTTTGCTCCTTCACCCTTGCATTGTAGTACTTGGCAACCTTTTACTGGTATGCCGCCATTCTTATCTGGGCCTGTAGCCTGATGCTTGATAGCAGATCCAGATCGATCCTTCTGCGATCGAAATTCTCAGGCTCTTCATAGTTGTCAATTCTCAGGGACTGTAGGGAGACTTCGATAGGTAGCACGGCTTCGGTACCATAGGCTAGGTTGAACAAAGATTCATCATTGGCTATTCTTGGGATAGTTCGGTACGCCCAAAGAACAGAGGTCAGTTCTTCAACCCAAAGCCCTTTGATGGCGTTCAATCTTGTCTTTAGACCATGGAGGATGGTCCGGTTGGTGACTTCGACTTCTCTGTTGGACTATGGATGTGCAACGGATGTTAGCCGATGCTGGATATGGTACCAAGCACAGAATCCTTGAACTTAGGATTGTCGAATTGTCTCCCGTTGTCCGTGATGATGACGTGTGGGATACCGAACCTGAAGATGATGGAGTTTTTCACAAAACTCTCTACCTTGCCCTCTGTGATTTGGGCCAATGGTTCGTCTTCCATCCATTTTGTGAAGTAGTCGATGGCCACTAGGAAAAACTTCATTTGCCCCGATGCTGGTGGGAATGGGCCAAGAATGTCCATTCCCCACTGGGCAAAGGGCCATGGGGCTGCCAATTGAGTCAGGTGACTCGCAGGTTGTCTCTGCACATTAGCATACCTCTAGCATTGGTCGCACTTTCGCATGAAATCAGCTGAGTCTTCTGGATGGAGGGCCAGTAATACCCTTGTTGAATAATCTTGTATGCTAGAGATCTGCCTCCCAAGTGATCTCCACATATGCCCTCGTGGACCTCTCTCAATGCATAATCTGCATCGGTGGGTCCGAGGCATTTCAGCAATGGTTGGGAGAATGATCTCTTGTAGAGGGTTCCATCTAAGATGACGTACTGAGATGCCATCCAGCGGATCTTCTTGGTCTTTGCCTTATCTTCAGGCAGTTCTCCTTCATTCAGGAATCTGATGATGGGATCCATCCAGCTTGGCTCAGCATCAATCTGGTGCACCTCTGCAACCTTTTTGGCAATGCTTGGAGTTTCAAGATGTTCAACAAAGGTGCGCCTGAGAGACTCCGGTGCTGTAGTTGCCAGTCGAGACAGTGCATCTGCCTGGGAGTTCTCTGATTGGGGAACATGAATAATTTCAAAATGTTCTAGTTGAGAGGATAAGGCCTGAACCTTCTCCAGGTATTGCACCATGGTTGGGTCTTTGGCTGCGTACTCTCCATTAACTTGATTCACAACCATTTGAGAGTCGGAGAAGGCTCGGAGTTGCTGGACTCCCAGATCTTTGGCAATCTAAAGTCCGGTGAGTAGGGCCTCGTATTCAGCCTAATTTTTGGAGGAGTGGAAGGAGAAACGGAGTGCATACTCTATAATCTGGCCGTCAGGTTTGGCCAACATGATTCCAGCCCCGCACTCGGTAGCATTGGAAGCTCCGTCCACATGAAGCACCCAAACGGACTTCATGGGGCTTCATCCGACTTCATCTTCGGAGAGCTTCATAACCGCCAGGGCTGGAAGCTAGTGGCTTCATAGCCCACTCAAAAGTGTCCAGAGATCGGAGAATGGCCTTGAGAGGTTGATCAGTCAGTACCATGATAGCGTGGGCCTGGAAATATGGCCGTAGTCACTTTGCTGCAATCACTAAAGAGTAGATCAGCTTCTGCATCCTTGCATACCGTGTTTCTGCATCATGCAGGATCTTGCTGATGTAGTAGATCAGCTTGTGGGACCCGTCTTCCTCCTTCCGGACAAGAACCGAGCTCACTGCTTCATCTAAAGCAGAGAGGTACAGGTAGAGGACCTCGCCTTCTTTTGTCTTGGAGAGCAATGGCGGGGTCTCCAAATACTTCTTCAATTCCTCAAAGGCAGCGCGATAGTCTTCGGACCATTCGAAGCCCTTTGATTGTCGAAGCAGCTTGAAGAACGGAAGACATTTCTCGGCAGACCGAGAGATAAATCTGCTTAGGGAGGCAATCCTCCCTGTCAACTATTGGACTTCCTTTTTACAGGAGGGATGTCGCATATTCTTCAAGGCCTGGATCTTCTCGGGATTGGCCTCAATCCCTTGTTTGGTGACAAGGAAGCCCAGAAATTTACCCGACATAACCCCGAAGGTGCACTTCGCCAGGTTTAACTTCATTTTGTAGCACCGGAGAGCGCAGAATGACTCCTCTAAGTCGCGGATGTGGTCTCTCCGGTAGAGACTATTGACGATCATGTCGTCAACAAAGACCTCCATATTCCTTCCCAGTTGCTTTTCAAACACCTTATTGATGAGTGTTTGAAATGTTGCTCCGGTGTTCTTGAGGCCGAATGGCATCATCTTGTAGCAGTAGAGACCTTTGTCAGTGATGAATGCCGTCTTCTCCTCATCTTGCAGATCCATTCTGATCTGGTTGTAGCCAGAGAAGGCATCCATAAAGCTCAGCAACTGGTGGCCGGCGGTAGCGTCGACCAGTTGATCAATCTTTGGAAGAGGGAAGCTATCTTTTGGGCAAGCCTTATTGAGGTTTGTATAGTCGATGCAGATCCTCCACTTGCCACTAGCTTTCTTCACCATTACCACATTGGCCAGCCACTCGGGGTAGCGGGCCTCTCTGATGAACCCTGCCTTGAGGAGCTTGCCAACCTCTTCATCAACAGCTTGCTGTCTTTCGGGGGTGAAGCTCCTCTTCTTCTGTCGCACTGGCTTGTACCCAGGGGTTACTTATAGCCTATGAGTAATCACTTCGGCGGGAATCCCAGGCATATCCAAAGTCGACCAGGCGAAGACATCGGCATTGTCCCTGAGGAAATAGATCAGCTTCGTTCTGGTTTCTTCGTCAAAGGTGCTCTCGATTTGCACAACTCTAGAGGGATCTTCCTCTTTCAAAGGTATCGGGATAGTCCACTCCATGGGTTCACCAAGGTTTGTGGTTGAATCCCTCGGATCCAGCTAATCTGGGGTAGTCGAATCTTTGAAGTGCCTGTCTTCAATCATTAGACATTGCTGTGCCGTCCTCTGGTTCCCTCTAACTTCTCCAACACCATTCCTGGTGGGGAAGCTATTGCCCAGATATGGTGCCCAAGAGGGGGGGTGAATTGGGTATTTAAAAAATTAAAGCAATATTGTGCTACCAAGTTTTAAGGTGAAGAGTGATAGTGCTCAAATAATTGTGCAACGGAAGCAATGAAATAAATCAACAATTAAAGAGCAAAAGAAGATAAAAAGAGAAGCAATGCAAACACACAAGAAGTATAGTGGTTCGGTGCACCTAGCACCTACATCCACTCCCCAAGCTCCACTTGGGAATTTCCACTATAATCTTTAGATTACAGCCGACTTGTTTTACCAGGCTCACAAGTCAAAACCTTACACACTTGTTTTGGCTTCGGGCTTACAAGCAACCCTAGTTGGTTTTATCAATTGGCTCACCAACAAACCTCACACACTTGTTTTGGCTTCGGGCTTACAAGCAACCCTAGTTGGTTTTATCAATTGGCTCACCAACAAACCTCACACTAGTTTCAAATTCCCTTGAAACTAGCCTACCACAAATAGAATATGAATACAATGAATAAAAACAAGACAAACTCCTTTTTTGAGCAAAAGGTAATTCGATGTAGCTCTTGATGGAGACTCTTCAAGCCTTTCTCTTGGAATCTTGGACCTCACTAAATGCCAAACTCTTGAAAGTTGGATTCCTCAAAGATGAAAAACTTTTGGCTAAGGAATCTCTTGGATTTCTCACTCTTTTTGGCTTGGAATTGATTGAAGGCTTTGTATTTTGACTCTAAACTTTTTCACTTTGTCTCCTTGTCTTTTTTGAAGTTTGGTGAAGGTTAAATACCTCATTCATGCTGAAACAACTCCACAAGACCGTTAGAATCAAAAATATGGTCGTTTATGGCTGTTAGAAATCAAATCAAAAGTTCAGAAAAACTAGCCGTTATGCCATGAGTCGACCTCATGAGTCGACCTCTGGATCAAGTGTCGACCTCATGAGTCGACCTCCAGTTTGTTTTAGGCAAAAATCCAGAAAACCATAGTTCTTCCCATTTTGAATTCTCAGGCTATGAGTCGACCTTTGGTGTCGACCTCTGGACAGTTGTTGACCTCTGGTGGTCGACCTCTGGAGCGTGCCACTGAGATTTTGCCGTGCCGGCCATGCTGAACTTTTCTTCTCTTCATGAGTCGACCTCTGGTGGTCGACCTTTGACAAGGTGTCGACCTCTGGTGGTCGACCTCTGATCTGAAATTTTCTGAAACTCTTAGAGATGTGCATGCCATGCTTGAGTTTCTCTAAGCCTTTATTTCTTTTGTTAATTATTTCTTAACAGGAAGGTCCAATATGAGAAATTTGATCTTATCCAAGGTAGAAGAGCTCTTTTCCAAATCAGGCAAACTTAGTTTCATCATTGTACTCTTGATACTCTTTTTGAATAACCTAAGTCCTGAAACTTTATCTTGAGATGAAACATTAGTCCAAACATATACTCAACTTTTTGTTAATCATCAAAACTAAGGAGCCAAAGTCAACAATCTCCCCCTTTTTGATGATGACAAAACCTTGAGTATATATGCAATTAAGTCCAAAAGCAAAATATAGCAATGATAAAAATTTTCAAAGAATCCTTACATGCATGAGTATATCATAAAAATTTTACTTTTCATCTACTTTTTGTGAAACCATTCTCAAGAGTCAAAAAGATTTTACTTTTCATTTACTTCTTTCTTTTTGTGAAAACATTCTCATGAGTCAAAAAGATTTTACTTTTCATTTACTTTTTGTGAAACATTCTCAAAAGTCAAAAAGATTTTACTTTTCATTTACTTCTTTCTTTTTGTGAAAACATTCTCATGAGTCAAAAAGATAAGAAACATACAAGCTTTACTCATAAGAATCATATATACTTTACTACACATAAGAAGGAGTCTCATATATACTTTACTACTCCCCCTTTTTGTCAAGAATCAAAAAGTCCATTTTTGTAGTGAAAGATATATTAAGGAAACTTATGTTCAATTATAATGAAGTATTTAGTTGCATAAAATACATGATCCCCCTCAATTTGTGCATTCAATATAACAAAAATATTCTATCTTGAGGGTTTAAAAAGATAAATGCTAAGAGCTGGTATCAGATAGTAAAATATCACAATATAGATAAAAACAAATGTATTCAGTTACAAAATTGCTTACATAGTAAGCACAAAACACTGATACAACAGACCATACAAAGCAAACTAAGTACAACAAGTAAATCTATGAGGCTACTCCTCATCAGAAGGTATATCAAAAGAGACAGGAGCCATGATCCTAGATGAGGATTTTGGAGTCCTATGAGAGTGACTCCGAGTCCTCAGAGAGGGACCAGACCTAGGGGTAGTCCTACGAGATCTATAGGTCCGAGGAAAGGGCTCCACAGGTGTCCCGACTGAAGCAGTAGCAGAAGGAGTAGACGGATCAGTATGCTGAGTAGACTGAGCTGGGGTCTGCCTGCTGACTAGCTCATAAGCTGTGGGATCATCAATATCTGTCTCTGTATGCTCATCTATATCATCCGGAATCCTAATAATAGTCTCAAACAGTGACTCTGTAAGCTCAATATCTACTGGCATATCTGTGGCTGGAGGATCTGTACTTGGAAGATCAGTAGAAGGAGGATCAGCAGAAGGGGGTATCTCTGGAATCGGATCTGCAGGTGGAACATCAGAACTACCTGCTCCAGGCTGATCTCCATCACTGTCACTGTATCCACTGGAGTCATCATCATCATCATCATCATCTGAATGTGGAGGAGATACTGTCGGATCTGCAGTCCCTGATGGCAGTGCTGATCTCAGTAGGCTGAGGATCTGTCGGAATCCTGTATCCATACTAGCTGAGAGAGCACCAATGCGCATATCTGTGTGTGTCCGCAGATCATGTAGCTCCTGTCGTACACCAGTAATCTCTGTCCGGACCTCTGAAATGTGATCAGTCACTCTCTGCTCAAAGTCCGATATCCTCACTGTAGTCCTCCGTGGTGTAGCAGTAGTAGTAGTAGGTGCTGGAGCTGATGAGGGTGGTGGCGTGAATGGCTCAGGCTCCGCAGTCTCTGACTCTGGTGCTGGGCGAGGAGGTGTACCATGATCAGTAGGCTCTGAAGGCCCTGCCTCAGCTGCTCGGATCTCATCCTCCTCATCTGGCTCTTGGCCAGACTCTCGTCGCACCCAACGGTCACCAATCAGTCGAAATCCCATCCTATGCAGGGATTTCTCTCCATAAGTATCAGTATGCTGCAGCTGACTGAAGGGTATACCGTCAAATGAAATACCATGCTCCCTGAATATCTGAGTCAGTCCCATGCCATATGGCTGAACAAGTCTCCTGTGAGATGCTGCCTCACCCATCTGCTGAAGCATGATCCTGGAAAGGTTGATGGGAGCCCGCTGTCTCAGGGACACCATCAACACCAGCTCACGCTCAGTGAAAAAATCGAATCTCCCGCTCTTCAGAATCAAGATACGGGAGATGATATGATGCAGCACTCTCATCTCCAGTGAAAGCTGGTTAGCAGCTACTGTGGAAATACCGCTAACATCCTCACGCTCTAGAATATATCTGAAGGCGTGCTCTCTGTCACTGATCGAAGTGGCAGCAGTGCCGTGAAGTGGAATCCTCCAAACACGACTGATGACCTCCGGTGTCACTGGAATCTCGATCCCACGTACTGTAGCAGACCATCCAACGCTATCAGTGGCCATGGATCCATAAAACTCCCTGATGAGGTCTGGGTAGAATCTCTCAGACATCGTACAGAAATGAACCAGACCTGCATCTCTCAGTACATCTCCAATAAAGAAGTGATGCTGATCCCAGAATGGTATATCCACACGCCTCCCACTAGCAATGCTCTTCCGAACTAAGCTGGCTGGCACTGGTGCAGTGTTGGGGTTTCCGGTGTACCGCAGCGGAAGTGTAATTTCAAAATGATGAAATTTGCACCGAAATCCCTTAGCCAAGATCTCCTTATTTCGAATTAAAACATACATACTAACATTCAAACATAGATTGTTAGAATTAGAGTACCAACCTGTGATCGCTAATTCCAACAAAGTTGATGTTGAAGGGGCTGATTGAATTCACCAGGCGTCCAAGTGTCCGCCCTCCGATGGTGATCCACACAGAGCAGTGATCAAGACAACTCTATCTTCTTTTCAAAGGTTCCTTCTATTGAATTCTTCTTCCTAGAATTCAATTGCTTGGATTATGGCTTGAATTCCTCCACACAAAGGCTTGCTTTCCTTTCCTTGACTCCTTCTCCTCCTTCCACCAAGACCTTGGCCCTTTAGACACCCTTGTCTTGAAGAAAAAGACCTTGTCCTAAGAGGACATAGGCTTGTCTTAAGTTGGAGGAGAAATTAAGACAATAATGTCTTAATGTATGAAAGAAAGGAAGAAATCAGAACTTCTTTCTTTCCTTTACCGTCGGAGACTTTTACTTTTATTCTTGTTCAGTAGCAGAGTTTCGACAGAGGTTTACTCTGTAGAGGAAACAATGCAAGAGCAAGAAAAAATAAAAGAGTCTTCAGGAGAGGAAGAAAGAAAAAAAAAAAAAAAAATTTTTATACTCGTTCTGATTTTCCCGACCCTTTAAATAGAAATCAGATAGGCGCCTACACACCTCTCCGTGATCTCTTTCTCACGCCCTTTCCAATTTCTCATGCCCCATCCTCCCATCTCATGGCCTTCCAGATTAAATCCCACGGCTCTTCTTAAAGGAAAAACCGCGGTGTTTTAAAAGGAAGGAAGTCGCGACTTTTCATCTCCGAAGAGATGTTATTTCGCGCGCCCGGGAGGAGTTAGCGCTTTCTTTCTTTCTCAAAATCCCATCAGCCATTGGATTCTCATCCAAGGGGGGAGAGATGGTGCGCTAATCACTTAAGAAGGACGCCGCCCAAATAAAAACATCGGAGAATTTATTTGGGGCGCGCCAAGAGTCCATGCGCCATGGACTCTTTCTTAAGGCGCGCCAAGAGTCCATATGCGCATGGACTCTTGGTGTTTGGCATGAAAAAATAAAGGGGGCGGGTGGGGAGGCTAGCCAAGCTACATGGCTAGCCAATAGGGTTAGCCATATTCCCGTTTTCTTAATTAGGGTCTAATTAGGTCCAATTAGAACCCAATTTGAACCAATCCGGAACCCTAATTCGAATCCGATCCGAATAGAAGCTAGGGCTTGCAACACCTGCTAGAGTGTTATCTTGCAAAGACGATTTAATTCCAAATTAAACTCTTGATCAATCCTCTTAAGTGTGTGACCCATTGGGTTCCACATCTAGCCAGCAGTGGGTTCGAATACAAGTTGACCTAATTTGATTAGAACTCTTTCTAATCGATTTAGGTCAATCTGGGCTTACCCGAATCGATCAATTAGGATTCTTCCTAACATGTGATCTTTGAACTTGATCAACCCACAAGACAAGATTGACGTCTAGCAATGTGTCATGTCTACTCGGAAGATATGGAAATTCTGGTGAAATACCAAAATTACCCTTCAGTAGAGAGTTACCGTACAATTAAATCTTTCGATCAGCCTGCACCCAAAATATAACTATGGATATGGATATATGTCAAATCCAATATTATATTTATTTCTAGCTCAATCTTATAATGATGATTCGATTATCTTGATATTAGAAACCGTCTCTAATATCTTCACTTTGATCAAAGATTTCCTGAATCATCATGCGATTGTTGACTAGCTGGATGCAATCTCCTCTTACTAAGAGTGATCGATTCCTTGTTGACCCACTCATTACCTTCATATCCAATTCACCATTCCCAGTATTAATCCTGTGCATGTCTCAGTGTCATGATTAGGATTGAACCAAAGAATGGGTTCATGTACATAAGGTACTTATGGCAGTCTCAGGTCAAAAGATTACTTGTACCACTCCCACTATGAGAACCTTCTATTGACATGTAGCTAAGACTCCATTAGATGTTCTCAAGTTGGATCATATCAGTGAACTCATTCTCCAATGAGCACCCACATCCCAGTATTAGTGTCATACACAAGTGACTGTGAGAGCAGTCACCCTTTCCAGTATACCCGGGATGTGCTAGTCTTATCGGAAAACCCTGATCCCCTACTCAGAGTTCCTTTGACTAGGAATACTTTAGATTAAGGTTTTAAGATTTTAGGTCTCACTGGTATGATCTCATCATAACCCTAAAATCATAGCCCTAATCTATGGGGTTCATCATATAATAAACACAGCGTATGATAAAATAATGCCTTTATTCAGAAAAATTGTCAATTACAATGGTTTGGGAGATACAACAGAGATTGGTTTGTAGGGCATATCCCTTTCAATCTCCCACTTGCACTAAAGCCAATCGCCTTTGAATCTTAATCCCATACATTCTAGGTGGCGATCAAAATCTCGCTGTGGTAGAGCCTTAGTGAACGGGTCTGCTACATTGTTCTTTGTATCAACTCTATCTATGTAGACATCTTGTCTCTCTACTATTTCTCGGACAAGATGGAAGCGTCTCAGAATGTGCTTGGACTTATGATGAGCTCTTGGTTCCTTAGCTTGAGCAACGGCCCCAGTGTTGTCACAGTAAAGTGGCACTGGGTTTTCAATTTGAGGAACAACACCCAACTCTGTGATGAACTTCTTCATCCAGACTGCTTCCTTGGCGGCTTCACTAACAGCTATGTATTCTGCCTCTGTGGTTGAGTCAGCTACAGTCTGCTGCTTGGTACTCTTCCAACTCACTGCTCCACCATTTAGGATAAAAACATATCCCGAAATGGATTTGCTATCATCAGGGTCTGATTGAAAACTAGAATCAGAATAAGCTTCTAGTTTAAGATCAGAACCACCATAAACCAGAAAAATATCCTTAGTCCTTCTTAGGTACTTAAGAATATTTTTAACTGCTTTCCAATGATCCTCTCCTGGATCAGCCTGAAACCTACTGACAATGCCTAAAGCATATGCCACATCAGGCCTGGTACATAACATGGCATACATTATGGATCCTATTGCCGAAGCATAGGGTATAGAATTCATTCTATCTCTTTCTTCAGGTGTCTTAGGAGACATCCTTTTAGAAAGATGTATGCCTTGACTCATAGGAAGATAACCTCTTTTACTTCCTTCCATGCTGAATCTTTTCAGCACTAAGTCAATGTACCTAGATTGGGATAATCCTAGCATCCTCTTAGATCTATCTCTATAGATCTTAATACCTAGTATATAGGATGCTTCTCCCAAATCTTTCATGGAAAACTGGTTTGATAGCCAAACCTTGACTGATTGCAACATTGGGATATCATTCCCAATGAGGAGTATGTCATCTACATACAGAACCAAGAAGACTATGGCACTCCCACTAGTCTTCTTATAAACACAGGGTTCATCCATATTTTTGATAAAACCAAATCTTTTAATAGTTTCATCAAAGCGGATGTTCCAACTCCTGGAAGCTTGCTTTAATCCATAAATGGATTTCTTTAGCTTGCATACTTGATTAGGTTTATTCTTTGAAATAAAACCTTCTGGCTGTGACATGTAGACTTCTTCCTCAAGGAAACCATTGAGGAATGCAGTCTTCACATCCATCTGCCATATCTCATAATCGTGGTATGCTGCTATAGCAAGTAAAATCCGAATTGATTTTAGCATGGCAACAGGTGAAAATGTTTCATCATAATCAATTCCCTGTTTTTGTCTAAAACCTTTAGCCACTAATCTGGCTTTATAGGTTTCAACTTGGCCATCAGCCCCAATCTTTTTCTTATAGACCCATTTACACCCAATAGGATTAACACCCTCTGGTGCATCAACCAAAGACCATACTTGGTTTACATACATAGAGTCTACTTCGGATTCCATGGCTTCTTGCCATTTATCTGAGTCAGTACTCAAGATAGCTTCCGTATAGGTCAGAGGTTCATCATTTTGAATGACTTGAGCTTCATTATTCTCAATAATAAACCCATACCTCTCAGGTGCCCGTGGCACTCTGTCAGACCTACGAGGAGGAGTTTTGTGTTCTGGTTCTGTCATAACTATATGTTCTAATGGTTGAGAATTGTCTATCTGTATTTCTTGCACTTCTCCAAGTTCAATTGTTCTACCATTGCCCTTTTCCAAAATGAACTCTTTTTCTAGAAAAGTGGCATGCCTGCTAACAAAAGTCTTTTGTTCAGTAGGATGGTAGAATAGATATCCTCTACCTTCTTTAGGATATCCTACAAATAGACATTTATCCGCTCTAGGTTCCAACTTATGTCCAAAATTTCTTTTAACATAAGCTGGACATCCCCATACCTTAAAATATTTAAGATATGGTTTCTTTCCACTCCAAATTTCATATGGAGTACTAACAACGGATTTAGAAGGTACCTTGTTCAGAATATAAACAGCAGTTTCTAGGGCATGACCCTAGAAGGAAATGGGCAAATTTGTGAAGCACATCATGGATCGTACCATATCTAATAAGGTACGATTCCTCCTTTCAGCTATACCATTTAGCTATGGTGTATAAGGAGGGGTCCATTCAGAAAGGATTCCATTAACTTTAAGATAGTCTAAAAACTCCATGGATAAGTATTCTCCTCCTCGATCAGAACGAAGAACTTTAATACTTTTCCCGGTTTGTTTTTCGACCATACTTTGATACTCTTTAAATTTATCAAAGGCTTCAGATTTGTGTTTCATAAGATACACATATCCGAACCTAGATAAATCATCTGTAAAAGTGATAAAATATGAGTATCCTCCTCTGGCCTGAGTTGTCATTGGACCACATACATCAGTATGTATAAGTCCTAATAACTCAGTTGACCTTTCCCCATGTCCAGTGAATGGAGTTTTTGTCATCTTACCCATGAGACATGATTCGCAAGTTCCTAATGATTCATACTCATAAGGATCAAGGAATTTTTCCTTGTATAACTTGCTAATCCTAGACTCATTAACATGACCAAGTCTATGATGCCAAAGTAAAGTATCATTAAAGTCTTTTCTTTTCCTTTTAGTATTGACATGAAAAATACTATCATTGGAAGAAAGAGTTAAGAGCCCATTGCTAAATATGCCAGAACAAATAATTTTATTAGATAACATTATTGAGCATCCAGTGCTCGTTACATCCATTACATATCCTTATTTTAATAACAAAGGAATAGATATAATGTTCCTAATAATCTTTGGCATATAGTAACAATTCTCTAGCTCCAAGATCTTCCCTGAAGGCAACTTCAGAATATAGGTCCCTACAGCTTCTGCTTGGATGATATCACCACCAGCACCGTAGAGATTGAAGTCGCCTTCCTTCAATACTTTAAGCTTGTGGAGGTCCTGCAAAGATTTGCATATATGATAACCACAAGCGGTATCCAATACCCAAGTATTTGATATAGATGAATTTAATGTCAATATAGTATGTATCTCATACATACCTTTTGGTGCGTCTGCCGCACCAGGCTTCACAGTTGCAAGGTAAGCCTTGCAATTCCTTTTCCAATGTCCCGCTTTGCCGCAAAAGAAACAGGTTGACTGTTTTGAGGCCTTCTTTCCTTTCTTGTTCTTATTGATGCCACCCTTAGGGTTTAGTCTCCTGCTAAAACCCTTTTTGCCTGATTTCTTCTTATTGGTCTTATCAACAAGAAGAAGTGGAGCCTTTTCTTTCTTAACGTGGCTCTCTGCTGTTTTTAACATATTTAACAGCTCAGGCAAGGAAGTGTTCAGTTTGTTCATGTGATAATTCAAGACAAACTGAGAAAATGACTCCGGGAGTGATTGCAGGATTAAATCCTGATTCAGCTCCCCATCCATAATAAACCCTAATTGACCTAATCTGGTGATTAAGTCAATTACCTTCAGAACATGATCCTGAACGGATGTACCCTCGGTCATCCTAGCACGGAATAACTGCTTAGATATTTCGTATCTAGCAGTTCTGCTTTGTTCCCCATAAAGCTCCTTTAAATTGAGCATTATGGATTGAGTATCCATGCTTTCATGCTGCCTCTGTAACTCATTGGTCATAGAGGCCAGTATGATACACTTGACAGTGAGGGAGTCATTCTGCCACATTTTGTATGTGGCCATATCTTCCTGTGTGGCATCATCCCCTAGTGGATTAAGACTAGGGGTATCAAGAATATAAGAAAGTTTTTCTGAACTCAGTACAATCTTTAAGTTTCTCAACCAGTCCACATAGTTTGGACCAGTCAATTTGTTGGTACTAAGATGCTTCTCAGTGATAATGAAGATGCCATTTATCTACATTTAATTAAGAACAATACATAAGCAAACAACCATGAAATGACTTACATAATTAAATTAGGTCTTCAATTTAATTATGTCTCCCACTATTTTATCAAAAATCATAGCCCTCACTATGATAATCGAGAAGAACCCTGATCGGTTTTCTTAGTGAGATCGAGATCCTTATAATTTATAAAAGATCTTGCAGACAACACAACAAATCTTTTATAAGTTCAAAGGTAGGAAACTCTTCCAATTATATCTCATATAATTCTCAAAAATAACTTGGCCTCTAGAACATTATAAGTCTTGCAGAAAACACAACAAACCATAATGTTCTAGTTAAGTCAAGACCCTTTCATTTCTATACAGTCAATATTCAAATATAATGCCCTTGTAGATAACACAACAAGGCATTATACTGAATATACTGTAAGCATATTTTGCACTAGACCAATATTATGTCAATCACCCTATTAGGTCTTGCAGATAACACAACAAACCTAATGTGGTTCATAACACAGTAATGATCCAGCATGAAGGAAGGCCAACATATAGCATTTTTTTAACACTAAGCATATAAGTCAAGATTTAAATATAATCAAATCGGCCAGGCAAGTGGAAGAGATGTGGGAGTCCCCCCGTTGCTTTCCTAGACACCAATAAAAATTGGCCAGGTCAGTCAACGGAACCAATTAAAAACCACGATTCTCTTTACCTTCCCAGAACCACCTTTCTAGACACCGAATGATAAATTATTCATCATGACTAGTGATGCTTATTAGTTAAATATGCTATGACTTAATATGATTTTAAGAAGAGGGCTTTATAAAATTGCCAGCACATTCTTACATAAAAAAATATATCATAATAATATGAATCTGATAAACATATATGTGCTAAGTGTGTCATCATACTAGGACAACCATTTACCACATAATGGATCCACCATTATGCCAGGGCAACCTTATTTCAGTATGATGACTTCAAAACTAATCATATCTCTATAATAATTAGGGTTTGAGTGAAAAACCCTAATTAGTGGCATACATCAAAACATTAATTATCATATATGCATTCCTTAAATTATGCTAAGTGTATCAGCATTCAAGGGTTTAAAACCCTAATTTCGATACTACAACAAAAATGCATATAAATAATTTTCATATGTTTTAACTGTAATAAGGATGGCTCTGATACCACTGTTGGGGTTTCCGGTGTACCGCAGCGGAAGTGTAATTTCAAAATGATGAAATTTGCACCGAAATCCCTTAGCCAAGATCTCCTTATTTCGAATTAAAACATACATACTAACATTCAAATATAGATTGTTAGAATTAGAGTACCAACCTGTGATCGCTAATTCCAACAAAGTTGATGTTGAAGGGGCTGATTGAATTCACCAGGCGTCCAAGTGTCCGCCCTCCGATGGTGATCCACACAGAGCAGTGATCAAGACAACTCTATCTTCTTTTCAAAGGTTCCTTCTATTGAATTCTTCTTCCTAGAATTCAATTGCTTGGATTATGGCTTGAATTCCTCCACACAAAGGCTTGCTTTCCTTTCCTTGACTCCTTCTCCTCCTTCCACCAAGACCTTGGCCCTTTAGACACCCTTGTCTTGAAGAAAAAGACCTTGTCCTAAGAGGACATAGGCTTGTCTTAAGTTGGAGGAGAAATTAAGACAATGATGTCTTAATGTATGAAAGAAAGGAAGAAATCAGAACTTCTTTCTTTCCTTTACCGTCGGAGACTTTTACTTTTATTCTTGTTCAGTAGCAGAGTTTCGACAGAGGTTTACTCTGTAGAGGAAACAATGCAAGAGCAAGAAAAAATAAAAGAGTCTTCAGGAGAGGAAGAAAGAAAAAAAAAAAAAAAAAATTTTATACTCGTTCTGATTTTCCCGACCCTTTAAATAGAAATCAGATAGGCGCCTACACACCTCTCCGTGATCTCTTTCTCACGCCCTTTCCAATTTCTCATGCCCCATCCTCCCATCTCATGGCCTTCCAGATTAAATCCCACGGCTCTTCTTAAAGGAAAAATCGCGGTGTTTTAAAAGGAAGGAAGTCGCGACTTTTCATCTCCGAAGAGATGTTATTTCGCGCGCCCGGGAGGAGTTAGCGCTTTCTTTCTTTCTCAAAATCCCATCAGCCATTGGATTCTCATCCAAGGGGGGAGAGATGGTGCGCTAATCACTTAAGAAGGAGGCCGCCCAAATAAAAACATCGGAGAATTTATTTGGGGCGCGCCAAGAGTCCATGCGCCATGGACTCTTTCTTAAGGCGCGCCAAGAGTCCATATGCGCATGGACTCTTGGTGTTTGGCATGAAAAAATAAAGGGGGCGGGTGGGGAGGCTAGCCAAGCAACATGGCTAGCCAATAGGGTTAGCCATATTCCCGTTTTCTTAATTAGGGTCTAATTAGGTCCAATTAGAACCCAATTTGAACCAATCCGGAACCCTAATTCGAATCCGATCCGAATAGAAGCTAGGGCTTGCAACACCTGCTAGAGTGTTATCTTGCAAAGACGATTTAATTCCAAATTAAACTCTTGATCAATCCTCTTAAGTGTGTGACCCATTGGGTTCCACATCTAGCCAGCAGTGGGTTCGAATACAAGTTGACCTAATTTGATTAGAACTCTTTCTAATCGATTTAGGTCAATCCGGGCTTACCCGAATCGATCAATTAGGATTCTTCCTAACATGTGATCTTTGAACTTGATCAACCCACAAGACAAGATTGACGTCTAGCAACGTGTCATGTCTACTCGGAAGATATGGAAATTCTGGTGAAATACCAAAATTACCCTTCAGTAGAGAGTTACCGTACAATTAAATCTTTCGATCAGCCTGCACCCAAAATATAACTATGGATATGGATATATGTCAAATCCAATATTATATTTATTTCTAGCTCAATCTTATAATGATGATTCGATTATCTTGATATTAGAAACCATCTCTAATATCTTCACTTTGATCAAAGATTTCCTGAATCATCATGCGATTGTTGACTAGCTGGATGCAATCTCCTCTTACTAAGAGTGATCGATTCCTTGTTGACCCACTCATTACCTTCATATCCAATTCACCATTCCCAGTATTAATCCTGTGCATGTCTCAGTGTCATGATTAGGATTGAACCAAAGAATGGGTTCATGTACATAAGGTACTTATGGCAGTCTCAGGTCAAAAGATTACTTGTACCACTCCCACTATGAGAACCTTCTATTGACATGTAGCTAAGACTCCATTAGATGTTCTCAAGTTGGGTCATATCAGTGAACTCATTCTCCAATGAGCACCCACATCCCAGTATTAGTGTCATACACAAGTGACTGTGAGAGCAGTCACCCTTTCCAGTATACCCGGGATGTGCTAGTCTTATCGGAAAACCCTGATCCCCTACTCAGAGTTCCTTTGACTAGGAATACTTTAGATTAAGGTTTTAAGATTTTAGGTCTCACTGGTATGATCTCATCATAACCCTAAAATCATAGCCCTAATCTATGGGGTTCATCATATAATAAACACAGCGTATGATAAAATAATGCCTTTATTCAGAAAAATTGTCAATTACAATGGTTTGGGAGATACAACAGAGATTGGTTTGTAGGGCATATCCCTTTCATGCAGGTGGCTCTGGGGTCGGCTCACGCTCATGTCTGACTTTTCTTCGTCGCTCAGTGCTACCTTGGCCTTGTTCCAATCTTCTTTTCCTTACTGCCAAGTGCTTTCTCGGACCCATATGAAAGGAAGAGGGGTAACTTAGGGAGAAGTGCAATGAAGCAAGGCTAAGAGGAAAGGAGAGGGAAAGAGAGGTTCACGGATTGAGAAAAAGAGGAGAAGGTGAAATGGTGAGATAGGGTTTGTGAGAATGGAGAAAATCGAGAGTAAATGAAGAAAAAGTAAGAAACAGACGAAAGAAATAAGTGATTTCAATTGAAAAACAACCGAGATTTAAGGGTAGATAGATGCAAAGGCTTTCGGTTGTCCAAAACAAAGAACACGGTCAAAAAGAGGTTTGATTCCAAGGAAAGCAAGAGGAGAGGAGAGGATTACCCAAAAAGATGAAGGAGAAGGGTTGAAATCTACTGTTTAGAGGTTTAGGGAAGTTGGAGGGGGACCACACGAAGGAGAAATGAAAAAAAAATGGAGAAAAAAGGCTTGCGGACGGGTTTTTAAAAAAGAGGGTTTCCGTTCAAGTGTCGACCTCTAAAAATTTTCAGGGGTCGACCTCAAGTGTCGACCTCCAAAAGCCTTAGGGGTCGACCTCAAGTGTCGACCTCCGAAAAATTAAAGTGTCGACCTCCAACAATAAATTACCCAAAATAAAATTCTGTAAAATTTAAAAAAATTGATAAAATTTAGAAAAATAACCTTTAAACATATTTGAGAATTTATAAATCATTTTTGAGGAATTTTGATGAGAATTGAAGAGTTTCAAGTAAAAGGATCAATGACTCCCAGTTCTCTTCTGATCATACAAAATCTATCTTCATTCAATGGTTTTGTGAATATATCAGCCAATTGATAATTAGTACAAATAAATTCTAACAACACATTAGAGTTTTGAACGTGATCTCTTATGAAGTGATGTCTTATTTCAATATGTTTTCTTCTTGAATGTTGTACAGGATTTTTCGTTAAATTGATTGCATTAGTATTATCACATCTTATGGGTGTCTTAGTTAGTTTGATGCCAAAGTCCTCGAGTTGTTGTTTGATCCATAGAATCTGAGCACAACAGCTTCCAGCTGCTATATATTCGACTTCCGCCGTAGATAGAGCAACCGAATTCTGTTTCTTACTGCTCCATGAAATCAAATTAACTCCTAGAAATTGACAAGTTCCACTAGTACTTTTACGATCAAGTTTACACCCAGCAAAATCAGCATCAGAATATGCAATTAATTCATATGATGACTCTCTAGAGTACCAAAGACCAATTTCAATAGACCCAGATAAGTATCTAAATATACGTTTTACAGCTAAGAGATGTGATTCTTTAGGAGCAGACTGAAAACGTGCACACATACAAACACTAAACATTATATCTGGTCTACTGGCAGTTAGATATAGCAATGAACCAATCATGCCTCTATATAATTTTTGGTCTACTGATTTACCACATTCATCTTTGTCTAATTTACATGAAGAGCTCATAGGGGTACCTATTGGTTTGGTAGTCTCCATCCCAAACTTTTTCAATATCTCCCTTGTGTACTTGGCTTGGTTGATGGAGATCCCCTCTTTGGTTTGCTTAATTTGGAGTCCGAGGAAGAAGTTGAGTTCTCCCATCATGCTCATCTCGAACTCACTCTGCATTAACTTAGCAAATTCTTGACAAAGACATTCGTTAGTAGCACCAAAAATAATATCATCTATATATATTTGTACTACTAAGAGATCATCATTTTTCATTTTCAAAAATAATGTATTATCTACATTACCTCTAGAGAAATCATTTTTCATCAAAAATGAACTTAATCTATCATACCAAGCTCTAGGAGCTTGCTTTAAACCATACAATGCTTTATGCAATTTAAAGACATGATTAAGAAATTCATGATTTTCAAAACCAGGAGGTTGTTCAACATAAACCTCCTCTTCAATAAATCCATTTAAAAAGGCACTCTTAACATCCATTTGAAATAACTTGAAATCCATAAAACAAGCAAAAGCAAGTAAAAGTCTAATTGCTTCTAGCCTAGCAACAGGAGCAAAGGTTTCATCAAAGTCGATCCCTTCTTCCTGGTTGTAGCCTTTAGCAACAAGTCTAGCTTTGTTCCTAGTTACAATACCATGTTCATCAAGTTTATTTCTAAAAACCCATTTTGTACCAATAATAGAAACATTAAGGGGTCTTTCAGTTAAAGTCCAAACATTATTTCTTTTAAATTGATTTAGTTCATCTTGCATAGCATTAATCCAGTTACAATCTTTTTCAGCTTCTTCTATTGACTTAGGCTCTATCTGAGATACAAAAGCTAAATAATCACAAACATTTCTAATAGAAGAGCGTGTACTTACCCCCTTTGATGGATCACCAATTATTAGCTCTTTAGGGTGTCCGTGTGCATACCTCCATTCTTTAGGTAAAGGTTTTGGTGAAGTTGCATTGATCTCTTGAGTTTGATCTTGATTCTCTTGATCATCATCTCCTTTGGGCTCATCTTCACTGATTGTCAATTATTCAAGCTTCTTTGTACCTGTTTCAACATCAATAGAATCTTCTTTTCTAGAAGATTTTTTGTTAGATTCATCAAACACTACATGAATTGATTCTTCAACCAGAAGAGTTCTTCTGTTGAAGACCCTGTATGCCTTGCTAGAAGTAGAGTATCCTAAGAAGATACCCTCATCTGACTTGGCATCAAATTTACTGATATTATCTTTGCCATTGTTTAATATGAAACAGCGGCAACCAAATACACGAAAATACTTGAGATTAGGTTTTCGATTTTTCCAAAGCTCATATGGTGTTTTCTTCAAAATAGGTCGAATTAAAACATGATTTAAAATGTAACAGGAAGTATTAATGGCTTCTGCCCAAAAATATCTAGGTAAATCGTTTTCGCAAAGCATTGTGCGTGCCATTTCTTCAAGTGTCCTGTTCTTTCTTTCTACCACCCCATTTTGTTGAGGTGTCCTAGGTGCAGAAAAATTATAACTAATACCATTTTCATTACAAAAAGCTTCAAAATCATGATTGTCAAATTCAGTTCCATGATCACTACGCAAAGAAACAATAGTGAGATCTTTTTCGTTTGAAACCCTTTTATGAAATTTAATAAAAGCTGAAAATGTTTCATCTTTATGAGCTAAAAACATTACCCAAGTAAATCGTGAGTAATCATCTACAATTACTAGCCCATATTTTTTACCTCCCAAACTAGTTGTTCTGGTTGGTCCAAAGAGGTCCATATGCAATAATTCAAGGGGTCTAGTAGTAGATACTACTCCTTTAGGTTTGAAAGTAGATTTAGTTTGTTTTCCAAATTGACATGCAGCACAAATCTTATCTTTTTCAAATGTGAGTTTTGGCAATTCTTTTACAATATTCTTTTTGTTTAATTTTGAAATCAACTGCATACTAGCATGCCCTAGCCTACGATGCCAAAGCCAACTAGTTTCACTTGCCTTAGCTTCCTTAGCCACTAGGCATTGACCACTTTCCATGGCTAGATCATCAAGATCAACCATGTAAATGTTTCCATGCCTATGACCAGTGAACTTGATGCCATCGATATCTAGACTAGATACCATGCACAAAGATAATTCAAAAATTACTTTAAAACCCTTATCACAAAACTGACTAATGCTAAAAAGATTATGCTTCAAGCCATCAACAAATAATACATTATCTACATAAGCATTAGGGGTGATATGGATTTTACCAATTCCGACGATTTTGCCTTTTCCATTATCACCAAAGGTAACGTTTCCACCATCAATAGCTGCTAGTGATGAGAATTGCTTCACATCCCCAGTCATGTGCCTTGAGCAACCACTATCCAGATACCACATTCTTCTTTTATTTTTGGTTGCAAGGCACACCTGCAAAAATTGATCAAGTTGAAACTTTAGGTACCCAAGTCATCTTGGGTCCTTTAGGGTTAGTCAAATTGGTTCCTTTTGGAACCCAAATCTTTTTAAAGGTATTTAATTTTCTTCTATTACAAACATATGATTTATGTCCTAATTTACCACATGCATAGCAGGTAATATTAGAAGATGCAGGTATGAAAAAGTTTTTGTAAAGTTTTTGCTGATTGTGTGGCTTAAATCCAAGTCCAGCTTTGTTAAACACTGCATGTTGACTATTTAAAAGTATATTTAGTTTTTCTGAACTAAAAATAAACTTTTCTACAAAAGGTTTTACTTTTTCTAACTCTTCCTTGTAATTCTTGTTTTGAAGCAATAGTTCTTTATTTTGTTTTTCAATGTTCTCACTAGTTTTAAGACTTCTATTATTTTTCAAAGAATCATTTTCTTTTAAAAGATTATCCTTATCATTTGTCAAGGTCTTTACATGTTCAGTTAATTTCTTGTTTTCTTGAATTAAATCTTCAATTTCAGTTGAAAACTTTTCTGAATTTTTGGTAAGCTCAAAATTTAGCTTTCTTAATTTCTTATTTTTTAGTTTTAATTTTTCATATTCCATAACTAAGTCATCAAAAGCATCATGCAATTCATTGAAAGTAAATTCAGTTTCAGGTTCAGAATTTACCTCATTATCTTCATTAGCCATGAAACATAAGTTGGCGACTACTTGCTGCTCTTCATCACTGCTGGAGTCCTCACTCTCACTCCAGGTAGCCATCATGGCTTTCTTTCTCAACATCCTTCGACTTTTTTTAAGCAAAGGGCAATCCGTTTTGTAATGTCCAGGCTTCTTGCACTCGAAGCAGATGGGTGGATCCCTTTCTTTCTCTTTCTCTTTTTCCTTATTGTGATCACCTTTTTGTGGCCTTTTCTTGTAGAAGCCCTTCTTCTTTCTCATGAATCTTTTGAATTTTCTTGTAATGAGGGCTGTCTCATCATCATCAGCTTCTTCTTCTGATTCATCACTTGACTCTTCCTTTGTAGTGGACTTAAAGGCTATGGCTTTCTTTTTCTTGTCATTGTCCACTATCTTCTGCTTTAGTGAAAGCTCGTAAGTCATCAGTGATCCAAGAAGCTGCTCGAGAGGTAGAGTATTGACATCCTTGGCTTCTTCTATGGATGTTACTTTCGCATCCCATGAAGCCGGAAGAGACCTGAGAAGTTTGTTAACCAGTTCACCATTAGATATAATTTTTTCCAAACTCCTCATACCATTTACTATATTGGTAAATCTAGTATACATTTCACTTATACTTTCAGTTGGTTCCATCCTGAACATCTCATACGTATGAATGAGCATGTTCACCTTTGTGGTCTTCACTTGGTGTGTACCCTCATGGGTAACCTCAAGTGTATCCCAAATTTCTTTGGCGGAAATACAATTTGATATTCTGTTGAATTCACTAGGGTCAAGTGCACAGAATAGCAAATTCATCGCCTTAGCATTTAACTCAGCTTGTTTGATGTCATTGTCATCCCATTCTTCTTCAGATTTTTGGATGATAATGCCATTAACCAAGTGAGTGGGCTGATGAGGCCCTTTAGTAATTATTCTCCATATATGATAATCTACAGCTTGTAAATAAATACGCATACGAGTTTTCCAGTATGTGTAGTTTGTGCCATTAAAGAAAGGAGGGCGATTTGATGCTTGTCCTTCAACTACACCCATTCCAATTGGGGCGGCCATGATCTTTAACTCAAGATCGTTGGACCTATAAGAGAGTACCGGTGCTCTGATACCACTTGTTGCCCAGATATGGTGCCCAAGAGGGGGGGTGAATTGGGTATTTAAAAAATTAAAGCAATATATGTGCTACCAAGTTTTAAGGTGAAGAGTGATAGTGCTCAAATAATTGTGCAACGGAAGCAATGAAATAAATCAACAATTAAAGAGCAAAAGAAGATAAAAAGAGAAGCAATGCAAACACACAAGAAGTATAGTGGTTCGGTGCACCTAGCACCTACATCCACTCCCCAAGCTCCACTTGGAAATTTCCACTATAATCTTTAGATTACAGCCGACTTGTTTTACCAGGCTCACAAGTCAAAACCTTACACACTTGTTTTGGCTTCGGGCTTACAAGCAACCCTAGTTGGTTTTATCAATTGGCTCACCAACAAACCTCACACACTTGTTTTGGCTTCGGGCTTACAAGCAACCCTAGTTGGTTTTATCAATTGGCTCACCAACAAACCTCACACACTTGTTTTGGCTTCGGGCTTACAAGCAACCCTAGTTGGTTTTATCAATTGGCTCACCAACAAACCTCACACTAGTTTCAAATTCCCTTTAAACTAGCCTACCACAAATAGAATATGAATACAATGAATAAAAACAAGACAAACTCCTTTTTTGAGCAAAAGGTAATTCGATGTAGCTCTTGATGGAGACTCTTCAAGCCTTTCTCTTGGAATCTTGGACCTCACTAAATGCCAAACTCTTGAAAGTTGGATTCCTCAAAGATGGAAAGCTTTTGGCTAAGGAATCTCTTGGATTTCTCACTCTTTTTGGCTTGGAATTGATTGAAGGCTTTGTATTTTGACTCTAAACTTTTTCACTTTGTCTCCTTGTCTTTTTTGAAGTTTGGTGGAGGTTAAATACCTCATTCATGCTGAAACAACTCCACAAGACCGTTAGAATCAAAAATATGGCCGTTTATGGTCGTTAGAAATTAAATCAAAAGTTCAGAAAAACTAGTCGTTATGCCATGAGTCGACCTCTGGATCAAGTGTCGACCTCATGAGTCGACCTCCAGTTTGTTTTAGGCAAAAATCCAGAAAACCATAGTTCTGCCCATTTTGAATTCTCAGGCTATGAGTCGACCTCTGGTGTCGACCTCTAGACAGGTGTTGACCTCTGGTGGTCGACCTCTGGAGCGTGCCACTGAGATTTTGCCGTGCCGGCCATGCTGAACTTTTCTTCTCTTCATGAGTCGACCTCTGGTGGTCGACCTTTGACAAGGTGTCGACCTCTGGTGGTCGACCTCTGATCTGAAATTTTCTGAAACTCTTAGAGATGTGCGTGCCATGCTTGAGTTTCTCTAAGCCTTTGTTTCTTTTGTTAATTATTTCTTAACAGGAAGGTCCAATATGAGAAATTTGATCTTATCCAAGGTAGAAGAGCTCTTTTCCAAATCAGGCAAACTTAGTTTCATCATTGTACTCTTGATACTCTTTTTGAATAACCTAAGTCCTGAAACTTTATCTTGAGATGAAACATTAGTCCAAACATATACTCAACTTTTTGTTAATCATCAAAACTAAGGAGCCAAAGTCAACAGAAGCATCCTAAGAGGTAGTAAGAGGAGATCACGGTCCGGAACCTATTCAAGACGGGCCTCCCCAGAATAATGTTGTATGCAGAGGGATCTGGACCATCGTGAAGTTGATCAGCAATGTCTTTTATCGAGGCTCGGAGTTGAGGGTTACAGGCAACACTATCTCCCCTTCAGCATAAACTTGGTTAACCCCGAAACCGGAAAGTGGTATGGGCGATCTCTGTAGTTGATGTCTGGGCAAACACATTTTGGAGAATGTATCGTACATCAAGACATCAGTCGAACTTCCATTATCAATAAGAACTCTCTGTATATCATAATTGGCCACTATGGCTGAAATTACAAGAGGGTCATAATGCGAGAGCCGGACTCCCGCAAGGTCATCGTCAGAGAAGAGGATGGAGTTGTTATCTTTCAGTCACTTTGAAGCTTCATCTTCATCCCTTCTCCAGTTGGCGGGCCGGTGTATCATCCCTACACCTTTGTTGGTGGGCCTTTGGTTTGGCAATTCGGCCTCTTCGGGAGGTGGCTGGGGAACAGTTGCTTCCGACCGGGGCCCCTGGCGATCGATGTACCACCCCAGGTACCCCCTCTTGATGAGATCCTCGATTGCATCTCTCAGTTGGATGCATTCTTCTGTGTTGTGGCCGTGGTCCCGGTGGAATTGGCAGAATTTGTTCCTGTTCCTTACGGAAGAGGAGGCCTTCATGGGACGGGGCTGTTGGAGATAGTTTTCTTTTTCAATCTCCATGAGGATCTTTTCTCGAGGGAGGTTGAGGAGGGTGTATGAGTCGAATCTTCCTCCCAATGCTCTGGGCTTGGGAGGGCTTCTCGGGTGGTCTGCATATTTGCCGTCGTTGTTATTGGAAGTTTGGGGGCCTTGCCCCCTGTTATTCTTTTTCTTTGAAGGGGGTTTCCCTTCAATCAAACGTCGATTCACCGCCTGCTCTTCAGCATCGGCGTATTTCTGAGCCCTTGATAGGAGCTCAGCATAGCTTTTGAGAAACTTCTTGTCCAGGGAAAAAGTAAGCATGGAGGTTCGAAGCTCCTTCTTCAGAGCTGACATGGCCACGTGCTCGTTGAGATCAGGGATCTCAAGCGTGGCCGCATTGAACCTAGAGATGTAATCTCTCAGGCTCTCTCCTTCATTCTGGTGAAGGAGGAAGAGTGTGTCCGTGTTCCGAGGAGTCTTGTGGCAGGTCCTGAAATGCAAGATAAATAATTTTTCTAACTCAAAAAAGGAATCGATGGTACCTGGGTGCAGGCTCGAGTACCATATCCGAGCGGACTTCTTCAAGGTAGCCGGGAATGCCAAACAGTACGTTGCGTCTGAAGCTCCTTGAATCATCATATGGGCTTTGAAACTACCTAAATGGTCGAAGGAGTCGATGGTGCCATCGTAGGGTTCCATCTGGGGAACCCTGAAGTGTCGAGAAATATCCTCAGCAATGATGTGGTCGGTGTAGGGTGGGCGCAGATCATCCACAAACAAGTCCTCGAGATCTCTCTGATCCTGCATTCTCTGTTCTCGTGCCCTTGCCATCTCTGATTCGATGGCTCTGAATCTCTCATCATAATCGGGAGTCTGCTTGGACGCTATCTCCACCGGAGTGGAGTCTTCGGAGGAGGAGGAGGAAGTTTGCCTAGGCCTTTTTCCTTTTTATGGGGAATCGGCGAACCTAGGCAGTCTCGATGTTCGGCCTTCGGGAGAGGGCTGAGAACTAGGGGAGGGATGCACTAAATCCTCTCGTGGTGCTCTCCTTCTTCGGGATTGAGAGCTATGTCTAGAAACAGCCTGTGGGTTTGCCACCGGGAAGGCTCTGTCTTGAAACTCCTGAACCATGGCCGTCAGGTTGGCGACCTGGTTCAAAAGAGCTTCGAACTGCTGTGCTCCCACAGTAACCATGGGAGGTGGAACATCGTTCACCTCTGAGGGTGCAGCCCCCTGAGACAAAGCACGACTCCGGCTTGTAGAAGCATTTTGGGCTTTTCCTCTTGCCATCAAAGAATTCTTTGTTTCTTTTCCTTGTCTGGGAGGGAGCTTAACAAATGTTAGTAAAACTTCTCCCTACCTGGTGCACCAATCTGTTGGCATGGAGTCCCTGGATCGGCCGGTCGGAGTCGCTGCATCGCAGGACCGCTCCCTGGTTCACCTATAAAACAGGTCCCTTGCCAGAGTTGTTCCGGCGAAGGACACTCTGATGCCTAAGTTAGTGGCGGATTCCAGCCACAGAATGGGAAAGATGTTGAGAGTGGAAGAGAAAAAGTGCTCTTGGAGATTGAGAATGTGTATATACAAGATTATTCGCGCGTACCTCTTGAGCCATCCTCCTTATCCATATTTAAAAGATGGCCTTCGGTTTGTGGCCCACTCTTTTCCCGGAGATCATGGGGAGCCATTCACTCCCATGATAGTCGATCGTGGGTTGTCAATGAGCGGTTCCGGCCAGATCATAGATGTGGCTGCAGGAATTACGTGCCATGATCATGGCATGATGAGTGTCGATTGTAACCGTTGGTTACAGTTTCCTTTTTGGAATAGATTGTGGTTCAAGCTTCAGGTTTCCCATTGCATGGGCCAAAGGCTTGATATTTCCCCGAGGCCGGAGATCATGTCTATGGCGGGGGCTGAAGTTCGTGCCTTCGGAAGTCGATGAGTAGTTCAGACTTCGGTCGAGGCCGAAGGTGCTACCCGAAGGACTGGCCTTCGAATGTTGTAGTTCGATATGAAACCTTGAGTTGCTTACAGTTGGCCTTCGCTTAGTCCGAAGTTCGTAGTCTGGAGAATCGGGGCTTCGATAAGTTGAACCAGAGCCTGGTTCGTAGCTGAACCAGGATATCCCAACAGGAACCAAATGGGTCTATAGAAATAAATTAGATGAACAAGGTAAAGTGATTAGAAACAAAGCAAGGTTGGTAGCTAAAGGATATACCCAGGAAGAAGGAATAGATTTTGATGAAACTTATGCACCTGTAGCAAGATTAGAGGCCATAAGATTACTTCTTGTATTTGCTTGCTACATGAATTTCAAACTTTTCCAGATGGATGTGAAAAGTGCTTTTTTAAATGATTTTTTTTCTGAACAAGTTTTTGTAGAACAGCTATCAGGTTTTGAAAGCCATGCTTTTTCAAATCATGTATTTAAACTCAATAAAGTATTGTATGGTTTGAAACAAGTACCTAGAGCCTGGTATGATAAACTAAGCAAATTCCTGCTTGAAAATGATTTTGCAAGAGGTAATGTAGATAAAGCTTTTTTTGTCAAAAAGAAAGATATATATTAGTTGTACAAATCTATGTAGATGATATTATATTTGGTACAACTAATGAAGAAGTTTGTGGAGAATTTGCTAAGTTGATGTAGGGTGAATTTGAGATGAGTCTAATGGGTGAATTAAACTACTTCCTTGAATTTTAAGTCAAATAATCAAAGGATGGGATCTTCATAAACCAAACCAAATACATCAAAAAAATCATCAAGAAGTTTGGTATGGAGACAAGCAAAGAAATGAGCACACCCATGAGCTCTACCTGTAGATTAGACAAAGTGAAGATGGCAACAACATTGATCAAAAGCTATATCGAGGTATGATCGGATCACTGTTGTACTAAACTGCTAGTAGACCTGATATCTTAGTGTTTGTGCTAGATTTCAATCTGATCCTAAATAATCACATATGCTTGTAGTAAAAAAAAGTATAAGATATCTAAGAAAACAAGTAATTTAGGTCTATGGTATTCAAAGTAATCTTCATTAAATTTAATTAGATTTTTTGATGCTGATTATGATAGATGCAAAATAGATAGAAAAAGTACTAGTGGTACATGCCAATTTCTAGGGTTGAATTTAATCTAATGGTACTGTAAGAAACAAAACTTGGTAGCATTATCTACTACTGAGGCAGAGTATGTTGCTACTGGGAGTTATCGTGCACAAGTGTTATGGATTAAACAACAACTAGAAGACTTTGGTGTTATACAATCTAAAATTCTTATCAAAAGTGACAACACAAGTGCTATAAATTTGTCAAAAAATCCAATTCAGCACTCAAGAATAAAGCACATAGAGATAAGATATCACTTCATAAGAGATCATGTTTTGAATGGTGAAATTGAATTAGAATTTATTCCAACTGAAAACCAACTAGCTGACATTTTCAACTAACCACTCAATCAAGATAGATTTGAAATGATTAGAGAAGAATTAGGACTTTGTGACCCTTTTTAGAAAACCTAACCTGATCTCTTCAAAATTAAGGAAACATTATCTAGAAAGCCTCCTACATCAAAACAAGACCTTTGACTATCTCTCCTTGTAAATTTCTACCATTGAATTTCAATTTTGAACCTTTTTGACTCTTTTGGAGAGTTTCGGTTTGAGTTGACTCGAGCTATTGTGCTCAAGTTGAGCTGACTTGAATTCTTGATCAAGTCTTTTATATCTCTGCTCGAGCTGACTCGAGCAAATTAGGGCTTGCCGAGCCGACTTGGATGTCGGGCAAGCAATTTTTTATTGGAGCCATAGGACTTAATCTAGGATTTTATATCTTAAGTGTTCACTTCCTACTACCTTAGAACCCTTATTCTAACTCGAAAATACCTTCCATCCTTCAAAACCTACCTTTTCTAGCTCAATTTCTTGCATTCTTCTTGAGCTCGTGCAATGGCTCCAACATGGGCTGTCAGCAAGAGGTCAAAATGAGCTGAACCCTTTGCTAAAAAGGAAAGGAGGACTAAGAGACAACAGGAAGAGCCGACTCAGTCAGTTGAAGCTGAAGAACAAGAAATGGAACCGAATGTAGCATCCTCTCATCCAACACAAATTATTTCCATGTCCAACTGACCCAATGCAAGTAGAAGATGAATAATCTTCACATTCTTGAAAGAGTTAGGGCTTCGAATTAGAGATTTAATTGAAGATTAGGAATGGAGTTTCTTCTGTTCCCTAAATGTTCCAACATACCCCACTTTGGTAATAAGTTTTTATGAAAATTTAAGATTGGAAGAGCACCATGTTGAGTCTGTAGTTAAGGGAAAGAAGATTATAGTAACAGAACTATGTAGCATACTTGAAATGCCAAACAATGGGTTAAAGCATTTAGTTCTGAAAGATAAACAAAAAACCCTCAGGATAATTTTAAATAGAGCTGATGTGAGTGGTATTGGGAATGTGATGGCTAACACCCTATCCCTTGAAATGAGGTTATTGCACAACTTTATAAGTAGGATCTTTCTCCCTAGAACTAGAAGGTTTGATTGGATGAGTGAGAGGGATCTTGGCTTTATGGGACATCTAATTGAGGGGGAGGCCCTCAATTTACCTCACATTATGCTACTCCAAATGAAAGAAGCAGTCAGAAAAGTGAAGGCCTGTTTGCCATATGGAATGGTTCTTACTTTATTTTTCCAGGCCTCCAGGGTGAACTGAGATGGTAAGAATGGTAAGCCACTTCATCACACTGATACCTACTCCAAATCTTTGCAAAGAATGGGATACCAACTAACTGAAGGAGCTTAGAGGAAGAAACAATCAGATCAAAGAGCTATTGGATCCTCTAGTAGTGATGAGGATGATGAGGAGGAGCAGCTACCTATAGAGGTTACCACTATTGCTGCTACTGAGCCTATAATTCATGATGATGTGGAGTCAGAGCATAGAGTGTATGGGAGTCCCAGGATCTCTCCAACACCAGGATCTCCACTAGCACCAGCTTCTCCACCAGCATCAGCATCTCCATCAGCACCTGCATCTCCACTGGCTTCACCACCTGCACCTTCTGTGACTACATCTGCTCTAGGACCATCTGCTGATACTTCAGGAGCTTGAGTGTCTCAGAACTTTATTACAAATCAGACGAGACTACTTACTCAAACCCTGACCAGTACTTTTGGTTCAATATTTGGCGACCTTCGTCAAACAATCGAAACCAAACTTGATGACATATGTGGTGAGATTAGACATCTTCACTCCAGGGTGGACAGTGTTCAGTCCACAGGACCTGCACCATAGGTGGATCTATAGTTAGTCATAGATTCTTTCAAGGTAGCTTCTAAAGACATTAAAAAATCTGTTGATACAGTATTGAAGAATTTAGAACTGAGTTAAGAGAAATGAGTTACAAGATGGGTTCTATGGAACAAGCAAAGAAAGTAGAAGATGATTACACAAAAGGGGTAGGAATTCTTATAGCTGAATTCGGAAGACTGAGAGGGTCTGTAGAGGCATTTGCCAATGCCCAAGCAAGTGAGCTAGTTGCACTCAATACTGGAATCAAGAAGATGGAAGAAGAGATCAGTTCTGTCTGGATAACCCTTAATCAGCTATCCACTACTGTTATAGCAGCCTACTCTTCTACTCCCAGACAGCAGTACCTTTTCTAGTCAGCAGGCACCTCATCTGATGCGGGACAGGGATTGGACTGGATCGCTGGCGAGCATGAAAGTCACCAGAGATTAGGATTTGCAAAGGAGGAAAGAAAAGGGTGCAGGGTTAAAAAAAATACTGGGGTTCACATAGATTCCCCAAGAAGAACAAGCACATAGCAAAGGGGCTCACACAGATGCCCTAGAAGAACAAGCACATAGCAAAGGGGCTCACATAGATGCCCTGGGCTCACACAGATGCCCAAAATCAGGGATCACACAGAAACCCTGGGAAGATGGAGAAGGGATCATACAGATACCCTAGGATCACACAGATCCTTCACACAGAACAATAGAAATTTTATTCATCCATCCTCCCATTACAAAAGGCTGAGGGTGGTATTTATAGATTTTCCAACCCTCATTTGAATTTGAATACAAGATAAAAAGATAAGAACGAATCAAATTCAAATATAAGATAGGATAAGATAAGCCTATCCATATATCAATCCTAACCAACCAAATCCTAAATCAAATTCAAATATAAGATAGGATAAGATAAGCCTATCCATATATCAATCCTAACCAACCAAATCCTAATTCAAATTTTAAACAAAAGATAAATCCTAAATAAATTTATTCCAAAAATGCTTCTAGATCCGTGCCACTCCAAGAATTATGCTTGCTCCAAGATCCGTGCTTGAGATGTCCCCATCATTCTCCTACGGTGGGGAAAAAACTCGACTCTGTCGAGTTTGGGTCAGGCTCCAGCTTCAGCTTGACTTCAGCTCCGGGAACTCCAAACTTTTAGCTTGACATAACCATGATATTTTTTTTTTTTTTTAATCAACTTTGCTTTGAAAATGGTGTGGCTTTGAGATCGGTGTGCTTTGAAATTTGTGCTTTGAAAATGGGCTGCAGGCAACTTTGGAGAGCTTGGCATAGACGAAGCAGAAAATAGGGGTGAGGGCTGGAAGGGAGGAATGGTGGTGGGTGACCGGCTGGGGGGAGGGTGGTCCGACGTCGATGTTGGGGAAGGATCCGTGGACGAGATTTGAAATAGGGAAGAAAGAAAATAGTGGGCCGGTGATGAAACAGAAAAATCCTAATCCTTTAGCTCTGATACCACTTGATGCGGGACAGGGATTGGACTGGATCGCTGGCGAGCATGAAAGTCACCAGAGATTAGGATTTGCAAAGGAGGAAAGAAAAGGGTGCAGGGTTAAAAAAAATACTGGGGTTCACATAGATTCCCCAAGAAGAACAAGCACATAGCAAAGGGGCTCACACAGATGCCCTAGAAGAACAAGCACATAGCAAAGGGGCTCACATAGATGCCCTGGGCTCACACAGATGCCCAAAATCAGGGATCACACAGAAACCCTGGGAAGATGGAGAAGGGATCATACAGATACCCTAGGATCACACAGATCCTTCACACAGAACAATAGAAATTTTATTCATCCATCCTCCCATTACAAAAGGCTGAGGGTGGTATTTATAGATTTTCCAACCCTCATTTGAATTTGAATACAAGATAAAAAGATAAGAACGAATCAAATTCAAATATAAGATAGGATAAGATAAGCCTATCCATATATCAATCCTAACCAACCAAATCCTAAATCAAATTCAAATATAAGATAGGATAAGATAAGCCTATCCATATATCAATCCTAACCAACCAAATCCTAATTCAAATTTTAAACAAAAGATAAATCCTAAATAAATTTATTCCAAAAATGCTTCTAGATCCGTGCTACTCCAAGAATTATGCTTGCTCCAAGATCCGTGCTTGAGATGTCCCCATCATCATCCTAGACAGCCTGCACCACACTTTAGACAGCCTCCACCTCAGTCTACTTAGCCACCACCTTTTGTTGATCCTATCTCTTCCATACCACCATCTGGACCATCCACTAAAATTAAAGAAGAACCTATTGTAGAACTGTCTAGTGATAGTGACTAGGCTAATGTTTGTATTTTTTGCCTTCAAAATTTTATAATATATATTGAACAGCTTTGAATACAATGAGATTCTATGTTTCTTATGTTTGCAATGTGATCTATGGAATGAATGGTATTATTGATGTGATCTATGTATGCAACTTAAGATAAATTTAAATTATAATATCAAAATTTCTTTGAGAAAGTCAAATTATCTAAAACAATAAATCTTCTAATTCTATTTTAAAAACCATGCTTTGTGTACTTAACCAAGGGGGAGAATGACTTTAATTGAATACCTTTTTGATTAATGACAAAAAGGGGGAGAATGAGATATGTATGAATGTGCATGGAAAATATACAAGGAGAAGAATGATATAAATATTGTAAAATTGGAAACTTGCTTATTTTTGCTCTGATTGCTCTAATGTATTGTCAATGGCTATTCATTATTAGTTCTGAACAAACTCTAATATGATATAGCTTTGATACATTATAGCTTTGATACATATTGAAAGATGAACAAGCTCTGATATATACGGAAAGCTCTTATATATATTGAACATATTTCTAAAGCTCTAATACATTGTCTATATACAAGCTCTGATATATATTAAACTTATTCCTACAAGCTCTGATACATATTGATCTTATCTCAAAAGCTACAATACATTGTCAAATTCTTTCAAATACATTTCAAAATATAACTCATACATGTTTATATTTATTTGCAAATATACTTTTACATGTAATTGTAAAGCTTTTCCATGCCCAGTGTTTTGTCATCTCAAAAAGGGAGAGATTGTTGATCCCTTGAATGATTTTGATAATAACAAAACATTGGAGCATGCACTTATGTTACTGACTACTTTTCAAGTGCTTTACAAGTTTTTGTAGGATGACTTCATTGAAAAATCACAACACCTACAATCTTATTATGTGTCATGAGTTGTCTTGTAAATGTGTCATGTAAAGAAGAGCCCAAAGAAGAATTAAAGAAATATTCTCAAAAATGGGTTACTTCTAAATGTTTTCAAGCTTAAATTCCTTAGAATCAATGTTAGTTGAGTTGGGAAGAATCTTGAATGTTAGAATTTTGCTGGATGTAATCTGGAGAAGAAATGAAAATTTTATTGAAAATCTCACCTGAGCTGACTCAAGCAAAGGGAGCCGACTCTAGTTCATGGCATGCATGAAGGATTCTGGCATGCAGAGATCCGAGCCGACTTGTAGGAACCCGAGCTGACTCATCTAGTGCATCAATTCTTGAATCAGATAGGCGAGCCGACCTGAAAGAAGTCTGAGCTGACTCAACCATTCAATCAGACATCCGAGTCAACCCGTCAGAGATCGGAGCTGACTCCTCCAAAGTCCATGAAAAATTAGTTATGAAAGAACAGCCTGGCAAGCTAACTCCAATGAGAAGAGCCGACTCTTCCAGAGTACAGTTTTGAAGACCTGTGAATTCGAGCTGACTCGAATTAAGGTGAGCCGACTCATCCAAAGTAAGGAATCAAGAACACTATGAAATCGAGCCAACCCAATTAAGGCAAGGCAACTCAACCAGAACTTCTCTGAGGATCCGAGCCAACTCGAGGGATCTGAGCCAACTTGAAGGTCGATTTTAGGCAGGTAACGGCTAGTTTCAGAACTTCTTTTTTGAACTTTAAAAGTGCTCCAACGGTCAAATATCACATCCCAACGATCTACAATGACTATATCAATCCAAGAAGAGTACAAGACTCTATAAATAAGGGATTGGGACAACTTTTGAAGAGGCTAATGCTTATTTGAACATTGAATAAGCTTGTGAGCAAGAGAGCATTAAAGAGAGCATTCAAGTCAGTCTTCAAGACTTCACCAACTCAAATCTGAAGCTTGAAGCATACATTGAAGAAGTTGGAGAGGTCATTGAAAAGCATTAAAGTGCAATTAAGAAGGCTTCTCTCGAACTGCATCGACAACCATCAGACAACATTAGTTTGTCATCTTGTTGCTTATTTTTTTTAACTCTTTTATGAGTGTTGGGTTATTGGTGAGCCCGATTTAAAAACTAAATAGGTTCTAGGTTAGCCTATTCAAAACCAAGTATAGGTTCTTGGTGATCCTGTGTAAAACCAAGTGTTGGATTCTTGGTGAGCCCGGTTGAAAAACTAAGTTAGGTTTGGATTATGAGCCTGGTAAAACAATCCGACAGTATTCCGGTGGTGAATATAGTGAAAATCCCAAGTGGTATCTTGGGTAGTGGATGTAGGAGTGAGGTTGCTCCGAACCGCTATAAATTTGTTGTGTTTGTATTGTGCTTTTTCTATTTGCATTTGCTTCTGCTATTTATTATTTGAAACAGCACTCACCACTAAAGTAGACTTAAAAGAGCACATATCTGATTAATTTTTTAAATTTCCAATTCACCCCCCTCTTGGGAAAGTCACCAGGGCAACATTTACATTACTCTAGATGCATCTAGATCCTAGTAAGGGGGTGTGTTAATTAGATTAACATCTTGAGATAAAATGGTTTTATCACTTTCTGCTGCTGCATGCCTTTAGAAAAGTTTTAAAATACATGTGTCACCCCTAGGAATAATTCCTTTCACTAATCACACCAACTATTGCACCAATCAAGCACCTGCTTTATACCAGCAAATTGGTACCAACTAGATACCAAGCATTGACTTCCTACTCGAGTCCAACAAATAACTATAGTCAAGCAACTATGAACCACCAATCATGGCTATGCAATCGAATCAACAACTATCTCGAGCAAGTTAAGCATCGAAGTTTGAGAAGTTATGAGCAACGACTAGGCCTGACTCATAATATCCCTTTGCACATCTATTGACTAGTTACTTGTACCGACTAACTCCATTGATGGGCCCAGCATCCATCCAATCTTTATCGGTACTGAGCAAATCAGGCTGACAATTTATAGCTATCTCAGTAGTGATCATGGTAGATAAAATTATTGTAATGGCTACTATCCTAATAGAAAAGATTCATGGAAACAATATTTCAACATCCAATAGAAATATGTTATACATGTCAAAGGAGGTCACCTCCCAAACAACATTTGGTTACTCTATGTAACTCCAAAAATTGGTACATAGGGACCTCATCATGGTAAGCTCGACAACATGATGCTATACTAACACATCCTTACCCACTCTCATGCTCATTTAGTCAATTTAGCATTTCTTTTGCCATGGCTCTTAGCTTTGGTTGCTATAGCCTATCTCATCCATCCACTGACTTGAGTATCAAAGGATTCCCTATCCGTAACCCTGTTGCCCAGTAAGCAATCCAAGAGAGGGGGTGAATTGGATCTCTAAAAAAGTAATTGATGCAATGCAATAGTATGTGATCCAATCCAACAATTAAGCAAGTACTATGAATGCAAATAAAAATCTCTTAAGTAAATGTGCAGCGGAAATATAAAGCAAAAAATGTAAGAGCAAGTAGAGGAGACAAGCAACCACAAATACAAAGAAGTATAGTGGTTCGGTGCTATCCAATGCACCTACATCCACTCCTCAAGATCCCCTTGGAAATTCATTATAATCTCAATCGATTATAGCCGATTAGTTTTCAGGCTCACTAATCAAAACCTGACTTATTTTCACAAGGCTCACAAGTCAAAACCTCACTTGGTTTTATGGGCTAACCAAGAACCTAAATGGTTTTAAGGCTCACCACCAACCTCCCTTGGTTTTGTGGGCTAACCAAGAACCTAATTAGTTTTCAAAGGCCCACAAATAACCTCCCTTGGTTTTCAAATAGGCTAACCAAGAACCCTTACAACAAATAAGTTTTGAAGTAGAGAAACAATATAAGTTTTCTAATAAAAAGCGGGTATCTCTTTGAAACTCGTTGTTGTGATGCTTCAACTTGATGAAGTCTCTTTGATTTCTCAAGAATGGTTGATCTTTAATGCTCTTGAAGGCTCTTGAATGTTTGGAGGCTTGCTTTTGCTTGAAAGTGGTTGAACTTCAATAAATAGGAGTGAATGCTCTCTTTTCTTCTCTTTTGTTCTTCCTTTTTCAATCTCTTTAATTTTGATTTGATTTGGAGCATATAAGTACCTTTTCAAGATCTCAAATCTGGTTTCTAACTGTTAGACATGAAAATCTAGTCATTGGGAGCCAAGAGGGACGAGTTCTGCATTTGAAAAACTAGCCATTACTGTTCCTAGAACTCCATGTGTTGACACTTCAGGCTATGTGTCGACACTTCAGGTCGACACTTGAACTTCTTGAGTGACACCTAGTTCAAATTTCTTCAATGTAGCTTTCTGAAAATCTCAGATGTGTCGACACTTCTTCAGGTGAGTCAATCCTATGAGTCGACACTTCGCATCCATGTATCGACACTTCACTAGATCTTCATCTTCAGCAAGTTCTGTGACTTAAAAGTCTTAGATGATGAGCTGATCCATGTGTCGACACTTTGAGTTGACACTTCAAGTCTATGTGTTAACATTTTAACCATGCCATCTGAAACTTTGTTTGCATACCGGCTTGAGTCGATACTTCACTGTCATGTGTCGATACTTGGTGTCATGTGTCAACACTTTGAGTCAACACCACACTGAGATCTTCTCATAAATGGCTAAACTTATACTGAATCAAGTCTGTATTGAAATTAAGTATCCATTCAAGCAAACTGTGACTGTCCAAGTCTTCTTTGAGTAGATATTTCATCTAAACTTTGACTTCTTCAATCAAACAATCATTTATCAAATTGATGAGCACCTTTTTCTATAAAAACATACTTCAAAGAAATCATTAGTACTCAACTTATACTTAACCGTTTTGCTTATCATCAAAATCAATAACAGAGTCAACAATCTCTCCCTTTTTGATGATGACAAAATCTTTAAATATAAATTACATAAAAAGCTTTCAAAAATACTTTTCAAGGTGTAAAGAGCTAAATGCAATAGGTGTATCTAAGCAATTGCAATATTGAAATGATGTATCAGAGCAAGAGTGTTACGATAGTTAAGAGTATCAGAGCTTGGGATATATAAGTGATAAATTCATGTATCATGATACTCTAAAGGAAAACATGCTCAGGAAAAATAAATTCAGCAATAGACAAGACTTTCCCTGAATAGATGATTCATAAAAGAGTTTGTAAACATCTTTTTAAACATCTAAAGAAAGGATTTGATATGAAATTCAATTCAAAATAGATTTTCAATACAAAGGAGGTATCGCTCCCCCTTAGTTAATGAATTTGTAAAGAATTTTCAATTCAAGCTCAACCAAATTTTCAAAAGAATTTTCAAATTTACACAAAGGAATTGTCAAACATAACAGATTTTCAAGCATATATTTATACTATTACTCTTATTGCACCCCCGCACATTTATACTTTAGTCTTATTACTCTCTCTTTTTGTTATCATTAAAAAGGTAGGAAGAGTATAGGCAAGTCATTCAAGATATAACATTGAAGTACAATATAAAAATTCATTCATCCATTCATCCATAAATAGAGATAATGAAGTACTAAAGAAAATTAAAGCATTTCATTCATTTGAGATCATAATATGAAGTACAACATAAGATTTCATATAATATCAGAATTTGTACAACAATAAAACATACAAAAAGTGCATAAAAGCAAACTATCTAAACATAAAAAGATATCCTAATCCTTGTCTTCATCCTCGAAAGATTCGATCTCAATCGATCCTGTATCAATGAAAAAGCGAGCTCGGGGCCACATCAATCTGAGATCACGAAGACGGGTCCTGGTCGGTCGTGAAGGAGTACGACGACCATGTCCTCTGCATCAAACATATGTCCTACCTCTAGCTGAAGCAGAAGAGGTGGAGGCAATGTCATCGCAGGAACAAAGCATATCGGAGCGATGGTCTCTACAACTGTCGGATGTGGTGTAGGATCAAATGATGGACTGGAATCAAGATAATGAAAGCCAGGTGTATAAAAACCTAGCTCTTGGATAAGAGAGGATGTATGAAGAGTAGGTATATCAATAGTGGGTGAATCAAAAACTAGTGTATCAGCTGACGAAATGATAGGCATATCAACAATAGGCATATCAGCTAAAGAATTAATGGGTGAATCTGTAATCGGTGAGTCAACAATGGGAACATCAATAATGGGGGTATCAATAATAGGTGAATCAATAACAAGTGAAAGAATAGGTATAGGAACATGATCATCAGATCTAGAAGGTGGAGTAGATAGAACAGGAGTCTGAGTGGGTAAACTGGAAGGAACAGGAGTCTGAGTGGGTGAACTGGAAGGATCACGAATGGGACTCCTAGGCAAGTCTACTATCACCTCTACCGCTGGCTCTGAAATCAAGTCTAGAAAGTCGAAACCATCAGAGTCAGTCTCTGCATCATCACCATCATCACTATCATCCATCAATGGTGCTGTAACATGTGGAGCTGGAGCAGAATCTGGAATACTCCCTGTATAAGGTCTGGATAGTGTAGTCAAAATAGCTAAGATGCCATCACTCAATCCTCTATAGCTCTCTCTAGTCTCAACAATGAAACTGTCAAGTCACTGCCTAATAGTCATGACCTCTGTCTCCACAGAAGCGACTCTATTCATCAAACTTCCTAAAGCTCCTGGAGTATTTGACTGAACTGGCTGAGGCTGAGATGTAGGCTCAGACTGAGAAGCAGACTCTGGCTGTGCGGCTCGCTTAAGCTGACTCTCTGAAAGAGATGCCTCATAGGTCCTACCTCACCGGAAAGTATATGCTCTTCCTCTATAGCATCATCATCATCTCTGTCATCGGCCTGACCAGATACTCTGCATCTCCACTGGCCTATGAATAGCTGATATCCTATTCGATGTAAAGACCTGATGTCATAGACATCAGTATGTAGGAGCATCCGGAAGGGCTCATCCTTAAAAGTAACACCATACTCCCTGAACAACAATGTCAACCCCATCCCATAGGGTAAGCAAAGTCTCTGACTCATCAAAGCCTCCATCATCTGATGTATTATAAGCACCAGAAGGCAGACGGGTGTGTGCTGTACCAATGAGACCATCACGAGCAGCTCTCTCTCAGTAATGTAATCAAAATATCCGATCTTCGATAGAAGGATCCGGGAGATAATATAATGCAGAAGTCTCATCTCCATAGACAAACGAGATGCAGGCACAGTGGCTCCCTCAAGCAAAATGTTTGACTCAAATATGCAATGAAGTTCGCTCACTCTGTCAATCAGACTATCAACAACTAAACCAGTCATAGGAATATCCCATACTCTACTTGTTGCGGTGTCAACTCCTGGACCGGGGCTGGATGTGCTGGAGCGCTCCTCTCCCAGGTGAACCTGCAATAAAGTCCCCAAGGGCGCCGGTGGTGTTCCGACGGGGGACCCTCCGATGCCTAAGTTAGCAGGAGGTTGAAGGCAATAGAATGGAGGAACCAAGAAAAGAACAACGGATGGAGAGGGAAGAGTTGCTCTACCTTTAAACGGGGGTCCCCTGAGTACCTTATATAGGCATGGAACAGTCCAAAATCCGTTAGGGGAGAGGCTGAGAAAGATCGATCTGCCCCTAGGGAAATCTGGAGAATGGCCACGTGGCGCGCAGATACGGCGACATCATGGAAGTAGTGGAGCAGGGCTGTTGGGATAGCAGGATCACGCAGTAATAGAAAGATGCTTCTAGGATTCCCTGGATGTTAAGGCATGCCTGTCGGACATCGGCCGTGGAAAAACCGGTCGACAGGGCTAAAGGCCAAACCTCTGAAGGAGAGCCATAGGTCAGACCCTAGCATGAAAGCCACGGGTCGGAACCCAGTAAGAGAGGGTCGTTCGGACCTTTGCTCCGATGGGTCGGCCCTCTGAAGAAGAGCGAGGGGCCGGACCCTAGCAGGAGAGGGTCGTTCAGACCTCTACTCTGGTGGGTTAGACCTCTGAAGGAGAGCGAGGGGCCGAACCCCAGCAAGAGAGGGTTGTTCGAACCTCTGCTTCAGTGGGTCGGATCTCTGAAGGAGAGTGAGGGGCCAGATCCCAGCAAGAGAGGGTACTTCGGACCTCTGCTCCGGTGGGTCGGACCTCTGAAGGAGAGCGAGGAGCCGGACCCCAGCAGGAGAGTGACGGGCCGAACCCCTGCAGGAGAGGGTCGTTCGGACTCCTACTCCAGTGGGTCGTACCTCTAACGGTCGGAGCCTTGAAGGGGTGGCCCGGTCGGACCGCAAGAATGGGCTAGTTCTACCTGAAGGTGAGCCGTCAGGGTACAACACTCTCAATATCTCTGAAGACACTGGGATATCCTTGCCTCTGACTTAAGCAAACCAGCCATCACTCCTATGGGCTAATGATCCATAGAACTCTCGTATGAGCCCTGGGTAGTATCTCTTGCTCAGAGAACAGAATGACATCACACCAGCATCTCTAATCCACTGACCTATCCTGAAGTGCTGCTGGTTGACAAAACTGAAATCCACACGACATCCCTCGACAACCATCTTCGAGCTCATCCGACTAGAAGCTAAGAATAGGGGTCGAATAGGTGGATCTGGAGCTTGAGCTTCATGTCTGGCTTTAGTTCTTCACTCTTCTTCCTGATTGCATGGTCGAGGGTGACGAACAACTTGTTTCCAGGGTGCCATTGCACAGAATAAAGATTTGAACAAGATTGGATGAGAAACCTAAGGTTTCTAGTGTTCAAAGTGGAAATGGGAGAGAGAATGTCTCTCAATTCAGACCAAAAACCATCCAAAATGAAGAATCGAGGAGTTTTGAGCAAGGATTGGAGAGAAGGAATAGTGTGGAGAGAGTTAGGGCATGTGTCGGCTCGAGTGGGGAGGAGAAATGGAAGAAAAAACACTTCGGTTCGCCCTTAACCTCGGTCTGCTGCCGTTCATTTGTCGACTTACGAATGTGTCGACACATGCATGTGTCAACACATTGACTTAAAACCAAAAATTAAGAGAATGAAAAGCTGATCAAAATCACTAGAAATTTAATGAACTTAACAATAATTGAATATGATTGATGTCAAATTTGATATATTTTGAGTCAAAGATAGGAAAATTTTAATCAAAAGGATTAATGATCCCGAGTTCTCTTCTAATCATACTGAACCGATCTTCTAGGAGAGGCTTAGTCAAAATATCAGGTAATTGTAATTCAGTATAAATAAATTCAAGCACAACATCATTATTTTCAACTTGATCTCTAATAAAGTGATGCCTAATTTCAATGTGTTTACTTCTAGAATGTTGAACAGAATTTTTTAGTCAAGCAAATAGCACTGGTATTATCACATTTTATAGGTGTACTAGTCAACTTGATTCCAAAATCTTCGAGTTGTTGCTTAATCCATAAGATTTGAGCACAACAACTTCCCGCTGCAATATACTCAGCTTCAGCTGTGGATAGTACAACTGAAGTTTGTTTCTTGCTAAACAAGAAGATTCAGTTAACTCCAAGAAATTGGCAAGTTTTACTAGTGCTTTTTATATCTAATATACAACCAGCAAAAGCAGCATCAGAATATCTAATTAATTCAACAGATGAATATCTAGAATACCATAAACCAATATCAATTATACCGGATAGATATCTAATTGTTGGATCGATGCCCCTAACCATTCTTACAAAAGGAACGTCCCTATTATAAGAGGCAGGTTTATCTCTCTTAAACCAGCGCAGCAACCGGGCACTCGAGTCGACCCCTCCGCCGACCCCCGCAAGAGCAACCCAGGGTACTCACCCTCGAGTCGGCTCGCTGGAGACGAGCACCGCAGCACCAACCAAGGGATGTCGACGTGGCACCAGACCCGACTTACCGATGGCACCCACACCCAGTGGGCCCAGACCCTACACTGGCCAAGCCACGAGGGTGCGAGCTAGCCCAGCCAACAATTGGTATCAGAGCTCGGTGCTCTGATTGAAAATCTAACGATTTTGAGCTAAAGTTCATGGTGACCCTTGTAGGTATTAGTGTTAGACCACCTTTTTTCAATGGCATAAATTACATATTTTGGAAAACTCGCATGCGCATCCATATTCAATCTATTAGTTATCATCTTTGGAAAACCATTATTAGTGGTCCTCATATTCCTTCCATTTTGGTTAATGGCATTTCCATTCCAAAGCTTGAAGAGGATTGGAATGAATATGACATTAAACAAATTGAACTCAATGCTAAAGCAATGAACTTGCTTTATTGTGCATTGGACTTAAATGAATTTAATAGAGTTTCTACATGCACATCAGCGAAGGAAATATGGGACACACTTGAAGTTACTCATGAGGGTACTCTTCAAGTGAAGAACACTAAAATTAATTTGCTTATACATTCTTTTGAAACTTTTGAAATGATGCATTATGAATCTATATCTGATATATTTTCAAGATTTATGACTATTATTAATGAATTAAAAAGTCTTGGCAAAATCTATACTAATGCTGATTTGGTGAACAAAATTCTTAGATCCTTGCCAAAATCATGGGATCCAAAGGTGACGGCGATCCAAGAAGCTAAAGATGTAGAAACCTTACCTTTGGAGGAGCTTATCGGTTCACTCATGACCTATGAGTTGAACTTATGGCAAAGGATAGTGGAAGCTGATACAGAAAAGAAAATAATAGCTCTCAAGGCCAAAAAGAAATTCAAGGCAATGATGGCAACTTGGAGCGATAGCGAAGATTCAAGTACGGATGATGAAGTTGCCCATCTTTGTTTCATGGCTAATGAGAAAAAGGTATGTGCTAAAAATAATTATGATTTTACCTTTAAAGAATCACATGATGCATCTAATGATCTTGTGCATAAATACAGTTTGCTAAAAATTGAGCACAAGAAATTAAATAGGCATGTAGATTCGTTTTCTCTTGACAACACCAATCTTGCAAATAAAAATGATGATTTAAATGCCAAGATTGATATTTTGAAAAATGAAAAGAATAATTTCTCTAAAGAAAAAGAATTTTTAGAAAAAGAAAATGTTATTTCAAAAGATTTATGTAAAAAGGTTTTTAATGAGAAAAATATTTTGATTAAGGAAAAGAAGCAAAAACTCTTGAAGAACTTCAATTTTCCTGCTTCTTTCAATTCTTCTTATAAATGTGGTTTCAATGCTTATCCTTCTAGAAAAGTTTGGGTTCCAAAAGGAACCATAATTACTAATCATAAAGGACCCAAGAAAGTTTGGGTACCAAAAATGTCCACTTAATTTGTTTTGCAGGAATGTCTTGCAACCCAACATGAAGAAAGGAAGTTCTTGAAAAGAGGTTGTACAAGACAATTTAAAGAAGTGGACAAGCTACATTTTGGACTAAATGGTAAAAGGAAGGATTATGTATATTGATAAATTCTAAACATCTCCTTCCATAATTAAAATTGTAGATTAATTTTTATTGCATCAATTACTTTGAAAAATTGTTTTAAATAGTTAATTAGAATCAAGTTTGGACTTATCATCATTGGCTATGATCATGAACTTTTTGGTGTTGATGAATTTCATGCTATCATGATTAAATCTATGATTGTAAGACCTTCACTTGATTTTGATTAATGTATTTCATGAAAAATACTTTTAAAGATGCATATTGATTTGAAAAATGTTTTAATTGATTGATTAGAATCAAGCTTAGACTAATAATCATTTGTTGTGATCATGACCATTTTGATGTTGATGGATTTCAAGCTCTCATGGTCAAACTTGTGATTATTAGATCTTCACTTGATTTTGATTAATATAATTTCTAAATTATTTCAAGTGAAATGCTATGATTTATATGTTTTTATTTTTGGCATCTATGCATAATCTAGAAATGATTTGGATCAAGTATAGAACTAGTAGTTAAGGATTACTTTTAAGAAGAAGGTATGCTTATTGACAAACCCTTGCTCTAATAGCTAGACTTGATATCATATTACTTCTAGCATTTGTATGGATATCAAATCATCTTAAAATGAATTTGAAATAATGCTAAATGTTTTTATGCGATATAAATGTTTTGTATTTTGAAAATCATGAATATCTTGAAAATTTTCAAATCTTGATGCATAAGCTTTCATGTTTTATTCCTGAAATAAATGCATATTTTTAAAGGAGGAATAACATTCAGGGGGAGCATCCAAAGATTTGTTATCATATTTGATGCTTTGAATATCTTGTTGATATCATGCTTTGCCTATATTGCTCTAGTACTCTTCTTGTTTTCAAATCTAATTCTTTGGAGGAGTTACATTCAAATGGTATCATATTCTATTGGCATCAAAATTTTTTTTAAGAATTCCTAGTAACCACTTCGGATTGGGTTAGTCACCATGGCCGTCCGGTCATAGGAGATAAGTAGGGCTTAAAGACCCTCTCTTCCCATTCAACGGGCTCTCTTATGACGTGTAGGGGTGCCACTGTGACCTTATCCCATGAACAAGTAAGGCGAATGGATAATATACATCAAATCATTTCTTGCATGTGCTTACATTCTTTGGTATCTTGTTCAATTTATATCATATTCAATTGCCTACTTGAATTCATGCATTGATTTTGATGACCTACTTGCTATTCTTTCCAACTTCATTCCCACTATGTATTGCCTTTCACCCTTTTTCATGATGTCAAAAAGGGGGAGAAAATTATTAAGTATGAAAAGGGAAAGATTGGATAAACATGAAAAATATTTTGAGAAATGAAAGAAAATGCAAAAGGGGGAGAAGAATGTTTTTAACTAAAGGAAAGAATTAGTAAGAAGAAATTTAAAAATTTTGCATATTTTGAAAAATATTTTTTTAAGATTTTTTGGATCATATTTTGAGGGGGAGCTTGGTGCTTATTGTTTTGAGCTTACATGTTTATCTTATTGTTAATCTTTTTAAGCTTACCCTATTCATATACTTAAAGGTTTTGTCATCATCAAAAAGGGGGAGATTGTTGACTCTAGTCTTGATTTTGATGATTGACAAAATGTTTAAGTATGTATGAGTACTAATTGTATTTTAAGTGTATTTCTTAGATCTTAGTACTCAACCATGTTGAATGAAGAAATGCTTGTATTTCAGTTGAAAAAGTCCTTAAATTAATGGAAAATCAAATATATGGACTTTGGAATTAATATGAAAGAATTTGAAGATAGTTCAGCAAAGCCGGCACGACAAAATTTCAGTGGCACGCTTCAGAGGTCGACACCAGAGGTCGACACCTGTCCAGAGGTCGACACCTGAGGTCAACACCTGTTCAGAGGTCAACACCTGAGGTCAACACCTGTCCAGAGGTCGACACCTGAGGTCGACACTTGATCCAGAGGTCGACACCAGAGGTCAACACCTGTTCAGAGGTCGACACCTGAGGTCAACACCTGTTCAGAGGTCGACACCTGAGGTCAACACCTGTCCAGAGGTCGACACCTAAGGTCGACACTTGATCCAGAGGTCGACTCATGGCATAACGGCTAGTTTTTCTGAACTTCTGATTTGATTTCTAACGGCCATAAACGGCCATATTTTTATTTCTAACGGTCTTGTGGAGTTGTTTCAGCTTGAATGAAGTATTTAACCTCCACCAAACGTCAAAAAAGACATGGAGACAAGGTGAAAAGGATTAGAGTGAAAGTAAAAAGCCTTCAAGCAATTCCAAGCCAAAAAGAGTGAGAAATCCAAGAGATTCCTTAGCCAAAAGCTTTCCATCTTTGAGGAATCCAACTTTCAAGAGTTTGGCATTTAGTGAGGTCAAAGATTCCAAGGGAAAAGGCTTGAAGAGTCTCCATCAAGAGCTTCAACGAATTTATTTTTGCTCAAAAGGAGTTTGTTTAGTTTTCATTACTTGTATTCATACTCTTTTGTCTTTAGCTAGTTTCAAGGGAATTTGAAACTAGAGTGAGGTTTGTTGGTGAGCCAATTGATAAAACCAACTAGGGTTGCTTGTAAGCCCGAAGCCAAAACAAGTGAGTGAGGTTTGTTGGTGAGCCAATTGATAAAACCAACTAGGGTTGCTTGTAAGCCCGAAGCCAAAACAAGTGTGTAAGGTTTTGACTTGTGAGCCTGGTAAAACAAGTCGGCTGTAATCTGAAGATTATAGTGGAAATTCCCAAGTGGAGCTTGGGGAGTGGATGTAGGTGCTAGGTGCACCGAACCACTATACTTCTTGTGTGTTTGCATTGCTTTACTCTTTATCTTCTTTTGCTCTTTAATTGTTGTTTTATTTCATTGCTTCCGTTGCACAATTACTTGAGCACTATCACTCTTCACCTTTGAACTGGATAGCACGTATATTGCTTTAATTTTTAAAATACCCAATTCACCCCCCCTCTTGGGCACCATATCTGGGCAACACTAATAATGCACTTAACAGCCAACAAATGTGATTCTTTAGGTTCAGACTGATATCTAGTACACATGCATACACTGAACGTTATATCTGGTATACTAGCAGTTAAGTACAATAAAGAGCCAATCATACCTCTGTATAATTTTTGATCTACAGATTTACCATGCTCATCTTTATCAAGTTTATAAGAGGGGCTCATAGGTATACCTATTGATTTAGTAGTCTCCATCCCAAACTTCTTTATAATTTCTCTCATATACTTAGCTTGGTTGATGAAGATTCCATCTTTAATTTGCTTGATCTAGAGTCCAAGAAAGAAATTGAGTTCTCCCATCATGCTCATCTCGAACTCACCCTACATTAGCTTAGCAAACTCTTGACAAAGAATTTCATTAGTAGCACTGAAAATAATATCATCAACATAGATTTATACTACTAATAAATCATCATCTTTCCTTTTTAGAAACAAAGTTTTATCAACATGGCCTCTAGAAAATTTATTTTCAATCAAAAATTTGCTGAGTCTTTCATACCATACTCGAGGTGCTTGCATTAATCCATAAAGTGCTTTATGCAATTTAAAAACATGATCAGGATGTGCGTGATTTTCAAATCCAGGTGGTTGTTCAACAAAAACTTCTTCTACTATAAAACCATTCAAAAAAGTACTTTTAACATCCATTTGAAAGAGTTTGAAATTTATAAAATAAGCAAATACTAATAAAGTCTAATTGCTTCAAGTCTAGTAACAGGGGCAAAAGTTTTATCAAAATCAATTCCTTCCTCCTGATTATAGTCTTTGGTAACTAGCCTAGCTTTATTTCTAACAATAATTCCATTTTCATCTAACTTATTCCTAAATACCCATTTTGTGCCAATAATAGAAACATTAGATGGTATTTCTATTAATGTCCAGATATTATTTCTATTAAACTGAATTAATTCATCTTGTATAGCATTTATCCTGTTAGGGTCTTTTTTAGTATCTTCAAAGTATTTAGGCTCTACTTGAGAAATAAACGCTATATAATCACATTCATTTCTAATTGAGGCTCAAGTTCTTACCCCTTTAGATGGATCATCTAAGATTAATTTCTTAAGTTGTCCATGAGCATACCTCCACTCCTTAGGTAGATCTTGGTTCTTTGGAGTGTCTTCACCTTTCTCATTTTTGTCTTGATCTTTTTCACTTGGCTTAGAGGGTTAATCATTTAATGTCAACTTTTGAAGTTGATCTTCTTCACTTGGCTGAGAGGGTTAATCATTCAATGTCAGCTTTTGAAGTTTATCAGCACTTGCACATGCATCAGAAGTATCCTCTTTTCTGGATGATTTATTAGCAGACTCTTCAAAAATAACATATATAGACTCCTCTACAACTAAGGTTTTTTGTTAAACACTCTGTATGCCCTGCTTGATATAGAGTATCCTAAAAAGATACCTTCATTAGACTTGGCATCAAATTTTTCAAGATTGTCTTTGCCATTATTTAAGATAAAACATTGACAATCAAAAACTCGAAAATATTTTAAAGTTGGTTTTCTTTGATTCCAAAGTTTATAAGGAGTTTTCTTCAAAATAGGGTGGATTAAAACTTGATTCAAAATATCGCATGTAGTATTAATAGCTTCAGCCCAAAAATATCTTGGTAAATTATTTTTATAAGCATAGTGCATGCCATTTCTTCTAAAGTACGATTTTTTTCTTTCTACTACCCTATTCTGCTGAGATATCCTAGGTACAGAAAAGTTGTGTTCTATACCTTTTTTATTACAAAAGCTTTCAAAATTCTGGTTTTCAAATTTAATTTCATGATCACTACGTATGCAAATAACTGAAACACCCTTTTCATTTAAAACTTTTTGATAAAATTTTAAAAATACAGAAAATGATTCATCTTTATGTGCAAGAAAGAAAACCAAGTAAATCTTAAAAAATCATCCACTATGACTAAGCCATATCTCTTGCCTCCTAGACTAGATGTTCTAGTTGGTCCAAAGAGATCCATATGAAGTAGTTCTAGTGGCCTACTAGTAGTTACAAAACCTTTAGGCTTGGAAGAAGTTTTAACCTATTTTCCAAATTGACATGCTTGGCAAACTCTATCTTTTTCAAAATAAAGTTCCGGTAAATCTCTAGCTAAATTATTTTTGCAAAGTTTTGAAAGTAAATACATACTAGCATGACCTATTCTTCTATGCCAAATCCAACTAGTCTCATCTTTAGTAGAATTCATTGCAATAACGCATTCTCCATTAGGCAAAAATAGATCATCTAAATCTACCAAATAAATATTACCATGCCTTTTTTCAATGAATTGTACTCCATTTTTATCCAGACTAGCAATCATGCAATAAGATGATTTAAAAAGAATTTGAAAACCTTTATTTCAAAATTGACTAATACCTAAAAGATTATGCTTTAAACCTTCAACTAAAAGTACATTGCTAATACAAGTAGAAGGAGTAATGTGAACCTTACCAATACCAATGATTTTTCATTTACCATTATCCCCGAAGGTCACACTCCCTCCATTTATTGCTTCAAGAGAAGTGAATTGCTTCACATCTCCCATCATGTACCTTGAGCAACCACTATCAAGATACCAAAGTGGTGTAGGCACCAGACCTCTGATTAGGGTTTCAATTTTTGGGTCCTGTAATAAGGCTTCAAGCCTAAAGCATTGTATTTTTTTTAGTCATGAATTTAGTTTCAATTGCTTTTGTTTTAGTCTTGTACATTGACCAATTTGGTCAAGTTAGATCAATGGGTCCTGTACTTAGCTAAATTGGTTCTAGTCCGAATATACTGGAAGATTGGGTCCAAGCCTATTTGAAGGAGTGGTCATTGAGTCTAGTCAAATTATTAATGGGTCAAGCCATTTCCCACGCCTTGAAGGATGCCACCTCAGCCCTTGAGCACCACCTCACCCATCCCATGTGGCGCCACATCATCATGAAAAGTGGGCAACCCAAATCAAGAGGAAATGCAGAATTTTGGATGCCATCAACCCAAGTGGACACCATCCCTTGACCCAAGCCTCCAATCAAGAGGAAGTGTAGATTTCTTGGACACGATCAAGCCATATGGACAAAATCTCTTGATCCAAGCCTCCCTTACCTCCCCCTATCAAGTTTTCTCCCAAAGAAGGGTGGGCGAAAAAGGAAGGTCAATGGGAGTTGAAGATTTGTGAAGACATGTCCCTTGCTTCAAGCCCCCATATCACACCTTTCTCCATAAAAGCTTGGATGGTCAAGGAAAGAAGCAATGATCAAGTGGGCGCCCATGATTCTTGAAGACATGCTCCCCTCACTCCGCCAAATCAAGCACTCCACCATTTCAAGGTCGACCAAGAGAGGATTCCAGGGAGAAAAATCTTATTTTATGGCGCCATCTTCATAAAGACTTGTAATATTTTTCATTCAAATTTTGAATGAGTCTTAAGGTTCCTATATAAAGGGCCTTACCCCTCCCTCGTAATGTTAATTTTTGATGAATGAAAAACTACATTTCTTGAGTTCCAATCTCTTTATAGTTGCCTTCGTTCACTAGGAACTTCGATCTCTATGAGGGAGCACCTTCGCCTTCGGGTGTCGAGAGGTGTGAGGCCTCAAGTTACCGTCACTTCCGCAACACCATCATCTGACTCTGAATCAAGCAGAACTCCACCATCTTTATAACAACTATCTTTCATTCTTCTATTGCTTTCGTTAGATTGAACTTAACGCATCTTTGAATTCTCGCAGGTCCTTTAGGTGACACGAGTACGGAGACAGTTGCCCTTGCCATCGAGATCTTCGAACAGCCAGCCGGTGCCTCTGCAGGGTTGATGGCTCGATCATCCATGCCGCATCTGCCAAAGTGAGGGATCTCTACATCGGGCACTACAGATCATTGAGGTTTGCCCCTGACTCCTAAGTAGGTCTTGATCGGAGAGCTAAGTCCTACGAGGTTTCTCAATCTCAGGGTCCTCTCTTTATCATTGCTTAGGGACTAATTCACCTGCTCGTAGTTCTTGTTATTATTGAATCCTAGATCAACTCTTACTTATTTTCGAGAATCCAAAGAAAATCCTAAAAATCTAAAAATCACAAAACCAACTAATCACTTGCATCATTCTTCATATTCGCATCTAGTTTGTCCCCCATCATTTCTGGTATCAGAGCATGGTTAGGACTTTAGCTCTTCTTAAGTACCTGGATTAGGTGCTTCACCAGGTCGTTCGGTCTTAGGAGAAAAGTAGGGTTTCAAGACCCTCTCCTCCCATTTCACGGGGATCTCCTAAGGTGTGTAGGGGTGCCATTGTGATTGACCTTTGGAGAATACAAGAAGAATATGTTTAAAAGAACAAAAAGATTTTGCATCTTAGATTTCATCTTTTAATTTCTGCAGTTTTCCTTTCCGTACATGGTCTGTTATTTTAGGTGGTACTACCTGTAGGAATCTCAAGATTTTATGATTTTTATTTTTTTAGATCACATATAATTCAAAGTATTTTTGATAATTTTCTAAGATTTTATTTCAGTTTTTAAAATTTTTACAAGCCGAAATACTACCTGAGAGCAAGTTCTGTTTTGTGAATTTCAGCAATTTGCATTTTCTTATGCTTTCATTTGTCATATAGCTTAATCTTGTATTTAGAGTCATATCATTTCATTTCCATCATCTTAACTCTATTATCATACATCAAAAAAACCCAAAAATATAATTTAGAGACATCTCATTAGATCATTTGCTTGCATTCATTTTCATAAATCACTTTAAGGGCGGCAATTTGACATACGGTCAGGATTTCATTACCTGTCCCTAGCCCAAAAATCACTAACCTGCATCACGAACCCAAGCTCTAATTAAAATCTAGTAGACACTAATTTTACTCTAGAGAGCTTAGGGACACCAACTGGTCGAGTCAAGACTAAGTGTTTATTCTTGGCGTCAGCCCATTCTATGTGTGCTGTTGCTCTTGGTGTCTAGGCTTGGTGATTCAGGGCTTATGAGTTTGGTCTGCCTACCTGGCCAATCCCAGATTGGTGTCTAAGGTTGGCATTCAGGGACCTCCACTCCCCTACACCTACCTGGCCAAGGACAGAGTTACTACAGACTGGTTTGCCACCCTGACTTATGCAACTAGTTAAGATTCTAGGTCTAGTAGATCATAGACAATTTTGCGTGCTTGATTCATGTCGACTAGATCAGGAGTCCCTTATCACCCCCATCATTCCCAGTCAAGTAAACCCATGGAAAACACCCAAGAAAATTACTTAAGAGTCATCACTGAACAGTTAGCTAGGATAAACAATAGGCTTGATAAGTTTGAAGATAGAATTGGAGCCTTAGAAAAGAACATTAGACCATCCATCAAGCTTGAGTCTGAGTCCCCTCCTCACCCTAGGGAATACCCTCAGTGTGATCCTTTCCTAGAGTTTGAAGACCTTTTAGGAATAGTCAGGTCCATCCTTACCCAAAACATAGTGCAAGAAGATTGGCAAAGGACTAATATCCTACAAACCTTTATCAAGTTAGGAGATAAGGTACGTAAGATCATAGTTTTTAGTGGGAGCAGTGTCAATGCCATCTCTTCAAGTACTATCAAAGCCGTAGGATTGACCCCAGTTCCTCACCCCAACCATTATAAGATCTCATGGATAGATTCGACTTCCATACCTATCAAGTCTAGATGTCAAGTTTTGATCAAATTGCAATCATATGAGAAAGAGATTTGGTGTGATGTCCTTCCCATGGGAGTCAGTAGCATTATCCTAGGTCAACCCTGGCTTTACGATCATGATGTCATTCTTTATGGTCGGACCAATACTTGTGCCTTTAGTCACCATGGAAAGAAATTTGTAATCAAACCAATTCAGCCTAAGGACCAGGTTAAAAGAGAATCAAGTAGCCTTAAGGAAGAGAAGCCTGGAGTCACCCTGATCAAGTCTAAGGAGTTAAAGAAAGAGGTTACTGAGGAAGAGCCCTTTAACGAATTTTAGGGAGAAAAGGTTGAACATTCTGAGAATTTAAATGAGAAAACCCCTGAGCCCATTGAAGTCTTTAAGTATGAAAGGGTTGAACCCATTGAAAATATAGAGAAAGAAACTCCGGAGCCCATCAAAGAATCCAACGAAAACATGTATGAGCCAAGTTTAGCAGAGGAGTATGGTGAAGATGAACCCAAGGTTGAAGTCATCAAGGAATCAAAGGATAATGATCCTGAACCCACCACAAAATTTAAAGAAGAAATGACCAAGTCAGGATCAAACAAAGTCGATGATAGTGAAGGTTCTCAAGTATCGCCCATAGAGAAGGTCCAAGAACAAGAAGAAGACAGTAGTTTAGAGGACTTTCTAGATAAACTTTCCAAAGACCTTCCTGATAACCTTCCACCTTCTAGGAGCACCCAGCCTACCCTAGAACTCGCACTTGTAGACACTCCTAGTACTAATCATGAGGTTAGGATGAGTACACCCATAAAACAATGTCCAAATTTTGAGGTTATCCTGAGTAACCAAGGTCTGTTTCATGATGCCCATAGGTTGCCCCAAGATTTCGACTCTTATCTCCTACCCTTCCCTAAGCCTTCTCACAATTCTAGAGCCATGGGGTTGCATTTTGTTGAAATTGCTAGCTGCATGACTCCTTAGAACCCATCACTTTTGCCATTTACTTCTGGTACACTTTATGGCATTTGTTAGGGATCCTTGATCATTTTTCTTGTACATACCAGACCAGGGTCAAGCCTAGTAAGTCAATAATCTGTTAGGTTTAGGTCCTAGAGAGTCCAATAAAATTCCGCTCTATAGGAATGCATCATTGAGTCTGCATTTTGCATCATGCATTAAGTACAAATTTTAAAATAATTTGGCTGATTCCCGAAAGAGAACTAAAGAGTTTGATCAAAGAGATTTTGTAATGATTAGGCTTAGGCCTGAACGGTTGCTATCGGGAACCATTAAGAAACTTCATGCTCGTGGAGCTGGCCCCTTTAGGGTGATAAGGAGAGTTGGCCCTAATGCCTATGTGCTTGAAATACCCTTGATTATAGCATTAGCTCGACTTTCAATATCCCGGACCTAGTCGAGTATAGGGAACCAGCAAACATACCCAGCCATTTGGGCCTAACCTTTCATTTGAGAGCGAACCCGACCCAGAGTGTCCACCTCCAATTTTACCCGAAAGAGGAGAGCGGATTGAGCATGTCCTGGATGATCAAGCTATGACCACCCAAGGCAAAGGCATTCAGCATTACTTGGTCCGATTACAAGGTCGACCATAGTTTGATGATTCGTAGGATACCCGAGAAGACTTGTAGCACCTCGACCCCGACCTTCTGGAAAAATATCAAAGCTAAATCAACCCTTGCTCGACAGGGTCGAGTTCCTCCCACCCTGGGAGAATTGGTGTGGGCACCAGACCTCTGATTAAGGTTTCAATTTTTGGGTCCTGTAATAAGGCTTCAAGCCTAAAGTATTGTATTTTTTTTTAGTCATGAATTTAGTTTCAATTGCTTTTGCTTTAGTCTTGTACATTGACCAATTTGGTCAAGTTGGGTCAATGGGTCCTGTACTTAGTTAAATTGGTTCTAATCTGAGTCTACTGGAAGATTGGGTACAAGCCTATTTGAAGGAGTGGTCATTGAGTCTAGTCAAATTATTAATGGGTCAAGCCATTTTCCATGCCTTGAAGGATGCCACCTCAGCCCTTGAGCACCACCTTACCCATCCCATGTGGTGCCACATCATCATGACAAGTGGGTGGCCCAAATCAAGAGGAAATGCAGAATTTTGGATGCCATCAACCCAAGTGGACACCATCCTTTGACCCAAGCCTCCAATCAAGAGGAAGTGCAGATTTCTTGGACACCATCAAGCCATATGGACAAAATCTCTTGATCCAAGCCTCCCTTCCCTCCCTCTATCAAGTTTTCTCCCAAAGAAGGGTGGGCAAAAAAGGAAGGTCAATGGGAGTTGAAGATTTGTGAAGACAAGTCCCTTGCTTCAAGCCCCCATATCACGCCTTTCTCCATAAAAGCTTGGATGGTCAAGGAAAGAAGCAATGATCAAGTGGGCACCCATGATTCTTGAAGACATGCTCCCCTCCTCACTCCCCTAAATCAAGCACTCCACCATTTCAAGGTCGACCAAGAGAGGATTCCATGGAGAAAAATCTGATTTTATGGCGCCATCTTCATGAAGACTTGTAATATTTTTCATTCAAATTTTGAATGAGTCTTAAGGTGCCTATATAAAGGGCCTTACCCCTCCCTTGTAATGCTAATTTTTGATGAATGAAAAACTACATTTCTTGAGTTCCAATCTCTTTCTAGTTGCCTTCGTTCACTAGGAATGTCGATCTCCGTGAGGGAGCGCCTTCGCCTTCGGGCGTCGAGAGGTGTGAGGCCTCAAGTTACCGTCACTTCCGCAACACCATCATCCGACTCCGAATCAAGCAGAACTCTGCCATCTCTACAACAACTCTTTTTCATTCTTCTATTGCTTTCGTTAGATTAAACTTAACCCATCTTTGAATGCTCACAAGTCCTCCAGGTGACACGAGTACGGAGACGGTTGCCCTTGCCATCGAGATCTTCGGACAGCCAATCGACGCCTCCACAGGGTTGATGGCTCGATCATCCAGGCCGCATCCGCCAGAGTGAGGGATCTCTGCATCGGGCGCTTCAGATCTTTGAGGTTTGCCCCCTGACTCCTAAGTAGGTCTTGATCGGAGAGCTAAGTCCTACAGGGTTTCTCAATCTCAGGGTCCTCTCTTTATCATTGCTTAGGGACTAATTCACCTGCTCGTAGTTCTTGTTATTATTGAGTCCTAGATCAACTCTTACTTATTTTCGGGAATCCAAAGAAAATCCTAAAAATCTAAAAATCACAAAACCAACTAATCACTTGCATCATTCTTCATGTTCGCATCTAGTTAGTCCCCCATCACAAATTCTTTTGTTCTCCTTGGTTGCAAGACACACCTGCAATACAAATCAAGCTTTGTTTTTAGGTACTCAAGCCAACTTGGGTCCTTTAGGGTCAGCACTTAAAATGGTTCCTTTTGGAACCCAAACTTTTTCAAAAGAATTAATTTTTCTCATATTGCATTGAAAAGATTTATGACCTTGCTTTTACATGAAAAACATGTTATGCTAAATGATGCAGATACAAAAAAGTTTTTGAAATATTTTTGTTGTCTTTGGGGTCTACAGCCTAATCCTGCTTTGTTGAAAATGGCTCTTTGGCTATTTAAAAGTAGGTTTAGTTTTTCTGAACTATAGATAAATTTTTCAACAAAAGGCTTCATTTTATCAAGCTCATTTTTTTACTTTTTATTTTCCAATTCTAAATCCTTATTTTTCTTTAAAAGATCACCATTTGAAATAATAGTTTTGGGTCTTTTTAAAACTTCATTTTTCATTATTAAAGCATTGTTTTTCTTTTCTAAAACATCTAATTTAGTTTTCAAATCACTAACTTCACTTAATAAAAAATTATTTTCATGAGAAAAACTATTTGCATGCTTTTTCAATCTTTTATTTTCAGATAAAACTAATTTATAATCATGAACTAATTCATCAAAAGTATTCTTCAATTCATCAAAAGTAAAATCATTTCTGTATCAGAATTTATCTCTTCTTGCTCCTGATATGCCATGAAATAAAGGTTTGCAATTTCAGCCTGCTCTTCTTCTGAAATGGAGTCCTCACTATCACTCCAGGTGGCCATCATTGCCTTCTTTCCAAGCTTCTTCATTGACTTCTTTAGGAGAGGGCAATCGAATTTGTAGTGTCCCGACTTCTTACACTCGAAGCATGTAGGTATTTCCTTCTCATTTTCTTTTTCTTTTTCTTTTCACTTCTATTTAGTTGATTGGAACTTCTTCTTGTAGGGAAACTTCCTTTTCTTTATGAACCTTTTAAATTTTCTAGCAAGAAGTGCTTCTTCACTTTCTTCTTCTTCTTCTTCTTCTTTGGATTCATCATTTGAGGATTCTTCTTATATGGTTGATTTGAATGCAATCCCTTTTTTCTTCTTATCCATATCCATTGACTTTTGCTTCAAATTCAGATCATAAGTTATGAGCGATCCTACCAACTACTCCAATGGTAGCTTGTCAATGTCTTTAGCTTCTTGGATGGCGGTCACCTTCGGATCCCATGATATTGGAAGTGACCTGAGGATTTTGTTTACAAGATCAGCATTAGATATTACTTTTTCTAGACTTTTCATTCCATTTACAATATTTGTAAATCTAGTGTACATGTTAGTGATAGACTCATTGGTTCCATTCGGAACATTTCATAAGTGTGTACTAATATGTTCACCTTGGTATTCTTCACTTGATCGATATCCTTATGGGTAACTTCAAGTATATTTCATTTTTCTTTGGCTGATGTACAAGTAGATATTCTATTGAATTCACTAGGATATAATGCACAATAAAGGAGATTCATTGCTTTCACATTGATCTTGAATTGTTTAATATCATTTTCATCCCAATTCTCTTCGAGCTTTGGGATGAAAACACCATTAACTACAACCGAAGGAATATGTGGACCTTTATCAACTATTTTCTGCAAGTTATAATCAATTGAATGCATATATAATCTCATTCTAGTTTTCCAATAAATATAATTTGATCCATTAAAAAATGGAGGTCTATTTGAGGCTTGTCCCTCAACTACACTAGTACTAATAGGAGCTACCATAGATCTTTACTCACGACGGTAAAACCTATAAACTGATAACAGGGCTCTGATACCACTTGTTACCCAGTAAGCAACCCAAGAGGAGGGTGAATTGGGTCTCTAAAAAATTAATTGATGCAATACAATAGTATGTGATCCAATCCAACAATTAAGCAAGTACTATGAATGCAAATAAAAAGCTTTTAAGTAAATATGCAGCGAAAATATAAAGCAATAAATGTAAGAGCAAGTAGAGGAGACAAGCAACCACAAACATAAAGAAGTATAGTGGTTCGATGTTATCCAATGCACCTACATCCACTCCCCAAGATCTCCTTGGAAATTCACTATAATCTCAACCGATTACAACCGATTAGTTTTTCAGGCTCACTAATCAAAACCTGGCTTATTTTCATAAGGCTCACAAGTCAAAACCTCGCTTGGTTTTACGGGCTAGCCAAGAACCTAAATGGTTTTAAGGCTCACCACCAACCTCTCTTGGTTTTACGGGCTAACCAAGAATCTAATTGATTTTCAAAGGCTCACCAATAACCTCCCTTGGTTTTCTAATAGGCTAACTAAGAACCCTTACAACAAATAAGTTTTGAAGTAGAGAAACAATATAAGCTTTCTAATAAAAAGCGGGTATCTCTTTGAAGCTCATTATTGTGATACTTTCAACTTGATGAAGCCTCTTTGATTGCTCAAGAATGGTTGATCTTTAATGCTCTTGAAGGCTCTTGAATGCTTGGAGGATTGCTTTTGCTTGAAAGTGGTTGAACTTCAATGAATAGGAATTAATGCTCTCTTTTCTTCTCTTTTGTTCTTCCTTTTTCAATCTCTTCTATTTTGATTTGATTTGGAGCATATAAATACCTTTCCAAGGCCTCAAATATGGTTTTTAGTCATTAGACACAAAAATCTAGCTGTTGGGAGCTAAGAGGGATGAGTTCTGCATTTGAAAAACTAGCCATTACTATTCCCAGAACTCTATGTGTCAACACTTCAGGCTATGTGTCAACACTTCAGGTCGATACTTGAACTTCTTGAGTTGACACCTAGTTCAAATTTCTTCAATGTAGGTTTCTGGAAATCTCAGATATGTCGACACTTCTTCAGGTGAGTCGACACTTTGCATCCATGTGTCGACACTTCAGCAGATCTTCATCTTTAGCAAGTTCTGTGACTTAAAAATTTCAAGCAATGAGCTGATCCATGTGTCAACACTTTAAGTCGACACTTCAAGTCCATGTGTTGGCACTTCAGCCATGCCATCTGAAACTTTCTGTGTACCGACTTGAGTCGACACTTCATTGTCATGTGTTAATACTTGGTGTCATGTGTCGACACTTTGAGTCGACACCACACTGAGATCTTCTCATAAATGGCTAAACTTGTGCTGAATCAAGTTTGTATTGAAATTAAGTATCTATTCAAGCAAACTTTGACTGTCCAAGTCTTCTTTGAGCATATCTTTTATCTAAACTTTGACTTCTTCAATCAAACAATCATTTGTCAAATTGATGAGCACCTTTTTTTATAAAAACATACTTCAAAGAAATCATTAGTACTCAACTTATACTTAACCATTTTGCTTATCATCAAAATCAATAACGGAGTCAACAAATCATAACCCAAGCACTGTTCTTGCAGGTCCTCACTAGTGTGCTAGCAAGAGCAACACCTATTCCCTCAGATAAGCCTAGGAGATTCTCGCTCACCACCATGGTCCCAATGGAGGGTGATTTGATAGCAATAGATTGGCATGCCAAGTAGGAGGCAAATATCATTTTGAAGAAATTTCTAAAGCTTGGAGCCTAGTGGTGATCATTCAAACACAAGATGCCTTCATTAGTCACATTGTAAGGAGCATTCCAGCCAGGTATTGGAACCTCCTGCTCCTCTCCCCCAGACCAACCCAGCTATACCTGCTCACCACCCTAGCATAAAAGGTTTAGATGCTAGTCATGATGATGCGGGAGTTGCTGTAGCAACCTATGGTGAAATAATAGCATCCGAAGGTCGTAGCTAATCCTACTACTACCACTCGGCCCAATCACTGATTTCCTTAAAGGCCAACTAATCCTTATCAGTCGCAATCTTCCTTACCCTGCCAAGCAAGTTATCTATCTCTCCAAGGGAGATATCCTTACCAACAAACTTTCCATCGATCACAGTTCATGTCTTCATAACAAGTAGGCCCCTAGTGCGAAGAGCATCAATGGGAAATAGAGCAAATGCCTGACAAAAACCTCCAACTAGTAGTTCTACGACTACAACCTGGGGCACTGATCAGGAAGCTCATCATGTTCATCTTCTTTTCTCTTGATGAATCATGGAGAAACCAATCTCTAGTTGATTCAAGTATTGCAGCTAGAACTCCATCCCGACTGGCCTGATAATACTGCATGGATATTCACTTGAGCAATGACCAGATCAGAATGACTCCAGAAGATGAGGAGTACAGTGCCTAATACAAAAAATACTCTATCATTACAAAGTAATACCTATTTGGCTTGAAAAATGCAAGAACCATCTGCTAATATACAAGAGCCAATAAGCTTTCAAGGAATTGAAGCTCCTCGAGCCTCTACTCTCTAAGCCAAAAGTTAGAGGTAGCCTCGGAAGTTACAAACCGAGTGCTTATTCAGCTAGGTAACAAAAGGATCCAAAAACCCATCTACTACTCCAACTGAGTACTTCATAACACTGAGACCAGGTACTCCAAACTTGAACAAATTGTTTATACACTAATCATCTTAGTGCAAGCCATATCCCCAAGCTTATTCAATCTTCATCATAACCAATTGATTGTTTAAAGCCATCCTTAAATGGTCGGACATCTCCATTTAAGCTCATGTGTGATGCTCCCAAGCTTCTAGTGGCCAAGAGAAAGGCTAAGGTTTAAACTCCATAGAGTTATCATGGAGGTTCTAGGGCTAGTTTAGGTCCTAGGGTGAAGCTATGCAGCCTTCATGCATTGAAGCCTAGGATTTAGTAGTTTTTATGGGCTAACTCATTTTTGGGCTAGGTTTATGTCCAAGAGGGTGAAGACACATCAAACCATGGGTGTACATGGGGCTTGGGTGAGTGTTTTTATGTTTAGAGTTAGCATAGGGCTGTTTGGATTGGGCTTGGAACATGTATCTAGACTAGACCATGATAGCTTTTTGTATGTATACTAATTCTTTGTATTTCAATGCATAGTAATCAAATCCTTTTTCTCCCAAACCTAATTTCTCCTTTCACCTCTTCCTCCCCCTTTACTTCATGCATCAAGATCATGGGAAACCCTAGCAACCGTGAACCCCATATCCCATTGTCCCTTCATGCATGCAACCTCCCTTGGTTTAGCATTAGAGAGTCCCAATCTCTAGGGACTCTCTCCCATTCACATTTCTCATTAGGCGGATGGCTTTAGGTTTAGAAAAAGTTCTATTTGTGGTTGTTCTCAAGTAGAAAAATCACTAGGAAATCATCTTTGTATCATGTGCCATCTAATCCTAAGGTCTAGGCACTCAAATCTAGATTTTTAGGTGAAGGCACTAGGGTTTGAAATCTTGGATGATCAAGGATGCCCAAAGTCCTAGATCTTGCTATTCCCTATTCGTTTTAAAAGTCCATGACCTAGGCAAGGTGCTCCTACTGTTGGTATCAGAGCATTAGGTCTGAGGAAGAAGCCAGAAGCAAGAAAGGTTACCAAAAGAAATTTCAACACACCCCCTTCAAGGTATTTTTCTTAGATCTACTTGGTTATTTCACTATTTATGGTAGAATCTAACCATGGCAAGTAGTGTTAAAGTAGATTTTAAGAAGTTTGATAGGAAATAGAGTTTTTCCATTGAAAGAAAACTACGCACAGATGCCTACCCTAGGCATGCTACACTAGGGAGTAAGTAATGCATAAATAAATTTTTTAATCATACATACGGAAAAACCTACTCATAGCACAGGATCTAACATAACATGATGCATGAAACAGATATATAGGCATGTATAGGCAATTGCAATAATCATAAATAACATGATATAATCTTGATCTAAGCATGCATGATAATAAAAAGTAAATCACATACCTTTGTAGAGCTTCCTTTAACAGCAAATCGAAGCAGCCGGTTGAACTCCTTCAACAGCAAATCAGATCTACAATTGCAAGAAGAAGAGATCGATGCAATCTCTCAAGATATCCAAGTGTCCACCCTCTAGAGTATCCACACACGGGCCCTCGCTGATCCTACTCCTGGAAGGATGCTATTCCTCCAAGAATAAAACAACATGTCACGGCAATGTGGAGCAGGGTAAACCAAAAGGTCTTCACGCACGGTCTTCTCCAAGACCGCACATACTCCACCAAAGGCACACAATAGAAACTATAAACAAGGGAAGGATATCACAGACCCTCTATGAAAGACAACACCCAAATATTCGTACCAGACTTGCACACAGAGATCCTTCCAAAACCTTTCTCACAGATCGGTAACAAATCTCTGCTCCTCTCTCTATCACATCCCCTGTTTCATCTAATCCCCACACCTCACGGCCAGCGACCAACATCTAATAAAAGCTGAGAACACCCAAGAAATAATAGAGGCTGTGGAAACACGTGAAGCAGGGAAGACATCGCAAGCCCCTGTTCCTCTCTGTCTCTTATCGCAAGCCCTCTTCCTTTTCTCTCTCTCACCTCCTTCTCAAGCTATCTCATGGCCTGCTGAAATGCCTCATGATCGGTGATGAAGCCTGGGAACCGCAGGTAGAGAAAGGAACAAATCACCAAGAAGACTGCATGAGAGAATCCCGATCAAAACCAAAACTCCAATGGAAAGGCTCAAGGACGGAGAAGAATGCTAGGAACCGAGAGCTTTGTTCTTCTTCTCTTCATATATCTACTCCCATGGCCAGCCACCCGAGATGAATAATATTGCAGAGAAAATGGCAAAGCCAGGAAAACATCGTGGAGGCTGGGAAAACCAAGACCAATCATCGGCTACAACCCAGAAAATACAAAGGCAGAGGAAATGCGTGAATCCCGTGAAGGCTTGGAAGACGCGGTGAGAGAAGACTGGATAAACCAAAACACCTTTGAACAGGCTTTTGATCGGATTAAACAGCGAACTCGATGGAAGAGATGAACCAATTCACCATGAAACAGGGAACGAAGCAATGGAAAAGCTGTGGGAGAGAAAACACCATGAGACCCAAGCCAAGTAATAAAACTGGTTCAATAAAAACCCAATAACCGGTTCAAAAAACCCCGGTTCAACCAAACCCGATCAATAAGAAAAACGGGTCCAGTCTTGGTCTACCAGGAATAATTCCTGGTTAATCCAAACCAATCCTGATCGATCCAAATCAGACCAGATTGACCAGAAAAAATCCAATGTATGCACGATCAGTCCGTTTGACCTTAATACTAAAACAATTCCCAATCGTTGATCGGTTCCTGGATCAGGAAGAAATCCTCTATGGCATGAAACCTCATAGGTTCGAACCTAAACGGTAGCACTGGAACACTTCCAATACCAGCACAAGATACTATCTAGCAATTGGTCCTGGCATCCAGATAGGCCGAAGATGCAAGAGCAATTTATCGAACCTCTGACATATGATTACCGTATAATTTATCCCTTTGACCTCCAATGCTCTAGATGACCTAGGGTTAGACTGCCAACCCTAACTGAGTCAATCCACAACATGTCTCAACCTCGCAAGTCCAGTGACTCCTCACTAGGAGTACCCCGGCCGAGGATTTGCTAAATTGAGACACTGCGAGATATTCAATCCAAATAATTTGGACAGGTCAATTCCATCTTGGTCCACCACTGCTCCACAAATACTTACCTGTACCCAGAAACCTTCCATCACCAGATTAGAAATCTGGGTAGTTTGGCACCAAAGCATAGGGAGTTGCTTGCAAGCTACCATGGTGACCTCAGGTCGGAGGGACACATATACCCATATCCAATCGTAAGCAATCCTTTGGCAGAAAGGAGCTCCACAGAGTCACGTTCAATGAGATGTCACACATCCCACTTGCAGATCACATCAGTGTCACCACACTCCTTTAATTAAGAGGACAACCAAACGATGTAAACCACAACAACCTACACTTGATACATTGACATCCTGTATAATATATCCTTTGGTTATAAACCTTTTTAGAGGACCACTCGATATATCCTCTCTATATCGAAGTCAGTATAGTCCTAAGGACTTCATCACATAAACAGAGTTCATTACAGGAAATTGAATAATGTGATGAGCTGCCAAAATAAAATTTTATTAATTCATATACAAATTACAATACTGAGCACAACCACCTACAGCCTAGGCGATTGGCTTTGGGACACAATTTTCAACAACTCCCACTTGTTCTAAAGCCAATCAGAATAGTATCTAATACCCATTTTCCTTTTATAATAGTCGAACTCTGTGATTCCGAGGGCTTTAGTGAAGGGGTCGGCTAGATTTTTCTTTCCATCGATCTTCATAAGATTGATGTCACCTCGTTCCACGATCTCTCGCATGAGGTGATAGCACCGTAGAATATGCATGGTGTGTTGATGAGACTTTGCCTCCTTAGCTTGAGCTATGGCTCCTGTGCTATCATACATAATACACACGAATAGGACCATCTAGGGAAGGTGCCATCCCTAGCTCTCCAAGGAACTTCCGCAACCACACAGCTTCCATTGCTGTATCTGATGCTGTAATGTACTCTGCTTTGCATTCCGAGTCTGCAACTGTTGCCTGCTTGGAATTTTTCCAGCAGATCCCTCCTCCATTCAAGGTAAACACAGATCCTGACACACTCTTGATATCATCTTTATCTGACTGGAAACTAGAGTCAGTATATCTCACAAGTTTCAAATCAGGCTCTCCATAAATCAGCCATTGGTCCTTAGTATTTTTTAAATACTTCAGGATGGACTTAACCACCTTCCAATGCACCTCACCTGGGTCAGACTGGTATCTGCTCACTACTCCTAGTGAGTATGCCAAGTCTGGTCTAGTACATATCATAGCATACATGATAGAGCCCACTGCAGAAGCATAAAGAACTATACTCATGCGCTCTCTTTTCTCATGAGTTGTTGTACAATCTTTCTTGCAAAGAGTAATTCCAGACCTATCGAGAGATAGCCTTTCTTGGAATTCTCCATGCTGAATCATTTCAGAATGGTATCAATGTACGTAGATTGTGAAAATCCTAGAAGCCTCTTAGATCTATCTCAATAGATCTTCATACCCGGTATGTAAGAAGCTTCACCCAAGTCCTTCATGGAAAACTGAGATGACAACCAGACCTTTATTCCTTGCAATGTTATGATGTCATTTCCGATTAAGAAAATGTCATCAACATACAGTACCAGGAATACAATCACAGAACCATTAACCCACTTATAAATGCAGGGTTCCTCTCCGTTCCTAACAAAGCCATACGATTTGATACACCTATCAAATCGCATATTCCAACTTCGAGATGTTTGCTTGAGTCCATAAATGGACCTCTGCAATTTGTACACTTTTGACTCATCTGTGGATGTGAACCCTTCAGGCTGTATCATATACACCTCCTTATCCAGCTCCCCATTAAGGAAAGTGGTTCGGACATCCATCTGCCAGATCTCATAGTTAAAATGTGCTGCCAAAGCAAGCATGATCCGAATAGACTTGAGCATTTCCACAGGGGAGAACATCTGATCATAATCGATACCATATCACTGATGATACCCCTTGGCAACCAGACGGGCTTTATAGGTCTCCACCTTCCCATCTGTGCCCCTTTTCTTCTTGAAAATCTACTTGCACCCGATGGGTTTTATCCCTTTAGGTGGATCAACCAATGTCCATGCATTGTTGATCTCCATGGACTCCATCTCGGATCGCATGGCTCCAAGCCATACCTCAGAGTCAGATCTCTGAAGTGCATCCATGTAGGTGATCGGATCCTCATCGTTCTCATCGAGCTCAATGGGATCACCGTCCCGGACCAAGAAACTGTAGTATCTGTCTGGCTGACATGGTACTCTGCCGAATCTCCTAATAATGGGTTCCGGGTGTGATCCAGTCCCAACTGATTCTATGTTTTCCTTACAGTGTCCAGGTTCTTCTACTAGTTGAACTTCACCAAGTTCAATCTTAGAGGCTATAGTTCCTTCTCCAAGGAACTCCTTTTTCAAAAAGATAGCCCTAAGAGCAATGAACACTTTCTGTTCATCCTCCAAGTAGAAGAAATATCCTTTTGTTTCCTTAGGGTATCCAATAAACAGGCACCAATCAGACCTAGGACTAAGTTTATTTGAGTCTAAATGCTTTACATAAGCCAGACAACCCCAAACCTGAAGGTGTAAAATTGAGGGCTTACGTCTAGTCCATAACTCATATGGAGTGGAGACAACAGACTTACTCGGAACATCATTCAGTAAGTAACAAGCTATCTCAAGTGCATATCCCTAGAAGGATAGTGGCAGAGTTGCAAAGCCCATCATGGATCAACCATGTCCAATAGGGTTCGATCCTCCTTTCAGACACACCATTTAACTGGGATGTTCCTAGAGGAGTCCACTGAGAGAAAATTCTATTCTCCTCAAGATATGTCATGAACTTACTGGATAAGTATTCACTGTCTCAATCAGATCAAAGGGTTTTAATACTCTTTCCAGTTTGTTTCTCCACTTCATTATGATATCGTTTGAACATTTCAAACAACTCAGATTTATGTCTCATCAAGAAGACAACCATATCTGGAAAGGTCGTCTGTAAATATAATGAAATATCTGTATCCACCTCTAGCACTAACTATCATGGGTCCGCATATATCAGTATGTACAAGACTCAGAAGTTCTGTAGCTTGTTCACCTTTTCCAGTAAAAAGTGACTTGGTCATTTTACCAAGCAAACAGGATTCACAAGTGAGCAGTGAGTCAGAATCACTGACCGCGAGGAGGCCTCCTCCTCACAACTTGTTTATCCTATTATGGTTAACATGACCTAGTGATAAATGCATAAAAATTAAGTATTAAAGCATTAAGTTATATATTAAATTATCCTTATTTAATTAAATTTTATATTTTTATGCAATGTTTTAGATGATTGAACCCCACCAACATGAAGAGCATAATTTTTGGGATCCAACAGCATGAACGGCATGAAATTCGGACGTCAATGAAGCTAGAAAATGATTTTTGAAGGAATTAGCAAGTTACTGCACGGGTTTTAAAGCATTGGTTCATAGTGAACTAGCCAATTGGTCAACAAGTTGCCAGCCGGTTCATCATCCCCCATGGCCACCGGTGCACGATTCCTGCCTTTGGACCACATGCCAAATGAAGGAGAGTTCTTGCCCAGGAAGACACCGGAGCTCCTTCTCTCATCACCGGGACCCTCCTCTGTTGCCTGAGAGGTTGTTGATGTCTAGAAAACTCGAAGAAATCGCCATCGTCCGCTCGTAGCCATGGCCATCTTCTTCCCAAACAACCATAATCACCAGCCATCCATCACCTCGCTACCTCCCTGTTCTCACTGTCCACTCCACCATGGCCAGTGTCCATCAGATCTCCGCCCAAGCTGCCGGAAAATCTGAGCTCTCTGCCTCCTCTACTGCCTCAGTCATCTTATTCCCATTTTTCTATCCACCGATCTTCCATCACTATTGCCGGCACTGTCCCTGCTCCACCTGTGCTCGATTGTCCTCACCACTGCCAAGTGACTGTTTACCACCGTCCTCCATCCATGGTCATCAGCTCCCTGTTGCTGCCACCGCCGCATGCCGAGAGAAGATTTCATGGCTGGAAAATCTCAGCTGCATCACCATGTTGGAGAAGCTTCCAATTCGCCCAACATCACTGGATCTCCTCTTGTCAGTCCGGATGTCCAAATGGAAAAGAAACGAAGAGTGATCAACCACGGACTCTACGGATTCAGGATAACATCGCGATGGTGGTGTTGATTATAGAATGTAGATAGAGACCCGGAAGCAACGAAGAGGAGAGTCTGACGTGAAATTTCCACACCTTCTTTCCCTTTAAATACGAAAGACTTCGGAAGGCTTAGGGGAGTTTTTTCTGAGTTTTTATTTTTCTTGAGAGCAGAAGTCGAGAGCGTTGTTTTCTTTTCCGAGAGCCCGAGAGTTTATTTGTTCCGACTCTTAAGCTTTCTTAATAGCCTAAGAATTATTTTTTTATGAATATTTATTTTATTTTAGCAATGAAGTTCCGTTATTTTTTTATTCTTGTCATTTTAATTTCTGCTCTAAGATTAGTTTAATTTATTGCAACTTTATGAATGCCATTTAAATATTTGCAAAGCTTAGTTTAATTCCTGCACTTTAAATACCTGCAAGTAAGGTAGAATTCTTTCTTTCTTAGTTTGTTTTTAGAGTTTTTTTTCCTTTGATCCTCTTGTCACTAATCTTAATGAACTATTATTGAGTCATAATCTCTTTATAGTTCATATTTGACTTAGTGCAAGAAGGGTTCTAGGTAATAGGCTTATATTAATTTTTTTCCTTGTAAATATTCTTGATGGGTTATTATTGGGTCAGAGCCCGTTCATAATCCATACTTGAGTAATACAAGAGAAAAAGTTAAAGGGATTCTTGTTAAAGCTCGCCTAGCAAGGGGTTAGATCATAGTTCAGAAACCCATTTCCTTGTGGGATTGACCCGTACTCATCGGACGTGCTACTCTGCACACCATGTGCTTGCGATATAATTAGAAAATACACATCAAGTTTTTGGTGCCATTGTCGGGGATCTGGTTTGTTTTTAATTATGTTTTAAATTCTTGCTTTAACTTTAGTTTAGTCTATTTTATTTTTAAAGTTGGTGAGTGCTGGAAGCCAGGTAAGTTTAAATTATTATTTTTCTTTCAGCATCTTATTTTATCTCATCTTATCTTATTTTAGTTTATCTTAGCTTATCTTAGTTTAGTTTTTAATTTAAATTTGTTTGGTTTCCCTTTCATTGTGCATAGCATATTTAAATCATTTTAAGGGCACAAATCCTAAATAAGATAAGGTAGGGATTTCATTACCCTTCCTTAGCCCACAAATCAGACTCCTTCATTTGCATTAACCCAAGCCTCTAAATAAAATTAATTAGACATTGACTCTAGAAACATCCGAGCTCAATAGGACAAGGAGACCAAAGGGTTATACCAAGCTAGATTCAATCACTAAATTGGTGTCTAGAAAAGTGGTTCAGAAATTAAGTCACGAAGGGAAAAAAAAATATATAAAAAAATATATATTAAAAATTTTAAATATATATATATATATCTAAAATATAGAAAAAATTGAGGGCATTGAGAATATTGTAAATTCTCCAACTCCTATTTGGAGAAGATTATCAGGATGACTAATTAGAACTGATCCAATTCCTGTTAGATCCAACAATGGATATTGTGAATCAACCCCAAACCCTTAAGGATTTATGTTATCCGGTTGGTTCCGTCCAACCATCCTGTATAATGTTGCCACAACCCACTGCAAACAACTTTGAAATTAAGCCTCAGATCATTAATATGCTTTCAAAATTCACTGGAATAGAGGATGCTTATTTATTCATTAAGGAATTTGAAGAGGTTTGTGCAACAATGAGATTGCAACAGTTGACTGAGGACGAAATCAAGCTAAGACTAATCAACTTTTCCCTTAAGGATAATGCTAAAAAATGGCTTTATAGTCTCCCAAATCAATCTATCACGACCTGGGAGGGTTTTGTTAGAACGTTCCTAAAAAAATACTTTCCTCATCATAAGACATCTAAGATTAGAAATGAAATAAACCAATTTTATCAATTAGCTGGTGAGTCATTCTGGAAATATTTTGACCATTTTAAGAATCTCTTGACCTAATGTCCACACCATGGAATAGAAACCTGGAGATTATGCCAAATCATTTATGAGGGTTTAGATTCTAATTCGAGAACCATGCTAGAGTCCATGTGTCAAGGCCAATTCATGTATAAAGAACCCAATGAAGCCTGGCAATTCTTAGAAGACCTAGCTGAGAAAAGTTTACAATGGGAAACAACTAGGGAACCAGAAAGATCCACACCATCAAGAGGTGGAATCCATCAAGTTCAGACTACCCTAGCTGTTGAAGCCAAAATTGCAACACTGACACGTAGGTTAGAGACCTTAGAACTTCAGAGACCAGCCAGTATCAATCAAGTGTCTGCAACCATGTGCAATGGGTGCAATGCATCTGACCATGTCTTTGAAGAATGTCCCTTCCTAATGAACCAAATAGATAATGGATGTGCACAGGTGAATGCTACATTCCAGAGATCAATGAACAATCCCTATGCACCCACCTATAACCTAGGATGGGGGAATCATCCAGATTTTTCATGGTCACAGAACTCAAATGTAGGCGGTCTAAGTTTCAATCAGCAAAACCCAATGCCTAATCCTGTGATAAACAACCTACCACCACCGGGCTTCATATTAATGAAAAGAAGTTTAGCGCTTTAGAAAAAAGCCTAGAAGCCTTAGCCAAATCTAATGTTGACACCGGTGCTACATTGAATAATTTTATGCAAACCATGAGCCAAGTCATAGCCCGATTAGAAATGCAAGTGGGTCAACAGCATCACCATTGCTGAAAGAGAACGAGGTAAGCTACCAAGCCAACCTGAACCCAATCCAAGGAACTAAACTAGTCCACGATTCCAACAAGGAAATCAAGTTGATCATGTGAATGCTATTCATTCATTAAGATCAGGGAAACAAGTGGATAATCAGGTAGGAGTGTTTGACATTAGAAAAGATTCAACTACTGAATCTGCTAAGCCACCCAATGAATAACCTACATTACAAACTCAAGCTCTTGAAACTGATAGTGCACTAAATCAGGTACCCATAGTTCCTAAAGCTCCTTTTCCGAATTGATTAAGGTCTAACAAATAATCCGAACATTTAGATAGAATGTTAGAGGTGTTTAAACAAATTCAAGTTAATATCCCTCTTCTAGACATGATATAGTAGGTTCCAACTTATGCCAAATTCCTAAAAGATCGTGTACCAAGAAAAAAACCACTAATGTATCAAAAAGAGCTTTTTTAGCAGCAAGTGTGAGCTCCTACCTATTGAGTCACATGCCTATAAAGTATAAGGATCCAGGTTCTCCAACAATTTCTTGTATCATAGGAGAAACCCATATTGAGAAGGCTTTACTTGATCTAGGAGCTAGTGTGAACATTTTGCCCTATTCAGTGTATGAGCAATTGGGATTGGAGAAACTTCAGCCAACAGGGATTATATTACAATTAGCAGACCGATCTTTCAGAATCCCTAAGGGAATGGTAGAAGATGTTTTGATTAAGGTTGGAAATTTTATTTTTTCGGTTGATTTTATCATTTTGGAGACTGAACTGGTATTAAATTCTAAAGATCATATCCCTGTTATTTTAGGAAGACCATTCTTAGCTATTGCTAATGCTGAAATCAATTATCGGAATGGACTTATGAAACTGTCATTTGGGAATATGACCATTGATCTTAACATATTTAATTTGGAACAAGAATCTACTAGGCATGCTAATGTTAGTGTAATTCAAGATGAAATTTATGAACCTATAGACATTAGCGATGAAGAAGTCAATCTTGAGGTAGCCTACAGTGCCATAGATACAAGTCACTGACATTTTCTATCCTAGGGCGTTTGCTAGACGTGTACATTACATTAACAGGCTGTGACAAAAATAGAGAAATTACAAGGTTTTATCATATAAATACCTTGTCCAGCATCCTGCTGCTTTCCCTTCCTTGGCCTGTTCGGGTCTAAGGATGCCTGATAAAGAGGACAGTTCCTCTTCCAATGTCCCTGCTTCTTACAATAGAAGCACTCTGCACTAGCTTGATCAGCTTTTACTTCTTTAGTCTAACTTGGGCCAGGAGTACTCTACACCTTCTTTCCTTTACCTTTCTTCTTCCCTTTCTTAAAGGGACGATGACCTCTAAAACCTCCCACTAAATTCACCACCCCCTTATTCAGTTGGTGGTCCTTCTCGTAAGTCTATAGCAACCCCATCAAACTATAGTAATTGACTGTAGGCTTGTTCATTCTATAATGATCGAGAAAATCAAGATAGGAGGAGGGTAGAGAATTCAAGATTGCATCCTTGCCGAGTTGCTCATGCAAGGAACATCCAAGCTTGTCCAATCGTTCGATCATCTCGATCATGTACAATACATGATCAGTGACTGAACCGTCATTTCGCATTTTAGCATTGTAGACGGCACAAGATACTTTGTACCGCTCCACATCGACTAGCGTGCTGAAAGATTCCTTCAACTTTTGAAGGATCTCATCTAGCTGGGCTTCCTCAAATTTGCGACTGAACTCATCATTCATCGCCACCAACATTAAGCATCGGACAATAGTTCGATCAGAAATCCACTTCAAATAAGTGTTCCTGACCGAATTTCGAGCATTGGCAGGAGGGATTTCGGGTGCTGGATCCGTTATCACATAAAGGATCAGCTCGTGCTCTAGGACTATCCTTAATTTTCGATACCAGCTATCGAAATTGGGACCCTTTAACTTCTCGATAGCGAGAAGTGATCGGAGCAAAAGGTTTGAAGATATCTGAAAGGAAAACTAAGACTAAATTAGTATATGAATTAATCTATTAAACCAAAAGACTTGGACTTTAGTCTAAAGGTCCCTTCCACTAATTTTTCAGATTGGGAGCCTCTAACTCCAATCCATGAAATCATCATTTCATAGTGGGTACTGAAATCCAATAGACCACGTATGAGCCCGACTTTAGCTAGCTCACCCATACGCACTTAAAGGTAGGTTCTCTAACCAATTGCTTCCCTAAGCAACTTCCAATAATAAATTTTGCCCCAGAGAACCCCCAATCAGCCTTGGGGCCTCCTATTGTGGGTCTCTGGTTAGGTCCAACCATCAACATGACAAATCCAATGCTTCCAGCTAATGAATGACTAAGTCTGACTTTGGTCGGCCCACCTGATCACCGTTAAGAAGGTTGCACTGAACCATCATCTATGAGAGAGTAATTCCAGTAACCGGATGCACACATGTTCTTTGGAACTGCCGATGTACACCAAGCTAAAGGACTCATTACTAACCCACTTAATGGGAGGCTAAGACACCATCAACTCATTGACTTAATCTTTTTCATGACCTAATAATTTTAGAGGATTTTAATTAAATTGTGATAGAAGAATAGAGAGAAGAACATGGATCAACCTCTCACTGATCAAATCAATTCTCAGGAGGGTTGAATTAAATTCAACGAATTGGTCCATGGGTACCTAAAAATGATACAGGCTGATCAACTTGGGTGACATGGGTTAATTCGAATCAATAAGCTTTTATAATCAGTTATGGTTGACCAGATTGGCCAGGTAGGTGAGATCATGGGTGAGTATCCGCCATTAACCATCTTTTTTAGACACCAACTAAGTTGGCCAGGAAAGAGGTAGCCTCATGCAGCCATGATAAAAAATGCCAAACATGCCTAGACACCAATCGGTTTACCAAACTTGATTAGACCAGCCTAAGAACTCGAGCTTACCATAGAGCCACTAATTAGATTCATTTTAGAAGAATGGACTAACCCATCTAACTATTAGATAGATGCTAAAGAGAAGGTCCTTAATCAACATTTGATTAGTTCTCTTAAGTCCAATTCAACTAACCTTAGGTCTAACCCAATAAATGGACCCAATCAGACAGCTAACCCAATTAACCCAGATGGCTTATTCAAATGACATTAGGTTTCATAAACCCTAATCTGGCTTATCATTTAATTAATCTTTTAATTCATAATTGTTAGATTATAAGCCAACTTTTAATTAAAACATTTTTAATTAAATTCATGTAAAACATGTTTACATCTTTCATGCATCATATCTAGCCTATCGTATCATTTATAATATTGCAAGACTAAACAATTAAAGACATGCCAATGTATGATCATGTATAGGATTAAAACATTTTTAATATCATAGGTTTCCTTTAAGGATCCTTCTGAAAAGGCTAACACAGATGAACCATCTCGTACCATAAAAATTAGGGATTTTAAATCCTGATTAATCTGGACACACGACCATGGTGAAAGTCTCAACTAGGTTTTTAAAAATAATCCCTAACCTAGATATAGATCCAAAACATGCAATCATGATATGTTACACAGGAACCTGCTCTGATACCATTGAAGAAAAACTATGCACTGACGCCTACCCTAGACATGCTACACTAGGGAGTAAGTAATGCATAATTAAACTTTTTAATCATACATACGGAAAAATCTACTCATAGCACATGATCTAACATAACATGATGCATGAAACAGATACATAAGCATGTACAGGCAATTTGAATAATCATAAATAACATGATATAATATAGATCTAAGCATGCATGATAACAAAAAGTAAATCACATACCTTTGTAGAGCTTTCTTTAGCAGCAAATCGAAGCAGACGGTTGAAATCCTTCAACAGCAAATCAGATCTATAACCGCAAGAAGATGAGATCGATGCAATCTTTCGAGGTGTCCAAGTGTCCACCCTCTAGAGTATCCACGTGCAGGCTCTCGCTAATCCAACTCGTGAAAGGATGCTAGTCCTCCAGGAATAAAATAACATGTCACGGTAATGTGGAGCAGGATAAACCAAAAGATCTTCATGCACGGTCTTCTCCAAGACCGCACATACTTCACCAAAGGCACACAATAGAAACTAAAAACAAGGAAAGGATATCATGGACCCTCTATGAAAAACAGAACCCAAATATTCGTCCCAAACTTGCACACACAGATCCTTCCGGAACCTTTCTCACATATCGATAATAGATCTCTGCTCCTCTCTCTATCACATCCCCTATTTCATCCCATCCCCACACCTCACGAGAACACCCAAGAAATAATAGAGGCTATGGAAACAACTGAAGCAGGGAAGACACTGCAAGCCCCTGTTCCTCTCTGTCTCTCACCACAAGCCCTCTTCCTTTTCTCTCTCTCACCTCATTCTCATTCTATCTCACGGCCTGCTGAAATGCCTCATGACCGGTGATGAAGCCTGGGAACCGCAGGCAGAGAAAGGAACAAATCACCAAGAAGACCGTGTGAGAGAGTCCCGATCAAAACCAAAACTCCAATGGAAAGGCTCAAGGATGGAGAAGAATGCTGGGAACCGAGAGCTTTGATCTTCTTCCCTTCATATATCTACTCCCATGGCCTGCCATCCGAGATGAATAATATTGCAGAGAAAACGGTGAAGCCAGGAAGACATCATGGAGGCAAAAAAAACCAAGACCAATCACCGGCTGCAACCCAGAAAATACAAAGGTGGAGGAAACGCGTGAATCCCGTGAAGGCTTGGAAGATGCGGTGAGAGAAGATCGGATAAACCAAAACACTTTTGAACAGGCTTTTGATCGAATTAAACTGCGAACTCGCTGGAAGAGATGAACCAATTCACCATGAAATAGGGAACGAAGCAATGGGAAAGCCGTGGGAGAGAACACCGTGAGACCCAAGCCAAGTAATAAAACTGGTTCAATAAAAACCCAATAACCGGTTCAACAGATCCCGATCCGACCAAACCCAATCAATAAGAAAAACGAGTCCTGTCCTGATCTACCAAGAACAGTTTCTGGTTGACCCAAACCAATTCTGGTCGATCCAAATCAGACAAGATTGATCAGAAAAAATTCAATGTGTGCACGATTAGTCCATTTTACCTTAATACTGAAATAATTTTCAATCGTTGATCGATTCCCGGATCAGGAAGAAATCCTCTATGACGTGTGACCTCATAGGTTTGAACCTAAACGGTAGCACTGGAACACTTTCCGTACCAATACAAGATACCATCTAGCAATGGATCCCGGCATTCGGATAGGCCGAAGATGCAAGAGAAATCTATCGAACCTCTGGCATATGGTTACCGTATAATTCATCCCTTTGACCTTCAATGCTCCAGATGACCTAGGGTTAGACTGCCAACCCTAACTGAGTCAATCCACAACATGTCTCAACCTCGCAAGTCCAGTGACTCCTCACTAGGACTACCCCAGCCGAGGATTTGCTAAATTGAGACATTGCGAGACATTCAATCCAAACAATTTGAACAGGTCAATTCCATCTTGGTCCACCATTGCTCCATAAGTACTTGCCTGTACCCAGAAACCTTCCATCACCGGATTAGAAATCCGAGTAGTCCGGTACCAAAGCACAGGGAGTTGCTTGCAAGCTACCATGGTGACCTCAGGTCGGAGGGGCACATATACCCATATTCAATCATTAGCAATTCTTTGATGAAAAGGAGCTCCACAGAGTCAAGTTCAATGAGATGTCACACATCCCACTTGCAGATCATATCAGTGTTACCACGCTCCTTTGGTCAAGAGGACAACCAAACGATGTGAACCACAATAACCTACACTTGATACATTAACGTCCTGTATAATATATCCTTTGGTTATGAACCTTTTTAAAGGACCACTCGATATATCCTCTCTATATCGATGTCAGTGTAGTCCTAAGGACTTCATCATATAAACAGAATTCATTACAGGAAAATGAATAATGTGATGAGCTGCCAAAATAAAATTTTATTAATTCATATATAAATTATAATACTGAGCACAACCATCTACAGCCTAGGCGATTGGCTTTAGGACACAATTTTCAGCATCTATATGGAAGGTCAAGATGGAAGACCTATTAGAGTAATAGGAATTTGATCTAGCATTGAAGGACAAGCATGATGGGATGAGTGATCGATAATGGATGTCTTTGGAGAAATAGACATGTGCTGCCATTAGAGGTTGTTTGGCTGATGTGGCGTTATATTTAGTGCTGAAAGAGAGGACTTCAAGAAGCTTATGGTTGAAGTTGCATACATTGCATATGAGAAAATATGTGTAATAAATTGATGTTGAAAAAGTGGTTGTACAGCCTTCAGATGCATAAAGGTGGAGATGTCATGGTGCATATCCCGAAGTTTAACTAATTGAGCAATGATTCGATGAATCTTAGAATAAAGATGGAGGAAGATAAGATCCTTCTTTTTCTATTTTTGCTACCCTCTTCATTTGATCCATTGGTGACTACGTTATAGTATGGGAAGGAGACCCTGTTTTATGAAAACATTGTCTCGGTACTCAGGTCTAATAAATAATAGAAAAAGGTAGCCATGGAAGGAGTTCTCCATGAGGACTTGGTTGTGAGGGAGAGGTCTAAAAGAGGTAGGGATAAGAGCAAATCAAGGGGAAGGTCTAAGTACCAAAAGGATAAGAAGGAAATCAAATGCTACAAGTGCAAGGAGTAGGGCACTTCAAGCTGAATTGCCCACTTTGAAAGAAGCAAGGTGAGAAGAATAGATCTGATTGACTAAGTGTGATGGTTGATAGTGAGATAGAGGATGATCTCCTAATTATCTCAGATGGTCAGAAGAGCAACATAGAGATTTGGACTTTGGATTTAACCTGTTCTCACCACTATGCCCCGAATCAACCTTGGTTTGCTATATACACCAAAATCGATAACAGAGGTGTGACACTTGGAGATGAACATCTTTACAAGGTGGATGGAATTATGACCATTAGAGTGAAGATATTCGATGGGATAGTGTGGACTCTCACTAATGTAAAGCATGCACCGGAGCTGAAGAAAAATTTGGTGTGGTTAGGCTACTTGGGGAGAAATAGCTACATCTTTAGTAGTAATTCAGGGAATGATATTTTAAATATTTCTAAGGGAGCCATGGTGTTGATAAGGAGGAGGTTGGAGAATAACCTATACAAAATGGAGAGGTCTGTTGTGACAGGAAGATTTGAGATAGTAGAAGCAAGATGTATACCGTTTGTGGCACTATCACTTAGGCCACATGGAAGTTTATGGTATGAAGGAGCTGGACAAGAGTGGGATGATCCCTGATATGGATGGTGGTATTTCAAAAGTATGTGAGCCAAGCTAGATAGGTAAACAGCATATAATTAAATTTGCCAATAGTTTAGCACGTAATGTGTTGCCCAGGTGGCTTTTTTCCAAGAGGGGGGTGAATTAGGAATTATAAAATTTTTGCAAGTATGTACACAAGTAATTCCTTTTAATGGTTGAGTGCTGTGTTAATCAGAGAATAAGTATAGAAGTAGAAAAGTAAATCAAACACAACACAAACAAGGCAAGTTTATAGTGGTTCAGAGCAAACCAGCTCCTACGTCCACTACCCAAGTTCACCACTCGGGATTTTCACTATATCTCCCAAACCAAAATACAGTCGAATTGTTTTACAAGCTCACAATCCCAACCTCTACACTTTGGTTTTTGAACCGGGCTCACTAAAGAAACCCACACTAGGTTTTTACAGGCTCACCTAGAACCTCTACACTTTGGTTTTTAAGAAGGCTCACCAAAGAAACCTCTACACTTTGGTTTTTAATAAGGCTCACCAAAGAAACCTCTACACTTTGGTTTTTAATAAGGCTCACCAAGGAAACCTATTTGGTTTTTACAACCTGGCTCACTAATAACCCAAGTATTCTAATAATAGAATAAAGAAGCAACAAAAATGACAAATTCTGTTGTCTGGTGGTTGCCAATGCAGCTCGAGTGAAGCTCAATTGAATGCTCTTCAATGCACTTCAATGGCTTCCTTGCCTTCCTCAAAAGATGCTTCAAGCTTCCGGTAAGAGTTGGTGAAAGCTTGAAGGATGACTTGAAAGCTCAAGTGCTCTCTCTCTTCTAACTTCAATAAGTGTTCAATAAATGTCCATTAACTCATTAGTCTCTCCAAGGATGTTCACATACCTCATTTATAGAGACTTCAACTATCTTCCCTTGATTTTGAATATTGTAGACCATTGGGAGGTGACAGGTTACCGTTGGAGCACTTTTGGAATTCAAAAACTGAAAATTGGAACTAGCCGTTAGAGGTGACCTCGTCATTCCAATCGGCTCGGACAATTGTCGAGTTAGCTCGGATCAAGTTCGGGTCGGCTGGGCTAAACGCCAATTAGCTAGCTTCCACAGTTGAGAAAATGGTTCACACTGGACGAGTCGGCTAGGCTGAATTCCAGTCAGCTCGGATCTTAGAGGCTCTCAGAGCATTCTCAACCATGTTCTGGAAGAGTCAGCTGGGCCTTGGTGCCAGTCGACTGGATCTGTGTGCCAGAGAACTTCTTTCCTGTGCCAGTGCCAGAGTCGGCTGGTTCCTCCATCCAATCGGCTCGAAATTTGTTCTTCAGCCAGATCAAATTCAATCATCCAGAACTTTTTGTGCCAAGCTTTGAAGACATCTTCAAGGTCTTCTTACAATAAAATCAAGTAAAATTTAAGCTTGAAAAGTACTAGAAGTAACCCTTTATCTTAATTTAAGTAGGAAATTCTTGTGGGGTTCTTCTTTACAAGATTCTAAACACTTTGCAACTCAACACAAAGCAATAAAGATTGTAGGGATTAGAAAGTGTGTCAATGTAGTTGTCCTATAAAAACTTGTCAAACATTTGAAGAGTTGTTAGATAACCAAATGTATGCTCCAATGTTTTGTTATCATCAAAATCACTTTAGGGGTCAACAATCTCCCTCTTTTTGATGATGACAAAATACTGGGCATGAAAAGAATCTATTCTATTCACAAGTAGATGTATATCATAGTAAGCATTTACACTTGTTTGACAAATCATAACATCAACTATATTCTCAAATGTGTATCAATATTTGCTATACAGTTATACACAAGGTCAATTTTATAAACTGTAAGTATCAGAGAATGATTGCTTGTATGTATCAAGCAGCATTAAATATTGATAGATAGATGTAATAAGTAGAGAGCATCATAGTAATCATTGAAGCATGTAAATTAAACATGTATATCTCTCCCTTTTTATAAACTTTCTACACAATATGAAATTTCTCTAAGTTTCTCCCACTTTAACATTCATTTGAACATTTTAACAGAAAAGTATGCAAAAATCATTCAAAAATAATTAAGCTCCCCCTGTCTATTGCAGTTCATTGAGTTTCTTCTTTCATGCACTCTATGGTTCTCCTCCTTTTTGTCATCAAATCAAAAGGATTAAACAGTTAAGCTCAGATTTTTAAATAGATTGAGAAAGTTTCAAGATATGTTTGAGATAATTTCACTTTCTCAAATTTAGAGAGAGAATTCTATTTAAGAAAATAGAGAGTGTAAACAGGATAACATGAGTACACACATTACACAGTGATCAAAAAGATGTTCATTGCATTTCTATTAAAGGATTCAGTACATCAACCATTACAAACACTTCAAACAATTTCCAAAAAATATAGAAAATACTAAAGACCATACTAAAGACCTATTCACTTTCAAATTCCTCTTTAGGTACATTGGTAGGTGTACTAGCACCATACCAAGAAGCAGGTCTAGGTGGTCTACTAGAGGAAGCATGTGGAGGAGGTGCCCTAGGGTGATGAGAAGTACTAGGAGCCCTAGTGGAAATAGGAGGTGGATCATACAAGGGTCTGGTCCTAGCAATGACCTCCAAGGATCTGACAGTGCCACAAATAGACACCATCTCCATCCAGATTGCTCCAAGCTATTGTTCCATATCCTTGAGGCTTGCTGGCACTTTGTACACTGCCTCCTTCATGTCACCAATTTCTTTCTGTATTGATATAAGCTCAGAAGCTTGGACATTGGCGAATGTCTCAGCTGATCCTCGAAGTCTGCCAAGCTTTGACTTGATGATCCCAATGCCTTTAGTGTAGTCATCAGCCATCTGTTTGGTTTCTGCAATAGTTCCTAATGTACATTTAGGTTCATTCAGTTCAGTTCTGTATTCATTCAATGTAGCATCCACAGACTTCAAAATTGCTTCAGAACTTGAAGAGATACAATTCAGGATTGGTTGAAGTTCTATTTAAGGAGTAGATCTTAAAGATTCCAATGCTTCAACATTTCCTTGTAGATTTGAAACATGCTCTTCTAGTCTATCTAATCTGCTGTCTACTGACTTTTTCAGATCACTAAGTAGAGAAGTAATTGTACCTGTCTGTATATCAGTCAAGCTTCTTATCCGTTCTTCAATCTGAACTTGAATGATTGGAGGTTATGGTGCTGCAGGAGGGTAGTCAGGTAGAGGAATATCAGCTGCAGGCAAGTCAAACTCAGGTGCAGGCAAATCAAACTCAGCATCAAGCATGTCCAAAACAGGAGAGGTGCTCTAGTCTCCTCAACAGTAGCAACAGGCTCAGAAATATGAGGCTCAGGCTCAGGTATAGGTGCTGAAGAAGTTCCAGCTGCTTCTACATTCTCTTCTTCTTCTTCCTCTTCACTACTAGAGCTGCCTATAGCCCTGACATTTGTACCTTTCTTCCTCCATACTCCTTCAGCTTGAAAGTATCCCATCCTCTTTAATGATTTGGAAGTGTAAACATTTGTGTGGTGAAGTTCTATTCCATCTTCACCCTCCAAACTTACTCTTTGAGATTTAAATAGTAGGGTAAGCATCATTCCATAGGGTAGACATGACTTGGCCTTCCTAACTGTCTCCTTCATTTGCATAATTATTATGTAGGATAGATTTACAGGAATTTTCTCTATAATGTGTTCCATGAGGCACAAATCTCTTTCACTCACCCAGTCAAATCTTCCTGTTCTTTGCAAGAATATTCTATAGATAAAATTGTATAGCAATCCCATTTCTAAAGACAGGGTGTTTGCAAACACAGTTCCAATTCCTCCAACATCTTCTTTGTTCAATATTGTTCTCAAGGTCTTTTCTCTATTGTCAATTACTAGAAATTTCACTCCCTCCAAAGGTAAATCTAGCAAGCCATGTAGAAATTCCTCATTGACAATAATCCTCTTTCCTTTAACAGTGAACTCAACATGATTAGTTCCCAATCTCAGATTTTCATAAAAACTTCTAACAAGAGTGGGATAAGTTTTTTCATTCAAAGAACAAAACTTCCTCCATCCTTGATCTTCAATCAAATCTCCTATTTTCAACCCAATCCCCTTAATAAACTTAAAGTTAATTCGACGGCCGGAAGTTACCGATCGTGTAGACATTGAGGGGACTTGACTAGGATTTGTTGGAGCCTCCCTTGCGGCTTCTTAAACAATTTCCTCTCTGTGAAAGGTGCCACTTGGCTCTTCTTGATGCCTTTTTGACCATCTTTCCTTTTCAACAGATGGAGCAGCCCTAATGGAGAATTTACCTGTTGCACGCTTGGGTGCCATTGTTATGAAAGATGGAAAATTGAGAGATTGGAGTGCTTGGTAAGGAGATAGAAGTCTTTGGAGCAGGTTTTGGAGAGGAACGAACCGTTAGAGAAGACAAAATAGGGGTTGAACGGCTCGGAGAATGGTTTATAATCCAAGGCAAAAACACTTAGGCGCGAGATTCCAGTCGACTCGAATAACCCTAAAAAGGCTCGAGTCGGCTCGGCCAGAGCTCTCCTAAAACCATCAGAAGATCTAGTCGACTTGAAAATGCTCGAGTCGGTTGGCCAAAACTCGCTCAAAACTCTCAGAAAATCCAGTTGACTTGGCTTAAGATCCAGTCGACTCGAACAGAGAAATTAGAGTTTTGGAAATTTGAACATAAATTAGAAAGATTTTGAAGAGGATTTCAAAGGAAATTAAGGCTTTATGATATAGAATAAAATCAAGAGGTTCTCTAGATAAAATTTCCTTTAATTTGAAGGAATCAGGTTAGAGAATTTAGAAGGGATCGCAAAGTCCTAATTCACTCCTAATTAGCTCAAATCTATCTTGATTAAGTGGCTTAGTAAATATGTCAGCTAACTGATCTTCTGTAGAAACAAAATCAAGCACTATATTCTTATTTGAAACATGATCTTTAATAAAATGATGTCTAATTTCAATGGCTTGGTTCTAGAGTGTTGAATTGGATTCTTTGTCAAATTGATAGCACTTGTGTTATCACATTTAATTAAAATTTTAGATTGTGATACACCAAAGTCTTCTAGTTATTGTTTAATCCATAACACTTGAGCACAACAACTACCAGCAGCCACGTACTCAGCCTCAGCTGTGGACAAGGCTACGGAGTTTTGCTTCTTACAGTGCCATGAAATTAAATTCAACCCTAGAAATTGGCATGTACCGCTAGTGCTTTTTCTATCTATCTTACAATCAGCATAATCAGCTTCAGAGAATCCAATCAAATTCAGGGTAGAATTTATAGAATACCAAATTCTTAAATTACTTGTTCCTTTCAAATATTTAATTATTCTTTTAATAGCAAGCATATGTGTTTCTTTTGGTGATGACTGAAATCTAGCACATACACATACACTATATAATATGTCAGGTCTACTTGCAGTCAAATATATAAGGATCCGATCATACCTCTATATAGCTTTTGGTCAACATTGGATCCATTCTCATCTTTGTCCAATCTGCAAGCTGGGCTCATGGGTGTGCTCATTGATTTGCTGCTCTCCATACCAAACTTTTTAATGATTTCTTTGATGTATTTGGCTTGGTTGATGAAGCTGTCTTTCTTTGTTTGTTTTACTTGAAGTCCAAAGAAGTAGTTCAGCTCGCCCATTAAGCTCATTTCAAATTCTCCTTGCATGAGCTTAGCAAATTCTTTACATAGAGATTCGTTAGTTGCACCAAAAATGATATCATCAACATATATTTGTACAACTAAGATGTCATTATTCTTCTTTTTGATAAATAAGGTTTTGTCTACATTTCCTCTTGAGAAATCATTTTTAATTAAGAAAGTGCTAAGTCATCATACCAGGCTCTAGGTGCTTGTTTCAAATCATACAATGCTTTATTTAATTTGAATACATGGTTTGGAAAAGAGTAATTTTCAAAACCTGGTGGTTGTTCCATAAAAACTTGTTCAGAGATAAAACCATTAAGAAATGCACTTTTTACATCTATTTGAAAAAGTTTGAAATTCATGTAGCAAGCAAATGCAGGTAGTAGTCTAATGGCTTCTAGTCTTGCTATGGTGCATAAGTTTCATCAAAATCAATACCCTCTTCTTGGTTAAATCCCTTAGCCACTAATCTAGCTTTGTTTTTTATGATATTTCCTTGCTCATCTAATTTATTTCTATAGACCCATTTGGTTCCTATTATTGGATGGTCAGTAGGTCTATCTACAAGTGTCCATACCTTATTTGTTTCAAACTGGTTTAATTCTTCATGCATTGCCATCATCCAGTTTGGGTCAGTCTCAGCCTCTTCTAAGCTATGGGGTTCTATTTGTGATACAAAGGCTAGGTAATCATGTGCATCCTTATGTACGGACCTAGTCCTAATACCATGTGAAGGATCTCGTATAATTAATTCTTTAGGGTGAGATGTAACATACCTTCAGTCCCTCGGTAGATCGGTGTGATCCTTACTTACCGTTTCTTCTCCATCTTGAGTGTCTTTGTATTGAATGCTCAAGTCATCCATCCCTTTTTGCAATATACCTGCATCATTATCTATGCACTCTTCTTGTCTAGAAGGTGTAGGGTTAGTTTCAATAAATACAACATGAATTGATTTTTCAACAGTAAGAGTCCTTTTATTAAAAACCTGATATGCTTTGCTATATAATGAATAACCTAGGAAAATTGCATCATTAGCTTTAGAATCAAATTTTCCTAAATTATCTTTTCCATTGTTATGCACAAAGCATTTGCATCCAAACACATGAAAATAACTAATATTGGGTTTTCTATCATTCCAAAGCTCATAGGGGGTTTTCTTTAAAATAGGATGGATCAAAACGTGGTTTAAAATATAACATGCAGTGTTCACCACTTCTGCCCAAAAGTACTTTGGAAGATTGCCTTCATACAATATTATGCGAGCCATTTCTTCCATTATCCAATTTTTTCTCTCAACAACATTTTGTTGAGATGTTCTAGGAGTGAAGAAGTTGTGACCAATGCCAAATTCAGTACAATAATCTTCAAAAAATTGATTTTCAAATTCGATTCCATGATCACTTCTAATTGAAATCAAAGATAAGTTCTTTTGATTTGAAATCTTTTTATGAAATTTTCTGAAAACATGAAAAGCTTCATCTTTCGAAGCAATAAACAAAATCCAAGTAAATCTCGAAAAATCATATACTATCACAAGAGCATATTTCATACCTCCTAGGCTTGTGGTCCTAGTAGGTCCGAAAAGATTCATGTGAAGTAGTTCAAGTGGTCTTATTATAGAAACTATTTTTTGATTTAAAAATCTTCCTAGTTTGTTTACCCATCTGGCATGCATCACAAACATGATTTAAATCAACTTTAAACTTAGGCATGCCTCTAACAAGATCTTTAGAAACTAGTTTGGCAATAGTATGCATGATAGCATGACCTAATCGTCTATGCCATAGTAAGCCTGACTCTTTGATCTTAGCATTCATTGCAACTAGACTAGGGCTACTTGACATGGCAAGATCATTAAGATCTACCACATAGATATTTCCAAGTCTATGTCTAATGAACTTATTGCTAGAATCTAAAGGGTTAGTTACTATACACATAGAGGATTCAAAGACAACGTTAAAGCTTTTATCACACAATTGACTTATACTTAAAAGATTATGCTTCAATTTGTCTACTAGCAAAACATTTTCAATAAAAGTGAAAGGAGTTATTTTGATCTTACCAATACCGATTATTCTCCCTTTGCCATTGTCTCCAAAGGTGACCATTCCTCCTTCTTTCATTTCAAGGGTGATAAATTGGTCCTTGTCACCCATCATATATCTTGAGCAGCCACTATCTAAGTATCACCTTTTCTTCAATCTTTGGGCTGCAAGACATTCCTACAAAATATTCAATGAATTCTTTTAGATACCCAAGCTACCTTGGGTCCTTGCAGGTTAGCAGAGGTGGTTCCTTTGGAAATCCAAAAATTTCTTACTTTCTTAAGGACATTTCTAGAATTATTGTATTCAAAAGCTTTATGTCCTACTCTTTTACAAACATAGCAAACAACTTTAGAATTTTTGATAGAGACAAGATTTGAAGTTCTAAAAGTTGATGCACTTGATGCAGATTTTGAACTTTTTGAAATGTATGTATTTTGGCTCAATTCTTAGGAACATATAATAATGACTTTGAAGTTGAAACAGTTTTTGGTGTAGCTAGAACCTTTTGAGATAAAACATTTTGAACAGTTGTTTTGGATTTCACAAAAGTAGTTGCTGAAATTCCATTCATAAAAAAAGTTTTAAAACCAATTCCAGCTTTGTTTCCTGAAATTCGTTGTTCTTTTAAAATTAACTCTAGCTTATTTGAAGATAAAGTGAGTTTTTCAACTAAAGGCTTGAGTTTTGTAACCTTTTTTTTTAATTCATTATTTTCAGCAAGTAAATCACTATTTTTCTTTTCACATAAAAGATTTTCATTTTTCAGCTTTTCAAATTTTTCAAAAAAGTCATGCAGTTCTTTTTGTAATAAAAGATTCTTTTCTGAAATTTCATCCTTTTGTTTGAGTAAAGAATCATTCATATTTTTCAATGATTTTATCTTTACTCTTGCTTTCTTAAATTCAGATAATAAATCATGAAAAGTAGAATTTAATTCATCAAAAGTAAATTCAGTGCAGTTGTTAGGGGATGTTACCTCATCTTCGAGACCCATTAAGCATAAATTTGCAGTCTTGGTGGTCTCTTCTTCTTCAGATGAAGATGATTCTTCACTGTCGGACCATGTGGCAACCATGGCTTTCTTTTTCTTCTTCTGTTTGAAGGATTTCTTAAATAGTGGACAGTCTGGACGTATGTGTCCTGGCTTTTTGCATTCTAGCATTTGGGGACTATCTCTTTATCTTTTTCTCTGTCCTTTTCTTTTTCCTTTCCATAATCCTTCCTATGAAATTTTTGGTTGTATCTTCCTTTCTTTCTTTACATAAATTTTCTGAATCTCCTCACAACCATAGCAATGTCATCATCTTCTAGGTCGTCATTGGAGGAGGTACTTTCTTCTTTAGATTCTTCATCATCTCTCTTTGATTTGGAAGCAGCTTTGAAGGCTATTGTCTTCGTTTTCTTTTATTCGTCTTCCGTTCTGTGCTGCATTGTCAGCTCGTGGGTGATGAGTGATCCCAGCAGTTCATCCAGTAGAAGTGTGTTGAGATCTTTGGCTTCCTGGATTGCAGTCACTTTGGAATCCCACTTGTCAGGTAAAGATCAGAGTATCTTCTAAACAAGATCTACATTTGAGTATACCTTGCCAAGACTCTTCAAACCGTTAATAATATCTGTAAATCTAGAGAACATGACAGAAATTATTTCAGAAAGTTTCATTTTAAATAATTCATAATTATAAACTAAAAGAATTATCTTTGAGGTTTTCACTTGGGAAGTACCCTCATGGGTTACTTTGAGTTTATCCCAGATTTTCTTTGCTGAAGAGCAAGTAAAAATTCGGTTGAACTCGTTAGCATCTAAAGTACAATATAATAAATTCATTACTTTGGCGTTCAATTCTCCCATCTTCATGTCATGATCATCCCAATCCTCATCAGGCTTAGGGATGTCCACTCCATCAACTTTGATTGTGGGAATATGTGGCCCTTTTAAGATGACCTTCCATAATTGAAAATCTACAGCTTGTATGTAAATTTTTATTCGTGCTTTTCAATATGAATAATTAGTGCCTGTGAATAGTGGAGGTCTATTTGTTGACTGGCCTTCGACCAAGGATGTACTCATAGGATGAGCCATCAATCTTTACTCAAGTAATCAAAGACACTACTCTGATACCAGCTTTTGCCCAGGTGGCTTTTTCCCAAGAGGGGGGTGAATTAGGAATTACAAAATTTTTGCAAGTATGTACACAAGTAATTCCTTTTAGTGGTTGAGTGCTGTGTTAATCAGAGAATAAGTGCAGAAATAGAAAAGTAAATCAAACACAACACAAACAAGGTAAGTTTAAATTGGTTCGGAGTAATCCAGCTCCTACGTCCACTACCCAAGTTCACCACTCGGGATTTCCACTATATCCCCCAAACCGGAATACAGTCGAATTGTTTTACAGGCTCACAATCCCAACCTCTACACTTTGGTTTTTAAACCGGGCTCACCAAAGAAACTGACACAAGGTTTTTACAGGCTCACCTAGAACCTCTATACTTTGGTTTTTAAGAAGGCTCACCAAAGAAACCTCTACACTTTGGTTTTTAATAAGGCTTACTAAAGAAACCTATTTGGTTTTTACAACCGGGCTCACTAATAACCCAAGTATTCTAAGAATAGAATAAAGAAGCAACAAAAATGACAAACTCTGTTGTCTGGTGGTTTCCAATGCAGCTCAAGTGAAGCTCAATTGAATGCTCTTCAATGCACTTCAATGGCTTCCTTGCCTTCCTCAAAAGATGCTTCAAGCTTCTGGTAATAGTTGGTGAAGGCTTCAAGGCTAACTTGAAAGCTCAAGTGCTATCTCTCTTCTAACTTCAATAAGTGTTCAATAAATATCCATTAACTCATTAGTCTCTCCAAGGATGTTCACATACCTCATTTATAGAGACTTCAACTGTCTTCCCTTGATTTTGAATGTTGTAGACCGTTGGGAGGTGACAGGTTACCGTTGGAGTACTTTTGGAATTCAAAAATTGAAAACTGGAACTAGCCATTAGAGGTGACCCCATCATTCTAGTAGGCTCGGACAATCGTCGAGTCGGCTCGGATCAAGTTCGGGTCGGCTGGGCTGAACGCCAGTCAGCTAGCTTTCATGGTTGAGAAAATGGTTCACTCTGGACAAGTCAGCTAGGCTGAATTCTAGTCGACTCGGATCTTAGAGGCTCTTAGAGCATTCTCAACCATGTTCTGGATGAGTCGACTGGGCCTTTGTGCTAGTCGGCTGGATCTGTGTGCCAGAGAACTTCTTTCCTGTGCCAGTGCTAGAGTCGGCTGGTTCCTCCATCTAGTCGGCTCGAAATTTGTTCTTTAGCCAGATCAAATTCAATCTTCTAGAACTTCTTGTGCCAAGCTTTGAAGACATCTTCAAGGTCTTCTTACAATAAAATCAAGAAAAACTTAAGCTTGAAAAGTACTAGAAGTAACCCTTTATCTTGATTTAAGTAGGAAATTCTTGTGGGGTTCTTGACACGGGACATGACCCCGGATCAATGTTTATTCCAAGAAGGTTGGACCGTTGGTCGCTAGGAAACGACCCTAGGCTAGGTTAAACAGTCCCAAATTATTTTTTTTCAATTTTCTTCTATTTCAAATAACCCCCCTTTTTTTTAATACTTTTGCAGTGCTTTTTTTATACTAAAAAAAAAACCATACTTTTTTTTCTCTCTGTATTTTCTTTTCTCTCCTTTTTTTTTTATATATCCTTTTTTTTATACTAAGAAACCCATCTTTTTTTTCCATATTTTTTTCTAATTTTTTCCCTTTTTTCACTTTCTCACGGTTTTTTTTCCTTCATTTTTCTGGCATGCACCTAAAGTCAGCAAGGGAGGCCGACTATGCCTTCACGATCGTGCAAGCCATGCTTTCACGATCATGCCGAACAGGGGGGCTTGCGGGGGAGGCCTCGCCGGTGTCGGTGCTTGGCGGAGTTGGTCCGGCAGGGTGGCGGAGACCATGGCGGCTAGCGATGGTGGAGGGGAGGAGGCAACGGCTAGTGGCGCTGGACTTTGAGCCGTGAATTGGTGTTGGCGAGCAGGGAGATGCTCGGTCAGGAGAACAGAGGAGGAGACCGGTGGGAGGCTTCACGGGAGGGACGTCGGCTGTAGTGATTGATTGCACGTGCGCTCGTTTAGACATCCGGTCGGCGGAGTGGGGCGCTTGGTCTGTCGGACCATGCGGTGGCCGTGGAGGGCACGGTAGCAGGGAGCTTCGGCTGTAGCAGCGACTTGCACAAGCGGAGACGGGAGGTGAAGGGATGGACGGTCGGCTGGAGACTTCCGGTCGACAACAATGGTGCTGCGTGGAGACCAATGGTGGGGGTTGGCTTGGTCGCTCGGATCGACTGCAGGCGAGGGCGAGGGCGAGGATGATGTCTTCTATTGATTCACTTGGAAGAGAAGTGGGGAGGGAAAGACATAGGAGAAGGAGCAAGAACCGGGAAGAGAGACGAGCGAGAGAAAGGGGGAGAACAAGAAGAAGAGAGGGGGAGAATAAGAGAACCCAGGGAGAAGAAACACCAGAGAGAAAGAATAATCAGTAGAAGGGAATAAGAAGGAGGGGGGAGGGAGTCGGGATACATCCAGACATTTTCTCAAATAATTTTCATTGCTCGCTAATTTTATTCCCAATCATAAAAGACCTTAAATAGAACAATCGGAACCTGAAAGAGATCCGAACAAATCATAAAATAATTGGAACTTCTCAACAGACTGAGAATCCCATCCCAACTAAAAATATTCGAAACAACTAAGAAGATAAAACAAATTTTAAAACAATAAACTTATCCTAAAGATAAATCTCAGAGATATCCCAAAGTTTCATGATTCATGCTGGCATCGAGATCTGTGCTCATCGACTCCAGGATCTTGGGTCCCAGGGTTTGGGCTGGGCTGGGCTTCAGGTTCTGGGCTGGCTTCTAGGTTTGGCTTCTGGATTGGGCTGGCTTCAGGTTCTGGGCTGGCTTCTGGGTTGGGCTTCAGGTTTAGTCTGGGCTGCTTCAGATTCTGGGCCGATGGCCCCATCATTTCCCCTGGGGTGGGGAGAACTCGACTCCGTCGAGTTGAGCTTCAGAAAGTTAGCTCTTCGATGCATCACCTGTAGACTGAAATATAAATAAAATAAAATTAGCTAACCTAACCTAAACTTGCTCTGATACCAATTTGACGCGGGACATGACCCCGGATCAATGTTTATTCCAAGAAGGTTGGACCGTTGGTCGCTAGGAAATGACCCTAAGCTAGGTTAAACAGTCCCAAATTATTTTTTTCCAATTTTCTTTTATTTCAAAGAACCCCCCCTTTTTTTTTAATACTTTTGCAGTGCTTTTTTTATACTAAAAAAAAAACCATACTTTTTTTCTCTCTGTATTTTCTTTTCTCTCCTTTTTTTTTTATATATCCTTTTTTTATACAAAGAAACCCATCTTTTTTTTCCATATTTTTTTCTAATTTTTTCCCTTTTTTCACTTTCTCACGATTTTTTTTCCTTCATTTTTCTGGCATGCACCTAAAGTCGGTAAGCAAGGCCGACTATGCCTTCACGATCATGCAAGCCATGCTTTCACGATCATGCCGAACAGGGGGGCTTGCGGGGGAGGCCTCGCCGGTGTCGGCGCTTGGCGGAGTTGGTCCGGCAAGGTGGTGGAGACCATGGCGGCTAGCGATGGTGGAGCGGAGGAGGCGATGGCTAGTGGCGCTGGACTTTGAGCCGTGAATTGGTGTTGGCGAGCGGGGAGATGCTCAGTCAGGAGAACAGAGGAGGAGACCGGTGGGAGGCTTCATGGGAGGGACGTCGGCTGTAGTGATTGATTGCACGTGCACTCGTTCAGACATCCGGTCGGTGGAGTGGGGTGCTCGGTCTGTCGGACCGTGCGGTGGCCGTGGAGGGCACGGTAGCAAGGAGCTTCGGCTGCAGCAGCAACTTGCACAGGCGGAGACGGGAGGTGAAGGGATGGACGGTCAGCTGGAGACTTCCGGTCGGCAACAATGGTGCTGCGTGGAGACCAATGGTGGGGGTTGGCTTGGTCGCTCGGATCGACTGCAGGCGAGGGCGAGGGCGAGGATGATGGCTTCTGTTGATTCTCTTGGAAGAGAAGTGGGGAGGGAAAGACATAGGAGAAGGAGCAAGAACCGGGAAGAGAGACGAGCGAGAGAAAGGGGGAGAACAAGAAGAAGAGAGGGGGAGAATAAGAGAACCCAGGGAGAAGAAACACCAGAGAGAAAGAATAATCAGTAGAAGGGAATAAGAAGGAGGGGGGAGGGAGTCGGGATACATCCAGACATTTTCTCAAATAATGTTCATCACTCGCTAATTTTATTCCCAATCATAAAAGACCTTAAATAGAACAATCGGAACCTGAAAGAAATCCGAACAAATCCTAAAATAATCGAAACTTCTCAACAGACTGAGAATCCCATCCCAACTAAAAATATTCGAAACAACTAAGAAGATAAAACAAATTTTAAAACAATAAACTTATCCTAAAGATAAATCTCAGAGATATCCCAAAGTTTCATGATTCGTGCTGGCATCGGGATCTGTGCTCATCAACTCCAGGATCTTGGGTCCCAAGGTTTGGGCTGGGCTGGGCTTCAGGTTCTGGGCTGGCTTCTAGGTTTGGCTTCTGGATTGGGCTGGCTTCAGGTTCTGGGCTGGCTTCTGGCTTGGGCTTCAGGATTAGTCTGGGCTGCTTCAGATTCTAGGCCGATGTCCCCATAAGTTCTTCTTTACAAGATTCTAAATACTTTACAACTCAACACAAAGCAATAAAGATTGTAGGGATTAGAAAGTGTGTCAATGTAGTTGTCCTACAAAAACTTGTCAATCATTTGAAGAGTTGTTAGATAACTAAATGTATGCTCCAATGTTTTGTTATCATCAAAATCACTTTAGGGGTCAACATAATGCAAGACCACTAGAGCTAGTGCACACCGATTTATGGGGCTCGGCTTTAGTTTTGGCCAGAAATGGTGCAAGGTATTTATTTCCCTAATAGATATTTTTTAAGAAAAGTATGGGTGTACTTCTTAAAGAAGAAATCATAAGCCTTCTTGAAGTTCAAAGTCGGGAAAGTAAAGGTAGAGAAGGAATAGGGTTGTAGGTGAAGTGCCTACAATCAAATAAAGGCAGGGAATTCACCATCAAGGATTTTCAAAGTTTTTATGAGGAATGCAGCATCAAAAGGCATTTCTTAGTTAGAAATATCCCTTAGCAAAATGGGGTGGCCAAGAGGATGAACCGAACCCTCCTCGAGAAGGCTAGGTTATGAGGTTGCAATTTGGACTTTTCAAGGCATTTTGGTTGGATAAGTCAGTGCAACATGTTATTTGGTTAACCATTCACTACACACTAAGTCAAATTGAAGGATTTCAGAGGAGATATGGTCTGAAAAGAAGGTTGAGCTCAGTCATATTTGGGTGTTTGGGTTTATGGCTTATACGCATGTAGATGTTGGTGAACGGACAAGTTGGATACCAAGTTGAAGAAGATGGTGTATCTTGGCTATTCATATGAAGTCAAAGGGTATCGACTATGGAATCCTTTGGAGAAGAAGGCTACCATATGTAGGGAAGTGGTCTTTGATGAATTTTTAGTCCTAAGGAGGAAAGGAGGCATAGAAAAATAGGTGGAGCTACAGGAGGCCCAACAGGGAAAAGTTGGGTAGCTAAATTTCTATTCTATTATGCCTTTTGCAATAATACTTGGAGGATATGGTATTCCAGTGGAGCACCCTCCTAGGGTGCCTCCACATGTGGAGGGAATTGAGGCATGAGATGGAAGTCGAGAGGTTCAGTAGGAAGAGGTTGAACCTAGTAGAGATGTTGTTGTCGCACTGCACAAGCCCAAGAGGAATGTGAGACAGCCAGAGAGATATGGCTTTAAGGAACTAGCATCATATACTTTGGTGATAGTGAATGAAGACCCTCATACCTATGAGAAGGTAGTGGAAAGTCTAGATAGTGATAGGTGGGTCCAAGCAATGATGAAAAGATACAGTTCCTCTAGAAAAATCAGACTTGGCAGTTGGTATAGCTGCTGAATAGGAAGTAATTCATTAGATGCAAATGGGTTTACCAATGCAAGGAAGGGCCTTCAGAGTAGGAGGTATCAGATTTAAGGTGAGATTGGTAGCCATAGGGTACTTCCAGAAGGAAGGTATCAGAGTGTCAGGTTTTTCATAGTATAATAATGCTAGCATGCTTTAACATCATTGTTTTCTCTTAAGTACTTGGATTGAGTGCTTCATCATGGCCGTCTGGTCATAGGAGAGAAGTAGGGCTGCAAGATCCTCTCTTTCCATTCAATGGGATCTCCTATGGCGTGTAGGGGTGCCGCTTGTGATTGACCCATGAAAAGAAAAATAAGAGAAAATATAGATTAAAAATATTATAATCTAATGTTATGATCAAATAACAAATTTAGATGAGATCTAAGAGTTTTATTTTGATCGACTTTGATTAAAAGTTTGGAGAAACTTTGGATTTGAAATAACTATTTTTTGCCCTATGACAGGCCTTGAGTCGACCCTTGAGTCAACTCATGAAGGCTGAAGTATCGATACTTAACCAGGAAGTGTCGACACTTGGGCTCATGAGTCGACACTTTGCTTTGAAGGTGTCAACTCATGAGCGCCTGCCAGAAAACATGGTTTTTATTTTCTTCCTATCTCGGGCCATGAGTCGATCCAAGTGTCAACACCTCATGTCGACACTTGCCCCTAGTGAGTCGACACTTGACATCAGAATGCTGAAGAATAATGAATTCAAATTTTTGATTCATTGTAAAATTGTTTTACATGATAAATTAAAATTGTTTTAATTTATGAAGGCTATTGAACTTAATTAAGAATTAAGTTACCTTGAATGACAAAGAACTCTAGGAATGTGATTCAAAGATTTTAAGTCATTTCAATAAGCCTTAAGGGTCATGGGTTAGCTTCTATTAGGTCCTTAATTGGGTTAGACCTAAGTTTAGATGCATTGGACTAAATAGAGAACTAATCTAATCAAATATTGAGTTAGAATTTTTTTTTTATAGATCTCTCTAATAGTTAGATTGATTAGTCCATAGATCTAAATGGACCTAATTTGTAGCTCAGTGGTCAACTCGAGTCTTTAGGCTAGTCTAATCAAGTTTGATAAATCAATTGGTGTCCAAGGTAAGTTTGGCATTTTGATCTTGATTCTTGGGGCTACCTCTTACCTGGCCAACTTGGTTGGTGTCTAAGGCAAGATGGTTAATGGCGGAACCCAACCCATGATCTCTCTTACCTGGCCAATATGGTCGATTAGAATTGATTGGATAGCTTATTGACTCGTGTAAATCCATGTCATCCAAGGTTAATCAGTCTTGACTAATTTTAGGTGCCCATGGATCATTAGTTATGTATAACCCTCCTTGATTACTGATGTGGTCGGTGAAAGGTTGATCCATGTCTTCTCATCTTTTCTTTTATCATATTAAAATAAAATTCTCTAAATTATTAGGTCCAAAAAAGGATAAAGTTATGAGGATAACCAAGTCCTAGCCTTCCATTAGTAGGATGGTAATGGGTCCAATAGTTGGGTGTTCATCGATAGATCCAAAGATCGGGTGTTCATCGGGCTATTGAAACTGCTGTTCCTAATATGATGGCTCAATGCAACTCTCTTAATTGGTGGTCAGGTGGGCCAGCCAAAGTCCAGCTTGACTATTCGTTAGTTAGAAGCATTGAATTTTGTCATGTTAATGGTTGGACCTAACTGGGACCTTCAATAGGAGGCCCAAAGGCCGATTGAAGTGCACCTTGGGGCAAAACCTAAATACTAGAGATTACTTGGAGAAGTAATCGGTTGGAGAACCTACATTTAGACGTGCATGGGTGGGCCGACCAAAGTCGGGCTCATGTGTTGTCTATTGGACTCTAGTAACCACTAAGGAATTAAAGTAATTCCTCAGATTGGAGGTAGATGCTACCAGTCTGAACAAAATAGTGGGAGGGGCCTTTAGACTAAAGTCCATGTTTTTCGGTTAATAATTCATATACACTAATAAAGTTTTGGTTTTATTTTCAGATGTCTTCCAACCTGTCACTCCGATCTCTTCTCGACAACGAGAAGCTCAATGGACCCAACTTTGATAGCTTGTATCGAAGGCTCAGGATTATCCTGGAGCATTAGCGGATCCTGTAGTAATATCGGGTCCGGCACCTAAAATTCATGCTCCCAATGCTCGGGGTTCAGTCAGAGACACTTATCAGAAGTGGCTCTCTTACAGGACCATTGTTCGATGTATAATGTTGGCAGCGATGAACAATGAGTTCAGTCACAAGTTCAAGGAAGCCCAGCCAGAGGAAATCCTTCAAAGGTTGAAGGAGCCTTTGGCACACCAGATGACGTTGAGAGGTATAAGGTCTCCTGTGCTATCTAAAATGCATGGATGCATGATGGGGCCTCAGTCACTGATCATGTACTGTATATGATCGAGATGATTGAGCACCTGGGCAAGCTCGGATATCCCTTGCATGAACAGCTTGGGAAGGATGCAATTCTGAATTCCCTGCCCTCTTCCTATATAGAATTTCTTGATCATTATAGAATGAATAAGCCTGTAGTTAACTACCACGGTATGTTGGGATTATTGCAGACTTATGAGAAAGATCACCAACTAAATAAAGGGATGGTAAATCTAGTGGGAGGATCTTCGGCAGGGTGTCATTCCTTTAAAAAAGGGAAAAAGAAAAATAAAGGAAAAAAGGTGTAGAATGCTTATGGGCCCAGTCAAGCCAAAAGGGTGAAGGCTAATAAGAGCTATGCAGAGTGCTTCTTGTGCAAGAAGCAGGGTCATTGGAAGAGGAACTATCCTTTTTACATTGCATCCCTTGACCCGAACAGGTCCAAGAAAAGAAAGCAGTAAGACGGTGCTGGACAAGGTATTTATATAATAACACATTGTAGTTTCTCTATCTGTGATATTACTAACTAGGTATTGATACAGAAATTCCAATTCACATTTGTAATTCTTTGTAGGGACTTCAAGTTAGTAGAAGATTCGAGGATGGCGAGAGGTTCTTGAACGTGGAAAATGGAAGCCAAGTTCCAGTCCTAGCATTGGAAGTCCTTAAACTAGTTTTCAAGTCCTGTACAATCATTTTGAATGAGTGTCATTATTGTCCATCTTTTATTTTGAATGTCATTTCTGTAGGCTAGTTGGCCATGTGTGGTTATGAACTATCAATAAAGAATGACATTTGCAAAATCATTTGGAATGGTTTTGTAGTGATGATTGGACTATGAACAATGGCATTTATATACTATCGTGACCTGTTAGTATAATGTACATATCTAGCAAACGCCCTAAGATAGATAATGTCAGCGAGGCATACCTGTAGCATTATAGGCTAGGTCATATTAACAAGAACAAGATAAATAGATTGAAAAGCGAGGGTCTTCTCAATTTTAGTGAAAATGGTTTACTGCCAACCTATGAGTCTTGTCTTCTTGGAAAGATGACAAAGTCATCTTTTATTAGAAAAGGTGAACGAGCCAAAGAGATTCTAAGTCTGGTACATACTGATGTTACAGACCCATGAATGTTTGTGCCAAAGGTAGATATAGTTAGTTCATTACATTTACAAACGACCTTTCGAGGTATGGTTATGTCTTCTTGATGAGACATAAATCCGAATCATTTGAAATGTTCAAACGATATCATAGTGAAGTAGAAAAATGAACTAGAAGGTGTATCAAAATCCTTCGATCAGATCGAGGCAGTGAATACCTTTCTGGTGAGTTTCTGACATATCTCAAGGAGAATGGGATTCTCTCTCAATGGACACCTCCAGGGACACCTCAGTTAAATGGAGTGTCTAAAAGGAGAAATTGAATCCTGTTAGACATGGTTTGATCCATGATGGGCTTTGCTTCTCTACCGCTATCCTTCTGGGGATATGCTATAGAATTAGCCTGTTACTTTTTGAATAGGACTCCGAGTAAGTTCGTTAGCAAAACTCCATATGAGATATAGACTAGACATAAGCTGACACTCTCACACCTTCAGGTCTGGGATTGCCCGGTTTATGTAAAGCATTTGGAAATAGATAAACTTGGACCTAGGTCTGACCAGTGCCTATTTGTTGGGTATCCAAAAGAGTCTAAGGGGTATCAGTTCACTTGGCTGAGGAGAAAATGTTGTTCATCAATCTTAGGGCTATCGTTTTGGAAAAGGACTTCCATGGTGAAGGAACTATAGCTATTAAGATTGAACTTAGTGAAGTTCAACAAGTAGAAGAACTGACACACTTAAGGGACAACATAGAACTGATTGTGATTAGATCACACCCTGAGCCATACAAGAATCATTAAGGAGATCTGGTAGGGTACCGAGTCGACTGGATAGATACTATGATTTCTTGGTTTGGAATGGTGATCCCATTGAACTTGATGAGAATAATGAGGATCCGATCACCTATATAGATGCGATGCAGAGATCCGACTATGAGAAATGGCTAGGAGCCATGAAATACAAAATAGAGTCCATGGAAATCAACAATGTATGGACATTGGTTGATCCACCTGAAGGGATAAAATCCATTGGGTGCAAATAGATTTTCAAAAAAAAAAGAGGCGTAGACGGACAGGTAAGGACCTATAAAGCCCATCTGGTTGCTAAGGGGTATCGTCAACATTATGGTATTGACAATGACGAGACGTTTTCTTCTATGGCAATGCTCAAATCAATTCAGATCATGCTTTCTTTAGCGGCACACTTTGACTATGAAATCTGGCAAATAGATGTTCGAACATCTTTCCTAAATGGTGAGATGGAAGAGGAGGTGTACATGATACAACTTGAAGGGTTCACATCCATAGATGAGTCAAAGGTGTGCAAGCTTCAAAAGTCCATCTATGGACTGAAGCAAGCATCATGAAGTTGGAACATGCAATTTGACAAGTGTATTAAGTCGTATGGCTTCGTTAGGAATGAAGAAGAGCCTTGTATTTATAAATGGGCTGATGGTCTATAATTGTATTTCTTGTGTTGTATGTGGATGACATTCTCTTAATCGAGAATGACATACCAGCACTGCAAGGAATAATGGTCTAGTTGTCATCTCAGTTCTCTATGAAGGACTTGGGTGAAGCCTCTTACATATTGGGTATGAAGATCTATAGAGATAGATCTAAGAGGCTTCTGGGACTGTCCCAGTCTATGTACATCGATACTGTGCTGAAGCGATTTAGCATAAAAAATTCTATGAAAGGCCATCTCCCGATAGGCACTGGAATTGCTCTCTCCAAAAAAGATTGTGTGATAACTCCTGAGAAGAGAGAGCGTATGAGTAGAATCCCATATGCTTTGATAGTGGGTTATGTCATGTACGCCATGACGTGTACTAGACCAGACATGGCATACTCACTAAGCATAGTGAGCATATACCAGTCTGATCCAGGTGAAGCTCATTGGAAAGTGGTAAAGACCATCCTTAAGTATTTATGAAATACTAAGGACCAATGGCTGATTTATGGAGAACCTGACTTAAAACTTGTGGGATATACTGACTCCAGTTTCCAGTCAGATAAGGATGACAGCAAGAGTGTTTAGAATTTATCTTTATCCTAAATGAAGGAGCGATCTGCTAGAAAAGTTCCAAGCAGCCTACTATGGCGGACTCAGTATGCGAAGCAGAATATATTGCAGCATCGGATGCAACGAAGGAAGATGTATGGTTATGGAAGTTCCTTGGTGAGCTGGGAGTGGCACCTTCCCTAGATGGACCTGTTCTAGTGTTGTGACATCACTGGGGCCATTGCTCAAGCCAAAGAGCCATAGTCTCATCACCACACTAAGCACATTTTGCGGTGCTATCACCTTGTATGAGAGATCGTGGAACGAGGTGACATTGGCCTTCAAAAGATCAATGGAAAGGAGAACCTGGCTGACCCCTTCACTAAAGCCATTGGAATTCAAGAGTTTGATAGTTGTAAATGGAAAATGGAAATAAGATTCTGTACCGATTGGCTTTAGTCCAAGTGGTAATTGTTAGGAATTGTGTCCTAAAACCAATCGTCTAGGCTATAGATGGTTGTGCTAATTTTATAATTGTATATGAATTTCTTAATGAATATAAGTTATTTTTTTAGCTGTTCATCATATATGCATTTTTCTAAAAAGAACTCTTATGTGATAGAGTCCTTAGAACTACATTATATTTGATATAGAGAGGATATATCAAGTAGTTCTTAAACTGATTCATAACCAAAGGATACATTGTTATAGGATGATGATGTATCAAGTATAGGTTATTGTATCTCACATTGGTTGGTTGCCTTCTTGACCAAGGAGTGTGGTAACACTAATATGACATACAAGTGAAATATGTGATATCTCACTGAATGTGACCATCTGCAGAGCTCCTTTCTACCAAAGGGTTGCTCACGAAGGGATATGGATATATATGTCCCTCAGACCTGAGGTCACCATGGTAGCTTATAAGCAACTCACTGTACTTTGATGCCAAACTACCTGGATTTCTATCCAGTGTTGAAAGATTTCTAGGTACAGTCAAGTACTTATGGAGCGATGGTGGATCAAGATGGAATTAATCCCTCCAAATAGTTTAGAGTGAATGACTCGCTGTATCTCAATTTAGCAAAACCTTGGTCAGGGTAGTTATTATGAGGAGTCATAGAACTTGTAAGGTTGAGACACGATCTGGATGAATTAAATTAGGGTTGGCAGTCAAACCCTAGGTTATTCTAAGCATTATGAGGTCAAAGGGATGAATTATGCGGTAACCATATGCCAGAAGTTCTAGAAAATTGCTCTGCAATCTTCGACCTATCTGGACATCGGGTATCATTGCTAGATGAGAACTTTGACTGGTATTGGAAGTGTTCCAATGCTACCGGCTTAGTATTCGAACCTATGGATTCACACACCATAGGGTTTTCTATCTGATCTAAAGGTTGATCGATGATTAAGAATCATTTGCCATCACTGGAGATCAATGTGATTGACCATGTTCCAAGTGTCGACACTTCATAGTGTCAACATTTGGAAGTGTCAACACCTGCAAGTGTCGACACTTGGTAAAATGGAAGTGTCGACACTTGATTGATAAGCAGAAATTCTAGAAAGTTTTTTGGAAAGGTTTTGACTTCGAATTTTGAATTCAAATTTCAAATTCTGGATATTTTTGGCTCCAAGCTTTCTTGGTATGATGGTCATACTTTTCCTTTTTAGCTTGGACCCATTTGGTATGATCCTTGACCTTCTCCCCCAATCACTCCTCCTTCCTCTTTCTTTCTCTCATGGCTGCCCCTATAAATAAAGGTTATTTTAAGGGCTGCTACTGGTTACAACACAACATAAGAGAAAAGAAAAGAGAAAATAGGGAAAAGGAAAAGGGGCTTTGTGAGGACTTGAGCTTTGGGTGTGAGAATACCTAGCACTCAAGCTAGGTCTTGGAAAGAGAGCCAGTTAGGAAGGATTCCACCTCTCCTCCTTATCTTCTGAGAAGAAGAAGAAGATCAGCCTGAAGGATCCCAAGGAGCTAGCACTCTGAGGGAGTTGATCAGAGTCGAGCCTCGATGTGAACTACTCGTAAAGGCCAAATACGTATATGGCTTGAGAGCTTTTCACTACCTCCATCTTTAAGGTATAGCGGTAAGGTACCTTTATTCCTTTTGACTCTTTTTCTTGATGTTGATGTTTTATTGCATGCTACATTGTTATACTAGATTATGTTGCAAGTAGATCGGTAGATCATTTTGATCTATCTACCAAGCCTTCTGCTGCATATTTTAAAATAGTTTTAAAATACATTGTTTCCGCCTAACATGCCTGCTTTTCTTTGCTTCCCCTTCACTTTGTGTATAGGTGAAGCTACTTGAGAATGAGTATAAGCTTTATTTACTTTTATATGTGGATGATATGTTAATTGCATGCAACAATAGAAGGGTAGTGCAAGACTTGAAGGCAGCATTTTCGTGGAAGTTTAAGATGAAGGATTTGGGTCCTGCTAAAATGATCCTAGGCATGGGATCCTCAAAGATAGAACTAAGAAGGTGTAGCATTTGTCATAGGATGGTTACATCAGTAAGGTGTCAGAGAGATTTGGAACGGGAGGAGCAAAATTAGCAGCACTACCATTGGTTGGTCATGTTAGCCTTTCTAAGTCGATGTCATCCCAGACTAAGATGGAGGTTAAGGAGATGAAGTGGATACCATATGCCTCTAGAGTAGGAATTTTCATGTATACGATGATGTGTTATAGGCCATATCTTGCTCATGCAGTTAGCTAGGTCAGCAAGTTCATGGCGCACCTGGGTAAGGAGCACTGGCAAGCACTGAAGGGCATCTTCAGGTACTTGGTCAGCACTGTTAGAGTCAACATTTGCTATGGGTGGCAAGGTGAAGCTGAGAGATGCTCCAACATATCCAAGGAGACTTGGAATTAGTTGATTGGGTTTGTGGATTTGAATTTTGGAGAAGATGTGGATACCAAACATTCTATCACGGATATTAAGTTTAGCCTGAATAGGGGTTCAGTTTTCTGGAGATCTTGCTTACAACCCATAATGATCCACCAGTAAAGTAGAGTATATTGGCATTATATAGGTAGCAAAAGAGGCATTGTGGCTAAAAGATTTGGTATTGGAGATGGGGCTTGCATATCCGGCAATCAAGGTGTACTATGATAGCCAAAGTATAATGTTTTATTCAAAATGTTGTAAATTATGCAGGGACCAAACACAGCAATATCAGATATCACATCAATATCATATATCTTTGGGTCAGATAGCTCATGGAAGAGGGTGAGGTGGAGCTAGTCAAAGTTCATTTCAGATTTGTAGGGGCTATGGGGTACTAAGGTGGAGATTGTTGGCTTAGGTGTATTACTCCCGAGCTTCTGGTAACCAAGAGAAAGGCCAAGGTTTAGACTCCATGGAGCTATCATGGAGGTTCTAAGGTCGGTTTAGGTCCTAGGGTAAACGTATGCCACCTTTATGATGGGATTTCTAGGGAGCCATCATGCTACTTGCGGAAGTGAATTTTAAAACAAAAATTCAAGCATGAAAACCCTAACCGGCTAGAAGAAACCCTAATTCCCGGATCCCCTTAGACATTACCAACTAATGAATCATAAATGAAGTACAAGAAACATACCTGAAATGCTGTATACCAATTATTTCCACAAATCTCACAAGTGCAAGCCCTCCAACGGTGATCCACATGAGAATTGAACCAAGGAAGAATTCCTTCTTGAAGTTGCTTGGTAGAGTAGGACTCTTTCGACAGCCTTTGGATTTTTGACAACTATAGGACACCCTGTCCCACTATAGGGTACTATGAATACTCTCCTAAACCACTCTTGATTTTAGGACAACCCTTCTCTAGGACTCCTTAGGCTTATGTCCTAAAACAAAGCCTTGTCCTAGTAGAAAAGACTTTGTCTTAACAAGACAGTCTTGTCTTAAAGAAAGGAGGAGGGAGGGAGAGACAGAGAGAGGCACTCAGACAGAAGACTCGATAGAAATTGGACTCCTATTTCAGAATACCGAACATTACATTTCTCATTTCACCGTACACCCTTTAAATAATGATTTAAGTGGTGTGAAAAACATCCCAATGTTTCTTATCAGATATGTCTCTTCATATCTGATAAGACTCTTTAGGATTTAAGAGTCTTATCTGAGTTCTCTTTGTTTCCAGATGAACTCTCCTCATGCCACATGGCATGTACCAAACTCAAGGGAAAGAAAGAAGGCATCTTTTTAGATCTTAAAACCATAAAAGAAGAAGAATCTTGAGAGCAGAAGGACTTTGCCTCAGAACCGTGCACAGATGAAGAGACGCGACTCTTCATCTGCACACGCTAACTTCTTTCCCATTTCATGCCATCCCTTTATCCTTCTTTGACCGGTCATTCAAAAACCAAAAGGCATGGAGATAATCTGGAGAGGCATCCCAGATGAGAATCTCCCAGAGTTTCATCTGCAGAAGGACTCTCAGTCCTTCTGCGCGCGCTCTCTTTCTCCCGCATGGGCCAAGAGGCGCCAAGAGTCCTGAGCACCCAGGACTCTTCAATAAACCAGGTTTAATGTTCAGATAAAACTAGATCAAGTATGGTTTAGGCTGCCCCACTTAGGACTCAACCTAATGTAGGTTTCCCTCAATAAGGTTAGTCCAATTAACAAGCAACTAGACCCAAATCAATTGGGTTAGGAAATGGGTTAGCCTATACATGCTAGTGTGTAATCTGGCTAACCAATTAGGATGCCTGAAAGATAATGAACGCAGTTGCAGGTGCCTATGCTAAGCATGCAAAGCAGGGAGCAGGTATGAACTTTAAATTATTTTATATTCACAGCGGAAACTACCTGCTCCGCACAGGATCTAACAAATTCCGGATGCATGTATAGGCAATACTAGGCATGTACAAGGGCATGTAATATTTATAAACAATTATATAAACCTAGATCTAGGCATGCATGAAAAATAAAACTAGAAACTATACCTTATTCCTGCCTGGAATAACCTTGGTATAAAGCTGGAATTGCTGGGATAACAGGAATAACTTTATTCATGTTGTCTTCTACTTCCAGCACGTTGAAAAGGTCTCTCCTTTTCACCAAAATCTGCTGCAAAACAAAATGAAATTGGCCAACTATTCGAACTCACTTCCAGCACCAAAAACACGGGAACTAGTTGGTAGGTCTTCCTTCAAAGGGGAGATAATCATTCAACGTTTGGATCTCTTCCAATGATCCAAAAGCTACAACCTGAATTTCTGCAACCTGAAAACCTGCAACTCAAAAACAGAGCAGAAAATAACAATAGCAAGGAGGTAGATCTAGCTCCCAAGTGCTCAATCGAACACTCTCTAGAGGGGGGACACGCCAGGGGCTTGCTCTGATCCGTCTCTCGGTCGATGCTAGTCGCCGGAAGACTTGGAACGATGGGAGGGAAGAAGGAAGAAAACAGAACTCTAAAATCTGAAATTGTTTTCACCAAAACAGAGCTTCCTTCTTCCAGCAATTGAGCACCAGAATATCAGGGATTAAAAGCTGTTTTCTCTCCCAATCACTGACCAAAAACCAGGCATCTAAAACACCAGTGGAAAGGTAATGGAATATCTCCAAGGAAGAAGACCTCTCACGGTTTTAGCCTCTCACACAGTGATGTAGCACTTCTGAAAAATGGAGCGCTGGAAGGGTTTAAAAGCCGCAGGGAGGAGGAATAATGCTGGGAATCAAAGAGGCTGTGGTTAAATCCATTAACCAAGCCACAAAGAGGTGATTAAACCAGCAATTAAAACAAGAGGGAGGGAGGTGAAGAGACGCAGCAAAGCGCACGGTCGATTGGCCTTCAACCGGACGCTACAAAAAAAAATCCAGCATAAACACCGTGTAAACGGTCACAAGGGAGAGAAAAAATTCGGCTCAAAAGAAAACCGGTCCAAAATAAATTTGGTTCAATCCCATAAAAAAAAACCTTTCGGTTCAATCTAATTGAACCGGTCCAAGCCCAATTAAATTGGGTTTAATTGGTTCACAACCAATTGGAGGCCGAAACTAGCTCCGAATCGGTTCAAAATTGATTCAAAAAAATCCTGGCGCAGCCCTGGTCAGCCCAGAACAATTTCCGGTTGACGCAGACAGGGCAAGACGGGGAAAAGAGTGCTCAAAAAATACCGTGACCATAAAACCAAGATGATTTCCAATCGTAATCGGTATCCGAATCAGAGAGTTATCCTCTATGGCGTGTGACCTCATAGGTTCGAACCTAAACAGTAGCACTGGAACAATTCCAGTACCAGCACAGGAAACCATCTAGCAATGGGTCCCGGCGTCCGGATAGGTCGAAGATGCAGGAGCAAACTATCGAACCTCTGGCATATGGTTACCGTATAATTCATCCCTTTGACCTCTAATGCTCAGGATGACTGATATTAGGCTGCCAACCCAGACTGAGTCAGTCGACTACGTGTCTCAACCTCGCAGGCCCAGTGACTCTTCACTAGGGCTACCCTGGCCGAGGATTTGCTAAATTGAGATACTGCGAGACATTCAATCCAAACTGTTCGGACAGGTCAATTCCATCTTGGTCCATCACTGCTCCACAAGTACTTGCCTGTACCCAAAAACCTTCCATCACCGGATTAAAAATCTGGGTAGTCCGGCACCAAAGCACAGGGAGTTGCTTGCAAGCTACCGTGATAACCTCAGGTCAGAGGGACACATATACCCATATCCTATCGTGAGTATCCCTTTGGCATAAAGGGGCTTCACAGAGTCACGTTCAATGAGATATCACATATCCCACTTGTAGATCACATCAGTGTCACCACACTCATTTAGTCAAGAGGACAACCAAACGATGTGAACTGCAACAACCTATACTTGATATATTGTCGTCCAGTACAATATATCCTTTGGTTGTGAACAGGGTTTAAGGACCAGTCGATACATCCTCTCTGTATCGAAGTTAGTGTAGTCCTAAGGACTTCATCACATGGAAAGAGTTCTCTTTTAGGGAAATACAATATGTGATGAGCTGCCAAAAATAATATTTTATTAATTCATAAAATGAATACAAAACTCAGCACAATCACCTACAACCCAGGCAATTGGCTTTGGGACACAATTCCCAACAGCCATGACCTTAATTAAACTATGTATGACTTCCTTGGCCAACTTCCTAATGTGTGTGACCCTATGGATTCCATATTTAGCCAGTAGTAGGTTTAGGTTTAAGCCGATTTGAACCAATCGAACCTGATTGACCTAATTAGGTCAAATTGGCTCACCTAATTGTCCAATTAGAATCATCCATCAAATTGACTCATGAAACCAATCTAATTGGTTCATGAAAACCTACAAGACAAGATTGACATCTAGCAACGTGTCATGCCTACCCAGAAAATATGGAATTTGTTGGAAAGTACCAAAATACCCTTCATTAGAAAGTTACCGTGTAATTCAATTTTTCGATCTTCCATTATCCCGATTAAATGATAGGTATGGATATATGTCAAACCCTAACACTTAGTCATATCGAATCTCTGCTTGATCATGAGGACTCAGCTAATGACTGAGTAGAAATCACTTCTAATCTTATCATACTTTGATCAAAGGCTCCTTGAGTCACTCATCGAAGAGATTACATGGGATAACAATTCCTCTTACCAGGAATGATCGATTCCTTGTGTTGGGTTCGGGAACCAGTGCGGAAGCATGGATTTCAAAATTTTTATGAAATCAAGTCCGAACCCTAATCCCAAAATCTCCTTATTAGCAATTAAAACTTATGACTATATGCATGTCCAAATTTAAACATAGTTTAGATACTAACCTCAGATCGCTATATCCAGTCTGATGTAGAAATAAACTCCAAATTGAGTAACCTTTTGAACACACCAGGCGTCCACTTGTCCGCCCTCCGATGGTGATCCACACGGGCAGATGATCAAGACAGTGACTCCTTAATTGGGTTCCTTCCAATCAAGTTCTACCCCAAGAACTTGATATATGGGCTATTGGCTAGGACTCCTCTAGCCAAACGGGGACTAAACCTTCTCTCTTACCCTTCTCCTAGTTTTTAGCAACTTTGGCCCCTTAAGACACTCTTGGCTTAAGAATAAGCCCTTTTCCTAAAATGAGACAAGGCTTGTCTTGGAGGGAGAAGAAAATTAAGACAAAAATTATCTTAATGTAAGAAAGAAAGAAAAAGAGGCGCCTTCTTCCTTTACCGTCGGAGAGTTTCTCTCTCTGACTCTCCTTCTGTTCTGAGATTCGACAGAGCCTAGGCTCTGTAAAGGAATCAAAGAGGAAAGAGAGGAGGGGGAAACAATCTTCTGGAGAGGGAGAAGGAAAGAGAAGCAAGGCTTCGCCGTAGAAAATCTGGAATAAAATTTTTACGGTGAAGCCTTCTTCTTAAATAGGCGACAGAGAGGCGCCTTCTCATCTGAAAACATCCTCTCACGTCCCTCTCTCCCTTCTCACGTCTTCTCTCTTTATCTCATGGCCCTTGGGATTAATCTCACGGCCTTTGGGATGGGAAGACGCGAAGAAGGATCGTGAAAAACACAAAAGGGCGCGCGCAGAAAGAAGAGTCGCGCCCCTTCGGTGTTTTTTTCTTTTCTTTTTCACGGTAATTATTATTTTTGAAGAGTCCACGCCTAGGTGGACTTTGATCCATGCCTCATCAGCCAAAAGATGCCGGTCCTTTTCTTTCTTTTCACTCAAAGATGCGACTTGGAGAGAGTCCACGCGCGCGTGGACTCTTCTCCTTGCGCGCGCGCGTGGGAAGAGAGGGGGAGGGGCTTAGGCGATGTGGGAAAGGGGTTTAGCCTCTTAGGTTAGCCCAATTGCTAGCCTACTGTTAGCCCAATGTTTTGAATCTTCAATTAGATTCAAACCGGAATGAATTTGGATCTAAAAAAGACCAAATCGGAACCCTAACTCGAATCCGATTCAAATAGAAGCCATGGTTTGCAACACATGCTAGTGTGTTCATCTGCAAACGAGATTTAATTCCAAATTAAATCCTTGATTATCTGTCCTAAGTGTGTGACCCATTGGGTTCCATACCTAGCCAGCAGTGGGTCCGAGTGCAAGTTGACCTAATTTGATCAGAACTCATTCTAATCGATTTAGGTCAAATCGAGCTAACTCGAGTTAGACAATTAGGACTCCTCCTAATTAGTGATCCAATTTAAAACATTTAATTTGATCAACCCACAAGACAAGATTGACGTCTAGCAACGTATCATGTCTACCCGGAAGATATGGAAATTCTGGTAAAATTCCAAAACTACCCTTCAGTGGAAAGTTCCCGTACAATTCGATCCTTCAATCATCTTGCATCCCGAGTATAACTATGGATATGGAAACATGTCAAAACCAGCTTATACTCATTCCCAGCTCAGTCATACATTAATGATTCAATTAATTCGATATTAGAAATCATTTCTAATATCTGTACTTTGATCAAAGATTTCCTGAATCATCATCTGACCTAATTTGGCTGGATGCAATCTCCTCCTACTAGGAGTGATCAATTCCTTGTTGACCTACTCATTACCTTCATATACAATTCACCATACCCAGCATCAACCTCGTGCATGACCCAGTGTCATGATTGAGATTGAACCAAAGCATGGGTTCATGTACATAAGGTATTATGGCAGTCTCAGGTCATAGGACTACTTGTACAACTCCCACTATGTGAAACATCTATTGACATGCAGCTAAGGCTCCATTAGATGTTCTCAAACTGGATCTATTCAGTGAACTCATTCGCTAATGAGCACCCACATCCTTGTATTAGTGTCCCACACAAGTGACTGTGAGAGCAGTCACCCTTTTAGCATACATAGGATGTGCCAGTCTAACCGGAAACCCTGATCCCCAACTCAGGGTTCCTATGACTAGGAATATTCTAGATTAGGGTTTTAAGGCCTTAGATCTCACTGGTATGATCTCATCATAGCCCTAGGACCATAGCCCTAATCTATGGGGTTCATCATATAATGACACAGCGAATGATGAAAAAATATTGCCTTTATTAACTTGTCAATTTATAATGGTCTGGGAGATACAAATATTGGCTTATAGGGCATAATCCTTTCAATCTCCCACTTGCACTAAAGCCAATCGCTCTTATTCTTTAACCCCATACTATCGAGGTGGCGATCAAACTCCCGCTGTGGTAGAGCCTTAGTGAACGGGTCTGCTATGTTGTTCTTTGTATCCACTCTATTGATGCAGACTTCTTGTCTCTCGATTATCTCTCGGGCAAGATGGAAGCGTCTCAGAATGTGCTTGGACTTGTGATGGGCTCTCGGTTCCTTTGCTTGAGCAACTGCTCCAGTGTTATCACAATAGAGTGGCACCGGGTTCTCAATCTCAGGAACTACTCCCAACTCTGTGATGAATTTCTTCATCCAGACAGCTTCCTTGGCGGCTTCACTGACAGCTATGTACTCTGCCTCGGTAGTTGAGTCAGCTACAGTCTGCTGTTTAGTGCTCTTCCAACTTACTGCTGCACCATTCAAGGTAAAGACATACCCTGAAATGGATTTACTATCATCTGGGTCTGATTGAAAACTAGAGTCTAAATAGGCTTCTAGTTTAAGATCAGATCCTCCGTATATAAGAAAAATATCCTTAGTCCTTCTCAGGTACTTAAGAATATTTTTCACAGCCTTCCAGTGATCCTCTCCTGGATCAGCCTGAAATCTACTGGCTACACCCAAGGCATATGCCACATCAGGCCTGGTACATAACATAGCATACATAATCGACCCTATAGCCGAAGCATAAGGTATATAATTCATTCTATTTCTTTCTTCAGGTGTCTTAGGAGACATCCTCTTAGAAAGACGTATGCCATGACCAATAGGTAAGTAACCTCTTTTACTTTCCTCCATGTTAAATCTCTTTAGCACCTAGTCAATGTACCTAGATTGGGACAAGCCTAGCATCCTTCTTGATCTTTCTCTATAGATCTTTATACCCAGTATATAGGATGCTTCTCCCAAGTCTTTCATGGAAAACTGTTTCGATAACCACACTTTGACTGATTGTAACATTGGGATATCATTCCCAATAAGAAGTATATCATCAACATATAGAACTAAGAAAACTATGGCACTCCCACTAGTCTTCTTGTACACACAAGGTTCATCCTCATTTTTGAAAAAATCAAATTCTTTGACTGTTTTATCAAATCGGATGTTCCAACTCCTGGATGCTTGCTTTAATCCATAAATGGATTTCTTTAGCCTACATACCTGATTAGGTTTAGTCTCCAAGACAAAACCTTCTGGTTGTGACATATAAACCTCTTCCTCAAGGAAACCATTGAGGAATGCAGTTTTTACATCCATTTGCCAGATCTCATAATCATGATATGCTGCTATAGCAAGCATAATCCGAATAGATTTGAGCATGGCAACAGGGGAAAATGTTTCATCATAATCTATTCCCTGTTTTTGTCTGAAACCCTTAGCCACCAATCTGGCTTTATAAGTATCAACTTGGCCATCTGCCCCAATCTTCCTTTTATAGACCCATTTACACCCAATAGGGTTAATACCCTCTGGTGCATCAACCAAAGACCATACTTGGTTGACATACATGGAGTCCATCTCGGATCTCATGGCTTCCAGCCATTTGTCTGAGTCTCTACTCATGACTACTTCCGTATAGGTTAGAGGCTCATCATTTTGAATGATTTGGGCTTCATTATTTTCAATTATGAACCCATACCTCTCAGGTGCCTGTCGCACCCTATCAGACCTACAGATAGGAGTGTGTTCAGGTTCTATATTAACTATGTTGTTACTTGACTGAGAAGTGTCTATTTGTTGAATCTCATTAAGTTCGATATTTCTACCAGTGCCCTTTTGTAGGATGAATTCCTTTTCCATAAAAGTGGCATGCCTACTGACCAAAACCTTTTGTTCAGTAGGGTGGTAGAACAGATATCCTATACTATCTCTAGGATATCCCATAAATAGACATTTGTCTGCTCTAGCATCTTGTTTATGTCCAAAATTTCTTTTTACATAGGCTGGACATCCCCATATCTTAATATACTTAAGATTGGGCTTCTTACCTCTCCATAATTCATATGGAGTGCTAGAAACAGTTTTAGATGGTACTCTATTCAAGATATAAGTTGCTGTTTCCAAAGCATATCCCCAGAAAGAAAAAGGTAACTCCGTGAAGCACATCATGGACCGTACCATATCCAATAAAGTACGATTCCTCCTTTCGGCAACACCATTTAATTGTGGTGTGTAAGGAGGAGTCCATTCAGAGATGATCCCCTTATCTTTAAGGTGATCAAGAAACTCAGTGGATAAGTACTCACCTCCTCTATCTGATCGGAGGATCTTTATACTTTTTCCTGTCTGTTTCTCTACCATACTTTGATACTCTAAAAATTTTTCAAAAGCCTCGGACTTATGTTTCATTAGATACACAAATCCATACCTTGAAAAATCATCAGTAAATGTGATGAAGTATGAGTATCCACCATAGGCTTGAGTTGTCATAGGCCCACATACATCTGTGTGTATGAGTCCTAATAACTCTTTTGTCCTTTCTCCATGTCCACTAAATGGAGTCTTGGTCATCTTACCCATGAGACATGATTCACAAGTTCCTAATGACTCATAGTCATAAGGATCAAAGAAATTTTCTTTGTACAACTTGTTAATCCTAGTCTCACTAATATGTCCAAGTCGACAATGCCAAAGTAAGGTATTGTTAACATCATCTCTTTTCCGTTTGTTAGAAACATGAAAAATATTGTCATTAGTGGAAAGAGTTAAGAGACCATTGCAGAATATGCCATAACATATAATTTCATTAGATAAAGAAATTGAGCAGCCACTGCTCATTACATTCATAGTATATCCTTGTTTAAGTAACAAGGGTACAGATATGATATTTCTAATGATTTTTGGCATATAGTAACAATTCCTTAGCTCCAAGATCTTCCCTGAAGGTAACTTCAAAACATAAGTCCCTACAGCTTCTGCTTGGATGGGGTCCCCTCCAGCACCGTAGAGCTCAAAGTTACCTTCCTTCAATACTTTAAGCCCCTGAAGTCCCTGCAATGATTTGCAGATGTTATGACCACAGGCGGTATCCAACACCCAAGTATTTGAAATGGAAGAATCCAATGACAAAATAGTATGAACTTCTTTCATACCTTTTGGTGCCTCTGATGCACCAGGCTTCACACTTGCAAGGTAAATCTTGCAGTTCCTTTTCCAATGACCCGGCTTGCCACAATGAAAGCAGGTCATCTGTCCGGAGGCCTTCTTTCCTTTCTTCTTCTTAATGCCCCCTTTGGGATTCATCCTCTTACTGGAACCCCTTTTGCCTGTCTTCTTCTTATCCAAAGAAGAACTGGAGCCTTATTTTTCTTTACATGGCTCTCTGCTGTCTTCAACATATTCAACAGCTCAGGCAAGGAAGAATTAAGTTTGTTCATATGGTAATTAAGAACAAACTGTGAAAATGACTCTGGGAGTGATTGCAAGATCAAGTCTTGATTCAACTCCCCATCCATTACAAAACCTAATTGACCTAATCGAGTGATTAGATCAATTACCTTTAATACATGGTCTTGTACTGATGTACCTTCTGTCATCCTTGCACGGAACAACTGCTTAGATATTTCATATCTAGCAGTTCTACTGTGTTCTCCATAAAGCTCTTTTAAATTGAGCAGTATGGAGTTAGTATCCATGCTGTCATGCTGCCTCTGCAACACATTAGTCATAGAGGCAAGCATAACACATTTGACAGTAAGTGAGTCATTTTGCCACATATTATATATGGTCTTCTCCTCTTGCGAGGCATCTTCCCTTGGTGGTTCCAAAATTGGGGTATCAAGAATATAGGAAATTCTTTCTTGACTGAGTACTATTTTCAAATTTCTCAGCCAATCAACATAATTAGGCCCAGTCAATTTGTTGGCATCTAAAATACTACGGAGTGAGAGTGAAGAGGCCATTTATCTACATTTAAACAAAGAACGAAAACATAAGCAAACAACCATGAAATGACAACACATAATTAAATTAGGACTTTAATTTAATTATGTCTCCCACTATTTTATCGAGCATCATAACCCTCTATACGATGATCGAGAAAACCTTAATTGATCTTTCTTAGTGGGGTTGAGATCCCAATCCCTTATAAAAGACCTTGTGTGTACACAACAAATCTTATATAAGTTCATAGGTAGGAAAACTCTTTCCAATTGTAACTTGTACAATTCTCAACTTATCTCGGCCTCTAAAATATTAATAGCCTTGTGTATACACAACAAACTATAATATTTTAGTTAAGTAAGACCCTTCATAGCCATATAGTCATGACTTTAATAGTAATACCCTTGTGTGTACACAACAAAATATTACTTTAAATCATGCCATAAACAAATAATTGTATTAGGCCAAAAATTGTGTTAGTCACCATATTAGGTCTTGTGTGTACACAACAAACCTAGTATAGATCGTAACACAATGATGACCTATCATGAAGGAAGGCCAATAATAGTATTTTAACACCAAGCATGTTAGTCAAGAATTAAATCAATCAGATCGGCCAGGCTAGTGGAAGAGATGTGGGGGTCCCCCCGTTGCTTTCCTAGACACCAATTTAAAATTGGCCAGGTCAGTCAACGGAACCAATTAAAAACCACGATTCCCTTTACCTTCCCAGAACCACCTTTCTAGACACCGAAATGACTAATTATCCATCATGACTAATAATGCTTATCGGTTAACTATACTACCACTTAATATAATTTTAAGAGGGGTTCATGCAATGCCAGCACATTCAATTAAAAGCTATCACATATATTAATACATGCTTTAAACTAAGCAAATATGTGAAATGTGTGCCATCATACTAGGACAACCATTTACCACATAATGGATACACCATTATGCCAGGGCAACCTTATTTCAGTATGATGGCTCCAGGGCTAATCATATCTCTAAGACAATTAGGGTTTCAGTGGAAAACCCTAACTGGTGGCAATCATCAAACTCATGTTCAATCAAAGACATGCATTGTGCATCAATATAAAAACTTTAACATGATACTACATCATGAATTGAACTGCATAAGTTTTAATCCTAATAAGGATGCTCTGATACCACTGTTGGGTTCGGGAACCAGTGCGGAAGCGTGGATTTCAAAATTTTTATGAAATCAGGTCCGAACCCTAATCCCAAAATCTCCTTATTAGCAATTAAAACTTATGACTACATGCATGTCCAAATTTAAACATAGTTTAGATACTAACCTCAGATCGCTATATCCAGTATGATGTAGAAATAAACTCCAAATTGAGTAACCTTTTGAACACACCAGGCGTCCACTTGTCCGCCCTCCGATGGTGATCCACACGGGCAGATGATCAAGACAGTGACTCCTTAATTGGGTTCCTTCCAATCAAGTTCTACCCCAAGAACTTGATATATGGGCTATTGGCTAGGACTCCTCTAGCCAAACGGGGACTAAACCTTCTCTCTTACCCTTCTCCTAGTTTTTAGCAACTTTGGCCCCTTAAGACACTCTTGGCTTAAGAATAAGCCCTTGTCCTAAAATGAGACAAGGCTTGTCTTGGAGGGAGAAGAAAATTAAGACAAAAATTGTCTTAATGTAAGAAAGAAAGAAAAAGAGGCGCCTTCTTCCTTTACCGTCGGAGAGTTTCTCTCTCTGACTCTCCTTCTGTTCTGAGATTCGACAGAGCCTAGGCTTTGTAAAGGAATCAAAGAGGAAAGAGAGGAGGGGGAAACAATCTTCTGGAGAGGGAGAAGGAAAGAGAAGCAAGGCTTCGCCGTAGAAAATCTGGAATAAAATTTTTACGGTGAAGCCTTCTTCTTAAATAGGCGACAGAGAGGCGCCTTCTCATCTGAAAACATCCTCTCACGTCCCTCTCTCCCTTCTCACGTCTTCTCTCTTTATCTCATGGCCCTTGGGATTAATCTCACGGCCTTTGGGATGGGAAGACGCGAAGAAGGATCGTGAAAAACACAGAAGGGCGCGCGCAGAAAGAAGAGTCGCGCCCCTTCGGTGTTTTTTTCTTTTCTTTTTCACGGTAATTGTTATTTTTGAAGAGTCCACGCCTAGGTGGACTCTGATCCACGCCTCATCAGCCAAAAGACACCGGTCCTTTTCTTTCTTTTCACGCAAAGACGTGACTTGGAGAGAGTCCACGCGCGCGTGGACTCTTCTCCTTGCGCGCGTGCGTGGGAAGAGAGGGGGAGGGGCTTAGGCGATGTGGGAAAGGGGTTTAGCCTCTTAGGTTAGCCCAATTGCTAGCCTACTGTTAGCCCAATGTTTTGAATCTTCAATTAGATTCAAACCGGAATGAATTTGGATCTAAAAAAGACCAAATCGGAACCCTAACTCGAATCCGATTCAAATAGAAGCCATGGTTTGCAACACATGCTAGTGTGTTCATCTGCAAACGAGATTTAATTCCAAATTAAATCCTTGATTATCTGTCCTAAGTGTGTGACCCATTGGGTTCCATACCTAGCCAGCAGTGGGTCCGAGTGCAAGTTGACCTAATTTGATCAGAACTCATTCTAATCGATTTAGGTCAAATCGAGCTAACTCGAGTTAGACAATTAGGACTCCTCCTAATTAGTGATCCAATTTAAAACATTTAATTTGATCAACCCACAAGACAAGATTGACGTCTAGCAACGTATCATGTCTACCCGGAAGATATGGAAATTCTGGTAAAATTCCAAAACTACCCTTCAGTGGAAAGTTCCCGTACAATTCGATCCTTCAATCATCTTGCATCCCGAGTATAACTATGGATATGGAAACATGTCAAAACCAGCTTATACTCATTCCCAGCTCAGTCATACATTAATGATTCAATTAATTCGATATTAGAAATCATTTCTAATATCTGTACTTTGATCAAAGATTTCCTGAATCATCATCTGACCTAATTTGGCTGGATGCAATCTCCTCCTACTAGGAGTGATCAATTCCTTGTTGACCTACTCATTACCTTCATATACAATTCACCATACCCAGCATCAACCTCGTGCATGACCCAGTGTCATGATTGAGATTGAACCAAAGCATGGGTTCATGTACATAAGGTATTATGGCAGTCTCAGGTCATAGGACTACTTGTACAACTCCCACTATGTGAAACATCTATTGACATGCAGCTAAGGCTCCATTAGATGTTCTCAAACTGGATCTATTCAGTGAACTCATTCGCTAATGAGCACCCACATCCTTGTATTAGTGTCCCACACAAGTGACTGTGAGAGCAGTCACCCTTTTCAGCATACATAGGATGTGCCAGTCTAACCGGAAACCCTGATCCCCAACTCAGGGTTCCTATGACTAGGAATATTCTAGATTAGGGTTTTAAGGCCTTAGATTTCACTGGTATGATCTCATCATAGCCCTAGGACCATAGCCCTAATCTATGGGGTTCATCATATAATGACACAGCGAATGATGAAAAAATATTGCCTTTATTAACTTGTCAATTTATAATGGTCTGGGAGATACAAATATTGGCTTATAGGGCATAATCCTTTCACCTTGTTGCTCCACTCACATCCTTCGTACACCTTTCACCATACCCAGAACACCCCGTACATGACTCAATGTCATGAATGAGTATGAACCAAAATATGGCTTAGTGTATACAATGAACCATGGTGACCTCAGTTCTAAAGATCACATGCACAACTCCTACTCTGAGACCTATCTTTTGACAAACTATAAGACTTCCATAAGATAGTCTTGGTGCGGATCAGTTCTGTGTATTCATACCCTGATGAGCACCCTTATCCTTGTATTAGTGTCTCTACACAAATGGTTGTGAGACCAAACATCCTCATTAACTGAGCATACATAGGATAAGCTAATCTTACCGGATTCATCGATCCTCGAATCGATGATCCATTGACTAGGAACATTTTGATTAGGATTTATAGGAACTTAGGTATCACTGTTATGATCTTTATCATAACCGTAATTTCATTGTCCTAATCTATGGGGTTCATCATAATCCATAAATAAGACATAGCAATATATAATGAAAATAAATGCCTTTATTAATATAATGTCATACAAGAGTTGGAAGATTACAAAAATGCCCTTACAATGATTGGCTTTTAGGGCACTTTTCTTTCAATCTCCCACTTGCACTAAAGCCAATCACCTTTATACTTTATACCCATACTATCTAAGTGGTGATCTAACTGCTGCTTGGGTAATCTTTAGTAAATGGGTCTGCTATATTGTTCTTTATATCAACTCGATCAATGACAACATCTTGTCTTTCTATTACCTCTCGAACGAGGTGGAACCATCTTAGAATGTGCTTGGACTTATAGTGAGACCTCGATTCCTTTGCTTGTGCAATAGTTCCAGTGTTATCACAATATAATGGCACTGACTGATGTACATCAGGAAACACATCCAATTCCATGATGAATTTCTTCATCTAGACAGCTTCCTTTGTAGCTTCACTCGTAGCTATGTATTCTGTCTCAGTGATTGAGTCAGCTACGGTTGGGTTCTTTGTATTCTTCCAACTCACTGCACCACCATTCAGGGTGAAGACATACCCCCATGATGATTTGCTATCATCTAGATCTGATTGGAAACTAAAATCTGCATAGCCTTCTAGTTTCAACTCAAGTCCTCCATATACTAGAAAAATATCTTTAGTCCTTCTTAGGTGCTTAAGAATATTTTTCATAGCTTTCCAATTATCCTCTCCTGAATCTACCTAAAACCTATTCACTATGCCCAAGGCATAAGCAACATCAGGTCTGGTACATAACATAGCATACATAATTGATCCTACAGCCGAAGCATAAGGAATCATAGCCATCCTCTCTCTTTCTTCTGATGGCTTAGGAGACATATTCTTAGAGAGATGTGTGCCTTGACTTATAGGCAAGTAACCTTTCTTACTTTCATCCATGTTGAATCTCTTCAACACTAAGTCTATATACCTAGACTGGGATAAGCCTAGCATCCTTTTATATCTATCTCTATAGACCCTTGTACCTAGTATATAGGATGCTTCTCCTAAATCCTTCATGAAAATCATTGATGATAGCCAAGATTTAACCGATTGTAACATTGGGATATCATTCCCAATGATTAGTATGTCATCAACATACAAGACCAAGAAAACAAGTGCACTCCCACTTATTTTCTTATACACACATGGTTCATCCTCATTTTTGACAAAACCAAAACTATTGATTGTTTCATCAAAATGGATGTTCCAACTCCTTGACGCTTGCTTTAGTCCATAAATAGACTTCTTTAACTTACATACTTGGTTTGGTCTCCCACTTGAGACAAAACCTTCTGGCTGTATCATATAGACTTCTTTCTCAAGGTTTCCATTAAGAAAAGCAGTCTTGACATCCATTTGCCAGATTTCATAATCATGGTATGCTGCTATGGTAAGAAAAATTTGAATGGATTTGAGCATGGCTACTGGAGAAAAGGTTTCATTATAGTCAATGCCATGTTTTTGTCTAAAACTTTTTGCTACCAGCCTGGCCTTGTAGGTTTCTACTTGACCATCTACTCCTATCTTCTTCTTGAAGATCCATTTACACCCTATTGGGTTAATTCCATCAGGTGGATCTACCAAGGTCTAAACCTGATTGGAATACATGGAATCCATTTCAGATTTCATGGCACTTAGCTATTTGTCAGAGTCTTTTCTCTTGACAGCTTCCGAATAGGTCACAAGATCATCATCCTGAATGATAATGGCTTCATTGTCATCTTCGATAACAAAGCCATATCTTAGAGATGCTCCCCGCATCCTGTCTGACCTTCAAAAAGGAGATGTGTATAGTAGCTATTCTTGATCTACAAGAACTTATGGTTGAGAAATTTTATTTGAAGGCTCAATAGGTTGTTGGTACTGTTCTTCACATAACTCAAGTGAAGAATCACTACTTCTTTTTTGGATAAATTCTTGTTCCAAGAATGTAGCATGCCTACTAACAAATATCTTTTGCTTAGTAAGCATTACAAAAGAGGTATCCAATACCTTCTTTAGGATAACCAACAAACCTACACTTATCAGCCCTAGCATTTAACTTATGTCCAAAGTTATTTTTGACATAAGCATAGCAACCCCAAATCTTTAAGTACTTAAGACTTGGTCTTTTGCCATTCCATAACTCATATGGAGTGCTACTTACTGACTTAGATGGAACCCTATTCAAAATATGTGCAGCAATTTCCAGGGCATGTCCCTAGAAGGAAATGGGAAGATTTGTGAAGCTCATCATGGACCTCACCATGTCTAACAAGGTACGATTTCTCCTTTCTGCCACACCATTTAACTAGGGTGTATAAGGAGGAGTCCATTCAGAGATTATGCCTTTGTCTTTAAGATGGTTTAAAAACTCACCAGACAAATATTCACCTCCTCAATCAGAATGAAGAGCTTTAAAACTATGTCCAGTTTGTTTTTCAACTATACTTTGATATTCTTTGAACTTATCAAAGGCTTCAGACTTGTGCCTTATAAGATACACATGACCAAACCTTGATAAATCATCAATAAAAGTGATGAAGTAAAAATATCCTCCTCTAGCTTGAGTTGTCATAGGTCCACATACATCAGTATGCACAAGACCTAATAACTCAGTTACTCTGTCTCCATGTCCAGTGAATGGAGACTTGGTCATTTTACCTTTGAGGCAAGACTCACAAGTTCCTAATGATTGGAAATCATAAAGGTCAAAGTAATTATCTTTGACTAACTTGTTTATCCTTGACTCATTGATATGACCTAACTGGCAATGCCAGAGATATGTGACATTGACATTATCTCTCTTTTTCTTCTTGTCATTAATAAGAAGTATTTCATCATTAAGTTCCAAAGTTAGAAGACCATTAATAAAATAACCATGCCCAAATATTTTATTATTATGAAGAATAGAGTAGCCACTGCTCTATACATTTATTTCATATCCTTGTTGTAATAATAAGGGTATAGAAATAATGTTTCTTATAATATTACGTATGTAGTAACATTCTTCTAGCTTTAACATATTATCCAAAGGTAATAATAAGATACAGGTGCCCACAGCTTCAGCATAAATGGCCTCACCACTTGCCTTATAGAACTTGAAGTCACCTTTCTTCAAATTCCTAATTTGGTGGAGTCCCTGCAACAAATTGCAGATATGAGATCCATATGCGGTATCCAATACCCATGAATTAGAATTTGAAGAACTGAATGATAAATTTGTTTGTATCATGTACAAACCTTTAGATGCTCTACTTGTATCTTGCTTCACACTTGCAAGATATATCTTGCAATTTTTCTTCCAATGCCCTTGCTTGTCGCAGTGGAAACAGGCTCCATCAGCCTTCTTAGCTTTCTTCTTATTCTGGAAGCTCTTCTTAGGGTTGAACTTTCTTTTCAAGCCCTTCTTCCTTGCATGTTTCTTTCTTCCATCAACTAGAAGAAGATAAGCCTTATCTCCTTTAGAATGGCTTTCTTCTATCTTAAGCATATTAAGCAACTCTGGTAATGAAGTATTCAGTTTGTTCATATGGTAATTAAGAACAAACTGAGAGAATGAATCTGGGAGTGACTGCAGGATCAAGTCCTGATTGAGTTCACCATCTATGACAAACCTTAATTGACTTAATCAGGTGATTAAGTCAATCATTTTCGATATGTGGGTTTGTATAGATAAACCCTCACTCATCCGTGCATGGAACAACTGCTTCGATATCTCGTATCAAGGAGCCCTACTTTGCTCTCCATATAGCTCCTTTAAATTGAGTAATATGGACTGAGGTTCCATACCTTCATGTTGCCTCTGGAGCTCGTTGCTCATTGAAGCCAACATGATGCACCTGACAGTCATACTGTCATTTTGCCACATCTTATGTGTGGCACTTTCCTCCTCTGAAGCATCCTCTCCGATCATCTCAGGATCCAGAGAATCAAGAATATAGGAAAGCTTCTCCTGAGTCAATACAATCCTCAGGTTCCTTAGCCAGTCCACGTAATTGGGACCGATTAACTTGTTGGCATCTAAAATACCCTGTAATGATAAATTTGAAGCATAATGCAAATATCCTACATTTAATTAAAGAACAATATCAGCAACCATCCAAGATGACATTCATAACTAGATAAGGACTTTTATATCTAATTATGTCTCCCATTATTTTCTTCAAATACCATAACCCTCAATCCATGGTAAGCGAGAAACCTTACTGGTTTCTTTAATGGGGTTGAGATCCTAATTCCTCATGAATGCCTTATGGTACACAACAAACACTCATGAGTTCAAAGGTAGGACTTGCTTTCTAATTGCAATCTATGCAATTCTCAACTATTAAACTTGCCTCTAAAACACCTATAGCCTTGTGTATACACAACAAACCATAATATCTTAGTTTAGTCAGACCCTTCATTTCTATATAGCCATGATTGAATAATGTTGCCCTTGTGTATACACAACAAAGCAACAATTCCAATCATGTTATAAAGCACCTAGTGCACCAAGACAAATTTTATATCAAACCCTAAAGTAGGCCTTGTGTGTACACAACAAACCTACTATAGTGTTGACATAAATTTTGCTTAGCATGAAGGCAAATTATAGTATTCTTAATCAATTAGCATTCCCAAATTAAGGTTTTAGATATGACCAAATTGGCCAAGTGGAAGGGGTGAGGGGGTCCCCCGTTGCTTTCCTTAGACACCAATTGAATTGGCCAGGTCAGACAATGGAACCAATTAAAAATCTCAATCCCCTTACCTCCCCAGAACCACTTGTCGAGACACCAACTGGCTAATCAAACCCTAATTGATTTTGCATCATGATTAAGTTTTTACTATGACTAAATATGATTTTTAATGAGGGCTTTGATGGTCTCAAACGCATCCTAAATAATCATATCAACAATGTTCATAACAACAAGTATAAACATAAAGCATATCAATCCAGCATATGCATAACATTGCATGATTACATAGCAACCATATCATAGCATGATATTCAATATCTCGTTCACCTCACTTGTTCATGAAATATGGCCACAGTGGCACCCCTACATGCCATAGGAGACCCATTGAATGGGAGGAGAAGGCCTTTAAACCCTTCTTGGCTCCGATGACCGGACAACAGCCATGGTGACTAACCCAATCCAAAGTAGTTACTAGGATAAAACTTGTTATAACGATGTATTTGATCAACAATATGCATAATAACATATCATAACAATATCATGCTATTTTCATGATAAAATAGAAACCAAACATATTAATTCTAATATGCATATAATCACAATTCTGGAAGGGTCGACTTGATAGGGTTCAGGTTGACTCGGTCTCTGGTTGGGTTGACTCGAATAGGCTCGGGTCAACTCGGATGTGGATGTTCATGAACTTCAAAATGACACATAATTGAATGAACTAAGGGTTGCTCTGATACCACTGATGAAATTTCTAGGGAGCCTAGGTCATCATGCTACTTGCAAAAGTGAGTTTTAAAACAAAAATTCAAGCATGAAAACCCTAACCGGTAAGAAGAAATCCTAATTCCCGGATCCCCTTAGATATTACCAACTAATGAATCATAAATGAAGTACAAGAAACATACCTGAAATGCTGTATACCAATTATTTTCACAAGGCTCACAAGTGCAAGCCCTCCAATGGTGATCCACATGAGAATTGAACCAAGGAAGAATTCCTTCTTGAAGTTGCTTGCTAGAGTAGGACTCTTTCGGTAGCCTTTGGATTTTTGACCAATGTAGGACACCCTGTCCCACTATAGGGCACTATGAACACTCTCCTAAACCACTCTTGGTTTTAGGACAACCCTCCTCGAGAACCTCTTAGGCTTATATCCTAAAACAAAGCCTTGTCCTAGTAGAAAAGACCTTGTCTTAACAAGACAAGTCTTGTCTTAAAGAAAGGAGGAGGGAGGGAGAGACAGAGAGAGACTCAGACAGAAGATGCAGTGGAAATTGGACTCCTATTTCAAAAGACTGAACATTACATTTCTCATTTCACCGTACACCCTTTAAATAATGATTTAAGGGGCATGAAAAGCATACCAATGTTTCTTATCAGATATGTCTCATTATATCTGATAAGACTCTTCAGGATTTAGGAGTCTTATCTGAGTTCTCTTGGTTTCCAAATGAACTCTCATCATGCCACATGGCATGTTGTTGATCCCTAGAATGATTTTGATGATCACAAAACATTGGAGCATGTATTTGATACTAACTCTTCTCAAATTGTTTAAGAAGTTTTGTAGGAATTGGTTACCTTTGTTTAAAATGGTTTTCGAATTTACTTAAGGGTAATTCAATTGAGTTTGTAAAAGTCCTAGCTTATGAATGCTGTAATCATGTAAAATGGGCTTAAAATTGTGAAAATTTGATAGAGTATGTAGATTAGCTTCTAGTTGATTCAATGTTAAAGATTTTGGAAAAGCTTGTAGCAATTTTTAAAGACTTGCAAGAGCCGACTCATGGTGGCACGGCACGGAGAAAGTTTCAAAGTTTCAGAACCAAGAGCCGACTCCCAGTCCAAGAGCCGACTCTTCCAGAGATATATTTTTTTGAAGTTCTGAGAACTCGAGCCGACTCCTAGTCCAAGAGCCTACTCTAGGTATGTATGTTTTTGACTTGACTGAAAGCTAGAAGGCAAGAGCCGACTCCAGCCTGAAGAGCCGGCTCCTACAGAAGTTTGTTTTTGGCCTGTCTAAGACTTCGAAGCAACTCCTGGAGCTCGAGCCGGCTCATGGAGCCATTTTCTGCACTCCAACGGCTAGTTGTTGAAATTAAAATTTGAACCCCAATTCATCTCCAATGGCCATTTCACGAACTCCAAGGCCCTACAATGGCTATATCTCATGGAAAACTATAAAAAGGATTATTTTTGAAGGATTAAATAATTATTAGAGATTTATTTTTGAATTTTCTTGAGAAATCAAAGAGCTTTCAAGTCACACAACTACCTACCTCAAAGAGCATTCAAGTGGGATTCAAAGCTTCATCAACTCTATTCTATTATTGAATCCACTCATTGAAGAAGGAAAGAAGCAGCATTGAAGAGCATTGAAAAGCACTCAAGGCTTGACTTCATCTTGATCTACATCGCAACACCAAAATAAACTTGATTTGTTGTAGTTGCTTGATTACATTGTCTTTATCTTTGTTTACTCTCTAAGAACAGCAAGGGACTGTGTCTTAAGAGAGAGTTAAAGGTTTTTAGGTAAACCTCTTAAAATCTAAGTTTGAGTTCTTGATTTTCCTGGTTTAAAACCAAGTGTTTGGGTTTTCTTTGGTGATCCCGTGTAAAACCAAAAGGAGTTAGGATTTCTTTGGTGATCCTGGTAAAACAAAAGTGTATAGATTTGGATTATGTGCCTAGTAAAACAATCCGACTGTATTCCAGTTAGGGGATATAGTGGAAATTCCAAGGGTCCTTGGGTAGTGGATGTAGGAGCCGGTTGCTCCGAATCACTCTACTTCTTGGTGTTTGTGATTGTGCTTTCATTGCTTTATTGCTTCAACTTATTTACTTCTACTTTACACACTTCACTTCTACACTAAAAAAATTTCAAAGTGCACATCCTTGCAAAAGTTTTTAATCCCAATTCACCTCCCTCTTGGGAAGCCACCTGGATAACAAGTGATATCAGAGCAGAGTCTCTGAAAGTTGTTGGATTCGGGAACCAGTGCGGAAGTGTGGATTTCAAAACTTTATGAAATCAGGTCCGAACCCTAATCCCAAAATCTCCTTATTAGCAATTAAAACTTATGACTATATGCATGTCCAAATTTAAACATAGTTTAGATACTAACCTCAGATCGCTATATCCAATCTAATGTAGAAATAAACTCCAAATAGAGTAACCTTTTGAACACACCAGGCGTCCACTTGTCCGCCCTCCGATGGTGATCCACACGGGCAGATGATCAAGACAGTGACTCCTCAATTGGGTTCCTTCCAATCAAGTTCTACCCCAAGAACTTGATATATGGGCTATTGGCTAGGACTCCTCTAGCCAAACGGGGACTAAACCTTCTCTCTTACTCTTCTCCTAGTTTTTAGCAACTTTGGCCCCTTAAGACACTCTTGTCTTAAGAATAAGCCCTTGTCCTAAAATGAGACAAGGCTTGTCTTGGAGGGAGAAGAAAATTAAGACAAAAATTGTCTTAATGTAAGAAAGAAAGATAAGAGGCGCCTTCTTCCTTTACCGTCGGAGAGTTTCTCTCTCTGACTCTCCTTCTGTTCTGAGATTCGACAGAGCCTAGGCTCTGTAAAGGAATCAAAGAGGAAAGAGAGGAGGGGGAAACAATCTTCTGGAGAGGGAGAAGGAAAGAGAAGCAAGGCTTCGCCGTAGAAAATCTGGAATGCAATTTTACGGTGAAGCCTTCTTCTTAAATAGGCGACAGAGAGGCGCCTTCTCATCTGAAAACATCCTCTCACGTCCCTCTCTCCCTTCTCACGTCTTCTCTCTTTATATCACGGCCCTTGGGATTAATCTCACGGCCTTTGGGATTAATCTCACGGCCTTTGGGATGGAAAGACGTGAAGAGGGATCGTGAAAAACTCAGAAGGGCGCGCGCAGAAAGAAGAGTCGCGCCCCTTCGGTGTTTTTTCTTTCTTTTCACGGTAATTCCAATTTTTGAAGAGTCCACGCCTAGGCGGACTCTGATCCACGCCTCATCAGCCAAAAACGCCGGTCATTTTCTTTCTTTTCACGCAAAGACGCGACTTGGAGAGAGTCCACGCGCGTGTGGACTCTTCTCCTTGCGCGTGCGCGTGGGAAGAGAGGGGGAGGGGTTTTAGGCGATGTGGGAAAGGGGTTTAGCCTCTTAGGTTAGCCCAATTGCTAGCCTACTGTTAGCCCAATGTTTTGAATCTTCAATTAGATTCAAACCGGAATGAATTTGGATCTAAAAAAGACCAAATCGGAACCCTAACTCGAATCCGATTCAAGTAGAAGCCATGGTTTGCAACACATGCTAGTGTGTTCATCTGCAAACGAGATTTAATTCCAAATTAAATCCTTGATTATCTGTCCTAAGTGTGTGACCCATTGGGTTCCATACCTAGCCAGCAGTGGGTCCGAGTGCAAGTTGACCTAACTTGATCAGAACTCATTCTAATCGATTTAGGTCAAATCGAGCTAACTCGAGATAGTCAATTAGGACTCCTCCTAATTTGTGATCCAATTAAAATATTTAATTTGATCAACCCACAAGACAAGATTGACGTCTAGCAACGTGTCATGTCTACCCGGAAGATATGGAAATTCTGGTGAAATTCCAAAACTACCCTTCAGTGGAAAGTTCCCGTACAATTCGATCCTTTAATCATCTTGCATCCCGAATATAACTATGGATATGGAATCATGTCAAAACCAGTTTATACTCATTCCCAGCTCAGTCATACACTAATGATTCAATTAATTCGATATCAGAAATCATTTCTAATATCTGTACTTTGATCAAAGATTTCCTGAATCATCATCTGACCTAATTTGGCTGGATGCAATCTCCTCCTACTAGGAGTGATCAATTCCTTGTTGACCTACTCATTACCTTCATATACAATTCACCATACCCAGCATCAACCTCGTGCATGACCCAGTGTCATGATTGAGATTGAACCAAAGCATGGGTTCATGTACATAAGGTATTATGGCAGTCTCAGGTCATAGGACTACTTGTACAACTCCCACTATGTGAAACATCTATTGACATGCAGCTAAGGCTCCATTAGATGTTCTCAAACTGGATCTATTCAGTGAACTCATTCGCTATTGAGCACCCACATCCTTGTATTAGTGTCCCACACAAGTAACTATGAGAGCAGTCACCCTTTTCAGCATACATAGGATGTGCCAGTCTAACCGGAAACCCTGATCCCCAACTCAGGGTTCCCATGACTAGGAATATTCTAGATTAGGGTTTTAAGGCCTTAGATCTCACTGGTATGATCTCATCATAGCCCTAGGACCATAGCCCTAATCTATGGGGTTCATCATATAATGACACAGCGAATGATGAAAAAATATTGCCTTTATTAACTTGTCAATTTATAATGGTCTGGGAGATACAAATATTGGCTTATAGGGCATAATCCTTTCAATCTCCCACTTGCACTAAAGCCAATCGCTCTTATTCTTTAACCCCATACTATCGAGGTGGCGATTAAACTCCCGCTGTGGTAGAGCCTTAGTGAACGGGTCTGCTATGTTGTTCTTTGTATCCACTCTATTGATGCAGACTTCTTGTCTCTCGATTATCTCTCGGACAAGATGGAAGCGTCTCAGAATGTGCTTGGACTTGTGATGGGCTCTCGGTTCCTTTGCTTGAGCAACTGCTCCAGTGTTATCACAATAGAGTGGCACCGGGTTCTCAATCTCAGGAACTACTCCCAACTCTGTGATGAATTTCTTCATCCAGACAGCTTCCTTGGCGGCTTCACTGACAGCTATGTACTCTGCCTCGGTAGTTGAGTCAGCTACAGTCTGCTGTTTAGTGCTCTTCCAACTTACTGCTGCACCATTCAAGGTAAAGACATACCCTGAAATGGATTTACTATCATCTGGGTCTGATTGAAAACTAGAGTCTGAATAGGCTTCTAGTTTAAGATCAGATCCTCCGTATATAAGAAAAATATCCTTAGTCCTTCTCAGGTACTTAAGAATATTTTTCACAGCCTTCTAGTGATCCTCTCCTGGATCAGCCTGAAATCTACTGGCTACACCCAAGGCATATGCCACATCAGGCCTGGTACATAACATAGCATACATAATCGACCCTATAGCCGAAGCATAAGGTATAGAATTCATTCTATTTCTTTCTTCAGGTGTCTTAGGAGACATCCTCTTAGAAAGACGTATGCCATGACCGATAGGTAAGTAACCTCTTTTGCTTTCCTCCATGCTAAATCTCTTTAGCACCTGGTCTATGTACCTAGACTGGGACAAGCCAAGCATCCTTCTTGATCTTTCTCTATAGATCTTTATACCCAGTATATAGGATGCTTCTCCCAAGTCTTTCATGGAAAACTGTTTCGATAACCACACTTTGACTGATTGTAACATTGGGATATCATTCCCAATAAGAAGTATATCATCAACATATAGAACTAAGAAAACTATGGCACTCCCACTAGTCTTCTTGTACACACAAGGTTCATCCTCATTTTTGAAAAAATCAAATTCTTTGACTGTTTTATCAAATCGGATGTTCCAACTCCTGGATGCTTGCTTTAATCCATAAATGGATTTCTTTAGCCTACATACCTGATTAGGTTTAGTCTCCAAGACAAAACCTTCTGGTTGTGACATATAAACCTCTTCCTCAAGGAAACCATTGAGGAATGCAGTTTTTACATCCATTTGCCAGATCTCATAATCATGATATGCTGCTATAGCAAGCATAATCCGAATAGATTTGAGCATGGCAACAGGGGAAAATGTTTCATCATAATCTATTCCCTGCTTTTGTCTGAAACCCTTAGCCACCAATCTGGCTTTATAAGTTTCAACTTGGCCATCTGCCCCAATCTTCCTTTTATAGACCCATTTACACCCAATAGGGTTAATACCCTCTGGTGTATCAACCAAAGACCATACTTGGTTGACATACATGGAGTCCATCTCGGATCTCATGGCTTCAAGCCATCTGTCTGAGTCTCTACTCATGACTGCTTCCGTATAGGTTAGAGGCTCATCATTTTGAATGATTTGGGCTTCATTATTTTCTATTATGAACCCATACCTCTCAGGTGCCTGTCGCACCCTATCAGACCTACGGATAGGAGTGTGTTCAGGTTCTATATTAACTATGTTGTTACTTGACTGAGAAGTGTCTATTTGTTGAATCTCATTAAGTTCGATATTTCTACCAGTGCCCTTTTGTAGGATGAATTCCTTTTCCATAAAAGTGGCATGCCTACTGACCAAAACCTTTTGTTCAGTAGGGTGGTAGAACAGATATCCTATACTATCTCTAGGATATCCCATAAATAGACATTTGTCTGCTCTAGCATCTAGTTTATGTCCAAATTTCTTTTTACATAGGCTGGACATCCCCATATCTTAATATACTTAAGATTGGGCTTCTTACCTCTCCATAATTCATATGGAGTGCTAGAAACAGTTTTAGATGGTACTCTATTCAAGATATAAGTTGCTGTTTCCAAAGCATATCCCCAGAAAGAAAAAGGTAACTCCGTGAAGCACATCATGGACCGTACCATATCCAATAAAGTACGATTCCTCCTTTCAGCAACACCATTTAATTGTGGTGTGTAAGGAGGAGTCCATTCAGAGATGATCCCCTTATCTTTAAGGTGATCAAGAAACTCAGTGGATAAGTACTCACCTCCTCTATCTGATCGGAGGATCTTTATACTTTTTCCTGTCTGTTTCTCTACCATACTTTGATACTCTAAAAATTTTTCAAAAGCCTCGGACTTATGTTTCATTAGATACACAAATCCATACCTTGAAAAATCATCAGTAAATGTGATGAAGTATGAGTATCCACCATAGGCTTGAGTTGTCATAGGCCCACATACATCTGTGTGTATGAGTCCCAATAACTCTTTTGTCCTTTCTTCATGTCCACTAAATGGAGTCTTGGTCATCTTACCCATGAGACATGATTCACAAGTTCCTAATGACTCATAGTCATAAGGATCAAAGAAATTTTCTTTGTATAACTTGTTAATCCTAGTCTCACTAATATGTCCAAGTCGACAATGCCAAAGTAAGGTATTGTTTACATCATCTCTTTTCCGTTTGTTAGAAACATGAAAAATATTGTCATTAGTGGAAAGAGTTAATAGACCATTGCAGAATATGCCATAACATATAATTTCATTAGATAAAGAAATTGAGCAGCCACTGCTCATTACATTCATAGTATATCCTTGTTTAAGTAACAAGGGTACAGATATGATATTTCTAATGATTTTTGGCATATAGTAACAATTCCTTAGCTCCAAGATCTTCCCTGAAGGTAACTTCAAAATATAAGTCCCTACTGCTTCTGCTTGGATGGGGTCCCCTCCTGCACCGTAGAGCTCAAAGTTACCTTCCTTCAATACTTTAAACCCCTGAAGTCCCTGCAATGATTTGCAGATGTTATGACCACAGGCGGTATCCAACACCCAAGTATTTGAAATGGAAGAATCCAATGACAAAATAGTATGAACTTCTTTCATACCTTTTGGTGCCTCTGATGCACCAGGCTTCAAACTTGCAAGGTAAACCTTGCAGTTTCTTTTCCAATGACCCGGCTTGCCACAATGAAAGCAGGTCATCTGTCTGGAGGCCTTCTTTCCTTTCTTCTTCTTAATGCCCCCTTTGGGATTCATCCTCTTACTGGAACCCCTTTTGCCTGTCTTCTTCTTTTCCACAAGAAGAACTGGAGCCTTATTTTTCTTTACATGGCTCTCTGCTGTCTTCAACATATTCAACAGCTCAGGCAAGGAAGAATTAAGTTTGTTCATATGGTAATTAAGAACAAACTGTGAAAATGACTCTGGGAGTGATTGCAAGATCAAGTCTTGATTCAACTCCCCATCCATTACAAAACCTAATTGACCTAATCGAGTGATTAGATCAATTACCTTTAATACATGGTCTTGTACTGATGTACCTTCTGTCATCCTTGCACGGAATAACTGCTTAGATATTTCATATCTAGCAGTTCTACTGTGTTCTCCATAAAGCTCTTTTAAATTGAGCAGTATGGAGTTAGTATCCATGCTGTCATGCTGCCTCTGCAACTCATTAGTCATAGAGGCAAGCATAACACACTTGACAGTAAGTGAGTCATTTTGCCACATATTATATGTGGTCTTCTCCTCTTGCGAGGCATCTTCCCTTGGTGGTTCCAAAATTGGGGTATCAAGAATATAGGAAATTCTTTCTTGACTGAGTACTATTTTTAAATTTCTCAGCCAATCAACATAATTAGGCCCAGTCAATTTGTTGGCATCTAAAATACTACGGAGTGAGAGTGAAGAGGCCATTTATCTACATTTAAATAAAGAACAATGCATAAGCAAACAACCATGAAATGATAATACATGATTAAATTAGGACTTTAATTTAATTATGTCTCCCACTATTTTATCGAGCATCATAACCCTCTATACGATGATCGAGAAAACCCTAATTAGTTTTTCTTAGTGGGGTTGAGATCCCAATCCCTTATAAAAGACCTTGTGTGTACACAACAAATCTTATATAAGTTCATAGGTAGGAAAACTCTTTCCAATTGTAACCCGTACAATTCTCAACTTATCCCGGCCTCTAAAATATTAATAGCCTTGTGTATACACAACAAACTATAATATTTTAGTTAAGTAAGACCCTTCATTGCCATATAGTCATGACTTTAATAGTAATACCCTTGTGTGTACACAACAAAATATTACATTAAATCATGCCATAAACAAATAATTGTATTAGGCCAAAAATTATGTTAGTCACCATATTAGGCCTTGTGTGTACACAACAAACCTAGTATAGATCGTAACATAATAATGACCTATCATGAAGGAAGGCCAATAATAGTATTTTAACACCAAGCATGTTAGTCACGAATTAAATCAATCAGATCGGCCAGGCTAGTGGAAGAGATGTGGGGGTCCCCCCGTTGCTTTCCTAGACACCAATTTAAAATTGGCTAGGTCAGTCAACGGAACCAATTAAAAACCATGATTCCCTTTACCTTCCCAGAACCACCTTTCTAGACACCGAAATGACTAATTATCCATCATGACTAATAATGCTTATCGGTTAACTATACTATCACTTAATATAATTTTAAGAGGGATTTATGCAATGCCAGCACATTCGATTAAAAGCTATCACATATATTAATACATGCTTTAAACTAAGCAAATATGTGAAACGTGTGCCATCATACTAGGACAACCATTTACCACATAATGGATACACCATTATGCCAGGGCAACCTTATTTCAGTATGATGGCTCCAGGGCTAATCATATCTCTAAGACAATTAGGGTTTCAGTGAAAAACCCTAACCGGTGGCAATCATCAAACTCATGTTCAATATTGTGCATCAATATAAAAACTTTAAACTGATACTACATCACGAATTGAACTGCATAAGTTTTAATCTTAATAAGGAGGCTCTGATACCACTGTTAGGTTCGGGAACCAGTGCGGAAGTGTGGATTTCAAAACTTTATGAAATCAGGTACGAACCCTAATCCCAAAATCTCCTTATTAGCAATTAAAACTTATGACTATATGCATGTCCAAATTTAAACATAGTTTAGATACTAACCTCAGATCGCTATATCCAATCTGATGTAGAAATAAACTCCAAATAGAGTAACCTTTTGAACACACCAGGCGTCCACTTGTCCGCCCTCCGATGGTGATCCACACGGGCAGATGATCAAGACAGTGACTCCTCAATTGGGTTCCTTCCAATCAAGTTCTACCCCAAGAACTTGATATATGGGCTATTGGCTAGGACTCCTCTAGCCAAACGGGGACTAAACCTTCTCTCTTACTCTTCTCCTAGTTTTTAGCAACTTTGGCCCCTTAAGACACTCTTGTCTTAAGAATAAGCCCTTGTCCTAAAATGAGACAAGGCTTGTCTTGGAGGGAGAAGAAAATTAAGACAAAAATTGTCTTAATGTAAGAAAGAAAGATAAGAGGCGCCTTCTTCCTTTACCGTCGGAGAGTTTCTCTCTCTGACTCTCCTTCTGTTCTGAGATTCGACAGAGCCTAGGCTCTGTAAAGGAATCAAAGAGGAAAGAGAGGAGGGGGAAACAATCTTCTGGAGAGGGAGAAGGAAAGAGAAGCAAGGCTTCGCCGTAGAAAATCTGGAATGCAATTTTACGGTGAAGCCTTCTTCTTAAATAGGCGACAGAGAGGCGCCTTCTCATCTGAAAACATCCTCTCACGTCCCTCTCTCCCTTCTCACGTCTTCTCTCTTTATCTCATGGCCCTTGGGATTAATCTCACGGCCTTTGGGATTAATCTCACGGCCTTTGGGATGGAAAGACGCGAAGAGGGATCGTGAAAAACTCAGAAGGGCGCGCGCAGAAAGAAGAGTCGCGCCCCTTCGGTGTTTTTTCTTTCTTTTCACGGTAATTCCAATTTTTGAAGAGTCCACGCCTAGGCGGACTCTGATCCACGCCTCATCAGCCAAAAACGCCGGTCATTTTCTTTCTTTTCATGCAAAGACGCGACTTGGAGAGAGTCCACGCGCGTGTGGACTCTTCTCCTTGCGCGCACGCGTGGGAAGAGAGGGGGAGGGGTTTTAGGCGATGTGGGAAAGGGGTTTAGCCTCTTAGGTTAGCCCAATTGCTAGCCTACTATTAGCCCAATGTTTTGAATCTTCAATTAGATTCAAACCGGAATGAATTTGGATCTAAAAAAGACCAAATCGGAACCCTAACTCGAATCCGATTCAAGTAGAAGCCATGGTTTGCAACACATGCTAGTGTGTTCATCTACAAACAAGATTTAATTCCAAATTAAATCCTTGATTATCTGTCCTAAGTGTGTGACCCATTGGGTTCCATACCTAGCCAGCAGTGGGTCCGAGTGCAAGTTGACCTAACTTGATCAGAACTCATTCTAATCGATTTAGGTCAAATCGAGCTAACTCGAGATAGTCAATTAGGACTCCTCCTAATTTATGATCCAATTAAAACATTTAATTTGATCAACCCACAAGACAAGATTGACGTCTAGCAACGTGTCATGTCTACCCGGAAGATATGGAAATTCTGGTGAAATTCCAAAACTACCCTTCAGTGGAAAGTTCCCGTACAATTCGATCCTTTAATCATCTTGCATCCCGAATATAACTATGGATATGGAATCATGTCAAAACCAGTTTATACTCATTCCCAGCTCAGTCATACACTAATGATTCAATTAATTCGATATCAGAAATCATTTCTAATATCTGTACTTTGATCAAAGATTTCCTGAATCATCATCTGACCTAATTTGGCTGGATGCAATCTCCTCCTACTAGGAGTGATCAATTCCTTGTTGACCTACTCATTACCTTCATATACAATTCACCATACCCAGCATCAACCTCGTGCATGACCCAGTGTCATGATTGAGATTGAACCAAAGCATGGGTTCATGTACATAAGGTATTATGGCAGTCTCAGGTCATAGGACTACTTGTACAACTCCCACTATGTGAAACATCTATTGACATGCAGCTAAGGCTCCATTAGATGTTCTCAAACTGGATCTATTCAGTGAACTCATTCGCTATTGAGCACCCACATCCTTGTATTAGTGTCCCACACAAGTAACTGTGAGAGCAGTCATCCTTTTCAGCATACATAGGATGTGCCAGTCTAACCGAAATCCCTGATCCCCAACTCAGGGTTCCCATGACTAGGAATATTCTAGATTAGGGTTTTAAGGCCTTAGATCTCACTGGTATGATCTCATCATAGCCCTAGGACCATAGCCCTAATCTATGGGGTTCATCATATAATGACACAGCGAATGATGAAAAAATATTGCCTTTATTAACTTGTCAATTTATAATGGTCTGGGAGATACAAATATTGGCTTATAGGGCATAATCCTTTCAAAAGTTAGTTAGAGTAAAGACATATGGCACGTCCCATGAGCACTTCATTGGCTAAAGGTCAATTCATAAATAGACCACCACTTTTCACCAGAATTAATTACACTTATTGGAAGGCAAGAATGAAGATATACATTCAAGCCGTAGACTTTCACTTATAAAAAATTATCATGAAAGGACCTCACACACCCATAATTAAAGTTAATGATGTAGAGGTTCCCAAACCAGAAGAGGATTGGGATGAGAATGATATGAAATTAGTTGAATTGAATGCCAAAGTAATGAACCTATTGTATTGTTCTTTGGATCCAAATGAGTTTAACAAAATTTTAACTTGCAATTCTGCTAAAGAAATTTGGGACAAATTAGAAATCACACACGAAGGCACTTCTCAAGTTAAGACATCAAAAATCAATCTACTTGTGCATATTTATGAGCTGTTTAAGATGGATCCTAGTAAGACTATATCTGCAATGTATACTCATTTTACTGATATCATAAATGGTCTCAAAAGTCTGGGTAGAACTTATTCTAATGCTGATCATGTCCAAAAAGTTTTAAGACTTTGCCAGATAAGTGGAAAGCCAAAGTGACAGCAATTCAAGAAGCAAAGAACCTAAATACACTACCACTGGATGAACTACTTGGATCCTTGATCACACATGAATTGGCTATGCAATAAAGGACTTAAGAAGATACAAAAGGAAAGAAGACCATTACATTTAAAGCTACTAAGGAAGATAAGAATGAAGAATCTGATTCATCATATGATGATGATCTTGGAAATGATGAAATTGCCCTTGTCATGAGGAAATTTAAAAGGTTTATGGGCAGAAGAAAAATAAACAGATGGAGAAAGCATTATAGAAAAGGTGATTTTGGAAAAGAAAAGGAAAAAGATAAAGACAAAGATAAAGAGAAAGATAAAGATCAAGTACCTATTTACTACGGATGCAAGAAGCCAGGACACATCCGTCCTAATTGTCCTGAAGGGAAGAAAAAGATATTCTCTAAAAAGAAGAAGGCAATGCTAGCTACTTGGAGTGATAGTGATGAAACTTCATCCATTGAAGAGGATGAAGAGACAACAAAAACTGCACAAATCTATCTTATGGATTTGGAGGATGAGGTAAGCACTTCTGAATCTAATTTAGAATTCACTTATGATGAATTGCATAATACTTTTTGTGAACTATTGATAGAATACAAAAAAGCTGGTTTAAAAATGAGAGATTTAAAAAATCAATATGATGTTTTTGAAAAAGACAAGAATAATTTTGTGAAAGAAACAAAATCTTATAAAAAGAATTAAATTTGGTTTGTGAAAGACTTAAGATTGTTCAAGTTGAAAAAGAAGAGCATTTTGAGAAAAATAAGGAATTGAAAAATGAAAATGATGATCTAAAGAAAGAAGTTCAAAAATTGAAACCCTTAGTTGAAAAATTAACCCTAAGTTCTAACAAACTTGAATTAATTTTAAAAGATCAAAAAGAAACAAATAATAAATTTGGAATTTGTTATAAAGGCTCTATTTCAAACAAATCTTCAACTTCTACTTCATATGCTCCTAAGTTTATTAGTTCAAAACATGTTAGACCTAAATTTGCATCATCTCATGGTTATTATTCAAATTCAAAGATTGTATGCTATGCATGTAATAACATTGGCCATAAAGCTTTTGAATGTCATTTGAAACATAATGACAAAAAGAAAATTAAGAAAGTTTGGGTTCCAGAAGGAACCATTTCCACTAACTTGCAAGGATCCAAGAGAGCTTGGGTACCTAAATTTGCTAAATAATTGTTTTGCAGGGATGTCTTGCAGCCACAAGTATAAAGAAAAGATGGTATTTGGATAGCAGCTGTTCAAGACACATGACGAGTGATGCTGATCAATTCTTCACCCTAGAGTAGAAGGATGGTGGAATGGTAACATTTGGTGACAATCGAAAGGGAAGGATAATCGGTATTGGTAAAATCAAAATTACTTTTTCTATGTTTATTGAAAATGTGTTACTTGACATTTGGTGACAATCGAAAGAGAAGGATAATCGGTATTGGTAAAATCAAAATTACTCCTTCTACGTTTATTGAAAATGTGTTACTTGTAGAAAAGTTAAAACATAATCTTTTGAGTATTAGTTAGCTATGTGACATTGGTTTTAATGTATTCTTCAAGTCATCAATGTGTATAGTAGTTGATCCACTTGACTCTAGTACTAAATTTATTGGACACAGACTTGGTAACATTTATGTGGTAGATCTTAATGATCTAGCTATGTCAAGTAATACAAGTCTTGTAGCAATGAATGACAAGAGTAAGGAATCAAGTTTACTATGGCATAGACGACTTGGTCATGCTAGTATGGACACAATAGCTAAACTTACTACAAAAGATTTAGTTAAAGGTTTGCTGAAGTTTAAAGTTAATTTTGATTATGTTTGTGATGCTTGTCAAATAGGAAAACAAGTGAGGGGGAGTTTTAAATCTAAAAACATAGTTTCAACTTCTAGACCCTTAGAGCTACTTCACATGGACCTATTTGGACCTACTAGGACTACCAACCTAGGTGGTATGAAATATGGACTTGTAATTGTAGATGATTTTTCAAGATACACATGGGTTTTGTTTATTGCACACAAAGATGATACTTTTAATGTATTCAAAAAGTTTTACAAAAGAGTTACAAATTTGAAAAACTTATCTATCATTTCAATTCGAAGTGATCATGGCACCGAATTTAAAAATCAGTATTTTGACCATTTTTGCACAAAGCACGGTTTTGATCATAACTTTTCTGCACCTAGAACACCACAGCAAAATAGTGTTGTAGAAAGAAATAATCGTACTTTGAAAGAGATGTCCAGAATAATGCTTTGTGAAGGAAATCTTCCAAAATACTTTTGGGTAGAAGCTGTTAATACCGCATGCTATATTTTAAATAGAGTTTTGATTAGACCTATTATCAAAAAAACCTCCTATGAACTTTGGAACAATAGAAAACCAAATATCAAATATTTTCATGTTTTCGGATGTAAATGTTTTGTTCTTAACAATGGAAAAGACACTCTTGGTAAATTTGATGCAAAATCCGATGAGGCTATTTTTCTTGGATATTCTTTAAATAGTAAAGCCTATCAAGTTTTCAATAAAAGAACTTTGACTATTGAAGAATCTGTTTATGTTGTTTTCAATGAATCTGACATTATATCTTCGAGAAAGAAAGATTTTGCTGATGATGATGCAGGTACTCTACAACATGGAATGAAAGACTTGACTCTTAAAGACAAACAATCAAGTGAACCACATGAAGAAGAGATGAGTAAAGAGCATGATGATATACCTAAAGAATGGAGGTATGTATAATCACACCCTAAAGAATTAATTATAGGAGATCCATCTCAAGGTATTAAAACTAGATATGTACATAGAGATGCACATGATTTAATTGCTTTTGTTTCTTATGTAGAACCACATAATATAGAAGAAGCCAAAACTGACCCTAATTGGATGTTAGCAATGCATGATGCATTGAACCAATTTAGAAGAAATAATGTATGGACCCTAGTTGAAAGACCCAATGATCATCCTGTTATAGGCACTAAGTGGGTTTATAGAAATAAACTAGATGAAGATGGTAATGCAATTAGAAATAAGGCTAGACTGGTTGCACAAGGATATAATCAAGAAGAAGGAATAGATTTTGATGAAACTTATGCACCAATAGCAGATTAGAAGCTATTAGATTACTACTAGCTTATGCATATTTTATGAATTTCAATTTATTTCAAATGGACATAAAGAGTGCATTTTTGAATGATTTTTTATCTGAAGAAGTTTTTGTTGAGCAACCTCCTGGTTTTATTGATCACACTTTCCCAAATCATGTTTTCAAACTGAATAAAGCTTTATATGGTCTGAAACAGGCACCTAGAGCCTGGTATGATAGACTAAGTAAATTTTTAATTGCAAATGAATTTGTAAGAGGTAGTGTTGATACCACACTGTTTATTTAAAGAAAGAAAAATGATATTTTAGTTATTCAAATATATGTTGATGATATTATCTTTGGATCTACTGATGAATCTTTGTGTCAAGACTTTGTTAAGCTAATGCAGGGAGAATTCGAAATAAGCTTGATGGGCGAATTGAGTTACTTTCTTGGACTTCAAATCAAACAAACTAAAGAAGGTATTCTGATCAGCCAAGCCAAGTACATTAAAGAGATAATCAAGAAGTTTGGCATGGAATCAAGCAAGGTAAATGGAACACCAATGAGTCCTACATGTAGACTTGACAAAGATGAGAATGGTACAAATGTTGATCAAAAGCTGTACCGAGGTATGATCGGATCATTACTTTATTTAATAGCTAGTAGACCTGATATATTATTTAGTGTTTGTATGTGTGCACATTTTCAATCTAATCCTAAAGAATCACACATCATAGCTGTTAAGAGAATTATTAAATACCTGAAAGGCACCTGTAATGTAGGTTTGTGGTATTCTAAGCACACATCATTGAAGTTAATTAGTTATTCTGATGCTGATTATGGAGGATGTAAAATAGATAGAAAGAGCACAAGTGGCACCTATCAATTTCTAGGTGTTAACTTGATTTCTTGGCACTATCGTAAACAGAACTCTATAGCACTATCCACTGCTGAGGTAGAATATGTAACTGCTGGGAGCTGTTGTGCTCAAGTATTGTGGAACAAGCAACAACTAAAAGATTACGTGTTGTCCAGTCCAAAATTTTTATTAAATGTGACAATACTAGTGCTATTAATTTATCAAAAAATCTAATTCAACACTCACGAACTAAGCACATTGAAATTCAACATCATTTTATTCATGATCATGTTTTAAACAATATCGTTGAACTAGAATTTGTACCGACTGAAGACCAACTAGCGGATATTTTTACTAAACCATTAAGTCTAGATAGATTTGAGAAAATTAGAGAAGAATTAGGGCTATGTGACCCATTTTAAACCTATTTGACCTAATTTTTGAAAATTAAGGAAAAATTATCTCTAATTTCAAATTTTTCTTTAGAGTATAGGACAACCTAGTTTAGACTCTAGAAACCTTTAAAAACTGAGTCTGACCCTTTTTGACCTTTAGTTCAAATTTTTGCTCGAGCCGACTCGAGTTCTCAGGGCTCTCGGCGAGCCGACTTGAAGGGCGGGCCGAACCTTTTTAAGTAGGGTTTCCGTATTTCCTATTCATTGTGTTTTCTAGGTTTTGACCGTTTCATCTTAGCCGACTCCTCACTCCACTCTAGGAAACTCTCCAAAAACCCTCTCAAACCTCTTCAAACCTTTAATCATTGCAAAATGGCACCTCGCAAGGCTGTGGTAAAGAAAGCAAGGAGAGTAGTTCGGTCTGTGGCTGAAGAACGGAGGAGCAAGAGGCGACTGGATACTTCGATTCCACAAGAGGATCAGTCGATTGAGCAAGAAGAAGAAGTTCATGCACCCTAACAAGTCATACTCATGGGAAATCGACAAGTCACCCCTGGTAGGTGCATCGATTTCAGTTTTCTAGAACAAGAACAGTTGAGTATTGGTGTTTGGCTTGAAAAACAGGGTTGGAAGGATTTTTGTCAATTGAATGTTCCAACTTATCCAAATATGGTTCGCCAATTTTTTAAGAGCATGTCATTGGGAGCTTTTCATTTGGAAGGAATAGTGAAAGGGAAATTCATAGAAATAAGTGAGCAGAAGCTTTCAAATTTACTGAATATACCTAAAGAAGGAGAATGCTATTTAGTTATGAAGGAGAAGATGAAGATACTTAGACTCATTTTGGGAAGATCTAATATGAAAGGGATTATTCATGTAAGTGCAAATCAGCTCTCATTGGAGATGAGGCTGTTGCATAATATCATTAGCAGGATTTTCTTATCCCGGACGGGGAGATTCAATTGGGTTAGCGAGAGAGATCTTATATTTATGAGACGACTGATTCAGGGGGAGCCCCTCAACCTACCATTTATTATGATTTCTCAGATGAGAGAGGCTGTACATATGGCACAAGCCTGTTTACCTTACGGGATGGTGTTTACTTTTTTATTCCAGGATGTTGATTTTGATCTTACTGGAGAGGGCTACCGTCTGTTGCTGCACACCGACAGGTACACAGTGAAATCCTGACTAGAATGGGATTTATTAAAGTTGATGGAAATTGGATCAGGAAGACATTAGGTGTTCCTGCAGCTCATTCAGAGGATTCAGATGATGATGCACAGGCTGCTCAGGGACATGGTGAGGAGATTGAGGGACAGACTGATGAGGTTGGACCATCCGAGCCAGCTCCTATTTCACCTCACTCACCAGTCAGGACTCCTACTACTGCTAGACATGATACTGATGATAGATTTTAGAGAGTCTTAGAAGAGATTTCTTGTCTCAGGACTGACACTAACAGGAGGATTAGTTCACTTCAGTCCGAGATGCAGCAGGGCTTTCATGATATTATGGCTTTACTGAGACAGCTATCTGCGGCCAGCCAGCATGCACCTTCTACTTCCACAGTGACTGGCATAGGCACTGGGACTGGTACTGGCAATCATGCGGAGCAGGGACAAGCAACACATTGCACTGATGCACCTTATCACACCACACCTGCTGTTGTTGAGCCTCGGGATAGTATGAAGGCTACTGGATCTGCTGATGTTGGAGTGACTTCGGCTACTCAGATGCTTTCGTCCACCAGCACTTTGGCCCTATCTGTTGATCCACCTACTTCAGACCTATACCTATCTTTATTTCATCATAATCTAAAACCAAAGTTAAACCTAAATCTAAAGTGACTAGGACTTCTACACCTACTAGGACTAGGATTAGGGACCTCCGCCCTAGGTTCCCTAAGTTCAAACCTAGTCCAGGTATTCTAGAGGTTGGTTCCTCCTCTGATAAGGAAGAACCTGATAGTGATCATAGCCCTTCATTCTGATGTTTTGGTTTTTATCCTTGTTTTTGAGACTTTATTTTGTTGTATTCTGATTGTGTGATACTATTTTGTCATGCCGTGGCACATTTGTAAAGTATCACATATGCTATGTATTGACCTATTTCTCATATATATATATATACTTCACTTGTTATGATACATGTTCACTTGAATTACTGTTATAAATGAATTAATGTTATAAATGAATGTCCATTTCTCATATACCTTTTGTTGATGACAAAAAGGGGGAGAATGGAGACTGTGTGTGGCATGAAAAAGAAAAATCTATATTGATTCATGGAAGTTATGTTGATTCATGAAAAAGAAAAATCTATATTGATTCATGGAAGTTATGTTGATTCATGAAAATTTCTTGGAAATCTATATTGATTCATGAAAATTGCTCAAGAATTGTTTACAAATGCTATATGTTATGAAACTTTGATGAAATGAATGTTTGATTCATGAAAATTTGATGAAACTTAAGTTTACTTTAAAAGTTCGAAAATTTCATAAGTTTCGATATGCATTGTATAGTTAATATCCTTGATACATCATATATCGATACATCATGTTATGATGCATATGATACATCATGTTTCGATATACTTAATACACATGATATTTACTATTCAATTATATACATTTGATACATTATGGTACATTGTATTGATACACTGATACCTAACCTATATGATACGCATAGACTTCAAAATACAGCAATTGTAAAGTACTTTTAAATTTTCAATCATGCCCAGTGTTTTGTCATCATAAAAAAGGGGGAGATTGTTGACCCCTGGAATGATTTTGATGATCACAAAATATTGGAGCGTGTATTTGATACTAACTCTTCTCAAATTATTTAAGAAGTTTTGCAGGAATTGGTTACCTCTGTTTAAAATGGTTTTCAAATTTACTTAAGGGTAATTCAAATGAGTTTGTAAAAGCCCTAGCTTATGAATGCTGTAATCATGTAAAATGGGCTTAAAATTGTGAAAATTTGATAGAGTATGTAGATTAGCTTCTAGTTGATTCAATATTTTGGAGAAGCTTGAAGCAATTTTTAAAGACTTGCAAGAGCCGACTCATGGTGGCACGGCACGGAGAAAGTTTCAAAGTTTCAGAACCAAGAGCCAACTCCCAGTCCAAGAGCCGACTCTTCCAAAGATATATTTTTTTGAAGTTCTGAGAACTCGAGCCGACTCCTAGTCAAAGAGCCGACTCTAGGTATGTATGTTTTTGACTTGACTGAAAGCTAGAAGGCAAGAGCCGACTCCAGCCTGAAGAGCCGGCTCCTACAGAAGTTTGTTTTTAGCCTGTCTAAGACTTTGAGCCGGCTCCTAGAGCTCGAGCCGGCTCGTGGAGCCATTTTCTGCACTCCAATGGCTAGTTGCTGAAATTGAAATTTGAACCCCAATTCGTCTCCAACGGCCATTTCATGAAGGCCCTACAACGACCATATCTCATGGAAAACTATAAAGGGGATTATTTTTGAAGGATTAAATAATTATTTGAGCTTTATTGTTGAATTTTCTTGAGAAATCAAAGAGCTTTCAAGTCACTCAACTACCTACCTCAAAGAGCATTCAAGTGAGATTCAAAGCTTCACCAACTCTACTCTATCATTGAATCCACTCATTGAAGAAGGGAAGAAGCAGCATTGAAGAGCATTGAAAAGCACTCAAGGCTTGACTTCATCTTGATCTACATCGGCAACACTAAAACAAACTTGGTTTGTTGTAGTTGCTTGACTACATTGTCTTTATCTTTGTTTACTCTCTAGGAACAGTAAGGGGCTGTGTCTTAAGAGAGAGTTAAAGGTTTTTAGGTGAACCTCTTAAAACCTAAGTTTGGGTTCTTGGTTTTTCCTATTTAAAACCAAGTGTTTGGGTTTTCTTTGGTGATCCCGTGTAAAACCAAAGGGAGTTAGGGTTTCTTTGATGATCCCGATAAAACCAAAGTGTATAGGTTTGGATTTTGAGCCTAGTAAAACAATCCGACTGTATTCCGGTTGGGGGATATAGTGAAAATCCCAAGTGGTCCTTGGGTAGTGGATGTAGGAGCCGGTTGCTCCGAACCACTCTACTTCTTGGTGTTTGTGATTGTGCTTTCATTGCTTTATTGCTTCAACTTATTTACTTCCGTTTTACACACTTCACTTATATACTAAAAGAATTTCAAAGTGCACATACTTGCAAAAGTTTTTAATCCCAATTCACCCCCCTCTTAGGAAGCCACCTGGGCAACACATGTACCGAACTCAAGGGAAGGAAAGAAGGCATCTTTTCAGATCCTAAAACCATAAAAGAAGAAGAATCCTGAGAGCAGGACTCTGCCTTAGAACCGTGCACAGATGAAGAGATGCGACTCTTCATCTGTGCACGCTAACTTCTTTCCCATTTTATGCCATCCCTTTAGCCCTCTTTGACTGGTCATTCAAAAACCAAAAGGTGTGGAGATAATCTAAAGAGGCATCCTAGATGAGAAACTCCTAGAGTTTCATCTGCAAAAGGACTGAGAGTCCTTCTGCGCGCGCTCTCTTTCTCCCACGTGCGCCAAGAGGCGCCAAGAGTCCTGAGCGCCCAGGACTCTTCAATAAACTGGGTTTAATGTTCAAATAAAACCAAATAAAGTCTGGTTTAGGATGCCCCACTTAAGACTCAACCTAATGTAGGTTTCCCTCAATAAGGTTTGTCCAATTAACAAGCAACTAGACCCAAATCAATTGGGTTAGGAATTGGGTTAGCCTACACATGCTAGTATATAATCTGGCTAACCAATTAGGATGCCATGACCCTAAGTAAACCATGTATGACTTCCTTGGCCAATTCCCTAATATGTGTGATCCTATGGGTTTCACATTTAGCTAGCATTAGGTTTAGGTTTAAGCCGATGCGAACCAATCGAACCCGATTGACCTAATTAGATCAAATTGGCACACCTAATTATCTAATTCGAATCATCCATCGAATTGACTCATGAAACAGATCCAATTGATTCATGAAAACCTGCAAGACAAGATTGACGTCTAGCAGTGTGTCATGCCTACCCAAAATTATGGAATTTGATGGAAAGTACCAAAATACCCTTCATTAGAAAGTTACCGTGCAATTCAATCTTTCGATCTCCTATTATCCCGATTAAGTGATAGGTATGGATATATGTCAAACCCTAATACTTAGTCATATCGAATCTCAGCTCGATCATGAGGACTCAGCTGATGATTGATTAGAAATCACTTCTAATCTCATCCTGCTTTGATCAAAGGCTCCTTGAGTCATTCATCAAAGAGATTACATGGGATAACAATTCCTCTTACCAAGAATGATCGATTCCTTGTTAGTCCACTCACATCCTTCGTACACCTTCCACCATACCCAGAACACCTCATATATGACTCAATGTCATGAATGAGTATGAACCAAAACATGGCTTAGTGTGCACAAGGAACCATGGTGATCTCAGGTCTAAAGATCACATGCCCAACTCCTACTCTGAGACCTATCTTTTGATAAGCAGTAAGACTTCCATAAGATAGTCCCAGTACGGATCAGTTCAGTGTACTCATATCCTGATGAGCACCCTTATCCTTGTATTAGTATCTCTATACAAATGGTTGTGAGACCAACATCCTCATTAACTGAGCATACATAGGATAAGCTAGTCTTACCGGATTCATCGATCCCCGAATCAATGGTCCATTGACTAGGAATATTTTGATTAGGGTTTATAGGAACTTAGGTCTCACTGTTGTGATCTTTATCATAGCCCTATTCCATTGCCCTAATCTATGGGGTTCATCATAATCCATAAATAAGACATAGCAGTATATGATGAAAATAAATGCCTTTATTTATATAATGTCATACAAAAGTTGAAAGATTATAAAAATGCCCTTACAATGATTGGCTTTTAGGGCACTTTTCTTTCACTTTATGCATCAAAACTTGGGATTCAAGGGTTTTGATAAGATAACTCATTTTTGGACTAGGTTTGAGTCCAAGAGGGGGTAAGGAGACATGAGACCATGGGTGTACATGGATCTTGGATGAGTGTTTTCATGTTTAGAGTTAGCATGGAAGTATTTTGGATTGATCTTGGAACCATGTGTCTAGACTAGACCATGATAGCCTTTTATATGTATATTGATTCTTCGTGTTTCAATGCATAGTAATTGAATCCTATTTCTCCCAAACTTAATTTCCCCTTTCTCTTCTCCCTCTCCCTTTACTTCATGCATCCCAAGATCATGAAAGCCTTAACAACCATGTGCCCCATCTCCCCTTTCTCCCTTCATGCATGCAACCTCCCTTGGTTTAGTGCTAGAAAGTCCCAATCTCCAGGGACTCTCTCTCATCCATGTTTCTCATCAGGTGCCCTGCCCTAGGTTTAGAGAAAGTCCTATTTGTGGTTGTTCTCAAGCATGACAATCACCAAGAAATCATCATTGTATGGTGCACCATCTAATCTTAAAGTCTAAGTGCACAAATCTGAGTTTTTAGGTGAAGGTGCTAGGAATTGAAATCTTGGTTGATTTAGAATGCGCAAAGCCCTAGATTATGCTATTCCTTGTTGGTTTCAAAAGTCCACGACCTGGCAGTGCTCCTACACTCTAGAAGAAGATGCATGATTGGACAACAAGCTTGAGGAGGAGCCTCCGAGGCTCCATTGATTGCTTAGCACCTAGCCAATGATGAAGATAATTGTCCCTCCTCCAAGGACCATCTCGACCGATGAAGAAGATTGCACAAGCTAACATCTTCTCTCTCTCCAGCAGTCCCTCCTCCAAGAACCATCTTAGCTAGCTAATTATCGATCAATGAAGAAGATCACATGAGCTAACATTTTCTCTCTCTCTAGTGGTCCCTCCTTCAAGGACCATCTTGACTAACTAATTCTCTACTGATGAAGAAGATTGTGTGAGCGAACACCTTCTCTCTCTAGTGGTCCCCCTTTCAAGAACCATCATGGCTAACTAACTCTTGCTCGATGAAGAAGATCATGAAAGCTGGCATCTTCTCTCTCTCAAGTGGTCCCTCCTCTAAGGACAACCTTGGTCAACTAACTCTTGCTTAATAAAGAAGATCATGTGAGCCAACATCTTCTCTCTTTCTCCAGTGGTCCCTCCTTCGAGGACCACTTCGATCGACTAACTATCAATTGACGAAGATGATTACACGAGTCGATGTCTTATCTTTCTAGCAGTCCCTCCTTTGAGGACCACTTCGACTGCCTAATAACTATTCATAGAAAAGATAGGCGCATTTCTATACCACCATCTCTTATCTGGCTAATTAATAACTGGTTGCAGTAATGATGGACATGATTCTACACCACTCTCTTATCTGGCCGACTAACAACCAGTTGCAATAAAGATGGGCATATTTCTACACCACCATCTCCTATCTGACCAACTAACAACTGGTCACAGTAAAGATAGGTGTATTTCTACATCACTATCTTCTATTCACTAACTAATAATTGGTTATAGTAAAGATGGGCACATTTCTATACCACCATCTCTTTTTCAGCTGACTAACAACAGGTTGCAGTAAAGATGAGCATATTTTTATACTACCATCTCCTATCCAGTTGATTAAAAATCTATCGTAATAAAAATGAGCACATTTCTACATTACCATCTTCTATTTGGTGACAACCAGTCATAGTAAAGATGGACATGTTTCTATATCACCATCTCCTATTCGACCGACTAACAACCAATCATAGTAAAGATGTATGCATTTCTACACCACCATCTACTATCCGGTCGATTAATATCTAGTAGCAATAAAGATGGCAGCGTTCCAATACCTTCATCTCCCAATCAGCCGATTAATACCTAGCCATAATAAGATGGTAGTTTTTTGACACCTTCATGTCCCATCTGGTTGCTTCACACCTGGCCAAAGAAGATGGTAGCATTTTGACACCTCCATCTCCTATCCAGTTACTTGATACCTAGTCGATGAAGATGATAGTATTCCAACACCTCCATTTCCCACCCGGTGGATTAATGCCCTGTCATAGTAAAGATGACAGCATTCCGACACCTCTGTCTTCCATCGGGCTGATTAACATCTGGTTGAAGTAAAGATGGCAACATCCCTGTACCTCCATCTTCTTCAGATCTCATTCTCTTTGCTTGCTTCATAATCGATCGACCAGATAGCTACATTCTCATATCTCCATCTTTCTTGGATTTCACTTCTTTCGATCACTTCACAATTGGCCGACTAGATGGCTGCATCCCCTTACCTCGATCTTACTTAGGTTTCATTTTCTTCGGTTGCTTCACAACCAGCCAACCAGATAGTTGCATCCCTATACTCCATCTTCCTCATGTCTCACTCCCTTTGGTCACTTCACTCCCCTTTGGTTAACTAGATGGCTACTTCCTCATACCTCCACTTCCTCGGATCTCACTCCCTTCGATCGATTCATAACCGGCCAACCAAATGGCTGTATCCCCATACCTCCATCTTTTTAAGATCTCACTCCCTTTAGTCACTTCACAACTGACGACCAGATAGCTGCATCTCCATAACTCTCCATCAATGAGATCTCACTTTGCTCTGGTCAACTAACACTTGGCTAACTAAGATTCTACATCTTTGTAGCTCTCAATCAATGGGGACTCAATCCCCTTTAGCTAACTAATACTCAATCACCGACAAAGATGATTGTATTCCTATGCCCTTCATCTCCTCTAAAGCTGACAAAAATGATCAGCTTCCCATAGTTTAGTTTCAAGCAATGATCGATTTGTCATAGTTGAGATCCAAGTAGCAACTAATCATCTATACCAGGCCCATTGAAGGTCGAATAGCTAACTAAAACTCGACCACAATAAAACTTAAACTTCAGCTCCAAGGCACAAACACCATCGCGGGTCAAGGTCCCTTCATCTAGAAATGATAAAGCACAATCACTCGACAATGTTCTAGACTCAAGAGTGAGGGGAAATGTTGTGGCCATCAAATTCAATCTCGACCGAACCAACGACAAAGCTGGAGTAGCGATGAACGACCAAGTATGGAAAAGATCACCGAATGACCAGAGTGCCCCAGTCCTGAGAAGTCTACAGGCAAGTGCTGTTGGGTTCGGGAACCAGTGCGGAAGCGTGGATTTCAAAATTTATGAAACCAGGTCCGAACCCTAATCCCAAATCACCTTATTAGCAATTAAAACTATGACTACATGCATATCCAAATTTAAACATTGTTTAAATACTAACCTCAGATCGCTATTACCAGTCTGATGGAGAAATGAACTCCAAATTGAGTAGCCTCTTGAACACACCAGGCATCCACTTGTCCGCCCTCCGATGGTGATCCACACGGGCAGATGATCAAGACACTGACTCCTTAATTGGGTTCCTTCCAATCAAGTTCTACCCCAAGAACTTGATATATGGGCTATTGGCTAGGACTCCTCTAGCCAAACTGGGACTAAACCATCTCCCTTACCCTTCTCCTTGTCTTTTAGCAACTTTGGCCCCTTAAGACACTCTTGTCTTAAGAATAAGCCCTTGTCCTAAAATGAGACAAGGCTTGTCTTGGAGGGAGAAGAAAATTAAGACAATATTGTCTTAATGTAAGAAAGAAAGGAGAGGCGCCTTCTTCCTTTACCGTCGGAGAGTTTCTCTCTGACTCTCCTTCTGTTCTGAGATTCGACAGAGCCAAGGCTCTGTAAAGGAATCAAAGAGGAAAGAGAGGAGGGGGAAACAATCTTCTGGAGAGGGAGAAGAAAAAAAAAAGAGGCAAGGCTTCGCTGTAGAAAAACTTGGAATAAATTTTACGGTGAAGCCTTCTTCTTAAATAGGCGACAGAGAGGTGCCTATCCATCTGGAATCACCTTCTCACGCCCCTCTCTCCCTTCTCACGTCCTTTCGCTTCATCTCATGGCCCTTGATTTAATCTCACAGCCTTTGGGATGGGAAGACGCAAGAAAGAGTCACGAGAAAACACAGAAGGGCGCGCGCAGAAGAGAGGAGTCGCGCCCCTTCGGTGTTTTCTTTCTTTCTTTCACGGTAATCCCCTTTTTTTGAAGAGTCCATGCCTAGGTGGACTCTCTTCCACGCCCTTTCAGCCAAAAAATGCCGATCCTTTTTCTCTTTTCATGCAAAGACGCCATTTGGAGAGAGTCCACGCGCGCGTGGACTCTTCTCCTTGCGCGTGCGCGTGGGAAGAGAGGGGGGCGTGGACTCTTCTCCTTGCGCGCGCGCGTGGGAAGAGAGGGGGAGGGGCTTAGGCGATGTGGGAAAGGGGTTTAGCCTCTTAGGTTAGCCCAATTGCTAGCCTACTGTTAGCCCAATATTTTGAATCTTCAATTAGATTCAAACCGGAATGAATTTGGATCTAAAAAAGACCAAATCGGAACCCTAACTCGAATCCGATTCAAGTAGAAGCCATGGTTTGCAACACATGCTAGTGTGTTCATCTACAAACGAGATTTAATTCCAAATTAAATCCTTGATTATCTATCCTAAGTGTGTGACCCATTGGGTTCCATACCTAGCCAGCAGTGGGTCCGAGTGCAAGTTGACCTAATTTGATCAGAACTCATTCTAATCGATTTAGGTCAAATCGAGCTAACTCGAGTTAGTCAATTAGGACTCCTCCTAATTAGTGATCCAATTAAAACATTTAATTTGATCAACCCACAAGACAAGATTGACGTCTAGCAACGTATCATGTCTACCCGGAAGATATGGAAATTCTGGTGAAATTCCAAAACTACCCTTCAGTGGAAAGTTCCCATACAATTCGATCCTTCAATCATCTTGCATCCCGAATATAACTATGGATATGGAAACATGTCAAAACCAGCTTATACTCATTCCCAGCTCAGTCATACACTAATGATTCAATTAATTCGATATTAGAAATCATTTCTAATATCTGTACTTTGATCAAAGATTTCTTGAATCATCATCTGACCTAATTTGGCTGGATGCAATCTCCTCCTACTAAGAGTGATCAATTCCTTGTTGACTTACTCATTACCTTCATATACAATTCACCATGCCCAGCATCAACCTCGTGCATGACCCAGTGTCATGATTGAGATTGAACCAAAGCATGGGTTCATGTACATAAGGTATTATGGCAGTCTCAGGTCATAGGACTACTTGTACAACTCCCACTATGAGAAACATTTATTGACATGCAGCTAAGGCTCCATTAGATGTTCTCAAACTGGATCTATTCAGTGAACTCATTCGCTAATGAGCACCCACATCCTTGTATTAGTGTCCCACACAAGTGACTGTGAGAGCAGTCACCCTTTTCAGCATACATAGGATGTGCCAGTCTAACCGGAAAACCTGATCCCCAACTCAGGGTTCCTATGACTAGGAATATTCTAGACTAGGGTTTTAAGGCCTTAGATCTCACTGGTATGATCTCATCATAGCCCTACAACCATAGCCCTAATCTATGGGGTTCATCATATAATGACACAGCGAATGATGAAAAATTATTGCCTTTATTAACTTGTCAATTTACAATGGTCTGGGAGATACAAATATTGGCTTATAGGGCATAATCCTTTCAATCTCCCACTTGCACTAAAGCCAATCACTCTTATTCTTTAACCCCATACTATCGAGGTGGCGATCAAACTCCCGCTGTGGTAGAGCCTTAGTGAACGGGTCTGCTATGTTGTTCTTTGTATCCACTCTATTGATGCAGACTTCTTGTCTCTCGATTATCTCTCGGACAAGATGGAAGCGTCTCAGAATGTGCTTGGACTTGTGATGGGCTCTCGGTTCCTTAGCTTGAGCAACTGCTCCAGTGTTATCACAATAGAGTGGCACCGGGTTCTCAATCTCAGGAACTACTCCCAACTCTGTGATGAATTTCTTCATCCAGACAGCTTCCTTGGCGGCTTCACTGACAGCTATGTACTCTGCCTCGGTAGTTGAGTCAGCTACAGTCTGCTGTTTAGTGCTCTTCCAACTTACTGCTCCACCATTCAAGGTAAAGACATACCCTGAAATGGATTTACTATCATCTGGGTCTGATTGAAAACTAGAGTCTGAATAGGCTTCTAGTTTAAGATCAGATCCTCCGTATATAAGAAAAATATCCTTAGTCCTTCTCAGGTACTTAAGAATATTTTTCATAGCCTTCCAGTGATCCTCTCCTGGATCAGCCTGAAATCTCCTGGCTACACCCAAGGCATATGCCACATCAGGCCTGGTACATAACATAGCATACATAATCGACCCTATAGCCGAAGCATAAGGTATAGAATTCATTCGATTTCTTTCTTCAGGTGTCTTAGGAGACATCCTCTTAGAAAGACGTATGCCATGACCAATAGATAAGTAACCTCTTTTACTTTCCTCCATGCTAAATCTCTTTAGCACCTGGTCAATGTACCTAGACTGGGACAAGCCTAGCATCCTTCTTGATCTTTCTCTATAGATCTTTATACCCAGTATATAGGATGCTTCTCCCAAGTCTTTCATGGAAAACTGTTTCGATAACCACACTTTGACTGATTGTAACATTGGGATATCATTCCCAATAAGAAGTATATCATCAACATATAGAACTAAGAAAACTATGGCACTCCCACTAGTCTTCTTGTACACACAAGGTTCATCCTCATTTTGAAAAAATCAAATTCTTTGACTGTTTTATCAAATCGGATGTTCCAACTCCTGGATGCTTGCTTTAATCCATAAATGGATTTCTTTAGCCTACATACCTGATTAGGTTTAGTCTCCAAGACAAAACCTTCTGGCTGTGACATATAAACCTCTTCCTCAAGGAAACCATTGAGGAATGCAGTTTTTACATCCATTTGCCAGATCTCATAATCATGATATGCTGCTATAGCAAGCATAATCCGAATAGATTTGAGCATGGCAACAGGGAAAAATGTTTCATCATAATCTATTCCCTGTTTTTGTCTGAAACCCTTAGCCACCAATCTGGCTTTATAAGTTTCAACTTGGCCATCTGCCCCAATCTTCCTTTTATAGAGCCATTTACACCCAATAGGGTTAATACCCTCTGGTGCATCAACCAAAGACCATACTTGGTTGACATACATGGAGTCCATCTCGGATCTCATGGCTTCCAGCCATCTGTCTGAGTCTCTACTCATGACTGCTTCCGTATAGGTTAGAGGCTCATCATTTTGAATGATTTGGGCTTCATTATTTTTAATTATGAACCCATACCTCTCAGGTGCCTGTCGCACCCTATCAGACCTACGGATAGGAGTGTATTCAGGTTCTATATTAACTATGTTGTTACTTGACTGAGAAGTGTCTATTTGTTGAATCTCATTAAGTTCGATATTTCTACCAGTGCCCTTTTGTAGGATGAATTCCTTTTCCATAAAAGTGGCATGCCTACTGACCAAAACTTTTTGTTCAGTAGGGTGGTAGAACACATATCCTATACTATCTCTAGGATATCCCATAAATAGACATTTGTCTGCTCTAGCATCTAGTTTATGTCCAAAATTTTTTTTTACATAGGCTGGACATCCCCATATCTTAATATACTTAAGATTGGGCTTCTTACCTCTCCATAATTCATATGGAGTGCTAGAGACAGTTTTAGATGGTACTCTATTCAAGATATAAGTTGCTGTTTCCAAAGCATATCCCCAGAAAGAAAAAGGTAACTCCGTGAAGCACATCATGGACCGTACCATATCCAATAAAGTACGATTCCTCCTTTCAGCAACACCATTTAATTGTGGTGTGTAAGGAGGAGTCCATTCAGAGATGATCCCCTTATCTTTAAGGTGATCAAGAAACTCAGTAGATAAGTACTCACCTCCTCTATCTGATCGGAGGATCTTTATACTTTTTCCTGTCTGTTTCTCTACCATACTTTGATACTCTAAAAATTTTTCAAAAGCCTCGGACTTATGTTTCATTAGATACACAAATCCATACCTTGAAAAATCATCAGTAAATGTGATGAAGTATGAGTATCCACCATAGGCTTGAGTTGTCATAGGCCCACATACATCTGTGTGTATGAGTCCCAATAACTCTTTTGTCCTTTCTCCATGTCCACTAAATGGAGTCTTGGTCATCTTACCCATGAGACATGATTCACAAGTTCCTAATGACTCATAGTCATAAGGATCAAAGAAATTTTCTTTGTATAACTTGTTAATCCTAGTCTCACTAATATGCCCAAGTCGACAATGCCAAAGTAAGGTATTGTTTACATCATCTCTTTTCCGTTTGTTAGAAACATGAAAAATATTGTCATTAGTGGAAAGAGTTAATAGACCATTGCAGAATATGCCATAACATATAATTTCATTAGATAAAGAAATTGAGCAGCCACTACTCATTACATTCATAGAATATCCTTGTTTAAGTAACAAGGGTACAGATATGATATTTCTAATGATTTTTGGCATATAGTAACAATTCCTTAGCTCCAAGATCTTCCCTGAAGGTAACTTCAAAATATAAGTCCCTACAGCTTCTGCTTGGATGGGGTCCCCTCCAGCACCGTAGAGCTCAAAGTTACCTTCCTTCAATACTTTAAGCCCCTGAAGTCCCTGCAATGATTTGCAGATGTTAAGACCACAGGCGGTATCCAACACCCAAGTATTTGAAATGGAAGAATCCAATGACAAAATAGTATGAACTTCTTTCATACCTTTTGGTGCCTCTGATGCACCAGGCTTCACACTTGCAAGGTAAACCTTGCAGTTCCTTTTCCAATGACCCGGCTTGCCACAATGAAAGCAGGTCATCTGTCCGGAGGCCTTCTTTCCTTTCTTCTTCTTAATGCCCCCTTTGGGATTCATCCTCTTACTGGAACCCCTTTTGCCTGTCTTCTTCTTATCCACAAGAAGAACTGGAGCCTTATTTTTCTTTACATGGCTCTCTGCTGTCTTCAACATATTCAACAGCTCAGGCAAGGAAGAATTAAGTTTGTTCATATGGTAATTAAGAACAAACTGTGAAAATGACTCTGGGATTGATTGCAAGATCAAGTCTTGATTCAACTCCCCATCCATTACAAAACCTAATTGACCTAATCGAGTGATTAGATCAATTACCTTTAATACATGGTCTTGTACTGATGTACCTTCTGTCATCCTTGCACGGAACAACTGCTTGGATATTTCATATCTAGCAGTTCTACTGTGTTCTCCATAAAGCTCTTTTAAATTGAGCAGTATGGAGTTAGTATCCATGCTATCATGCTGCCTCTGCAACTCATTAGTCATAGAGGCAAGCATAACGCACTTGACAGTAAGTGAGTCATTTTGCCACATATTATATGTGGTCTTCTCCTCTTGCGAGGCATCTTCCCTTGGTGGTTCCAAAATTGGGGTATCAAGAATATAGGAAATTCTTTCTTGACTGAGTACTATTTTTAAATTTCTCAGCCAATCAACATAATTAGGCCCAGTCAATTTGTTGGCATCTAAAATGCTACGGAGTGAGAGTGAAGAGGCCATTTATCTACATTTAAACAAAGAACAATACATAAGCAAACAACCATGAAATGACAATACATAATTAAATTAGGACTTTAATTTAATTGTCTCCCACTATTTTATCGAGCATCATAACCCTCTATACGATGATCGAGAAAACCCTAATTAGTTTTTCTTAGTGGGGTTGAGATCCCAATCCCTTATAAAAGATCTTGTGTGTACACAACAAATCTTATATAAGTTCATAGGTAGGAAAACTCTTTCCAATTGTAACCCGTACAATTCTCAACTTATCCCGGCCTGTAAAATATTAATAGCCTTGTGTATACACAACAAACTATAATATTTTAGTTAAGTAAGACCCTTCATAGCCATATAGTCATGACTTTAGGAGTAATACCCTTGTGTGTACACAACAAAATATTACTTTAAATCATGCCATAAACAAATAATTGTATTAGGCCAAAAATTGTGTTAGTCACCATATTAGGTCTTGTGTGTACACAACAAACCTAGTATAGATCGTAACACAATAATGACCTATCATGAAGGAAGGCCAATAATAGTATTTTAACACCAAGCATGTTAGTCAAGAATTAAATCAATCAGATCGGCCAGGCTAGTGGAAGAGATGTGGGGGTCCCCCTGTTGCTTTCCTAGACACCAATTTAAAATTGGCCAGGTCAGTCAACGGAACCAATTAAAAACCACGATTCCCTTTACCTTTCCAGAACCACCTTTCTAGACACCGAAATGACTAATTATCCATCATGACTAATAATGCTTATCGGTTAACTATACTACCACTTAATATAATTTTAAGAGGGATTCATGCAATGCCAGCACATTCAATTAAAAGCTATCACATATATTAATACATGCTTTAAACTAAGCAAATATGTGAAATGTGTGCCATCATACTAGGACAACCATTTACCACATAATGGATACACCATTATGCCAGGGCAACCTTATTTCAGTATGATGGCTCCAGGGCTAATCATATCTCTAAGACAATTAGGGTTTCAGTGGAAAACCCTAACTAGTGGCAATCATCAAACTCATGTTCAATCAAAGACATGCATTGTGCATCAATATAAAAACTTTAACATGATACTACATCATGAATTGAACTGCATAAGTTTTAATCCTAATAAGGAGGCTCTGATACCACTGTTGGGTTCGGGAACCAGTGCGGAAGCGTGAATTTCAAAATTTATGAAACCAGGTCCGAACCCTAATCCCAAATCACCTTATTAGCAATTAAAACTATGACTACATGCATATCCAAATTTAAACATTGTTTAAATACTAACCTCATATCGCTATTACCAGTCTGATGGAGAAATGAACTCCAAATTGAGTAGCCTCTTGAACACACCAGGCGTCCACTTGTCTGCCCTCCGATGGTGATCCACACGGGCAGATGATCAAGACACTGACTCCTTAATTGGGTTCCTTCCAATCAAGTTCTACCCCAAGAACTTGATATATGGGCTATTGGCTAGGACTCCTCTAGCCAAACTGGGACTAAACCTTCTCCCTTACCCTTCTCCTTGTCTTTTAGCAACTTTGGCCCCTTAAGACACTCTTGTCTTAAGAATAAGCCCTTGTCCTAAAATGAGACAAGGCTTGTCTTGGAGGGAGAAGAAAATTAAGACAATATTGTCTTAATGTAAGAAAGAAAGGAGAGGCGCCTTCTTCCTTTACCGTCGGAGAGTTTCTCTCTGACTCTCCTTCTGTTCTGAGATTCGACAGAGCCAAGGCTCTGTAAACGAATCAAAGAGGAAAGAGAGGAGGGGGAAACAATCTTCTGAAGAGGGAGAAGAAAAAAAAAAGAGGCAAGGCTTCGCTGTAGAAAAACTTGGAATAAATTTTACGGTGAAGCCTTCTTCTTAAATAGGCGACAGAGAGGTGCCTATCCATCTGGAATCACCTTCTCACGCCCCTCTCTCCCTTCTCACGTCCTTTCCCTTCATCTCTTGGCCCTTGATTTAATCTCACGGCCTTTGGGATGGGAAGACGCAAGAAAGAGTCGCGAGAAAACACAGAAGGGCGCGCGCAGAAGAGAGGAGTCGCGCCCCTTCGGTGTTTTCTTTCTTTCTTTCACGGTAATCCCCTTTTTTTGAAGAGTCCACGCCTAGGTGGACTCTCTTCCACGCCCTTTCAGCCAAAAAATGCCGATCCTTTTTCTCTTTTCACGCAAAGACGCCATTTGGAGAGAGTCCACGCGCGCGTGGACTCTTCTCCTTGCGCGCGCGCGTGGGAAGAGAGGGGGAGGGGCTTAGGCGATGTGGGAAAGGGGTTTAGCCTCTTAGGTTAGCCCAACTTCTAGCCTACTGTTAGCCCAATGTTTTGAATCTTCAATTAGATTCAAACCGGAATGAATTTGGATCTAAAAAAGACCAAATCGGAACCCTAACTCGAATCCGATTCAAGTAGAAGCCATGGTTTGCAACACATGCTAATGTGTTCATCTGCAAACGAGATTTAATTCCAAATTAAATCCTTGATTATCTATTCTAAGTGTGTGACCCATTGGGTTCCATACCTAGCCAGCAGTGGGTCCGAGTGCAAGTTGACCTAATTTGATCAGAACTCATTCTAATCGATTTAGGTCAAATCGAGCTAACTCGAGTTAGTCAATTAGGACTCCTCCTAATTAGTGATCCAATTAAAATATTTAATTTGATCAACCCACAAGACAAGATTGACGTCTAGCAACGTATCATGTCTACCCGGAGGATATAGAAATTCTGGTGAAATTCCAAAACTACCCTTCAGTGGAAAGTTCCCGTACAATTCGATCCTTCAATCATCTTGCATCCCGAATATAACTATGGATATGGAAACATATCAAAACCAGCTTATACTCATTCCCAGCTCAGTCATACACTAATGATTCAATTAATTCGATATTAGAAATCATTTCTAATATCTGTACTTTGATCAAAGATTTCTTGAATCATCATCTGACCTAATTTGGCTGGATGCAATCTCCTCCTACTAGGAGTGATCAATTCCTTGTTGACTTACTCATTACCTTCATATACAATTCACCATGCCCAGCATCGACCTCGTGCATGACCCAGTGTCATGATTGAGATTGAACCAAAGCATGGGTTCATGTACATAAGGTATTATGGCAGTCTCAGGTCATAGGACTACTTGTACAACTCCCACTATGAGAAACATTTATTGACATGCAGCTAAGGCTCCATTAGATGTTCTCAAACTGGATCTATTCAGTGAACTTATTCGCTAATGAGCACCCACATCCTTGTATTAGTGTCCCACACAAGTGACTGTGAGAGCAGTCACCCTTTTCAGCATACATAGGATGTGCCAGTCTAACCGGAAAACCTGATCCCCAACTCAGGGTTCCTATGACTAGGAATATTCTAGACTAGGGTTTTAAGGCCTTAGATCTCACTGGTATGATCTCATCATAGCCCTACAACCATAGCCCTAATCTATGGGGTTCATCATATAATGACACAGCGAATGATGAAAAATTATTGCCTTTATTAACTTGTCAATTTACAATGGTCTGGGAGATACAAATATTGGCTTATAGGGCATAATCCTTTCAAGTGCCTATTCACACCAATTACTACACCAACCAAGGAGAAGACAATCACAACCGAGTAGCCACAGGCCTCCAATCCGAGTACCTGCTTGGTACAGACTACTGGTACCGACTACTTGTTATCGACTTCCTATTCAGGCCCAACTGATACTACAACCGAGTAACTATGAACTATCAATCATGGTTGTGCAACTGAATTAGTGACTACCTCGAGCAAGTTTGGCATCGAAATTCGAGGAGCTACGAGTGATAATTAAGCCAGATTCGTAGCATTCCTTCACATGTCTATTGACTAGTTACTCATACCGACTAGATTCCCGGGCGAGCCCAACATCCATTCTCTCTTTATCGGCTCTGAGCAAATCGAGCCAACAAGTTGCAGCTATCATAGTAGAAAATTATGGCAGACAAGATTACTGCAATGGTTGCTATCTCAATAGAAAAGATTCTATGGACAATATTCTAACATTTAATAAAAATCTATTACATATGTCAGAGGAAGTCATCTCCCAAACAACATTTAATTACTATGTATAACTCCATAAATTGATAAGAGGGTATCCCGATGAGGTAAGCTCGACAATGCGATCTGATCTATATTAATGCATCGTTACCTTCTTTCATGCTCCTTCAATTATTTTGATATTTTTTTTATCATGATTCTTAGCTCCGTCTACTATAGTCTATCTCATCCTTTCGTTAACTTGAATTTTGGAGGTCCTCCACCGATAATCCCTATCTAAGAATTATTTTTGTAAGTCTCTGTCCAGTGAGCCATCAAGAGTAGCATCTGTTCCCGTCAAAGAAGCCGGAAAGATCCTTTCCCGCTGCTAAGGTTCCGGTGAAAGGTGATTCCGCGGCAACGTAAAACCATCTAGCAGATAATCTCCACATTTTGACCACACCCGCCGCCCCGCGCGGACCCTATCTGGTGTCATGGTCATGGTGGGAGCGCGCGCAATAAAAAAAAAAAAAAAAGCAACGGCATGCATGATGCATCGCATGCTTTGCGTGCGTGTGGGAGCATTCTCGGGAGAACCATAGGCCATAGCATTAATGCAGGGTAGAAACGGAATTTTGCTTTGCGACGGATGCGAACCAGGCCCTCCACGCTCCACTCTCTCCTCTCTCTCTCTCTCTCCTTATCTTTATCCTTCATTAGTTTTCCAGCTCCTCTATAAACCTTTGCCAGCCTCGGATGGCTCAGATTCTTCTGATATTTGAAAGCATCGGTTGTCGTATCAGGTCTTACTCCACCAAAAGGATGGCATCGTTGAGGAGATTAAACCATTTACATGCACAATCCAGAGCAAAACGACTCATTCGCCCACGTAATAATCGCACCGAACTTTGGAGCATCACACAGCGAAACCTAATGCCACTTCAACTCGGTAACTCTCCAATAGATGTCGACACCTACCGCAAGCTTCTAGAGATCTGCTTTAGCGCAAAATCATTGGTACAAGTCAAGAATATCCATCGCCACATCCTTAGCAACAGTGCTGACGTCGCAAACCCATCTCTCCTTGAAAAGATTGCTCTTATGCATGTTTCTTGGGACGAAATCGATCAAGCGCGCCTTGTCTTTGATAAAATTCCGCAGCCTAGCGTTTTTCTCTGGAATGCCATGATCAGAGCTTACTCTTGGAATGGTCCATTTGATCGAGCCATCGATCTTTACCACCGTATGGTGGATTCTGGCGTCAAACTGAACAAATTTACTTTCCCGTTTGTTCTCAAGGCGTGTTCGGGTCTTGCAGCACTAGACGAAGGCATTCACATTCATAACCATGCAAGAAGGGTTGGCTTAGATACTGATCTGTTTGTGTGTACTGCATTGGTAGATTTGTACATGAAATGTGGGTGCTTGGATGATGCACATGAAATGTTCAACAGAATGCCCAAAAGAGATGTTGTTGCATGGAATGCAATGGTCACTGGCTATGCTCTTCATGGAATGTACGAGGAGACGGTTGGTTTTGTCTTAGAAATGCAGAAAATGGGTACAAGTCCGAACTCTTCTACCTTGGTGGCAATTCTTCCTGTGGTTGGACAAGTGCAGTCACTGAAACAGGGGAAAAGCATTCATGGGTTCTGTGTAAGGAGGTGCTTTCATGAGGAAGATGTTCTGGTGGGTACTGCTTTACTGGATATGTATGCAAAATGTGAATACTTGAATTATGCTTGGAGAATTTTTAGGAGCATGACTGTCAGAAATGAGGTGACCTGGAGTGCAATGATTGGAGGGTATGTAATGTGTGATAGGATGATAAAGGCCCTGTGGGTATTTGATCAGATGATGCTGGAGGGATCTGCTAATGTGTCACCCACCTCTTTTGCATTTATTCTTCGGGCTTGTGCTGATTTGGCTGATTTGGATAGGGGAAAAAGGGTACACTGTTATGTGGCAAAATTTGGTTATCTTTCAGACATGAATGTTTCAAATTCTCTTCTCTCCATGTACACTAAGGTTGGAAGTCTGGATAATGCAATGAGGTTTTTCAATGAAATGGATCCAAAAGATACTGTCTCTTATAGTGCAGTTATATCAGGATGTGTACAAAACGGGAATGCTAAGGAAGCTCTAAATATTTTCAGAAAGATGCAACTATCTAGTGTAGAACCAGATGCTGCAACGATGGTAGGGGTTCTTCCAGCTTGTTCCCATTTAGCTGCTCTTCAGCATGGAAAATGTGCTCATAGCTATGTCACAGTTTATGGACTTGCATTAGAGATTTCAATATGTAATGCTCTGATCGACATGTATGCGAAGTGTGGGAGAATCGACCTTGCTAGGAAAGTTTTTGATAGGATGTCAAAACACGACATAGTGTCATGGAATACAATGATTGCAGGTTATGGAATCCATGGGTTGGGTAATGAAGCTATCTTATTATTTTCTACCATGGTAGGTGATGGTTTAGTGCCTGATGACATCACATTTATATGCCTTATATCTGCTTGCAGTCATTCAGGATTACTTACTGAAGGAAAACACTGGTTTCATGCTATGAATCAGATCTATGGTATCACTCCAAGGATGGAACACTACATCTGTATGGTTGATCTTTTGGGTCGTGGTGGATTTTTGGATGAAGCCAATGATTTAATCCAAAAGATGTCATTTGAACCAGATTGTCGTGTGTGGGGTGCCTTGCTTGGGGCATGCCGAGTTCATGAGAACGTTGAATTGGGGGAAGAAGTGTCAAAGGTGATACATAAGCTGGGGCCCGAGGGTACTGGTAACTTTGTTCTATTGTCTAATATATACAGCGCTGCTGGGAGATTTGATGAAGCTGCACAAGTTAGAAACCTGCAAAGGGACAAGGGTTTAAAAAAAAGCCCTGGATGCAGCTGGGTTGAGATTAGAGGGACTGTCCATGCTTTTATTGGTGGGGATCAATCACATCCACAGTCATTAAGTGTATACCAAAAGTTGGAGGATTTGTTGGTGCAGATCAAGAAATTGGGTTACCAGGCCAATACAAGTTTTGTGTTGCAAGATTTAGAACAAGAGGAGAAGGAGCATGCTCTTCTATACCATAGCGAGAAGCTAGCAATAGCATTTGCTGTTCTCAATCTGAGGTCTGATGAGCCCATTTTTGTTACTAAAAATTTGCGTGTTTGTGGAGATTGCCACACTGCCATAAAATATATCACCTTGGTCACAAAAAAGGCTATCACTATACGGGATGCTAATAGGTTTCATCACTTCAAGGATGGACTGTGCAACTGTGGAGATTTTTGGTGAGTTTCGAGACATGGAACCTGATTTGGTGTATGAAAACAAATCTAGCTGATGAACTCTCATTGGCCACTTAGTAGTCACGTGACTTTCTGTACGATAGCACAAGACGAAGAGATATTTATTCTGTAAAAAGCACATTAGTTACCATAAACTGTTGCTGTTTCTTTCTTTTACAAGTTATACCAGATTTTCTTCATTTTACACAGTACATATTTTCCTACCAATTTGGGATGAAATGTATATTGATTTGCAGTTTCACTTTTTATGATCTAAAATTTCTAGAATGTTTAGCTTTCTTCTGGTTATTTGATTATCTTTTTTAGAGGAAGATGATCAACATGTGATGGCAAACTGATAAATTAGAAGCAGATGATGTTTTATGAAATTTTCATGAGCTAGACATGTTAATTGGATCACTGTTCTGTTTATTATAGTTAACAATTCTTTTTTAAAATCTATCTAGAAATCTGGATGCATTGATGTAAAAGCTAAATGATTTACTCTAAATTTGTTTTATGCATGTAATTTGCTGTATGGTGTTGGAATGGATAATAGCCTATATGACTGGTAATTGTGTCCCTTATAACACATGCTTTGGGACCTTGACAATGTGTGCAAACGTTTAGATAACTCTGACTAATGCAATTTGAATTCAAATAAGAAATACTGCTTCAGACACATCCTATCATATATTTGCGTTCCTGAACATTTCTTAATGTTCCGCAGTGTGATAACTGTCTGTTGATCAAGAAACACATTCATTGCTTTCCAGGTAATGTGAATCTTTCCCACAGTCTGCAACATAGCTTCCAAAGCTGAAACTTGCAAGCATTCAGATCAATCAGAATGTTGGGAGATGATCGCACTGGGTGGTGGGTAAAAGGTCAGGCCGCTGTCACGCATTCTTCCAGTGTTGTGGATCCAACAAGCAATGGTATGAAATGTAGAGCAACACACAAACATGAAATGCCGAATTTCCTCTTTTTAGCTCTGAAAATTAATGGCAGAAACTTGATTGTAGGAACTCTAAAAAGGAGTGTTGTCGTCTAATCGCCCGTCACTGAGTTCCGGTGGTAGTCGAGCTGCTCCAATCTTCTCTGGCAGGGATTGAAAGCCTCTAATTGTTCCACTCGATGACCTGCAAAAGGTTCCTGGGCTAGGGTTATCGATGGGATATTCCAATGCTTAAGTCAATGAATGGGAGATAAAGAAGGCTACAATGGCTGAAGTCAAGAGCCAATAGTGGTTCAGTAAGCATGTAAGCAGTCATACATAATGTATTTAGCCAGAAGTCTTTCTTACTTATTTGTATGATTTTGTGGAGTAATAGAATACTATTGCAGAGGTATCTGTCTCTAACAGGTATAACAAACTTGGCTGAGATGGTAAAAACTTATCTCCTAGAATCTTTATCGCTAGCATTTTTTTGTTACGATGTCAGGATCTGCTAGGATTTGGTCTACCATGAATTATATCGGACAATTGTGATGGCAGGGTTATCACTACTCGGACATCGTGAACCCTGAGTAGAAGAATGGATTTAGTTGTGTATGGGCTTATCGAGTTGGTCTACCCGACTAGCTAGTCGGCTCCAGCTAGGAGGTCGATGGTGCACATGGAAAGGTGCCATGCTAGGCAGACTTGATTGGTCACTGCTACATGACTTGAAGGTAGCTAGTTAGCCTAGATGGGACCAGCTACTTGGTTGACTCCATTAGCAATGTTTTTTTGCCGGTGAGGTGCTTGATATCGGAACTCCTACGCCTGGTCGGTGGCTTGGCCATTCAGAGTCAAGTGTCCGAACTCACCACTATCGGTGGCTCAGCTATTGGTCCAGCTAGTCATCGAGGTTGAGTCAACAATTGCAATACCAGATGCCTCTCACTCTCGAGTCCAAAAAGTTCTATCATTTCTAGGCAAAGGAAGTAGCTGGTCTAATAACCTCTAGGACTGAATAACCTCAAGCATGATCTGGATACTTGTTTGGCTTTTTTGGCAGAACATTGCTTGCTATCCCATCATTTTAGCCATGGAAGAGAAAAAGTCATTGATGCGGTGCACCAAAGGATTGCAATTAATTTTCAAAGCATTATGCAGCTCGCATGTTTTCTTTCGATCAGTGAAGAGTTGTCATGTAGCTTGATGGTGGTGGTTTGAAAAAATCTGCTCATGCTTTTCGAAGCATGGAGAAAATGAATGGGACAAAGGTTCATGATGCTTCTAAATGGGTGCTTGCTGAAGGAACTAGTAGGGGCTTTATGCATGGTTTTTAAATTTTTTTTGAAATATATAATAGTGGAAGGCATAAAAATTAATCATATTAATTTAAACATGCATTAGATCTAATCTAAAAATTCTCTATAATAGAATCCATGATAAGATAATAATGTATATATAAAATTTGAAAGATATATATCAGCAAGCATTGTCATATCTATGCCAAGGAACATACAGCATAGATCATATCTACAATGTCAATAAATTCAGAATTCATTACCTTTGTACGGGTTGATGACCACCATTGTTGAATACCATGGTATCAGGTTCTTCCTAGCCATACACATGTATAGCATTTATGGGTGATCCACACGGAGTCCTATTCTCATTAGTCCTCTCAGAGGACTAGCTCATCACTGAGACTTCGATGGCTAATCAAACCTTCTTTTTCAAACAACTGAAATCCTCTAGAAGATGAAAAGGAATACCTGGGAGGAGATGATGAGGGGAAGGAAATGAAAGATGAGGCAAGAAACAGTTTACCTTTCTCTCTTTCCAAATCCTAGTAGAAGAACTAGGGAGCTCATATCCAAGTGTTGAAAAACTTAGGCTATTTCATGCAAGCATTTTCGAACTTTTGAAACTAATAAGCAATGGAAACAACTAGATTAATCTAATTAATCTACATATCTTTAGATTATATCTACAAATAGTCTACATACCTAGGATCATGACATGATAATGATGCATATAATAACAAAGCTAAAAATATAAAATGATACAAACTGTCTTGTAGAGTTTGCATGGGGTTGATAGTTATCGTAGCTGGAGGGTCAGGGCATGCAAACTCTGTGAGCCATATAAGATGTCTGGCCTCTACAGGTGATCCACATAAGAGCTTTGTCCTGATCTGTTCTCTCAGAGTGCTAGCTCTTCTAGAACCTTAATGCCTGATCAGCTTTTTCAAATGCCAGGACACTCTAGGAATCAAAGAAGAACCTATGGGAGGACAGAGCTCAACCATTAGTTCATTTAGAATGTGTCTCAATTTTACAAGTCCTATGACTCCTCATAAGAACTATTCTGGTCAGGATTTTGCTAAATTGAAATATAATGAGACATTTATTCTAACATTTGGAGGGGTCAATTCGATCTTGACTCACACACTAACTTCATAAATACTTGACTATATCCAAAAACCTTCTTTCACTGGATTAAGAATTCAGGTAGTCCGGCACCAAAATATAGTGAGTTGCTTACAAGTCATCATAATGATTTCCGGTCTGAGAGACATGTATATCCATATTCCTTCATGAGCTCTCTTGGTAGAAGAGTACTTTGTAAGTGGGTCATGTTCAGTGAAATGTCCTATACTTCACCTACAGCCATACCAATATCTTCACACTCTTTAGTTAAGAGGACAACCAACTTATACGGCATACAATGACTTATACTTGATACATTATTATTCTATAACAATATATCATTTGGTCATGACCAATTTGAAGAGTTACATGATAAATTCTCTCTTTATCGTATAATAACATATTTCTAAGGACTCCATCATAAAAGATTTCATTACATGAAGATGCAATGTGATAAATTATCAAAATAACTTTTATTGATAATAACTTTAGACAAAATCAACCATCTATAAGTTAGATGATTGATATTAAGACACAATTTTCAATAAATCCTACTTGGACTAAAGCTAATAGGAATAGTATCTAATACCCATCTTCCATTTATGATCATTTAACTTTTTGATTCTCAAAGTTTTAGTAAATAGGTTGGTCAGGTTCTTTTTTTCATTGATCTTCTAAAGGTCAATATCATCTCATTCCATGATATCTCATACAAGGTGATTGCGATGCAGAATATACTTGGTGCACTGATAGGACTTTGATTCCTTCACTTGAACTTTGGATCCAGTGCTATCACAATACAAGGGAGGTGGATCATCAACATAGGGTTCCACTCCTAACTCGTAGACGAACTTCTGAAACCATAGCTTTCTTTGTAGCATCGGATGCTGTAATATCTCCACCTCGCAAACTATGTCTAGCATGATGTGCTACTTAAAACTTTTCTAGTAGATCTCTTCTTCATTCAGGATAAATACAAAGCCGACACTCTTGCTATCATCCCTATCTGACTAAAAATTGAAGTCAATATATTCCATAAATTTTAAGTTAGATTCTTCATAAATAATATATTGGTCTTTAGTATTTCTTAAATACTTAAGGATTGTCTTCATAATCTTTCAATGGGCCTCACCCAGATCAAACTAATATATGCTCACTATTCTTAGTGAGAATGCCATGTCTGGTCTCATACATATCATGACATACATGATAAACCCCACTACAGAAGTATATGGGATTCTATTCATATACTCTCTTTTCAGGAGTTGTCACACAATCCTTCTTAGAGAGAAATTTCATGGCCTATTAAAAGATAGCATTTCTTGGAATTCTCTATGCTGAATCAATTCAGCATAATATCAATGTACATGGATTGGGACAATCATAGTAATCTTTTAAATTTATATTTATAGATTTTCATCCTAAGGATATAGGAGGCTTCTGACAAATCCTTCGTAGAGAAATAGGAAGACAACTAGATCTTTATTCCCTATAGTATAGGGATGTCATTCCCGATTAAGAGAATGTCATCCATATGCAATACAAAAAATACAATCACTAAACCGTTAGCCCATTTATAAATGTAGGGTTCATCTCTGTTCCTAATGAAGCCATATGTTGTGATTGTCTTATCAAAATACATGTTCCAACTCCGAGATGCATACTTAAATCCATAAATAGACCTCTAAAGCTTACATACTTTTGACTCATCTGTGGATGTGAACCCTTCAGGTTGCATCATATACACCTACACCTCCTCATCCATCTCTTCATTTAAAAAGGCTATTTGAACATTCATTTGCCATATTTCATAATCAAAGTGTGCTACTAAAGAAAGCGTAATTCGAATGGACTTGAGCATTGCCATAGAAAAAAATGTCTCGTCATAGTCAATATCATAACATTGACGAATCCCTTAGCAACCAAATCGGTTTTATAGATCTCAGCCTACCCATCTATGCCTCATTTTTTAAAAATCCATTTATGCCCAATGAATTTTTTCCTTTTAAGTATATCAACAAGTGTCCATATAATATTGACATCCAAGGACTCCATTTCAGATTTCACGGCTCCAAACCACTTATTAGAGTTAGACCTCTGCATGGTACCATATAGGTGATCGAATCCTCATTGTTCTCATCAAGTTCAATAGGATTGCTATCTCGAACAAAGAAACCATAGTATCAGTTTGGCTGATACGGTACTCTATCGGATCTCCTTAATGGTTCCTCTACTATGGGCTCTAAGTTTGATCTAATCAAAGCTGGTTCTATGATATCTCTTAAATGTGTTGGTTCCTCTACTTATTGAACTTCATTAAGTTCAATCTTAGCGAATTAGTTCCTTCACTAAAGAACTACTTTTCTAAAAAAGGTAGTCCTAAGATTGACGAATAACTTTTATTCTTCAGGATGGTAGAAGTAATACCCTTTGATTTTTTAGGATACCCAACAAACAAGTATTTATTAGATCTAGGTCCAAACTTATCCTTTGAAATGTTTGACATAAGCCGGGTAGCATCAGGTCCAAAGGTGTAAGAGTCGGCTTATGCCCTGTCCAAATCTCATATAATACTTTTTTAATAGACTTGCTCGGTATACTATTAAAAATATAACAGGCTGACTCAAGAGCATATCTCCAAAAGGAGATCAGTAGACTAGCAAAGCCTATTATGGACTGAACCATGTCAATAGAGTATGATTCATTCTTTCAGACAATCCATTGAATTGGGATATCCTCGAAGATGTCCATTAAGAGAGAATCCCATTCTCTCTTAGACATGTCAGAAATTTACTGGAATTATTCCCCTCCTTGATTTGATTGAAGAGTTTTAATATTCTTTCTAGTTTATTTTTTTATTTCATCATCATATCATTTAAAAATTTCAAATGACTCAAATTTATTCCTCATAAGATAAACATAATTATATCTTGAAAGGTCATTTGTAAATATAATGAAATAGTAATATCCATCCATAGCACTGGTATTTATAGGTCCACAAACATCAATATGTAACTAGCTTAGAATTTCACTGGCTCTTTTACCTTTTCAAGTGAAAGATGCTTGGTCATCTTTTCTAGAAGACAAGAATCATAGATTAGCAATGATTTATAATCTCTAATATTGAGGAGACCCTCTTTAATTAACTTGTTTATCCTATTCTTATTAATATGACTTAGCCTACAGTGCCATAGACAAGCATCACTGACATTCTCTAATTAAGGTATTTGTTCAAGGTGTACATTATACTAATAGGCCATGATAGTATATATATGCCATATTGTAATTGTTTATTCATCAAAGTAAGACCATTTATAATGATTTCATAAATGTTATTCTTTCTTGATAGTTCATAATTATACATGTTCAAAAGGTAAAATAGAGATAACATTTAACATAAACAATGGATAAAAGTGGCAATCACTCAAAACAATAATACAAGAATTGAAAACTAGTTCGATGACTCCAAAGCTAGGACTGGAACTTGGCTTCTATCTCTTACATTCAGGAATCTCTCACCTTCTTTAAATCTTTTACTTAGATGGAGTTCTTGGAATGAATTACAAATATAAATCGGACTTCAAGTATCCAATACCTAGGTAGTAGTATCATAGATAGAGAAATTATAAGACATTATCATATAATTACCTTATCTCGCAACTTTTTGTTGCTTTCTCTTATTCGGCCTATTTGGGTCAAGGGATGCAATGTAAAAAAGACAGTTCCTCGTTTCTTGTAGAAGAAGCACTCTGCCTGATTCTTATCAACCTTATTCTTCTTGATCTAACCGGACTGAGATGCCCCAACATGTTGCATCTTTTTATTTTTATTCTTTTCTTTCCTCTCTTAAAGGGATGACATCCTGCCAAAGAATCTCTCACTACATTTACCAACTCTTTGTAGAGCTACTAATCCTTCTTATAGGTTTGTAGTAATCCTACCAAACCATGATAGTTTACTATAAGCCTCGTCTTTTTATAATGATCGAGAAAGACAAGGTAGGAAGGGACAAGAAATTCAAGATCACATCTTTTCTAAGATGCTCGTGAAAGGAAAACTAGTGCAACGGACGCCTATCCTAGGCATACTACACTAGGGAATAGGTATTGCATAATTAAACTTTTTAAGTATGCATACGGAAAAATCTACTCATGAACATGATCTAACATAAATATGATGCATGTAAAAAATATATATGCATGTATAGGCAAGTGCAATAATTATAAACAGTATGATAATTTCTAGATCTAGGCATGCATGATAACAAAAAAAATAAATAATATACCTGATCGAAGCGGGAAGAAGCCGACTCCCTCAGTCTTCATAACATATCAGCAGCAAATCAAAGCAGCTGATTGAACTCCTTCAACAACAGTCCAAATGTCCACCCTTTAGAGTATCCACGCACGGGCTCTCGCTGATCCAACTCCCGGAAGGATGCTAGTCCTCCAGAAATCAACGAATATGTCACAAAAAGATTTTCACGCACGGTCTTCTCCGAGACCCAGATACTCCACCAAGAGCACACAGAAGAAAACCAATCGGTGAAAATCCCTCTTTGCTCCTCTCTTAATACATGCTCTTTTCTTCCCCTCAAAAACTTTCACGCCCTGTTTTCTTCCTTCTCCCTCAACGCACGGCCTTCAACCAAGAAAAATCGCAGGCGGAGAAAACACGGGAAGGCTTGTTCCTATCTCTCTCAAAATGCCCTGTTTCTTTCTCTCGCTACCTCATACGGCCAGCAACCCAAAAATTAAAATCGATGGAGAACAAACCCGTGAGGAGGAAATCAACGTGATAGAAGAGCAGATCAAATCCAAACTCTTTTGGATTGGCTTTGATCAGTTTTAAAAAACCTGGGAACTCGCTAGCTGGAATAAAACAAGAGGGCGGAAACACGGTGAAAACAGCGAGCAAGAGGGGGAAGAGTCGTGCGGGAGGGAAAAAAAAAATACCGAGAGACTCAATTTCAATTCACGGTGATAAGGAGAATAATCTGACATCCCAATGAGCAATCAAATTTCTAGCTGTCCTTATCCATTCAAACGGTAAAACAAGAGCAGGGGAAGTGGGAGAAAATAAACACGTTGAACCAAAAACACCGTGTAAACAGCCTTTGCTTAAATCGGTTCATCAAACTCTGGGCCGACCAAACCTAATTAATAAGAAAACTTGGGTCCAGTCCTGGTCTACCAGGAATAATTCCTAGTTGACCCACACCAATCCTGGTCGATCCAAATCAGACTAGGTGAACCAGAAAAAATTCAATATATGCTCAATTAGTCTGTTTGACTTTAATACCAAAATAATTCCCAATCGTTGATCGACTTCCGAATCAGGAAGAAATCTTTTATGGCGTGTGACCTCATAGGTTCGAACCTAAATGGTAGCACTGGAACACTTCCAGTACCAGCACAATATACCATCTAGCAATGGGTCCCGGCATCCTGATAGGCCGAAGATGCGAGAGCAATCTATCGAACCTCTGGCATATGGTTATCGTATAATTCATCCCTTTGATATCCAATACTCAAGATGACCTAGGATTAGACTGCCAACCATAACTGAGTCAATCCATCACATGTCTCAACCTCGCAAGTCCAGTGACTCTTCACTAGGACTATCCCGGTCGAGGATTTGCTAAATTGAGATACTGCGAGACATTCAACCCAAACAATTTGGACAGGTCAATTCCATCTTGGTCCACCACTGCTCCACAAGTACTTCCCTATACCCAGAAACCTTCCGTCACCGTATTAAAAATTCGGATAGTCGAGCACCAAAGCATAGGGAGTTGCTTGCAAGCTACCATGGTGACCTCAGGTCGGAGGGACACATATACCCATATCCAATCGCAAGTAATCCTTTGGTAGAAAAGAGTTTCATGGAGTCACGTTCAATGAGATGTCACACATCCTACTTGCAGATCACATCAATGTCACCACTCCTTTGGTCAAGAGGACAACCAAATGATGTGAACCACAACAACCTAGACTTGATATATTACTATCATGTACAATGTATCCTTTGGTTGTGAACCTTTTTAAAGGACCACTTGATATATCCTCTCTATATCGAAGTCAGTGCAGTCCTAAGGATTCATCACATAAACAGAGTTCATTACAGGAAAATGAATAATGTGATGGGCTGGCAAAATAAAGTTTTATTAATTCATATACAAATCACAATACTGAGCACAACCATTTACAGCCTAAGCGATTGGTTTTGTGACACAATTCCCAACAGCTCATATAAGGGATAGCCGAGTGTGCCCAGGAATTCGATAAGCTCAATTATATATAATACATGATCAATGACTAGCACCCGTTCATGCATCCATGCTTTAGAAATAGTACAAGAAGTCCTTGCCGCTCAACATCATCAGAAATGCCAAAGGATTCCTTTAATATTCGAAGGATCTGCTATGACTGGGCTTTCTCAAACTTGTGACTGAACACATCGTTCATGGTCGCTAGCATGATGCATTGCATAGTGGTATGGTCAGAGAGCCACATTTGGTAAGTATCATCACTACACTATGAGCATTGGGAGCAGGCTCCCTAGGTGCAAGTTTTGTTATCAATAAAGAATTTGTTCATGCTCCAGGACTATTCTGATCTTTCGATACCAGCTATCAAAGTTGAGACTCATGAGCTTGTCATTGTCCAACAATGACCAAGGCGATAAATCGGTGGCCATTATCTAAAAAGAGAACATAAGATCAATTAGTATATGAATTATGAGCCTTAAATACTTGGACTTTAGTCTAAAGATCCATTATTTTATACAGATTGGTAGCCTTTATCTCCAATCTGAGAAATTATATTAATTTCTTAGTTAGTACTAAAATCCTATAAACTACACGTGAGCTTGATTATGGCCGGCCCATCCATGTGCATCCAAAGATAGGTTCTTAACCAATTATTTTTCCAAATAACTTCTAGTAAATAATTTTGCTCCAACCATCTCTTTAGTAGGCCAATGGGCCTTCCATTGAAAGTCTTGATTAGATCCAACCATTAACATGACAAGACTTAATGCTTCTAAATAATAAATAACCAGCATGACTTTGGCCGGCTTACCTGACCACTATTAAGAGAGTTATACTAAGCTATCATATTATGAATTATAATTCCAATAGCTTGATAAACACTAGGCTTATGGGCCTTCCAGTGGTTATCAAACTCCTGGACTCATTACAATCTACTTAATGGGAAGCTGACTTAGTTATCCCATAACTTTATCATTTAAAGACCTAATAATTTAGAGGATTTTAAATATGTTATAGAGGAAAAGAGACAGCATGAACCAGCTAATCAAGAATCCTTGCACTAACTTTACCAAGTCAAATTGATTAACCTTAATGGCATGGGTTTACTCAAATCAATAAGCTATTTAATCAAAATTTTATTGACTACATTGACCAAGTAAGTGAGATCAATGGGAGAGTTGCACAATTAACCTCTTTCCTTAGATACTAGGTAAGAGGTAGCCCCAAAATTAATGGGAGTGTTGCCAAATTTATCTTAGATATAAATTAGTTTATCAAAATTGATTAGACTAGCATAACGACTCGGGTCCAATCGCTAAGCCATTATCAGATCCAGTTAAAAGTATGGAATTGATAAAACTACAACTATTATATATGATTTAAGAGAGAAAGAGATCTAACTCAATACTTGATTAGATTTTTAATTTTTTCTTAAGTCTATATTCTTCTAATCATAGGTCTAACCTAGTTAAAGAACTTGGCTTAAGCTAACCTATGACCTAAAGGATTATAAAAAATAATTTAAGATCTTTCATTATCAAATCTGGATCTTTTAGTCATTAAAACTTAATTTCTAATTAAGTTTATCAACTTATCATATTAAAACATTTTCAATTTAATTGTAAAATAATTTTACAATAAATTCAACTTTTAAATATTTTGTTCTCTGTTATGAGTCACACTTCCCAGTAAAGTGTCGACACTTTCATAAGTCGAGTCATAGTGAGTTGACACTTGACCATATGATATCAATTCATTGAGATTGAATAGAGATGTGTAACCCTCAATCTCCATACTTGAGTCGATACTTGCAAGAGCAAGTGTTGGCTCACTAAGGCAAAGTATTGATACTTCAAGGCTAAGCATCGACACCTACAAACTAATAGAAACAAGTCCATTTCTAGATCTAATCTTTATGCCAAACTTTTTAAAGTAATAATTCATAAATCTAACTTAGAATATTTCTAAACTAATTTATTATATCATATCTAAAATATCAAGATTAAAATAATTTTAATATAACCACTTTCCATTCTTTTTCATGGGTCATGATATGTAGCACCCCTATATGCCATAAGAGATCCCATCGAATGGAAAGAGAAAGCATTTAAACCATACTTTTCTCTTATAACCGAAAGACCATGATGAATCCAACCAATCCAAGTACTAAGCAAAAGAGTGATACATGATTATCATGCTATATGAACCTAGTGCTCTGATACAACTATTGGAAAACTTAGACTATTTCATGCATATATTTTCATTTTTGAAACTAATAAATAGCAGAAAGAACTAAATTAATCTAATTAATCTATACATGAATAGATCATATCTATAAATAGCCTACATATGCAGGATCATGACATGATAATGTGCATATAATAATAAAGCTAAAAATATAAAATGATACAAACCATCTTGCATAGATCATAACTATGCAATACTTTACCTTTGCAATGGATCAACAATTGCTGTAGCTAGAGGATCAAGGAATGCAAACTCTGCGAGCCATACAGGATGTCTAGCCTCTACAGGTGATCCAAATAAGAGCTCTATCTTGATCTATTCCCTCAGAGTGCTAGCTCCTTTGGAATTTCGATGGCTGATCACCTTCTTCTTCAAACACAGGGATACTCAAGGAATGGAAGAAGAACCTATGGGAGGACTGAGTTTATGGAAGAATTGGTAGAAGAAAAGGCTCTCTAATCTTCCTCACTTCCTAAGCCTAGTTAAAACACTAAGCAACACACACCCAAGGCCCTTTTTCTCTAATCCCAATCCCCTTTTTTCCTTAGATTGAAAATACTTTTTTAGCTAGCCTAAGCCTCCACTCACACCCACCATCAACCCCATTTTGAATAGGCACCCAAGGGAGGTTAGGAGGTTAGGATAGTTAGTGAAGTTAGGAGGTAAGGTAAAGAAAAGGGAAAAGTTGTTTCGACAACTTGAATTTAAAATTCAAGTTCAAGTTCAAATTTCAAAGTTAAATTCAAAATTCAAGCTTGAATTTAAATTTAAGAACCAATTTAAATTTGAATTCATAATTCAAATTTAAACAGCATTAGGGTGGATGAGTATGGTCCAATCTAATTGGACTCAACTTGAACCAAACCAAATCATATTTGATTTTGACCCAAATCTTATAGCTCAATCAAATTGAGCTAACTAGCAATCCGATTGCTAATAGGTCCTCTCATAATTTACTAACCTATAGCAAATAAATATATCATAACATTTTCAACATTGATGAGTCGATACTTGGAAAATCCTGAAATGTTGGCTTACTAAAGTGTCGACTCATTGAAGTATTGACTCATGAACTATCATCAATCATATTGATAATTGATCCTAGTAACGATTCATAATTATTGATCAGCTATCAAATCAGGTAGAAACTTCTATTGTGTATAATCCCGTAGGTTTGAATACTAAGTTGGTAGTATTGGAACAATTCTTATATCAATTGATGTAATCATCTAGCAATGGTGCCTAGTATATTTGGATAGGTTGAATAGTTATAGAGTTATATTCAAGAACCTCTAGCATATGGTTACCATATAATTCATTCCTTTGACTCTTAATGCTTAGGATGATTTCAGGATTTAACTTCCAACTCTTAAGTGGTTCATTTAGAATGTGTCTCAACTTTACAAGTCCTGTGACTTCTCAGAAGAACTATCCTAATCAAGGTTTTGCTAAATTAAAATATAATGAGACATTCATTCTAACATTTAGAGGGGTCAATTCCATCTTGGCTTATACACCAACTTCATAAGTACTTGATTATACTTAGAAACCTTCTATTAGATAGTCCACATCAAAGTACAGTGAGTTGCTTGTAAGCCATCATGGTAATCTCAGGTATGAGGGATACTTATATCTATATTTCTTTGCGAGCATCACTTGGCAGAAGAGTGCTACATAAATGGGTCATGTTTAGTGAAATGTCCTGCACTTCACTAAACATGACCCATTTATGGAGCAGTCTTCTGCCAAGTGATGCTCGCAAAGGAATATATATATAAGTATCCATACAATGACCTACACTTGTTTAGTGAAATCGGTCATGTTTAGTGAAATGTCCTATACTTCACTTGCATGCCATACCTGTGTCTTCACATTCTTTGATTAAGAGGACAACCAACCTATACAGCATACAATGACCTACACTTGATACATTTTCATCCTATAACAATGTATCATTTGGTTGTAGCTAAAGAAGGGCCATTTGGATTTGGTTGTAGCTAAATAAGGTGTCCATGAAGTAGAGGAGAAAATGGTGGGGACACCAGGATCGGACACAGATCACTAGATCCCATATGGTTTACTGATTAAGATTTTAGGACCTTAGTCATGTGTCACAATTTTGTAAGCAAATAAGATTGAGTTTTGTAATAAGTTGAGACTAGTTGATTTGTCTCAACCCCAGTCCAGGTCATTGAGTCCTGTACTTGAGTATGAGTCCAGTATGAGTTCAATTTTTATACAAGAGAGGAGGTTACTCAGTTTTGGAGTTCCACCAGGCCTCATCCAGGAGTCAGAGACCTTTACATCAGCTCACATCAGCATGTTGGGTCCTATTTGCCATCCCAAGATCCAAGATTCCTTCCAGATACCCTCCAAATGCTCTCCAGATACCCAGATTCCCTCCAGATGCCATTCTAGATGCTAGATTCCCTTTAGATGCTTCGAAATATGCCAAATGCTAGGCACCCCTTGATTCCCAAGATATTCTAGCACCCCAGGCCTTGAATTCACAAGCCCAAGAACAAAGCCTAAGCACCTAAGAACCAAGATGCTCTTTGGATGCCAGGAATATACTTGCCCCAGGACCCAAGGCACCCTAGCTTCTAGGAGAGCCAAGCCCATGTGCTCAAGCCCTCTTGGCCGGCCCTTGCTGCCCCATGAGCCCAACACACCATTCAAAGGAGGCATCCCCAATTGTTGACTAGTTAAAGAAAGGAAGAAGTAGAAGACTAGGTCAAGTTCCTAACCTAGTTGGGATTTGTTTTCCTAAATGTTTTAAGACTTGTAATTCTAACCTAGCTAGGAGAGGACTTGTGACCTAAGTGGGAGAAGACTTGTAATCCCTTTAGGAGAGGGCATGGGAACTCTATAAATACCCCACCCTTCCTCCTCTTGTAATCAATCAACTCTTATGAAATATTATTCTGTTAAATTATTTTAAGACTAGTGACTTGTATTTTTTGGTTCTTTGGTTTTGGTTCTTTGTTCTCTTACTTGACCGACCACCCTTCCTTGGAATTCTCCATGTACTAGCAGCAAATCAAGACTCCAAGCAGCAGCCACATCCAATAAGAGAAGCCTTAAAGACACCCCAGATCAAGAGCTCCTTCTTCTTCCATGCCACCAGCCCTTCTTGCCCTATTCCCTTTCCTTCTTGTTTCATCTTATTATTTTCTCTTTGTTTCTTTATTTCATGCCTAACATTGATGCTTGCAGGGTCCCCGAGGTATTTCTCCTCCCTAGAGGAGGCTTTCCTTGCCTTCAGACCGGGTCCAAATTGCTTTCAGATTTGGAAACCAAAGGCTTGTTCTTCCAGGCGCCATCCAGAGTGTTGAGGGATCTCTTCTTCAAAGGAACTGCAATCGTTGCCTGGTAAAAGTCTTCCCCATCTTGAGTTCTGATTTGGTGATAGGTACGCTATCCTAAGTCAGGAGTTTCTCAATTCTCAGGTCCTGGCTTTATTATTCTACATGAGTTATTCCGCGGGTATGATAGTTTCTTGCATTACTAGTCTTCCTGCTGATTCTTTACTTATTTTTGGGTCTTTAGCCACTAAATTAAATCCTTAAAAAAATTCTAAAAAAAATATTTTCTATTTTTCTGCATTCATGATAGTCTTAGAATCATCCTGCATCAGTTTGGTATCAGAGCAGGTTTAGGATATCATTCATCGACATTAGGATCACAAACACTAATTTTCTGCACCTTGTCCACTGCATTAGGTATCTAGGATTCATCAGATCATGACCACCTAGAAATTTTATTTTTCTATGAAATCTTCATGACATTTTATCTGTCTTGTCCTTTGTTTTATCATAATTTCTAATTAATTTTATAGAACACTAAAAGTCCTAAAATTTAGCATCATAGGAACCCTAACTAAAATCCTGATAATTCTACATCAGTCTTAAAACCCTAGGATTTGTATCATCATTTGATTTTAGTTTTGCATCAAATTTGGTAGAGGTCATCAACACCATTCATCCTCTGTCCTAGAATTTTTTGATTTTTTCCTGCATCAGAATCCATGTCAAACGCTGCATCAAACCGAGCCCTAATGTTCTGAATCTATGAACTCTATGTACTTGTCTAAACCTAACCTAACCAACTTCCAAACCCCTTAATCCCAAGCCTAATTTGTTTGCTAACCTGATCAACTCAAACCTAACTTGCCACATCATAAAATACACATAAAATGTTTTATTTTTCTGATTGTTATTAGTTGCATTAGGACTCATTGAATGTGCATCATTTGATTAAGCTAATCTTAAGGGCAATTCACTATCTCAAATCAGGGCAAGATTTTATCACCTGTCCTGGGCCCAAAACAACCATCATCATATTGACCCAAGCCTAAACTAAAATTAATTAGACCTAATTTGCCCTAGAGGGCTAGGTGACACTCACAGGTCGGGTCCAAGCTGTGTGGGCCAACTAGTGCATTTAATCCTTTAGCTATTACTGGAAGCTGGTGCCTAAGGCTGGGGGTCTAGAGTCAAACGACCTAAGTGGTGCTATGGATACTTAATTGGGTCCCTACATTAAGCAGGGGGGGCCTCCCACACTCCCACCTCTTACCTATCTAGTGGAAGGATTAGCTGCTGGGTTAAGTGTAAGTTGAGCTGACCCATTCAGTTTTGACTCTAGGTCTAGCAAGCCCTAGATTGTACTAACCCTTGCATGTTTGGTTGCATCATTCCACTTTGATTGATTGAATGTTTGCATGACCACTAGGACAAGAACCCAATACAATGACCCATACTTAGAGCCCAACCCTATGAGAACCTCATACCATGATCCATACCAAGAACCCAGACCTTATTACCCTTCCAGTCCCTATTACCCTAGTCCCTATTTATCCAGATGCACTGGCTCCAAATTTCAGGATCGCAAACTTTTAGTACAGTGGGGGGATTTGAGACAGGATAACAAAACTGTGTCTGAGTACATTGACCAATTTGATGAGTTTTATGGGACATGTTACATAGTTGAACCTAAGTCTAAAATCATATATAGGTTTAAAGCTGGACTACGTAGAGTTATCCAATGGGAACTGTTTAGATGACAAATTCGAGACCTAGATGATGCCTATTACATAGCTTTGGAATTCTAGTCAACCCATAGGATTGAACCCATAACCTATGAACCCATAACCCTTAGTCAGCCTGAGCCTAATAGAATTAGTACCCCTATATATGAACCCAGTGTTAGTTCACTTTTTCTTAGTCAACCTAAACCCACTAGGATCAGTGCCTATAGTCAGAATCCTAGTATTAATCAGGAACCCCTTAGTCAACCCATCCCTGCTACCCTAGTTATTAGCCAGTTTTCCTTTAGCCAAACCCCTCCTACTATCCCATTGGTTCACCAGGATGACCTAGAAGAGGAGGTATATGAGGCTGATCCAAGTCTGGTAGAAGAGTATGAGGAAGAAGAAGAGGAAATACCTATAGATGACCTAGAATTAGATGACTCAGTAGATACCCAGGTAGAAGCCAACCTAGAATTAGATGACCTTGACCACACCCAAGCTATAGTGAAAGAAATCTTAAAGGAAGAAGACCATGAGGAACCCAATCCTACTATTAGAATCTTACCTGAGGAGCCACTAGAAGAAAGCACAACTAGAGAGCCCAGTCCTGAATTTCATGAGCTAGAAGAGTTTATTAAGGACTTGATCTCTGTAACCCAGTACCCTCAGGATGAATTCCCTCCTGTAGTTCCCATTGAGAACCTCTTTCCTGAAATTAGTGACCCATTCTTCCATTATGCAGACTCTGTAGACATACACAAATCTTATAAGGTTAACCTCCTTAGTCTATATCTAATCCGAAAAACCTTTTCTTACACCTTACTCTTTCCAATCAACCCTGAACCCTTTTCTTAATTCCTATCCTACTTGATTAACCCTGAATCCATATCTTATTTTATATCCTTTCCTGAGTCTGCTCATATTTCTAGAACCATTGGTTACATTTTGCTGAGATTACAATGTTACATAAATCCTTAGAGCCCATCCTATTTGCTACCTACTTCTGGAAAACCCTCTGGAATATGTTAGGAGTTCCTGTTAAATTTTCATGTGCATGCCAAACCAGGGTTAAACCTACAGTGCCTATAGTCTGTTAAGCTTAGGCCCAAAGAGTCCAATAGGAATGCATAGTCGAGTCTGCATGTCATGAGTTCCCTACATCATATGTTAGGAGTCTGCATGTGTCAGCATGTTTGCATTTGCATCAGGAAATTAGTCAAAAGCTGAACATAAGTAATGAACTATATAAAAACTTGGCTAATTCCTGAAAGAAAGTTAAAGAATTTTTAGAGGATTATGTGATTGTAAAGGGATTCCATGCTCGCAAAGCTAGCCTATTCAAAATAATGAAAAGAGTTGGATCCAATGCCTATGTACTTGAGATACTATCCGATTTAGGTATTAGTCCCACCTTCAACATTTCAGACCTTATGGAGCACAGGGAGCCAGCAGTGATACCTATTGAGCACCTTGAGCCTAACCCTCCCTTTGAGAGAGAACCCATCCCAGAGTGTCCACATATAATTTGACCTATTGGAGAGGAAAAGATTGAGAGAACCTTGGATGATCAAGCCATCGGTACCCGAGATAGGAGCTATCAGAGGTATTTGGTCCGTTGGCAAGGTCGGTCGAAATCTGAGGACTTGTGGAGCATTGGTGAGAATTTGTAGTGCCTCGACCCATATCCTCCTTGAGTAGTATGAGAGCCAAATTGACCCTTACTCGACGTGGTCGAGTTCCTCCCGCCCCGGGAGAATTGGTGGGGATACTAGGATCAGACACAGATCACTGGATCCCATATGATTTACTAATTAAGATTTTAGGACCTTAGCCATGTGTCAAAATTTTGCAAGCAAATAAGATTGAGTTTTGTAATAAGTTGAGACTAGTTGATTTGTCTCAACTCCAATTAGGTCATTGAGTCTTGTACTTGAATATGAGTCCAGTATGAGTTCAGTTTTTATACAAGAGAAAAGGTTACCCAATTATAGAGTTCCACCAGGCCTCATCCAGGAGTCAGAGATATTCACATCAGCTCACATCAACTTGTTGGGTCCTATTTGCCATCCTAGTGTCTAAGATTCCTTCCAGATACCCCATATGCCCTTTAGATGCTCTCCAGATGCCCAGATTCCCTCCAGATGCTCTAGATATGCTAGATGCCAGGTGCGCCTTGATTTCCAAGATATTCTAGCACCCCTGGGCCTTGAATTCACAAGCCCAAGAGCAAAGCCCAAGCACTTAAGAACCAAGATGCTCTTTGGATGCCAGGAATATACTTGCCCCAGGACCCCAGGTGCCCTAGCTTCCAGGAGGCCCAAGCCCTCTTAGCCGGCCCTTGCTACCTCATGAGCCTAACACGCCATTCAAAGGAGGCATCCCAAATTGTTGATTAGTCAAAGCAAGGAAGAAGTGGAAGACTAGGTCAAGTTCCTAACCTAGTTGGGATTTGTTTTCCTAAATGTTTTAAGACTTGTAATTCTAACGTAGCTAGGAGAGGACTTGTAACCTAAGTGGGAGAAGACTTGTAATCCCTTTAGGAGAGGGCATGGAAACTCTATCAATACCCCACCCCTCCTCCTCTTGTAATCAATCAACTCTTATGAAATATTATTCTGCTAAATTGTTTTAAGACTGGTGTCTTGTGTTTTTTGGTTCTTTGTTCTCTTGCTTGGCCGACCACCATTCCTTGGAATTCTCCATGCTCTAGCAACAAATCAAGCCTCCAAGCAGTAGCCACATCCAAGAAGAGAAGCCTTGAAGATGCCCCAGATCAAGAGCTCCTTCTTCTTCCCTATCGCCAGCCCTTCTTGCCTTTTTTCCTTTCCTTCTTATTTCATCTTATTATTTTTTCTTTGTTTCTTTATTTCATGCCTAACCTTGATTTTGCAGGGTTCCTGAGGTGTTTCCCCTCCCCAGAGGAGGCTTTCCTTGCCTTCAGACTAGGTCCAGATCGCCTTTAGATTCAGGAACCAAAGGCTTGTTCTTCCAGGCGCCATCCAGAGTGTTGAGGGATCTCTTCTTCAAAAGAACTGCAATCGCTACCTGGTAAAAGCCTTCCCCCTCTGCAGTTCTGATCTGGTGACAGGTATGCTATCATAAGCTGGGAGTTTCTTAATTCTTGGGTCCTGGCTTTATTATTCTGCATGAGTTATTCTATGGGTTTGATAGTTTCTTGCATTACTAGTCTTCCTGCTGATTCTTTACTTATTTTTGGATCTTTAGCCACTGAATTAAATCCCTAAAAAAACTCTAAAAAAATTATTTTTTGTTTTCCTGCATTCATGATAGTCTTAGAATCATCCTGTATTAGAAAATCAAACCACTCATTCCTCAACTAGTCCACATAATTCAGATCGATCAACTTGTTGGCATCCAAGATGCCCTGCAGTGAAAGAGTAGAAGCCATAATATAAAATCTACATTAAATGAAGAACAACTATAAGCAGACCACTTATGATGATATTCATAATTAGATAAGAACTTTTGCATCTAATTATGTCTCCCATTATTTTTTTTGAATACCATAACCCTCAACTATGATAAGAAAGAGAACCCTTCCAAGGCTTCCTTAGTGGGGTTGAGATCTCAATTCCTCATGAATGCCTTGTGTTAATCACAACAAACATCCATGAGTTCAAGGATAGGAAAACTCCTTTCCAATTGCAACCCATGTAACTCTCAACATAACACCTGTCTTCAAGATACTTATAGCCTTATGTCAATCACAACAAACTATAATATCTTAGTTTTGTCAGACCCTTTATTTTCATACAGCCATGTTTGATAAATGTTGCCCTTGTGTCAATCACAACAAAGCAACACCAACAATCATGCCATAAATCATAAAATGCATCAAGACAAATATCATATCAAACCCTAGAGTAGGCCTTGTGTTAATCACAACAAACCTACTACTATAGTTTTTGCTTGGATTTGGCTTAGCATGAAAGAAGGCAATTTATAGTGTGCTTAATCAATTAGCAAGTCCAATTTAAGATCTAGATATAACCAAATTGGCTAGGTAAGTAGGAGAGATGAGGGGGTCCCCCATTGCTTTCCTTAGACATCAAATAAATTGGCTAGGTCAGACATCAGAACCAATTAAAAACCTCATTCCCTTTACCTTCCCAGAACTACTTGCCTAGACACCAATTTGCTAATCAAATCCTAAATGAATTTAATTTTATGAGGGCTTTGATTGTCTCAAACACATCCTAGTTAAACATGCCAACATGACACATATTCTAACAAATAAGCATATTATCCCTAATATGCATAACTAAAGTATGATTAAAACAACAATCCATTCACCTCACTTGTTCATGGGATAAGGCTACAATGGCACCCCCAACATGTTATAAGAGATCCCATTAAATAGGAAGAGAGGGACTTTAAAGCCTACTTAGCTCTTATGACTGGATGCCCATGGTGACTAATCCAATCTGAAGCAGTTACTAGGAGCATAACATATCACATATGTAATATGAACTAATCATGCAAGAGTCATAGCAAAATAAGCAAATAACACTAAAATGACTACTAATTATTAGGTTCATGTTGATGTAGTGGAAGATTAGCTTTCAAAAATCTTCATTATTGAAACCCTAATTAGTCGAAACCCTAGATCTAAGGATCACTTGACCATAACAACTAATAAATAATAACTTTAGGATTACAGATGAATACTTGGAATGCTATACTCCTTAATTTTCATAAGGTACACAAGTGTATACCTTCCAGAAGTGATCCACATAGGAACTAGACCAAAGAAGCACTCCTATCGAGCTTGCTTATTTGATTAGACTATTCTTAGCAGCCTTTCTTCATTTAGTAGCCTTTTTTCCTTTGCTGGAACCCCACCCTCCTGAAGGGAACTCAGAGACCTCTCTGAATCCTCTCTCAAAATCCAATTATCCCTCTTATATCTCTTCCTAAGCTCTTGTCTTAAAATAACAAGCCTTGTCTTAAAGAAGATTTTTTGTCCTAAAAGAAGGAAGAGAGATAGAAAGAATTTCTTTCAAATATTTTGGTGTCAGAATATCGATGCTTATATATAATGAATGAGGGGGTGCTTGATAAACTTTTTTCTCGGCCCTTGATCTGATTTTCTAATAATCAGATAATACCCTTCAAGTAGGAGTCTGATGCGGAACTATATATGCATGCAATTATTTTTTTATGTTTTTAAATATTGAGTTATATGTTTTAATCCCGAAGATCAGACCAAGGAACGATGTAAAGAGTTCTATATAAAATTAAGAGGCTAAAAACATGCATAACAGGACCTAATAAGCAATAGAAAAAGGACCGTCGAGGCTGAGAAGCCTCGGTTGGGCTAGTTCACCTACAATAGGGCTACTGGCGGCAGAGGGGGTGTACCTGGCAACGGTTGAAGCACCTGGTGCTGATCATATGCGAAGAAGTCACTCTCACTCCTGGATGCGGTCTGGAAAATCAAGCCAGAGACCCACAGATTCCTGGCTTTCTGCTCAGTGATCCGATTGCAGCCTGGCTGGAGTCGTTGGATTCGTCGGAGTCGAGGGACCTACAAACAACCTTTCAGGGGTTAGAAAATACAGTAGGGATGAAGTAAGAAAGAGAAAATAGCAAGGAAAAGAGGTTGTTTGAAGAGGGTGGCTAGGGTTTGGAGAGCAGGATGGCGGCTGGAAGTAGGGCGCAGAACACCAGGAAGAAGAAGGGCTCACACAGAATCCCTTTTAGCACACAGCAGGTAGCACACAGCAATTGGAGGAATTCAATATTATTTCATGATAAAAAGTTATTAAAGTTTCATACAAGGGGTTCCTTATATAGAGTCATGAGCCTTAGGGCCCAAGCAAAAGAAAACAAGAAAAATAAAGGGTGACCACTTTCTTCCTAAAGTGTGGGTCTAAATACATGGAAGAAAATACTTTCATGCCATACAAAATCCCTCCAAATAGAGCAGCCAAAGGAGGGAACCAAGGGGTGCCAACTTCTTACTTCTCTTGGCTTGGGTTGGACCACTTCTTTCCTAAGTAAGCTGGCATGAATCATGGGATTCATGTTCATCTGTTTTGACTTTCTTTCTTATGATGCTGGCATGTGGAGTTGGTGTGCTTAGGGTGTAGAAGGGGTGTGCCGGTGTGTGGTCATCAACTCCTCATGCATGGGTCGACTTCATGATCCTCCAAGTAATCCTAGGTGGCGAAATCCCGGGTGTGACTGGGACTCCATGCGGCTATTGAGGTGGCATGATGGGTGGTGTCCTTCACATGCTTAAGTCTTCTTTGACTGGGCTTGACTCAATACAGACTTAATACAACTGGACATGATTACAAGACTCAAAATATGATCAGCTCAACATGAGCTGACTTGACTGACTGATCCAAAACCCTAATGGTATGGATCAAATGCTACATACAGGACTCAAATAATAAAAATGAAAACTCAAATAGGCTAAGCCCTTATTACAAATGGACTCAAGTACTACTAATTAATCCATAGAGGGTTGAGAAGCCTCTGTCTTATTCTGGTGCCTCTAGTATCCCCACCAGAGTCTCTTAGATGAAAGGTTTTATCTTGATATGTTATATCACTACACCATGAGATATATATGTGTCTCTTTAATTTTCTAGCAATTTTTTCACTTTCCATGTGGCAAGTTACTAGTCAAAATTTGGCTAAGGGATGTGGAATTCCAAAGGATGTATCAGAGAACTAGAAGCCTTCAAGCAGGACTTCTGGATTTACAATTGTGTGCCAAACATGAAGGGACGCATCCCTTCATTTTGCCCACCACCTTTTCCATGCCAAATGCTATGTTTTGACCGTTTAAACCCAATCCAAATGGGCAAGGGGATAAGGTAAAGAGGCCTAGCACTTACATGGAATAGGTGATTAAGTGGTAGAAGGACTCTTGGTCCTTTTTCCACCACTTAATCTTGGCGTATGCCAATATGGCACCAAGAGTCCAATCCCATTTGGACTCTTTCATAATCTATGGGTAATGTTTAATAAATTCTAGATAAATATAGATAAATGTTGCGTCAGTTAGGACTCAACCCAATTTAAGTTTCGCTTAAATTGGTTAGCCCAAATAGCAAGCAAACTGATCCTATCCAATTGGATTAGAAGTTAGGCAAGCATGCACATACTAGTATTCAAATTAGCTAGCCTATTAGGATCCAATGATCCTAACCAAAATCCAATTGACTTCCTTGGCCAATTTCCTAGTGTGTGATCCTTTGGGCTCCACATCTAGCCAGTTGTAAGTCCAGCTCCAAGCTATTTCAATCCGATCAAAATTGATTGACCTAATTAGGTCAAATCGAGCTGACCCAATTTGCTAATTCGAACCAATTTCCAAATTGGCTCATGAATCCAACCAATTTGATTCATGAAAATCTACAAGACATAATTGACATCTAGCAACATGTCATACCTACCTGGAAGATGAGGAGTCTAGTAGAAATTATCAAAATATCCTTCAATAAAAAGTTACCGTGTAATTCAATCCTTCGATCTCACTTTATCCTGATTAAGTGATGGCTATAGAGAATTATCAAATCCTAGTACTTAATCCTTTTGAATTTCAATTCGATAATGAAGACTCGATTGATAAAAGATTAAAAATCTTTTCTAATCTCATCCTCTTTGATCAAAGACTTCTTGAGTTAACAATCAAAGAGATTATATGGGATAAGTTCTCTTACTAGGAGTGATCGATTCCTTGTTGATCCACTCACATCCTTCATGCACAATCCACCATATTCGAGAATACCCCGTACATGACTCTTTGTCATGAATGGGTAAGAACCAAAACATGGATTTATGTGCATAAGAAACAATGATGATTTCAAGTCTAAGAATCACCTACACAATTCTCACTATGAGAACCATCTTTCCTCCATAAAATGTTCTTAAGATGGATCAGTTTAGTGAACTCATATCCTAATGAGCACCTACATCCTTGTATTAGTGTTCCTACACAAGTCGTTGTGAGACCAACTACCCTCTCCATCGAGCATACATAGGATGTGCTAGTCTTTCTGGAAACATTAATCCCCGAATTAATGATCCAACGACTAGGAACATTTTAGATTAAAATTTATAGGAACTTAGGTTTCACCGTTATGATCTCCATCATAACCCTAATCCATTATCCTAACCTATGGGATTCATCATAATATTGATAAAAAGTAGTAGTATGATGAATCAACAATTACCTTTTATTAATAAATAATATCATACATGAGTTGGAAGATTATAAAAATGCCCATACAAAGATTGGCTTTTAGCACATAATTTTTTCAATTTGACCTCTATGTCATGAAACTCATTGTGCCCAGTTATTGATCCAATCCTTAGTTAAGTTTGACATACCATTCATGCTTAAGCAAAGCCATCATAGGATCCCTCACCATGCCTTGTTTTAGGCCTAACCCCATCTATACCAAGCAATATTTCATGCTAATAGGGTAGTTGCATCATCCTGGTGCAACTGAACTACTGTAACCAATCAAGAATAGTCAATACTAGTAGGACACCTACACACCTATAATGGTGGATACCTAAGACTTAATATTAATGAGGAGGTTTGGATTTAGGTCTCTTCTAAACTAGTTAGCCTAAGCACATGTCCGACTAACCAGGTTTAGGTCAGCACAATCTTATGTCTGACAAAACTAGTTGGCATTGGTAAACTTGAATCAAAAGCAACCTAATTAAATCTTAATTGATCAAGTTGGCCAGGTAATTTAGATCTATGAAGGATTCTGATGTAGACATCCCTAGCACAGATCCTGATGCACACCCAACATTCCCTTGAGCAGATTATATATTTTTTATTTTTATTTGGATGTATGGGAAATGGGCATATCATTTTTTTTATTTTATTTTATTTATCTTGTATCTAGCTCATGCACAGATCTCTGAGCATGAACATTGGATTAGCTTGAAATTTATTTTAAAATCAGTCTAATTGTTTTAGATTAGTTTGAAGTCTGTTAGAGTCCTACAGTTCTGGTTAAGTTGGTTTTCAACTAACCAGGGACTAAAATCTATTTAAAGTGTTTATTGTTGGGATAAAGTATAGAAGAATTTTATTGAGAAAAGTTTGGGTATGTCCTGACTCCTTCCCCTCCCACTTCCTCTTTCCCTCTTCTTCGCTTCTCTCTCTTCCTCTTCTTCTCCTCTACCTGGTTCTCCTTCTTCTTCTCTCCCTCTTATTCTCTAATCTCTATTCCTCTTATTCTCTTCCCCTATCCTCTTCTTATTCCTCCCTTTCTTATTCCTCTTCTAATTCTTCCTGGTCTTCTTCCTCTCCTCTCCCTCTCCTCTCTTCCTTATCCTCCCTGAAGCTTCTTCCTTCTATTCAGATCATGAAAATTCCTGGACTCTTCTTCTTCTTCCTTCGGTTACTCTCCTCCTGCTCTCCTTCTTCTCATTCTACGTCTCCCTATTTTCTCTCCTTCTTATTCCTCTTCCTCTGTTCTTCCTCCTCTCTTTCTCATCATCTCCTTCTCTGCTTCTTCTATTCCCTCTTTCACATCTTTCTTCCTGGTACCTTAAAGGACCAGAGACTTCATCCCATAGCCTGGTTCTCCTTCTTCCTCTCTCCTTCATCTATATCTATACTCCCATTCAAAAGCTTCTACCAGCCACCCGTGCCCGACTCCACCACCTCTGGCCTCCTGTAGCCGCACCCAAGGGCCATGCCTCCCATGGCTTTCTCCCCTCCAACCAACCTCTAGTGATTTATCCATGGCCTGTGTTTTCTCTGAGTCCTTGTCGGCCCTTCCATCTCCGAATCCCACATCACCTCCCTTCCACCAGCCACCGATGAAATGATCAAGCTCATGATCTCCTCCATCCTCTCGTCTATGAAAAAAGGATCGAGCATTCACCGACCAACTCCACTTCCATCGATTGAAGCCACACCTTTTCCTCATCGTGCTATTCGACCATCGACCTAATGCCCACTCTCTCTATTCGGCAGCCTCACCAGTGATGCTGATTGCATGTTTGTCATCCTCTATTGCCATCCGAAATGTCCACCAGCCACCTCATCCCCTTCGATCGACGCCTCCATAGCCGTCGGCCACCATCAAACTAAACTCCTCACTCCATGGCGCCGATCCCATCTTCAACCTTTGGAAGCCCGAAGCCGAGCACACCACACTACTGTCGATGGACACCAGTTTGTTGACTATGTTGAGCTGCACCCCATCGTGGCAATGCCACTTGCACTCGAGTTCATCATCATCACCGGGATTGGCTCTTCTTCCCTCCCTTGTTCCATCCTGCATCGATCTGTAGAGGAGAAGACACCTGCACGATCGTGAATGCAAAGTCGGCTCACTTTGCCAACTTCAAGCACCCTATTGCCGACTTTAGAATAAAGCAAAAAAAAAAAGGAAAGAAAGGAAAGAAAATATAGGGGAAAAAATCGGTGAGTTGAACTAACCTAGCCTAGCGGTTGTTTCTTAATGACCAACGATCCAACCTCCCTAAATAATGATCGGGTTGTCCCGCATCAATTTTGATATCAGAGCATGGTTAGGTTTTAAAAAAAAAATCTATCTCATAGCTATTTACTTCACTGAAGACTAAGCTGGAGTCATAGGATTCTTGAAGACTTGAGATTTTCAAAATAACATGGAGCCTAACTCGATGGAGTAGAGTTCTCCCCACCCCAGGAAATTGATGCGGACATCTCTAGTACTTATCCTGATGCACACTCGGCATTCCTTCAAGCAGATTATATTTTTTTTATTTTTATCTGGATGTATGGGGATTGGGCATATCATTTATTTTATTTTATTTTATTTTAATTATATCCAACTCATGCATAAATCTCAGAGCATGAATAATATATTAGCTTGAAATTTGTTTTAAAATTAGTTTGATAGTTTTAGATTAGTTTGGAGTCTATTAGAGTCCTACAGTTCGGTTTAAGTTGGTTTTCAACTGACCAAAGACTAAAATCTATTTAAAGTATTTGTTGTTGAAATAAAATATAGAAGAATTTTTTGAGAAAAGTTTGGGTGTGTCTCGACTCCTTCCCATCCCTCTTCCTCCTTCCTCCCCTCTTCTTCTCTTCTCTATCTTTTTCTTCTTCTTTTCTGCCTGGTATTCCTTCCTCTCTCCCTCTTATTCTCTAATCTCTATTCCTCTTATTCTCTTCCCCTATCCTCTTCTTATTCCTCCTTTTCTTATTCCTCTTCTACTTCTTCCTGGTCTTCTTCCTCTCCTCTCCATCTCCTCTCTTCCTTATCCTCCCTGAAACTTCTTCCTTCTGTTCGGATCTTGAAAGTTCCTGGACTCTTCTTCTTCTTCCGATTACTCTCCTCCTGCTCTCCTTCTTCTTCTCCTTTTACTTCTCCCTATTTCCTCTTCTTCTTCTTATTCCTCTTCCTCTGTTCTTCCTCCCCTCTTTTCTTCTTCTCCTTTGTCTGCTTCTTCTATTCCCTCTTTTACATCTTTCCTCCTGCTACCTTAAAGGACCAGAGACTCCATCCCACCACCCTCTCTGATCATCTATATCTTATATCTATACTCCCATTTGAAAGCTTATACCGACCACCCATGCTCGACTCCACCATCTCTGGCCTCCTATAGCCGCACCCAAGAGCCCCGCCTCCCATGGCTCTCTCCCCTCCAACCAACCTCCGGTGATTAGGTCCATGACCCGCACTTCCTCCAAGTCCCTACCGGTGCTTCCATCTCCGAATCCCACATCACCTCCCCTACACTGGCCACCAACAAAATGATTAAGCTCATGGTCTCCTCCATCCTCTCATCTATAAAAAAAGGATCGAGCATTCACCAACCAACTCCACTTCCACTGACCAGAGTCGTACCTTTTCCCCATCATGCCAATCGACCATCATCGACCTAATGCCCATGCCCTCTATTCGGAAGCATCACCAGTGCTACCGACCGCCTATTTGTCATCCTCTATAGCCATCCGAAATGTCCACCAGCCACCTCATCTCCTTCGATCGATGCCTTCATAGCCGCTGACCACCATCAAACTAAACTCCTCCCTCCACAGTGTCGATCCCATCTTCAACCTACGGAAGCTCGAAGCCGAGCATGCTGCACTACTACCGACATACACCGATTTGTTGACTATGTTGAGACACACCCCATCATGGTGGCATTGCTTGTACTCAGGTTCATCGTCAGCACCTGGTATTGGCTCTTTTTCCCTCCCCTGTTCCAGCCTGCATCGATTCATAGAGGAGAAGATGCTTGCATGATTGTGAATGCAAAGTTGGGTCACTTTGCCGACTTCAAGCACCCTATTGCCAACTTTAGAATGAAGCAGAAAAGAAAAAAAAAGAAAAAAAAGGAAAGAAAATATATAAAAAAAAAGGATGAGTTGAACTAACCTAGCCTAGCGGTCGTTTCTTAATGACCAACGATCCAACCTCCCTAAATAATGATCACATTGTCCCGCATTAGGTTCTACCATTTAAATCTCTTTTCCTAGACACCAACTGAGTTGGCCAAGTAAGAATTAGCCCCAATTAATGATCATGATCTGAACTTACCTTAGACACCAATTGATTAATAGAATCAATTGGTCAACTTAATGATGACTCAGGCTTGGCATAGAGACCAATTAGGTCTTAAACAATCAATTCACATTAAGTATGAATTGATGTGACCAAATTATATCTTAGATCAATTTTGAGCCCCTTTGACTTAACCCTAATCAATCATTGATTGGGTTTAGTCAATTGCTCAAAACCAAACAAAGTTCTATCTTGATCTAATCAAGACCCTAATGTGTAGCCTAATCACTAGACCTAATTTATTTACTTACACCTACATCTATGAAAATAAATTTAGATCCTTAATCGATATTAGATTAGATTTAATTTTATAGAATTATTGGTTTACAATCATGAATTGTTGGTTTAGATCTAAACCCTAACTCATGCATCTCATACAACTTATTTTAGATCAAATCATTTAAGTTGCATCTAATATAATTTATTTTCGATCTAAAACTTACTTAGTCATATTCTTCTTTATGGGTTAAGTCACAAGCGGCACCCCTACATGCCATAGGAGATCTATTGAATAAAAAGAGAGGGTCTTTAAACCCTACTTTGCTCTTATGACTGGACGACCATAGTGGTTGCATCCAATCCAAGTACTTGGCTAGATTAATTTTGATTAATTAATTATAAAACTAATTTTATCATTTTCTAATCTAAATTATAAACATGATACATCAGCTATATATCAAGAATTTAGATCTAAACATATCAATACTAGTTTTCAAAATAGTTTTTTTAGAAATAGCAAAACTTGTGATATTAAAACCTTTTCAATCATCACAAATAAGTTCAAATCCATTTAAATCCTTCAAATTTGAAAGGGATTCAGATCTAATTTTATTCTAAATAATTAGCATAACTATGTTCTAAATCCTAGATATAACGGAAGCAGAGATCATGCAAAATAATTTTCACAAGCATGCTGATTTAAAATTAAATCATAAATCATATATTTAACCTTCTAATATGCTGTAATAATAATAATATTAGATATGAAATCTTATAAACTTATAAGAAAAAGGATCCACTTACCTTGATCTTTTAACTTCCATTTCTAGTATTGGATCTATCAGATTAATCATATTTGTCAAGATTCATCAAAGCCATGCATATACATGGCCACTGCTGGTATCTACATGGAGCCTTTCTCACTAAATCACCAAGATCCCTAGATTGCTAATCCTTGCATATCTTTTTTCAAGCACAGAGATGGACCTTCTTCTTTTAGTCTAAACAAGAACTCAATAACCATCTCTCTTTTTTTCTTAAAAAATAAAATACCAAAAAAATAAAAGAATATTTTTCTAATATTTTTTTATTGAAACTCTCACCTTGTAGATTTCTATAGAGGAATTATACTCTATTTTTATTGGAGGAAAAGAAATTAAGATAAATTTTGGAAGGGATCCATGTAGAATTAATTCTGCATAGCCTAGTTTTTGTGCATGTAAAAAACCATGAAAAATCTCCTAAAAAATGCCTCTTAATAATCTAGATAAAATTAGATAAAATTGCTTTCTTATATGATTTGGTTAAACTTCAAATTTAGATAAGAATCTAATTTTGTTTAGTAGGATAGAGAGTCCTATATGAGAAAAAGGGGTGCCAACATGGTGCATCCCTCTTCTCTCCATGAGCACCAAGAGGAGGTGCACATTTTCATGCCCTCCTCTTAGTTTTTACATGAAATAAGAGAGAGACCTAGTCAAATGGGTCTCCTAGCTATTGATTAATTATTATTATTTTTTGACTAAGTTTGAAATCCTTTTCACACATGGATTCATCCAAAATTAGAAAAAGCTATTGACCCGATTTGACCAGGTCAAAATTTCAAGTCAAACTTGAATTACCAATCTAATTAACTTTAAATAAAGTTAATAAAAATTAAATCTAATTTAATTAAGTCAAATAATGAAGTCAAAAATTATTATAATATTTATAAATAGGTCCATCAAGCTAAAATTAGCAAGTACTAAAATTAGTAGGTACTAATTTCAGTAAATGCCAAAATTAGTAGGTGCCAAAATTAGTATGTATTAAATATGTAGCTCTTACATTGATCCATGCTCATGGTTAGGTCGACTCCTATTATTTCTGATCTCTCAGATTCTATTGCATCTGGTAGTGAGATATACTACATCTCTATAATAGCATCATCGAAAGTCTTTCGATGGATGAAACAATTTTAGGTCAACCTTACGTGGATCGTTGATCTGAAAATGATCTTAGTGAGCTCTCAAAATCCATCAGTAATACTTAGTAGTATGTAGTGGCAACCTAGTAGAGTAGAAATGAACCCTAGGTATAGTTATTATGTAATCAAACTTCTCTATCAAAAATTTTGATAATATATAGGCCATGGAAACTGTCAATCGAGGCATCTATCATATGTGAAACTTAATTAGCTCGAGTTTAATTATGATTTCTATGACAACTTCTTTTCAATATCATGCTACTATGGCCACATAGTTATGAATTTAGCCAATTAGATCATATAGGATTATACCTTAACTACTAAGGCTGATAGATCTCATAAAATATACTTCCTACTCCTATAGTAAAACTACTGTAGCCAATGAATACCATAAGGTTCTAAATAGCTAGGGATTATATTTATGTTCTGTCAAACTACAGAAACCTCACTGTAAGTAGCCAAGATACTGTAGGTTAAAGAATTACTTATATAACTATAGCATTTGAGAAGTCATTGATGAGTGAGTAGATATTCATGTGACTTCTTGAACTTAGTCACAGTCAGTACCATTATTCTCTAACAACCACTTATACCTTCGTTCCAGTGTATCTACACTATAGACTCAAGACTCATTTACTAAAAGGAACGCGATTCATGCACCAATCTTGATAGATTAATCACCATCCTTGTGATGATCAAATGATTAGTAGCTTTTAGGATTTAATCTATAATAATATATATCTCAAATTCTCAACTTATGAGAATATGTGTCATTGTCCATTAACTCTATGATTCATATAGCCTAATTTTATTGATTTCAATGAATTAAATACAAAATTATGTCATAGAAAAGTTATAACATATCATGCCAACTTGACTTCTAAGGCATACGTCTAACATAGATAAGGTGTTATTCGAATCCCATTCAAATGGCATCAGGAATAATAGCATGGAAAGAAATCAGCAATGGAATTAGATATGCACTGACTATTCTTTCTCATATTATCGCATAATAGGAGAGCCCACGCTCAAACAAAGTCATAACTTATCCTCTTGATTGAAACCACTATCAGATAAGACTCCCTCTTATCTGAAACAAATTCAAAAGAAAAGGTGGTGCATGGATAATGATTGATTCGTGTGAGAAAGAAAAAAGTAATGAGAAGAGATTCTTGATGAGTTACATGTGTGATGACTTTCTTAAATCTAAATTTCCTTGTTGCACAAACCCTTATTCCACACCTAATTAAGAGAGTCCAAGCTAATCCAATTAGGCTAGGGTGTCCAAGTTTAATTAGGTTCAATTTGGTTCAAATCAAATTGAATTTGAGTCCAATTCAAATCAAATTTCAAAAGGATATCAACCCTGTTTGAAATAGGATTGAATCCAAGTCTAACTTGGATTTTAAACCCAGTTAGGTCAAGCCTAATTAAATTAAATTATATTTAAATTAATTAGAACTTGATCCAAAAATTAATTAAGTCCATTAATATTATAACTTTTGTAATTAAGTTCTTGGTGCTAAAATTAGCAGGTGCAAAATTAGCATGTAGTAAATTTGATCCAAACCTTAATTAGATCAAGCCCCTATTGTATGTGATCCTTTAGGTTCCATTTTATCTGGTAATAAGATATATTATGATCTCTATCATAGTATCATCAAAATCATTTCAATAAATCAAAACTTTTCTAGCTCAACCCTAACATGGATCATTAATTTGAAAATGATCCAAGTGAGTTCCCATAATCTACTAATGACACCTAGTAGTATATAATGGCAACATAATAGAATAGAAGGCTGAATCTCTAGGTATGTTACCATGTGATCAAGTTCATCTATCAAAAGTCCAGATAGAATGCAGGTCATAGATTCTCATTAAACCTTAAGCATCCATCATATGCTAGACTTAATCGGCTCGAGCCCAATCATGATTGTCATGGAAACTTATTCCCATTATCATATTGTTGTGGCCATAAACTCAATGACTTAGCCTCTTTAGTTGCATAGGACTATTCTTCAACTACTAAGATCGATATATCCCCTATAGGTACACTTATAACTCCTACAGCGACCCTACTATAGCCAACATATACCATAAGGCACCATATGGCTAGGGACCATGTTTATATGCTTCTCAAACTATAACAATTCTACTATGAGTGACTGGGGTACCATAGATCAAGGAACTACTCACTCAACTAAATCTTGATAAGTCACTAATGAGTGAGTAGAATCCATGTGACTTCTCACCTACTGGTCATGTTCAGAATCGTTATTCTCTAACAACCACTTGCCCTCTCACTCAAGTATCCCCATACTATAGACTCAAGACTCATCTTTGTTGGGATCTATGCTGGACGCAGTAAAAGACTGGGTTCAAAATTTTTTTATTTTTGAAATCCTAATCAGGTGGAACCCTAAATCCTAGGACAACTTGATCATAATAATTAATAAATCATAATTTTAGTTTTATAAAGGAATACTTGGAATGCTATACTCCTTATTTTTACAAGGCAACAAGTGTATACTCTCCAAAGCTGATCCATACAGGAGCCGAACCTAGGAAGAACTCCTACCAAGCTTGTTTATTTGACTAAAACTCTTCCGACAACATTTCAGACTCTCCCTTTGTTGGAACCCCTACCCTCCTGTAGGGCACTTAGATACCTCTCAGAATCCTCTCTCAGAATCTGAAAACCCCTCTTAATTTTCCTTCTTGGGCCTTGTCGTAAATAGATAGCCCTTGTCATAAAAGGACAAGCCTTGTCTTAAGATGGAAGAGAAAATAGAAAGTGGATTTTTTCGGGTCAAAATTGAATGCCTGGCATCAGATTACTGATGCGTATTTATAGAGAGAGATGAGGTGCTTGATAAGTCTCTTTTTGATCCCCTTGATAAGACCTTTCAAGCAGAAGGAGTCTTTTGGATGAATAGACTTATCATGAAAAATCCTTTCATGCACCAAGAGATATTTAAATGTCTCCTTATTTTCTAGAAATTTTCTCCATATGCCATGTGGCATATTACTAGTCAGAAATAAGCTAGGGGGAGAGGGATCTCAAGAGGCATATTAGAGAAATTAAGAGCCTTCAAACAGAAGGACTTTGGCTCATTGAATTCATGCCATATTGAAGGGACGCGAACCTTCATCTTGTGCGCCTCTTTTCTTCATGCCATATGTCCATTTTGACTAGTCAAAGCCCACTCATTTAGGCTTGGAGATAAGGGAAAGAACCTTAGAGTTTATATGGTAATTGTGATTTACTGGCAGAAGGACTCTTGGTCCTTCTGTGCATATTTATTTTGGCATAAAACTATCTTGGCGCCATGAGTCCAATCCTAGTAGGACTCTTCCATAAATTCAAGATAAGGCCAAAGTAAATCTAGAAAAAATTAGAAAAATTCTGTCCTAATTAGGACGTAACCCAATTTATGTCCTACTTAAATTGGTTAGCCAAAATAGCAAGCAAGCTGATCTAATCCAATTGGGTTAGGAGTTGGGCTAGCCAACATATGCTAGTATGTCAATTAGCTATCCAATTAGGATCCCATGACCCTAATAAAAATATAATTAACTTCTTTAGCTAATTTCTTAATGTGTGTGACCCTTTGGGTTCCACATCTAGCTAGCAGTAGGTCTAGGTCCAAGCCAATTCGATCCAATTGAATCTGATTGATGTAATAAGGTCAATTGAGCTGACCTAAGTTACCAATTCGAACCAGCTTTCAAATTTACTCATGAATCCAATAAATTTGATTGATAAAAATCTACAATATATGATTGACATCTAGCAATGTGTCATGCCTATCCGGAAGATGAGAAATTTTATAGAGATTACTAAAATACCCTTCAATGGAAAGTTATTGTGTAATTCAATCCTTCGATCTCCCTTTATCCTGATTAAGTGATGGGCATAGATAAATGTCAAGTCCTAGCACTTAATCCTTTCGAATCTCAATTCGATAATGAAAACTTGATAAATGAAAGATTAGAAACCCTATCTAATCTTATCATGCTTTGATCAAAGATGTCCTGAGTTATCATTCGAAAAGATCACATGGGATAACTTCTCTCCTTACTAGGAATGATCGATTTCTTATTGACCTACTCATTAACTTCATACATAATCCACCATATCCAGAAGTACCCCGTACATAACTTAATTACCATGAATGTGTAAGCACCAAAACATGGGTTCATGTGCACAAGATACAATGGTAGTCTCAGGTCTAGGGATCACATGCACAACTCCCACTAAGAGAACATTCTTTTAACAAGTAAGACTTCCATTTGATGTTCTTTTATTGGATCAGTTTAGTGAACTTATAGCCTAATGAGCACCCACATCCTTGTATTATTATCTCTACACAAGTGGCTGTGAGACCAACCACCCTCTCCATCAGCATATATAAGATGTGCTAGTCTTTCCGGATTCATCAATCCCTAAATCCATGATCCAATGACTAGGAACATTTTAGATTAGGGTTTATAGGAACTTAGATCTCACTATTATGATCTCCATTATAACCTTAATTTCATTGCCCTAACCTATGGGGTTCATCATAATTTTAAATTAAAACATAAGACACAACATATGATGAATCAAAAAATTATCTTTATTAATATCAATCTTGATCAATCTTGAGTTGGGAGAATATAAGAATGCCGCAGATACAATAACTGTAATTAGCTTTCAGGGCATAATTCTTTCAATCTTCCACTTGCACTAAAACCAATCACCCTTGTGTTTAATACTTATACAATCTAGATGGTGATCTAATTACTGTAGTGGAAGTGCTTTAGTGAATGGGTCTATTATGTTGTTCTTTATATCGACTCGTTCTACTACCACATCATTTCTTTCAATGATTTCTCGAATGAGGTGGAAGCATCTTAGGATGTGCTTGGACTTATGGTGAGACCCCGGTTCCTTCACTTGAGCAGCCGCTCCATTGTTATCATAATACAATGGTATTGGTTGCTGTTTTACAGGAACCATGCCTAATTTTGTGATTAAGTTCTTCATCCAGACTACTTCCTTAGTGGCTTCACTAGTAGCTGTATATTCTGTCTTAATAACTAAGTCAGCTATAGTTGGCTGCTTGGTACTCTTCTAACTCACTGCTACTCCATGCAGAGTAAAAATGTATCCTGATATGAATTTACTATCATCTGGATCTAATTGCTAGAATTTATATAGCCTTCTAGCTTCAACTCTAATCCACCATATATTAGAAAAATATCTTTAGTTCTTCTCAGGTTCTTAAAAATATTTTTCATTGCTTTCCAATGATCCTCCCCTGGATCAGCCTAGAACTTGCTTACTATGCCTATAAGCAACATCAGGCCTGGTGCATAGCATTGCATACATTATTAATCCCACTGCCGATGCATAAGATATCTTATTCATCCTATCTCATTCTTCTGGAGTCTTAGGTGATATCCTTTTAGATAGGTGTATGCCTTGACTAATGGGCAAGTAACCCTTCTTACTTCCCTCCATATTGAATCTCTTCAATATTACCTGGATTGGGATAAACCTATTATCCTTTTAGATCTATCTCTATAAATCTTTATTCCTAGAATATAGGATGCTTCTCCCAAATCCTTCATGGAAATTCATTTTGATAGCCATGTTTTAACTGACTGCATCATTACAATATCATTTCCAATGATAAGTATGTCATCGACATACATGACCAAAAAGATAATGGCACTCCCACTTGTCTTCTTATACATACACGGCTCATCTGTATTCTTGATGAAACCAAATCCTTAATAGTTTTATCAAAATGAATGTTCCATCTCCTTGATGTTTTCCTCAATTCATAAATGGATTTTCTAAGCTTACATACTTGGTTTGGTTTTCCACTTGAGACAAAACCCTCTGGTTGTGACATATAGACTTTTTCCTTAAGATTTCCATTAAGGAATGTAGTCTTAACATCCATCTGCTAGATCTCATAATCATAGTATGCAGTAATGGCAAGCATAATCCTAATGGACTTGAGCATGGCAGTTGTCAAAAAAGTCTCATCATAGTCGATACCATGTTTTTGCTTGAAACCTTTCACCACCAACGTAGCTTGTAGGTTTCTACTAAAAAGACAATGCAGTCTTAACATCCATCACAGCCAGGCACTGGAAGCTCCTGCTCCTCCCCCCACCAATGACCCAGCTATACCTGCTCACCACCCTAGCATAGTAGGTTTAGATGATGGTCATGATGATGTTAGAGTTACAGTAGCAACCTATGGTGAAATAGTAGCATCCAAAGGTCTTAATCCTTTCTGCTTTTCTTTTCCTTAAAAAAATTAATTAAATAAATTTTAAAATTTTATTTAACAAAAAGGAAAAAAAATTAATATAGTAATAAATATTGAAGATTAGATTATTAAAGAATATGAAAGTTATATAATTAAGTGGGATCTTGGATATAGCTATTTAAGAATATGAATGAACAAGAATATAGCATTATTAATGTAGTTATTATTAGCTCATGACTTTATATCATTAAATATTTACATTTATGAATATTTTAATTTAATTATTTATATTTGTGAAATTATGAGATTATAGTTGTGTTTTATTTATATTTTTATATTTGTAATACAGGAGTTATGCATGGAAACAAAAATAGAAAGCACTACTCAAATGGATCAACCACCACCTGTGCTTGTTAATAATTCTCTTATTGCTATAAATTCAGATCAGCATGTACAATCATCTACGTCACCTTGTATTTCTTCTTCTGGTACAAGTTTAGACCAACCTATATATGTAGATGAAACAAGAAGCCAAGATCAAGAAAAAGCTCCAAATAGTGGCAAACTAAGTAGTGCTTGGAGTCATTTTACAAAGGTCGATGTTCATGGAGTTCCAAAGGCAAAATGCAACTATTGTACAAAACTGCTTAGTGGTGGTTCAAAAAATGGGACTAGACATTTGCACAGTCACAACAAGGTATGTCCAAGGAGGAAATATGGAGATATTAAACAAAAAATTTTGGTGAATAAGCTTGCAAAGGAAAAGGATGAATCACAAACAATATCAACTTATTCATTTAATCAAGAAACTAGAAAGAGAGAGCTGGCTGCAATGATTCTTTTTCATGATTATCCTTTGAACAAAGTGGATCATATTGGATTTAGGTGATTTTTGAATGTAGTACAATCGTTGTTCAAGATTCCTACTCGAAATACTATCAAGGGTGAGATCAAGACTATATACAAGGAAGAGAAGAAACAACTAACAAATTTAATTAAGAATGGAAGTAGGATAGCAATCACTACCGACATGTGGACAGTAAGTAATCAAAAGTGAGGTTACATGGTTGTTATCACACACTTTGTTGATTAAGATTGGGCATTACAAAGTCAAATTCTTAGGTAAGTGATTCATATGTTATATAATTTATATTTAATGTACTTAAGTGACTATTTTATATAGTTGCTAATAATTTATGATGTTGAACAGGTTTGCTTATGTTCCTTCTCCGTATAGTATAATGAACCTTATCGAGGTACTTATTGCATGTTTCTTAGATTGGAATGTTGACACTAAGTTATCGGCAATTACTTTAGATAATTGTAGCACCAATGATGCAATGGTTGATATTCTGAAAGATAAGTTGCAACTTAGTACTTTATTGTTGAATGGTACATTCTTACATATGCGTTATTGGGCTCATATACTGAACTTAATTGTGAAGGATGGTTTGGAGGTGATTAAGAAAGGGATAGAAAATATTCATGATAGTGTGGAATATTGGACAGCATCACCAAAAGGTGTGAAAAGTTTGAAAAAATAGCTCGTCAAATATAAGTTAATTATACCAAGAAGATGGGTCTTGACTGTCCAACTAGGTGGAACTCAACTTTTTTAATGTTGGAGACTGCTTTGATATATAAAGATGTTTTTGCCAGGCTGAAACAACATGAGACAGGATTTAAATGTTGTCCCAATGATAATGATTGGATACTTGGTCAAGAAGTTGAAAGGGATATGCCTTACAAGTCAATCTATGTTGTATCTCCCAAACCATTGTAATTGACAATATTCTAATAAAGGCATTATTTTTCATCATGCGCTGTGTTTATATTATATGATGAACCCCATAGATTAGGGCTATGATTTTAGGGTTATGATGAGATCATACCAGTGAGACCTAAAATCTTAAAACCTTAATCTAAAGTATTCCTAGTCAAAGGAACCCTGAGTAGGAGATCAGGATTTTTCCGGTAAGACTAGCACATCCTATGTATACTAGAGAGGGTGACTGCTCTCACAGTCACTTGTGTATGACACTAATACTAGGATGTGGGTGCTCATTAGAGAATGAGTTCACTGATATGATCCAACTTGAGAACATCTAATGGAGTCTTAGCTACATGTCAATAGAAGGTTCTCATAGTGGGAGTGGTATAAGTAATCCTTTGACCTGAGACTGCCATAAGTACCTTATATACATGAACCCATGCTTTGGTTCAATTCTAATCATGACACTGAGTCATGCACAGGATTGATACTGGGAATGGTGAATTGGATATGAAGGTAATGAGTAGGTCAACAAGGAATCGATCACTCTTAGTAAGAGGAGAATGCATCCAGCTAGTTATCAATCGAATGATGATTCAGGGAATCTTTGATCAAAGTAAAGATATTAGAGATGATTTCTAATATCAAGATAATTGAATCATCAATATAAGATTGAGCTAGAAATGAATGTAATATTGGAATTGACATATATCCATATCCATAATTATATTCTGGGTGCAGGCTGATCGAAGGATTTAATTATACGGTAACTTTCTACTAAAGGGTAGTTTTGGTATTTCACCAAAATTTCCATATCTTCTAGGTAGACATGACACGTTGCTAGACGTCAATCTTGTCTTGTGGGTTGATTAAATTGAATGATTACTTATTAGGAAGAGTCCTAATTGATCATAATCGGGTAAGCCCGATTTGACCTAAATCGATTAGAAAGAGTTCTAATCAAGTTAGGTCAACTTGTATTCGAACCCACTGCGGCAAGATGTGGAACCCAATGGGTCACATACTTAAGAGAATTGATCAAGGGTTTAATTTTGTAATTAAATCATTTTGCATGATGACACTCTAGCAGGTGTTCCAAATCCTAGCTTCTATTCGAATTAGATTCGAATTAGGGTTCCGGATTGGTTCAATTTGGGTTCTAATTGGATCTAATTAGATCCTAATTGAGTTTATAGGGATTATGGCTAACCCTATTGGCTAACCAAGTATTTAGGCTAGCCCCCCACCTGCCCCTTATTCTTTTCACGCCAAAATGCCAAGAGTCCATGCGCTAATGGACTCTTGGCGCGCCATTTGGAGGAGTCCATGGGCGCATGGACTCTTGGCGCGCCCACTTAATTCTCCGATGAATTAAGATGGGGCAGCCTTTAATTTCTCACCTTAGCGCCTCACTTGTCCCCCCTTGGATGGGAATCTAATGGTTGATGGGTTTTTAAGAAAGAAAGAAAGCGATGTTTCTTCCCGGTCGCGCGAAATAACATCTCTTCGGAGATGAAAAGTCGCGACTCCTTTCTTTTTAAAACATCATGACTTTTCCTTTAAGAAAGGCCATGGGATTTAATCTGGAAGGCCGTGAGAAGTAGGGAAGGGGTGTGAGAAAATGAGAAGGGCGTGAGAAAGAGTTTACGGAGAGTTGTTTGGGCGCCTCTCTGAAATTTATTTAAGGGGTCAGGAAAATCAGAACTCGGTGATTATAATCTGAGTAGTGTTTTTATTTTTCTTCTTCCTCTCCAAAAGACTCCTTCCCTCTTTTCTTGTTTTACATTGTTTCCTTTATAGAGGACTCCTCTGTCGAAACTCTGTTGCTGAACAAGAATAAAAGAGAAGGTCTCCGACGGTAAAGGAAAGAAGGAGTTCTGATTTTCTTTCCTTTTTTTCTTACATTAAGACATTCTTGTCTTAATTTCTCCTCCAATTTAAGACAAGCCTATATCCTCTTAGGACAAGGTCTTATCTTCAAGACAAGGGTGTCTTAAAGGGCCAAGGTCTTAATGGAAGGAGGAGAAGAGATCAAAGAAAGGAAGACAACCTCTTGTGTGGAAGAATTCCAGTCATAATCCAAAGAATTGAGTTCTAGGAAGAAGAACTTAATAGGAGGAACCATTGGACAAGAAGATAGTGTTCTTGATCATTGCTCTGTATGGATCACCATCGGAGGGTGGACACCTGGATGCCTGGTGAATTCAGTTAGCCCCTTCAACTTCAAGTTTGTTGGAATAAGCGATTACAGGTTGGTACCCTAATCCTAATTTGCATAGATATGCTTGTCATATGTTCAAGTCTTATTTAAGGAATTCCTGGTTTAGGATTTTTGGTGTGAATTTAGTTTCAATTTTGAAATTACCCTTCCGCTGCGTTGCACCGGATCCCTACATTGGTATCAGAGCCACCTTAATTAGGACTATAATCTATGATAGTTTGTATGTTACATATTAGGGTTTCTTAAATCCTAATATGTTACTACACTTAGCATATCTTTGATTGCATATATGTTTTGATGTATGCCACTAGTTAGGGTCTTTCACTTAAACCCTAATTATTATAGAGATATGTTTAGTTTTGAAGTCATCATACTGAAATAAGGTTGCCCTGGCATAATGGTGGATCCATTATGTGGTAAATGGTTGTCCTAGTATGATGACACACTTAGCACATATTTGTTTATAAGAGTGATATGTTGATTGTGATACGTTCTATAAGAATGTGCTGGCAATTTATAAATCCCTCATTTTAAAAATTATATTAAGTCTTAGTATATTTAACTAATAAGCATCACTAGTCATGATGTACAATTGATCATTCGGTGTCTAGAAAGGTGGTTCTGGGAAGGTAAAGAGAATTGTGGTTTTTAATTGGTTCCGTTGACTGACCTAGCCAATTTTTATTGGTGTCTAGGAAAGCAACGGGGGGACTCCCACATCTCTTCCACTTGCCTGGCCGATTTGATTAAATTTAAATCTTGACTAAAATGCTTAGTGTTAAAAATACTATATATTGGCCTTCCTTCATGCTGGATCATTATTGTGTTATGAACCACATTAGGTTTGTTGTGTTATCTGCAAGACCTAATATGGTGATTGACATGATACTAGTCTAGTGCATATATATGCTTACAGTATATTCAGTATAATGCTTTGTTGTGTTATCTGCAAGGGCATTATATTTGAGTATTAACTGTATAGAAATGAAAGGGTCTTGACTTAACTAGAACATTATGGTTTGTTGTATTTTCTGTAAGACTAATAATGTTCTAGAGGCCAAGTTACTTCTTGAGAATTATATGAGATATAATTGGAAGAGTTTCCTACCTTTGAGCTTATAAAAGATTTGTTGTATTTTCTGCAAGATCTTTTATAAGTTATTAGGATCTCAATCTCACTAAGAAAACCCGATCAGGGTTCTTCTCGATTATCATAGTGAGGGCTATGATTTTTTGATAAAATAGTGGGAGACATAATTAAATTGAAGACCTAATTTAATTATGTAAGTCATTTCGTGGTTGTTTGCTTATGTATTGTTCTTTATTAAATGTAGATAAATGGCATCTTCATTATCACTGCGAAGTATCTTAGATACCAACAAACTGACCGGTCCAAACTATGTGGACTGGTTGAGAAATTTAAAGATTGTACTGAGTTCAGATAAACTTTCTTATATTCTTGATACCCCTAGTCTTAATCCACTAGGGGATGATGCCACAGAGGAAGATATGGACACATACAAAATGAGGCAAAATGACTTCCTTACTGTCAAGTGTATCATACTAGCCTCTATGACCAATGAGTTACAAAGACAGCATGAAAGCATGGATACTCAATCCATAATGCTCAATTTAAAAGAGCTTTATAGAGAACATAGCAGAATTGCTAGATATGAAATATCTAAGCAGTTATTCCATGCTAGGATGACAGAGGGAACATCCGTTCAGGATCATGTTCTGAAGATAATTGACTTAATCACCAGATTGGGTCAATTAGGTTTTATTATGGATGGGGAGTTGAATCAGGATTTAATCCTGCAATCACTCCCGGAGTCATTTTCTCAGTTTGTCTTGAATTATCACATGAACAAACTGAACACTTCCTTGCCTGAGCTGTTAAATATGTTAAAAACAGTGGAGAGCCACGTTAAGAAAGAAAAGGCTCCACTTCTTCTTGTTGATAAGACCAATAAGAAGAAATCAGGCAAAAAGGGTTTTAATAGGAGGCTAAACCCTAAGGGTGGCATCAATAAGAATAAGAAAGGAAAGAAGGCCTCAAAACAGTCAACCTGTTTTTTTTGCGGCAAAGCGGGACATTGGAAAAGGAATTGCAAGGCTTACCTTGCAACTGTGAAGCCTGGTGCGTCAGATGCACCAAAAGGTATGTATGAGATACATGCTATATTGACATTAAATTCGTCTATATCAAATACTTGGGTATTGGATACCGCTTGTGGTTACCATATATGCAAATCTTTGCAGGACCTCCACAAGCTTAAAGTATTGAAGGAAGGTGACTTCAATCTCTACGGTGCTAGTGGTGATATCATCCAAGCAGAAGCTGTAGGGACCTATATTCTGAAGTTGCCTTCAGGGAAGATCTTGGAGTTAGAAAATTGTTATTATATGCCTAAGATTATTAGGAACATTATATCTATTCCTTTGTTATTAAAACAAGGATATGTAATGGATGTAACGAGCACTGGTTGCTCAATAATGTTGTATAATAAAATTATTTGTTCTGGCATATTTAGCAATGGGCTCTTAACTCTTTCTTCCAATGATAGTATTTTTCATGTCAATAATAAAAGAAAAAGAAAAGACTTTAATGATACTTTACTTTGGCATCATCGACTTGGTCATGTTAATGAGTCTAGGATAAGCAAGTTATACAAGGAAAAATTCCTTGATCCTTATGAGTACGAATCATTAGGAACTTGCGAATCATGTCTCATGGGTAAGATGACCAAGACTCCATTTACTGGACATGGAGAAAGGTCAACTGAGTTATTAGGACTTATACATACTGATGTATGTGGTCCAATGACAACTCAGGCCAAAGGTGGATACTCATATTTTATCACTTTTACAGATGATTTATCTAGGTTCGGATGCATGTATCTTATGAAACATAAATCTGAAGCCTTTGATAAATTTAAGGAGTATCAAAGTATGATCGAAAAACAAATCGGGAAAAGTATTAAAGTTCTTCATTCTGATCGAGGAGGAGAATACTTATCCACGGAGTTTTTAGACTATCTTAAAGTTAATGGAATTCTTTCTGAATGGACCCCTCCTTATACACCACAGCTAAATGGTATAGCTGAAAGGAGGAATCGTACCTTATTAGATATGGTACGATCCATGATGTGCTTCACAAATTTACCCATTTCCTTCTGGGGTCATGCCCTAGAAACTGCTGTTTACATTCTGAACAAGGTACCTTCTAAATCCGTAGTTAGTACTCCAAATGAAATTTGGAGTGGAAAGAAACCGTATCTTAAATATTTTAAGGTATGGGGATGTCCAGCTTATGTTAAAAAAAATTTTGGACATAAGTTGGAACCTAGAGTGGAAAAATGTCTATTTATAGGATATCCTAGAGAGGGTAGAGATATCTGTTTTACCATCCTACTGAACAAAAGATTTTTGTTAGCAGGCATGCCACTTTTCTAGAAAAAGAGTTCATTTTAGAAAAGGGAAATAGTAGAACTGTTGAACTTGGAGAAGTACAAGAAACACAGATAGACAGTTCTCAACCATTAGAACATATAGTTAGGACAGAACCAGAACACAAAACTCCTCCCCATAGGTCTGATACAGTGCCACGGGCACCTGAGAGGTATGATTTTATTATAGAAAATAATGAAGCCCAAGTCATTCAAAATGATGAACCTCTGACCTATACGGAAGCTATCTTGAGTACTGATTCAGATAGATGGCAAGAAGCCATGGAATCCGAGATAGACTCTATGTATGTAAACCAAGTATGGTCTTTGGTCGATGCACCAGAGGGTGTTAATCCTATTGGATGCAAAGGGGTCTATAAGAAAAAGATTGGGGCTGATGGCCAAGTTGAAACCTATAAAGCCAGATTAGTGGCAAAAGGTTTTAGACAAAAATAGGGAATTGATTATGATGAAACATTCTCACCTATTGCCATGCTCAAATCAATTCGGATTTTACTTGCTATAGCAGCATACCATGATTATGAGATCTGGCAGATGGATGTGAAGACTGCATTCCTCAATGGTTTCCTTGAGGAAGAAGTCTACATGTCACAGCCAGAAGGTTTTATTTCAAAGAATAAACCTAATCAAGTATGCAAGCTAAAGAAATCCATTTATGGATTAAAGCAAGCTTCAAGGAGTTGGAACATCCGCTTTGATGAAACTATTAAAAGGTTTGGTTTTATCAAAAATGTGGATGAACCCTGTGTTTATAAGAAGACTAGTGGGAGTGCCATAGTCTTCTTGGTTCTGTATGTAGATGACATACTCCTCATTGGGAATGATATCCCAATGTTACAATCAGTCAAGGTTTGGCTATCAAACCAGTTTTCCATGAATGATTTGGGAGAAGCATCCTATATACTAGGTATTAAGATCTATAGAGATAGATCTAAGAGGATGCTAGGTTTATCCCAATCTAGGTACATTGACTTAGTGCTGAAAAGATTCAGCATGGATGGAAGTAAAAGAGGTTATCTTCCTATGAGTCAAGGCATACATCTTTCTAAAAGGATGTCTCCTAAGACACCTGAAGAAAGAAATAGAATGAATTCTATACCTTATGCTTTGGTAATAGGGTCCATAATGTATGCCATGTTATGTACCAGGCCTGATGTGGCATATGCTTTAGGCATTGTCAGTTGATTTCAGACTGATCCAGGAGAGGATCATTGGAAAGCAGTTAAAAATATTCTTAAGTACCTGAGAAGGACTAAGAATATTTTTCTGGTTTATGGTGGTTCTGATCTTAAACTAGAAGCTTATTCTGATTCTAGTTTTCAATCAGACCCTGATGATAGCAAATCCATTTCGGGATAGGTTTTTACCCTAAATAGTGGAGTAGTGAGTTGGAAGAGTACCAAGCAGCAGACTGTAGCTGACTTAACCACAGAGGCAGAATACATAGCTGTCAGTGAAGCCACCAAGGAAGCAGTCTGGATGAAGAAGTTCATCACAGCGTTGGGTGTTGTTCCTGAGATTGAAAACCCAGTGCCACTTTACTGTGACAACACTAAGGCTGTTGCTCAAGCTAAGGAACCAAGAGCTCATCATAAGTCCAAGCACATTCTGAGACGCTTCCATCTCGTCCGAGAAATAGTAGAGAGACAAGATGTCTACATAAATAGAGTTGATACAAAGAACAATGTAGCAGACCCGTTCACTAAGGCTCTACCACAGCGAGAGTTTGATCGCCACCTCGAGTGTATGGGATTAAGATTTAAAGGCGATTGGCTTTAGTGCAAGTGGGAGATTGAAAGGGATATGCCCTACAAGCCAATCTATGTTGTATCTCCCAAACCATTGTAATTGACAATATTCTAATAAAGGCATTATTTTTCATCATACACTATGTTTATATTATATGATGAACCCCATAGATTAGGGCTATGATTTTAGGGTTATGATGAGATCATACCAGTGAGACCTAAAGTCTTAAAACCTTAATCTAAAGTATTCCTAGTCAAAGGAACCCTGAGTAGGGGATCAAGGTTTTTCCGGTAAGACTAGCATATCCTATGTATACTAGAGAGGGTGGCTGCTCTCACAGTCACTTGTGTATGACACTAATACTAGGATGTGGGTGCTCATTAGAGAATGAGTTCACTGATATGATCCAACTTGAGAACATCTAATGGAGTCTTAGCTACATGTCAATAGAAGGTTCTCATAGTGGGAGTGGTACAAGTAATCCTTTGACCTGAGACTGCCATAAGTACCTTATATACATGAACCCATGCTTTGGTTCAATTCTAATCATGACACTGAGTTATGCACAGGATTGATACTGGGAATGGTGAATTGGATATGAAGGTAATGAGTAGGTCAACAAGGAATCGATCACTCTTAGTAAGAGGAGAATGCATCCAGCTAGTTATCAATCGGATGATGATTCAGGGAATCTTTGATCAAAGTAAAGATATTAGAGATGATTTCTAATATCAAGATAATTGAATCATCAATATAAGATTGAGCTAGAAAAGAATGTAATATTGGAATTGACATATATCCATATCCATAATTATATTCTGGGTGTAGGCTGATCGAAGGATTTAATTGTACGGTAACTTTCTACTGAAGGGTAGTTTTGGTATTTCACCAGAATTTCCATATCTTCTGGATAGACATGACACATTGCTAGACGTCAATCTTGTCTTGTGGGTTGATTAAATTGAATGATCACTTATTAGGAAGAGTCCTAATTGATCATAATCGGGTAAGCCCGATTTGACCTAAATCGATTAGAAAGAGTTCTAATCAAGTTAGGTCAACTTGTATTCGAACCCACTGCTGGCAAGATGTGGAACCCAATGGATCACACAATTAAGAGAATTGATCAAGGGTTTAATTTTGTAATTAAATCATTTTGCATGATGACACTCTAGCAGGTGTTGCAAATCCTAGCTTCTATTCGAATTAGATTCAAATTAGGATTCCGGATTGGTTCAATTTGGGTTCTAATTGGATCTAATTAGACCCTAATTGAGTTTATAGGGATTATGGCTAACCCTATTGGCTAACCAAGTATTTAGGCTAGCCCCCCACCCGCCCCTTATTTTTCTTACGCCAAAATGCCAAGAGTCCATGCGCTAATGGACTCTTGGCGCGCCATTTGGAGGAGTCCATGGGCGCATGGACTCTTGGCGCGCCAACTTAATTCTCCGATGACTTAAGATGGGGCGGCCTTTAATTTCTCACCTTAGCGCCTCACTTGTCCCCCCTTGGATGGGAATCCAACGGTTGATGGGTTTTTAAGAAAGAAAGTGTTGTTTCTTCCCGGTCGCGCGAAATAACATCTCTTCGGAGATGAAAAGTCGCGACTCCTTTCTTTTTAAAACATCGCGACTTTTCCTTTAAGAAAGGCCATGGGATTTAATCTGGAAGGCCGTGAGAAGGAGGGAAGGGGCGTGAGAAAATGAGAAGGGTGTGAGAAAGAGTTTACGGAGAGTTGTGTGGGCGCCTCTCTGAAATCTATTTAAGGGGTCAGGAAAATCGGAACTCGGTGATTGTAATCTGAGTAGTGTTTTTATTTTTCTTCTTCCTCTCCAAAAGACTCCTTCCCTCTTTTCTTGTTTTACATTGTTTCCTTTACAGAGGACTCCTCTGTCGAAACTCTGTTGCTGAACAAGAATAAAAGAGAAGGTCTCCGACGGTAAAGGAAAGAAGGAGTTCTGATTTTCTTTCCTTTCTTTCTTACATTAAGACATTCTTGTCTTAATTTCTCCTCCAATTTAAGACAGGCCTATATCCTCTTAGGACAAGGTCTTATCTTCAAGACAAGGGTGTCTTAAAGGGCCAAGGTCTTAGTGGAAGGAGGAGAAGAGATCAAAGAAAGGGAGACAACCTCTTGTGTGGAAGAATTCCAGCCATAATCCGAAGAATTGAGTTCTAGGAAGAAGAACTCAATTGGAGGAACCATTGGACAAGAAGATAGTGTTCTTGATCATTGCTCTGTGTGGATCACCATCGGAGGGCGGACACCTGGACGCCTGGTGAATTCAGTTAGCCCCTTCAACTTCAAGTTTGTTGGAATAAGCGATTACTGGTTGGTACCTTAATCCTAATTTGCATAGATATGCTTGTCATATGTTCTAGTCTTATTTAAGGAGTTCCTGGTTTAGGATTTTTGGTGTGAATTTAGTTTCAATTTTGAAATTACCCTTCCGCTGCGTTGCACCGGATCCCTACAGAAGTTTGTCATAGATTGAAATTATTTTATACAGTGATTAAGATATTTTCTAGTACCAAATTTCCTACAGCTAATTTATATTTTCCAAAAATATGTGATGTGAAATTAGAGTTACTTAAGTGGCTCTATTCTCCTTCTGAAGTGATTGAGAAAATGGCAAAGCAGATGTTGATTAAATTCAACAAATATTAGGATGAGATCCATATTTTGATGGGGGTTGCTACAATTTTAGATCCAAGATTCAAAATGTCCTTGATTGAGTATTATTTTGGCAAAATTTATGGGGATATGGCTGCTGACAAGATTGTGAAGTTACATGAAGTTTGTTATAAATTGCTTAATGAGTATCAATTCAAGGCTAATTGGACAAGGAATATGAGAAAGACTCTAGTTTGATGCAGAGTGATCATGGACCTATGAATGATCAATTAGCTAATTTTGATTTGTATGTGCGAAGAAAAAAGAAGGCCAAAAGCACTTTGGCAAAAATTGAATTGGATCACTATCTGGAGGAAGATGAAATATCTCGGTCTTCTTATTTTGATGTCTTGCTTTGGTGGAAAATAAATGGATCTAAGTATCCAACATTACAAATGATGGCTAAAGATTTGTTTGGCATTTCCGTGTCTACTGTGGCTTCTAAATCTGCTTTTAGCACTAGTGGAAGGTTGTTGACTCCATATCGCAGTCGATTACATCCTGAAACTATGGAAGCCTTGGTCTGTGGTGGCAATTGGTTAAATAGAGGTATTTTCATATCTTGTATATAATTACTTTTTTTAATTAATTTTTTTATTTAATGTGCTGATTATTTAATGTTTATGTAAATTAATTAATATTTTGTATAGATACTAATACTATACTTTCCAAAGAAGAGCAAGAGAAGATTTGTAATGTTTTTGAAGATTTTGCATTTGAAGACAACAATTCAAGTAAAAGTTTTTTCTAGTAATTTTTTCAAAAAATTCTATTCTTCATGATCATTATAATCAATCATTACTAATAATGATTAATTATTTGCAGGTGGATTGAGTGAAGAATGATGCTGCAACTAAGGATTAATCAAGAATTATTCTTTATATTTTTTTATATCTTGGAACTTCGAGTTAGATGTACTTTTTTAATTATATTTAAGTCTTTATTTATTTCATAAATATTGAATTAAGTCTTGTTGAATTTTATTTATTTAAGATAATTTAAATTTTATTTTGATTGAATGTGGAATTAAATACTGTTGAACTAAAAATGTAGTTAAATTTAATTTGTTTAATTTATGTATAATTTATAAAATGGTAGATGATTTTAAAGTTGATAAAAATAAAAAAATATTTAATATGACTCAATTGGGTTTGGGCCGGGTAAACTCGAATTACCCGATACCCTATTGAGATGGGTTTGGATAAAAAAAACCCAGTCCCGATAGTGTTTGGGCCAGGTTTGGGTAGTGTATTGAATATTTGGATTTGGGTTTGGGTAGTTTGCACCCAGCCCATTGCCATCCCTACTTACACTTTCTATGACTAGTCTGAGGTAAAATAGATATTCAGAAAACATAGAACCAAAGATGAAAAAGTCATCCATAAAAATCTCAAAGAACCGTTCAACTACGTCTAAGAAAATACTAATCATGCACCTTTGAAAAGTGGATGGTACATTACATGAGCCGAAGGGCATACATCTATAGGCGAAGGTTCCATATGGATAGGTGAATATCATCTTCTCTTGATCTTCTAGGGCTATAGCAATCTGATTGTAACTAGAGCATCCATCTAGAAAGCAGTAAAAGTCATGCCCAGCTAATCATTCTAGCATTTGGTCTATAAAGGTTAGAGAAAAATGGTCCTTCTTAGTGCCTGTATTTAATTTTCTATAGCCAATGCAAACCCTCCATCCTATGTGAATTCTAGTTTTGATCAGTTCATTGTTATTATTTTGGATTACAGTAACTCCTAACTTCTTTGGTACCACTTGCATAGGACTTATCCAAGAATTATCTAAAATTAGATAAATTATATCATTGTCAAGGAGTTTTATAATTTCTTTCTTTATTACTTCTTTCATGGCTAGGTTGAGTCTCCTTTAGGGGTCTATTGTAGGCTTGTCTTCCTTCCCTAAGTGAATCCTATGTTGAATAATCGAGAGGCTGATCCCCTTTATATCATCCATGGTCCATCCTAAAGCCTCCCTATTTTTTCTAAGGATATTTAATAATTTCTCCTCTTACATGGAGTCTAGGTCTGTAAAATGATCACTAGTAGGGTTTTTGAAAGACTTAGGTATACATATTTGAGGTGCTTGGGAAGTGGTTTCAATTCTAATTTAGGTGCTTCCTCCACTGATGGTTCGGCATGTCTTAAATGGTTTAATTAAAGGTTCCCATCTTGATTTTCCATTAATTGTAGTTGTTGGAAATTCATAGTGTGGTATGTAATCATGGATTTCAAAACTTTGATCATTTTGAAATCCAAAGACACCAAAAATCCTAATCCAGGATCTCCTTTATGCATTTCAAAAGTAAATCAACCAAATAAATATAAATAAATGATCATGTAACATACCTGGATTGCTGAAATCAAGAAATCCCACTAGGCACACAAATGCATGCCCTCCAAAGGTGATTTATATGAGAATCTATCTGAAGTACTCCTTGATTGCTTGATTCTTTATTCTAGCCTTTTCTTCAAGTGCATCCTTTTTTTCTTTATTTGGACCTTTCCCTCTTAAAGAGCACTCCAAATGCTCTCTAATGACACCCTCCTTTCTTGTAGAACCTTTTTCTACCTCTATTTGTAGTCTTATCTTAAAGTAGATGACTTATCCTAAAGGGTGGACCTTGTCTCGATAAGGAAATAGAGAGATAGGAAGGCCTCATTTTTTTTCAGATACCAGAACCCATGCCGCCTTTCCTTTAAATAGAGAAGGAAGGGGCATGCCTTTTGGGGCATCAGATGAAGATGGGAAGCACCATCAAGGGAAGCACATTCATCATAGGGCATGATGAGAAAGAGGGGGCACGAGAAAATGAGAAGAGGTGTGATGGTTCTTCAAAGAGATGCCATATGCACCTCTTCTTTCTTTCTACCTTGAGGTTGTGGCTTCGATCCCAAATCCCATCACATTTATTTAATTAATTATTAATTTATGGGACTTTCAAGAGTTGACATGTGATGCCTCCTCATGAGGAGGTGCCTCTTTTTTTTTCTTGTACACAGAAATAGAAGCTTTTGCGCCATTTGGTTCTGCCCCATCCAAAGTGAGGAGGTGCCTCTTATTTTTTTTCGTACACAAAAATAGAAGCTTTTGCACCATCTACTTCTGCCCCATCTGAAAAGGTGGCAAATGACCCAAAGGTCATGGGTTCAATTCCTAACAAGCCCATAAATAAATAAATAATTAAATAAATAAATTTGCTAATGAATTTAAATAAGAAAAAATGAATTAAACCTATTTAAATTCAGAATAAAATGGTCTAATAGAGACTGCAAGCTTGGGTCAACTTGAACTTGCCAAATCAGGCTGAATTCAAATCCAATTCGAATTAGAACACTTGGAAAAATCTAAAAAAAATTTGTAAAATCAGAATTAATTCTAGATAAGCTACCTAATACGTGTCTAATCTTAATTTAAGTCCATCTTAAATTAATTAGCCCCATTAGAATGCAATCGGACCTAAATCGATTTGGTCAGAAGTTCCAGTTAGCCCACATATGCTAGTATGTGAACCTGGCTAACCTATTTAGGATCTAAAATCCTAATAAATTAAAATTAACTTCTTTGACAAGTTCTCTGGGTTCCTTATCTAGCCAATAGTAGGTTTATGTTTAGCTTGAATTGATTTAATTAGGCAACCAACTAGCCAAATTGAGTCAAATTGAGCTAACCAAACTATCAATTTGAACCAACTTTCAAATTGACTCATGAAATCAATCCAATTTGATTCATAAAGACCTATAAGACATGATTGACATCTAGCAAATTATCATGCCTACCCTGAAGATGAGGAATTTAGTAAAAATTATCAAAATACCCTTCAATAGCAAGTTACCGTATAATTCAATCCTTCGATCTTTCTTTATCTCGATTAAGTGATGGGCAAAGATAAATGTCAAACCCTTATACTTATTCTATTCAAATCTCTAATCACTAATAAAGACTCAACTAATTAGAAAACCATTTCTAATTTTATCATGCTTTGATCAAAGACTTTCTGAGTCATCATTTGATGAGATCACATAAGATAATTTCTCCCCTTACTAGGAGTGATTGATTCCTTGTTGACCTACTCATTATCTTCATACACAATCCGCCAAATCTGGAAGCATCCCATTGATGCGGTACCAGCTCTGATACCAAAGTTGATGTGGGATGGATGCAAAGACTAATTCTAATAATTAAGAATTTAATTTTAATGAGCAATGGCAGCAAACTCAAATAAGCTATCGAATTAATTTAATAAAAATAGACTAAGTCTCTACTAGCTACCCGCAATATAATCAGCATGTAATCACATAAAAAACCCTCGATCCGATGATTGAGAAACCACCAAAACTAGGATGTCCTGACTTCACTTAACCAGATCAATGAGATTCGGATGGTTACCTACCAATAATGCTTTTCCCTCCTCCATTTCAACAGATCTGGATTCAACTCTCAAGATCTCGTGGTAGGATTACAAACTTCAGTTCCTTCGGAGCAGATCTTCACGTTGATGGTTGGATGGCAAGGAAACCTCCTCTTTTGATCGAGAACACTAGGGATCCTACGAGAGAACTTTGATTAGAATGGCACAAATGTAGTGGAAATTTGAAATGTGAGAGGGAAAGAGTCGGCTTGGTTCTGGATCTAGACTCAAGAGATAGCTAGGGCTTCAGTACTCCACGTACACTATGCAATGCTTAACCAGCAAAGTACTCTCACACTATAATTACTTAACCAGCAATTGCACTCTCAATGCTTACCCAGCAATTTGAGAAAAAACCAACAGAGTTTCATTAATGAATTAGAAGATCCCGGTCTACCTTGCCATCGAACCAGGTAACGGGAAGATCTGCTCTGAAGGAATTGAAGTTTGCAATCCTACCATGAGATCTTGAGAGTTGAATCCAGATTTGTTGACATGGAGGAGGGAAAAGCATTATTGGTAGGTAGCCATCCGAATCTCATTAGATCTGGTTATGTGAAGTCAGGACATCCTAGTTTCGATGGTTTCTCAATCATCAGATCCAGGGTTCTTTATATGATTGCATGCTGATTATATTACGGATAGCTAGTAGAGACTTAGTCTATTTTCATTAAATTAATTTGATAGCTTATTTGAGTTTGCTGCGATTGCTCGTTAAAATTAAATTCTTAATTATTAAAACTAGTCTTTGCATCCATCTTGCACCAACTTTGGTATCAAAGATGGTACCGCATCAATTTTGGTATCAGAGCTGGTACCGCATCAACTTTGGTATCAGAGTGCTCCATCCTGCATCATCTTTGGTATCAGAGCGCTTTGTCCCACATCACCCATACATGACTTAATTATCATGAATGAGTATAAACCAAAACATGGGTTCATGTGTACAAATATTATGGTGATCTCAGGTCTAAGGATCACATGCACAACTTCCACTAAGAGAACATTCTTTTTGACAAGTAAGATTTCCATGAGATGTTCTCTTGTTAGATCAATTTAGTGAACTCATAACCTAATGAGCACCCACATCCCTGGTTAGTGTGACTACATAAATTGTCATGAGACCAACCACCCTCTCCATCGAGCATGCATAGGATGTGCTAGTCTGTCCAGATTCATCGACCCTCGAATCGATTATCCTATGACTAGAAATATTTTAGATTAAGGTTTATAAATTTTAGGTCTCACTATTTTTCCCTGTAACCCTAAAACCATTGCCCTAATCTATGGGGTTTATCATAATCTTATAATAAAAATACAAGATAGCGTTGATGAATCAAAAATTATCTTTTACTACCATTCAAGAGTTGGAAGAAATTACAAATTTACCACTAAAACTTTAAATGTGATTGGCTTTTAGGGTATAATTCTTTCAATCTCCGACTTACACTAAAGCCAATCGCCCTTATATTTAATACCCATACAATCGAGATGGTGATCTAACTACTGTAGAGGAAGTGCCTTAGTGAATGGGTCTGCTATGTTGTTCCTTGTATCAACTGATTCTACCACCACATCATTTCTTTTGATGATTTCTCTCAAATGAGGTTAAACCATCTCAGGATATACTTAGACTTATGGTGAGACCCTGGTTCCTTCGCTTGTACAACAGCTTTAGTGTTATCATAATATAATGGCACTAGTTGTTGTATTGCAGAAACTATGCCCAATTTAGTAATGAATTTCTTCATCCATACTGCTTTTTTAGTAGCTTTACTGTTGGGTTTCGGTGGCACAGTAGAAGGATGGATTTCAAAATTTTCATTTTGAAATTCCAAACTACTAGAAACCCTAATCCCAAAATTTCTTATTCATTACAATTAACAAGTCATTCAATTAGGGTTTGGAAGAATACCTGGAATGTTAATTCCTTCTTCTTTCCACTAGGTACATAAGTGCATGACCTCCAGAGGTGATCCACACAGGAATTGATCCTAGGAAGCACTCCTTAGCAGGTTGCTTAAACCACTAGGACTATTCTGATGGCCATTTCTTCCTTTGGTAGCCTCTCCTTTCTTGCTTAAACCCTTGCTCTCTAGTAGAGCACTCCGAGCCTTCTCTAAATCCTCTCTTCACTCTCCTTTTCACTTCCTTATTCACTTCCTAAACCCTTGTCTTAAAATAGTGAACTTTTCTTAAGACAAGACCTAAGTTCTAACAAGGGAAGGAAGAGACAAGGAGAGTGTGGCAGAGTGCAAGTATAAGAAAGAAAGGATTTACGATATCCATCGGCCTAAACACCAATGGCTATTTATAGGAGATGGGGAGGTGTCATATATGGCTCTTCATCAGCCCTTGATCTATTAATCAACAGATCATATAAGACCCTTCATTAAGAAGGAGTCTTGTCTTGAAGAGTCATGATCCTTCTTGCACCAAGTGACAAAATTTTTGTCTCTTCAGTTCCCAACCAAAACCTCCACTTGCCATGTGGCAATAACCGATTGTAGGAAAGCCAAGGGGCATGAAAAGAGAAGAAAAGTATCAGAGAATTTTAAGATACTTAAAGCAGAAGGACTCTGCCTTATCAATTTGGCACCAACAATGAAGGGACATGTCCCTTCATTGTGCGCATTCCATTTTCATGGCACTTCCCACCAATTTGACTGGTCAAAGCCTACCTAATATGGGTGTCATATGAAAGAGGATTAAAAGGGCTTTATCACCTAAAAGGTGATTAACAAGCAAAAGGACCAAGGGTCCTTCTGTGCCCCTTTAATTGCCGCATATCACATTTGGCACCAAGAATCCCTTGCCCTTGGGACTCTTGGTATTTGGTACATAATAGCCTTAATAATATCAGATAACATCTGATAAAATCATCCCACTTAGGACTCAACCCAATTTAGGATTCTCTCAAATTGGTTAACCCATTAAGTAACCTTTAGACCCAATTCAATTGGGTTAGGATTTAGGTTAGCCTACACATGCTAGTGTGTAACCTAGCTAACCAATTAGGATCCCATGACCCTAATTAAATACCAATTGACTTCCTAGGCCAATTTTCTAATGTGTGTGACCCTTTGTGTTCCATATCTAGCTAAAAGTAGGTCTAGGTCCTAGCTAATTCGATCCAATCGAATTCTATTTAACCTAATTAGGTCAAATTGAGCTGACCTAAGTTGCCAATTCGAACTAGCTTTCAAATTGACTCATGAATCCAATCGAATTTATTCATGAAAACCTATAAGATATGATTGACGTCTAGCAACATGTCATGCCTACCCAAATTTGGTGAAAAGTACCAAAATATCTTTCAGTGAAAAGTTACCATGCAATTTAATCTTTTGATCTCCCTTTATCCAGAATATGTGATGGGTATGGAAAATTGTCAAACCCTAGCACTTAGTTAATTCAAATCTCTATTCGATAATGAAGAATCTACTGATGACTTATTAGAAACCACTTCTAATCTCATCCTACTTTGATTAAAGACTCCTTGAGTCATCAATCGAAGAGATTACTTGGGATAACAATTCCTCTTACTAGGAAGATCGATTCCTTGTTAGTCTACTCACATCCTTCATACACCTTCCATCATATCCGAGAACATCCCATACATGACTCAATGTCATGAATGAGTATGAACCAAACATGGCTTAGTGTGCATAAGGAACCATGGTGACCTTAGGTCTAAAGATCACTTGCACAACTCCCACTATGAGAACTATCTCTTGACAAGTAGTAAGACTTTCATAAGATAGTCTCAGTGCAGATCAGTTCAGTGAACTCATACCCTAATGAGCACCCTTATCCTTATATTAGTGTCTCTACATAAGTGGCTGTGAGACCAATCACCCTCTCCATCGAGCATACATAGGATAAGCTAGTCTTTCCGGAAGTATCAATTCTTGAATCGATGATCCAATGACTAGAAACATTTTAAATTAGGATTTATAGGAACATAGGTCTCACCATTATGATCTTTATCATAACCCTAATTCCTTTGCCCTGATTTATGGGATTCATCATAATCCTTAAATAAGACACAGTAGTATGATGAAACAAGATGCCTTTTATTAATACAAAAATGTCATACAAGAGTTGGAAGATTACAAAAACACCCTTTCAAAGATTGGCTTTTAGGGTACTTTTCTTTCAATCTCCCACTTGCACTAAAGCCAATTTCCCTTGTATTCTATATCCATGCAATCTAAGTGGCGATCAAACTGCTGTTGGGGTAGTGCTTTAGTGAATGGGTCTGCTATATTGTTCTTTGTATCAACACGTTCGATAATAATATCTTGTCTTCCTATGATTTCTCAAACAAGGTGGAAATGTCTTAGGATGTGCTTGGACTTATATGAGACCTTAGTTCCTTAGCTTGTGCAATAACTCCAATGTTATCACAATATAGTGGCACCAGTTATTGTATTTCAGGAACCACACCCAATTTCATGATGAATTCTTCATCCAGACAGCTTCCTTCGTGGCTTCACTTGCAGTTATGTATTCCACCTCAATAACTGAGTCAGCTACAGTTGGTTGCTTTATACTCTTCCAACTTACTCCACCACCATATAGAGTGAAGACATACCCTGGTATGGATTTGCTATCATCTGGATCTGATTGAAAACTAGAATCTGTATATCCTTCTAGTTTTAAATCTGATCCATCATATAGAAGAAAAATATCCTTAGACATTCTCAGGTACTTAAGGATATTTTTCATAGCTTTCCAATGATCCTCTCTTGGATCTGCCTAAAACCTTCTCACAATGCCCAAGGCATAAGCAATATCCGGCCTAGTACATAACATGGCATACATAATTGATCTTATAGCCAAAGCATAAGGAATCATAGCCATCCTCTCTCTTTCTTTCGATGTCTTAGGAGACATTTTCTTGAAGAGATGTATGCCTTGACTCATGGATTAGTAACCCCTCTTACTTCCATCCATGTTGAATCTCTTCAACACTAAGTCAATGTACCTGGATTGGGAAAAGCCTAGCATCCTCTTAGATCATCTCTATAGATCTTTATCCCTAATATATAGGATGCCTCTCCTAGATCCTTCATGGAAAACTTTGATGATAGCCAAGTTTTGATCAATTGTAACATTGGGATATCATTCCCAATGATAAGTATGTCATCAACATACAAAACCAAAAAGATAATTGCATTCCCATTTATCTTTTTATACGCAGAAGGTTCATCCATATTTTTAATGAAACCAAATTCTTTGATTGCTTCATCAAAATGGATGTTCCAACTCCTCGATGCTTGCTTTAATCCATATATGGATTTTTTAAGTTTACATACTTGATTTGGTCTCCACTTGAGACAAACCCTTCTGGTTGTGACATATAGACTTCTTCCTTAAGATATCCATTAAGGAAAGCAGTCTTAACATCCATCTACCAGATTTCATAATCATAATATGCTGCTATTGCAAGCAAAATCCTGATGGACTTGAGCATTGCTACTAGTGAAAAGATTTTATCATAGTCAATACCATGCTTTTGTTTGAAATCTTTTGCCACTAGCCTAGCTTTGTAGGTATCTAATTGGTCATCTGCTCCAATCTTCTTCTTGAAGATCCATTTACATCCTATTAGGTTAATTCTTTCAGGTGGATCTACCAAGGTCCAAACCTGATTGGAATACATGGAGTCCATGTCAAATTTCATGGCATTTAGCCATTTATCGGAGTCTCTACTCTCGATTGCTTCTGTATTGGTCACAGGATCATCATCCTGAATGATACTGGCTTCATTGTCATTCCCAATAACAAAGCCATATCTAAGAGGTGCACCCCGCTCCCTCTCTGACCTTCGGAGAGGAGGTGTGTGTTGTGGCTGTTCCTGATCATCAAGAATATTTGGTTGAGAAATTTCATTCAAAGTCTCTTCAAGTACTGGTTGTTGGTTTTGAACTTCAATAAGTTCAAGTGTTGTTCCGCTACTTCCTTCTTGGATAAATTCTTGCTCCAAGAATATAACATGTCTACTGATAAATACCTTTTGTTCAGTAGTATGATAAAAGAGGTATCCAATACCCTCTTTGGGATAACCAACAAATTTGCATTTGTCAGCCCTAGCACTTAACTTATGTCCAAAATTATTTTTGACATAAGCATATCAACCCCAAATCTTCAAGTATTTAAGATTTGGTCATTTTCCATTTCATACCTCATATGGAGTGCTAGTCACTAACTTTGATGGTACCCTATTCAATATATAGCGACAGTTTCCAAGGCATATCCCCAGAAGAAAATGGGAAGATGTGTGAAGCTCATCATGGACCTCACCATGTCTAACAAGGTGCAATTTCTCCTTTCTGCCATACCATTTAATTGGGGTGTATAAGGAGGAGTTCATTCAAAGAGTATGCCTTTGTCCTTAAGATGGTTTAGAAACTCACTAGATAAGTATTCTCCTTATCGATCAGAACAAAGAATCTTAATATTATGTCCAGTTTGTTTCTCAACCATACTTTGATACTCTTTAAACTTATCAAAGGCTTCGGACTTGTGTTTCATCAGATACACATGTCCAAACCTAGATAAGTCATTAATAAATGTGATGAAGTAAGAGTATCCACCTCTGGCCTGAGTTATCATAGGTCTATATACATTAGTATGTATAAGATCTAATAATTCAATTGCCCTGTCTCCATGTCTGGTGAATGGAGACTTGGTCATTTTACCTGTGAGGCAAGATTCACAAGTTCCTAATGATTGAAAATCATAAGGATCAAAGTAATTATCTTTGACTAACTTGTTTATCCTTGACTCACTTTTATGACATAATTGGTAATGCCAGAAAAATGTGACATTGACATTATCTCTCTTTCTTTTCTTATTATCAACAAGTGATATTTTATCATTGAGTTCTAAAGTTAAAAGACTATTGATAAAATAATCATGTCCAAATATTTTATTAGAATGAAGAATAGAGCAGCCACTGCTCTTTACACTTATTTCAAATCCTTGTTGTAATAACAAGGGTATCGAAATAATGTTTCTTACAATATTTGGAACATAGTAGTAGTCTTCTAACTTTAATATATTACCCGAAGGTAATAATAAAAGATAGGTGCCCACAGCTTCAGCGTACATGGCTTCATCAATTGCACCATATAGCTTGAAGTCACCTTTCTTCAAGCTTCTAATTCTGTGGAGTCCCCGCAATGACTTGCAGATATGAGACCCACATGCGGTATCCAATACCCATGAATTAGAAATAGAAGCACTCAATGATAATATAGTTTGTATCATGCATAAACCTTTAGATGCTCTTCCGACATCTTGCTTCACACTTGCAAGATATATCTTACAATTTTTCTTCCAATGCCCTTACTTGCTGCAGTGGAAACAGGCTCCATCATTTACAACCTTCTTTACTTTCTTCTTCTTCTGGATGCACTTTTTAGGTTTGAATTTCTTATTCTAACCCTTCTTCGTTGCCTTCTTCTTCCCATCAACAAGAAGAAGATAAGCCTTATCTCCCTTAGAATGGCTCTCTGCTGTCTTAAGCATGTTAAGCAGCTCAGGCAAAAAACTATTCAGTTTGTTTATATAATAATTTAGAACAAACTGAGAGAATAAATTTGGGAGTGACTGCAGAATCAAGTCTTGGTTGAGTTCACTATCCATTACAAACCCTAATTGACCTAATCGGGTGATTAAGTCAATCATTTTCAGAACATGGGTTTGAACTGATGAACCCTCACTTATACATGCACGGAGCAACTACTTCAATATCTCGTATCGAGTAGCCCTACTTTGCTCTCCATAAAGCTCCTTAAGATTAAGCAATATGGACTAAGGTTCCATCTCTTCATATTGCCTCTGAAGCTCATTGCTCATTGAGGCCAACATGATGCACCTGACAGTCATGTTGTCATTTAGCCACATTTTATGTGTAGCCCTTTCTTCCTTAGATGCATCCTCTTCGATCGGTACAGGATCCGGAGAATCAAGAATATAAGAAAGTTTCTCCAAAATTAATACTATCCTCAAGTTTCTCAACCAGTCCACATAATTCGGACTGGTTAACTTATTGGCATCTAAAAAGCCTTGCAGTGACAAATTTGAAGCCATAATAAATCCCACATTTAATTAAGAATAATATAAGCAGACCACTCAAGATGACATTCATAACTAGATAAGGACTTTATATCTAATTATGTCTCCCACTATTTTATTCAAATACCATAACCCTCACCTTTGGTAAGCGAGAAACCTTACTAAGTTTCTTTAGTGGGGTTGAGATCCCAATCCCTCGTGAGTGCCTTGTGTTATACAACAAACACCCATGAGTTCAAAGGTAGGAATTCTTTTCCAATTGCAACCCATGCAATTCTCGATAAATGAACTACCTCTAAGATACTTATAGTCTTGTATTACACAATAAACTATAATGTCTTAGTTTAGTCAGACCCTTCATTTCCATATAGACATGTTTGAATAATATTATCCTTGTGTTACACAATAAAGCAATACTACCAAACATACTATAAAGCAAAAACTACACTAGGATAATTCATATTTAACACTAGGGTAGGCCTTATGTTACACAACAAACCTACTATAGTTGTTAATATGAATTATACCTAGCATGAAGGAAGGCAAACTGTAGTGTGTTAATTCAATCGGCTTATTCAATTTAAGGTTTTAGATATAGCCAAATTGGCCAATTAAGTGGAAGAGATGAGGGGTCCCTTCATTGCTTTCCTTAGAAACCAAATTAATTGGCCTGGTCAGACAACGGAACCAATTAAAAATCTCATTCCCTTTACCTTTAAAGAATCACTTACCTAGACACCAATTGGCTAATCATATAACCCTAAATGAATTTTGCCTCTTGACTAACTTACACTATGACTAAATATTTTAATTATGAGAACTTTTAGTAGTCTCAAAACATATCCTAATATTGACTTAATCATGTCAACCTAACATTCATGACATCATAAAACCTAACATCATGACATCATAATATATTCATAACAATACACATATGACATGATATTCATTCCATCATTCGAGCATATTAACCCTAATATGCATACTATAAGCATGATTATAATATCAATTCGTTCACCTCACTTGTTCATGGGATATGGCCACAGCGGCAGCCCTACATGCCATAGGAGACCTCATTGAATGGAAAGAGAGGACCATGAAATCCTAAGTAACTCCTATAACCGGATGGCCATGGTACTAACCCAATCCGAAGAAGTTACTAGGATTTCCATATATGACCTAATCATGCATAGAATCATATAATCATTCAAAAGCATGCACCACATGATAATATGCACTATCATATGATCTTTCAATAGTATGCATCATACTATGATTAATATATATTATCATATTATGATTCAATATATAATTGAACCCTAATTTATGGCATTCATCATATATGTTCATATTCACTATCACATTAGCATATTCAATTGACCATTAATTGAATGAAATAAGGGTGCTCTGATACAACTGTTGGATTTCGGTAGCATAGCGGAAGGATGGATTTCAAAATTTTCATTTTGAAATTCCAAACTACTAGTAAAATAAAGCCCAAGATCCCTTATTCATTACAATTAACAAGTCATTCAATTAGGGTTTGGAAGATTACCTGGAATGCTAATTCCTTCTTCTTTTTACTAGACACACAAGTGCATGCCCTCCAGAGGTGATCCACACAGGAATTGATCCTAGGAAGCACTCCTTAGCAGGTTGCTTAAACCACTAGGACTCTTCTGATGGCCTTTTCTTCCTTTAGCAGTCTTTTCTTTCTTGTTCAAACCCTTGCTCTCCAGTAGAGCACTCGAAGCCTTCTCCAAATCCTCTCTTCACTCTCTTTTTCACTTCCTTATTCACTTCCTAAACCCTTGTCTTAAAATAGTGAACTTGTCTTAAGACAAGACCTAAATTGGAAGGAAGAGACAAGGAGAGTGGGGCGGAGTGTAAGTGTAAGAAAGAAAGGATTTATGATACCCATTGGCCTAAACACCAATGGCTATTTATAGGAGATGGGGAGGTGCCATATATGGCTCTTCATCAGCCCTTGATCTGTTAATCAACAGATCATATAAGACCCTTCATTAAGAAGGACCCTTATCTTGAAGAGTCATGATCATCTTATGCCAAGTGACAAGATTTTTGTCTCTTCAGTTCCCAACCGAAATCTCCACTTGCCATGTGGCAATAACTGGTTGCAAGAAAGCCAAGGGGCATGAAAAGAGAAGGGAAGTATCAGAGAATTTTAAGATACTTTAAGCAGAAGGACTCTGCCTTATCAAATTGGTGCCAACAATGAAGGGATGCGTCCCTTCATTGTGCGCATTCCACTTTCATGCCACTTCCCACCAATTTGACCAGTCAAAGCCTACATGATATGGGTGTCATATAAAAGAGAATTAAAAGGGCTTTATCACCTTAAAGGTGATTATCAAGTAGAAGGACTCTTGGTCCTTCTGCGCCCCTTTAATTGCCACATATCATATTTGGCACCAAGAGTTCCTTGCCCTTGGGACTCTTGGTATTTGGTGCATAAGAGCATTAATAATATCCGATAAAATCTGATAAAATCACCCATTTAGGACTTAACCCAATTTAAGATTTTCTCAAATTGGTTATCCCATTAAGCAACCTTTAGACCCAATTCAATTAGGTTAGGAGTTAGGTTAGCCTACACATGCTAGTGTGTAATCTAGCTAACAAATTAGGATCCCATGATCCTAATTAAATACCAATTGACTTCCTAGGCCAATTCCCTAATGTGTGTGACCCTTTGGATTCCGCATCTAGCCAGCAGCAGGTCCAGGTCCTAGCTAATTTGATCCAATCAAATATGATTTGACCTAATTAGGTTAAATTAAGCTGACCTATGTTGCCAATTCGAACTAGCTTTCAAATTGACTCATGAATCCAATCGAATTGATTCATGAAAATCTACAAGATATGATTGACATCTAACAATATATCATGCCTACCCAAAAGATGAGAAATTTGATAAAAAGTACCAAAATGCCCTTCAGTGAAAAGTTATCATGCAATTCAATCTTTCGATCTCCCTTTTATCTCGAATAAGTGATGGGTATGGAAAATTATCAAACCCTAGCACTTAGTCATTTTGAATCTCTATTTGATAATGAAGACTGCTAATGACTGATTGAAACCACTTCTAATCTTATCCTGCTTTGATCAAAGACTCCCTGAGTCATCAATCGAAGAGATTACTTGGGATAACAATTCCTCTTACTAGGAATGATCGATTCCTTGTTGGTCTACTCACATCCTTCATACACCTTCCACCATATCCGGGAACACCCCGTACATGACTCAATGTCATGAATGAGTATGAACCAAAACATGACTTAGTGTGCATAAGAAACCATGATGACCTCAGGTCTAAAGATCACTTGTACAACTCCCACTATGAGAACTATCTCTTGACAAGTAGTAAGACTTCCATAAGATAGTCTCAGTGCAGATCAGTTCAGTAAAATCATACCCTAATGAGCACCCTTATTCTTGTATTAGTGTCTCTACACAAGTGGCTGTGAGACCAACCGCCCTCTCCATCGAGCATATATAGGATAAGCTAGTCTTTTTGGAAGCATCGAATTCCGAATCGATGATCCAATGACTAGAAACATTTTAGATTAGGATTTATAGGAACTTAGGTCTTACCATTATGATCTTCATCATAACCCTAATTCCTTTGCCCTAATCTACGGGGTTCATCATAATCTTTAAATAAGACATAGCAGTATGATGAAACAAGATGCCTTTTATTAATACAAAAATATCATACAAGAGTTGGAAGATTACAAAATTACCCTTTCAAAGATTGGCTTTTTTGGATACATTTCTTTCATTTACTAGCAGCTATGTACTCTACCTTAATGATTGAGATAGCTACAGTTGGTTGTTTAGTACTCTTTCACTTCACTACTCCTCCGTTCAGAGTAAAGACTTACCTTGATATGAATTTACTATCATTTGGATCAGATTAAAAACTAGAATCTGTATAGCCTTCTAGTTTTAGATCCGATCCTCCATATATTAGAAAAATATCTTAGTCCTTCTTAGATACTTAAGAATATTTTTCATAGCTTTTCAATGATCCTCGCCTAGATCAGCCTGGAACTGCTTACTATGCCTAAAGTATAAGCAACATCAGGTTTGGTACATAGCATTGCATACATTATTGATCCCACTACTGAAGAATAAGGTATCTTATTCATTCTATCTCTTTCTTCTGTAGTCTTAGTTAACATCCCTTTGGATAGGTGTATGTGCCAAGACTCATGGACAAGTAACCCTTTTTACTTCTCTCCATATTGAATCTCTTCAATATTAAGTCTATGTACCTGGATTGGGATAATCCTAGCATTCTTTTAGATCTATCTCTATAGATCTTTATTCCTAAAATATAGGATACTTATCCCAAATCCTTCATAAAAAATTATTTTGATAGCCATATTTTAACTGATTGCATCATTGGAATATCATTTCCAATGATGAGTATATCATTGACATACAAGATCAAGAAGACAATGGCACTCCCACTTGTCTTCTTATACACACATGGCTCATCCGTATTCTTGATGAAACTAAATTCTTTAATAGTTTCATCGAAACAAATGTTCCATCTCCTTGGTGCTTGTTTCAATCTATAAATGGATTTTCTAAGCTTGCATACTTGGTTTGGTCTCCCACTTGAAACAAAACCCTCTGGCTATGACATATGGACTTCTTCCTTAAGATTCCTATTGAGGAATGTTGTCTTAACATCCATTTGCCAGATCTCATAATCATAGTATGCAGCAATGGCAAGCATAATTCTAATGGACTTGTCAAGCATGGTAATTGGCAAAAAGGTTTCATCATAGTCAATACCATGCTTGTGCTTGAAACCTTTCGCCACCAACCTAGCCATGTAGATTTTTATTTGCCCATTTGCTCCAATCTTTTTCTTGAAGATCCATTTACACCCTCTTAGGATAATTCCCTTATATGGGTCAACCAAGGTCCAAACCTAGTTGTCATACATGGAGCCCATTTTGGATTTCATGGCACTGGGCCATTTGTCAGAGTGCTTACTCATGACTGCTTCCGTATAGGTCAGTGGGTCATTATCTTCAATGATGCTAGTTTCATTATTGTTTCCTATCATAAAACAATATCTAAGATGTGCTTCTCGCACTCTTTCTGACCTATAGAGAGGAGGTGTGTGTTGTGGTTATACCTGATAACTGGTACTTCTAGTTGAGGAACTTGAGTTTGTTCATTTTGAACTTCACTTAATTATATTATTCTTTCATTACCTTCTTCTTGGATAAATTCTTTTTTCAAGAAAAGGGCATGCCTTCTAACAAAGACCTTTTGTTCAGTAAGATGATAAAATATATACCTAATCTCTCTTGAGAATAACTAATAAACCTACATTTCTCAGCCCTCGTACTTAGTTTATGTCCAAATTTCTTTTTAACATAAGTTGGACAACCCCAAATCTTAAGATGTTCAAGACTTGGTTTCTTACCTTTCCATAATTCATATGGAGTGCTAGGTACTGATTTTGATGGTATCTTATTTAATACATATGCAGTAGTTTTAGGGCATATCCCTAAAAAGATATTGGAAGATCTATGAAGCACATCATGGACCTTATCATATCAAACAAGGTACGATTTCTCCTTTCTGCTACATCATTTAATTGTGGTGTATATGGAGGGGTCCATTTAGAGAGAAACCACTTATCATAAGATGATTAAGAAATTTACTAGATAAGTATTCTTTTCTTCGATCAGATCTAAGGACTTTAATACTTTTTTCAGATTATTTCTTAATCATATTTTAATACTCTTTAAATTTATCAAAGACTTTGGATTTATGTTTCATGAGATACACATATTCGAACCTAGATAAATCATCAATAAATGTGATGAAATAAGAGTATCCTCCTTTAGTCTAAGTTGACATAGGTCCACATATATTTGAATGTATTAACCCTAACAACTCAGTTGCCTTTTCTCCATGTCTAGTGAATGGAGACTTGTTATTTTATCCATGAGGCAAGATTTACAAGTCTAATAATTTATAATCATAAGGGCCAAATAAATCATCTTTGTATAACTTGTTAATGCTTGACACACTTATATGACTTAATTGGCAATGCCAAAGGAATGTTTCATTGGTATCATCTCTCTTTTTATTTTTATTTTCTACAAGCAACACTTCATTATTGAGTGATAGAATTAAAAGACCATTCACAAATTTATCTATTCTATAAAAGTCATTAGAATGAAAATGGAGCAACCATCACTCTTAACTTTTATTTCAAAATCTTATCTTAATAACAAAGGTACAGAAATAATATTCCTAACAATATTTGGAATGTAATAACAATCTTTTCATTCCAATATCTTGTCCGAAGGTAATAATAACATGTAGGTTTCAATAGCTTCAGCATGAATGGCCTCTCCACTCATGCCAAAAAGCATGAAGTCACCTTTCTTCAATCTTCTAATCTTATGGAGTCCCTGCAAAGATTTGCATATGTAAGACCCACATGCGGTATCCAATACCCATGAATCAGAAATTGAAGAACTCAATGATAAGTTTGTTTGTATCATAAACAAACCTCCTGATGCTCCAAAGGTATCTTGCTTCAGACTTGCAAGGTATGTCTTGCAGTTCTTCTTCCAATGTCCCTTCTTGTCGCAAAAGAAACAGGATCCATCATTTGAAGGCCTCTTTGCCTTCTTCCTCTTTTTGATGCTTTTCTTTGGGTTCATCTTTCTCTTTGAATCCTTCTTCATTACTCTTTTCTTCTTCCCATCAACTAGAAGAAGATGATGAGCCTTATCACCTTTGAAGTAGCTCTCAACTATCTTAAGCATGTTAAGCAGCTTTGGTAATGAAAGGTTCAATTTGTTCATGTAGTAGTTCATGACAAACTGAGAGAAGGAATCTGAAAGTGATCACAGGATCAAATCTTGATTAAGCTCTCCATCCATGACAAAGCCTAATTGACCTAATCAGATATTTAAGTCAGTCATCTTAAGAACATGGACCTGTATAGGGCGAACCTTCACATACGTGCTCGGAACAACTGCTTCGAAATCTCATATCTGGTAGTCCTACTATGCTCTCCATATAGCTCTTTGAGATTGAGCAGTATGGACTAAGGTTCCATATCTTCATGTTGTCTCTGTAGCTTGTTGCTCATCGAGACTAACATGATATACTTGACAGTCAAGCTATCATTCTACCATATTCTATAAGTGGCATTTTTCTCCTTTATCCCATCATCTCTGATCAGATTTGGATCCAGAGAATTAAGGATGTAAGATACTTTTTCTTGAGCAAGTACTATTCTTAGGTTCCTCAACTAGTCCACACAGTTTGGTCCGGTCAATTTATTGGCATCTAGTATGCCTTGTAGTGATAATGATGAAGCCATTAACTTAAATCTATAATCAAAGAAGAATAATGCATAAGCAGACCACTTAAGATGATAATTGCAATTAGATAAGGACTTTAAATCTAATTATGTCTCTCATTATTTTCTTTGAATACCATAATCCTCAACTATCGTAAACGAGAAACCAATATGCAATTTCTTTAGTGGGGTTTAGATCCCAATTCCTTATGAATGCCTTGTGTTTGCATAACAAATATTTATAAGTCAAGGGTAGGAAATTCCTTTTTCATTTGCATCTCTTATAATTCTCAATATAACACTTGCCTCTAAGACACTTACAGTCTAGTATTTGCATAACAAACCATAACGTCTTAGTTTAGTTGAACCCTTCATTATATAGTCATGATTGAATAATGTCACATTAAGTTTGCTCAACAAAGTAACATTATCAAGCATACTATAAAGCATAAAATACACCATATCAATTTTATATCAAACGCTAATAGTAAGCCTTGAGTTTGCTTTACAAACCTATTATAGTTTTGATACAAATTTGGCTTAGCATGAAGAAAGGCATATTGTAGTGTTTTGAAATCAATTTTTATTCTCAATTGTAAGGTTTAAATTAATCAAATTGTGAGATAAGTGAAAGAGGTGTGGGAGTCCCCCCATTCTTGCCTTAGACACCAAATAATTTTTGCAAGGTAAGAAACGGAACCAATTAAAAGACCACATTCAATTTACCTTCCCAGAACTACTTTTCTCAGACACCAATCGATCAATCAAACCCTAAAAAGGATTTGCATCATGATTTTATATAACACTACGACTAAATATAATTTTTAGAAGGGCTTTTACCATCTCGAGCATATCCTAATATTTCAATCTATCATTACTTAGGCATATTTCTTTCTATGTACCAAGTATGTTATCATTCTATGACAACCTTACAACAAAATGATGACAAACAACATCTAAACATATCTCTATATTGAATAAGGCTTTAGTGAAAATCCTAATCAGTGGCATACAACAATCAACATATTTCAGCAAATCATTATATTAACCCTAATATGCATAACCGTAGCATGATTAAAATAACAATCCGTTCACCTTACTTGTTCATGGGATAAGGTCACAGCGGCACCCCAACAAGTCATAGGAGATCCCATTAAATGGGAAGAGAGGGTCTTAAAACCCTACTTAGCTCCTATGACTGGATGGCCATAGTGACTAACCCAATCCAAAGCAGTTACTAGGATCATAACATATCACATATGTAATATGAACTAATCATACAAGAGACATAGCAAAGTAAGCAATGACTACTAATTTGATCATTTATAATTATTTTGATTACTAACTGAATGCATGAAGGTGGCTCTGATACCATTGTTGGGAATTCTTGGTGTGGTATATAATCATGGATTTTAAAACTTTGATCATTTTGAAATCTAAAGACACCAAAAACCCTAATCCAGGATCTCCTTTATGCATTTCAAAAGTAAATCAACCAAATAAATATAAATAAATGATCATGTGACATACCTGGATTACTGAAATCATGAAATCCCACTAGGAACACAAATGTATGCCCTCCAAAGGTGATCCACATGAGAATCTATCCGAAGAAGTACTCCTTCTTGATTGCTTGATTCTTCCTTGCAGTCTTTTCTTCAAGTGCAGCCTTTTCTTCTTTATTGGACCTTTCCCTCTTAAAGAGCTCTCCAAATGCTCTCTAATGACACCCTCCTTTCTTGTAGAACCTTTTGCTATCTCTATTGGTAACCTTATCTTAAAGTAGAGGACTTGTTCCAACACCTTCTCCCGATAAAGAAACAGAGAGATAGGAAGGTGTCAGCTTTTCTTTTAGATGCCAGAACCCATGCCACCTCCCCTTTAAATAGAGAAGGAAGGGGCATGACTTTTGGGGCATTAGATGAATATGGGAAGCACCATCAATGGGTGCACTTTCATCATGGGGCATGATGAGAAAGAGGGGGTGCGAGGAAATGAGAAGAGGTGCGATGGTTCTCCAAAGAGATGCCATCTACGCGTCTTCTTTCTTTCTGCCTTCAGATTTTGGCTTCGATCCCAAATCCCATCACATTTATTTAATTAATTATTGATTTATGGGGCTTTTAGGAGTTGACATGTGGCACCTCCTCATGTGGAGGCACCTCTTATTTTTTTTTCATATGCAAAAACAAAAGCTTTTACACCATCTACTTCTACCCCATCCGAAATGGTGGCAAATAACCAAAAGGTCATGGGTTCAAGTTCTAATAGACTCATAAATAACTAAATAAATTTTTTGATGAATTTAAATGAGAAAAAATTAATTAAACCAATTTAAATTTAGCATAAAATGGTCCAATAGAGACTGCAAGCCCCGGTCAACCTGAACTTGCCAAATCAAGCTGAATTCGAATCCAATTCGATTTAGAATACTTAGAAAAATCTAAAAAAAAACTGTAAAATCAGAATTAATTCCAGATAGGCTACCTAACATGTGGATAATCTTAATTTAAGTCCATATTAAATTAATTAGCCCCATCGCAAGCAATCGGACCTAAATCGATTAGGTCAGGAGTTCCAGTTAGCCCATATATGCTAGTATGTAAACCTGGCTAACCTATTTAGGATCTAAAATCCTAATAAATTAAAATTAAGTTCTTCAGCAAGTTCTCTAATGTGTGTGACCCTCTGGGTTTCTCATCTAGCTAGTATTAATGTTGGCTTTGGCTCCTTAATTTTGATGATTAACAAAAGGTGGAGTATATGTTTGGACTAATGTTTCATCTCAAGATAAAGTTTCAGGACTTAGGTTATTCAAAAAGTAGGTTATTCAAAAAGTGTACTAAGAATACAATGATGAAACCAAGCTTGCCTGATTTTGGAAAAGAGCTCTTCTACCTTGAACAAAATCAAATTTCTCATATTGGACCTTCTTATTAAGAAGAAATTCACAAAAGAAATAAAGGCTTAGAGAAACTCAAGCATGGCACGCACCTCTCCAAGAGTTTCAGAAAAATTCAGACCAGAGGTCGACCACCAGAGGTCGACACCTTGCCAAAGGTCGACCACCAGAGGTCGACTCATGAAGAAAAGAAAAGTTCAGCAAGGCCGGCACGGCAAAATTTCAGTGGCATGCTCCAGAGGTCGACCACCAGAGGTCAACACCTGTCCAGAGGTCGACACCAGAGGTCGACTCATTGCCTGAGAAATCAAACTGGGCAGAACTATGGTTTTCTGGATTTTTGCCTAAGATAAACTGGAGGTCGACTCATGAGGTCGACACTTGATCCAGAGGTCGACTCATGAGGTCGACTCATGGCATAACGACTAGTTTTTCTGAACTTTTGATTTGATTTCTAATGGCCATAAACGGCCATATTTTTGATTCTAACGGTCTTGTGGAGTTGTTTCAGCTTGAATGAGGTATTTAACCTCCACCAAACTTCAAAAAAGACAAGGAGACAAAGTGAAAAGGAATAGAGTGAAAGTACAAAGCCTTCAATCAATTCCAAGCCAAAAAGAGTGAGAAAACCAAGAGATTCCTTAGCCAAAAGCTTTCCATCTTTGAGGAATCCAACTTTCAAGAGTTTGGCATTTAGTGAGGTCCAAGATTCCAAGAGAAAGGCTTGAAGAGTCTCCATCAAGAGCTACATCGAATTTCTTTTTGCTCAAAAGGAGTTTGTCTTGATTTATTCATTGTATTCATATTCTTTTTGTCTTAGGCTAGTTTCAAGGGAATTTGAAACTAGTGTGAGATTTGTTGGTGAGCCAATTGACAAAACCAACTAGGGTTGCTTGTATGCCCGAAGCCAAAACAAGTGAGTGAGGTTTGTTGGTGAGCTAATTGATAAAACCAACTAGGGTTGCTTGTAAGCCCGAAGCCAAAACAAGTGTGTAAGGTTTTGACTTGTGAGCCTGGTAAAACAAGTCGGCTGTAATCTAGAAAAGATTATAGTGGAAATTCCCAAGTGGAGCTTGGGGAGTGGATGTAGGTGCTAGGTGCACCGAACCACTATACTTCTTGTGTGTTTGCATTGCTTTACTCTCTATCTTCTTTTGCTCTTTAATTGTTGTTATATTTTATTGCTTCCGTTGCACAATTACTTGAGCACTATCACTCTTCACCTTTGAACTTGATAGCACATATATTGCTTTAATTTTTTAAAATATCCAATTCACCCCCCCTCTTGGGCACCATATCTGGGCAACAAGTGGTATCAGAGCATCGGTACTCTCTTGTAGGTCCAACGATCTTGAGTGAAAGATCATGGCCGCCCCAATTGGAATGGGTGTAGTTGAAGGACAAGCATCAAATCGCCCTCCTTTGTTTAATGGCACAAACTACACATACTGAAAAACTCGTATGCGTATTTATTTACAAGCTGTAGATTATCATATATGGAGAGTAATTACTAAAGGGCCTCATCAGCCCACTCACTTGGTTAATGGCATTATCACCCCAAAATCTGAAGAAGAATGGGATGACAATGACATCAAACAAGCTGAGTTAAATGCTAAGACGATGAATTTGCTATTCTGTGCACTTGACCCTAGTGAATTTAACAGAATATCAAATTGTATTTCCGTCAAAGAAATTTGGGATACACTTGAGGTTACCCATGAGGGTACATACCAAGTAAAGACCACAAAGGTGAACATGCTCATTCATACGTATGAGATGTTCAGGATGGAATCAACTGAAAGTATAAGTGAAATGTATACTAGATTTACCAATATAGTAAATGGTATGAGGAGTTTGGAAAAAATTATATCTAATGGTGAACTGGTTAACAAACTTCTCAGGTCTCTTCCGGCTTCATGGGATGCGAAATTAACAGCCATAGAAGAAGCCAAGGATGTCAATACTCTACCTCTTGAGCAGCTTCTTGGATCACTAATGACTTACGAGCTTTCACTAAAGCAGAAGACAGTGGACAATGACAAGAAAAAGAAAGCCATAGCCTTCAAGTCCACTACAAAGGAAGAGTCAAGTGATGAATCAGAAGAAGAAGCTGATGATGATGAGACAGCCCTCATTACAAGAAAATTCAAAAGATTCATGAGAAAGAAGAAGGGCTTCTACAAGAAAAGGCCACAAAAAGGTGATCATAATAAAGATAAAGAGAAAGAAAAAGAAAGGGATCCACCCATCTGCTTCGAGTGCAAGAAGCCTGGACATTATAAAACGGATTGCCCTTTGCTTAAAAAGAGTTGAAGGATGTTGAGAAAGAAAGCCATGATGGCTACCTGGAGTGAGAGTGAGGACTCCAGCAGTGATGAAGAGCAGCAGGTAGTCGCCAACCTGTGTTTCATGGCCAATGAAGATAATGAGGTAAATTCTGAACCTGAAATTGAATTTACTTTCAATGAATTGCATGATGCTTTTGATGATTTAGTTATGGAATATGAAAAATTAAAACTAAAAAATAAGAAATTAAGAAAGCTAAATCTTGAGCTTACCAAAAATTCAGAAAAGTTTTCAACTGAAATTGAAGATTTAATTCAAGAAAACAAGAAATTAACTGAACATGTAAAGACCTTGAAAAATGATAAGGATAATCTTTTAAAAGAAAATTATTATTTGAAAAATAATAGAAGTCTTAAAACTAATGAGAAAATTGAAAAACAAAACAAAGAACTATTGCTTCAAAACAAGAATTACAAAAAAGAGTTAGAAAAAGTAAAACCTTTTGTAGAAAAGTTTACTTTTAGTTCAGAAAAATTAAGTATGCTTTTAAATAGTCAACATGCAGTGTTTAACAAAGCTGGACTTGGATTTAAGCGACACAATCAGCAAAAACTTTACAAAAACTTTTTCATACCTGCATCTTCTAATATTACCTGCTATGCATGTGGTAAGTTAGGACATAAATTATATATTTGTAATAGAAGAAAATTAAATACCTTTGGAAAGATTTGGGTTCCAAAAGGAACCAATTTGACTAACCCTAAAGGACCCAAGATGACTTGGGTACCTAAAGTTTCAACTTGATTAATTTTTGCATGTGTGCCTTGCAACCAAAAATAAAAGAAGAATGTGGTATCTGGATAGTGGTTGCTCAAGGCACATGACTGGGGATGTGAAGCAATTCTCATCACTAGCAGCTATTGATGGTGGAAACGTTACTTTTGGTGATAATGGAAAAGGCAAAATCATCAGAATTGGTAAAATCCATATCACCCCTAATGCTTATGTAGATAATGTATTATTTGTTGATGGCTTGAAGCATAATCTTTTTAGCATTAGTCAGTTTTGTGATAAGGGTTTTAAAGTAATTTTTGAATCATCTTTGTGCATGGTATCTAGTCTAGATATCGATGGCATCAAGTTCACTGGTCATAGGCATGGAAACATTTACATGGTTGATCTTGATGATCTAGCCATGGAAAGTGGTCAATGCCTAGTGGCTAGGGAAGCCAAGGCAAGTGAAACTAGTTGGCTTTGGCATCGTAGGCTAGGGCATGCTAGTATGCAGTTGATTTCAAAATTAAGCAAAAAGAATCTTGTAAAAGAATTACCAAAACTCACATTTGAAAAAGATAAGATTTGTGCTACATGTCAATTCGGAAAACAAACTAAATCTACTTTCAAACCTAAAGGAGTAGTATCTACTACTAGACCCCTTGAATTATTGCATATGGACCTCTTTGGACCAACCAGAACAACTAGTTTGGGAGGTAAAAAATATGGGCTAGTAATTGTAGATGATTACTCACGATTTACTTGGGTAATTTTTTAGCTCATAAAGATGAAACGTTTTCAGCTTTTGTTAAATTTCATAAAAGGGTTTCAAACGAAAAAGATCTCACTATTGTTTATTTGCGTAGTGATCATGGAACTGAATTTGACAATCATGATTTTGAAGCTTTTTGTAATGAAAATGGTATTAGTCATAATTTTTCTGCACCTAGGACACCTCAACAAAATGGGGTGGTAGAAAGAAAGAACAGGACACTTGAAGAAATGGCACGCACAATGCTTTGCGAAAACGATTTACCTAGATATTTTTGGGTAGAAGCCATTAATACTTCCTGTTACATTTTAAATCATGTTTTAATTCGACCTATTTTTAAGAAAACACCATATGAGCTTTGGAAAAATCGAAAACCTAATCTCAAGTATTTTCGTGTATTTGGTTGCCGCTGTTTCATATTAAACAATGACAAAGATAATATCAGTAAATTTGATGCCAAGTCAGATGAGGGTATCTTCTTAGGATACTCTACTTCTAGCAAGGCATACAGGGTCTTCAACAGAAGAACTCTTCTGGTTGAAGAATCAATTCATGTAGTGTTTGATGAATCTAATGAAAAATCTTCTAGAAAAGAAGATTCTATTGATGATGAAACAGGTACAAAGAAGCTTGAACAATTGACAATCAATGAAGATGAGCCCAAAGGAGATGATGATCAAGAAAATGAAGATCAAACTCAAGAGATCAATGCAACTTCACCAAAAGCTTTACCTAAAGAGTGGAGGTATGCACACGGACACCCCAAAGAACTAATAATTGGTGATCCGTCAAAGGGAGTAAGTAAACGTTCTTCTATTAGAAATGTTTGTGATTATTTAGCTTTTGTATCTCAGATAGAGCCTAAGTCAATTGAAGAAGCTGAAAAAGATTGTAACTGGATTAATGCTATGCAAGATGAACTAAATCAATTTAAAAGAAATAACGTTTGGACTTTAACTGAAAGACCCCTTAATGTTTCTGTAATTGGCACAAAATGGATTTTTAGAAATAAACTTGATGAACATGGTATTGTAACTAGAAACAAAGCTAGACTTGTTGCTAAAGGCTACAACCAGGAAGAACGGATCGACTTTCTCCTGTTGCTAGGCTAGAAGCAATTAGACTTTTACTTGCTTTTGCTTGTTTTATGGATTTCAAGTTATTTCAAATGGATGTTAAAAGTGCTTTTTTAAATGGATTTATTGAAGAGGAAGTTTATGTTGAACAACCTCGTGGTTTTGAAAATCATGAATTTCCTAACCATGTTTTTAAATTGCATAAAGCATTGTATGGTTTAAAGCAAGCTCCTAGAGCTTGGTATGATAGATTAAGTTCATTTTTGATGAAGAATGATTTTTCTAGAGGTAATGTAGATAATACATTGTTTTTGAAAAAGAAAAATGATGATCTCTTAGTAGTACAAATATATGTAGATGATATTATTTTTGGTGCTACTAACGAATGACTTTGTCAAGAATTTGCAAAGTTAATGCAGAGTGAGTTCGAGATGAGCATGATGGGAGAACTCAACTTCTTCCTCAGACTCCAAATTAAGTAAACCAAAGAGGGGATCTCCATCAACCAAGCCAAGTACACAAGGGAAATATTGAAAAAGTTTGGGATGGAGACTACCAAACCAATAGGTACCCCTATGAGCTCTTCATGTAAATTAGACAAAGATAAATGTGGTAAATCAGTAGACCAAAAATTATATAGAGGCATGATTGGTTCATTGCTATATCTAACTGCCAGTAGACCAGATATAATGTTTAGTGTTTGTATGTGTGCACGTTTTCAGTCTGCTCCTAAAGAATCACATCTCTTAGCTGTAAAACGTATATTTAGATACCTATGTGGGTCAATTGAAATTGGTCTTTGGTACTCTAGAGAGTCATCATATGAATTAATTGCATATTCTGATGCTGATTTTGCTCGGTATAAACTTGATCGTAAAAGTACTAGTGGAACTTGTCAATTCCTAGGAGTTAATTTGATTTCATGGAGCAGCAAGAAACAGAATTCGATTGCTCTATCTATGGCGGAAGCTGAATATATAGCAGCTGGAAGCTGTTGTGCTCAGATTCTATGGATCAAACAACAACTCGAGGACTTTGGCATCAAACTAACTAAGACACCCATAAGATGTGATAATACTAGTGCAATCAATTTAATGAAAAATCCTGTACAACATTCAAGAAGCAAACATATTGAAATAAGACATCACTTCATAAGAGATCACGTTCAAAACTCTAATGTGTTGTTAGAATTTATTTGTACTGATTATCAATTGGCTAATATATTCACAAAACCATTGAATGAAGATAGATTTTGTATGATCAGAAGAGAACTGGGAGTCATTGATCCTTTTGCTTGAAACTCTTCAATTTTCATCAAAATTTCTCAAAAATGATTTAAAAATTCACAAATTTGTTTAAAGCTTATTTTTCTAAATTTTATCAATTTTTCAAATTTTACCGAATTTTATTTTGGCTAATTTATTTTTGGAGGTCGACACTTAAGTTTTCGGAGGTCGACATTGAGGTCGACCCCTAAGATTTTTAGAGGTCGACACTTGAGGTCGACCCCTGAGAATTCTTAGAGGTCGACACTTGAACGGAAATCATCCTTTTTAAAACCCGTCTGCAAGCCTCTTTTTCTCCGTTTCCTTCCTTTTCTCCTTCGTGTGGTCCCCCTCCAATGCTCCTAAACTTCTAAACAGTGGATTTCCAACCCTCTCCTTCATCTTTTTGGGTAATCCTCTCATCTTCTCTTGTTTTCTTTAGAACCAAACCATTTTTTGACCGTGTTCTTGGTTTTGGACAACCGAAAGCTTTTGGTTCTATCTACCCTCAAATATCGGTTGTTTTTCAATTGAAATCACTTATTTCCCTCCTCCGTTTCTTGCATTTCCTCCATTTACTCTCGATTTTCTCCATTTTCACAAAACCTATCTTACCATTTCACCATTTCTTCTTTTGCTCAACCCGTGAACCTCTCTTCTCCTCTCTTTTCTTGGTTCCTTCCCTCTTAGCCTTGCATTATCCTACTTCTCGCTAATTTACCCCTCTTCCATCCATATGGGTTCAAGAAAGCACTAGGCAGTGAGAAAAAGGAGAATGGAACAAGGCCAAAGTAGCACTGAGCGACGAAGAAAGGTCAGACTTGAGCGTGAGCCGACCCCAGAGCCACCTGCACCAGTGCCAGCCAGCTTAATATGGAAGAGCATTGCGAGTGGGAGGCGTGTGGACATACCTTTCTGGGATCAGCATCACTTTTTTATAGGAGATGTACTGAGATATGTAGGTCTGGTTCACTTCTGCACGATGATTGAGAGATTCTACCAAGACCTCATCAGGGAGCTCTATGCATCCATGGCCACTGATGGCATTGGATGGTCAGCTACTGTACGTGGGATCGAGATTCCAGTGACACCGGAGGTCATCAGTCACGTTTGGAGGATTCCACTTCATGGCACAGCTGCCACTTCGATCAGCGACAGAGAGCATGCCTTCAGATGTATTCTAGAGCGTGAGGATGTTAGCGGCATTTCCACAGTAGCCGCTAACCAGCTTTCATTGGAGATGAGAGTGCTGCATCATATCATCGCCCGTATCTTGATTCCGAAGAGCGGGAGATTCGACTTTATCACTGAGCGTGAGCTGGTGTTGATGGTGTCCCTGAGACAGCGGACTCCCATCAACCTTCCCAGGATCATGCTTCAGCAGATGGGTGAGGCAGCATCTCACAGGAGACTTGTTCAGCCATATGGTATGGGGCTGACACAGCTATTCAGGGAGCATGGAGTTTCATTTGATGGTATACCCTTCAGTCAGCTGCAGCATACTGATACATATGGAGAGAAATCCCTGCATAGGATGGGATTTCGACTGATTTGTGACTGTTGGGTGCGACGAGAGTCTGGCCAGGAGCTAGATGAGGAGGATGAGATCCGAGCAGCTGAGGCAGGGCCTTCAGAGCCTACTGATCATGGTACACCTCCTCGTCCAGCACCAGAGTCAGAGACTGCGGAGCCTGAGCCATTCACGCCACCACCCTTATCAGCTCCAGCACCTACTGCTACTGCTACACCATGGAGGACTACAGCGAGGATATCGGACTTTGAGCAAAGAGTGACTAATCACATTTCAGAGGTCCGGACAGAGATTGCTGGTGTACGACAGGAGCTACATGGTCTGTGGATCCACACAGATATGCGCATTGGAGCTCTCTCAGCTAGTGTAGATGCAGGATTTCGACAGATCCTCAGCCTACTGAGATTAGCATTGCCACCAGGGATTATAGATCCGACAGTGACTCCTCCACATTCTGATGATGATGATGATGACTCCAGTGGATACAGTGACAGTGATGGAGATCAGCCTGGAGCAGGTAGCTCTGATGTTCCACCTGCAGATCGATTCCAGAGATTCCCCCTTCTACTGATCCTCCTTCTACTGATCTTCCCAGTATAGATCCTCCAGCTACAGATGTGCCGGTAGATACTGAGTTTACTGAGTCACTTTTTGAGACTATTACAGGGATTCCGGATGATAGAGATGAGCATACAGAGATAGATATTGATGATCCCACTGCTTATGAGCTAGTCAGCAGGCACACTCCAGCTCAGTCTACTCAGCATACTGATCCATCTACTCCTTCTGCTACTGCTTCTGTTAGGACACCTGTGGAGCCTTTTCCTCGGACCTATAGATCTCGTAGGATTACCCCTAGGTCTGGTCCCTCTCTGAGGACTCGGAGTTTCACTCATAGGACTCCAAAATCCTCATCTAGGATCTCGTCTCCTATCTCTTTTGATATACCTTCTGATGAGGAGTAGCCTCATAGATTTGCTTGATGTATGATGTACTAGTTTACTTTGTATGATCTGATGTATCAGTGTTTTGTGCTTACGATGTAAGCAATTTTGTAACTGAATACATTTATATACTTATCTACATTGTGATATTTTACTGTCTGATACCAGCTCTTAGCATTTATCTTTTTAAACCCTCAAGTTAGAATGTTTTTGTTATATTGAATGCACAAATTGAGGGGGAGCATGTATTTTATGCAACTAAGTACTTCATTATAATGGAACATAATTTTTTTTTAGTATATCTTTCACTACAAAAAAATGGACTTTTTGATTCTTGACAAAAAGGAGGAGTAGAGTATAAGTAAAGTATATATGAGATTCTCATGACTCTTTCTTATGAGTAGAATATGTATATATAGTATGTATATATGGTTCTTATGATTCTTATGACTCTTTCATGGAGTATAGTAATGTTTGTAAAGTATATATGGTAAAGTATGACTCTTTCATAGAATAGAGTAAAGCTATTATGGTTCTTATCTTTTTGACTCATGAGAATGTTTTCACAAAAAGAAAGAAGTAAATGAAAAGTAAAATCTTTTTGACTCATGAGAATGTTTTCACAAAAAAGTAGATGAAAGGTAAAATTTTTATGGTATACTCATGCATGTAAGGATTCTTTGAAAATTTTTATTATTGCTATATTTTGCTTTTGGACTTAATTGCATATATACTCAAGATTTCATCATCATCAAAAAGGGGGAGATTGTTGGCTTTGGCTCCTTAATTTTGATGATTAATAAAAGGTTGAGTATATGTTTGGACTAATGTTTCATCTCAAGATAAAGTTTCAGGACTTAGGTTATTCAAAAAGTGTACTAAGAATACAATGATGAAACCAAGCTTGCCTGATTTTGGAAAAGAGCTCTTCTACCTTGAACAAAATCAAATTTCTCATATTGGACCTTCTTATTAAGAAGAAATTCACAAAAGAAACAAAGGCTTAGAGAAACTCAAGCATGGCACGCACCTCTCCAAGAGTTTCAGAAAAATTCAGACCAGAGGTCGACCACCAGAGGTCGACACCTTGCCAAAGGTCGACCACCAGAGGTCGACTCATGAAGAAAAGAAAAGTTCAGCAAGGCCGGCACGGCAAAATTTCAGTGGCACGCTCCAGAGATCGACCACCAGAGGTCAACACCTGTCCAGAGGTCGACACCAGAGGTCGACTCATTGCCTGAGAAATCAAACTGGGCAGAACTATGGTTTTCTGGATTTTTGCCTAAGATAAACTGGAGGTCGACTCATGAGGTCGACACTTGATCCAGAGGTCGACTCATGAGGTCGACTCATGGCATAACGGCTAGTTTTTCTAAACTTTTGATTTGATTTCTAATGGCCATAAACGGCCATATTTTTGATTCTAACGGTATTGTGGAGTTGTTTCAGCTTGAATGAGGTATTTAACCTCCACCAAACTTCAAAAAAGACAAGGAGACAAAGTAAAAAAGAATAGAGTGAAAGTACAAAGCCTTCAATCAATTCTAAGCCAAAAAGAGTGAGAAAACCAAGAGATTCCTTAGCCAAAAGCTTTCCATCTTTGAGGAATCCAACTTTCAAGAGTTTGGCATTTAGTGAGGTCCAAGATTCCAAGAGAAATGCTTGAAGAGTCTCCATCAAGAGCTACATCGAATTTCTTTTTGCTCAAAAGAAGTTTGTCTTGATTTATTCATTGTATTCATATTCTTTTTGTCTTAGGCTAGTTTCAAGGGAATTTGAAACTAGTGTGAGGTTTGTTGGTAAGCCAATTGACAAAACCAACTAGGGTTGCTTGTAAGCCCGAAGCCAAAACAAGTGAGTGAGGTTTGTTGGTGAGCCAATTGATAAAACCAACTAGGGTTGCTTGTAAGCCCGAAGCCAAAACAAGTGTGTAAGGTTTTGACTTGTAAGCCTGGTAAAACAAGTCGACTATAATCTAGAAAAGATTATAGTGGAAATTCCCAAGTGGAGCTTGGGGAGTGGATGTAGGTGCTAGGTGCACCGAACCACTATACTTCTTGTGTGTTTGCATTGCTTTACTCTTTATCTTCTTTTGCTCTTTAATTATTGTTATATTTCATTGCTTCCGTTGCACAATTACTTGAGCACTATCACTCTTCACCTTTGAACTTGATAGCACATATATTGCTTTAATTTTTTAAAATACCCAATTCACCCCCCCTCTTGGGAACCATATCTGGGCAACAATTAAGTTTATGTTTAGCTTGAATTGATTTAATTAGGCAACCGACTAGCCAAATTGCATCAAATTGAGCTAACCCAAATTGTCAATTTGAACCAACTTTCAAATTGACTCATGAAATCAATCCAATTTGATTCATGAAGACCTACAAGACATAATTGACGTCTAGAAACATGTCATGCCTCCTCGAAAGATGAGAAATTTAGTATAAATTATCAAAATATCCTTCAGTAGCAAGTTACATGCAATTCAATCATTCGATCTTTCTTTATCTTGATTAAGTGATGGGCATGGATAAATGTCAAACCCTTAAACTTAATCTATTCAAATCTCTAATCACTAATGAAGACTCTGAAAAAAAACCTGGTGCAGTGAAAGCCTACCCTAGGCATGCAATACTAGGGAGCATGTATTGCATAATTAAAATTTTTTAATTAGCATACGGAAAAACCTACTCATGCACAGGATCTAACATATCATGATGCATGTAATAAAATATACAGGCATGTGTAGGCAAGTGCAATAATAATAAATCATATGATAACAACTAGATCTAGGCATGCATGATAACCAAAATAAAACATACATGTCCAAAGCAGGAAGAAGTCAACTCCCTCAGTTTTCAGAATTAATCATCGACCAGTTGAACTCATTCAACATCAAATAAGATTTGCAACAGCAACAAGAAGAGAGGATCGGTGCAAACTCTCGAGGTATCCAAGTGTCCACCCTTTAGAGTATCCATGCACGAGCTCTCGCTGATCCAACTCCTGGATGGATGCTAGTCCATCGGAAATCAATAAACTGGTCACGGACATGTGGAGAAGGGAAGACGAAAGAGATCTTCATGGACAGTCTTCTCCAAGACTGCCTTTACTCCACCAAGAGCACACAAAGGAGATCTAAAAACTGGGAAGCAATACATGGAAATTAATGCTCTTTGCTCCGATCAAAAGACATGCTCTGTTTTCTTCCAAAAGAAAAATGCATGCCCAGATTTCTCCCAAAAACCTATCGCACGATCAGCAACTCAGAAATTAAAACCGGCGGAGAACTCCCGTGAGACCCTATTCCTCACTATCTTCTTATGCCCTTTTCCCATCACACAGCCAGCTGCTTCTCTCTCGCTGCCTGCGGCTAGGAACCAAGATATAATATATCCATATCCAGCTGAGAAAAATAAACCCGGGCTGATCTAAGCAGATTTGAGAAGCTGCAATACATTGATAGAAAACTTGGGATTAATCTTCTCGACGGCAACGGACATCTTGTCACCGATCTCCAACACCGATGCTTCATTTTCTTTTGGCCATAAACTGTAGGCGGAAGATAACAAAAGGTAAAATCATGAGAAGACCGAGACAAAGGAGAAAAACAAACACCGAGAGGACCCTTTTCCATCCTCTCTCTCACGCCCTACTTCTCGTCTTTCTTTCACAACCAGCAACCAAATAAAATATAAGCTGAGAGAACCCGGAAAGCTTAGAAGGAAACATCGTGAACACTGGGAATACGGGTGAGAGAAAACCATACAAATTCAAACTCCTTTGGATAGCACTTGATCGGATTAAAAACTAAGAACTGCATGCGGAAGAGAACAACACGGGCAAAACCACCGTGTAAGCTGCGACCGAGAGAGACGTGTGGGAGAATATCACTATGAGATCCCATGCAATCAGTCCAGAGCAGTCCATATCCATCCACACGGTAATACCGAAAGAACCAAGAGCAGGGGAAGCCGTGAACAGGGAGCCATCCTTTGTTTCAACAACCAACCAAAAATGGTTCACCAAAAACCCTGGTCCGACCAAACCAATTACTAAGAAAAACCGGGTATAGTCCTGGTCTACCAAGAACAATTCCTGGTTGACCCAAACTAATCCTGGTCGATCCAAATCATACCAGAAAAATTCAATGTGTGCTTAATTAAACCGTTTGACCTTAATACCGAAACGATTCCCAATCATGATCGGTTCCTGGATTAGAAAGAAATCCTCAATGATGTGTGACCTCATAGGTTCAAACCTAAACGGTAGCACTGGAATACTTCCAGTACCAGCACAAGATACCATCTAGCAATGGATCCCGGCGTTCGGATAGGCCGAAGATGCGAGAGCAATTTATCGAACCTCTGGCATATGGTTACTGTATAATTCATCCCGTTGACCTCCAATGCTCAAGATGACCTAGGATTAGATTGCCAACCCTAACCGAGTCGATCCACAACATGTCTCAACCTCGCAAGTCCAGTGACTCCTCACTAGGACTATCCCGGTCGAGGATTTGCTAAATTAAGACACTGCGAGACATTCAATCCAAACAATTTGGACAGGTCAATTCCATCGTGGTCCACCACTGTTACACAAGTACTTGCCTATACCCAGAACCTTTCATTACTGGATTAGAAATCCGGGTAGTCCGGCACCAAAGCACAGGGAGTTGCTTGCAAGCTATCATGGTAACCTCAGGTCGAAGGGACACATATACCCATATCCAATCGCGAGCAATCCTTTGGTAGAAAGGAGCTCCACGGAGTCACGTTCAATGAGATATCACACATCCCACTTGCAGATCATATCAGTGTCACCATACTCCTTTGGTCAAGAGGACAACCAAATGATGTGAACCACAATAACCTACACTTGATACATTACCGTCCTGTACAATGTATCCTTTGGTTGTGAACCTTTTAAAGGATCACTCGATATATCCTCTCTATATCAAAGTCAGTGTAGTCCTAAGGACTTCATCACATAAATAGAGTTCATTACAAGAAAATGAATAATATGATGAGCTGCCAAAATAAAGTTTTATTAATTCATATACAAATTACAATACTGAGCACAACCGCCTACAACCTAGGCGATTGGCTTTGGGACATAATTCCCAATAACTCCCACTTGTACTAAAGCTAATCAGAACAGTATCTAATACCCATTTTTCTTTTACAATAGTCGAACTCTTTAATTTTGAGGGCTTTAGTGAAGGGGTCGGCCAGATTCTTTTTTTCATCGATCTTTATAAGATTGATGTCACCTCGTTCCACGATCTCTCGCACGAGGTGATAGCACCGCAGAATGTGCTTGGTGTGGTGATCAGACTTTGACTCCTTAGCTTGAGCAATGGCTCCTATGTTATCACAAAACACTGGAACAGAACCATCTAGGGAAGGTGCCACCCCTAGCTCTCCAAGGAACTTCCGCAACCACATGGCTTCCTTTGCAGCATCTGATGCTGCAAGGTACTCTGCTTCGCATACCGAGTCTGTAACTGTTGCCTGCTTAGAACTCTTCCAGCATATCGCTCCTCCATTCATGGTAAACACAAACCCTGACACACTCTTACTATCATCTCTATCTTATTGGAAACTGAAGTTAGTATACCCCACAAGTTTCAAGTCAGGTTCTCCATAAACCAGCCATTGGTCTTTAGTATTTCTCAAATACTTCAGGATGGTTTTCACCACCTTCCAATGCCACTCACCTGGATCAGACTGGTATCTGCTCACTACTCCTAGTGAGTATACCATGTCTGGTTTAGTACATGTCATAGCATACATGATAGAGCCCACTATAGAAGCATAAGGAACTCTATTCATGCGCTCTCTTTCCTCAGGAGTTGTCGCACAATCCTTTTTGGAAAGAGTAATTCCAGAACCTATCGGGAGATAGCCTTTCTTGGAATTCTCCATGCTGAACCGTTTCAGCATGGTATTAATGTACATAGACTAGAACAATCCTAGAAGCCTCTTAGATCTATCTCTATAGATCTTCATACTCAGTATGTAAGAAGCTTCACCCAAGTCCTTCATAGAGAATAGAGATGACAACCAGACCTTTATTCCTTGCAATGCTGCGATGTCATTCTCGATTAAGAGAATGTCATCAGCATACAGTACCAGGAATACAATCACAAAATCATTAACCCACTTATAGATGCAAGGTTCCTCTCCGTTCCTAATGAAGCCATACGATTTGATACACCTATCAAATCGCATGTTTCAACTTCGAGATGCTTACTTGAGTCCATAAATAGACCTCTGTAATTTGCACACTTTTGACTTGTCTGTGGATGTAAACTCTTCAGGCTGTATCATATACACCTCCTCATCTCGCTTCCCATTTAGGAAAGCAGTTCGGACATCCATCTACCAGATCTCATAGTCAAAATGTGCTGCCAAAGCAAGCATGATCTAAATGAACTTGAGCATTGCCACAGGGGAGAACATCTCATCATAATCGATACCATATCGCTGACGATACCCCTTGGCAACCAGACAGGCTTTATAGGTCTCCACCTTCCTATCGCGCCCCTTTTTCTCTTGAAAATCCACTTGCACCCGATGGGTTTTATCCCTTCAGGTGGATCAACCAATGTCCATATATTGTTGATCTCCATGGACTCCATCTTGGATCGCATGGCTCCAAGCCATGCCTCAGAGTCAGATCTCTGAAGAGCATCCATATAGGTGATCGGATCCTCATCATTCTCATCGAGCTTAATGAAATCACCGTCCTGGACCAAGAAATCGTTGTATCTATCTGGCTGATGCGATACTCTATCGGATCTCCTAATAATGGGTTCTGGGTGTGATTCAATCACAGCCGGTTCTATGATGTCCTTAGAGTGTGCAGGTTCTTCCACTGGTTGAACTTCACCAAGTTCAATCTTAAAGGCTACAGTTCCTTCACCAAGGAACTCCTTTTCCAAAAAGATAGCCCTAAGAGCAACGAACACTTTCTGTTCATCCTCCAAGTAGAAGAAATACCCTTTTGTTTCCTTAGGATACCCAATAAACAGGCACCGAACAGACCTAGGACCAAGTTTATCTGAGTCTAAATGCTTTACATAAGCCAGACAACCCCAGACTTGAAGGTGTGAAATTGAGGGCATACGTCTAGTCCATAACTCATATGGAGTGGAGACAACAGACTTACTCGAAACTTTATTCAGCAAGTAACAAGCTGTCTCAAGTGCATATCCCCAGAAGGACAGTGACAGAGTTGCAAAACCCATCATGGATCGAACCATGTCTAACAGGGTTCGATTCCTCCTTTCGGACACACCATTCAACTGGGGTGTTCTTGGAGGAGTCCACTGAGAGAGAATCTCATTCTCCTCAAGATATGTCATGAACTCACCGGATAGGTATTCACCGTCTTGATCAGATCGAAGGGTTTTAATACTCTTTCCAGTTTGTTTCTCCACTTCATTACGATATCGTTTGAACATTTTAAATGACTCAGATTTATGTCTCATCAAAAAGACATAACCATACCTGAAAAGGTCGTTTGTAAATATAATGAAATATCTATATCCTCCTCTGGCACTAACTATTATGGGTCACATACATCAGTATGTATGAGACTCAAAAATTCTATAGCTCGTTCACCTTTTCCAGTAAAAGGTGACTTGGTCATTTTACCAAGCAAACAGGATTCACAAGTGGGCAGTGAGTCAGAATCACTAATCTCGAGGAGGCCATCTCCTCGTAACTTGTTTATCCTATTCTGGTTAACATGACTTAGCCTACAGTGGCATAGATACAAGTCACTGACATTTTCTATCCTTGGGCTGTTCAGGTCTATGGATGCCTGATAAAGAGGACAGTTCCTCTTTTAGTATCCTTGTTTCTTACAATAAAAGCACTCTGCACCAGTTTGATCAGCTTTTACTTTCTTGGTCTGACTTGGGCTAGGAGGACTCTACACCTTCTTTCCCTTACCTTTCTTCTTCTCTTTCTTAAAGGGAAGACGACCTCTAAAACCTCCCACTAAATTCACCACCCCCTTATTCAGTTGGTGGTGCTTCTCGTAAGTCTGCAGCAACTCCATCAAACCATGGTAATTGACTGCAAGCTTATACCTTCTAAAATGATCAAGATAGGAGGAGGGTAGAGAATTCAGGATTGCATCCTTGCTGAGTTGCTCGTGCAAGGGACATCCGAGCTTGCCTAATCGTTCGATCATCTCAATCATGTACAATACATGATCAGTAACCGAAACGCCATTTCGCATGTTGGCATTGTAGATGTCACAAGACACTTTGTACCGCTCCACATCATCTGGCATGCTAAAAGATTCCTTCAACCTTTGAAGAATCTCGTCTGGTTGGGCCTCCTCGAATTTGCAACTGAACTAGACGTTCATCACCGCCAACATTATACATCGGACAGTAGTCCGATCAGAAACCCACTTCAAATAAGTATCCCTGATCAAATTTCGAGCATTGGTAGGAGGGATTTTGGATGCTCGATCCGTTATCACATAAAGGATCCGCTCGTGCTCCAGGATAATCCTCAATTTTTGATACCAGCTATCGAAATTGGGACCCTTTAACTTCTTGCTATCGAGAAGTGACCAGAGCGAAAAGGTTTGAAAACATCTGAAAGAAAAAAAAAGACCAAATTAGTATATAAATTAATCTATTAAACCAAAAGACTTGGACTTTAGTCTAAAGGTCCCTCCCACTAATTTTTCAAATTAGGAGCCTCTAACTCCAATCCATGAAATCACTATTTCATAGTGGGTACTAAAATTCAATAGACCATGTATGAGCCCGACTTTGGCCGGCTCACCCATATGTGCCTAAATGTAGGTTCTCTAACCAATTGCTTCCCTAAGCAATTTCCAGTAATAAATTATGCCCCAGAGAACCCCCAATCAGCCTTTGGGCCTCCTATTGCGGGTCTCCGGTTAGGTCCAACCATCAATATGACGAATCCGATGCTTTCAGCTAACGAATGACTAAGCTCGACTTTGGCCGGCCCACTTGATCACCGTTAAGAAGGTTGCACTGAACCATCATCTATGAGAGCAATTCCAGTAACCGGATGCACACCCATTCTTTGGAACTGCCGATGTACACCAAGCTAAAGGACTCATTACTAACCCACTTAATGGGAGGCTAAGACACCATCAACTCATTGACTTAGTCTTTTTCAGGATCTAATAATTTTAGAAAATTTTATTAAATTATGACAGGAGAATAGAAAGAAGAACATGGATCAACCTCCCACTGATCAAATCAATTCTCAGGAGGGTTGAATTAAATTTAACACGTTGGTCCATGGGCACCCAAAGATCAGACAGGCTGATCAACTTGGGTGACATGGGTTAACTTGAATCCATAAGCTCTTCTAATCAGTTCTGGTTGACCGGATTGGCCAGGTAGGTGAGATCATGGGTGAGTATCCGCCATTAACCATCTTTTCTAGACACCAACCAAGTTGGCCAGGAAAGAGGTAGCCTCATGCAACCATGATCAAAACTGCCAAACCTGCCTAGACACCAATCAGTTTACCAGACTTGATTAGACCAGCCTAAGAAGTCGGGCTTTTCACAGAGCTACTAATTAGATCCATTTTAGAAGAATGGACTAACCCATCTAACTATTAGATGATACTAAAGAGAAAGTCCTTAATCAACATTTGATTAGTTCTCTTAAGTCCAATTCAACTTACCTTAGGTCTAACCAAATTAATGGACCCAATCAGACAGCTAACCTAATTAACCCAGAAGGCTTATTCAAATGATATTAGGTTTCATAAACCCTAATATGGCTTGTCATTTAATTAATCTTTCAATTCATAATTGTTAGATTATAAGCCAATATTTAATTAAAATATTTTTAATTAAATTCATGTAAAACTCTTTTACATCTTATCATGCATCATATCTAGTCCTGTCATATCAATTTATAATATTGTAAGCCTTAAACATTTTAGACATGCCAATGTATATGTATTGGGATTAAAACATTTTTAATACCATAGGTTTCCTTTAAGCATCCTTCTGAAAAGGCCAACATAGATGAACCGCCTCGTGCCATAAAAATTAGGGATTTTAAACCCTGATTAATCTGGACACACGGCCATGGTGAAGGTCTCAACTAGGTTCCTAAAAGTAATCCCTAATACATGTAATCATGATATGCTACACAGGAACCTGTGGCTCTGATACCACTGAAGGAAAACCTGGTGTAGCGAAAGCCTACGCAAGGCATGCAACACTAGGAAGCAGGTATTGCATAATTAAAATTTTTTAATTAGCATACGGAAAAACCTACTCATGCACAGGATCTAACATATCATAATGCATGTAACAAAATATACAGGCTTGTATAGGCAAGTGCAACTCCCTTTGTCATCAGAATTAATCATCGACCGGTTGAACTCCTTCAACAGCAAATAAGATCTACAACAGCAACAAGAAGAGAGGATCGGTGCAAACTCTTGAGGTGTCCAAGTGTCCACCCTCTAGAGTATCCATGCACGGGCTCTCACTGATCCAACTTCCGGATGGATGCTAATCCACCGGAAATCAATAAACTGGTCATGGACGTGTGGAGCAGGGAAGACCAAAGAGATCTTCTTGGACAATCTTCTCCAAGACTGCCTTTACTCCAACAAGAGCATACAAAGGAGATCTAAAAACCAGGAAGCAATACACGAAAATTAATGCTCTCTGCTCCAATCAAAAGACATGCTCTATTTTCTTCCAAAAGAAAAATGCACACCCAGATTTCTCCCAAAAACCTCTCTCACGGTCAGCAACTCAGAAATTAAAACCGGTGGAGAACACCCATGAGACCCTGTTCCTCACTATCCTCTTATACCCTTTTCCCATCACACGGCTAGCTGCTTCTCTCTAGCTACCTATGGCTAGGAACCAAGATATAATATATCCGGCTGAGAAAAATAAACTCGTGCTGATCTGAGCAGATTTGAGAAGCTGCAATACATTGATAGAAAACTTGGGATTAATCTTCTCGACAGCAGCAGACATCTTGTCGCCAATCTCCAACACCGATGCTGCATTTTCTTTTGGCCATAAACTGTAGGCGGAAGATAACAAAAGGTAAAATCATGTGAAGACCGAGAGGAAGCAGAAAAACAAACACCGTGAGGACCTTCTTCCTTCCTCTCTCTCATGCCCTGCTTCTCATCTTTCTTTCACAACCAGCAACCCAATAAAATATAGGCTGCGAGAACCCGAAAAGCTTAGAAGGAAACACTATGAACATTGGGAATACGGGTGAGAAAAAACCATACAAATCCAAACTCCTTTTGGATAGCACTTGATCGGATTAAAAACTGAGAACTGCAGGTGGAAGAGAACAACACGGGCAAAACCACCGTGTAATCTGTGACCGAGAGAGAGAGACGTGTCGGAGAATACCACTATGAGATCCCATGCAATCGGTCCAGAGCAGTCCATATCCATCCACATGGTAATACCTAGAGAACCAAGAGCAGGGAAGCTATGAACAGGGAGCCATCCTTTTAAACCGGTTCAACAACCAATCAAAAATGGTTCACCAAAAACCCTAGTTCGACCAAACCCAATCACTAAGAAAAATCGGGTCTAGTCCTGGTCTACCAGGAACAATTCCTGGTTGATCCAAACCAATCCTGGTCGATCCAAATCAGACCAGAAAAATCCAATGTGTTCTTAATTAAACCGTTTGACCTTAATACCGAAATGATTCCCAATCATTGATCGGTTCCTGGATCAGAAAGAAATCTTCAATGGCATGTGACCTCATAGGTTCAAACCTAAACGGTAGCACTGGAACACTTCCAGTACCAGCACAAGATACCATCTAGCAATGGGTCCCGACGTTTGGATAGGCCAAAGATGTGAGAGCAATCTATCGAACCTCTGTCATATGGTTACCTTATAATTCATCCCTTTGACCTCCAATGCTCAAGATGACCAGGATTAGACTGCCAACCCTAACTGAGTCGATCCATAACATGTCTCAACCTCGCAAGTCTAGTGACTCCTCATTAGGACTACCCCGGCCGAGGATTTGTTAAATTGAAACACTGCGAGACATTCAATTCAAATAATTTGGACAGGTCAATTCCATCTTGGTCCACCACTGCTCCACAAGTACTTGCCTGTACCCAGAAACCTTCCATCACTGGATTAGAAATCCGGGTAGTCTGGCACCAAAGCATAAGGAGTTGCTTGCAAGCTACCATGGTGATCTCAGGTCAGAGGGACACATATACCGATATCTAATTGCAAGCAATCCTTTGGCTGAAAAGAGCTCCACGGAGTTACATTCAATGAGATGTCACGCATCCCACTTGCAGATCACATCAGTGTCACCACACTTTTTTGGTCAAGAGGACAACCAAACGATGTGAACGACAACAACCTACACTTGATACATTATTGTCCTGTACAATGTATCCTTTGGTTGTGAACCTTTTAAAGGATCACTCGATATATCCTCTCTATATCAAAGTTAGTGTAGTCCTAAGGACTTCATCACATAAATAAAGTTCATTACAGGGAAATGAATAATATGATGAGTTACCAAAATAAAGTTTTATTTATTCATATACAAATTACAATACTGAGCACAACCACCTACAATCTAAGCGATTAGCTTTAGGACATAATTCCCAACATACTCAACCAATTAGGAAACCATTTCTAGTTTTATCATGATTTGATCAAAGACTTCTTGAGTCATCATTCGATAAGATCACATGGGATAAATTATTTTCTTACTAGGAGTGATCGATTCCTTGTTGACCTACTCATTACCTTCATACACAATCTCCCATATCCAGAAGCATCCCGTACATGATTTAATTATGATGAATGAGTATACACCAAAATATGGGTTTATGTGCACAAGATACTATGGTGATCTCAGGTCTAAGGATCACATGCACAACTCCCACTGAGAAAATATTCTTTTTGATAAATAAGACTTTCATTTGATATTCTCTTGTTGGATCAATTCAGTGAACTCATAACCTAATGAGCACCCATATCCTTGTATTAGTGTCACTACACAAGTGGTCGTGAGACCAACCACCCTCTCCATCGAGTATACATAGGATGTACTAGTCTGTCCAGATTCATCGACCCCTGAATCGATGATCCTATGACTAGGAATATTCTAGATTAAGGTTTATAGGTTTTAGGTCTCACTATTTTTCTCTGTAACCTTAAAACCATTACCCTAATCTATAGGGTTCATCATAATCTTATAATTAAAACAAAGACAGAGCATATGATGAATCAAAAATTGCCTTTTATTATCATTCATGAGTTGAAAGAAATTATAAATTTGCCACTGAAATTTTACATGTGATTGACTTTCAGGACATAATTCTTTAAGTAGCAACCTTATTAATTTTCACTCTATCTTGGCTCATCCAAAGTTCCAGGTCAGGCTCTTCATCACTAAGGTCAATCGGATCATAGACATTATCCTAAACACAATTCAAGTCTTGTTTGATTTATATTGGTGAGATTAAAAATATTCAGATTGATTGACATGTTTCCAAAGGAAAGTTTAATTAGTTGATTTTAGCAATTGATTTGGGCATTAACTATGGCGAAAAATGTTTTACCTAATATAACTGGGACATAACTTTTTGGGTTCATTACCAGTTTAGTTTCTAGAATCATAAAATCTATCGGGTAAATAGAGTTACTAACTTTAATCTGCACATCCTCTACTATTCTCCTTGGCACTTTTAAAGATCAATCTACTAGTTATAAGGTCATTTTCATGGGCTTTAGTTTTTTCCAACCCTAATTGCTAGTATATTGAATATGGCAATATATTGACACTTGCCCTTAAGTCTAATAGAGCCCTATTGTTGAGGGGTTTTTCTACAATGCATGAAATAGTGAATGACCCTGAATCTTTATATTTCACTAGTATGTGGTTTGATAGGGAAGAGCTCACATTAGTTACCAGGAAGGCTCTCTTGGGTATATTGGTGGTCTTCTTCTTGCTACACAGATCCTTAAGAAATTTAGCTTAAGCTAGGATCATTGGATCATATCCAGTAAAGGAATATTCACTTTAACATACTTAAAGACCTTCAAAATCTTATCTAATTGGGCTGAATTTTGGTTGGGCTTAAGTCTATTTGGGAATGGTGCTATAACCTTGATCTTTGGTTCATCAGATTCTAGCAAGGGCTCAATTGGTGGGTTGGATATTACATTAGGTTCTAATGCCTTAGGTGCTTCGAGCTGACCTTGCTCAATTAGTTGTTTAAAGAGTGGGACTTTTAATTCTTCTTTTTTAGACATACCCACTTGCTCTTATCTATTTGACTCCCAAATCTCAATGTATGGATAGCATTTAATTGGTTAATGTAGGTTCCTTGTTTTGATACTTGATTATTTAGATTTCTAGGATTAGCCTCGGGCTCACTAGGTAGTTTATCTAGTTTTGTCTCATTTATAGTTATGGCTAACTGACCTACTTGCATCTCCAAACAAGCTATAGCTTGGGTATTAGAGGATAACTGTTGACCTGTGATCTACATAAAGTTATTTAGGATATAATAGGTGTCATCTTGGGATTTAGCTAGAATTTTTAAGGCTTTTTCTAGAGAACTAAGTTTCTTTTCATTATCATTGATTGGTGGGTTTTTTCTTGTCAGATTAAGCCTGGGCTAGGCTGGTTGAAGTTGGGACCTCCTGTATTAGGACCTTTTTACTAGGAAAAGTTTGGATGGTTCCTCCACCCTAGATTATAAGTTGGTGCATAGGGGTTATTGATCGTTCTTTGATAGGTTGCATTTACCTGTGCACAACCATTTTTAGTTTGGGTTATGAAGTGGAGACACTTTTCTACTACATGTCCCGAATCATTGCATCCATTGCATACAAGTGCAGACACTTTGTTCACTTGATTTATAGGGGCTTGTCCCTTGAGTTCCAATACTTGCTCTATCCTATGAATCAAGGATGCCATCTTAGCCTCTTCGGTTATGGATGCTCAGATTTGGTGCATACGATCTCTTGATGGTGTGTTTTCAGATTCTCTAATTCCCTTCCACTATAGGATCTTTTCTACTTAATCCTCTAGAAATTATCAGGCTTCATGGAAAGATTTTTGCATAAAATTGTCCTGACACATCGACTCGAGCATAGTTCTAGAATTTAGATTTAGACCTTCATAAAAAGTTTGGCGTAACCTCCAAGTCTCTATCCCATAGTGTGGACACTAGCTCAAAAGGTTCTTAATCGGTTTAGGATTTCTAGAAAGGCTCTCTCCCTAGTTGATAAAACTGGGTGATCTCATATCTTAACTTGGCTATTTTATGGCATGGGAAGAATTTCCTCAAGAATGTTTTAATAAAACCCTCTAATGTTGTGATCGATTAGGCATGTCAACTATATAGCCATTTCTTGGCATTTTTCTTGAGGATGAAATTAATCGACCTAAGTTTAATGACATCTTCTGAGAGTCCATTTATTCGCATAGTATCACACACTTTCTCAAATTCTCTAATGAAAATGAAAGCATCCTCAATTCCAGTGAATTTGGGAAGCATATTAATAATTTAAGATTTAATCTTGAAATTGGTAATATTAGTTTGGGGTAGTCGAATGCATGATGGTTGGTAGATCCAATCGTAGTAGTCTCTCAACCTAAGGGGATGTCCTAATGTTGGGAAATGTGTCATAAAGCCAATTTCTACTGTACACAGTTGTATATTTGATATAATTGTATATGAATTATATTATTGAATAAAATGTTTATTCTGGCAGTTCATCACTATTTCATCTTTCTGTAATGAGTTCTTGAGTGATGAAGTCCTTAGGACTATTTGTATGTGATATAGAGAGGATATATCATATAGTCCTAAAATTGTTCGCGACCAAATGATACACTTATTTCAGGATGATAGTATATCAAGTATAGGTCGTTGTGTGCTATAGTCGTTGGTTGTCCTCTTAACCAAGGAGTGTGGAGACACTGGTATGGCATGCAGATATTGTGTTTGACATTTCATCGAACGTGACATGTATGTACTTTTTTTTACCTAGGATTTTGATATGGACGTAGTTATCCCTCAGACATGAGATCGTCATGGTAGCTTGTGAGCAACTCACTGTACTTTGGTACTGGACTATCTAGATTTTTAATCCAGGGATGGAAGGTTTCTGGGTACAGTTAAGTACTCGTGTAGCAGTGATCGGATCAAGATGGGATAGACCCCTCCAAAGTGTTTGGAGCAGATATCTTACTTTGTTTCAATTTAGCAAAACCTTGGCCAGGGTAGTCTCTGTACTGTGTTACAGGACTTGTGAGATTGAGACACATTGTTGATGGACTTTATGGGTTGGGCAGTTTAACCCTAAGTCATCCTGAGCATTGAGGTCAAAGGGATTAATTACTAGGTTTCCATATCTCCTGGTTCTTGATTGTTGCTCTGCAACTTTGATCTATCCGGACGTCGGGTGTCATTGCTAGATGGTGACTTTGACTGGTATTGGAAATGTTCCAGTGCTACCAGCTTAGTGTTCGAACCTATGGGGTCACACACCATAGGAGTTTCTACTTGATCTAGTGATCGGAGAACAATTGGAAATCGTTCGTGGACTCACAAAGAAAAAGTGTTTTTCTTTACCCAAGTGTCGATACTTGATATTCTTGAAAGTGTCGACACTTGTGTAAGTGCGACACTTGTTGATTTCGCAAGTGTATACACTTGATGTCACAAAAGGTTGTGACATAAAACTTTCACTAATAGTTGGTGATGCATGGAGGTGAATTAAGTAATGTGATTACTTGATAGCCCAATTTGATTGAGCTATAAAAATCTGGAACAAATCAAATAGGATTTGGTTCAAAATAGGTTTGGATCCAATTAGGTTGAACCCAATGTATGCACACTTGATCCAATTGATTTCAGTTATGAACTGAAATCAATTAACACATTAATCTGAATTTAAATAAGTTTAAAATACAGTTTTGGGGAGTTATGTAACTTCCCATGACCATAACTCCCCATAACTACCCATTACCACTCCATTATCACCTATAACTCCCCACTTTCCCTCTCCCTTACCATCTACATAATGGGCTGAAATGGGAGGACGAAAATAAGAGAAAATTCAGCAAAGAAATGCTGGAAAAATAAAAGGGAAGAAAGGGAAAAAGCTAGGAAAGGCTCTTGTTTTATGGGTGTGAGATTTTTTTGGAAAGAAGTGTGCATTTTTGTACTTAGTGATCTAGGTTTAGGATTGAGTGTTTGGGAAGGGTTCCAATGACTCATTCTCCACCTCTTGAGTTTCTTCATTCATTCGGAGAGTCCGGCATCAAAAGAAGAAAAAGGAGTTCCGATCAAATTGTTCCATAACAAGCTAGCACTTGGAGTGGAAGTAGATTTTGAAAGAGCCCTGGTGTGAACCACCTGTAGAGGCCAGACACGTGTGCGGCTAAGCAGAGTTCTTCTTCCTCCTCCTGGATTTTTTACAGCGGAGAGCGTCTCCACTTCATACGTGGTATGGTTTTACATATATATAGATATGTTGCTTTGAAATGTTCATTGTATAATTTTATGATTTCATGGTTTATATTAATCATTCATGCAAGATCTTGGGCTAAGTAGCATAGAATAATTTTAAAAGCATGCTTAGATTAAATGTTAATCAATTTATCATGCTTCCGCTGCATGTTATTTTGAAAAAGTTTTAACATGGAAAGCATGCTCGCTACTAGTTTTCCTTTCAATTGGTATCAGAGCAACAAGGTTGCTCTAGCATGAATGTTTAGTATAAACATTATGAAATCAGTTTAATATCTTGCAAGTACTCGGATTGAGTGCCTCACCAGGTCGTCCGATCATAGGAGAGAAGTAGGGCTGCAAGACCCTCACTTCCCATTCAAAGGGATCTCCTATGGTGTGTCGGGGTGCCATTGTGAAGGACTCGTGAAGAGGAAAAAGAAAAGAAAAAGTAAAGATTAAAATGTTTTGATCTTTATTATGTTCTAAATTTGAAGTCATAAAATGTTTTAGAAATGTTCTAAAGTTAGTTTATGATTGTTATGTTAAATAGTTTAACATAAAATTCAAGTTTAGAAAAGACAAAGTTTGGATTTCAGCATTTCTGTGCTCGGGTTTGATCAAGTGTCGACACTTGGTTTACCTAGTGTCGACACTTGGGTGTCTATGTGTCGACACTTGGGCTTCTAGGTGTCGACTCATGAACAAAAACACAGAAATTGGTTCACTGTGTGTTGACCTGTCTCAGAGTAGTGTCGACACCAAACTTTGGTGTCGACACTTGCTACTGAAGTGTCGACATTTCACAGTGAACAGAAATTTAAAAGTTGGATTTTCTTGTAAAAACTGTTTTATAAAGTTTATTGAAAATGTTTCAATCTGTTATATGATTAACTTAATTATGAATTAAGTAAATCTAAGTGACTAAATGATCTAAGGATATGATTTTAAAATCTAAGTCATATTCATAACTTTGGATTAAATGGGTTAGCTTGAATTAGGTCCTAATTGGGTTAGACCTAAGTTTAGATGAATTGGACTTAATAGAGAATTAACTTAATCAAATGTTGAGTTAAGGTTCTTCTCTAGTATCTATCTAATAGTTAGATTGATTGGTCCATACATCTAAATGGACTTAATCTTGGCTTCGTGGTAGGACCTGATTCCTTAGGCTAGTCTAATCGAAATTGGTGAACCAATTGGTGTCTAAGGTAAGTATGGCTTTTGATCTATGGTTTTTGGGGCTACCTCTTTCCTGGCCAATGATATTGGTGTCTAAGGAAAGATGGTTAATGGCTTAACCCATAACCTTGATCTCACTTACCTGGCCAATATGGTCAACCAGATTTGATTAGTTAGCTCATTGATTCGAGTTAGCCCATGCCAATAAGGTTAATCAGCTTGACTGATTTAGGTGCCCATGGATTTTATGGTTCATGTAACCCTTTCATTAACATATGAAGTTAGTGAAAGATAATCCATGACTTATCCTTTCTCTTCTGTCACAACATGTATAAAATCTCTAAATTATTAGGTCCTTAAAAAGATGGAAATTACATGTATAAAACCTCTAAATTCTTTTCCTCCCTCCTACTTACCTTTTCTAGATCACTATAGATTAACAAGGCCTGTAGTCAACTACTATAGGTTGATGGGGTTACTACAAACTTATGAAAAGGATCACCAGCTCCAAAAGAGCTTGGTGAATTTAGTGGGAGGCAGTGCGGCAAGGCGTCATCCCTTTAAGAAAGGGAAAAAGAAAAAGAATAAAAGTAAAATGGTGCAAAGTGCTGGGCCCAGTCAAATTAAGAAGAAGGCTGACCAAAGTCAGGCAGAATGCTTCTACTACAAGAAGCCGGGTCATTGGAAGAGGAATTGTTCCGCTTACCTAGCTACACTTGACCCGAACAGGCCGAAGAAGAAGCAACAAAAGGTTGCTGGACAAGGTATTTATATGATAAATCCTTGTTGTTTTTCTATTTGTGATACTACTAACTGGATATTAGATACTGGTAGTCCTTATCATATTTGCAATACGTTGCAGGGACTACAAATTAGTAGAAGATTCGAGAATGGCGAGAGATTTCTGAATATGGGGAATGGAAGTCAAGCTCCAGTCCTGGTGTTAGAAATTGTCAATCTGTTTTTCGAGTCTTGTAAAGTTGTTCTTAGTGATTGTCACTATTGTCCATCATTCCTTGTAAAAATTATCTCTGTAGGCCAGTTGGCTAGTAATGGTTATGAACTATTAATCAAGAGTGATTTTTGCAAAGTCATTATGAATGATATTGTGGTTATGACTGGACATATTAAGAATGGCATTTATATTTTATCATAGCCTGTTGGTGTAATGTACATTTCATGCAAACGCCCTAGATTAGATAATGTCAATGATGCTTATCTCTGGCACTGTAGGCTAGGTTATATAAACAAGAATAGAATCAACAGGTTAGTGGGAGAAGGTCTCCTAAATGTTAGTGATTGTGAATCACTGCCAACCTGTGAATCTTGTTTACTTGGTAAGATGACCAAGTCACCTTTTACTGGAAAAGGTGTACGAGCCGATGACATTTTGTGTCTAGTACATACTGATGTGTGTGGACCAATGAATGTCGATGCCAAGGGTGGGTATAAATATTTCATTACATTTACGGACGACCTCTCAAGGTACGGTTATGTTTTTTTGATGAGACATAAATCTGAATCGTTTGAAATGTTCAAACGGTATCGTAATGAAGTTAAAAACAAATCGGGAAGCTTATTAAAATCCTTCGATCAGATCGAGGTGGAATATATCTTTCTGGGGAGTTTCTGACTTATCTTGAAGAGAATGGGATTCTCTCTCAATGGACACCTCCTGGGATACCCCAGTTAAATGGTGTGTCTAAAAGGAGGAATCGGACTCTGTTGGACATGGTTAGATCCATGATGGGATTTGCAACTCTGTCAACTTCCTTTTGGGGGTATGCTTTGGAATCAACTTGCTATCTTCTAAATAGAGTTCCGAGTAAGTCTGTTAACAAAACTCCATATGAGATATGGAATGGGCGTAAGCCGAGTCTTTCACACCTTCGGATTTGGGGGTGTCCAGCTTATGTCAAACATTTGGAGACAGATAAACTTGGACCTAGGTCTGACAGGTGCCTCTTTGTTGGATATCCTAAAGAGTATAAGGGTTATTTCTTCTATATGCCTGGGGAACAAAAATTGTTCGTCAGTCTTAGAGCTACCTTTTTGGAAAAGGAGTACCTTACTGAATGTGCTCAAGCTGCCAATGTTGAGCTTACTGAAGTTCAACAAATAGAAGAACCAAATCATTCAAGGACTGCTACAGAACCCGTTATGATAAGATCAAACCTTGAGCCTATTGACCAGTCATTAAGGAGATCCGGTAGAGTACCGCGTCAACCGGATAGATACTATGATTTTCTGGTCCAAGACGGTGATCCCGTTGAGCTCGATGAGAACAACGAGGATCCAATCGCCTATATGGATGCGATGCAGAGGTCTGATTTTGAGTTATGGCTGGGAGCCATGAAATCTGAAATGGAGTCCATGGAAATCAACAAAGTATGGACTTTGGTTGATCCACCTGAAGGGGTAAAACCCATTGGGTGCAAATGGGTCTTCAAAAGGAAACGGGGCGCAGATGGGCAGGTAGAGACCTATAAAGCCCATCTGGTTGCCAAGGGTTATTGTCAACGTTATGGTATTGACTATGATGAGATGTTTTCTTGTGTGGCAATGCTCAAGTCTATTCGGATTATGCTTGCTTTAGCTACATATCTGGACTATGAAAGCTGGCAAATGGATGTCTGAACAGCTTTCCTAAATGGTGAGCTAGATGAGGAGGTGTATATGATGCAACCTGAAGGGTTCACATCCATAGATGAATCTACGGTATGTAAGCTTAGTAGGTCCATCTATGGACTAAAGCAGGCATCTCGGAGTTGGAACATGCATTTTGATAAGTGTATCAAGACGTATGGTTTTGTTAGGAATAAAGAAGAACCCTGCATATATAAGTGGGCAAATGGTTCTGTAGTTGTATTTCTTGTACTGTATGTGGATGACATTCTCTTAATCGGGAATGACATCACTGCATTACAAGGAATAAAGGCCTGGTTGTCATCCCAGTTTTCTATGAAAGACTTGGGTGAAGCTTCTTTCATACTAGGTATGAAGATCTATAGGGATAGATCAAGGAAGCTTCTGGGTTTGTCCCAGTCTACGTACATTGATACCGTGCTGAAAAGGTTTAGCATGGAGAATTCCAAGAAAGGGTATCTTCCAATAGGCCATGGAATTTCTTTTTCCAAGAAGGATTGTCCGATAACTCCTGAGGAAAGAGAGCGTATGAGTAGGATTCCTTATGCTTTGGTAGTATGGTCCATCATGTACGCCATGACATCGAGACGTGGCATACTCATTAGGAATAGTGAGTCGATACCAGTCTGACCCAGGTGAAGCACACTGGAAGGTTGCAAATACCATTCTGAAGTATTTGCGAAATACCAAGGACCAGTGGCTTCTTTTTGGAGGACCTGACTTGAAACTTGTGGGGTATACTGACTCCAGTTTCCAGTCAGATAGGGATGATAGCAAGAGTGTATCTGGCTTTGTTTTTATCCTGAATGGTGGAGCTATCTACTGGAAGAGTTCCAAGCAGCACACTATAGCAGACTCTGTATGCGAAGCGGAATACATTGCAGCATCTGATGCAGCAAAGGAAGCTGTTTGGTTGCAAAAATTTCTTGGTGAGCTGGGAGTGGCACCTTCCCTGGATGGTCCTGTTCCAGTGTATTGTGACAGCACTAGAGCCATTGCTCAAGCCAAAGAGCCGAAGTCCCATCAGCATACCAAGCATATTCTGCGCCGGTTTCATCTTGTATGAGAAATCGTGGAACGAGGTGATATCGACCTTCTGAAGATCGATGGAAAGGAAAACCTAGCTGATCCCTTCACTAAAGCCATTGGAATTCAAGAACTCAATGATTGTAAATGGAAGATGGGTATACGATACTGTTCTGATTGGCTTTAGTCCAAGTGGGAGTTGTTGGGAAATATGTCATAAAGCCAATTTCTACTGTACATAGTTGTATATTTGATGTAATTGTATATGAATTATTTTATTGAATAAAATGTTTATTATGGCAGTTCATCACTATTTCATCTTTCTGTAATGAGTTCTTGAGTGATGAAGTCCTTAGGACTATTTGTATGTGACATAGAAAGGATATATCATATAGTCCTAAAATTGTTCGCGACCAAATGATACACTTATTTCAGGATGATAGTATATCAAGTATAGGTCGTTGTGTGCCATAGTCGTTGGTTGTCCTCTTAACCAAGGAGTGTGGAGATACTGGTATGGCATGCAGATGTTGTGCTTGACATTTTATCGAACGTGACCTGTCTGTACTTTTTTCTACCTAGAGTTTTGATATGGACGTAGTTATCCCTCAGACATGAGATCGTCATGGTAGCTTGCGAGCAACTCACTGTACTTTGGTACTGGACTATCTAGATTTTTAATCCAGGGATGGAAGGTTTCTGGGTACAGTTAAGTACTCATGTAGCAGTGATCGGATCAAGATGGGATTGACCCCTCCAAAGTGTTTGGAGCAGATATCTTACTTTGTTTCAATTTAGCAAAACCTTGGCCAGGGTAGTCTCTGTACTGTGTTACAGGACTTATGAGATTGAGACACATTGTTGATGGACTTTATGGGTTGGGCAGTTTAACCCTAAGTCTTCCTGAGCATTGAGATCAAAGGGATTAATTACTAGGTTTCCATATCTCCTGGTTCTTGATTGTTGCTCTGTAACTTCGACCTATCCGGATGTCGGGTGTCATTGCTAGATGGCGACTTTGACTGATATTGGAAATGTTCCAGTGCTACCGGCTTAGTGTTCGAACCTATGGGGTCACACACCATAGGGGTTTCTACTTGATCTAGTGGTGGGGGCACCAGGCTCAGAAAGAAGAAGCTTCAACTAATACCAAGTTCTTTATGGATTTAGACTAGGAACTCAAGTCTCGTATGAGTCCTGTATGTTTATTGAGTCCTATTTAATTTTCTTTTAGGATTTTAAAGTTCAATTAGAATTCAATCAAGAGTTCAATTAGAGTCAATTAGGCTTTGTATTGTGAGTCAAGTTCAAGAGCTACATGAAATTAGGCTAGACCAGCTTTACTTGGAATGCCACATCATCATGGACCACTGGTGCTAACTCATCACCAGAGGACGTCACATCACCTTTGCCATGTCATCTCCAAGGGGCGCCATGGAGAAGGATGCGCCATGTCACCTGCCACCTTGCCATGCCACATCATTGCCACCTCACCTGCCACGTGGCATCATTCAAATTTTAAATTACATAAAAGCTACAAGTGGTTGACCAAGGAGTGTTTTCAAATTCAAAGGAGGTCGGCCAACTCCATCCACAAATCATGCAACTAGCTCCACCAAATCCTCCACATTTCATGTAACCCTCCACCAAATCCTTCACCAAATCCTCCATATTTCATGTAACCCCCCCTAATATTTCTCCATGATATGGGGAATTTCAAATTGATTGAAAGGCCATTAAAAGCCTCTTGTATGCCCATGGTAGAAAGGAAGCTTTTTGGATGAAATGAAATTTAAGTGAAGTAGTAGTTGAAGAAGGTATTTTTTTGGTAGTATCCTCTTGTTTTCTTTGGGTGTGTTTGATTTTCTCTTCTCAAGCTTTCAAGTGTCCAACGCCAACATCCACCTCTAGGGATCCATGCCTCCATCGAAGTTCCCTTGCCTGTTTGGTTTCTTTGTTTTGATATCTTTCAAATTGGTCCCGGTCTAACCCGTTCATTGTGTAGGATCCTTCTACGATTCGGAGTTCAAGAAAGGGTTCTCTTGCCAAAGATCAATGTTGAATGAAACTAGTTTCTTTGGAATGCCAATCTTCCACTTCAGGGCTAGTTCGTCTAAGAACTTCAATGGATCTACTAGGGAGTGATCATCTTGGATAAATAACACCTCCTAATCTCTTAAGTTTGAGTTATTGAAGATCGTTGCTAAGGTTTAAATTCAATATTCATTAGCCCTAATCTTCTCTAGGATTTAAAAAACTACATCGCGGCGTAAGTTCCAAATTTCAGTGCTCCTTCCATAGCTTTACCTTAGTACTTTTGATCTGAAATTTAGTACCTGTTAATAGGCTTCATTGCTCTCATTTCTCAATCCAAAATTTAGATTGCATTCTCATCATCGTGTCGCGTCATCTAGTGATCGGAGAATGATTGAAAATCGTTCATGGACTCACAAAGGAAAAGTGTTTTTGTTTATCCAAGTATCGATACTTGATATTCTTGAAAGTGTCGACACTTGTGTAAGTGTCAACACTTGTGTAAGTGTTGACACTTGTTGATTTCACAAGTGTAGACACTTGATATCACAAAAGGTTGTGACATAAAATTTTCACTAATAGTTGGTGATGCATGGAGGTAAATTAAGTAATGTGATTACTTGATAGCCCAATTTGATTGAGCTATAAAAATCTGGAACAAATCAAATAGGATTTGGTTCAAAATAGGTTTGGGTCCAATTGGGTTGAACCCAATGTATGCACACTTGACCTAATTGATTTCAGTTATGAACTGAAATCAATTAACACATTAATCTGAATTTAAATAAGTTTAAAATCCAGTTTTGAGGAGTTATGTAACTTCCCATGACCATAACTCCCCATAACTACCCATTACCACTCCATTATCACCCATAACTCCCCACTTTCCCTCTCCCTCACCATCTACATAATGGGCTGAAATGGGAGGACGAAAATAAGAGAAAATTCAGCAAAGAAATGCTGGAAAAATAAAAGGGAAGAAAGGGAAGAAGATAGGAAAGGCTCTAGTTTTATGGGTGTGAGATTTTTTTGGAAAGAAGTGTGCATATTTATACCTAGTGATCTAGGTCTTAGGATTGAGTGTTTGGGAAGGGTTCCAATGACTCATTCTCCACCTCTTGAGTTTCTTCATTCATTCGGAGAGTCCGGCATCGAAAGAAGAAAAAGGAGTTCCGATCAAATTGTTCCACAACAAGCTAGCACTTGGAGTGGAAGTAGATTTTGAAAGAGCCCTGGTGTGAACCACCTGTAGAGGCCAAACACGTGTGCGGCTAAGCAGAGTTCTTCTTCCTCCTCCTGGATTTTTTGCAGCGGAGAGCGTCTCCACTTCATACGAGGTATGGTTTTACATATATATAGATATGTTGCTTTGAAATGTTCATTGCATAAGTACATGATTTCATGGTTTATATTAATCATTCATGCAAGATCTTGGGCTAAGTAGCATAGAATAATTTTAAAAGCATGCTTAGATTAAATGTTAATCAATTTATATGCTTCCGCTGCATGTTATTTTGAAAAAGTTTTAATATGGAAAGCATGCTCGCTACTAGTTTTCCTTTCACCTAATTCCTCCATGGTTAACTTTAAGTTTTCTTGGTTAAGGGTAGGGTTTAGATCTACTATCATAAGTTGACTAGTCTCCCATTTTTAAGTTTTTTTTGAATTATATATTTATTTATTTAAGAGGAACAGGGAAGAAGAGGAAGGAAAAAAGAAAGAAAAATTCTAGAATGTAAGAATCTAAGGAGTCCTAAATCTAAAGATGATAGAGAAGAGTGTTTAAATTAGATTAAAGTTTTACTGAGAAATAAGTTGTCAAACAATGGACTTTCTATCCTAGGGGTTAACCTATGTCTAGACAACTCCTAACTGCCTTAGAGTCTTCCAAGTCAAAGACTAACTAATCGACTAGCTAGGTAAGGATAAGGTCGATGGAGGTCCTTTCATTGATTTTCTTATATACAAAATAAATTAGCTAGGTTAGTCAATGGAACTAATTAGAAACCACCTTCCTTCAGAGTTACATCATCCTGGAATCTCTTTTCTAGACACCACCAGCTGACCAGCTAATCTTGACCCAGTCCAACTCATCCGAAAGCCTTGTCCTAGTGAGCTCAAATGTCCTAGGACCAATATCTAATTGATTTTAAATTAAAGGTTTAAGTTATGTAGTATGAAGGGTGGTGGTTTGTGGGCCAAGGAAGAGTAATGAAATTTTCACCTTATATTGTTTAGGGGGTTATGCCCTTTAGATATTTTATGAGTATGCAGTGCAAATGAGATAAGTTGTCCAAAAAAAAGTTAGAAGGCTTTTAATGTTTGTTATGTTTTTCCTTAAATTAATTAACTATTATGAAAATATATCTTCTATTTTCTTTTGGGTTATTTAAAGTAGTTTGATTAAAAGAAAGAGTTAATTAGAAGAAAAGTAATTTTTTATATTAAAGAAGGAAAGTATTTTTTTGATTAAATTAATTAAGTTAATTAAAGAAGGAAAGTATTATTTTTTGATATGCTAATAAAAATAGAATGAAATAAAAAAATAAGGTAGATAAAATGAAGAAGGCAATGAAACTAAAGAAAGAAATAATTGGAATAAAAAGAAATGTATATATTATTTTTAATTTATTTATAAAATAATTATTCCTGGATCCTCGGTAATGGTGCCAAAATTTGATCTCTTGTTGTAGGATGGTCAAAAATAAACCTAACTTACTACTATAATTAGGATGAGTAAGGATCGTATCTTTATAGATCAAGGACAATTATTTTTCAAAAAAATAAAGAAAGATGGATTGTAAAAAGATTAGAATAAAAAAATTGATTAAAGAAAGTAATTTTAAATTGATTAATTAAAGAAAATAAGAGAAGTAACTCAGGAATCCGAATCCACCATGCAAACAGGTTTTATTTTCTTTTCTTTATATTGCAATATCAACAATACTTGAAAATTAATATTAGTATAATTTATCTCTTATTAGGTATGGACCATATCTAGAGATCACATCACATCCATTTAGAGTATAAACTATCTAATTTTAATTAAAAGATTATGAATCTAATCCACCATACTATGAGCTATGTCTTTTAGACATGTACCGTACCTAGAGATCACGACATGTCGATATGGAGTATAGGTCATATATGTTAGATCAAAACCTCAATTAGCAAAATAGATAAAAAGATATGAACAATAAAAGCATAATCTTTATTGCATGAAATTTAAGTACAAAAAGAAAAACAAAACCCAATTACAAGCTTCATCTTCATCCTAGGTTGAAGGAGCCTAGCTACAGATCGTTGTCATAAGCATCACCTCCATAATTTTTCTTCTTTCCCAAGCCTAAAACAAAATCTAAATAAGAAAGTAAGAAAATAAATTAATAAAATTTTTACTGTGAAATTGATGCCTGGACTATTGCTTGGGTCCTCCTTTTATAGAGCTCATCAAGAGCTTTTTCCGAACAAATTTGGAGTCAATCAGAGTCAAAATCTATAGTATATCATGAGAATCACTCTCAGCTATCTGATATGTTGCTTTATGGGTTTTTGGATATTGAGCAGTGACTATGTTTCCTTCTCACTGGTGAACCAAATCTCGGATGCCTAAGGACTCCTCCATTTTGAAGATGACTATTGACAGGGTCTTAGTAACTTCTTTAGTTGGTGACGGGCATCAACAATAGTGGCTAAATAAGGTGGAGGGAGGCAGCAATGGCAATTCATGGTGGTGATGATGGGAAGAGGTTTTAGTAGTTTAGAACAGTGAGCTGGAGGTGGCATGTGAATAGACTGAATGGAGAAGATGGTGGTGAAGACTACCGATGGCTTCATCCAATTCTCCAGCTAACAGCGATAGCAATAGCTTAGGAGGAGGCGATGGTGAGTGTTTATGGGAGTGACCAAACTAAGGAGGCCTGAGAAGGGAAAGTGACGAGGACAACATTGCCATTGTTGCCATAGCTGATGATGGAGGGCAGGGCGTAGGTAAGGCAGCATCGAAGAGGAAGAAGGAAATGATGGCAAATAAACTATGTTGGGGATTGGCCAAACTGAGAGAAGGGACAACACTTTAGAAGGAGTCCGGTGAGGGAAATGGTGGTTCTAGGGTCTCAGAAGCATTGCCGACCAACAATGGGCTCTTGGCGGCTTCTCCAACAATGGGCAGATGGCAGCAGCGGCTCGGGAGGAAGAGAGTCCATGAAATGGACCCATGGATCGGGGTTAATGGCCACCATGAACCGCTCACCTCTTCTATGTTGCCCAGAAATAGAGCCCAAGAGGGGGGGTGAATTGGGTCTTTAAAAAATTAAAGCAATTATGTGCCGGTCTTTGAAGTGTTTGTGAGTAATGTGAATAACTCAAAGATGTGCAGCAGATAAATAAGAATTAAATGCTAAAAGCAAGAAATTAGAAAAGCAATCACATACAAACACAAGTTTTATAGTGGTTCGGTGTAAACCAAGCACCTACATTCACTCCCCAAGCCATCCTTGGGAATTTCACTATAATCTTTTCAAGATTATAGCCGACTTGTTTTACAAGGCTCATAAGTCAAAACCTAAGTTGGTTTTGTCACCTAGGCTCACCAACAACCTTACAACTTGTTTTGTCTTCGGGCTTACAAGTTAAATCCTATTTGGTTTTGTACCGTCGGCTCACCAACAACCACTACAACCTATTTTCAAGAAATCCTTGAAAGTTAGGTCAAACAAATAAATTCAGAGATACAATAAATAAAAAATAACAAACTCTCTTCAAAGAGTAGAATGTGAAGCTTTGAGGCCTAGTAGATGCTTATCTTGTCTTCTCTTTGGAATCTTCTTCAAGCTCTCTTTTTGGAAGGATGAAAGGATAGGCTTGTAAGATTTTTCAGGGAATCTCTCCTTTTATGGCTTTTGAACTGAAGTTCTTGAAGAAATATTAACTTTTGAGTGTTCAATGGAGTTCAATGCTTCAAGAAAGAGTTTGGTGAAGCTTAAATACTTCAAAAACTTTCAAAAAATGGTTTGAGATCGTTGGAGGACCAAAACTAGCCGTTGGGGGCTTGAAAAGATAAATCTGTAACTCAAAAAAATAGATCCGTTAGGGCTGTCAGAACTCATGAGTCGACACTTGGTTCTCAGGTGTCGACACTTGGTCCTGCAGGTGTCGACACTTGAATTTCAGATGTCGACACTTAAAGCTCAGGTGTCGATACTTGATACAAAAATTCTCTAAATGGCATGTTCTGGATTTTCAAAAAGTCTCAGGCCTTGAGTCGATACTTGGATTCCAGGTGTCGACACTTGTGTCTCAGATATCAACACTTGGAACTCAAGTGTTGACACTTGGTATGCCAGTCAGGGATTTCATGCCATTCATTGAAGTGTCGACACTTGGCATTGCTTGAGTCGACACTTGAGTCTGAAATTGCCAAAATGAGTATTTAATCTCCCAAAAAATATAAGGATATATAATCAAACTTTAGATGTACTTATGTAAACAATAATTGAACATTTTTTAGCCCTTTTTCATGGTGAGAATACTTCTTAAGACAAGAAATTTGCCCAACTTCAAGATACCTTCCTTTTGAGAATTTGAGGTGCCTGTATCCTGAAACTCATACCTATATTTGAAACATTAGTACAAAATATGTACTCAACATTTTGTTAATCATCAAAATTAAGGAAAAACCCAACAATCTCCTCCTTTTTGATGATGACAAAACCTTGAGTATATAAGCATTCAAATTCAGTTTTTAGATATGATATCTTATAAACATGAACTTAAAGCTTATACAACACAATCTTAGTAGAAGAGAGGTATATATCAAGCATGGAAGTTAAATTTATTCTCCCCAACAGTGAGTTAAGATATGCAACATTTTGTATCGGAGCTTAAGATATGAAACATTTTGTATCAGAGCATTTCTCAATTCATTTCTCAATTAAAGAATAAAATTTGAAACTTATATCTTATTAGATCTTACTCCCCCTTTTTGTCAATCATTAAATAATAAAGGGAGTAAACTCTCCCTTAATAAATGCATTAAGCAAAGAAGGGCCATGATACAAGATTAGTTTTGCAATAATTAACAGGTATCAGAGCCAAATAGTAGGGTATCAGATCCAATATTATCAGAGCAAAATTTAAACATTATAAATTCAATCATCATTAGAGTAAATGAATAAGCTAGCAAAAGAACCAAGATTGATAATCAAGTGAGAAAGTGGAATACTAATATATACAAAAGAGTGTTTTTAGTACACAATTTGCTGAAACAATCAGCATACACTAAAACACACAACATAGTGAAACACATAAACATGAAACACAAGATAAGTACTAATACATCAAACAACAGAATAGTCATCTATGAGGCTAATCCTCATCAGATGGAATCTTAAATGAAGTAGGACCTATAATCCTAGACCTATGAACTAGAGCTTTATGGGTCTTCATGATACTATGACTCCTAGTCCTGATCGAAGGTCCTATACGTGGTACAATCGTAGATGAATGTATGGAAGGCGGTGGAAGAGTCTCAACAGGTGTCACAAAAATCAGAGTAGTGGAAATCGGTGTATCACAGGGATCAGCAGGTGGAACAGCAGGAGTCTGAGTCCTTGGCTGACCAACTCAAAGTCATCTGCTCCATCATCACTACTACTGTCATGATCAATAACATCTGTCGCTCTGTCATCACCACTATCATCTCTGTCACCACCACCAACTGTGTCATTATGTCCCCCATGGTGGTCACCATCATCATCATCATCATGAGGTGAAGCTGCAGGTACTGCTAGAGATAGAAGGGATCTCAATAAATCCTCAATCTGAGCAAAACCTGCCTTCATGGTCTGACGCATCTCAGCATGCTCCTCAGTAATGTGGGCTCTAAGACTCTCTATCTCAATGCGCAACTGAGTAGTATGGACTTTTAAGCCTATCATCTCGCTCCTAACATCTGTAAGCTCCTACCTGACTAGCTCCTCAAAGGATGAACCAACAGTAGTAGAAGGAGGAGCATCGGCTGGTGAAGTGGCTGGAGCTGGAGTGACCGGCTCTGCCTCACTGGGTGCCACTGGTGCTGATCGAGGAGGTGTAACTGAAGGCCCTGATGGCCCTGCCTCAGCCTTTCTAATCTTGTCCTCCTCATATGGCTCCTGGCTAGACTCTCTATGCACCCAGCAACCTGAAATCATTCTATACCCCATACGGTGGAGTGACCACTCATCATATACATCCGTATGAAGGATATCCTTGGAGGTCTCCCCCTCCAAAGGAATACTGTGAGCATGAAACAAACGTGTGAGCTCCATACCGTTGGGTAAGCAATGTCTCCTCTGAGTGGCGGCATCTCTCATCTGAACAAGTATCAATGCTGGAAGGTTGATCTCTATCCTCTAAATCAAGCAAGTCATCACCATCAACTCTCGCTCTATGATGAAGTCAAACCTCTCGGTCTTTGGTAGAAGGATCCAAGCAATGATATGATGAAGTATATGCATCTCTATAGACAACTGGTTCGCGATGACCGTAGCCATACCATGAATATCCTCGCACTCTAAGATGCATCTGTATGCCTCCTCTCGATCCTCAATGGTAGAAGTAACAATCCCACAATGCGGGATCTCCTAGATGCGCTTAGTACCTCCTGTGAAAGTGGAATCTGGATGCCTCTGACAGTTGTACTCCAAAGCATCCATTGACAGTCGAGACTCCCATAGAACTCGCGCACCAGGTGTGGATAATACTTCTCCTGCATGGTGCAGAAGGGGATCAACCCAGCATCCTGAAGAACCTGCCCAATCTGAAATCCCTGTCTGTCAAAAAATCCAAGATCCACTCATCTGCTAGCTATGACTACCTTTCCAGACATCCTCTCTACTGAAGGTGAAGCTGGAGCTACTGAACTGCCAGTCTGATGTCCGCTGTCATTTCTAGCTTTTGTTCTCCTCACTACTGATGCCTGTCCTGGTTTCCTTTTAAAGGCCAACTGCTTCCTAGGTCCCATGATAACTAGCTAAGGGAAGGAAGTAGAAAGGGTAAAGATATGGAACAGGGAACAGTCAAATGGAGAAATAGGGAAAATAGAGCCAAAAACAAGGGATCGACCGAGAAAGTAAGCCAAAAAAGAGAGAAATTAGTGCTTGGTTTCGATTTAAATCAACAAGGATTCGACGAAAAATAATTAGGGTTTGGTTCAAAAAGGAAAGAAATCAAATAGGGTTGACATCGGCCCAAAAACTTCAATGTAATAGTTAAACCGTGAAGAACCGAGCAAAAACAAGGCATGAATCTGAAGAATAAAGTGCAAAAATGGTCCAAAAGAGGAAAAAACCAAGAACCCGAGCACAATCCCAAGAACCAAGGATAAAACAATGATTTTCGGTGGGAAAGAGGGAAAAATCATGGAAAAATGGTGAAGAATAGGTGGAAAAACCATGGATTTACCAAAGAAAATGAAAAAAGGTGAAGGGATTTATTGAAAAATGGAGGGCACGAGGAGAAGAGCACTGTTCCAAGGCCTAAGGATGGTTGGGGGACCACTAGGGCACAAGCGGAAAGAAGAAAAAACAAAAGCAAACGGTTCGGTGATGCCCTAGAAAAATAGGGTTTTATGCCCGAGTGTCGACACTTGGGATTTTTCAAGTGTCGACACTTGGTCAGGTGTCGACACTTGGGATTTTTCAAGTGTCGACACTTGGTCAGGTGTCGACACTTGGGATTTTTCAAGTTTCGACACTTGGTCAGGTGTTGACACTTGGGATTTTTCAAGTTTAGACACTTGACCAAGAAAATCCTAGAAAAATCCAATAAAATCATTAAAAATCAAGGGGACTCTAATGAGGAGTTTAGGACTTAAAGAACATGAATCTGAGCACTAAGAATTGGGCATGTAAAAGATTTGAGAGAGTTCTAAGAAAAGGGATCTATGATTCCTAACTCTCTTCTAATCATGCTAAAGCTTTCTTCACTCAAGGGTTTGGTAAAAATATCAGCCAATTGAACATCAGTACCAACAAATTCAAGCATCACATTAGAGTTTTGTACATGATCTCTTAGGAAGTGATATCTTATTTCAATGTGTTTACTTCTTGAATGTTGCACAGGATTCTTTGTTAAATTGATTGCACTATTATTGTCACATCTTATGGGTGTCTTAGTTTAATGCCAAAATCTTTGAGTTATTATTTGATCCATAGAATTTTAGCACAGCAGCTTCCAGCTGTTATATATTTAGCTTCTATCATAGATAGAGCAACTGAATTATGTTTCTTGCTACTCCATGAAATCAAATTGACTCCAAGAAACTGACAAGTTCCACTAGTACTTTTTTGATCAAGTTTTCATCCAACAAAATCAGCATCAGAATAAGTAGTCAATTCAAATGATGAATCTCTAGAGTACCAAAGACCAATAATAATAGAGCCAGATAGATTTCTAAGTATGCGTTTAATAGCCAAAAGATGAGATTCTTTAGGATCAGACTGATATCTTGCACACATACAAACACTGAACATAATATCTAGCTACTAGCAGTTAGATATAATAATGAACCAATCATGCCATGATATAATTTTTGGTCTATAGATTTGCCTGATTCATCTTTGTCAAGTCTACAAGAGGAGCTCATATGCATACCTAATGGCTTGGTGCTCTCCATCCCAAACTTCTTTAATATTTCTTTCGTGTTCTTGGTTTGGTTGATGAAGATCCCCTCTTTTGTTTGCTTTATTTGGAGTCCGAGAAAGAAATTGAGTTCTCCCATCATGCTCATGTTGAACTCACCCTGCATCAACTTAGAAAACTCTTGACAAAGACACTCATTAGTAGCACCGAATATGATATTATCTATATAAACTTGTACTACTATAATATCATCATTCTTCTTTTTCAAAAATAAAGTAGTATATACATTACCTCTAGTAAAATTTTTTTAAAGCAAAAATGAACTCAATCGATCATACCAAGCTCTTGGAGCTTGTTTCAAACCATACAAATCTTTATGAAGTTTAAAAATATGGTTTGGAAATTCTTGATTTTCAAAACCTGGGGATTGTTCAACATAAACATCTTCTTCGATAAAACCATTTAAAAAGGTACTTTTGACATCCAGTTGAAATAATTTAAAATTCATAAAATATGCAAATACCAATAATAGCCTATATGCCTCAAGTCTAGCCACAGGAGCAAAGGTTTCATCGAAATCAATTCCTTCCTCTTGATTGTATCCTTTGGCAACTAGTCTAGCTTTATTTCTAGTGATAATACCATTTTCATCAAGCTTATTTCTAAAAACCCATTTTGTGCCAATTATTGAAACATTAGTAGATCTATCAACCAAAGTCCAAATATTGTTTCTTTTGAATTGATTTAGTTCATCTTTCATAGCATTAATCTAATTGCAATTATTTCCAGCTTCTTCAATAGATTTAGGTTCTACTTAAGATATAAAAGCTAAATAATCACATATATTTCTAAGAGATGAATGAGTACTTACACCTTTTGATGGATCACCAATGATAAGTTCTTTGGGATGTCCATAAGCATACCTCCATTGTTTAGGTAGAGAATCAACTATGGATGTGTTTTCATCTCTTTGTGCTTGATCTCTTTCATTATTATCTTGCTCCTTGGTGGGTTTTTCATTATTGTTCACTTCTTCATTTCTTTGGATACCTATATTATCATCAAGAATATCTTATTTTTTAGAAGGCTTTTGGTTAGTCTCATCAAACACAACATGGATGGATTCTTCAACAACAAGTGTCCTTCTGTTGAAGACCTTGTATGCCTTGCTAGATGTAGAGTAGCCTAAAAAGACACCCTCATCTGACTTAGTATCAAATTTGCTTAGATTATCCTTACCATTGTTTAAGATGAAACAATAGCATCCAAAAACCCGAAAATATTTGATTGAAGGTTTTCTATCCCTCCAAAGCTCATAAGGTGTTTTCTTTAAAATAGGTCGATCAAAACATGATTCAAAATATAACATGTAGTGTTTATGGCTTCCGTCCAAAAGTATCTAAGTAAGTCATTTTCGCAAAGCATGGTGCATGCCATTTCTTCAAGTGTTCTATTTTTTCTTTCTACCACCCCATTTTATTGAGGTGTCCTAGGTACAGAAAAGTTGTGATGAATGCCATTTTCATCACAAAACTTTTCAAAGTCATGGTTTTCAAATTCAGTACCATGATCACTTCTTAAAGAAATAATTGAAACACCTTTTTTATTTGAAACTCTTTTATGAAATCTAATGAATGCAGAAAAGGTTTCATCTTTATGTGCTAAAAACATCACCCAAGTAAAACGAGAGAAATCATCTACAATAACTAGACCATACTTCTTACCTCCCAAACTAGATGTTCTAGTTTGTCTAAAGAGGTCCATATGAAGTAATTCTAAAGGTTTAGATGTAGAGACTACTCTTTTAGGTTTAAAAGATGATTTTGTTTATTTTCCAAGTTGACAAGCAGTGCAAATCTTATCTTTTTCAAAACTAAGTTTTGGCAAATCTTTTATCAAATCCTTTATACAAAGTTTTGAAATCAAATGCATGATAGTATGTCCTAGTCTACGATGCCAAAGCCAACTAGTTTCATTGAACTTGGCTTTCATTGCCACTAGGCGTTGACCATTTTGAACATGTAGATCATCTAGATCTACAATATAAATGTTGCCATGCCTATGACCAATGAACTTGATGCGATTGTCATCAAGACTAAAAACAATATACATGGAAGATTTGAAAATAACTTTAAAATTCTTATCACAAAACTGACTTATGCTAAGTAAATTATGCTTTAAACCATCAACATATAAATCATTATCTATGAAAGTAGAAGGGGTGATATGGACTTTACCAATTTCGACAATCTTGTCCTTTCCATTATTATCAAAAGTAACATTACCACCACTTTGATACTCAAGAGAGGAGAGTTGCTCCACATCTCTAGTCATGTGCCTTAAGCAACCACTGTCGAGGTACTACAATCTTCTTTTGTTGGTTGCAAGACACACCTATAATAAAAAATCAAGTGGAAACTTTAGGTACCTAAGTCATCTAGGGTCCTTTAAGGTTAGTGGTGATGGTTCCTTTTGGAATCCAAACCTTTTTAACTTTGCTAATTTTTCTTTTATTATATAAATAAGATTTATGTCCTACCTTACCACATGAATAACAAGTAATTTAAGAGAAAGCATGCATAAAAAATTTTTTGAAAAACTTTTGTTTCTTTTATCTTTTGAAACCCAAATCGGCTTTGTTGAAAACAGCTCTTTGGTTGTTTAAAAGCATATTTAGTTTTTCAAAACTATAAGTAAATTTTTCAACAAATGGTTTCAATTTTTCAAGTTCATCTTTATATTTCTTGTTTTCTTCCAAAATCTCTTCATTTTGTTTTGTAAAATTTTCATTTGAAGCAAGGGAGTTTTTCTTTTTTCAAATCTTTCTTTTTCTTTTCAAGAAGAACAACTTTATCATTTAACTTTTCATTTTGAAGAAGCAAGCAATCATTTTTAATTAAATGTTTGTTATTAGTTTTAACTAAATCTATATTTTGCTTTTTTAGTTCTTTATGCTTTGATTTAAGTTTTTAAAATTCAATCATAAGTTCATCAAAAACTTCATACAACTCATCAAATATAAACTCTTCTTCAGGTTCAGATGTTACCTCATCATTGTTGGCCATTAGACAGAAATTTGCAACCTCTTGTTGTTCTTCTTCAGAGCTTGAATCCTTGCTATCGCTCTAGGTTGCTATCATAGCTTTCTTTCTCAATCTTCTTTTACTTTTCTTAAGTAGGGGGCAGTCCATCTTGAAGTGGCCAGTTTTCTTCCATTCAAAGCATGTGGGCTGCTCCTTTTATTTCTCTCTGTCCTTTTCTTTGCTAGACTCTCCTTTTTGAGATTTTTTCTTGAAGTTATACTTTTTCTTTCTCATGAACCTCCTAAACTTTCTAGCCATGAGAGCCGTCTCATCTTCTTCATCTTCTTCTTCGAACTCATCACTTGACTCTTCTCTTGTGGTGGACTTGAAGGCTATCACTTTCTTTTTCTTGTCAATGTCCACATTCTTTTGTTTCAAGGAGAGCTCATAGGTCATCAATGAGTCTAACAATTGCTCGAGAGGAAGAGTATTGACGTCCTTGGCTTATCTATAGTAGTGACCTTTGCATCCTAAGAAGCCAAAAGAGGCCTGAGGAGTTTATTGACAAGTTCACCATTAGATATAATCTTCCCTAAACTTCTCAGGCCATTGACAATTTTGGTGAACCTAGTATACATTTCACTTATAGATTCAGTAGGTTCCATTTTGAACATTTTATATGTGTGAATGAGCATGTTAACTTTAGTTATTTTCACTTGGTATGTACCCTCATGGGTAACCTCAAGTGTGTCCCATATTTTCTTTGTGAAGAGATAATTTGAGATTCTATTGAATTCACTCGGATCCAAAAAGCAAAACAATAGATTCATAGCCTTCGCATTAAGCTCTATTTGCTTAATGTCATTCTCATCCCAATCATCTTTTATTTTGGGAGTGGGAATGCCATTAATCAAAATAGTAGGTTGATGAAGACCTTTGATAATAGTCCTCTAAAGATTATAATCAATGGCTTGAATAAAAATGCACATGCGTGTCTTCCAATACGTGTAGTTAGTGCCATTAAACAAGGGAGGACAGTTAGAGGCTTGACCTTCTACAATACCCATACCTATTAGGGTTGCCATGATCTTTCACTCAAGATCGTTGGACCTATAAGTAGAGTATCGATGCTCTGATACCACTTGTTGCCTAGAAATGGAGTCCAAGAGGGGGGGTGAATTGGGTCTTTAAAAAATTAAAGCAATTATGTGCCGATCTTTGAAGTGTTTGTGAGCAATGTGAATAACTCAAAGATGTGCAGTGGATAAATGAGAATTAAATGCTAAAAGCAAGAAATAAGAAGTGCAATCATACACAAACACAAGTTTTATAGTGGTTCGGTGTAAACCAAGCACCTACGTCCACTCCCCAAGCTACCCTTGAAAATTTCACTATAATCTTTCCAAGATTACTGCTAACTTGTTTTATAAGGCTCACAAGTCAAAACCTAAGTTGATTTTGTCACCTAGGCTCACCAACAACCTTATAACTTATTTTGTCTTCGGGCTCACAAGTTAAACCCTAGTTGGTTTTGTACCGTCGGCTTACCAACAACCACTACAATTAATTTTCAAGAAATCCTTGAAAGCTAGGTCAAACAAATAAATTCAGAGATACAATAAATAAAACACAACAAACTCTCTTTAAAGAGTAGAATGTGAAGCTTTGAGGCTCTAGTAGATGCTTGTCTTGTCTTCTCTTTGAAATCTTCTTCAAGCTCTCTTTTTGGAAGGATGAAAGGATAGGCTTGTAAGCTTTTTTAGGGAATCTCTCCTTTTATGGCTTTTGAAGTGAAGTTATTGAGGGAATATTGAATTTTGAGTATTCAATGGAGTTCAATGCTTCAACAAAGAGTTTGGTGAAGCTTAAATACTTTAAAAACTTTTAAAAAATGATTTGAGACCATTGGAAAATTAAAACTAGCCGTTGGGAGCTTGAAAAGATAAATCTGTAACCCAGAAAAATAGATTCATTAGGGCTGTCAGAACTCGTGAGTCGACACTTGGCTCTGAGGTGTCGACACTTGGTTCTGAGGTGTTGACACTTGGACTTGCAGGTGTCGACACTTGAATTTCAGGTATCGACATTTAAAGCTCAGGTGTCGACACTTGATACAAAAATCCTCCTGTTCTGGATTTTCAAAAAGTCTCAGGCCTTGAGTCGACACTTGGATTTCAGGTGTCGATACTTGTGTCTCAGGTGTCGACTCTTGGAACTCAGGTGTCGACATTTGGCATACCAGTCAGGGATTTTTGCATGCTAGTCAAGGATTTTTTCGTGCCATTCACTGAAGTGTCGACACTTAGCAATGCTTGAGTCGACACTTGAGTCTGAAATTGCCAAAATGAGTGCCAAATCTCCCAAAAAATATAAGGATATATAATCAAACTTTAGATGTACTTATGTAAATAATAATTGAACATATTTTAGCCCTTTTTCATGGTGAGAAGACTTCTTAAGACAAGAATTTTGCCCAGCTTCAAGATACATTCTTTTTGAAAATTTGAGGTGCCTGTATCTTGAAACTCATAACTACATTTGAAATATTAGTATAAAATATGTACTCAACATTTTGTTAATCATCAAAATCAAGGGCAAACCCAACATTCTATAAACCAACTACTTTAAAATTCATGTTAAATTTAATTATATTTTTTTTCTTTGATTTTGGATCCGTTTGAACTTCGATTTAAGTATCATTTGAGCATTGGATTCCAAAAATTAAGCTCTTTCTATCCATGGACTCCTTTTCTACAAAAAATTAATAAAAATATCAATTCTTAATAAATATTAATTAATTAATATATATTTTAATACTTAAGTTGGGATATTCAATAAACTTATCACCTCCTCTCACACCCACAATGAATCCCATTTTGAATTGGCACCCAAGGGAGGTTAGGAGGTTTAAATGGTTAGTGAAGTTAGGAGGTTAGGGAGAGATAAGGAAAAAGTGGTTTCGATAACTTGAATTTAAAATTCAAGTTTAACTTTAAATTCAAAGTTGAATTCAAAATTCAAGTTTGAATTTAAATTCATAATTCAAATTTAAATTGCGCTAGGGTGCATGAGTGTGGTCCAATCTATTAGACTCAACTTGAGCTCAAACCAAATCATATTTGGTTTTGACCCAAATCTTATAGCTCAATCAAATTGAGCTAACTTGCAATCCGATTGCTAATAACTCCCATCATAATTCACTAACCTTTAATAAATAAATCTATCACAACATTTGCAATACTGAGGAGTCGATACTTGTAAAATCCTCAAGTGTCAGCTCACTAAAGTGTTGACTCATGAACTATCATCAATCATATTGATATTTGATCCCAGGAACAATTCAAAATCATTGATCATCTATTGTCACAAAAGAGTTTATTATAAAAAGTTGCAATATGATGAACTATCAAAATAATTTTTATTGATAATAATTCATATACAAAATCAACTATCCACAAGTTAGATGATTGGTATTAGGATATAATTCCCTATACCAAGACCCTTTCTCTGAATCCCCACACTTCTTTTTTCCTTAGCTCGAAAACTATTTTCATCATTCATCCCTTTCCCTATGCCCACTAGCAATCCTTTTAAAAAGAGGCACCATAGTGGTTAGGAGTGGTTAGGGAGGTTAGGATGAGATTAGTTAGTTTTGATTCAAAATCAAAACAAGCTCATTTGAATTCAAAATCGAATTCAAATTCAAATCTATATTCGAATTCAAAATTTAAATTTAAATCCAAATTTGAAACTTAAATTCAAAATTCAAATTTTGAATTTACAAGAAATAATGGATGCACAGGTGTGGTCTAATTTAATTGGACTCAACTCGAGCTCAAATCAAATCATATTGATTAGACCCAAAGAGATGAGCGAACCAAATCAAATTAAAAACCCACTCTCCTTAGCTAAATTCTAATCTAATTAGAAATTAATTGAGCTCAAATCTTGATCAAAATAAGAGTCAAACCTCTTTAATGATTAGGCTATCTTATAACCCAATCGGTTAGTCTAATTGAATCTAATTCAATTAGACTCAAACCAAATCTCATTGCTTAATCAAATTATGCTAATTAGCAATCCAATTGCTAGATTAATCCTTCCAAAATTTACCAACTTTAGTGAATCACTGATGAGTCAACTCATCGATAATATGGATGAGTCGACTCAAGGTTAATTATCAATCATATTGATAATTGAATCCTAAAATGATACATAATCATTGATTATCTAATAGATCAGGCAGAAACTTTTATTATGTGTGATCCTATAGGTTCAAACATTAAGTCGGTAGCATAGAATAACTTTCTGTACCAATCAAAGTGACCATCTAACAATGATATCCAATATTCGGATAGGTCAAATCATTACAAATTAACATTCAAGAATCTTTAGCATACGGTTGCCATATAATTCATCCCTTTGACCCTCAATACTAAGGATAACTTTAGGGATAAACTGCCAACCCTTAATTAGTTCATCCGAATAGTGTCTCAACTTTACAAATTCTGTGGCACCTTATAAGGATTATCCTAACTAAGGTTTTGCTAAATTGAAATATAGTAAGATATTTTCTCTAACAACTTGGAGCAGTCAATCCAATTTTGACTCATATATTGACTTCACAAGTACTTGACTACACCGAGAAACATTCCATCACTAAATTAGAAATTCAAGTAGTCTGGTACTAAAGTATGGTGAGTTGCTTGCAAGTTACCATAGTGATCTCAGGTCTGAGGGACACTTATATCATATCCTTCATGAGCAATCCTTGACTGTAAAGTGCTTTGCAGGTGGATCACGTTTAGTGAAATATATCCCTACATTTTACCTACATGCCATATGATGTGGGACAAATGGGGGTAGGATCGTGGGCGAGCCTAGAAGTCACCTAGATTAGGGTACTACTTTTTTTTGGATTTTTTCCAGGGATGGTGAAGGAACAATGGGAATAGAGGGTAGGAAAATTGGACACTCTAGGACTAGGGGCTTACATTCATGGAGAGACCTCTCACCTCTAGGGCATCTCATCCATTCTACTACATGTAGCTTAGGGCATCCCACCCATCTCACTACATGCGGAGCCCAGGGCATCCCATCCAAATTGCTACCTGGGGCCGTAAAGGAAAATTTCTAAGACCATAGACGGGACTCGACAGGAAAAGGGGATAACTAGGGTCTCACACTCCTCGATGCCCAAAGGTGAAGGCATAGGGTCTCACACCCCTCGATGCTCGAAGCCGAAGGAATAGGGTCTCACACCCCTCGATGCTCGAAGGTGAAGGAAAGATGGGCCTCTCACCCTCCCCATGCAGGGCAAAAGAAAACAAAAACTCTTTACTAAAAACTCCTCTTTATTGACCATACTATTTTTTTACAAATGACTGAGGGTGATATTTATAGACCAATCCAACCCTCATTTGAATTTGAATATAAGATAAAATGATATAGATGATTCAAATTCAAATACAATATAGGATAAGATAAGCCTATCCATATCTCAATCCTAATCAACCAAATTTGAATTCAAATTTCAAACAAAAGATAAATCCTAAACTAATTTATTCTAGATATTCTTCGAGATTCGTGTAGCTCCAGGATTCATGCTTGCTCCAAGATCCATGCTGGCGATGTCCCCATCATTCTCCTGAGGTGGGAAAAACTCAACTCCATCGAGTCATGCTTGAAATTCAGCTTCAGCTAACCATGAAATTATTATTATTATTATTTCCTCAGCTCTGCTCTAAGATCCATGCATCTCTGAAAGTCATGCAGCTCTGAGATCTATGCAGCTTGGAGATCCATGCTTCAATATTTTTTGGGATTGCTTTGAGATCCATGCAATCTTGAGAATCGTGCTGGACTTGAACTCGGCAAGAGGAAGCTAGCTTTGCCTTGAGAAGAAGCATGCAGAAGGACCCTACTTTCAAATTCGTGCTAGGGGCTTCTTTGCTTTGATGGGCATGCAAAACAGAGATCAGCTTTGGAGGGGTAGATATGGCAGACTCTCGCCGGCGGTGATGCTGGGCTTGAAGGCAGTGGCACTAGTAGACGGTGGCACGACCCTGCTTCGACGAACGGTGGTGGCTTGGTGAGGAGAAGGGTAGCATGGCGGGAGGGTGGAATGGCACGGACGGTGGCAGTGGGGTTGATGGCAATCAAAGAAGGAGGCGGAGCCGGGGAAGGTGGTAAACATGGCTATGGAGGGGCATTGATGGTCGGGTAGGGACTCGGCAACAGTGGAGCCGGTGAGATCCGATGGTGGCTATGGGTTTGGACGACGACCGTGGGAGATGGCAAACGTAGGGTCGATGATGGTGGTAATCTCCTCATAGGTGGAGGAGGGTCAGGCAGATCTGGGGAGGATGGGCGACTGGAGGAGTCTTTCGGTGGGCGGGAGAAGATGGTAGACCATGGATGAAATCTCCTCGATGGAAAACTGCTTCTCCTTGCCCTTGTACTGGACCACGATCATGGGCTTGTCACTAGGGCCTGCAATGACCTTGAACGGCCATAACTTCATGTCACTCTGGATAGAGGGGTCACTGAAACATCTACCAATCAAATGCTTCTCATCGAAGACAGTATTAGTAGGGTTCATGGCAATCTGGTTCTTGGCGGCTTCATCGATGAGCCGCTCTGTGTCTGTGAAGGCGACAAAAGATGGGGTGGTGCATCCATGGGGGAGATCGACGATGAAGATGGGGGACCGAGCTCTCTCTTCCTCCATTAATGGAGATCATGAGGAGAGAAGAGGAGATCTCAGCTCTAGGGCGGGGAAGGAGATAAAGCCATGAGCAACGTGGAGGTGGGTCCTGTGATGGACATGGTGGCGACGGGATTTTCATTTGGTGGTGGAGGCGATGGAGAGTGGAGTCACGGGACGGAACGTGGGGCGCTGGCACAGAGATGCTCAACAATGGGATCGGAAGGAGGGGAAGAAGAAAATTGCTGGTGACTTGGATAAACGATCTTTTTTTTTTTTGAGATGGTGTCAAATCTGAAAAAAGAAAAGGATCGGTGTGGTATGAAGTGGAGGGACTCACCAGAACTGGTGAGGGGATATGGGGTGACTTGAACCGTACCCTAATTTTTTAGCTCTGATACCAATTTGATGTGTTACAGATGGGGGTAGCATCGTGGGCGAGCCTAGAAGTCACCTAGATTAGGGTACTACAATTTTTTTGGATTTTTTCTAGGGATGGTCAAGGAACAATAGGAATGAGGGTAGAAAAATTGAACACTCTAGGACTAGGGACTTACATTCACGGAGAGACCTCTCACCTCTAGGGCATCTCACCCATCCTACTACATGTAGCCTAGGGAATCCCACCCATCTCACTACATGCGGAGCCTAGGGCATCCCACCCAAATCGCTACCTGGGGTCGTAAAGGAAAATCCCTAAGACCATAGAGGGGACTCGACGGGAAAAGGGGATAACTAGGGTCTCACACCCCTCGACGCCCGAAGGCGAAGGCATAGGATCTCACACCCCTCGACGCTTGAAGGCAATGGAATAGGGTCTCACACCCCTCGATGCCCGAAGGCGAAGGAAAGACAAGCCTCTCACCCTCCCCATACGGGACGAACGAAAAGAAAAACTTTTTTCTAAAAACTCCTTTTATTGATCAAACTATTTTTTACAAAAGACTGAGGGTGATATTTATAGACCTGTCCAACCCTCATTTGAATTTGAATACAAGATAAAAAGATAGAGATGATTCAAATTCAAATATAAGATAGGATAAGATAAGCCTATCCATATCTCAATCATAACCAACCAAATCTAAATTCAAATTTCAAACAAAAGATAAATCCCAAACTAATTTAATCTAGATATGCTCTAAGATTTGCACAGCTCCAGGATTCGTGCTTGCTCTGGAATCCATGCTGGCGATGTCCCCATCACCATACCAATGTCTCCACACTCTTTAGTTAAGAGGATAACCAACTTATATGGCACATAATGATCTATACTCAATAAACATTGTCATCCTATAATAATATATCATTTGATCATAAATAATTTTAAGAATTATATGATAAATCCTCCTTTATCAAATAAAAGTAGTTATAAGGACTTCATCATAAAAGAATTGATTACAGGAAGATGCACATATGATGAATTACTAAATAACTTTTATTAATAATAATTGATATACAATTATAAATATTATGACCATCTACAAGTTAGATAATTGGCTTTAGGATACAATTCCTAACACTTGCCACTCATCCGAATCCCAAGGGTACATGTATTAGTTGTATGCCCTAGAACCCAATCAGTTGACACATATTTTAATTTTAGGATATCAAATTTTATTTAATATTCTAATTTAGCCAATTTTATCCATACATGATCAATATGTATCCATATATTGTCCAAGGAATTAATAGACATGACAGGTATTCTCAAGAGTTGAGAATTTGAGAGATGTGTCATTATAAATTAATTCCTAAATACTCATGATTGTAGGAAATCATAAGGATGGTAATTGATTCAGTTTTATCGGTACAGAGATTGCTTGCTTTCCTTTTAAGGATAGATGAGTCTTGAGTCTATAGTGTGAGGATACTAGAAAGTGCAGGTGGTCGTTAGAGAGTGACAGCATCGGGCATGACTAGAATGAAAAGTCACATGGCTGTCTATTCACTCATTAGTGACTTTTCTGATGCTGTAGTTATGCAAGTAGTTCTTGGACCGGTGGTGCCTCAGTTACTCATAGGGTTGCTATAGTTTGACAACACAAAATATTGACCCTAGCCATTTGGGCCCTTACAATGTTCATTAACCGTAGTAGGTTCATTATACGAGTGGGAGTACACTTATAGGGGATCTATCAACATTAGTAGTTAAGGTGCAGTCCTATGTAATTTAAGAAGCTGAGTCTAGAAATCCATGGCAACGATAGGTGAAGGATGGAAAGAAGTTTCCATGAGTTTCACTTTGGACTTACACTAATTAAATATGGCATATGATAGATACTTAGAGTTTGGCAAATTCTCATGACCTACTTCTTATCAAGATTTTTGATAGAAGAATTCAATCATATAGTAACTATACTTAGAAATTCTTTTCTCTATTCTACCGGATTACCACTACATGCTTCTAGGCATCATTGGAGAATTGTGAGAATACAACATGATCATTTCAGATCAAGATCCTTGATGAGGGGAGCTAGAATTATTTCAGTCCATCAAAAGAGTTCGATGATACTATGATAGAGATCATGATATGTTTCACTACTAGATAGAATAGAACTTAAGGGGTCATACATAATCAAAGCTTGACCTAATCACATAGTTGATCAAAATATATAAGAATTATATATTTAGAAACTCTAAATTTGTAAGGGTTACAAATTTGGAACATAATATTTTTGGTACCAACTAATTTTAGCAAGGACTTTATTATAAAATTATAATTTACTTAGATGGTTTGATTATTTAATTATGACCAGACTAGTACAAATTGACTTAGATTCAATTTGGTTGAGTTTGGATGATAACCTATTCCAACTAGATTTTGGACTAACCTAATTGTAATTACTGCGAGCTAGTTCAGTTTGACCTAATTGGTTGCTTAATCTTAGGTGAATTAAATCTGATTTAATTCAATTAGGTTTAATCTATTCTATTTGGATTTAATATTCTTAATTAAATTATGATCTAATTTCTAATTAGTTATAGATTTAAATCTAAATCTAAATTGGTTAGTTTCCGAGTTTGTTAGAATTAGTTAGTTAGTTGGTTGAATTAATTTTTAACTAAACCTAACTAATTTTCTCTCCCTTCCCATGCCTCTCCCTCTCTCTTGTGCATGTAAGAAAGAAAGGTGAGTGTCATTCCTCATGTTAATTTGCGTTTAGCATAGATGAAGTGGGGTGCACAAAAGTGTTTTGGCACCCCCTAGGATTCTCTCTCCTTCCTATCCTTATCTAGATTAGATCTTTAAATTAGATTTAAAATCTAGTACTAAATTCTAGATTAGATAGGATTGTAAAGAGAAACGAATCCTAATTTGGTGTGGGAAAAAGAAAAGATTATGGGGCGCAAAACACAAGTTGGCATTACTTCTTCTTGGGATCTTGAACATGAGAAGAGATCTCACATGTGGCCATCTCATGTTTCTTCCTATTCTCCGGTGCATAAATAAAGAGAGAGAAATAAAAAATATCACATTCTTTCCTCTCTCTTCTTGATCTTGAATGAAAGGTTTTGTTCATGAAAAAGAAAAATATTCTTCCTTGATTTCTTGAGAAGAGATCAGTCTTCTTTCTTGGATTTCTAGTATAGAGAAAAAAAAAAGAAAGGGAGATATGAGCTAACGATCAAAGCAAGGCCTGCAAGGTGCTAATACTCTGATAGTCTCGGGGCTTCAATCAGGCCATCTTTATATAAATACCAACAGAGGCCGAGTGCATGCACGGCTCCAGCAGAACCTTGGTCTTCTATCAAATTTGATCTGATAAAGATGGAATAGCATAACAGGTAAGTAGATTTGATCTACTTAATACTTTTATTTTTATTTATAGATTTATATTACAATTTATGATTGGTTCCTATTATGCATGCTTAGAGTAGATTTTTATTTCCATTACAAATTAATTTTAATTAATTAAAAATTTTTGAAAATCCTGCATGCATTCTGGGGATCGTCAAACTATTCCTTCAACATGCTGGATGAAGCTTGAATCTGACCATTGGGTGTGGCTTAAGAGGGCTCTCCACTACCATTGAAGTGTGTTTTCCTTTGTCAAGTTACTAAGAGGAGAGGAAAAAAGGACTTCGAACCCAGGTCACCCCCAAGTGCTTCCTTTTACATCAGGTTGGTCCTTCTTCTTGCCCTTTGTCTTTGTTCATCCTCTATAGGTCCTCCATAAGGTCTCTTAGGTGGGTTCATACTTGATGTCCCCTTGCTTTCCACATATCTTCTTCTCTATTTGGTTCCTAGTATCTTTTTCTTTTTCCCTTATCAATATGAGTTCATATGACAATGAGTGTCACTTGGTGAGCCATGTTTCTGGGCTCTAGAGTTCTGAAGAGCCTTCCTTAGATAGGGTTACTTCTTCAGACCATAAGGAGGATGATATTCCTTTTAAGGCAGTGTTTAGGATTTGCCAATTGGCTGCTTTAAGTGCTCCAGTGCCTCTTCTTGCTCTAATACCTATTACTCATACCGGCAGGTCCATCAAGCATGGCTTTGACCATGACTAGGGAAGATGTCATCTACTTCTAGTGAATGTATGGGATGCTAAATCGCATTCAAGTTTTTGCCCCTAACCTAGATAATAGGGTGACTTCGAGATTGGAAGGCAAGTTTGCCCTGTATGAGGGTTTTCTCCATGCAGGGCTCCAACTTTCCTTCCACCCCTTCATTCTAAATTTCTTAGACCATTATTGACTTATTCCAGCCCAACTCACCCCAAACATCTATAGGACTATCAGTTCTTTCATTATTCTTTGTCACTTTCATGGAATTATTGCTAGGTTCTCCTTGTTCCAGTCAATTTATGCCCTGAAATGACATCCCACAAAAAGAGGGTGGTGGTTTATTGCTCCTCAATAGGGTAAATGCATTCGATTCAACTTGCCTTCCTCCATTAAGGGTTGGAAAAGTTTTCTTTTTTGTCTTCTATGAGGGGGTTGTTGCCTAGCTAAAGCAACCTAAGAAGGGGATGAATTAGATTTCTAAAAGCTTTTGCAAAGATTAAAGATAAGTGCTAGTATGTTCACAAAGTGTTTGTGTGCTCAACAAAAATATGCAGCAGAAGTAATAAAGTAAATGCAAGAAGAGAAAGATAAGCAATCATAAAAATAAGAATTTATAGTGGTTCGGTGTACTCTAAGCACTTCGTCCACTCTCCAAGGTCTACTTAGATATTTTACTATAATCCAATCTTGATTATAATAGAATAGTTTTCCCTGGCTCACTAATCAAAATCCCTTGGTTTTTATAAGGCTAACCAAAAACCTAGTTGGTTTTCAAACAAGGCTCACCAACAACCTAGTTGGTTTTCAAACAAGGCTCCCAACAACCTAGTTGATTTTAACTCAAGGCTCACCAACAACCCAAGCACTAGTTTCAATCCACTTGAAACTAGGAACAATAAAATAATTCAAGTATAATGTAAGAATACAATAAACTTTCTCAAAAAGCAAAATGAAATCAATGAAGCTCTTGATTGTTGTTGAGAAGCTCATCTCCAAGCTGTTGAATCCTCAATCAATGCTTGAGAATTGGACTTGAATGCTTCTTGAATGTTCTTGAATGCTTGAAGGCTCAACTCCACTCAAAAGTAAAGAATACTCAATGAACTCTTAATGAATATTTGAATGACTTGCAATGAATTTTTTTTTTCCTAGTATTTGGTGGACTTTAAATACCTTTCCAAGCCTTAAATGATCATTTATAGCCATTGGAGAGGAGAAAATAGTCATTAGACATAATTTGGAGAAGTTCAGTACTTCAAAAAACTAGCCATTACTGTTCATTCAGGCCTACAGGTGTCGACACTTCAGGCCATGAGTCGACTCATGTGTCGACACTTGAGTCGACACCAGGTCAAGAAAGTTTTCTGAAGCTCTCTGGACTGCTTTAGTACGTCGACACTTCTTCTGGTAAGTCGACACTTGAGCAAAAACTTGAAATCAACAAGTTCTATATCAATTTTGGTCTCAGGCCTTGAGTCGACACATGAGTCAACACTGGTTTCCTTGAGTCGACACTTCAGCATGCCGGCTGAAATATTTTCTATATATCAGCATGGATTTCTATAAGTCGATACCTTGAGTCAATACTTGATTTTCATGAGTCGACACTTTAGCTAAAACTTTGCTGAAACTTGTCCAAATTCAAAAATTAAGTCCTTCAAAGTCATTCTTATGTGACAAGGTCCATATAACTTGAAATTCCATCAATATAAGTGACTTCTTCAACAAGATGACAAGCATTTTGAACTTTCAATATACTACAACTTTGATGAGTACCTTGCTCTGATAAACATATTTTTAATACACAGTTAGTACTCAAATATACTTAAGTATTTTGTTATTCATCGAAATCAATGATAGAAGTTAACAGGGGTGAACTAGGTTTGGAGCAACCTAGACCAATCCCCAAATAGTAACCTTAAAGTGGATCCTATCAACTTGGAGATCTTTGGCTAGCTTCTTAGCTTGAAGATTCCTCGAGAGCGGGTCAGTCTAGTGTGAGCTCTAGGTGAGTTTTGTAGTGTCATTTCTTCACTTAGTTGTTCAGAACTAACCAAATTAGCTACTCTATTTTGTAGACTTAAATTTTTCCATTCACAAGTTCAAGGAGATTAACCAAAAAAGAAATGTCACTAGGAAGCCAAAGAATACAGTGGCGAAGAGGCCCTGCATAGTGTCATTCAAGTCAGCATAGATTTTTGAGCCTTGATTGGAGGAGGTCACTATTCTTTACTTCAAGGAGGCCTCTACTGCTAGTGAAGAGGTAGTGGAGGTCCCGCCACCATTGGCTACCCTGCCACAACTACCATTGCCCATTTCAGCTACTTCTTTAGTGTTGTCTCCAACTTGGCTATTGACTCCTCCTACTCTAGTATTGTCACCTATGGTGAAGATGGGGCCTTTGAGTCCAGTCTAGGAAGACACTTGTACACCTAAGGGGGCCCCTCCTGAAATGGTAAAGGCCATTCAGATGATGGCAACGGTGATGCCGAGTTCCTTTGTCTTCATAGATAGAGGGCTAGTCGACAACCTTATCCTTCTATCCTACAACCAGAAGCTGAGGAGAGCCTAATCGGTCAATGAGATTCTTGCCAACCTCTTTCCTTAAGTTCTCTAGGTGAATATTTTAGTCTCTACTCAGCTTACCAACTTGGGACACCACAGTACTAATCCGTGGTGCTCTTCTCTTTTTGCAATTTGTCTATGATGCCTTCATCATCAAGTAGGTGTGTCTCAAATTAGCTGAGTTGAAAGATTCCTTCAAGAGCAAGGCCGAGATCATCGAAGCATAAGTAAAAATTTTGGAGTTAGTGGTTTTGGCAGTTGAGGCCCAAGAGAACAAACTAAAAGAAGAGCTATAGTCCTCCCTATAAAATGTTTGGGACTTGGATTTCTAGGTAAAAGAGCATGAGGAAAAGGTTACTCAAAAGGAGAATTACATCTCCCTCCTAGAGACCAAGTTCTTTAAGGCCACCTCCAAAGCATGGTGTTGGAGGTGAAACCTAGAGCTGCCAACCTCATGGTCCAAGGGGCCGAGTCTAGGGCCAATGATACTGAGGAGAAAGCCACAGCATCTAAGGTTGTAGCCTGGGTAACAAAGGCGAAGGTGGAATGCGAGAGCAAGGTAGCTGAGGCCTTCCCAAAGCTAAAACTAGACTACATTGTACTTGCCAAGCCAAAGTTAGAGGGAGAAGGAGTTGAAGAGACTGAGGCCGCCAAGATTGAGATGATCCTAATTGATAAGATTAAAGCGGATGAAGCTAGGGAGGTCGGGAAGGACAAAGCTACTTCTAGAGCCAAAGGAGATTTCATTTGGGAGACTATCACCCTAGTGATGGTCGAGACTAATATGGCAATGGAGGCCATCAGCATAGGACTGGCACCAGCAGTTGCTCCTAAAAAATGACTTGTATATGTTGTTTTTCTTTCTCCTTTTTGCCTTTATACTTAGGGCATGGTCCCCCCTTTTATAAAGGACTTGCTTTAAGTATTGAAAGTACTTCCTTACTTTAGAAAATTCAAAGTTGAATTTGTGATTGTGTGAATGTATGTTGGAATGCCAGATATTGCCAAGTTAACTAGCTGGCACTATTCTAACCAAGTAGATTAGCTTATAGATTTTGGTAAGTCCTCTAGTCGAGCAAACCTTGTGGAGAACTCAGTCATCGAGTAGGACTTGACTATCAAAAGATAGCAGTAGAATGGAGTTTGATTGTGAAGAGTTGTTCATTGAAGCATGATAATAAGAAATCAGCTAGATAGGAGATGGTACGGGGAGCGACCCCACTAGACTTCAACTGATGGCTTGTTGGCCAGAAGGGAGATGGTGCTTAAAAGTGACCCCATATACTTTGATCGATGGCTAGTCGATCAAATGGAAGATAGTGCTAGAAGTGACCTGCCTATACTTTAATCAATGGTTCGTCAGTCAGATGGGAGACATTGTTAAAAAGTGCCTTGCCTATACCTTGATCGATGGCTAGTCAGTCAGTTGGGAGATGGTGCTAAGAAGCAACCCGCCTGTACTTTGTTGATAGTTGGTCAGTCAGCTGAATGGTGGTGTGAGAGCATGACCCACCATTACTTACATCGATCAATGACTAGTTGATCGGCTAAGTGGTGGTGCAAGAATGTGACACACCTTTACTTCAACCAATGCCTAATTGGCCAACTAAGTGGTGGTGCGAGAGTGTGACCCACCTTTACTTCGTCCAATACTTAGTTAGCTAGTTGAGTGGTGGTGAACGAGCATGACCCACCTTTACATCAACCTATGCCTAGTCTGCCGGCTAAGTGGTGTTGTGAAAGTGTGACCCACCTATACTTCGATTGATGCCTAGTCAACTGACTGGGTGATGGTGCAGGAGCATGACCCAACTTTAATTCGATCGATGCATAGTTGGCTAGCTGAGTGGTGGTGCAAGAGGCCAACCCACTTTTACTTTGATTGATGCCTAGTCAGTTGGCTGAGTGGTGGTGTGAGAGCACGACCCACCTTTACTTTAACCAATGCCTAGTTGATCGATTGAGTGGTGGTGTGAGAGCATGACCCACCTTTACTTTGATCGATGCCTAGTTAGCTGATTGAGTGATGGTGTGAGAGTACAACCCACCTTTACATTGACTATGCCTAGTCGACTGGTTAAGTGGTGGTGCGAGATCACAACCCACCTTTACTTTGACCGATGCCTAGTAGGTCGGCTGAGTGGTGGTGCAAGAGCATGACCCACCTTTACATCGATTGATTCCTAGTCAGCCGACTAGGCGGTGGTGTAGCCTTTACTTCAATCGATGCCTAGTCGGCCAATTGAGTGGTTGATGCAGGATGACCTTATCGATATGCAGATTAATTATTTTAGAAGGTTGGATCATTGGTCATTAAGAAATGATCACTAGGCTAGGTTAGCTAAACTCAGAGATAGTTCCAATTAATTGAATAAATCCAAGCTTGACCGCTAGGCTAGGTTAGCTAAACTCAGAGAAAGTTTCAATTAATCGAATAAATCCAAGCCCTTTTTTCCCTTTTTTTATATTTTTTTTTTCTTTATTCTTGCTTGAAGTCAATTCTCAATGCAAGCTTTGCATTCACGTTCGTGTTGGAGCCCTCTTCTCTACGGACCGATGAATGGTGGAATAAGGGAAGGAAATCCAGCGGGACTTCCACCGACGAGGTGCCGGAGTGAATGCAGTGGCTTGGAGATTTGATGGTGATCGTGAAAGAGGGTGGGTCGGATTTGTTTGCCGGTGGGGTTATGGTCGGGAGGTCGATTATTGATGTCAGCAAGGGAGGATGGGTGGTTCCGGTCGATAGCCGTGATTTCAGATGGTGGCCATGGAAAAGCGAGATGTTGGAGGGAATGGCTATGGGGTTCCGGATGGGAGGGAGAATGCAGAGTCTAGGAAGTGGTGCGCTCGACTTCGGGTTGTGCATTAGTGATGGCAAATGGAGGGTCAATGGACCGGTGTTCGTGAGGGGACAATCGTGGGTCATCTTGGCCATGGATCTCTTCAAATGAAAGAGAGGCGACGAAGTTGACAACATTTGTCTGGTTAGAATGGGCTTGGTGGAGATGGGAGTTGGCTAAATAGGGAGGTGCCGGTAAGATTTTAGGGTCTCAAAGAGTATTACGTTAGATTAGGAAAGAGAGGGAGGGGAAGTAGGAGAAGGAAGAGAAAGGAGAAAAGAGGAAGAAGGAGAGTCCAAGTGAAAGAACAACTAGGAGAGAGAGAGAGGAAGAGAGAAGAGGAGAGAGGGAGAATAAGTAGAGGAGCAGGATTAGGGAAAGTAGAAATAGAAGAAGAAGAGAAGAGAGGAAGAAGGAGAACCAGGAACATGAGAGTAACAGGAGGAAGAAAAATATTAGGGGAGGAGGAGAGAGAGAGGAAAGAGGAGTGGAATAAGAGGTGAAGAACCAGGAAAAAAGGAGAAAGAAGAAGAATAGGAGAGGAGAATAAGAGGAGAGGAGGGAGGAGAGAGAAGGGAAAGGGGAGAGGGGGATGGGTGGAGTCGAGATAAAATCCAAACTTTTTTTTTCAATAATATCTTCTATTCTGTTATTCCAATTACAAGGGTTCTTTAAATAGACTTGGTCCCTGGCCAGTTAAAGATCAACTTAACCAGAACTGTAGAACTCCTAACTAATCTAAAATAACTAGGCTAATCTAAAATTTACTCTAAACTAATTTAGAATAATTAAACTAATCTAAAACAGACTCCAAATTAATCCAGTATTTATGCTTTGAGATCCATGCATGAGCTGGATACAAGAATAATAAAAAATATATCCAATCTCCATCACCTAGATGAAATAATAATATAAAAATATAAATGTCTACTTAAAGATGTGCATCAGGATCTGTGCTAGGTGATGTTCTCATCATTTTCTTAGGATGTAGAGAACTCGATTCCGTTGAGTCAGGCTCCAATTAATCGAATAAATCTAAGTCCTTTTTTCATTTTTTTTGTATATTTTTCTTTTTATTTCCTCTTGCTTGAAGTCAGCTCTCAACGTAGGCTTTGCATTCACATTCATGGGGGATCCCTCTTTTCTACGGACTGACGGATGGTGGAATAGGGGAGGGGAATTCGGCGGGATTTCCACCGGTGACGGTGCCGGAGTGAAGGCGGTGGCTCAGAGATTTGACGGTGACCATGAAAGAGGGTGGGTCAGATCTATTTACTGGCGGGGTTATGGTTAAGAGGCCGATTATTGATGTCAGCAAGGGAGGATGGGTGGTTCCGGTTGGTAGCTATGGTTTTGGATGGTGGCTGGAGATTAGCGAGATCAAGGAGGGAACGACTATGGTGCTCCAGATGAAAGGGAGGATGCAGAGTCTAGGAGGTGGCGCTCTCGACTTCAGGCAGTGCATCGGTGATGGCGAATGGAGGGTCGTCGGTGGACCGATGTTCATGCGGGGACGGTCATGGGTTGGCTTGGCCGTGGATCTCTCCGGATGGGAGAGAGGTGGCAGAGTCGATGGCATTTGTCCGGTTGGAATGGGCTCAATGGAGATGGGAGTTGGCTAAATATGGAGGTATTGGAAGATTTTGTTGTCTCAGAGAGTATTACATTAGATTAGCAAAGAGGGGGAGGGGAAGTAGGAGAAAGAAGAGAAAGAAGAGAAGAGGAAGAAGGAGAGTCTAGGGGAAAGAAGAACCAAGAGAGAGAAAGGAAGGGAGAAGAGGAGGGAGGGAGAATACGTAGAGGAGCAAGGAAATAGGAGTAGATATAGAGGAAGAAGAGAAGAGAGGAAGAAGGAGAACCAGGAAGAGGAGAGTAACAGGAGGAAAAAAAAAGATTAGGGGAGGAGGAGAGAGAGAGGAAAGAGGAGAAGAATAAGAGGAGAACAACCAAGAGAAGAGGAGAAAAAAGAAAAAGAGGAGAGGAGAACAAGAGGAGGGGAGGGAGAAGAGAGAAGGGGAAGAGGAGAGGGGGAAGGGTGGAGTCGGGACAAAATCCAAACTTTTTTTTTTGATAATTTTTTCTATTCCATTATTCCAATTACAAGGGTACTTTAAATAGACTTTAATCTCTAGTTAGTTAAAGATCAACTTAACTAGAATTATAGGACTTCTAACTAATCTGAAATAACTAGGCTAATCTAGAATAGACTCTAAACTAATTTGGAATAATCAAACTAATCTAAAATAGACTCCAAATTAATCCAGTATTTATGCTCTGAGATCCATGCATGAGCTGGATACAAGAATAACAAAATAATATATCCAATCTCCATACATCTAGATAAAATAATATAGTAAAAAATATAAATGTCTGCTTAAAGATGTGTTTTAGGATCTATGCTAGATGATGTCCTTATCATTCTCCTATGGTGGGAAGAACTCGACTCCATCGAGTCAGGCTCCAATTAATCAAATAAATCCAAGTCCCTTTTTTTTTGTATTTTTTTCTTTTTCTTTCCTCTTGCTTGAAGTTAGCTCTCAACATAGGCTTTGCATTCACGTTCATGAGGGAGCCCTCTTCTCTATGGACCGATGAATGGTGGAATAGGGGAGAGAAATTCGACAGGACTTCCACCGGCTATGGCACCGGAGTGAAGGCAGTGGCTCAGAGATTTGATGGTGACCATGAAAGATGGTTGGTCGGATCTGTTTATTAGCGGGGCTGTGGTCAGGAGGTCGATTATTGATGTCGGCAAGGGAGGATGGGTGGTTCCGGTCAATAGCTATGGTTTCGCCAGGGATGAGCGAGATGGAGAGGGAACGACTATGGGGTCCCGGACAGGATGGAGGATCCGTAGTCTGCGAGGTGGCATGCTCGGCTTCAGGCAGTGCATCGGTGATGGCAAACGGAGAGTCGTCGATGGACTGGTGTTTGTGAGAGGATGGTTGTGGGTCGACTTGGCTGTGGATCTCTCCAAACGAGAGAGAGGCGATGGAGTCGATGGCATTTGTCCGATTGGAATGGGCTCAGTGGAGATGGGAGTTGGCTAAACAGGGAGGTGCGGGGAAGATTTTGGGATCTCGAAGAGTATTACATTAGATTAGCAAAGAGAGGGAGGGAAGATAGGAGAAGGAAAAGAAAGAAGAGAAAAGGAAGAAGAAGAAGAGTCCAGGGGAAAGAAGAACCAGGAGAGAGAGGGAAGAGAGAAGAGGAGAGAGGGAGAATAAGTAGAGGAGCAAGGAAATAAAAGAAATAGAAATAAAGGAAGAAGAGAAGAGAGGAAGAAGGAGAACCAGGAAGAGGAGACTAACAGGAGGAAGAAGAAGATTAGGAGAAGAGGAGAGAGAGAGGAAAGAGGAGAGGAATAAGAGGAGAAGAACCTAGAGGAGAGGAGAAAGAAGAAGAAGAGGAGAGGAGAACAAGAGGAAGAGAGGAGGGAGCAGGGAGAAGGGGAAGGGGAGAGGGGGAAGGATGGAGTCGGGACAACCCAAACTTTTTTTTCAATAATTTTTTCTATTCCATTATTCCAATTACAACTTACAAGGGTAATTTAAATAGTCTTTAGTCTCTGGCGAGTTAAAGATCAACTTAACCAAAACTGTAAGATCCTAACTAATCTTAAATAACTAAGCTAATCTAAAACAGTCTCCAAACTAATCTAGAACAATCAAACTAATCTAAAATAGATTCAAAAATAATATAGTATTCATGTTCTGAGATCCATGCATGAGATAGATATAAGAATAATAAAATAACAGGTCCAATCCCTATATACCTAGATAAAATAATAAAATAAAAAATATAAATGTCTTCTCAAAGATGTACATCAAGATCTGTGCTGGGTGATGTCCTCATTAGTGGTGGTGCAGGAGCATAACCCTCCTTTACTTTGATTGATGCCTGGTTGGCCAGATAGCCCTGTAGTTGGGTGGAGGCTCAGGAACTCTACTGAGAAAAATTTCTTTTATTTCAAAATAAAGTGAGTACATCATTGATAGTATATTTAGAGATTCTTGGCATGTTGCATGCTGGGAATTGGAGTCCCGTCAAGCTCCTTGATCCAATAGGCTCCTTGTTATAGGGCTTCTGTTACCCGTTAAGGTCTCTCCTAATTTGAAGGTAGCTTGCCTTGCTTAGTTGGTCTAAAAATTTTAGTGTGGCATAGGACAAAATCTTTAGGATGGAAAAGTCTTGAGCCTTGCCCAGTTGCTTTGTTGTCGATATGCAGCTATCTGAAGGTGGGCTTTATCATGGGTCTCCTCCAATAAAAGGTCAAGGATGGCTCTTTGTCTGACTGAGTTGCTCAACTTGTCATCGCACTTGATCCACATGGTTGGGAGGCCAATTTTGATTGGTATCACTGCTTCTATGTTGAAGACTAGGTTGAAGGGGATCTCATTCATTAAGGTCCGGGGAGTTGTATGATATGCCCATAACATGCCAGGGAGCTCCTCGGTCGTCTTGCCTTTGGCTTCATCCAACCTAGTTCTGAACCCTTAAGGGGTTGTCCAATTCATCACCTCTGCTTCTCCGTTCATCTAAGGATAGCTGATAGATATTGTTGACCCCTAAAGTGATTTTGATGATAACAAAATATTTGATCATGTATTTGGTTATCTAACAACTCTTCAAATGGTTGACAAGTTTTTGTAGGACGACTACTTTGACATATTTTTCCCTACAACCTTTATTTCTTTGTGTTGAGTTGTAAGTAATTAGAATCTTGTAAAGAAGAACCCAACAAAAAATTTCCTAATTTGAATCAAAGATAAAGGGTTGCTTCTACTAGTTTTCAAGCTTCAATTTCTCTTGATATTGTTGTAAGAAGATCTTAAGGAAGTCTTCAAAGCTTGGCATGTGAGTTCTGGAGAATAGAAATTGGTCTAGCTGAAGAACCAATCTCGAGCCAACTGGATGGAGGATCCAGCCGACTCTGGCACTGGCACAAGGAAGAAAACCTCTGGCATGCAGACCCAGCTGACTGGCACCTAGTCCCAGCCGACTCGTCTAGAACTTGGTTGAAAATGTTCTGAGAACCTCTGGGATCCGAGTCGACTGGATTTTAGCTTAGCCGACTCATCTAGAGTGATCTATTTTCTCGACTATGGAACCTAGCCGACTGGATTTCAACCCAGCCGACCCGAACCTGATCCGAGCAGACTCGAAGATGTCCGAGCCGACTGGAATGACGGGGTCTCCTCCCAACGGCTAGTTCCAGAATTCTGAGTTTGAATCCCAAAAGTTCTCCAACGGTAACCTGTCACTTCCCAACGGTCTACAACATTCAAAATCAAGGGAAGGCAGTTGAAGTCTCTATATATAAGGTATGAGAATATCCTTAGAAAGACTAATGAGTCATTGAACATTTATTGAACATTTATTGAAGTAAGAAGAGAGAGCACTTGAGCTTTAAAGTCAGCCTTCAAGCCTTCACCAACTCTTATCGGAAGCTTGAAGCAACTTTTGAACAAAGCAAGGAAGCCATTGAAGTGCATTGAAGAGCATTCAATTGAGCTTCACTAGAGCTGCATTGGCAACCACCAAACAACCTAGTTTATCATTTCTGTTGCTTTTCATTCTACTCTTAGAATACTTATGTTATTGGTGAGCCCGGTTATAAAAATCAAATAGGTTTCTTTGGTGAGCCTACTTAAAACCAAAGTGTAGAGGTTCTAGGTGAGCCTGTGAAAACCTAGTGTGGGTTTCTTTGGTGAGCCCGGTTTAAAAACTAAAGTGTAGAGGTTAGGATTGTGAGCCTGTAAAATAATCCGACTATATTCCAGTTTGGGGGATATAGTGGAAATCCCAAGTGGTGAACTTGGGTAGTGGACGTAGGAGCTAGGTTGCTCTGAACCACTCTAAACTTGTTTTGTTTGTGTTATGCTTTACTTACTTTTCAGCTTCTGCACTTATTTTCTGATTAACACAACACTCAACCACTAAAAGGAATTACTTGTGCACATATTTGCAAGAAATTTTGTAATTCCCAATTCACCCCCCTCTTGGAAAAAGCCACCTGGGCAACAGCTAGTATCAGAGCAGTGTCTCTGATTACTCGAGTAAAGATTGATGGCTCATCCCATGAGTACATCCTTGGCTGAAGGCCAGTCAACAAATAGACCTCCACTATTCATAGGCACTAATTACTCTTATTGGAAAGCACGAATGAAAATTTACATTCAAGCTGTTGATTTTCAATTGTGGAAGGTCATCTTAAAAGGGCCACACATTCTCACGATCAAAGTTGATGGTGTGGACGTCCCTAAGCCTGAAGAGGACTGGGATGATCATTACATGAAAATGGGGGAATTGAATGCCAAAGAAATGAACTTACTATAATGTGCTTTGGATGCAAATGAGTTCAACCAAATTTCCACTTGCTCTTCAGCAAAGGAAATCTGGGACAAACTCGAAGTGACCTATGAGGGAACTTCCCAAGTGAAAACCTCAAAGATAAATCTTTTAGTTCACAACTATGAACTTTTTAAGTGAAAACCTCAAAGGTTCACAACTATGAACTTCCTGAAATAATTTCTACCATGTTCTCTAGATTTATAGATATTATTAATAGTTTGAAGAGTCTTGGCAGGGTATACTCAAATGCTGATCTAGTTCAGAAGATACTCCAATCTTTACCTGACAAGTGGGATGCCAAAGTGATAGCAATCCAAGAGGCCAAAGACCTCAACACATTACTACTGGATGAACTATTGGGATCACTCATCACCCACGAGCTGACTATGCAGCACAGAACTGAAAATGAACAGAAGAAAAAGAAAACTATAGCCTTCAGAGCTGCTACCGAATCAAAGAGGGATGATGAAGAGTCTGAAGAAGAAAGCACCTCCTCCAATGATGACCTAGAAGATGATGATATCGCAATGGTTGTGAGGAGATTCAGAAAGTTCATGGGAAGAAAGAAAGGAAGATTCAACCAGAAATTCCATAGGAAGGATTATGAAAAAGAAAAAGAAAAGGATAGAGAGAAAGATAAAGAAGTAGTCCCCACATGCTATGAATGCAAGAAGCCGGGGCAATTCGTCCAGACTGCCCTCTATTGAAGAAATCCTTCAGACAGAAAAAGAAGAAGAAAGCCATAGTTGCCACATGGTCCGATAGTGAAGAATCATCTTCGTCTGAAGAAGAAGAGACCACCAAGGCTGCAAATCTATATTTAATGGGTCTCGAAGATGAGGTAACATCCCCTAACAATTGCACTGAATTTACATTTGACGAATTAAATTCTGTATTTCATGATCTATTATCTGAATTTAAGAAAATTGAAGTAAAGATAAAATCATTGAAAAATATGAATGACTCTTTACTCAAATAGAAAAATGAAATTTCAGAAAAGAACCTTTTATTGCAAAAAAAACTGCATGACTTTTCTGAAAGAAATGAAAAGCTGAAAAATAAAAATCTCTTATGTGAAAGGAAAACAATGATTTAATTACTGAAAATATTGAACTGAAAAAGGAGGTTAAAAAACTCAAGCCATTAGTTGAAAAACTTACTTTGTCTTCAAATAAGCTTGAGTTAATTTTAAAAGAACAACGAAGTTCAGGAAACAAAGCTGGAATTGGTTTTAAAACTTCTATTATGAATAGAATTTCAGCAACTACCTTTGTGAAATCTAAAGTACCTATTCAAAATATATTTTCACAAAATGCTTTGGCTACACCAAAAACTGTTTCAACTTCAAAATCTTTATTGTATGCTCCTAAGAACTTGAGCAAAAATGCTTATATTTTAAAAGGTTCAAAATCTACATCAATTGCATCAACTTTTAGAACTTCTAATTCTGCTCTTATTAAAAACTCTAAAGTTGTATGCCATGTTTGCAAAAATAGGACAAAAAGCTTTTGACTGCAATAATTTTAAAAATGTCCATAAGAATGTAAGAAAAATTTGGGTTCCCAAAAGAACCACCTCTGCTAACCTGCAAGGATCCAAGGTAGCTTGGATACCTAAAAGAATTCATTGATTATTTTGCAGGAATGTCTTGTAGCCCAAAAATTGAAGAAAATATGGTACTTAGACAGTGGTTGCTCAAGACATATGACAGGTGACAAGGACCAGTTTATTACCCTTGAAATGAAAGAAGGAGGCATGGTCACCTTTGGAGACAATGGCAAAGGGAGAATAATCGGTATTGGTTAGATCAAAATAACTCCCTTCACTTTTGTTGAAAATGTTTTGCTAGTAGACAAGTTGAAGCATAATCTTTTAAGCATAAGTCAATTATGTGATAAAGGCTTCAAGGTTGTCTTTGAATCTTCTATGTGTATAGTAACTAACTCTTTAAATTCTAGCAATAAGTTTATTGGACATAGACTTGGAAATATCTATGTGGTAGATCTTAATGATCTTGCCATGTCAAGTAGCCCCAGTCTAGTTGCAATGAATGCTAAGACCAAAGAGCCATGTTTACTATGGCATAGATGACTAGGTCATGCTAGCATGCATACTATTGCCAAATTGATTTCTAAAGATCTTGTTAGAGGCATGCCTAAGTTCAAAGTTAATTTTGATCATGTTTGTGATGCATGCCAAATGGGTAAACAAACTAGGGAGAGTTTTAAATCAAAGAATATATTTTCTACAACAAGACCACTTAAACTACTTCACATGGACCTTTTCGGACCTACTAGGACCACAAGCCTAGGAGGTATGAAATATGCTCTTGTGATAGTAGATGATTTTTCAAGATTTACTTGGATTTTGTTTATTACTTCAAAAGATGAAACCTTTCATGTTTTCAGAAAATTTCATAAAAAGGTTTCAAATCAAAAGAACTTATCTTTAACTTCAATTAGAAGTGATCATGGATCTAAATTTGAAAATAAATTTTTTGAAGATTATTGTATTGAATTTGGCATTGATCACAACTTTTTCGCTCCTAGAATACCTCAACAAAATAGTGTTGTAGAGAGAAAAAATAGGACATTGGAAGAAATGGCTCGCACAATGTTGTGCGGAGGCAATGTTCCAAAGTACTTTTGGGCAAAGCGGTGAACACTGCATACTATATTTTAAATAGCATTTTGATCCATCCTATTTTAAAGAAAACCCCCTATGAGCTTTGGAATGATAGAAAACCCAATATCAGTTATTTTCATGTGTTTGGATGCAAATGCTTTGTGCATAACAATGGAAAAGATAATTTTGGAAAGTTTGATTCTAAAGCTGATGATGCAATTTTCCTAGGTTATTCATTACATAGCAAAGCATATCAATTTTTAATAAAAGGACTCTCACTATTGAAGAGTCAATACATGTTGTATTTATTGAAACTAACCCTACACCTTCTAGACAAGAAGAGTGCATAGATAATGATGCAGGTACGTTGCAAAAAGGAATGGAGGACTTGAGCATTCAAGATAAAGACACTCAAGACAAAGAAGAAACGGTAAGTAAGGATCACACCGATCTACCGAGGGACTGGAGGTATGTTACATCTCACCCTAAAGAATTAATCATAAGAGATCCTTCATATGATATTAGGACTAGGTCTGCACATAAGGATGCACATGATTACCTTGCCTTTGTATCACAAATAGAATCCCATAGCCTAGAAGAAGCTAAGACTTACCCAAATTGGATGATGGCAATACATGATGAATTAAACCAGTTTGAAAGGAATAGGGTATGGACACTTGTAGATAGACCTATTGACCATCCAATAATAGGAACCAAATGGGTCTATAAGAATAAATTAGATGAACAAGGAAACATAATAAGAAACAAAGCTAGACTAGTGGCTAAGGGATATAACCAAGAAGAAGGTATTGATTTTGATGAAACTTATGCACCTGTAGCAAGACTAGAAGCCATTAGATTTCTACTTGCATTTGCTTACTACATGAATTTCAAACTCTTTCAAATGGATGTAAAGAGTGCATTTGTTAATGGTTTTATCTCTGAACAAGTTTTTGTGGAACAATCACCAGGTTTTGAAAATCACACATTTTCAAACCACGTATTTAAATTAAACAAAGCATTGTATTGTTTGAAACAAGCACCTAGAGCCTAGTATGATAGACTTAGCACTTTCTTAATTAAAAATGATTTTTCAAGAGGAAATGTAGATAAAACCTTATTTATCAAAAAGAAGAATAATGATATCTTAGTTGTAAAAATATATGTTGATGATATCATTTTTGGTGCAACTAATGAATCTCTATGTAAAGAATTTGCTAAGATTATGTAGGGAGAATTTGAAATGAGCTTAATGGACGAACTAAACTACTTTCTTGGACTTCAAGTAAAACAAACAAAGGAAGGCATCTTCATCAACCAAGCCAAATACATCAAAGAAATCATCAAAAAGTTTAGTATGAAGAGTAGCAATTTAATGAGCACACCCATGAGCTCAGCTTGCAAATTAGACAAAGATAAAAATGGATCCAATGTTGACCAAAAGCTATATAGAGGTATGATCGGATCCCTATTGTATTTGACTGCAAGTAGACCTGACATATTATATAGTGTATGTGTATGTGCTAGATTTCAGTCATCACCAAAAGAAACACATATGCTTGCTGTTAAAAGAATAATTAAATACTTGAAAGCAACAAGTAATATAGGAATTTGGTATTTTAAACATTCTACCCTAAATTTGATTGGATTCTCTGATGCTGACTATGCTGGTTGTAAAATAGATATAAAAAGCACTAGTGGTACATGCCAATTTCTAGGGTTGAATTTAATCTCTTGACACTGTAAGAAACAAAACTCCGTAGCCTTGTCCACTACTGAGGCTGAGTACGTGGCTGCTGGTAGTTGTTGTACTCAAATGTTATGGATTAAACAACAACTAGAAGACTTTGATGTATCACAATCTAAAATTTTAATTAAATATGATAACACAAGTGCTATCAATTTGATAAAGAATCAAATTCAACACTCTAGAACCAAGCACATTGAAATTAGACATCATTTTATTAGAGATCATGTTTCAAATGGTGATATTGTGCTTGATTTTGTTCCTACTGAAGATCAATTAGCTGATATATTTACTAAGCCACTTAATCAAGACAGGTTTGAACTAATTAAAAGTGAATTAGGACTTTGTGATCCTTTTTAAATTTTCTAATCTAATTCCTTCAAATTTAAGGAAACATCATCTAGAGAACCTCCTTATTTCATTCTCTATCATAGAGCCTAAATTTTCTTAGAAATTTTCTCCAAAAATCTCTCAGGTTTGTGTTTGAATTTTCCAAAACCTGATTTTCCTGTTCGAGTCGACTGGTTCTTAAACCGAGTCGACTGGATTCTTTGTGTGTTTTGGGTGAGTTCTGGCCTAGCCAGCTCGAGCCTTTCTAGGGCTTTTTCGAGTCGACTGGGTTATCGTGCCTGAGTTTGTTATTTTGGGACGTAAACCCCATTCCAAGCTTTCTAACCTCCATCTCATCTTTCTAACCATCCGTTCCTCTCCTAATCCTATTCCAAATATTCCTCTCTCCCTTTTAAGCTCTCCATTCTCTCATCTCTTCCTCTTTCCTAGCAATGGCTCCTAAACGTGCTACCGGTAAATGCTCTTTACAGGCTGCTCCATCCGTGGAAAGGGAAAGAAGAATGAAGAGGCATCAAGAAGAGCAGACTGCCACTGCTCATCGTGAAGAACTTGTGGAAGAACCTGCAAGGGCTGCTCCAATTGCTCCAAGTCAAATCCCTTCAATGTCCACAAGACTGGTAACTTCTGGCCATCGTATCAACTTTGAATTTATTAAGGAAATAGGGTTGAAGATTGGTGATTTGATTGAGGATCAGGGCTGGAGAAAATTTTACTCTCTAAATGAAAAAACCTACCCCTCACTTGTTAAGAGTTTTTATGAAAATTTGAGAGTATGTACAAATCATGTAGAGTCTACAATTAAAGGAAGAAGAGTTTTTATCAATGAAGAAGTTCTGCACAACCTACTGGATTTACCTATTGATGGGGTGAAATACCTAGAAATTGAGGATAGAGAAAAGACATTGAGAACTATCATAAACAAGGAAGATGTCAGTGGGATTAGAATTGTCTTTGCCAATTCTTTATCACGTGAAATGAAGTTATTGCATAATTTCATTAGTAGGATATTTGTGCAAAGGATTGAAAGGTTTGATTGGGTAACTGAGAAGAACCTATGCCTTATGGAACATATCATAGAAAAAACTCCTGTGAATTTATCTCATATTATCATTATGAAAATGAAGGAGACTATTAGAAATGCTAAAGCTTGCTTACCTTATGGAATGATGTTAACCCTGCTATTCAAGTCTCAAAGAGTGAATTTGGAAGGTGAGGATGGAGTTGATCTGCACCATACTGACATCTACACCTCCAAGTCACTAGAAAGAATGGGTTACATTCAAGTTGAAGGTGTGTGAAGAAAGAAAGGAACTAATATCATGGCAATTGGTAGTTCAAGCAGTGAAGAAGAAGAAGAAGAAAATGAAGAAACTGCTGGTACTGCTACTTCTAAAGCTAGAACCTCTACTGCACCTGTGCCTGAACTAGAATCTCTCATTCCTGAACCTCCTGCTACTTTTGAAGAGACTGATGCACCTTTCCCCGAATTTGATATACCTGCACCTGAGTTCATGACAGCTGATATACCTTTACCAGACTTCACTCCTGCATCTTCACATCCTCCAAATATCCAAGGTCAAATTGAAGATCAGATGAAGACTTTGACTGATTCACTGACAGGGACTATCACTTCACTTTTTGGTGATCTAAAACAGTCAATGGATAGTAGACTATCTCAACTAGAAGAACATGTTACAAGTTTGCAAGGAAAAGTTGAAGCAATAGAAACTTCGAGATCTGCACCTCAAGTGGAACTTCAACCTATCCTAGACCTTATTTCTTCTAGTTCTGAAGCCATAAAGAAATCAGTTGATGCAACATTAAATGAGTATAGAACTGAGTTGAATGAAATCAGATGCACTATGGAAACAATTGCAGAAACAAGACAAATGGCAGATGACTACACACAAGGCATTGGAATTATCATATCAAAATTTGGAAGACTAAGAGGATCTGCTGAAGCTTTTGCTAATGTCCAAACTTCTGAACTTTTGTCAATGCAAAAGAAAATTGGTGAAGTGAAAGAGGCTGTGAACAAAGTACCTACAAGCCTCAAGGACATGGAACAGCAACTTGGTGCAATCTGGATGGAGATGGTTTCACTCTGTAGCACTGTTAAGACTTTAGAGATTATTGCTAGGACTAGACCTTTATATGATCCTCCTTTTATTTCCTCTAGGGGTCCTACCACTTCTCACCATCCTAGAGCACCTCCACCTTATTCATCTTCCAGTAGACCTCCTAGACCTGCTTCTTAGTATGGTACAAGTATACCTATCAATGTACCTAAGGAAGAATCTGATAGTGAGGAGGTCTTTGGTATTTTCTGTACTTTTTGAAAACTTTTTGAAGATTGTATAATGTTTAGTGTACTGAATATTTTAATGGAAATACAATGAATATCCTTTTGGACACATGTGTGTACTTCTTTTATCTTGTTAACACTCTCTAATATTTTTTAAATAGGATTCTCTCTCTAAATTGAGAAAGTGAAATTATCTCAAACAAATCTTAATACAATCTCAATCTACTTAAAATCTGAGCTTAATTGTATAACATTTTGATTTGATGACAAAAAGAGGGAGAACTATTATATAATAAAGTGCATGAAAGAAGAAACTTAATGGAATTGGAATAGAACTATTAATGTTAACTAGACAGGGGGAGCTTAATGAATATTGCATACCTTTTTTGTTGAGCTTAATGAATATTGCATACCTTTTCTGCTAAGCTTAATGAATATTGCATACCTTTTCTGCTAAGCTTAATGAATATTGCATACCTTTTCTGCTAAGCTTAATGAATATTGCATTCCTTTTCTGCTGAAGTGTTCAAATAAATGATAAAGGGGGAGAAATTTCACATTGATTAGAGATTTTATAAAAAGGGGGAGAAATACATGTTTAATTTGCTTCAATGATTACTATTATGCTCTCTACTAATTATATTTAACTATCAATGCTTAATGCTGCTTAATACACACAATCACTTATTCTTTGACACTTGCATTTTATAAAATTGGCTTTGTGTATAACTGTATAGTATACATTGATACTCATTTGAGAATACAGTTAATATTGTGATACGTCAAACAAGTGTAAATGCTTACTATGATATACATCTATACTTGTGAATAGAATAGATTTTTTCATGTCCAGTATTTTGTCATCATCAAAAAGGGAGAGATTGTTGACCCCTAAAATGATTTTGATGATAACAAAATATTGGAGCATGTATTTGGTTATCTAACAACTCTTCAAATGGTTGACAAGTTTTTGTAGGATGAGTACTTTGATATATTTTTTCCTACAACCTTTATTTCTTTGTGTTGAGTTGTAAGTAATTATAATCTTGTAAAGAAGAACCCAACAAAAAATTTCCTTATTTGACTCAAAGACAAAGGGTTGCTTCTACTAGTTTTCAAGTTTCAATTTCTCTTGATATTGTTGTAAGAAGATCTTAAGGAAGTCTTCAAAGCTTGGCATGTGAGTTCTGGAGAATAGAAATTGGTCTGGCTGAAGAACCAATCTCGAGATGACTGGATGGAGGAACCAGCCGACTCTGGCACTGGCACAAGGAAGAAAACCTCTGGCACGCAGACCCAGCCGACTGGCACCTAGTCCTAGCCGACTCGTCCAGAACTTGGTTGAAAATGTTCTGAGAACCTCTGGGATCCGAGCCGACTGGATTTCAGCCTAGCCGACTCATCTAGAGTGATCTATTTTCTCGACTATGGAACCTAGCCGACTGGATTTCAACCCAGCCGACCCGAACCTGATCCGAGCGGACTCGAATATGTCCGAGCCGACTGGAATGACGGGGTCTCCTCCCAACGGCTAGTTCCAGAATTCTAAGTTTGAATCCCAAAAGTGCTCCAACGGTAACCTGTTACTTCCCAACGGTCTACAACATTCAAAATCAAGGGAAGGCAGTTGAAGTCTCTATATATGAGGTATGAGAATATCCTTAGAAAAACTAATGAGTCGTTGAACATTTATTGAATATTTATTGAAGTAAGAAGAGAGAGCACTTGAGCTTTAAAGTCAGCCTTCAAGCCTTAACCAACTCTTATCGGAAGCTTGAAGCAACTTTTGAACAAAGCAAGGAAGCCATTTAAGTGCATTGAAGAGCATTCAATTGAGCTTCACTAGAGCTGCATTGGCAACCACCAAACAACCTAGTTTGTCATTTCTATTGCTTTTCATTCTACTCATAGAATACTTGTGTTATTGGTGAGCCCGGTTATAAAAATCAAATAGATTTCTTTGGTGAGCCTACTTAAAACCAAAGTGTAGAGGTTCTAGGTGAGCCTGTGAAAACCTAGTGTGGGTTTCTTTGGTGAGCCCGGTTTAAAAACTAAAGTGTAGAGGTTAGGATTGTGAGCCTGTGAAATAATCCGACTGTATTCCGGTTTGGGGGATATAGTGGAAATCCCAAGTGGTGAACTTGGGTAGTGGACGTAGGAGCTAGGTTGCTCTGAACCACTCTAAACTTGTTTTGTTTGTGTTGTGCTTTACTTACTTTTCAGCTTCTGCACTTATTTTCTGATTAACACAACACTCAACCACTAAAAGAAATTACTTGTGCACATATTTGCAAGAAATTTTGTAATTCCCAATTCACCCCCCTCTTGGAAAAAGCCACCTGGGCAACAGATATGGACCAGTGTCGGATGTGCAACTTGGCATAGAATTCCTTGAATATTCGATTATTGAACTATTAGCCATTGTTGGTGACGATGGAATAGGAAAGCCAAAGTTGGTCGATAATTGACTTTTAGAAGATCTTGACTTTACTTTTAGTAATGCATGCTAAGGGCTCTGCCTCCACCTACTTGGTCAAGTAATCTATGGCGATATACAGATACTTTCATTAATTAAGCACTAGGAAAAATGGACCAAGTATATCCATCCACTGCTAGGTGAACGACCAGGGTGAAGAGAGCTACCATTGTAGGCCAAGAGAGCTGGGATAGCTAAGTAGCTGGCTATAATTGGATGTTGGCATGTCACTGGCATCGACCATACTTCTGGATAAGCTCTAATGCATCCTCCTACATGGTGAGCCAATAGTATTTTTGCCTCAATGCCTTGTAGGCTTAGAACCTATCCCTTAAATGACTCCTGCAAATGCCTTCGTGAATTTTCCGAGGGACGTAGTCAGCTTTGGTAGGTCTTAGGCACTTGAGTAGGGTATGAAAATGACTCCTTATAATCTATCCATCTAGTAGCATGAACCGAGAAACTCTCTACTTTAACAGTCTTGCTTCTTTGCGAATGCCAGGTTGGATGCCTTTAGTAATGTACTTAATGAATGGGTCCATCTAGCTTGGCTCGTGTGTGACCTATTAGATCTCCTCGGTGTTATTGATGGATAAGTCTACTAATTATCCCAATTTTACCATTAAAATAAATATTAAATAATATATATTTATTAAGAATTGATACTTTTTATTAGTTTTTGGAGAAAAGGAGTCAATGGATGGGAAGAGCTCGATTTTTGGAGTCCAACGGTATAAACGGCACCCAAATCGGAGTTCAAACGAATCCGGAATCCCAGTTTCAATTTTATAAAGGGATGCACGAATTTTAGAGCAGCCGGTCCATGGTGGACCGGCTGCTCGGTCTACAGCACCGCAACTGGTCCACGGGCCATTGCCGCCAGTCCACGCCCCTGCTCGTGGACCGCAGGTTTCGTTTCGAGCCGTTCGGCCACTGGAGTTGTCCGCCACCGTTTCCCTTGCCGCCGGGAAGCCGTCCACCAACGGAAACGCTGCCGGGTGCCGTTCACGACCGGAAAAGGGCCGGCCACTATCTTCGGCGAGTTTTCCTCTTCCCGCCACTGTCCGACCGGCCGCCAACGCCACTGAGAACCCCTCGTCGCCTGCCTCTGCCTCCTCCGCTCAAGCCCAGCCGGTCGCCGCCCCCTGTCCAAGCTCCGGCCATCGTTCCCAAGCCGTTTTCCTCTTTCTCTGTGGTTCCCTGTCACCGTGCCAACCAACGCCACCTGCTGCTCGCCGGCCGTCTGACTACCGCCGCAAACGCCGCCGCTAGCTCCGCCGCAATTGGGAGAGGCCTTCCGAATCTCAGTGGGGAGATCTAGCATGCGTTAGGAGTCCGTTCGGGACAGGGACTCTGTTTGCCCGATGAGAAAGAAAGCCTGTTTAACACGAATCTTGGCACGATTTCAGGGCTGCGATATGGAATGGACGGCTGTGACGCTTTCTCGTGATATCTGGCCGATATTGAGCCTGATTGACTCCAAACTTGGAGAAAGCTCTCGATGGACTTTATAAAAGAGGACCACATGCAGCAGTCCAAGCATCAGTTACTTCAGTAATTTCTTTTCTTTTATTTAGATCATTGTATCAGGTTTAGAAAAGAGGGGAATTTTGGGAGAAGATGCTGGTGGCAGTGATACACGGCTGGCTCCTTCAACTTGGAATAAAGATAAAGTTTGTAACCAAGTTTTATTGCTCCTTTTGTACTTAGTTTATATGCAATACAAATCATGTTCTTCACATATCGTATAAGTTATCTTCCTGATCGAGGTTTTAATTTGGCATACATGGCCTACATTTTCTATCGACGTGTCATGGTCTTAGGATACGGTACATGTCTCAAAGAAATAAATCATAGTATGATAGATTAGATCCCTAATCTTGTAAATTAAGTAGATAGTTTATACTCCAAGCGGACGTGTCGTGATCTTCGGATACGGCCTATGCCTAATATGAGATAAATTATTCTAACATTGAACCTACAAGAATTATTGATATTGCAACATAAAGTAAAGAAGATAAAATTTGTTTGCATGGTGGATCCAGATTCCTAGGTTATTCTTCTTTCTAACTGATTTAACTAAGTAATTAGTTGTTATCTTTTAATAATTACTACTCTCAATTTAATCCTTACAGCCAATTTTTCTTTTTGCTATTTCCATTAAATAATTGCCCTTGGTCCCTGAGGATACAATTCCGACTCGCCACTAGCTATAGTAGTGAGTAGGTTCTTATTTTGATCGCCTACGATAGCAATCATTGATGCTGGGGGCTTTTAGGTACTCAACATACATTCACCTAAGAGAACTGTCCATCAAGGTCACTAGCTAGGAGAGTGTATCTGTATAGGCAATTGTACCCTAGGTGTATGAAAGATGCTGAAGTGTTGAAGTGCCAACATGAAGGTCCACACTCTATCAAGGTATTTGGCCATAGTCAAGTCCTGAGCCTCATGTTCGCTAGTGACTTAACTAGCCAAGAGCTACGAATTAGTGAAGACCCTCAGGCACTTTACTGGTGCAGACACCACGGCTAACACCAGGGCTGACACCAGGGCCAAAAGGAATCAACAGGTCAATCCCACATCCCTATGGATCACCTGTGAATAAAAGCCCAAAGCCCCAAGCCCCAATCACTTGTAAATATTTATTTTAAATTCTGTTATTTTAGCTTAGTTGGATTTAGTCCTAAACCCCAATTTCAATTGGGTTGTAAATTCTGTTATAATGGTCTAGTATTATTTAGCCCTTTTTACCAACTTTAATTGAGTTCTGTATTTGCAAGCCTAATTAAATATGGTATGGTTCAATTATAAATTGGTTATGCCTTTTGATCAATTTGATCAAATTGAGCCTTTAGTTATCTAGTTGGTTAAGTCATGTGATTAGTTATTGTATCCTGTAACACAAGAGGGGACCAAAATTAAGACCCCATGTGACACTATGTGATAACTCAATGTCAAAAGAAGGTTGTCTTTATTTTTTATCCAGACATCCGGACATTCAGACATCCAAACATCCAGACATCCAGACATCTAGACATTTAGACATCCAGACATTAGAACATTTAGACAACATTTAAAGTCCAAGATTATCCAAAAAGGGAGAAAAAGAGGGCACCTTAATTTGTCGCTCATTTGAAACCATTTAAGAGGAGTAAAGTAAAAGGACTCCTCATCCCACATTTTTCATTTGTCACCCACAACCAAGAAGCGTTTCATCCTCATTTTGTCACCCACATCCAAGAAGGTCGCCACTTCAAACTTATCCAAGGAGTCCATGTAAATCCAAAGATAGTTGAATTCAAATAGAGATATCTTTCTAGTTTGAAATGCAAGAGCATTAAGAAGGACTCTAAGAGAAGTTAACGCCCAAAGGGAGGAAGATTGGATGCCCACTATTCATGAATTGTTGCCCATTCACTTGAAGTTTGAATTTCAAATTCAAGGAAGTAGACGCCAACATAAGGGAAGGAATTATCGCCAATTTTGAGAAAGTCAGTGCCTCTCCTCATTTCTTCTCATTTTGTCGCACATTCAAGAGGAGCGCTCCATTTCACAATAAGGAGTCTAAATGAAGAAGGCACCTATCCCATTTAAATTTCAAGGAGTTTCCATCCAAGTCAAGAAGGAGAGTAGAGTCCAATGTTATCTTTAATTATGTTGTATTCAAAAGGAATTCAATGTTATCATGCTACCTTGTATGGAGGGTCAATAAATACCACTCCATCCCCCCTTGTAACCATCTTTGAATTATTAATGAAACTCTGTCAGTTTGCTTTTACAATTGCTGGTTAAGCATTGTAATATGAGAGTGCTCAGTTGGATAAGCAGTGCATCTGTGTGTGTGGGGTGCTGAAGCCCTAGTTATCTCCCGAGTCCCAGATCCAAGAAGCCAGGCGCTACCTTCTTCAACATCCAGTCCAGATCCAGATCCAAGCTGACTATCATTCTTTTCCTCTCTCTTTTCAGATTTTCACTCCTTTTTCACCTCTCTAATCATAGTTCTCTTGCAGGATCCCTAGTGTTCTCGATCAAAAGAGGAGGTTACCTTGCCATCCAACTATCAACGGGAAGATCTTCCCTGAAGGAACTGATATTTGGAATCCTACTGCGAGATCTTGAGAGTCGAATCCAGATCTGCTGCAACGAAGGAGGGAAAATCATTATTGGTAGGTAACCTATCTGAATCTCATAGATCTGATTCTATAAAGCAAGGTAGTCCTAGTTTCAGTGGTTTTCTAATCATCGAATCTGGGGTTTTTTCTTGAGATTGCATGCGAATTACATTGCAGGTAGTTAGTAGTAATTTTAGTCTCTTTTTCTTAAATTTAATTGATAGCTTATTTGAGTTTGCTGCCATTGCTCATTAGAATTGAACTCTTAATTGTTAGATTAGCCTTGCATCCATCCCGCATCATACTTGGAATCAGAGCTGGTACCTCATCATTTACTCTAAGTTTCCTTGCTAGCTTTAGTCTTGCCAACAAGGCATCATACTTGGACTGATTGTTAGTCACCTTGAACAGGAAACATAGAGCATAATAATTGACCATCCCTTTCGAGTTCAAGATAAGTCAAGCTCTACTTCCTTAGAAGTTTAAAGCACCACCTATGTGGAGGATCTAGGTCAGCCCAATATCGGATGGCTCGATTGGTGACTCAATAGGTGCTTCTTCAGGCTTGTTGTTTGACTACATGCACTCAAGTAGAAAGTCGGCCAAGATCTAGACCTTCATAGATGACCTCGGGCGATAGGTAATGTCAAACTCATTGAGTTTGATTGTCCATTTTTCTAGTCACCTGGAGGTGTCAGGCCAATGGAGGATAGCCTTAAGCGATTGCTTGATGAGGATGATAATTGGGTGAGCTTGGAAATAGGGCTTAAGATACTAAGCAAAGATGATTAGAGTAAAAACCATCTTTTTAGGTTTAGAATATTTGGTCTCTATATAAAGTACTTTGCTAGTATAGTAAATCAACCTTTGGATTCCCTTGTCATACACTCGGAAAAGTACGGAGCTGTTCACCTCTAGAGAAGTGGAAAGGTACAAGAAGAGCTCCTCTCTAACTTTAGGCTTGGACATTAGGGGTGGAGAAGCGAGAAACCTCTTTAGCTCCTAGAAAGATAGATGGCACTCCTCCGTTCAGGTGAAGTCATGCATCTTGCATAGAACCTTGAAGAAGGGCATAGCAACATTCGATCAATCGGGAGATAAATTGACGAGGGCTGCTACTTGACCAGTTAGCTACAGGACTTCCTTCTTGGAGGTCGGATGCTATATATTAAGTATCACCTGGATCTTTTTGGGTTTGTCTCAATGCCCTGCATGGTGATCATGAAGCCGAGAAACTTGTTGGTCATGATGCCAAACATGCACTGGCTTGGGTTCAGCTTCATCCAGTGATGGTGGAGATTATTGAAGGCTTCTTCCAAGTTAATGATGTGGTTGGTTTCTCCAGTACTCTTGACAAGAATGTCAGCGATGTAGACCTTCATATTTTGATTAATTTAATCTTTGAAGATCTTGTTAACCAGTTACTGGTAGGTGGCCCCTATATTTTTCAAACCAAAAAGAATTACTTTATTACAATAAATACTTTTGTCAATCATGAAGGCAATATTCTCTTCATCTTGAATGCTTATCCTAATTTAGTTGTATCCATTAAGCTGAGTAACCTATCCCAGACATCGCATTGACTAGCTGGTTTATCTTTAAAGCAGGAAGCTATCCTTTGGGCATGCCCTATTGAGGTTAGTGTAATGATGTAGATCTTCCACTTCCTACTAGCTTTCCTGATCATGATGATGTTAGTGAGCCAATCTAGATAGTGGGCTTCTTAGATGAATCCAGTAGCAAGGAGCTTGTCTACCTCTTCGTCAATTGCCTTCTATCTCTTAGGTGCAAAGCTTCTCTTCTCCTATCGGATAGGCTTGTACTTGGGATTGATGTTTAGCTTATGGGTGATTACCTTTGAAGGGATCCCGGCATGGCCAACATTGACCAGGCAAAGATATACGAGTTGGCCTATAGGAAGTTGAGTAGCTAGTTCCTTTCCTTCTCTGGTAGTAGGGCACCGACTTGGATTGACCTCACTGGGTCTTCTCCTTATGGGAAGGAGATAACTATTTGGCTAGTTCTCTTCTCTTCTTTGGCTCCCTCTAGTCTAGATGCTCTATAGTCGACACCTCACTTGCATTCTATACTTTAGGTACCATCAAAAAACACTATTGGGCTAGCCTCTAGTTTCCATGCATCTCGCCAACCATATCATTGCTTGGGAAATAGATGAGAAGGTGTTTGGTCAAAATAACCGCATCCAGCAGGTTCAACCCTAGTCATTCGAGTATGGCATTATACACGGAAGGCAATGGACCACTATGAAAGTCATGAAAACTATGCTTTACTTGGGTAAAGTTCTTGCCATGATTGGAAACATGATCTCTCCTTTGACTCCAACTAAATCCCTTATGAAATTGACTAAAGGTACGGAGAGAGGTTTGATATGACTCATAGGTAGATCATATGAACAAAAGCATCATATAAAAGGATATCTGTTAAGCTTTCACTATCAATCACGATTTTTTTTACAGGATACTTTGTTATCATTATGGATATGATGATAGGATCATTATTGGGGTTGTGAACCCTGACTAGATCACTATTGGAAAAATGGATTACATTATCATCTCCTCCCTCCCCCTTGGCCTCTTAGAAGTGCACTCTACCTCCAGAATATCATGCCAACTTGAGGCTAGGTTAGCTAGTTGTCAATCTTGTCCTGGATTCTAGGTGGTAGGCATAGCTCCTCTATAGATATATCTCTCAAGGTAGCCATGTTGGATCAGGTCATCAATCTTCCTTTTCAAGTGGCAATAGTTCTTGGTGTCATGACTATAATCCTAGTAGAATTGATAGTACTTGCTCTTGTCATGGATGGCCGATGACTTTAACGAAGGAGGTTTTCTTAGATATTGCTCTCCCTCTATCTCTATTAGGATCTTGGCTCTACGGGTGAGAAGGGGAGTATATTTTCCATTTTTGCCAGCAAAGTCCTTTGGCTTCGAACCTTGTTAGTAGGATGAGTCAGCTTCTTTACTCAGATTCTACCCAATTCTCCTTGGGCTTGCTTTTTCCTGGTCTTCCCATCCTGGATGTGGTCCGCATGGATATATTTCTACATATGGGTCAGTAGCTCTGAGTAAGCCTTTGGATGCTTTTTATCTAGGGAATAGGTGAAGGGAGAAGTATGAAGCTCTCTCTTCATGGCCAGCATAGCCATAACTCATCCAGATTGTATACTTCTAATATGGCTACCTTGAATCAGGTCACGTAGTCTCTTAGGGACTCTTCATCCTGCTGGTAGATAGAAAAGAGGCTATTTGCTTATCATGGAATCTTCTAGTAGATGTCAAAGTGAGCCATGAACTTCTTCTCTAAGTACTTGAAGAAATCTATGCTCCTTAGCTTGAGTCAGGAGTACTAGGCTCAGGCCACATTGTAAAGCGTAGTTGGAAAGGCAATGTAGAGGAGGGCATCGGTGGTGCCTTAGACTTGCATGAGAGCCTTGTGCTCTCTAGATGGTCTAGTGGATTGGTGGTGCTATCATATGGATCTAGCTGGTATTGTGGCTACCATGCTTATGCGTGGACCTAAGAACATTAGTAAGGAAGCTCTCTACCATGTTTCATGATAATCCAACATCATTTGGTAGCCAAAAACCAAGCTCTAGATTGTTGGGTGATGCGGGACAAACCTAAGACTGATGCAAAACAGTAAACTAATTTTTTAATAATTTTTTTAGATATTAATTTAGTGGCTAAAGACTCGAAAATAAGAAAGAATCAGCAGAAAGACTAGTAATGCTAGAAACTAACATACCCGCAAGATAACTCATGCAGAATAATCAATTCCAGGACTTGAGAATTGAGAAACTCCTAACTTAGGATAGTGTATCTGTCATCAGATCAGAACTCAAGAGGGGGAAGGCTTTTACCAGGCAACGATTGTAGCTTCTTCGATGAAGAGATCTCTCAGCCTCAAGATGGCGCCTAGAAGAACAAGCCTTTGGTTCCCAAATTTGAAGGTGATCTGGATCCAGTCTTAAGGCAAGGAAAGCCTCCTCTGGGGAGGGGAAACACCTCGAGGATCTACAAAATGTCAAGGTTAGGCATGAATCAGGTAATCAAAGAAAAAAATAACAAGATGAAACAAAGAAGGAAAGGGATTAAGGCAAAGAGCTGGTGGCAAGGAAGTAGGAAGAGTTCTTGATCTGGGCATCTTCAAGGCTTCATTTTTGGATGTGGCTGATGCTTGGAAGTCTGATTTGGTACTTGGGGCATGGAGGGTTGCAATGATAGAGATCGGCCAACACAAGAGAACAAAAACTAGAACCCAAAAACAAAAACACAAGAACATCAGTCTTAAAAAGCAATTCAGCAGAGTTTAATTCATAAGAGTTGATTGATTGCAAGAGGAGGAAGGGTGGGGTATTTATAGAACTCCATGCCCTCTCCTAAAGGGATTACAAGTCTTCTCCTAGTTAGAATAGGTTTACATAATTTAAGTGGGAGAAAGACTACAAAATAAACCTAAAACTAGGAGTACACTAGTTGAATATAATAAGAACTAGGTTTCCTTCTTCCATTTGAATTCCTCCTTCTTAGCTTGGACCAAGTCAACACTTTGGACATGTTGGGCTTCATAGGGGGCAGCAAGGGGTGGCCAAGGATGGGTTAGGCACATGGGCTTTGGGCCTTGGAGGCCTGGGATGCCTAGAGAAGGAATATCCCAGGTATCTTGGTTTTGGGCTGGAATATACCTAGAATCTTGGTTCTTCATGGACCTAGGCCTTGCATTTACTTGGGCTGGGGTGTAGGTAAGTCTTTGGGATCATGTTATGACATGGTCTGGGAATATACTCTGGCACCTGGAGGGAATCTGGGCATCCGGGAAACATCTGGAAGGAATCAAGTATCTAGAAAGGCACTTGGATCTTGGGGTGTCTCGCAAAATACAATAAGCTAATATAGTGGCCTCTGACTCCTGGATGAGGCTTGGTGGAACTCCAAAATAGGGTAACCTCCTCTTTTGTACAAAAGTTAGACTCATACTGGACTTATACTGAAATACAGGACTCGATATTGGATTGGGGTTGAGACAAATCAATTAGCCTCAACTTATTACATGACTCAATCTTAATTGATTACAAAATTATGATACATGACTAAAGTTCTAAAAAAACCTAATCAGCAAATCATATGGGATCCAGTGATCTGTGTCTGATCCTGGTATCCGCACCAATTCTCTTAGGGTGAGAGAAATTGACCCAGTCAAGTAAGGGTCATTTGGCTTTCAAGGAGGGTCTGGGTTGAGGCGTAGCAGATCCTCACCAGTGCTCCACAAATCCTCAGATTCTAGCTGACCATGCCATCTGACCAAATACCTTTGATAACCTTCATCTTGGGTGCTGATAGCTTGATCATCCAGGGTTCGCTCACTCCTTTCCTCACTTATTGGCCAAATTATATGTGGACACTCTGGGATGGGTTCACTCACAAAGGAAGGAATTGGCTCAAGGTTCTCGCTAGGTATCACTGCTGGCTCCCTGTGCTCCATAAGGTCTGAAAGGTTGAAGGTTGGGCTAATATCTAAATCAGATAGCATCTCATGCACATAGGCATTGGGTCCAACTCTTTTCATTATTCTGAATGGGCTAGCTTTGCAAGCAAGAAATCTCATTATCAACACATAGTCCCTTGCAGAAAATTCTTTAACATGTTTTCGAGAATTAGCCAAGTTATTATATAGTTCATTACTTATGTTCAACTTTTGACTAATTTCCAGATGCAGATGCTATGCAGAGGCTAGTGTAGGTGTGGATAGATGATTCAGGGTTATGGATTTATTGGACTCAAGACTAACACCTAATAGTCTCGACTAAGCATCCTTATCGAAGGAAGTTTTATTGGACTCTCTGGGTCTAAACCTGACAGACTATAAACTCTTTAGGTTGGACCCTAGCATGGCATGCACATAAAAATTTACTATGTACTTCTAGTAAATGCCAGAGGGTATGCAAAAAGTAAGATGCAAACCTAACATGTATAATGAATGTATGCAACATACAAACTTCTATAAAATGCAATCTAATAATAAGAAAATTAGGAGAAGTTTCAGAAAAAGGTAGAAAATAAGAAGTAGGTTCGGGGTTAGTCCGATTGGATGGAAAGTAAGAAGGGGGTTTGGGTTTAATTGGATAGAATAGGATGTAAGAAGGGGTGTCAGGGATTAATCCTAGACTAATAAAGTTAACCTTATAGGGTTGATGGATACCTACAGGGTTTATAGTCTAAAAGAATGGATCACTAATCTCAGGGAAGAGATCGTCAATGGGAACTACAGGATGGGATTTGTTGACCCCTGGAATGATTTTGATGATCACAAAATATTGGAGAATGTAAGTATTACTAATTCATTCAATTACTTGAGAAGTTTTTGCAAAAAAATGTTTATCTTTACTTTAGTCAGTTTTCAAATTGGTTGAAAGGTAATCCAATATTATATAGGCTCTTATGTACTTCAAATTGTAAAAGCCCTAATTTCATCAACTATGTAATCTTGTAAAATGGCTATAAAATTATAAAAATAAGAGTGAGTAGATTAGTTCTTGTTGGATTCGTGTTTTGAACAACTTTGAAGAAGTTTGAAGCTTTAAAAGAAGTTTTGGTTAGAGCTGACTCATGGATCAAGAGCCGACTCCTTCTAGCATGGCACAAAAAAGTTTCAGAGCTTCAGTACCTCGAGCCGACTCAAGCCCCAAGAGCCAACTCAATAAAGAACCAATATTTCTGAAGTCTGAGACCTCGAGCCAACTCAAGCCCAAAAGAGCCGACTCGTCCAGAGTTATATTTGTTGGTGACTGAGACTTCGAGCCGACTCTGCCTTGAAGAGCCGACTCAAGGAAAATTTGAATTTATATTGATTGAGGGTTCGAGCTGACTCAAGCTTGAAGAGCCGACTTACACAAAATTCTTGTTTGGATTGTCTGAGACTTCGAGCTGACTCGTGGACCTCGAGCCGACTCGAGTGACCATTTTCTGCAATCTAACGACTAGTTGCTAAAAGTTATTTTTGAACTCAAAAAGGTCTCCAATAGCTCTTTTTCAAATCCCTAGGCCCTACAACGACTATATCTCATGGAAAACTATAAAAATGAGTATTTTTGATGGATTAAACAATTTTTGAGAGATTATTCATTGATTTATCTTGGAAATTTGAAAAGTCTTCAAGTCTTTCACCAACCCACTTCAAGAGCATTCAAGATAGGATTCAAAGCTCCACCAACTTCTCTTCATCATTGAATCCAACCTTTGAAGAAGTAAACAAGCAGCATGAAGAGCATTGAAAGAGCATTCAAGGCTAGGCTTCACTTTGATCTTCATCGGCAATACCTAATAAACTCGATTTGTTGTATAGTTGCTTTATATTTTTGACATATCTTTGTTTTTTCTCTAAGAATAGCAAAGGGCAGTGTCTTAAGAGAGGGTTAAAGATTTTTAGATGAGCCTTTTGAAAACCTAAATTGGGTTTTTGGTGATCCCGGTATAAAACCAAGATTTGGGTTTTCTTTGATGATCCTGGTAAAACCAAAGGGATTTAGGTTCTTGGTTAGCCTGTGTTAAAGCCAAGTGTGAGGGTTTTCTTAGGTGATCCTGGTAAAACCAAAGTATATAGGTTTGGATTGTGAGCCTGTTAAAACAATCCGACTGTATTCCAGTTAGGGGATATAGTGAAAATCCCAAGTGATGCTTGGGTAGTGGACATAGGAGCTGGTTGCTCCGAACCACTCTAAACTCCTTATGTTTGTGTTTGTTCTTACTTTACTTTATTGTATTTATTTAATTGCTTCCGCATTGCATATTGCACCACAACACCAAAAGCATTTTTAAATTTCACATACCTGCCAATATTTTTATAATCCCAATTCATCTCCTCTTGGAAAGCCACCTGGGCAATAAGTGGTATCAGAGCAGAGTCTCTGAAAATTAGTTAGAGTAAAGATTGATGGCACATCCCATGAGCATTTCTTTGGCCGAAGGCCAATCCATAAATCGACCTCCACTTTTCACTGGAACCAATTATACATATTGGAGGGTTAGGATGAAAATATACTTTCAAGCCGTAGACTTTCATTTATGGAAAATTATTCTTAAAGGACCTCACACACCCACTATTAGAATCAATGATATTGAGGTTTCCAAACCAGAAGAGGAATGGGACGAGAATGATATGAAATTAGCAGAGCTGAATGCCAAAGCTATGAATTTGCTTTATTATGCTTTGGACCTAAATGAGTTTAACAGAATTTCGACTTGTAATTATGCTAAAAAAATTTGGGATAAGCTTGAGATCACACATGAAGGCACATCACAAGTTAAAACTTCAAAAATCAATCTTCTTATGCACAACTATAAATTATTCAAATGGATCCTAGTGAAACTATATCTACTATGTATACACGTTTTACTGATATTATCAATGATCTTTAAAGTCTTGGTAGGATTTATACTAATGTTGATCTTGTTCAAAAAGTTTCGAGATCTTTGCCAGATAAATGGGAAGCTAAAGTGATAGCAATTCAAGAGGCAAAGGGCCTGAACACTCTACCACTAGATGAGTTGCTTGGATCATTAATTACTCATGAATTAGCCATGCAACAAAGAACTGATGAAGATTTAAAAAGAAAGAAAGCTATAGCATTTAAAGCTACTGAAGAAGACAAGAATGAAGATTCAGATTCATCTGATGATGATGATCTTGAAAATGATGAGATAGCCCTTGTAATGAGAAAATTCAAAAGGTTTATGGGCAGAAGAAGAACAAATAGATGGAGAAAGCAATTTAGAAGAGAAGAATTTGAAAGAGAAAAGGATAAAGAAAAAGATAAAGATAAGGATAAAGATCAAATTCCAATCTGCTATGGGTGCAAGAAACTAGGACATATACATCCTGATTGTCCAGAAGCCAAGAAAAAGATGATCAAAAGAAAGAAAAAGAAGGCAATACTTGCACATGGAGTGATAGCGACGAATCTACATCCACTGAAGAAGATGAAGATACAACAAAAACTGCTCAGATCTGTTTTATGGGTTTAGAGGATGAGGTGACTACTTCTGAACCTAATATAGAATTTACTTATGATGAGCTTCATAATGCTTTTTGTGAATTATTAGTAGAATATAAAAAAGCTGGTTTGAAAATGAAAAATTTGAAAAATAATTATGATATGATTGAAAAGGATAAAAATGAAATTGGTGAAAGAAATAAGATTTTACAAAGGAAATTAAGTTTGATTTGTGAAAGACTTAAAACTACTCAATTTGAAAAAGAAGAACTTCTTGAAAAGAACAAAAGTTTGCAAAATGAAAATGTTGATTTGAAAAAGGAAGTTCAAAAGCTTAAACTATTGGTTGAAAAATTAACATTAAGGTCTAACAAACTTGAACTGATTTTGAAAGATCAAAGAGATACAAATAACAAGTTTAGAATTGGTTATAAAGGTTCAACTTCCAATAAATTTTCTGCATCCACATCATATGCTCCTAAGTTCATTACTTCAAAACAATATAGACCTAAACTTGCATAATCTTATACTTTTTAATCAAAGCCAAAAATTGTATGCTATGCTTGTAATAATATTGGTCATAAAGCATTTGAGGATCATTTGAAATATAATGGCAAGAAGAAAATCAAAAAAATTTGGATTCCAAAAGGAACCAATTCTACTAACTTGCAAGGACCTAAGAAAGTATGGGTACCTAAATCTATTACCTGATTGTTTTGCAGGGATGTCTTGCAGCCACAAATGTAAAGAAAAGATGGTACCTTGATAGTAGCTGTTCAAGATACATGACGGGTGATATTGATCAATTCTTCATCCTAGAACAAAAAGATGGTGGAATGGTAACCTTTGGTGATAATCACAAAGGAAGGATAATCGATATTGGTAAAATCAAAATTACTCCTTCTACATTTATTGAGAATGTGTTACTTGTAGAAAAGTTAAAGCATAATCTTTTGAGTATTAGTTAGCTTTATAATATTAGTTTTAATGTTTTCTTCAAGTCTTCAATGTGTATAGTAGTTGGTCCACTTGACTCTAGTACAAAGTTCATTGGACATAGACTTGGTAATATTTATGTAGTAGATCTTAATGATCTGGCTATGTCAAGCAATACAAGTTTTGTAGCAATGAATGACAAGAGCAAAGAATTAGTTTACTATGGCATAGGCGACTTGGACATGCTAGTTTGGATACTATAGCAAAACTTATTTCAAAAGATTTAGTTAAAGATTTGCCAAAGTTCAAAGTAAATTTTGATTATGTCTGTGATGCATGTCAATTAGGAAAGCAAGTGTGGGGGAGTTTTAAATCCAAAAGCATTGTTTCTACTACTAGACCCTTAGAGCTACTTCACATGGATCTATTTGGACCTACTAGGACAACAAGCCTAGGTGGTATGAAGTATGGCCTTGTGATTGTAGATGATTTTTCAAGATACACATGGATTTTATTTATTGCACATAAAGATGAGACTTTTAAAGTATTCAAAATGTTTTATAAAAGAGTTTCAAATTTGAAAAATCTTTCTGTTATTTCTATTCATAGTGATCATGATACGGAATTTGAAAATCAACATTTTGATCACTTTTGTACAAAGCACGGTATTGATCACAACTTCTCAGCTCCTAGAACACCACAGCAAAATGGTGTTGTAGAAAGAAAGAATCGAACTTTGGAAGAGATGTCCATAATAATGCTTTGTGAAGGAAATCTTCCAAAATACTTTTGGATAGAAGCTGTAAATACCGCTTGCTATATTTTGAATAGAGTTTTAATCAGACCTATCATTAGAAAAATCTCCTATGAACTGTAGAACAATAGAAAGCCTAATATTAATTATTTTTATGTTTTCGACTGTAAATATTTTGTTCTTAATAATGGTAAAGATAATCTTGGTAAATTTGATGCAAAATTCGATGAGACTATTTTTCTTAGATAATTTTCAAATAGTAAAGCCTATCGAGTTTTTAATAAAAGAACTTTGACTGTGGAAGAATCAATATATATTATTTTCAATGAATCTGATATTACATCTTCTAGAAAAGAAGATCGTGCTGATGATGATGTAGGTACACTAGAACATGGACTGAAGGATTTGACTCTCAAAGACAAACAAACAAGTGAACAACATGAAGAAGTGGTAAGCAAAAATCATGATGATATACCTAAAGAATGGAGGTATGTACACTCACATCCCAAAGAACTAATTATAGGAGATCCATCTCAAGGTGTTAGAACTAGAGCTGCACATAAGGATGCACATGATTTGATTGCTTTTATTTCTCATGTATTACCACACACTATAGAAGAAGCTGAAACTGACCCTAATTGGATGTTAGCTATGCATGATGAGTTAAACCAATTTAGAAAAAATAATGTTCGGACTCTAGTAGAAAGACCAAATGACTACCCTATTATAGGTACTAGATGGGTTTATAGAAATAAACTTGATGAGCAAGGTAATGTAATTAGGAATAAGGCTAGACTGGTAGCTCAAGATTATAATCAAGAAGAGGGAATAGATTTTGATGATTCCTATGCACCAGTAGCTAGGATAGAGGCTATTAGATTACTACTAGCATATGCATGTTTTATGAATTTCAAATTTTTTCAAATGAACGTAAAGAATGCATTTCTAAATGGTTTTCTATCTGAAGAAGTTTTTGTCGAACAACCATCGATTTTATCGATCACACATTTTCAAATCATGTTTTCAAATTGAATAAAGCTTTATATAGTCTTAAACAGGCACCAAGAGCCTGGTATGACATATTAAGTAAGTTTTTAATTGAAAATGATTTGGTAGGAGGTAGTGTTGATACTACACTATTCATTCAAAGAAAAGATTGATATTTTAGTTGTTCAAATTTATGTTGATGATATAATATTTGGATCTATTGATGAATATTTGTGTCAAGACTTTGCTAAGTTAGTGAAGGGTGAATTAAAAATGAGTTTGATGGGTGAGCTGAGTTACTTCCTCGGGCTTTAGGTCAAACAATCAAAGGAAGGTATCCTGATCAACCAGGCCAAATATATTAAAGAGATTATCAAAAAGTTTGGCATGGAATCAAGCAAAGAAATTGGAACACCCATGAATCATGCATGTAGACTTGATAAAGATGAAAATGGCATAAATGTTGATCAAAAACTGTATAGAGGTATGATCAACTCTTTATTTTATTTAACTGCCAGTAGACCTGATATTTTATTTAGTGTTCGTATGTGTGCACGTTTTCAATCTAATCCAAAAGAGTCACATATCATAGCTGTTAAAAGAATCATCAAGTATCTTAAAGGAACATGCAATCTAGGATTATGGTATTCTAAGCATTCATCTTTAAAATTAATTAGTTATTCTGATACTGATTATGGAGGCTGTAAAATTGATAGAAAAAGTATAAGTGGCACTTGTCAATTTCTAGGTGTCAACTTGATTTCATGGCACTGTTGTAAATAGAACTCTATAGCACTATCTACTGCTGAGGTAGAATATGTGGCTGCGGGGAGCTATTGTGCACAAGTGTTGTGGATCAAGCAACAAATAGAAGATTATGGTATTGTCCAATCTAAAATTCCTATTAAATGTGATAACACTAGTACTATTAATTTATCTAGAAATCTAATTCAGCATTCTTGAACTAAGCATATAAAAATTAGACATCATTTCATTCGAGATCATGTTTTAAATAATATTGTTGAATTAGAATTTATGCTTACTGAAGATCAACTTGCTGACATTTTCACCAAACCTCTTAGTCAAGAAAGATTTGAAAAGATTAGAGGCGAGTTAGGTCTATGTGACCTATTCTGAATATCTTAACCTAATTTCTCAAATAAGGAAAAATTATCTAGACATTTCAAATTTCTTTTTAGAGCTGATGACCACCTTCTCTAGTACTAAGAAATCCATAGAAATTTATTTTACCTTTTTTCAATCTTTGATCTAGATTTGGGCTCAAGCCGACTCGAGCCACCTGCTGTTCCGATAAGCCGACTCGAGAGTCGGGCCGATGCTTTTTGAATAGGCATCATAGGTTTGAATTTGTTATTTCTTTCCACCCTTCATATTTTTCCTTAGCCGTTTCCTTTTCCTAACCTAAGAAAAGCTCTTAGAACACCTCTACACCCTTCCAAAACCCCAATCTAACCTAGATGGCTCCTAGGAAAGCCATGGCAAAGAAGCCTAGGAAGGTTGTTCGGTCAGTGGCAAAGGAAAGGAGGACCAAAAGGAGGCTTGATACCTCAAATTCGGTAGAGGAACCACAAGAAGAGCAACAAGAGGAACAAGAAGCTCCAAGGCAGGTAATTTTGATGGGCAACAGGTAAGTAACCTCAGGCCGTTGCATTGATTTTACATTTCTAGAACGAGAGAGTTTGAAAATTGGTGATTGGTTAGTAGCACAAGGTTGGAAGGATTTTTGCATGTTAAATCTACCTACATATCCTAATCTTGTCAGATAGTTTTTCAAGAATATGTCTCTTGGTGCTTTTCATATTGAATCTGTTGTGAAGGAAAAGCACATTAAGATTAGTGAGCAGAAATTATCTTATATTCTCTAAATACCTAAAGAGGGAGAGAGTTATTTAGTATTGAAAGAAAAATAGAAAACATTGAGAATTAGTTTTGAGATGACTAATGTGACTAGTGTGATACATGTTAGAGCTAACCAACTCTCATTAGAGATGACGTTGCTACATAACATCATTAGCCGCATTTTTCTATCCCGGACTGGGAGATTCGACTGGGTGAGCGAGAGTGACCTAGTCTTTATGAGATGTTTAGTTGAGGGGGAGGTCCTTAACTTACCTTTTATTATGTTGTCTCAAATGAGGGAAGCTGCTCGTAGGGCACAAGCATGTCTTCCGTATGGCATGGTTTTTACCTTATTATTTCAGGATGCTCAGGTTGATTTGTCTGGAAAGGATAGTAGGCCATTATTTGCATACAGACAAATACAACATTAAATCTTTGACCAGGATGGGATTCCTAAAGGTAGAGGGTCACTGGATCAGTAAGAGTTCAGGACTTTCAGTGACACATTCTGATGAGGATTCAGGAGAGGATGATCAAGCAGGACAGGGACAGGATGCCAAGGCTGAGCCACATGCTGACGAGGCTGGACCTTCAGAGCTAGCTCCTTCTACACCTCGATCACTGTCAGAGGATCTATTGCTGTTGGATCAGGTGATGATGATAGACTACAACGTATACTGGATAAGATCTCTAGTCTTCAGAGAGGGAGATCAGAGATAGATGCCAGGATACTGGCACTTTAGTCAGAGATGCATCAGGGTTTTCAGAACATTCTGACTATTCTTCAGTAGATTAGAGCAGCTAGTCACTCTGCACCTATTCCTTCTTCAACAGCACCGGATATTGGCACAGATTATGGGCAGGGAGAGGCAGTACACTTTACTGACATTCCTACAACTGCTACTCCTATTGAGACTGGCACTGGTACTATGGATCTGAGTTCTGATGTTGGAGACACTCTGGCGACAGAGATTTTATCTACCACCAGCACCCTTGCCTTATCTGTTGATCCTCCTACTGCTCGATCGACTCCTATCATGATTTCTTCTGAGCCTACAGCTAAAGCTAGACCTAGAACCTCTAAGATTAGTACTCCTGTTAGGACCAGACTTAGGGACCTTAGGCCTAGGTTCCCTAAATTCAAGCCTGCTCTTGGTATTTTAGAGGTTGGTTCCTCCTCTAGTGAGGAAGAGCCTAGTGATGATGACCCTAGTCCTTCATTTTGATGTTTTAGGACTTTATGTTTAGCTTTTTCTGTTGTTTGTGATACTACTTTTGACGTGCTGTGGCACTTTTGTATTGTATCACTCTTGTATTGACACTTTTCATATATATATATATATATATATATATATATATATATATCTTTTTATGATACATCTGATACATATTTGTGAATGAATGTTCTCCTTATTATACACTTTTTTGTTGATGACAAAATGGGGGAGAAAGGAGAGAAGTGTGTGTGCATGAAAATGTGAATGAATGTATATGAAAGTGAATATGAGCTTGTGGTAAGTATAAGTATGAAAGTAAATATGAAGAAAATATTGTTACATTAGTAAGGGGGAGCTTGTGTTAAGCTTTTACTAAACTCACTTCAAATACAAGTTAATATTGTGAAGTTTCGATACTTAGTACATGGATGATACATATGATACATTATGTTGATATTCTTTAGTTTAACAATTTGATACTCAATTTGGTTTGATACACACTATGTTAAATATTCTTTGATACATGTGAATATTATACTAAGTAATTGTAAAGTGCTTGAAATCCTGCTCAAGCCCAGTGTTTTGTCATCATCAAAAATGGGGAGATTGTTGACCCCTAGAATGATTTTGTTAATCACAAAATATTGGAGCATATATGTGTTACTAATTCTTTCAATTACTTAAGAAGTTTTTGCAGGAAAATGTTTATCTTTACTTTAGTCGGTTTTCAAATTGGTTGAAAGGTAATCCAACATTGTATAGACTCTTATGTACTTCAAATTGTAAAAGCCCTAATTTCTTCAACTATGTAATCTTGTAAAAGGGCTATAAAATTGTAAAAATAAGAGTGAGTAGATTAGTTCTTGTTGGATCCATGTTTTGAAGAACTTTAGAGAAGTTTGAAGCTTTAAAAGAAGTTTTGGTAAGAGCTGACTCATGGATCTAGAGCCGACTCCTTCTGGCACGGCACAAAAATGTTTCAGAGTTTCAGTACCTCAAGCCAACTCAAGCCCCAAGAGCCGACTCAATGAAGAACCAATATTTTTGAAGTCTGAGACCTCCAGCTGACTTAAGCCCAGAAGAGCCGACTCATCCAGAGTTACATTTGTTAGTGACGGAGACTTCGAGTCAACTCTGCCTTGAAGAGCCGACTCAAGAAAAATTTGAATTTGTACTGATTGAGGGTTCAAGCCGACTCAAGCTTGAACAGTCGACTTGTAGATAATTCTTGTTTGGGTTGTTTGAGACTTCGAGCCGACTCGTGAACCTCCAGCTGACTCGAGTGACCGTTTACTGCAGTCTAACAGCTAGTTACTGAAAGTTGTTTTTGAACTCAAAAAGATCTCCAACAGCTCTTTTTCAAATCCCTAGGCCCTACAATGGCTATATCTCATGAAAAACTATAAAAGGAAGTATTTTTGATGGATTAAACAATTTTTGAGGGATTATTCATTGATTTATCTTGGGAATTTGAAAAGTCTTCAAGTCTTTTACCAACCCACTTCAAGAGCATTCAAGATAGAATTCAAAGCTCCACCAACTTCCCTTCATCATTGAATCCAACCTTTGAAGAAGTAAAGAAGTAGCTTGAAGAGCATTAAAAGAGCATTCAAGGCTACGCTTCACTTTGATCTTCATCGGCAACACCTAACAAACTCGGTTTGTTATATAGTTGCTTTATATTTTTGACATATCTTTGTTTTCTCTCTAAGAACAGCAAGGGGCTGTGTCTTAAGAGAGGGTTAAAGGTTTTTAGGTGAGCTTTTTGAAAACCTAAATTGGGTTCTTGGTGATCCCGGTATAAAACCAAGATTTGGATTTTCTTTGGTGATCTCGAAAAACCAAAGGGTTTAGATCTTGGTTAGCCTGTGTTAAAACCAAGTATGAGGGTTTTCTTTGGTGATCCCGATAAAACCAAAGTATATAGGTTTGGATTGTGAGCCTGTTAAAATAATCCGATTATATTCTGGCTAGGGGATATAGTGGAAATCCCAAGTGGTGCTTAGGTAGTGGACATAAGTGCCGGTTGCTCCGAACCACTCTAAACTCCTTGTGTTTATATTTATGCTTACTTTACTTTATTGCATTTATTTAATTGCTTCCGCATTACATATTGCACCACAACACCAAAAGGATTTTTAAATTCCATATACTTGCCAAAGTTTTTATAATCCCAATTCACCCCCCCTCTTAGGAAGCCACCTAGGCAACAGGAATCTTCCTGAGGGTACTGATAAGCCAAATCCTTAATAAAGTCATCTAGTTCAAGAAATTTAGGACTAAGCTCTATAATTGGGTCCTTTTCTAAAGTTTCCTCAGGTTGTGCTCTAGTAACAGGATCTGGGCCATCTAACTCTAGGTCGACTACTATGTGGCTATTGTTAGGGTCATTGATTCTAGGGTGGCTTTTACCTGGGTATCTATTGATTCAACTAACTCTAAGTCTTCTATGGGGAACTCCTCTTCTTCCTCATACTTGTTCACTAAGCTTGGGTCAACCTCATATATCTCCTCTTCAATGTCTTCTTGGTGAACCAATGAGGTGGTAAGAGGGGGTTGGCTAAGGAAAAATTGACAAATACTAGGCTTAAATCTAGGGGCATTAATCCTATAGGGTTCAGGTTGACTGAGGGATAGTGGGTTACTACTGAGTTCATATCTAGGGAGTATGGGTTCTTGGGGATTATAGGGCAAGGGTTCAGCTCTATGGGCCTTGTTTAGGGTTCCTATTTGGTCATCTAATGGATCAATCCTATGGATCATTTGGTTATTAGATTGGATCATCTGGTTAATCTGAGTGGTCAATTGGTCAATCTGGGTATTGGTTTGGTCAAGCTTATTATTCAATTGGGTATTGGATTGGTTAATCTGGGTGGTTAATTGGACAACAACCTGTTCATTCATGGTTCTTATAAGAGCTTCAAGACTAGACTCTATGGTTGAACTGGGTTGGGGTTTAGACTTCTGGTATTGGGTTCCTAGTCTAGTGGTCATACACTCAATCAAATAATTAAGATGAGATGATGTAGCCAAGCATGCAAAAGAAAAAGGTTAGCACAATCTAGGGTTTCCTAGACCTAGATCCGAAACTGAGTGGGCAGCTCAACTTACACTTAACCCAGCAGCTAATCCTTCCTCTGGCCAGGTAGAGGGTGGGAGTGTGGGAGGCCCCCCTTCTTTCGTAGGGACCTAATTATAAACCACAATACCACTTAGGTTGTTTGACTCTGGACCATCAGCCTTAGACACCAGATTTCAGTAATAGCCATTGGATTAAATACACTAGTTGGCCCACACGGTTCAGACTTGACCTGTTGGTGTTAACTAGCCCACTAGGGCAAATTAAGTCTAATTAATTTTAATTAAGATTTGGGTGAGAATGCAAGGAGATTGTTTTGGGCCCAGGACAGGTTATGACCTCCTGCCCTGATTTGAGATTGAGAACGTGCCCTTACGATTAGTGTTGACCCCTGGAATGATTTTGATGATCACAAAATATTGGAGCATGTATTTGATACTAACTCTTTACAAATGTTTAAGAAGTTTTTGCAGGAATGAATTACCTTGGTTTTAAAATGGTATTCAAATTCACTTAAGGAAATTCAATTGAGTTTGTAAATGCCCTAAGTTATGAATGTTGTAATCATGAAAAATGGGCTTAAAAGTGTAAATAATTTGATAAAGCATGTAATGTAGCTTCTAGTTGTTTCAATGATGAAGTTTTTGGGAAGCTTGAATCAAATTATTAAAGTCTTGTGAGAGCCGACTCAAGATGGCACACGGAGATAAAATTCAGAGTTTCAGAACCAAGAGCCGACTCCCAGCTCAAGAGCCGACTCTTACAGTGGTATAGTTTTTGAAGTTCTGAGACCTAGAGCCGACTCCCAGATCAAGAGCAGACTCCAGGTATGCATGTTTGTTAAGTATAAAAGCATGAAGGCAAGAGCTGACTCCTAGTCCAAGAGCCGGCTCCTACAGAACTTTGATTTTGGCATTCCTAAGACTTCGAGCCGACTCCTGGAGCTCGAGCCGGCTCGTAGTGCCATTGTCTGTACTTCAATGACTAGCTACAGAATTTGAAATTTAAGTGCCAAATCACCTTCAACAGCCATTTCACGATTCCCAAGGCCCTACAATGGCCATATCGCATGGAAAACTATAAAGGGGATCATTTTTTAGGGATTAAACAATTTAATAAAGATTTATTGCTGAATATTCTTGAGAAAAAGAAGAGCTTCCAAGTTATTCCTTCACCTGCCTCAAAGAGCATTCAAGTGAGATTCAAAGCTTCACCAACTCCACTCCATCATTGAATCCACTCATTGAAGAAGGGAAGAAGCATCTTTGAAGAGCATTGAAGTGTATTTAAAGCTTGACTTCATTTTGATCTTCATCGGCAACATCAAAATAACTTTGGTTTGTTGTAGTTGCTTATTTTACATTCTTTATCTTGGTTTGCTTTCTTAGAACAGCAAGGGGCTATATCTAGAGAGAGAGTTGAAGGTTTTAGGTGAACCTTGTAAAACCTAAGTTTGGGTTCTTGGTTTTCCCAGTTTAAAACCAAGTGTTTGGGTTTTCTTTGGTGATCCCGTGTAAAACCAAAGAGAGTTTGGGTTTCTTTGGTGATCCTAGTAAAACCAAAGTGTATAGGTTTGAATTGTGAGCCTTGTAAAACAATCCGACTGTATTCCAGTTGGGGGATATAATGGAAATCCCAAGTAGTCCTTGGGTAGTGGATGTAGGAGCTGGTTGCTCCGAACCACTCTACTTCTTTGTGTTTGTGATTGTGATTACATTGCTTGATTGCTTTAATTTGTTTACTTCCATTTTGCGCACTTCACTTCTACGCCAAAAGAATTTAAAGCGTACATACTTGCAAAAAGTTTTTTAATCCCAATTCACCCCCCTCTTGGGAAGCCACCTGGGCAACAAGATTAGGTTAATCAAATGATGCACATTCAATGGGTCCTAATGCAAACTAAAATAATCAAAAAAATAAAATATTTTTGTGTATTTTATGATGTGGCAAGTTAGGTTTAAGTTAATTAGGTTAGAAATCAAATTGGACTTGGGATTGAGGTGTGTGGAAGTTGGTTAGGTTTGGTCAAGTAAGTACAGAAATAGCAAAATTTAAGAAATTAGGGTTTCAGAAGATACAGGATTTGATATAGTTATCGATGCAGAAAAAAATTTAAAAAATCCTAGAATAGAGGATGCATGATGTTGATGAACTCTACTAAATCTGATGTAAAACAAAAATCATATGATGATACAAATCCTAGGATTTTCAGACTAGTGGAAAAATATTAAAATTTTAGTTAGGGTTTCTAATATGCCAAATTTTAGTAAATTAATGTTTCTATAAAATTAATTAGAAATTTTGAAAATTATCAAGACAAAATAGAGGACATGACGTGTAGATTTCATAAAAAAATAAAATTCCTATGTGGTCGAAATCAGATGAAAAATAGACATCTAATGCAGCTAGTAGGATGCTGAAATTAGGATTTATGATCCTAATGCAGATGAATGCTATCCTAAACCCGCTCTGATACCAAAATAATGCGAGATGACTCTAAGACTGCTAAATATGTAGGAAAAAAATAGTAAACTAATTTTTTTTATAATTCTTATAATTTAGGTTTGTAGACTAAATTTTCAAAATAAAACAAGAACTAGCAGGATATTCAGCAATGCAAAGAATCATCTTATCACAAAATAACTCTTGCAAGATAATGAAATAGCCAGGACCTAGGAATTGAGAAACTCCTAGTTTATGATAGCTATTCTTCATCAAATTAGATATCAAGAGAAGGAAAGGATGTTATCAATAAGTGATTTGAAGAACTTTCGATGAAGAGATTACACAGCACTCTGATTGGAGTATGGATGATGAAGTTTGGTTTCCCTGATCTTATGGATGATTTGAGGTGATCTTGGAGGCAAAGAATGCCTCCTCTGGGGAGGTGAAATACCTCGGGGATCTTGTAAGCATCAGGGGTCAATCAAAATAGCAAGTAAATAAAGTAAAGGAAACTAGGGTTGAAGGAAATCCGAATCAGGGTTTGAATGGTTGGCGGCTAGATGCTTGATGGAGATCCTTGCTTAGGTGGTCTAGGGTTCCTTTCCTTGGGCATGTGAAGGCTTGGATGGCAGCAAGCTTGGACGTGGAAGGATGCTAGGGCAGCAAGGATTGCTAGGGCACACAAAGTAACCAACCAAACACACGAACACAATTCCAACACAAGAGTAAACTCAAATAAATTCACTAGGATTTTGATATCATGAATAAAAACACATACCAAACTGATGTGGGATGAACCTAAGACTGATGCAAAATAGTAAACTATTTTTTTAATATTTTTTTAAACATTAATTCAGTGGCTAAAGACCCAAAAATAAGAAAAAATCAACAAAAAGACTAGTAATGCTAGAAACTAACAAACCCGCAAGATAACTCATGCAGAATAATAATAAGCCAGGACAAGAGAATTGAGAAACTCCCAGCTTAGGATATTATAAAATGTCAAGGTTAGGCACAAAATAAAGAAACAAATAGAGAATAATAAGATGAAGTAAAAAGAAAGGGATTAGGGCAAGAAGGGCTGGCGGCAAGGAAGCAAAAATAGCTCTTGATCTGGGCATATTCAAGGCTTCTCTTTTGGACATGGCTGATACTTGGAGGTCTGATTTGCTGCTGGGGCATAGAGGGATTGCAGGGATAGGGCTCGGCCAACATAAGAGAACAAACCAAACAAACCAAAGAATAAAAACAAAAACACAAGAACACCAGTCTTAAAAAGCAATTCAGTAGAGTTTAATTCATAAGAGTTGATTGATTACAAGAGGAGGAGGTGTGGGATATTTATAGAGCTCCATGCCCTCTTCTAAAGGGAAAAACAAGTCATCTCCTAGTTAGAATAGGTTTACACAATTTAAGTGGGAGAAAGACTACAAAATAAACCTAGAACTAGGAGTATACTAGTTGAATAGAATAAGAACTAGGTTTCCTTCTTCCATTTGAATTCCTCTTTCTTAGCCTTGACCAAGTCAACACTTTGGACATGTTGGGCTTCATGGGGGGCAGCAAGGGGTGGCCAAGGATGGGTTGGGTGCATGGGCTTTGGGCCCTGGAGGCCTGGGATGCCTGGAACAGGAATATCCCAGGTATCTTGGTTCTGGGCTAGAATATACCTAGAATCTTGGCTCTTCATGGACCTAAGCCTTGCATTCACTTGGGATGGGGTGCAAGTAAGTCTTTGGGATCATGTTATGACATGGTCTGAGAATATACTCTAGCATCTGGAGGGAATCTGGGCATCCGGGAAACATCTGAAAGGAATCAGGGTATCTAGAAAGGCATCTTGGATCATAGGGTGTCTCGCAAAATCCAATAAGCTGATGTAGTGGCCTTTGACTCTTGGATGTGGCCTGGTGGAACTCCAAAATAGGGTAACCTCCTCTCTTCTACAAAAATTAGACTCATACTGGACTTATACAGAAATACAGGACTCGATACTGGACTGGGGTTGAGACAAATCAATTAGCCTCAACTTATTACAGGACTCAATCTTAATTGATTACAAAATTGTGACGCATGACTAAAGTTCTAAAAAAATCCTAATCAGCAAACCATATGGGATCCAGTGATCTATGTCTAATCCTGGTGTCCCCACCATTGGGTGTCAAGAACCCTGTTGCAGCGACCCAGTTCATATCTCCACGATTCATCGGACCTCGACCATTCTTCTAGATCTCAAACTCCATCCCCAAACACCCTAAGCACTAGGATAGGTGCGTGGTACCTTGGGGCATGAATATTTGAACCTAAAACATGGATGGGAAGGAGTCTTAGTTAGATAGGGACTCCTTGGCAACATCTCCCTACAACAGCCTTGATGCCCAAGAGCCTTCAAACTCGTCCAACATCCACCACACCTTTCAGACCTTTACCACATTTAAAATAACTTCCTTAGGACCTAAAACTAGAGTGGAAAAATCCCTTAAAGATTCCTGGTTTCCAAATAGGTGGGACAAGGGGTTGCTCCATATCCTTGGGTGCTAGGGATTCCTAGTTTGACTAGGAATCCTAAAACTAGGAATCCTAGTGCTAGCACTTTTTTATTCTCCAACACTCTCAAACCTTTAAGATATGTACTAGACCTGATCTACCTATTGTTAGGACCTTGAATCAGTGGAAAAACTACCTTGAACACCTTAGATTATCTAGGAATAAGAAGAAAAAGTGATAGCATAAAGATCTCCTTAAGCACTAGTCTTTATGCCATGCCCCCCTCTTAGGAAAGAGGGGGTGCATGTGAAGCCTCCTTCCACTACCTTGCTAATATTCCTTAGGTGGCATGCAATACTAGAGAAAGGGGGAGAGATTAGGAAGATGGATTCTATTATTTCCTTAAGTTAGGTTTACATATGTAACCCTTTTATAGATCAAAGGGTTCTCCTAATTCAAATAGGACTAGAAACACAAAGCTAAACCTAACTCTAATTCTTCTAAGGCTAATCCAATTAGGAGAGCACTCATCCAAGTTTATGTACACCTATGAGTTGACCCACTCTCACACTTACTTAGACCCAAACCCTATCTAACATGGATCAGCCCCCTTAAGATTCAAAATCCTTAACCTTGAGCCCATGGAGCGCCTAACCTCTATCCTAGAACCAACTTGATCCTAGTCCTAGGATCCAAATCGATTCTAGAATCCCGGTGCCATCTCCTTAGCTCTTCTCCTAGCCTTCCAAGGCTTGGGAGTACTACATTTGCACCATTGGTCAGGGCATCCTCAATGAACTAGGAATCGATTCCTCCATAACTTGGTGGGTGAGTAGGGGACCAGTGTCGTAACCCATCTGCTCTCAACTTTTGCCTTGCAGGTTAGCAAGCTAGTGGTTAAGATTGTCTAGCTTGTGGTCATACTTGTCATGGAATCTTTTGTCCAAGCACCGAATAGTCTCATTGGTGGACCCCTCTTCTAAAGACTTGGGGGTCAAAGTAGATGAGGATTAGGGATGCTCACACTTGGGTTCTTTTCTTAGTCATCACTCCTGGTGCGAGGGGCTGGCCCATCATTATGTAGGGGACCATGAGTGATGGGTGGTCGATGGTGATGGAATCTCCCCCAAGAGGTTTGATGGCTCACTCGGTGGGGTGAAGGAGACCATCGATGAAGAAGAGCTTATCGATGGGAGGGCTTCCCTCGAGAAGATCAATGGCTAGCATAGATGGCACTAGCAGGGATGGCTAGGTGTTGGAAAATATGTCCTAATGCCAATCATCTAACTTGTAGATGGTTGAGTTTTGTAAATGTATATAAATTATTATCAATAAAAGTTTTTTAGTTGTTCATTACATTGCATCTTCCTATAATGAACTCTTTTATAATGGAGTCCTTAGAACTATATTTAATACGATAAAGAGATGATTTATTATGTGGTTCTTAAAATAATTATGATTAAATGATACATTATTATAAGACGATAATATATCAAGTGTAGATCATTGTATGCTATATGGATTGGTTATCGTCTTAACCATGGAGTATGGAGACATTGGTATGGCATGTAGGTGAAGTGTAGAATATTTTATTGAACGTGACCCACTGGTTGAGCACTGTTCTACCAAATGTTGCTTGCAAAAGGATATGGATATAAGTATCCCTTAAACCTGAGATCATCACAGTGACTTGCAAGAAATATACTATACTTTGGTGCCAAATTACTTAGATTTTTAATCTAGTGATAGTGTTTTGGATGCAATCAACTACTTATGAAGTTGACGTGCAAGTCAAGATGGAATTGACCCTTCTACATGTTGGAGTGAATGTCTCATTATATTTCAATTTAGCAAAACCTTGGCCAAGATAGTTCTTATGAGGAGTCATGATAAATCACATATTTATACATTTATTTTAAGTATTTAAATAATTATTGGTGCTAACATCTTCCAAAAATCCTAATTTCATAATTAAACAGGACATTCTTACAAAATTAACTATTTTTAAAATATCTCTAGAAAAGATAAAATTAAAGCATAATTATGAAATGTAAATGTTGAGCTGAAGCACCACACACTATTAAAATATTTAATGAAAAAAATTATTAACATTTCTTCCTCTTTGGTAGTGATGTGGCACTTCCACTAATGTGGAGTCCCTGCTGACGACCACGATGGCAAGAGACCCGCTACCTGGATACGGTGGCCTGATGAAGAGCCAAGGTGATCCCTCCTACCAAGGTCAGCTCCTAGCCGGGGTTGTGCTCATAAGACGAGCCCTCCGTCCAAGGTCAGCTCCCGGTCGGGGTCGTGCTCATGCTACCAAGGCGAGCCCTCCTGTCGAGGTCAGCTCCCAACCGGGGTCGTGCTCATATGGCAAACCCTCCGTCGAGGTCATGCTCATGCTACCAAGGCGAGCCCTCCTACCAAGGTCAGCTCCCAGTCGAGGTCATGCTCATAAGGCAAGTTCTCCGTTTGAGGTCAGCTCCTGGCCGGGGTCGTGCTCATGCTGCCAAGGTGAGCCCTCTTGTCGAGGTCAGCTCCCAACCAGGGTCATGCTTATAAGGTGAGCCCTCCATCTGAGATCAGCTCCACGTCGAGGTCGTGCTCATGCTGCTAAGGTGAGCCCTCCTACCGAGGTTAGCTCCTACTAGGGTTGTGCTCATGAGACGAGCCCTCCATCTGAAGATAGCTCCTAACCTGGGTCGTGCTCATGCTGCCAAGATGAGGCATCCTGCCGAGGTCAGCTCCCATCTTGGGTCACGCTTGTGAGGTGAGCCCTCCATCCGAGGCCAGCTCCCGACCGGGATTGTGCTATTGCTACCAATGGCGAGACTCTCCCCTTTCTGTTTGCCTCGTAGGGGGCCAAAAAGTTCCTGCTGGGGGTAAAAGAAGGGTCAATGAGAATTCAAACATGGCAAGGATGTTATCGGTCACCTGCAACCTTCGAAGGGTGGCTTACGTCCTTGGTGCGGACACCAGAGGCACTAGAATAAGAAAGAGGCTTCTAAACCCTCTGTGAATTACTTAGTAGTGTTTGAGTCCAGTTGTAATAAGGGCTTAGCCTATTTGAGTTTTCTTTTCATCATTTGGAGTCATTTATTTAGAGTTTGATCAGTTAGTCAAGTCAGCTCATGTTGAGCTAGTTTTCTTTATGAGTCCTGTAAATGTTAGTCTAAGTCCAATGAAGACCCAGTACAAGTGAAGACCAACCCAACTTGAAGTTATGAAGACCATGGAAGGCCTAGCAGAAGAAATTGAAAGCCCGAGAACCCTGGAGAGCAACTTGGATACCTAGACTATAGCCTGAAGCAAACTGGGCCAGCCAAGGCCCATGAGAGGAACCAATGGGCACCACATTCTTATGGTTACCACCCCTTGGTCGACCACTTAGGGTCACCTCCCTTAGCCAACCAAGGCAAGAAGGAAAAGAGGAGTTTGAGGGAAAGAAGGCTATGGACTTTCCATGTTTTCTAGCTAGGGTTTGGGTGGGATTGAAATTCTTATATAAAGACCTTTATATCCTTACTTGGGGGGCAAGTTTATGAGTTTATAAAAGAAGCCCTCCTCTTTTGTATGAGACAAATTTTTCATGAATATTATTGAGTTTCAATCTACTGCTATGTGCTAAGGAGATTCTGTGTGAGCCCCTTCTTCTTCCTTGTTCTCTGCACCCAGTCTCTAGCCGCCATCAAACCCTAGAAGCCACCTCTCCAAGCTTGGCTGCCCAACATCAAAACATCTCTTCCCTTACTATTTTTCACTTTATTCCTTCATCCCTTCATTGATTTCTAATCCTTGATAGGTGATTTGTAGGTCCCTCGAAGTCTACAAATCCATTGATTCCAACCGGGCAGTGATCAGATCACCGGGTTGAAAGCTGAGAATCCACGGGGTCTTTGGCTTGATCATCCAGGCTGCATCAGGGAGCGAAAAGAGACCTCTACAAGGATACATTTTCTAGATCCTATCAGGTATGCTCCCTCTACTTGCTAGTAGCATTATTGAAGGGGAACTAGCCCAACCGAGGCTTCTCAGCCTCGGCGGTCCTCTTTTATATTGCTTTTAGGTTCTTTCTGCATGCTGCTGCTTCGTATTTTGCATAGAGTTGTCTACTTTAATTATTGACCTTAGTTTCAAGATTTAGATACATAACTTAATATATAAAAATATAAAAATAATTTTGCATGCATTTTAGTTCGGCATCATTTGGTATCAGAGCCTGTTTGGGCTCATTTTCTCTTTGCATATTCGGATCGGGTGCTTCACCATGGCCATCCGGTCATAGGAGACAAGTAGGGTTGCAAGACCCTCTCTTCCTAATCTACAAGATCTCTTATGGCATGTCGGGGTGCCACTATGATTGACTCCTGAAGAAGAAAACAAAGAGTTTCATTAGGGTAATTTTGCATCTTGGCCATTTTAGTACATAGCATGCTATTTTAATTGTTTTTACCTACAAAAAACAAAGAAAAATCTGATTTTTATTTTGATGGATTCCCTATAATTGAAATTAATTTTTAAAATTTTCTCTAGAATTATTTCGATCTGTGGGTTTTCTGCCAGCCAGAATACTGTCTGAGAATAGTTTTACCCTATTTTTTTTAGAAAAGCTAATTTCAGCAAGTTTAGGGTTCTTTTAGTATAATTTTTCATATCTTAAATTTTTGGCATGTTTCCTGCATATTAGGACATTATCTGAAAATTATATTTCTATTTAAAAAAAATACCAAAATAAAAAAAAATTTACATATACTCATAAAACACCAAAAATACTTGAAACCCTAAGTTGCATTTTCATTTGCTTGCCATCATTACATAAAATACTTTAAGGGCACTTTCAGTATGTTAGATGGGGGGAGGAGTTGATAACCTCTCCTTAGCCCAAAACCACATCCCTTGCATTCAGTCCTAAGTCTAATTTAAAATTAATTCGACTTAATTTGCCCTAGTGGGCTAGGGACACCAATCAGTCGGGTCCAACCTTTGTGGGAAGACTAGTGCACCCAATTCATCTCCTATTACTGGATGCTGATGTCTAGGCTAGAGGTACAGTATCAAACAATCTAAGAGAATCGGTGATTCCTTAATTGGGTCCCTACGAGAGCAGGGGGGCCTCCCACCATCCCACCTCTTACTTGGCCAGTTGAAGGACTAGGAGTTGCATTGTGTGTAAGTTGAGTCAACCCATTCTGTTTCAGCTCTAGGCCTAGGTAGCCGTAGTCAAGTTATTATTGAGTCTAGCATGTAAACTAGATCAGGAGTCCTATTTCATCCACCATCAACACCTTTGGCTAAACCCATGGATAAGCTAGAAGCCTAGATTCGAGCCCTTGAAGACCAAAGGGCCCAATTGAACCATAGGTTTGATCGAATAGACAACCGGTTAGACATCCTAGAGGAGGCACGTAGGCCTCGCAGTGAGCCAGATCCTGAGACACCTCCCCATCCTATGAGAATCCCTCGACCTGACCCATTCGCAGAGATTCATCTAAGGAGGCCCAATTAGGACTTCATAGACTAGGAAGATAGAGCCTACAAGAGCATAAGGTTAGAAGCCCCCACTTTTGATGGCTGTCTTGACCCAAAGGTTTATATAGATTGGGAGGGAGAGGTACACCAGTATTTTGAGTGGTACGACATGTCTGAGGAGTGCAAGTATAGGTTTGCCAAGCTTAAGCTAGTCCGTCAGGCCAGGTTGTATTGGGCTAATGTTGAGAGAACACTTAGGCAAGCGGGCCGTGGACCCATAGTTACCTGGGATGCCATGAATGCTAGGTTTAGAGCCAAATACCTCCCAAAGTCATACCATCAAGGGTTGTTGGATCAGTGGTAGAGATTGAATCAGGGTAGCAAGAGTGTGGCTGATTATATAGCAAAAATTAATGAGTATGCCATGGGGTGCAATATTGATGAGCCTGAGTCAATCACCTTGTTTAGGTTTAGAGCTGGCCTTAGGGAGGAGATTCAGAGAGAGCTTTACATGAGAGAGGTTTGTGACCTGGACCATGCCTACCAGATTGCTAGGGATTTTAAGCGTTTTCAGAGAGGGCCTATCTATCGTAGACCCGAGCCCACTAGATATCCTAGTCAGTACACAGGAGCTAGCCAGTCGCAGCAAAGCCGACCTAGCCCAAGCCAACCTAGCCTGAGTCGACCCGGTCTGAACCACCCCGACCTGAGTCAACCCTAGCCTAGTACTCCTTTGACCCATTGAGATGATAGAGGTAAATCAATAGAGGTCCATAGGAGTCCCAATCAAACCTACTTTAAATGTTGGAAACTAGGCCACTTTGCTAGCCAGTGCCCTACACTTAGGTGAGCTAGAGGAAGTGGAGCCTAAACCAATAGCTGAACCTGAGGGAGAAATCTATGAGGCTGATGACCAGTTGTTAGATGAGTATGATGGAGAGGAAGAGGTACCTGAGTCTGAGAAACTGTTAGGAGTGGTTAGGTGCATCTTGACCCAAACCCAAGTTAAGGAAGATTGGCATAGGACTAACATCCTACAAACCTTTGTTAAGATAGAGGGTAAGGTGTTCAAGATCATTGTAGATAGTGAGAGTTGTGTCAATGCCATCTCTGCTAGTACAGTCAAATCTTTAAGGTTGACCACAGTTCCCCATCCTAGCCCCTACAAGGTTTCTTGGGTAGACTCCACCTCCATCCAGATCAAGTCTAGGTGCCAAATCTTAGTTAAACTACAATCATATGAGAAAAAGATTTGGTGTGATGTCCTTCCCATGGAAGTAAGTAGTATCATTTTAGGTCGACCTTGGCTTTATGATCATGATGCAGCCCAGTTTGGTCGAACCAATGTCTGTGCTTTTAGTCACCATGGGAATAAGTTTGTTATCCACCCAACTCCACCTAGAGACCCAGTTAAGAGAGGTTCTAGTAGCCTTAAGAACAAGAAACTAGGAGTTAATCTGATTAAGGCTAAGGAGTTAGAGAAAGAAATTGCTGAGGGTAACCCTATTTGGATCTTGACCACCAAAGAAATTCATGAGCCGACCTAAAAGGAACACCTTCCAAAAATTATTGAGGCTCTTAAAGAATTTGAGGATATTTTTCCTGATGATTTACCTGATCAATTACTACCCCTCAGAGACATCCAACATGCCATAGATCTGGTCCCAGGATCCACTTTGCCAAACCTTCCTCACTATAGAATGAACCCCAGTAAACATCAAGAATTACAAAAACAAGTGGGAGAGTTACTTAGGAAAGGTTTCATTAGGGAGAGCTTGAGTCCATGTGCAGTCCCTGCTCTACTGATCCCTAAAAAAGATGGTACCTGGAGGATGTACGTAGACAGTAGAACCATCAACAAGATAACTGTGAAGTATAGGTTTTCCATCCCCTGATTGGATGATATGCTAGATATGATGGCCGGTACTAAAATTTTCTCTAAGATAGACCTTAAGAGTGGCTATCATTAGGTTAGAATTGGACCTGGGGATGAGTGGACGACCGCATTCAAGACTAAGGATGGCCTGTTTGAGTGGGTTGTAATGCCTTTTGGCCTTTCGAATGCAATAAATACATTTATGAGGATTATGACCCAAGTCCTAAGAGAATACACTAGAAAATTTGTTGTGGTCTATTTTGATGATATCTTGATTTATAGTAGAACTAAAAAGGACCATCTTAGTCACCTTAGGTTAATATGCCGTACCCTTAGGGAGAATAGCCTCTATGCCAACATCAAGAAATGTGAGTTCATGACACATAGGGTTATCTTCCTAGGTTTTGTTGTCACCCCCAAGGGAGTTTCTGTAGATCCTGAAAAGGTTAGGGCAATTATCAAGTAGCCTGTACCCTCTAGTATCCATGATGTGCATAGTTTTCATGGCCTAGCAACCTTTTACAAGAGATTTATTTGGGGTTTTAGCACTATCATCGCACCCATAATCGATTGCATTAGGAAGGGTACATTTGAGTGGACAAAAGCAGCTGATAAGGCCTTTCTAGAACTTAAGGATAAGATGACTCATGCACCCATCCTTAGATTACCTGATTTCTCTAAGGTGTTTGAGATCGCTTGCGTTGCCTTGGGAGTAGGAATAGGTGGGGTACTAAGTCAAGAAAATCACCCTGTAGCCTTCTTTAGTGAGAAGCCGAATAAGGCTAAACTTAAGTACTCTACCTATGACAAGGAATTTTATGCAGTAGTCTAGGCCCTTAGATATTGGAAACATTACTTACTACCATAGGAGTTTGTCTTATTTTCAGACCATGAGGCACTCCGGTTCATGAACTCCCAAAAGAAACTCAACCCAAGGCACGGTAAATGGATCGAGTACATTCAAGCATACACCTTTATCTTGAAACACCGTGCCGGAATAGACAATAAGGTAGCAGACACCCTTAGCCACAGGTCTTTGTTTCTAGGTTTAGTCATCACCCAAGTCATAGGGTTTGATAGATTAAAAGAAGAGTATGAAACCTGCCCAAACTTTGGAGACATTTACCAGACCCTTAGCTAGGACCATCCAGTATCCATAGTGAGTATACCATTCAGGATGGCTACTTATTCCAGAATAATAGACTCTATATCCCTAAAACTTTTCTTAGAAAATTCCTGATTTGGGAGACCCATGCTGGAGGATTAACTGGTCACTTTGGTTGGAATAAGACCATCTTAGTGATAGAAGACCAATTTTATTGGCCAGGTTTGAAAAGGCATGTTACTCAGATTGTAGCCAAGTGTAGAACTTGTGCTATTGCAAAACAGCAGAAGCAAAACATTGGTCTCTACACACCCTTACTAGTGCCTGATCACCCTTGACAGGATCTCAGTATGGACTTCATGTTAGGATTACCTAAGACCCAGAAAAGACATGATTTTATCTTTGTAGTGGTCGATAGGTTCTCTAAGATAGCTTACTTCATCCCATGTTCCCAAACCTTTGATGCATTTAGAGTAGCCAAGCTTTTTTTAGATAATGTGGTTAGACTCCATGGCTTACCCAAGACCATCGTATCATATAGGGATGTTAGGTTCACCAGTTATTTTTGGAAAATCTTCTGGCACCTGTTAGGGACCAAGCTTAAGTTTTCTATAGCCTATCACCCCCAGATAGATGGCCAAACCGAAGTGATGAACTGTAGCCTAGGAAACCTCTTTAGATGCCTGGTAGGTGAACACATTAGAAGTTGGGACTTATTGTTTCCTAGAGCAGAGTTCGCTTATAATAGCTCAGTGAATAGGACAACGGGCAAGAGTCCTTTTGAGATAATCCATGGTTATAATCCTAATTGCCCCATTGATCTGATTCCTTTACCTATTCATGCACGAGTCTCAAAGTCTGTAGAGTCATTCGCACAGCATATTAGAGACTTGCATAAGGACATTAGCCAAAAGATTAACCTAAGTAATGAAACATCTAAGAAACTGGCTAATTCCTGAAAAAGGGCCAAGAAATTTGATGTAGGAGATTCTATCATGATTGGGCTTAGTCCTGAGCGGTTCCCACCCGGGACCATTAAGAAGCTTCATGCTCATGGACCCAGACCTTTTAAAGTGATAGAGAAGGTTGGACCAAATACCTACGTGATGTGGGACTAAGGCTAGGAGGATCTTTGAAGAGCTGAGAAGTCTCCTAGGATTAGGGTCAAGATAAGGGATAACTAGGGCCCCACACCCCTTGATGTCCCGAAGGACAAAGGCAAACTAGGGTCTCACACCTCTCAATGTTCCAAAGAACAAAGGCAAACTAGGGCCTCACACCCCTCAATGCTTGAAAGCGAAGGCATAGGGTCTCACACCCCTCGACACCCAAAGGTGAAGGCAAGACGGGCCTCACACCCACTCCCTCATGGAGGTCGACATTCTTAAAGAATGAAGGCAACAATATTGGGCCTTTCACCCTCCCCATGCAGGGGCGAACGAAGAATCACCCTTCTAAAACTTATTTCATTATTCACCAGCCTTCAAATACAAGAGGGGATGCCTTTATATAGGCTTACAAAATTTAGGAACCATGTAAGGATATACATGGAATTTTATTATTATTATTATTATTATTTTGGAATCCTAAACTCGTGCAGCTTTGAGATCCATGCAAAGCTATTTCTGCATCTAGATCTGTGCAAGTCCTTCTCGTGTGACCATGGAACAAAGAGATTGGCGGATAGGGAAGAGGGGGGCTGGGGCTGATCCAGCGAAGATGAGGGAGATCCTCCACATCTAGGGTGGCCAATGTGGATACCAGATCGGGGCCAAGTCCTGGGAGGTGAACTGCGACGAGCACGAGATTGACCACACCAGTAATTATTCCGATAATTATGATCGCCAGCTCGAGCAGATCAATGTTTATTACAACGGGGCCAGCGATGGCCATTACGTCCTGCAGGTGGTGCTCTTGGATTTGGAGCCAGGGACTAGGGATTTCGCGAGATCTAGTGGCTGTGGAGATGGTGGTGGAGGTCGTCATGGCGGGAGGTGGATGGTGTCATGGGTGGATCAAGGATATTCTTCTTCCCAATCTTGAGGAGGAAGAAATGATGCAGCAAGGTGGTCCCGGTTGGAAGAAGGTCGGCACGGCTAGGCTCGGCGACTGGCGACAGTGATTGGGCGGGTCCGATCGATGGCTCGAGCAGCGCTGGACAATGGGGTTTGGATTCGGCTTGGGTTTGGGCAGAGAACGACCGACGACTGCAGGGGCCAGGGGAAGCTCCAATGGGGGTGCACGGACGGGCTGGAGCCGGCATGAAGATCTCCCAGATCTTGGCCCAAACGGCTGGGATCCGGTGGTTGTTGAGATGGCAGCGGAAGTCGTTGTGGCGAGTGGTGGCCAGGCAGCATGGTTGGCTCGGCCATGGGTCATCCGGATGGGAGGGAGCAGCTATGTAGCAGGGGCAGTGGCAGCGCCGCCAGATGAGGTGTAGTCGGCAGTAAGGGCCCGCCAATTATTATCAGTGGTGAAAATGGTGGCCTCGTTGTCGGCAGCGAGGCGAAGGATGTATGATGTGGGATGACTCTAAGAATGCTAAATATGCAGTAAAAGCAGTAAACTAATTTTTTTGGGATTTTTAGATTTATGTTTGATGGCTAATGTCTCAAAGCAAAGTAAAGAACTAGCAGGTATTTAGCAATTCTAAGAAATCATCATATCACAGGTTGAATCATGCAAGATAAAAAAAACACACGACCCAAAAATTGAGGAATTCCTAGTTTAGGATAGTTAACTTCAAGCAAATCAGATAATAAGAGAAGGGAAGGTTTTATACCAGTCAGAGATTGAAATTCAGAAGCAGCAGGGATCACTCACAACTCTGATCAGAGCCTGAAGAAGAAGCCTTATTTCCCTTGAATCTGATGGCTGATCTAGGCAGTCCAGGTAGCAAAAAAAGCCTCCTCAGTGGAAGGGAAGCACCTCGGGGATCCTGCAAGCATCAGGGTCAATCAAAACAGCAATAAACAAATAAGAAAAGAAACTATGGTTTGGAAGGAATCGAGATTAGGGTTAGAAGATGACAGCCGAGGAAGAAGAAGCTCCTGGGCTTGGATGGCAGCTAGGGCTTTCAATTCTTGGGCATGGCTAATCTCCATTGATGCAAAGGAATGCTAGGGCAGCAGGGTTTCAATTCAGGAATACAAGGAGAGCACTCAAAGAGAGAACCAAACTCAAACTCAAGATAATTCAGCAAAATTTCAGCAAAGGTTTATTCATAAGAAAAAGATGATTACCAGAGGGGGAGGGGTGGGGTATTTATAGAGTTCCCATGACCTCACTAACCATGGTTACACTTGGGTTACAAGTCCTCTTCCAAATTGGAATACAAGTCCTTTTTTAGCTAGGTTAGAAAAACAAATCCCCATTAGGTTAGGAATTGACATAGTCTTCTCCTTTTTCCTTCATGCTTTGACTATTCCACTCAAGGACACATCTTGGACTTGGTCAACACTTCAAGGATGCTTAGGAGGGTGTGTTGGGCTTCTAGGGGCAGCAAGGGGCCAGCCCAAAGGTGCTTGGGTGCATGGGTTTGGGCCTTTGGAAGCTGGGATGGCCTGGTAGCCTGGTAGCAGAATATTCCATGGAATCTTGCTTCTTTAGGGCTTGGGCTTGGCACTTGGACTTGATTTCTTTGGGCTAGGATGTAGATGGACCTCTAGAATCATGAATGCCCTGGTTTGGTAATATGATCTGGCATCTGGACTGGAATTTGGGCATTTGGAGGGTATCTGGAAGGAATCAGGGTTTCTTGAAGCATCTTGGATCCTAGGTTGTCCCACAAAATCCACTGGGCTGATGTAATGGCCTCTGACTACTGGATGTGGCCTGGTGGAACTCTAAAATAGGGTAACCTCCTCTCTTGTATAAAAATTGAGCTCATACTGGACTCATCACTGATGTATAGTACTCAAAATAATGACTAGGTTGAGGGTTGAGACAAATCAACTAACCTCAACTTATTACATAACTCAATCTTAATTGATTACAAAATTTGACACATGTCTTGGTAAACCAAATAGGGCCCAGTAATCTATGTCTGATCCTTGTGCCCCCACCAATTCTTCCGGGGTGGGAGAAACTCGATCCCATTGAGTGTAGGATAACTTGGCTCTCATAGTGCTCGAGTAGGTCTGGGTTGAGGCATTGCAGATCCTCACGGGTGATCCACGAGTCCTCAGATTCTAGCCGACCTTGCCACCAGACCAAGTACCTTTGATAGCCTCTATCTTGGGTACTGATAGCTTGATCGTTCAGGATTCTCTCAATCTTTTCCTCACTAAAAGTCTAAATTGTATGTGGACACTCTGGGGTGGGTTCACTCACAAAGAAAGGGAGTGGCTCAAAAGGCTCGCTGGGTATCTCTGTTGGGTCCCTATACTTTATAAGATCTGAGATGTTGAAGGTGGAACTATTCCTAAGTTGGGTGGTAACTCAAGCACATAGGCATTGAGTCCAACTCTCTTGATTATCTTAAATGGGCCAGCTCCACGAGCATGAAGTTTCTTTACAGTATCTGGAGGGAACTGCCTAAGCCTAATCATCACAAAATCCCCTGTAGAAAATTTTTTAGCTCTCTTTCGAGAATTAGCCAAGTTCTTATATAGTTCATTACTTATGTTCAGCTCTTGACTAATTTCATGATGCATATGCTGTGCAGAGGCTAGTGCATGTGTGGACAAATGAATCAGGGTTGCAAATTTATTGGACGCAAAACTAATACCTAAAAGACTCGACTAGGCTTTCCTATTGAAGAAAATTTTATTGGACTCTTTAGGACAAAACCTAACAAACTATAGACTCTTTAGGATTGATCCTATCAGAACATGCACATAAAAATGTGACATGAACTCTTAGTAGATGCCAAAGGGTCTTCCAAAAGTAGGAAGCAAACATGATATACTCGATGAATGAATGAAGTATGCAAACCTCTATGAAATGTAATCTAAGGGTTAGAAAATCATGAACAGTTTTAGAAAAGGGTAGAAAATAAGAAGTGAACTCAGGATTAGTCTGATTTGGTAAAGAATAAGAAAAGGGTTCAGGGTTAATCTGGTAGAATAGGATGCAGGAAGGGATATCAGGAATTAGTCCTAGACTAATGAGGTTGATCTTATAGGATTGATGTCTATCTAAAGGGTCTGCATAATGGAAGAAAGGGTCATTGATTTCAAGGAAGAAATCAAGTGGAGTCAAAGGGGTGACTTCATCCTAAGGGTACTGATTTAAAGAAATTAAGTCCTTAATAAATTCTTCTGGCTCACAAATCAAAGGATTGGGCTCTATAGTTGGGCTTTCTTTTAGTGGCTCCTCAAGTAGGGCCATAATAACAGTATCTGGGTTCTCTCCCTCTAACTGGTCTTCCACTACAGGTTCAGCTTGGGTGTAATCAGGTTCAACTAATGTTGGGTAATCTTCTACCTGGGTATCTACTAGATCAACTAACACTAGCTTGGCTTTTACCTGGTCCAACCTATTGGCTAATTGGTCAAGCCTATGGGTTGCTTGGGTATTGGTTTGGATTACCTGGTTGGTTTAGGTGGTGAACTGGGCAAACTGGGTGTGGGATTGATTTATTTGGTCAACCTTTTGGCTCATTAGGTCGAATCTATGGTTCATTTGGTTTTGGGATTGGGTCAATTGGGTCATCTGGGTATTGGTTGGGTCAAGTTTATGGTTCAATTGTTCATTCATGGTTCTTATGAGTGCTTCAAGACTGGACTCCATGGTTAAACTAGGTTGGGGTTTAGACTTCTGGTATTGGATTCCTAATCTAGTGATCATGCAACAAATCAACAATCAAAATAAAATGATGCAACCAAGCATGCAAAAGAGAGAGAAAAAGCTAGTATAATCTAGGATATCCTAGACCTAGAGCCAGAAATTGGGTGGGTCAGCTCAACTTACACCTAATCCAATAGCTAGTCCTTCCACTGGCCAGTTAGGGGGTGGGAGTGTGGGAGGCCCCCCTTGCTTTCGTAGGGATCCAATTAAAAACCACAACACCACTTAGGTCATTTGACTCTGGACCCCTAGCCTTAGACACCAGCTTTCAGTAATATCTAAAAGGTTAAATGCACTAGTTGGCCCATACAGCTCGGACCAGACCTGTTGATGTCTCCTAGCCTACTAGGGCAAATTAGGTCTAATTGACTTTAATTAGGCTTGGGTTAGTATGATGGTGGTTGTTTTGGACCTAGGATAGGTGATGAAATCCTGCCCTGATATGAGATAGGGAGTTATCCTTAAGATTAGGTTAAGAATGATGGCAATCGATGGCCCTGATGCAATCTAAAACAATCAGAAAATAAAATATTTTTTAATGATTTATGATGTGTCAAGTTAGGCTTAAGTTAACTAGGGTTATCAAACAAAGTTTGGCTTGGGATTGGGGGTTTGGTAGGTGATTAGGCTAGGTTGAGTCAAGATTTAGAATGTAGCAGAAATCAGTGAATTAGGATTTCAGTGGTTGAAGAGTTTGACATAGATCTCGAAGCAGAAAAAAATCAAAAAAAATTTGGAATATAGGATGGATGGTGATGATGATTCCTACCAAATTTAATGCAGAACAAAAATAATATGATAATGCAAACCTAGGGTTTTTGACTACTGCAGAAATTATCAAGATTCTATTAGGGTTTCTATTATACTAAATCTTGGAGATTTAGGGTTTTAGTAAAATTAATTAAAAATTCTGATAATTACTAGGACTGAACAGTAGACATGCAATGAAAATTTCATAGAAAAATAAAATGTTTATGATGCCAGAATCAGATGAAACCTAGACACCTAATGCAGTGGATAGAATGTAGAATTAGGGTTTGTGAATGCGATGCAAATAAAAAAACTCTCCTAAACTTGCTCTGATACCAAACTAAGTGGGATGACTTTAAGAATGCTAAATATGCAGTAAAAGTAGTAAACTAATTTTTTTGAAATTTTTAGATTTATGTTTCATGGCTAATGTCTCAAAGCAAAGTAAAGAACTGCAAGTATTTAGCAATTCTAAGAAATCCTCATATCGTAGGCTGAATCATGCAAGATAAAAAAAAGATAGGATCCAAAAATTGAGGAATTCCCAGGTTAGGATAGTTAACTTCAAGCAAATTAGATAATAAGAGAAGGGAAGGTTTCATACCAGTCAGAGATTGAAATTCAGAAGCAGCAGGGATCACTCACAACTCTGATCGGAGCCTGGAAGAAGAAGCCTTGTTTCCCTTGAATCTGATGGCTGATCTAGGTGTTCTGGGCAGCAAAGAAGGCCTCCTCAGGGGAGGGAAAGCACATCAGGGATCCTGTAAGCGTCAGGGTCAATCAAAACAGCAATAAACAAATAAGAAAAGAAACTATGGTTTGGAAGGAATCGAGATTAGGGTTAGAAGATGGCAGCTGGGGAAGAAGAAGCTCCTAGGTTTGGACGGCAGCTAGGGCTTTCAATTCTTGGGTGTGGCTAATCTCCAGGGATGCAAAGGGAAGCTAGGGCACTAGGATTTCTTGGCCCAGAAGTCAGGGTTTCTTTGTCCTCAAGTAATGTACCCTGGGGTGAATCTATAAATACCGCCCCTCCCCTCTTGTATTAAACACTTTCTTCTTATGAATACAAACAAAAAATTATTTTGATTTGAGTTTTGAGTTTTCTCTGGGTTAGGGTGGGTGTGACCCCCTGGTTCCTTGTTCTTGAGTGCAAGCCCTAATCTCCTGGTGACTTCTATGCTGGCCAGCGATCCTCCCTCGCTCTGTCCCACATCAATGTAGGGATGGAAGATCTAGGCGATGAATGGAGGAAGAAGATGACAAGAATAACAGAGGGATAAGTCAGGGATAAATAGGGAATAAAGTTGGAATAGTGGGGTAGGTGGAATAGATGGAATAAAAAAATAAAAAAATCTGGGAGGATAAAAAGGAAAAACCTTGATGGATTTTGATATCCCCATCATTCTCTTGGGATGGAGAAACTCGACTCCGTCGAGTCAGGCTCGATGCTATATTTTTTTTTTAACCCTAATCCTCTCCCGCTTTGATACCAAATTGATATGGGACTAAGGCTAGGAGGATCGTTGGAGAGCTGAGAAGTCTCCTGGGATTAGGGTCAAGGCAAGGGATAATTAGGGCCTCACATCCCTCAATGTCCCAAAGGACAAAGGCAAACTAGGGTCTCACACCCCTCAATGTTTTGAAGAACAAAGGCAAACTAGGGCCTCACACTCCTCAACGCTCGAAAGCAAAGGCATAGGGTCTCACACCCCTCGACGCCTGAAGGCGAAGGCAAGACGGGCCTCACACCTACTCCCTTATGGAGGTTGACATTCTCAAAGAAAGAAGGCAACAATATTGGGCCTCTCACCCTCCCCATGCGGGCGCGAACGAAGAATAACTCTTCTAAAACTTATTTCATTATTCACCAGCCTTCAAATACAAGAGGGGATGCCATTATATAGGCTTACAAAATTTAGGACCCATGTAAGGATATTCATGGAATTTTATTTTTATTATTTTTTTATTATTTTTTTTAGAATCCTAAACCCGTGCAGCTTTAAGATCCATGCATAGCTTTTTCTGCATCTGGATCTATTCAAGTCCTTCTCTTGTGACCGTGGAATAGAGAGATTGGCGGACGGGGAAGAGGGGGGCTAGGGCAGATCCGGCGAAGATGAGGAAGATCCTCCACATCCAGGGTGGCCAATGTAGAAACCATATCGGGGCCAAGTCCTAGGAGGTGATCTATGACGAGCACGGGATCGATCACACTGGGAATTATTCTGGCAATTATGACCTCTAGCTCGAGCGAATCAATGTCTATTACAACGGGGCCAGTGGTGGCCGTTACATCCTGTGGGCGGTGCTCATGGATCTGGAGCCAGGGACCAGGGATTTCATGAGTTCCAGTGGCTGTGGAGATGGCGGTGGAGGTCATCGTGATGGGAGGTGGATGGCGGCATGGGCGGATCAAGGACATCTTCTTCCCGATCCTAAGGAGGAAGAAACGGTGTAGCAGGGTGGTCCCAGTTGGAAGAAGGTCAGCACAGCTGGGCTTGGTGGGTGGCGACAGTGATTGGGCTGGTTCGATGGATGGCTTGAGCAGCAGCGGACGATGGGCTTTGGATCTAGCTTGGGTTTGGATGGAGAATGGCCGGCAGCTGTAGGGGCCAAGGGAAGATCTGATGGGGGCGCACGGATGGGCTGGAGCCAGCATGAAGATCTCCCAGATCTTGGCCCAGACGACTGGGATCCGATGGTTATGGAGATGGCGGCAAAAGTCATTGTGGTGGGTGGTGGTCAAGCGGCACGGTCGGCTTGGCCATGGATCGTTCGGACGGGAGGGAGCGACTGTGGAGCAGGGGTGGCAGTAGCACTGCCGGACGAGGCGGAGTCAGCGGTAAGGGCCCACCGATTGTTGTCGGTGGTGAAGACGGTGGTCTTGTCATCGGCAACGAGGTGGAGGATGAAGGGATGGAAGATCTGGGTGACGAATGGAGGAAGAAGATGATAGGAATAATAGAGGGATAAGTCAAGGATAAGTAGGGAATAAAGTTGGAATAGCGAGGATAGATGGAATAGATTGAATAAAATAAATAAATAAATAAATAAATCTAGGAGGAAAAAAAGAAAAAACCCTGATGGGTTTTGATGTCCCCATCACTATGTGTTAGATTTGCCCCCAGAATTTTGCATTAGTTCTACCTTCAATATCACAGAACTGGTTGAGTATAAGGAACCAGCAGCGATACCCAGTGAGGCCTTTGGACCTACTCCATCCCTTGTGAGTGACCCTAACCTTGAGTGTCCACCAATTAATTGGCTCGAGAGTGGAGAATGGATCGAGCATATCCTAGACGATCAAGCCATCATGACCCGGGGCCGCGGCTATCAACGGTACCTGGTCCGATGGCAAGGCCGGCCAGAATCGTACGATTCGTGGATTTCTTGAGAGGACTTGTAGCATCTCGACCTAGACCATCTCGAGAGATATGTGAGCTAGTATGATCCTTACTCGATAGGGTCGAGTTTCTCCCACCCCGAGAGAATTGGTGCAGACACCAGAGGTAGCAGAATAAGACAAAGGCTTCTAAACCCTCTGTGGATTACTTAGTAGTGTTTGAGTCCAGTTGTAATAAGGGCTTAAGCCTATTTGAGTTTTCTTTTCATCATTTGGAGTCATGTATTCAGAGTTTGATCAGTCAGTCAAGTCAGCTCATGTTGAGCTAGTTTTCTTCTTGAGTCATGTAAATGTAAGTCCAAGTCTAAGGAAGACCCAGTACAAGTGAAGACCAATCCAACTTGAAGTTATGAAGACCATGGAAGCCCAACAGAAGAAATTGAAAGCCCGGGAACCCTAGAGAGCAGCTTGGAGCCCTGGACCATAGCCTGAAGCAAACTGGGCCAGCCAAGGTGCATGAGAGGAACCAAGGGGCGCCACATTCTTATGGTTACCACCCCTTGGTCGACCACTTAGGGTCACCTCCCTTGGTTGACCAAGGTAAGAAGGAAAGGAGTTTGAGGGAAAGAAGGCTAAGGACTTTCCATTTCTTCTAGCTAGGATTTGGGTGGGATTCAAATTCTTATGTAAAGACTATTATATCCTTACTTGGGGGGCAAGTTTATGAGTTTATAAAAGAAGCCCTCCTCTCTTGTATGAGATAATTTTTTCATGAATATTATTGAGTTTCAATCTACTGCTGTGTGCTTTGCTATGTGCTAAGGGGATTCTGTGTGAGCCCCTTCTTCTTCCTTGCTTCCTACACCCAGTCTCCAGCCGCCATCAAACCCTAGAAGCCACCTCTCCAAGCTTAGTCGCCCAACATCAAAACATCTCTTCCCTTGTTGTTTTTCACTTTATTCCTTCATCCCTTCATCGCCATAAATTCAAACTCTACAACACACCATCCCCATGCCCCGAGCAATGTGTGGCCTGTTAGGTTCTGGGCCTTATAACGTGCCGCCACGTCAATGACCGTGCAGTCGGGGGCATCAAACCTCGTGACACGATACCTGAACCTCCCCTAAGAAGAGTACTCCATTAAGGCCCTAGGGCCCTCTAACACTCTGATAATCCCTCCAGGAATGGAAATGCCTCATCGTGGTAGGGTGCTTAGCCACACAACATCTGCCCCTTCCATGGGGAATCGTACCACTAGAAGGACAAGACTTGGACCACGCCAGCGTACACCCCCAATGGAAGGGTTTCCCCTTAAGGACCGGTCGGACACAGAGGAGGCCGTAGGCAATGGTAAGCCCCTCCTAGAGAGGTCACATTGAAAGAGAATCCTGGACAAAGCCCCAGACCTGCTCTAAGCCACCCCACATACATAAGGTCAGTGAGAGGTAGCGCAGGAGGTAAGAGAAAAAACCAACAAGTGAGAAAGGGAGCGAGCAAGGGACCTCCAGCAAACCCTTCCAAGCTCTCCGCTCCCATCTCTGCTTGCTCTTTTTCACCTCAATTCTACCTTTCACCCTCTACGTGGGGAGCCCCCAAGCTCTCCACCACAGAGGTTCTGTTCTCCTTGATCATCCTGTATGACTTGATCGTCGAAGTGTCCCATTGGAATCCCTTGCCCGGGTCTCCTCATTTTTGCAAGGCAACTGGACCAAGGAGCTAGCCAGGAAAGGGAGGGAAGACGAGCGCCCCATGGGAACCTAACGGACCCATGACACGTAGGAGCTATAGGCCATGGTGATCTTGGCAGTAATAGATTGGCATGCCAGGAAGGGGAGGGAAGACGAGCGCTCCATGGGAACCCGACGCACTCGCGACATGTAGAAGCTACAAGCCAAGGCGATCTTAGCGGTAATAGATTAGCACGCTGGGTAGGGGGATGGAGAAGTTGGTTTGATACCAAGTCCCCACCATAAGGGAGAGATCCATGGAAGCCCACGGTCCAATGGTGACCATGCAGGCCCATGAAGCTTATGCTAGCCTAGCAAGAGATCCCTCTCGCGGCGACCATAGCCCGGAGAGAGAACTCCTTGCCCCACCACTGCCACCCCCGGTGGACCCTCAGATCACCGCACTGGCCTAGCAGGTCCAGGCATTGGCTACGGTGGTGTGCTAGCTCCACCAGAGGCACCGATCCCTGGAAACTCAGTAGCAACTGGGGACACCAGTGACCCATGCCATCGACCCTCGTACTAGTCTACGATTTTTTTGGGAGGGGCCATTGCATGCGGCTTCCCGCCCGTGGAGGGACCACCAGACAGCTAGGAAGAAGTTGTAGCATGATTCGATTGATCGGGGGAGCCAATCCCTGATCTCGGACCATGGTGCGTGCCCACACCAGTTGTACCAGCATGGCCAGGAACTCAGGCAGGAGTTCCTCCACTCCGACCGCCCTTTAAGCCCCATGGTCTTTGTCAAGGGGTCCATAGATGAGGTGATCCACCATCAGGCAGAGAGGCACCTCGAGGAGTAGGAGCACAAGCTAGCAAATCTATCTTGCCAGTTTTTAGAGATTCATGGCTCCCCCAGTGAACCCGCAGGTTACGACACCTATCTTCTTTTCTCCCGTAGGATCCAAGAGGAACTGATTCCCAGCCAGCTCTGTATGCCATAAGTTGATCCCTACGATGGAATGACCGACCCCCTAGACTACCTTGAAAGCTACAAGGCCCTTATAAGGGTCCAGGGGGCCACTGACGCTCTCCTTTGCATCACCTTCCCAGCCACCTTATGCTCGAGCCTGGTTCTCTAGGCTCTGAGAGTATAGATTCGTTCTCCTAGGTTCTCTAGGCTCGAGTCTGAGAGTATAGATTCGTTCTCCTAGCTGGCACACTTCGATGCATGCAGGAAGGTGCCACATGAAGCTGATAGTCTCTTCTCGATTTGTTAGTAGGATCGAGAATCTCTTTGGGAGTACGTGTCCCGGTTTAAGACTGCCACCCTTGAATCTACCACCTCGATGAGCTAGTCACCATGCTAGCCCTGAAGCGGGGGTTGTGGATCTCCCGCTTCACCTACTCCCTCGACAAGAAGCCTTCAAAGACTTACTCGGAGCTCCTCTTTCTAGTCCAAAAGTATATCCACGTGGCGGAGGCCGACCACACCAGAAGGGAGTTGGATGGGATGCACTTGAAGAGGCAAGCCATCGAGGAAATGTCCACTCCCCTAGCTTTGAAGATGGTGCTTACCCAGTGGCCGGGGCAGAGGCCTAGAGTCGATCCCACTAAGGAAGAGAAGTTCACTCCTCTCCTCGCCCTCAAAATGAAGATCCTAATGGAGATTGAGAGCGAGCGCTTTCTGCGCAGACCTTCCCTACTGAAGCCATCCGTCGGGTGAGATATGTCCCGTTACTGCCCCTTCCATAGGGACTATGGCTACGATATAGAGGAATGCCACCATCTGAAAAGGGAAATAGAAGACCTGATCAATCATAGATACCTCAAGAAATACGTGGATGAAATAGTGCCTCTAGCAACCCGGGGTGAAGATCCCTATCTGCTTGCCATCGATAACCGACCCACCAAGAAGCTGGTAGGGATGATATCCTTGGGGACAAGGGGAACCCTGAAGAGGGCCAGGGGAAGAGAAGGGAGTGATGATCCACATAATCCAAATAATGATGCTATCATTGTGGAGATAACGATAGTGAAACATCCTGTAAAAAGAATCATAGTTGACAGTGGAAGCTCTACTGATATCCTTTTTTACGATGTTTTTGCAAGGATACACCTGTCTGCTGATTAGATAAAGTCGGTGTTCATGCCCTTAGTGGGCTTTACCAAAGATTTAGTTAGAGTAGAGGGAGAGATTACACTCCCAGTAACTACCAGGACTCCACCTTGGCAAAGCACAGTGCTGATGACGTTTACCATCGTAAGGCTTCGTTTCCTTACAACACGATCTTGGGGCATCCCGGACTTAACCTGTTCGATGCCACCATCTCCACAAAGCATCTCCTCGTTCAGTTCCCAATCCCTTGGGGAACTAGGGAGATGAGAGGGTCACGCCAGCCAGTCCAGCACTATCTATAGACTATTCCGAGGCCCTGAGGGCCCGATCTGAGCCCAGTCCTTGACTAGCTGAATCTAGCAGAGACGAACCCCAAAGGTGGACTAGTCGAGCCCTTGTTGCCCTTCCCCTTCGAGGAGGATCCCTTGAGGACAGTACAGGTGGGAGCCCTGCTGTCCGAAGAGGAGAGATCCCACCTGCTCAGGTTCTTGTGGGCCAATGCGGTTGTCTCCGCCTAGACCATCACCGACATGACTGGCATCCTACCAGAGGTGATAACCCACAAGCTAAATGTTGATCCCAACTGCCGCCTAGTCTAGCAGAAGAAGAGAAGCTTCACCTCGAAGTGACAGAAGGTAATCAATGAAGAAGTTGAAAAGCTCCATACTGCAGGCTTTATCCACGAGGTCTGGTATCCTGACTAGCTTGCCAATGTGGTGATGGTCAGGAAAGCCTCAGAAAAGTGGAGAATCTGTGTCGACTACACCAACCTCAACCGAGCCTGCCCGATGGATAGTTTTCCACTTCCTAAGATTGACCAGCTGGTGGATGCGAACTCGGGTCACAAGTTCCTCAGCTTCATGGATGCGTTCTCTGGATACAATCAAATTTGCATGCATTCAAAGGATGAGGAACACATAGCATTCATGATTGATAGGGGGATGTATTATTACTAGATGATGCCATTCAACCTTAAAAATGTAGGGGCCACATACCAGTACTTGGTTAGCAAGGTCTTCAAAGACCAGATCAGCCATAATATGCAGGTCTACGTGGATAATATGCTAGTCATGAGCGATCTAGAGTCGGATCACATCACTGACCTGGCGGAGGCTTTCGATAACCTTCGCCTCTATCAGATAAAGTTGAACCCCACCAAGTGCATGTTTGGCATTGCGGTGGGAAGCTTCCTGGGGTTCATGGTCACCTAGAGGAGTGTAGAGGCCAACCCTGAAAAGATCCAGGAAATCACCGACATGAGGCGTCCTGCTTCCAAGAAGGAGGTCCAGCACTTGATTGGGTGCATTGTGGCACTGAGCCGCTTCATCTCGCACCCTGCTAAGCACTGCCAACCATTCTTCAAGGTGTTGTGAAAGATGAATAACTTCACTTGGATGGAAGAGTGCTAGGAGGCGTTTGAGGGGCTGAAGAAACTATTTGCCTCTCCATCGCTACTGTCTAGGCTAGAGCCTGGAGAAGAGCTCTGCCCGTACCGACGATTTCACCTAAGGCGATCAGCTTCGTGCTGGTCTACACCAATAAGGATGGCTTCCAATGGCCAGTCTACTACACTAGCAAGCTACTCCATGATGCGAAAATCAGGTACACCCGATCTGAAAAGATAATTTTTGCACTGATAATGTTTGTGCCGCATCTCAAGCCGTACTTCCAAGCACACCCCATTGATGTTCACACTGACCAGCCTTTGAGGGCTATCCTGATGGGAATTCTCCCAGTGTGCTGGGAATCATGCAGCATGCAGGAGTAAATTTCAAAACAAAAATTATAAGCATGAAACCCTAATTGGCAAGAAACCCTAATTCCCAGGAACCCCTCATGCAATATCAATCAACGAAACATAAATAAAGTCAGAATACATACTCGGATTGCTGAAATCCAATCCTTTCTATAAGGCTCACAAGTGCAAGCCCTCCAACGGTGATCCACATGAGAATGGTACCAAGGAAGAATCCCTACCGGGGTTGCTTGCTTCAATAGAACTCTTTTGTCAGCCTTTAAACCTTTGACCACTTTTGGACACTCTGTCATACTGTAGGGCTCTCTGGACATAGTCTTAAACCACTCTTGGTTTTAGGAAAACCCTCCTCTAGGACCCCTAAGGCTTATGTCCTAAAACTAAGCCTTGTCCTAGTAGAAAAGACCTTGTCTTACCAAGACAAGTCTTGTCCTAAAGTAAGGAGGGAGGGAGAAGTGGAAGAACACTCAGAATATCTTTTACGGTGAAAAAGAAGATCTGAAACTCATATCACTGCCCCTATATATAGTTTTAAGAGGGGTGTGTGATATGTCCTCCAACAGGTTATCAGATATGATTTTTTAAGACTGAAAAATCATATCCAATATGTCTCCTCTTGCACCAAAAGACATATTAGCATCCATCCATTTTTTTGGACAATTAGTGACTTGCCACATGGCAAGTACCGGCCCTGGAAAACCAAGAGGCACCTCTTCAATCCCCACTTCAATCCCCAAACACCAGAGAATATGAAGAGTCCTGAAAGTAGAAGAACTCTGCTTCACGGTGCGCGCCACATGAAGAGACGTGTCTCTTCATGTGCGCATTTGCTTCCATCCCTTTGTCACACCCTTTCAAAAAGGCCTTGATCGGTCAAACATATCCAAGAGGCATGGGGTAAGATGAGAAGGTGCCCCCTAAAATGAAACACTCCAGTGTTTCATCTGCAAAAGGACTTTTGTCCTTCTGTGTGCACCTTCATCTCTCGCATGCGCCAAGAGGTGCCAAGAGTCTCTTTATTTCGTGGTCAACTTTATCCATACCCCATGAAACCTTTGACTAGTCAAAGCATATGCAATATGGGTGTCAAAAGAAAGAGCATTAAGTTCTCTTTCCATCCATGTAAATATTTTTTAGATAAGAGGACTATAGGCTCTTCTAGGCCTTTTTGAATGCCAACGTATCATTTTGGCATCTAGAGTCTCAACTCAAATTGACTCTTCAATAAGACATCCAAAATACCAAAATAAAATTAGATCAAGCTCTGATTTGGCTATCTCCACTTAGGACTTAACCTAATTTAGGTTTTTCTTAATTAGGTTAGCCTAATTAGTAAGCAACCAGACTCAATCCAATTGGGTTAGGAATTGTGTTAGCCTACATATGCTAGTACGCATTCTGGCTAACTTATTAGGATCCCATGACCCTAATTAAACCATGAGTGATTTTCTTGGCCAACTCTTTATTGTGTGTGACCCATTGGGTTCCACATCTAGCCAACAGTAGGTTTAGGTTTGAGCCGATTCGATTCGATCGAACCCAAGTGACCTAATTACTTCAAATCGGCTCACCTAATTATCCAATTCGAATCACACATCGAATTGATTCATGAAACCAATCCAATTGGTTCATGAAAACCCATAAGACAATATTGACATCTAGCAATGTATCATGCCTATCCAGAAGATGAGGAATTTGGTGAAAATTATCAACATACCCTTCAATAGTAAGTTACCGTGCAATTCAATCTTTTGATCTTCCATTATCCCGATTAAGGATAGGTATGGATAAATGTCAAACCCTAACACTTAATCATATCAAATCTCAGCTCGATCATGAGGACTCAGCTGATGACTGATTAGAAGCTACTTCTAATATCATTCCACTTTGCAAAGATTCCTTGAGTCACTCATCGAAGAGATTACACAGGATAACATATCCTCTTACCAGGATTGATCAATACCTTATTGGTCCACTCACATCTTTTGTACACCTTCTACCATATCCAAAATACCCCATACATGTTGCAATGCCATGAATGAGTATGAACCAAAGTATGGCTTAGTGTGCACAAGGAACCATGGTGACCTCAGGTCTGAAGATCACATGCACAACTTCTACTTTGGGACCTATCTTTTAACAAGGAGTAAGACTTCCATAAGATAGTCCCAGTGTGGATCAGTTCAGTGTATTCATAACCTAATGAACACCCTTATCCTTGTATTAGTATCTCTACACAAGTGGCTGTGAGACCAACCACCCTCATCAACTGAGAATATATAGGATAAGCTAGTCTTACTAGATTCATCGATCCTTGAATCGATGGTCCAATGACTAGGAACATTCTAGATTAGGGTTTATAGGAATTAGGTCTCACTGTTATTTTATCATAACCCTAATTCCATTGCCCTACTCTATGGGGTTCATCATATTCAAAAACATGACACAGTAGTATATGATGAATCAAATGCCTTTATTATAAATAATAATGTCATACATGAGTTGGAAGTTTACAAAAAGGCCCATATAATGATTGGCTCTTAGGACATTTTTATATCATATCCTAAGTCACCCTGACACTTCGGGGTACCTGGCCAAGTGGGCGGTGAAGCTCAATGAGTTCGATATCACCTATCGCCTGTGATAGATGCAAAAAACCTAGGTCCTTGTAGATTTCTTGGTGGAGTACACCTGGGCAGACGAAGAAGACACAGAGACAGAAGTCTGGCAAGTCGAGCCCAAACTAGACCTAACCCCAGAAACAATGACATGGATCCTCCACATCGACGGTGCATCTAACATCGGAGGAAGCGGGGCTGGCCTCATTTTTCCCAACCTCGATGGGGTCATCGTGGAGTACATATTGTGGTTCCTGTTCAAGGTGACGAACAACCAAGCTAAATATGAGGTGCTCCTCGCGGGGTTGAATGTGTCCTGTGAAGTGGGTGTTAAGAGGCTGAAGGACTTCATTGACTCTCAATTGGTGGTGGGACAAGTCTCCGATGAGTATGAGGCTCGGGATCCCATGATGGCAAAATACCTGGACAAGGTGCGCTCGTACACGGTGGACCTCCAGCACTTTGGCATCTCCCATATCCCGCGGGTGGAGAATGCCCGGGCCGACATTCTCTCCAAACTGGCTGCCATGCTAGATCATTACCAAGCTATACCTTCATTGAGTATCTTGAGGTTCCCAGCTATGAGGCTATAGTCGAAATCCAACAAGTCACCACTAAATCTAGCTGGATGAACCCTATATCAATACATCACCATAGGAGCCCTACCCAAATATTGGAAGGAATCCAGCCTCCTTGAGAAGAGGCACTGGAGGTCCTACTCCTACCCCTACTGAAATGTTTGAAGCCCTCAGAAGCTGCCTACATGCTCCAAGAAATACACGAAGGCATCCATGGTAACCATGTGGGGGGCAGGACCTTGGTTTACAAGGCAATTCGGCAAGGATATTTCTGGGAGACCATGCGAGAAGATGCTGCTGACTTTGTGAAGAGGTGTGACCATTGCCAACATTATGCCCATATCCAACGATAGCCAATGGCTCTGCTCTCCCAACTATCAGCTCCGTGGTCGTTCACTCAGTGGGGAATGGACATTCTAGGTCCCTTCCCTATCGCATCCAGTCAATAGAAGTTTTTGATTATGGCCATCAACTACTTCACCAAGTGGGTCGAGGCCGAACCCCTGGCCTGAATAATGGAGGTGAAGGTTCAGTCCTTCTTTTGGAAGTCAGCGATCTATCGGTTCGGTCTCTTGTATACTATCATCACTGATAACGGGAGGGAGTTCGACAACCAGGCCTTCAAGGAATTCTACACCGACATTGACATATGCCATGGTTTTACTTTGATAGCTCACCCTCAGACCAACAGGGAGGCCGAGGTGACTAACCGAACCATCCTACAAGGGCTTCGCATGAGGCTGGATGAAGCCAAGGGCTAGTGGGCCGAGGAATTGCCCAATGTGTTATGGGCCTACCATACTATGCCCTGCATGGTTAACGACGAGATGCCTTTCAACCTCGTCTTCGGTACCGAAGCCGTGATCCTGGTAGAGCTTGGAATACCCACACTACGAATATAGCAATATGATGAGGCTACCAAACCAGCCCATCTCCTCCTCAACCTGGATCTGCCAAATGAGACAAGAGACAATGCCCAACTCTGGATGGTAGCCTACCAGCAATGGGTAGCATGCTACTACAACTCCCACGTGAGGCCTAAGGTGTTCCGCCCAGGCAACCTCGTCCTCAAGCGGGCCGAAGCATCCCAACCAGGGGAATGTAGGAAGCTCTCCCCAAATTGGGAGGGACCCTACAAGGTAGTTGAGGCCTTACCAGGAGGAGCCTACTACCTTGCTGGGCTCGACGGCCTCTGATGCACACAAACTTGGAATGCAAGTAACTTGAAAATATACTACCAGTGATGTAAAACTTCTTCTCAATCATTAATGCTCTTGATATGGGACAACTCAAAGATTGCTAAACATGCTAGAAAAATAGTAAACTAATTATTTTAGAATTTTTTATAATTTTAATTTGCAGGCTAAATCCCCAAAATCAAGTAAAGACTAGCAGGATGAATAGCAATGAAAAGAATCATCCTAATCGTAGGCATGCTCATGCAAAAATAATAAAAGACAGGACCCAAGAATTGAGAAATTCCTAGCTTAGGATAGCTCTCCTTCAATCAAAATAGAAATCAAGAGAAGGGAAGGATGTTAGTTAGAGATTGAAGAAACTGCACTTGAAGAGATCACTCACACTCTGATTGGAGCCTGGTTGATTAAGCTTCAGTTCCCTTAAATCTGATGGCTGATATGGGCAATTCTGGAGGAAAGGAAAGCTTCCTCTGGGGAGGTGAAATACCTCGGGGATCTTGCAAGCATCAGAGGTCAATCAAAACAGCAAATAATAAAAGTAAAGAAAACTAGGATTTGAAGGAAATTCGAATTAGGGTTTGAATGGCTGGCGGTTAGAAGCTTGATGAAGATCCTTGCTTGGGCAGCCTAGGGTTCCTTTCCTTTGGGCATGGCAAATCTCCTGGGATGCAGTAGAAGGCTAGGGCAGCAAGGGTTCGGCCAGGGCACAAGAACACTCCACAAACACAAGAACACCAACACTCAACTTGAGACAAACTTTTATCAGGATTTTATTTCATAAGAGAGAAGTGAGTACAAGAGGGGGAGAGGTGGGGTATTTATAAAGTCCCATGCCCTCTCCTAAAGGGAATACAAGCCTTCTCCTAGTTAGAATAGGTTTACATAATTTAAGTGAGAGAAAAATTATAAAATAAACCTAGAACTAGGAGTACACAAGTTGAATGGGATAAGAACTTTGTTTCCTCATTCCATTTGGACTTCCCCTCTTAGCTTGGACCAAGTGAACACCTTGGACACCTAGGGCTTGGTGTGTTGGGCTTCAAAGGCAGCAAATGGGCTGGCCAAGGGCAAGGGAGCACGGGTTTTGGTCCTCCTAGAAGCTGGGATGCCCTTGGCTGGAATATACTTGGAATCAAAAGAGCATCTTGGTTTTTTTATGGACCTGGGCCTTGAATTCTCTTGGGCTGGGGCACAGGTAAGTTATTGGGATCATGGGCTCCCTGGTATTGAAATATTTTCTAGCATCTGGAGGGAATCTGGCATCTAAAAAGCATCTAGAGTGCATTTGGAAGGAATCCGGGTATCTGGAAAGGCATCTTGGATCCTGTGGTGTCACTCAAAATCCAATAAGCTAATGTAGTAGGCTCTAACTTTGGATAAGGCCTGGTGGAACTCCAAAATAGGGTAACCTCCTCTCTTGTACAAAAATTGGACTCATACTAGACTTGTACTGAAATACAGGACTCAATAGACTGGACTAGGTTGAGACAAATCAACTAGCCTCAACTTATTACAGAACTCAATCTTAATTGATTACAAAATTATGACACATGACTAAGGTTTTCTAAAAAAATCCTAATCAGTAAACCATACAGGATCAAGTGATCTGTGTTTGATCTTGGTGTCCCCACCAATTCTCCCTGGGCGGGAGGAACTCGACCCCGTCAAGTGAGGGTCAATTTGGCTCAAGGAGGGTCTGAGTTGAGGTGCTGCAGATCTGCACCAGTATTCCACAAGTCCTCAGATTCTGGCTAACCTTGCCACCGGATTAAGTACCGCTGATAGTCTCCATCCCGGGTATTGATGGATTGATCATCTAGGGTTCTCTCAACCTTTTTCTCATCAAAAGACCAAATTGTATGTGGTCGCTCTGGGATAGGTTCACCCTCGAAGAAAGGGAATGGCTCAAGGGGCTCGCTAGGTATCACTGCTGGCTCCCTAGACTCTACAAGATCTAAGATGATGAAGGTGGAGCTAATACCTAAATCAGATGATATCTTAAGTGCATAGGCATTGGATCCATTACTCTTCATTATTTTGGATGGGCCAACTTCGCGAGCATGAAAGTCCTTCACAATCATAGAATTCTCTGCAAAAATTTTTTTATCTCACTTTTGTGATTAGCCAAGTTGTTATTTAGTTAATTATTTATGTTCAGCTTTTAACTAATTTCATGATGCATATGCTGTGCAGAGTGCATGTTTGGACAGATGAATCAGGGTTGTAAATTTATTGGACTCAAACTAACACCTAATAGACTCAACCAGGCTTCCCTATCAAAGAAAATTTATTGGACTCTTCGGGTCAAGACCTAACAGACTATAGACTCTCTAGGTTTGATCCTAGCATGGCATGCACATGAAAATTTACTATGGACTCCTACAAGGTGCCATAGGGTTCTCCAAAAGTAAAATGCAAACATGACATGCTTAATGAATGAATGCAACATGCAAACTCCTATAAAATGCAACCTAATAGTAAAAGAAACAGAAGAAGTTTAAGGAAAGGGTAGAAAATAAGATGTAGGTTCAGGGTTAGTCTGGCAAGGTAAGAAAAAAGAAGATGGCTCAAGGTTAATCAGAAAGTGTAGAATACAAGAAGGGGCTTCAGGGATGAGTCCCATACTATTGAGATTGACCTTATGGGTTTGAGGTAGTCTTATAGGGTCTGCATTATGGAAGAATGGGCCACTGATCTCAGGGAAAAGATCTTTGATTGGGGTCAAAGGAGTGACTTCATCCTAAGGGTATTGGTTTTAAGAGATCAAGTCCTTAATAAACTCTTCTGGCTCATGAAATTCAAGACTAGGATCTAAAATTGGGTCTTCTTCTAAAGTCTCCTCTAACTGCTCTTCCATTATAGCTTGGGTGTGATCAGGGTTAGCTAACTCTTGGTTGGATACTAACTGGTTATGGTCAAGGTTAGCTAAATCTAGATTGGCTACTACTTGGGTATGGTCAGGGTCAACTAATTCTAGGGTGACTTTGATGCGGCAAGGGATCGGGATAGGATCGTCGGCAAGCTGAGAAGTCACCTAGATTAGGGAACTACTTTTTTTTTGGTATTTTTTCTAGGGATGGTGAAGGAACAAATGGGGATGGAAGACTTAAGGTTTGGGACTCATAGACTTTGGGGCTCACACTCACGTCGAGATCTCTCACCTCTAGGGCATCTTACCCACCTCACTAATGGAGCCGTTAGAGTGAATCTCAAAGGACATGAGGGTGGTAAGAAAGATAGAATCAAGGAAGGGGATAACTAGATATGACCTCACATCATGTCCTAGGGTTGGGCCTCACACCCTCTCCTTACAGAGCAAAAGAAGAATTACTCTTCTCTAAAAGACTTTCATTCATCACTATCTTCCTTTTATAAAGAGATTAGGGGCATATTTATAGCCTTCTAAGCCCCATTTGAAATTCAAATTTTACATGAAAAGAGGGGGAAAGGTAGCTACAAATTTGAATTTCAAGTTTCATGAAAAGGGGTGGCAAAATGCATGGGTGCCAAGTGTCTCCTTGTGGTTGCCAAGTGTCCAAATCTGAAAATCTGCATGATGGGCGCCACTTGACATTCATGTGGGCATTCATGAGTAATCATGTGTTAGGCACCACTTGGCATTCATGTCAGCATTCTTGTGTGGAGGATGAAAATAATCTTAAAATCTAAATTTATTTGCATCGAAATCCATACCGCTTCGAGATCCGTGCTACTTCGAGATTCGTGCTGCTTTGGGATTTGTTCAGATTGATGTCCCCATCATTTCTCTGAGGTGGGAAGAACTCGATTCTGTCGAGTCAGGGTCAGCGGGGACTTTGGTGGAATCGAATCCATTTAGAAAGAAGCTCTGTTCTGAGATCTGTGCAACTCAGAAATCCATGCAGCATTGCTTCTTATGTCAAAATCTGTGTAGCTCTGAAAGTTGTGCAGCTTTGAAATATGTGCCAACTTTATGATCTATGTAACTTTGAAAATTGTGTAACTTTGAGAATCGTGCAGATCGTGAAGTCGGCAACAGGATAGGTAGGTGTAAGGTCGTTTGCCAGAGTGGTCAGGGGCCCGGATGGCACTGGAGAGCACACACGTGGGGGCACCTGCTGTCATCATCCTCGGTAGACGACGACGGAGTCTTATCGAGGGGTTTCCCGCAAGGCTCACCGCACGAATGAGGCATGAGGTAGAAATCATTCGGGGGATCACATCGATGGCCAGAGAAGCAGGTGTAGGTAAGGTCCTTGGCCGGGGTGGCCTGCACTAAATGGCACCCGGGGCACCGCCACCCACCACTGCCAATGTCGGGGGCAGCAGCAGGGTTGGAGGTGTCGGTCGAGGTGGGGGAGCGGGCCCACTTCCGGATGTAGGGGAGGTGGAAGATTGAGAAACAACTGGAGTAGGATCAAATCGGAGCAAATCGGCATACCATATCATAGTAGATCATGCACTCCATGACCCCCTTTGCGAGCTTGTCCTGGATCTCTTGGACCAGCTATGGCACGGCGGCGTGATCCGCTCCCTCCTGCAGTGCTGCCACCTGGGCCGCGATGCAAGGCACGTAGGTCGGGTGGGCCAGGGGTGGCTTCGATGGCGGTGGTGCCCGAGATTAGGGCCAGGAACATTGGGGGAGTCACCGCTGGAAGACGGCGACTAAAGGGTGGAAGCAGCGGGGTTGGATATGCGAGGGACCCATTCCTGATGGTTTCCACCGGCAGAGGCGCGGTGGTGGGGAGGAAGGGACTCCCGGTGGACTCTAGTGGCTGTGGGGCATCAACCGGAGGGGGGATGGTTGAGCGCTTGGGGTCGTCGATCCAAACGGAGGCCGAGGGGTGGTCATGGGCACCAGTCTTGAACGGAGAAGAGGCCGAGGGGTGGTCATGGGCGCCGGTCTTGAACAAAGAAGAGGCCGAGGGGTGGTCATGGGCGCTGACCTTGAATGGAGAAGAGGCCGAGGCTGGTGGACATGGGTGCCAGTCTTGAATAGAGAAGAGGCCAAGGCTGGTGGACCTGCCGTAGGTGGCGAGCGGATTAGGGACCTCCGGTGTATTTTCCCAAAGATGAGGATCTTCGGCAGCTTTCCACAGGGAGGAGAAGATAGCAAGATGATGGGGATATAAGTGATTGGGGGGGCTGGCGTGGCTTTGACGTGGTCGGGACTCCCGGGATCATAGTCACGTCGGTGTTCGATGGCAACCAGAGCAAGCGACGGGCAAGCAGGGCTTGGATGCTATCGGGCAGATCCAATTATGGGTGACTCAGAGTGGGAGACTGGGTCTCCGCAGCTGTGGAGATAGTCGATGCAGCTTAGATCTAGGCGGTTGGTCATGATGGTGGAAGGAAGAAGACAATAGGAATAACAGGGGGATAAGTCGAGGATAAGTATGGAATAAAATGTGAATAGCTAGAATAACTGGAATAGCTGGGATAAAAATAAAATAATGGATATCCTATATCTCTGAGCTCTGATACCAAAATTGATGCGGCACGGGATCGGGATAGGATTGTCGGCGAGCTGAGAAGTCACCTAGATTAGGGTACTACTTTTTTTTTGGTATTATTCTTTAGGGATGGTGAAGGAACAAATGGGGATGGAAGACTTAAGGTTTGGGACTCATGGACTTTGGGGCTCACACTCACTGAGAGATCTTTCACCTCTAGGGCATCTCACCCACCTCACTAATGGAACCGTTAGAGTGAATCTCAAAGGACATGAAGGTGGTAAGGAAGATGGAATCAAGGAAGGGGATAACTAGACATGACCTTACATCATGTCCTGGGGTTGGGCCTCACACCCTCTCCTTACAGAGCAAAAGAAGAATCACTCTTCTCTAAAAGACTTTCATTCATCACTAACTTCATTTTACAAAGAGATTAGGGGCATATTTATAGCCTTCTAAGCCCCATTTGAAATTCAAACTTTACATGGAAAGAGGGAGAAAGGTAGCTACAAATTTGAATTTCAAGTTTCATGAAAAGGGGTGGCAAAATGCATGGGTGCCAAGTGTCTCCTTGTGGTTGCCAAGTGTCCAAATCTGAAAATCTGCATGCATGGGCGCCACTTGGCATTCATGTGGGCATTCATGAGTCATCATGTGTTATGCACCACTTGGCATTCATATGGGCATTCTTGTATAGAGGATGAAAATGATCTTCAAATCTAATTATATTTGCATCAAAATTCATACTACATCATGATTCATGCTGCTTCGGGATCCGTGCTGCTTCAGGATTCGTGCTGCTCCGATATTCATGCAGGTCGATGTCGCCATCAGACTTCTACCTGGGTATCTAATGATTCAACTAACTCTAAGTCTTCTATGGGGAACTCCTCTTCTTCTTCCTCATACTCGTTCACTAGGCTCATGTCAACTTCATATACTTTCTCTTCAATGTCAGCTTTCTGAACCAGTGGGGTGGTAAGAGGGGGTTGACTAAGAAAAAATTGATTAATACTAGGTTCAAATCTAGGGGTATTAATCCTATGGGATCCAGGGTGACTAGGGAAAAACTGATTGGCACTAGGCTGATTCCTATGGACTATGGGTTCCAGGGGTTCAGCTCTATGGGTCTTGACTAGGGTTCCTACTTGGTCATCTAATGGATCAATCCTATGAGTTGCTTGGTTATTGGATTGGATCATTAGGTCAAGCCTATTATTAATTTGGGTAAGTTGGGTTTGGGATTGGGTATTGGATAAATTGATTCGGTCAAATTATTCGGTCATGGTTTTCATGAAAGCCTCAAAATTAGGATCCATGGTTGAGTTGGGTTGGGGTGTAGACTTCTGGTATTGGGTTCCTAGTCTAGTGGTCGTGCAACAAATAATCAATCAAAGTGGAATGGTGCAGCCAAGCATGCAAAAAGAAAAAGGTTAGTACAATCTAGGGTTTCTTAGACTTAGAGCCAAAACTGAATGGGTCAGCTCAACTTACACTTAACCCAGCAGCTAATCCTTCCTCTAGCCAGGTAGAGGGTGGGAGTGTGGGAGGCCCCCTGCTTTTGCAGGGACCCAATTAAAAACCACAACACCACTTAGGTCGTTTGACTCTGGACCCTTAGCCTTAGCACCAGATTTCAGTAATAGCCACAGGATTAAATGCACTACTTGGCCCACACAATTCGAACTCGACATGTTGGCATCACCTAGCTCTCTAGGAAAAATTAGGTATAATTAATTATAATTAGGCTTAGGTCAGAATGATGATAGTTGTTTTGGGCCCAGGACAGGTGGTGAAATCCTGTCCTGATGTCAGATAATAATTGCCCTTAAGATTAGGTTAATCAGATGATGGCAATCAATGAACGTGATGCAATCTAAAACAATCAAAAAAATAAAATATTTTATTTAATTATTTTATGATGTGACAAGTTAGGTTCAAGTTAACTGGGGTCAGCAAACAAAGTTTGGCTTGGGATTGGATGGTTTGGAAGTTGGTTAGGTTTGGTTCAGTCAAAGTGCAGAAATAGAAGAATTCAGAAAATTAGGATTTCAGAAGATATAGAATTTGACATAGTTACTGATCCATAAAAAAATCTAAAAAAAATCACAAAACATAGGATGGATGGTGATGATAAACTCTACCAAATTTGATGTAAAGAAAAAATCATATGATGATGTAAATCCTAGGGTTTTTAGACTGATGCAAAAATAGCAAGATTTTAGTTAGGGTTTATAATATGCCAAATTTTAGTGAATTTGGTTTTCTATAAAATTAATTAAAAATTATGATAATTATCAGGACAAAATATAGGACATGACATGCAAATTTCATAGAAAAATAAAATTCTTATGTAGTCAAAATTAGATGAGAAATAGACACCTAATGCAGCTAGCATGATGCAGAAATTAGGGTTTGTGATCCTAATGCAGATGAATGCTATCCTAAACTCGCTCTGATACCAAACTGATGCAGGACAATTTTAAGATTCCTAAAAATGCTAGAAAAATAGTAAACTAATTTTTTTAAATTTTTTTTATAATTTTAGTTTGTAGGCTAAATTTTTAAAATCAAGTAAATACTAGCAGGATGAATAGCAATGCAAAGAATCATCATAATCGTAGTCATGCTCATAGAAAAATAATAAAAGACAGGACCCAAGAATTGAGAAATTTTTGACTTAGGATAGCTCTTCTTCAATCAAAATAGAAATCAAGAGAAAGGAAGGATGTTACTAGTCAGAGATTGAAGAAACTGCACTTGAAGAGATCACTCATACTCTGATTAGAGCCTGGTCGATTAAGCTTCAGTTCCCTTAAATTTGATGGCTAATCTGGGCAATCCTGGAGGCAAGGAAAGCCTCCTATGGGGAGGTGAAATACCTCAGAGATCCTGCAAGCATCAGAGGTCTATCAAAATAGCATATAATAAAAGTAAAGGAAACTAGAGTTTGAAGGAAATCCGAATCAAGGTTTGAATGGCTGGTGGCTAGAAGCTTGATAAAGATCCTTGCTTAGGAGGCCTAGGGTTTTTTTCTTTTGGACATGGCTGATCTCCTGGGATGTAGTAGAAGGCTAGTGCGGCAAGGGTTCGGCCAGGGCACAAGAAGAACACTCCACATACAAAAGAACACCAACACTCAACTTGAGACAAACTTTTATCAGGGTTTTATTTCATAAGAGAGAAGTGAGTACAAGAGGGGGGTGGGGTATTTATAGAGTCTCATGCCCTTTCTTAAAGGGATGACAAGTCTTCTCCAATTTAGAAAAGGTTTACATAATTTAAGTGGGAGAAAGACTATAAAATAAACCTAGAACTAGGAGTACACAAGTTGAATGGGATAAGAACTTTGTTTCTTCCTTCCATTTGGACTTCCCCTCTTAGCTTGGACCAAGTCAATACCTTGGATGCCTAGGACTTGGCGTGTTGGGCTTCAAAGGCAGCAAATGGGCTGGCCAAGGGCAAGGGAGCATGGGCTTTGGGCCTTCTAGAAGCTGGGATGCCCTCGGTTGGAATATACCTGGAATCAAAAGAGCATCTTGATTTTTTTATGGACCTAGGCCTTGAATTCTCCTAGGCTAGGGTGCAGGTAAGTCCTTGGGATCATGGGTTCCCTGGTATTGGAATATTCTCTGGCATCTAGAGGGAATCTGGCATCTGAAAAGCATCTGGAGGGCATCTAGAAGGAATCAGAGTATCTGGAAAGGCATCTTGGATCCTAGGGTGTTACTCAAAATCCAATAAGCTGATGTAGTGGCCTCTAACTTTGGATGAGGCCTGGTGGAACTCCAAAATAGGGTAACCTTCTCTCTTGTACAAAAATTGGACTCATACTGGACTTATACTGAAATACAGGACTCAATAGACTAGACTAGGTTGAGATAAATCAACTAGCCTCAACTTATTATAGGACTCAATCTTAATTGATTACAAAATTGTGACACATGACTAAGGTTTTTTAAAAAAATCCTAATCAGTAAACTATACGGGATCAAGTGATCTGTGTCTGATCCTGGTGTCCCCACCAATTCTCGCGAGACGGGAGGAACTCGACCCTGTCGAGTAAGGGTCAATGTGACTCAAGGAGGGTCTAGGTTGAGACGTTGCAGATCTACACCAGCATTCCACAAGTCCTCAGATTCTGGCTGACCTTGCCACCGGACCAAGTACCGTTGACAGTCTCAATCCTAGGTACTGATGGCTTGATCGTCCAGTGTTCTCTCAATCTTTTCCTTATCAAAAAGCCAAATTGTATGTGGTCGCTCTGGGGTGGGTTCACTCACAAAGAAAGGGAGTAGCTCAAGGGGCTCACTGGGTATCACTGCTGGCTCCCTAGACTCTACAAGATCTGAGATGATGAAGGTGGAGCAAATACCTAAATCAGGTGATATCTTGAGCGCATAGGCATTGGATCCATTACTCTTCATTATTTTGGATGGGCCAGCTTCGCTAGCATGAAAGTCCTTCACAATCATATAATTCTCTACAAAAATTTCTTTATCTCACTTTTGTGATTAGGTAAGTTGTTATTTAGTTAATTATTTACGTTCAACTTTTGGCTAATTTCATGATGCATATGCTATGCAGAGTGCATGTGTGGACAAATGAATCAGGGTTGTAAATTTATTGGACTAAAACTAACACCTAATAGACTCAACTAGGCTTCCCTATCAAAGAAATTTATTGGACTCTTCAGGTCAAGACCTAACAGAATATAAACTCTCTATGTTTGATCCTAGCATGGCATGCACATGAAAATTTACTATGAACTCCTACAAGGTGCCATAGGGTTCTCCAGAAGTAAAATGCAAACATGACATGCTTAATGAATGAATGCAACATGCAAACTCCTATAAAATGCAACCTAATAGTGAAAGAAACAGAAAATGTTTTAGGAAAGGGTAGAAAATAAGATGTAGGTTCAGGGTTACTCTAGCAGGGTAAGAAAAAAGAAGATAGCTCAGGATTAATCAGAAAGCGTGGAAGACAGGAAGGGGCTTCAGGGATGAGTCCCAGACTAATGAGATTAACCTTATGGATTTGAGGTAGTCTTATAGGGTCTGCATTATGGAAGAATGGGCCACTAATCTCAGGAAAGAGTTCTTTGATTGGGGTCAAAGGAGTGACTTCATCCTAAGGGTATTGGTTTTAAGAGATCAAGTCCTTAATAAACTCTTCTGGCTCATGAAATTCAGGACTAGGATCTACAATTGGGTCCTCGTCTAAAGTCTCCTCTAACTGCTCTTCCATTATAGCTTGGGTGTGATCAGGGTTAGCTAATTCTTGGTTGGATACTAACTGGTTATGGTCAAGGTTAGCTAAATCTAGATTTGCTACTACTTGGGTATGGTCAGGGTCAACTGATTCTAAGGTGACTTTAATGCAGCACGGGATCGGGATAGGATCGTCGACGAGCTGAGAAGTCACCTAGATTAGGGTACTACTTTTTTTTGGTATTTTTTTCTAGGGATGGTGATGGAACAAATGGGGATGGAAGACTTAAGGTTTGGGACTCGTAGACTTTGGGGCTCACACTCATATAGAGATCTCTCACCTCTAGGGCATCTTACCCACCTCACTAATGTAGCCGTTATGATGAATCTTAAAGGACATGAGAGTGATAAGGAAGATGGAATCAAGGAAGAGGATAACTAGACATGACCTAACATCATGTCCTGGGGTTGGGCCCACACCCTCTCCTTACGGAGCAAAAGAAGAATCACTCTTCTCTAAAAGACTTTCATTCATCACTAACTTCCTTTTACAAAGAGATTAGGGGCATATTTATATCCTTCTAAGCCACATTTGAAATTCAAATTTTACATGGAAAGAGGGGGAAAGGTAGCTACAAATTTAAATTTCAAGTTTCATGAAAAAGGGTGGCAAAATGTATAGGTGCCAAATGTCTCCTTGTGGTTGCCAAGTGTCCAAATCTGAAAATCTGCATGCATGGGCGCCACTCGGCATTCATGTGGGCATTCTTGTGTGAAGGATGAAAATAATCTTTAAATCTAAATTTATTTGCATCGAAATTCATACTGCATCATGATTCATGCTGCTCCGAGATCTGTACTGCTCCGGGATTCATGCAGGTTAATGTCCCCATCTTTTTCTTGAGGTGGGAAGAGCTCGACTCCGTTGAGTCAGGGTCAGCGGGGACTTTGGTGGAACTGAATCCATTCAGAAAGAAGCTCTATTCTGAGACATGTGCAACTCTGAAATCTATGCAGCACTACTTCTTGTATCAAAATCTGTGTAGCCCTAAAAATTATATAATTTTGAAATATGTATCAATTTTAAGATCCATGTAATTTTAAAAATTATATAATTTTGGGAATCGTGCACATCGTGAAGTCGGCAACAGAACAGGCAGGTGTTTAGTCTTTGGCCAGGGTGGGTAGGCGCCCGGATGGCACCGGAGAACACACACGTGGGGACACCTGTTGTCATCATCCTCCGTAGTTGACGGCGGAGTCTTGTCGAGGAGTTTCCCACAGGGCTCATCGCACGAGTGAGGCGTGAGGTAGTAATCATTCGGGGTATCATGTCGACGCAACAGAAGCAGGTGGGGTAAGGTCCTTGGCCGGGTGGCCTACACCGACTGGCACCCGGGGCACCGCCACCCACCACCGGCAACGTCGGGGGCAGTGGCAGGGGTGGAGGTGTCGGCTGAGGTGGGGGGAGCGGGCCCACTCCCGGATGCAGGGGACGCGGAAGATCGAGAAACAGCTGGAGCAGGACCAAATCAGAGAAGATCGGTGGACCATATCGTAGCAGATCATGCACTCCACAACCCCCTTTGCGAGCTTGTCCTGGATCTCCTGGACCAGCTGTGGCATGGCGGCGCGATCCGCTCCCTCCTGCGGCGCTGCCACCTAGGCTGCGGGGTGGGGCACGTAGGCCGGGTGGGCCGGTGGGGGTTCTGATGGCGGTGGTGCCCGATATTAGGGCCAGGAATGTTGGGGAAGTCACCGCTAGAAGACGGTGGCTGGAGGATGGAAGCGGCGGGGCCGGATACGTGGGGGACCCATTCTTGACGGTTTCCACCGGCAGAGGCACGGTGGTGGGGAGGAAGGGACTCCCACTGGGCTCTGGTGGCTGTGGGGCTTCAACCGGAGGGAGGATGGCTGAGCGCTTGGGGTCGTCGATCCAAACGGAGGCCGAGGGGTGGTCATGGGCGCCGGTCTTGAACGGACAAGAGGCTGAGGGGTGGTCAAGGGCGCCGGTCTTGAACAGAGAAGAGGCCGAGGGGTGGTCATGGGCGCCGGTCTTGAACGGAGAAGAGGCCGAGGCCAGTGGACATGGGCTTCTGTCTTGAACAGAGAAGAGGCCGACGCCGGTGGACCTACCGTAGGTGGCGAGCGGATTAGGGACCTCCAGCGTATTTTCCCAAAGATAAGGATCTCCGGCGGCTTGCCACAGGGAGGAGATGACGGCTAGATGATGGGCATCCAAGTGATTTGGGGGGGGGGGGGGAGGTTGGCATTGCTTGGACACGGTCGGGACTCCCGGGATCGCAGTCACAGTCGGTGTTCGATGGCTACCCGAGCGGGTGGCGGGCAAGCAGGGCTCGGATGCTGTCGGGCGGATCCGGTTGTGGGTGACTCAGAGCGGGAGACTGGGTCTCCGGCAGCTATGGGGATGATCGGTGCGGCTTAGATCTAGGCGGTTGGTCGTGACGATGGAAGGAAGAAGACCATAGGAATGATAGAGGATAAGTCAGGAATAAATATGGAATAAAATGAGAATAGTGTTAATAACGGGAATAGCTGCAATAGCTAGGATAAAAATAAAATAATGGATATTCTAAATCTCGTAGCTCTGATACTAAAATTGATGCGATACGGGATCCGGATAGGATCGTCGGCGAGCTGAGAAGTCATCTAGATTAGGGTATTACTTTTTTTTTTTGTATTTTCTCTAGGGATGGTGAAGGAACAAATAGGGATGGAAGACTTAAGGTTTGGGACTCATGGACTTTGGGGCTTATACTCATGAAGAGATCTCTCACCTCTAGGGCATCTCACTCACCTCACTTATAGAGCCGTTAGAGTGAATCTCAAAGGACATGGGGATGGTAAGGAAGATGGAATCAAGGAAGGGGATAACTAGACATGACCTCACATCATGTCCTAGGGTTGGGCTTCACACCCTCTCCTTACAGAGCAAAAGAAGAATTACTCTTCTCTAAAAGACTTTCATTCATCACTAACTTTTTTTTGCAAAGAGATTATGGGCATATTTATAGCCTTCTAAGCCCCATTTGAAAATTTTAAATATAAAGAGAAGGAAAGGTAGCTACAAATTTGAATTTCAAGTTTCATGAAAAGGTATGGCAAAATGCATGGGTGCCAAGTGTCTCCTTGTGGTTACCAAATGTCCAAATCTGAAAATTTGAATACATGGGCGCCACTTGGCATTCATGTGGGCATTCATGAGTCATCATGTGTTAGGTACCACTTGGCATTCATGTGGGTATTTTTGTGTGGAGGATGAAAATGATCTTCAAATCTAAATTTATTTGCATTGAAATTCATACTGCATCATGATTTATGCTGCTTCGGGATTCGAGCTACTCCAAGATCCATGCTGCTTTGGGATTCGTGCAGGTTGATGTCCCTATCAGACTTCTACCTGGGTATCTATTGATTCAACTAACTCTAAGTCTTCTATGGGGAACTCCTATTCTTCTTCCTCATACTTGTTCACTAGGCTCATGTTAGCTTCATATACTTTCTCTTCAATGTCAGCTTTCTGAACTAGTGGGGTTGACTAAGGAAAAATTGACTAATACTAGGTTCAAATCTAGGGTTATTAATCCTATAGGATCCATGGTGACTAGGGAAAAATTGATTGACACTAGGCTGATTCCTATGGACAATGGGTTCCTGGGGTTCAGCTCTATGGGTCTTGCCTAGGGTTTCCTACTTGGTCATTTAATGGATCAATCCTATGAGTTGCTTGGTTATTGGATTGGATCATTAGGTCAAGCCTATTATTAATTTGGGTAAGCTGGGTTTGGGATTGGGTATTGGATAAATCGATTCGGTCAAATCATTCGGTCATGGTTTTCATGAAAGCCTCAAAATTGGGATCCATGGTTGAGTTGGGTTGGGGTGTAGACTTCTGGTATTGGGTTCCTAGTCTAGCGATCGTGCAACAAATAATCAATCAAAGTAGAATGGTGCAGCCAAGCATGCAAAAAGAAGAAGGTTAGTACATTCTAGGGTTTCTTAGACCTAGAGTCAAAACTAAATGGGTCAGCTCAACTAACACTTATCCCAGTAACTAATCCTTCCTCTAGCTAGGTAGAGGGTAGGAGTGTGGGAGGCCCCCCCTGCTTTTGTTGTGACCCAATTAAAAACCACAACACTACTTAGGTCGTTTGACTCTAGACCCTCATCCTTAGACACCATATTTCAGTAATAGCAACAGGATTAATGTGCTACTTGGCCCATACAATTCGGACCCAACTTGTTGGTGTCACCTAGCTCTCTAGGAAAAATTAGGTCTAATTAATTTTAATTAGGTTTAGGTCAGAATGATAATAGTTGTTTAGGGCCCAGGACAGGTGAAATCCTGCCTTGATGTCAGATAATGATTGCCCTTAAGATTAGGTTAATTAGATGATGGCACTCAATGAACCTGATGCAATCTAAAATAATCAAAAAAATAAAATATTTTATTTAATTATTTTATGATGTGACAAGTTAGGTTCAAGTTAACTGGGGTTAGCAAACAAAGGTTGGCTTGGGATTGGGTGGTTTGGAAGTTGGTTAGGTTTGGTTCAGTCAAAGTGCAGAAATAGCAGAATTCAGAAAATTAGGGTTTTAGAAGATGAAGAATTTGACATAGTTAGCGGTCCATAAAAAAATCTTAAAAAATTACAGAACAGAGGATGGATGGTGATGATAAACTTTTCCAAATTTGATGCAAAGAAAAAATCATATGATGATGCAAATTTTAGGATTTTTGGACTGATGCAAAAATATCAAGATTTTAGTTAGGGTTATAAAATGCCAAATTTAGTAAATTAGGTTTTTTATAAAATTAATTAAAAATTATGAATATTATTAGGACAAAATAGAGGACGTGACGTGTAAATCTCACAAAAAAATAAAATTCCTATGTAGTCAAAATCAGATGAGAAATAGACACCTAATGCAGCTAGCAGGATACAGAAATTAGGGTTTGTGATCCTAATGAAGATGAATGGTATCCTAAACCTGTTCTGATACCAAATTAATGCGGGATAACTTTATGATTGCTAAAAATGCTGGAAAAATAGTAAACTAGTTTTTTTAGAATTTTTTATAATTTTAATTTTTAGGCTAAATTTTCAAAATCAAGTAAGGACTAGCAGGATGAATAGCAATGCAAAGAAACATCATAATCGCAGGCATGCTCATGCAAAAATAATAAAAGACAGGACCCGAGAATTAAGAAATTCCTGACTTAGGATAGCTCTCCTTCAATCAAAATAGAAATCAAGAGAAAAGGAAGGATGTTACCAGTCAGAGATTGAAGAAACTGCACTTGAAGAGATCACTCACACTCTGATTAGAGCCTGGTTGATTAAGCTTCAGTTCCCTTGAATCTGATGGCTGATCTGGGCGATCCTGGAGTCAAGGAAAGCCTCCTATGGGGAGGTGAAATACCTCGAGGATCCTGAAAGCATCATAGGTCAATCAAAATAGCATATAATAAAAGTAAAGGAAACTAGGGTTTGAAGGAAATCCAAATCAGGGTTTGAATGGCTGGTGGCTAGAAGCTTGATAAAGATCCTTGCTTGGGAAACCTAGGGTTCCTTTCCTTTGGGTGTGGCTGATCTCCTGGGATGTAGCAGAAGGCTAGGGTAGCAAGGGTTCAGCCAGGGCACAAGAAGAACACTCCACATACACAAGAACACCAACACTCAACTTGAGACAAACTTTTATCAGGGTTTTATTTCATAAGAGAGAAGTGAGTACAAGAGGGGGAGGGGTGGGGTATTTATAGAGTCCAATGCCCTTTCCTTAAGGGATTACAAGTCTTCTTCTAATTAGAATAGCATGGGGAGAAAGACTATAAAATAAACTTTGGGCCTCCTGGAAGCTGGGATGCTCTGGGCTGGAATATACCTGGAATCAAAAGAGCATCTTGGTTTTTTTATGGACCTAGGCCTTGAACTCTCTTGGGCTAGGGTGCAGGTAAGTCCTTGGGATTATCGGCTCCCTAGTATTAGAATATTCTCTGGCATCTAGAGAGAATCTGGCATCTGAAAAGCATCTAGAGGGATCTAGAAGGAATCAGGGTATCTAGAAAGGCATCTTGGATCCCGGGGTGTCACTCAAAATCCAATAAGCTGATGTAGTGGCCTCTGACTCTTGGATGAGCCCTGGTGGAACTCCAAAATAGTGTAACCTCCTCCCTTGTCCAAAAATTGGACTCATACTGAACTTATACTGAAATACAGGACTCAATAGACTAGACTAGGTTGAGACAAATCAACTAGCCTCAACTTATTATAGAACTCAATCTTAATTGATTACAAAATTATTATGACATATGACTAAAGTTTTAAAAAAAATCCTAATCAGTAAACCATACGGGATCCAGTGATCTGTGTTTGATCCTAGTGTCCCCACTAGTTCTTTTTCGGTACAACTTTATCTTTCACTTGTGCAGGGATGTATCTGTTCGACTCCAAGTCCAACGGACTAAGCCAAAAAACTTACAAAGCCTAGCACTTCAAGCCGGGAAACTTATGAAGTCCCAGACTTCAAGCCAGGAAACTTATGAAGCCCCACACTTCAAGCCGGGAAACTTACAAAGCCTGTTGTCTCCGTTATTGATTTTGATGACTAGCAAAATGCTTAAGTATAAGTTGAGTACTAATGATTTCTTTGAAGTATGTTTTTATAGAATAAGGTGCTCATCAATTTGGAAAAAGATTGTTTAATTGAAGAAACCAAGTTTAGATGAAAGATCTACTCAAAGAAGAGTTGGACAGCTAAAGTTTGCTGAATGAATACTTGAGTGAAATATAAATTTGATTCAGCACAAGTTTAGGTATTTTTGTGAAAATCTTAGTGAAGTATCGATTCAAAGTGTCGACACATGATAGTGAAGTGTCGACTCAAACCGATATGCAAAGAAAGTTCAGATGGCATGGCTGAAGTGTCAATACATGGACCCGAAGTATCGACTCAAAATGTCGATACATGGATCAGCTCATCGCCTGAGATTTTTAAGTCACAGAACTTGTTGAAGATGAAGAACTGCTGAAGTGTTGACACATGGATACGAAGTGTTGACTTAAAGTGCTAACTCACCTGAAGAAGTGTCGACATATCTGAGATTTCCAGAAAGCTAGATTGAAGATATTTGAACTAGGTGTCGACTCAAGAAGTTCAAGTGTTGACCTAAAGTGTCAACTCACAGCCTGAAGTGTCAACACATGGAGTTTTGGGAATAGTAACGGCTAGTTTTTCAAATGTAGAACTTGTTCCTTTAGCCCCCAACGGTTAGATTTTCGTGTCTAATGGCTAGAACTAGATTTGAGGCCTTGGAAAGGTATATATGTTCTCCAAATCAAATCAAAATACAAGAAATTGAAGTTGTTGAATAAGAAATATCCAAGAGAGAAGAAAAGAGAGCATTCACTCATATTTGTGGAAGTTCAACCACTCTCAAGCAAAAGCAAGCCTCCAAGTATTCAAGAGCCTTTAAGAGCATTAAAGATCAACCATTCTTCAGCAATCAAAGAGGCTTTATCAAGTTTAAAGCATCACAACAAAGAGCTTCAAAGAGATACCCACTTTTTATTAGAAAGCTTATATTGTTTCTCTACTTTAAACCTTATTTGTTATAAGAGTTCTTGGTTAGCCTATTATAAAACCAAGGGAGGTTATTGGTAAACCTTTGAAAACCAATTAGGTTCTTGGTTAGCCCGAAAAATTAAGGAAGGTTGGTGGTGAGCCTTAAAACCATTTAGGTTCTTGGTTAGCCCATAAAACTAAATGAGGTTTTGACTTGTGAGCCTTATGAAAACAAGTCAGGTTTTGATTAGTGAGCCCAGAAAACTAATCGGCTATAATCGGTTGAGATTATAGTGAATTCCCAAGGAGATCTTTGGGAGTGGATGTAGGTGCATTGGATAGCACCGAACCACTATACTTCTTTGTGTTTGTGGTTGCTTGTCTTCTCTATTTGCTCTTACATTTATTGCTTTATATTTCCGCCGCACATTTACTTAAGAGCATTTCATTTGAGTTCATAGTACTTTGTTTAATTATCGGATTGGATCACACACTATTGCATTGCATCAATTAATTATTTTTAGAGACCCAATTCAACCCCCCTCTTGGGTTGCTTACTAGGCAACAAGTGGTATCAGAGCCCTGTTCTCAGTTTATAGGCTTTACCACCTTGAGTAAAGATCTATGACAGCCCCTGTTGGTACTAGTATAGTTAAGGGACAAGCCTCAAATAAACCTTTATTTTTAATGGATCAAATTATACATATTGAAAAACTAGGATAAGAATTTATATGTATTCTATTGATTATAACTTGTGGAGAGTAGTTGATAAAGGCCCACATATTCCTTCGGTTATGGTTAATGGTGTTTCCATCCCAAAGCTCGAAGAGGATTGGGATGAAAATGACATTAAACAATCTGAGATCAATGCTAAGGCAATGAATCTCCTTTATTGTGCATTAGATCCTAGTGAATTCAATAGGATATCGACTTGCACATCAGCCAAAGAAATATGGAAAACACTTGAAGTTACCCATGAGTGTACCGACCAAGTGAAACATACAAAGGTGAACATATTAGTGCACACATATAAGATGTTCTGAATGGAACCCAATAAATCTATCACTGATATGTATACTAGATTTACAAATATTGTAAATAGAATGAGAAGTCTAGGAAAAGTAATGTCTAATGCTGATCTTGTAAATAAAATTCTCAGGTAACTTCCAACATCGTGGGATCCGAAGGTGACCGCCATTCAAGAAGCTAAAGACATTGACAAGCTACCATTGGAGCAGAAAAGTCAATGGACATGGATAAGAAGAAAAAGGGGATTGCATTCAAATCAAAGATACAAGAAGAATCCTCAATTGATGAGTCCGAAGAAGAAGAAGAAGATGAAGTAAAGAAGCTCTCCTCGCAAGAAAATTTAGAAGATTCATGAAGAGAAGGAAGTTCCCTTATAAGAAGAAATTTCAATCCAATAAAGAAAAGGGTAAAGAAAAAGAGAAAGAAAAAGAAAAGGAAAAGGAGAAGGAAATACCTACATGCTTCGAGTGTAAGAAGACTGGTCACTACAAATTCGACTGCCCTCTCCTAAAGAAGTCAAGAAAGAAGCTAAGAAAGAAGGCAATGATGGCCACCTAGAGTGATAGTGAGGACTCCAGTTCTAAAAAGAGCAGACATAAATTACAAATCTTTGTCTCATGGCACATCAAGAGCAAGATGAGATAAATTCTGATACCGAAATAGATTTTACTTTTGATGAGTTAAGAAATGCTTTTGATGAACTTATGCATGATTACAAGTTAATTTTATCTGAAAATAAAGATTGAAAAAGCATGCAAACAGTTTTTCTGATAAAAATAATTCTTTATTAAATGAAGTTAGTGATTTGAAAACTAAATTAGATATTTTAGATAAGAAAAACAATGCTTTAACAATGAAAAATGAAGTTTTAAAAAGATCCAAAACTATTATTTCAAATGGTAATCTTTTAAAGAAAAATAAGGATTTAGAGTTGGAAAATGAAAAGTACAAAAAAGAACTTGATAAATGAAGCCTTTTGTTGAAAAATTTATCTATAAATCAAAAAAACTAACCACTTTTAAATAGTCAAAGAGTCATTTTCAATAAAGCAGGATTAGGCTATAGACCCCAAAAACAATAAAAATTTTTAAAAATTTTTTTGTACCTGCATCATCTAGCATAACATATTTTTCATGTAAAAGCAAGGTCATAAATCTTTTTATATAATTTGAGAAAATTTAATTCTTTTGAAAAAGTTTGGGTTCCAAAAGGAATCATTTTAAGTGCTAACTCTAAAGGATCCAAATGGCTTGGGTACCTAAAAACAAAGCTTGATTTTTAATGCAGGTGTGTCTTACAACCAAGGAGAACAAAAGACTTTGGTATCTTGATAATGGTTGCTCAAGGCACATGACGGGATATGTGAAGCAATTCACTTCTCTTAAAGCAATGAATGGAGGGAGTGTGACCTTCGGGGATAATGGTAAAGAAAAATTATTGGTATTGGTAAGGTTCACATTACTCCTTCTAGTTGTATTAGCAATGTACTCTTAGTTGAAGTTTTAAAGCATAATCTTTTAAGTATTAGTCAGTTTTGTGATAAAGGTTTTCAAGTTATTTTTAAATCATCTTATTGCATGATTGCTAGTCTGGATAAAAATGGAATACAATTCATTGGAAAAAGGCATGGTAATATTTACTTGGTAGATTTAGATGATCTATCTTTGCCTAATGAAGAATGCCTTGTTGCAATGAATTCTACTAAAGATGAGACTAGTTGGCTTTGGCATAGAAGATTAGGTCATGCTAGTATGTATCTACTTTCAAAACTTTGCAAAAAAATTTTAGTTAGAGATTTACCTGAACTTTATTTTGAAAAAGATAGAGTTTGCCAAGCATGTCAATTTGAAAAATAAGTTAAAACTTCTTTCAAGCCTGAAGATTTTGTAACTACTAGTAGGCCACTAGAACTACTTCATATGGATCTCTTTGGAGCAACTAGAATATCCAGTCTAGGAGGCAAGAGATATGGATTAGTCATAGTGGATGATTTTTCAAGATTTATATGGATTTTCTTTCTAGCACATAAAGATGATCATTTTCTGTATTTGTAAAGTTTTACTAAAAAGTTTCGAATGAAAAAGGTGTTTCAGTTATTTGCATTCGTAGTGATCAGGAACTGAATTTGAAAATCAAAATTTCAAAAGCTTTTGTAATGAAAAAGGTATTGAACATAATTTTTCTGCACTTAGGACACCTCAGCAGAATGGGGTAGTAGAAAGAAAAAATCATACTTTAAAAGAAATGGCACGCACTATGCTTTGTGAAAATGATTTTCCAAGATATTTTTGGCCTGAAGCTATTAATACTGCATGTTATATTTTGAATCGAGTTTTAATCTGCCCTATTTTGAAAAAAAACTCCTTATGAACTTTGGAATCAAAGAAAACCAACTTTAAAATATTTTTGAGTTTTTGGTTGTATATGTTTTATCTTAAATAATGGCAAAGACAATCTTAGAAAATTTGATGCCAAGTCTGATGAAGGTATCTTTTTAGGATACTCTACATCAAGCAGGTTATACAGAGTTTTCAACAAAAGAACCTTAGTTGTAGAGGAGTCTGTACATGTTATTTTTGAAGAGTCTACTAACAAATCCTCCAGAAAGATGATACTTCTGATGCATGTGCAGGTGCTGATAAGCTTCAAAAGTTGACATTTAATGATCAACAACCTTAGCCAAGCAAAGAAGATCAAGATAAAAGTGAGAAAGGTGAAGACACTCCAAAGCACCAAGATCTACCTAAGGAGTAGAGGTATGCTCATGGACATCCTAAGAAATTAATCATAGGTGATCCATCTAAAGGGGTAAGAACTCGAGCCTCAATCAGAAATGAATGTGATTATATAGCTTTTGTTTCTTAAGTTGAGCCTAAATGTTTTGAAGATGCTGAAAAAGATCCTAACTGGATAAATGCTATGCAAGATAAATTAATTCAGTTTGATAGAAATAATGTCTAGACATTAATAGAAAGACCATCTAATATTTCTATTATTGGCATAAAATGGATATTTAGGAATAAAATAGATGAAAATGGAATTGTTGTTATAAATAAAGCTAGGCTAGTTGCCAAAGGCTACAATCAGGAGGAAGGAATTGATTTTGATGAAATTTGCTTTTGTTGCTAGACTTGAAGCAATTAGACTACTATTAGTATTTGCTTGTTTTATGAATTTCAAACTCTTTCAAATGGATGTTAAAAGTGCTTTTCTAAATGATTTTATAACAGAAAAAGTTTTTGTTGAACAACCACCTATATTTGAAAATCATGCACATCCTGATCATGTTTTTAATTACACAAAGCACTTTATGGATTAAAGCAAGCATCTCGAGCCTGGTATGAAAGACTCAGCAAATCTCTGATTGAAAATGAATTTTCTAGAGGCCATGTTGATAAAACTTTGTTTCTGAAGAGGAAAGATAATGATTTATTAGTAGTGCAAATATATGTTGATGATATTATTTTCGGTGCTACTAATGAAATTCTTTGTCAAGAGTTTGCTAAGCTAATACAGGTGAATTCGAGATGAGCATGATGGGAGAACTCAATTCTTTTTTGGACTCCAGATCAAGCAACTAAAGATGAAATCTTTATCAACCAAGCTAAGTATACGAGAGAAATTATAAAGAAGTTTGGGATGGACTACCAAATCAATAGGTACACCTATGAGCCCCTCATGTAGACTTGATAAAGATGAGCATGGTAAATCTGTAGATCAAAAATTATATAGAGATATGATTAGCTCTTTATTGTACTTAACTGCTAGTAGACCATATTATGTTCAATGTATGCATTGTGCTAAATATTAGTCTGAACCTAAAGAATCATATTTATTGGATGTTAAGCCATTATTAGATATCTATCTGGTACAATTAATATTAAGTTATGGTATTCTAGAAATTCATCTACTGAATTAATTGAATATTCTGATGCTGATTTTGCTGGTTGTAAATAGATAGAAAGAATACTAGTGGAACTTGCCAATTCCTTGGAGTTAACTTAATCTCTTGTTTAGTAAGAAACAAACTTCAGTTGCACTATCCATAGCTGAAGCTAAGTATATTATAACAGGAAGTTGTTGTGCTCAAATCTTGTGGATTAGCAACACTTGAAGATTTGGAATCAAGTTGACTAGTACACCTAAAGTGTAATAATACCAGTGCTATTTGCTTGACTAAAATCCTGTTCAACACTCTAGAAGCAAACACATTGAAATTAGGCATCATTTTATTAGAGATCATGTTGAAAATAATGATATTGTGCTTGAATTTATTTGTACTAAATTGCAATTGGTTGATATTTTACTAAGCCTATTCTGGAAGATCGTTTCTGTATGATTAAAAGAGAACTCGGGATCATTAATCCTTTTGATTAAATCTTCCTATCTTTGTTTCAAATAGATCAAGTTTGATATCATCATATTCATTATTGTTAATTTTATTGAATTTCCAGTGATTTTGATCAGACCTTCAATTTCTTAATTTTTGGTTTTAATTCGATGTCGACACATGCATGTGTCGACACCTGAATGTGTCGACACATTCATGAGTCGACACATAAAGGGCAGCAGACCGAGGTAAGGGCATTTTGAAGTATTTTTTCTTCCATTTCCTTCCCACTCGCCGACATGCCCTAAGTTTCTCCACATTATTCCTTCCCTCCAATTTGTGCTCAAAACCCTCGATTCTTCGTTTTGGATGCTTTTTGGTTTGGATTGCGACATTCCGCCTCCCATTTCTATTTGAACCCTAGAAACCCTAGGTTTCTCCTCCAAACTTGTTCAAATCCTTATTCTGTGCAATGGGACCCCCGAAACAAGTAGTCCATCACCCTCGACCATCCAATCATGAAGAAGAGCGAAGAACCAAGGCCAGACACGAAGCTAGAGCTCCAGATCCGCCAGTTCGACCCCTATTTATAGCTTCTAGTAGGATGAGCTCGAAGATGGTTATCGGAGGATGCCGTATGGAGCACTTCAGGATCGGTCAGTGGATTAGAGATGCTGATCTGACATCTTTCTGTCCGCTGAGCGAGAGATACTATCCAGGGCTCATACGAGAGTTCCACGGATCATTAGCCCGTGGGAGTGATGGTTGGCTATCTCAGGTCAGAGGCAGGGATATCCCCATTACTTCAGAGACATTGAGCAGAGTGTAGGATATTCCTATGACTGTTCAGTTGTTGACAGAGTGAGTGGTCTCCAGTGTGTATTCGAGTCGGACATTTTTCCTGAGGGAGCCACTATGCCTGCATCCCATTTGTCGCGGAGATGAGACTTTTGCACCACATTGTTGCCATGATCTTTTATCGAAGATCGGACATTTTGATTACATCACTGAGAGAGAGCTGCTCGTGATGGTCTCATTGGTACAGCACACACCTGTCTGCCTTCGGTGCTCATGTTTCATCAGATGATGGAGGCTTCGACAAGTCAGCGACTCTGCTTACCCTAGGGGATGGGGTTGACATTATTGTTCAGGGTGTATGGTGTTAGTTTTGAGGACGAGCCCTTTCGTATGCTCCTACATACTGATGTTTATGGCATTACGTCATTATATCGGATGGGTTATCAGCTATTCAGAGGCCAGTGGAGATGCAGAGTATCTAGTCAGGCCGATGACAGAGATGATGACGATGCTGCAGAGGAGGAGCACACTCTTTCTTGTATGGTAGGACCTATAGAGGCATCTCTTCTAGAGATTCAGCCTGAGCAAGCAGCACAGCCAGAGACTGCTTCTTAGTCTGAGCCTACATCTCAGCCTCAGCCAGTTTAGTCGGATACTCTAGGAGCTTCAAAGATTTTGATGGACAGAGTCAGTCACATTGAGATAGACATATTGATCATTAGACAGCGACTTGATTGCTTTATTGCTGAGACCAAAGAGAACCACAGAGGACTGAGTGATGGCATCTCAGCTATTCTAACTGCACTGTCCAGACCTTCTACAGGGAGTACTCCAGTTTTTGATCCAGCTCCATCTGCCCCAGCATCAGTTGTTGATGATAGTGATGATGATGGTGATGATGAGGAGATTGACTCTAACGATTTCGACTTTCCAGATTTGATTTTAGATCCAGCGGCAGAGGTGACAGCAGACTTGCCTAGGAGTTCCATTTGTGACCCTTCCGGTTCACCTACTCAGACTCCTGTCCTATTTACTCCACCATCTAGATCTAATGATCATGTTCCTATTCCTATTCGTTCAGCTGTTGTTGATTCACTTGTTGTTAATACCCCCATTATTGACACTCCTATTGTTGACTCACCGATTACTGATACATCCATTCATTCTTCAGTTGATACGCCTATCGTTGATATGCCTATCATTTCATCAGCTGATACACCTATTTTTGACACACCCACTATTGATAGACCTACCATCCATACATCCTCTCTTATCCGAGAGCTAGGTTTTTATACACCTGGCTTTCAGTATCTTGATTCTGATCCATCATTTGATCATACACCTCATCCGATAGTTGTAGAGACTGTCGCCCCGATCTACTTTGTTCCTACTAAGGACATAGCCTCCACCTCTTATGCTTTAGCTAGAGATCGGACGCATGCTTGATGCAAAGAACATGGTCGTTGTACTCCTCCATGACCGACCAGGACCCATCTTCGTGATCTCAGATCGATGTAGCCTCTAGCTCGCTCTTTCACTGATACTGGACCGATTGAGATCAAATCTTTCGATGATGAGGACGAGGATTAGGATCTTTTTATATAGATATTTTGCTTTTATGCATCTTTTGTATGTTTTGTTATTGTATAAATTCTGACATTATATGAAATATTCTGTTGTACTACATGATTATGACTTCAAATGAATGAAATGCTTTAACTTTCCTACAGTACTTTATTATCTTTTGAATGGATGAGTGAATTTTTATTGATGCTATATCTTGAATGACTTGCCTATTTTCTTCCTACCTTTTTAATGATAACAAAACGGGGGAGTAATAAGATTAAATTATAAATGTGCAAGGGAGTAATAAGAGTAATAGTATAAATATGCTTGCTTGAAAATATGTCATGTTTGACATTTCCTTTGTGAAAATTTGAAAATTCTTTTAAAAATTTAGTTGAGCTTGAATTGAAAATTCTTTACAAATTCATTAACTAAGGGGGAGCAATACCTCCTTTATATCAAAAATCTATTTTGAATTGAATTTCATGTCAAATCTTTTCTTTAGATGTTTGAAAAGATGTTTACAAACTCTTTTATGAATCATCAATTTAGGGGGAGCCTAATTTATTGCTGAATTCTTGACTCTCCTAAGCATGTTTTCTTGTAGAGTATCACGATACTTGAGTTTATATCTTATATATCCCAAAGCTCCGATACTCTTAATCATCATAACATGCTCTGATACTCTTAATCATTATATCACTCTTGCTTTGATACATCATTTCAATAATGCAATTACTTTGATACACCTATTGCATTTAGCTCTTTGCACCTTAAAAATTCTTTTGAAAGCTTTTTATATAATTTATACTCAAAGGTTTTGTCATCATCAAAAGGAGGAGATTGTTGACTCCGTTATTGATTTTGATGATAAGCAAAATGTTTAAGTATAAGTTGAGTAATAATGATTTCTTTGAACTGTATTTTTATAGAAAAAGGTGCTCATCAATTTGGAAAAAGATTGTTTGATTGAAGAAGCCAAGTTTAGATGAAAGATCTGCTCAAAGAAGAGTTGGAGAGTTAAAGTTTGCTTGAATGGATACTTGAGTGAAATATAAATTTGATGCAGCATAAGTTCAGATATTTTTGTGAAGATCTCAGTGAAGTGTCGACTAAAAGTGTTGACACATGACAATACGCAAAGAAAGTTTCAGATAGCATGGTTGAAGTGTCAACGCATGAACCCGAAGTGCTGACTCAAAGTATCGACACATGGATCAGCTCATCACCTGAGATTTTTAAGTCACAGAACTTGTTAAAGATGAAGAACTGCTGAAGTGTCGACACATGAATACGAAGTGTCGACTCACCTAAAGAAGTGTCGACACATCTGAGATTTCCAGAAAGCCATATTGAAGATATTTGAACTAGGTGTCAACTCAAGAAGTTCAAGTGTCGACTTGAAGTGTCGACTCACAGCTTGAAGTGTCGACACATGGAGTTCTGCGAACAGTAACAGCTAATTTTTCAAACACAGAACTTGTTCCTTTTAGCCCCCAATGGCTAGATTTTCATGTCTAACGGCTAGAAACTGGATTTGAGGCATTCTAAAGGTATTTATATGCTCCAAATCAAATCAAAACATAAGAAATTGAAGTTGTTGAAAAAGAAATATCCAAGAGAGAAAAAGAGCATTCACTCCTATTCATTGAAGTTCAACCACTCTCAAGCAAAAGCAAGCCTCCAAGCATTCAAGAGCCTTTAAGAGTATTAAAGATCAACCATTCTTCAGCAATCAAAGAGGCTTTATCAAGTTCAAAGCATCACAACAACGAGCTTCAAAGAGATACCCGCTTTTTATTAGAAAGCTTTATTGTTTCTCTACTTCAAACCTTATTTGTTGTAAGGGTTCTTGGTTAGCCTATTGTAAAACCAAGAGAGGTTATTGGTGAGCCTTTGAAAACCAATTAGGTTCTTGGTTAGCCCGAAAAATCAAGGGAGGTTGGTGGTGAGCCTTCAAACCATTTAGGTTCTTGGTTAGCCCATAAAACCAAGTGAGGTTTTGACTTGTGAGCCTTGTGAAAACAAGTCGTATTTTGATTAGTGAGCCTGAAAAACTAATCGGCTGTAATCGATTGAGATTATAGTGAATTTCCAAGAAAATCTTGGGGAGTGGATGTAGGTGTATTAGATATCACCGAACCACTATACTTCTTTGTGTTTGTGGGTGCTTGTCTTCTCTACTTGCTCTTACATTTATTGCTTTATATTTTCGCTGCACATTTACTTAAGAGCATTACATTTGAATTCATAGTACTTTGTTTAATTGTTGGATTGGATCACACACTATTGCATTGCATCAATTAATTATTTTTTAGAGATCCAATTCACCCCCCTCTTGGGTTGCTTATTGGGTAACAAACTCCATACTTCAAGTCGGGAAACTTACGAAGCCCTGCCTTCAAGCCAAGAAACTTACGAAGCCCTGTACTTCAAGCTAGAAAACTTACGAAGCCCAGCACTTTCAACCCGAAAAACTTACGAAGCCCCGCACCTCAAGCCGGGAAACTTACAAAGCCTTGCACTTTTAAGCCGGGAAACTTACAAAGCCCCGTACTTTAAAGTTGGGAAATTTACGAAGCCTCACATCTGCCACCATGCTCATAGTATGGAGGTGTCTACCTAGAGGACCCAGAAATCCTGCCATCTATCACTTGACTCACAGTTCGGCACCCTCAAGTAGAGAAACTTATGAAGCCCCATATCCGCTACCTCGCTCATAGTCCAGGGATGTCAGTCGAGAGGCTTCAAAGATCCCGCCATCACTGCCTGACTAATAGCTTGGCAAGGTCAGAAAGATTCAGAAGGCCTACATCAAGACCTACATGATCTCGAGGCTGGAAGAAGGGGAGCGAAATGCTCTCAAGTGATCCTCATGCTGATCTAAATGAAGGTGAAATGCACCTACACCAAGCATACAATATACATAAAAAAACAGGGCAGAAGGAATGCATTTTAAAATAATTTTAAAGCATGCACAATGGAAGGCTCGGTAGATAGATCTGAATGATCTACCGATCTGCCCATAACAGGATCTAGCATAATGACCTAGCATGCAACATAAAATCGAAGCAAGAGAGAAACATAAATATAAAAGTACCATGCCTTTATACTAGAGAAAAGCTGTGGAAGGAGGAGGGCACTCGAGCCACACACATGTCTAGCCTCTATAGGTAATCCACACCTGGGCTCGACTCTGATCAAATCCCTCGGAGTGCTAGCTCTTCGGGATCCTTGGGCCAATTTTCTTCTTCTGGGAAGACTTGGAGGAGAGCTGGAACCCCTTCCCAAAAGAACTCTCTTCCCAAGACCTAGCTTGAATGCTAGGTTTCTCACACCCAATCCAAAAACCTCACACAACCCTTCTCTATCTTCCTCTCTCAAAGCTTTTCTCAAAAAATCTATTGTAGCCATAGAAATGACATTCATTTATAGGGGTAGCAGGGAGAGGGAGAAAGTGGAAGGAGGAGAGATGAGGGGAGAGAATGGGGGAGAAGATCAAGGCCATACCAAATGGGTCTAACCCAAGAAGGTATGTATGACCATCATACCAAATAACCTTGGAGCCAAAACTGGTTTTAATTCAAAATTCAAACCCGATCAAAACTTGCCCAAAATCCTCCCAAATTTTCTTCCTAGAATTTTGCTCATAATAAGAAGTGTCAACTCACAAAAACTGCTAAGTGTCGATACTTCACCAAGTATCAAAATCGCAAAATTCCAAGTGTCGACACTTGGAACAAAGTCAATCATATTGACTTTCGATGATGGCAGATGATTCTTAATCATCGATTAGCCTTAAGATCAAATAAAAATTTTTTATGGTGTGTGACCCCATAGGTTCGAACACTAAGTCGGTAGCACTGGAATATTTCCAGTACCAGTCAAAGTCCTCATCTAGCAATGATACCCGATGTCCGGATAGATCGAAGATGCAGAGCACCTCACAAGAATATTTGGAATATGGTTGCCACATAATTCATCCCTTTGATCTCATAATGCTCAGGATGCCTAGGGTTAGACTGCCAACCCTAATTAGGTTAATCCAGATCATGTCTCAACCTCACAAGTTCTGTGACTCCTCACAAGAACTACCTTGTTCAAGGTTTTGCTAAATTGAGATGTAATGAGTCATTCATTCCAAACTATTTGGAGAGGTCAATTCCATCTTGATTCACCACCACTCCACAAGTACTTGACTGCACCCAGAAACCTTCCATTACTGGATTAGAAATCTAGGTAGTCCAGCACTAAAGTATAGTGAGTTGCTTGCAAGCTGTCATGGTGACCTCAGGTCTGAGGGACACATATACCCATATCCCTTCCGAGCAACCATTTGGCAGAAGGGAGCTCCATAGATGGTCACGTTCAGTGAGATGTCATACATATCACTTGCATGTCACACCAGTGTCTCCACACTCTTTGGTTAAGAGGACAACTAACAAATGTGACATATAACAACCTACACTTGATACGTCATCGTCTTATAACAATGTATCATTTGGTTGTGAACTAGTTTAAGAACTACTTGATTTATCCTCTTTATATCAAACAATGTAGTTCTAAGGACTCCATCGTACAAGAGTTTATTTCAGGAAAATGTAAATATGATGAACAACTAAAAATAACTTTTATTCATTAAAGAATTTATATACAAAATACAAGATAGCACAACCATCTTCAACCTAGACGATTGGCTTTGGGACATAATTTCCAACAAGTCCCACTTGGACTAAAGCCAATCGATATAGAATCTTATTCCCATTTTCCATTTACAACAGTCGAACTCCTGAACTCCAATGGCTTTAGTGAAGGGGTCAGCCAGGTTTTCCTTTCCATCAATCTTCAGAAGGTCAATGTCACCTCGTTCCATGATCTCTTGTATAAGGTAAAAGCATCACAGAATATGCTTTGTGTGGTGATGAGACTTCGGCTCTTTGGCTTGAGCAATGGTTCTAATGTTGTCACAGTACACCGGAATAGGACCATCCAGGGAAGGTGCCACTGCCAGCTCGCCAAGGATCTTCCACAACCACATAGCTTCCTTCGTTGCATCTGATGCTGCAATGTACTTTGCTTCGCATACTGAGTCCGCCATAGTAGGCTGCTTGGAACTTTTCTAGTAGATAGCTCCTCCGTTTAGGATGAAGATAAATCCTAACACACTCTTGCTATCATCCTTATCTGGCTGAAAATTGGAGTCAGTATACCCCACAAGTTTCAAGTCAGATTCTTCATAAATTAGCCATCGGTCCTTAAATTTTGTTAATACTTAAGGATGGTCTTTACCACTTTCCAATGAGCTTCACCTCGGTCAGACTGGTATCTGCTCACTACGCCTAGTGAGTATGCCACATCTGGTATAGTACATGTCATGGCGTACATGATAGTACCCACTATCAAAGCATATGGGATTCTACTCATATGCTCTCTCCTCAGGAGTTGTCGCACAATTCCTTTTGGAGAGATCAATTCTAGTGCCTATCGGGAGATAGCCCTTCTTGAAATTTTCCATGCTGAACCATTTCAGCACGATGTCAATGTACGTAGACTGCGACAGTCCCAAAAGTCTCTTAGATCTATCTCTATAGATCTTCATATCCAGTATGTAAGAGGCTTCACCCAAGTCCTTCATAGAGAACTGAGATGATAACCAGATCTTTATTCCTTACAGTGTTGGGATGTCATTCCTGATTAAAAGAATGTTATCCATATACAGCACAAGGAATACAATCACAAAACCATTAGCTCATTTGTAAATGCAGGGTTCTTCTTCGTTCCAACTCCTTGATGCTTGCTTCAGTCCATAAATGGACTTTTAAAGCCTGCACACCTTTGACTCGTCTGTGGATGTGAACCCTTCAGGTTGTATCATATACACCTCCTCTTCCAGCTCACCATTTAGGAAAGCTATTCGGACATCCATTTGCCAGATTTCATAGTTAAGGTGCACTGCTAAAGCAAGCATAATCTGAATGGATTTGAGCATTGTCATAGGAGAAATGTCTCGTCATAGTCAATACCATAACGTTGACGATATCCCTTGGCAACCAGACGGGCTATATAGGTCTCCTCCTGCTCGTCTGCTCCCCCTTTATTTTTGAAAATCCATTTTTACCTAATGGGTTTTATCCTTTCAGGTGCATCAATCAATGCCCATACATTGTTGATCTCCATGGACTCCATTTTAGATTTCGTGGCTCCTAGCCATTTCTCAGAGTCGGACCTCTGTATCGTGTCCATATAGGTGATTCGGATCCTCATTATTTTTATCGAGTTCAATGGGATCACCATCCTGGACCAAGAAACCATAGTATCTATTCAGTCGACTCGGTACCCTACCGAATCTCCTTAATGGTTCCTGAGTGGGCTCTGGGTGTGATCTAATCATAGCCGGTTCTATGTTGTCCCTTAAATGTATCAGTTCTTCTACTTGTTGAACTTCACTAAGTTCAATCTTAGTGGCTATAGTCCCTTCACCAAAGAACTCATTTTTCAAAAAGATAGCCCTAAGACTGACGAACAACTTTTGTTCCTCAGCTAAGTAGAAGTAATACCACTTAGACTCCTTTAGATACCCAACAAATAGGCACCGGTCAGACCAGGTCCAAGTTTGTCCGTTTCCAAATATTTTACATAAGCCGGGCACCCCCAGATCTAAAGGTGTGATAGTGTCAGCTTACGTCCAGTCCATATCTCATATGGTGTTTTACTAACGGACTTATTTGGAGCCCTATTTAGAAGGTAACATGCTGATTCTAGAGCATATCCCCAAAAGGATAGCGGTAGAGAGGCAAAGCCCATCATGGATCGAACCATGTCCAACAAGGTTCGATTCCTCCTTTCAGACACTCCATTTAATTGAGATGTCCTTGGAGGTGTCCACTGAGAGAGAATCCCATTCTCCTCAAGATATGTTAGAAACTCACTTGAAAGGTATTCACCACCTCGATCAGATTGAAGGATTTTGATACACTTTCTGATTTGCTTTTCTACTTCATTACGATATCGTTTGAACATTTCAAATGATTCAGATTCATGTCTCATCAAGAAGACATAACCATATCTCAAAAGGTCGTTTGTAAATATAATAAAATATCTGTACCCTCCTTTGGCACTAATATTTATGGGTCTGCATACATTAGTATGCATCAAACTCAGAATCTCTTTGGCTTGTTCACCTTTTCCAGTAAAAGGTGACTTAGTCATTTTTCCAAGAAGACAAGACTCACAGGTTGAAAGTAAACTATCTTCACTAAAATCGAGGAGACCCTCACTTTCCAACTTATTTATCTTGTTTCTGTTAATATGATCTAGCCTATAATGCCACAGGCATGCTTCGTTGACATTATCTATCCTAGGGCATTTGCTAGACAGTCATTACACTAACAAGTTGCGATAGTATATAAATGCCATTACATATTTGTCCATTCAAAACTGCAGAATCATTCCAAATGATTTTGTCCATTCAAAAATGCAAATGTCATTCTTTATTGATAGTTCATAACAATACATGGCCAATTGGCCTACAGAAATGACATTCAAAATAAAAGATGGACAAAAATGGCATTCATTCAAAATGATAGTACAGGACTCAAAAACAAGTTTAAGGACTCCCAATGCTAGAACTGGAACTCAACTTCCATTTCCTATATTCAAGAATCTCTCACTATCCTCGAATCTTCTACTAACTTGAAGTCCCTACAAAGAATTGCAAATATGAATTGGACTTCCTGTATCCAATACCCAGTTAGTAGTATCGCAAACAGAGAAACTACAAGGTGTTATTATATAAATACCTTGTCCAGGACCATCCTGCAGCTTTCTCTTCTTGGACCTGTTCGGGTCAAGGGATGCAATTTAAAGAGGACAGTTCCTCTTCCAGTGACCCTACTTCTTGTAGAAGAAGCACTCTGCATGACTCTGATCAACCTTCACTTTCTTGGCCTGATTGGGCCCAGAAGCATTAGGCACCTTTTTCCCTTTATTTTTCTTCTTCCCTTTCTTAAAGGCATGACGCCCTCCCGAGGATCCTCCCACTATATTCACCACCTCTTTATTCAATTGGTGGTCTTTCTCAAAAGTCTGCAACAACCCCAATAGACAGTGGTAGTTGACTGCAGGCTTATTCATTCTGTAATGATCGAGAAAATCTAGATAGGAAGAGGGGAGGAAATTCAGTATCGCATCTTTTCCAAGTTGTTCATGCAAGGGACATCCAAGCTCGCCCAGGCACTCAATTATCTCGATCATGTATAGTACATGATCAGTGATCGAGGCCCCATCACGCATTATGCATTGTAGATGGCACAGGAGACCCTGTATCTCTCAACATCGTATGGTGTCCCAAAAGACTCCTTCAACCTTTTGAAGGATTTCTTCCGACTGAGCTTCCTCAAACTTGCGACTAAACTCGTCGTTCATCATTGCCAACATGATGCATCGGATAGTGGTCCTATCAGAGAGCCACTTCTGATTAGTGTCTCTGACCGAACCCCGAGTATTGGCAGCAGGGATCTCAGGTGCAGGATCCGATATTACATACAGGATCCGTTCATGCTCCAGGACAATCTTGAGCCTTCGATACCATTTATCGAAGTTGGGTCCAATGAGTTTCTCGTTATCGAGAAGAGACCAGAGTGACAGGTTGGAAGACATCTGAAAGGAAAACCAAAGCTAATTAGTGTATATGAATTATTAACCTAAAGACATGGACTTTAGTCTAAAGGTCCCTCCCACTATTTTGCTAAGACTGGTAGCCTCTATCTCCAAAATGAGGAATTACTTTAATTCCTTAGCGGGTACTAGAGTCCAATAGACATCACATGAGCCCAACTTTGGTCGGCCCACCCATGAATGTCTAAACGTAGGTTCTTTAACCGATTACTTCTCTAAGTAACCTCTAGTAATTGGGTTTTGCACCAAGGAGCACATCAATCGACCTTTGGGCCTCCTATTAAAGGTCCTGGTTAGGTCCAACCATTAACATGACAAAACTCAATGCTTCTAACTAACGAATAGTCGAGCCCAACTTTGGCCGGCTCACCTGACCACTGTTAAGAGAGTCATACTGAGCCGTCATATTAGGAACAACAATTCTAATAGCTTGATGAACACCGGATCTTTGGATCTACCGATGAACACCCAACTATTGGATCTATTACCATCCCACTTAATGGGAGGCTAGGACTTGGTTATCCCTATAACTTTGTTCTTTCAAGAACCTAATAATTTAAAGGGTTTTTAAAATAATGTGACAGATGAAGAGATGAGAAGACATGGATCAACCTTCCACTGACCAAATCAGTAATCTAGGAGGGTTACACATTACTAATGATCCATGGGCACCTAAAATCAGTCAAAACTGATTAACCTTGGATGACAAGGGTTAACACGAGTCAATGAGCTATCTAATCAATCTTGATTGACCATATTGGCCAGGTAAGTGAGATCATGGGTTGGGTTCTGCCATTAACCATCTTGCCTTATACACCAACAGAGTTGGCCAGGTAAGAGGTAGCCCCAAAGAACCATGATCACAATGCTAACCTTACCTCGATACCAATCAGTTCATTAAACTCGATTAGACTAGCCTAAAGACTCGGGCTTTCCACTGAGTCACAAATTAGGTCCATTTAGATTATGGACTAATCAATCTAACTATTAGATAGATCTAGAGAAGAAATCCTAACTCAACATTTGATTAGATTAGTTCTCTAAATTGTCCAATGCATCTAAACTTAGGTCTAACCCAATTAAGGACCTAATAGAGCTAACCCATGACCCTTAAGGCTTATTGAAATGATTTAAAATCTTTGAATCACATTCCTAGAGTTCTTAGTCATTCTTAATTATCAATTAAGTTCAATAGCCTTAAATAAATTAAAACAATTTTAACTTATCATGTAAAATAATTTTATAAAATTTTCAAAATTTGAATTCATTGTTTTTCAGTATTTTCATCCCAAGTGTCGACTCACCAGGAGCAAGTGTCGACACCAAGTGTTGACACTTGGATCGACTTAAGGCATGAGATAGGAGGAAAATAGAAAACCAAGTTTTCTGGGACCTGCTCATGAGTCGACACTTCAAAAGGCCAAGTGTCGACTCATGAGCCCAAGTGTTGACACTTCCTGGTCAAGTGTCGATACTTCAACCTATAACAGAGGAAAAACAGAACCCAGTTCTCAAGCAAAAATAAACATGAGTCGACACTTGGCCTTGAAGTGTCGACTCATGAGCCCAAGTGTCGACACTTCCTGGTCAAGTGTCGACACTTCAACCTGTCACAGAGGAAAAACAGAACCCAGTTCTCAAGCAAAAATACACATGAGTCGACACTTACAAGGCCTAGTGTTGACTCATAGCCTGAGACAATGAAAGAACAGTGACTTCAAATCCAATGTTTCTCCAAACATTCAATCAAATCCAATCAATAAAAACTCTTAGATCTTATCTAAAGTTATTTTATGATCATTTCATTACATTAAAACATTGTTAATCCACATTTTCTTGCTTTTTATTTTTCTTTTCAAGAGTCAATCACATTGGCACACCTACATGCCATAGGAGACCCTATTGAATGGGAAGAGAGGGGCTTTCAGCCCTACTTCTCTCCTATGACTGGACGGTCATGGTGAAGCACTCAATCCAAGTACTTAAGAAGTGATGTTATTAGCATGATAGAATCATTATACTACAAAAAAAAACCTATTGTTGTAATACCATTGAAGGTGAATGCACCTACACCAAGCATACAATATACAGAAAAAAATAGGATAGAAAGAATATATTTTAAAATAATTTTAAAGCATGCACAGCAAAAGGCTCGGTAGATAGATCTAAATGATCTACCGATCTGCCTGCAACAGAATCTAGCATAATGACCTAGCATGCAACATAACATCAAAGCGAGAGAGAAACACAAATATAAAAATACCATACCTTTATACTAAAGAAAAGCTGTGGAAGGAGGAGGGTGCTCGAGCCATATACATGTCTGGCCTCTACAGGTAATCCACACCTGGGCTCAACTCTGATCAACTCCCTCGGAGTGCTAGCTCTTCGGGATCCTTGGGCCGATCTTCTTCTTTCGGGAAGACTAGGAGTAGAGTCGGAATTCCTTCCCAAGAGAACTCTCTTTCCAAGACCTAGATTGAATGCTAGGTTTCTCACACCCAATCCCAAAACCTCATACAACCCTTCTCTATCTTCCTCTCTCAAAGCTTTTCTCAAAAAATTTGTTGCAGCCATAGAAATGACATTCATTTGTAGGGATAGCAGGGAGAGGGAGAAAGTGGAAGGAGGAGAGATGAGGGAGAAGATCAAGGCCATACCAAATGGGTCTAACTTAAGAAGGTAAGTATGACTATCATACCAAATAACCTTGAAGCCAAAATAGGTTTTAATTCAAAATTAAAACCAGGTCAAAACTTGCCCAAAATCCTTCCAAAAATTCTTTCCAGAATTTTGCTCATCACAGGAAGTGTTGACTCATGAAAATTGCCAAGTATCGACACTTCACCAAGTGTCGATACCTGCAAAACTCCAAGTGTGGACACTTGGAACAAAGTCAATCATATTGACTTCCAGTGATGGTAGACGATTCTCAATTATTGATTAGTCTTAAGATCAGATAGAAATCCTCTATGGTATGTGACCCCATAAGTTCAAACACTAAGCCAGTAGCACTGGAACATTTTCAGTACCAATCAATGTCCTCATCTAGCAATGATACCCGACGTCCGAATAGGTCGAAGATGCAGAGCACCTCACAAGAATCTCTGGCATATGGTTGCCGCATAATTCATCCCTTTGATCTCATAATTCTCAGAATGACCTAGGGTTAGACTGCTAACCCTAATTAGGTTAATCCAGATCATGTCTCAACCACACAAGTTCTATGACTCCTCACAAGAACTACCTTGGCCAAGGTTTTTGTAAATTGAGACATAGTGAGTCATTCACTCCAAACTATTTGGAAAGGTCAATTCCATCTTGATCCACCACTGCTCCACAAGTACTTGACTGCACCTAGAAACCTTCCATTACTGGATTAGAAATTCAGGTAGACTAGCACCAAAGTACAGTGAGTTGCTTGCAAGTTGCCATGGTAACCTCAGGTTTGAGGGACACATATACCCATATCCCTTCGCGAGCAAAGAAGGGAGCTCCGCAGATAGTCACATTGAGTGAGATGTCATATATATCACTTGCATGTCACACCAGTATCTCCACACACCTTGGTAAAGAGGATAACCAACAAATGTATCATACAACAACCTACACTTGATACATCATCGTCCTATAATAATGTATCATTTGGTTGTGAACCAGTTTAAGAACTATTTGATATATCCTCTCTATATCAAACAATGTAGTTCTAAGGACTCCATCATACAAGAGTTCATTTCAAGAAAATGTATATATGATGAACAGCCAAAAATAACTTTTATTCATTAAAGAATTCATATACAAAATACACAATAGCACAACCGTCTACAGCCTAGACGATTGGCTTTGGGACACAATTTCCAATATTAAAGGCCTTGAAGCCCATCTAAAATAGCTAAAGTCAGGGGAGGCACGTACGTAGAAGTTGGAGAAGAAAAGGAAAGAAAATACTGAGTTCGTGGGTCAAGATGGCCTTTCCCCTCACATGTTTTGGGACTACCCCCCCAAAAAAAAAATAGAGACAATTATTTGTATTGCTGAGTCTATTTTACAACCTATGAAGGCCCCCGACAAGCTAGGAGACTTCCCAAAAAATTCTAAGTACAAAAGTGGTGAAAAAAGAACAAAGAAAGGAAGGCCTATTCTATTGCCGGCTCCTTTCCTAGCCGGTGAGTGACTTCGACTGGAGGAGGGGCATCCTTGATAGCCTCGGGTCTGACCACATCCCCGATCCTGGGCTCAACCTCAACTTCGATCGCCTCCACCACCGGCTCGAACTCCACCTCGACAGCAGCCATACCCGTCTGCCCGAGGAACAAAAGTGAAGGTTGGATCTCGTCCAGTCCCTTCAACTTGTAGAAGCAGAAAGTAATAATTAAATAAAAAATGAAGTAAAGCTAGGCTACTTTCTATGTAAAAGAATAGAAATTATCATGAAGGGATTTGCATTTTAAACTAGACTTGATTAAGAACCTTCACAATGATAAAGGGAAAAAAGATCTTTGTGGTTAAGAAACCACACAGGATAGGGCCTAATTAATCTAATATTTTAGATCTAACAAAAATACTGAAAGAGGGGTATTCAGGCATTAACATCTCAAAGATTGAAAAGGTTACACTCAAGGATGAAGCCCTTGGATGACAAGGAGATTCTTTTAGATGTTGGGACTTCTTGTCTCTGTTTCTTATCATGGAAGACCCTCTTCTTTGGAACTTGGAAATCTCGGGGATCCTACACAAACCATATTAGAGTTAAGAAGGAGATTGAAAGGTTGAAGTTGAGAAGAAGTTGATGGAGTGGAAGTAGCTTGGCTGGCTCCCTTTTTATTGACTTCCTTGCACCTTGGATGACGGAATGGAGTGATTGGATGGGTTAGAAGATTGACTAATGGTTCTTGGAATGGAGAATGCTTTTCTTGAAGTAGCTAAGGGCCTCTCACCCACTCCCTCTCGGAGGACATTTGATAACACAAATGGAAGAAGAAAGAAACTCACTTTTTTTTCATTCAAATTATCATCATTTACAAGAGAGCTTGGAGTAGATTTTATAAGCCTCCAAGAATTTTGAAATTTTGAAAAACAAGGAGCTTTTCTTGGGAGGTTCCTAGCTATAAGGGTGGAATTAGAATTACATGGAGATTTTATGGGAATAGCTAACTAAAATGATGGAAGGTTGAACTCCTTGGCCGCCCACTTTGAATTTGAATTCCCTCATGGTGATGTGGGGTGGGCTGATGTGGCTTGATGAGGTGTACTCCACATGGTTGAGAGGTTGACATGGCATCCCACATGGCTTGCTAAAGTGGCATCTCCCTTGGATTAAATTGTTGAAGTGGTTGAGTGCATTCCATCTTCAAGTGAGCTTGCTTACATTTAACCAATTCCAAATCTCTCTTGAACCCAACTACTAAACTCACTAAATACAAGACCAATTTGATCCTAATTGGACTCAAAAAGCCCAAATAGACTCAAAAGAAACCAAATTGAAATAAACCCAACTCTAATTACATGACTCAAATTCAATTAAAGAAGTAAACTGACTATATTTACAAGACATAAGTTTAATGAAAGAATTAAAGCCATACTAAATTAGAATGAAGCCTCTTTCGAACTTTGGTGCCCACACCAGTTCTACCGGGGTGGGAGGAACTCGACCCCGTCGAGTAAGGACTGATCTGACTTTGGTACTTTTGGAACAGGTCAGGGTCAATTTGTTGCAGATCCTCTCGGGTGATCCAGGAATCCTCGGATTCGGGTCTTCCTTGCCATCGAACCAGATAACGTTGATAGCCCTTATTTCTGGTGGTAATTACCTGGTCATCCAAGATACTTTCAATCCTATCTCTCCATTCTGGCTAAAGTGCTGGTGGACACTCTGGTAGGGTTTCACTCTCAAAGGCTAGGTAAGGTCCAAAAGGCTCACTAGGAATTAATGCTAGCTATTTGTATTGTTTTAGATCAGAAATATTAAATATGCAACTAATGCCATAATCCAGTGGTAACTCTAATATGCAAGCATTAGGTCCGACTCTCTTTAATACTTTGAAAGGTCCAGCTCCTTGGGCATACAGTTTCTTCATAGTTCCCGGTGAGAACCTTTCAGGTTTAAGTTTTACCATTACAGAGTCCCCTACATTGAATTCTTTCATTCGTTTACATGAATTGGCTATATTCTTATAGACTTCATTGCTCATTTGAATTTTTTTGCTAATCTCCTTATGCAATTCCTTAATATGCTATGCATATGACTCGGTGGACTCAGACATTCGTGCTTGTGTGGGTAATGGAATGAGATCGATAGGTCTCCTAGGTTTATAACCATGGACAATCTCAAAGGAACTTTTACCAGTAGACCTATTGACTAAGCTGTTGTAAGCGAATTTAGCACGAGGTAATAGCAAATCCCAGTTTCCCATACTCTCTCCAACAAGGCACCTCAAAAAGTTCCCTAGACTTCTATTTACAATCTCGGTTTATCCATTAGTCTGAGGGTGGTAAGCAGTTAAGAATTTTAGTTTTGTTCCTAGTAGGTCCCAAAGAGTTTTCCAAATGTAACTCATGAAACAGACATCCCTATCAGAAACAATGGTCTTAGGTAACCCATGTAATTTGATAATTTGATCAAGAAAAAGGTTGGCTACCCTAGAGGCATCAAAAGTCAGAGAACAGGGTATAAAATGGGCCATCTTCGAAAATCTGTCAACCACTACGAAGATTGAATCATGCTTCCTAAGGGTCTTGGGCAATCCTAAAACAAAGTCCATGCTAAGATCCTGGCATGGATACTCGGGCACAGGTAAAGGAGTGTATAACCGGGTGTTTTGTCTTTGATGTTTGGCAACAGCACACATCCTACATCGGGAAACAATATTGGCTACATGTCTCTTAAGGCCTGGCTAGTAAAATTTCTCTTCAACTATTAATATGGTTTTATTTCTTCCAAAGTGGCCAGCTAGACCTCCAGCATGGGTCTCCCAAACTAGAAAATCTCTCAAAGAAGTTTTGGAAACATAGAGCTTATTTTCTTTAAACAGATAACCATCTAGAAGGGTATACTCACTATGGTCACTAGATGGTCCTTGACTCAAAGCTTGATAAACCTCACTAACATCTGGACAGGTTTCATATTCATCCTTAAGTCTCTCAAATCCAACGACTTCAGTGCTGATCGAATTTAGAAGTAAGGCTCTATGACTCAAAGCATCGGCTACTTTATTCTCAGTTCCGGCACAGTGCTTTAGGACAAAAGTGTAGGCTTGGATGTATTCTATCCATTTGGCATGCCTAGGATTCAGCTTTTTCTGGGAACTAAGAAATCTAAGAGCTTTGTGATTAGAGAATAGGACAAATTCTTACGGTAGAAGATAGTGTTTCCAATACCTTAAAGCTTGCACTACCATATAGAGCTCCTTATCATAGATGGAATATTTAAGCTTAGCCTCATTTAACTTTTCACTAAAGAAAGCTATGGGGTGGCTCTCCTGGCTTAAAACTCCCCTATTCCAACTCCGGATGCATCACAAGCGACCTCAAAAGCCTTGGAAAAATCAGGTAGTCTTAAGATAGGTGCTTGTGTCATTTTTTCTTATTGTCTAGGAAGGCCCTATCAGTAGCTTTGGTCCATTCAAAATTGCCTTTCCCAATGCAATCCATGATTGGTGCAACTATGGTGCTAAACCCCCGAATGAATCTTCTATAAAAAGTATCTAGGCCATGAAAACTTTGTACTTCATGAATACTTTTTGGCACAAGCCACTCTACAATTGACTTAATCTTTTCGGGGTCAGCAGAAACTCCATCAGGTGTGACAACAAAACCTAGGAAAATGACTCTATTGGTGAGAAAATCATATTTTTTCAGGTTTACGAAGAGACTATTTTTTCTAAAAGCTAAACATACTTGATTCAAATGGTCTAAATGATCCTCCTGGGTCCTGTTATAGATAAGAATGTCGTCGAAGTAAACTACGACAAACTTTCCTATAAATAACCACAGGACTTGATTCATAATCTGCATAAAGGTACAAGGAGCATTAGACAGTCCAAAAGGCATTACTATCCATTCAAAATACCCTCCTTGGTCTTGAATGCAGTCTTCTACTCATCTCTAGGTCTAATCCTAACTTGATGATAGCCACTCTTAAGGTCAATCTTTGAAAATACTGTTGCTCCGGCCATCATATTTAACATGTCGTCCAAACGGGGTATGGGAAACCTATATTTAGTTATGATCTTATTAATGGCACGACTGTCAATGCACATCCTCCAAATGCGATCTTTCTTAGGGGTCAATAATACAGGTACTGCACAAGGACTCAAACTTTCCCTAATAAATCCTTTCCTATGGAGATCCCCTACTTGTCTTTGTAACTCTAAGTGTTCGGTAGGGTTCATCCTATAATATGGAAGGTTGGGTAGGGTTGCTCCTGGGACTAAATCGATGGCATGCTAGATGTCCCAAAGTGGTGGAAGGTGGTCAGGTAGGTCATCTAGAAACACATCCTTAAAGTCCTCTAACAATTTAACCACTTCTTAAGGGCATTCTTTTTGGGAAGGCTCTTGAATTTCCTTAGTAGTTAAGATCCAAACAGGTGTACCCTCAGTGAGTTCTTTCTCGATCTCCTTATCAGTTATCAAATTGACTCTAGTTTTCTTTTCCTTTAGGTGGCTCGATCCTCTCTTAACAGTGTCTTTAGGTGGTGTAGGGTTGATCACAAAATTCTTTCCAAGGTGCATGAATGAGCAGGAATTAGATCAGCCATATAGGGTCGCATCATGGTCAAATAACCAGGGTCGACATAGGATGATACTGCTCACTCCCATTGGTAGGACATCACACCACACTTTCTCCTGATAGGACAGCAATTGGATTTGGACTAGACACTAAGCTTGATAGGAATTGAGGTGGAGTCTATCCAAGAAACGTTATAGGGAGTTGGATGGGGAACTGTGGATAAGCCTAAAGTTTTGACAGCACTAGTGGATATGGCATTTACACACCTCCCACTATCTACGATTATTTTACATACCTTATCCCCTAACTTGATAAATGTTTGTAGGATGTTAGTCCTACACCAATCTTCCTGTGTCACAATCTGGGTAAGGATGCATCTAACTACTCCCAAAAGGTCAGGCTCTACTTGATCCTCATCTCCTTCATACTCATCTGCCAAATTATCCTTAGCTTGATATACCTTCTCAATGCTATCACCTAGGGGCTCTATGGGTTCAGACTCATTCTCTTCTAATTCTCCTATTTCAAGGCTCTAGTTTGACAATTGCTAGCATAATGGCATAATTTGTGACATATGAAGCAAGGAGTATTAGGGTTTGGGGTTCTCTAAACTTCTGGTGCTTTACCCTTATCATCTCTATGGGTTATAGATGTACTAGGATTTGGTCAGTTTGGTCACATCTGACTTGATCCTGGCTGCTGACTAGGTGCACTAGTTCTAGACGGTTCTGGTCTGCGATAAATTGGTCCCCTATGAAGTCTCTTAGGATCTCATGCTACCTGATAGGCTAACTCTAAATCTTCGACTTCTCTCATGAACAACTCTTTCTGAATCTCTTCTCTTAATCCGACCCTAAATCTAGACAAAGTAACTAATTCGAACTCATCGACATTACATCTCATCACAAACTCATCAAGTTTTGCATTGTATTCAGCTACACTCTTGGTTCCTTGGGTCAATCTCTGCCACTGGTCTAGAAGTCTTTGGTGGTAGGACATGGGAAGGTATTTCTATCTAAGCCTAAGTTTCATTGCCCTCCAGGTCACTATGGGAACATCACCTCTTTGCCTAATGAACCTCTCGACATTTTCCCAGTAAAGCCTGGCTTGACGAATTAACCTAAGCTTTGCAAATTTGCATTTTCTCTCCTCAGTCATGTCATACCACTCGAAGTACTGATCCATCTCTCCCTCCCAGTCTATATAAACCTTAGGATCCATATTTCCACCAAATGTTGGTGCTTCCAACCTAATATTCCTAAGGGTTCGGTCATCATGGTCCATTTGATCCTGATTGGGTCTCCTAGGGTTTGGCTCATAGGCTGGGTCATGGTGTGCTCTCCTAGGGTTCGGGTCATGGACTCAATCAGGGTTGGGTCTCATAGGATTTGGCTCAAAGAAAGGGTCTTGATGAAGTGATCTAGGATTGGGCTTAGGAAAAAGGTCCTGTTGCAGAGCCCTTCTAGGGTTGATGGGTGTTTCAAACTCTGGTTCAGGCTCTAACTCATTCTAGACTTCATAGGTTCCTTCAGGGGTACGAGCTTCTAATTGATCAAGCCTAGCAGTGATGAGGGTCATCTGATCAGTCATGCTATGGTTGGTCTGGGCCAATTGGTCAGTCAGGTTTTGGTTCAGTCGGGTCATTTGGTCATTCAAAGTTTTCATCAAGTTCTCAAAATTTTGGTCCATGGTTACACTCGATTAAGCTTGGGATAGTTGGTAGGGTCTCTTGATCTAGTGGCCATGCACACACAGACTCAATCTCGGACTAAGGGTTTCCTAGACCTAGAGTCCAAACCAAATGTTAGGTCAAGATGGTAATCTTAGTTGTAGTAACTTGGCACCTGGCCAGGTAAGTGTAAGGTTGGTGGAGGTCCCTCTTTACTTCCCTTAGATACCAATTTGAAATTGGCCAGGTAAGCGAACCAACCCACCTTCCTTCGAGCTCTTGTCCCTAAACCACTTGCCTAAACACCAGATACACAAGCACACATAAACAAGTTGTCTAAATTGGCTTGACACTTTGTTCAACCCGACCTTGTGGGTGTCCCTAGCTCACTAGAGCAAATTAAATGTCTACTCAATTTTAATTAAGGGCTGGGTTCGCTATACAGGTTGGTGATTTTTGGGCTAGGGACAGGTAATCAAATCCTGACCCTATGTCATATTGATGCCCTTAAATTTATTTACCATGATATGAATGCAAACATGCATAAAAACCCTAATTTCAGGTGCAGAAATTTATATGTTGCAGTTCTGAAGTGGTGCAGAAAAGTGCAATGTAACTATGTTAGAAAATTTAGAAAAAATCACAGAACATTCCTAACTCATAGATGATATATTAAATGAAAGGAAATTTAAAAATAAAAGCTGTGTTAGGCATGGTAGTTTCCAGAACATAGACAATGCATGCATGACAAAACAGCAGAAATTTTAAAGATGATAGATTTAAGTGATGCAAAACTATTCTTTAGGATTTTAAACTTACCTTCTTGTGTTCCCCTTAAATTGTTAATCACAATGGCACCCCGACATGCCTTAGGAGATCCTCGTGGAATGGGAAGAGAGGGTCTTGAAACCCTACTTTTCTCCTAAGACCGGACAGCCTAGTGAAGCACCCAAATCCAGGTACTGAAGATGATGCAAAGCCCTAACCTACCATGCTCTGATACCAAGATGATGTGGGATGAAATTGAATGATGCAATCTAAAGGGAGATAGTAACAATTAAATGAAAAATGAAGTAAAGCTAGGCTACTTTCCATGTAAAAGAATAGAAATTATCAGGAAGAGATTTGCATGTTAAACTAGACTTGATTGAGAACCTTCACAATAATAAAGAGAAAAAGGATCTTTGTGGTTAAGAAACCACACAGGATAGGGACTAATTAATCTTATTTTTTAGATCTAAAAAAAGCACTGAAAAAGGAGTATCCAGGCATTAACATCTCAAAGATTGGAAAGGTTACACTCAAGGATGAAGCCCTTGGATGACAAGGAGATTCCTTTAGATGTTGGGACTTCTTGTCTCTATTTCTTGTCATGGAAGACCCTCTTCTTTGGAACCTGGAAATCCTGGGGATCCTACAGAAACCATATTAGAGTTAAGAAGGAGATTGAAAGGTAGAATATTAATAAAATGAAGGTTGAAGTTGAGAAGAAGTTGATGGAGTGGAATTAGCATGGTCAGCTCCCTTTTTATTGACTTCCTTGCACCTTGGATGATGGAATAGAGTGATTGGATGGGTTAGAAGATTGACTAATGGTTCTTGGCATGGAGAATGCTTTTCTTGAAGTAGCTAAGGGCCTCTCACCCACTCCCTCTTGGAGGACATTTGATAACACAAATGGAAGAAGGAAGAAACTCACTTTTTTTTCATTCAAATCATCATCATTTACAAGAGAGCTTGGAGTAGATTTTATAAGCCTCCAAGGATTTTGAAATTTTGAAATACAAGGAGCTTTTCTTGGGAGGTTCCTAGCTATAAGGGTGGAATTAGAATTACATGGAGATTTTATGGGAATAGCTAGCTAAAATGATGGAAGGTTGAACTCCTTGGCCACCCACTTTGAATTTGAATTCCCTCTTGGTGATGTGCCGTGGGCTGATGTGGCTTGATGAGGTGTACTCTACATGGTTGAGAGGTTGACATGGCATCCCACATGGTTTTCTGAAGTGGCATCTCCCTTGGATTAAATTGTTGAAGTGGTTGAGTGCATTCCATCTTCAAGTGAACTTGCTTACATTTAACCAATTTCAAACCTCTCTTGAACCCAACTACCAAACTCACTAAATATGAGACTAATTTGATCCTAATTGGACTCAAAAAACCCAAATGGACTCAAAATAAACCAAATTGAAATAAACCCAACTCTAATTACATGACTCAAATTCAATTAAAGAAATAAACTAACTATATTTACAAGACATAAGTTCAATGAAAGAATTAAAGCCATATTGAATTAGAATGAAGCCTCTTTCGAACTTTGGTGCCCGCACCAGTTCTCCCAGGATGGGAGGAACTTGACCCTGTCAAGTAAGGACTGATCTGACTTTGGTACCTTTCTAACATGTCTGGATCAATTTATTGCATATCCTTTCGGGTGATCCAGGAATCCTTGGATTCGGGTCTTCATTGCCATCAAACCAGATAACGTTGATAGCCCTTATTTCTGGTAGTAATTACCTGGTCATCCAAGATACTTTCAATCCTAGGTCTCCATTTTGGTTGAAGTGCTGGTGGACACTCAAGTAGGGTTTCACTCTCAAAGGCTGGGTAAGGTCCAAAAGGCTCACTAGGAATTAATGCCGGCTCTTTGTATTATTTCATATCAGAAATATTAAATATGGAACTAATGCCATAATTTGGTGGTAACTTTAACATGCAAGCATTAGGTCCGACTCTCTTTTATACTTTGAAAGGTCTAGCTCCTTGGGCTTGCAGTTTCTTCATAGTTCCCGGTGAGAACCTTTTAGGTTTAAATTTAACCATTACAGAGTCCCCTACATTGAATTCTTTCATTCATTTACATGAATTGGCTATATGCTTATAGACTTCATTGCTCATTTGAATTTTTTTACTAATCTTCTTATGCAATTTTTTAATATGCTGTGCATATGACTCGGCGGACTCAGACATTCGTGCTTGTGTGGGTAATGGAATGTGGTCGATAGGTCTCCTAGGTTTATAACCATGGATAATCTCAAAGGGACTTTTACCAGTAGACCTATTGACTGAGCTGTTTTAAACAAATTCAGCAGGAGGTAATAGCAAATCCCAGTTTCCTAGATTCTCTCCAACAAGACACCTCAATAAGTTTCCTAGACTTCTATTTACAACCTCTATTTGTCTATCAGTCTGAGGGTGGTAAGCAGTTGAGAATTTCAATTTTGTTCCTAGTAGGTGCCAAAGAGTTTTCTAAAAGTAACTCGTGAAACGGACATCCCTATCAGAAATAATGGTCTTAGGTAACCCATGTAATTTGACTACTTGATCAAGAAAAAGTTTAGCTACCTTATAGGCATCAAAAGTTTGACAACAGGGTATAAAATGGGCCATCTTTGAAAATCTTTCGACCACTACAAAGATTGAATCATGCTTCTTAAGGGTCTTGGGCAATTCTAAAACAAAGTCCATGCTTAGATCCTACCATGAACACTCAGGCACAGATAAAGGAGTGTATAACCCGGTGTTTTGTCTTTGATGTTTGGCAACAACACACGTCCTACATCGGGCAACAATATTGGCTACATGTCTCTTAAGGCCTAGACAGTAAAATTTCTCTTCAACTATTAATATGGTTTTATTTCTTCCTAAGTGGCCAGCTAGACCTCTAGCATGGGTCTCCCAAACTAGAAAATCTCTCAAAAAAGTTTTGGGAACACAGAGCTTATTTTCTTTAAATAGATAACCATCTAAAAGGGTATACTCACTATGGTCACTAGATGGTCCTTGACTCAAAGCCTGGTAAACCTCACTAAAATCTGGACAGGTTTCATATTCATTCTTAAGTCTCTCAAATCCAATGACTTCAGTGCTGATCGAATTTAGATGTAAGGCTCTATGACTCAAAGCATCGGCTACTTTATTCTCAGTTCCGGCATGGTGCTTTAGGACAAAAGTGTAGGCTTGGATGTATTCTATCCATTTGTCATGCCTAGGATTTAGCTTTTTCTGGGAACTAAGAAATCTAAGAGCTTCATGATCAGAGAATAGGATAAATTCTTGCGGTAGAAGATAGTGTCTCCAATACCTTAAAGCTTGCACTTCCACATAGAGCTCCTTATCATAGGAGAAATATTTAAGCTTAGCCTCATTTAACTTTTCACTAAAGAAAGCTATGGGGTGGCTCTCCTGGCTTAAAACTCCACCTATTCCAACTCCAGATGCATCACAAGCGACCTCAAAAACCTTGAAAAAATCAGGCAGTCTTAAAATAGATGCTTGTGTCATTTTCTTCTTAATGTCTAGGAAGGCCCTATCAGCAGCTTTGGTCCATTCAAAATGGCCTTTCCTAATGCAATCCGTGATTGGTGCAACTATGGTGCTAAATCCCCGAATGAATCTTCTATAAAAAGTAGCTAGGCCATGAAAACTTTGTACTTCATGAACACTTTTTGGCACAGGCCACTCTATAATTGACTTAATCTTTTTGGGGTCAGTAGAAACTTCGTCAGGTGTGACAACAAAACCTAGGAAAATGACTCTATAGGTAAGAAAATCATATTTTTCCAGGTTTGCGAAGAGACTATTTTTCCTAAGAGCTAAATAGACTTGATTCAAATGGACCAAATGGACCAAATGATCCTCTTGGGTCCTGTTATAGATAAGAATGTCATCGAAGTAAACTACAACAAACTTTCCTATAAATAATTGTAGGACTTGATTCATAATCTGCATAAAGGTATTAGGAGCATTGACAGTCCGAAAGGCATTACTACCCATTCAAAAAGACCCTCCTTGGTCTTGAATGCAGTCTTCTACTCATCCCCAGGTCTAATCCTAACCTGATGATAGCCACTCTTAAGGTCAATATTTGAAAATACTGTTGCACCTTCCAGCATATCTAACATGTCGTCCAAACGGGGTATGGAAAACCTATATTTAGTTGTGATCTTATTAATGGCACGAGTGCCAATGCACATCCTCCAAGTGCCATCTTTTTTAGGGGTCAATAATGCGGGTACTACACAAGGACTCAAACTTTTCCTAATAAATCCTTTCCTAAGGAGATCCCCTACTTGTCTTTGTAACTCCAAGTGTTCGGTAGGGTTCATCCTATAATGTGGAAGGTTGGGTAGGGTTGCTCCTGGGACAAAATCAATGGCATGTTGGATGTCCCTAAGTGGTGGAAGGTGGTCAGGTAGGTCATCTAGAAACACATCCTTAAAGTTCTCTAACACTTTAACCACTTCCTGAGGGCGTTCTTTCTAGGAAGGCTCTTGAATTTCCTTAGTGATTAAGATCCAAACAGGTGTACCCTCAGTGAGTTTTTTCTCAATCTTCATATCATTTATCAAATTGACTCCAATTTTCTTTTCCTTTAGGTGGCTCGATCCTCTCTTAACAGTGTCTTTAGGTGGTGTAGGGTTGATCACAAACTTCTTTCCAAGGTGCATGAATGAGCAGGAATTAGATCAGCCATATAGGGTTGCATCATGGTCAAATAACCATGGTCGACCTAGGATGATATCGCTCACTCCCATTTGTAGGATGTCACACCACACTTTCTCCTGATAGAACTACAATTGGATTTGGACTAGACACCTAAGCTTGATAGGAATTGAGATGGAGTCTATCCAAGAAACCTTATAGGGAGTTGGTTGGGGAACTGTGGATAAGCCTAAAGTTTTGACAGTACTAGTGGATATTGCATTTATACAACTCCAACTATCTATGATTATTTTACATACCTTATCTCCTAGCTTGATAAATGTTTGTAGGATGTTGTCCTATGCCAATCTTCCTGTGTCACAGTTTGGGTAAGGATGCATCTAACTACTCCCAAAAGGTCGGCTCTACATGATCCTTGTCTCCTTCAGACACATCTACCAAATTATCCTCAGCCTGATATATCTCCTCAACGCTATCACCTAGGGGCTCTATGGGTTTAGACTCATTCTTTTCTAATTCTCCTATGTGCAAGGCTCTAGTTGGACAATTGCTAGCATAATGGCCTAATTTGTGACATCTGAAGCAAGGAGTATTAGGGTTTGGGGTTCTCTAAACTTTTGGTGCTTTACCCCTATTGTCTCTACGGGTCATAGGTGTACTAGGGTTTGGTCGGTTTGGTCTCATCTGACCTGATCCTGGCTGTTGACTAGGTGCACTGGTTCTAGTGAGTTCTGGTCTACGATAAATTGGTCCCCTATAAAATCTTTCAGCATCTCGTGCTACCTGATAGACTAACTCTAAATCTTAAACTTCTCTCATGAACAACTCATTCTGAATCTCTTCTCTTAATCCGACCCTAAATCTAAACAAAGTAACGATTCAGACTCATCGACATTGCATCTTATCACAAACCCATCAAATTTTGCAATGTATTCAGCTACACTCTTGGTTCCCTGGGTCAATCTCTGCCATTGGTCTAGAAGTCTTTGGTGGTAGGACATGGGAAGGTATTTCTATCTAAGCCTAAGTTTCAATGCCCTCTAGGTCACTATGGGAACATCACCTCTTTGCCTAATGAACCTCTCGTCAATTTTTCAGTAAAGCCTGGCCTGATGAATTAACCTAAGCTTTGCAAATTTGCATTTTCTCTCCTCAATCATGTCATACCACTCGAAGTACTAATCCATCTCTCCTTCCTAGTCTATATAAATCTTAGGATCCAGATTTTCATCAAATGTTGGTGCTTCCAACCTAATATTCCTAAGGGTTCGATCATCATGCTCCATTTGATCCTGATTGGGTCTCTTAGGGTTCGGCTCATAGGTTGGGTCATGGTGTGCTCTCCTAGGGTTTGGGTCATGGACTCGATCAAGGTTGGGTCTCCTAGGATTTGGCTCAAAGAAAGGGTCTTGATGAAGCCTTCTAGGATTGGGTTCAGGAAAAAGGTCCTGTTGCAGAGCCCTTCTAGGGTTGATGGGTGTTTCAAACTTTGGTTCAGGCTCTAACTCATTTTGGACTTCATGGGTTCCTTCAGGGGTACGAGCTTCTAATCGATCAAGCCTAGTAGTGATGAGGGTCATCTAATCAATCATGCTTTGGTTGGTCTGTGCTAATTGGTCAGTCAGGTTTTGGTTCAGTCGGGCCATTTGGTCATTCAAAGTTTTCATCAAGTTCTCAAAATTTTGGTCCATGGTTACACTCGATTGAGCTTGGGTTTGCTGGTAGGGTGCTCCTAATCCAGTGGCCATGCGCACACAGACTCAAACTCAGACTAGGGGTTTGCTAGACCTAGAGTCCAAACCAAATGTTAGGTCAAGATGACAATCTTAGTTGTAGTAACTTGGCACCTGGTCAGGTAAGTGTGAGGTTGGTGGAGGTCCCTCTTTACTTGCCTTAGACACAAATTTAAAATTTTGGCTAGGTAAGCAAACCAACCCACCTTCCTTCGGGCTCTTGTCCCTGAACCACTTGCCTAGATACCAGATACACAATCACACACAAACAAGTTGTCTAAATTGGCTTGACACTTGGTTCGACCCGACCTTGTGGGTGTCCCTAGCTCACTAGAGCAAATTAAATGTCTACTCAATTTTAATTAAGGGTTGGGTTCAGTATGCAGGTTGGTGATTTTTGGGCTAGGGACAGGTAATGAAATCCTGACCCTATGTCATATTGATGCCCTTAAATTTATTTAGTATGATATGAATGCAAACATGCATTAGAACCCTAATTTCAGGTGCAGAAATTTGTGTTGCAGTTCTGAAGTGGTGGAGAAAAGTATAATGTAACTATGTCAAAAAATTCAGAAAAAATCACAAAACACTTCTAACTCATATATTATATATCAGATGAAAGGAAATTAAAAAATAAAATTTGTGTTAGGCGTGGTAGTTCCCAGAATATAGACATTGCAGACAGGACAGAACAGCAGAAATTTTAAAGATGCTAGATTTAAGTGACGCAAAACTATTCTTTAGGATTTTAAACTTACCTTCTTGTGTTCCCCTTAATGGGTCAATCACAATGGCACCCCGACATGCCTTAGGAGACCCCCGTGGAATGGGAAGAGAGGGTCTTGAAATCCTACTTTTCTCCTAAGACCGGACGGCCTGGTGAAGCACCCAAATCCAGGTACTGAAGATGCAAAGCCCTAACCTACCATGCTCGGATACCAAGATGATGTGGGATGAAATGGAATGACGCAATCTAAGGGGAGATAGTAACAATTAAATGAAAAATGAAGTAAAGTTAGGCTACTTTTCATGTAAAAGAATAGAAATTATCATGAAGGGATTTGCATGTTAAACTAGACTTGATTGAGAACCTTCACAATAATAAAGAAAAAAAGGATCTTTATGGTTAAAAAACCACATAGGATAGGGCCTAATTAATCTAATATTTCAGATCTGAAAAAAAACACTGAAAGAGGGGTATCCAGGAATTAACATCTCAAAGATTGGAAATGTTACACTCAAGAATGAAGCCCTTGGATGACAAGGAGATTCCTTTAGATGTTGGGACTTCTTGTCTCTGTTTCTTGTCATGGAAGACCCTTCTTTGGAACCTGGAAATCTCGGGGATCCTACACAAACCATATTAGAGTTAAAAAGATTAAAAGGTAGAATATTAATGAAATGAATGTTGAAGTTGAGAAGAAGTTAATGGAGTGGAAGTAGCATGGCTGGCTCCCGTTTTATTGACTTCCTTGTACCTTGGATGATGGAATGGAGTGATTGGATGGGTTAGAAGATTGACTAATGGTTCTTGGCATGGAGAATGATTTTCTTGAAGTAGCTAAGGGCCTCTCACCCACTCCCTCTCGGAGGATATTTGAGAACACAAATGGAAGAAGAAAGAAACTCACTTTTTTTTCATTCAAATCATCATCATTTACAAGAGAGCTTGGAGTATATTTTATAAGCCTCCAAGGATTTTGAAATTTCGAAATACAAGGAGCTTTTCTTGGGAGGTTCCAAGCTATAAAGGTGGAATTAGAATTACATGGAGATTTTATAGGAATAGCTAGCTAAAATGGTGGAAGGTTGAACTCCTTGGCTGCCAACTTTGAATTTGAATTCCCTCTTGGTGATGTGGCATGGGTTGATGTGGCTTGATGAGGTGTACTCCACATGGTTGAGAGGTTGACATGGCATCCCACATGGCTTGCTAAAGTGGCATCTCCCTTGGATTAAATTGTTGAAGTGGTTGAGTGCATTCCATCTTCAAGTGAGCTTGCTTACATTTAACCAATTCTAAACCTCTCTTGAACCTAACTACTAAACTCACTAATTACAAGACCAATTTGATCTTAATTGGAGTCAAAAGAAATCAAATTGAAATAAACCCAACTCTAATTACATGACTCAAATTCAATTAAAGTAGTAAACTAACTCTATTTACAAGGCATAAGTTCAATGAAAGAATTAAAGTCATACTGAATTAGAATGAAGCCTCTTCCGAACTTTGGTACCCACACCAACCTAGAAACTTTCCATCATTGGATTAGAAATCCAGATAGTCCACCACCAAGGTACAGTGAGTTGCTTGCTAGCTACCATGATGACCTCAGATCTGAGGGACACATATACCCATAACCCTTCGCGAGCAACCTTTTGGCAGAAGGGAGCTCTACAGATGGTCACGTTTAGTGAGATGTCATAAACATCACTTGCATGTCACACCAGTATCTCCACACTCCTTGGTTAAGGGGAGAACCAACAAATGTGACATACAACAACCTACACTTTATACATCATCGTCGTATAACAATGTATCATTTGGTTGTGAACCAGTTTAAGAACTACTTGATATATCCTCTCTATATAAATAATGTAGTTCTAAGGACTCCATCATAAAAGAGTTCATTTCAAGAAAATATAAATATGATGAACAGCCAAAAAAAACTTTTATTCATTAAAAAATTCATATACAAGATACAAAATAGCACAACCTTCTACAGCCTAGACGATTGGCTTTGGGACACAATTTCCAACACTAAAGGCCACGAAGCCCATCTAAAATAACTAAAGTCAGGGGAGGCACATATGTAGAAGTTGGAGAAGAAAAGAAAGACCACACTGAGTTTGTGGGTCAAGACAACCTTTCCCCTCACATGTTTTTGGACTACCCCCAAAAAAGAAAAGATAGAGACAATCATGAAAGGAAAATATTTGTATTGCTGAGTCTATTTTACAACCTATGAAGGCCCCCGACAAGCCAGGAGACTTCCCAAAAAATTCTAAGTACAAAAGTGGTGAAAAAAGAATAAAGAAAGGAAGGCCTATTCTATTGCCGGCTCCTTTCCTGGCCAGCGAGTGACTTCGGCTGGAGGAGGGGCATCCTGGATAGCCTCGGGTCTGACTTCATCCCCGACCCTGGGCTCAACCTCAACTTCGACCACCTCCACCTCCAACTCGAACTCCACCTCGGCAGCAGCCATACCCAGTTGCCCGAGGAACGAAAGCAAGGTCGGATCTCGTCCAGCCCCTTCAGCCTGTAGAAGCGTAAGGCCTTGCCTTTGAAATCTCTAGACCCCTGATGATAGGAGTCCAGCACCGCTTCGGCAACCTTATCTTTGAAGGCCTGAGATGCCATGAACTTGGGGACAGCCTCAGTGACTTCTTTCTTGGCCATCTCCATCAGTGCAATGGTAGTCGTGGCCTTCTCGCTGCCACCATGACCCATGCGGCCTCATCTTCAAGCTATGCTTGGAGGGTCTGCACCCTACCTTCCAGGCAGGAAATCTCTAACTTGGAGGCTGCCAACTCCATCACCCTGAGGGAACACTCCTTCTTCTTTCCCTTCAGGGCCTCTCCAAGTTTAGCAGACCTCCCTTCCAGCTTCGCCACCCTCACCTAGGCCCTGGAGAGCTGGGCCTCTAGTTCTTGCGCCCAGGCAGTTAGACTCTAGGCCTCGTCCCTCTCTTGATGGAGGCATTCCTCGCAACTCAGTAGCACCCAACAAGAGTCTCACGGGAGCTAGACATCAGTCACCACCTGCACCGAAAGTGACAGTCAGCACCTCTTATCGAAGTGAGAGGAAAGAAAATTAGCCCAGTTGCCCACTCACTGACATCAGTTGGGGGAACACCCCGGTGGCAACCTCTGTCGGTGGCATCTCAACCCTGCCCCACCGGTCTATCGACTGGACAAGGGAATTAAGGATCTCCTCCACCAACACCCCATCCTGGGTTATTTTGGTGTCTTGAGGGAGGATGATGATGAATTCTTGACCATCTCGCTCGATGCCACAGGTGGTTGGGGGGCATCTGGTTGGGTCGCTGATGACAGCACGGCACCGACCGAGTGACTGCCGGTGGCCTCAGCTATAGGCGGCGGAGTCAACCTATCGGTGGTGGCAGGTGCCTTCACCTCCTCCACCTCCGATTCAGGTGGGGCTGCAGTGTGTAAGGGGGCTGCCAGAGTCAATGATGGGGCCTCCACCAAAACTATGGCCCCTGACTCAGGAGCAATCGGTGAGTCGGCCGGCCTCCCCCTCTCTGGTTCTTCCTAGGCTTTCTTCCCAGGCTCTCCTTTTGGCCCTGTAGTCGGGGTCCTCTTCTTGGACATCCCCAAAAGCTCATCGAAGTTGAACTTCATGCCTGTGAGGTAAAGTGAATTGGTCAGCCACACCTCGGAGCTGGGCCCATCGCTGAAGAAGAAAGAGGACCCTACATCAAGCCTTACCCTGGGGCTGGTCCTGGCTAACTCTAGCATCAATGAGTTTCGCTCAGTCAGGAAATCCTGAAGTGCTGGAACCTTAGAGTGGAAGAACTGATTGAAATCTACTTATCGATCGGCTCGACTATAGATTGTCGGTTGGGGGAGGTGTCTGGGTCACTCCAGACCCAATCCACCCCCTCGACCGAGGTAAATAGAAATCTACCCTTCCATCCCTTGATGGAAGAAGGCAGATCAAAGTTGAGGCCCCCCCTTTTGGGGGGACACAAACCACCACCCGTTGTCGGTCGAGTGATGCTTCAAGGTAAATAAGGCCCTAAAAAGGGTGAAATAAGTGATGATCCCATTGAAGCTGCAAAGAATGATGAAACAGAAAATGGTCTAGACTGCATTAGGGGTAAGCTAAGCCAGGACCAGGCGATAGTGACCTAGGAAATATAGGAAAAAGACATGGAACGGGAAACAAAGACCTCCGAGAAAGAAGTCTTCGTATAAACCTATACAGCCCGGGCCACCGGAAGTGACCATTCCTCTAGTCCGGGGATAGAGAGTCGAATGGTGTCAGGGACCTCGAACATCCTCCAGACATGGAGGAGATCCTTGCTAGTCATCATCGAAGTGACACTGACCAGACCACCAGACACCCTAACAGAAGGAGCAAGCAGAGGGGAAGCCACAGAAGGAGCAGGTGGAGGGGAAACCGTAGGAGTACCAATGATGATTCCTGTCTGGCGGGGACCCCTGTGGAACATGACTGGAACTTCCTCCTCCTTGCTATCCAAGGAAAGAGGCCTCGACCGAGATGGCCTTGCCCCATCCAAGGGACCCTGGCAGTGGTGCCCACTATCGGAGGGACTCATTTGGACCAAGGAAAGAGAAAACCTAGAGGACTTGGCAGGAATGCTCCCCCGGCTTAGATCGAAGGCGGAGAGAAAGAGGCAAAGAAGGGTGAAAGAGGGTCTAACCTACTAAGACCTTATGACCTCGCTCAAGAAAGTGGAGGAAGATCACTCTACAGAAGAAGTCTTGTCTTTGCCGCTCAAAACCCTAAGAAGCAAAATTGACAAGTCTCTTTCAAATGTCTCAGAGCCCCCTCGCCTTGTACCTATCAAGGATGTGCACCGTATCTCACCCCAGACCAGCCAAAGGATGCCATGTATCAGGATCCGTTGGAAGCAGTGCTTCGATTCGAAGGCAACTTCTTTGGGCCTGGTGAGGCAATTATGGCCCCTTCAATGGGGGGTAATGTGGCATCGCCCCATTGGTATGGAAGCATGATTTTTGGAGCATCAGCACACAAGGCATTGATGGCGTAAGAGATGTACCCCTCCATGGCAGTGTGGTTATTACTCCCATCACCACGAGCACCACTTAGTCCCCCCAGGCTCGAGAGTGGGAGGCATCTGATGTGGCACTTATGCTAATGTGGAGTCCTTGCTGATGGCCACAATGGCAGGGGATCCGCTACCTAGATATGGTGGCCTGATGAAGAGCCAAGGCAAGCCCTCCTGCCGAGGTCAGCTCCAAGCCATGGTTGTGCTCATACGGCAAGCCCTCCATCTGTGATCAGCTCTCAGTCGGGGACATGCTCATGCTACCAAGGCGAGCCCTCCTATTGAGTTCAGCTCCCAGCTGCGGTCATGCTCATAAGGCGAGCCCTTTGTCCAAAGTCAGCTCCCAGCCGGGGTCATGCTCAAACTGCCAAGGTGAGCCCTCTTGCCAAGGTTAGCTCCCAGCCAGGGTCATGCTCATAAGGTGAGCCTTCTATCCGAGGGCAGTTCCCGACAGGGGTCATGCTCATGTTGCCAAGGTGAGCCCTCCTGCCAAGGTCAGCTCCCAATCGGGGTCATGCTCAAAAGGCGAGCCCTCCATCTAAGGTCAGCTCCTGGTCGGGATCATGCTCATGCTACCATGACGAGCCCTCTTGCCGAGGTCAACTCCTAGCTAGGGTTGTGCTCATCAGGCGAGCCCTCCATCTGATGTCAGCTCCCGGTCAGGGTCATGCTCATACTGCCAACGCAAGCTCTCCTGCCGATGTCAGCTCCTAGTAGGGGTTGCACTTATGAGGCAAGCCCTTCATCTGAGGCCAGCTCCCGACTAGGGTCGTGCTCATGCTGCCAATGGCAAGCTCTCCCCCTTTTGTTTGCCTCGCGGGGGGTCAAAATGTTTCCACTGGCAGTAAAAGAAGGGTCAACAAGAATTCAAACCACGGCAAGGAGGTTAGCTGCCTACAACCACCAGAGGGTGGCACACGTCCTACCATAAATTCAAACTCTGCAACACACCATCCCCATGCCTCGAGTGATGTGTGGCCCATCAAGTTCCGGGCCCTATAACATGCTGCCATGTCGACGACTGTGCAGCCACAGGCTTTAAATCCCAAGACACGATACCTGAACCTCCCCTAAGAAGAGTACTCCATTATGGCCCTAGGGCCCTGTGATGCTCCGATGGTCCCTCCAGGAGTGGAAATGCCTTACCGTGGTAGGGGGCTCAGCCGCATGGTGTCCGCCCCTTCCACGGAGAACTGTACCACCAGAAGGACAAGACCTATACCATGCTGGTGTACACCCCCAATTAAGGCTGCAAATGGGTCAGGTTGACCCATGACCCGACCCATTTAAACCCGATCGAACCCATTTTTATAAACCCGTGGATCCGGGTTGGATCCCAAAATTAGACCCATTCCATTTTTCAGATCGGGTCTAGGTTTATTGAATTTGGATCCGACCCAACTCAACCCAATTCGAATATACTAATATTGTTAGAATTACATCTATTTTGATCTTTAAATTATAATTTAAAACTTATATGAAACTTATTTTTAACATAGAGATAGAGTTATAATTATTTTTATATCTTAATTTATTTTTAAAATAATATTATTTGTTATCTATTTTATGGTTAATAATAGTTAGTTATGTAATAATTAAAATATAGTTGTCTATATTTTATTCGGATCAAATTTAGATCCAAACATTTTAAATTATAATTGGATTATTTATGGACCTGATTCAATCCGAATGGCCCGTTGGATTAAAAATTCTAATAGTGGACCTGACCCGACCCGATCCAATTTTCTAGTGGGTTGGGTCTGGATCTAATATTAGGACCCGATAAAAAAATCGGGTTGGATCGAGGTCACTCATGACCCAGTTCAACCCAACCCATTTACACCCTTACCCCCAATGGAAGGGTTTCCCCCTAAGGATCGGTTGGACATGGAGGTGGCTGCAAGCGACGGTAAGCTCCTCCCAGTAAGGGCACACGGAAAGGGACACCTAGACAAAGCCTCAGATCTACTTTGGGCAACCCCACATACATAAGGTCAAAGAGAGGAAGTGCATGAGGTAAGAGAAAAAATCAATAAGAAAGAAAGGGAGCGAGCAAGGGACCTCCAACTGACCCTTCCAAGCTCTCCGCTCTCATCCCTGCTTGCTCTTTTCCACCTCAATTCAACCTTTCACTCTCTATGTGCGGAGCACCCAAGCTCTCTGCCATAAAGGTTTTGTTCCCCTTGATCGTATCCTCTGACTTGATCATCGGAGTGTCCCCGCCAAAATCCCCAGCCCGGGTCTCCTCTTTTTTGCAAGGTGGCCAGACCAAGGAGACAGCCAGGAAAGGGAGGGAAAACAAGCACCCCACGAGAACTTGACACTCTCACGACATGTAGGAGTTGTAGGCCACGTCGATCTTGGCGACAACAGGTAGGTACATTAAGATTGATAAAAATTTTTAAAACTCTAGAACCTAAGAAATTTGATTGGATTACAAATTGAAAAGCTTGCCAACATGAAGAGCTCGATTTGTAAAATCTATGGATCAAACCAAACCCAAATTAGAGTTCAATGAGCCTAGAATCATGAAAAACTAAAATAATCAAGTTTTTCATATATTTTAAAGTAGCCAATCTACCATGGACTGGCCACTTGGCCTTTAGAAACTCAGATGGTCCATAAGATTGCTATGGTCTATGGTTTTGAGCTATAGAATATAAAAGGATTTCAGCCACCATAGCAAGCATCTCGTGCCGTCTGGCTACCATAGTCAATGCCTCCTCCTTCCTTGCTGGCCTTTTGATAGACCATGATGTTGTCGTTAAGACACCGTGGCTATCAGTTTAATTAACTAACTTCTAATAAATAAAAAATAGGTAGATAACAGCAAGTCAGATCGAATCCATAGAGAAGACAGTGCTTAGGATGGTTTGAAATCTTTGATTTTTATAAAATAAAAAAATGATTTGAAGTCAGGAAGATGGAAATTAAAAGTATAAAAGAAAATGAAAACTTGGTACGTTCGATCTGCTAGTTAGATCTTAGCATCTACTTGCAATAAAAATAAATAACAAAATTTAAAGTAGATAAAAATTAATATTACATTAATTAAAAGAAGAATCTAATTATAAGAAATTAAAAATAATAATTAAATAACTATTGAAATCAGTAACAAAGTATCTGAAGTCGATTGGCATAGTCTCGTCAGGAAGTTGGTTGATGTCACTTCACCTTCTTCCGTCATACTCCATGGAGTGAACTGGGCTTCCTCTTCTTTTTTCTCTTTGGATCTTGATCTTGGAGATGGAATAGGCTTGAAGATGGTGTAAGGGTAGAACACTTCTTTAAGAAACCTCACTCTTATAGGCTAACCCGTAACCCAAAACTAACCCCTCTACCCTATACTGTACCCTCTCTCTAGGATGCTTTCTTCTATAGCCAGGGATCTTTTAAATAGAGCTTGAAGATGATCGAATCAGTATAGGACTGGAATTGAACATAGAATATAATTCTTGAAATTATCCTGGATCGTCAAATTATATCAAACCATTGATCATCACTCAAATTGATTGAGCTCTGTGAGGGTTGTTAGAGTGGCTTGAATTGTACTAAGATCCATCAAAATTATTTGAGATCCTGTCCATAATTGCTGATGGGGACCTATCTCATGGAGCCTTGGATTTTGATTTGTCTACTCTCAGTTTATTGGGTCAACTCCTAGATGAAGATTCGAGACTGCGGTGGATAGGGAAGCTCACAGTGACTTGTGGTAGAGCAACATCTAGATGGTAGCAATGTTTTGGGAAGAAGCATGGAGGTGGTCAGCAAGGATGGTAGCAGGACCGAGCAAAAAAGAGGAGTAGTAGTGGGCAATGAATAGAATAGTGGTTTGGGACAATGAAGAGGGAGGAGCTAGTAGAAGAGATGGTAGCACGTTCGGATGGGCATGATGGAGGGAGGACTAGACTGAAGGGGGAATGAGGAAGAAAAGGATAGCTAGCAAATTGGGCAGAGGAGAGGGTAGCTCAGCAAGGGGAAGATAGTGGCTTTGGTGAAGAGGTAAAAGGAGAAGGCCGACGGTTTTAGGCGGCATCTTAAGCAGAGAAGAATTTGTCCAGGGAGGAGCACGGTGGCTATGGCTCAGGGAAGATGACTATCATGGGCAGATCAGTGGAGGAGCGGGTGGCTTGGGATTAAGGAGATGGCTGATAGCTTGGTGAACTGAAGAAATGGTGGAGGAAGAAGATGGTGGTGGAGAGGGGGATTATGGCGGCATAGGGCAGAGGAAAACTTAGCCAACAGTGGAGGGAGATGGGAAGAGTGATGACCAATGGTATGAAAGGCATGGGAAAGATGGGCAAAATGGAAGAAGAGGAGGATGGTGATGTTTTAGGTGGTTTCGAGCGGCTTCTTTGACCGACGAGGAGGGAGGGCGGTGGCTCGAAGCGCGGGGCAGTAAAACAGGCGACGAAATGAATGAAAATCCTCCACCATGGACTATGAACCATGGTTGCTGGTGCACCAGGCGAGCTCCCATAGATTAAGTGACCGATCCATGGTGGACTAACTACTTTAAAATCCATATATAAATTGATGTTTTTTTCTTTTCTTAATTCTATATCCATTTGAACTCCGATTCATATGCCATTTGCACCGTTGGACTTCAAAAATCAAGCTATTTATGTTCGTGGACTCCTTTTCTATAAAACCCTAATAAAAAGTATGAATTCTTAGAAAATATTAATTAATTAATATTTATTTTAATGGTTAAATTGGGATAATTGATAGACTTATCATGCCCCCCAACTTAGTCATTGCTAGTCTCTTAGCAATGCAATTAAGATATAAGTATTATAACCATGTGTCATTAAGATTCTCTTTTGAATCTAGGCTTAAGATTAAAAGAAGTTAGCATCACTAACTAGGTATTGAATTTTTGAAGTAAATTTCATAGTCAAAACTATTAAAAACTTTCTTAGAATTTATCCAAAGGTCTATTTCACTTATGTTTGTGATGGTTAACTTAGTATTTCAGTGCTAGATTATAAAAAACAATTATACTAACTTTCTTAGTATTGCCTAACTTAAGCACATGAACTAAGATAGCTTTCACACCACCTGAATTTCTCTCTCTTTTTTGTTGCTGACAATGTCTTAACACTACCCATTTTTTGACATAAATAACAATGCTTACTTAGGCGAAGGTGCCCGGTTACTTGATGAGTGATGCGGGATGATCCTAGGACTGATGCAGATGAAGGAAAAATAGAAAATCTATTTTTTTTGTAATTTTATGGATTTAAGTTTGTAGGCTAATAACTCGAAAGTAAGTAAAGAATTGAAGGCAAACATGTAATGAAAGAAACTATCATACTCGCAAAAGACACATGCAAAATAATAAAAGATAGGATCCTGGGAATTAAGAAACCCCCGATTTAGGATAGCATACCTTCAACTAGTCAAAAATCAGGAGGGGGAAGGTTTGCACCTGGCAGAGATTGAAGATCCACTTGATGAAGAGTTCTCTCAGCACTCTGGATGGCGCTTGGAAGACAAGCCTTTGGTTTCCTTAATCAGAAGGCAATTTGGATTGGTCCCGAAAGCATAGAAAGCCTCCTCTGGGGAGGGAAAACACCTTGGGGATCCTGCAAGCATCAGAGGTTAAGCAAGAAACAGGTAATCAAAGAAAAGAAAACAAGATGTAAACAAGAAGGAAGAAACTAGGGTTTAGGATGCTAGCGGCCTGGAGAAGAAGGAAGCATGCTATCAGGGGATGGCTTGGCTTCTTCTTAAGGGTGTGGCTAGAGGCTTGAGGCATGGGAGAATTGCAAGGAAGCAGGGGTCAGCTAGGGCACATAAGAACAATCATAAAATACAAGAACACCAATACCAAAAAACAATTCACCAGAGTTTTATTGCATAAGAGTTGAATGCTTACAAGAGGAAGAGGGGTGGGGTATTATAGAGTTCCCATGCCCTCTCTTAATTAGGATAGGATCACATAATTTGAGTAGGAAAAGGTTTACAAACTTTGAATCCAATTACAATTCCCAAAGAACTTAGGATTAGAAATCCTTAATAGGTTAGGGAAACACATTCCATGTTGACCTAGTCTTCTCCCTCCCTCCTTGGATCGATCAACCTACTTGAAAACTTCTTGAATTTAGCCTTGGACTCTTGGGCAGCAGCAATTGGCATCCCTTCATGGGATTGGATGAAAATCAAGTGGGCCTTGGAAGCTAGGGCACATGGACCTGGCATATTCCTGGCATCTTGATTCTGGGGTGCATGGGCTTGACTCCTGGGCTTGGAATTTCTAGGCCTGGGATGCTAGAATATCTTTGAAATCATGAGGCACCCTAGTCTGGGAATATATTCTGGCATCTGGAGGGTATCAAGGCATCTGGAGGGCATCTGGGGCATCTAGAAGGAATCTTGGACCTTAGGATGGCAAACAAAGCCCAATTGGCTGATGTGAAGGCCTCTGGCTCCTGGATGAGGCCTGGTGGAACTCCAAAATAGGGTATCCTCTTCTTTTGTACAAAATTTGAATTGATACTGGATTGATACTCAAGCATAGGACTCAATGACTGGACTAGTGTTGAGACAAATCAGCTAGCCTCAACTTATTACAGGACTCAATCTTACTTGATTACAAAACTTTGACACATGGCTAAGTAAACCAGATAGGGCCCAGTAATCTGTGTCTGATCTTGGTGCCCCCACCAATGAGAAATCAATGCTTAGAACTTGCCCTTTTTTCTTTTTTTTCTTATTTTTTTCTTTTTCTTTTCAAGCAGGTAGCTTTTTCGTCAAATTCGAGTTAAATAGGAGGGGTGTATATCAATTACTAATTCTTCAATAGTAATTGAATCTTTAATTGACCTTACAACTAATACCTACTTTACCTTATTAGTATGCAAGGACGATTGAAGTGCTAATAGCCTTTAGATGTCCTAAGTAGGTCATTAAAAGTCTAACCAACTAGTTTACTCCTTGACTCGCTACACTAATTAGTAAATGCTTTCTAACTCTATAGTCATTTTCCTAGTCAATTTAGCTCAAGAATTTCTTTCATGGTGCATGATTTTTAAATTTGTTTATAATTTTTTCAAAAATTTTCCAATATTTTCAAAAGATTTTCAAAATAATTTGTAATAATTTTCAAGTTTTTTAAAAAGAATTTTAAAGTTTAAAAGTTTGTTTCTATCCTAGTGGGGATACTAGGATCAGACAGATCATTGGATCTCATTTAGTTTATTGATTAGGGTTTTTGATGGGGACATCGCCAGCATGGATCCCGGAGAAAACACGAATCCTGGAGCTGCACGATTCTCAGAGGATATCTAGAATAAATTAGTTTGGGATTTATCTTTATCTTTTGTTAGAAATTTGAATTAGGATTTGGTTGGTTAGGATTGAGATATGGATAGGCTTATCTTATCCTATCTTGTATTTGAATTTGAATCATCCCTATCTTTTTTATCTTGTATTCAAATTCAAATGAGGGTTGGACAGGTCTATAAATACCATCATCAGTCCTTTATAAAAAAATAGTTTGGTGAATTAATATGAGTTTTTAGAAGAGTGATTCTTCATATTGGCTTCACCTTCGGGCATCGAGGGGCGTGAGGCCCTAGGTATCCCCCTTCCAATTTCATTTTCTTTATCCCCTTATGACCTTTGAGATTTATTCTAACGCCTTCAAGTATCGAGGTGGGTGGAATGCCCTAGAGGTGAGAGGTCTCTTCGTTAATGTGAGTCCAAAGTTCATGAGATCCAGATCCCTATCTTTTATCCTCATTATTTCCTTCACTACTCCTTTACAAAAAAAATACAAAAAAAAATTGGTATCCTAACTAGGTGACTTCTTGGCTCACCAACGATCCTACCCATCTGTCCCCATTAATTTTTGGTATCAGAACTAAAAAATTAGGGTACCTTCGTATCATCCCATATTTTCTCTTACCATGCATCCCTCCACTTCCCAAATTAAAAAAAAAAATATATTAATATCCTAATTTCGACTTCTTGTCTCAGCAATGATCTTGTTTCATTGTCATGCATTCCTCGACCCACCGGGCTTCTTCTGTTCTTCGTCTCTGTTCCAAGTTCCAACCCGTACAAAACTAGTGGCAGAAGGAAGAGAGAAAATTAAGGACAGAGAAGCTGTAGCCAGTTGTTTCCCCCATCTCTCGGCCACTTCTCTCCTCTCGTATTTCTCTCGAAGCTCTCGGCCTCCTTTTCCCATGGCGTACATCAACAACTCCTTCTCCATCTCGGATGAGGACATCATGATGGAATCCCCCAATGTCATCCAGAACCGGCCGCCCATCAAGGAGATAGCCCTCGCAGTCTCCCTTATCTTCTGTTCCCTTGGCATCATCATCGGTGCCGTCGTGGCCTGCAACCGAGTCGGCGGTGATCGGGCCCATGGAGTTTCCTTTGCCATTTTGGGATCTGTTGTTGTGCTCACACCTGGACCGAGCTCTGCCTGCTATGCGGGAAAACTCCTCGGCCGGCCAACCTGCAAAATGTCCCCTAAGCACCAGAGATGCTCCGGTGAGGGACACTCTGATGCTTAAGTTAGCAAGGGGTTTGGAGCAACAGAATGGAGAGAGTCAAAGAAAAGCACAGAGTGGAAGAGAAAGAGCCTCTTACCCCCGTGGAAGTCCCCTGAGCACCTTTTATGGGCATGAGATACTGCCAAAATTCATTAGAGGGCAGAGATGAAGTTTCGGATCTGCCTCTGGGAGGATCAAAAGAGATGGCCAGGTGGCACAGGATCGTGGCCACGTCGAAGAATCCTGATGGGGATCTCAGAGCAGCACTGATCTCAAAGCCGTATTGATCCCGGAGCAGCACTGATCCTAGAGCAACACCAATCCCGGAGTAGCACAGATTTTAATAAATTAGTTTGGGATTTATCTTTTATTTTGAATTAGGATTTGGTTGGTTATGATTGAGATATGGATAGGTTTATCTTATCCTATCTTGTATTTGAATTTGAGTCATCCCTATCTTTTTATCCTGTATTCAAATTCAAATGAGGGTTGGACAGGTCTATAAATACCACCCTCAGTCCTTTGTAAAAAAAAAAAGTTTTTGGAGAAAAAAATTTGAGTTTTTTAGAAGAGTGATTCTTATTGCCTTCGCCTTCGGGCATGGGCATGATGCCCTAGTTATTCCCCTTCCCATTCCATCTTCTCTATTCCCTCGTGGCCTTTGAGATTCATCCAAGCGCCTCCAAGTATCGAGGAGGGTGTAATGCCCTAAAGGTGAGAGGTCTCTTCGTTAGGGTGAGTCTCAAAGTCCATGAGACCCAGATCCCTATCCTACATCCCCACTATTCCTTCGTCACCCTTATAGAAAAAATTATAAAAAAAAAATAGTACCCTAATTTAGATGACTTCTAGGCTCACCAACGATCCTACACATTTGTCCCTCATCAATTTTGGTATTAGAGCGGGCTAGGATTAGGGATGAAAAAAAAAAAAAAAAAATCTTATCCCATCTTATCTACGCTATTCCCGATTTATTCCAAACTTATCCCAGACTTATCCCTCTGTTATTCATATTGTCTTCTTCATTCCACCATCATGAACCATCCGCCGGATCTCCTCACGCCCGTGACGCCTCCTCATCTCCGAGCCCGACGCCCCTTGCTGTCGCGCTGCCTCATCGACGCCCCTCTCCGATGCAAGGTCACGGCCTACCCCATCGCCCTTGCCGAGTCTAGTGCCCTCTCCTCCCGCGGGATCAAGCTCACCGACACTCCCGCCTGAAGCCCCATTCCTCCGCCTCCAATCGGGAACGCCGGCATCGCCTCCATCAGCCTCCACCCAGGTCGAACCCCCTCCTCTCTGCCTCGTTCCAAGTCTTCACCGAATCGCACCTCCTCTTCCGTCCGCTCTGTTGCCGCCTTCCTTGCCCCGAGCCGAGTCCGCCCAACGCACAGCCGGAGATCGACAGCACCACTGCCTCCCACCAGATCCTTTAATCGACGCCGCAAGCACCATCCTCCCTGCCGGACCTTCCACCTCCGAACCCCAACATCCCTCGCCGACACCCGCTAGAGAGAACGAGCCGAGAGAACCGTGCCCTCCTCTCCCTGTCGAGGCTGAGCTTAACTTGTCGCCGGGTTTCCGATTCCACCCCACCGACGAGGAGCTCGTCGTCCATTATCTCTGCCACCGGACCACCACACATATCTCCCAGATCTGCCCGATCCGTTCCAGCAAACCACCCGCTCTCTTCCGCTTGTGACCCGAACCACCGTCGGCCTCCTCTCCTCCATTCGGAACCACCGGCCATCCGTTTCTCCTCCCTGCTGCCGTCAGCCAAGATCGCTAAGCCGCCGGAACTCCCTCCCGTTGCTGCCATCTCTGCCAGTGATGACACACCGACGTCCGCCCGCTCCTCCCTACTGCCATGGCCGTCGCCGCCTTGTCAGATCCCTTCCGGCCCTTGCTGACGCCAGCCTCCCCGTGAGCCCCCCTTTCGCACGGCTGTCAAAGCACCAGGAGATGCTTTGCACGAACGTGAAAGCATCTCCAGGCCTCCCTCTTGCCGACTTCAACTCAGCACAGATTTCAGAACTGCACACTCTTTAAAGCAGCACAAATTTCAAAGCAAACCGATCTCAAAGCTGCACCATTTTCAAAGCAAAGTTGATTAAAAAAAAATAAATCATGGTTATGTCAAGCTAAAAGTTTGGAGTTCTCGGAACCTGAAGTCAAGCTGAAGTTGGAGCCTGACCCAAACTTGACAGAGTCGAGTTTTTCCCCACCTCAGGGGAATGATGGGGATCTCAGAGCAGCACTGTTCTCGAAGCCGCATTGATCTCGGAGCAGCACTGATCCCAGAGCAACACCGATCCCCGAGTAGCACAGATTTTAATAAATTAGTTTGGGATTTATCTTTTATTTTGAATTAGGATTTGGTTGGTTAGGATTGAGAAATGGATAGGCTTATCTTATCCTATTGTGTATTTGAATTTGAGTCATCCCTATCTTTTTATCCTGTATTCAAATTCAAATGAGGGTTGGACAGGTCTATAAATACCACCCTCAGTCCTTTGTAAAAAAAAAAAAGTTTTTGGAGAAAAAAATTTGAATTTTTTAGAAGAGTGATTCTTCTTGCCTTCGCCTTCGGGCATGGGCATGATGCCCTAGATATTCCCCTTCCCCTTCCATCTTCTCTATCCCCTCATGGCCTTTGAGACCCATCCTAGTGCCTCCAAGTATCGAGGAGGGTATAATGCCCTAGAGATGAGAGGTCTCTTCGTTAGGGTGAGTCTCAAAGTCCATGAGATCCAAATCCCTATCCTACATCCCCACTATTCCTTCGCCACCCTTAGAGAAAAAAATATAAAAAAAAAGTAGTACCCTAATTTAGGTGACTTCTAGGCTCACCAACGATCCTACCCCATATGTCCCTCATCAAATCCGTTGCAACAGAATTCTGACACCAGCTGGAGGGATCTTCCGGAACCCTCAGGCGTTCTCCCGAACGTGGATCATGTTGGTCGGCCTCTTGGTTGGTCGGCCCTTAGGTGGTCGGCTTCTCTAAGGTCGGCTTCCCTGGGACAATAGTCCAATGGTCGATCGGCTCGTGGGCCCTCAGTGGGGATGCATTCGGGCCTCCAAGGGAGCCAACCGGTGGGGGCTTCAATCCACCTCAACCGGCCGAATGCCTTATCCGGCTCAATCTCGAGTCCGACCGGGCATATATAACAGGATTGATACTTTTCATTCTAGGATTCTATTATACAAGGATCGCGTATTATGCCTACAAGGGATACCAAGGCTTTTCCTTTGCCAACATTCCAGATCGCCACTGCCCAAGACATCCTCGGACGCCATCGTCGACCGTCTCATCCGTTCCTAGATGATGCCAACCCCTAAGCGACCGAACTCCTCCCTCCTCTTCATTCCTGTGCCACCTCCACCGGATCTCCTCCCTATCTTTTGGACTATTGGAGTGGGCTTCGATGAATGGCCGATACAGAGAGATGAGCCTCGACAAGAAATAGAGAATAAGGTGTGGAGAGCTAGAGTCCCTGGTTGTTGAGCCATGATAGAGCAAAACATGGATTCGATGAAGATGGAGGCGGAACATAACAGGATATGTGGAATGGAAGAAAGGGCACATGGAGAAGACACGTCTCTCCGAGTCTTTAAAAGGAGCCTACACCGAGAAACTCCACCACTCACTTTCCATTCCAACCATCACACCATCTTCCTACCTCCATCCATCTAGATTAGGAATCAAGTCTCCCTTCCATATCATTCATATTTTTTCCCATGCCCTGAACCAGAGCCATTTATCTTCCTCCATCCTATCCTCCCATGCCCAGTTAAGCCTTCAGCCCATCGATCCTTCATGCCCATTCACCATACTCTCACACAACATCATCACTTCTCCACATCCCGATTTCCTTCCAAAAACTCGTTCATTGTCCTCCCTGACCCCATTGCTATGATGAACAAAAGCCCTCGACGATGGATCCACTTCGCCGCCCCCCTCATCTCCTCCACCTCTCTACCACAATCTATTGCTTTCTGCCGAGATCTGCCTATTTCTTTCCAGCACGCTGACTCCCAGCCATCAGACTCCGTCTCCGCCCATGAAGACTGCTCTCCTCCCTTCCGCCCGGAGTCGCCCATAGCCAAGTAAACCTCCATTGCCTCGCTCGACTCCTTGCTGCCACGATGCCCGCAATCTGCCCGGTCATCTTCACCATCACCGCTCGTCGGACTCCCTTCCTCATAAGACATCCCCTGTTCCACCATTCATCATCCCATGGAGAAGATGAAGCCCGCTTGAACATAAATGCAATGTCTGCATTCGGAGCTGACTTCTCCCTCTACACGCTTCTCAAAGCTGCACCATCCCAAAGCTACCTAATTTCAAAGCGGCACGTGATGCGGGACGACTCTAAGAATGCTAAATATGCAGGAAAAATAATAAACTAATTTTTTTTATGATTTTTAGAATTTAGGTTTGTAGGCTAATTTTTTAAAAGTAAAGTAAAGACTAGCAGGTAATCAGCAATTCTAAGAATCATCATGATCACAAAGAACTCATTCCAAATATTAAGTAGCCAGGACCCAAGTTGAGAAACTCTCGGTTTAGGATAGCCTATCTTCATCAAATTAGAAATTAAAAGAAGGAAATGTTTCTTACTGGTCAAAGATTGAAAACTTTGTAGTGGAAAGTATCACTCACATTCTGATTGGAGCCTAGATGAAGAAGCTTCAGTTCCTTGAATCAGATGGTTGATTTAGACCCGGTCTGAAGGTAAGGAAAACCTCCTCTAGGGAGGTGAAACACCTCGGGGATTCTGCAAATATCAGGGGTCAATCAAAACAGCAATTAAACAAAGTAATAGAAACTAGGATTTAGAATTAAAAGAAACTAGGTTCAGGTGTGGATGTCTCGGGGAAGAAGCAGTTGCTTGATTAGGGCAGCAGCTAGGGCATCTTCCTTTGGGCATGGCTAATCTCCAAAGATGTAGATGGAAGCTAGGGCAGCAGGGTTTCAATCTGGGAACACAAGGAGAGCACACAATAACAAGAGAAGCAACACTAAAACACCAAACACAAGGCAATATCACAAAATCTCAGCAAGTTGTATTCATAAGAAAGAGATGATTACAAGAGGGGGAGGGGTGGGGTATTTATAGAGTTCTCATGCTCTCTCTAACCATGGTTACACTTAGATTACAAGTTCTCTTCCTAGTTAGACTACAAGTCCTTTCCTAGCTAGGTTAGAATTACAAAGTTTAAAATGATTAGGAATCCCAACTAGGTTAGAATTTGACCTGGTATTCTCTTCTTTCCTCTCCCCACTTGGATTTGGACCAAGTCAACATGTGAGGATTCCCAAGCCCTCTTGGAATGGCATGTTGGGCTTCATGGGCAGCAAGTAGGCCGGCCAAGGGGGGCTTGGGCGCTTGGGCTTTGGGCCCTGGAAGTTGGGATGGCCTGATAGGAGAATATTCTTGGAATCTTATTTCTTAATGGACCTGGGCTTGGTGCTTGGACTTGAATTTGAAGGCGTGGAGTGTTGGAATAACCTGCGAAACATGGGCTCCAGGAAAATGGAATATTCTAGAAGCATCTGGAGGGAATCTGGCCACCTGGAGGGCATCTAGAAGGAATCAGGGTTTATAGAAGCATCTTGGATCCTGGGTTGTCACACAAAATCTAATGGACTGATGTAGTGGCCTCTGACTTCTGGATGTGGCATGGTGGAACTCTAAAATAGGGTAACCTCCTCTCTTGTATAAAAATTAGTCTCATACCGGACTCATAATTGATGTACAGGACTCAAAACTGGGCTAAGGTAGAGGGTTGAGACAAATCAACTAACCTCAACTTATTACAGGACTCGATCTTAATTGATTACAAAATTTTTAAAATTTTGACACATGACTAATTAAATCATATGAGATCCAGGGATTTGTGTCTGATCCTGGTGTCCCCACCAATTCTCCCGGGGTGGGAGGTGATGCGTGTCGCAATGCACATATTTAAAACCTTAATTCCACTACTCTAAAGGATAGAATAGTGGGAGTAAGGGTCGATCCCACAGAGACTTTGGGGTTATCTTGAAAAATGATTTTCTTTTGATTTAAAATAAACTAGAACTAATGCAAGAAATAGATGCAAATAATACATTTGTGAAAATAATTCAGATATGACCTATCTCAAGAGTACGGCCCGTACCCGTGGATCACGGCCCGTCCCTTAGGTATAGGTCAGTCAAAATTAATTCACTTTGACTTACCTTAAACGCTAATCCAACATAACTCCAGCATTACTTCAAAATAAAAATGAACAATCATGGATTAATATGAAGCAAATAAATATTTATTGCATAAAAAATTGGGGTACAGAGAAAATAAAAGAAAAGTAAGGGAACAAGGGTCCCTTTCTTCCTTTTTAACCGACTCTGACTCTCTGTGACAGCAATAGGAACTGGAACTACGGACAACAAGTGGAACCTCCCAAAATTCCTTTTTACAGAAGAGAATCACCGAGGTATTTATAGATGAAAAATATCGTATCGGGTCTGTGTGGGAAGCGCGGTGATTTCCTCATCTCAATCTGATTTGCGCTATCTCCTTATCTGATATTTTTTTACAGTCATCCCCATCTCAAAAATCTAACTCAAAAATTCTATCGCACAATCCCGCGTCCATCCAGCATCGTCCGACATCTCTTCTCGTTCCGATGCTTTCTTGGACATCCCGGTCTGAACAGCAGGGACGGTGACAAGCAGCTTCAGGAGCATGGAAACGGAGGTGACGGCTGGGCGAAGATGGCTGGGCAGACGTGGCCGTGGGCGGTGATGCGGAAGAGGAGGCAGCAGCAGAAGCAGACAGCGGCTTCAGATTGGCTCACGGCGGTGGCTGCAGCAGGTTGGCTCGCGGCATGGCTTCGGACGGTGGCTGCCGGCGGTGCAGGTTGGCTCGCGGCGGAGGCTGCAGCAGGGGTGGACGGCGGAGGGCGTGGCCGTGGGTGGAGGGCGTGGAGGCACAGACACAGCTGCAGGTTGGCGGAAGGCGGCTGCGGGCTGGGGTGGACGGCGGCGGCAGCAGGGGCGGCGGTGGCTGCAGCTAGACGGACGGCGGCGACGGCTTCGGTGCGGAAGAGGGCGGACACGACAGCGGATGGTGGACGGTGCTGCGGGTTGGCGGCGGGTGATGATGCATAGTCGCAGGGATTCCGGCCATTTTTCCGGTCGAACGGCGACTCTCCAGCCGGCGGGAAGGTTGGCAGCAGCTTCGGCGGTGCCGGGGGAAGCTCTCCGGCGAATTTCGGAGCAAAGGGCGCACGGTGGTCCACGGCTCTGCCCGTGGACCGGCAGCAATGGCTGCCGTGGACCAAGAGGTCGTGCGGTGGACCATTGAGCCAGTCCACCGTGAGCCATTAAAAGTTTTAAGGTTCGCTCCAAAAATAGTGCAGCTTTGAAATCTGTGCTAAAATCTTCTAAATTCCATTTCGGGCCCGTTCGAAGTCCGAATTACATTCTGTTTGCATCGTTGGACTCCTAAAATCAAGATCTACACATTTATGGAGTCAATTCCTACAAATTATCATAAAAAGTATCAATTTTAATCAAATAAAGTTGGATTAATTTTCATTATTCTAATGTCTAACACAACCCCCAACTTAAACTTTGCTCGTCCTCGAGTAAAGGAAATGGATGAGTCTTGTGTATTAAGATGGTCCATGAAATGAAAATTATCGTACTAACCCTAAAATCAAAGGATACATGGTTAGACTATTAAAAAGGTACTTCATTGGATTACCAATTCCACCCATTTAGTAGTTAAATAAAGTCCATAGAAGGTTTAAGAGTTTTTTTCTTTCCCAACTTTCTATCTCACTATCTAAATCTTCCAACTTACTTTGATTTTGGTGCAATATTTATTTAGTCCCCACTTTTTTTTTTTTTTTTTTTTAATGTAAAGTTAGTGCAATGTCCTGACACCTTACTTTCTAATTAACCCTTGTAGCGAGCTTTAAGCCAATGACTCCCAAACCAGTTGGCTTTAGGGCATTAGGTGTAAAACACCCCTCGGGCTTACTGACTCGAGTCAAAAAGGCTAAGTCAAGACTAACTCTACGAAAGATTTTGTTACATCCCCACCTTTTGACGCGAACAACAATGCTTACTTAGGCAAAGGGGCCCGGTTACTCAGTGAGAGATGCTAAAAATCTTTATTAACCTCAAGAATTTATTTATTTATTTATTTATTTATTTATTTATTTACTTTTAACTGGGGACTTTTTATAATCCTATACCAAAATAAGTAAGATTCATTATTAAGATCAATAGGCCGAAGGGTCTGGAATTACTCTTCTAAAATTTTCTGGACTACACTCTACCACTTATAGGATTTTCTTGATAAATCATCCCTCAGTATCTCTAAAATTTTCTAAACCATTAATCACTCTTCATTTAGTGAGCCTGATTATTTTCAATTCGAGACAAATTTTTGTACACAAAAACTGATTAAAATTTTACTCGAGGATTAGATTTAATTAATTAGATTACACCCCCCAACTTAATTTCCATTGTCCCCAATGGAAGAGGATACTAAAAACATAATGGCATAGAAGGATACAACCTGGTAGGGTATGGAATTGGATGTCCCTGAATCACCCCGCAATCTTCTTTTACTACTCCATTTATTCTAAAAATAAAGAACTAGAAGTTAAAATATGAACATAAAGTAAAAACTAAGGAAAGAGCTGGGCTGCCTCCCAGGAGCGCTAAGTTTAACGTCTTCAGCCAGACACTAAGAGGGAGTATTACTGATATTGAATTTAGGCACATCCCTCAAGAAAATTTTAGAAGACAGGCCAATCAGGAGGCCTTGTCAACATAGCAGAAAAATGTTCGTAAAGTATCCTACGACGACGATTATCCTTGATCCAGAAAATACAGGAGGTAAGTGTACGAAACCAAGCTTGAAAAATCCTAGACCAATTTGGTTGGAGATTAGAAAGGAATCGTGTGTATTGGACCGAGAGTGGGGGTGGGGGCTTAAAAATTTTTCTATCTCTAGAAAGGTTTACCCTAATCCCTCGCTCAGAAACAATGTATCCGAGCACAATTCCTTCACGAACCATAAAATGGCTCTTCTCTCAACTTAAGACTAAGTTGGTTTCTATACAGTGTTTCAATACCGTAGCCAAATTATGTGATGCAGCATGAAAGCTCTGATACCAAAAATGATGCGAAACAAAAAAGATGATGCGATGCGGAAGTAAATTAAAATTAATATATATATTTTTTTAATATATTTTCAGAAGTCGGCTTTGACTCAAAGGAAAGATAAACTAATGTTGAAAGAAACTAAGAAATGATAGAGAGCACAATTAAAAGGAGTGGATTATTAGAGTAACTCAAAAGTAGGATCGCTGGGGATTGAGAAACCCCCAGATCTAGGGTTTGCTCTGAGTTTCAACGAAACAGACAAAGTGAGAAGGGAAGGTTCTTGTTACCTAGCAGTGATATCTCTCGTTGCTTCAATTGGAGGACACTCTCGAGCAAATTATAAGATCCTTGGAGACGGGGTATCTTCGCAATGGATCCTCGGATTGTAGTCCTATGGCAAGGTTGGCCTCCTTCTCAAACTCAGGATCTGGAAGAAGAAGAACAAAAGAAAAAAAGAACCAGAAACTCAAAGAAAGACACTGACCTGAGGACTTAATGAAGATTGTTGGATGTAGAAGTTTCGGAGATCTTGATACTGATCTGACTCTTCTTTGAACTTGCTCTGTAGTTGAAATAGCTGATCTGAACCTGGATGCTGGTGGCCGGCCTCTATGTGGAAGAGAGGGGCCGTGGGATGTAGATGGAAAATTAGGGTTTGGTGGTGGTGGAGTAGAGATGGGTGGACTAAGCTAGAGTTTTGGGGTTGGAGATCTCACACCTCCTCAAGGTTCCTAGGGAACCCGGATTTACTCCCTCACAGAGCTCAACACTTGAATACAAGTGCGGAAGAGAGAAACACAAAGTTGCTCACAAAGAAATTGATTTCCTTCATCATTTTTTTAGAACTTACAAAGGGGTTTTAATTTATAGGACATTACAAGAGAGTAGGGTTTTACATCTTCCCATGTGGGACTAAAGGAGGGGATCTTCAAATTAGGATTATAGGATCAATCCCTACTCATATGGCCGGCCAAAAAAATTTCAAAGATGATTGAGGCTTCAAAAAGGAAAGTGGGTGGCGCCTCCTTGTCTTGACCTCCAAGAAAATATTTTTTTTTCTTCTATGCTTGGCCTAATATGGAAGTGTTTGGGCGCCTCTTAACCTTGCCCTCCAAGAGAAAATTTGTTTCCTTTTATATCTGGCTTTAGTTGGAATGATTAGGGCGCCTCCTAACCTTGCTCTTCAAGAGAAATCTCCTTCCTTCCATGGCTCAACCCTTTTTGGATACCTCCTTTTCTTTCTCCCCAAGTTATGGCTTTTTCTAACTTTGTTTTGAGTATTTCTGGCAGGTAATGGGCGCCTCCTTGAAATTCTCTCCAAGAGAATTTCTTCCCTTTCAAAGTTTGGTTCTTTTGGGAATGTCTTGGGCCGCCCCCTTGATTTGTGGACCCCTGGTGGATTTCTCCTCAATTGGCGCATGAGAGAAGGGAGTTGCTATCTGTGGTGTGGGGACCAAAGCCTGCTGGATGGAGATGTGGCGCCCCCTGGACTCAGGCATATGGCTGGGAGTGTGGCTGGGAGTGTGGCACCCACTTGCTTGGCCTTGGGAGAAAATGTAACACCCCAGGTTGAAGCCCTAGTCCACTACTGAGTCAACATGACTCAACAAAATAAAAATGCAGGTAATACAGACTCAAGCTAAAATTGAGTTGATCAAGTCAACCCTTATTACAAGCCAAAAAAACCCTAATTCTTCGGGCAAGGTTAATCAGAGATCCAGATGGAGCTCTGAAGTCTTCTTCTGAGTCTGGTGCCCGCACCAATTCTCCCAGGGTGGGAGGAACTCGACCCTGTCGAGTATGGATCAAGTTGGCTCTGGTATCTCTTCAAGAGGTCTGGGTCCAATTCTTGTAATTCTTCTCGAGAGATCCAAGAGTCATCAGAATCTGGCCTTCCTTGCCAGCGGACCAGGTATCTTTGGTATCCTCGATTACGAGTAGAGATAACCTGATCATCCAGGATCTTTTCAATCTGCTCTTTCCTCACAGGCCAGTTTGTTGGTGGACACACAGGGTTGGGTTCACTCTCAAGAGCAGGATTAGGTTCAAAAGCCTCACTGGGAATCACAGCTGGCTCTCTATACTCTACTAGGTCTGTAATGTTGAAAGTGGAGCTAATGCCTTGTTCTGGAGGCAACTCGAGCACATAGGCATTGGATCCTACTCTCTTCACCACTCTAAATGGTCCAGCTCCTCTAGCATGTAACTTTCTAACGGTTCCAGGAGGAAACCATTTAGGCCTTAACCTAATCATTACATAGTCTCCCTCAACAAAAGTTTTGACTCGCCTTTGAGAATCAGCCAACTTCTTATAAGTTTCATTACTTAAAGTTATTTTGGCATGAATTTCTTTATGCAAGTCCTTTACATGCTATGCAAGTGCATCAAGAAACTTGTGTGTGTGGGCTAATAGTGAAATCAGATCAAGTGGTGTGTGAGGCTTGTATCCATGAACAATTTCAAAGGGACTCTAGCCTATAGACCTATTGATCGAAACATTGAATGCAATTTCAGCCCTGAACAAAATACAAATCCCAATTCCTGGTATTCTCACTCAACCAAAATCTGAGTCAATGTCCTAAACTCGACTGACGATGCATTCCTAAAGAATGGACTTTATTCCAAAGGAACCCTAGGTCTAAACCTAACAAACTACGGCTCTTTAGGTTTGACCTTGGGTTGGAGGATGGCATGCAGAGCATGAAAACTTATCATGGGTGCCTAGTAGGTGCCATAAGGTCTTCCAGAAGTAGGTAGCAAACCTAATAGGTTCTGACACATGGTTCACTCTAAAGACTTCGACAAAGTATACTTGGATGGTGTAAGAAGCATTGGAAGTCCTAGAGAAAGGGAGGAAATATGAGGCGGAGTCACGAATTACCTGCTGACTAAAGGTGGTGACCTGAAGGTTTGAATGGTGATCTATGAGTGTCAACTGATCATCCTTACGAAAGGAAAAGTTTGCTACTCCCAGGAATGGATCAAGAGATGGTTCGGGAAGTAGCCTAGGACATGTGATTGCAACAGTTAAAGTTTGTTCTCTAAGCAAATAATGATCCATTTTCTCAAGAACTGGATTGAAGAATGATTCATGGAAGGGCCTATAGATGATGACCTCAAGACTTGAAACTTGACATATGGGTGCAGAAAGGTATACTCTATAGAAGGGTAGGTCAGTCATGCGAAGGGAGGTGTCTGGGGTCATAAGGAGAACTTCTACAGGACTGGGTGAATCAATCCGCTCAAGACAAGGATGTTCAACTGAGATTACGGGAGAGACCTTAGTGGCTGGGCATGGGACAAGGTCCAATTGTAAGAGGCTTGATTCAGTCATCCTAAGGAGAGGATCTACCATAGGGTGGGCAAACTTAAACAGTTCAGTGCAAAGATCTTCAATTGGTACTTGGGAAATGACTGTCATTAGAGGGTACGAACTGATAGCTCGGGCTAACACTATGAGTTCTTCCTGGGGGTATTTGACTAAAGGAACCTGATTCTCATAAATCTCTTGAATTTCTGAACTAGGTCCTACCACTTGGTTGCTTTCCAAGGTCTCCTCATGTAAGGAACCAATAGTATCAATGTCACATTCTTCAAGTTCTTCCCCCTCATATTCATCAACTAGACTCAAGCCAGCATCATATACTTCCTCGATGCCATCTTCAATGGGTTTCGGGTCAGTGGTAATCGGGTCAACTGATTCTAGGCTTGTCATACCTAACCGTTCTTCCTCATTGGTAGGCTTGGGTTCTCCCTCATTAATGTCATCCTTAGGATTCTTACCACTTAGCTGTGCACAAGCCAGTCCTATGCATGGGCACTGACTAGATTTATGGCCTCTTTCTCCACAAAACAAACATTCTTGAGATATAGGAACCTGGGTCACACTTGGTTTCAAGCTAGTAGAGACCTTACTTGGGCATGGGTGTGGATCTAAATGGTTTGTTCTAGAAGACTTGGGTTGTTGAGTGACTGGTCTAGAATATTATAAGGACCTCTCATAGACACGATCCATACTATAGATATCATGGTTAGGCTTCTTATGGTTATGCTCGGGATCACGGTATAAGGTCCTTCTAGGCTCCTAGCATGGCTGAGGTTGGGGCCTATTAAATTTTGGATCAGGGATCCAATTTTAATGTCTACGTTTCTCAAGTACTTGGACTTGATCCCTAAGCTGGGTAAAATTCTCATGGACTTGTTCTTTACACTGGGTAACAGTAGCAGTCAAATCCTGGCTCAATTTGTTCATACTTTCAGTAAGAGCTCTAACCATGGCCTCTAAATCAGGTTGGGTTTGACCAGGTTGGTAGGGTACTCCATTCCGGGTAGACATGATGATGCAAGCAAACACACAAAATGAGACTCAACTGAATGACTACGGGCTAACTAGACCTAGAGCCCAAACTAGATGCCCAATCAGACTGGCAAACTAGCCTGTAGTAACTCGGGACTCAGCCAGGCAGGTGTAAGGGGAGTGTTAGGTCCCTAATTGCCAATCCTAGACACCAATCAGTGATTGGCCAGGTAGGCGGACCAGCACACAAGCCCTTCGGGACGTAGTCCCTGAACCACCGTTCTAGACACCGAGTACAAAGCACACACAGAGTAACTAGACAAACTGACTCAACACTAGCCTTGACCCGACTTGTTGATGTCCCTAGCCCACTAGGGCAAATTAAGTCTAATAAATTTTAAAATTAGGCTTAGGATCGAATGAGTGGGTGGTGGTTTTGGGCTAAGGAGAGGTTATCAACTCCTCCCCTTATCTTAGATGCTCAAATGCCCTTAGGATGAATTAGGAGATGTTCACTCAAAATAATTGCATTGCAGAACACAAAAATAGAGTTGCAGTAATTTAACTCTCAGAAATTTCACGGAAACCAATAAATCATAGAAAAATTATATAAAATAGCTTCAATTATACTGGTTCCAGCAAAATAAAAATTATGCAATTTAGAGTTACTTGCATTGAGAAACAATTCCTACAACAGGATAGTTATAGACTGAAAACAGGGTGCTTCCCCCGTTTACAATTCCTGCTACGAAGTTGTAACCCAACGGATCCCCTACACGCCCTAGGAACACCCCGTGGAATGGGAAGAGGAGGGTTGAACCTCACTTCGTTCCTAGGACCGGACATCCTGGGGAGTCTACTTCGAGCAGACAAAGTAAAAGGAGAGAGACTTAAAACAAGCAAGCAAAACAGAAACCCTATACTGTGCTCTGATACCAAAATTGATGCAGCACGAAAGCTCTGATACCAAAAATGATGCAGAACAAAAAAGATGATGCGATGCGGAAGTAAATTAAAATTAATGTATTTTTTTTAATATATTTTCAGAAGTCGGCTTTGACTTAAAGGAAAGATAAACTAATGTTGAAAGAAACTAAGAAATGACAGAGAGCACAATTAAAAGGAGTGGATTATCAGAGTAACTCAAAAGTAGGATCGCTGGGGATTGAGAAACCCCCAGATCTAGGGTTTGCTCTGAGTTTCAACGAAACAAACAAAGTGAGAAGGGAAGGTTCTTGTTACCTAGCAGTGATATCTCTCGTTGCTTCAATTGGAGGACACTCTCGAGCAAATTATAGGATCCTTGGAGAAGGGGTATCTTCGCAATGGATCCTCGGATTGTAGTCCTATGGCAAGGTTGGCCTCCTTCTCGAACTCAGGATCTGGAAGAAGAAGAACAAAAGAAAAAAAGAACCAGAAACTCAAAGAAAGACACTGACCTGAGGACTTAATGAAGATTGTTGGATGTAGAAGTTCCGGAGATCTTGATACTGATCTGACTCTTCTTTGAACTTGCTCTGTAGTTGAAACAGTTGATCTGAACCTGGATGCTGGTGGCCGGCCTCTATGTGGAAGAGAGGGGCCGTGGGATGTAGATGGAAAATTAGGGTTTGGTGGTGGTGGAGTAGAGATGGGTGGACTAAGCTAGAGTTTTGGGGTTGGAGATCTCACACCTCCTCAAGGTTCCTAGGGAACCCGGATTTACTCCCTCACGGAGCTCAACACTTGAATACAAGTGCGGAAGAGAGAAACACAAAGTTGCTCACAAAAAAATTGATTTCCTTCATCATTTTTTTAGAACTTACAAAGGGGTTTTAATTTATAGGACATTACAAGAGAGTAGGGTTTTACATCTTCCCATGTGGGACTAAAGGAGGGGATCTTCAAATTAGGATTATAGGATCAATCCCTACTCATATGGCCGGCCAAAAAAAATTCCAAAGATGATTGAGGCTTCAAAAAGGAAAGTGGGTGGCGCCTCCTTGTCTTGACCTCCAAGAAAATATTTTTTTTCCTTCTATGCTTGGCCTAATCTGGAAGTGTTTGGGCACCTCTTAACCTTGCCCTCCAAGAGAAAATTTGTTTCCTTTTATATCTGGCTTTAGTTGGAATGATTAGGGCGCCTCCTAACCTTGCTCTTCAAGAGAAATCTCCTTCCTTCCATGGCTCAACCCTTTTTGGATACCTCCTTTTCTTTCTCCCCAAGTTATGGCTTTTTCTAACTTTATTTTGAGTATTTCTGGCAGGTAATTGGCGCCTCCTTGAAATTCTCTCCAAGAGAATTTCTTCCCTTTCAAAGTTTGGTTCTTTTGGGAATGTCTTGGGCCGCCCCCTTGATTTGTGGACCCCTGGTGGATTTCTCCTCAATTGGCGCATGAGAGAAGGGAGCTGCTATCTGTGGTGTGGGGACCAAAGCCTGCTGGATGGAGATGTGGCACCCCCTGGACTCAGGCGTATGGCTGGGAGTGTGGCTGGGAGTGTGGCGCCCACTTGCTTGGCCTTGGGAGAAAATGTAACACCCCAGGTTGAAGCCCTAGTCCACTACTGAGTCAACATGACTCAACAAAATAAAAATGCAGGTAATACAGACTCAAGCTAAAATTGAGTTGATCAAGTCAACCCTTATTACAAGCCAAAAAAACCCTAATTCTTCGGGCAAGGTTAATCAGAGATCCAGATGGAGCTCTGAAGTCTTCTTCTGAGTCTGGTGCCCGCACCATTATGGAGACAGTCCTCAAATGAAGATCCAAAGACAGAAAAATTATTCATAAACACTTCAAGGAAGTGACCAACCATGTCAGAAAATAAGGCCAACATACATCGTTGAAAGGTGGCTGGTGCTTCTAAGGATGGCACTGAAGGGCTTGATTGAGTCGGTAATGATTCATATTTCACAGTCCAAGGAGGAATGGTGCTAAACTTGGGTGGCTCTAATAAAGCATTCACTTCATTTGCATATTCATCAATATCAAAATCGTCAGTTCCAAAATGTGTCAAACATGCTTGCAAGGGATCCGAATCAAGCAACACAGGAAGATTCCTATTTACTACTTCTTCTATCATGTTTACTTCGTTATGATCATAAGAGGGTGGTCCTTGGCATGCATTAAAAACATTCAACTGCATTTTCTTATTCCCAAAAGAAACATCCATAACCCCTGTCCTGCAATTTATGCTAGTATTAGCGATAGCTAGGAAAGGTCTTCCAAGAATGATGGGTATCTGACTAGGGTTACCGCTAGATTCCATGTCCAAAACAAGAAAATCAACCGGGAAGTAGAACTCATCTACTTTTACCAACACATCCTCGAGGATCCCACGGGGTGCCTTGATGGATCGATCGGCTAACTGTAAAGTCACCGTCATGGATTTTAATTCTCCAAATTTAAACAGATCATACACTGAGCCTGGGAGAAGGTTTACACTCGCACCTAAATCTAATAAGGATTTCTTGATTATGAGGTCCCCTATGACACAAGAGATAATTGGGGTACCTGGGTCTTTGAGTTTGGGTGGAGCTATCTGCTAAATAACTTAGCTGGCTTGCTCAGTTAAGAGGATTTTCTTAGGGATATGTGCCTTAGATTTCCGTTTTTGAGTGCACAAATCCTTAAGAAATTTGGCATAAGCCGGAACTTGCTTGATGGCATCGAGGAGAGGTAAATTGATTTGGACTTGCTTGAATAATTCAAGCATCTCATTCATTTTCAAATTTTTCTTATCCAATGGTAAAGGTGATTCCAAAGCACTAGGGAATGGAGCCTTAGGTACAGGTGCTTGACCATTGGATTCCTTCTCCTCTTCATTCTTTTTCTCTGGCTTAGCCACCTCTACTTCTTGGGTCAGGTCAGGATGGTTCAATGTTTTTCCACTTCTTAAGGTTATAACAGATTTAGCGTGTTCAAAAAAATTTTCAGGTCCAGTGGAACTCTCAGCCATATATTGACCTTTGGGATTGATAATGGGCTGGCTAGGCAACTTACCTTCTTCTCTCTGATTGAAAGCTATAGCTAGCTGACCTATCTGAGTCTCTAGCTTGGCAATGGATTGGGTATGGGAGTGAAGGATTTGGGTATTCATGTTCAGCCCCTCCTTCAAAGTTTGAAGGAGCTTCTCTTGAAAGGAAGGATCAAGATCACTTGGCGGAGGTAGTGGAGGCTGTGGGGCATTTTGATACTGTGGAAATGGCATGCTTTGAAATTTGGTCTCCTGATAGTTGGGCCTAACGGATGTATTGATTCCGGGTTGGAGTTTCCAAGAAAAATTCGGGTGATTGCGCCAGCCGGGATTGTATATGTTCAAATAAGGGTCGTTTCCTGGTCTAGGAGCCATTCGAGTTTGAGCTTGATGAGCTTGCTCCTGAAGAAGCTCAGGAAATTGGTAAGCTGATGGACAATCACCTAAGGTGTGGGTGGAACTCGAGCAGATAATACAGACTTCATGAGTTGGATGAGATGAGGAGGAATTATTTCCAGCTTGCAAAAGTTGGTCGAGCTTTTGAGATAGCTCATCAACCTTGCTGTAGACATCTACAGCACGACCAACTTCATACATACCTCCTCTCTTGGGTTCTACAGGTCCTGTGGGAGGATCTCTACGGGCAGCTGACATATGATGTAGAGAATTTTCACTTAAAGTTTCAAACAACTGCCATGCCTCATGTTCATTTTTAAGCATGAACGTTCCTCCACATGAGGCATCCACCATTTGCCGGTGCCTTTCTGACAAACCGTCATAGAAGCACTAGACTAATTGCCATTTGGGTATGGCATGGCGAGGACATTTTCTAATCAGCTCTTTCAATCTCTCCCAGGTTTCATGAAACATTTCTCCATCTAATTGGGAAAAACTAGTAATGGCTTTTCTAATTTGATTCATCTTTCCTATGGAAAAATATTTCTTAAGGAACTCCCTCTGAAGTTGATCCCAAGTTGAAATTGTCACAGTGTCTAGGGAATTCAACCAATATTTGGCTTTATCTTTCAGGGAAAAAGGAAATAACCTAAGCCTTAAAGCATCGTCGGAGAAATTTTGTATCTTAACAGTGGAACAGATTTCTAGAAATTCATCTAAATGTTTATATGGATCTTCAGTCGCAAGTCCGTAAAAAGAGGGTAACATCTGAATCACACTGGACTTGATTTCATACTGGATGATATCTACAGGGGGTACTTGGATACAAGGTGAATAAGTGTATTTTGAAGGAGTGAAGTACTCCTTCAGCGAAGGGTCAATTCCTTGATTAGGATCCATAGTACTTGGGCTGGTTGCTCTACTGGAGCCTTCGATTTTTGGATCTAGGGATATGTGTTTAGGTTCTCGAAGTCGACGCCTAGAATACACTAACATACACCCTCCCTCCGAAAGCAAACAACAATCAAAGATTTTTTTAATTAATTTTTTTTTTTTTGAAAAGTGGAAGAATGAGAAGAGGTCTAAAGGAGAAGTTCCTAAGAGAGTCATAAGCTAGAGAGAAGAAAGTGAATTTAATTAATTTTTTTTTTTTTTTTTTTCAATCAAACAAGTGAAACAAATCAAAACTCTACCCTAGGGTTAACCTGAATCTAGACAGCTCCTAACTGATCCAAGGTTACCTTCGAGCACTTTGAGCCCAAGATCAATTAACTGACTTGGCCAGGTAAGTGTAAGGTTGGTGAAGGTTCCCTTATCGCTTTCCTTAGACACCAATTAAAAATTGGCCAGGTAAGCGGAACCAACTCACCTCCCTTCGGGCTCTAGTCCCTGAACCACTTTCCTTAGACACCAAGGAATTAAATGATCTGAACCCGGTCCAACTCTAGGGTTTCCTTGTCCTATTGAGCTCGAAATCCTTAGGGTTGACGTCTAATTAATTTTAAAATTAAAGGCTTGGGTCAATGCAGATGCTGGATTGATGATTTGTGGGCTAAGGAAGGGTATTGATCTCCCCACCTTATCTGATTAATGGGTTGTGCCCTTAAGTATATTATGAAATTATGAAATGCAATAGCTAAGGTGTCCAAAAAGTTATAAACAAACAAAATTAATTTTTTTTTTTAATTTTGATGATTAAGTCTCTGATCCTAATAAATTATAAAATGTCTGGGTAATATATTTTTTTTTGGTTTTACAAAAAAAATAAATTTACCTAAGTGAATCTAAAAAATTTTTTTTTGTTCAACCTTTTTGTACCCTAGGACAACCATTAAACATAACCTCCCAGTTATGCCAGGGCAACCTTATGTCAGGGCACTCAAGATTGAAAATTGAATTTTTTTTTAAATTTGAATGTAAAATTTTGAAAATTGATTTTTTTTTTTTCAGAATAACACGGAAAGTCCCCGGCAACGGTGCAAAAAATCTGATGCGTGTCGCAATGCACCGATTTAAAACCTTAATTCCATTACTCTAAAGGGTAGAATAGCAGGAGTAAGGGTCGATCCCACAGAGACTTTGGGGTTATCTTGAAAAAGGATTTTCTTTTGATTTAAAATAAACTAGAACTAATGCAAGAAATAGATGCAAATAATAAATTTATGAAAATAATTCAGATACGACCTATCTCAAGAGTACGGCCCGTACCCGTGGATCACGGCCCGTCCCTTAGGTATAGGTCAGTCAAAATTAATTCACTTCGACTTACCTTAAACGCTAATCCAACATAACTCTAGCATTACTTCAAAATAAAAATGAACAATCATGGATTAATATGAAGCAAATAAATATTTATTGCAAAAAAAACTGGGGTACAGAGAAAATAAAAGAAAAGTAAGGGAACAAGGGTCCCTTTCTCCCTTTTTAACTGACTCTGACTCTCTGTGACAGCAATAGGAACTGGAACTACGGACAACAAGTGGAACCTCCCAAATTTCCTTTTTACAGAAGAGAATCACCGATGTATTTATAGATGAAAAATACCGTGTCGGGTCCATGTGGGAAGCGCGGTGATTTCCTCATCTCAATCTGATTTTTGCTATCTCCTTATCAGATTTTTTTTTACGATCATCCCCATCTCAAAAATCAAACTCAAAAATTCTATCGCACAATCCCGCATCCATCCAGCATCGTCCGACATCTCTTCTCATTCCGATGCTTTCTTGGACATCCCGGTCTGAACAGCAGGGATGGTGACAAGCAGCTTCAGGAGCTTGGAAATGGAGGTGATGGCTGTGCGAAGACGGCTGGGCATACGTGGCCGTGGGCGGTGATGCGGAAGAGGAGGCAGCAGCGAAAGTGGATAGTGGCTTCAGATTGGCTCATGGCGGAGGCTGCAGCAGGTTGGCTCGCGGCGTGGCTTCAGACGGTGGCTGTCGGAAGTGCAGGTTGGCTCGCGGTGGAGGCTGCAGCAGGGGCGGACGGCGGAGGGTGTGGCCGTGGGCGGAGGGCGTGGAGGCGCGGACACGGCTGCAGGTTGGCAGAAGGCGGCTGCGTGTTGGGGCGGACGGCGGTGGCAGCAGGGGCGGCGGTGGCTGCAGCTGGACGGACGACGGCGACGGCTTCGGTGCGGAAGAGGGCAGACACGGCAGCGGACTGCGGATGGCACTGCGGGTTGGCGGTGGGTGACGATGCACAGTCGCAGGGATTCCGGCCATTTTTTTGGCTGAACGGCGACTCTTCGACCGGCGGGAAGGTTGGCGGCGGCTTCGGCGGTGCCGGGGGAAGCTCTCCGGCAAATTTCAGAGCAAACGGTGCACGGTGGTCCACGGCTCTGCCCGTGGACCGGCAGCAATGGCTGCCATGGACCAAGAGGTCGTGCGGTGGACCATTGAGCCGGTCCACCGTGAGCCATTAAAAGTTTTAAGGTTCGCTCCAAAAATCATGCAGCTTTGAAATCTATGCTAAAATCTTCTAAATTCTATTTCGTGCCCGTTCAAAGTCCGAATTACATTCCGTTTGCATCGTTGGACTCCTAAAATCAAGATCTACACATTTTTGGAGTCAATTCATGCAAAGTATCTTAAAAAGTTTTAATTTTAATCAAATAAAGTTAGGTTAATTTTCATTATTCTAATGTCTAACAGGAGGAACTCGACCCCGTCAAGTATGGGTCAATTTGGCTCAAAGAGGGTTTGGGTTGAGGCATTGCAGATCCGCACCAGCATTCCACAAGTCCTCATATTCTGGCTGACCTTGCCACCAGACCAAGTATCGCTAACTATCTCTATCCTAGGTACTGATAGCTCAATCATTTAGAGTTCTCTCAATCTTTACCTCGCCAAAGGTGACACGAGAGTAACTAGATGCTAGGATGAAATAATGCAGGTGATTTGTTTCTTTGTGATTTTTAGATTTTTTTAAAATAGGTTATGGATTCCCGAAGACAAGCAAAAGTAGATCTAGGGATTCAACAATGATATGAACTACTAGCACATAAATTAGCCCCTAAGCAAGGATAAAAAGAGGACCCCGGGATTGAGAAACCCTGTAGGACTTAGCTCTCAAATCAATATCAACTAAGGAGTCTAGGGTTGCAAACCTTAAAGTTTTGAAGTGCCCGATGCCGAGTTCGCTCTCTCTCACGGATGCGGCCTGGATGATCGAGGCTTCAACCCCAGCTGATGCGCTGGCTTCCTGTTCGAATGTCTTGAAGGCAAGAAAAATCAACTACGTATTCGTGGTACCTGGAGGACCTGCGAGCATTCAAGAAAAGAGTTAGGATTTTATAAAAAGAAAGTAAGAGATGAAGGAATGAGAGTTGATGTTGGTGGTGGATGGAGTTCTTCTTGCTAGGCGCCCGATTGGATGATCTCGATGGACTCCGAACTCGAAGTTGGAGGATGGATCTGCGGAAGATATAGTAACTCGAGGCCTTACACCTCTCAACGCCCGAAGGCGAAGGTGCTCCCTTATAGAGATCGACGTTCTTAAGGAACGAAGGCAACTAACAAAGAGAATGGCTCTTAAATCTTGTCTTTTCATTCATCATCATTAAACTTTACAAGGGAGGGATAAGGTCCTTTATATAGGCACCTTAAAACCCATACAAATTTCAAAAATACAAAGCTTCATGAAGAGGGCACCCAAATTCAAATTTCTTCTTCTAAGATTTTGTAGCTTGATTTGGGGCTTGAAAGATGGGAGTTGTCTTCTTGATTTGAGGGTCAATGATTTTCTTCCATAGCCGACCGAGCACTTTAGGAAGATGGCTTAATATGGGGCTTGAAACAAGGGAGTTGTCTTCTTGATTTGAGGGTCAAAGATTTTCTTCCATAGACAACCAAGCACTTTGGTAAGAAGTCTTGATATGGGGCTTGAAACAAGGATCAAGCCTTCATTGCCCATTGACCTTCCTTGGCTGCCCATAGCTCCTTTGGAAAGAAGCTTGATAGGGGGAGGGAAGGGAGGAAAGAATCAAGGAATGGCATCCATAAATTCTAGCATTTCCTTCTTGCCTTGACAGTCCACATGTCAAGATGATGTGGCACCACATGGGATAGATGAGGTGGTGCCAAGTGGCATCCTTCATGGCTTGGAAGATGGCTTGACCCATTACAAAATAGACTAGACTCGAAGACCACTCTGGCTTGGGCCCAATCTTCAAACAGACTCGAACTGGAATCATTACAGGACTGGACTTAATACAGGACACAACTTGACCCAATTGGTCAAAGTACAGGACTAAACAAAAATAATTGAGACTAATTTCATGACTAAAAATTACAATGATAGGCTTGAAGCCTTATCACACGACCCAAAAATTGAAACCCTAATTAGAGGTCTGGTGCCCACACCAATTCTCCTGGGGTGGGAGGAACTCGACCCTATCGAGTAAGGGTTGATTTGGCTTTGCTATTTTTCCATAAGGTCGGGGTCGAGGTGCTGCAAGTCCTCTCGGGTATCCTATGAATCATCAAACTGTGGTCAGCCTTGCAATCAGACCAAGTAATGCTGATAGCCTTTGCCCCAGGTGGTCATAGCTTGATCATCCAAGACATGCTCGATCCGCTCTTTTTTCTCAGGTAAAATTGGAGGTGGACACTTTGGGTCGGGTTCGCTCTCAAATGAAAGGTTAGACCCAAATGGCTCACTGGGTATGTTTGCTGGTTCCCTATACTCACTAAGTCTGGGATATTGAAAATTGAGCTAATACCATAATTCGGAGGAGCCCAAGTAGATAGGCATTAGGGCCAACTCTCTTAATCACTTTAAAGGGGCCAGCTCCATGAGCATGAAGTTTCTTAACAGTTCCTGGTGGAAACCATTCAGGCCTAAGCCTAACCATTATATAATCCCTAATTCCAAACTCTTTGGCTCGTTTCCAGGATCAGCCAAATTATTTTAAAATTTGTATTTAATACAGAATTCTAACATGATGCAAAATGCTGACTTAACTAAGCATTCCTATAGAGTGTAATTTTATTGGACTCTCTAAGACCTAAACCTAATAGATTACTGACTCTCTAGGTTTGACCATGGTCTGGTGTGCACAAGAAAAATTATCATGGATCCCTAGCAAATGCCATAAGGTATACCAGAAGTAGATGGCAAAAGGGATAGGCTCTACGGAATCATGCATTCTGGTAATCTCAACAAAAAGTAATCCCATGGCTCTAGAAATGTGAGAAGGCTCGGGGAAGGGTAGGAAATAGGAATCAGAGTCTTGGGGGAATCTATGGGAAGCATGAGACAGACCTTGGTTAGTCAGGATGATTTTAAAATTTGGACATTGATCTATATCTTTGGGCATTGATCTATATCTTTGGGCAAAAAAAGGTCCATGCTATGGAAGGATGGGTCAACAATTTCTGGGAAGAGATCTTGAATTGGAATTGAAGGGATGAGCTCCTCCTAAGGGTACCGAACTAAAGAGACCATATCCTCAATAATTTCCTCTTGGATTTTAGGACTAGGCTTGATAATTGGATTCTCTTCAAGAGTCTCCTCAGGTAAAGTCATTATAGTATCAGTATCATGGCTCTCTCCCTCTAACTATTCTTCATAGTCATCCACTAAGTGTGCTTCAGCTTCATATACTTCTACTTCAGGCTCACTGGTGGATTCAGGATTTTCTAAGGGTCCTTCCAACATAGCTTCTGCCTGGGTGTTTTCTGGGTCAACCAATCCCAGGTCAGCAATATACTCCCCCTCTTTAATGTTACCCTGGTGAACATATGGGGTAGCAGGGGTGGGTCAACTTATGTTAGGTCAGTTTGGACTAGGTCAACTTAGGTAGACTTGACCATACCCTTGGCTAGATCTTAGGGCTCGACTAGGGATCCTGAAGGGTTTAGGTCTATAATAAGTGGGTGCCCTTTGGAAATGCTCACAATACCTCGCAGTTTGGTAAGCCTGCTCTAAATTATTGACCTCTCTAAAATAAAGCTCCCTTTGAAGATCAGGATGTAGGCCAACCCTAAACCTAGATAGGGTTACAAATTCTGATTCATTGACCTTATATCGCATGACATACTCATCAAACTTTGCAATGTATTCAGCCACACTCTTGCTCCCTTGATGTGGGAATCTTCTGGACTCAGCCTCTAAGGAGAGATCATGTTGAGGGAAACTCCTAGGATGGGGAATTGATTTAAACTCTGGTTTAGTGTGAGGCTTCTGGGTCCTATCCTGAGTTTCTAGTCTTGTTAAACTTTGATCAAACTTATCAAGCTTATTGTTCATCGTAGCTATCTATTCAAAGATGACCTTTAATTTATCCTTACGATCGTTCTCCATGGATTCACTTGATTGGAAATGATGGGGGTGATAGGGGACTCCTGATCTAGATGACATGCAACACACAATGAAAGATGTTATGGGTTTGCTAGACTTAAAAGATCAAACCAAATATTAGGTCAAGAAGACAATCTTAGTGGTAGTAACTTGGCACTTGGCCAGGTAAGTATAAGGTTGGTGGAGGTTCCTTTTTGCTTGCCTTAGACACCAATTTGAAATTGGCCAGGTAAGCGAACCAACCCACCTTCCTTTGGGCTCTTGTCCCTGAACCACTTGCCTAGACACCAAATACTCAAGCACACACAAACAAGTTGTCTAAATTGGCTTGACACTTGGTTCGACCCGACTTCGTGGGTGTCCCTAGCTCACTAGAGCAAGTTAAGTGTCTACTTTATTTTACTTAGGGGTTGGGTTCATTATGCAGGTTGATGATTTTTGGGCTAGGGACAGGTAATGAAATCCTGACCCTATATCAAATTTATGCTCTTAAGATGATTTATAGAAAATGATGGCATACAAATGATCTAATGAGATGGATCTAATTTATGTTTTTAGGTTTTTGATATATGATAGCAGAAATAAAATGATGAAAATGACAAGAGATGAAACTAAATGCAAAATTAAACTAATTGAAAAATGAAAACATGAAAGGATGCAATTGCTGAAAAATCACAGAATAGATTTTCCTCTCAGGTAGTATTCCAGCTTGTAGAAATTTTACAGGCTGCAATAAAATTTGAGAAAATTATCAAAAATACTTTAAATTATGTGTGATCCAATAAAATAAAAATTAGAAGATTTAGAGGTTCTTACAGACAGAAATTCCTAAAATAATAGACCATGTACAGAAAGAAAAAAATGCAGAAATTAAAAGAAGATGAGATCTAATGATGCAAAAATTTTCTTTTGAATTTTTTAAAAAAAATTTCTTCTTATGTTCCCCTTCAAAGGCCTATCAGAGTGGCACCCCTACACGCCTTAGGAGATCCCCATGGAATGGGAGGAGAGGGTCTTGAAACCCTACTTTTCTTCTAAGACCAGATAGCCTGGTGAAGTACCTAATCCAAGTACTTAAGAAGTGCTAAGTCCTAACCATGCTCTGATATCAAACATGATGCGGGACTAACTAGATGCCAGGATGAAATGATGCACGTGATTTGTTTCTTTGTGATTTTTAGATTTTTTTAAAATAGGTTATGGATTCCCGAAGACAAGCAAAAGTAGATCTAGGGATTCGACAATAATAAGAACTACTGGCACGTTAATTAGCCCCTAAGCAAGGATAAAAAGAGGACCCCGGGATTGAGAAACCCCGTAGGACTTAGCTCTCAAATCAATATCAACTTAGGAGTCTAGGGTTGCAAACCTTAAAGTTCTGAAGTGCCCGATGCCGAGTTCGCTCGCTCTCGTGGATGTGGCCTAGATGATCGAGCCTTCAACCCCCGTAGATGCGCTGGCTTCCTGTCCGAAGGTCCCGAAGGCAAGGAAAATCGACTCCGTATTCGTAGTACCTGGAGGACCTGAGAGCATTCAAGAGAAGAGTTAGGGTTTCACAAAAAGAAAGCAAGAAATGAAGGAATGAGAGTTGATGTTGGTGGTGGATGGAGTTCTTCTTGCTAGGCACCTGGTTGGATGATCCTGATGGACTCCGAACTTGAAGTTGGAGGATGGATTTGCAGAAGAGATAGTAACTCGAGGTCTCACATCTCTCGACGCCCAAAGACGAAGGCGCTCCCTCACGGAGATTGACGTTCTTAAGGAACAAAGGCAACTAACAAAGAGAATGGCTCTCAAATCTTGTCTTTTCATTCATCCCATTAATCTTTATGAGGGAGGGGTAAGGCCCTTTATATAGGCACCTTAAAATCAATTCAAATTTCAAAAATATAAAGCTTCATGAAGAGGGCGCCCTAATTCAAATTTCTTCTTCTAAGGTTTTATGGCTTGATTTGGGGCTTGAAAGATGAGAGTTGTCTTCTTGATTTAAGGGTTGATGATTTTCTTCCATAGCCGACCAAACACTTTAGGAAGATGGCTTGATATGGGGCTTGAAACAAGGGAGTTGTCTTCTTGATTTGAGGGTCAAAGATTTTCTTCCATAGCCAACCAAGCACTTTGGTAAGAAGTCTTGATATGGGGCTTGAAACAAGGATAATGCCTTCATTGCCCATTGACCTTCCTTGGATGCCCATAGCTCCTTTGGAAAGAGGCTTGATTGGGGGAGGGAAGGGAGGAAAGAATCAAGGAATGGCATCCATAAATTCTAGCATTCCCTTCTTGCCTTGGCCGTCCAATGTCAAGGTGATGTGGCACCACATGGGATAGATGAGGTGGTGCCTAGTGGCATCCTTCATAGCTTGGAAGATGGCTTGAACCATTACAAATTGGACTAGACTTGAAGACCACTCCAGCTTGGGCCCAATCTTCAAACAGACTCAGATTGGAATCATTACAGGACTGGACTCAATACAGGACACAACTTGATCCAATTGGTCAAAGTATAGGACTAAACAAAAATAATTGAGACTAACTTCATGACTAAAAATTACAATGATAGGCTTGAAGCCTTATTACAGGACTCAAAAATTGAAACCCTAATCAGAGGTCTGGTGCCCACACCAAAAGGCCAAATTATATGTGGTCGCTTTGGGGTGGGTTCTCTCTCAAAAAATGGGAGTGGCACAAGTGATGCGGAACAACTCTAAGACTGTTAAACATGCATGGAAAATAGTAAAATAATTTTTTTATAATTTTTATAATTTTATTTGCAGGCTAGATTTCTAAAATAAACTAAGAACTAGCGGAAAGACTAGCAGTGCAAAGAATCATCGGATCGCAGGTATACTCATGCAAACCAATAAAATATCCAGGACCCAAGAGTTGATAAACTACTGATTTAGAATAGTTTAACTTCATCTAAATCAGATAATAAGAGAAGGGAAGGATGCTTACCAGTCAGAGATTAAAATTCAATAATAGCAGGAATCACTCATAACTCTGATCGGAGCCTGGAAGAAGAAGCCTTGTTTTCCTTGAATCTGATGGCTGATCTAGGCAGTCCGGGTAGCAAAGAAGGCCTCCTCAGGGGAGGGGAAGCACCTCGGAGATCTTGCAAAATGTCAAGGGTCAATCAAAACAGCAAGTAAGAAAAAGAAAGGAATCTAGGTTTAGAAGAAATCAGGTTAGGGATTAGAAGTTGGGTGGATTGAAGCTTGTTGAAGATCTCCTTGCTTGGCAGCCTAGGGAACTCCTCCTTGGACGTGTGAAGGCTTGGATAGCAGTGATTTAGGCATGGAAGAATGCTAGGGCTGCAAGGAATTCGTCCAAGCACAAGAACACAAACCAAAGAACCAAAACAAAATACTAGCACAAGGCAATAACTCAAAATTTCAGCAAGTTGTACTCATAAGAAAGAGATGCTTACAAGAGAGGAAGGGGTGGGGTATTTATAGAGATTCCATGCCCTCTAACTAGGGTTACACACTTGGGCTACAAATCCTTTCCTAACTAGGTTAGAAAAACACATCTTAAAACAATTAGGAACATAAGTCCCAACTAGGTTAGGAATAAACTTGGTCTTCTCCTTCTTCTCTTCAACTTGGACTTGGTCAAACCTCTTTGGACATGGTTAACACTTCAAGGATGCCTAGGGAGGCATGTTGGGCCTCTAGGAGCAGCAAGGGGCCGGCCCAAAGGGGCTTGAGTGCATGGGTTTGGGCCTCTAGAAGCTGGGGTGGCCTAGTAGCCTAGTAGCAGGAATATTCCCTGGAATCTTGCTTCTTAAGGGCTTGGGCTTGGCACCTGGGATTAATTTCTTTGGGCTGGGATGCAGGTGGACCTCTGGAATCATGGATGCCCTAGTTTAGAAATAAGCTCTAGCGTCTAGGGAGGAATCTGGGCATCTGGAGGACATCTAGAAAGAATCAGGATTTCTGGAAGCATCTTGGATCCTAGGTTGTCACACAAAATCCAATGGGCTGATGTAGCAGCCTCTGACTCTTGGATGTTGCCTAGTGGAACTCCAACATAGGGTAACCTCCTCTCTTGTATAAAAATTGGGCTCATACTGGACTCATAACTGATGTACAGGACTCAAAATACTGACTAGGTAGAGGGTTGAGACAAATCAACTAACCTCAACTTATTACAGGACTCAATTCTAGTTGATTACAAAATTTGACATATAGCTAGGTAAACCAAATAGGGCCGAGTAATCTGTGTCTGATCCTGGTGCCCTCACCAATTTTTCCGGGATGGGAGGAACTCGAACCCATCAAGTGTGGGATAACTTGGCTCTCATAGTGCTTGAGTAGGTCTGGGTGAGGTGCTGTAGATCCTCACAGGTGATCCATGATTCCTCAGACTCTGGCCGACCTTGCCACCGGACCAAATACTTCTGATAGCCTCTATTTTGAGTACATATGGCTTGATTATCCAGGATTCTCTCAATCTTTTTCTCACTATGTGGCTAATTATATGTGGACACTCTGGGGTGGGTTCTCTCTCAAAGGGAGGGATAGGCTCAAGGTGCTCGCTAGGTATCGCTGCTGGCTCCCTAGACTCTATAAGATCTAAGATGATGAAGGTGGAGCTAATACCTAAATCAGGTAGTATATCATGCACATAGGCATTGGGTCCACAGATATTCATTATCTTGGATGGGCTAGCTTCGCGAGCAGAAAATTCCTTACAACTACAAAATCCCTTGCAAAATTCTTTATCTCTCTTTTGGGAATTAGCCAGGTTGTTATTTAGTTCATTAGTTATGTTCAGCTTTTGACTAACTTCCATATACATATGCTGTGCAGAGGGTAGTGCAGGTGCAGTATGTAATTTAGGTTGTGCATTTATTGGACTCAACTAATACCTAATAGACTCGACTAGACATCCCTGTCAAAGGATATTTTATTGGACTCTAAGGGACAACCTAATAGATTATAGATTCTTTAGGTTTGACCCTAGCATGGCATGCACATGAGAACTTGCTATGTACTCCTACTAGGTTCCATAGGATTCACCTAAAGAAGATGCAAACATGACATGAATAATGAACGAATGCAACATGCAAACTCCTATAAAATGCAACCTAATAGTAAAGAAAACAGAAGAAGTTTTCGGAAATGGTTGAAAATAGGAGGTGGGTTCAGGGTTAGTCTGACTGGGTGGAAATTAAGAAAAGGATTCGGGGTTAATTGGATGGACTAGGATATAAGAAGGGGTGTCAGGGATTAATCCTAAACTAATAAGGTTGACCTTAAAGGGTTGGTGTCATCTGCTAGGTCTGTCTTATGAAAGAATGGGTCATGAATTTCAGGAAAGAGATCAATGGGAGTCAATGGAATGATTTCATCCTGTGGATACTGATTCAAATAGATTGAGTCCTTAATAAATTCTTTTGGCTCTTGAATCAAAGGATTGGGCTCTATAGTTGGGCTTTCTTTTAGTGTCTCCTCAGGTAAAACTCTAATAGGAGGATTGGGTTTCTCATGGTCTTCTTCTTTTAAGGGTTCTTCCACTACATGGTCAGCTAACTCGATGTTGGTTACTATCTGGGTATGGCTAGGGTTAGCTAAATCTAGGTTGGCTCCTACCTGGGTATGGTCAGGGTCAACTATTGTTGGGTAGTCTTCTACCTGGTCCAACCTATTGGTTACTTGGTTGTTGGTTTGGGTCAATTGGTTGGTTTGGGTGGTGATTGGGTAAATTGGGTTTGGAATTGGGTATTTTTCTGGGCCCATTATTCAATTAGGGCCTTGAGGGTTTCTAGATTGGACTCCATGGTTGAACTGGGTTGGACTTCAGACTCAACTAATTATGGGTTGGTTTCTATTGGGGTTTGGTTATAGTCAACTACTTCTGGGTCTTCTATAGGTGTTTCTTCCTCTAGATCTACAATAGACTCATCATCTTCATACTCCTCCACTAAACTTGGGTCAGCCTCATATATTTCTTCTTCTAGGTCATCCTGGTGAACCAATGGGGTAGTAGGAGGGGTTTGGCTAAAGGAAAACTGGCTAATAACTAGGGTAACAAGGATGGGTTGACTAAGGGGTTCCTGATTAATACTAGGTTCTGACTATGGGTCTTGCCTGGCGTTCCTACTTGGTTAAATCTTTGGTTCATTCGGTCAAGCTTAGAATCAGATTGGTCAAACCTATGGTTAATTTGGGCTAGCTGATTTTGGGTTCGGTCAAGCTTGAAGTTCATTTGGGAGATAATCTGATTACTCATGGCCTTCATCATGGCCTCAAAATTGGAATCCATAGTTGGGTTTGGTTGGGGTTTAGACTTTTGATATTGGGTTCCTAATCTAGTGGTCATGCAACAAATCAAACAATCAAAATGAAATGATGCAACCAAGAATGCAAAAGAGAAAGAAAAGGCTAGTATAATCTAGGGTTTTCTAGACCTAGAGCTAGAAACTGGGTGGATCAGCTCAACTTACACCTAACCCATTAGCTAATCCTTCCATTGGCTAGGTAGGGGGTGGGAGTGTGGGAGGCCCCCCTACTTTTGCAGGGATCCAATTAAAAACTACAACACTACTTAGGTCATTTGACTCTGACCCCCAGCCTTAGACACCAGCTTTCAGTAATAGCTAAAAGGTTAAATGCACTAGTTGGTCCACAAAGCTCGGACCCGACCTGTTGATGTCTCCTAGCCCACTAGGGCAAATTAGGTTAACTTGATTTTAATTAGGCTTGGGTTAGTATGATGATGGTGGTTTTGGGCCCAGGACAGGCGATGAAATCCTGCCCTGATTAGAGATAGAGAGTTGCCTTTAAGATTCGGTTAAGAATGATGGCAATCAATGGACCTGATGCAATCTAAAAGCAATCAGAAAAATAATTTTTTTTTTAATTATTTCATGATGTGTCAAATTAAATTTAAGGTAACTGGGGTTAGCAAACAAGGTTTGGATTGGGATTGGGGGTTTGGAAGTTGATTAGGTTAGGCCGAGTTAAGTATGCAGAAATAGCAAAAATCAAAAAAATTAGGGTTCAAATGATGCAGAATTTGACATAGATCCCAATGCAGAAAAAAATCAAAAAAAAATTGAAACAGAGGATGAATGGTGTTGATGAAACGTACCAAATTTCATACAGAACAAAAATCATATGATAATAAAAACCTAAGATTTCTTAGACTGCTACAGAAATTATTAGGATTCTATTAGGGTTTCTAATATGCCAAATTATAATGGTTTAAATTTTCTATAAAATTAATTAAATATTTTTATTAAGTAGAGGACTCAACAAAGAATAATTCATGTAAATTTCAAAGAAAAATAAAATTTCTAGATGGTCAAAAATAGATGCAAAACTGATACCTAATGTAATGGACAGAATGCTGAAATTAGGGTTTGTGAATGCAATGCAGATAAAAACTATCCTAAACCTGCTTTGATACCAAAATAATGCGAGACAACCGTAAGACTGCTAAACATGCATGGAAAAAAGTAAAATAATTTTTTTGTGATTTTTATAATTTTATTTACAGGATAGATTCCCAAAATAAACTAAGAACTAACGGAAAGACTAGCAGTGCAAAGAATTATCGGATCACGGGTATACTCATGCAAACCAATGAAATATCCAGGACCCGAGAGTTGAGAAACTCCTGGTTTATGATAGTTTAACTTCATCTAAATTAGATAATAAGAGAAGGGAAGGTTGCTTACCAGTCAGAGATTAAAATTCAATAGCAGCAAGGATCACTCATAACTCTGATCGGAGCCTGGAAGAAGAAGCCTTGTTTTCCTTGAATTTGATGGCTGATCTGGGCGGTCCGGGCAGCAAAGAAGGCCTCCTCAGGGAAAGGAAAGCTCCTCGGGAATCTTGCAAAATGTCAAGGGTCAATCAAAATAGAAAGTAAGAAAAAGAAAGGAAACTAGGTTTAGAAGAAATCAGGTTAGGGATTAGAAGCTGGGCTGTTTGAAGCTTGTTGAAGATCTCCTTGCTTGGCAGCCTAGGGCACTCCTCCTTGGACGTGTGAAGGCTTGGATGGCAGTGATTTAGGCATGGAAGGATTCTAGTATAGCAAGGAATTCGTCCAAGCACAAGAACACAAACCAAAGAACCAAAACAAAACACCAGCACAAGGCAATAACTCAAAATTTCAGCAGGTTGTATTCATAAGAAAGAGATGCTTACAAGAGGGGCAGGGGTGGGGTATTTATAGAGTTCCCATGCCCTCTAACTAGGGTTACACACTTGGGTTACCAATCCTCTCCTAACTAGGTTAGAAAAACAAATCTTAAAATAATTAGGAATATAAGTCCCAACTAGGTTAGGAATAAACTTGGTCTTCTCCTTCTTCTCTTCAACTTGGACTTGGTCAAACCTCTTTGGACGTGGTCAACACTTCAAGGATGCCTAGGGGGGCATGTTGGGCCTCTAGGAGCAGCAAGGGGCCAGCCCAAAAGGGCTTGGTTGCATGGGTTTGGGCCTCTGGAACCTGGGGTGGCCTGGTAGCCAGGTAGCAAGAATATTCTCTGGAATCTTGCTTCTTAAGGGCTTGGGCTTGGTACCTGGGCTTGATTTCTTTTGGCTGGTATGAAATGGACCTCTGGAATCATGGATGCCCTAGTTTAGGAATAAGCTCTGGCATCTGGGGAGGAATCTGGGCATCTGGAGGACATCTAGAAAGAATCAGGATTTCTGGAAGCATCTTGGATCCTGGGTTGTCACACAAAATCCAATGGGCTGATGTAGCGGCCTCTGACTCTTGGATGTTGCCTGGTGGAACTCCAACATAGGGTAACCTCCTCTCTTGTATAAAAATTGGGCTCATACTGGACTCATAACTGATGTACAAGACTCAAAATACTGACTAAGTTGAAGGTTGAGACAAATCAACTAACCTCAACTTATTACAGGACTCAATTCTAGTTGACTACAAAATTTGACACATGGCTAGGTAAACCAAATAGGGCCCAATAATCTATTTTTGATCCTGGTGCCCCCACCAACAAGGGGCTCGCTGGTATCACTGCTGGCTCCCTAGACTTTACAAAGTCTGAGATGATGAAAGTAGAGCTAATACCTAAATCAGGTGATATCTTAGGCACATAGGCATTGGATCCACTACTATTCATTATTTTAGATGGGCCAGCTTCGCGTGCAAAAAATTCTTTAACAGTCACATATTTCTCTGTAGAAAATTCTTCATCTTTTTTTTGAAAATTAGACAAGTTGTTATTTTGTTCATTAATTATGTTAAGCTCTTGACTAATTTCATGATGCATATGCTGTGCAGAGGCTAGTGCATGTGTGGACAGGTAAATTGGGTCTATAAATTTATTGGACTCTAGACTAACACTTAATAGACTCGACTAGACTTTCCTATCGAAGAAAATTTTATTGGACTTTCTAGGGTCTAACCTAACACACTATAGACTCTCTAAGTTTGACCCTAGCATGGCATGCACATGAAAATTTGCTATGTATTCCTACTAGGTTCCACAGGGTTTTCCTAAAGTAAGATGCAAACATGACATGAGTAATGAACGAATGCAACATGCAAACTCCTATAAAATGCAACATAATACTGAAAAAATTAGAAGTAGTTTCAGGAAAGGGTAGAAAATAAGATGTGGATTCAGGGTTAGTCTTGCAGGAAAAGTGTTCACGATTGATTGAATAGAATGGAATGCAAGAAGGTGTGTCAGGAATTAGTCCTAGACTAATGAGATTGATCTTATGAGGTTGAGGCATATCTAAAGGGTCTACATAATGGAAGAAGGGGTCATTGATTTCAGGAAAAAGATCAGTGGTGTCAAAGAGGTGACTTCATCCTGAGAGAACTGATTTAAAGAGGTCAAGTCTTCTGGCTCATAATTCAAAGTACTGGGCTCTCTAATTAGGTTTTCTTCTAGTGGCTCCTTAGGTAAGATGCTAATTGTAGGATTGGATTCGTCATGGTCTTCTTCCTTTAAGGCTTCTTCCACTATAAGTTGGGTGTGGTTAATTTCATCTAACTCTAGGGTGGCTTCAACCTGGTTATCTACTTGATCAACTAACACTGGTTTGGCTTCTACCTGGATATTAGTTTGGTCAAACCTACGGTTTATTTGGTCAAATTATTCCATCATGGCCTTAAAGAGGGTTTCAAAATTGGACTCCATGGTTGAACTAGGTTGGTTGTACTGGACTTCTATTCAACTAACTCTGGGTTGACTTGTAACTGGGTTTCCACTGGGTCAACTAATTCAGGGTTGGCTCTTAACTCTAGGTCACCTATAGGTATCTCTTCTTCTAAATCTTCAATGGACTCATTATCCTCATACTCCTCTACCAGACTTAGGTCAGCCTCATATATTTCTTCTTCTAGGTCATCTTGGTGAACCAATGGGGTAGTAAGAGGGGTTTGGCTACTGGGAAATTGACTAGAGTTTGGGATATCAGGGGTGGGTAAACTAAGGGTTATGGGTTCATAGGTTATGGGTTTAAAGGTTATGGGTTCAAATATAGGGGTTATCAATCCTATAGGGTTCAGGTTGACTGAGGGATAGTAGATTACTACTAGGTTCATATCTAGGGACTATGGGTTCCTGAGGCTCATAGGGTAAGGGTTCGGCTCTATGGGTCGTGTTTAGGGTTCCCACTTGGTCTCCTATCTGGTCAAAACTATGGCTTGCTTGATTACTTGATTGGATCAGTTGGTCAAGCTTAGCATCAGATTGGTCAAACCTATGGTTTATTTGGGAAAGCTGGGCTTGGGTTTAGGTATTGGCTTGGCTCATTTGGCTAAGTTGATTTTGGGTCTGGATAGTTGATTGGTTCATTTGGGCTAGCTAGGCAAACTAGGCTTGGGATTGGGTAGTAAACTCAGGATGGCCTCCAAATTGGAATCCATGGCTGAGTCAGTTTGGGGTTTAGACTTCTGATATTGGGTTCCTAATCTAGTGCAAACAATCAAACAATCATTCAAAGTGATGTGGTGCAGCCAAGCATGCATAAAAAAAGTTTGTACAATAAAGGGTTTCTTAGACCTAGAGCCAAAACTGAATGGGTCAGCTCAACTTACACCTAACCCAGTAGCTAATCCTTCTACTGGCCAAGTAGGGGGTGGGAGTGTGGGAGGCCCCCCTGCTTTTGCAGGGACCCAATTAAAAACCACAACACCATTTAGGTCATTTGACTCTGGACCCCCAGCCTGAGACACCAGCTTTCAGTAATAGCTAAAGGATTAAATGCACTAGTTGGCCCACACGGTTCAGATTCGACCTGTTGGGTGTCACCTAGCCCTCTAGGATAAATTAAGTCTAATCAATTTTAATTAGGCTTGGGTCAGTATGATGATAGTTGTTTTGGGCCTAGGATAGGTGATGAAATCCTGCCCTGATCTGAGATATTGAGTTGTCCTTAAGATTAGGTTAAAGATGATGGCAATCGATGGTCCTAATGCAATCTAAAATAATCAGAAAATAAAATAATTTTTAATTAATTTATGAGATGCCAAGTTAAGTTTAAGTTTACTAGGGTTAGCAAACAAAGTTTGGCTAGGGATTGAGGGATTTGGAAGTTGATTAGGTTTGAGTTAGTCAAGTGCAAAATCAGTAGAAATCGAAGAATTAGGGTTTCAGTTGATACAGAATTTGACACAGATATCAATGCATAAAAAAATTAAAAAAATTCTAGAACATGTGATGGTGGTGATGATACCTACCAAATTTCATGCAGAACAAAAATCATATAATGATGCAAATCTTAGGATCTTTGGATTGCTATAGAAATTATCAAGATTCTATTAGGGTTTCTAATATGCCAAATTTTAATGACTTAAGTTTCTATAAAATTAATTAAAAATTTTGATAAAATAGATGACATGATAAAAAACAATTAATAAAAATTTTATAAAAAAATAAAATTCCTAGATGGTTGAAATCAAATGAAAAACAGATACCTAATGCAGTGGATAGGATGCAGAAATTAGGTTTGTGAATGCAAAGCAGATAAAAACTATCCTAAACTTTCTCTGATACCAAACTAATGCGGGACAACTCTAAGAATGCTAAATATGTAGGAAAAGTAATAAAATAATTTTTTTTTTATTTTTAGAATTTAGGTTTGTAGGCTAATTTCTCAAAAGTAAAGTAAAGACTAGCAGGTAATCAGTAATTCTAAGAATCATCATGATCGCAAAGAACTCATTCCAGATAATAAGTATCCAAAATTTGAGAGTTGAGAAACTCCCAGTTTATGATAGCCTATCTTCATCAAATCAAAAATTAAAAGAAGGGAAGGTTTCTTACCAGTCAGAGATTGAAAACTTTGCAGTGGAAAGGATCACTCACACTCTGATTGGAGCCTAGATGAAGAAGCTTCAGTTCCTTGAATCAGATGGCTGATCTGAACCCGATCTGAAGGCAAGGAAAGCCTCCTCTGGGGAGGTGAAATATCTCGGGGATCCTGCAAACATCAGGGGTCAATCAAAACAGCAATTAAACAAAGAATAGAAACAAGGGTTTAGAATTGAAAGAAACTAAATTCAGGTGTGGATATCCCGAGGGAAAAGCTGCAGCTAGGGCATCTTCCTCTAGGCGTGGCTGATCTCCAAAGATGAGATGGAAGCTAGGGCAGCAGGGTTTCAATCCAGGAACACAAGAAGAGCACACAAGAACAAGAGAACCAACACTAAAACACCAAACACAAGGCAATATCACAAAATTTTAGCAAGTTGTATTCATAAGAAAGAGACGATTACAAGAGGGGGAAGGGTAGGGTATTTATAGAGTTCCCTTACCCTCTCTAACCATGGTTATACTTAGGTTACAAGTCCTCTTCCTAGTTAGACTACAAGTCCTTTCCTGGCTAGGTTAGAATTACAAGGTTTAAAAATATTAGGAATCCCAACTAGGTTAGAATTTGACCTAGTCTTCTCTTCTTTCCTCTCTCCACTTGGATTTGGACCAAGTCAACATGTGAGGATGCCTAAGCCCTCTTGGAATGGCATGTTGGGCTTCATGCACAGCAAGTGGGCGGGCCAAGGGGTTCTTAGGCGCTTGGGCTTTGGTCCCTGGAAGCTGGGATGGCCTGATAGGGAAATATTCTTGGAATCTTGCTTCTAATGGACCTGGGCCTGGTGCTTGGACTTGAATTTGACGGCCTGGAGTGCTGGGATAACCTGGAAAACATGGGCTCCTAGCATATAGAATATTCTGGAAGCTTCTGGAGGGAATATGGCTATCTGGAGGGCATCTGGAAGGAATCAGGATTTCTAGAAGCATCTTGGATCCTGGGTTGTCACACAAAATCCAATGGGCTGATGTAGTGGCCTCTGACTCCTGGATGTGGCCTGGTGGAACTCCAAAATATGGTAACCTCCTCTCTTGTACAAAAATTGGGCTCATACCAGACTCATAATTGATGTACAGGACTCAAAACTGGACTAAGGTTGAGGGTTGAGACAAATCAACTAACCTCAACTTATTACAGGACTCGATCTTAATTGATTATAAAATTTTCAAAACTTTGACACATAACTAATTAAACCATATAGGATCTAGGGATCTATGTCTGATCCTGGTGTCCCCACCAGCACGCTCCTCAATGTTACATGATTCTTAGTGCCACACATATTTTAGAGTAGAGCTTTGGATGTGGTTCATCAAAGTCCCCGCTGATCTTGACTCTACGGTGTCGAGTTTTCCCCACTTCAGGGGAATGATGGGGACATCGCTAGCATGGATCCCGGAGTAAGCATGAATCCTAGAGCTGTACAAATCTTGGAGGATATCCAGAATAAATTAGTTTGGGATTTATCTTTATCTTTTGTTTGAAATTTGAATTAGGATTTGGTTGGTTAGGATTGAGATATGGATAGGCTTATCTTATCATATCTTGCATTTGAATTTGAATCATCCCTATCTTTTTATCTTATATTCAAATTCAAATGAGGGTTGGACAAATCTATAAATACCATCCTCAGTCCTTTGTAAAAAAATAATTGATGAATAAATATGAGTTTTTAGAAGAGTGATTCTTCATCTTGCCTTCGCCTTCGGCATCAAGGGGCGTGAGGCCCTAGTTATTCCCCTTCCCATTCCATTTTCTTTATCCCCTCATGACCTTTGAGATTCATCCTAATGCCTCCAAGTATCGAGGTGGGTGGAATGCCCTAGAGGTGAGAAGTCTCTTTGTTAGTGTGAGTCCCAAAGTTCATGAGATCCAGATCCTTGTCTTTCATTCTCATTATTTCCTTCACCACTCCCTTACAAAAAAATGCAAAAAAAAATGGTACCCTAATCTAGGTGACTTCTAGGCTCACCAACGATCCTACCCATCAGTCCTCCATCAGTTTTAATTTTAGAACCTTAGTCATCTATCAAAGTTTTGAAAGTTTTGTACTCAATTAAGATTGAGTCCTGTAATAAGTTAAGGTTAGTTGATTTGTCTCAACCCTCAACCCTAGTCAGTTTATTGAGTCCTGTACTTTAGTTATGAGTCCAGTATGAGTTCAAATTTTGTATAAGAGAAGAGGATACCTTACTTTGGAGCTCCACCAGGCCTCATCCAGGAATCAGAGGCCACTACATCAGATTATTGGATTTTGTATGACACCATAGGATCCAAGATGCCTTCCGGAAATCCTGATTCCTTCTAGATGCCCTCCAGATGCCCATATTCCTCTCTAGATACTAGAGAATATTCCTAAACCAGGGCATCCATGATTCTAGAGGTCCACCTACACCCTAGCTGAAGAAAATCAAGTCCAGGCACCAGGCCCAAGCCCACCAGAACCAAGATGCTTTTTTTATTCCAAGAATATTTCATCCAGGATGCCCCAGCTTCCAGGAGGCCCAAAGTACCTGCACCCGAGCCCAAGCCCATGCACCCCAAGCCCCTTGCCTGGTCCATTGCTGCCCCCTTGAATTCCACATGCTAATCTAAGCAAGAGTAGGCATCCTTGACCAAGTCAAAGCATGAAGAAGAGAGGAGAAGGAGAAGAAAAGTCAAAGTTCCTAACCCTTTTATGTTTTCTTTTCCTAACCTCTTAAGGACTTGTAACCTAAGTGTAACCCTAGTTAGGAGAGGGCATGGGAGCTTTATAAATACCCCACCCCTCTTCCTCTTGTAATATCTTTTCTTATTTGAATTAAATCTTTGCTGAAATTTTGGTTTAAGAACTTGTGTTCTTGTGTTGGTGTTGGAGTTTTTGTATTTCTTTGGTTACTTTGTGTGCCCTAATCATCAAGATAAACACTCAACAATCAATTTGGATTGAAATTTTTATATTATTATTTTTATCTTATTTTTAAGAATATAAAAATAAATATCAAGTTGCCTCCTAAACAAGTGCTAAGTTTAACATCTTCAGCCGGACATTATGAGGGAGTCCAATAGATAATTAACTTTAATGTGTCCCTCGTAACATCAAAAGGATAAGGTCAATCAAGAGGCCTTGTTATCATGGCAGAAAAATGTTCATAGAGTACTCTATGACGATGAGCCCAAATCAATAGAGTAAACTGGATAAGCATGTTATTCCAAGATTTAAAAATATTATTATAGTTCATACGATACCGAGAAAGCGATTGTGTTTGTTGGACCAAGATTGGAGGTAGTAGTTTAAGAATTTCTTCACTTATGAGTTAATCTATCATACTCTCTTTCTTGGGTATGATGTGTTTGGTTAATATCCCTTCCCATTTTAAATTTAGGCACCTTTTCTAGATTAATATTAACCCTATCTCCATACATTGTTTTAGTATGATGGAATGATTTTGGAGGCAATTCTCAAAATTGATGCTTATGGAGAAATCAAGTATAAAATTTTTAAGATCATGATCCCTCATTTCAGTAATATCCCATCCGATAGCTTCTTTATGTACTTTTAGAATACCACTGAGTCGGGCTTCTTGGGTAAAGTTCATTGAAAAAATTTTAATGGGTGTATCAGGAAGTGGTTTCGGTTCTAGATTAGGTGGTGATTCTAATAAGGGAGCTATTGGTGGGCTAGGTGATGGATCTTGTTGTTCATCAATTAAAAGTGGGGTAGTTTCAAAGTAGGGTATTTGTATTAGATTATTTACTTGTGAGGTATACCCATCTACATTAGAATTATCCATCCTAAAATGAGCCTAATAAGGATCTACTATATCCTGGGAGAGAACTATAGGGATGGCTTCCTCAATTATATTATGCATTTGTAGTTCTTAGGAAAGCTCTACTAATTTTATCATTGCATCTATTTGTTCTTCCATCCCATTAAAAGTCATAGGTGGTTCTAGGGCATTAGGAAATGGGACCATAGGCGAGTGAGGTAATGATAAAATTGGTTCGTTCCACAAATTCAATGTCTCTATATATTTTTCTACCTTAGCCAAATTATTTATATTGGTCTTTATGGTTGTGCAGAGTTGTTCTAAGAGCAGTTCATTTCCAGGAGCCAAAGTTGATTATTTAGGAAAAGCTAGAGGGTCATTAAATTTTTAAGCTAGGTATAGTTTCTCTAGGTTACTCTCGAGTTGACTAGACAGTTCACCTCCCTCCTCTCTTTAAGCTCAATTAATCATTGATAAGTTTGATCTATTAGTTTATCAAAAGATTGCTGTTGGGCTATAATCATTTGTTGAAATGAGCAAATCTATCGACATCTAGGTTGGTCTATAGGGGAGTTGGGTATGATGCTTGCTAAACCTTTTCTTCAAATGATAGACTATAATTAGTTGAAGAAGGTTAATAATAGGGTAGGGCTGATCATAATAGGGCATGTCTGTGAACATGGATCCTTGGATTTTTGGGGCAACTACTGGGTGTGGTTGCCTAGAAAAGTCTAATTAAGTCTCGAAACCAAAATTATAAGAATTATGTTGCCCAAGTGGCCATCCCAAGAGGTAGGGTGAATTGGGTATTTAAAGTTTTTCACAAATATGTGCTCTTTTAAAACTTTATGTGGTGAGTGATGTGATTTAAGTATGACTAGCAGAAGAAAGTAAAGATCACAATAAGCACAAGCACAAATACAAGCAATTTATAGTGGTTCGGAGCATCCTAGCTCCTACATCCATTACCTAAGATACCACTTGGGATTTCCACTATATTCATTCATGGAATACAGTTGATTTGTTTTACACCAAGCTCACAAACCAAAACCCAACTTGGTTTTACACCGAAATCATCAAGAATCCAATACAATGTTAGTTTTCCCGGGCTCACTAACAACCCAAACTTGATTTTCAAAGGCTCACCAGAAACCTATAACAATCCCCAAGTTACAGCCCTTGCTGTACTTGGAACAACTCAAAAGGAGTTAAGAAACAGAGCAACAAAAATGACAAAACAAATATTGTCAAATAGTTGTAGTTGATGCTCTTTGAGAAGCCTTCTTGATTGCTCCTTTAATACTCTTTAAGGCTTCCAATCTTCTTCAATAAATGACTCAAGAAAAGAATGGGAGTTGGTGAAGTCTTGAGTTCTTCTCGTCAAAGCTCTCTTGAATAATGAATGTTCTCTTAAACTCTCAAAAAAAGTTCTTTAAAAGTTATTTTAAATCCATTATTTATAGTTCTTGAGCTGATCTCATATGAATATGACCATTGTAGAGCCTTGGAAATTGAAATATGGCCGTTGGAGCATTTTTTGGATTCAAAAAATCAATTCTAAAACTAGCATTTACGCACCTGAACCAGGAATTCGAGTCGGCTCGGATGAGTCGAGTCGGCTCGATGAGTCGAGTCGGCTCGGATGAGTCGAGTCGGCTCGGATGAGTCGAGTCGGCTCGGATGAGTCGAGTCGGCTCGGATGAGTCGAGTCGGCTCGGATGAGTCGTGTTGGCTCCAATGAGTCGAGTCAGCTCGGATTCTCAGTACTTCAGAAATTGAACACCGGTCAAGTTAACTCTTCACTGACGAGTCAGCTTGCCTGACTGGTTCTCTCAGAACTGATTTTTCATACTCTAGAGGAGTCGGCTCGATTTTCTGTCGGGTCAACTCGATTGTCTAACTAAAGAATTGTAGCTCTGGATGAGTCAGCTCTATTTCCTTCGAGTCAGCTCGGATGACTGCATGCTAGAATCTTCATTCCAGCTAGAACAATGGTCAGCTCTCCTACTTTGAGTCGGCTCGAGTGATTGTTGTCAAAAACCTTCCAAACTTCTCCAATCTTCTTCCAAAAGCTTCCAACAAACTTCTATGCTCTTTTAAAACTCTTTTAAGGTCTATTTTAAGTAATTTAAACTTGAAATTTACATAGAATTAGCCCACTTTTATGAATATATAAGTAATTTTTTTTTGGGCTCTTCATTACATGAACTTTTTTAAAAATAAACTTGACAAACCTCAATAAGATCAAAATTATAGGAAGAGTGGTTGTTCATTTAAATCATCCTACAAAAACTTTTCAAACATTCAAAAGTATTAGTAACAAATGCATGCTCCAATGTTTTGTTATCATCAAAATCGTTCCAGGGGTCAACAATCTCACCCTTTTTGATGATGACAAAACACTGGGCATGGAAAAACTTATAGTTAAGTATATATGAACACTTAGAAGTGAGTATCAACAATGTATCAGAATATATCAAAAGTAGAGCTTAAAAAAAATTAAAGCATTTTGTATCAAATCCAATATTTATCAAAATCTGCTTTTGCTCTAGAATGTATCAGAGTCAATTAAATGTCAAAAATATTAAGGCTAGTCAAGAGTTAATCAAAGTGTATCATAGCTGATAGAGCATTTCAAGATGTATCAGAGCTAATTTCAAATATATCAGAGCTGATTTTCTTTGAGTATTAAGAAGTATCATAGTTAATAAAATCCAAAGTGTGAATGCATCAGAGCTAATGAATATTGGATATCAAGAGGTGTCAGAGCTAATCAAAGGCCAATCAAGATAAATTAAAACAAATTCGAGTTAATTTTCATTAATTTAGCATCAAGAAAGTATCAGAGTTTAATTGAGCATTAAAATGTATCAGAGAAAATTAATTTTCATGAATGTATCAGAGCTATCATTTAGTATTAAAATGTATCAAAGCTCAAAGCTAAAGTTCATTAGTTATCTTTCATGAATAAATAATTTCTTCCCCGAACTTGCATATTTTCATGAAGTTTTGAATTTTCCATGCATAACACAAACATTACTCCCCCTTTTTGTCATCAACAAAAAGGTTTTTTAAGCATTCAATGATTTTTGAAATAGAATAAGAATATTAACATGATTTGAGATAATTTCACCTTCTCTTTATAATTTTGATATTCTTATTAATATTTTCTTTTCATTTTCAATGACAAGTGTTTGATATTTTCCTGTTGAGTCCAAGCAGTAAGCATCACAGAAAAGTAAAAAAAATGACAAAGACAATAAAGCAAAGTGCATACACACACACATACATACATATATATATATATATATATATATATATATATATATATAAGCATATTTTTGATACATAAAGATACAACCATTAAAAATAACATACAAAAGATACAATCATCAAACAACATCTAATCATCTTCTTCCTCGTTGAAGGAAGAACCTATGTCTAAGACGGTAGAAGAGACCTTAGTTTTCAAGGGTTCGTGCCTAAGATCTGTAAGCCTTGTTCTAGTAGGAGCCTTGGTATAGTGGATTTGGCTTTCGGCCTAGTTTAGGTTTAGAAGGGGTAGGCTCAGTCTTGATGTCTATAGAGGGTATGCTAGGCTGAACTGTAGGTGGTGGAGGTGGCTGTGTAGGTCCGGCATGTGGTGGAGGCTGCATTGGTACATATGAAGGCTGTGAAGGTGGCTGTCCTGAATTAGATGCACCAGATGCTCCAGCTCCTAATTGCAATCCAGACACAAAGACCCAGATAGTCCAAAGCTTACTTCCAATCTTCTAAATTCCTTCTTGTAGCTCATGAAGTGTAGTGGCCTGCTCTCTGGCAAATGAGTCGCTGCTCCTCAAAGTCTCCCAAAATCAGAGCATAAATCTCTAATGTCAGTGCTGTGCTCATCTTGGAGCCTCTGTCTCATCTCAACAGACTCAATCCTGCATGCCAACTCCCTTATCTCCGTATGGAACTCTTGAAGTCCGTGCTCGAGTGTTTGGCATAGATCGCCAAACATCGATCTAAATGATCCTATCAGAGTCTCACCAAATTCAGTGAGTTGCTCTGTAATATCTGCCTGAGTGGTAGTCGGTGGTGCTGAAGTCAATGGTCCTGAAGGTACAGATGTAGCAGATGGTACAGGAGGTTTTCTAGGGCTGCCGGTCTGTCCAGTCACCCAATCTGTCCTTGGATCTTATCATCAATGGAATCCTCATCACTGTCATCAGAACGTCACTATCAGACTCATGCTCATCATCTCTATCAGTCTCTATAGCAGTAGTATCAGCAAACTCAGTAGCCTCAACCTCATCATCAGAATTAGAGTGATGTACCACTCTTTGACCAGATGTCTTCTTGACCCAGACACCCTCTACTTGGTGATAACCCATCCTATAAAGGGATTTCACCGAGTATATGTCAGTATGGGAAAGGGGTCGTCCATCCTCTCCGGTCAGGTCGATACCAAACTCTTGGAATAATAGAGTGAACACCATCCCATATGGTAGACAAGCCTTTGCTCTCCTAGTTGCATCCCATATATGTACCAACATGATGAATGAAAGATTGAGGGCCTCCCCCTCAATCATGCATCTTATGACTACCATGTCACGTTCGCTCACCCAATCGAAGTGACCAGTATGGGGTAAGAAGAATCGACTGATGATGTTGTGGAGAAGTCTCATTTCCAGGGATAATATATTAGCTTGCACATTAGAAATCCCTTCTATACTTCTCTCCAAAATAAGTCCCAATGTCCTCTATTAATTTTTTAAATTCAAATAATTCCTTCCTTCCCTAGGCATTCTTAAAACCTTACTCAATATATCTTCATCTATGCACATTTGGCTTCCTTTTATAGTTGATAAAATCTCATTCTCCCCAAGTGATAGATTTTTAAAGAATGTCCTTACAAGAGAGGGATACGTAGGAATATCAAGAGAACAAAAGAAATCCTATCCTTGCTGCTCAATCCAGTGACCAATTCTAAAACCTTGGTTTTCAAGAAATTTGAAATTGATATGCATACCAGAGGTAACCGGTTGATTTCCCACGGAAAAGACTTGTCTTGCTGGTGCGGGAGATAAATTTCTCGGTTCTCTTGCTCTTCAACCCGAGAAAAATTTCTTGGTTCTTCTTGCTCTTCAACCAGAGTCAGCTCATCCTCACAATGTTTGGATCTCTTTTCCCGTTGGATGGAGATCGGTTCTACTTGTCTAGGTCTCTTTGCAACTGCTTTCTTTGGGGCCATCTAGAGAGAATCTGAGGTGGGAGCAAAAGGTTTCGGGTGGGTCTAGGTTTGGAAGGGAAGTGGTCCCCCTAGAGCTTCTATTAAACAGTGAAAAAGGAAAGTGAATGGGACTTTAGGGTTTATGGTTTTATAATAGGATTCGACCTTCAAGTCGACTCGACCTCTGCTCGAGTCAACTCGAGCCAAAACACTTAAAATGGCTCAAAAAATCGATGAAAAGGTATCTATTCTCTAGAATTACAATAAATAAGGTGGTTGGTGACCTTAGATTGGTAATGGAGGTCCTCTAGATAATTTTTTTGTAATTTTGAAGGAATTAGGTCAAAAATACTAAAATAGGTCACACAAATCTAATTCTTCTCTAATCATTTGGAATCTATCTTCATTAAGTGGCTTAGTAAAGATGTCAGCTAATTAATTTTCAGTTGAAACAAATTCAAGTTCAATATTGCCATTTTATACATGATCCCTAATAAAGTGGTCTAATTTCTATGTATTTTGTCCTAGAATGCTAAATTGGATTCTTTGTCAAATTAATTGCACTTGTGTTATCACATTTGATAGGAATTTTTGTTTGAATAACACCATAGTCTTCTAGTTGTTGCTTAATCTATAACACTTATCCACAACACTCCCTGAAGCCACATACGCTGCCTCAAAAGTAGATAGTGCTACAGAGTTTTGATTCTTACTATGCCATGAAATTAAATTCAACCATAGAAATTGATAAGTACCGCTAGTGCTTTTTCTATCAATTTTACATTCACCATAAGCAACATCAGAAAATCTAATTAAATTTAATGAAGATTGCTTGGAATACCAAAGACCTAGATTGCTTTTTTTTTTAGATATTTTATGATTCTTTTGAGAGCAAGTATATGTGATTCTTTTGGACTTGATTGAAATTTAGCACATATACATACACTAGACAAGATATCAGGCCTACTAGTAGTTAAATATAATAGTGATCCAATCATACCTCGATAGAGTTTTTGATCAACATTACTTCCATCTTCATCTTTGTCAAATCTGTAGGAGGGGCTCATAGGTGTGCTAATTTCTTTGACTGACTCCATACCAAACTTTTTAATGATCTCCTTGATGTACTTCACTTGGTTTATAAATATACCTTCCTTTGTTTGCTTAATTTGGAGTCCAAGAAAGTAGGTTTGTTCATCCATCAAGCTGATTTCAAATTTGCCCTACATAAGCTCAGTAAATTGTCTACATAAATCTTCGTTAGTTGCACCAAAAATGATATTGTCTACGTAAATTTATACAACTAACATATTATTTATTTTTATTTTAATGAACAAAGTAGTGTCTATATTTCCTCTAACAAAATTATTTTCAAACAAGAATTTACTTAGTCTATCATACCATACTCTAGGTGCTTGTTTTAAACCATATAATGCTTTATTAAGTTTGAAAACATGATTTGGAAGAGCATGATTTTCAAATCCTGATGGTTGTTCTACAAAAACTTCTTCTGATATAAAACCATTTAAAAATATACTTTTTACATCCATTTGAAATAATTTGAAATACATGTAGCAAGCAAATGCAAGTAATAATCTAATAGCTTCTAATCTTTCTACAAGTGCATAGGTTTCATCAAAATCTTTTCTTCTTCTTGATTATATTCTTTAGCCACTAATCTAGCTTTATTTCTTATTACTTAGCCTTTTTCATCTAGTTTATTTCTATAAACCTATTTAATGCCAATAATAGGATGATCTGAGGGTGTCCATACATTATTTCTTTCAAATTGGTTAAGTTCTTCATGCAATGCCATCATCCAATTAGGACAATTTTCTACTTCTTCTATACTATTTGGTTCTACTTGTGAAACAAATGCTAGATAGTCATGTGCATCTCTAGGTGATGACCTATTTCTAACACCTTCTAAGGGATCACTAATAATCAAATCTTTAAGTTGTGAAGTTACATACCTCCATTCTCTTGGAAAATCACCATGATCTTTATTTACCATTTCTCCTCCTTATCCTATTGGTTTGTCCTTTAGGCTTATGTCCTCCATAGCTTTGTCAATTGTATCAGCATCATTATCAATACACTCTTCTTTTCTAGAAGGTCAGGGTTTAGATTTATCAAATATAACAAGAACAGATTCTTCAACAGTCAATGTTCTTTTATTAAATACTCTATAAGCTTTGCTAGAAGTTGAATAACCAAGAAAAATTGCTTCATCAGATTTAGCATCAAATTTTCTTAGGTTATCCTTTTCATTATTTAAAACAAAGTATTTACAACCAAAAACATGAAAATAATGAATGCTAGATTTTCTATCATTCCGAAGCTCGTAGGGGTTTTCTTTAAAATAGGTCTTATCAAAACACGGTTCAAAATATAGCATGCGGTGTTCATAGCTTCTACCCAAAAGTACCTTGAAAGATTGCCTTCACATAACATAGTTCGGGCCATCTCTTCTAATGTCTTATTCTTCCTCTCTACAACATCATTTTGTTGTGGTGTTCTAGGAGCGAAGAAGTTGTCATAATGCCATGCTCAGTGTAATATTCATCAAAGTATTGATTTTCAAATTCTATGCCGTGATCACTTCTAATAGAAATAACTGAAAGATTTTTCTGATTTGAAACTTTCTTATGAAATTTTTGAAAAACTTTAAAAGCTTCATCTTTGTGTGCAACAAATAAAACCCTAGTAAATCTTGAAAAATCATCTTTTATCATAAGTCCATATTTCATACCACCCAGGCTTGTGATCCTAGTTGGTCCAAATAGATCAATGTGTAGTAGCTCTAAAGGTCTAGAATTAGAAAATATATTTTTCGATTTAAAACTTCCCCTAGTTTGTTTACCAAACTGGCATGCATCACAAACATGATCAAAATCAACTTTAAATTTTGGTAAACCTCTAATTAGATCTTTGAAAATTAATTTAGCTATTATATGCATGCTGGCATGACCTAATCTCCTATGCCAAAGTAAGCTAGACTCCTCGATTTTAGCATTCATTGCCACAAGACTTGTACTACTAGACATGGTTAGATCATTTAAATCTACCACATATATGTTTTCAAGTCTATGACCAATGAGCTTAGTGCTAGAATCAAGTGAGTTAGTTATTATGAACATTGAAGATTAAAGACAACCTTGAAGCCTCTATCACATAATTGACTTATATATAATAAATTGTGCTGTAATTTATCAACTACCAATACATTTTCAATGAATGTAGAAGGTGTAATTTTGATCTTACCAATGCCAATGATCTTTCCCTTACCATTTTCACAAAAAGTGACCAATCATCCATCCTTCATTTCTAAGGTGATAAATTATTCTTTGTCACTATCATATGTCTTGAATAGCCACTATCCAGATACCATCTTTTCTTTGAATTCTTGGTTGCAAGACATTTCTGCAAGATAATCAAGTAGTTCTTTTAGGTACCTAAGTTTTCTTGGATCCTTCCAGGTTAGTAGAAGTGGTTCCTTTGAAATCCAAATCTTTTTTACTTTACTTTTACTATTCTTTTTTAAATTATATTCAAAGGATTTGTGACCAACCCCATTGCAAGAATAATAGATAACTCTTGATTTTTGAAAAGATGCAAGTGGTAAAACTTTTGATGCAAGAGATTTTTGAGTTGAAAACTTAGGTACATATGATTTTGAAGCTATAAACTTTGTAGTTGAAACTTTATTAGAACGCAATGAATTGTAACCAATTCCAGCTTTGTTATTTGAATTTCTTTGACTTTTCAAAATCAACTCAAGCTTATTTGAACTCAAAGTTAATTTTTCAACTAAGGGCTTGAGTTTTTCAACTTCTTTTTGCAAACGTAAATTTTCTTCATGTAGAGCCTTATTCTTTTCAAGATAATCATTCTTTTTAACTTGCAAGACTCTATATTTTTCTGAAATACAGCTCAATTCTTTTTGTAAGATATTGTTCTTTTCTGAAATTTCATCTTTTTCTTTCATTAAAACATTATTATTATTTTTCAAAGTCCTAATTTTTAAACCTGCCTTTTTATATTCAGATAATAGCTCATAAAAAGCAGTATTCAATTCTTTATATGTAAATCCATCGTTAGGTTCAGAAGACATTACTTCATCCTTGAGACCCATCAAACATATATTAGCTATTTTGGTAGTCTCTTCTTCTTCATTTGATATGGATTCCTTGTTGTCACTCCAAGTTGCAACCATCGCTTTCTTCTTCTTCTTCTTTTTGTAAGCTTTCTTCAAAGTGGGACAATTAGAATGGAAGTGCCCCGACTTCTTACACTCATAGTAGATAGGTTGTTGCTCTGTCTCTTTCTTTTTTCTTTTTTTCTCTTTGCTGTGTTCCCCTTTTTATAGTGTTTTCTCCAATGTCTTGCCTTTCTCTGCCCATAAATTTCTTAAATTTTCTCATGACTAAAGTGGTGTGGGCACCAGGATCTGACAAAGGCTCCTCAACCCTCTAAGGATCTCGGATTAGTGCTTCATCTTTTGGGTTATGTAATAAAGCTTCAAACCTAAGCATTTTATTTTTTTTTGAGTCATGAATTTAGTCTTAATTGCTTTTGTTTTAGTCGTGTACCTTGACTAATTTGGTCAAGTTGTGCCTATGGGTCCTGTAATGATTCCAATCCGAGTTTGTTTGAAGATTGGACCCAAGTCGGAGTGGTCATTGAGTCTAGCCCAATTATAAATGGGCCAAGCCATCTCCCAAGCCTTGAAAGATGCCACTTCAACTCTTATGCACCACGTCATCCATCCCATGTGGTGCCACATCACCATGACATGTGGGTGGCCAAGGCTAGGGAAAATGCTAATTTTTGTGGGGGCCATTCCTTGATCCTTTCCTCCCTTCCCTCCCCCTATCAAGCCTCTTGCTAAAGGAGTCATGGGCGGCCAATGGAAGGTCAATGGGAGTTAAAGATATGAGAAGACAAGTCCCTTGCTTCAAGCCCTCATATCAAGCTTTCTTCCCAAAGTATTTAATCAACTATGGAAGGGAAATCAAGAGTCCAAGGGCGCCAAGACAACCTCCATCTTCCAAGCCCCATATCAGGTTTCTCACCAAAGGTGGATGGGCGACCAAGGAAAGGTTGAAGACATAAGCCATGCCACAAGCCCCATATCATGTTTCTCTCCAAAGATGGGTGGGCGACCAAGGAAAGAAGGAAGACATAAGCCTTGCTACAAGCTCCATATCATGCCTTCTTCCCAAAATGTGTGATCAGCCATCAAGGTCCAAGGGCACCAAGATCAATCTTCCAAGCCCCAAATCAAGCCACGCCCAATCACAAGCAAGCTTTGGTCGGCCAAGGAGAAAGAATTTCAGATTTTTTTGGCACCTTATCAAATGAAGACTTGTAATTTTTTATTGAATTCGAAAGGGTCTTAAGGTACCTATATAAAGGGCCATACCCCTCACTTGTATGGCTAATCTTGATGAATGAAAGAAAATATTTTGAGTGATACTCTTCTAGTTATTGCCTTTGTTCCTTAAGAATGTCGATCTCCGTGAGGGAGGGCCTTCACCTTCGGGCATCGAGAGGTATGAGGCCTCAAGTTACTGTCTCTTCCATGCAAACCATCCTCCATCTTCAAGTTCGGAGTCCATCGGGATGATCCATCTTGGTGCCTAGCAAGAAGATCCCCCATTCACCACCATCTTCAACTTTTCTTTCCTTATTGTTTCTTGTCTCTTGCTAACTTCTAACATTTCTCTTGATTGCTCATAGTCCTCCAGGTGCCACGAATACGGAGTCGGTCTCCCTTGCCTTCGAGACCTTCAGACGGAAAGCCGATGCATCCACGGGATTGAAGGCTCGATCATCCAGGCCACATCCGTGAGAGTGAGTGAACTCAGCATCAGGCACTTCAGAACTTTTAAGGTTTGCCACCCTAACTTATAAGTTGGTATTGATCCGAGAGCTAAGTCATATGGGATTTCTCAATTCCGGGGTCCTCTTCTTATCATGTTTAAGGGCTTACTTGCCAGTTTGAAGTTCTTATTATTATAGAACCCTAGATCTACTCTTGCTTGTCTTCGGGAATCCTTAACTACATTTAAAAAATCTAAAAATCACAAAGAAAAATCACCTGTATCATCCTAGCATCTAGGTAGTCCTGCATCATCTGGCATCAAAGCATGGTTAGGACTTAGCATCTTCTTAAGTACTTAGATTAGGTGCTTCACCATGGCTATCCGGTCATAGGAAAAAGAAGGGCTACAAGACCCTCACATCCCATTCCACGGAGATTTTCTATGGCGTGTAGGGGTGCCGATGTAATTGACCTTTGCAGGGGAACTCAAGGAGATAAGTTTTAAATCTTAAAGAATAGTTTTGCATCATTAGAATCTAGCATCTTCAAATTTCTGCATTTTTTTATTTAAGTACATAGTCTGATTTTCTAATTGTTTCTTCCTGTAGGAATGTCAGATTTTTATGATTTTTGTTTTGATAGATTCTTCATAATTTGAAGTATTTTCTAGAATTGTTTTAGATTTTATTTCACTCTGTATAATTTCTACATAGCTGATTACCATCTGAGAAAAATTCTGCTCTGAAAATTCAGCAAGTGCATCTCATCCCATTTTCATTTTCCATATAGTTTAATTTTTGTATTTAGGTTCATATTTTTTTAATTTCCAGCATCTTATTTCTGCTAGCATACATCAAAAATCCAAAAACAAAACTTAGACACATCTCATTAGATCATTTGTGTGCCATCATTTCCATAATTCACTTAAGGGCATCAATATCAAAAGATAAGGGAAGGAAGTCATTACCTTTCCTTAGCCCAAAAACAACCACCCTTGCATTTCGAACCCAAACCTAATCTAAAATCTAGTAGCAACCTATAGATTAGGGATATCAACGAGTTGGGTTTGACCATTTTGGAGAAGCTGGTTGCGTACAACACTTCAATTAGTATCGGGAAGCCGGTGTCTAAGGCAAGAGGTCTAGCGTCAAACGACCTAAGCGGTGTTGTGGTTCCTTAATTGGATCCTTGCAAAAGCAAGGGAGGCCTCCCACACTCCCACCTTTTACCTAGTTGGTGAAAGGGCTAGTTGATTGTGCTGTGTGTCTTCTACGTGGACTCATTATGATTGAACTCTTAGGTCTAGCAAACCTGTAACACCTTTCGTTGTGTGTTGCATGTCAACTAGGTCAGGAGTCCCCTATCACCCTCATCATTCCTAGTCAAGTGAACCCATGGAGAATGATCGAGAGGATCAATTGAAGGTCATCATTGAACAGTTAGCTAGGATTAATAATAGGTTTGATAAGTTTGATAAATTTGTAACAAGGCTAGAAACTCTGGAGAGGACCCCAGAGCCTCACACTAAACAAGAGTTTGAATCACCTCCCCACCCTAGGAGATTCCCTCAACATGATCCCTCCTTAGAGGCTGAGTCCAGAAGAGTCCCATATCCTAACCCAGCCTAAGAGGTTCACCCTAGGAGACCCAATCAGGAGTTCATGGACCAGGTTAAAAGAGGATCAAGTAGCCTTAAGGAAAAGAAACCTGGAGTCAACCTGATTAGTGACAAGGAGTTAGAGAAGGAGAATACTGAGAGAACCCCTACCACTAGAGAAATTCATGAATCAACCAAAGAGAACCCCCTCAAGAGGTAGTTGAAGCCCTGAAAGTGAAAGAATTTGATGACGTATTTCTCGATGACTTAACTAATCAACTACCACTTGATGAGATTACTGAGGGAACCCCTACTACTAAAGAGACTCACGAACCAACCCAAAGGGAAGAACCTTCTTAAGAACTTTAGGGAGAAAAGATTAAGCCCACTGAGAATTTAAGTGAAGAAACCCCTGAGCCTAGTGAGGAATCCAATGAAGATATCTCTGAATCAAGTCTAGTGGAGAAGTGTGATGTAGATGGACCCAAGGTTGAAATCGCTAAGGAACTCATAGATGACCTTCCACCATCTAGGAACACCCAGCCTGCCTTAGAACTTGCACCCATAGATCAATGTCCAAATTTTAAGATCATCTTGAATAACCAAGTTCTGTTTCATGCTTCCCGTAAGCCACCCCAAGACTCTGATTCCTATTTCCTACCATTCCCTGAGTCTTCTCATGTTTCTAGAGCCATGGGGCTACATTTTGTTTAGATTACCAGATTGCAAGACTCCTTAGAGCCCATCCCTTTTCCCACCTACTTCTGGTATACCTTATGGCATTTTCTAGGGATCCTCAGTAATTTTTCTTGTGCATACCAGACCAGGGTCAAACCTAGAGAGTCAATAATCTGTTAGGTTTAGGTCCTAGAGAGTCCAATAAAATTCCTCTTAATAGGAATGCATAGTTGAGTCTGCATTTTGCATCATGATAGAATTCTATATTAAGTACAAATTTTAAAATAATTTGGCTGATTCGTGAAAGAGAACCAAAGAGTTTGAATAAGGGAATTCTGTAATGATTAGACTTAGGCCTGAACAGGTTCCCCTGAGAACTGCTAAGAAACTTCATGCTCGTGGAGCTGGCCCCTTTAGAGTGATAAGGAGAGTTGGCCCTAATGCCTATGTGCTTGAGCTACCCCCGGAATATGGCATTAGCTCGACTTTCAATATCTCGAACTTAGCAGAGTATAGGGAACCAGCAAATATACCCAGTAAGCCATTTGGGCCTGACTGATGGGGACATCAATAAGAAAGAAGTTTTTGGACTAACTTACTTTTGTTTTGCAGTTAAAATAAATAAATCTAATAAAGGGTTTGTGTCCATCTTCTCTTTTAGCAAATACTTGAGCCGATTCATGAGTCGACTTAACCTAGATTTAAGCAGGGTATGAGGCCACTTCTTCAATGCCCATTTTCTCCACATAGCGCCATCCATTTGAATCCCACTTCCCTCACTTGGATGCCATCTACTTGAAGCCCATTTCCCTCAATTGGTCGACACCACATCAAGCACCTTTTGGGGAGGAGGAAGGACACCACATCAAGAATTTTATGGAGAGATTGAAGTTATGTTCTATTACCCCAATAATCCTCCAACTAACTTGCCGTATGGGATGCCACATCACATGATCTACATCAGCAAATGGAGGACACATCATTGCCACCTAGGAGCCACATGTTAATTGGTTGTAACCTTCCACCCATAAATGGTTATAAAAAACTAATTCTAGTTGAACCACATAACCAAAAGTTGTTGGATCCAACAAGAATTAGCTAGCTCATCCTTATCCCCTTAGCCCATCCTTATCCCCTCCCCTTGGACAAAATTCCCTTGGATTAAAAGCCTATAAATAGGGCCCTAGGCCCTCTCTTGTATTCATTCTATGATTCATTCTATTTTGGATTAAATGAAGAAAGCTATCTTCTTTGTTCTAGTTCCCCTATGTTCTCTTGTTTGGAGTAAAAGGTTCTTGAGTTTGAGAGTTAGAAGATAGGTTTGAGAAAAGAGTGTGAGATTCTTGAATGAGTATTTGAAGGGTAGAATACCCTTAAGTGTTTGAAAGGTGGAGTGCTCCTTGCTTGATCCAAGATCCAAGCATCATTCCTTGAAGGCGTTGGCTTCTACTTTCTTGTTTTCCCTTTCTTCTTCTTCTTGTTTCAATTCCAATTTTGAATTCTCCTTCCACACCTAATCTCTGATTTGATGCAGGTTTTCTCTGATTTTCCAAGTCTAAGATGAAGGTCTCCAAGCCAAGGATCATTGTCAAGGTGAGTCCTAAAAGTAGGGAGTGCTAGTCTTACGGTTTAGACCTCAATCCTTGAGTGATGAGAGCTCCTTCTTCCATCAAATAATTAGCCATCATTGTTGGTAAAAAAACTCTTCATAAGCTTCATTAGATCTGATCATTTGAAGGTTAACTTGCCCTAGTAGTGATGGTTTCCTTGCCATGAAGATCCTAATCTCTATTTCGAACTAGATTTACATTTCGAGTATTGTAATTTGGATCAACTAGTCTCCTTATGAAGGTTTTTTTCTTGGATTAATTTAGACCATTTATTTGATAATTAAGTGCTCAAGTTCGCTTGCTAGTTAGCTTTCTAAAACTCTCCATTCATCATTTTTTTTCCATCCCCCATCAATTTTTTGGTATTAGAGCTTAAGGTTCTACTAGGTCAAGTTGCTGATTGCTGAAATTTCTGTTCTAGTATTTATCCAAATTTTTCATGACTTTTATTAATTTTTTTATATTTCAAAAAAATAAATAAAAATACTTTTCTAGTACCTTATTGTGTTATTATTCTAAATGTAAAACTCAAAAAAATATTCTCCATTTATTTCTGGATTTAAAAATATGAATTCATAGATCATTTTTGAAGTTCTGTCCATAATTTTGTTTTTGCCTTCCATTTCATATAAATTTCAAAAAAATACAAAAATATGTTTTCTAAATTTTTAATTTTTATATCTGAGATCTAGACTTCAATTTTTGTTATTTCTCACTATAATTTTAAATTTTATAAGGATCTAGTGTTAGGAATTCGATATTTGAATTCAGGTTGTTAAGAGTTAGCTAAACTGCTGGAACCTTCTAGCCTATGTTTTCAAACTACCTTCTCAACAAAAATTCGAGTTAATCTGAAGTCAAAACTTTAATATCCGAGAATTTTTGTCTAAGAGTTAACCAAATTAATTTTATTTTGAAATTCTGGATTTTTAAAAAAATTAAATTTTAAATTTTTAAAACTAGCTAGTTGAAAGTTGTTCCCTACTGAAATTTTTTTTACATCTAGCTTTCAAAATGAATATCTTAACCAAATTCCAGGAATTAAATTTCAAAATTTAGAATCTATAATCTTCACTGAGATATATAACAATTCAAATTTTTAAAATTTTAAAATTTTAATTTCGAATTTTTTAAAACTAGTTAACTAGAAGTTGTTAGGGCTGAAACTATCTTGCAACAACTCTAACTTCTAGAACAAATTTTTAATCATAATTTGAGATTTAAATTTTAAAATTTGATTTCTGAAATCTAGACTTCAAAATCTAAATTTTTCAATTTAATTTTCTGAATTTTAATTTTTTCTAAAATTCGGGTTTGAATCACATGTTTGTGTCCTAATACTAGTTGTTGTGTTAACTAGTTGGTGAGTTGTTTGTGCATCCATTCCTAAATCTAATTAAGGGCATTCAATCATAACATAAGGGAAGGAGGTCATTACCTTTCCTTGGCCCAAAACAATCACCCACATTTGCATTGACCTAAACCATAATTGAAATCGAGTAGGAACCTAAAATTAGGGACACCCACAAGTCGGGTTCAAGTGCAAGATGAGACCAAATATTAGTTGAGTTTGTACTTGCTTCTTGAAATTGGTGTTTAAGGCAAGAGATCCAATGGCAAACGCCTTAAGTGGACTTGCAATTTTTAATTAGGACCTCGTGAAAGTGAGGGGAGCCTCCCGCAACCCTACCTCTTGCCTGGCCAGTGGAAAAGGTAATTACAACTTTAACTAGTACTTAGTCAATTCCTGTATTTTGAACTTTTAGGTCTAGGAGTCCTAGAAGTTAGGTTTGTACTACTTGTTTTGAAGCTCCATACCAATAGTCCCACACTCAGTCTATTTTATCCATGGACCCTAATCTTGAATTCTTTTTGAAAACCCTGACTAAAAAGTTTGATACCATAAATGGGCAATTAGGGCAAATGAGAAAGGAATTAGGTCAAGTGAAAGACAATGTTGGGACACTTGAAGAGACCCCAATGACCCCCACCAAACCTGAGTCACTTAGGTCAATTCCTCGAGGTCTAAGAGTTTATCATCATGAATTCACTACTGAATACAATTCAAGACGACTTCACCATGACTTCATAGAAAAAGCCCATAGGATCCATGCTGAGCCTGAATCACCTAGTCCACCTCCCCTTGGTCCAAGAGCCTAATGTCATGATCTCACCCTTGAGTATAATCCTAGATACCCTTACCAAGACTTTGTAGATCAGGAGGAGAGAGTCTGTAGGAGCAATAACTCTATGCACCCACTTTCAATGAAAATTTAGATCCTGAAGTGTATGTCGATTGGAAAGAGAAAATGGATAAATACTTTGAAATTGATGAAATATCGGAAGTAACAAAGTGTCAATTTGCCAAATCAAAGTTAGTCTGACATGTTAAAGTATATTGGGGAGAAGTTGAGCAAAAAGGTTATTATAGTAGGGATAAAATAAGTACTTGGAGAGAAATGAAGTGTAAACTAAAGGAAAAGTATCTAGGTAAATATTATGAGCAAAAACTTTTAGACCAATGGTACAAATTGAGATAAGATGATATACCTGTATTTAATTATATTGCCAAATTCAATAAGTATGAGGGATATGAAGAAGAGACCAAACCCATAGAAAAATTAGAGAAAAAATCTCCTGAACCTATTGAAGAATTTAAGGATGAAATAAAATCAAAGTCTTGTCCAAATGAAGGGCTAAAAAGAGAAAATCCTAAACCCGTTGAACTTAAGGAAGAAGTTTATGAAGCTGGGTCTAACCTTATGGATGAATATGATCAAGAACAATTATTTGAAGATAAAATAATTACCCAGCCTAAAGAAATCAACAACGGGGATGATCAAAATGAGATCCAAGAACAAAGCCATGAAGAACAATTTGAGGAGATAATAGAGGACCCGGAATTAATCACTGTTGAGGATTTATATCTAGAGATTAATGAAGGATCACCTAATGGGGTATTGACTATCAAAGAAAATCTAGAACCAAGTACAAAGGATCAACCCCAAGAAATTATGGAACCTGCAAAAGAATTTAACATGAAGATTAGAAGTGAAAAGATGGTAGGAATTGAAAGATGGAAGTGTAAGAGAAGGAAGATGGAAATTGAATTCTCTGATAATTGCCCAAAGCCTGGTTCACCCTTCTGCAACATCCCCAATCCTAATCTACCCAGTTGGGACATCCACCATATAATTGATCAAGTCTTAGTAATATTCAATAGTTACTTTTGGAAGACATTATGGCATTTATTGGGACCAAATTAAGATTCACTGCCACCTACCTAAAGTTGTGTGCCAGAGTTTTCAAATCCATTTAGAGAAATATTAAAAATTAGGAACTTTTGTTTCCTAGCAATAAAGTTTAGTTCATACTCTTTAAAGTCCATCAGAGCTTATTTTGTTTTGGTGTCATTTATGTTTTGTCATTTGATGTCATTTGACCTTCCCATGCATAAGTGTCCATGACTGTGAGAGTCATATGCATAGCATGATTAGTAAAAAAATTTGAGCAATGAAATTAACAAGCATATGATAAACTCACATAAAAGAGCCAAAGAATTTTTGGAAGGAGACTGTGTCATGGTAAGGCCAAACTTGAATGATTATATGCCCGTGGTGTAGGTCATTTTCAAAATAGTAAAGAAAATTTGGACCTAATATGTGCTAGATTTACCATCCAACTTTGGTATCAGTTCCACTTTCAACAATTCAGATCTAGGAGGATAAATGAACCAATAATGATACCAAGTGAGCCTTTCGAGCCTGATTCTATCTTTGAGAGTGAGCCAACCCATGAGTGTCCACCAGCCAAGTTACCAAAGTAGCAAGATAGGATTGAGCGAATCTTAGACAATAAGACTATCACTACCCGAAATAGGGACTATCAACACTACTTAGTTCATTGGCAAGGATGCCCTGATTCTAAAGACTCGTGGATTACTTGAGAAGACCTACAAAGAATCGACGAGACCAACTAGAGTATCACCAGAGTCAGATTGATTCTTACTCGATAGAATCGAGTTCTTTTCACCCCGGGAGAATTGATGGGGACATCAACAAGAAAGAAGTTTTTGGACTAATTTACTTTTGTTTTGCAGTTAAAATAGACAAATCTAATAAAGGGTTTGAGTCCATCTTCTCTTTCAGCAAATACTTGAACCGATTCATGAGTGAACTCAACCTAGATTCAAGCAAGGTATGAGGCCACTTCTTCAATGCCCATTTTTCCCACTTGGCACCATCCATTTGAAGCCCACTTCCCTCACTTGGATGCCATCTACTTGAAGCCCATTTTCCTCAATTGGTCAACACCACATCAAACACCTTTTGGGGAGGAGGAAGGACACCACATCAAGAATTTTATGGGGAGATTGAAGCTATGTTCTATTACCCCAACAATCCTCCAACTAACTTGCCATGTACGATGCCACATCACATGATCTACATCAACAAATGGAGGACACATCATTGCCACCTAGGATCCACATGTTAATTGGTTGTAACCTTTCACCCATAAATGGTTGTAAAAAAATTAATTCTAGTTGAACCACCTAACCAAAAGTTGTTGGATCCAACTAGAATTAGCTAGCTTATCCTTATCCCCTTAGCTCATCCTTATCCCCTCCCCTTGGACGAAATTCCCTTGGATTAAAAGCATATAAATAGGGCCCTACGCCCTCTCTTGTATTCATTCTATTTTGGATTAAATGAAGAAAGCTATCTTTCTTGTTCTAGTTCCCCTATGTTATCTTGTTTGGAGTAAAAGGTTCTTGAGTTTGAGAGTTAGAAGATAGGTTTGAGAAGAGAGTATGTGGTTCCTGAATATTCGTTTGAAGGGTAGAATACCCTTGAGTGTTTGAAAGGTGGAGTGCTCCTTGCTTGATCCAAGATCCAAGCATCATTCCTTGAAGGCGTTGGCTTCTACTTCCTTGTTTTCCCTTTCTTCTTCTTCTTGTTTAAATTCTAATTTTGAATTCTCCTTCCACACCTAATCTCTGATTTGATGCAAGTTTTTTCTGATTTTTCAAGTCCAAGATGAAGGTCTCCAAGCCAAGGATCATGGCCAAGGTGAGTCCTAAAAGTAGGGAGTGCTAGTCTTATGTTTAGACCTCAATCCTTGAGTGATGAGAGCTCCTTCTTCCATCAAATAATTAGCTATCATTGTTGGTAAGAAAACTCTTCCTAAACTTCATTAGATCTGATCATTTGAAGGTTAACTTGCCCTAGTAGTGATGGTTTCCTTGCCATGAAGATTCTAATCTCTATTTTGAGCTAGATCTACATTTCGAGTATTGTAATTTAGATCAACTAGTCTCCTTATGAAGATTCTTTTCTTGGATTAATTTAGACTATTTATTTGATCATTAATTGCTCAAGTTTGCTTGCTGGTTAGCTTGCTAAAACTTTTCATTCATCATTTTATTTTCGTTCCCCATCACTGATCTTTCATTTGAGAGCGAACCCGACCCAGAGTGTCCACCTCCAATTTTACCTGAGAGAGGAGAGATGATCAAGCATGTCCTGGATGATCAAGCTATGACCACCCGGGGCAAAGGCTATCAGCATTACTTGGTCCGATGGCAAGGCAGACCATAGTCCGATGATTTGTGGGGTACTCGAGAGGACTTGCAGCACCTCGATCCCAACCTTTTGGAGAAATATTAAAGCCAAATCAACCCTTACTCGACAGGGTCGAGTTCCTCTCATCCTAGGAGAATTGGTGTGGGCACCAGTATCTAAGAGAGGCTCCTCAATCCTTTGAAGATCTTGGATTAGGGTTTCATCTTTTAGGTTATGTAATAAGGCTTTAAGCCTAAGCATTTTATTTGTTTTTGAGTCATGAATTTAGTCTCAATTGCTTTTGTTTTAGTCATGTACCTTGACCAATTTGGTCAAGTTGTATCTATGGGTCCTGTAATGATTCCAGTCCGAGTCTGTTTGAAGATTGGGCCCAAGCCGATGTGGTCATTGAGTCTAGCCTAATTATTAATGGGCCAAGCCATCTCCCAAGCCTTGAAAGATGCCACTTCAACTCTTGGGTGCCATATCATCCATCCCATGTGGCGCCACATCACCATGACATGTGGGCAGCCAAGGCTAGGGGTAATGCTAATTTTTGTGGGTGCCATTCCTTTATCTTTTCCTCCCTTCCCTCCCCCTATCAAGCCTCTTGCTAAAGGAGTCATGGGCAGCCAATAGAAGGTTAATGGGAGTTAAAGATATGAGAAGACAAGTCCCTTGCTTCAAGCCCTCATATCAAGCTTTCTTCCCAAAGTATTTGATCAACTATGGAAGGGAAATCAAGAGTCAAGACAACCTCCATCTTCCAAGCCCCATATCATGTTTCTCACCAAAGGTGGATGGGCAACCAAGGAAAGGTTAAAGATATAAGCCTTGCCACAAGCCCCATATCATGTTTCTCTCCAAAGATGGGTGGGAGACCAAGGAAAGAAGGAAGACATAAGCCTTGCTACAAGCCCCATATCATGCCTTCTTCCCAAAATGTGTGATCAGCCATCAAGGTCCAAGGGTGCCAAGATCCATCTTCCAAGCCCCAAATCAAGCCACACCCAATCACAAGCAAGCTTTGGTCGGCCAAGGAGAAAGAATTTTAGATTTTTTTGGTGCCTTATCAAATGAAGACTTGTAATTTTCTTTTGAATTTGAAAAGGTCTTAAGGTACCTATATAAAGAGCCTTACCCCTCACTTGTATGGCTAATCTTGATGAATGAAAAAAATATTTTGAGTGCCACTCTTCTAGTTATTTCCTTCGTTCCTTAAGAACATCGATCACCTTGTGGGAGCGCCTTCGCCTTTGGGCATCGAGAGGTGTGAGACCTCAAGTTACCTTCTCTTCCATGCAAGCCATCCTCTATCTTCGAGTTCGGAGTCCATCGGGATGATCCATCTTGGTGCCTAGCAAGAAGATCCCCCATTCACCACCATCTTCAACTTTTCTTCCTTTATTGTTTCTTGTCTCTTGCTAACTCCCAACATTTCTCTTGATTACTCATAGGTCCTCCAGGTGCCACGAATATGGAGTCGGTCTCCCTTTCCTTCGAGACCTTCGGATGGAATGCCAGCGCATTAGCGGGGTTGAAGGCTCGATCATCCAGGCCGCATCCATGACAGCGAGTGAACGGGTGCTTCAGAACTTTTAAGGTTTGCCACCCTAACTCCTAAGTTAGTATTGATCCGAGAGCTAAGTCCTACAGGGTTTCTTAATCCCAGGATCCTCTTCTTATCCTGTTTAGGGGCTTACTTGCTAGTTTGAAGTTCTTATTATTATAGAACCCTAGATCTACTCTTGCTTGTCTTCGGGAATCCTTAACCTCATTTAAAAAACCTAAAAATCATAAAGAAAAATCACCTACATCATCCTAGCATCTAGTTAGTCCCGCATCATAAAGCAATATCATCATCTTCAAGTTCATCTTCATCTAAGGAAGGGCTTTCTTCTTCTAATTCTTCTTCCTTTAATTCTGCAGCAGCATTGAAGGCTATCAATTTTTTCTTCTTGATATCATCCTCAGTTTTATGCTGCATTGTGAGTTCATGCATGATCAATGATCAAAGGAGCTCATCCAATGGTTAAGTGTTCAAGTCCTTAGCTTCCTGAATAGCAGTGACTATCGGATCCCATTTATCTAGAAGTGATCTCAAAATTTGCTGTACAAGGTCTGCATTTTAGTATATCCTGCCAAGACTTTTTAAATCATTAATAATATCTGTAAATCTTGAGAACATGGCAGATATGGTTTCATTCGGTTCCATTTAAAATAACTCATAATTATGAACAAGAATATTGATTTTAAAAGTTTTGACTTGGGAGGTTCCTTCATGGGTTACTTCAAGTTTATCCCAAATTTCTTTTGCAGACATGCAAGTAGAAATCCAGTTAAACTCATTTACATCCAAAGCACAGTATAAAAGATTCATGGATTTAGAATTTTACTCATCCATTTTCATGTCATGTTCATCCCATTCCTCTTCAGGTTTTGGGACGTCCACGCCATCAACCTTCTTTGTGGTGTGTGAGGTCCTTTTAAAATTATTTTCTACAATTAAGAATCTACTGGTTGAATGTAAATTTTCATTCGTTCTTTTCAGTAAGTATAATTTGTGGCTATGAAAAGTGGAGGTCTATTTGTAGATTGGCCTTCGACTAAAGAGGTACTCATAAGGTTTGCCATAGATCTTTTATCTGGTAAATTTTAGAGACACTGCTCTATACCAGTTGTTGCCCGGTGGCCAACCCAAGAGGGGGGGTGAATTGGGTATTTAAGATTTTTCACAAATATGTGCTCTTTTAAAACTTTATGTGGTGAGTGATGTGATTTAAGTATGAATAGCAGAAGCAAGTAAAGAACAAAATAAACACAAGCACAAACATAAGCAATTTATAGTGGTTCGGAGCAACCTAGCTCCTACGTCCACTATCCAAGATACCACTTAGAATTTCCATTATAATCACCCATGAAATACAGTCGGTTTGTTTTACACAGGGAACACAAACCAAAACCCAATCTTGGTTTTACACCGGAATCACCAAGAACCCAATACAATGTTAGTTTTTCTGGGCTAACTAACAACCCAAACTTGGTTTTCAAAGTCTCACTAAAACCCTATAACAATTCTCAAGTTATAGCCCCTGCTATACTTGGAACAACTCAAAAGGAGTTAAGAGACAGAGCAACAAAAATGACAAACCAAACATTGTCGAATAGTTGCAGTTGATGCTCTTTGAGAAGCCTTCTTGATTGCTCCTTTAATACTCTTCAATGCTTCCAATCTTCTTCAATAAATGACTCAAGAAAAGAATGGGAGTTGATGAAGTCTTGAGTTCTTCTCTTCAAAGCTCTCTTGAATAATGAATGTTCTCTTAAAGTCTCAAAAAAAGTTCTTCAAAAGTTGTTTTAAATCCCTTATTTACAGTCCTTGAACTGATCTTAGATGAATATGACCATTGTAGAGCCTTGGGAATTGAAATATGATCGTTGAAGCACTTTTTGGATTCAAAAAGTCAATTCTGGAACTAGCCGTTACGCACCTAAACCAGGAATTTGAGTCGGCTTGGATGAGTTGAGTCAGCTTGGATTCTCAGTCCTTCAAAAACTGAACACTGGTCGAGTTGGCTCTTCACTGACGAGTTAGCTTGCCTGACTGGTTCTCTCAGAACTGATTTTTCATACTCTTGAGGAGTTGGCTTGATTTTTTGTCGAGTCGACTCAGTTGTTTGACTGAAGAATTGTAGCTCTAGATGAGTTGGCTCTATTTCCTTCAAGTGGGCTCAAATGACTGCGTCATAGAAACTTCGTGTCATGCTAGAATAATTAGTCGGGTCTCCTGCTTTGAGTCGATTTGAGTGATTTTTGTCAAAAACCTTCCAAACTTTTCCAATCTTCTTCCAAAAGCTTGCAACAGACTTCTATGCTCTTTCAAACTCTTTTAAGGTCTATTTTAAGTAATTTAAACTTGAAATTTACATAGAATTGATCCACTTTCATGAATACATAAGTAATTTTTCTTTGGGCTCTTCATTACATTATACTTATTCAAAAATAAACTTGACAAACCTCAATAAGATCAGAATTGTAGGAAGAGTGGTTGTTCATTTAAATCATCCTACAAAAACTTCTCAAATATTCAAAAGTACTAGTAACAAATGCATGCTCCAATATTTTGTTATCATCAAAACTATTCCAAGGGTCAACACATTAAAGTTAGATTATCTCTTGAGTTGTAGGTCATTTGAATTTGATCTTGATAAACTTAGTCATATATAGACTCAAGAAGTTGGTACTCAATGAGGTACTCATTCTCAAAGTAAGTGAGGCTTGAATAAACTTGGTGTGCTAGAAGAAAGGGTACTGTACTTAAGGATTCATGCTCCTAGAATTGATTTGGTCTATCGAATTATTCTGATCATTCAGATATGCAATCAAAGTTTTAGATCAGAGCAATCATTATTAATTTATGTATTTATTTACTTATTATTATTACTATTTTTTAAAGAGGAGTAGTAAGATGAAGAAGGAGAATAGTTGTAAAGAAAAAGGCCTAAGGAGTCCTAGACCTAAAAGAGAGAGAAAAATTAGTTAGGGTTTGATATTATATATAAGCAAGTTAACATACGTGGACTCTCTATCTAGGGTTATCCTAAATCTAGATAGCTCCTAAACTACCAAGGCAACCTTGGAGCACTCCAAGTTAGAAATAACAAACCAATTATCCAGGTAAGGGTAAGATTGGTGGGGTCCCCCTATTGCTTTTCTTAGACACTAATTAAATTGGCCAGGTCAGTCAATGAAACCAATGAAAAACCATCTTTTTTCAGGACTACATCATCCTTAAACCCCTTTTCTAGATACCAATTAATCAACCAATCCTGATTCAGTCCAACTTCTTGGATACCTTGTCCATTTGAGCTCGAGTTCCTTAGGATTGGTGTATAACTGATTTTAATTAATAAGCTTGGGTCAATGCAAGATGCAAGGTAGTGGTTTATAGGCCAAGAACGGATTATCAACTCCCCACCTTATATTGTTTATGGGTTAATGATGCGGGACGGACCCCGATCAGGATTATTTAAAGAAGGGTGGATTGTTGGTCTCTAGGAAACGACCTTAGGCTAGGTTCAACTCCCAATTATTTAAACCCAATTATTCAAAAGAAGCACATATTTTTTTCTTTTTCTTTCTTTCTTTTTCTTCATTTTTTTTCTCTCTTTTGTTTCTTTTTTTTCTTTATTTCTTACCCAAACTAAAGTCGGCATTAGGGAGGCAACTATGCTTTAAGAAGCATACAAAATACTCTACACTTGAAGTTGGCATTAGGGAACCCAGAGATGCTTTCATGATCATGTGGCATCCTCTTCATCTCCATGGACCAAACCAGGAATAGGGAGGCTCACGAAGGGTGGATTTCATCGATGATTTTAATGGAACCAGTGGTCTTCACCGACACCGGTGATGGGAGGTGGCACAGGGTGTTCGTGGCAATGGCATTTGGCGATGGAGGTGAGGCATCAGGCATTGCGGCAAGGAATGGCTTCAGAGGGGTTTTGCCGGTGGCGGTGCAGGGCAGAGATGGCAGAATGGACGATTGAGGTCATGGCTGATTGTGGACGATTTCGGGTGGAAGACTGGGTCTCTGGTGGCTGTGGAGACGAGCGATGGGGAGTTGCCCATGATCATCGGAGAAGGGGCTGTTGATGGTGCTTGGAAAATAAAGGGACGACGGTGCCAAGGGTAGCAGGTGATGGCTCGGCACGGTGCTTTTCACATGTGGAAGGGTGGTGATTAGCTTGATTAGGAAAATGGCCAATGGTGGTTTCCTCATGGATGGGGCATTCGATGATTCGCAGCAGGGGCGTGGGCGAGTCGGCTGGTATTCGGGTGGATTCGAGAGATGGCAGTCTCGACGACGATGTCAAAGACATCGAAGGGAGGGATGGTTGGCCTCCGACAAGATCGATGATCGGATAGTTCTTGGGTAGATGCGGGATCCAGGAAAGATTGATGGTTCGGTGGTTGTTCTCAAAATCAAGGATAAAGGGAACAGAGATGGAAAAGGGGAAAGAACAGCGATGAAAAAGAAGAGACGAAGAAGAAAGACGGTGATGCGAAATAAATTATGAAAACTAATTTACTGATTTTAAACTTAATTAGTAGAGAAAAGCAGAGATTAGATTTTTTTATGATTTTCAATTTTTTTAAGACTCAAGAAGATAATTAAGGTAAACTAGTCAACTAGTCTATGCCCGCACGAGTAGATCTAACAAAGCAACTGAAAAATCAGGATTTGGTGGCTAAGGAACCACCGTAAACTAGGGTCTACTTTCAAAAGAGTCAAAAAATAAAAAGTAGGGAAGGGTTGTTGAATTTTACCAATAAAGAATTTTTTCTCTGAAGTAGATCTGTTGGAACTCTCAAGATCTCACGACAGGGCTTCAGGATCTCGATCTTTGGGCTATAATCTTCTGCGATATCGGTTCCAAGGCAAGAACACCTCGACTTTAGTTTCTGATCCCCTGCAATCAATCAACAAAGGAAGATTTTAGTTTGAAAGAAGCAAATAAGGAAAAGGATGGAAAAGTGAAAGAGAAGAGGAAAGGAAGTAGTCGACTAAGGTTTTACTGATGTTTGGATAAGTAGGGCCTTACACCCTGTGATGTTTTGAAGAACAAAGGAAAGGGCCTCACACCCTATGATGCACACAGCAAAGGAAAAAAAAATTGACAGAATGTCATTGTATTTCACCAATAATCATTAATAATACAGGGAGGGTTGATGGAGTATTTATAGACCAACAACCAGAGGTGTATGGGTTACAAAGACTAGTGTTTGTTTCCCTTAGGCGACAACTCCTGGAAACCTTGCTCTGGGCATCTTGGACTTTTGCACTTGGGCTGATCTGGGGCTCTCTCCAAGATGGGCGACATCATCGGCTTCTCATCCAATGTGGGTTTCAAAAAGGAGGATTGGTGAGGTGTCATGATGAAGAGCCTAGTTTGCTTCATGGATTGCCCTGATTGCTGAACTCTAGAGTCTGGATGATGTGGGCTCCTGCAGGATAGTGGACTCTTCAGTCTGGATAGAAGAAAACTCAAGAGTTTTTTTCTAGATTTTTTAGTTTGGAACTTGAGTAGCTTGAACTCTGCAGTAGGAAATTTTCTTGATGTTCTCCTTGATTGGTGTCCCCTTGAGATAGAAGTGCATTGAAATGGGTGATGAGAAGTAAGTGGCATCCTCCCTCTTGGAGTTGGTGACAACTTGAGAAGAGTGGGTGCTAGCCTGGTAGGCTTCCTTCTATTTTACTCCTCTTAAAAAATAAGTGGTGCAAATGAATGTATGTGGCCGATCAAGTAGGTGATATGGCAAGTGTGGTGTTGTCCCGATGAAGTGTCAAGTGATGTTGTCCCGATAAAGTGTCAAGTGATGTCCAAACATAGCATGTGATGTCAAAATTCTTGAAAAAGGTGGTTCCATGAAGTGGTTGCATATGACAAGTGACTTGGGCTAGCACATAGAGTCACATGGCTTGTCTTGAGCTCGTACATGGGATCACATGGGTTTGAACTTGGGTCCCCCTTGTATTATAAAATTCAACTAACTAACTAATCACATGATTTAACCAACTAAAAACCAACTCTAAGCCCAACTTGATCAAATTGACCAAATGGCATAGACATGTAAACAAGTGGTTCAACTTGATAAAAGGGGTTTGGTCCAAAAGGCTAAAAAAATAAAAACCCTAATTACAGTTAGTAAAAATACTAAACCCAACTAACCCTAAATAACAGAATTTAAAATAAAATATTTACATGTAAAGAGGGTTTGGGTTCAGGGCTTTATTCATGGGTGATTCACAGGGATATGGGTTCGACCTGTCAATCATTTCTGGCCCTGGTGTCCGCACCAATTCTCCCCGGGTGGGAGAAACTTGACCCTGTCAAGTATGGGTCAACTTTGCTATGATAGTGCTCTAGTAAGTCTGGGTCAACTCTCTGTATGTCCTCTCTGGTGATCCAAGAATCATCAGTCTCGGGTCGTCCTTGCCAACGAACCATATATCGCTGATAATTTTTTCCCCGAGTAGTGATAATCTTGTCATTCAAGATCTGCTCGATCCTATCTCTCCGGGCTGGTGGTATGGCAGGTGGACACACATGGGTTGGCTCACTCTCTAGGATTGGATTAAGTCTAAAAGACTCACCAGGAATCAACGTTAGCTCCCTATACTTGATAAGGTCTGAAATGTTGAAAGTAGAACTAATGCCTAGTTCAGGTTGTAACTCAAGCACGTAGACATTAGATCCGATTTTTCAAATTACTTTGTATGGTCCACTACTACGGACATGTAACTTTTTCATAGTTCTAGGTGGGAACCGTTCAGGTCGTAGTCTAACCATGACAAAGTCTCCTTCATTATATTCTTTGAGTCTTTTTCTTGGGTCAGTCATATGTTTATAAGATTCATTGCTTTCATTAATTTTTTTACTTATCTCTTTATGCAACTCTAACATGCTCAGCATATGACTCAGCAGACTCTGAGATGCATTCATGCATGGGTAAAGGAATGAGATCTAGAGGCATTCTAGGTTTGTACCCATGAACAATTTCAAAGGGGCTTTTCCCGGGAGATCTATTAACTGAGCTATTGTATGCAAATTCGGTCCTATACGGTAATAGATCCCAATTGGCAGTATACTCTCCAACTAAACTTCTCAGTAAGTTTCCTAGACTATAATTCATAACCTTAGTCTGGCCATCAATTTGAGGATGATAAACTATAGAAAATTTAAATTTTGTTCCTAATAAATGCCAGCGTGTTTTCCAGAAATAACTGGTGAATCGTACATCTCTGTCAGAGACTATTGTCCTCGGTAAACCATGTAGTCTAACTACTTCATTCAAAATAACTTGGCTACTTTAGAAGCATCATAGGTTTGGGAACATGGTAGAAAATGTGCCATCTTTGAAAATGTATCAACCAATACAAGTATAGAATCATTTCTTCTAATGGTTTAAGGTAATCCAAGAACAAAGTCCTTGCTAAGATCTTGCCATGGAAAATCTGGTACAGCAAGTGGGGTGTATAAGCCAGTGTTATGCTTTTGCTGTTTGACAATAGCACAAGTTCGACATCTAGCTACTATTTGAGCAACATTCCTTTTAAGATTTAGCTAATAGAATTGGTCTTCTAGAGCTAAAATTATCTTATTTCTATCGAAGTGTCCAGCTAAACCTCCAGCATGTATTTCCCAAATCAAGAAGTTTCTAAGTGAAGTATTAGAAATACATAGATTACTTTCCCTAAAAAGATAACCATCTTGAATAGTGTACTCACTATATGAGCTAGACGATCCTTGTTTAACTACCTTATAGATTTCACGAAAGTTCGAACAATTTTCATATTCATCTTTTAATTTCTCAAATCTGACTACTCTAGTACTAACACAATTCAAGAGCATAAATCTCCTATTAAGCATATCAGCAACTTTGTTATCAGTACCCGATAAATGTCTCAAAACAAAAGTATAGGCTTGAATGTATTCAACCAATTTTCCATGCCTAGCAATCAACTTCTTTTGCGAGTTAATGAATCTAAGAGCTTCATGATCAGAATAGAGTACAAACTCCGGCAATAGCAAGTAGTGTCTCTAGTACCTAAGTGCTTGAACCACCGCATACAATTCCTTATCATAAGTAGAATATTTCAATTTAGCTTCGTTTAACTTCTCATTAAAGAATGCAAGCGGGTGATTCTCCTGACTCAAGACTGGTGCGGGACGGAAACGAAGAACCCATGGTTATTGTGAAAGGGAAAGGCCTAAAGCAAACTAAGACCGTGGGAGGGCTAAGAAGCCTCCCAAGACTAGGACAACTCAGAAACTAAATCCTAAAATGGCTGACCTCTTTTGTTTTCAAATTTTCTTGGTGGAGGTGACGAAGGAAGGATGGGGATGGGAGACTGGCAACTGGAACTCATGGACCTTGGGACTCACCCTAACGAAGAGACCTCTCACCTCTAAGGCATTATGCCCTCCTCGATACTTGGAGGTGCTAGGATGATTCTCAAGGTCACGAGGGGAAACAGAGAGAGACATGAAGGTAGGAGAGAGAATGGAGATACCTGGGGCCTCACACCCCTCGACGTCCCTAAGGACGAAGGCAAGATGGGGCCTCATACCCCTCGATGTCCCGAAGGACGAAGGCAAATGGGCCTCAGCCCAGAACCACAACAAGGTTACAAACCCTCAAAAATTCAATTTCATTAACTTTATTACAAGAGGAGTATGGGTATTTATAGATTCTCATATCCCTTTTGAAATTCAAAATAAAATCCCTTGAAATCCTCCCTTGATTTTGAATTCAAATTCAAAATCAAAAAATCTCAAATTTCCCCTTTTAAACCCAACTTACATTCATGAAAAAAATTTACCAAATAAATCCCTTTTATTTGAATTTTGAAATCCCCTTCACTTTGAAATTTGTGCCGCTCCAAAAATCATGCAGAACAACTCCTCTTCCAGCTACTTTGAGAAGCATGCAGAACTTCTTTGGGTTGCTTTGAGAAGCGTGTAGAGACTCTTCATGGCAGAGCAACAGGGGGTCTTCACATCCATGCAATAGGGGGGCCGGATCTTCGGCGAGCGACGGTGGGGCAGCATGACGGTGCGCCGGCAGGCGGGCGGCAGCGGCGGGGTAGCACGGTGGCACGGATGGGCATCATGGGGCGTCACAGGTGCCCGGTCACCTTCCATGGCCATGGGCGATGGCTGGGCACCAGCGATGATGTGGAATAGAGCTCTGATACCACTAATGATGCAGGGGGATAGGGTTGGGCTAGAGATGCTAGTATGGATGCTTATGATGCAAAGGATTTTTTTTATAGTTGCTGAGTTTTAGATGTTTTTTTTTAGGTTTTTTGATTCCCGATCACAAACAAAGGCTAGAAATAGGAGAAGCTGAATAATAGAAGCCTACACTAGCAATTCAAGTCCCTAAATAGTGAAAATGAGAACAGGATCCTGGGATTAAGAAACCTCGATAGGACTAAGCTCGATACACAATACCTACTTAGGAGATAGGGTTAAACCTCACACGTCTGAAGCGCCCAATGCAGAGATCACTCAACTCAGCGGATGCGGCCTGGGTGCCAGGGCAGTCGAACCCGTGGATGTGCTGGCTTTTGGTCGGGTGGTCATAATGTCAAAGCAGATTGTCTCCGGTGCCCGAGATACCAAGGAGGACCTGTAGGCAAGCAAAGTAGGGATTAGCGAAGTGGAGAGACGTATTGAAATGGAACTAAGGTAGGGTTGAGAAGGGGCTTCAAGCCCGGTGTCTGGCTGGATTCCAAAGTCGAAGAAGGAGATAACTTGGGGCCTCGCACCCCGTAACGTCTCGGAGGACGAAGGATTGTGGCCTCACACCACTCGACGTCCAGGAGGACGAAGGACTTGCGACGCCCTGGGGCGACGGAAAGGTGGCCTCACACCACTCGACATCCCTGGGGATGAAGGAAGCTTCACTCAAACATAGTCTAGGAGACAATGGTTGGAGGGAAAACAAGACTCGAGCTTTTTTCATTCAATCATTCAATTCCCTTACAATGGAGGGGTTGGGTCCTTTAAATAGGCACCCAAGGCCCATTCGATTTCAAATGAAAAAAAAATATACAAACTTCTTGGATGGGCGCCCAAAAGCATTGAACTTCTCCTCTCTTTGGCCGACCTAAGGCAGCTTGGATTGGTAATGGCATGATGCATGGCTTGGAGTGAGGTTCTTGGCACCTTGAACTTGGAAAGAATCTTCTTGGTTTTGGAAGAAGGAATGAAGAGGGGCTTGGAGCAAGGCATGTGTTCTTCCTCCTTCCTTGGTTGGTGTTCTTTCTTTGGTACAAGGCTTGACAAGGGGAGTGTTAGGTGGAGGCGTCCAAGGCTCTTGTCTCTCCCTTCCAAAGAGGTTGAAGCAAATTGGGAAGAAGGCTTGATTGGAGGGCTTGAAGCAAGGGATTTGAATTCCCTACATCATCTTCCATTGACTTCTTCCTTGGCCGACCACCCTTGCATGGCAATGAGCTTGATAGGGGGAGGGAAAAAGGCTTGAACCAAGTGAAGTGGTCCTCCCCATTGGGCATCCTTGCATGCCAAGTGTGTTGCCCACATGGCGAGATGTCATGGCGCCATGTAGGATGCATAGGTGGGCCCTGAGTTGACTTGGATTCTTTCCCAACTTGCTTCCAAGGAGACTAAATTTTAAGACCCACTCTTGCAATGGACCCATACTTCTAATAGACTCAGACTAGACTCGATTTGTGACTCGACTTAGTACAGGACTCAATTTGACCTAATTGGTCAAGGTACATACTCAATTCAAAGCAAAAGATAATTACAAATTTGAGGCTTGAGGCCTTATTACAAGACACAAAGAAGTGGAACCCTAATCTGAGATCCACAGAGGGTTGAGGAGCCTCTGTCGAATCCTGGTGCCCACACTGAGAGAGGCCTCCGACCGGTCGGGCGAGGGCTAGCGGACGGCGGGCGACAGGTGGGCAGCGGCGACGGGATGGCATGGCCGCACGTGGGCAGACGGACGCCTCCCACGTCCGTTCGTCTTCCCACGGGCGTGGGTGGCAGCGGTCGGCTTTTTCGACGAGGGCGGGGCCAGCGAGCACCGACGGCGGGTCGGCGAGGGCGACTAGGGGTTGGGCAGCCCAGATCTGGTGGAAGGGGGCTAGGTTTTTTTTAAAAAAAAATAAAAAAGAAACTTTACAGGATCATAAGGTTGAAGATGGAATAAGCCAGGATAACACTGGGATAAACCTAGAATAACACCGGGATAATAGGAATAGGCAGAATAGCAAGGATAAAAAAACTTAAACTGAAATAAAAAAAAATCTAGAAAATTAAAAGAAAACCCAGATGGGTTTCGGGTCCCCCATCATTCTCCTACAACGTGAATAACTCGACTCCATAGAGTTTGTCGACGAAGCAAATCCTAGTCCGCTGCTGGCTCTGATACAAATTTGGTGCAGGACGGAAATGAAGAACCCATGGTTATTGTGAAAGGGAAAAGCCTAAAGCAAACTAAGACCGTGGGAGGGCTAAGAAGCCTCCCAGGACTAGGATGACTCAGAAACTAAATCCTAAAATGGATGACCTCTTTCGTTTTCAAATTTTCGTGGTGGAGGTGGCGAAGGAAGGATGGGGATGGGAGACTGGAAACTGGAACTCATGGACCTAGGGACTCACCCTAACGAAGAGACCTCTCACCTCTAAGGCATTACGCCCTCCTCGACACTTTGAGGCGCTAGGATGTATCTCAAGGTCACGAGGGGAAATAGAGAGAGATATGAAGGTGGGAGAGAGAATGGAGATATCTGAGGCCTCACACCCCTCGACATCCCTAAGGACGAAGGCAAGATGGGGCCTCACACCCCTTGATGTCCCGAAGGACGAAGGCAAACGGGCCTCAGCCCAGAACCACAACAAGGTTACAAACCCTCAAAATTCAATTTCATTAACTTTATTACAAGAGGAGTATGGGTATTTATAGATTCCTATATCCCTTTTAAAATTCAAATAAAATCCCTTGAAATCCTCCCTTGATTTTGAATTTAAATTCAAAATCAAAAATCTCAAATTTTCCCTTTTAAACCCAACTTACATTCATGAAAAAAGTTTACCAAATAAATCCTTATTATTTGAATTTTGAAATCCCCTTCGCTTTGAAATTCATGCTGCTCCAAAAATCTTGCAGAACAACTCCTCTTCTAGCTGCTTTGAGAAGCATGCAGAACTTCTTTGGGTTGCTTTGAGAAGCGTGTAGAAACTCTTCACGGTAGAGCAACAGAAGGGTCTTCACATCCGTGCAATAGGGGGGGCCAGATCTTCGACGGCCGGCCCGGCTGGCGGCGGCATGGCAGCGCACCGGCGTGCGGGCGGGCGGCGGTGGCGGGGCGGCACGGACAGGCGTCACCGGGCGTCACGAGCGCCCGTTCACCTTCCACGATCGTGGGTGGTGGCTGGGCACCAGCGAAGCCTCCGGCCAGCCGAGTAGGGGCTAGCGGGCGGCAGGCGGGCGGCGACGGCGGGACGGCATGGCTGCATGTGGGCGGACGGATGCCTCTCGCATCCGTTCATCTTCCCACGGGTGTGGGTGGCAGTGGTCGGCATTTCTGGCTAGGGCGGGGCCGGCGAGCACTGGCGGCGGGTCGGCGGGGGCGGTCGGGCAGCCCGGATCTGGTGGAAGGTGGGGCTAGGTTTCTTAAAAAAAAACAGAAAAGAAACTTTATGGGATCATAAGGTTGAAGATGGAATAAGCCAGGATAACAAGGGGATAAACCTAGAATAACACTGGGATAATAGGAATACGCGGAATAGCAAGGATAAAAAAACTTAAACTGAAATTAAAAAAAAATCTAGAAAATTAAAAGAAAACCCAGATGGGTTTCGGGTCCCCCATCATTCTCCTGCAGCGCGAAGAACTCGACTCCGTCGAGTTTGTCGACGAAGCAAATTCTAGTCCACTGCTAGCTCTGATACCAATTTGGTGCGGGACGGAAATGAAGAACCCATGGTTATTGTGAAAGGGAAAGGCCTAAAGCAATCTAAGACCGTGGGAGGGCTAAGAAGCCTCCCGGGACTAGGACGACTCAGAAACTAAATCCTAAAACGACTGACCTCTTTCGTTTTCAAATTTTCTTGGTGGAGGTGGCGAAGGAAGGATGGGGATGGGAGACTGGAAACTGGAACTCATGGACCTTGGGACTCACCCTAACGAAGAGACCTCTCACCTCTAAGGCGTTACGCCCTCCTCGACACTTTGAGGCGCTAGGATGTATCTCAAGGTCACGAGGGGAAACAGAGAGAGATATGAAGGTGGTATAGAGAATGGAGATATCTGAGGCCTCACACCCCTCGACATCCCTAAGGACGAAGGCAAGATGGGGCCTCACACCCCTTGACGTCCCGAAGGACGAAGGCAAACGGGCCTCAGCCCAGAACCAGAACAAGGTTACAAACCCTCAAAAATTTAATTTCATTAACTTTATTACAAGAGGAGTATGGGTATTTATAGTTTCCCATATTCCTTTTGAAATTCAAAATAAAATCCCTTGAAATACTCCCTTGATTTTGAATTTAAATTCAAAATCAAAAAATCTCAAATTTTCCCTTTTAAACTCAACTTACATTCATGAAAAAAGTTTACCAAATAAATCCCTTTTATTTGAATTTTGAAATCCCCTTCGCTTTGAAATTCATGCTGCTCCAAAAATCATGCAGAACAACTCCTCTTCCAGCTGCTTTGAGAAGCGTGCAGAACTTATTTGGGTTTCTTTGAGAAGCGTGTAGAAACTCTTCACGGTAGAGCAACAGGAGGGTCTTCACATCCGTGCAACAAGGGGGGCCGGATCTTTGACGGCCAGCCCGGCTGGCGGCGGCACGGCAGCGCGCCGGCGGGCGGGCGGGCGGCGGTGGCGGACATGCGTCACGGGGCATCACGGGCGCCCTTTCACCTTCCATGACCGTGGGTGGTGGTTGGGCACCGGCGAAGTCTCCGGCCGGCCGAGCGGGGGCTAGCGGGCGGCGGGCAGCAAGCAGGTGGCGACGGCGGGACCGCACGGCCGCAGGTGGGCGGACGGATGCCTCCCGCTTCCGTTCATCTTCCCACGGGCGTGGGCGGCAGCGGTCGGCTTTTCTGGATAGGGCGGGGCCGGCGAGCACTGGCGGCGGGTCGGTGGGGGCGGTCGGGCAGCCCGGATCTAGTTGAAGGTGGGGCTAGGTTTCTTAAAAAAAACATAAAAGAAACTTTATGGGATCATAAGGTTGAAGATGGAATAAGCCGGGATAACACGGGGATAAACCTAGAATAACACTGGGATAATATGAATAGGCGGAATAGCAAGGATAAAAAAACTTAAACTGAAATTAAAAAAAAAATCTAGAAAATTAAATGAAAACCCAGATGGGTTTCGGGTCCCCCATCATTCTCCTGCAGCACGAAGAACTCGACTCCGTCGAGTTTGTCGACGAAGCAAATTCTAGTCCACTGCTGGCTCTGATACCAATTTGGTGCGGGACGGAAATGAAGAACCCATGGTTATTGTGAAAAGGAAAGGCCTAAAGCAAACTAAGACCGTGGGAGGGCTAAGAAGCCTCCCGGTACAAGGACGACTCAGAAACTAAATCCTAAAATGGCTGACCTCTTTCGTTTTCAAATTTTCTTGGTGGAGGTGGCGAAGGAAGGATGGGGATGGGAGACTGGAAACTGGAACTCACCTCTAAGGCATTACGCCCTCCTCGACACTTTGAGGCGCTAGGATGTATCTCAAGGTCACGAGGGGAAACAGAGAGAGATATGAAGGTGGGAGAGAGAATGGAGATACCTGAGGCCTCACACCCCTCGACATCCCTAAAGACGAAGGCAAGATGGGGCCTCACACCTCTTGACGTCCCGAAGGACGAAGGCAAACGGGCCTCAGCCCGGAACCACAACATGGTTACAAACCCTCAAAAATTCAATTTCATTAACTTTATTACAAGAGGAGTATGGGTATTTATAGATTCCCATATCCCTTTTGAAATTCAAAATAAAATCCCTTGAAATTCTCCCTTGATTTTGTATTTAAATTCAAAATCAAAAAATGTCAAATTTTCCCTTTTAAACCCAACTTACATTCATGAAAAAAGTCTACCAAATAAATCCCTTTTATTTGAATTTTGAAATCTCCATCGCTTTGAAATTCATGCTGCTCCAAAAATCATGCAGAACAACTCCTCTTCCAGCTGCTTTGAGAAGCGTGCAAAACTTCTTTGGGTTGCTTTGAAAAGCGTGTAAAAACTCGTCACGGTAGAGCAACAGGAGGTTCTTCACATCCATGCAATAGGGGGGGTCGGATCTTCGACGGCCGGCCCGGCTGGCGGTGGCATGGCAGCGCGCCGGCGGGCGGGCGGGCGGCGATGGCGGGGTGGCACGGACAGGCATCACGGGACGTCACGGGCGCCCGTTCACCTTCCGCAACCGTGGGTGGTGGCTGGGCACCGGCGAAGCCTCCGGCCGGCCGAGCGGGGGCTAGCGGGCGGCGGGCGGCGACGGCGGGACGGCACGGCCGCACGTGGGCGGACGGATGCCTCCCGCGTCCGTTCTTCTTCCCATGGGCGTGGGCGGCAGCGGTCGGCTTTTCTGGATAGGGCGGGGCCGGCGAGCACTGGCGACGGGTCGGCGGGGGCGGTCGGGCAGCCCGGATCTGGTGGAAGGTGGGGCTAGGTTTCTTAAAAAAAATGGAAAAGAAACTTTATGGGATCATAAGGTTGAAGATGGAATAAGCCAGGAAAACACGGGATAAACCTAGAATAACACTGGGATATTATGAATAGGCGGAATAGCAAGGATAAAAAAACTTAAACTGAAATTAAAAAAAAAATCTAGAAAATTAAATGAAAACCTAGATGGGTTTCGGGTCCCCCATCATTCTCCTGCAGCGCGAAGAACTCGACTCCGTCGAGTATGTCGACGAAGCAAAATCTAGTCCACTGCTGGCTCTGATACCAATTTGGTGTGGGACGGAAATGAAGAACCCATGGTTATTGTGAAAGGGAAAGGCCTAAAGCAAACTAAGATCGTGGGAGGGCTAAGAAGCCTCCCGGGACAAGGATGACTCAGAAACTAAATCCTAAAATGGCTGACCTCTTTCGTTTTCAAATTTTCTTGGTGGAGGTGGCGAAGGAAGGAAGGGGATGGGAGATTGAAAACTGGAACTCATGGACCTTGGGACTCACCCTAACGAAGAGACCTCTCACCTCTAAGGCATTACGCCCTCCTCGACACTTTGAGGTGCTAGGATGTATCTCAAGGTCACGAGGGGAAACAGAGAGAGATATGAAGGTGGGAGAGAGAATGGAGATACCTAAGGCCTCACACCCCTCGACATCCTTAAGGACGAAGGCAAGATGGGGCCTCACACCCCTTGACATCCCGAAGGACGAAGGCAAATGGGCCTCAGCCCAGAACCACAACAAGGTTACAAACCCTCAAAAATTCAATTTCATTAACTTTATTACAAGAGGAGTATGGGTATTTATAGATTCCCATATCCTTTTTGAAATTCAAAATAAAATTCCTTAAAATCCTCCCTTGATTTTGAATTTAAATTCAAAATCAAAAAATCTCAAATTTTCCCTTTTAAACCCAACTTACATTCATGAAAAATGTTTACCAAATAAATCCCTTTTATTTGAATTTTGAAATCCCCTTCACTTTGAAATTCATGCTGCTCCAAAAATCATGCAGAACAACTCCTCTTCCAGCTGCTTTGAGAAGCGTGCAGAACTTCTTTGGGTTGCTTTGAGAAGCATGCAAAAACTCTTCACGGTAGAGCAACAGGAGGGTCTTCACATACGTGCAACCGGTGGGGCAGGATCTTTGATGGTCGGCCCGACTGGCGGCGGCATGGTAGCGCGCCGGCGGGCGGGCGGGCGGCGTGGCGGGGTGGCACGTACTGGCGTCACGGGCGCCTGTTCACCTTCCGCGACCTTGGGTGGTGGCTGGGCACCGACGAAGCCTCTGGCCGGCCGAGCGGGGGCTAGCGGGTGGCAGGCAGGCGGTGGCGGCGGGACGGCACGGCCGCACGTGGGCGGACGTATGCCTCCCGTGTCCGTTCTTCTTCCCACGGGCGTGGGCGACAGCGGTCGGCTTTTTTGGCTAGGGCGGGGACGGCGAGCACTGGCGGTGGGTCGGCGAGGGCGGTCGGGCAGCCCGAATCTGGTGGAAGGGGGGGCTAGGTTTCTTAAAAAAAAACATAAAAGAAACTTTATGGGATCATAAGGTTGAAGATGGAATAAGCCGGGATAACACGGGGATAAACCTAGAATAACATTGGGATAATAGGAATAGGCGGAATAGCAAGGATTAAAAAACTTAAACTGAAATTAAAAAAAAAATCTAGAAAATTAAATGAAAACCCAGATGGGTTTCGGGTCACCCATCATTCTCCTGCAGCGCGAAGAACTCGACTCCGTCGAGTTTGTCGACGAAGCAAATTCTAGTCCGCTGCTGGCTCTGATACCAATTTGGTGCGGGACGGAAATGAAGAACCCATGGTTATTGTGAAAGGGAAAGGCCTAAAGCAAACTAAGACCGTGGGAGGGCTAAGAAGCCTCCCAGGACTAGGACAACTCAGAAACTAAATCCTAAAACGGCTGACCTCTTTCATTTTCAAATTTTCTTGGTGGAGGTGGTGAAAGAAGGATGGGGATGGGAGACTGGAAACTGGAACTCATGGACCTTGGGACTCACCCTATCGAAGAGACCTCTCACCTCTAAGGCATTACGCCCTCCTCGACACTTTGAGGTGCTAGGTGTATCTCAAGGTCACGAGGGAAAACAGAGAGAGATATGAAGGTGGGAGAGAGAATGGAGATACCTGAGGCCTCACACCCCTCGACATCCCTAAGGATGAAGGCAAGATGGGCCCTCACACCCCTTGACGTCCCGAAGGACGAAGGCAAACGGGCCTCAGCCCAGAACCACAATAAGGTTACAAATCCTCAAAAATTCAATTTCATTAACTTTATTACAAGAGGAGTATGGGTATTTATAGATTCCCATATCCCTTTTGAAATTCAAAATAAAATCCCTTGAAATCCTCCCTTGATTTTGAATATAAATTCAAAATCAGAAAATCTCAAATTTTCCCTTTTAAAACCAACTTACATTCATGAAAAAAAATTACCAAATAAATCTCTTTTATTTGAATTTTGAAATTCCCTTCGCTTTGAAATTCATGCTGCTCCAAAAATCATGCAGAACAACTCCTCTTCCAGCTGCTTTGATAAGCGTGCAGAACTTCTTTGGGTTCTTTGAGAAGCATCCAGAAACTCTTCACGGTAGAGCAGCAGGAGGGTCTTCACATCCGTGCAACAGGGGGGCCGTGTCTTCGCCGGCCGGCCCGGCTGGCGGCGGCATGGCATCGCACCGGCGGGCGGTGTCGGGGCAGCATGGACGGGCGTCACGTGGCGTCACGGGCGCCCGTTCACCTTCCGCGATCGTGGGCGGTGGCTGGGCACTGGCGAATCCTCTGGCCGACCGAGCGGGGGCTAGCAGGCGGCGGCGGGACGGCACGGCCGCACGTGGGTGGACGGATGCCTCCCGCGTCCGTTCATCTTCCCATGGGCGTGGGTGGCAGCGGCCGGCTTTTCTGGCTAGGGCGGGGCCGGCGAGCACTGGCGGCTGGTCAGCGGGGGCGGTCGGGTAGCCCGGATCTGGTGGAAGGGGGCGCTAGGTTTTTTAAAAAAAAACAGAAAAGAAACTTTATGGGATCATATGGTTGAAGATGGAATAAGCCGGGATAACACGGGGATAAACCTAGAATAATGCTGGGATAATAGGAATAGGCAGAATAGCAAGGATAAAAAAAATTAAACTGAAATAAAAAAAATCTAGAAAATTAAAAGAAAACCCAGATGGATTTCGGGTCCCCCATCAAAGACTCTACCAATTCCTATACCTGAGGCATCACAAGCAACCTCGTAGACTTTCGAAAAATCTGGTAGCATCATAATTTGGGCTTGGGTCATCTTATCATTAATGTCCTGAAATGCCCTATCGGCATCTTTAGACCATTCAAATACTCCTTTCCTCATACATACTATAATTGGTGCAACAATCGTACTATACCCTTAAATAAATCTCTTATAGAAAGTAGCTAAACCATGAAAACTTTTAATATCATGAACATTCTTAAGGATAGGCCACTCAACTATGGATTTTATCTTTTTGGGGTCTGCAGATACTCCTTCAGCAGTCACTACAAAACCTAGGAAAATAATCCTCGAAGTCATAAAACTATATTTCTTCAAATTTGCATAAAGATTATCTCCTCTAATAACTTGACAAACCTGCTGAAGATGGTCTAAATGATCCTTCTTATTCTTACTACATATGAGGATGTCATCAAAATATACCACCACAAATTTTTCAATAAATGCTTTTATAACTTGAGTCATTATCCTCATAAAAGTACCAGGTGCGTTCGATAAACCAAAAGGCAACACTAACCATTCGTACAAGACATCCTTAGTCTTAAATGCAGTCTTCCATTCATCCCCTGGACTAATTCTAACCTGATGATAGCCACTTTTAAGGTCTTTCTTTAAAAATATGGTAGCATCGGCCATCAAGTCTAGCATGTCATCAAGTCGGGATATGGGAAACCTAACTTCACTGTAATCTTATTGATGACTCTACTGTCGACACACATTCTCCAAGTGCCATCCTTCTTAGAAGTCAAGAGAGCTGGAATGGCACAAGGACTTAGGCTCTCTAATAAATCCTTTCCTAAGAAGATCCTCAACTTGTCTTTGTAATTCTTTATGTTCAGTAGGGTTCATCCTATAATGGGATAAATTCGGCAAGGTAGCTCCTGGGACTAAGTCTATAGCGTATTGTATGTCCTTTAATGGAGGTAAACAATCAGGAAGGTCTTCTAGGAATACTTCTTTAAACTCTTTAAGAAACTCTAAGATCTCCTTAGGGTGTTCCGTTTATGGTTCATCATGAACTTCTTTAGCTATCAACATCCAGACTGCTGAACCTTCAACAATTTCATGCTTTAATTCCTTAGCAGTAATTAGGTTCAATCTGGGTTCTTTCTCTCTTAAATGACTAGACCCTCGCTTGGTATTGTCTTTGGGTGGGGTCGAGTTAATCATAATTCTCTTTTCATGGTGTTTAAAAGAACATGAGTTAGATCGGCCAAAGAGGGTTGCATCATGGTCATATAACCATGGTCTGCCTAGAATGAACTACTAACCCCCATTGGAATCACATCATACCATACTTTCTCCTGGTAAGATTGAATTTGGACTGGGACCTGGCATTGTAACTTAATAGGAATGGATGTCGCGTCAATCCAGGATACCTTATATGGTTTAGAAAGTGGTACTGTGGGTAAGCCTAAACTCTTAACAGCATTGGTAAATATGGTATTCACACAACTTCCACTATCTATAATAATCTTACACACTTTATCTCCTGGCTTAATAAAGGTCTGTAAGATATTTGTCCTACGCCAGTCCTCGTTCTTCTTGGTTTGAGCTAGAATACACCTAACTACACCTAGTAGGTCAGATGACTCTATGGGCTCTTTATCACCTTCATACTCTTCTACTAAATCTTCCTCCGCTTCATAAATTTCTTCCTCAAATTCCTCAACATTTTCCAAATTCTCTTCTTCACACTCATCTATATGTAAGTTCCTTACTGGGCAGCCAGTAGCAAAATGGCCTATTTTATGACACCTAAAACATAATATGTTCTGGTTCCTATCGCTTTGGACTATAGGTGCCTTTCCTTTATCTTCCCTATGAGCTGGTTGGGAGATAGTGATGGGGACCGAAAGTCTATTTTATTTTATTTTATTTGAGCTCATTAGTCCTGTAATAAAGTAAGACAACTGAGTCTAGTTGAGTCCACTTAGTCAGGTCTAGTCTTTTAGTCCAGTCAAGTCCAATCGAGTCAATGTAGTTTTCATTCAGGTCATGTTCAAGAGGAGAGTCAGCAAGACCAGGAGATTCACCAGGCCCCCTAACCAGAGCTGGCCTTCATGTACTTGGACCCTTTCATGCTGCCAGGCCCACAAGAGAGAGCTCTAGTCCAAGACAAAGGCCCACTGTTGACCATGTCCACCAAGATTTCTTGGCCCACAAGTCAGGGTTTCTTGGCCCTCAAGTCATGTACCCTGGGGTGAATCTATAAAAACCCCACCCCCTCTTGTATTTTTTGGAGCCCATGGATAAATGAAATAATATTGAGTTTTCTTCTCTTGTTATCTAAGAGTTGTGTGCATGCTGTATGCGAGCTGTATGCCCAGGGTATATGTGTGATCCCTGATTAGCTGTGTGCCCAGGGCATCTGTGTGAGCCCTTTACTATGTGCTTGTTCTCTTAGGGGAATCTATGTGAACCCCAGTTACCTTTCTAAACCCTTTGCCCTCTTCTTTCTTCTCCTAGGCAAACCCTAATCCCTAGTGACTTCTACGCTCACCAGCAATCCTATCCATGATCACTATCTCGCATCAGGTAGGATTGGGTTGGCTAAGTGGAAATCGACTAGGGCTTGGTCTACTCCCAAGGGTATTGAACCTATTTGACTCAGGTCGATAGGTAATAGGTCTCCTCTGAAATCGTTCACAATCCCTAGCAATCTGGTAAGCCTGATCTAAGTCACTAACCTCTCTCAAGAATTGCTCCCTCTGGATATCTTCATGTAGGCCAGCTCTAAACCTTGATAAGGTGACAGCTTCTGATTCGACTACACTACACCTCATAACGAACTCATCAAATTTGGCTATATAGTCAGCCACAGATTTATTTCCTTGAGTCAATTTTTTCCATTGATCCAATAATTTTTTTTCATATAAGAATGGTAGGTATTTCTCCCTAAGCATTACCTTCATTGTCTATAGGTATATCACCTCCTTGTCAGTTTAGTCACTCTACATTTTTCCAGTACAATCTAGCCTGTCAGACTAGCCTAAGCTTATCAAATTTAAATTTGCTCTCCTCCGACATTTCATATCATTCAAAGTACTAGTCCATATCACTCTCCTAATCTATATAGACCTTAGGATCTAAACTACCCTCAAATGTGGGTGCATCTAATCGAATGATCCTAAGAATCCTTTCTTCCTAGTCATTCACATCAGGGGTGTGGTGCCTAGGATTTGGGTCAAGGATAATTTCCTTATGTTAGACTCTTGGACCTAGGGAAGCAGGTTCTCTAAATTGACCTCTTGGATCTGAGGGAGTGAGTTGGGCTCATGGAATTGGGGGAATGGGTCTAGATATTTCAGAGCTTTGACTTATAAGAGTGGCTAGGTGTTTCAGGATCTGATCTAGTCGCATGGGATTCTTTGAGGTTACCTAGTCTATCTTCCATTTGGTCAAACCTTGTAGTAAGCTATCTAAATTGATCAATTATAGTTTTCATAAAATTCTCCATATTAGGGTCCATAAGTGGATTGGGTTGGTTTTAAGTAGGCTGATAGGGTGTGCCTGACATAGTTGCCATGCAATGCAATCACACAGAACTCGACTCGAACTTGGGTTTCCTAGACCTAGAGATCAAGTAGAATGGGTCAGCTCAAATTATAGCCAATTCAGTAACTACCCTGTCCACTAGCCAGGTAAGAGGTGGGGTCGTGGGAGGCTTCCCTTGCTCTCGCAGGATCCTAATTAAAAATTATAAAACTGCTTAGGGCATTTGCCGCTGGACCTCTAGCCTTAGACACCATATTCAAGTGATAATCAAATGATTGGGTGCACTAGCTTTCACACAATACTTGGAACCCAACCTGTTGGTATCCCTAGCTCATTAGAGCAAATTAAGTCTAATTGATTTTAATTAGGTTGGGCTTGAATGCAAAGAAGGTTGTTGTGGGCTCAGGACAGGTGATGAGATCCGGCCCTGATTTGAGATGCTCAAGTGCCCTTAATATTCAGTTACTTGATGATGCACACACAAGATGAAACCCTAATATGCAATGAAGCAATAAAATAATTAAAAATAGAAGAAAAATAGAAATTAATTTTTTTTTAATCTCAAAATTAGATTTCAGATCTGATCCGATCTTGGGATATCACGTCCAGCTATAGCTCATTACTTCCATGGGTCATGACAATATACTTGTATATATACGCTTAGGATGCGTAATTTCCTTATACTAGAAAATAGCAAATAAAAAAGATTTATCTGATTTTTTTCTGAAATTAATAGAGGATTAATAGAAAATGTATTTCTAATTTTTTTGAATTTTTTCTGGATAGGTTTTATGTAGTTTTAATTTCAACCTAGTTCTAGGTACGTAGAAATTTTAGAACTAGTAGTTAAACCCTAGTTTAACCTTCGCTCTGATACCAAAATGATGCGGGATAAATTATGAAAATTAATTTACTAATTTTAAACTTAATTAGCAGAAAAAAGTAGAGATTAAATTTTTTTATGATTTTCAATTTTTTTAAGACTCAAAAAGATAATTAAGGTAAACAAGTCAACTAGTCTATGCCCGCACGAGTAGATCTAACAAAGTAACTAAAAAATCAGGATTTGGTGGCTAAGGAACCACCGTAAACTAGGGCCTACTTTCAAAAGAGTCAGAAAATAAAGAGTAGGGAAGGGTGGTTGTATTTTACCAATGAAGAATTTTTTCTTTGAAGTAGATATGTTGGAACTCTCAGGATCTCGTGGCAGGGCTTCAGGATCTCGATCTTCAGGCTCCAATCTTCTGTGATATCACTTCCAAGGTAAGAACACCTTGATTTTAGTTCCTGATCACCTGTAATCACTCAATAAAAGAAGATTTCAGTTAGAAAGAAGCAAACAATGTAAAGAATGGAAAAGTGAAAGATAAGAGGAAAGGAAGTAGTCGGCTAGGGTTTTTCTAATGTCTGGATAAGTAGGGCCTTAACCCCGTGATGCACATAGCAAAGGAAAAAAAATTTGACAGAATGTCATTGTATTTTATCAATGATCATTAATAATATAGGGGGGGTTGATGGAGTATTTATAGACCAACAACCAGAGGTGTATGGATTACAAAGACTAGTGTTTGTTTCACTTAGGCATCTTGGACTCCTGCTCTTGGGCTCTCTCTCTCCAAGGTGGGCGACATCATGGGCTTCTCATCCAAAGTGGGTGCCAAAGAGGAGGATTGGTGAGGTGTCATGATGAAGGGCCAAGATTACTTCATGGATTGCCCTGATTGCTGGACTCTGGAGTCTAGATGATGTGGGCTCCTGCAGGATAGTGGACTCTTTTGTCTGGATAGAAGAAAACTCAAGAGTTTTTTCTAGATTCTTGAGTTTGGAACTTGAGTAGCTTGAACTCTGCAATAGGAAATTTCCTTGATCTTCTCCTTGATTGGTGTCCCCTTGAGATAGAAGTAAATTGAAATGGGCTATGAGAAGTAAGTGGCATCCTCCCTCTTGGAATTGGTGACAGCTTGAGAAAAGTGGGTGCCAACCTTGTAGGCTTCCTTCTGCTTTACTCCTCTTAAAAAATAAGTGGTGCTAATGAATGTATGTGGCCGACCAAGTAGGTGATATGGCAAGTGTGGCATTGTCCCGATGAAGTGCCAAGTGGTGTTGTCCCGATAAAGTGTCAAGTGATGTCCAAACATAGCATGTGATGTTGTCCAAATTCTTGAAAAAGGTGGTGCCAAGAAGTTATTGCATATGACAAGTGACTTGGGCTAGCACATGGAGTCACATGGCTTGTCTTGAGCTAGCACATGGGGTCACATGGATTTGGACCTAGGTCCCCCTTGTATTACAGGACTCAACTAACTAACTAATCACATGATTTAACCAACTCTAAGCCTAACTTGATCAAATTGATCAAAAGGCATAGATATGTAAACAAGTGGTTCAACTTGGTAAAAGGGTTTTGGCCCAAAAGGCTAAAAAAATAAATATACTAATTATAGTTGGTAAAAAGTGCTAAACCCAACTAACCTTAAATAATAGTATTTAAAATAAAATATTTATGATAAAAAGGGTTTGGGTTTAGGGCTTTATTCATAAGTGATCTACAGGGATGTGGGTTCGACCATCGATCTTTTCTGGTCCTGGTTTCTATAACAGACGGATGGTAGATCTGGAAAAAAAAATTTGCAGGGCTTCTCACCCTTCTACCCAGAGAAACAAAGGTTGGGTCCCTTCTCCTACCTAGAGAAATGAAGGTTGGGGTGCCCTTCTCCTACTCGGAGAAACAAAGGTTGGGGCCCTTCTCCTATTCAGAGAAATAAAAGGTCTCCCAACCAGAGAAACAAAGCAAAGGATCTCTTTTCAATAATTCATCATCCATCTTTTTTTATTCAATCGATAAAATAATTAAATAGACTAATCTAAGATATCCGATCATATCCCAATCTCAATCCTAACAAATCAAACTATTTTTTTAAAAAAAACTAACTAATCCAACTAAAGGATAAAATAAATCCTAAAAGCAACTTTCAAATAATCGAGATAATTCCTAAAAATATCCCAATATCTTAAACCCCGTACACCCATAAAAATAAAATATTATATTATCTCCATCAGAATTTATGCTGCTCAAGGATTTGTGCTACTTCGAGATTTGTGCTGCATCGGGAACCGTATTATATCGAGAATCATACTGCATCAGAATGTGTGCCTCATCGACTTCAGGATCTTGGGCCCCAGGGTTTGGGCTGGGTTGGCTTAAGGTTCTAGGCTGGCTTCAGGTTCTGGGCTGGACTGGCTTCAGGTTTTGGACTAGGCTTCAGGTTCTGGGCTGCGCTGGGCTACTTCAAATTCTAGGTTAGTCAATGTCCCCATCATTCCCCTAAGGTGGGAATAACTCGACTCCATCAATTCAGGTTTCAACAATCTTCTGGCTCCAGGAAGCACATGATCTGCAGACTAAATTTTTTTTTTAATACAAATAATGTAATTAAAAATAAAATTGACAAACATAACCTAACCCTCGCTCTGATACCAAAATTGATGCGAGACGGACCCCGATCAAGATTATTTTAGAGAATGGTGGATCGTTGTCGCTATGAAATGACCTTTAGGCTAGGTTCAACTCCCAATTATTTAATCATAATTATTCAAAAGAAATACATATTTTTTTCTTTTTCTTTCTTTCTTTTTTTTGTCATTTTTCTCTCTTTTTTTTCATTTTTTTTTCTTTATTTCCTGCCCAAACTGAAGTCGGCATTAGGGAGTTAGCTATGCTTTGAGAAGCATGCAGAATACTATGCACTTGAAGTCAGCATTAGGGAACCCAAAGATGCTTTTATGATCGTGCAGCATCCTCTTCTTCTCCATGGATCAAACTAGGAATAGGGAGGCTCGCGGATGGGGGATTTCACCAGTGATTTTAATGGAACCGATGGTCTTCACCGGCCCCGACAATAGGAGGTGGGCGGTGGCACGAAAAACACGCGATGACGGCATTTAGCGATTGAGGTGAGGCATTGGGCATTGCGGCAGGGAATGGCTTCAGAGGGGTTTCACTGATGGTGGTGCTCGGCGGAGATGGCGAAACGGATGGCAGAGGTCACGGTCGGCTATGGACAATTTTGGGTGGAAGACTGGGTCTCCAGTTGCTGTGGAGATGAGCGAAGGGGAGTTGGCCATGATCATCAGAGAAGGGGTCGCTGATGGTGCTCAAAAAATAGAGGGACAGCAGTGCCGAGGGCAGCGAGTGTTGGCTCGGTGCAGTGCCTTTCACAGGCGGAAGGGTGGTGGTCGGCTTGGTTGGGAAAATGGCCAACAGAGGTTTCTGCATGGATGGGGCGTTTGGCAATTCGCAACAGGGGCGTGGGCGAGTCAGCTGGTGTTCGGCCAGATTCGGGAGATGGCAGTCTCAGCAGCAATGTCGAAGATGTCGAAGGGAGGGGTGGTTGGCCTCTGGCAAGATCGATGATCGGATGGTGCTCGGGTGGAGGTGTGATCCAGAAAAGATTGATGGTTCGGTGGTTGTTCTGACGAAGGAGAAAGGGAACGGAGATAGGAAAGGGGAAAGAACAATGATGAAAAAGAAGAGATGGAGAAGAAAGACGGAGAGGTAGATTTGGAAAAATAAAATTATAGGGCTTCTCACCCTTCTCCTACCCGGAGAAATAAAGGTTACGGCCCTGCTCCTACCTGGAGAAACAAAGGTTGGGTCTCTTTCAAACAATCAAGATAAATCATAAAAATATCCCAATATCCCAAACCCCTTACACCCATAAAAATAAAATATTATATTTATCTCCATCAGAATTTATGATGCTCAAGATTTATGCTACTTTAGGATTTGTGCTGCATCGGGAACCATACTATATTGGAATGTGTACCTCATCAACTTCACAATCTTGGGCCCTAGGGTTGGGCTGGGCTAGCTTCAAGTTCTAGGCTGGCTTCTAGGTTGGGTTGGCTTCAGGTTCTGGGCTGGGCTTCAAGTTCTGGGCTGGACTAGGCTACTTCAGATTATGGGCTAGTCGATGTCCCCATAAGTTAATGCCCTTAAGATATTTTAAGGAAGTATGCAATGCAAAAACTAGAAGATGTCCCAAACAAGAAGCTTTTAAGTTTTAGTTAGTTACTCTATTTTAGTTAAGTATTATGTGATGTTTTTATTTTATTTTTATATTATGTTATTTCAAGCAAGAGAGATAAAAGGTAGCTTTGAATCTTGGTTAATTAGATGTGAGAAAAAAAGAAACTAAAATTAAGTTAAGCAAATAAAGAAACTATAGGTCTTCTTATAATTAAGATAAAAAATCAAATCAGTATTTAAGGCAAATAATTAAAAAGTTAAATTTTTTTGGATTAATTTAAAAAGGAAGAAACTAAAAAAAAAAAAATTTGGTTAGTTTGAAAATAAAGAAACTAATTAAAAAAGGAAGAAACTAAAAAAGAATTTTTCTTATGTTAATTTAAAAAGGGGGATGGCAGAAAAAAAGGAAACAAATCTAAAAAAAATAGTTAAGTTTTAAAAAAAGGAGACTAACCAAAAGAAATGAAAAAAAAAAAATTTTTAGTTAATATGAAAAGGCAAAAATTAATTAAAAGTAACTAAAAAAAGAAAATTAATCTAGGGTTAGGATTGATCTTACCAAAATCACAAAAGTTTTCTTTTCCTCTATTTTTTTTTTGTATTTTTTTGGATCTGCAGAAAAAATAAGAAAAAAATCAGTAAACTAAATTTACAAAAAAAATCAAAGAGATTAAAAATATTAGCATTATGCATTTCTCGGCAACGGTGCCAAAAACTCGGTAGGTAACGATGTTAACATTAAGACATCGTAGCTATCAATTTAATTAACCGACTTCTAATAAATAAAAAAATAGGTAGATTGTAGCAAGTTGGGTCGAATCCATGGAGAAGGAAGTGCTTAAGATGGTTTGAAATCTTTGATTTTTATAAAATAAAGATAAATGATTTGAAGTGAGGAAGATGGAAATTAAAAGTACAAAAGAAAATAAAAAGTTGGTACGTTCAATCTGCTAGTCAAATCTTAGCATTTACTTGCAATAAAAATAAATAACAAGAATTTAAAGTGCATAAAAATAAATATTATATTAATTAAAAGAAGAACCCAATTACAAGAAATTATAAATAATAATTAAATGAACTACTAAAAGTAGTAACAAAGTATTCGAAGTTGATTGGTGCAGCCTCGTCAGGAAGTTTGTTGATATCACTTTACCTTCTTCTATCATACTTCATGGAGCGAACTAGACTTCCTCTTCTTTTCTCTTTGGATCTTGATCTTGGAGATAGAATAGGCTTAAGATGGTGTAAGGGAAGAACTCTCCTCTAAGAAACCTTACTCTTAGAGACCAATTCGTAACTCAAAGCTAAGCCCTCTCCCCTGTACCATACCCTCTATCCAGGATGCTTTCTTCTGTAACCTAGGGGTCCTTTAAATAGAGCTTGGAGATGACCGAATCAATATAGGACTGGAATTGAACTCAAAGTAGAATTCTTGAAATTATCTTGGACCATTAGGTTATATTAAATCCATTGATCATCACTCAAATTGATTGAGCTTAGTAAGGGTTGTCAATGCGGCTTGAATTGTACTAAGATCCATCAAAATTTTTTGAGATAATGTCCTGAATTATTAGTGAGAACCTATCTCATGGAGCCTTGGATTTTGATTTGGACTGTTCTCGATTTATTGGGTCAACTCCTGGATGAAGATTTGGGACTATGGTGGATGGGGAGCTCGCAATGACTTGTGGGAAAGCAACACCCGGATGATAGCGATGTTTGGGGACGAAGACATGGAGGTTGTCGACAGGGATGGTAGTAAAATCGGGTGGAGGAGAGGAGCAATAGTGGGCAATGAATTGAATAATGGTTTGGGACAATGAAGAGGGAGGAGTTGGCAAAAGAGATGGTAGCATGTTCAAATGGGCATGACAGAGGGAGGATTGGACTGAAGGGGGAACGAGGAAGAGAAGGATGACCAACAAATCTAGCAAAGGAGAGGGCAGCTTAGCAAGGGGAAGATAGTGGCTTTGGTGAAGATGCAATAGGAGAAGGCTGGCGGTGCTAGGTGGCATCTTGGGGAGAGAAGAATTTGACCAGGGAAGAGCATGGTGGCTATGGCTAAGGGAAGACAACTATGATGGGTAGATTAGTGGAGGAGCGGGTGGCTTGGGATGGAGATGGCCGATGGCTTGGTGAACTGAGGAAATGGTGGAGGGAGGAAGAGGACGGTGGTGGAGAGGGGGATTGCGGTGGCATAGGGCAGAGGAAAACTCAGCCAGGATGGAGGGAGATGGGAAGAGTGATGACCAGCGATATGAGAGGCATGGGGAAGATGAGCAAAATGGAATAAGAGGAGGATGGTGACATTTTGGGTGGTTTCGAGGGGCTTCTCCAGTCGGCAAGGAGGGAGGGCGATGGCTTTGTGCGGTGGGGCGGTGGAACTGGCAGTGGAATGATTGAAAATCCTCCATGTTCCATGGTTTAGAGTCATGGACCATGAACCATGGCTATTGTGGACTAGGTGAGCTCCCATAGACCAAGCGATCGGTCCATGGTGGACCAGCTACTTTAAAATCCATGTATAAATTGATATTTTCTTCTTTTCCTAATTCTAGGTCCATTTGAACTCCGAATCATGTGCAGTTTGCACTGTTGGACTCCAAAAATCAAGCTATTTCCATTCATGGACTCTTTTTCTATAAAAAACTAATAAAAAGTATCAATTATTAAAAAATACTTATTAGTTAATATTTATTTTAATGGTTAAATTGGGATAATTGATAGACTTATCACCTTCCCCACGTCGCCGGCCACCAACTCCTTCCCATCCTGATCTACCTCTCTACCATCACCATTGCTTCAACCCGATCTTTCCATGGCCACTGCCCATCTTGAGACCCACCATCCATAAGACAAGATTGACTTGATGCCACCGTCCAGTCACCGCCCAGCCACTGAGCCATCGCCATTGCTCCTCCCTAGCTAAGCCACCTCTGCCCATGATCATTACCACCATCGATCGCCACCTTCATCCTCCTTATTTGATGGTTGAAGAGACTCCCCACCTGATGAAGACCTATAGGCATGATCCAGTAGCTAAAAAGTAATTAGAGATCTAATCCAATGGTGACAGGTGATTCTAGACTTGAGAAGGGCCACTAACATACAATCAAAAGCCCATAGTAATTCAAATTAATAGATCCAACAACTCTTTCTTGATTCAACTTGATCTAGATAATTTCAACAGATCTGATGCCTAGAAAATTTTTGGAGTTCTAATAGGAGTCTAGTCCTAGTTCTACATTGATTCAGCATTCAACAAGCTCTATTTAGAGGACCCCAAGCCATAAGAGAAGACTATCCTAGAGAAAGGGTACAGTACATGATGGAGGGCATAGCTTGGATTATGGGTTGCCTCTAAGAGTGAGATTTTCTAGAAAAGAGTTCTGTCCTTACACCATCTTCAAGCCCATTCCATCTCCAACATCAAGATCTAAAGTGAAAGAAAAAGAAGAAGCCCAGTTCGCTCCATGAAGTATGACAGAAGAAGGCAAAGTTATATTAACCAACTTCCCGACGAGGTTGTGCCAACCGACTTTGAACACTTTGTTATTGCATTCTTAGATTATTTTAGTTATTCTTTTTAATTCTTTGTAATTAGATTCTAATTTTAATTTATACAAAATTTATTTTCATGTAATTTAAATTTATGACATTTATTTTTCTCGCAAGTAGATGCTAAGATCTGATTAGCAAATCAAACATACCAAAATTTTAATTTATGTTCTTTATACTTTTAATTTGTATTCCCTAATTTTAAAATATTTTTTATTTCTTTTTTAAATTAAAGATTTCAATTTATCTTAAACATTGCCTTCTTCGTGGATTCTACCCGACTCACTGCTTTCTACATAAGTTTAATTAATTAGAAATTATATTTTAAATTGATAATCATGGTGTCTTAACAATAACATTGCATACCTATCAAGTATTTTGCATCGTTGCTAGAAAAGTTATGAACGCTAATATTTTTGATCTCTTTGATTTTTTGTAATTTAGTTTACTAACTTTTTTATTTTTATTGCAAATCAAAAAAACCAAAAAAAGAAAAAAAAAAAGGAGAAGAAAAGTTCCACAATTTTGGTGAGATCAACCCTAATTCCAAATGTATTTCTTGTTTTATTTGCTTTCTTTTAATTAGTTTCCTCCTTTTCAAATTGACATAGAAAGAAAAAATATTTTTTTGTTGTTCTCTTTTAATTAGTTTCTTTCTTTTCAAACTAATCTAAAAAGAAAAAAAATCTTTTTTATTTTCTTTCTTTTCAAATTAACCTAAAAAAATTAAAAAGAAAAAAATTTATTAACTTCTTAATTAACTACCTTGACTACTAGATTTGATTTTTTGCCTTAATATTAATTACTTTATATTCCTAGTCAAATTTAGTTTTATTTCTCACATATCTAACTAACCAAATTTAAAACCTACCTTTTATTCTTTCTGCTTAAATTAATATAATATAAAAAGAAAATAAAAATATCAATAACACTTAACTAAAATAGAGAAACTAATTAATCCTTAAAAACTTACTATTTGTTTTGGACAACGTTTCTTTTTGCATCTCATATTTCCATAAGATATCTCAAGGGAAACAACTCATAAATAGTATAAGGTGAGGATTTGATCATACTTTCTTGGCCCACAAACCACCATCCTATATCTTACATACCTAAGCCTTTTAATTAAAATTAACTAGACATCAGCCCCTAAGGAACTTAAGCTTAATAGGATAAGGCATCTGATGGAGTTGGACTAGGTTAGGATTGGTTGATTGATTGGTTTCTAGGAAAGGGGTTCAAGGATGATGTAGTCTTGAAGAAAGGTGGTTTTTAATTAGTTCCATTGATTTACCAGGCCAATTTAATTGGTGTCTAAGGAAAGTAACGAGATATCCCCACCGATCTTATCCTTACCTAGCCAGTTGATTAGTTAGTTTCTGACTTGGAGAGCTTCAAGGTGGCTTTGGAGTTAGGAGCTATCTAGATTTAAAAAATGTTGGGATAGAGAGTCCATGTTGTGCTAACTTGTTTATAAATAATATAAAATCCTAACTAATTATTTTTTCTCTATCTTACCTCTAGAACTCCTTAGGCCCTTATCTTTAGAACTCTTTTCTATCTTTCTTCTTTTTTCATCTCATCTCTCCTCTTAAATAAATAAATAATATATATATAAGCATTGCTTTGATCTAAAATCTTGATTGCATATCCGAATAATTAGAATAATTCGACAAACTAAATCAGTACCAGGAGAATGAATCGTTATAGTAGAGTATCCTTTTTGCTTGCAAACCAAGTTTAATCAAGCCCTATCCATTTTATGAGTGAATGCCCAACTGTGTACCAATCTCTTGAGTTTATGCATGACCAAGTTTATCAAGATCAAACCTAAATGGCCTATAGCTTAGAAAATATCTTACTTTAATGCCTATAATTCAGGTTGGGGGGTTTAACCAGATTTTTCATGGCAACCATATCTAGTGGTTATCCCGGCAACTCAAGGATCTTGGTTCATAGATGCACCATATTATGATCAGCCCTATCCACAATGTTAACCTTCTCTAACTATCTATAGCCCACTATTTGAAGAGAAGGTTTAGCAAGCATCATACCCACCTCCTCTATAAGCCAAACTAGATGTTGATAAGTTTGCTTAATTTCAACAAATAATTATAGTCCAACAGTAATCTATCAATAAGCTAATAGATCAAATTGATCAATGATTAATTGAACTTAATAGAGAAGAGGGAGGAGAATTGCCTAGTTAACCTGAGGTAATCTAAAGGGATCATACCTAGCTCAAAATTTTAAGGACCCTCTATCTTTTCCTGAACAATCAACTCTGCACAACCATAAAGACCAATATAGATAATTTGCCTAAGGTAGAAAAATATATAAAAAAATTAAACTTGTGGGATAAACTAATTCTATCATTACTCCACTCACCTATGGCCTCATTCCCTAGTGCCCTAAAATCATCCATGCCTTTTAATAGGATGGGAGAACAAATAGATGCAATGATGGAATTAGTTGATCCTTTCCAAGAACTACAAATGTATAGCATAATAGAGGAAGCCACCCCCAAGGTTCTCTTCCAGAATTTAGTAGATCCCTATATGACTTTGTTTGGGATAGATAATTTTGATGCATATGGGTATACCACAAAAATTCATAACTTAATACAAACACCCTATTTTGGAACCACCCCACCTTGGATTGATGAATAACAAGAGCCAATTAGCCTACCAATAACTTTCTTGTTAGAATTACCACTTGATCTAGAACTAAAATTACTTCTTGATTCACCCATTAAAACATTTCTAATGAACCTTACCCAGCAAGCCCAACTTAGTGGTATTCTAAAAGTATATAAAGAAGTCATCAAATGGGATTTTACTAAAATGAGGGATAATGATATTAAAAATCTTATAATTGATTTATTCGTATTCGACACTAATCTTAAGAACTACCTCTAAAATCTTTTTATGATATTAAAATAATGCATAGAGATAGGTTTAATATTAATCTAGAAAGGCATCTAGCTTTAAAATGGGAAGGGACATTGACCAAACACATCATGCGCAAGAAGGAGAGTACGGTAGATCAACCCATAATTGAAGAAATTCCTAGACTACGATCTCTAATCTTGGCCCAACAAACACATTCCCTTCCGAACTATTATATAAACTACAATAATATTTTTAAATCCTAGAATACTCTATGAATATTTTTCTATTATGATGACAAGACCTCCTGATTGGGCCTATCCTTTTAAAATCTTGAGGGAAGTGCTAAAATTGATTATATATAAGACTTCCTTGTTACATCCGATTAAAGATGTTAAACTTTGTACTTGTTAGGAGGCAACACAATTTTTTAGTAGTCTTAATAACATCTGGCTGAAGATATTAAACTTAGCACTTGTTAGGGGGCAACCCAATTTCTTAGAAGTAGTCTTAATAATATCCAGCTAAAGATGTTAAACTTAGCACTTATTAAGAGGCAACCAAATATTTATTTTTATGCTCTTAAAAAAATAATAAAAAAAATTAATTCAAATTAATTATTGTAATCTTTATTTTGTTGATAAGCTCCTACCATTAAGGATAATTATATTTATGTTAGGGGTAGGAAAACCATCTAAAAACTTTTTGAAAAATCTTTTAAAAATATCTTTTAAAATTTTTGAATAATTTTTTGAAATTTTTAAAGAGAAAACCTTTATTTTGAATACATCATATGTTAAGAAAGAAAATCTTAAGCAAAATAGATTAGAAAAAAGTAATAAAGTTAGAAGGTATTTGCTAATAACTGTAGTGAGTCTAGGAGAAAACTAGTTGGTCAGATTTTTAGTGGCCTACTTAGATCACCTAAAGGCTATTAGCACTTCCAATTTCATGTTGTAAGGTCAATAGAGAATCAAATTATTACTAAAAATTGGTAATTATTATCACCCTAATTAAAGAAACATGAATTTAAGGAAAGAGCTGCCTACTTGAAAAAAATTAGGTATTGTGAAAGCTACCTTGAATTTAGGAAAAAAGCTACCTATCCAAAATAAAAGTATAATATACAGAGTATATTTAAATTGCCCTAAGCTTAGTAACCAAGTCTCCACACCTAAGTCAAATATTGAGGTTCATATCAAATGGTGAAGGGAAAGCCAGAATGCTCAGCACCTTAAAAAAGAAAATATGCTAGCATGAAAGCTACCTTATATTCATGAGCTTGATTTAGGGGTGTATAGAAAATTAATCAAAGAAGGTGTTAAGCGAAGATGCATTTGTCCTTTGCAATCTATCACTAAAATACCAAGTTAGCCATTACAAACACAAGTACTGTAGATCTTTAGATAAATTCTAATAAAGTTTCTAATTATACTAATCATGAAATTTGCTTTGAAAACTCAATACATAATTAGTGACACTTGCTAAATCTTTTTACATTCAATCCTAAATCTATTTTTGTAAAGGAATCTCTTAATGACACATGGTTATAATTTATATATCTATTGCATTTCTAAGGGAGTAGCAATGAGTAAGTTGGAGGGTTTGATAAATCATATATTTATACATTTATTTTAAGTATTTTAAGTAATTATTGATGCTAACATAATCTAAAAAGTCTAATTTCATAATTAAACTAGACCTTGTAAAATTAACTATTTTTAAAATATATTTGAAAAAGATAAAATTAGAGCAGAATTATGAAAAGTTGATGTCAAGCCGAAGCACCACACCCCCATTAAAATATTTAATGAAAAGTTTTATTCATGTTTCTTTCTCTTTGACAGGTACATTAAGATTGATAAAATTTTTTAAAACTTTAGAATATTAAAAATTTGGTTGGATTACTGACTGAAAAGCTTTCCAACATAAAGAGCTCATTTTAAAATCTAATGGATTAAATAGCACTCATGTTGGAGTTCAAATGGGCCTAGAATTTAGAAGAAACCAAAATAATCAAGTTTTGCATAGTTTTAAAGTAGCTGGTCTATCATGGACTGGCCACTTGGTCTATAGAAACTCATATGGTCCATAAGATACCATTGATGTCCATGACTTAGAGTGGTAGATGGTTGAATGATCATTATCATAGGCGGTCAAAAATAAAACCTACTCACTACTATAGCTAGTGATGAGTCGGGATTGCATCCTCGGAGATCAAGGATAATTATTTCATGAAAAAAATATAGAAAATATATAATCATTTAGATATTTAGAAAATAGATGATGGGTTAATTAAAACTAATCAAATAAAACTAAATATGAGATCAAGGGGTTTATATGATAAAAAGATGTCTATGGGTTTCCAAGTAATCACGAACATAAATCATGCATATGTTCTACTCTAAACAATCAAAATTTATATTTGTTCAGGATCTTTCATGCTAACCCTGAATATAGGCTATCTTGCCAAGTACGAACCAAATCTTATCAGGATCATGCCCCATCCCATAAGTATAGGCTATCCAAGCTTAGTTGAAAAGATCCTAATAAGACATGTAAACAAAAATCCAAGAATTAATTACCTATGTTGGGCATGGATCATATCGTGCTAGGATCATGATCCATCCCACTTAGGTAATCAATTTAGGAGATCAAATAGAAAGGAATTGAAAAGAAAATTGAAAGTATTTATTCAACTGTATAGAAGAGAAAATAATTATAAATTTAATGAAAAGATCCCTTTACTTCTCTACAGACTGCACCTCAGTCGAGCATGGCTCCTAGATACATCTTCCTGGAGACTAGGGGCTCTGTCATTGCTCCTCCTCTCCTAAAGAATATCTTTCCCCTATTTCTCTCCCTCTCTCTCAAAAGCTAAACTAATTACAAGAAGAAAAATAAAAGAAAATATTGTGAGTGGAATTGATCATGGAATTGATGATCCCAAGTAGAAGTACAGGAGCCTTTTTGTAGGATTTAATAGGGGAGAGATTTTCATGGTTTCTGGTGTGGGATTAAACAAAAGAATCAAAAGAGTGGCTAAGATTTAGCTTTACAAGACTCAATGGTTAGATATGAATGTGCCCAATCCTAGTAGTGTTAGGCTTCTATCGTCCGTTCCGACTGGTGTTTGATCGGTCAACATCTTCCAAGCTCTTGGATCTAGACAATGGTTTAGAAATCAAGCAAAATCATGGAAATCAACATGGGCCTTTGAGTGCTCTAAGATCCATGCTCCTTCTTCCTTCCTTGATTGGTTTGGTCCCGTCGCCCAGTGCCATCGCCAGCTCACCCTGGATCGTGGCTACCATGTCAGGACCAACACCAGAGCCTTGCTGGACTCACCCACGCACCATCGAGACTCACCTTTGGAACCTGGGGTGGCCTGGTAGCCTGGTAGCAGGAATATTCCCTGGAATCTTGCTTCTTAAGGGCTTGGGCTTGGCACCTAGGCTTGATTTCTTTGGACTGGGATGCAAGTAGACCTTTGGAATCATGGATGCCCTAGTTTAGGAATAAGCTCTGGCATCCGGGGAGGAATCTGGGCATCTGGAGGACATCTGGAAAGAATCAAGATTTCTGGAAGCATCTTGGATCCTGGGTTGTCACACAAAATCCAATGGGCTGATGTAGCGGCCTCTGACTCTTGGATGTTGCCTGGTGGAACTCCAACATAGGGTAACCTCCTCTCTTGTATAAAAATTGGGCTCATACTGGACTCATAACTGATGTACAAGATTCAAAATACTGACTAAGTTGAGGGTTGAGACAAATCAACTAACCTCAACTTATTACAGGACTCAATTCTAGTTGATTACAAAATTTGACACAAGGCTAGGTAAACCAAATAGGATCCAGTAATCTGTGTCTGATCCTGGTGCCCCCACCAACAAGGGGCTCGCTGGGTATCACTGCTAGCTCCCTAGCCTTTACAAAGTCTAAGATGATGAAAGTGGAGCTAATACCTAAATCAGGTGATATCTTAGGCACTTAGGCATTGGATCCACTACTATTCATTATTTTAGATGGGCCAACTTCATGAGCAAAAAATTTTTTAACAGTCACATATTTCTCTGCAGAAAATTCTTCATCTTTCTTTTGGGAATTAGCCAAGTTGTTATTTAGTTCATTAATTATGTTCAGCTCTTGACTAATTTCATGATGCATATGATGTGCAAAGGCTAGTGAATGTGTGGACAGGTAGATTGGGTCTATAAATTTATTGGACTCTAGACTAACACCTAATAGACTTGACTAGACTTTTCTATCAAAGAAGAATTTATTGGACTTTCTAGGGTCTAACCTAACACACTATAGACTCTTTAAGTTTGACCCTAGCATGGCATGCACATGAAAATTTGCTATGTATTCCTACTAGGTTCCACAGGGTTTTCCTAAAGTAAGATGCAAACATGACATGAGTAATGAACGAATGCAACATGCAAACTCCTATAAAATGCAACCTAATACTGAAAAAATTAGAAGAAGTTTCAGGAAAGGGTAGAAAATAAGATGTGGATTCAGGGTTAGTCTTGCAGGAAAAGTGTTCACGATTGATTGAATAGAATGGAATGCAAGAAGGTGTGTCAGGAATTAGTCCTAGACTAATGAGATTGATCTTATGAGGTTGAGGCATATCTAAAGGGTCTACATAATGGAAGAAGGGGTCATTGATTTCAGGAAAAAGATCAAGTGGTGTCAAAGAGGTGACTTCATCCTGAGAGAACTGATTTAAAGAGGTCAAGTCTTCTGGCTCATAATTCAAAGTACTGGGCTCTCTAATTAGGTTTTCTTCTGGTGGCTCCTCAGGTAAGATGCTAATTGTAGGATTGGATTCCTCATGGTCTTCTTCCTTTAAGGGTTCTTCCACTACAAGTTGGGTGTGGTTAAGGTCATCTAACTCTAGGATGGCTTCAACCTAGGTATCTACTTGATCAACTAACACTGGTTTAGCTTCTACCTAGATATTAGTTTGGTCAAACCTACGATTTATTTGGTCAAATTATTCCATCATGGCCTTAAAGAGGGTTTCAAAATTGGACTCCATGGTTGAACTAGGTTGCTTGATTACTTGATTGGATCAGTTGGTCAGCTTAGCATCAGATTGGTCAAACCTATGGTCTATTTGGGAAAGCTAGGCTTGGGTTTAGGTATTGGCTTGGTTTATTTGGATAAGTTGATTTTGGGTTTGGATAGTTGATTGGTTCATTTGGGCTAGCTGGGCAAACTGGGCTTGGGATTGGGTAGTAAACTCAAGATGGCCTCCAAATTGGAATCCATGGCTGAGTCGGTTTGGGGTTTAGACTTCTGATATTAGGTTCCTAATCTAGTACAAACAATCAAACAATCATTCAAAGTGATGTGGTGCAGCCAAGCATGCATAAAAAAAGTTTGTACAATATAGGGTTTCCTAGACCTAGAGCCAAAACTAAATGGGTCAGCTCAACTTACACCTAACCCAGTAGCTAACCTTTCCACTGGCCAAGTAGGGGGTGGGAGTGTGGGAGGCCCCCCTGCTTTTGCAGGGACCCAATTAAAAACCACAACACCACTTAGGTCATTTGACTCGGACCCCGAGCCTTAGACACCAGCTTTCAGTAATAGCTAAAGGATTAAATGCACTAGTTGGCCCACACGGTTCGGATTCGACCTGTTGGGTGTCACCTAGCCCTCTAGGGCAAATTAAGTCTAATCAATTTTAATTAGGCTTGGGTCAGTATGATGATAGTTGTTTTGGGCCTAGGATATGTGATGAGATCCTGTCCTGATCTGAGATATTGAGTTGCCCTTAAGATTAGGTTAAAGATGATGGCAATCGATGGTCCTGATACAATCTAAAATAATCAAAAAATAAAATAATTTTTAATTAATTTATGAGATGCCAAGTTAAGTTTAAGTTTACGGGGTTAGCAAACAAAGTTTGGCTAGGGATCGGGGGATTTGGAAGTTGATTAGGTTTGAGTTAGTCAAGTGCAAAATCAGCAAAAATTAGAGAATTAGGGTTTCAGTTGATACAGAATTTGACATAGATATCAATGCATAAAAAAATTTTAAAAATTCTGGAACATAGGATTGTTGGTTCTTATGATACCTACCAAATTTCATATAGAAAAAAAATCATATGATGATGCAAATCCTAGGGTATTTGGATTGCTATAGAAATTATCAGGATTTTGTTAGGGTTTCTAATATGCCAAATTTTAATGACTTAAGTTTCTACAAAATTAATTAAAAATTTTGATAAAATAGATGACATGACAAAGAACAATTAATTAAAATTTTACAAAAAAATAAAATTTCTAGATGGTTGAAATCAGATGCAAAACATAAACCTAATGCAGTGGATAGGATGCAGAAATTAGGATTTGTGAATGCAAAGCAGATAAAAACTATCCTAAACCTACTCTGATACCAAACTAATGCGGGACAACTCTAAGAATGCTAAATATGTAGGAAAAGTGATAAAATAATTTTTTTTGTGATTTTTAGTATTTAGGTTTGTAGGCTAATTTCTCAAAAGTAAAGTAAAGACTAGCAGGAAATCAGTAATTCTAAGAATCATCATGATCGCAAAGAACTCATTCTAAATAATAAGTAGCGAAAATCCAAGAGTTGAGAAACTCCCAGTTTAGGATAGCCTATCTTCATCAAATCAAAAATTAAAAGAATGGAAGGTTTCTTACCAGTCAGAGATTGAAAACTTTGCAGTGGAAAGGATCACTCACACTCTGATTGGAGCCTAGATGAAGAAGCTTCAGTTCCTTGAATCAGATGGCTGATCTGAACCCGATCTGAAGGCAAGGAAAGCCTCCTCTAGGGAGGTGAAATACCTCGGGGATCCTGCAAACATCAGGGGTCAATCAAAACAGCAATTAAACAAAGAATAGAAACAAGGGTTTAGAATTGAAAGAAACTAAATTTAGGTTTGGATGTCCCGGGGAAAAAGCAGTTGCTTGATTGGGGCAGAAACTAGGGCGTCTTCCTCTGGGTGTGGCTAATCTCTAAAGATGTAGATGGAAGCTAGGGCAGCAGTGTTTCAATCCGGGAATACAAGAAGAGCACACAAGAACAAGAGAACCAACATTAAAACACCAAACACAAGGCAATATCACAAAATTTCAGCAAGTTGTATTCATAAGAAAGAGATGATTACAAGAGGGGGAGGGGTAGGGTATTTATAGAGTTCCCATGCCCTCTCTAACCATGGTTACACTTAGGTTACAAGTCCTCTTCCTAGTTAGACTACAAGTCCTTTCCTAGCTAGGTTAGAATTACAAGGTTTAAAAATATTTGGAATCCTAACTAGGTTAGAATTTGACATAGTCTTCTCTTCTTTCCTCTCCCCACTTGGATTTGAACCAAGTCAACATGTGAGGACACCTAAGCCCTCTTGGAATGGCATGTTGGGCTTCATGGGCAGCAAGTGGGCCGGCCAAGGGGTTCTTGGGCACTTGGGCTTTGGGCCCTGGAAGCTAGGATGGCCTGATAGGGAAATATTCTTGGAATCTTGCTTCTTAATGGACCTGAGCTTGGTGCTTAGACTTGAGTTTGAAGGCTTGGAGTGCTGGGATAACCTGGAAAACATGGGCTCTTAGCATATAGAATATTTCGAAAGCTTCTGGAGGGAATCTGGAAGGAATCAGGGTTTCTAGAAGCATCTTGGATCCTGGGTTGTCACACAAAATCCAATGGATTGATGCAGTGGCCTCTGACTCCTGGATGTGGCCTGGTGGAACTCCAAAATAGGGTAACCTCCTCTCTTGTACAAAATTGGGCTCAAACTAGACTCATAATTGATGTACAGGACTCAAAACTGGACTAAGGTTGAGGGTTGAGACAAATCAACTAACCTCAACTTATTATAAGACTCGATCTTAATTGATTATAAAATTTTCAAAACTTTGACACATAACTAATTAAACCATATAGGATCCAGGGATCTATGTCTGATCCTGGTGTCCCCACCAGCACGCTCCTCGATGTTGCACGATTCTTAGTGCCATACAGATTTTAGAGTAGAGTCTTTGGATGTGGTTCATCAAAGTCCCCGCTGATCTTGACTCGACGGAGTCAAGTTTTCCCCACTTTAGGGGAATGATGGGGACATCGCTAGCATGGATCCTGGAGCAAGCATGAATCCTGGAGCTGCATAAATCTTGGAGGATATCCAGAATAAATTAGTTTGGGATTTATCTTTATCTTTTGTTTGAAACTTGAATTAGGATTTGGTTGGTTAGGATTGAGATATAGATAGACTTATCTTATCCTATCTTGCATTTGAATTTGAATCATCCCTATCTTTTTATCTTATATTCAAATTCAAAAGAGGGTTGGACAGGTCTATAAATACCATCCTCAGTCCTTTGTAAAAAAATAGTTTATGAATAAATATGAGTTTTTAGAAGAGTGATTCTTTGTCTTGCCTTCGCCTTCGGCATCAAGGGGCGTGAGGCCCTAGTTATTCCCCTTCCCATTCCATTTTCTTTATCCCCTCATGACCTTTGAGATTTATCCTAATGCCTCCAAGTATCGAGGTGGGTGGAATGCCCTAGAGGTGAGAAGTCTCTTCGTTAGTGTGAGTCCCAAAGTTCATGAGATCCAGATCCTTGTCTTTCATCCTCATTATTTCCTTCACCACTCCCTTACAAAAAAATGCAAAAAAAAAATGGTACCCTAATCTAGGTGACTTCTAGGCTCACCAACGATCCTACCCATCAATCCTCCATCAGTTTTAATTTTAGAACCTTAGTCATCTATCAAAGTTTTGAAAGTTTTGTACTCAATTAAGATTGAGTCCTGTAATAAGTTGAGGTTAGCTGATTTGTCTCAACCCTCAACCCTAGTCAGTATATTGAGTCATATACTTTAGTTATGAGTCCAATACGAGTTCAAATTTTATATAAGAGAAGAGGATACCTTACTTTGGAGCTCCACTAGGCCTCATCCAGGAGTCAGAGGCCACTACATCAGATTATTGGATTTTGTATGACACCATAGGATCCAAGATGCCTTCCGGAAACCCTGATTCCTTTCAGATGCCCTCCAGATGCCCATATTCCTCTCTAGATACTAGAGCATATTCCTAAACTAGGGCATCCATGATTCTATAGGTCCACCTGCATCCCAGCCAAAGGAAATCAAGTCCAGGCGCCAGACCTAAGCCCACCAGAACCAAGATGCTATTTTTATTCCAAGAATATTCTATCCAGGATGCCCCAGCTTCCAGGAGGCCCAAAGTACCTGCACCCAAGCCCAAGCCTATGCTCCCCAAGCCCCTTGCCTGGTCCATTGCTGCCCCCTTGAAGCCCACATGCCAATCTAAGCAAGAGTAGGCATCCTTGACCAAGTCAAAGCATGAAGAAGAGAGGAGAAGGAGAAGAAAAGTCAAAGTTCCTAACCCTTTTATGTTTTCTTTTCCTAACCTCTTAAGGACTTATAACCTAAGTGTAACCCTAGTTAGGAGAGGGCATGGGAGCTTTATAAATACCCCACCCCTCTTCCTCTTGTAATATCTTTTCTTATTTGAATTAAATCTTTGCTGAAATTTTGGTTTAAGAACTTGTGTTCTTGTGTTGGTGTTGGAGTTTTTGTGTTTCTTTGGTTACTTTGTGTGCCCTAATCATCCTTGCTGCCCTAGCATCCTTCCACGCCCTAGCTTGCTACCATCCAAGCCATCACCCGCCCAAAGGAAGAGTGCCCTAGGCCACCCAAAGCAAAGAGCAACATCCTTCTTCAAGCCACCACATATAAAACCTGATTTTAGATGTCAACTAACCCTAATCTCCTTTTACTACTTTGTTGTTGCTGTTTTGATTGACCTCTGACGATTACAGGATCCCCGAGGTGTTTCACCTCCCCAAAGGAGGCTTTCCTTGCCTCTAGGAACTCCTAAATCAGTCATCAAATTCAAGAAAACTGAGCTTCATCATCCAGACTCCAATTAGAGTATGAGTGATCTCTTCTATTGCAAAGTTTTCATTCTCTAACTGGTAAGAAACATTTTCTACTCTTAATTTCTGATTTGATAAAGATTAGCTATCCTAAACTAGGAGTTTCTCAATTCCCAGGTCCAGGCTATTTCATTATCTTGCATGAGTTATTTTGCGATCATGATGATTCCTTGCATTGCTATTATTCTTGCTAGTTCTTACTTTATCTTGGGAATAGCCTGCAAACTTAAATTATAAAAATCACAAAAAAAATACTTTACTATTTTTCTTGCATGTTTAGCAATCTTAGAGTCATCCCACATCATATACCCCAACTTAAATACAATTATCCCTAATGGTATAAACAAGTTCAAGAAACAAATTCAAACCATAAGGATAAAATATATATATATAAGGATAAAGGATACCTGAGAAGAGGAGCTTATCAACAAGATAAACACTCAACAATCAATTTGGATTGAAATTCTTATATTATTATTTTTATCTTATTTTTAAGAATATAAAAATAAATATCAAGTTGCCTCCTAAACAAGTAACATCTTCAGCTGGACATTATGAGGAAGTCCAATAGATAATTAACTTTAATGTGTCCCTCGTAACATCAAAAGGATAAGGCCAATCAAGAGGCCTTGTCATCATGGCAGAAAAATGTTCATAGAGCACTCTATGACGATTAGCCCAAATCAATAGAGTAAACTAGATAAGCATGTTATTCCAAGATTTAAAAATATTATTATAGTCCATTCGATATCGAGAAAGCGATTGTGTTTGTTGGACCAAGATTGGAGGTAGTAGTTTAAGAATTTTTTCACTTATGAGTTAATATATCATACTCTCTTTCATGGATATGATGTGTTTGGTTAATGTCCCTTCCTATTTTAAATTTAGGCACCTTTTCTAGATTAATATTAACCCTATCTCCATACATTGTTTTAGTATGATGGAATGATTTTGGAGGCAATTCTCAAAATTGATACTTATGGAGAAATAAAGTATAAAGTTTTTAAGATCATGATCCCTCATTTCAGTAATATCCCATCCGATAGCTTCTTTATGTACTTTTAGAATACCACTGAGTCGGGCTTCTTGGGTAAAGTTCATTGAAAAAATTTTAATGGGAATATCAGGAAGTGGTTTTGGTTCTAGATTAGGTGGTGATTCTAATAAGGGAGCTATTGGTGGGCTAGGTGATGGATCTTGTTGTTCATCAATTAAAAGTGGGGTAATTTCAAAGTAGGGTATTTGTATTAGATTATTTACTTGTGAGGTATACCCATCTACATTAAAATTATCCATCCTAAAACGAGCCTGATAAGGATCTACTATATCCTAGGAGAGAACTATGGGGATGGCTTCCTCTATTATATTATGCATTTGTAGTTCTTAGGAAAGCTCTACTAATTTCATCATTGCATCTATTTGTTCTTCCATCCCATTAAGAGGCATAGGTGGTTCTAGGGCATTAGGAAATGGGACCATAGGCGAGTGAGGTAATTATAGAATTGGTTCGTCCCACAAATTCAATGTCTCTATATATTTTTCTACATTAGCCAAATTATTTATATTGGTCTTTATGGTTGTGCAGAGTTGCTCTAAGAGCAGTTCATTTCCAGGAGCCAAAGTTGATTATTCAGGAAAAGCTAGAGGGTCATTAAAGTTTTAAGCTAGGTATGGTTCCTCTAGGTTACTCTCGAGTTGACTAAATAATTCACCTCCCTCCTCTCTTTAAGCTCAATTAATCATTGATAAGTTTGATCTATTAGTTTATCAAAAGATTGCTGTTGGGCTATAATCATTTGTTGAAATGAGCAAACCTATCGACATCTAGGTTGGTCTATAGGGGAGGTGGGTATGATGCTTACTAAACCTTTTCTTCAAATGATAGACTATAATTAGTTGAAGAAGGTTAATAATAGGGTAGGGCTGATCATAATAGGGCATGTCTGTGAACATGGATCCTTGGATTTTTGGGGCAACCACTGGGGTGGTTGCCAAGAAAAGTCTAATTAAGTCCCCAAACCAAAATTATAAGAATTACATTGCCCAGGTGGCCAACCCAAGAGGTGGGGTGAATTGGGTATTTAAAACTTTTCACAAATATGTGCTCTTTTAAAACTTTGTGTGGTGAGTGATGTGATTTAAGTATGACTAGCAGAAGCAAGTAAAGAACACAATAAGCACAAGCACAAACACAAGCAATTTATAGTGGTTCGGAGCATCCTAGCTCCTACATCCATTACCTAAGATACCACTTGGGATTTCCACTATTTTTATTCATGGAATATAGTTGGTTTGTTTTACACCAGGCTCACAAACCAAAACCCAACTTGGTTTTACACCGGAATCACCAAGAATCCAATACAATGTTAGTTTTTCCTGGCTCACTAATAACCCAAACTTGATTTTCAAAGGCTCACTAGAAACCTATAACAATCCCCAAGTTACAGCCCTTGCTATACTTGGAACAACTCAAAAGGAGTTAAGAAACAGAGCAACAAAATTGACAAAACAAATATTGTCAAATAGTTGTAGTTGATGCTCTTTGAGAAGCCTTCTTGATTGCTCCTTTAATACTTTTTAAGGCTTCCAATCTTCTTCAATAAATGACTCAAGAAAAGAATGAGAGTTGGTGAAGTCATGAGTTCTTCTCTTCAAAGCTCTCTTGAATAATGAATGTTCTCTTAAAGTCTCAAAAAAAGTTCTTTAAAAGTTATTTTAAATCCCTTATTTATAGTTCTTGAGCTGATCTCATATGAATATGACCATTGTAAAGCCTTGGAAATTGAAATATGGCTATTGGAGCACTTTTTGGATTCAAAAAATCAATTCTAAAACTAGCCATTATGCACCTGAACCAGGAATTCGAGTCGGCTCGGATGAGTCGAGTCAGCTCGGATTCTCAGTACTTCAGAAATTGAACACTGGTCAAGTTAACTCTTCACTGACGAGTCAGCTCGCCTGACTGGTTCTCTCAGAACTGATTTTTCATACTCTAGAGGAGTCGACTCAATTTTCTATCGAGTCAACTCGGTTGTCTGACTGAAGAATTGTAGCTCTGGATGAGTCAACTCTATTTCCTTCGAGTCAGCTCGGATGACTGCGTGCCAGAAACTTCATGCCAGCTACAACAATGGTCGACTCTCCTACTTTGAGTCGGCTCGAGTGATTATTGTCAAAAACCTTCCAAACTTCTCCAATCTTCTTCCAAAAGCTTCCAACAGACTTCTATGCTCTTTTAAACTCTTTTAAGGTCTATTTTAAGTAATTTAAACTTGAAATTTACATAGAATTAGCCCACTTTTATGAATATATAAGTATTTTTTTTTGGGCTCTTCATTACATGAACTTTTTTAAAAATAAACTTGACAAACCTTAATAAGATCAGAATTGTAGGAAGAGTGGTTGTTCATTTAAATCATCCTACAAAAACTTTTCAAACATTCAAAAGTATTAGTAACAAATGCATGCTCCAATATTTTGTTATCATCAAAATCATTCCAGGGGTCAACAATCTCTCCCTTTTTGATGATGACAAAATACTGGGCATGGAAAAACTTATAGTTAAGTATATATGAACACTTAGAAGTGAGTATCAACAATGTATCAGAATATATCAAAAGTATCAGAGCTTAAAAAAAACTAATGCATTTTGTATCAAATCCAATATTTATCAAAATATGCTTTTGCTCTAGAATGTATCAGAGTCAATTAAATGTCAAAAATATCAAGGCTAGTCAAGAGTTAATCAAAGTGTATCATAGCTGATAGAGCATTTCAAGATGTATCAGAGCTAATTTCAAATATATTAGAGCTGATTTTCTTTGAGTATCAAAAAATATCATAGTTAATAAAACCCAAAGTGTGAATGCATTGAAAGATTATGCCCTGAAAGCCAATTGAAATATTATATTTCGATCCCAAAATCAATAAATTGACATTATTATATTAAAGGCATTATTTTCATCATACGCTGTCTTTATGATTATATGATGAACCCCGTAGATTAGGGCTATGGTTCTAGGGTTATGATGAGATCATACCAGTGAGACCTAAAGCCTTAAAATCCTAATCTAAAATATTCCTGGTCGATGGGACATTGAGTTAGGGATCAATGTTTCCAGCAAGACCAGCACATCCTATATATGCTTTGTGATGAGGGTGACTGATCTCACAGTCACTTGTGTTTGACACTAATACTAGGATGTGAGTGTTCATTAGAGAATGAGTTCACTGAATTGATCCATATTGAGAATATCTAATGGAACCTTATTTGTTTGTCAATAGATAATTCTCATAGTGGGAGTAGTGCATGTGGTCCTTTGACCTGAGACTACCATGGTACCTTATATATATGAATCCATACTTTTGATCGCAATCAATCATGACACTGAGTCATGCACGAGGTGATACTGGGTATGGTGGATTGTATATGGAGGTTGTGAGTAGGTCAACAAGGAATTGATCAGCCCTAGTAAGAGGGAATTGCATCCAGCTAATTTTGATTAAATGATGGATTCAGGAAATCTTTGATCAAAGTATGAACATTAGAGTTAATTTCTAATGGTTCAGTAATGAATCATCATTATAAAGATTGCGCTAGGGATAAATATGAAATTGGATTTGACAAGTATCCATATTCATAATCATATTCGGGATGCAAGTTGATCAAAGGACTGAATTGCCCAGTAACTCACCACTGAAGGGTATTTTGGTAATTCCATCAAAGTTCCACATCTTCCGGGTATACATGATACGTTGCTAGACGTCAATGTTGTCTTGTAGGTATATGATTGAATTATGATAATTCAAATTAGTTAATTAGAATTAGATTCTAATTGACCGAGTCGAGCTAGTTTGAGTTGACCTAAATCGGCTTAGTTGAGATCTAACCGAATTAAGTCAAATAGCACTCGGACCTACTGCTGGCTAGGTATGGAACCCAATGGGTCACACACAAAAGAAAATTGATGAAGGATTTAATTTGGAATTAAATCATGTTTGCAGGATAAACACACTAGCATGTGTTGCAGACCAAATTTCTATTCGAATCAGATTCGAATTTGGTTTCGAATTGGGCTTAATTGGGTTCTGATTGAACCAGATTAAGGTCTAATTTAAATTTTAGGACATTGGGCTAACCCATGGCTGAACCCAAGTGAATCAAGTGCACTGAGACCCTCTCTCCAAGCTGCCCACTCCTTTCCTCACCCGCGCGCGCCAAGAAGAAGAGTCCACGCGTGTGTGGACTCCTCTTCATGCGCGTGGGAAGAAAATTCCGTCGGAGAAAAAAAAGATAGGGGGGGGCGATTTGGATGTTTATCTGACGCCCTTGGATCTGGATCTGATGGCCAAAAAAATTAAGGAAAAAGATCCATCATTTTTCGGTCGCAAATCCGTCTCCAAAAGTCGCGATTATTCCTGAAGTTTTTCCGAGAGTCCTCCTCATTGGAAAAATGAAAATTAAATCGGAGAATCATGATTTTTGGTTGAGGGGACGCGTGAGGAATGAGGGATCGTGATTCCTAGGGTTTCAGAGGGTTGCATTGTTTTGAGAAGACGCCCCTCTGAAATCTATAAAAGGGTTTGGGTTCTTGGGGGTTTTTCTGATAATAAAATTCAGAGATCATATTCCTCTCCTGCTCTCCGGAATACTCCTTCCCTTTATGCTTGTTGGGTATTATTTCTCTTACAGAGATAATCTCTGTCGAAACTCTACCCTAAATAAGAATAAGAGGAAGGTCTTGAACGGTAAAGGAAAGGAAAAGGAAGGATCCGTTCTTCTTCTTTTCTTTCTTGAATTAAGACATTACTTGTCTTAATTTCTTCCTCCAATTCAATTCAAGAAAAGGAATTCAAGAAAGGGAATTCAAGAAAAGAATTCAAGAAGAGGAAAGAAGGAAGAAAAGAAATTTTTAATAAAGAAAATTTCAGCTTAAAAGTCCAAGAATTGAATTCTTGAAAAAGAATTCAAGAAGAGCAGCCAAGAACAAGAAATTGTTGTCTTCATTTTTTCTGTGTGGATCACCATTGGAGGGTGAACATTTGGGCACCTGGTGGAGATTCAGAGTTTGGATTTTAGCAATACAAGTTAGTACTTTTATATGAGTTTAATTCTTATATATACATGTTATATATTTTAATTCTTTTAAGGAGATCTTGGGTTAAGGGTTTGGTGAAGATTTCATAAAGATAAAAATTTTGAAATCTATATTTCTGCCTTGCCACCAAACTATACAGTGGTATCAGAGCCTCCTTATTAAGATTAAAATATATATGCTGATTTTTAGATGCATATGTATATAATTAACATATGATATTGTATATGTTTGATGTAATGTCACCAATTAGGGTTTTCACTCAAACCCTAATTGTTGTAGAGATATGTTTAGACATCTAGTCATCATACTGAAATAAGGTTGCCCTGGCATAATGGTGGATCCATTATGTGGTAAATGGTTGTCCTAGTTTTTTGACACACTAATCACATAATTATGTTAATTATGCATATATGTTTGATGTATGCCACTAATTAAGGTTTTCACTTAAACCTTAATTTGTATAGAGATATGTTTAGCCTTCTAGTCATCATACTAAAATAAGGTTGCCCTGGCATAATGGTGGATCCATTATGTGGTAAATGGTTATCCTAGTATGATGGCACACTATGGCACATATTTGCTAGGTTATATAAAGAATGTGCTTTGTTTTAATAAAGCCCTCTTTAAAAACATATTAAGTTGTAGTGTCATATACCAAAAGCAAAATAATCAATATGATTAGTTTATCATTCGGTGTCTAGAAAAAGTGGTTCATGATCGGTAAAGAGGACGTGATTTTTAATTGATTCCGTTGACTGACCTGGCCAATTCTTATTGGTGTCTAAGGAAAGCAACGGGGGGACTCCCACCACTCTCCCACTTACCTGGCCGATAAGATTAACTTAATTATTGATTGAAATGCTTAGTGTAATATTCACTACATGTGGCCTTCCTTCATGCCAAGTCATTATTATGTTATGATCCATATTAGGTTTGTTGTGTACACACAAGGCCTTTTATGGTGACTAACATAATTTTGGCTTGGTACATTTGATGTTTATGGCATGATTTAATATAATACTTTGTTGTGTACACACAAGGGTATTATAATTAATATCATGACTATATAGCAATGAAGGATCTAACTTAACTAAAATATTATAGTTTGTTGTGTACACACAAGGCTATTAATATTTTAGAGGCCAAGATAAGTTGAGAATTATATGAGTTACAATTGAAAAGAGTTTTCCTACCTTTGAACTTATATAAGATTTGTTGTGTACACACAAGGTCTTTTGTAAGGAATTAGGATCTCAACCCCACTAAGAGAACCAATTAGGGTTTTCTCGATCATCACATGGAGGGTTATGATGCTTGATAAAATAGTGAGAGACATAATTAAGTTAAAGTCCTAATTTAATTATGTTTTGTCAACATTGATTGTTTGCTTATGTAATGTTCTTTGTTAATGTAGATTAAATGGCCTCTTCACTCTCACTCCGTAGCATTCTTGATGCAAATAAATTGACTGGACCAAACTATGTTGATTGGTTGAGAAACCTGAAGATAGTACTCAGCCAAGAAAGAATTTCTTATATTCTTGATACCCCAACCTTGGAACCATTAGGGGAAGATGCCTCGCAAGAGGATAAGACCACATATAACACGTGGCAAAATGACTTACTTACTATCAAGTGTATAATGCTTGCCTCTATGACCAATGAGTTACAGAGGCAACATGAAAGCATGGACACAAACTCCATATTGCTCAATCTAAAAGAACTTTATGGAGAACATAGTCGAACTGCAAGATATGAAATATCTAAGAAGTTATTCCGTGCAAGGATGACAGAAGGTACATCCGTACAAGACCATGTATTAAAGGTTATTGACCTAATCACCCGATTGGGTCAATTGGATTTTGTTATGGATGGGGAGTTGAATCAGGATTTAATCCTGCAGTCACTCCCAGAGTCATTTTCACAGTTTGTTCTTAATTATCATATGAACAAACTTAACACTTCCTTGCCTGAGCTGTTGAATATGTTAAAAATAACAGAGAGCCATTTAAAGAAAAATAAGGCTCCACTTCTTCTTGTGGATGGTGTAAACAAGAAGAAAATAGGCAAAAAGGGTTCCAAGAGGAGGTTGAACCCAAAAGGGGGCATCAAGAAAAAGAAAGGAAAGAAGGCCTCCGGACAAATGACCTGCTTTCATTATGGCAAGCCGGGTCACTAGAAAAGAAACTGCAAGGTTTACCTTGCAAGTGTGAAGCCTGGTGCTAGTGATGCACCAAAAGGTATGTATGAGATACATGCAATTTTGTCATTAGACTCTTCTAATTCAAACTCTTGGGTATTGGATACTGCTTGTGGTCATCATATCTGCAAATCATTGCAGGGACTACAGAACATTAGAGTTTTGAAGGAAGGCGACTTCGAGCTCTACGGTGCTGGAGGAGATTCCATCCAAGCAGAAGCTGTAGGGACTTATATATTGAAGTTGCCTTCTGGAAGGATTTTAGAGTTAAAAAATTATTATTTTATGCCTAGAATCATTAGAAATATCATATCTGTACCCTTGTTACTTAAACAAGGATATATTATGAATGTAATGAGCAGTGGCTGCTCAATCAGTTTTCCTAATGAAATAATATTTAATGGCATATTTTGCAATGGTCTCTTAACTCTATCTTCTAATGACAATATACTACATGTTAGTAATAAACGAAAAAGAGATGAAGTAAACAAATACTTTACTTTGGCACTGTCGTCTTGGACATATTAGTGAGCAAAGGATTAACAAGTTATACAAGGAAAAATTCCTTAATCCTTATGACTATGAATCGTTAGGAACTTGTGAATCATGTCTCATGGGTAAAATGACCAAGACTCCATTTAGTGGACATAATGAAAGGACAACTGAGTTATTAGGACTCATACACACTGATGTATGTGGACCTATGACAACTCAGGCCAAGGGTGGATACTCATATTTCATCACATTCACTGATGATTTTTCAAGGTACGGATTTGTGTATCTAATGAAACATAAGTCCGAAGCTTTTGAAAAATTTTTAGAGTATCAAAGTATGGTAGAGAAACAAACGGGGAAAAGTATTAAGATCCTTCGATCAGATAGAGGAGGTGAATACTTATCCACCGAGTTTCTTGATCACCTTAAAGAAAAGGGAATCATCTCTGAATGGACTCCTCCTTACACACCACAATTAAATGGTGTTGCTGAAAGGAGAAATCATACTTTATTAGATATGGTACGGTTCATGATGTGCTTCACAGACTTACCTGTTTCTTTCTGGGGATATGCCTTGGAAACAGCGGCTAATATTTTAAATAAAGTACCATCCAAATCTGTATCTAGCACTCCATATGAGTTATGGAGGGGAAAGAAATCCAATCTTAAGTATCTTAAGATATGGGGATGTCCAGCCTATGTCAAAAAAAATTTTGGACATAAGCTTGATGTTAGAGAAGAAAAGTGTCTATTTGTTGGATATCCTAAAGATAGTATAGGATATCTGTTCTACCACCCTACTGAACAAAAGGTTTTAGTCAGTAGGCATGCTACTTTTATGGAGAAAGAGTTCATCCTACAAAAGGAAAGTGGGAGAAATATTGAACTTGGAGAAGTTCAACAAGTAGATACATCTCAACCAAATCATAACATAGTTAGTATAGAACCTGACACACCACTCCTATCCGTAGGTCTGATAGGGTGCGACATGCACCTAAGAGGTATGGGTTCATTATTGAAAATAATGAAGCCCGAATCATTGATAATGATGAGCCTCTAACATATACGGATGCTGTCATGAGTAGTGACTCAGACAGATGGCTGGAAGCCATGAGATTCGAAATGGACTCCATGTATGTCAACCAAGTCTGGACTTTGGTTGATGCACCAGAGGGTGTTAACCCTATTGGATGCAAATGGGTCTATAAGAAAAAGATTGGGACAGATGGCCAAGTTGAAACTTATAAAGCCAGATTAGTGGCTATGGGTTTCAGACAAAAACAGGGAATAGATTATGATGAAACATTTTCTCCTGTTGCCATGCTCAAATCTATTCGGATCATGCTTGCTATAGCAGCATATCATGATTATGAAATCTGGCAGATGGATGTGAAAACCGCATTTCACAATGGTTTCCTTGAGGAAGAGGTTTATATGTCACAGCCAGAAGGTTTTGTCTTGGAGACTAAACCTAATCAGGTATGTAGGCTAAAAAAATTTATTTATGGATTAAAGCAAGCATCTAGGAGTTGGAACATCCAATTTGATAAGACAGTCAAAGAATTTGACTTTATCAAAAATGAGGATGAACCTTGTGTGTACAAGAAGACTAGTGGGAGTGCCATAGTTTTCTTGGTTCTGTATGTAGATGACATACTCCTCATTGGAAATGATATCCCAATGTTACAATCAGTCAAGGTATGGTTATCAAAACAGTTTTCCATGAAAGACTTGAGAGAAGCATCTTATATACTAGGCATCAAGATCTATAGAGATAGATCTAGGAGGATGCTAGGTTTATCCCAGTCTAGGTACATTGACCAAGTGCTAAAAAGATTTAGCATGGAGGAAAGTAAAAGAGGTTACTTACCTATTGGTCATGGCATACATCTTTCTAAAAAGATGTCTCCTAAGACACCTGAAGAAAGAAATAGAATGAATTCTATACCTTATGCTTCGGTAGTAGGTTCTATTATGTATGCTATGTTATGTACTAGGCCTGATGTGGCATATGCCTTAGGTATAGCCAGCAGGTTTCAGGCTGATCCAGGAGAGGATCATTGGAAGGCTGTGAAAAATATTCTTAAGTACTTGAGAAGAACTAAGGATATTTTTCTAATATACGGAGGATCTGATCTTAAACTAGAAGCTTATTCAGATTCTAGTTTTCAATCAGATCCAGATGACAGCAAATCTATATCTGGGTATGTTTTTACCTTAAATGGAGGAGCTGTAAGCTGGAAGAGTTCTAAACAGCAAACTGTAGCTGACTCAACAACTGAGGCAGAGTACATTGCTGTTAGTGAAGCTGCCAAGGAAGCTGTCTGGATGAAGAAGTTCATATCAGAGTTGGGCGTAGTTCCTGAGATTGAAGGTCCAGTATCACTTTACTGTGATAATACGGGGGCTGTTGCTCAAGCAAAGGAACCAAGAGCTCATCACAAATCAAAGCACATTCTGAGACGCTTCCATCTCGTTCGAGAGATTATCGAAAGACAAGATGTCTGCATTAAAAGGGTAGAAATGAAGAACAACATAGCAGACCCGTTTACTAAGGCTCTATCACAGCGAGAGTTTGATCGCCTCTTGATTGTATGGGGTTAAGAATTAAAGGCGATTGGCTTTAGTGCAAGTGGGAGATTGAAAGATTGTGCCCTGAAAGCCAATTGAAATATTGTATTTCGATCCCAAAATCAATGAATTGATATTATTATAATAAAGGCATTATTTTCATCATACGCTGTGTCTTTATGATTATATGATGAACCCCATAGATTAGGGCTATGGTTCTAGGGTTATGATAAGATCATACCAGTGAGACCTAAAGCCTTAAAACCCTAATCTAAAATATTCCTGGTCGATGGGACATTGAGTTTGGGATCAATGTTTCCGGCAAGACCAGCACATCCTATATATGCTTTGTGATGAGGGTGACTGATCTCACAGTCACTTGTGTTTGACACTAATACTAGGATGTGAGTGTTCATTAGAGAATGAGTTCATTGAATTGATCCATATTGAGAATATCTAATGGAACCTTATCTATTTGTCAATAGATAATTCTCATAGTGGGAATAGTGCATGTGGTCCTTTGACCTGAGACTACCATGGTACCTTATATATATGAATCCATACTTTGGATCGCAATCAATCATGACACTGAGTCATGCACGAGGTGAACTGGGTATGGTGGATTGTATATGGAGGTTGTGAGTAGGTCAACAAGGAATTGATCAGCCCTAGTAAGAGGGAATTGCATCCAGCTAATTTCGATTAAATGATGGATTCAGGAAATCTTTGATCAAAGTATGAACATTAGAGTTAATTTCTAATGGTTCATTAATGAATCATAAATATAAAGATTGAGCTAGGGATGAATATGAAATTGGATTTGACAAGTATCCATATTCATAATCATATTCGGGATGCAAGTTGATCAAAGGACTGAATTGCCCAGTAACTCACCACTGAAGGGTATTTTGGTAATTCCATCAAAATTCCACATCTTCCGGGTATACATGATACGTTGCTAGATGTCAATCTTGTCTTGTAGGTATATGATTGAATTATGGTAATTCAAATCAGTTAATTAGAATTAGATTCTAATTGACCGAGTCGAGCTAGTTTGAGTTGACCTAAATCGGCTTAGTTGAGATCTAACCGAATTAAGTCAAATAGCACTCGGACCTACTGCTGGCTAGGTGTGGAACCCAATGGGTCACACACAAAAGAAAATTGATGAAGGATTTAATTTGGAATTAAATCATGTTTGCAGGATAAACACACTAGCATGTGTTGCAGACCAAATTTCTATTCGAATCAGATTCGAATTTGGTTCCGAATTGGGCTTAATTGGGTTCTAATTGAACCAGATTAAGGTCTAATTTAAATTTTAGGACATTGGGATAACCCATGGCTGAACCCAAGTGAATCAAGTGCACTGAGACCCTCTCTCCAAGCCGCTCACTCCTTTCCTCACCCGCGCGCGCCAAGAAGAAGAGTCCACGCGTGTGTGGACTCCTCTTCACACGCGTGGGAAGAAAATTCCGTCGGAGAAAAAAAAGATAGGGAGGGGGGCGATTTGGATGTTTATCTGATGCCCTTCGATCTGGATCTGATGGCCAGAAAAATTAAGGAAAAAGATCCGTCATTTTTCGGTCGCAAATCCATCTCCAAAAGTCACGATTATTCCTGAAGTTTTTCCGAGAGTCCTTCTCGTCGGAAAAACGAAAATTAAATCGGAGAATCATGATTTTTGGTTGAGGGGACACGTGAGGAATGAGGGATCATGATTCCTGGGGTTTTAGAGGGTTGCGTTGTTTTGAGAAGACGCTCCTCTGAAATCTATAAAAGGGTTTGGGTTCTCGGGGGTTTTTCTGATAATAAAATTCAGAGATCATATTCCTCTCCTCCTCTCCGAAATACTCCTTCCCTTTATGCTTGTTGGGTATTGTTTCCCTTACAGAGATAATCTCTGTCGAAACTCTGACTCTAAACAAGAATAAGAGGAAGGTCTTGAACGGTAAGGAAAGGAAAAGGAAGGATCTGTTCTTCTTCTTTTCTTTCTTGAATTAAGACATTACTTGTCTTAATTTCTTCCTCCAATTCAATTCAAGAAAAGGAATTCAAGAAAGGGAATTCAAGAAAAGAATTCAAGAAGAGGAAAGAAGGAAGAAAAGAAATTTTCAAGAAAGAAAATTTCAGCCTAAAAGTCCAAGAATTGAATTCTTGAAAAAGAATTCAAGAAGAGCAGCCAAGAACAAGAAATTGTTGTCTTCATTTTTTCTGTGTGGATCACCATTGGAGGGTGAACATTTGGGCACCTGGTGGAGATTCAGAGTTTGGATTTTAGCAATATAGGTTAGTACTTTTATATGAGTTTAATTCTTATATATACATGTTATATGTTTTAATTCTTTTAAGGAGATCTTGGGTTAAGGGTTTGGTGAATATTTCATAAAGATAAAAATTTTGAAATCTATGTTTCCGCCTTGCCACCGAAACCTACATGCATCAGAGCTAATGAATATTGGATAACAAGAGGTGTCAGAGCTAATCAAAGGCCAATCAAGATAAATTAAAACAAATTCGAGTTAATTTCCATTAATTTAGCATCAAGAAAGTATCATTGTTTAATTGAGCATTAAAATGTATCAGAGAAAATTAATTTTCATGAATGTATCAGAGCTATCATTTAGTATTAAAATGTATCAAAGCTCAAAGCTAATGTTCATTAGTTATCTTTCATGCATAAATAAGTTCTTCCCCGAACTTGCATATTTTCATGAAGTTTTGAATTTTCCATGCATAACACAAACATTACACCCCCTTTTTGTCATCAACAAAAAGGTTTTTTAAGCATTCAATGATTTTTGAAATAGAATAAGAATATTAACATGATTTGAGATTATTTAACCTTCTCTTTATAATTTTGATATTCTTATTAATATTTTCTTTTCATTTTCAATGACAAGTGTTTGATATTTTCCTGTTGAGTCCAAGCAGTAAGCATCACAGAAAAGTAAAAAAATGACAAAGACATTAAAGCAAAGTGCATACACACACACACATATATATTTATATATATATAAAAGCATGTTTTTGATACAAAAAGATACAACCATTAAAAATAACATACAAAAGATACAATCATCAAACAACATCTAATCATCTTCTTCCTCATTGGAGGAAGAACCTATGTCTAAGATGGTAGAAGAGACCTTAGTTTTCAATGGTTTGTGCCTAAGATCTGTAAGCCTTGTTCTAGTAGGAGCCTTGGTATAGTGAATTTGGCTTTCGGTTAGCTTTAGGTTTAAAAGGGGTAGGCTAAGTCTTGATGTCTATAGAGGGTATGCTAGGCTGAACTGTAGGTGGTGGAGGTGGCTGTGTAGGTTCGACATGTGGTGGAGGCTGCATTGGTACAGATAAAGGCTATGAAGGTGGCTGTCCTGAATTAGATGCACTAGACGCTCCAGCTCCTAATTGCAATCCAGACACAAAGACCCAGATAGTCCAAAGCTTAGTTCCAATCTTCTAAATTCCTTCTTGTAGCTCATGAAGTGTAGTGGCCTGCTCTCTGGCAAATGAGTTGCTGCTCCTCAAAGTCTCCCAAAATCAGAGCATAAATCTCTGATGTCAGTGCTGTGCTCATCCTGGAGCCTCTGTCTCATCTCAATAGACTCAATCCTGCATGCCAACTCCCTTATCTCTGTACGGAACTCCTGAAGTCCGTGCTCGAGTGTTTGGCATAGATCGCCAAACATCGATCTAAATGATCCTATCAGAGTCTCACCAAATTCAGTGAGTTGCTCTGTAATATCTGCCTGAGTGGTAGTTGGTGGTGCTGAAGTCGATGGTCCTGAAGGTGCAGATGTAGCAGATGGTACAGGAGGTTTTCTGGGGCTGCCGGTTTGTCTAGTCACCCAATCTGTCCTTGGATCTTATCATCAATGGAATCCTCATCATTGTCATCAGAACATCACTATCTGACTCATGCTCAGTATCTCTATCAGTCTCTATAGCAGTAGTATCAGCAAACTCAGTAGCCTCAACCTCATCATCAGAATTAGAGTGATGTACCACTCTTTGACCAGATGTCTTCTTGACCTAGACACCCTCTACTTGGTGATAACCCATCCTATAGAGGGATTTCACCGAGTATATGTCAGTGTGGGAAAGGGGTCGTCCATAGTCTCCGGTCAGGTCGATACCAAACTCCTGGAATAACAGAGTGAACACCATCCCATATGGTAGACAATCCTTTGCTCTCCTAGTTGCATCCCATATCTGTACCAACATGATGAATGAAATATTGAGGGTCTCCCCCTCAATCATGCATCTTATGAATACCATGTCACGTTCGCTCACCCAATCGAAGTGACCAGTATGGGGTAAGAAGATTCGATAGATGATGTTATGGAGAAGTCTCATTTCCAGGGATAATATATTAGCTTGCACATTAGAAATCCCTTATATACTTCTCCTCTCCAAAATAAGTCTCAATGTCCTCTGTTTATCCTTTAAATTCAAATAATTCCTTCCTACCCTAGGCATTCTTAAAACCTTACTCAATATATCTTCATCTATGCACATTTGGGTTCCTTTTATAGTTGATAAAATCTCATTCTCCCCAAGTGATAGATTTTTAAAGAATGTCCTTACAAGAGAGGGATACGTAGGAATATCAAGAGAACAAAAGAAATCCCATCCTTGCTGCTCAATCCAGTGACCAATTCTAAAACCATGGTTTTCAAGAAATTTGAAATTGATATGCATACCAGAGGTAACTGGTCGATTTCCCATGGAAAAGACTTGTCTTGCTGGTGCGGGAGATAAATTTCTCGATTCTTTTGCTCTTCAACCCAAAAAGAATTTCTTGGTTCTTCTTGCTCTTCAACCAGAGTCAGCTCATCCTCACAATGTTTGGATCTCTTTTCCCGTTGGATGGAGATCGGTTCTACATGTCTAGGTCTCTTTGCAACTGCTTTCTTTGGGGCCATCTAGAGAGAATCTGAGGTGGGAGCAAAAGGTTTCAGGTGGGTCTAGGATTGGAAGGGAAGTGGTCCCCCTAGAGCTTCTATTAAACAGTGAAAAAGGAAAGTGAATGGGACTTTAGGGTTTATGGTTTTATAACAGGATTCGACCTTCAAGTCAACTCGACCTCTGCTCAAGTCTGCTCGAGCCAGAACACTTAAAATGGCTCAAAAAATTGATAAAAAGGTATCTATTCTCTAGAATTACACTAAATAAGGTGGTTGGTGACCTTAGATTAGTAATGGAGGTCCTCTAGATAATTTTTTGTAATTTTGAAGGAATTAGGTCAAAAATACTAAAATAGGTCACACAAATCTAATTCTTCTCTAATCATTTGAAATCTATCTTCATTAAGTGGCTTAGTAAAGATGTCAGCTAATTAAATTTTAGTTGAAACAAATTCAAGTTCAATATTGCCATTTTATACATGATCCCTAATAAAGTGATGTCTAATTTCTATGTATTTTGTCCTAGAATGCTAAATTGGATTCTTTGTCAAATTAATAGCACTTGTGTTATCACATTTGATAGGAATTTTTGTTTGAATAACACCATAGTCTTCTAGTTGTTGCTTAATCTATAACACTTGTGCACAACACTCCCTGCAGCCACATACTCTGCCTCAATAGTAGATAGTGCTACAGAGTTTTGATTCTTACTATGCCATGAAATTAAATTCAACCCTGGAAATTGATAAGTACCGCTAGTACTTTTTCTATCAATTTTACATCCACCATAATCAGCATCAGAAAATCTAATTAAATTTAATGAAGATTGCTTGGAATACCAAAGACCTAGATTGCTTTTCTTTTTAGATATTTTATGATCTTTTGAGAGCAAGTATATGTGATTCTTTTGGATTTGATTGAAATTTAGCACATATAAATACACTAAACAAGATATCAGGCCTACTAGCAGTTAAATATAATAATGATCCAATCATACCTTGATAGAGTTTTTGATCAACATTACTTCCATCTTCATCTTTGTCAAGTCTGTAGGAGGGGCTCATGGGTGTGCTCATTTCTTTGACTGACTCTATACCAAACTTCTGAATGATCTCCTTGATGTACTTCACTTGGTTTATAAATATACCTTCCTTTGTTTGCTTAATTTGGAGTCCAAGAAAGTAGGTTTGTTCATCCATCAAGCTGATTTCAAATTCGTCCTACATAAGCTCAGTAAATTGTCTACATAAATCTTCGTTAGTTGCACCAAAAATTATATTGTCTACATAAATTTATACAACTAACATATTATTTATTTTTATTTTAATGAACAAAGTAGTGTCTATATTTCTTCTAACAAAATTATTTTCAAGCAAGAATTTACATAGTCTACATACCATGCTCTAGGTGCTTGTTTTAAACCTTATAATGCTTTATTAAGTTTGAAAACATGATTTGGAAGAGCATGATTTTCAAATCCTGATGGTTGTTCTACAAAAACTTCTTTTGATATAAAACCATTTAAAAATATACTTTTTACATCCATTTGAAATAATTTGAAATACATGTAGCAAGCAAATGCAAGTAATAATCTAATAGCTTCTAATCTTGCTACAAGTGCATAGGTTTCATCAAAATCTTTTCTTCTTCTTGATTATATTCTTTAGCCACTAATCTAGCTTTATTTCTAATTACTTAGCCTTTTTCATCTAGTTTATTTCTATAAACCCATTTAATGCCAATAATAGGATGATCTGAGGGTGTCCATACATAATTTCTTTCAAATTGGTTAAATTCTTCATGCATTGCCATCATCCAATTAGGACCATTTTGTACTTCTTCTATACTATTTGGTTCTACTTGTAAAACAAATGCTAGATAGTCATGTGCATCTCTAGGTGATGACCTATTTCTAACATCTTCTAAGGGATCACTAATAATCAAATCTTAAGGTGTGAAGTTACATACCTCCATTCTCTTGGCAAATCACCATGATCTTTACTTACCATTTCTCCTCCTTATCCTATTGGTTTGTCTTTTAGGCTCATGTTCTCCATAGCTTTGTCAATTGTATCAGTATCATTATCAATACACTCTTCTTTTCTAGAAGGTGAGGGTTTAGATTTATCAAATATAACAAGAACAGATTCTTCAACAGTCAATGTTTTTTTATTAAATACTCTATAAGCTTTGCTAGAAGTTGAATAACCAAGAAAAATTGCTTCATCAGATTTAGTATCAAATTTTCCTAGGTTATCCTTTTCATTATTTAAAACAAAGTATTTACAACCAAAGCTCATAGGGGTTTTTTTTAAAATAGGTCTTATCAAAACACGGTTCAAAATATAACTTGCGATGTTCATAGCTTCTACCCAAAAGTACCTTGGAAGATTGCCTTCATATAATATAGTTCGGGCCATCTCTTCTAATATCCTATTCTTCCTCTCTACAACATCATTTTGCTGTGGTGTTCTACGAGCGGAGAAGTTGTCATAATGCCATGCTTAGTGTAATATTCATCAAAGTATTGATTTTCAAATTCTATGCCGTGATCACTTCTAATATAAATAACTAAAAGATTTTTCTGATTTGAATCTTTCTTATGAAATTTTTGAAAAACTTTAAAAGCTTCATCTTTGTGTGCAACAAATAAAATCCTAGTAAATCTTGAAAAATCATCTACTATCATAAGTCCATATTTCATACCATCCAGGCTTGTGATCCTAGTTGGTCCAAATAGATCCATGTGTAGTAGCTCTAAAGGTCTAGAAGTAGAAAATATATTTTTCGATTTAAAACTTCCCCTAGTTTGTTTACCAAACTGGCATGCATCATAAACATGATCAAAATCAACTTTAAATTTTGGTAAAACTCTAATTAGATCTTTGGAAATTAATTTAGCTATTGTATGCATGCTAGCATGACCTAATCTCCTATACCGAAGTAAGCTAGACTCCTCGATTTTAGCATTCATTGCCACAAGACTTGTACTACTAGACATTGCTAGATCATTTAAATCTACCACATATATGTTTTCAAGTCTATGACCTATGAGCTTAGTGCTAGAATCAAGTGAGTTAGTTATTATGAACATTGAAGATTAAAGACGACCTTGAAGCCTCTATCACATAATTGACTTATACTTAATAAATTATGCTTTAATTTATCAACTACCAATACATTTTCAATGAATGTAGAAGCTGTAATTTTGATCGTACCAATGCCAATGATCTTTCCCTTACCATTGTCACAAAAAGTGACCAATCATCCATCCTTCATTTCTAGGATGATGAATTATTCTTTGTCACCGTCATATGTCTTGAATAGCCACTATCCAGATACCATCTTTTCTTTGAATTCTTGGCTGCAAGACATTTTTGCAAGACAATCAAGTAGTTCTTTTAGGTACCCAAGCTTTCTTGGGTCCTTGCAAGTTAGTAGAAATGGTTCCTTTGAAATCCAAATCTTTTTTACTTTACTTTTACTATTCTTTTTCAAATTATATTCAAAGGATTTGTGACCAACCCCATTGCAAGAATAATAGATAACTCTTGATTTTTGAAAAGATGCAAGTGCTAAAACTTTTGATGCAAGAGATTTTTGAGTTGAAAACTTAGGTACATATGATTTTGAAGCTATAAACTTTGTAGTTGAAACTTTGTTAGAATGCAATGAATTGTAACCAATTCCAGCTTTGTTATTTGAATCTCTTTGACTTTTCAAAATCAACTCAAGCTTATTTGAACTCAAAGTTAATTTTTCAACTAAGGGCTTGAGTTTTTCAACTTCTTTTGGCAAACATAAATTTTCTTCATGTAGAGCCTTATTCTTTTCAAGATAATCATTCTTTTCAACTTGCAAGACTTTATATTTTTCTGAAATACAGCTCAATTCTTTTTGTAAAATGTTATTCTTTTCTGAAATTTCATCTTTTTCTTTCATTAAAACATTATTATTATTTTTCAAAGTCCTAATTTTTAAACCTGCCTTTTTATATTCAGATAATAGCTCATAAAAAGCAGTATTCAATTCTTTATATGTAAATTCATCGTTAGGTTCAGAAGACATTACTTCATCCTTGAGACCCATCAAACATATATTAGCTATTTTGGTAGTCTCTTCTTCTTTATTTGATATAGACTCCTCGTTGTCACTCCAAGTTGCAACCATCGCTTTCTTCTTCTTCTTTTTGTAGGCTTTCTTCAAAGTGGGACAATTAGAATGGAAGTGCCCTGACTTCTTACACTCATAGAAGATAGGTTGTTGCTCTATCTCTTTCTTTTTTCTTTTTTTCTCTTTGCTGTGTTCCCCTTTTTATAGTGTTTTCTCCAATGTCTTGCCTTTCTCTGCCCATAAATTTCTTAAATTTTCTCATGACTAAAGTGGTGCGGGCACCAGGATCTGACAAAGGCTCCTTAACCCTCTGAGGATCTCGGATTAGGGCTTCATCTTTTGGGTTATGTAATAAGGCTTCAAGCCTAAGCATTTTATTTTTTTTTGAGTCATGAATTTAGTCTCAATTGCTTTTGTTTTAGTCATGTACCTTGACTAATTTGGTCAAGTTGTGCCTGTGGGTCCTGTAATGATTCCAATCTGAGTTTGTTTGAAGATTGGGCTATGAGAAGTAAGCGGCATCCTCCCTCTTGGAATTGGCGACAACTTGAGAAAAGTGGTTCCAACCTTGTAGGCTTCCTTCTTCTTTACTCCTCTTAAAAAATAAGTGGTGCTAATGAATGTATGTGGCCGACCAAGTAGGTGATATGGCAAGTGTGGCATTGTCCCGATGAAGTGCCAAGTGGTATTGTCCCGATAAAGTGTCAAGTGATGTCGAAACATAGCATGTGATGTTGTCCAAATTCTTAAAAAAGGTGGTGCCAAGAAGTGGTCGCATATGACAAGTGACTTGGGCTAGCACATGGAGTCACATGGCTTGTCTTGAGCTAGCACATAGGGTCACATGGATTTGGACCTAGGTCCCTCTTGTATTACAAGACTCAACAAACTAACTAATCACATGATTTAACCAACTAAAAACCAACTCTAAGCCCAACTTGATCAAATTGATCAAAAGGCATAGATATGTAAACAAGTGGTTCAACTTGGTAAAATGGTTTTGGCCCAAAAGGCTAAAAAAATAAATATCCTAATTATAGTTGGTAAAAAGTGCTAAACCCAACTAACCCTAAATAATAGTATTTAAAATAAAATATTTACGATAAAAAGGGTTTGGGTTTAGGGCTTTATTCATAAGTGATCCACAGGGATGTGGGTTCGACCTGTCGATCTTTTCTGGTCCTGGTTTCCGTACCAGACGGATGGTATATCTGGAAAAAAAATTTTGCAGGGCTTCTCACCCTTCTACCCAGAGAAACAAAGGTTGGGTCCCTTCTCCTACCCAGAGAAATGAAGGTTGGGGTGCCCTTCTCCTACCCAGAGAAACAAAGGTTGGGGCCCTTCTCCTATTCAGAGAAATAAAAGGTCTCCCACCAGAGAAACAAAGCAAAGGATCTCTTTTCAATAATTCAGCATCCATCTTTTTTTATTCAATCGATAAAATAATTAAATAGACTAATCTAAGATATCCGATCATATCCCAATCTCAATCCTAACAAATCAAACTATTTTTTTAAAAAAAACTAACTAATCCAACTAAAGGATGAAATAAATCCTAAAAGCAACTTTCAAATAATCGAGATAATTCCTAAAAATATCCCAATATCTTAAACCCCGTACACCCATAAAAATAAAATATTATATTATCTCCATCATAATTTATGCTGCTCAAGGATTTATGCTACTTCGGGATTTGTGCTGCATCGGGAACTGTATTATATTGAGAATCATACAGCATCAGAATGTGTGCCTCATCGACTTCAGGATGTTGGGAGGGTTTGGGCTGGGTTGGCTTAAGGTTCTAGGCTGGCTTCTCGACTGGGCTGGCTTCAAGTTCTGGGCTGGACTGGCTTCAGGTTCTGGACTAGGCTTCAGGTTCTGGGCTGGGCTGGGCTGCTTCAAATTCTAGGTTAGTCAATGTCCCCATCATTTCCCTAAGATGGGGAGAACTCGACTCCATCAAGTCAGGCTTCAATAATCTTCTGGCTCCAGGATGCACATGATCTGTAGACTAATTTTTTTTTTAATACAAATAATACAATTAAAAATAAAATTAACAAACCTAACCTAACCCTCACTCTGATACCAAAATTGATGCGGGACGGACCCTGATCAAGATTATTTTAGAGAATGGTGGATCATTGGTCGCTAGGAAATGACCTTTAGGCTAGGTTCAACTCCCAATTATTTAATCATAATTATTCAAAAGAAATACATATTTTTTTCTTTTTCTTTCTTTCTTTTTTTTATCATTTTCTCTCTCTTTTTTTTCATTTTTTTTTCTTTATTTCCTGCCCAAACTGAAGTCGGCATTAGGGAGGTAGCTATGCTTTGAGAAGCATGCAGAATACTCTGCACTTGAAGTCGGCATTAGGGAACCCAAAGATGCTTTTACGATTGTTCAGCATCCTCTTCTTCTCCATGGATCAAACTAGGAATAGTGAGGCTCGCGGATGGGGGATTTTACCAGTGATTTTAATGGAACTGGTGGTGTTCACCAGCCCCGACAACAGGAGGTGGGCGGTGGCACGGAAAACACGCGACGATGGCATTTAGCGATGGAGGTGAGGCATTGGGCATTGTAGCAGGGAATGGCTTTGGAGGGGTTTCACTGGTGGTGGTGCTAGGCGGAGATGGCAAAATGGATGGCAAAGGTCACAGCTGGTTATGGACAATTTTGGGTGGAAGACTGGGTCTCCAGTGGCTGTGGAGACGAGCGATGGGGAGTTGGCCATGATCGTTAGAGAAGGGGTCGCTGATGGTGCTCGAAAAATAGAGGGACAGTAGTGCTGAGGGCAGCGGGTGATGGCTTGGTGTAGTGCCTTTCACAGGTGGAAGGGTGGTGGTTGGCTTGGTTGGGAAAATCGCTAACAGAGGTTTCTGCATGGATGCTGTGTTTGGCGATTCACAACAGGGGTGTGGGCGAGTTAGCTGGTGTTCGGGCAGATCTGAGAGATGGCAGTCTCAGCAGCAATGTCGAAGACGTCGAAGGGAGGAGTGGTTGGCCTCTGGCAAGATCGATGACCGGATGGTGCTCGGGTGGAGGTGTGATCCAGAAAAGATTGATGGTTCGGTGGTTGTTCTGATATTCGAAGGAGAAAGGGAACGGAGATAGGAAAGGGGAAAGAACAATGATGAAAAAGAAGAGATGGAGAAGAAAGACGAAGAGGTAGATTTGGAAAAACAAAATTATAGGGCTTCTCACCCTTCTCGTACCCAGAGAAATAAAGGTTGCGGACCCTTCTCCTACCTGGAGAAACAAAGGTTGGGTCCCTTTCAAACAATCAAGATAAATCATAAAAATATCCCAATATTATATTTATCTCCATCAGAATTTATGCTGCTCAAGATTTATGCTACTTTAGGATTTGTGCTGCATCAGGAACCATACTATATCGGAATGTGTACCTCATCAACTTCGCAATCTTGGCCCCTAGGGTTGGGCTGGGCTAGCTTCAAGTTCTAGGCTGGCTTCTAGGTTGGGTTGGCTTCAGGTTCTGGGCTAGGCTTCAAGTTCTAGGCTGGACTAGGCTGCTTCAGATTCTGGGCTAGTCGATGTCTCCATAAGTTAATGCACTTAAGATATTTTATGGAAGTATGCAATGCAAAAACTGGAAGATGTCCCAAACAAGTAATAAGCTTTTAAGTTTTAGTTAGTTACTCTATTTTAGTTAAGTATTATGTGATGTTTTTATTTTATTTTTATATTATGTTATTTCAAGCAAGAGAGATAAAAGGTAGCTTTGAATCTTGGTTAATTAGATGTGAAAAAAAAGAAACTAAAATTAAGTTAAGCAAATAAAGAAACTATAGGTCTTCTTATAATTAAGATAAAAAATCAAATCAGTATTTAAGGCAAATAATTAAAAAGTTAAATTTTTTTGGATTAATTTAAAAAGGAAGAAACTAAAAAAGAATTTTTTTTTGGTTAGTTTGAAAAGAAAGAAACTAATTAAAAAAGGAAGAAACTAAAAAAGAATTTTTCTTATGTTAATTTAAAAAGGGGGATGGCAGAAAAAAAGGAAACAAATCTAAAAAAATTAGTTAAGTTTTGAAAAAAGGAGACTAACCAAAAGAAATGAAAAAAGAAAATTTTTTTAGTTAATATGAAAAGGTAAAAATTAATTAAAAGTAACTAAAAAAAGAAAATTAATCTAGGGTTAGGATTGATCTTACCAAAATCACAAAAGTTTTCTTTTCCTCTATTTTTATTTGTTTTTGTATTTTTTTGGATCTGCAGAAAAAATAAGAAAAAAATCAGTAAACTAATTTTACAAAAAAAATCAAAGAGATAAAAAATATTAGCGTTATGCCTTTCTCGGCAACTGTGCCAAAAACTTGGCAGGTGACGATGTTAACATTAAGACATCGTAGCTATCAATTTAATTAACTGACTTCTAATAAATAAAAAATAGGTAGATTGTAGCAAGTTGGATCAAATTTAGGGAGAAGGAAGTGCTTAAGATGGTTTGAAATCTTTGATTTTTATAAAATAAAGATAAATGATTTGAAGTGAGGAAGATAGAAATTAAAAGTACAAAAGAAAATAAAAACTTGGTACGTTCAATCTACTAGTCAAATCTTAGCATTTACTTGCAATAAAAATAAATAACAAGAATTTAAAGTGCATAAAAATAAATATTATATTAATTAAAAGAAGAATCAAATTACAAGAAATTATAAATAATAATTAAATAAACTACTAAAAGTAGTAACAAAGTATCCGAAGTCGATTGGTGTAGCCTCGTCAGGAAGTTTGTTGATATCGCTCTACCTTCTTCTGTCATACTTCGTGGAGCGAACTAGGCTTCCTCTTCTTTTCTCTTTGGATCTTGATCTTGGAGATAGAATAGGCTTAAGATGGTGTAAGGGAAGAACTCTCCTCTAAGAAACCTTACTCTTAGAGACCAATTCGTAACTCAAAGCTAAGCCCTCTCCCCTGTACCATACCCTCTATCCAGGATGCTTTCTTCTGTAACCTAGGGATCCTTTAAATAGAGCTTGGAGACGACCGAATCAATATAGGACTGGAATTGAACTCAAAGTAGAATTCTTGAAATTATCTTGGACCATTAGATTATATTAAATCCATTGATCATCACTCAAATTGATTGAGCTTAGTAAGGGTTGTCAAAGCGGCTTGAATTATACTAAGATCCATCAAAATTTTTTGAGATCATGTCCTGAATTACTGGTGAGAACCTATCTCATGGAGCCTTGGATTTTGATTTGGACTGCTCTCGATTTATTGGGTCAACTACTGGATGAAGATTTGGGACTATGGTGGATGGGGAGCTCTCAATGACTTGTGGGAGAGCAACACCCGGATGGTAGCGATGTTTGGGGACTAAGACATGGAGGTTGTCAGCAGGGATGGTAGTAAGATTGGGCGGAGGAGAGGAGCAATAGTGGGCAATGAATAGAATAATGGTTTGGGACAATGAAGAGGGAGGAGTTGGCAGAAGAGATGGTAGCATGTTCAAATGGGCATGACAGAGGGAGGATTAGACTGAAGGGGGAATGAGGAAGAGAAGGATGACCAACAAATCTAGCAAAGGAGAGGGCAGCTTAGCAAGGGGAAGATAGTGGCTTTGGTGAAGATGCAACAGGAGAAGGCCGGCGGTGCTAGGCGGCATCTTGGGGAGAGAAGAATTTGATCAAGGAGGAGCATGGTGGCTATGGCTCAGGAAAGACAACTATGATGGGTAGATTAGTGGAGGAGCGGGTAGCTTGGGATGGAGATGGCCGATGGCTTGGTGAACTGAGGAAATGGTGGAGGGAGGAAGAGGATGGTGGTGGAGAGGGGGATTGCGGTGGCATAGGGCAGAGGAAAACTCAGCCAGTGATGGAGGGAGATGGGAAGAGCGATGACCAACGATATGAGAGGCATGGGGAAGATGAGCAAAATGGAATAAGAGGAGGATGGTGACATTTTGGGTGGTTTCGAGGGGCTTCTCCGGTCGGCGAGGAGGGAGGGCGATGGCTCGGAGCTGCGGGGCGGTGGAACTGGCAGTGGAATGATTAAAAATCCTCCATGTTCCATGGCTTAGAGTCATGGACCATGAACCATGGCTATTGTGGACTAGGCGAGCTCCCATAGACCAAGCTACCGGTCCATGGTGGACCAGCTACTTTAAAATCCATGTATAAATTGATGTTTTCTTCTTTCCTAATTCTGGGTCCATTTGAACTCCAAATCATGTGCAGTTTGCACTGTTGGACTCCAAAAATCAAGCTATTTCCATTCATGGACTCTTTTTCTATAAAAAACTAATAAAAAGTATCAATTATTAAAAAACACTTATTAGTTAATATTTATTTTAATGGTTAAATTGGAATAATTGATAGACTTATCACCTTCCCCACGTCGTCGGCCACCAACTCCTTCCCATCCTGATCTACCTCTCTACCATCACCATTGCTTCAGCTCGATCTTTCCATGGCCACCGCCCATCTTGAGACCCACCATCCATAAGACAAGATTGACTCGATGCCGCCGTCTAGTCACCGCCCAGCCACTGAGCCATCGCCGTTGCTCCTCCCTAGCTAAGCCACCTCTGCCCATGATCATTACCACCATCGATCGCCACCTTCATCCTCCTTATTTGATGGTTGAAGAGACTCCCCACCTGATGAAGACCTATAGGCATGATCCAGTAGCTAAAAAGTAATTAGAGATCTAATGCAATGGTGACAGGTGATTCTAGACTTGAGAAGGGCCACTAACATACAATCAAAAGCCCATAGTAATTCAAATTAATAGATCCAACAACTCTTGCTTGATTCAACTTGATCTAGATAATTTCAACAGATCTGATGCCTAGAAATTTTTTGGAGTTCTAATAGGAGTCTAGTCCTAGTTCTACATTGATTCAGCATTCAACAAGCTCTATTTAGAGGACCCCAAGCCATAAAAGAAGACTACCCTAGAGAAAGGGTACAGTACACGATGGAGGGCATAGCTTGGGTTATGGGTTGCCTCTAAGAGTGAGATTTCTTAGAAAAGAGTTCTGTTCTTATACCATCTTCAAGCCTATTCCATCTTCAACATCAAGATCTAAAGTGAAAGAAAAAGGAGCCCAGTTCGCTCCATGAAGTATGACAGAAGAAGGCAAAGTTATATCAACCAACTTCCCGACGAGGTTGTGCCAATCAACTTTGAACACTTTGTTATTGCTTTCTTAGATTATTTTAGTTATTCTTTTTAATTCTTTGTAATTAGATTCTAATTTTAATTTATACAAAATTTATTTTCATGTAATTTAAATTTATGACATTTATTTTTCTCGCAAGTAGATGCTAAGATCTGATTAGCAAATCGAACATACCAAAATTTTAATTTATGTTCTTTATACTTTTAATTTGTATTCCCTAATTTTAAAATATTTTTTATTTCTTTTTAAAATTAAAGATTTCAATTTATCTTAAACATTGCCTTCTTCGTGGATTCTACCCGACTCACTACTTTCTACATAAGTTTAATTAATTAGAAATTATATTTTAAATTGATAATCATGGTGTCTTAACAATAACATTGCATACCTATCAAGTATTTTGCATCATTGCTAGAAAAGTTACGAATGCTAATATTTTTGATCTCTTTGATTTTTTGTAATTTAGTTTACTAACTTTTTTATTTTTTATTGCAGATCAAAAAAACCAAAAAAAGAAAAAAAAAGGAGAAGAAAAGTTCCACAATTTTGGTGAGATCAACCCTAATTCCAAATTTATTTCTTATTTTATTTGCTTTCTTTTAATTAGTTTCCTCCTTTTCAAATTGACATAGAGAGAAAAAATATTTTTTTGTTGTTCTCTTTTAATTAGTTTCTTTCTTTTCAAACTAATCTAAAAAGAAAAAAAATTCTTTTTTAGTTTCTTCCTTTTCAAATTAACCTAAAAAAATTAAAAAGAAAAAAATTTCTTAACTTCTTAATTAACTACCTTGACTACTAGATTTGGTTTTTTGCCTTAATATTAATTACTTTATATTCCTAGAAAAATTTAGTTTTATTTCTCACATATCTAACTAACCAAATTTAAAACCTACCTTTTATTCTTTTTGCTTAAATTAATATAATATAAAAAGAAAATAAAAATATCATATAACACTTAACTAAAATAGAGAAACTAATTAATCCTTAAAAACTTACTATTTGTTTTGGACAACGTTTCTTTTTGCATCTCATATTTCCATAAGATATCTCAAGGGCAGCAACTCATAAATAATATAAGGTGGGGATTTGATCATACTTTCTTGGCCCACAAACCACCATCCTACATCTTACATACCTAAGCCTTTTAATTAAAATTAACTAGACATCAGCCCCTGAGGAACTCAAGCTTAATAGAACAAGGCATCCGATGGAGTTGGACTAGGTTAGGATTGGTTGATTGATTGGTTTCTAGGAAAGGGGTTCAAGGATGATTTAGTCTTGAAGAAATGTGGTTTTTAATTAGTTCCATTGATTGACCAAGCCAATTTAATTGGTGTCTAAGGAAAGTAACAAGATATCCCCACTGATCTTATCCTTACCTGGCCAGTTGATTAGTTAGTTTTTGACTTTGAGGGCTTCAAGGTGGCTTTGGAGTTAGGAGCTATCTAGATTTAAAAAATCTTGGGACAGAGAGTTCATGTGATGCTAATTTGTTTATAAATAATATAAAATCCTAACTAATTATTTTTTCTCTGTCTTAGCTCTAGAACTCCTTAGGCCCTTATCTTTAGAACTATTTTCTATCTTTCTTCTTTTTTCATCTCATCTCTCCTCTTAAATAAATAAATAATATATATATAAGGATTGCCTTGATCTAAAATCTTGATTGCATATCCAAATAATCAGAATAATTCGATAAACTAAATTAGTACCAGGAGCAAGAATCGTTATAGTAGAGTACCCTTTTTGCTTGCAAACCAAGTTTACTCAAGCCCTATCCATTTTATGAGTGAATGCCCAACTGTGTACCAATCTCTTAAGTTTATGCATGACCAAGTTTATCAAGATCAAACCTAAATGGCCTACAGCTTAGAAAATATCTTACTTTAATGCCTATAATTCAGGTGGGGGGTTTAACCAGATTTTTTGTGGCAACCATATCTAGTGGTTATCTCGGCAACTCAAGGATCTAGGTTCATAGATGCACCATATTATGATCAGCCCTATCCACAATGTTAACCTTCTCTAACTACCTATAGCCCCACTATATGAAGAGAAGGTTTAGCAAGCATCATACCCACCTCCTTTATAAGCCAACCTAGATGTTGATAAGTTTGCTTAATTTCAACAAATAATTATAGTCCAACAGTAATATATCAATAAGCTAATAGATCAAATTGATCAATGATTAATTGAACTTAATAGAGAAGAGGGAGGAGAATTGCCTAGTCAACCTGAGGTAATCTAAAGGGATCATACCTAGCTCAAAATTTTAAGGACCCTCTATCTTTTCCTGAATAATCAACTCTGACTCCTGAGAATGAACTGGTCTTAGAATAACTCTGCACAACCATAAAGACCAATATAGATAATTTGGCAAAGGTAAAAAAATATATAAAAAAATTAAACTTGTGGGACAAACTAATTCTATCATTACTCCGCTCACCTATGGCCTCATTCCCTAGTGCCCTAAAATCATCCATGCCTTTTAATAGGATGGGAGAATAAATAGATGCAATGATGGAATTAGTTGATCCTTTCCAAGAACTACAGTGTATAGCATAATGGAGGAAGCCACCCCCAAGGTTCTCTTCCAGAATTTAGTAGATCCCTATATGGCTTAGTTTGGAATAGATAATTTTGATGCATATGGGTATACCACAAAAATTCATAACATAATACAAACACCCTATTTTGGAATCACCCCACCTTGGATTGATGAATAACAAGAGCCACCTAGCCCACCAATAACTTTCTTGTTAGAATTACCACTTGATCTAGAACTAAAATTACTTCTTGATGCACCCATTAAAACATTTCTAATGAACCTTATCCAGCAAGCCCAACTTAGTGGTATTCTAAAAGTATATAAAGAAGTCATCAAATGGGATTTTACTGAAATGAGGGATAATGATATTAAAAACTTTATATTTGATTTCTTTGTATTCGACACTAATCTTAAGAACGACCTCTAAAATCTTTTTATGATATTAAAATAATGCATAGAGATAGGTTTAATATTAATCTAGAAAGGCATCTAGCTTTAAAATGGGAAGGGACATTGACCAAACACATCATGTGCAAGAAGGAGAGTAGGGTAGATCAACCATAATTGAAGAAATTCCTAGACTACGATCTCTAATCTTGGCCCAACAAACACACTCCCTTCCTAACTATCATATAAACTACAATAATATTTTTAAATCCTAGAATACTCTATGAATATTTTTCTGTTATGATGACAAGACCTCCTGATTGGGCCTATCCTTTTAAAATCTTGAGGGAAGTGCTAAAATTGATTATATATAAGACTTCCTTGTTACATCCTGTTACAGCCGTGACAGTGACGTGGACAGGCTCAGGTATCGCCGAATGCGAGCAAGCCACGTGTAAGTTTCCCCGCCGGAGTTTGCGCCACGTCCACAAAGCTAGGATCGGCAAGGCCGCACCACCCGACGACTGTCTGAAGCAAACCGCCCTCGCCGAGGTCAAGCTCGGCCCGGAGTTCCTCTACCACCTCATTGGCGCCCGGGCCAGGAGGGGTCCGCCCGAATGAGGTCGGCCGAGGTCGGGCGGCCCCCTGCCGCCTCGCCAGGTGTCCACCCAGGAGGGGTCCACCTGAGCCGAGGTCGGCTGATCTTTCGCCTTTCGCCAGGTGGCCACCCGGAGACGGGCCCACCTCGGCCGAAGCCAGGCGACCCCCTGCCGCCTCGCCAGGTGTCCACCCAGGAGGGGTCCACCTGGGCCGAGGTCGGCTGATCTTTCACCTTTCGCCAGGTGGCCACCCGGAGACGGGCCCACCTCGGCCGAAGCCAGGCGACCCCCTGCCGCCTCGCCAGGTGTCCACCCAGGAGGGGTCCACCTGGGCCGAGGTCGGCTGATCTTTCGCCTTTCGCCAGGTGGCCACCCGGAGACGGGCCCACCTCGGCCGAAGCCAGGCGACCTCCTGCCACCTCGCCAGGTGTCCACCCAGGAGGGGTCCACCTGAGCCGAGGTCGGCCGATCCCTTGCCTCTCGCCAGTTGGCCCCCGGAGACGGGTCCAACCCAGCCGAGGTCAGACCGCTCGTACGGAGAGGCCCCCGGGGAGAGAGACGGATCCCGAGGCCATCCCTCGGGCCGTACAGACCCCAGACGGCGTCCCGTACGGAGGGTGGAGGCACGCGGAACATCACTTGCATCGGCCCGGCAGGTCCCGCAGCCGAGAGACCCGATCCTGACAGAACAGGCCCCATAAATGGATGGCACCCATGCTCGGGGAAGGGAGCGCTCTCACGGAGCCCGAGGCCTGACGACCGGCCGCTCTGCCAGCGCCGCCCTCCCTCTTTTTCTCTTCTGTCTTTGCCTTTTCCCTACTGGGCCCGGCGGACAAGGTCGGAAAGTCGCCTGGCCTCCTTCACCAAAAAGGGAAAAGGAAGGAAAACAGGGGAGGGGAGTTTCCGAGGAGGAAAAGGACAAGTGCACGACAGAGGGAGATAAAGAGGGAAGAATCCAGGGACTACAAGGTAAGCCAATTAGCCTGGGGACAACGGGGGAGCACCGGCACAAGGCCTTTCTCCGAGAGAGAAACCAGAGATCCCGAGAGGGGAACACTGGGCGTGAGTTCGACAAGCAGGCCCAGCCGAGATTCCGGTCCCCAGAGCGTTTCCTTCACCAATTAACTCTCTAAATCTGGGACCCTCTCGAGGGCCCGGGTGGGAGAGTCTGTTCCTTCTCGTCGTCTACTGACTTGACCGTCGGAGCTCCCTCGCCAGAATCCCCGGCCAGGGTCTTCTAACCCCTTTGTTGCAGGTTCTCCGCAGGAAGGGAGGCTCCCTCGCCAGGCGGTCAGGAAGGATCGGCTGATCCGTGGCACGGGCGCGGCGACGAGAGCAGCAACAGATTGGCGCGCCAGGTAGGGGGGCAGGACACTAACCCCTAGTGGGAACCAGCTTTCTGCAGGTGTCACGCTCTCCAGCAATGGTGGTCACTCGTGGTCGCGAGGCGTCCACCAGCCGTGTGGGAGAAGCCCACTCCCCTCCAGGGGGCCACACCCCCGAACAGGAGCTTCCGGCTCCTCCTCCTCTTCCGCAGCAGCCTGCCCCGGTGGACGGATCCCTTGCGGCCATCATCCAGCAGCTGCAGACCTTGACCTCAGCGATCCGACAGCTTCAGCATCAGCAACGGTCCCTGGCCACTCAGCTGCAGCCAGGGACTCCCGCGGGGCAGCGTGGGAGCCTGCGCTCAATCCAAGGCAGGCCGTCCCATCCGCGGGCTATCTCCAACCCTCGGGGGAGCCACCAAGCTCCCGCGAAGAGAAACTATTCCGGTTCGGAGGATCACGAGAGTCGATCCCCGGCCGATGGGGCTGAAACGGTGCATCGCAGCAAGCGGCACCGAGGCCAGACCTCGCGCCGAGACCGATCGGCGCCCCCTTCGCCTGCAGTCTCGGTGGAAGACTCCACCGACGAAGCCATCAGGCGCCAGGCCGAGAGGCGCCTAGAAGAGCACGAGCGCAAGTTGGCGGAGTTCGCCCGACGGTTCGCCGACCTGCAGAACTCGTCGGCTGACCCGGCGGGCTACGACTCCCGCCCCCCTTTCTCTGAAGAAATCCAGGCGGAACCAATCCCGAAACGGTTCCGCATGCCGTAGGTGGACCCCTACGACGGGACCACCGACCCCCTGGACCATTTGGAGAGCTATAAAGCTCTCATGAGGGTCCAAGGCGCCACCGACGCCCTCCTGTGCATCGCCTTCCCAGCGACCCTTCGGAAGGCCGCTCGAGTCTGGTTCACCCATCTCGAGCCCGGATCCATTTGCTCCTTCCAGTAGTTGGAAGGAAAGTTCATGGCGCACTTCGACGCCTGTCGAAAGGTGCCAAGAGAGGTGGACAGCCTCTTCTCCATCCACCAGCAGGACCAGGAGCCGCTCCGGGACTACATCACCCGGTTTAAGACTGCAGCCCTGGAGATCTACAGCTTGGATGAGCCAGTCGCCATGCTGGCTTTGAAGCGCGGGCTCAAGACGTCCCGCCTGACCTATTCCCTGGACAAGAAGCCGCCCAGGACATACTCCGAGCTCCTCCTCCGCGCCCACAAGTACATCCGAGCGGAGGAGGCTGACCGCACCCGTCGAGAGCTGGACGGGAAGACTCCGAAGAAGCCAGTCCCGAGGGACGCCCCGGGAGCTTGGAGGCCCGGGCCTTCTGCCGACCCTCGCCCGAATCAAAGGCCGAGGGTCGAGGCCGCTCCCGAGCGGAGGTACACCCCTCTCCTCGCACCTCGAGCGAAGATCCTCATGGAAATCGAGGGCGAGCGCTACCTCCGCCGACCTCCACCTCAGAACCCGAGAGCCGCCCGAGACAAATCGAAGTACTGCCAGTTCCACCGCGAGCACGGACATGACACGGAGGAGTGTCGCCATCTGAAGCGGGAGATCGAGGAGCTGATCGGGAGGGGTTACCTCAGGAAGTTCATCAAGAACGAGGCCCCCTCTGAAGGGCAGCCGCTCGCGGCCTTACCGCCTGTCCCCGCGATCGACAACCGCCCAACGGAGAAGCTCGTGGGCATGATCTCGCGCGGGTCCGGCCGAGCAATGAAGAGAGCCCGGGAAGTTCCGGAGAATGTAATCCCTCCCAAGGGAGGGAAATTAATGATAATGTAAACAACGATGCCGTGGTGGTCGAGATGACCATCGCGAAGCATCCTGTACATCGAATCATGGTGGATAGTGGAAGCTCGGCCGATGTACTTTCTTACGATGCTTTCTCTCGAATGAACTTATCTCCCGATCGGCTGAAACCAGTACACATCCCACTGGTAGGTTTTACAGAAGACTCCATGGGGGTCGAAGGAGAGATCACTCTCCCGGTCACCGCCGGATCCCCGCCCCGGCAGGCGACCGTCATGATAACATTCACTGTCGTCAAGCTCCCTTCGCCTTACAACGCCATTCTCGGGCGTCCCGGGCTCAACCAACTGGACGCCACCATCTCCACGAGGAGGCTGTTGGTGCAGTTCCCCATGCCTTCCGGGCCCGGGGAAATGAAGGGGACGATCCAACCGGTCCCGCTCTGCCTCCAAACAGTCCCAGGCACCAGGAGCGCAGAGCTCGCCCACGATATCGAAGATCTCGATCTGAGAGAGAAGGAACCCAGGGGAGGGCCCGTAGAGCGCCTGCTAACTTTTCCCCTCGGTTCGGACCCCGTGAAGACGGTGCAAGTCGGGGCCCAGCTCCCCGAGGAAGAGCGAACCCGCCTGCTGGAGTTCCTCCGTGCCAACGCTGACGTGTTCGCCTGGTCAGCGGCCGACATGCCGGGCATCCCGCCCGAGATCATCATGCACAGCCTGAACGTGGACCCAAGTTGCCGCCCGGTCCGCCAGAAGAAGAGAAGCTTCGCCATGGAGAGGCAGAAGGCGATCAACGAGGAGGTAGAAAAGCTCCTCGCCGCCGGTTTTGTCCGAGAAGTCCAATACCCCAGCTGGCTAGCAAACGTGGTCATGGTAAAGAAGAGTAGTGGTAAGTGGAGGATCTGTGTGGACTACACCGACCTCAACCGAGCCTGCCCGAAGGATAGCTTCCCTCTGCCGAAGATCGACCAGCTGGTCGACACCACCTCGGGGCATCGCCTCCTGTCATTCATGGACGCCTTCTCCGGATACAACCAGATCCGGATGAACCCGGAGGACGAAGAGCGCACCGCCTTCATAACTGATCGTGGGACTTTCTGCTACAGGATGATGCCCTTCGGCCTCAAGAACGCGGGGGCGACGTACCAACGTCTAGTCAATAAAGTCTTCAAAGACCAGATAAGCCGCAACATGCAGGTGTACGTGGATGACATGCTGGTAATGAGCAAACTCGATTCGAACCACGTGGCCGACCTGACGGAGACATTCGGCAACCTCCGGCGCCATCAGATGAAGCTGAACCCGGCGAAGTGCGCCTTCGGCGTCTCCGCCGGGAAGTTCCTAGGGTTTATGGTGACCCAAAGAGGAATCGAGGCCAACCCGGAGAAGGTCCAGGCTATCCTGGACATGGAGCAGCCCGCCTCCAAGAAGCAAGTGCAGCAACTGACCGGCCGAGTTGCGGCCCTTAGCCGTTTTATTTCCAGGTCGGCGGACCGCTGCCGTCCCTTCTTCAAGGTGCTGAGGAAGATGAATGGCTTTGCTTGGACCGAGGAGTGCCAACAGGCCTTCGAGGAGCTGAAGAAGATGCTCGCGTCGCCACCTTTGCTGTCCAGGCCTGAGGAGGGAGAGGAGCTAACCCTCTACTTGGCGGTTACCCCGGAGGCCGTCAGCTCTGTCTTGGTCCGAACCGACAATCACGGGTTCCAGCGGCCGGTGTACTATACCAGTAAACTTCTCCAGGACGCGGAGCTCAGGTATTCCCGGCCCGAGAAACTCGTTTTTGCACTAATAGTGTCTGCCCAGCGTCTCAGGCCCTATTTCCAAGCGCACCCCATCGCCGTCTTGACGGACCAACCGCTGAAAGCGGTGCTCAGCCGACCCGATACCTCAGGATGATTGGCCAAGTGGGCACTGAAACTCAGCGAGTTCGACATTACATACCGACCGAGGTCGGCCATGAAGGCGCAGGTGCTGGCCGATTTCTTGGTCGAGTGCGCAGGCTTGGGCAAGGAGCCCGAGGAGGGCCCCCCGGCCCGGCCGATGGAGGTCGGCACCGACGAGCCCGGAGAGGATGCCTGGATCCTCCATGTAGACGGAGCCTCAAACTCCGGCGGAAGCGGAGCTGGGCTCATCCTTGCCAACGGCGACGGGGTTGTCGCTGAGTGCGCACTCCGTTTCCAATTCCCCGAGACAAATAACCATGCGGAGTACGAGGCGCTTCTCGCCGGACTAAGGGTCTCCCGCGAGCTGGGCGTGACCAACCTCAGAGCTTTCACTGACTCCCAGCTCGTGGCGGGGCAGGTGTCCGGGGAGTACATCGCACACGACCCCCAGATGGCGAAGTATTTGGAGCTCGTCAAAGCGGGCGCGTCCAAGTTCCGGCGCTTCAACATCTTCCATATCCCCTGCGGGGAGAACGCCCGCGTAGATGCCCTCTCTCGGCTGGCGACCCTGCCGGACACAATGCTGGGACGCGCTCATGTGGAGCGACTTGAGGTCCCAAGCCTCGAAGCACCGGTGGAGGTCCATCAGGTCAGCCAGGAGCCCGGTTGGATGGACAAGTACGCTGCGTACATCACCAGCGGCACCCTGCCGGAGGACCGAGAGGCGGCTCGCCTCATCAGGAAGAAGGCCGTGCGGTTCGTCCTGATGGACGGGCAGCTGTATCGAAGATCCTACTCTTATCCCCTCCTCAAGTGCATCGGACCCACAGAAGCCAAGCTTGTGCTCCAGGAGATTCACGAAGGCATCTGCGGGAACCACGTGGGGGGCAGGGCATTGGCATACAAGGCCCTCCGTCAAGGCTACTTCTGGGAGACAATGAAGGAAGACGCCGCCGACTTCGTGAAGAAGTGCGACCGGTGCCAGCGTCACGCCACGGTGCAGCGGCAACCCTCCAACCCAATCTCTCAGCTCTCAGCCCCCTGGCCGTTCGCCCGGTGGGGGATGGACCTCCTGGGCCCATTCCTGCCGGCGTCCGGTCAGTGGAAGTTCTTGATAGTGGCTATCGACTACTTCACGAAGTGGGTCAAGGCCGAGCCCTTGGCAAGAATCATCGAAGCAAACGTCGCCAAGTTCTTTTGGAAGTCCATCGTCTGTCGCTTCGGCCTCCCCCACACCGTGGTCACCGACAACGGACGCCAGTTCGACTGTCGGGAGTTCGAAGATTTCTGCAGCGACCTCGGCATCAAGCATCGCTTCACCTCGGTGGCGCACCCTCAGACCAACGGGGAAGCCGAAGTCACGAACAGGACCATTCTTCAGGGCCTCCGCACGCGGCTGGACCAAGCCAAGGGCAGGTGGGCCGACGAGCTTCCCAGCATCCTTTGGGCATACCACACCACCCCAAGGACGGCTACCGACGAAACTCCATTCAACCTCGTCTTCGGAGCCGAGGCAGTCATCCCGATCGAGCTCAGCCTACCCACACTGCGTGTGGAGCAATACGACGAGACAGAAAACCCGACCAGGATGATGCTCAACCTAGACCTTCTCGAGGAAACGAGGGACAAGGCCCGAATCTGAATGGCGACATACCGGCAACGTGTAGCCAGATATTACAACTCCCGAGTGCGGCCGAAGGTTTTTCATCCCGGGGACTTGGTCCTCCGACGCGCAGAAGCCTCCCAGCCACGGGAATGCGGCAAGCTTTCACCCAACTGGGAAGGCCCATATCGGGTGGCGGAAGCCCTCCCTCATGGAGCATATTACTTGGAAGAATTGGGAGGTGCCAGGTTCCCCCGGACATGGAACTCCTCGAACCTGAGAATGTACTACCAGTGATGTAAGGCTCCCAATTTCTGTAACAAAGCTTCCCCACTTCAAACACTCCCTCCAAACTTCAACAAGAAGGCCTGCGGCATCGAACTCAGTCCGGAAGACCCTGGGCTTCGGCCTGGAAGGTGGCGCCGAACCCAGTTCGCCCACGCAAGCCCGAAGCACAACTCAGCAAGCCGCGCAAGGTTTGAGAAAGCCCGCGGCATCGAGCTCAGTCCGGAAGATCCTGGGCTTCGGCCTGGAAGGTGGCGCCGAACCCAGTTCGCCCACGCGAGCCCGGAGCACAGCTCAGCAAGCCGCGCAAGGTTTGAGAAAGCCCGCAGCATCGAGCTCAGTCCGGAAGATCCTGGGCTTCGGCCTGGAAGGTGGCGCCGAACCCAGTTTGCCCACGCGAGCCCGGAGCACAGCTCAGCAAGCCGCACAAGGTTTGAGAAAGCCCGCGGCATCGAGCTCAGTCCGGAAGATCCTGGGCTTCGGCCTGGAAGGTGGCACCGAACCCAGTTCGCCCACGCGAGCCCGGAGCACAGCTCAGCAAGCCGTGCAAGGTTTGAGAAAGCCTGCGGCATTGAGCTTAGTCCGGAGATCCCGGGCTTCGGCCTGGAAGGTGGCGCCGAACCCAGTTCGCCCACGCGAGCCCGGGGCACAGCTCAGTGAGCCGCGCAAGGCTTGAGAAAGCCTGCGGCACCAAGCTTAGTCCAGAGATCCCGGGTTTCGGCCTGGAAGATGGTGCAGAAATCGTGTTGTTCACCCAAGCATGAAGGCAACCCAAAATCGGACCTGCTTAAGGTTTGCCTTGCTGCGACGTGACTCAGCGGGCCCCATCCTTCGATTTGAGCAATGGAAGGACCAGGCCTGTAGTTACTTCAGGTGTTCCAGACCGACATCTCAGAAAGAAAAGAAGAGAAAAGTGAGACGAAACAACAACCAAGGTTTCGATAAAGATCAGATCTTCATTGATATAAGTAGTCGCTACAAGCTGGGAGCCCCGACAGGCCGGGACTCCCCAAAAAACAAAAACTACAGGGATAAAGCAAAAAGACAGTGCCGGGTCACTGGGGTGCGGGTTCGGAGCCATCTGCCGGAGGCGCGGGCGCTGCTTCTTCAACTTCTACAATGGCCGGCTCCTGGGGCTGTTCCAGGGCCGCGGCATCGCTGGTCGACGGCGCCGCAGGTGTCGCTTTGGCCGCGCCGGGAGCCCTGCTCTCGCCCCCTGGCTTCCTGCCGCCGCCGACGACCCCGCTCAGGTCCAGCTGGGGGAAGAAGGCCCCCACCTTCTCCCGGCACATCCGGAACCCCTTTAGGAAGGAGTCCACGGCGGCCTCCCGGACCTCCGACGTGAACTCGTCGGAGGCCCGGAACTTGGGGACGGCCTCTTGCGCTTCCCGCTTGGCCGCCTCCAGGAGCCCGTTGACGTAGGCGCTCCGGTCCTTCGCCGCGGCCACCTCTCGCCGGGCCTCCTCCAGCTGGCGCTCCACCCAGTTGGAGTGGGCCTGCAGGCGGGCCTTCTCCGCCGCCTCCTCCTCGGTTCGGCGCTGGTTGGAGGTCCGCTCCTCCGACAAGGAGGCCTCCAGCTCCTTGTTCCGCTCCTCAGAACGCGCCAGGTCGGACTGGAGGGCTTGCTTCTCGGCTCGCAGCTCGGCCCCCTTCTCCATCAGATCCTTCACGTCGGTCGCGAGCTTGCCGAGCTTCAGCTCCCGATCGGAGTCCCTCTTGGCATTCCCTACGAGGTAATTCCTCAGTAAGAGGACGTCGTTCCCGATCTGCAATAGCAAAAGCGACACATGTCAGAGCAGAGGCAGAAAAGCCTCGAGGTTGAAACAAGAAAGAAGAGGAAGCTCGGACTTACCGTGAAAAGCTACGGAAGGATGCCGAGCAGTGCGTCCGCGTAGTCCCGGCCGCCCCGAGCTCGGTGGTCCCGGGCGGTGGAGGCGTACTCCATCATCTTCTCCGCCAGCCCCCTGTCGAGGATGACCGAGTCCCGGTGGGAGATCACCGGTGCCGGACCCTTCGGGCCGGCCCCTGCGGCGGCTGCCCCCTCAGCCGAAGCCGCAACCGACGGGTCGGCGGTCGCCACAGGCGGTGCCGTCGGGCTGGCAGCAAGGACGGGCCCGGCGATGGGCAGAGCGACGGGCGCTGGAGCTCTCTCTACGGTGCCACCAGGTCGCGTGGCCGAAGTACCAGGAACCCCGCCCTAAGGTGGCCTGGGCGGGGAAATGGCAGCAGCTGGGCCGGGCACGGTCGCCGCCACGACCTCCCGGCTCGTCTCCGTACGAGCCCTCTTCGCTGCGGGCTCGTCCACCTCCACGACATCCCGCTGGGCCGCCCCCTCCAGGAGGTTCTCCAAAGAAAACTTCATCCCTGCAAAATGAAAAAGACAGAAGGTCAGACGGCTCGATCTTGAAGAAAGAGGGGGGGGCAGAAATTAATGCGGGGCCGAATCTCACCAGTCTCACGGATGGGACTGATGCCGGTCTCAAAAAGATTCTGCTCAGAGAGCAGAACCTCGAGCGCCGGGACCACGTCACTCAGGAGCTGGGTGTAGGACTCCTGGTCCGCAGGCTCGACCCGGGAATTCCGGTTCGGCGACCGGTCCGGCTCACTCCAGGCCCAGTCGACGTCGTCGACCGAGGCGAAGAAAAACCGGCTCTTCCATCCCTTGACCGAGGAAGGGAGGTCGAACCGGAGACACCTAGGCCGGGGCAAAATGTACCACCAGCCATCATCGGTGGAGCACTTCTTCAGGGTGAACAAGGCCCTGAAGAGAGAGAAACGGACAACGAACCCGTGGAAGTGGCAGAAAATGATGAAGGAGAAGATGACCCGGATGGCATTAGGAGCCAACTGGGCCGGGACGAGCCGAAAGTGGCTGAGGAAGGAAAGAAAGAAAGGATGCAAGGGAAACCGAAGACCCCCAAGGAGGAAGTCTTCGTAGAAAGCTATGCGGCCGGGGCCACTCATGGTGACACGCTCCCCGGACCACGGAGCAAACAGACGGATAGACCCCGGGATGCCATAGGCATCCCGGAGCAGAGAAAGATCGCCTTCGGTCATGGTGGAGGCATGACCGGAGGGACCGGCAGGCAGAGAAGGCGGAGCAGGAAGAGATGGCAGAGCAGGAAGGGAACGGAGGGGCACGGCAGGTGCAACCGGAGGGGGCCGGATCCCCCTGGGGATGCCGATGGTGATCCCCCCGGGTTGCAAACGCCGGCGGACCTCCTCCGGAATCACCTCCTCACCTGAGGAGGAAGAAGATGGAGTCCTCGGCCGGGATGGACCGGCCTCGTCCGGGTTGGAAGAGACATGGCGACGGCGTGCCATGGAAAAGGAAAGGACAAAGAAATCGGATAAGAAATGGGAAAGAAGGAGGGGGGCCAAAGAAGGAGAAGGAGGCACTCACCGAAAATGCACAGACGAGCGCGAGCAGCAGAAGTTGTTAGCCTGCAGCAAACCGCCCACGAAGCAAGGAAAAACGCCTCGTTCTGGAAAGTCCCCTCCCTTTCAAACTCAGCCGACAGCAGCCGTACCCATCATTCCGCCTCCGACCACTGGATGGTCGCCACGTGGGCGCACGCCCGACACCGACGCCTCGTTAGCAGAGTAACGGCCTCTGCCTCGAAGCGAAGCATTGATTACGGGCAAGTGGACGACGCGTGGCGGCTCCCCATAGGTCTTCAGCTGCATCGAGCCACGACGAGCGAGGATCGTGGCAATTATGATGCAAGATCTTCGCCTCCCCACGTCATGTCCCCATTAAATCCCGACGTTCCGTTCTACGATGTCCCGACGGAACGGCGGGCAGGGGGACAACTGTTACAGCCGTGACAGTGACGTGGACAGGCTCAGGTATCGCCGAATGCGAGCAAGCCACGTGTAAGTTTCCCCGTCGGAGTTTGCGCCACGTCCACAAAGTTAGGATCGGCAAGACCGCACCACCCGACGACTGTCTGAAGCAAACCGCCCTCGCCGAGGTCAAGCTCGACCCGGAGTTCCTCTACCACCTCATTGGCGCCCGGGCCCGGAGGGGTCCGCCCGAGTGAGGTCGGCCGAGGTCGGGCGGCCCCCTGCCGCCTCGCCAGGTGTCCACCCAGGAGGGGTCCACCTGAGCCGAGGTCGGCTGATCTTTCGCCTTTCGCCAGGTGGCCACCCGGAGACGGGCCCACCTCGGTCGAAGCCAGGCGACCCCCTGCCGCTCGCCAGGTGTCCACCCAGGAGGGGTCCACCTGGGCCGAGGTCGGCTGATCTTTCGCCTTTCGCCAGGTGGCCACCCGGAGACGGGCCCACCTCGGCCGAAGCCAGGCGACCCCCTGCCGCCTCGCCAGGTGTCCACCCAGGAGGGGTCCACCTGGGCCGAGGTCGGCTGATCTTTCGCCTTTCGCCAGGTGGCCACCCGGAGACGGGCTCACCTCGGCCGAAGCCAGGCGACCTCCTGCCACCTCGCCAGGTGTCCACCCAGGAGGGGTCCACCTGAGCCGAGGTCGGCCGATCCCTTGCCTCTCGCCAGTTGGCCCCCGGAGACGGGTCCAACCTAGCCGAGGTCAGACCGCTCGTACGGAGAGGCCCCCGGGGAGAGAGACGGATCCCGAGGCCATCCCTCGGGCCGTACAGACCCCAGATGATGTCCCATACGGAGGGCGACGGCACGCGGAACGTCACTTGCATCGGCCCGGCAGGTCCCACAGTCGAGAGACCCGATCCTGACAGAACAGGCCCCATAAACGGATGGCGCCCACGCTCGGGGAAGGGAGCGCTCTCACGGAGCCCGAGGCCTGACGACCGGCCGCTCTGCCAGCGCCGCCCTCCCTCTTTTTCTCTTCTGTCTTTGCCTTTTCCCTGCTGGGCCCGGCGGACGAGGTCGGAAAGCCGCCTGGCCTCCTTCACCAAAAAGGGAAAAGGAAGGAAAACAGGGGAGGGGAGTTTCCGAGGAGGAAAAGGACAAGCGCACGATGGAGGGAGATAAAGAGGGAAGAATCTGGGGACTATAAGGTAAGCCAATTAGCCTGGGGACAACGGGGGAGCACCGGCACAAGGCCTTACTCCGAGAGAGAATCCAGAGATCCCGAGAGGGGAACACTGGGCATGAGTTCGACAAGCAGGCCCAGCCAAGATTCCGGTCCCCAGAGCGTTTCCTTCACCAATTAACTCTCTAAATCTGGGACCCTCTCGAGGGCCCGGGTGGGAGAGTCTGTTCCTTCTCATCGTCTACTGACTTGACCGTCGGAGCTCCCTCGCCGGGATCCCCGGCCAGGGTCTTCTAACCCCTTTGTTGCAGGTTCTCCGCAGGAAGGGAGGCTCCCTCGCCAGGCGGTCAGGAAGGATCGGCTGATCCGTGGCACGGGCGCGGCGACGAGAGCGGCAACACATCCGACTAAAGATATTAAACTTTGTACTTGTTAGGAGGCAACACAATTTTTTAGTAGTCTTAATAACATCTGACTGAAGATTTAAACTTAGCACTTGTTAGGGGGCAACCCAATTTCTTAGAAGTAGTCTTAATAATATCCAGCTAAAGATGTTAAACTTAGCACTTATTAAGAGGCAACCAAATATTTATTTTTATGCTCTTAAAAAAATAATAAAAAAAATTAAATCAAATTAATTATTGTAATCTTTATTTTGTTGATAAGCTCCTACCATTAAGGATAATTATATTTATGTTGGGGGTAGGAAAACCTTCTAAAGATTTTTTGAAAAATCTTTTAAAAATATCTTTTAAAATTTTTGAATAATTTTTTGAAATTTTTAAAGAGAAAACCTTTATTTTGAATAAATCATATGTTAAGAAAGAAAATCTTAAGCAAAATAGATTAGAAAAAAGTAATAAAGTTAGAAGGTATTTGCTAATAACTGTAGTGAATCTAGGAGAAAACTAGTTGTTCAAATTTTTAGTGGCCTACTTAGATCACCTAAAGGCTATTAGCACTTCCAATTTCATGTTGTAAGGTCAATAGAGAATCCAATTATTACTAAAAATTGGTAATTGTTATCACCCTAATTAAAGAAACATGAATTTAAGAAAAGAGATGCCTACTTAAAAAAAATTAGGTATTGTGAAAGATACCTTGAATTTAGGAAAAAAGCTACCTATCCAAGATAAAAGTATAATATACAGAGTATATTTAAATTGCCCTAAGCTTAGTAACCAGGTCTCCACACCTAAGTCAAATATTGAGGTTCATGTCAAATGGTGAAGGGAAGGCCAGGATGCTTAGCACCTTAAAAAAAATAATATGCTAGCATAAAGCTACCTTATATTCATGAGCTTGATTTAGGGGTGTATAAAAAATTAATCAAAGTAGGTGTTAAGAGAAGATGCATTTATCCTTTGCAATCTAGCACTAAAATACCAAGTTAACCATTACAAACACAAGTACTGTAGATCTTTAGATAAATTCTAATAAAGTTTCTAATTATACTAATCATGAAATTTTCTTTGAAAACTCAATACATAATTGTGATACTTGCTAGATCTTTTTACATTCAATCCTAAATCTATTTTTGTAAAGGAATCTCTTAATGACACATGGTTATAATTTATATATCTATTGCATTGCTAAGGGAGTAGCAATGAGTAAGTTGGAGGGTTTGATAAATCATATATTTATACATTTATTTTAAGTATTTTAAGTAATTATTGATGCTAACATAATCTAACAACTCTAATTTCATAATTAAACTAGACCTTGTAAAATTAACTATTTTAAAATATCTTTGAAAAAGATAAAATTAGAGTAGAATTATGAAAAGTTGATGTCAAGCCGAAGCACCACACCCTCATTAAAATATTTAATGAAAAGTTTTATTCATGTTTCTTTCTCTTTGACAGGTACATTAAGATTGATAAAAATTTTTAAAACTTTAGAATCTAAAAAATTTGGTTGGATTACTGACTGAAAAGCTTGCCAACATAAAGAGCTCATTTTAAAATCTAATGGATTAAATAGCACTCATGTTGGAGTTCAAATGGGCCTAGAATTTAGAAGAAACCAAAATAATCAAGTTTTGCATCGATTTTAAAGTAGCTGGTCTATCATGGACTGGCCACTTGGTCTATAGAAACTCATATGGTCTATAAGATACCATTGATGTCCATGACTTTGAGTTGTAGATGGTTGAATGATCATTATCATAGGCGATCAAAAATAAAACCTACTCACTACTATAGCTAGTGATGAGTCAGGATCGTATCCTCGGAGATCAAGGATAATTATTTCATGAAAAAAATATAGAAAATATATAATTATTTAGATAATTAGAAAATAGATGATGGGTTAATTAAAACTAATCAAATAAAACTAAATATGAGATCGAGGGATTTATATGATAAAAAGATGTCTATGGGTTTCCAAGTAATCATGAACATAAATCATGCATATGTTCTACTCTAAACAATCAAAATTTATATTTGTTCGGGATCTTTCAGGCTAACCCTGAATATAGGCTATCTTGCCAAGTATGAACCAAATCTTATCAGGATCATGCCCCATCCCATAAGTATAGGCTATCAAAGCTTAGTTGAAAAGATCCTAATAAGACATGTAAATAAAAATCCAAGAATTAATTACCTATGTTGGGCATGGATCATATCGTGCTAGGATCATGATCCATCCCACTTAGGTAATCAATTTAGGAGATCAAATAGAAAGGAATTGAAAAGAAAATTGAAAGTATTTATTCAACTGTATAGAAGAGAAAATAATTATAAATTTAATGGAAAGATCCCTTTACTTCTCTACAGACTGCACCTCAGTCGAGCATGGCTCCTAGATACATCTTCCTGGAGACTCGGGGCTCTGTGATTGCTCCCCCTCTCCTAAATAATATCTTTCCCCTATTTCTCTCCCTCTCTCTCAAAAGCTAAACTAATTACAAGAAAAAAAATAAAAGAAAATATTGCGAGTGGAATTGATCATGGAATTGATGATCCCAAGTAGAAGAACAGGAGCCTTTTTGTAGGATTTAATAAGGGAGAGATTTTCATGGTTTTCGGTGTGGGACTAAACAAAAGAATCAAAAGAGTGGCTAAGATTTAGCTTTACAAGACTCAATGGTTAGATATGAATGTGCCCAATCCTAGTAGTGTTAGGCTTCTATCGTCCGTTCCGACTGGTGTTTGATCGGTCAAAATCTTCCAAGCTCTTGGATCTAGACAATGGTTTAGAAATCAAGCAAAATCATGGAAATCAACATTGGCCATTAAGTGCTCTAAGATCCATGCTCCTTCTTCCTTCCCTGATTAGTTTTGTCCCGTCGCCCAGTGCCATCGCCAGCTCCCCCTGGACCGTGGCTACCATGTCAAGACCAAAACCAGAGCCTTGCTGGACTCACCCACGCACCATTGAGGCTCACCACTGGGAAGAAGATTGGTGATGCTTGATGGAATGAATTGATACATAGGAGAAGATGGCAAGCCATGGGGAAGAGGATTGAGCGAAGGGTTGGCCAGATCCAAATCGGAGATGAGATGGATGGCGGCATTCTATTTATCTTCTAGTGGTTCTCCAGCATGAATAGCAATAGGCCATGTGGAGGGAGGGGAAAAATATGGGAACCAATAAGGGGGTAGGCTGGCGATGCTTCTGGAGGTTCTCATCTTGATGGAGGTGGCACAGGTGGTTCCGGTGGGTGGCAGGGCGGCGTCTCCAGCAAGCTCAGCTTAAAAATGCTTCACGATCTATGGCTCTGCACCATGGACCATTAGCCATGGCTGCCGGTGGTCCATCAGGCATTCCATAAACCAAGCAGCCGGTCCATGGTGAACCGAGAGCTCTAAAATTTGTGTAATTTTTTAATCCATTTCAAATTTCAATTTTTGGCTCATTTGAACACTAATTTTATTGCCATCTATGCCGTTGGACTTCAAAAACCGGGCTCTTTTAATTCATGAACTTCTCTACAAAAATTACTAAAAAGTATAATTTTTAATAAATATTAATTAATTAATATTTTTTTAATGGTTAAATCAAGATATTTAATAAACTTATCATACACTCCAACTTAATCATTGCTAGTCCCTTAGCAATGTAATTAAAATAGAATCATGTGTCACTAAGATTCTCCTTTGCAAAACTAGATCTAGGCTGAAAGAAGTCAGTGAGTATCACTTAACTAAGTATTGAGTTTCCAAAGTAAATTTTGTGGCTAAAACTATTATAAACTTTATTAGAGTTTATTCAAAGATCTACAGTACTTGTATTTATGAGGGCTAACTTAGCATTTCGATACTAGCTTGTAAGGAATAATGGTATCTTCGCTTAGCACCTATTTTGGTCAATTTTCTATACACCTTCAAATTAAGCACATGAGCTTAGATAGCTTTTAGACTACCCGATTTGTTTTTTTGGTGATATCTTCATATTGCCCATTTTTTTATGCGAACAACAATGCTTACTTAGACGAAGGTGTCCGGTTACTCGGTGAAAATCCAATGTTTAGAACTTGGCATTTTTCTTTTTTTTTTTTCTTTTTATTTTATCAAGCAAGTAGCTCTTTCCTCAAATTTAGGTTTCTCTCAATGGAGTGTATATCAGTTACTAATTTTCAGTAATAATTGAGTCTCCAATTGACCTTACAATGAATATCTAGTTTAGTTCGTTGGTGTGCATGTGTAATGAAGTGCTAATAGCCTTAGGATGACCTAAGTAGATTACTAAAAGTTTGACCGGCTAGTCTACTCCTTAGCTCACTATAGTAATTAGCCAATATTTTCTAACTCTATTACCTTTTCTTAGTCTGTTTTGCTTAAGAATTTCTTACATGGCTTATTTTTCAAAATTTCTCAAAGATTGCTAAGGTATTTTAAAACATATTTTTTCAAAAAGGTTCCTTTACCCTCCAACTTAATTTCCATTATCCTCAATGGAGTAAGGAAGAATAAGATAAGGAGAGATACCATATGGACAAGATGTGCCTCATGTAATACCAAGAGTGATCGTGTAGAGTAGTCTCTTATTCCTAGAAATAAGAATCACTAAAATAAAGGTCAAAAAATAAAAATTTGGGTTGCCTCCCAAAAAGTGCTAAGTTTAATATCTTCAGCTAAACCTCTCAGGATTCTTATCCTATTGCTATTTGAATCTTGACATGGGTTTGCAATTCCCTATGTGATTCAGGTTCAGCTTCAGAGTATTTCCTGCATTGGACCATTAAGTGGCGTATTTCCTTGAAAACTAACAATTCATTTGTTATCATTAGATATAGGTATAACTTCAATACCAATCAGGATTCTAATGGACCTAGATCTATGTACTCAATATGTTCAATGTAAAGGCATTACGCCCTCCTCGATACTTGGAGGCGCTATGATGGATCTCAAGGCCATGAGGGGAAGACATGAAGGTGGGAGAGAGAACGGAGATACCTAGGGTCTCACACCCCTCGACGTCCTGAAGGACGAAGGCAAGTTGGGGCCTCACACCCCTCGACATCCCGAAGGACGAAGGCAAACGGGCCTAGCCCAGAACCATAAACACGTGGAAAAACTCTCAAAAATTCATTTTCTTCAACTATATTACAACAGGAGTATGGGTATTTATAGATGCCCATATCCCTTTTGAAATTCAAAAATAAAATCCCCTGAAATCCTCCATAGATTTGAATTCAAATTCAAAATGATTTGAATTCAAATTCAAAACTCAAATCCCAAATTTTCATTTTAAACCCACATTACAATCATGAAAAAATACTAAATAAATCCATGTTATTTGAATTTTGAAATCTCCCTCTGCTCTGGAAATCATGCGGCCCTCAAAATCATGCAGCTCTGAAAATCATGCAGCTCCAAAAAATCATGCAGAACAGCCTTTCCTTGTGGTGCTTTGAGAAGCATGCCAAAGCTTCTCTCGGCCGAGCCACAGGGGGATCTCCGGCGGTCGGCTTAAAACCCACCAGGGTTTTCTTTTTCTTATTTTAGATTTTTTTTATTTTTTAGTTTAAAAATACTTATCCCAATTATTCATCTTATTCCCGTTATCCTTACCTTATCCCGATGTTATTCCCAACTTATTCCATATCTATTCCTATCTTCTTCAACCTCCAGGAAATCACAGAGAGTTCATTTTTCCAATTTTTTTTGCCCCACCAGTCCCCGATCAGCCGTGCCTGACCCCCGGCCGCCCACGCCGGACCGCCGTCAATGCTCGCCGACCCCCACCCTCGCCGGAGGAGCCGCCACCGCCGCCCACGCCCGTGGGAAGATGAACGGACATGGGAGGCGTCCGTCCGCCCACCTGCGGCCATGTCGCCCTGCACCGCCGCTGGAATGCTGCCCACCATTGTTCCCGCTGCCTGCCAGCCCCCGCCCGGCCATCGGTGGGGTCTGCCGCCTCCCAAGCCCATGGGAAGATGAACGAACGCGGGAGGTGTCCGTCCACCTCGTGCGTCCGTGTGACACCACCGCCGTGCCGCCCCGCCACTACCGCCCACACGCTGGCACGCCGTCGTGCCACCCCACCACCGCCCGCTAGGCCGGTCGCTGGAGATCCCCCCTGTGGCTTGGCCAAGAGAAGCTTTGGCACGCTTCTTAAAGCAACCCAAGGAAAGGCTATTCTGCACGATTTTGTTGGAGCTGCACGATTTTTTGGAGCAGCATGATTTTCAGCGATACACGATTTCCAGAGCAAAGGGAGATTTCAAAATTCAAATAACAGGAATTTATTTGGTACTTTTTCATGATTGTAATGTGGGTTTAAAATGAAAATTTGGGATTTGAGTTTTGAATTTGAATTCAAATCATTTTGAATTTGAATTCAAATCATTTTGAATTTCAATTCAAATCATTTTGAATTTCAATTCAAATCATTTTGAATTTCAATTCAAATCATTTTGAATTTCAATTCAAATCATTTTGAATTTCAATTCAAATCATTTTGAATTTCAATTCAAATCATTTTGAATTTCAATTCAAATCTAGGGAGGATTTCAGGAAATTTTTTTTGAATTTCAAAAGGGATATGGGCATCTATAGATACCCATACTCCTGTTGTAATAAACTAGTTGATGAAAATGAATTTTTGAGAGTTTTTCCACGTGTTTGTGGTTCTGGGCTGAGGCCCGTTTGCCTTCGTCCTTCTAGATGTCGAGGGGTGTGAGGCCCCAACTTGCCTTCGTCCTTCGGAACGTCGAGGGGTGTAAGGCCCCAGGTATCTCCGTTCTCCCTCCCACCTTCGTCTCTTCCCCTCGTGGCCTTGAGATCCATCATAGAGCCTCCAAGTATCGAGGAGGGCGTAATGCCTTAGAGGTGGATGGTCTCTTCGTTAGAGTGAGTCCCAAGGTCCATGAGTTCCAGTCCCCAGTCTCCCATTCCCATCTTTCCTTTGCCACCTCCGCCAAGAAAATTTGAAAACCAAAAGAGTCCAGCCATTTTAGTATCTTCAGGGGTCATTCTATCCTAATCCCGGGAGGCTTCTTAGCCCTCCTACGATCCTTGGTTTGCTTTAGGTCTTTCCCTTTTCCAAATAACCATGGATTCTTCGTCGTCATCCCACATCATAACTAGTTAATTCTGAGCTAGTCCAACTCTCAGGGTCCCTTGTCCTAATGAGCTCGAAAATCCTCAGGGGCCAAAATCTAATTAATTTTAAATTAAGGCTTGGGTCAATGCTAGCGTAGTTTATGGGCTAAAGAAAGATGATGAAATCCCCACCTTATATTATTTAGGGGTTATGACATTAAAGTGTTTTATCGAAATGCAATGTGGTGTGGACACCAGGGCCTGGAATTATCGACAGGTTGAACCCACATCCCTGTGGATCACTTGTGAATAAAGCCCGGACCCAACCCTTTTTATCCATGTAAATATTTTATGTTAATTTTGTTATTTTGGTTTAGTTAGGTAAACCCTTTTACTAACTGTAATTAGGGTTTTAATTTTTTGGCCTTTGGGGCCAAACCCCTTTATCCAAGTGGCCTTTGGGGCCAAACCCCTTTTACCAAGTTGAATCACTTATTTAAACGTCTTGCTTTTTAATCAAATTGGATTCCAATTGATCAAGTAGGGCTTTAGTTATTTATTGAGTCCTGTAAAAAAGTAGTTATTAAGTCTTGTATTACAAGGGAGACCCAATTGAAGACCCATGTGCATCCATATGCATCAAATTGAAGACCCATATGACTCAAATCAAGACCCATGTGCTAGCTCAAGACAAGCCCATGTGACTCCATGTGCTAGTACAAGTTTCTTGCTACATATCATCCTAATTGGCGCTACCTTTTCAAGATTTTGGACATCACCTGCCACGCCATCCAAGACATCATCACATGACATGTGACTTATATTTGGACATCACTTGCCACATCATCGAGACATCATCACATGCCATGTCATTTATCTTGGTTGGCCAATTTTATGTCAAAAATGGTTGTCTTTATTTATTTATTTTTTTATCAAGACATTAAGACATCCAGACATCTAGACATCAAGACATCTAGATATCTGGACATTCAGACACCATTTGAAGTTCAAGCTTATCCAAAAGTGGGTGCCCCATTTTTTTCTCTCATGATGTCTCTCATTTAAATTCCAAGATGCCGATGGTTTTAAGATGAGTAAAGCAGAAAGACTTCTCATCTCACTTTCTCTTTTATCACCCACATAGCACCTCATCCTTCCTTTTGTCACCCAGCAAGGAGGAATTCTAATATAAGGGGAGTTCATTCAAATCCAAAATCAAAGAGTCCAAGATAAGGCAATCTTTCAAGTTTGAAATGTAAGAAGATTGAGAAGGAGTCTAAGCCATTAGTTGATGCCAAGAATAGGAGAGGGATTCACGCCAAAGAGGAGTTAACGCCATCTTATTTTTGTCACCCCATCCATTCTAGAAATTAAGAGGAGTAAGCCAGAAAGACTCCTCACTTCATCGCCCATTTAATCATCCAAGTTGTCGCCCCTTTGAAGAAGCCTAACTCATGTTGTCGCCCAACATAAAGAGAGGTCCAGATCAGCCTAGAGACAAGAGTCCAGGATGCCCCAGAGTAGGATTCTGGGAGTTATAGTCTAAGGGAGCACAAGACTAGTGTTTATGTCCCTTACTTCATTGGTTGGGAGTCTATAAATATCCCACCAGCCCCCCTTGAAATTCATGAATTATTAGTGAAATAAAGATAAATTTTGCCAAAACATTTCTTTGCTGTGTGCATCGCAGGGTGTGAGGCCCTTCCTTTGTTCCTTTGGAACATCGCATGGTGTGAGGCCCTACTTATCCATCTGACGAGAAGATCCATCCCTTACCTCTAAACCTTTCCCTTGTTTCCTTTTCCTTTTCTTACTGCTTTTAACCCTATTTTCCTTTGCTGAGTGTTTTGTAGGTGATCAAGGATCTAGACCTGGTATTCTTGCCTCGGAACTAGCATTGTATGAAAAATCGGAGCCCGGAAGCAATATCTTGAAATCCCAACTCTACGATCTTGAGAGTCCTACTGGATCTACATCAAGAGAGCGATCTACGTTGGTAACACTAAACCTTTCCCTTCTCATAAATTCTGAATTATTGAAAAAAATCCTAGTTTATGGTGGTTTCTCAACCACTAGGTCCTGCTTTTTAATTGCTTTTAAGTTTACTTGTGCGGGTAAGAGACTTATTAGTTTCCTTTACTATCTTCATTGAGTTCTCCATTAAAATCTGAAAATATAAAAAAATATTAATTACTATCTTTTATTATTTATTTATCTATCCCGCATCAGTTTTGGTATCAGAGCAAGGTTAAACTAGGGTTTAATCTCTCTTGTACTGAAATTTTTTTGTGATTTAGTTCTCTTTAATTACTCGGATCGGGTGCTTCACCATGGTCATCCGGTCATAGAAAAAAGTTGGGCTGCAAAATCCTCACAACCCATTCAAACGGGACTTTCTATGACGTGTAGTGGTGTCACTGTGAATTGACCCCTGAAGAAGAAAACAAAGTGTTAGGTTTTTAATTTTTGCATTTAGGTTTTAATTTTTGCATCTCGGCCATCCTAGTACATGCTCTATTGTTTTAATTATTTCTCTATGTAAAAAACTCCAAAAAATCTGATTTTTATTTTGCTGGATTAGTGAAAATTAAAAAAATTCTTCGAAATTTTCTCATGAATTATTTCAATCTATAAATTTTCTGCCTATCGAAATACTCCCTGAGAATAGTTCTGCCCTATTTTTTAGCAAAGTTAATTTCAGCAAGTTTAGGGTTCTTCCTGCGTAAATCTTGCATATTTTAATTTTTTGCATCTTAGGATTTTTTCTACAAACTATATCTCTACTGAAAAACAAAAGAACAAAATAAAAAAATAAAAAAACAATTAATTTTATTTTTTTATTTTTTTAATTATTTTAGTTTGATTGCATATAGGATTTCATCTTGTGTGTGCATCAAGTAACCTAATCTTAAGGGCACTTGAGCACTCAAATCAGGGCAGGAGCTCATCACCTGTCCTGGGCCCACGACAACCTCCTTTGCATCCGAGCCTAACCCTAATTAAAATCAATTAGACTTATTTGCTCTAGTGAGCTAGGGATACCAATAGGTTGGGTTTCAAGTATTGTGTGTAAGCTAGTGCACCCAATCCTCTGAATATCACTTGAACTTGGTATCTAAGGCTAGAGGTCCAGAGGCAAACACCTTAAGTGGACTCGTAGTTTTTAATTAGGACCATGCGAGAGCAGGGGAGCCTCCCACGACCCCACCTCTTACCTGGCCAGTGGACAGGATAATTATTGAATTGGCTGTAAGTTGAGCTGACACATTCTACTTGAGTTTTAGGTCTAGGAAACCTTAGTCCGAGTCGAGTTTGATGTGTTTGCATTGCATGACCTCTAGATTAGGAAATCCATACCAGTAGTTCGAACCCAAACCTAACCTAGCTTGGCCATGGAGTCTAACCTTGAGACTTTCTTTAGGACTATGACTGAACAGTTAGGACAACTTAACGCTAGGTTTGACCGACCAGATGACCGATTAGGTAATCTAGAGAAAACCCGTAAAACCCGTACTAAACCTAAACTTGAGACCCCATGTCCTATACCTCCCAATCCTAGGATAGCTCCTTGCCATGACCCCATCTGGGAACTAACCATAGGAGACCCAATCATGATTCCATAGACTAAGATGAGAGAGCCACTAGGAACTTTAGTTTATCAGCACCTATTTTTGGTGGCGATCTTGATCTTGAGGATTATATTGATTGGGAAGAAAGTATGGATCTATATTTTGAGATGGAACTAGTATCTGATGAAAGAAAGTTTAAGATTGCTAAACATAAATTAGTACGCCAAGCTAGAATTTATTGGGATGATGCTAAAAGAATGATCAAACGAAGAAGAGACATACCCATAACTCCCTGGAGTGACATGAAACTTAAACTTAGGGAAAAGTATCTACCTAGATCATATGAACCTAGTTCCTATGTGCCCAGATCCTTTGAACCCAGCTCCTACAAACCCAGATCCATAACCCATAGGTTTGAACCCATGTCCTATGAGCCCAAGAAACCTATAACCCCTAGGTATCAACCTAGTACTAGTCAGGTTTTCCTTAGTCAGCCTGAACCACATAGGCTTAGTAGCCCTAGATATGAGCCTAGTATTAGTCCACTTCCACTTCAATGTCAACCTGAACCTACTAGGTTTAGTGCACCTAGTCAAAACCCTAGAGCCAGCCAGTTGCCCCTTAACCGACCTACTCTTACTACTCCATTAGTCCACCAAGATGCCATTGAAGAAGAAGTGCATGAAGCTGAGCTAAACTTAGTGGATGAATATGAGAAAGAAGAGGAGATACATATGACTGACCTAGAATTAGCTGACTTTGACCATACACAGACTAAAGCCAACCTAGGATTAGTTGACCCAGAAAATATCCAGATTGAAGTTGTAGTGGAAGAACACTTAGAAAAAGAGAACCATGATCTTGCTACTACAACTTTACCTGAGGAGACTTTAGAATAAAGCCAAATTGTAGAGCTTAGTCCTAAAACTCAAGAACTAAAGAACATTGTAAGGACTTAACTTATTTAGTCCAACACCCTCAGGAAGACTTCATCCCTGTAGTTTCCATTGAAGATATCTTCCTTGAGATTAGTGACCCCTTCTACTTTAGGGTGGACCCTGTAGCTATACCTCAAACCCTTAAGGTCAACCCCATTAGTCTAGGACAAATCTCCGAACCCTTTTCTTATTTCTTGCCCTAGCAAGTCACCCCTGAATCTACTTCTTATTTCTTACCCTTTCCTAAAGCTTCCCATGTTTTTAGGACTATTAGATTACATTTTGTAGATATTAGCATGTTTCATAAGCCCATTGAGCATGTTAGATTTGCCATTTATTTATGTAGAACATTATGGCATCTATTAGGAATTCATGCTAAATTTTCATCAACATGTCATACATTAACCAAGGATAATTTTAAAAGGAGACTCAAAGAATTCAATGGAGGAGACTTTGTTATGGTTCGATTATGACCTGAACGGTTCCTACCCAGAACCATGAAGAAGTTACATGCCCGTAGTAGTGGACCTTACAAAGTGATTAAAAAAATAGGATCTAATGCCTATATGCTCGAGTTGCCACCTGAACTAGGCATTAGCAATACTTTCAACGTTTTAGACCTTATCGAGTATAGGGAACCAACGTTGATTCCTAGTGAGCTATTTGGGCCTAATCCTGTCCTTGAGAGTGAGCCAACCCAAGTGTGTCCACCTGCCATACCACAAGCCCGGAGAGACAAGATCGAATGGATCTTGGATGACAAGATCATTGCTACCCGAGGCAAGGATTACCAGTGATATCTGGTTCATTGGCAAGGACAACCTGGGTCTGATGATTCTTGGATCACCAGAGAGGACTTGCTGAGAGTTGACCCGGACTTGCAAGAGTGCTATGTTAGCGACGTTGATCCATACTCGATAGGGTCGAGTTTTTTCCACCTTAGGAGAATTGGTGTGGACACCAGGGCCTAAAAATATCGACAGGTTGAACCCACATCCCTGTGGATCACCCGTGAATAAAGCCCTGGACCCAACCCTTTTTATCCATGTAAATATTTTATGTTAATTTTGTTATTTTAGTTTAGTTAGGTAAACCTTTTTTACTAACTGTAATTAGGCTTTAATATTTTTGGCCTTTGGGGCCAAACCCCTTTACCCAAGTGGCCTTTGGGGCCAAATCCCTTTTACCAAGTTGAATCACTTATTTGCATGTCTTGCCTTTTGATCAAATTGGGTTCCAATTGATCAAGTAGGGCTTTAGTTATTTATTGAGTCCTGTAAAAAAATAGTTATTGAGTCTTGTATTACAAGGAAGACCCAATTGAAGACCCATGTGCATCCATGTGTATCTAATTGAAGACCCATGTGACTCAAATCAAGACCCATGTGCTAGCTCAAGACAAGCCCATGTGACTCCATGTGCTAGTACAAGTTTTTTGCTACATGTCATCCTATTTGGCGCTACCTTTTCAAGATTTTGGACATCACCTGCCACGTTATCCAGGATATCATCACTTGACATGTCACTTATGTTTGGACAACACTTGCCACATCATTGGGACATTATCACATGCCATGTCATTTATCTTGGTTGGCCAATTTTATGTCAAAAATGGTTGTATTTATTTTTTATTTTTTTATCAAGACATTAAGACATCCAGACATCTAGACATCCAGACATCCAGATATCCGGACATTCAGACACCATTTGAAGTTCAAGCTTATCCAAAAGTGGGCACCCCATTTTTTTTCTCTCTTGATGTCGCTCATTTAAATTCCAAGATACTGATGGTTTTAAGATGAGTAAAGCAAAAGGACTTCTCATCTCATTGATAGCGATGGTTTTAAGACAAGTAAAGCAGAAGGACTTCTCGCCTCACTTTCTCTTTGTCGCCCAAATCCAAGTAGCACCTCATCTTTCCTTTTGTCGCCCAGTAAGGAGGAATTCTAATATAAGGGGAGTTCTTTCAAATCCAAAATCAAAGAGTCCAAGATAAGGCAATCTTTCAAGTTTGAAATGTAAGAAGATTGAGAAGGAGTCTAAGCCATAAGTTGATGCCAAGAATAGGAGAGGGATTCATGCCAAAGAGGAGTTAACGCCATCTTATTTTTGTCACCCCATCCATTCTAGAAATTAAGAAGAGTAAGCCAGAAAGACTCCTCACTTCATCGCCCATTTCATCATCCAAGTTGTCGCCCCTTTGAAGAAGCCTAACTCATGTTGTCGCCCAACATTCGCCCAACATAAAGAGAGGTCCAGATCAGCCTAGAGACAAGAGTCCAGGATGCCCTAGAGCAGGATTTTAGGAGTTATAGTTTAAGGAAGCACAAGACTAGTGTTTGTGTCCCTTACTTCACTAATTGGGAGTCTATAAATACCCCACCAGCCCTTCCCTTGTAATTCATGAATTATTAGTGAAATACAGATAAATTTTGCCAAAATTTTCCTTTGCTGTGTGCATCGTGAGGTGTGAGGCCCTTCCTTTGTTCCTTTGGAACATTGCGGGGTGTGAGGCCCTACTTATCCATTCGACGAGAAGATCCATCCATTACCTCTAAACCTTTCCCTTCTTTCCTTTCCCTTTTCTTAGTGCTTTTAACCCTATTTTCCTTTGCTGAGTGTTTTGCAAGTAATCAAGGATCTAGATCTGGTGTTCTTACCTCGGAACTAGCATTGTGTAGAAAATCGAAGCCCGGAAGTAAGATCTTGAAATCCCAACTCTATGATCTTGAGTCCTGCCAGATCTATATCAAGAGAACGATCTATGTTGGTAACACTGAACCTTTCCCTTCTCATAAATTCTGAATTGTTGAAAAATATCCTAGTTTACGATGGTTTCTCAACCACCAGGTCCTACTTTTTGATTGCTTTTAAGTTTACTTGTGCAAGTAAGAGACTTATTAGTTTCCTTTACTATCTTCGTTGAGTTCTTCATTAAAATCTAAAAATATTAAAAAAATATTAATTGCTATTTTTATTTTTTATTTATCTGTCCCGCATCACAATGCAAATTAAGCTAGGTGTCCAACAAGTTAGGAAGTTTTTTAAAGTTTATTATTTATTTCCTTAAATTAATTACATTTTATGGAAAGTATCTTAGGGATTTCTTCTTGGGTTATTTAAGGTAAGTTAATTAAAGAAAAAAGTTAATTAGGTTAGGAGTTGGTTTATAAAAAGAAAGTAATTTTTTATATTAAAAAGTAAATAAGGTAATATAATAATTCAGGTAACTAAAAAATAGGTAATAACACTAAAGAGAATAATAACTAAAAGAATTTTTTTTTTTGCTTTTTTTTATTTTTTCATAAAATAATCATACCTTGATCCTCAACAATGGTGCCAAAATTTAATCGCTATTGTAGATAATAAAAAATAAAACCTACTCACTACTATAGCTAGTGATGAGTCAGGATCATATCCACGGAGATCAAGGATAATTATTTCATGAAGAAAACATAGAAAAGAGATAATAAATTAGATATTTAGAAAATAGATGATGGGTTAATTAAAACTAATCAAATAAAACTAAATATGAGATCGAAGGATTTATATGATAAAAAGATGTCTATATATTTCCAGGTAATCATGAACATAAATCATGTGTATTTCTACTCTAAACAATCAAAATTTGTATTTGTTCGGGATCTTTCAGGCTAACCCTGAATATAGAGGCTATCTTGCTGAGTATGGACCAAATCTTATCAAGATCATGCCCCGTCCCATAAGTATAGGCTATCCAAGCTTAGTTGAAAAGATCCTAACAAGACATGTAAATAAAAATTCTAGAATTAATTACCTATGTTGAGCATAGATCATATTATGCTAGGATCATGATCCATCCCACTTAAGTAATCAATTTAGGAGATCAAGCAAAAAGGAATTGAAAAGGGAATTGAAAGTATTTATTCAACTATATATAAGAGAAAACAATTACAAATTTAATGAAAGGATCCTTGTACTTCCCTACATACTGCATCTCAGTTGAGCATAGGTCTTGGATACATCTTCTTGGAGACTCGAGGCTCTGTCACCGCTCCTCCTCTCCTAAAGAATCTCTTTCCTCTATTCCTCTCCCTCTCTCTCAAAACCTGAACTAATTACAAGGAGAAAAATAAAAGAAAATATTGCTAGTGGAATTGATCATAGAATTGATGGTCCTAGGTAGAAGTACAGGAGGCTTTTTATAGGATTTAATAGGGGAGAGATTTTCATGGTTTCTGATGTGGGACTAAACAAAAGAATAAATAAAGTAGCTAAGATTTAGCTTTACAGGACTCAACGTTAGATATGAATGTGCCCAATCCTAGTAGTGTTAGGCTTCTATCCCCTGTTTTGATTGGTGTTTGACCAATCAACATCTTTCCAGCTCTTAAATCTCGATCAAAAGTTTAGAAATTAGGCAAAATCATGAAATCAACATGGGCCATTGAGTGCTTTGAGATCCATGCTCTTTGTTGACCCCTGGAATGATTTTGAAGATTACAAAATATTGGAGCATGTATTTAGTACTAATGCTTTTTAAGTGTTTAAGAAGTTTTTGTAGGGCATTTCTAATGGACAATCATCAACCTTATATTTCTCAAGACCAATGGAATGTATCTACATATTCAAGAAAAAGTCTCATGCATTTTTGAATCATTTGAGAGCCCTAAATAAATTCAATTGTATAATCATGAAAAAGGGTCAAATCGATGTAATTTTAAGTATAAATATTTTAGAATAGGCTTAGAATTGGTTTGGAAGTAGTTTGAAGCTATTTGGAAGTCTTTGGAGAAATTTCAACTTGAGCCAACTCTAATGAATAAAGCTGATACATTTCTTGGCATGGCACAACACTTTTCTGATATAGGACATCCGAGCCAACTCCAAGAAAATCAGAGCCGACTCTCATAAAGTCACAGAAAGTTGCTTCTGAGATTCAGTCAACCGAGCTGACTCTAAATTGACAGGAGCTGACTCTCATAGACTACAGAATGACTACATTGATCATCCAAGCCGACTCAAGTCCTTTGAGCCGACTCACCTTCCATTGATTTTAGTAGTAATGGCTAGTTCCATAATTCAAATTTTTTGAATCTCAAGACTTCCAATGGTTAGTTTTCGATTTCCAAGATTCCAACAGCCATATTCATCTAGGAATACTTCAAGAAGCTATAAATGATGGATTTAAGAGAAGAAAATGTACTTTTATGAAGGTATTGATAATTCTAAGAGCTTTCAAGTAGAAATTCAAGTTTTCTAACAACTTCCAACTACTTTCTTGAGTTAATCTTTGAAGAATTAAGAGAGGCTTGAAAAGCATTGAAAAAGCATTCAAGAAGGTCTCATTAAGAGCTTCAACTGCAACCATTCAACACATTCTATTTTGAGTTGCTACAAGTACAGCAGGTGGCTATAACTTGTGAGTTATTTTTTAGGTTGTTAGTTAGCCTTGGAAACCAAGTTGGGTTATTAGTGAGCCCGAGAAAACTATGTATTGGAATTTTGGATTGTGAGCCTGTAAAAAAATAATCTGACTGTATTCAGGATAAATATAGTGAAAATCCCAAGAGTGCACCTTGGGTAGTGGATGTAGGAGCTGAGTTGCTCCGAACCACTCTAAATCTTGTGGTGTTTGTGTTTGCTTTTGGTTTTGCATTCTTATTTACTTCAGCATGCTATACTCTATCCACTTCACTCACCACATAAGGTTTCAAAAGGCACATACTTGCTAAAATTTTTACAAACCCAATTCACCCCCCCACTTAGGTTAGCTAACTGGGTAACAAGTAGTATCAGAGCCATGTCTCAGTGCCATTAATCTAATGATTAAGAGAAAAGTTCTATGGCAACCCAAATGAGCTCATCTTTGGCTAATGGTCAATCAAGTAATAGACCACAATTCACTGGCACCAATTACACCTATTGAAAAGCTAGGATGAAAATCATATACAAGCTATTGATTTTCAATTATGAAAAATAATCTTGAAAGGACCACACATACCCATCAAGAAGGTAGATGGAATAGACATCCCTAAACTTAATGCAAATGAGTTTAATGCCAAAGCCATGAATCTTCTTTACTATGATTTGGATGCAAATGAGTTTAACCAGATTTCTACTTGCACTTCAGCAAAGAAAATTTGGGATAAACTATGAGTTACACATGAGGACACTATCCAAGTAAAGACCTCTAAAATTAATAAATTTGTGCATAATTATGAGCTTTTCAAAATGGAACCAAATGAGACTATATCTGAAATGTTTGCTAGATTTACAGATATTATTAACGGTTTGAAAAGTCTTGGCAGGATATATTCCAATACTGTTCTCGTATAAAAGATTCTTCGATCCTTGCCAGATAAATGGGATCCCGAGGTCACTACAATACAAGAAGCCAAAGACATAAACACACTTCCACTTGATGAACTTCTTAGTTCTTTGATTATCCATGAACTGACAATGCAGCACCGCAGCAAAGATGAGGAAAAAGAAGAAGAAAGCCCATCCTCAGATGAAGAATTAGGAGATGATTATATAGCATTAGTTATGAGAAGATCCTAAAGATTTATAGACAAAAGAAAGTCAAGATACTAGAGAAAGCACCTTAGCAAAGGTGAACAAAGCAAAGAAAAAGAGAAAGACAAAGACAATGAAAAGGAGCAACTACGTATTTGTTATGAATGTAAGAAGCCAGGGTACTACCATTTAGAGTGTCCTACATTAAAAAAGGGATACAAGAAGAAGAAAAAGAAAGTAATGATGGCCACATGGAGTGACAGTGATGAATCTACTTTCAATGAAGAGGAAGAGACATCAAAATCAACAAATATATATTTAATGGGTCTAGAAGATGAGGTAACATCTAGTGAACCCATTCATGAATTTACTTATGATGATTTGTATACAACACTTTTCAGGAACTTCTAATTGAATATAAGAAGGCTGGTTTGAAAATCAAATCTTTGAAAAATAACTATGATGTATTATTGAAAGAAAAGGATGAGATTTCTGAAAGGAACAATTTTTTACAAAAGGAATTAAGTAATGTTTCTAAAAAATGTAAAGTGTTACAAGCTAAAAAAGATGAATATTTTGAAAAGAATAAAGGTTTGCAAAATGAAATGGATAGACTCAAGCCTCTTGTTGATAAATTGACTTTAAGTTCGAACAAACTTGAGCTAATCCTGAAAAATCAGAAGAAATCTAATAATAGAGCTGGAATTTGGTACAATATAATATATATAAACAAATTTTCAGCCTCAAAATCTTATGCATCAAAATTTTCAGCATCTACTTCTTTTCAAAAGTCAAAAGTAATTTGTTTCTGCTGTAATGGGGTTGGACACAAGGCATATGAATGCAATCTAAGAAAGAAAAATAAAAATAAAGTGAAAAAGATTTGGGTTCCCAAAGGAACTATAGCTAGTAACCATCAAGGACCCAAAAAATCTTGGGTACCTAAAAATTCCACTTGATTATTTTGCAGGAATGTCTTGCAGCATAAAACTCAAAGAAGAGATGGTATCTAAATAGCGGCTGTTCAAGACACATGATGAGTGACACTGTTCAAGACACATGATGAGTGACAAAAATCAATTTATCACCCTTGAAATGAAAGAAGGTGGAATGGTTACATTTGGTGATAATGGCAAGGGAAAAATTATTAGAATTGGTAATATCAAAATTACCCCTTCTACTTATTTTGAAAATGTATTGCTAATAGATAAATTGAAGCATAATCTATTGAGCATTAGTCAATTGTGTGTGATAGAGGCTTCAAAATTTTATTTGAATCTTCAATGTGCATAGTAACTAGCTCTCTTGATTCTAGCATTAGGTTTGTTTGTCATAGACTTAGAAATATTTATATAGTAGACTTGAATAATCTAGCCATGTCAAGTAGTACAAGTCTAGTGGCTATGAATGCTAAAACCAAGGAATCTAGTTTACTTTGGCATAGAAGATTGGGTTATGCTAGCATGCATACATTAGTAAAATTAATTTTCAAAGGCTCAGAGGTTTACCAAAGTTTAAAGTTGATTTTGATCATGTTTGTGATGCATGTCAATATGGAAAACAAACTAGAAAAAATTTTAAATCTAAAAATATTGTTTCAACATCAAGACCCTTAGAACTACTACACATGGACTTATTTAGACCAATTAGGACCACAAGCCTAGGAGGTATGAAATATGGACTTATGATAGTAGATGATTTCTCACGATTCATCTGGATTTTGTTTCTAGCACACAAAGATGAAGCCTTCAAAGTTTTTCAAAAATTTTGCAAAAAATTTCAAATCAGAAAAATCTTTCAATTGTCTCATTAGAAGTGATCATGGAACTGATTCGAAAATCAGGACTTTGAAAAATTTTGCACAGAACATGGCATTGACACAACTTTTCAAACCCTAGAATACCATAACAAAATGAAGTTATGAAAAAGAAAAATAGAACATTGAAAGAGATGGCCCGAACCATATTGTATGAAGGCAATCTTCTAAGATACTTTTGGATAGAAGCTATATATACTGCATGTTACATATTAAACTGTGTTTTGATTAGACCAATTTTGAAGAAAACCTTCTATGATCTTTGGAATGATAGAAAACCAAACATTCATTACTTTCATATTTTTTGATGTAAATGTTATATCTTGAACAATGGAAATGATAACTTAGGAAAGTTTGATGCAAAATCTGATCAAGGTATATTTTTTGGATATTCAACCACTAGCAAAGCATATAGAGTTTTTAACCAAAGAACTTTAACTATTGAAGAATCAATTCATGTTATTTTCAATGAGTCTAACCTCACACCTTCAAGAAAAGAAGAGTGTATTAATAATGATGCAGGTTCCCTAATGATGGAGTAAAGGATATGAGCTTGAAAGAAAAGCAAGCTGAGCAAGAAAAGGACAAGGTAAGTGCAGAACATTATGAGCTACCAAAGGATTGAAGGTATGCACATTCTCATCCCAAAGAATTGATTATTGGTGATCCCTCTCAAGAAATAAAAACTGGATCATCTTTTAGAGACACCTTTGACTATTTAGCATTTATTTTTCAAGTTGAACCTAACTGCATAGAGGAACCTGAAAATGATCCATATTGGATGATGGCTATGCAGGATGAACTTAATCAATTTGAAAGGAACAATGTATGAACCTTAGTAGCTAGACCTAAGAAACATCCTGTCATAGGTTTTAAATGGGTTTTTAGAAATAAATTAGATAACAAAGGCAATGTAGTTAGAAATAAGGCCAAATTAGTTGGTAAAGGATATAACCAAGAGAAAGGAATAGATTTTGATGAAACTTATACACCTGTAGACAGATTAGAAGCCATAAAACTCTTACTTGCATTTGCAAGTCACATGGAATTTAAACTTTTTTAAATGATGTAAAAAGTGCATTTTTAAATGGCTACATTAAAGAAAAAGTTTTTGTGGAACAACCTCTCAGTTTTGAAAATAACTCTTTTCCAAATCATGTTTTCAAACTAAACAAAGTATTATATGGTTTAAAATAAGCACCTAGAGCATGGTATGAGAGGTTTAGCAAGTTTCTTTTAGAAAATGATTTCAAAAGAAGTAGAGTAGATACAACATTGTTTATCAAAAGAAAAATGATGAATTATTAGTTGTACAAATATATGTTAATGATATATCTTTGGTGCAACTGATGAAACTTTATGCCAAGAATTTGCCAAGCTTATACATGAAGAATTTGAAATGAGCATGATGGGTGAACTCATATTCTTCCTTAGATTACAAATCAAACAAATAAAGAAAGGAATATTCATCAACCAAACAAAGTACATTAAAGAACTCCTGAAGAAGTTTGGAATAGAATCTATAAAGAAAATTGGCACATCCATAAGCCCAACCTGCAGACTTGACAAAGATAAGGAAGGTAACAAGGTTAACCAAAAATTAAATTGAGGTATGATTGAATATCTACTTTATTTGACTGCAAGCAGACCTGATATACATTTAGTGTTTATATATGTGCAAGATTTCAAGCTAATCTTAAAGAATTGCATATACTTGCTGTTAAAAGAATCATAAGATATCTCAAAGGTATATCAAACTTAGGATTATGGTACTCTAAACCTTCATCTTTAAATTTAATAGGTTATTTAGATGCTGATTATGGTGGTTGTAGAATTGATAGGAAGAGCACTAGTGTCACATGTCAATTTCTAGGGTTGAACTTAATCTCATGGCATAGCAAGAAACAAAACTCCATGGCACTATCTACTGCTGAGGCAGAGTATGTGGTTGCAAGGAGTTGTTGTGCCTCAGGTGTTATAGATTAAGCAACAACTAGAAGATTATGGTGCTATTCAATCTAAAATTCTAATCAAATGTGATAATACAAGTAATATCAACTTAACAAAGAATCGTATTCAGCATTCAAGAACTAAGCATATTGAAATTAGACATCATTTCATTAGAGATCATGTTCAAAATGGTGATATTGAACTAGAATTTATTTGTACTGAAAAATAATTGGCTGACATCTTTACTAAACCCCTTAGTGAGGATAGATTTCAAATGATCAGAGGAGAATTAGGCCTTTGTGATCCTTTTTAGAATTTTGACCTAATTTTTTAAAGAAATAAAGAAAATTCATCTAAAGGACCTCCATCACCTATTTAAGTTAGATGCATACTTTTCTTAGTGTTTTTCTAGGAATAGAACCTTTTCCTTGAGTTTTAACCATATTCTTTGGTTTTGCTTGAGCTGACTCGAGCAGAAAAAACTCTCTGGCCGAGCCGACTTGAATAACAGAAATACAAAAGGACCGTAGAGCCCTAAAATCTTTTTTTTTCTATTATTTCCTGTTGAACTCAAGCCTGAGAGAGACATTTCCTTTTTAAAAACCTAGGGATTACTCCAATCAACTCCATTTCCCTTAGATTCTAGATCTATGGCTCCCAAAAAGGCTGTAGCACAAAGGAGGAAACATATGGCTCCAAGCTCTGTTTCAGTGGAAAGAAGTACCAAGAGACAACACGATGAGCCAACTCCTCAAGAACCACAAGCTCCACCTCCTCCTTAGCGATAGATCATTTTAATGGGTAATAGACCTGCGACATCAGGTAGGAAGGTTGATTTTGCATTTCTAGAGTAACAACACTTCTATATTGGTGACTGGATAGTAGCACAGGGGCGGGAGTTCTTCAATTCATTAGATGTTCCCACTTATCCCACTCTTGTTAAGACCTTTTTTGAGCACCTGACTTTAGGCACAAATTAGATTCTTTCTATTGTGAAGGGTGTAATATCTCAGTGGATGAAGCAAGATTGAGTCGAGTTCTACAAATGCCTCAGATTGGAAAGTGCTATTTGAACATCAAAGACAATCAAGATACTTTGAAAATTGTTTTGGAAAGAAGAAATGTGAAGGACATCTCCAATGTATAAGCCAATCAACTATCCCTTGAAATGCGCCTGCTGCACAACATTATCAGCAGAGTTTTCTTGCCCAGGATAGGGCATTTTGATTGGGTGAGTAAGCGAGATCTCATGTTTATACGATACATGATTGAGGGGGAGGCCCTCAATCTACCGTTTATCATGATGACATAGATTAGAGATGCCGCTCGCAAGGCCAGAGCTTGTTTACCTTATGGGATGGCCTTCACCCTACTATTTCAGGACTTTGGTGTTGATCTTTCTGGAGAAGACAACATACCCCTTCTGCATACTGACAGGTATTATGAGAAATCTCTTCACAGAATGCACTATCATAAAGTTGAAGGTGAATGGGTGAAGAAAATGTCATGCCTGAGGATGCTGAGACTGCTGAGCAGGTTGGAGATGACGAGGATGAGCATGATGATGAGGCTTGACCCTTAGAGCCAGCACCTGCCACACCATCTCGGTCAGTACCTTCAGAGCTCAGCACTGGTAGACAGTAGCATGACTTTGAGCATATGAGGACTTTAGAGATGATATTTCTGCTCTCAGATTAGATCTTCAGACAGTTCAAGCAGAGGTTCACTCTAGGATTGATTAGCTACAGATAGAGGTTAGAGATGGTTTCAGTAGGATCCTAGCAACTTTACATCTGAGTACTTTAGCTAGACCTTCTATATCACCGGTCACACCACCAGATGATGGATAGGATTTTCACCCTACTGATCAGCAGGCTGATGTGCACTCTATAGATCCCCATTTTATGGACACACCAGCACCAGAGGTAGAGCAGCAAGAGCAGTGCATTTCTGAGACTCCTGCCATAGATTCTTTAAAGGACTAGTACTCTAGCTTTGTCTGATGCATTCACTAATCAGAGAACTCCACTGCTTTCATAGCCTACTCCTCCTCCAACACCTATTGAAGCTGGACCTAAAGCTACATCTAGAGTTAGAGATGGATCTAGAGCTCCTACTAAGATCTTTGGTCGATCTGGCCCATCCCTTAGGACCAGAAACATGACCCACAAGTCGCCTAGACCATCTGCATCTAGGATCATGGCAACTGTTGTACTAGATTTTCCATCTGATGAAGAGTAGCCTCGCAGATGCTATGCTTATATTGTGTTTCATGTTACTAATACTTTCTATAGTGTATTTCAGTTCATGTTTGCTATTTTGTAATCATTTGCTGAACTAAAATTTCTCTATTTATGACAGTAATATTTCCTTTTTTACTCTCTTAGTATGTAATTTTATAGTAAGGGGGAGTATTTTACACCTTTTATTGATGATAAAAAGGGGGAGTAATATCATGTGATGCATGGAAAATGTGTAATAAAAGAAAATGTGCAAGGAAAAAGGGGAGACGTAATCTAAAATTTAGCAATTTCTTTAGTATTCTAATTACTAAAATTTTGCAAAGAATTATGACACTTATGCAAAATGCTTGAGTAAGGGGGAGTACATCTCATTAAAGACTCATAAAAATTACAATGAGCCTTATAATATTGACAGCCTTGGCGTTTCACTTAACAGTTCTGACACCTCAGTTAATTTGTAAAATGAATTCCTATGCCTCTTACAATAGACCAAACATTAGATTGAATACAAATCATAACTTGAATTGCTTGGTATGACATACTGTATAGAATATTCTAAACTCATTTACTCTAATACAGTTGCAAATGTAAAGGTACTTATTCTTTCCATGCCCAGTATTTTATCATCATCAAAAAGGGAGAGATTGTTGACCCCTGGAATGATTTTGATGATTACAAAATATTGGAGCATGCATTTGATACTAATGCTTTTTAAGTGTTTAAGAAGTTTTTGTAGGGGAATTTCTAATGGACAATCATCAACCTTATATTTCTCAAGACTATTGGAATGCATCCATGCATTCAAGAAAAAGTCTCATGCATTTTTCAATCATTTGAGAACTCTAAGTAAATTAAAGTTTATAATCATTAAAAAGGATCAAATCGATGTAATGTTAAGTATAAATATTTTAGAATAGGCTTAGAATTGGTTTGGAAGTAGTTTGAAGCTATTTGGAAGTCTTTGGAGAAATTTCAACTTGAGCCAACTCTAATGAATAGAGCCGATACATTTCTTGGCACGGCACATCACTTTTCTGATACAGGACATCCAAGCTGACTCCAAGAAAATTAGAGCCGACTCTCATAGAGTACGGAATGACTACACTGATCATCCAAGCTAACTCAAGTCCTTCAAGCTGACTCACCTTCCATTGATTTCAGCAGTAATGGCTAGTTTTAGAATTCAATTTTTTTGAATCTCAAGACTCCCAATGGCTAGTTTTTTATTTCCAAGAGATTCCAATGGTTATATTCATCTGAGAACACTTCAAGAAGCTATAAATGATGGATTTAAGAGAAGAAAAAATACTTTTATTAAGGTATTGATAATTCTAAGAGCTTTAAAGTAGAAACTCAAGTTCTCCAATAACTTCCAACTACTTTCTTGAGTTCATCTTTGAAGAGTTAAGAGAGGCTTGAGGAGCATTGAAGAAGCATTCAAGAAGGCCTCATCAAGAGCTTCAACTACAACCATTAAACACATTGGGTTTGTTTTAGTGTTGCTTTCTTTTGATACTCTATTTTGAGTTGCTACAAGTACAGTAGGTGGCTGTAACTTATGAGTTAGGTTATTGGTTAGCCTTGAAAACTAAGTTGGATTATTAGTGAGCCCGAGAAAACTAACTGTGTATTAAGATTTTGGATTGTGAGCCTGTAGGAAAACAATTCGACTATATTCGAGGTGAATATAGTGGAAATCCCAAGAGTGTACCTTGGGTAGTGGACGTATGAGCTGGGTTGCTTTGAACCACTCTAAACTCTTATGGTGTTTGTGTTTGCTCTTGCTTTTGCATTCTTATTTACTTCCACAAGCTATACTCTATCTACTTCACTCGCCACATAAGGTTTCAAAAAGCACATACATGCTAAAATTTTTATAAACCCAATTCACCCCCTCTCTTGTGTTAGCCAACTGGGCAACACTCCTTCTTCCTTTCCTAATTGGTTTGGTCCCGTCGCCCAGTGCTACAACCAGCTCCCCTTGGACCGTAGCTACCATGGTCGAGACCAACACTTGAGCCTCACCGGACTCACCCATGCAGCACTGAGACTCACCACCGGGAAGAAGGCCAGTGATGCTCAGTGGAATGGCCTGATATAAAGGAGGAGATGGCACGGTCATGTAAAATGATGGCATGCCATAGGGAAGAGTATTGAGTAAAGGATTGGCTAGATCCGGACTGGAGATGAGATGGATGGCAGTTATCTATGCATCTTCTGGTGGTTCTCCAGTGTGAATAGCAATAGGCCATGTAAAGGGAGGTGAAAAACATGGGAACTGGTGAGGGGGTAGGCTGGTGGTGCTTCTGGTGGTTCTCCTTGTAAGGAAATATTACGTAGGCAATAGTGATGCAACTTTAAAATTTTTGAAACTTGCATCACAGTGGAAAACTAGATTAATCATATTAATCAACATATAATATTAGAATATTTCTAATATAGGCCTACAAACAGGATCATGTATGAATATTAACATGTAAATGAAAGACAATACAAACATACGAAGTTGTGCATCACATAGAACCATTCTATGTTCGATGCACATACCAAAGAACACTTCTTTAGAAAACTCACACCAAGAACCTTACCTTTAATCCGATGCAATACTTGCCGGGTTAAAGAAAAGCTCACCAAGGAAGATAATCACTTTAGAAGTCGCACACATCTCCAGCCTCTATACTAGGCAGTACACACCCAAACCCAAACCTTTCTTCCCACACAAAGGTTTCAAGCTTTCTTTTTTCCTCTTTTTTTTCTTCCTTTTTAAAGACTTTATATCAAATAAACTTCAAAAAACCTTTTCATTCATGTCCTTATTAAGCCCCCATATGTAGGTAACAGGGGAGAGCAGGAAAGGGAAGAGTTACGTAAGTTATGGGGGTTACATAACATCAAAGGCCATGGGGGTTACATCCTTTTAAATTCAAACTAAATTCTGAATTTAAAACTGTTGCCAAGGTGGCTTAGTCCCAAGAGGGGGGTGAATTGAGAATTACAAAATTTTTGCAAGTATGTGCTCAAGTAATTCCAATTAGTGGTTAGGTGCTGTGTTAATCAGAGAATGAATGCAGAAGCTAAAAGATAAAACAAACACAACACAAACAAAGTAGATTTATAGTGGTTCGGAGCAACCCAGCTCCTATGTCCACTACCCAAGTTCACCACTCAGGATTTCCACTATATCCCCCAAACCGGAATATAGTCGGATTGTTTTGCAGGCTCACAATCCCAACCTCTACACTTTGGTTTTTGAAATCGGGCTCATCAAAGAAACCCAATCTAGGTTTTTACAGGTTCACCTAAAACCTCTACACTTTGGTTTGTAGAAAGGCTCACCAAAGAAACCTCTACACTCTAGTTTTAAAGGCTCACCAAAGTAACCTATTTGGTTTTTACAACAGGGCTAACCAATAACCCAGATATTCTAAATGATAGAATAAAAAAGAAACAATAAAGACAAACTCTGTTATCTGGGTGGTTGCCAATGCAGCTCGAGTGAAGATCTACTGAATGCTCTTCAATGCACTTCAATGGCTTCCTTACTTTCCTCAAAAGGTGCTTCAAGCTTCTAGTAAGAGTGGTTGCAGGCTTGAAGGAAGACTTTAAAGTTCTAGTGCTCTCTCACTTCACTTCAATAAGTGTTCAATAAATGCTCAATAATTCATTAGCCCCTTCAAGGATGTTCTCATACCTAATTTATAGAGACTTCAACTACCTTCATTGATTTTGAACATTGTAGACCATTGGGAGGTGACAGGTTATCGTTGGAGCACTTTTGGAATTCAAAAACTAAGAACTAGAACAAGCCGTTGGAGGTGACCCCGTCATTCCAGTCAGCTCGGACAAACTTCGAGTCGGCTTGGATGAAGTTCGGGTCGACTAGGCTGAGTGCCAATCGGCTAGCTTCCACAACTGAGAAAATATCTCACTCTGGACGAGTCAGCTGGGTTGAATTCCAGTCGGCTGGAATCTTAGAGGCTCTCAGACCATTCTCAACTGAGTTCTAGATGAGTCAGCTGGATCTAATTCTGTCAGCTCGGATTCTTGAGAATCTCAGAACGTTCTCAACCTTGTTTTGGATGAGTGGGCTGGGCCTTGATGCCAGTCGGCCGGATCTGTGTGCCAGAGAACTTCTCTTCAATGCTAGTTTCATAGTCGGCCGGGTTATCCTTCTAGTCGGCTCGAAGGTGGTTCTTCAGCCAGATCAACTTCAAACTTCTAGAACACTTGTCCCATACTTTAAAGTCTTCTTCAAGGACTTTTTACAATAAATTCAAGAAAAAATTGAAGCTTGAAAGACTACTAGAAGTAACCCTTTAACTGATTTCAATAAGAAACTTTTTGTAGGGTTCTTCTTTACAAGATTCTAAATACTTTACAACTCAACACAAAACATTAAAGATTGTAGGAATTAAAAAGGTGTGTCAATGTAGTTGTCCTACAAAAACTTGTCAATCATTTGAAGAGTTTTAGATAACTAAATGTATGCTCCAATATTTTGTTATCATCAAAATTACTTTAGTGGTCAACAATCTCCCCCTTTTTGATGATGACAAAACACTAGGCATGAAAAGAATCTAATCTATTCACAAATATGTAAGCATTTATATTTGTTTAAAAATCAACTGTAATTTCAAATGTATATTAGTATGTGCTATACAGTCAAGCAAAAAATCAAATTCATAAACTGTAAATATCAGAGATTGATTGCTTGTATGTATCAAGCAGCATTAAGTATCAAATAAGTTGAGAGCATCATAGTAATCATTGAAGCATTTAAATTGAACATGTATATCTCCCCCTGTTTATAAGATTTCTAGACAATATGAATTTTCTCTAGGTTTCTCCCCCTTTGACATTTATTCGAACATTTTATCAAAATAATATGCAAGAGATCATTCAGAAATGCCTTAAAAACTCCCCCTGTCTACTTTACTTTAGTATTACTATTGCAATTCATTAAGCTTTTTCTTTCATGTATTCTTTCATGCACTCTATGATTCTCCCCCTTTTTGTCAACAATTCAAAAAGGTTAAACAAGTAAGCTCAGAATTTTAAATAGGTTGAGAAAATTTTAAGATTTGTTTGAGATAATTTCACTTTCTCAACTTAGAGAGAGAATTCTATTTAAACAAATAGAGGTATAAACAAGAAAATATAAATATACACATTACACAGTAATCAAAAGATGTTTATTTCATTTCTATCAAAAAGTGTTCAGTACATTAATCATTACAAAAGTTTCAAAAAGCATCCAAAAAGGTACTGAAACTACAAAATGTCTAATTAGAATCATCTCTAGGAACATTGGCACCATGCCAAGAAGTGGGTCTAGGTGCTCGACTAGATGAAGCATGTGGAGGAGGAGCCCTAGGGTGAACAGAGGTACTAGGAGCCCTAGTGGAAATGGGTGGTGGATCATACAACGGTCTTGTCCTAGCTATGACTTCCAATGATCTGACAGTTCCACAGAGAGACACCATTTCCATCCAAATTGCTCCCATTTATTGCTCCAAGTCCTTGAGGCTAACTGGCACTTCATTTACTACCTCTTTCATTTCACCTATTTCTTTCTGCATAGATACAAGCTCGTTGCTTGGACATTGGCGAAGGCTTCAACTGATCCTCGAAGTCTGCCAAGCTCCAATCTTATGATCCCAATGCCTCTAGTGTAATCCTCTGCCATACCTCTTGTATCTACAATAGTTCCCACTTTGCCTCTAAGCACTTTCAATTCAGTTTGATATTCATTCAAAGTGGCATCTACAGACTTCAAAATTATTTCAGAACTTGAAGAGGTATAATTCAGAAAAGGCTGAAGGTCTATCTGAGGTGCTGACCTTGAAGCTTCTATAACTTCAACCTTTCCTTGTAGACTTGATACATGCTCTTCTAATCTGTCCAATCTGCTGTCCACTGACTATTTCAAATCACTAAGTAATGAAGTTATTGTACCTGTCAGTGAATCTGACAAGCTTTTCAATTGTTCTTCAATCTGAACTTGGACAATGGAGGCTGTGTAGCTGCAGTAGGGTAGTCATGTAAAGGAATATCAACTGAAGGCAGGTCAAACTCCGGTGCAGGCAAATCAAACTCTGCTGCAAGCATATCAAACATAGGTGAAGGTGCTCTAGTCTCCTCAGTAACAACAGCAGGCTCAGGTACAAATAACTCAGGCTCCGATACAGGTGTAGAGGAAGTTCCAGCAGCTTCTACATTTTCTTCCTCTTCTTCTTCTTCACTACTGGAGCTGCCAATGGCTCTTACATTTGTGCCTTTCTTTTTCCACACTCCTTCCACTTGGAAATATCCCATCCTCTCAAGAGTTTTAGAAGTGTAGATATCAGTGTGATGCAATTCTAATCCATCTTCACCATCCAAATTGACTCTATGGGATTTAAACAATAATGTAAGCATCATTCCATATGGTAGACAGGATTTAGCTTTTCTTACTGTTTCTTTCATCTGCATGATTATAATGTATGACAAATTGACAGGAGTTCTTTCTAGAATGTGCTCCATGAGACATAGATCCTTTTCGCTCACCCAATCAAACCTACCAGTTCTTTGTAAGAAAATTCTACAAATGAAGTTATGAAGTAGTCTCATTTCTAGAGATAGGGTGTTAGCAAAAACTGTGCCAATTCCTCCAACATCCTCTTTGTTCAAAATTGTTTTTAGAGTCTTCTCACTATTGTCAATTACTTAAAATTTCAGTCCATCAAAAGGAATATCCAGTAATTCATGTAAAGATTCCTCATTGACAATAATCCTCTTCCCTTTGACAGTGGATTCCATATGGTTAGTTCCCAATCTTAAGTTCTCATAAAAACTTCTAACCAAAGAGGGATAAGCCTTCTCATTCAATGAACAAAATTTTCTCCACCCTTGGTCTTCAATTAAATCTCCTATCTTTAATCCAATGCCCTTAATAAACTCAAAATTAATTCGGTGGCCGGAGGTTACCGGATGCGTAGACATTGAGGGCACTTGGCTAGGAGCGGTTGCAGCTTCTCTTGTGGCTTCCTCTGCAATTTCTTCATTGCTTGGCTCTTCTTGTCTTCTCTTGGACCTTCTTTCTTTTTCAGCTGAAGGAGCAACCCTAACAGAGCGTTTCCCTGTCGCATGTTTGGGTGCCATAGCTAGGAAAGATGGAAGAACAAGAAAATGGAGTGCTTGAAAGGGAGAAGGATGTCTTTAGAATAGGTTTTGGAGATGAGTGAACCGTTAGAGAAGATAACATAGAAGCTAAACAGTTCGGAGAAGAGTTTATAACCCTAAGCAAAATGCTTCGACGCGAAAATCCAGTCGACTCGAGTAGCCATAAAAAGGCTCGAGTCGGCTCGGCTAGAGCTCTCCTAAAACTATCAAAAAATCCAGTCGACTCGAAACTGTTCAAGTCAGCTAGGCCAGAACAAGTTCAAAACTCTCAGAAAAATCTAGTTGACTCAGATCAAGATCCAGTCAACTCGAATGGAGAAAATAGAGTTTTGAAAAAATTTGAACACAATTCATAAGAGTTTTGAAAGGAATTTCAAAGGAAATTAAAGCTCAACAAAATAGAATAAACTGAGGAGGTCTTCTAGATGAAGTTTCCTTAGAATTGAAGGAATTAGGTTAAAGAATTTAGAAGGGATCACAAAGTCCTAATTCACTTCTAATTAGCTCAAATCTATCTTGATTGAGTGGCTTGGTAAATATGTCAGCTAATTGATCTTCAGTAGGCACAAAGTCAAGCACAATATTACCATTAGAAATATGATCTCTAATAAAATGATGTCTAATTTCAATGTGCTTGGTTCTAGAGTGTTGAATTGGATTCTTTGTCAAATTGATAGCACTTGTGTTATCATATTTAATTAGAATTTTAGATTGTGATATACCAAAATCTTCTAGTTGTTTAATCCATAATACTTGAGCACAACAACTATCGACAGCCATGTACTCAGCCTCAGCTGTGGACAAGGCTAGGGAGTTTTGCTTCTTACAGTGCCATGAAATCAAATTCAACCATAGAAATTGGCATGTACCACTAGTGCATTTTCTATCTATTTTATAACTAGCATAATCAACATCAGAGAATCCAATCAAATTCAAAGTAGAATGTTTAGAATACCAAATTCCTAAATTACTTGTTCCTTTCAAATATTTAATTATTCTTTTTACAGCAAGAATATGTGTTTCTTTTGGTGATGACTGAAATCTAGCACATACACATACACTGTATAATATGTCAAGTCTGCTTGCAATCAAATATAATAAGGATCCGATCATACCTCTATATAGCTTTTGGTCAACATTGGATCCATTCTTATCTTTGTCCAGTCTACAAGCTGGGCTCATGGGTGTGCTCAATGTTTTGCTACTCTCCATACCAAACTTTTTGATGATTTTCTTGATGTATTTGGCTTGGTTGATGAAGATGCCTTCCTTTGTTTGTTTTACTTGAAGTCCAAGGAAGTAGTTCAGCTTGCCCATTAAGTTCATTTCAAATTCTCCCTACATAAGCTTAGCAAATTCTTTACATAGAGATTCGTTAGTTGCACCAAAAATGATGTCATCAATATATATTTGTACAACTAAGATGTCATTATTTTTCTTTTTGATAAACAAAGTTTTGTCTATATTTCATCTTGAAAAATCATTTTCAATTAAGAAAGTGCTAAGTCTATCATACCAGGCTCTAGGTGCTTATTTCAAACCATACAATGCTTTGTTTAATTTGAATACATGATTTGGAAAAGTGTGATTTTCAAAACTTAGTGGTTGTTCCACAAAAACTTGTTCAAAGATAAAAATATTAAGAAATGTACTTTTTGCATCCATTTGAAAGAGTTTAAAGTTCATGTAGCAAGCAAATGCAAGTAGTAATCTAATGGCTTCTAGTCTTGCTATGGGTGCATAAGTTTCATCAAAATCAATACCTTTTTCTTGGTTATATCCCTTAGCCACTAATCTAGCTTTGTTCCTTATAATATTTCCTTGCTCATCTAATTTATTCCTATAGATCCATTTAGTTCCTATAATTGGATGGTCTGTAGGTCTATCTATAAGTGTCCATACCTTATTTCTTTCAAACTGATTTAATTCTTCATGCATTGCTATCATCCAGTTTGGTTCAGTCTCAGCCTTTTTTTAGCTTTGGGGTTCTATTTGGGATACAAAGGCTAGGTAATCATGTGCATCCTTATGTGCAGCCCTAGTCCTAACACCATGTGAAGGATCTCATATTATTAATTCTTTAGGATGAGATGTAACATACCTCTAGTCCCTCGGTAGATCAGTGTGATCCTTACTTACTGTTTATTCTCCACCTTGAGTGTCTTTGTCTTGAATGCTCAAGTCATCCATTCCTTTTTGCAATGTACCTGCATCATTATCTATGCACTCTTCTTATCTAGAAGGTGTAGGGTTAGTTTCAATAAATACAACATGAATTGACTCTTCAATGGTAAGAGTCCTTTTATTAAAAACCCTATATGCTTTGCTATGTAATGAATAACCTAGGAAAATTGCATCATCAGCTTTAGAATCAAATTTTCCTAAATTATCTTTTCCATTATTATGCACAAAGCATTTACAACCAAACACATGAAAATAACTAATATTGGGTTTTTTGTCATTCCAAAGCTCATAGGGGGTTTTCTTTAAGATAGGATAGATCAAAACGCGATTTAAAATATAACATGCAGTGTTCACCGCTTCTGTCCTAAAGTACTTTGAAAGATTGCCTTCACACAACATTGTGCGAGCCATTTCTTCCAATGTCCTGTTTTTCCTCTCTACAACACCATTTTGTTGAGGTGTTCTGGGAGCGGAGAAGTTGTGATCAATGCCAAATTCAGTACAATAATCTTCAAAAAATTGATTTTCAAACTCAGTTCCATAATCACTTCTAATTGAAATCAAAGACAAGTTCTTTTGGTTTGAAACCTTTTTATGAAATTTTCTAAAAACATTAAAAGTTTCATCTTTCGATGCAATAAACAAAACCCATGTAAATCTTGAAAAATCATCTACTATTACAAGAGCATATTTCATCCCTCCTAGGCTTGTGGTCCTAGTAGGTCCAAAAAGATCCATGTGAAGTAGTTCAAGAGGTCTTGTTGTAGAAACTATATTCTTTGATTTAAAACTCCCCCTAGTTTGTTTACCCATTTGGCATGCATCACAAACATGATTCAAATCAACTTTAAACTTAGGCATGCCTCTAATAAGATCTTTAGAAATTAATTTGGCAATTGTATGCATGCTAGCATGACCTAATCGTCTATGCCATAGTAAGCCTGACTCTTTGGTCTTAGCATTCATTGCAACTAGACTAGGGCTACTATACATGGCAAGATCATTAAGATCCACCACATAAATATTTCCGAGTCTATGTCCAATAAATTTATTACTATAATCTAAAGAGTTAGTTACTATGCACATAGAAGACTCAAAGACAACCTTGAAGCCTTTATCACTCAATTGACTTATACTTAAGAGATTATGCTTCAATTTGTCTACTAGCAAAACATTTTCAATAAAAGTAAAGGGAGTTATTTTGATCTTACCAATACTGATTATTCTCCCTTTGCCATTGTCTCCAAAGGTGACCATACCTCCTTTCATTTCAAGGTTGATGAATTGGTCCTTGTTACCCGTCATATGTCTTGAGCAGCCACTGTCCAAGTACCACCTTTTCTTCAATTTTTGGGCTGCAAGACATTTCTGCAAAATAATCAATGAATTCTTTTAGGTACCCAAGCTACCTTGGGTCCTTGCAGGTCAGCAGAGGTGGTTCCTTTGGGAACCCAAATCTTTTTTACCTTTTTATGGACATTTCTAAGATTATTACATTCAAAAACTTTATGTCCTATTCTTTTACAGGCATAGCAAACAATTTTAGAATTTTTGTTGGAAACAGAATTTGAAGTTCTAAAAGTTGATGCACTTGATGCAGATTTTGAACCTTTTGGAATGTATGCATTTTTGCTCAAATTTTTAGGAACATATGATAAAGACTTTGAAGCAGAAACAGCTTTTGGTATGGCTAAAATTTTTTGAGATAAAATATTTTGAGCTGGTGTTTTGGATTTCACAAAAGTCGTTGCTGAAACTCCATTTACAAAAGAAGTGTTGAAACCAATTCCAGCTTTGTTTCTAGAAATTCGTTGTTCTTTTAAAATTAGCTCAAGCTTATTTGAAGATAAAATAAGTTTTCCAACCAAAGGCTTGAATTTTGTAACCTTCTTTTTTAATTCATTATTTTCAGCAAGTAAATCATTATTTTTCTTTTCATATGAAAGATTCTCATTTTTCAGTTTTTCAAATTTTTCAGAAAAGTCATGCAATTTCTTTTGTAATAAAGTGTTCTTTTCTGAAATTTCATCCTTTTGTTTGAGTAAAGAATCATTCATATTTTTAATTGATTTTATCTTTACTCCAGCTTTCTTAAATTCAGAAAGTAAGTCATGAAAAGCAGAATTTAATTCTTTGAAAGTAAATTCAGTGCAGTTGTTAGGGGATGTTACCTCATCTTCGAGACCCATTAAGCAAAGATTGGCAGTCTTGGTGGTCTCTTCTTCTTCTGATGATGTTGAGTCTTCACTGTCGGACCATGTGGCAACCATGGCTTTCTTTTTCTTCTTTTTGTATGAAGGATTTCTTCAATAGTGGACAGTCCAGATGTATGTGCCCTGACTTCTTGCATTTGTTGCATATGGGGACTACCTCTTTATCTTTCTCTCTGTCCTTTTCCTTTTCCTTTCCATAATCCTTCCCGTGAAATTTCTAGTTGTACCTTCCTTTCTTTCTTCCCATAAATTTTTTGAATCTCCTCACAACTATAGCGATGTCTTCATCTTCTAGGTCATCATTGGAGGAGGTGCTTTCTTCTTCAGATTCTTTATCATCCCTCTTTGAATTGGAAGTAGCTTTGAAGGCTATTATCTTCTTTTTCTTCTACTCATCTTCCATTCTGTGTTGCATTGTTAGCTCGTGGGTGATGAGTGATCCCAGCAGTTCATCCAGCATCAAAGTGTTGAGATCTTTGGCTTCCTGGATCGTAATTACCTTGGGATCCCATTTGTCAGGCAAAGAACGAAGGATCTTCTGAACTAGATCTGCAATATAGTATACCCTGCCAAGACTCTTTAAACCGTTAATAATATCTATAAATCTAAAGAACATGGCAGATATTATTTCAGAAGGTTCCATTTTAAATAATTCATAATTATGAACTAAAAGATTTATCTTGGAGGTTTTCACTTGGAAAGTTCCCTCATGGGTCACTTCGAGTTTATCCCAAATTTCCTTTGCTGATGAGCAGGTAGAAATTCGGTTGAACTCGTTAGCATCCAAAGCACAATATAAAAGATTCATTGCTTTGGTGTTCAATTCCCCCATCTTCATGTCATGATCATCCCAGTCCTCTTCAGGCTTAGAGATGTCCACGCCATCAATTTTAATTATGGGAATGTGTGGCCCTTTCAAGATGACCTTCCATAATTGAAAATCTACTGCTTGTATGTAAATTTTTATTCGTGCTTTCCAATATGAATAATTAGTGCCTCTGAATAGTGGAGGTCTATTTGTTGATTGGCCCTCGGCCAAGGATGTACTCATGGGATGAGCTATCAATCTTAACTCAAGTAATCAGAGACACTACTTTGATACCAACTATTGTCCAGGTGGCTTAGTCCAAAGAGGGGGGTGAATTGGGAATCACAAAGTTTTTGCAAGTATGTGCTCAAGTAATTCCAATTAGTAGTTACATGCTGTGTTAATCAGAGAATGAATGCAGAAGCTAAAAGATAAAATAAACACAACACAAACAAAGCAGATTTATAGTGGTTCGGAGCAACCCGGCTCCTACGTCTATTATCCAAGTTCACCACTTGGGATTTCCACTATATCCCCCAAATCGGAATACAGTCGAATTGTTTTGCAGGATCACAATCCCAACCTCTACACTTTGGTTTTAAAAATCAGGCTCACCAAAGAAACCCAATCTAGATTTTTACAGGTTCACCTAAAACCTCTACACTTTGGTTTTTAAAAAGGCTCACCAAAGAAACCTCTACACTCTGGTTTTAAAGGCTCATCAAAGTAACATATTTGGTTCTTACAACAGGGCTCACCAATAACCCAGATATTCTAAATGATAGAATAAAAAAGCAACAATGAAGACAAACTCTGTTGTCTGGGTGGTTGCCAATGCAGCTCGAGTGAAGATCCACTGAATGCTCTTCAATGCACTTTAATGGCTTCCTTGCTTTCCTTAAAAGGTGCTTCAAGCTTTTGGTAAGAGTGGTTGTAGGCTTGAAGACAGACTTTAAAGCTCTAGTGCTCTCTCACTTCACTTCAATAAGTGTTCAATAAATGCTCAATAATTCATTAGCCCCTTCAAGGATGTTCTCATACCTTATTTATAGAGACTTCAACAGCCTTCCCTTGATTTTGAATGTTGTAGACTGTTGGGAGGTGATAGGTTATCGTTGGAGCACTTTGGAATTCAAAAACTAAGAACTGAAACTAGCCATTGGAGGTGACCCCGTCATTCCAGTCGGCTCGGACAAACTTCGAGTCAGCTCGGATGAAGTTCTGGTCGATTGGGCTGAGTGCCAGTCGGCTAGCTTCCACAGCTGAGAAAATACCTCACTCTAGACGAGTCGGCTGGGCTGAATTTTAGTTGACTGGAATCTCAGAGGCTCTCAGACCATTCTCAACTGAGTTCTGGATGAGTCGGCTGGATCTAATTCCAGTCGGCTCAAATTCCTGAGAATCTCAGAACGTTCTCAACCTTGTTCTGGACAAGTCGGCTGGGCCTTGGTGCCAGTCGGCTGGATTTGTGTGCCAGAGAACTTCTCTTCAGTGCCAGTGCCAAAGTCGGCCGGGTTGTCCTTCCAGTAGGCTCGAAGGTGGTTCTTCAGCCAGATCAACTTCAAACTTCCAGAACACTTGTCCCATACTTTAAAGTCTTCTTCAAGGACTTTTTATAATAAATTCAAAAAAAAATTGAAGCTTGAAAGACTACTAGAAGTAACCCTTTAACTGATTTCAATAGGAAACTTTTTGTAGGGTTCTTCTTTACAAGATTCTAAATACTTTACAACTCAACACAAAACATTAAAGATTGTAGGAATTAAAAAGGTGTGTCAATGTAGTTGTCCTACAAAAACTTGTCAATCATTTGAAGAGTTGTTAGATAACTAAATATATGCTTCAATGTTTTGTTATCATCAAAATCACTTTAGGGGTCAACAAAAACTTAAGTTACAATTTGAATTCATAATTCAAACTCAATTTTGAAATTGGATGCAATAATTTAGCCCAATCACATTGGACCTAACCCGAGCCCAAATCGAATCATATTCAGTTTGACCTAAACTAGATTGCTCAATCAAATTGAGTTAATCAAGAAATCACATTACCACTAACCCTCCATATAATTATCAACATTTAGTAATTATAACCTTTATCACAATATTTGTAACATGATGTGTCAACATATGACAAATCATCAAATCCCTAGAATCAAGTCGACTCGTAACTGATGCGAAACTAAAATGCATGCATAATTATTTTTGTAATTTTTTTGGATTAAGTTGTGTGTTTAACTCTTGAAGAACAGGCCATGAATCTAAGTAGAAAATTCTATGCAAGTAAGAAACTACAGCATGCAACGTAGAACCTAAAAAGCAATATGAAAGAGGACCGCCGAGGCTAAGAAGTCTCGGTTGGGCTAGTTCCCCTTCAAGAATGCTACTGGCAAGGAGAGGGGTTGTACCTGACAATGATTGATGCACCCGATGAAGATCGTAAAGGAAGGGATCGCTCTCGCTCCTGGATGCGGCCTGGATGAGCAAGCTGGAGACCCGTGGATTCTTGACTTTCAACCCGGTGATCCAATCGCTGCCCGGCTGGAGTCGTTGGATTCATAGAAGTTAAGGGACCTGCATACAGCCTTTCAAGGGTTAGGAATTAGAGCAAGGATGAAGAAATAAAGTTGAAACAGCAAGGGAAAGAAAGATTTGAAGTTGGGCGGCCAGGGCTTGGAGGAGTGGATGGCGACTGGAGACTGGGCGCAGGACACTAGGAAGAAGAGGAGGGGCTCCCACAGAATCTCCTTAGCACACAGCAATAAGCACACAAGAATTGGAAGAACTCAATTATATTTCATCAAAAAGTATCTTCATACAAGAGAATAGAGTCTCTTAAATAGACTCACAAACTTGGCCCCCAAGTAAGGTTACAATAAACTTTTCTTTGGAATTTAAAACCCACCCAAACCCTAGCTAGAATACATGGTAGGTCTAGGATTTGATTTCCCTCAAATTACTCCCCCTCTCTCTTGCCTTGGTCGGCCAAAGGTGGTAACTCTAGTGGCCAACCAAGGGGGGTAAGCATAAGAAATGGCGCCCCTTGGTTCCTCTCATGGGCCTTGGATGGTCCAAATTGTTTCCGGCTACCGTGCAGGGATTCAAGCTACTCTCCAGGGTTCCAAGACTTTGAGCTTCTTCTACTGGGCCTTCCATGGTCTTCATAGCTTCCAGTTGGGTTGGTCTTCACTTGAATCGGCTTGGTCTTGACTTGTACTGAGTCTTCACTAGACTTGGACTAACATGTACAGGACATAGAAAGAAAACTAGCTCGACATGAGCAGACTGGTACATGACTCAAATAATAAAATTAACAACTCAAATAGGCTAAGCCCTTATTACAAATGGACTCAAACACTACTAAGTAATCCATAGAGGATTGAGAAGCCTCTATCTTATTCTGGTGCTTCTAGTATCCCCACCAATTCTTCCAGGATGGGAGGAACTCGATCGTGTCGAGTAAGGATCACACTGTCTCACATATCTCTCGAAAAGGTCTGGGTCTAAGAGCTGCAAGTCCTCTCGAGAAATCCATGAATCATTCGATTCTAGCTGGCCTTGCCATCAGACCAGGTAGCGTTGATGGCTGTGGCCCCAGGTCATGATTGCTTGATTGTCCAGGACATGCTCGATCCGTTCTCCTCTCTTAGGCCAATTAATTGGTGGACACTCTGGGCTAGGGTCACTCATAATGGAAGGAGTAGGTCGAAAGGCCTCACTAGATATCGCTGCTGGTTCCCTATACTCAACCAGGTCTGTGATATTGAAGGTAGAACTAATGCCCAAATCCGGAGGCAAATCTAATACATAGGCATTTGGTCCAACCTTCTCTATCACTTTAAAAGGTCTGGCTCTGCGAGCATGAAGCTTCTTTTAGGCCTAAGCCTAACCAAGATAGAATTCCCTACATTGAATCCATTGGCACTTATTTGGGAATTAGCCAGTTTGTTAGATGTTTCATTACTTAAATTACTCTTATAGCTAATATCCTGATGCATATGCTGTGCGGTATTCAGTGCAGGTGTGGACATGCTAGGCACATGCAGACTCCTAACAAGTGACACAAAGGACTCATACTAATACCTAATAGACTCGACTATGCATTCCTATCGAATGAGGTTTATTAGGTCTTAACTACAACTTGGGCATGGGGCATGAGTCATGGTTGATGGATGACATGCAGAAGAAAATTTTCCAGGAGCTCCTAATAGATGCCAGAGGGTCTTCCAAAAGTAAGTAGCAAATGGGATGGGCTCTATGGATTCTTGCAACCTAGTAACCTTAACAAAATGTGACCCAATGGTTCTAGAAATATGAGACAACTCAAGGAAGGGTAGAAAATAGGAAGGGGATTCAGGGACTGGTTCTGGGCTAAGGAGACTGACCTTAATGTATGAGCATTGGGTTATGTCTCTAGGCAAGAAAAGGTCCATGCTATGGAAGGATGGGTCAACAATCTCTGGAAAGAGGTCCTCAATGGGAACTATAAGAGGGGGCTCATCCTGGGGGTACTGTTTCAAAGAGATCAGGTCCTTAATAAATTCTTCTAGTTCTTGTATTTTAGGACTAGCCTCTATAATTTGACTCTCCTCCACGGTTTCCTCAAGTAAGGTGCTAGCAGCAGTATCTAAGTTGTCCTCATCTAATTGTTCTTCCACTATAGGTTCCTCTACTAGACTTAACTTATAGGTGGCCTCTTTAGATTTCTCAGTGGGCTCAGGAGTTTTTTTCTTTAAATTTTCAAGGGATTCATCATCTTCAAAGTCTTCTCCTTCGTATTCGTCTACTAAACTAGGATTAGCCTCATACACTTCCACTTTAATGTCATCCTTGTGAATCAAAGGAATGGTAGGGGAAGGTCGACTAAGGAAAAATTGGCTAGGTCCTCGTTTCTGATTATGGGCACTACTCCTAGTGGGTTCAGATTGACTAAGGGATAGTGGATTACTACTAGGCTCATATCTAGGGATACTAACCTTATGGGGTTCCTGTCGATGGCCTATGGATTCGAATCTATAGGTCATGGGTCTACTAGGCTTATAGGGAGTGGGTGCATAGGATCTATGTTCATAGGTATTGGGTACATAGGATCTAGGTTCATATAATTTGGGTAGTATGGGTATAGGTGGCTCAGGTTTGGATCTAGTCTGAGTTCTACGGGTTTTCTCTAGGGTTCCTATCCGAACATCTACTTGGTCAAATCTATGATTCACCTGGGTGGAAAATTGGGCTACCTGCTCAGTAAGGGCTTTAATCTGGGTTTTAAGATTATCCATGGATTCAGCCAGTTATGGGGGGTAGATGAAATGGGACTCCTGATCTAGTGCACATGCAAGACTCAACACTAACTCGACTATGGGTACCTAGACCTAGAGCCTAATCAGAATGGGTTGACTCAACTTACCACAACTCAAATCCTAGTCCTTCAATTGGCCAGGTAAGAGGTGGGATGGTGGGAGGCCCCCCTGCTCTCGTAGGGACCCAATTAAGGAACCACCGATTCGCTTAGGTCGTTTGACACTATACCTCTAGCCTAGACACTAGCATCCAGTAATAGGAAATGAATTGGGTGCACTAGTCATCCCACAATGGTTGAACCCGACCTGTTGATGTCCCTAGCCCTCTAGGGCAAATTAAGTCTACTCGATTTTAATTAGGGTTGGGTTCAGATGCAAGGGTGGTGGTTTTTGGGCTAAGAAAAGGTAATGACCTCCTTCCCTTATCTTGGATATTGATGCCCTTAATAGGAAATGAATCGGGTGCACTAGTCATCCCACAATGGTTGAACCCGACCTGTTGATGTCCCTAGCCCTCTAGGGCAAATTAAGTCTACTCGATTTTAATTAGGGTTGGGTTCAGATGCAAGGGTGGTGGTTTTTGGGCTAAGGAAAGGTAATGACCTCCTTCCCTTATCTTGGATATTGATGCCCTTAAGTTAATTATGTAATGATGGCAGGCAGATAAAAATACAAATTAGGGTTTTAAGTGTTTTAGGTGTTTTATGAGTATATGTATTTTTTTTGTTTTGGTATTTTTTTAAATTGAAATATAATTTACAAATAATGACCTAAAATGCAGGAAACATGCCAAAAATTTAAGATATGCAAAAAATATACTAAAACAACACTAAACTTGCTAAAATTGACTTTGCTGCCAAAAACAGGGTAGAACTGTTCTCAGGCAGTATTTTGGCTAGCAAAAAATCCATATACTAAGATAATTCCTGAGAAAATTCTAAAATTTCAGTAAGACAAATTATAAGGAATTCAGCAAAACAAATTTTATATTTTTCTAAGTTTTCTATGGGTAGAAACAATTAAAATGGTAGGGTATGTACTGAGAAGGTTGAGATGCAAAAGTAACCTAATGAACTCTTTGTGTTCTTCTTCAGGGATCAATTCACATTAGCACCCCTACATGCCATAGGAGATCCCGTAGATTGGGAAGAGAGAGTCTTGCTGCTTTACTTGTCTCCTATGACCAGATGGCCATGGTGAAGCACCCAATCTGAATATGCAAAGTGAACTAAGCCCAAACAAGCTCTGATACCAAATTATACGAAACTAAAATGCATGCATAATTATTTTTTACAATTTTTTTTTTGCTTAAGTTGTGTGTTTAATTCTCGAAGAACAAGCCATGAATCTAAGTAGAGAATTCTATGCAAGTAAGAAACTACAAATGCAAAGTAGAACCTAAAAAGTAATAAGAAAGAGGATCGCCGAGGCTAAGAAGTCTTGGTTGGGCTAGTTCCCCTTCAAGAATGCTATTGGCAAGCAGAGGGGGTGTACCTGACAACGGTTTTTGCACTCGATGAAGATCATAGAGGAAGGGATCACTCTGACTCCCGGATGCGGCCTGGATGATCAAGCCAGAGACCCGCGGAATCTCGGCTTTCAACCCGGTGATCTGATCGCTACCCGGCTGGAGTCGTTGGATTCGTAGAAGTCAAGGGACCTGCAAATAGCCTTTCAAGGATTAGAAATCATGGCAAGTATGAAGAAATAAAGTTGAAACAGCAAGGGAAAGAAATATTTGAGGTTGGGTGGCTAGGGCTTGGAGGAGTGGATGGAGGTTGGTGACTGGGCACATGACACCAGGATGAAGAGGAGGGGCTCACATAGAATCCCCTTAGCACACAGTAATAAGCACACAACAATTGGAAGAACTCAATTATATTTCATCAAAAAGTATCTTCATACAAGAGAATAGAGTCTCTTAAATATACTCACAAACTTGGCCCCCAAGTAAGGTTACAATAGACTTTTCCTAGGAATTTGAATCCCACCCAAACCCTAGCTAGAATACATGGTAGGTCTAGGATTTGATTTTCCTCAAATTACTCCCCCTCTCTCTTGCTTTGGTCAGCCAAAGGTGGTGACTCTAGTGGCCGACCAAGGGTGGTAAGCATAAGAAATGGCGCCCCTTGGTTCCTCTCATGGGCCTTGGCTGGCCCAAATTGTTTCCGGCTGTGATCCAGGGCTTCAAGCTGCTCTCCAGGGTTCCAAGACTTTGAGCTTCTTATGCTGGGCCTTCCATGGTCTTCATAGCTTCCAGTTGGGTTGGTCCTCACTTGTATCAGCTTGGTCTTGACTTGTACTGAGTCTTCACTGGACTTGGACTAACATGTACAGGACTTAGAAAGAAAACTGGCTCGACATGAGCAGACTGGTACAGGACTCAAATAATAAAATTGACAACTCAAATAGGCTAAGCCCTTATTACAAATGGACTCAAATACTACTAAGTAATCCACAGAGGGTTGAGAAGCCTCTGTCTTATTCTGGTGTCTCTAGTGTCCCCACCAATAACTCTAGTCGACTCCAAAATATAGATGGATAATCAAATTGTCCAAATAGTCCAAAAATGATTCCCAATCGTTCAATAGCCATTAGGTCAATCAGAAACCCCTATGGTCTATGACCCTATAGGTTCGAACACTAAGCCGATAGTACTGCAACACTTTTAGTAGCAGCCAAAGTCACCATCTAGCAATGACACCTATCATCCAAATAGGTCGAAGGTTGCAGAGCAACTATCAAGAACCAAATGGATATGATAATCATATAATACATTACTTTAACCCTCAATGCTCTGGATGACTTAGGGTTCAACTGTCCAACCATAGAATAGTCCATCACAATATGTCTCAAACTCAAAATCCCTATAACTGCTTACAAGGACTTTCCTGGCCAAGGTTTTACTCAATTGAGACATAATATCATTCACTCCAAACTCTTTTGGAGGGGTTAATCTCATCTTGATCCAACCACTGCTACACAAGTACTTGACTGTACCCAGCAACCTTTCATCATCGAATTAGAAATTCGGATAGTCTGAAACATAAGCACAATGAGTTGCCTGCAAGCTACCATGGTAATCTTAAGTCAGAGGAACCTTATATCCATATCCTAATGTGAACTACTATTTGGAAGAAAGAAGTTCTATAGATAGGTCACGTATAGTGAAGTATTATATACAATACCTGCATGCCATACCAGTGTCTCTACACTCCTTGGTTAAGAGGACAACCAACAACTATGACATACAACGACCTACACTTGATACACTATCATCCTGTGATAATGTATCATTTCGTCACGAACAAATTTAAGGACTAGATGATATATCCTCTCTATATCATCTCAAAGTAGTCCTAAGAACTTCATCACTCAAGAGTTCATTACAGGAAGATGTAAAATATGATGAATAACTAGAATAAATATTTTATTCAATATATTTATATATAATTACAATAATAGCTCAACTATCTATAAGATAGATAATTGGCTTTGGGACACAGTTCCCAATACTCCTCCTGGTGGATATGGCACAGGTGGTTCTTGTGGGTGACGAGGTAGCTTCTCTGGTGAGCTCGACTTAAAAATGCTTCATGGTCCATGACTCTGCACTGTGGATTGTTAGCCATGGCTGCTGATGGTCCATCAAGCATTCCATAACCAAGCAACCGGTCTATGGTGGATTAGGTGCTTTAAAATTTATGCAATTCCTTAATCCATTTCAAATTTCAATTCCTGGTTTATTTGAACTTCGATTTGAGTATCGTCTACATCATTGAACTCCAAAAATCGAGCTCTTGCAATCTATGAACTACTTTTCTACAAAATATTACTAAAAAGTATCAATTTTTAATAAATATCAATCAATTAATATTTATTTTTATAGTTAAATTAGGATATTTAATAGACTTATCATCCAGGGATTTTAGCCACAGTCATGTGCCATCCGGTCATCATAGTCACCACCTCCTTCCTTACCATCCTTCCCCATGTCAATCGCTACCATCTCCTCCCCATCCCGATCCACCTCTCTGCCATCACCATTGCTTTAGCCTGATCTTCCCATGACCACCGCCCATCCTAAGATCTACCATCCATCAGCCAAGATCCACCCAACATTGCCATCCAGTTATTGCCCAGCCACCGAGTCATCACCGCTGCTCCTCCCTAGCCAAGCCATCCCCTACCAATGATCATCACCACCATCCATAACCACCTTCATCCTCCTGATCCGATGGCTGAGGAGACTCCCTACCTGATGAAGACTTATAGGTATGATGCAATGGTTGAAAGTTAATTAGAGATCTGATCCAATGGTGATAGGTGACTCTAGACTTGAGAAGGGCCACCAACGAATGATCAAAAGCCCACAACGATCTAGATTAATAGATCTAATGGCTCATGCTTGATCAACTTGATCAAGATGTTTTCAACAGATTTGATGCCTAGAATAATTCTTGGAGTTCTAAAAGGAGTCTAGTCCCAATTCTACATTGATTTAGCATTCTCCAAGCCTTTTTAAAGGATCCCAGGCCATATAAGAAGACCATCCTAGAAAGAGGATATGGCATAGGACAGAGGGCATAGCTTGGGTTGCCAGTGGGCCTTTAAGAGTAAGGTTTCTTAGAGGAGAGTTCTGCCCCTACACCATGTTCAAGCCTATTCCATCTCCAAGATCAAAATACAAAGAGGAAGAAGAAAAGGAAACCCAGTTCACTCCACAGAGTATGATGGAAGAAAGTGAAGTGATATTAACCAACTTTCTGATGAAGCGGCACCAATCAACTTCAGATATTTTGTTACTGCTTTCTTAGATTATTTAGTTATTCTTTTTAATTCTTTGTAAAAAGATTGTAGTTTTAATTTATACAAAATTTATTTTCATGCAATTTAAATTTATCCTATACCTTTTTTTGTAAGTAGATGCTAAGATTTGATTAGTAGATTAAATGTACCAAAGTTTAAACTTATATTTTTTTAACTTTTAATTTGTATTCCCTAACTTTGAAATATTTTTCATTTCTTTTTGAAATCAAATATTTCAATTTATCTTATGCGCTACCTTCTCTATGAATTCGACCCGACTCACTGCTTTCTATGTAAGTTTAATTAATTTGAAATCAGATTTTAAATTGATGATCATGATATCTTAATGGTAACATCACGATCCTATCAAGTCACAAGACTTATAATGTGAGACATATTGTGGATGAACTATTTAACAGTTGGTAGTTAAACCCTGAAGTCATCCCGAGCATTGAGGGTCAAAGTCATGAATTATATGATAATTATATACCGAATGTTCTTGATTATTGCTCTTCAACTTTTGACCTATTCAGACATCAGGTGTCATTGCTACATGATGACTTTGATTGGTATAGAAATTGTTCTTGTGCTATTAGCTTAATATTTGACACTATGGAGTCACATACATTAGGAGATTTTACTTGATCTGATGGCTGATCAATGATTGTGAATCATTTCAGGGCTTAATTATCAATATGATCATAATTGACTTTGAGTCAACACTTTCAAGTGTCAACACTTTGGTGAGTTGACACTTAGGATTTCTCCAAGTGTCAACTCATTAGTGTTGCAAATAATGTGACAAAGTATTTCACTAAAAGTTGATAAATTTGGAAGATTTAATTAGTAATTAGATTGTGATTAACTCAATTTAATTGAGTAATATGATTTGGGTCAAGCCAAATGAGATTTGGTTTGAGTTTGACCTGAATCCAATTAGATTGGACTTGACCCTTGCACCATAGTCCATGTTTTGAATTTAAATTTTGAATTCAAATTTAAATAGACTTCTAGATTCAAATTCAAACTTAAATTTTGAATTCAAACGTGAATTTAAACTTGAATTTTGAATTCAAGGTTATTATCCTAACCTCTCCCTTATCTCTTCACTATGAGCGTTAATAAAGGAGAAGAGAGAGTGTGGATGAGAAAAATGCTAGAGAAAATTCTTTGGAAAGAATAGAAGGTCCATTCTAATCTAAGAGAGAGTGGGGAGTGTGGGACTTGTATTGAAGGACAAATAGTATCTCCTGGGCTAGATTCTTAGATATTCTAGGCTTGGGAAGTGAGTTCCACCACCAAAATATCTCGTAGAAGTTCTTCAACTCGTGGAGTGTCCCGGCATTTGAAGAGAAATTTGATTAGCCATCGAGGTTCTAATTGGAGCTAGCACTCTAAGGGAGCTAGTCAAGATTGAGCTTCTATGTGGTAACCCATAGAGACCAGACACAATATGTGACTTGCAGAGTTTTCTTACCACCACGTTCTAGCAGCAGCGATCGTCATCCTCTTGAGAAGGTAAGAGTTCTAGACTCTTTGACACTGTATGTACAGTGTCAATTTTGGCATAGATATGTTCTATGCTATAGATTTGTATTTTTTGATGTCATATATACTTCATATTCATATAGATCCTATTATAGGCTAATATTAGATTAGATCTAATATATTTTTAGATTTATATGATTAATCTATTTTCTTCCACTGTAGGTCATCTTGAAAAGGTTTTAAAATGCATGTCTTGTAGCTACTACTTTCTTTATAGTGGTATTAGAGCTTAGATCTTTTTGGCATAATTACATTCATATAGATATGAAATCTTTATTGGCTTTGTCTTTTTACTCAATACTTTAATTGGGTGGATTCACCAGGCCATCTAGTTATAAGAAAAAAGTAGAGTTTACAGGCCCTCTCTTCTCATTCGATGGGGTCTCTTATGACCATGTAGGGGTACCACTTATTTCATGACCCATAAAGAAGAATCATGGAAAGCAGATTAAAGTTATTTTAATCATAGTTAATTGAGATCTAATATCATAAATTGGTTTAAAAATATTCTAAGTTAGATTTATGATTGAATATATAAAAAGGTTTAACATAAAATTAGATTTGGAAATGGACTTGTTGATGTTAGCCTACAGGTGTTGACACTTGGCCCTGAAGTGTCGACACTTGGACCTGGTGAGTCAACACTTGCTCCTATAGGTGTTGACTCAAGAGTACAGACTGAAAGAATACATCTCTATTTGCTTACTATGAGTGGATATCACAGGCTCAAGTATCGATACTTGGTGTGTCGATACTTGGTATGTCAACACTTGGTGTGTCGACACTTGGTGAGTTGACACTTGGTGTGTTGACACTTGATAGGAAGTGTTGACTCAAGGTTTGTAAACAGAATATTGAAATTATAGATTTTGTAAAATTATTGTACAAAGTTGAATTTGAAATAGTTTCAAAATTCAAATGAGATTAAAGTTAATCAAGAATTAAGTTTTTGAAGACTAAATGATCTTGATTTGAGAATAAAAGATCAAAGCCAATTTTCATAAGCCTTGGAATTAATGGGTGAGCTTAAGTCAAGTTCCTTAACTAAGTTTAGTGGCATTTTTTGACTAAATAGAGAACTTAAAATCTAATCAAGTGTTGAGTTAGGTTTTCTTCTTTATAGATCATTCATAATAATTGTAGTTTGATCAAGTCCATATTCCAAATGGTCCTAATTTTGACTCAGTGGTTGGACCTGAGTCGTTAGGCTTGTCTAATCAAATCTAATGAATCGATTGGTGACTAAGGTAAGTTTGGCAGTTTGATTATGGTTCTTGGGGCTACTTCTTATCTGGCTAACTTAGTAGTATTTAAGAAAAGAGGTTCATGGCGCAACCCTCTCATTAATTTCACTTACCTGGCCAATCTGGTCAATCAGATTTGATTAGATAGCTTATTGATTTGAGTAAACCTGATGTGGGATAGAAGGGTAGGATTGTTGGCAAGCCTAGAAGTCACCAAAATTATGGTACTATTTTTTTTGGTAATTTTTTTCTAAGGGTGGCGAAGGAACAATGGGGATGGAAGACTTAGGGTTTCGAACTCATGGACTTTGAAACTCACCCTAACGAAGAGACCTCTCACCTCTAAGGCATTATACCCTCCTCGATACTTGGAGGTGCTAGGATGAATCTCAAAGGTCACGAGGGGATAAAGAAGATGGAATGGGAAGGGGATAACTAGACATGACCTCACATCATATCCTGGGGTTGGGTCTCACACCCTCTCCTCACGGAGTGGAAGAAAAGAATCCCTCTTTCCTAAAACTCATTTTAATTGACCAAACTTCTCATTTTACAAAGGACCGAGGGTGATATTTATAGACCTGTCCAACCCTCATTTGAATTTGAATACAAGATAAAAAGATAGGGATGATTCAAATTCAAATACAAGATAGGATAAGATAAGCCTATCCATATCTCAATCCTAACCAACTAAATCCTAATTCAAATTTCCAACAAAAGATAAATCCTAAATAAATATTCTTCAAATTTATTTGCTACTCCAAAATCTGTGCTGCTCCAAGATTTGTGTAGGCTGATGTCCTTGCTTTGGGATTTGTGCAGGCTGATGTTACCATCATTCCCCTGGGGTAGGGAAAACTTGACTCCGTTGAGTGTGGATCAGCGGGGACTCTAGTGGACCGCATTTAATCAAAAGAGGCTCCGATGTTTCTCCAACTTTGTGAGGTTTGACATTCATGGCCTTAAGATGGCCCCTTTCATGAAAGACCCATTTACTGACTTCAGTCATAAACTACTCATTTCCAGACTTTTCATATTTAGTTGAGCTCCCAGCCTTCTACACACCAGATCTTAAAAATCTGTTGCTGAAGAGGTCCAGAGATCCAAAGATCAACCTGCACTATAGAAACCAATGAAATAGCAAAGCCTGTAAGATAGGGAGGGCTTGATGGCTTGCTCTTTGGATTTGTCAAATATGATGAAGGAGAGGCCGAGAGAATTTTCAAAACCAAGCTATTAGCAGGCTTAATTGAATGGCCAACTCCATGAAAGAGCATGGGAGCATCAAATTTTCCTACTTTAAGAGACGTGCGGATCCCTAAAGTTGGCAACAAGGGGGGGATTGCATTCACGTTCATGCAATCCCTCCCATTTTCTTCACGAAACCAGAACAGGGGAGCATCAGAGGTCGCAGACGTTGGAGGGGTGGTCGATGGTCCAGAGCTCGACGGAGTTGTCCCATGAGGCGGTGAGGAAGGAATCACAACGGATGGGGTTCTAGTCAGTGTCGTTGGCATGGATGGGAGCAACGGTCGATGGTGGAAGGGAGGCTATCCAATGGAGGTGCCAATTGGATCTGGACTAGGGCAGTTTCGTTTGGCGAGAGGACGGTGGAGACGGGCGATCGGAGTCCCTGTCACAAGTGAAAGAGGGGCGGCAGTGGGTGATGAGACTGGGGGATGGAGGTGGTGAGGCGTCAATGAGGCGGCGAAGGTCCTTGTCACCGTCGCAGAGCTCGCAGCAGTGGCCATCGCCCCAGCCGAAGACGAGGTCACCGAACTTGGAACACAATATCTGCCAGAAGATCATGGAGGCCCAGGGCGATGCCGGGCGGTCGACGAGGTCCTAGAGCTTGTTCTAAAGGTCGGCGTCACCGTTTGAGTTGGTTGGCTGGGAATAGGGAGCTGCGAAGCACATATCTGGTATCGGAGAGGAAGGATGGATGGCTGGTGATCAAGTAGAAGACTGTCGATCGGCCAGAGATGTTCGTTGCGACGCCCGAGGACGGGCGGCTCTTGTTGCACCTGATCGAACCAGAGATGGAGGAGGAGGAAGAAGAAGGGGAGGATGTAGAGGTGGTGCCATCGGTGGAGGAGAAGGACGGTGAGAGGGGGAAGACGTGGGTGTGGAGGATAGGGGAAATAGACGGGTCCGGCTGTGCCAGGAGTTGGTGAGCGGTAACGAGGTTACGCTGCCATGGTGGAATCACCAGTTCATGACAACGATGGTGGCTGTGGACAGTGGAATAGGATGAGGGGTTTTCTGTAAGTTTGTGAGGGCGTGGGAGGAGTCACGGGAGGAAAAGTGGGGTTTTTAGATCTGGGCGGCGAGGGTCAGCATGGGATGTTGATCGGCCAGGGAGGAAGCTTTGGAAGAGGAGATGATGTTGATGGTCTGGGATTAATTGGAACTTTGGAGAGGGAAGAAGGAAATTCGGAGAACAGGGGAAAGAACAGTGACGAGGTCAAAGAAATGGGAGAAAGATTTGAAAAAAAAAAAAAAAAATGTTTCCTAAGAAAATCTAAGTTATTCAGGAAGAAAAATATACCCTAATTTTTCTGAGCTCTGATACCATGTTGATGGGGGACAAATATTGAATGATGCATTTCTAGGAATTAGAGAGACTAAATGATAATTAAACAAATATGCATGCAGCTATTCTACATAAAAGAAACAGAATTATATGAAAGGAACATAAGGAAAAAACTTGACTAGAAAAGAAACTTTCAAAGCAATTAAGAAGGGACCTTCGTGGTTATGAAACCATGCAGGTTAGGGCTAGCTTACTCCACTATTTCAGATCTGAAGGAAGGTTTTAAAGATGGTTACCCGGCATTAATATTCTGAAATGTGGTAAAGAACACTCAAGAAGAAGTACTAAATGACAAAGAGATTACTCTAGGTTTCAAGGCACCCTGTATCTGATTCTTTGGCATAGTAGACCTTCATCTTGGAAACCAGGAGACCCGGGGATCCTGCACAGATAGATGGAAAGATTAGGAGGTTTAGAAGAAAGGTTGGAGGGATGGAGAAGGAAAGTTAGAAATGGTAGAAAGAGGCTTAGGTTTGGCTTGAGGTGGATCTCCTTTGGTGCCCATAGCATGGATCTTCTTCACTTGATGGCATGGAGAACTTCCTTGTAGATGACATCCTTTGGGAAGAGGGGTGGACGAACTTGGATTGGCTTGGAGGGGAGTCTTCAAGGTTGGCCGAATGGGGTTGGAAGAAGAATGGTGTGGGCACCATAATTCGACAGAGGCTCCTCAACCCTCTGCGGATGTCCAATTAGGGTTCCAACTTTTCGGGTCTTGTAATAAGGCTTCAAGCCTAGCCTCAACCTTGTAATTTTTTTTTGCTTTGAATTAAGTCTCATGTCTAGTCTGTACTTTATCCAATTCGGTCAAATTGTGTATTGTACTGAGTCCAGTCATAAATCGAATCTAGTCTGAGTCTGTTGAAAGTATGGGCCCAAGCTAGATTGGTCTTGAAACCAAGTCACTTTTGGGCCAAGACATGATGGATGCCAAATCAACTTTGGGATGCCACATCATCATCCTATGTGGCGCCACTTCATTTTGCCATGTGGGTGGCACAAAATCTGAATTTTGGAGGCATAAAGGAAGACAACATCACTTGACACTAGCCCTCTTTCCCTCCCCCTATCAAGCTCTTTTCCAAGTGAAGGTGGTCGCCAAAGGAAGGTCAAAGGGGAGTTGAAGTTGGGAATTCAAATCCCTTGCCTCAAGCCCTCCAATCAAGTTTTCTTCCTAAATTATTTGAACCGCTTTGCAAGGAAGGGGCAAGATCCATGGGTGCCTCCACTTCCCACTCCCCATGTCATGCTTTGTACCAAAAAGGGGTGCACAACCAAGGAAGGAAGAAGAACACATGCCTTGCTCCAAGCCTCACTTCATGTTTTCTTCCAAAACAAAGGAGCTACTTTCCAAGTTCAAGGAACAAAGATCTCTACTGCAAGCCTTACATCATGCCACGCCCAATCAAGTCCAGCTCTTGGTCGGCCAAGGAGAGAAGAAAATCAGAATTTTTGGGTGCCCATTCAAGAAGACTTGTAATTTTTCATTTGAATTTCAAATGGGGTCCTAAGGTTCCTATTTAAAGAACCTAACCCCTCCTTTGTAAAGCTAATCTTTGATGAATGAAAAAACCAAATTTCTTGAGTCCAATTTTTCTTTAGTTGCCTTCGTTCACTAGGAACGTCGATCTCTGTGAGAGAGCGCCTTCACCTTCGGGCATCGAGAGGTGTGAGGTCTCAAGTTACCATCACTTCCGCAACTCCATCATCCGACTCCGAATCAAGAAGAACTCCACCATCACTACAACAATTCTCTTTCCTTTTTCTATTGCTTTCTTCCGATTGAAACCTAATCCTTCTTTGAATGCTGGCAGGTCCTCTAGGTGACACGAGTATGGAATCAGTTGTCCTTGCCATCGAGATCTTCGGACAGTCAGCCGGCACACCCGCAGGGTTGACGACTCAATCATCCAGGCCGCATCCGCCAGAGTGAGTGACCTCGGCATCGGGCGCTTCAGATCTTTGAGGTTTGCCCCCTAACTCCTAAGTAGGTATTGATTGGAGAGCTAAGTCTTACGGGGTTTCTCAATCCCAGGGTCATCTCTTTATCATTGCTTAGGGACTACTTGCTTGCTTGATAGTTCTTATTATTATAGAACCCTGATCAACTCTTACTTATTTTCGGGAATCCAAAGAAAATCATTAAAATCTAAAAATCACAAAACCAACAAATCACTTGCATCATTCTTCATTTTGCATTTAGTTAGTTTCCCATCATTTCTGGTATCAGAGCATGGTTAGGACTTTAGCTCTTCTTAAGTACCTGGATTAGGTGCTTCACCAGGCCGTCCGGTCTTAGAAGAAAAGTAGGGTTTCAAGACCCTCTTCTCCCATTCCACGTGGATCTCCTAAGTTATGTAGGGGTGCCATTGTGATTGACCTCTGAAAGGGAATACAAGAAGAATAGATTTAAAAGAACAAAAAAATTTTGCATTTTAGATCTCATCTTTTAATTTCTGCAGTTTTTCTTTCTGTACATGGTCTGTTGTTTTAGATGGTACTATCTGTAAGAATCTCCAAATCTCGTGATTTTTATTTTTTTAGATCAAATATAATTCATAGTATTTTTGATAATTTTATCATATTTTATTTCAGTCTGTGAAATTTCTACAAGCCGACATATTACTCGAGAGCAAGTTCTGTTCTGAGAATTTCAGCAATTTGCATTTTCTTATGTTTTCACTTGTCATATAGTTTAATCTTGCATTTAGGGTCATATCATTTCATTTCCATCATCTTATCTCTGTTATCATACATCAAAAAAAACCAAAAAATATAATTTAAAGACATCTCATTAGATCATTTGCTTGCAATCATTTTCATAAATCACTTTAAGGGTGGTAATTTGACATAGGGTTAGGATTTCATTACCTGTCCCTAGTCCATAAAAATCACTAACCTGCATCACGAACCCAAGCTCTAATTAAAATCTAGTAGAAACTAATTTTGCTCTAGAGAGCTTAGGGACACCAACTGGTCGAGTCAGTCTATTCTTGGCGTCAGCCCATTCTGTGTGTTGTTGCTCTTGGTATCTAGGCTTGGTGATTCAGGGCTTGTGAGTTTGGTCCGCCTACCTGGACAATCCCTGATTGGTGTCTAAGGTTGGCATTCAGGGACCTCCACTCCCCTACACCTACCTGGCCAAGAACAGAGTTACTACGGACTGGTTTGCCACCTGGACTTAGGCAACTGGTTGAGATTCTAGGTCTAGTAGATCTTAGACATTTTGCATGCTTAACCCATGTCAACTAGATCAGGAGTCCCTTATCATCCCCACCATTCCCAATCTGGTGAAACTATGGAGAATGAGAGAGAAGTTCAACTTAAGGATATTCTTGAGCAATTGGCTAGGATGAACAGTAAACTAGATAAGCTTGATGAGAGAGTTAGAACCTTAGAGAAGAATAGTCCTAGGCCATCTATCGAGCCTGAGTCTGGATCACCTTTCCCCCCTAGGGATTATCCTCACCATGAACCACCCATAGAGACTGAACCCAGGAGACTGCCCCGTGTTAACCCAGCCCAAGAGTTTGAACCTAGGAGACCCAATCCCGAGATCATAGACCGGGAAGAAAGGGCCCTTAGAAACATCAAGCTAGAAGCCCCTAACTTCGATGGTAGTCTAGATCCTAAGGTATACGTAGATTGGGAGGACGATATGGAGCAGTATTTCAAGTGGTATACAATGACGGAAATGATGAAGTTTAAGTTTGCCAAGACTAGGTTGGTTCGCCAAGCTAGGTTATTTTGGAATAGTGTTGAAAGGCTGGTAGCGTAGAGAGATGAAGAACCTATAGCAACTTGGAGAGGCATGAAAGCCAGACTTAGGGAGAAGTACCAACCACTTTCTTACACCCAGAGTTTATTGGACCAATGGCAAAATCTGAGTCAAGGGAACAAGAGTGTGGTTGACTACATCACGAAGTTTGATAAGTATGTCATGCGATGTCATGTCAATGAATCTACTTCTGTGACCCTGTCTAGGTTTAGGACTGGCCTACACCCAGACATCCAGAGAAAGCTTTACTGGGTTCATCCTATAATGTGGAAGGTTGGGTAGGGTGGCTCCTGGGACTAAACCAAGGGCGTGCTAGATGTCCCTAAGTAGTGGAAGTTGGTCAGGTAGGTCATCTGGAAACACATCCTTAAAGTCTTCTAACACTTTAGCCACTTCCTGAGGGCATTCTTTCTGGGAAGGCTCCTGAATTTCATTAATGGCTAAAATCCAAACATGTGTACCCTCAGTGAGCTCCTTTTCAATTTCCTTATCAGTTATCAAATTGAATCCCATTTTCTTTTCTTATAGGTGGCTCGATCCTCTCTTAACAGTGTCCTTAGGTGGTGTTAGGTTGATCACAAACTTCTTTTCTAGGTGCATGAATGAGCAGGAATTTGATCAACCGCATAGGGTCGCATCATGGTCAAATAACTAGGGTCGACCTAGGATGATACTGCTCACTCCCATTGGTAAGACATCACACCACACTTTCTCTTGATAGGACTGTAATTGGATTTAGACTAGGCACCTATGTTTGATAGGAATTGAAGTGGAGTCTATCCAAGAAACCTTATAGGGATTTGGATGGGGAACTGTGGACAAGCCTAAAGTTTTGAGAACACTGGTGGATATGGCATTTACACAACTCCCACTATCTATGATTATTTTACATACCTTATCCCCTAGCTTGATAAATGTTTGTAGGATGTTAGTCCTATGCCAATCTTCCTATGTCACGGTATGGGTAAGGATGCATCTAACTACTCCCAACAGATCAGGCTCTATTTGTTCCTCGTCACCTTCATACTCTTCAGCCAAATTTTTCTCAGCCTAATATACCTCCTCAACATTATCACCTAGGGGCTCCATGGGTTCAGGCTCATTCTCTTCTGATTCTCCTATGTGTAAGGCCCTTGTTGGACAATTGCTAGCATAATGGCCTAACTTATGACATCTGAAACACGCAACATTAGGGTTTGGAGTCCTCTGAACTTCTGGTGCTTTACCCCTATCACCTCTACAGGTTAGAAGGGTGCTAGGGTTAGGTTGGCTGGTTCGCATCTGATTCGATCCTGGCTGTTGACTAGGTGCACTAGTTCAAGGGGGTTCGGGTCTGCGATAAAGTGGTCCCCTATGGAATCTCTCGGCATCTCGTACTACCTAATAAGCTAGCTCTAAGTCATGGACTTCCCTCAAGAATAACTCCTTCTAGATCTCTTCTCTTAATCCTGCCCTAAATCTAGATAAGGTAACTGATTCGGATTCATCTACATTGCATCTCATTACAAACTCATCAAATTTTGCAATATATTTGGCTACACTCTTGGTTCCCTGGGTCAACCTCTGCCACTGGTCTAGAAGCTCTGGTGGTAACACATAGGAAGGTATTTCTCTCTAAGCCTAAGTTTCATTGCCCTCCAGGTTACTATGGGAATATCACCCCTTTGTCTAATGAACCTCTTGACATTTCCCCAGTAAAGCCTAGCTTGACAAATTAACCTAAGCTTCGTGAACTTGCATTTTCTCTCCTCTGTCATGTCATACCAATTGAAGTACTGATCTGATCCATCTCTCCCTCCTAATCTATGTAAACCTTAGGATCCAGATTTCCATCTAATGTTGGTGCTTCCAACCTAATATTCTTAAGGGTTCGCTCGTCACGGTCTGTCTGATCCTGATTGTGTCTCCTAGGGTTTGGCTCATAGACTGGATCATGGTATGCTATCCTAGGGTTCGGGTCATGACTCGATCAGGATTGGGCCTCCTAGGATTTGGCTCAAAGAAATGGTCTTGATGAAGAGCCCTTCTAGGGTTGATGGGTGTCTCAAACTCAGGTTCAGGCTCCAACTCATTCTAGACTTCATGAGTTCCTCCAGGGATATGAGCTTCTAATCGATCAAGCCTAGTAGTGATGAGGGTTATCTGATTAGTCATGTTTTGGTTAGTCTGGGTCAATTGATCAGTCAGGTTTTGGTTCAGCCTGGTCATTTGGTCATTCAAAGATTTCATCAAACTCTCAAAGTTTTGTTCCATGGTTACACTAGATTGGGCTTGGGTTTGCTGGTAGGGTGCTCTTGATCTAGTTGCCATGCACACATGGACTCAAACTTGGACTAGGGGTTTGCTAGACCTAGAGCCCAAACCAAATGTTAGGTCAAATTGACAATCCGGGTTGTAGTAACTTGGCACCTGGCCAGGTAAGTGTAAGGTTGGTGGAGGTTCCTCTTTGCTTGCCTTAGACACCAATTTGAAATTGGCCAGGTAAGTGAACCAACCCACCTTCCTTCAGGCTCTAGTCCCTGAACCACTTGCCTAGACACCAGATACAAGCACACTCAAACAGGTTGTCAAAGTTGGCTTGACACTTGATTCGACCCGACCTTGTGGGTGTCCCTAGCTCACTAGAGCAATAAATGTCTACTTTGTTTTAATTAGGGTTGGGTTCGTTATGCAAGTTGGTGGTCTTTGGGCTAGGGACAGGTGATGAAATCCTAACCCTATGTCAATTTGATGCCGTTAACTATAGGGTTCGGGAACCAGTGCGGAAGTGTGGATTTCAAAAACTTTATGAAATCAGGTCCGAACCCTAATCCCAAAATCTCCTTATTAGCAATTAAAACTTATGACTACATGCATGTCCAAATTTAAACACAGTTTAGATACTAACCTCAGATCGCTATATCCAATCTGATGTAGAAATAAACTCCAAATAAGGTAACCTTTTGAACACACCAGGCGTCCACTTGTCCGCCCTCCGATGGTGATCCACACGGGCAGATGATCAAGACAGTGACTCCTCAATTGGGTTCCTTCCAATCAAGTTCTACCCCAAGAACTTGATATATGAGCTATTGGCTAGGACTCCTCTAGCCAAACGGGGACCAAAACTTTCTCTCTTACTCTTCTCCTAGTTTTTAGCAACTTTGGCCTCTTAAGACACTCTTGTCTTAAGAATAAGCCCTTGTCCTAAAGTGAGACAAGGCTTGTCTTGGAGGGAGAAGAAAATTAAGACAAAGTTGTCTTAATGTAAGAAAGAAGGAAAAGAGGCGCCTTCTTCCTTTACCGTCGGAGAGTTTCTCTCTCTGACTCTCCTTCTGTTCTGAGATTTGACAGAGCCTAGGCTCTGTAAAGGAATCAAAGAGGAAAGAGAGGAGGGGGAAACAATCTTCTGGAGAGGGAGAAGGAAAGAGAAGCAAGGCTTCGCCGTAGAAAATCTGGAATGAATTTTTACGGTGAAGCCTTCTTCTTAAATAGGCGACAGAGAGGCGCCTTCTCCTTCTAAAAAATCCTCTCACGTCCCTCTCTCCCTTCTCACGTCTTCTCTCTTAATCTCACGGCCCTTGGGATTAATCTCACGGCCTTTGGGATGGGAAGACGCGAAGAAAGATCGTGAAAAACACAGAAGGGCGCGCGCAGAAAAAAGAGTCGCGCCCCTTCGGTGTTTTTCTCTTCTTTTCCACGGTATTTTTTTTTTTCTTTTTGGAGAGTCCACGCCTAGGTGGACTCTCTTCCATGCCTCTTCAAAAAATCATCGGTGTTTTTTCTTTCTTTTCATGCAAAGACGCGTCTTGGAAGAGTCCACGCGCGTGTGGACTCTTCTCCTTGCGCGCGCGCGTGGGAAGAGAGGGGGAGGGGTTTTAGGCGATGTGGGAAAGGGGTTTAGCCTCTTAGGTTAGCCCAATTGCTAGCCTATAGTTAGCCCAACATTTTGTATCTTCAATTAGATTCAAACCGGAATGAATTTGGATCTAAAAAAGACCAAATCGGAACCCTAACTCGAATCCGATTCAAGTAGAAGTCATGGTTTGCAACACATGCTAGTGTGTTCATCTGCAAACGAGATTTAATTCCAAATTAAATCCTTGATTATCTGTCCTAAGTGTGTGACCCATTGGGTTCCATACTTAGCCAGCAGTGGGTCCGAGTGCAAGTTGACCTAATCTGATCAGAACTCATTCTAATCGATTTAGGTCAAATCGAGCTAACTCGAGTCAGTCAATTATGACTCCTCCTAATTAGTGATCCAATTAAACCATTTAATTTGATCAACCCACAAGACAAGATTGACATCTAGCAACGTGTCATGTCTACCCGGAAGATATGGAAATTCTGGTGTAATTCCAAAACTACCCTTCAGTGGAAAGTTCCCGTATAATTCGATCCTTCAATCATCTTGCATCCCGAATATAACTATGGATATGGAATCATGTCAAATCCAGTTTATACTCATTCCCAGCTCAGTCATACACTAATGATTCAATTAATTCGATATTAGAAATCATTTCTAATATCTGTACTTTGATCAAAGATTTCCTGAATCATCATCTGACCTAATTTGGCTGGATGCAATCTCCTCCTACTAGGAGTGATCAATTCCTTGTTGACCTACTCATTACCTTCATATACAATTCACCATACCCAGCATCAACCTCGTGCATGACCTAGTGTCATGATTGAGATTGAACCAAAGCATGGGTTCATGTACATAAGGTATTATGGCAGTCTCAGGTCATAGGACTACTTGCACAACTCCCACTATGTGAAACATCTATTGACATGCAGCTAAGGCTCCATTAGATGTTCTCAAACTGGATCTATTCAGTGAACTCATTCACTAATGAGCACCCACATCCTTGTATTAGTGTCCTACACAAATGACTGTGAGAGCAGTCACCCTTTTCAGCATACATAGGATGTGCCAGTCTTACCGGAAAACCCTGATCCCCAACTCAGGGTTCCTATGACTAGGAATATTCTAGATTAGGGTTTTAAGGCCTTAGATCTCACTGGTATGATCTCATCATAGCCCTACAACCATAGCCCTAATCTATGGGGTTCATCATATAATGACACAGCGAATGATGAAAAAATTATTGCCTTTATTAATTTGTCAATTTACAATGGTCTGGGAGATACAGATATTGGCTTATAGGGCATAATCCTTTCAATCTCCCACTTGCACTAAAGCCAATCGCTCTTATTCTTTAACCCCATACAATCGAGGTGGCGATCAAACTCCCGCTGTGGTAGAGCCTTAGTGAACGGATCTGCTATGTTGTTCTTTGTATCTACTCTATTGATGCAGACTTCTTGTCTTTCGATTATCTCTCGGACAAGATGGAAGCGTCTCAGAATGTGCTTGGACTTGTGATGGGCTCTCGGTTCCTTAGCTTGAGCAACTGCTCCAGTGTTATCACAATAGAGTGGCACCGGGTTCTCAATCTCAGGAACTACTCCCAACTCTGTGATGAATTTCTTCATCCAGACAGCTTCCTTGGCGGCTTCACTGACAGCTATGTACTCTGCCTCGGTAGTTGAGTCAGCTACAGTCTGCTGTTTAGTGCTCTTCCAACTTACTGCTCCACCATTCAAGGTAAAGACATACCCTGAAATGGATTTACTATCATCTGGGTCTGATTGAAAACTAGAGTCTGAATAGGCTTCTAGTTTAAGATCAGATCCTCCGTATATAAGAAAAACATCCTTAGTCCTTCTCAGGTACTTAAGAATATTTTTCACAGCCTTCCAGTGATCCTCTCCTGGATCAGCCTGAAATCTACTGGCTACACCCAAGGCATATGCCACATCAGGCCTGGTACATAACATAGCATACATAATCGACCCTATAGCCGAAGCATAAGGTATAGAACTCATTCTATTTCTTTCTTCAGGTGTCTTAGGAGACATCCTCTTAGAAAGACGTATGCCATGGCCAATAGGTAAGTAACCTCTTTTACTTTCCTCCATGCTAAATCTCTTTAGCACCTGGTCAATGTACCTAGACTGGGACAAGCCAAGCATCCTTCTTGATCTATCTCTATAGATCTTTATACCCAGTATATAGGATGCTTCTCCCAAGTCTTTCATGGAAAACTGTTTCGATAACCATACTTTGACTGATTGTAACATTGGGATATCATTCCCAATAATAAGTATATCATCAACATATAGAACTAAGAAAACTATGGCACTCCCACTAGTCTTCTTGTACACACAAGGTTCATCCTCATTTTTGAAAAAATCAAATTCTTTGACTGTTTTATCAAATCGGATGTTCCAACTCCTGGATGCTTGCTTTAATCCATAAATGGATTTCTTTAGCCTACATACCTGATTAGGTTTAGTCTCCAAGACAAAACCTTCTGGTTGTGACATATAAACCTCTTCCTCAAGGAAACCATTGAGGAATGCAGTTTTTACATCCATTTGCCAGATCTCATAATCATGATATGCTGCTATAGCAAGCATAATCCGAATAGATTTGAGCATGGCAACAGGGGAAAATGTTTCATCATAATCTATTCCCTGTTTTTGTCTGAAACCCTTAGCCACCAATCTGGCTTTATAAGTTTCAACTTGGCCATCTGCCCCAATCTTCCTTTTATAGACCCATTTACACCCAATAGGGTTAATACCCTCTGGTGCATCAACCAAAGACCATACTTGGTTGACATACATGGAGTCCATCTCGGATCTCATGGCTTCCAGCCATTTGTCTGAGTCTCTACTCATGACTGCTTCCGTATAGGTTAGAGGCTCATCATTTTGAATGATTTGGGCTTCATTATTTTCAATTATGAACCCATACCTCTCAGGTGCCTGTCGCACCCTATCAGACCTACGGATAGGAGTGTGTTCAGGTTCTATATTAACTATGTTGTTACTTGACTGAGAAGTGTCTATTTGTTGAATCTCATTAAGTTCGATATTTCTACCAGTGCCCTTTTGTAGGATAAATTCCTTTTCCATAAAAGTGGCATGCCTACTGACCAAAACCTTTTGTTCAGTAGGGTGGTAGAACACATATCCTATACTATCTCTAGGATATCCGATAAATAGACATTTGTCTGCTCTAGCATCTAGTTTATGTCCAAAATTCCTTTTTACATAGGCTGGACATCCCCATATCTTAATATACTTAAGATTGGGCTTCTTACTTCTCCATAATTCATATGGAGTGCTAGAGACAGTTTTAGATGGTACTCTATTCAAGATATGAGTTGCTGTTTCCAAAGCATATCCCCAGAAAGAAAAAGGTAACTCCGTGAAGCACATCATGGACCGTACCATATCCAATAAAGTACGATTCCTCCTTTCAGCAACACCATTTAATTGTGGTGTGTAAGGAGGAGTCCATTCAGAGATGATCCCCTTATCTTTAAGGTGATCAAGAAACTCAGTGGATAAGTATTCACCTCCTCTATCTGATCGGAGGATCTTTATACTTTTTCCTGTCTGTTTCTCTACCATACTTTGATACTCTAAAAATTTTTCAAAAGCATCGGACTTATGTTTCATTAGATACACAAATCCATACCTTGAAAAATCATCAGTAAATGTGATGAAGTATGAGTATCCACCATAGGCTTGAGTTGTCATAGGCCCACATACATCTGTGTGTATGAGTCCTAATAACTCTTTTGTCCTTTCTCCATGTCCACTAAATGGAGTCTTGGTCATCTTACCCATGAGACATGATTCACAAGTTCCTAATGACTCATAGTCATAAGGATCAAAGAAATTTTCTTTGTACAACTTGTTAATCCTAGTCTCACTAATATGTCCAAGTCGACAATGCCAAAGTAAGGTATTGTTAACATCATCTCTTTTCCGTTTGTTAGAAACATGAAAAACATTGTCATTAGTGGAAAGAGTTAAGAGACCATTGCAGAATATGCCATAACATATAATTTCATTAGATAAAGAAATTGAGCAGCCACTGCTCATTACATTCATAGTATATCCTTGTTTAAGTAACAAGGGTACAGATATGATATTTCTAATGATTTTTGGCATATAGTAACAATTCCTTAGCTCCAAGATCTTCCCTGAAGGTAACTTCAAAACATAAGTCCCTACAGCTTCTGCTTGGATGGGGTCCCCTCCAGCACCGTAGAGCTCAAAGTTACCTTCCTTCAATACTTTAAGCCCCTGAAGTCCCTGCAATGATTTGCAGATGTTATGACCACAGGCGGTATCCAACACCCAAGTATTTGAAATGGAAGAATCCAATGACAAAATAGTATGAACTTCTTTCATACCTTTTGGTGCCTCTGATGCACCAGGCTTCAAACTTGCAAGGTAAACCTTGCAGTTTCTTTTCCAATGACCCGGCTTGCCACAATGAAAGCAGGTCATCTGTCCGGAGGCCTTCTTTCCTTTCTTCTTCTTAATGCCCCCTTTGGGATTCATCCTCTTATTGGAACCCCTTTTGCCTGTCTTCTTCTTATCCACAAGAAGAACTGGAGCCTTATTTTTCTTTACATGGCTTTCTGCTGTTTTCAACATATTCAACAACTCAGGTAAGGAAGAATTAAGTTTGTTCATATGGTAATTAAGAACAAACTGTGAAAATGACTCTGGGAGTGATTGCAAGATCAAGTCTTGATTCAACTCCCCATCCATTACAAAACCTAATTGACCTAATCGAGTGATTAGATCAATTATCTTTAATACATGGTCTTGTACTGATGTACCTTCTGTCATCCTTGCACGGAACAACTGCTTAGATATTTCATATCTAGCAGTTCTACTGTGTTCTCCATAAAGCTCTTTTAAATTTAGGAGTATGGAGTTAGTATCCATGCTATCATGCTGCCTCTGCAACTCGTTAGTCATAGAGGCAAGCATAACACATTTGACAGTAAGTGAGTCATTTTGCCACATATTATATGTGGTCTTCTCCTCTTGCGAGGCATCTTCCCTTGGTGGTTCCAAAATCGGGGTATCAAGAATATAGGAAATTCTTTCTTGACTGAGTACTATTTTCAAATTTCTCAGCCAATCAACATAATTAGGCCCAGTCAATTTGTTGGCATCTAAAATACTACGGAGTGAGAGTGAAGAGGCCATTTATCTACATTTAAACAAAGAACGAAAACATAAGCAAACAACCATGAAATGACAATACATAATTAAATTAGGACTTTAATTTAATTATGTCTCCCACTATTTTATCGAGCATCATAACCCTCTATACGATGATCGAGAAAACCTTAATTGATCTTTCTTAGTGGGGTTGAGATCCCAATCCCTCATAAAAGACCTTGTGTGTACACAACAAATCTTATATAAGTTCATAGGTAGGAAAACTCTTTCCAATTGTAACCTGTACAATTCTCAACTTATCTCGGCCTCTAAAATATTAATAGCCTTGTGTATACACAACAAACTATAATATTTTAGTTAAGTAAGACCCTTCATAGCCATATAGTCATGACTTTAATAGTAATACTCTTGTGTGTACACAACAAAATATTACTTTAAATCATGCCATAAACAAATAATTGTATTAGGCCAAAAATTGTGCTAGTCACCATATTAGGTCTTGTGTGTACACAACAAACCTAGTATAGATCGTAATACAATGATGACCTATCATGAAGGAAGGCCAATAATAGTATTTTAACACCAAGCATGTTAGTCAAGAATTGAATCAATCAGATCGGCCAGGCTAGTGGAAGAGATGTGGGGGTCCCCCCGTTGCTTTCCTAGACACCAATTTAAAATTGGCCAGGTCAGTCAACGGAACCAATTAAAAACCACGATTCCCTTTACCTTCCCAGAACCACCTTTCTAGACACCGAAATGACTAATTATCCATCATGACTAATAATGCTTATCGGTTAACTATACTACCACTTAATATAATTTTAAGAGGGGTTCATGCAATGCCAGCACATTCAATTAAAATCTATCACATATATTAATACATGCTTTAAACTAAGCAAATATGTGAAATGTGTGCCATCATACTAGGACAACCATTTACCACATAATGGATACACCATTATGCCAGGGCAACCTTATTTCAGTATGATGGCTCCAGGGCTAATCATATCTCTAAGACAATTAGGGTTTCAGTGGAAAACCCTAACTGGTGGCAATCATCAAACTCATGTTCAATCAAAGACATGCACTGTGCATCAATATAAAAACTTTAACATGATACTACATCATGAATTGAACTTCATAAGTTTTAATCCTAATAAGGATGCTCTGATACCACTGTAGGGTTCGGGAACCAGTGCGGAAGTGTGGATTTCAAAAACTTTATGAAATCAGGTCCGAACCCTAATCCCAAAATCTCCTTATTAGCAATTAAAACTTATGACTACATGCATGTCCAAATTTAAACACAGTTTAGATACTAACCTCAGATCGCTATATCCAATCTGATGTAGAAATAAACTCCAAATAGGGTAACCTTTTGAACACACCAGGCGTCCACTTGTCCGCCCTCCGATGGTGATCCACACGGGCAGATGATCAAGACAGTGACTCCTCAATTGGGTTCCTTCCAATCAAGTTCTACCCCAAGAACTTGATATATGAGCTATTGGCTAGGACTCCTCTAGCCAAACGGGGACCAAAACTTTCTCTCTTACTATTCTCCTAGTTTTTAGCAACTTTGGCCCCTTAAGACACTCTTGTCTTAAGAATAAGCCCTTGTCCTAAAGTGAGACAAGGCTTGTCTTGGAGGGAGAAGAAAATTAAGACAAAGTTGTCTTAATGTAAGAAAGAAGGAAAAGAGGCGCCTTCTTCCTTTACCGTCGGAGAGTTTCTCTCTCTGACTCTCCTTCTGTTCTGAGATTCGACAGAGCCTAGGCTCTGTAAAGGAATCAAAGAGGAAAGAGAGGAGGGGGAAACAATCTTCTGGAGAGGGAGAAGGAAAGAGAAGCAAGGCTTTGCCGTAGAAAATCTGGAATGAATTTTTACGGTGAAGCCTTCTTCTTAAATAGGCGACAGAGAGGCGCCTTCTCCTTCTGAAAAATCCTCTCACGTCCCTCTCTCCCTTCTCACGTCTTCTCTCTTAATCTCACGGCCCTTGGGATTAATCTCACGGCCTTTGGGATGGGAAGACGCGAAGAAAGATCGTGAAAAACACAGAAGGGCGCGCGCAGAAAAAAGAGTCGCGCCCCTTCGGTGTTTTTCTCTTCTTTTCCACGGTATTTTTTTTTTTTTTTTTTTTTTGGAGAGTCCACGCCTAGGTGGACTCTCTTCCACGCCTCTTCAAAAAATCACCGGTGTTTTTTCTTTCTTTTCACGCAAAGACGCGTCTTGGAAGAGTCCACGCGCGTGTGGACTCTTCTCCTTGCGCGCGCGCGTGGGAAGAGAGGGGGAGGGGTTTTAGGCGATGTGGGAAAGGGGTTTAGCCTCTTAGGTTAGCCCAATTGCTAGCCTATAGTTAGCCCAACATTTTGTATCTTCAATTAGATTCAAACCGGAATGAATTTGGATCTAAAAAAGACCAAATCGGAACCCTAACTCGAATCCGATTCAAGTAGAAGTCATGGTTTGCAACACATGCTAGTGTGTTCATCTGCAAATGAGATTTAATTCCAAATTAAATCCTTGATTATCTGTCCTAAGTGTGTGACCCATTGGGTTCCATACTTAGCCAGCAGTGGGTCCGAGTGCAAGTTGACCTAATCTGATCAGAACTCATTCTAATCGATTTAGGTCAAATCGAGCTAACTCGAGTCAGTCAATTAGGACTCCTCCTAATTAGTGATCCAATTAAACCATTTAATTTGATCAACCCACAAGACAAGATTGACGTCTAGCAACGTGTCATGTCTACCCGGAAGATATGGAAATTCTGGTGTAATTCCAAAACTACCCTTCAGTGGAAAGTTCCCGTACAATTCGATCCTTCAATCATCTTGCATCCCGAATATAACTATGGATATGGAATCATGTCAAATCCAGTTTATACTCATTCCCAGCTCAGTCATACACTAATGATTCAATTAATTCGATATTAGAAATCATTTCTAATATCTGTACTTTGATCAAAGATTTCCTGAATCATCATCTGACCTAATTTGGCTGGATGCAATCTCCTCCTACTAGGAGTGATCAATTCCTTGTTGACCTACTCATTACCTTCATATACAATTCACCATACCCAGCATCAACCTCGTGCATGACCTAGTGTCATGATTGAGATTGAACCAAAGCATGGGTTCATGTACATAAGGTATTATGGCAGTCTCAGGTCATAGGACTACTTGCACAACTCCCACTATGTGAAACATCTATTGACATGCAGCTAAGGCTCCATTAGATGTTCTCAAACTGGATCTATTCAGTGAACTCATTCACTAATGAGCACCCACATCCTTGTATTAGTGTCCTACACAAATGACTGTGAGAGCAGTCACCCTTTTCAGCATACATAGGATGTGCCAGTCTTACCGGAAAACCCTGATCCCCAACTCAGGGTTCCTATGACTAGGAATATTCTAGATTAGGGTTTTAAGGCCTTAGATCTCACTGGTATGATCTCATCATAGCCCTACAACCATAGCCCTAATCTATGGGGTTCATCATATAATGACACAGCGAATGATGAAAAAATTATTGCCTTTATTAATTTGTCAATTTACAATGGTCTGGGAGATACAGATATTGGCTTATAGGGCATAATCCTTTCATTAACTTGTTTTGCCATGAAATGAATGCAACAAGCATATGGATCCAAATTTCAGGTGCAGAATTGATGTGTTGCAGTTCTAAAGTGGTGGAAAAAGTGCAATATAAAAATGTCCAAAAATTCAAGAAAAATTACAGAACATTCCTAACTTATGGATGACATACCAGATGAAAGAAAATTAAAAATTAAAATCTATGCTAGGCATGGTAGTTCCTAGAACATAGACATTGCATGCATGAAAGAATAGCAGAATTTAAATAAACAAAGGTATTTGCATACCAAACTTCAACCTAATGATTCACGTCCGGTCAGGGGCTCATTATTCCCATGGGTTGTGATAGTGTACTGGTGTACACCCGCTCAGGAGGCATGAGTCTTAGATCTAGATTGGATTTACAAAAAAAATATGTAGCAAGTATAAGTGCTATGCATGCAGAAAATTTCAGCAACCTACCTAAATGCAGAAATTCAAAATTAACCCTAACCTACCGTGCTCTTATACCATGTTGATATGGGATAGATGGGTAGGATCGTTGGCGAGCCTAGAAGTCACCAAAATTAGGGTACTATTTTTTTTTTGGTATTTTTTTTTCTAGGGGTGGCGAAGGAACAATGGGGATGGAAGACATAGGGTTTGGAACTCATGGACTTTGGGACTCACCCTAACGAAGAGACCTCTCACCTCTAAGGCATTACACCCTCCTCGATACTTGGAGGTGCTAGGATGAATCTCAAAGGTCACGAGGGGATAAAGAAGATGGAATGGATAGGGGATAACTAGACATGACCTCACATCATGTCCTGGGGTTGGGTCTCACACCCTCTCCTCATGGAGTGGAAGAAAAGAATCCCTCTTTCCTAAAACTCATTTTTAATTGACCAAACTTCTCTTTTTATAAAGGACTGAGGGTGGTATTTATAGACTTGTCGAACCCTCATTTGAATTTGAATACAAGATAAAAAGATAGGGATGATTCAAAATCAAATACAAGATAGGATAAGATAAGCCAATCCATATCTCAATCCTAACCAACTAAATCCTAATTCAAATTTCAAACAAAAGATAAATCCTAAATAAATATTCTTCCAATTTATTTGCTACTCTGGAATTCATGCTACTCCGGGATTTGTGCAGGTTGATGTCCTTGCTTCGGGATTTGTGCAAGCTGATGTTCCCATCAAAACCCATACCATTAAGGTAGATTAGTTTGACTGATTTAGGTGCCCTTGGACTGGTTGGTCTTGAAACCTCTTCTATGACTTGGTAAAGTTAGTGGGAGGATTCTTGACTTACTGGTTCATGTTTTCTCTTTCTCATCTATCACCAAAGGTCTAAATCCTCCAAAAGTATTAGGTCTTTAAAAATGATGAAGTTATGGTGATAACTAAGTCATATCCTTCCATTAAGAGGGTGGTAATGGGTCCAATAGTTTAAATAATCACTAGAAATTACAAAGGCGTTGTACTAACCTAGGTATTGGAATTATTATCCATATTATGATGATTCAGATGCAACTTTCTTAATGATAGTCTAGTGGGCTACAAAGTCAGGCTTGGCCATTTGTTGGTTAGAAGCACTAAGTCTAGTCAAGTTAATGGTTGGACCTAACCAGAATTTTAAGTGAAAGGCCCAAAGGCCTACTAAAATGGTTCCTAGGGTAAAATTAATTACTAGAAGTTGTTTAGAGAAATAATTAGTTAAGAACCTATCTTTGGATGCACATGGATGGGCCAGCCAAAGTCAAGCTCATGTGCAGTCTATAGGATTCTAGTAACCATAAAAGAATTAATGTGTTATTTCTCGGATTGGAGGTAGAGGCTATCAATTCATACAAAATGGTGAGAGAAACTTTAGATTAAAGTCCAAGTCTTTAGGGGTTAATAATTCAAATACTAATTGGTCTTGTATTCTTTTTTTAGATAATGGCCACCAATTTGTTGCTTTGATCATTATTGTATAATGATAGGCTTATAGGTCCCAACTTCAATAGCTGGTATCAAAAGATCATGATAGTCCTGGGGCATTAACGGATCCTTTATATGATAATGGATCTTGTACCTGAGGAGCTCACTCCAAATGCTCATTGTATGGTTAGGGACACTTACCAAAAGTGGCTCTCTGACCGGTTCATTATGTGATGCAAAATGTTGCGGCTATGAATGACGAGTTTAGTTACAAGTTTGAGGATAACCGGTTAGAAGAAATCCTTTAAATATTGAAGGAATCCTTTGGAACACTTGATGATATTGAGTAGCACAGGGTTGTGCTATTTTCAATGCCCGGATGCATGAGGGGGCATGATCATGGATCATGTACTATACATGATTGAGCAGATCAAGCACCTGGGCAAACTCGGCTATCCCTTGCATGAGTAGCTAAAAAAAGAGGCAATTTTTAATTCGTTGCCCCCTCTTACCTTGACTTTCTCAGTCATCATAGAATGATGAGGCACATAGTAAACTACCATGATTTGCTAGGATTACTATAGACCTATGAAAAAGATCACTAGCTATATAAAGAGTTGATGAAAACTAGTGGGAGGATCTTTGGCAGGACATCATCCCTTTAAGAAAAGGAAGAAGAATAAAAATAAGAAAGTGCAGCATACTAGGGCATCACAATCTAGTCATACCAAGAAGAATAAGGCTGATAAGAGTTAGGTAGAGTACTGCTATAAAAAGTAAGGTCATTGATGTGGCATTTTTGCTGACATGGAGCCCGCTGGCGGTGACGTTGGCGAGAGGCCCACCACCTAGATGTGGTGACCTAATGAGGAGATAAGGCGAGCCCTCCTGTCGAGGTCAGCTCCCAGTCGGGGTTGTCCTCATAGGGCAAGCCTTCCATATGAGGTCAGCTTCCAGTCGGGGTCATGCTCATGCTATCAAGGCGAGCCCTCCTACCGAGGTCAGCTCCCATCCAAGATTGTGCTCATAGGACGAGCCCTCCATCTAAGGACAACTCCCGATCAGGGTCGTGCTCATGTTATCAAGGCAAGCCCTCCTGCCGAGGTCAGCTCCCAACCAGGGTTGTGCTTATAGGGCAAGGCCTCCGTCTGAGGGTAGCTCCAAGCCAGGGTCATGCTCATGCTATCAAGGCGAGCCCTCCTGCCGAGGTCAGCTCCCAACCGGGGTTGTGCTCATAGGGTGAGCCCTCCATCTAAGGTCAGCTCCCGGGCGGGGTCATGCTCGTGCTATCGAGGTGAGCCCTCCTGCTAAGGTCAGCTCTCGATCGAGGTCAACTCATGCAGCCAAAGGTAGACCTCCCAAAGGGAGGTCCTTCCCTGCCATACGAAGGCCAGAATTCCTGCCAGCGGTGGAGAGAAAGATCAATAGGAATTCAAACCATGGCTCAGAAGTCCCTGTCCTTTTGCAACCTCCGGGAGGTGGCGCACGCCTTGCCACAAATGTAGGCTCTACAACATGCCACCAGCAAGCTTTGCACAAGGTAAGCCCTGTCAGGCCTAAGGCCCTCTAATGTGCTGCCACGTCCTCTACCGTATGGTTAGAGGATGCTGCCACATGCAGTGCGAGACCCAGAGTTTCCTTAGAAGGAGAATCCTACTAAGGCCACAGGCCCTGCAACACATCGACGGCCCCTCCTAAAATAGAAATGCAAAAAAGGGACATCGGGGCAAAGTGAGAAAGGTAAGTAAGATGGTAAAGGAGCAAGGGAGTGATCCTCTCGGGGGGGATTCCTCGCTCTCCATTCACTCTTTCCTTTTGCTATTTGATCATTATCACCTTGTCACCCCTGAGGGCGAGGGAGTCTCCCAAGCTCTCCACCTCAGAGGTTCTGTTTTCCTTGATCGTCCTACTAACTTGATCGTTAGAGTGTCCTCGCCAGAATCCCCGACCCGGGGCCCCTCTATTTTGCAGACCAGCAAATCCAAGAGCCGACCAGGAGGGGGGAGAGGACCTAGCCCCCGGGACGGGGGGCGCCCAATGCGATGAAGCTATAGGTCACAACGATCTTGGCGATAATAGATTGGTGTGCCAGGAAGGGGGGTGGGCGTCGCTGGGGGCAAGAGCCCTGGCCACTAGCTATCAACAGTAGGTGACGGGGCGAGAGCCCCGGTCACTCGCGGTCAACAGAAGGCCCATCGGGAAGCCAATGGGGATGACATCTCGGGGGGCAGAGAAAACCCCAAAGGAGACTGGGTGAGGGGACGACACCCCTAATAATGGCCGAAGCTGATGGGAATTTCTAGGAACCAAGGTCATCATGCAACTTGTGGAAAGGAATTTTAAACTAAAAATTCGAACATGAAAACCCTAATTGGCTAAAAGAAACCCTAATTACCAGATCCCCTTAGACATAATCAACTAATGAATCATAAATAAAGTATAAGAAACATACCTGAAATGCTATTTTCTACTTCTTTCCACAAGACTCACAAGTGTAAGCCCTCCAATGGTGATCCACATGAGAATAGAACCAAGGAAAAACTCCTTCTTGAAGTTGCTTGCTAGAGTAGGACTCTTTCTGCAGCCTTTGGATTCTTGACCACTGTAGGACACCCTGTCCTACTAAAGGGCACTATGAACACTCTCCTAAAGCACTCTTGGTTTTAGGATAACCCTCCTCTAGGACTCCTTAGGCTTATGTCCTAAAATAATGCCTTGTCCTAGTAGAAAAGACCTTGCTTAACAAGACAAGTCTTGTCTTAAAGAAAGGAGGGAGGGAGAGACAGAAAGAAACACTTAGAAGACTCGGTGAAATTGTATTCCTATCTCAGAAGATCGAACACTAACTCTTCAAATTTTACTGCACACCCTTTAAATAGGAATTTAAGGGGCATGAAAAGCATCCCAAAGTTTCTCATCAGATATGTCTCTTCATATCTGATAAGACTCTTTAGGACTTAGCAGTCTTATCTGAGTTCTCTTGGTTTTATCAGATGAACTCTCCTCATGCCACATGGCATGTACCGAACTCAAGGGAAAGGAGGCATCTTTTCATGTCCTGAAACTGTAAAAGAGAAATCCTGAGAGCAGAAGGACTCTGCCTCAGAACCGTGCGTAGATGAAGAAACACGACTCTTCATCTGCGCGCGCTAACTTCTTCTCATTTCATGCCACCACTTTGTCCCCTTTTGACCAGTCAACCAAAACCAAAAGGCTTGGAGACTATTTGAAGAGGTGTCCCATATAAGAAACTCCCAAAGTTTCATCTATAGAAGGACTCTCAGTCCTTCTGCACGTATTCTTTTCTGCCATGCGCTCCAAGAGGTGCCAAGAGTCCTGAGCGCCCAGGAATCTTCAATAAACTGGGTTAATGTTCAAATAATAACCAGATAAAGCCTGGTTTAGGCTGCCCCAATTAGGACTCAACCTAATGTAGGTTTTCCTCAATAAGGTTAGTCCAATTAACAAGCAACTAGATCCAAATGGATTGGGTTAGGAATTAGGTTAGCCTACACATGCTATTATGTAATCTGGCTAACCAATTAGGATGCCATGACCATAATTAAACCATGAATGACTTCCTTGGTCAACTCCCTAATGTGTGTTACCCTTTGGATTCTATATTTAGCTAGCAGTAGGTTTAGGTTTGAGCCAATTCAAACCAATCAAATATGATTGACCTAATTAGGTCAAATTGGCTCACCTAATTGTCCAATTTGAATCATCCATCGAATTGACTCATGAAACCAATCCAACTGGTTCATTAAAATCTACAAGACAAGATTGACATCTAGCAACATGTCATGCCTACCCAGAAAATGTGAAATTTGGTAGAAAGTATCAAAATACCTTTTAGTAAAAAGTTACCGTGCAATTCAATCTTTTGATCTCCCATTATCCTGATTAAGTGATAGGTATGGATATATGTCAAACACTAACACTTAGTCATATCGAAACTCAGCTCGATAATGAGGACTCAACTGATGGCTGATTAGAAAATACTTCTAATCTCATCATGCTTTGATATGAGGCTCCTTGAGTCACTCATCGAAGAGATTACATAGGATAATAATTCCTCTTATCAGGAATGATCGATTCCTTGTTGGTCCACTCACATCCTTTGTACACCTTCCATCATACCCAGAATATCCCGTACATGACTCAATGTCATGAATGAGTATGAACCAAAAATATGGCTTAGTTTGCACAATGAACCATGGTGACCTTAGGTCTAAAGATCACATGCACAACTCCTACTCTGGGACCTATCTTTTGACAAGTAGACTTCCATAAGACAGTCCCAGTGCGGATCAGTTCAGTGCACTCATACCCTGACGAGCACCCTTATCCTTGTATTAGTGTCTCTACATAAATGGTTGTGAGACCAACCATCCTTATTAACCGAGCATACATAGGATAAGCTAGTCTTACCGGATTCATCGATCCCCGAATCGATGGTCCATTGACTAGGAACATTTCGATTAGGGTTTATAGGAACTTAGGTCTCACTGTTATAATCTTTATCACAACCCTAATTCCATTGCCCTAATCTGTGGGGTTCATCATAATCCATAAATAAGACACATCAGTATATGATGAAAATAAATGCCTTCATTAATTTAATGTCATACAAGAGTTGGAAGATTACAAAAATGCCCTTATAATGATTGGCTCTTAGGGCACTTTTCTTTCAATCTCCCATTTGCACTAAAGCCAATCACCCTTATACTTTATACCCATACTATCTAAGTGGCGATCTAACTGCTGCTTGGGTAATGCTTTAGTAAATGAGTTTGCTATATTGTTCTTTGTATCAACTCGATCAATGACAATTTCTTATCTTTCTATTATCTCTCAAACGAGGTGGAACCATCTTAGAATATACTTGGATTTATGATAAGACCTTGGTTCATTTGCTTGTACAACAGCCCTAGTGTTATCACGGTATAGCAGCACTAGCTATTGTATTTTAGGAACCACGTCCAATTCCATGATGAATTTCATCATCCAGACAGCTTCCTTCGTGGCTTCACTCATAGCTATGTATTCTACCTCAGTGACTGAGTCAGCTACTGTAGGCTGCTTTGTACTCTTCCAACTCATTGCACCACCATTCAGGATGAAGACATACCCTGATATTGATTTGCTATCATCTGGATCTAATTGGAAACTAGAATCTGTATAGCCTTCTAGTTTCAACTCAGATTCTCCATATACAAGAAAAATATATTTAGTCCTTTTCAGGTACTTAAGAATATTTTTCACAGCTTTCCAATGATCCTCTCCTGGATCTGCTTGAAATCTGCTCACTATGCCCCAGGCATAAGCAACGTCAAGCCTGGTACATAACATAGCATACATAATTGATCCTACAGCCGAAGCATAAGGAATCATAGACATCCTCTCTCTTTCTTCAGATATCTTAGGAGCATTTTCTTAGAGAGATGTATGCCTTGATTTATAGGCAAGTAACATTTCTTACTTCCATCCATGTTGAATCTTTTCAACACTAAGTCTATGTACCTAGACGGGATAAGCCTAGCATCCTTTTAGATCTATCTCTATAGATCCTTATACCTAGTATATAGGATGCTTCTCCCAAATCCTTCATGGAAAACTTTAATGATAACAAAGTTTTAACTGATTGTAACATTGGGATATCATTCCCAATGATTAGTACGTCATCAACATACAAGTCCAAGAAAACAAGTGCATTCCCACTTGTCTTCTTATACACACATGGTTTATCCTCATTTTTGACAAAAACAAAACTCTTGATTGTTTCATCAAAATAGATGTTCCAACTCCTTAACGCTTGCTTTAGTCCATAAATAGACTTCTTTAACTTGCAAACCTGGTTTGGTCTCCCACTTGAGACAAAACCCTTTGGCTGTGTCATATAGTCTTCTCCCTCAAGGTTTCCATTGAGAAAAGCAGTCTTGATATCCATCTGCCAGATTTCATAATCATGGTATGCTGCTATGGCAAGCAAAATCTGAATAGATTTGAGCATGGTTACTGGAAAAAAGGTTTCATCATAGTCAATGCCATGTTTTTGTCTAAAACCTTTTGCTACCAGCCTGGCCTTGTAGATTTTTACAAGACCATCTGCTCCTATCTTCTTCTTGAAGACCCATTTACACCCTATTGGGTTAATTCCATCAGGTGGATATACCAAGGTCCAAACCTAATTGGAAAACATGGAATCCATTTCAAATTTCATGGCGCTTAGCCATTTATCGAAGTCTATTCTTTCGACAGCTTCCGAATAGGTCACAGGATTATCATCCTGAATGATACTAGCTTCATTATCATCTCCAATGACAAAGCCATATCTTAGAGGTGCTCCCCGCACCCTATCTGACCTTCGGAGAGGAGGTGTGTATAGTGGCTGTTCTTGATCTATAAGAACTTCTGGTTGAAAATTTTCATTTGAAGGCTCAATAGGTTGTTGGTATTGTTCTTCACATAACTCAAGTAAAGAATCATTACTTCTTTCTTGGATAAATTCTTGCTCCAAAAATGTAGCATGCATACTGACAAAAATCTTTTGCTCAGCAGCATTATAAAAGAGGTATCCAATACCTTTTTTGATAGAAAAATGTCCTAAGATCCAATCATTGTGTGGGCCTTTTTGTAAACTTCCAACTCATGTATGACATCATTATTTATAATAAAGGAATTTGTTTCACCATATACTGTTGTGTCATGTTTTTGACTATGATGAACCCCATAGAGTAGGGCAATGAAATTAGGGTTATAATAAAATAATAGTGAGACCTAATTTTTATAAACCCTAATCTAGAATGTTCCTAGTTATTGGACCATCGATTCAGGGATCGATGAATCTGGTAAGACTAGCTTATCCTATATATGCTCAGTTGATGAGGGTGGTTGGTCTCATAGCCACTTATGTAAAGACACTAATACAAGGATAAGGGTGTTCATTAGGTTATGAATACACTGAACTGATCCGCACCGAGACTATCTTACGGAAGTCTTACTCCTTGTCAAAAGATAGGTCCCGAAGTAGAAGTTATGCATGTGATCTTCAAACCTGAGATCACCATAGTTCCTTGTACACACTAAGCCATACTTTGGTTCATACTCATTCATGGCATTGCGACATGTACGGGGTGTTCTGGGTATGGTGGAAGGTGTATGAAGGATGTGAGTAGCCCAACAAGGAATCGATCAATCATGGTAAGAGGATATGTTATCCCGTGTAATCTCTTCGATGAGTGACTCAAGGAATCTTTGCAAAGTGAGATGAGATTAGAATTGGCTTCTAATCAGTCATCAGCTAAGTCCTCATGATCAAGCTAAGATTCGATATGATTAAGTATTAGGGTTTGACATTTATCCATACCCATCACTTAATCAGGATAATGGGAGATCAAAAGATTGAATTGCACGGTAACTTACTACTGAAGGGTATTTTGATAATTTATACCAAATTTCTCATCTTCCGGGTAGGCATGACATGTTTCTAGACACCAATCTTGTCTTGTGAGTTTTCATGAACTAATTGGATTGGTTTCATGAGTCAATTCGATGTGTGATTCGAATTGGACAATTAGGTGAGCCGATTTGACCTAATTAGGTCAATCGGGTTTGATCAGATCGAATCGGCTCAAATCTAAACCTACTACTGGCTAGATATGGAACCCAATGGGTCATACACAATAGAGAGTTGGCCAAGGAAGTCACTCATGGTTTAATTAGGGTCATGGGATCCTAATTGGTTAGCCAGATTGCATACTAGCATATGTAGGCTAACCCAATTCCTAACCCAATTGGATTGGGTCTGGTTGCTTGCTAATTAGGGTAACCTAATTAAAAAAAACCTAAATTAGGTTGAGTTCTAAGTGGGGATAGCCAAATCAAAGCTTGATCTGATTTTATTTTGGTATTTTGGACGTCTTATTGAAGAGTCCATTTGAGTTGGGACTCTAGATGCCAAAATGACACCTTGGCATTCAAAAAGGCCTAGAAGAGTCTATAATCCTCTGATCTAAAAAATATTTATATGGATGGAAAAAGGACTTAATGCTCTTTCTTTTGACACCCATATTACATATACTTTGACTAGTCAAAGATTGCATGGGGTGTGGATAAAGTTGACCACGAAATAAAGGGACTCTTGGCACATCTTGGCACGCGCGGGAGATGAAGGTGCGTGTAGAAGGACAAAAGTCCTTCAGCAGATGAAACACTGGAGTGTTTCATTTTAGGGGGCACCTTCTCATCTTACCCCACGCCTCTTGGATATGTTTGATCGGTCAAGGCCTTTTTGAAAGGGTGTGAAAAAGGGATGGAAGCAAATGCGTGCGCGCTCCTTGAAGAAGAGTCCTACTTTCAGGACTCTTCATATTATTTGGTGTTTGGAGATTGAAGAGGCACCTCTTGGCTTCCAGGGACCGGTACTTGCCATGTGGCAAGTGACAGATTGTCCAGGAAAATGGATGGATGCCAATATGTCTTTTGGTGCATGAGGAGACATGTTGGATATGGTTTTTCAGTCTTGAAAAATCATATCTGATAACCTGTTGGAGGACATATCACACGCCCCTCTTAAAACTATAAATAGGGGCGGTGATATGAGTTTTAGATCTCCCTCTTTTTCATCGTAAAAGATATTCTGAGTGTTCTTCCACTTCTCCCTCCCTCCTTACTTTAGGACAAGACTTGTCTTGTTAAGACAAGGTCTTTTCTACTAGGACAAGGCTTAGTTTTAGGACATAAGCTTAAGAAGTCCTAGAGGAGAATTGTCCTAAAACCAAGAGTGGTTTAGGACTATGTCCAGAGAGCCCTACAGTAGGATAGGGTGTCCTACAGTGGTCAAAGTTTTAAAGGCTGACAAAAGAGTTTTGTTGAAGCAAGCAATCCCGGTAGGGATTCTTCCTTGGTACCATTCTCGTGTGGATCACTGTTGGAGGGCTTGCACTTATGAGCCTCGTGAAAAGGATTGGATTTTAGCAATCCAAGTATGTATTCTGACTTCATTTATGTTTTGTTGATTGGTATTGCATAAAGGGTTCAGGGAATTAGGATTTTCTAGCCATATTAGCGTTTCATGCTTTGAATTTTGTTTTGAAATTCATTTTCGCATGCTGCATGATTCCCGGCACCCTGGGAGAATTCCCGTCAGTGGTATCAGAGCCATCCTTGTGGCATACCAGTTATGAACCATTTTTGGAGTTTTATGAAATTCAACTATCGAGCCGACCCAAACCCTATCGAGTCGACCCGGACCCTGTCGAGCCGACCCAAACCCTATCGAGTCGACCCGGACCCTATCGAGCCGACCCGACTAAACTCATATGTATGATTTCTGGTTTTTTTATGAAATGTCATGATAATGACATTGTATGAAATTTTGCATATTAGGATAATATGTTTAATTTCAAGTTTTTATGAAATGCATGATATTATGTCAAGTATGAAATTATGCATATTGATTGTACCTAGTAACTATTTTGGATTGGGTTAGTCACCATGGCCATTCGGTCATAGGAGCCAAGTAGGGTTTAAAGGTCCTCTCCTCCCATTCAATCGGTCTCCTATGGCATGTAGGGGTGCCGCTGTAGCCATATCCTATGAAAATGTAAAGTGAAAGGTATTTTTATGTATCTATCATGCCTTGATTTGCATATTAGTTATAATATGCTTGTTTAACATAACATGTTATGCTATGATGTTATGTTATGATGATATGTTACATGTTTATATATGTTATAAGCATAGTAATCATGATAATTTAGAATGTGTTTTTGAGACTATCAAAGCCCTCATAAAAATCATATTTAGTCATGATGCAAAACTGATTAGGGTATTCTCAACCAATTGGTGTCTAGGCAAGTGGTTCTGGGAAGGTAAAGAGAATGTGATTTTTAATTGGTTTCGTTGACTGACATGGCCAATTTAATTGGTGTCTAAGGAAAGCAACGGGGGCACCCCCTCACCCCTTCCACTCACCTGGCCAATTTGGTCATATCTAAATCTTAATTTGGTAATGCTAATTGGTTAAGTGTACTATATTTTGCCTTCCTTCATGCTAAGCAAAATTTATGTCAAGACTATAGTAGGTTTGTTGTGCATACACAAGGCCTACTCTAGGATTTGATATAAGATTTGTCTTGGTGCACTTAGTGCTTTATGTCATGGCTGGAAATGTTGCTTTGATGTGCATATACAAGGGTAATATTATTCAATCATGGCTATATGGAAATGAAGGGTCTGACTAAACTAAGACATTATGGTTTGTTGTGCATACACAAGGCCATAAGTGTCTTAAAGGCAAAGATAATTGTTGAGAATTTCACGGGTTATAATTGAAAAGGTTGTCCTACCTTTGAACTCATGTGTGTTTGTGTGCATACACAAGGCACTCATGAGGAATAAGGATCTCAACCCCACTAAGGAAACCAGGAAAGGTTTCCCACTTACCATAGTTGAGGGTTATGATATTTGAAAAAAATAGTGGGAGACATAATTAGATAGAAAGTCCTTATCTAGTTATGGATGTCATCTTGAGTGGTCTGCTGAGATTGTTCTTTAATTAAATATAGAACATTTATTTTTATGGCTTCAAATTTATCATTGCATGGCATCTTGGATGCTAATAAGTTAATGGTGGGGATACCTGAGGCACCAGAATAAGACAGAGACTTTTTCAACCCTCTGTAAATTGATCAATAATTTATGAGTCCATCTGTAATAAGGGCTTAGCTCATCTGAGTCCATTTTAGTTGTTATTTGAGTATTTTTAGTTGTTATTTCAGTTCTGTACTAGTCAGCTCATGTTGAGCTAGTTCAGTCCAATGCTAGTCAGCTCATGTTGAGCTAATTTTATTTTTTTGAGTCCTGTCCAAGCATACTGAAGACTCAAGACTATATCATACAAGTGAAGACCAAGTCCAACTAGATTGAAGACATGTAAGTATAGCCCAAGTCCAACCCAGCTTGAAGATTTGAAGACCCCAGGAGGAAAATTCAGAAAACCCTGATTTCTTGCAGATGCCCTCCAGATGCCCAGATTCCCTTCCAGATGCCAAAATATATTCATATACCAAGGCATCCATAATTTTAGAGGTCTATCTGCATCCTAGCCCAAAGAAATCAAGCCCAGGTGCCAAGCCCAAGCCCCTAAGAAGCAAGATACTACGGAATATTCCTGTTACCTGGCTACCAGGCCACCCCAGCTTCCAGAGGCCCAAACCCATGCACCCGGGCCCCTTTGGGCCGGCCCCTTGATGCTCCTAGAAGCCCAACACGCCTCCCTAGGCATCCTTAGAGTGTTGACCAAGTCAAGAGAATTTTTAGGGATTTTTCTACCAAATATTTTCTTATTTCTAGCTAGGGTTTGAGAGGGAAAATGATTCTCATGTAAAGACTAATGTGCCCTTACTTGGAGCCCAAGGTTAAGGATCTATTTAAGGGACCCTAGCCTCTTGTATGAAGGGAGAATTTTTGATAAATGAAAACCTTGAGTTCTTCTATTGAGTTGTGTGATACCCTGCTGTGTGCATAAAAGGGTTTGTGAGAGTTCTTCTTCCCGGTGTTTACAATCATCTTCCTGCTGCCAACAAACCCTCCAGATCCCTGGACACCCACTCCAAAAGAAGCCTTCCCTTGCTATTTTTCCTTTGTTTTCTTGTTCCTTTGTGAGTTTTCTAAACCCTGACAGGTTGTTTACAGGTCCCCGAGTTCCTACGAATCCAACGACTCCAGCCAAGCCTCAATCGGATCACCGAGCAGAAAGCCAGGTATCCGCGGGTCTTTGGCTCGGTTTTCCAGGCCGCATCCATCGAGGAACGAGAGACCCTTTTGCTGCGATCTTCACAGACGTTGTCAGGTACACCCCCTCTACCTCCAGTAGTTTTATTGTATGATAACTTGCCCTAACCGAGGCTTCTCAGCCCCAGCAATCCTTCTTTTCTACTTTTCTAGGTCCTAATCTGCATGCTGATCTTCTAAAATTCATATAAAATTCCCTACAACTTATTTTAATCTAAAATTTAGGAATTAATCACTCAACCCCACATATAAAACATACAAAAAAATTGCATGCATATTAGTCCCGCATCAGTTAACCTGTTCAAACTATGTGGACTGTTTGAGGAAGAAGCCTGATGGAGCCTGTTTCCATTGCAGCATTTTTGGGCATTGGAAGAAGGATTGCAAGACTTGTCTTGCAAATGTGAAGCTAGATGCAAGTGGTGCATCTAGGGGTTTGTACATGATACAAACCAATTTATCATTGAATGAATCTATTTCTAATTCATGGGTATTAGATACCGCATATGGGTCACATATTTGTAAATCTTTACAAGGACTCTACATAATTAGAAATTTGAAGAAAGGTGACTTCAAATTATATGGGGCAAGTGGAGAACCCATATATGTTGAAGCTATGCGCACCTATCTTCTGTTATTACCTTCAGGTAATATCATAAGGTTGGAAGAATGCTACTATGTGCCAAATATTGTAAGAAACATTATTTCTATACCCTTGTTGTTACAACAAGGATATGAAATAAGTGCAAAGAGCAGTGGCTGCTCTATTCTTCATAATAATACAATATTTGGGCATGGTTGCTTTGTGAATGGTCTTCTAACTTCAGTACTCAATGATGAAATACTTCTTGTAGATGACAAGAAGAGAAAAAGAGATAATGTCAATGTCACATATCTCTGGCATTGTTGGTTAGGTCATATCAGTGAGTCAAGGATAAACAATTTAGTCAAAAATGATTACTTTGACCCTGATGATTTTCAATCATTAGGAACTTGTGAGTCTTGCCTCAAAGAAAAATTGACCAAGTCTCCATTTACTGGATATGGAGAAAAGGCAACTGAGTTATTAGGTCTTGTACATACTGATGTGTGTGGACCTATATCAACTCAGGCCAGAGAATGATATTCTTATTTCATCACTTTTATTGATGATTTATCAAGGTTCGATTATGTGTATCTTATGAAACACAAGTCCGAAGCCTTTGATAAGTTTTAAGAATATCATAGTATGGTTGAAAAACAAACTGGACTTAATATTAAAGCTCTTCGATCTGATCGAGAAGAGGAATACTTGTCTAATGAGTTTTTGAACCATCTCAAGGACAAAGGCATTATTTCTGAATGGACCCCTCCTTATACATCCTAGTTAAATTGAGTGGCAGATAGGAGAAATCGCACCTTGTTGGACATGGTGAGGTTCATGATGAGCTTCATAGATCTTCCCATTTCCTTCTATGGACATGCCTTGAAGATTGCTGCATATATATTAAACAGGATTCTATCTAAGTCAGTAAGTAGCACTCCATTTGAGTTATGAATGATAGAAAAGTGCCCTAAAAGCCAATCATTATGGGGGCCTTTTTGTAAACTTCCAGCTCATGTATGACATACTTTCATATTAATAGAGGCATTTGATTCATCATATACTGCTGTGTCATATTTTCTTATTGATTATGATGAACCCCATAAATTAGGGTAATGGAGTTAGAGTTATGATGGAGTTATAACAATGAGACCTGATTCCTATAAACCCTAATCTAGAATGTTCCTAGTCATTGGACTATCGATTTAGGGATCGATGAATTCGGAAAGACTAGCTTATCCTATGTATGCTCAGTTGATGAGGGTGGTTGACTCACAACCACTTGTGTAGAGACACTAATCAAGGATAAGGGTGCTCATCAGAGTATGAGTATATTGGACTGATCCGCACCGGGACTATCTTATGGAAGTTTACTACTTGTTAAAAGATAGATCCCAGAGTAGAAGTTGTACATGTAATCTTTAGACCTGAGATCACCATGGTTCCTTGTGCACACTAAGTCATATTTTGGTTCATACTCATTCATGCCATTGTAGCATGTACGGGATGTTCTGGGTATGGTGGAAGGTGTACGAAGGATGTGAGTGGACCAATAAGGAATCGATCATTCCTGGTAAGAGGAATTGTTATCCCATGCAATATCTTCGATGAGAGACTCAAGGAGCCTTTGATCAAAGCAGGATGAGATTAGTAGAATCTAATCAGTCATCAGTTGAGTCCTCATGATCGAGCTGAGATTCGATATGATTAAGTATTAGGGTTTGACATATATCCATTACTATCACTTAATCGGGATAATGGGAGATTGAAAGATTGAATTGCACGGTAACTTACTACTGAAGGGTATTTTGATATTTTTTACCAAATTCCTCATCTTCCGGGTGGGCATGACATGTTGCTAGATGTCAATCTTGTCTCGTAGATTTTCATGAACCAATTGGTTTGGATTCATGAGTCAATTCGATGTGTGATTCGAATTGGACAATTAGGTGAGCCAATTTGACCTAATTAGGTCAATTGGGTTCGATCGGATCGAATCGGCTCAAATCTAAACCTACTGCTAGCTAGATGTGGAACCCAATGGGTCACAAACAATAGAGAATTGGCCAAGGAAGTCATTCATGATTTAATTAGGGTCATAGGATCCTAATTGGTTAGCCATATTGCATACTAGCATATGTAGGCTAACTTAATTCCTAACCCAATTGGATTGGGTTCGGTTGCTTGCTAATTGGGCTAACCTAATTATGGGAAACCTAAATTAGGTTGAGTCTTAAGTGGGGCTAGCCAAATCAAAGCTTGATCTGATTTTTATTTGGATTTTTGGGCATGTTAGCCGCCATATATGAAGAGTCCCAATGGCATGGGACTCTTGGTACCTAAATAACACCTTAACTTCAAAAAGGCATAGAAGGAGATACAGACCTCTGATCTAAAAATAAAATATATGGTCAGAAAGCTTATTTGATGCCCTTTCCAATGACACCCATATTGTATATGTTTGACTAAGTTAATTTGATGCTTTGGGTGGACTAAATGGAAAGGGAAAGACTATTGGCGCCCTTTGGCGCACCCGGGAGAATGTATGGCATGCAGATGGACTGAGTGTCCTTCTGCAGATAAGACTCTAGGAGCTTCATCAGGAAGGTGCCTCTTAGCTTAATCCCCACACCTTGACAAGTCAAAAGACGGTTTAAAGTTTGAATGGGACGGCTTGAAGAGGTGTGAAAGGTGGCGTGCACATGAAGAGTCACACCTCTTCATATGCACACGCACAACAGAGGGCAGAGTCCTTCTACCTCTGAAAATCTTCAAGCCTCGCATTACTTCAGATTAGAAGTGGTGTCTCCCTATCTTAGAAACTAGTATTTGACACATGGCATGATGAGGATTGATCTGGTAAGTGAAAGAACACAGATATGACTCTCCATTCCCGAAGAGTCTTATTAGATATGATATTTTATATCTGATAAGTGTTGTCGGGATGCATTTCATGCCCCATCTGAGATTATAAATAGGGGTATGATGAAATGAGAAACACTACTTCTTCTTCTTCGGACTTCTGAGATCAGTGTTTTTATTTTCTTGAGAGTCTATCTGAGAGTCTTCCACTTTCTCCCTCCCTCCTTGTTTTAGGACAAGACTTGTCTTGTCAAGACAAGTTCTTCTACACTAGGACAAGGCTTGGTTTTAGGACATAAGCCTATAGGGTCCTAGTGGAGGGTAGTCCTAGAACCTAAAGTGGTTTAGGATAGTGTCATGAGTGCCCTTCAATAGGACAAGGTATCCTACATTGGTCAATAGACCAAAGGCTACCGAAAGAGTTCCACTTCTCCAAGCAACTTGAAGGAGTTCTTCATTGGTCCAAGTTTTGTGTGGATCATCGTTGGAGTGATGCAGAACGGAAGCTCTGATACCAAAATTGATGCAGGACAATGAACAAAGAAGCGTATGCGGAAGTAAAATTAAGATTAATTCTTTTTTTTTTTTTATATATTTTAGAAATTGGCTTCGACTCAAAGTAAAGCTAAACTACGTTGAAGGAAACTAGGTAAGGATTGAAAGCACAGTTTAGAAGCAACTAAATTATCAGAGTAGTTCAGAAGTAATGGATCGCTGGGGGTTGAGAAACTCCCAGACCTAGGGTTTCGCTCTGAACTTTCAACAGAACAGAAATAGAGAGAAGAGATGGTTTACTAACCAGACAGTGATCTTCTCAGGATTTTGGTGGAAGAACTCTCTCGAGCAGATTGTGGGATCCTCGGAGTCGGCTATCTTCGCAATGGATCCTCCAATACTGGTCTCGTGGTTTGGTCGGCTTCTCCTGGACTCAAGATCTGGGAAAGAAGAGGAACAAGTGAAGGAATTCAGAAACTCAAGAAAAGATCTTACCAGGTTGAAGAACTTGAAAGCCGAAGTTGCTGAAATCGAATCCTCCTGGAGGCCGATCTAACTTCCTCTTAGAATTGTTGTAGATCTGCAGTATCTGGACTGGAGCTGGATGCTGGTGGTCGGCCTGGACTTGGAGATGGTGGCCGTGAGAAGGGAAATAGACTAGGGCTTGGTGGAAAGAGAAGGGTGATGGCGGCTAGGGTTTGGGAATTGAGTGGCTAACCTAGGGTTTAGGGTTTTGGAGATCTCACACCTCCTCAAGGTTCCTGGGGAACCCGGATTTACTCCCTCATGGAGCTCAACACCTGGATGCAAGTGCGGAAGAGAAAACACAAAGTTTGCTCACAAAAAAAAAAAAAAATTTGGTTTCATTCATCTTTTTCTCCAAGAGTTACATAGAGTTGAATATATAGACATAACAAAGAAATAAAATTTCATACACTTCCCATGTGGGATTAATAGGACTAACCCACACTTTAGGCATCAAATTCTCTTCCCAAGACTCCTTCCATGAGTGGGCAGCCCAAAAACTCCAAGAAAACTTGAAAATCAGCTCCAAATGGCAGGTTATGGGGGTGTCTCCTAGTATCTCTCCATGAATCAAGGATTTTCCCTTCATGGTTTGGCTTTTTTTGGACACCTCCTAGTCTTGCTCCACAAGTTTAGGCTTCTTCCTTTCATGGCTTTGGCACTTTAGGAAACTTTTGGGTGCCTCCTTGATTTTCTCCCCAAGACATGCTCTCTTCTCTTTTATAACTTGGGTTTTTATGGAACATTGTGGGGCACCTCCTTGATCCTCTCTTCAAGAAAAATTCTTGCCATCCTGGCTTGGGTTTATCTGGAAAGAAGTTGGCTCCTCCTTGGATTGAGGTATCTTGATGGATTTCTCCCCCAAGTGGCGCATGAAAGAAGGGACCTGCTTTCTTGTGGTGTGGGGACAAAGGCACACTGGATGGAGATGTGGCGCCTCCTGGACTCTGGCGTGTGGCTGGGAGTGTGGCGCCCACTTGCTTGGTCCTGGAAGAAAATGTGGCACCTTGGAGAAGACCTAGACCACTACTAGGACTTGTATTGAGTCAACATGACTCAACAAAATTTAAATTGCAGGGAAATACAGACTCAAACTAAAATTGAGTTGACCAAGTCAACCCTTATTACAAAACCAGAAAACCCTAATTCTTCGGGCAATGTCAATCAGAGATCCAGATGGAGCCCTGAAGTCTTCTTCTGAGTCTGGTGCCCGCACCATGGAGGGTTTGTGCTTGTGAACCTTGTGGAAAAGTTGGGTTTCAGTGATCCAGGTATTTTTCTTGACTCTATTTTATGATTCATTAGTTTATATTGCACAGCGGTTCCTGGGAATTAGGGTTTTCTATACATGTTATACATGTTAGGGTATCATGCTATGAAATTTTATTTTGAAAGTCAATACTGCATGCTGCATGATCCCCGGCACCCTGGGAGAATCCCCATCAATGGAATGGTAAAAGACTAAGACTTAAGTACTTAAAGATTTGGGGATGCCATGCTTATGTCAAGAATAACTTTGGACATAAGTTAAGTGCTAGGGTTGACAAGTGTAGATTTGTTGGTTACCCAAAAGAAGGTAAGGGATACCTTTCTTATAATGCTACTGAGCAAAAGATAATTGTTAGTAGGCATGCTACATTCTTAGAATAAGAGTTTATCCAAGAAGGATGTAGTGATTCTTCACTTGAGTTGTGTGAAGAACAGAACCAACAAACCGATGAGCCTTCAAGTGAAGTTCCTCAACCAGAGGTTCTTGTGGATCAAGAACAGCCACAATACACACCTCCTCTCCAAAGGTCAGAGAGGGTGCAGGGAGCACCTCTCAGATATGGCTTTGTCATCGGGGATGACAATGAAGCCAGTATCATACAGGATGATGATCCTGTGACCATTCAGAAGCTGTCGAGGGTAGGGACTCCGACAAGTGGCTTGGTGCCATGAAATCTAAAATGGACTCCATGTATTCTGATCAGGTTTGGACCTTGGTAGATCCACCTGAAGGAATTAACCCGATAGGGTATAAATGGGTCTTCAAGAAGAATATTAGAGCAGATGGTCAAGTTGAGACCTATAAGGCTAGGCTGGTAGCAAAAGATTTTAGACAAAAACATGGTGTAGACTATGATGAAACCCTTTCTCCAATAGTCTTGCTCAAGTCCATTCGGATACTACTTGCCGTAGCAGCATACCATGATTATGAGATCTGGCAAATGGATATAAAGATTGCTTTCCTCAATGGAAAGCTTAAGGAAGAAAAGCTTATTGATCGAGTTAACCAATGTCACCCAAGTTGATCAGCCTGTCTGATCTTTAGGTGCCCATGGACCAACTTGTTGAATTTAATTCAACCCTCCTGAGAATTGATTTGATCAGCAGGAGGTTGATCCATGTTCTTCTCTCTATTCTTCTATCACAATTTAATTAAAATCATCTAAAATTATTAGGTCCTCAAAAAGACTAAGTCAATGAGTTGATGGTGTCTTAGCCTCCCATTAAGTGGGTTAGTAATGAGTCCTTTAGCTTGGTGTACATCGGCAGTTCCATAGAACGGGTGTGCATCCAGTTACTGGGATTACTCTCCCATAGATGATGGTTCAATGCAACCTTCTTAACAGTGATCAGGTGGGCCGACCAAAGTCGGGCTTGGTCATTCGTTAGCTGGAAGCATCGGATTTACTATATTAATGGTTGGACCTAACCAGAGACCCGTAATATAAGGCCTCTAGGCCGATTGGAGGTTCTATGGGGCAAAATTTAATTACTGGAAGTTGCTTAGGGAAGCAATTGGTTAGAGAACCCACCTTTAGGCGCGTATGGGTGAGCCGGCCAAAGTCGGGCTCATACATGGTCTATTGGATTTCAGTACCCACTATGAAATGATGATTTCATGAATTATAGTTAGAGGCTCCCAATCTAAAAAATTAGTGGGAGTGATGCGGCATATTTATGAAAAATATGGCATGAGTGAAGAAAGCAACTAAGCTAATTAAACTCAAAAACATGTGGTCGGAATTCATTCATAGAGGAGTCATTTAAATGCATTGAAGAAGACTAAATTAGAAGGCCAAAATGCTTTGCAATGCAAATCTGGATTAAGTTAAGAAAATAAGGACCTACGTGGCTAGAGAAACCATCTAATTAGGACTTTATCCTATTCAAAATTTCAGACCTCAAGAGGTAAGGATAGGCTTTAGAGACCAATAATGAACTTTAAAGACCCTACACTAAATCTACTACAGGAACTCTCAAGACTAGCGATTGAAAGATCAAACCAAACCACCCATTAGAAATAGAGACTCCAACTGCTGAGTTGAAGGCAAGGAGGACTTCATCCTGGACTGGATACTCCTTAGGATCTTACAAGAACACCCATTAGTATTATGGAGAAGATGGAATATAGCAAATAATAGAAATAATGGAAGGAAGAAAGTAAGGATTTGTTGAAGATCTAGGTGGAGTGTGGTCGGCTGCTCTTGAAGATGTAGGAGGCATCCATGGGAGAACATTTGGTAGAATTTGAAAACTAAAACACTTGGTTGAGCCTCTCACTCAATCCCTCACGGATGGCATTTGCAAACACAAATGGGAGAAAGAAAATTCTGGATTTCATTCATTCAAAAGCATCCTTTTACAAAGAGATTAGGGGCCTATTTATAACCTTCTAAGCCCCATTTGAAATTCAGATTTTACATGAAAAGAGAAGGAAATGTAGTTACATATTTGAATTTCAAAATTCATGAAAAGTGGGCACCAAATCTAAAAATCTGCATGCATGGGTGCCAAGTGTCTAAATCTGAAAATCTTCATATATGGGTGCCAAGTGTCCAAATATGAAAATCTGCATGCATGGGTGCCAAGAGTCCAAATCTGAAATTCTTCATGTATGGGTGCCAAGTGTCCAAATCTAAAAATCTTCATGTATGGGTGCCAAGTGTCCATTCTCTTGGATAAGGTGTTTGGTGAGGTGGCTTCAATCAATGCTTCATTCCATCCAATGGCTCTTATTTTATGCACCCTTGATTTGAAGATTTACATGATGTAGCTTTGGTTCATCCCATGGTCCAATTACATGCTCCCCTGGTTGGACTTGACTCAAGCTCAAAAGAAAAACTACAACTCAATTTGGTCTTGAGTACATTTTACTCTTACAACTCAATTGACCCAAGGCTTCAAGACCTAATACTTAGCAAGACTCAAACATAAAATTCATGATACAAGAAGACTTAACTAGACTCAAGACTCAGACTAGGAATAAGTTAACAAGGTTGGAACTCAATTTGCAATCCATAAGGAATTGGTGTTGACTAGGTTTGATTGAAGTCTTCTTTTAACCTTGGTGCCCGCACCAATTTCCCCGAGGTGGAAAGAACTCGACTCTGCCAAGTAGGGATCTATTTTACTCTGATAGTACTCTAATAAGTCTGGGTTGATTCTTTGTAGATCCTCTTGAGTAATCACGAGTCTTCGGACTTAGGTCGACTTTGCCAACAAACTAAATAGTATTGGTAACCTTTATTCCGGGTGGTGATGGCTTGGTCATTCAGAATACGCTCATTCTGGTAAAATTGTTGGTGGACACTTAGGGATGGATTCACTCTCTATAATTGGCTCAGGCTCAAATGGCTCGCTATGTATCATTATTGGCTCCTTATACTCGACTAGGTCTGAAACATTGAAAGTCGAGCTGATACCTAAATCAGATGGTAAGTCTAGCACATATGCATTAGATCCTATTTTCTTTATAACTTTAAATGGACTTGCACTGTAAGCATGCAATTTTTTTAAGATTCCTGGTGGGAACCATTCTGATCTAAGCCTTATCATAACATAATCTCCTTCAGTGAATTCTTTGACTCTTCTATGTGAATTTGCCATATGCCTATAAGTTTCATTACTTAATTGGATCTTTTTGTTAATTTCTTTATGTATATCCCTAATATGCTGTGCATATGACTCAGCTGATTCAGAAACTCATGCTTGTATGGGTAAAGGGATAAGATCTAAGGGCTTCCTAGGTTTGTAAATATGGACCACTTCAAATGGACTCTTCCCAGTAGATCCATTGACTGAGCTGTTGTAAGCAAATTCAGCACGAGGGAGTAAGAGATCCCAATTTCCTGTATTGTCACCATCTAAACATCTTAGCAGATTTCCTAGACTCCGGTTGACTACTTCAGTTTGGCCATCAGTCTGAGGATGATAGGTAGTGGAAAATTTCAGTTTGGTTCCTAGCATATGCTAGAGGGTCTTCCAAAAGTAGCTAGTGAACCTAACATCGCTATCTGATATAATGGTTTTGGGTAAACCATGTAGTCTAACCACCTCGTTGAGAAAAAGTTTGGCCATTCTAGAAGCATCTAGGGTTTGAGAACATGGGATGAAGTGAGCCATCTTAGAAAATCGATCAACTACAACGTAGATGGAATCATGTCTTCTTGAGGTCTTTGGGAGTCCTAGTACAAAGTCCATACTAAGATCCTGCCATGGACAATCAGGGACTGGTAAGGGAGTGTACAGACCGGTGTTCTGTCTTTGCTGTTTGGCAACATCACATGTCCGACATTGGGCTACAACTTGGGCCACATTCCTTTTGAGGCCAGGCCAAAAGAATTGGTCTTCTACTACTATGATGGTCTTGTTTCTTCCAAAATGACCTGCTAGGCCTCCACCTGCACTTCCCAGATCAAAAACCCTCTAATGGAAGTTCAGGAAACACATAGTTGATTTCCTTTGAAAAGGAATCCATCTAGGAGAGTATAGTCACTATGTTAACTAGATGGTCCTTGTTGGAGGGATTAGTAGATTTCACTAAAGTCTGGACACTTAGGATATTCCTCTTTCAGTCTATCAAACCCTACAACCTCAGTGCTAACTGAGGTCAAAAACACGGATCGTCAGCTTAATGCATATGCAACCCTATTTTCAATGCCAGCATGGTGCTTCAGAACAAAGGTGTAAGCCTGAATGAATTCTATCCATTTCCCATGCCTAGGGTTCAATTTCTTTTGGAAATTAAGGAATCGTAAGGCTTCATGATCGGAATAAAGAACATATTCCTGCGGTAGTAAATAGTGTCTCCAATACCTCAAAGCCTGAACTACCGCATACAATTTCCTATCATATGTCAAGTATCTCATCCTTGCTTCATTCAATTTCTCACTAAAGAATGCCACTGGATGACTCTCTTGACTCAAAACTCCTCCAATTCCTACTCCAGAGGCATCACAAGCAACCTCAAATATCTTTGAAAAATTAGGTAACCTCAAAATAGGTGCTTGTGTCATTTTCTTCTTTATTTCTAGGAAGGCTCTATCAGCAGATTTTGTCCATTCAAAGGTTCCCTTCCTAATGCAGTCAGTAATGGGTGCTACTATTATACTGAATCCTCTAATGAATCTCCTATAAAAGGTGGCTAAACCATGGAAACTATGGACACCATGGATGCTTTTGGGTACGGGCCACTCGATTATAGACTTGACCATTTCAGGGTCGGTAGACACCCCTTCAGTGGTGACAACAAATCCTAGAAAGATAACTCTATGGATCATGAATTCACATTTCTTGAGGTTGGCATAGAGACTATCTTGTCTAAGGTCTTGGCAAACCTGTTTCAGATGGTTCAAATGGTCTTCCTTAGTTTTACTGTAGATGAGAATGTCATCAAAGTAGACCACTACAAACTTCCTAATGAATGTCCTTAAAACCTGGATCATGATCCTCATGAAGGTACTAGGCACATTGGACAGGCCGAAAGGCATCACTACCCACTCATACAAGCCATCTTTGATTTTGAAGGCAGTTTTCCATTCGTCCCTGGGCCTGATTCTTACTTGATGATAGCCACTCTTAAGATCAATTTTGGAGAAAATGTTTGCTCCGGCCATCATATCCAACATGTCATCTAAATGGGGAATAGGAAAATGGTACTTAATGGTGATTTTATTTATGGCCCTGCTATCTACACACATTCTCCATGTGCCATCTTTCGTAGGGGTCAGAAGGGCTGGTACTGCACATGGGCTTAGGCTCTCTCTAATGAATCCCTTTTGGAGAAGCTCTCCAACTTGACGTTGTAACTCAGAGTGTTCTGTAGGGTTCATTCTATAATGGGGGAGGTTTGGTAATGTCAATCTTGGGATCAAATCTATGGCATGTTGAATGTCTCTCAAGGGTGGAAGGTGATTAGGAAGGTCTTCAGGAAAGATGTCTTGAAACTCCTTTAAAAACCTTAACACTTCCTGGGGTTTTTCCTTATGGGGTTGGTCCTGATTTTCCTTAGCTGCTAAAACCCAAATAGGGGAACCATTGCTAAGCTCTTGCTCCAATTCTTTAGCAGTGATCATGTTTATCCCCTGTTTCTTATCTCTCAAGTGACTTGATCCTCTCTTAACTTGGTCCTTAGGTGGCGAGGAATTGATTACAATCTTCTTCCCATTGTGGGTGAAAGAACATGAATTAGATCGACCATAGAGTATAGCATCATGATCATACAACCATGGTCGGCCTAATAGGATGCTGCTAACTCCCATTAGAAGAACATCGCACCAAACCTTTTCTTAGTATGATTGGAACTGGATTGTGACTTGGCACCTAGACTTAATGGGAATTGAGGTTGAATATATCCAGGATACCTTATATGGATTAGGATGGGGCACAGTGGGTAATCCTAGGTTCTTGACTGTATTGATTGATATGGCATTAATGCAGCTACCACTATCTAAGATGACCTTGCACACCTTCTCTCCTATCTTAATAAAGGTTAGTAGGATACTAGTCCTATGCCAATCTTCTTGCTCCTTGGTTTAGGTCAAGATACATCTTACAACTCCTAGGATTTCTGATGAGTCTATGATCACTTCATCCCCTTCATACTCATCAGCTAAACTCACACCTGCCTCATACACTTCTTCTTCCTTCTCATAGTTCTTTATGGGTTCCGTAACCTCTTCTTCTACTTCTCCTATGTGTAATGCTCTAGTGGGACATTGGCTTGCATAGTGACCTATCTTGTGACACCTAAAACAATGAGCATTTCCTTCTCTTCGAACCTCAGGACTTTTTCCTTTATCTTCTCTTCAAACTAATGGAGTAGCAGGACTGGGTCTATTAGCTGTACTTGGGCTTGGACTTGGTCTATTTCCAGGAGGATTAATCCTAGTGGGTTCAGGTCGGTGAAATAAAGGTCTCCTCTGAAATCTCTCACAGTCCCTAGCAACTTGGTAGGCCTGGTCTAGATCATGGACTTCTCTCAAAAATAGTTCTCTCTGGATCTTCTCATGTATACCTACTCTAAATCTAGACAAGGTTGCTGCCTCAGACTCAACCACGTTGCATCTTATCACGAACTCATCAAACTTGGCAACATATTCAGACACTATCTTATTCCCTTGAGTTAATCATTGCCATTGATCCAAGAGTCTCTGTTCATAGGACATTGGTAAAAACTTCTCCCTAAGTTTCACCTTCATAGCTCTCCAAGTGGCTATAGGTATGTCATCCCTCTGTCGACTCATGCACTCAACATTATTCCAATACAATCTAGCCTGACGAACCAATCTAAGTTTGGCAAACTTAAATTTCCTATCTTCCGACATTTCATACCAATCAAAATATTGGTCCATATCACCCTCCCAGTCTATATACACCTTAGGATCCAAGTTTCCATCAAATGTGGGTGCATCTAGATGAATGTTTCTAAGGGCTCTCTCATCCTGGTCAACATAATCATGGTGAACTCCCCTTGGTTGTGGGTCAGGAGTATACTCTTGGCGTTGGACTCTAGGATAGACAGGTGGCAATCTAGGTGATTGTGGCTCAGCAGGGGCCAAACAGGCATCTTCAAGGGTTCCTATTCTCTCTTCCATTCGATCAAACCTAATGTTCAATTGCTTTAACTGCTCAGTCATAGTTCTCATCAAGGTTTCTAGATTGGGATCCATGAAAGAACTGGGATGGTCAAGTGAATGCTGATAGGGAATTCCTGATCTAGTTGTCATGCACACACAGACTCAAACTCGGGCTAGGGGTTTGCTAGACCTAGAGTCCAAACCAAATATTAGGTCAAGATGACAATCTTGGTTGTAGTAACTTGGCACCTGGCCAGTAAGTGTAAGGTTGGTGGAGGTCCCTTTTTGCTTACCTTAGACACCAATTTGAAATTGGCCAGGTAAGCGGACCAACCCACCTTCCTTCGGGCTCTTGTCCCTGAACCACTTGCCTATACCCCAGATACACAAGCACACACAAACAAGTTGTCTAAATTGGCTTGACACTTGGTTCGACCCGACCTTGTGGGTGTCCCTAGCTCACTAAAGCAAATTAAGTGTCTACTCAGTTTTAATTAAGGGTTGGGTCCGATATGCAGGATGATGATTTTGGGCTAAGGACGGGTGATGAAATCTTGCCCCCATGTCATAATGATGACCTTAAAATGATTTATCATAAGATGAATGCAAACATGCATATGAACCCTAATTTCAGGTGCAGAAATTTAGTATATTACAGTTCTGAAGTGGGGCAGAGAAGTGCTATGAATTAATCTCAGAAAATTCTGAGAAAATCACAAAACACTCCTAGCTTGTAGAGGATATACTAGATGAAAGTAAATAAAAAAATAAAATCTGTGCTATGCTGGACGATTTCTGGAACTTAGACAATGCTAAAAGGAACAGAACAGAACATACAGGAATTTCAGCAACAGTGATGAAGTGCAAAAATTTTCATTTTTTCTGTGATTTTTTTTCAAAGATAAAATTTTGCATGCTGATATCTAACTTAATATGGATTAGGAAAAAAATTACTTCAATAAAAAATTAACTACTTTTTTTTTTATTTTTATATGAATTACAATCAGCTGACTCAGAAATGCAGCAAGCAGAAAATAGAAAGTCCTACCCTAACCTACCATGCTCTGATACCAAATTTGATGTGGCATATTTATGAAAAATATGGCATGAGTGAAGAAAGCAACTAAGCTAATTAAACTTGAAAACATGTGGTCGGAATTCATTCATAGAGGAGTCATTTAAATGCATTGAAGAAGACTAAATTAAAATGCCAAAATGCTTCGCAGTGCAAATCTGGATTAAGTTAAGAAAATAAGGACCTACATGGCTAGAGAAACCATCTAATTAGGACTTTATCCTATTCAAAATTTTAGACCTCAAGAGGTAAGGATAGGTTTTAGAGACCAATAATGAACTTTAAAGACCCTACACTAAATCTACTATAGGAATTCTCAAGACTGGCGATTGAAAAATCAAACCAAACCACCCATTAGAAATAGAGGCTCCTGCTGCTGAGTTGAAGGCAAGGAGGACTTCATCCTGGACTGGATACTCCTTAGGATCTTGCAAGAACACCAATTAGTATTGTGGAGAAGGTGGAAGATAGCAAAAAATAGAAATAATGGAAGGAAGAAAGTAAGCATTTGTTAAAGATCTAGGTGGAGTGTGGCCGGCTGCTCTTGAAGATGTGGGAGGCGTCCATGGGAGAAGAACATTTGCTAGAATTTGAGAACTAAAATACTTGGTTGAGCCTCTCACTCAATCCCTCATGGATGGCATTTGCAAACACAAATGGGAGAAAGAAAATTCTGGATTTCATTCATTCAAAAGTATCCTTTTACAAGGAGATTAGGGGCATATTTATTTGAAATTCAAATTTTATATGAAAAGAGGGAAAAATGTAGTTACATATTTGAATTTCAAAATTCATGCAAAGGGGGCACCAAATCTGAAAATCTGCATGCATGGATGCCAAGTGTCTAAATCTGAAAATCATCATATATGGGTGTCAAGTATCCAAATATGAAAATCTGGATGAATGGGTGCCAAGTGTCCAAATCTGAAATTCTTCATGTATGGGTGCCAAGTGTCCAATTCTGAAATTCTTCATGTATGGGTGCCAAGTGTCCATTCTCTTGGATAAGGTGTTTTGTGAGGTGGCTTCAATCAAAGCTTCATTCCATCCAATGACTCTTATTTCATGCACCCTTGATTTGAAGATTTACTTGATGTATCTTTGGTTCATCCCATGGTCTAATTATATGCTCCCTTGGTTGGACTTGACTCAAGCTCAAAGAAAAAATACAACTCAATTTGGATTTGAGTACATTTTACTCTTACAACTCAATTGACCCAAGGCTTCAAGACCTAATACTTAGCAAGACTCAAATATAAAATTCATGATACAAGAAGACTTAACTAGACTCAAGACTCAGACTAGGAACAAGTTAACAAGGTTGGAACTCAATTTGCAATCCATAAGAAATTGGTGTTGACTAGGTTTGATTGAAGTCTTCTTTTAACCTTAGTGCCCGCACCAGGGAGGGACCTTTAGACTAAAGTCCAAGTTTTTTTGTTTAATTGATTAATTCATATACTAATTTGGCCTTAATTTTCCTTTCATATGTCTTCAAACCTTTCGCTCCGGTCACTTCTTGATAGCGAGAAATTAAAGGGTCCCAATTTCGACAGCTGGTATCAAAAATTGAGGATTGTCTTGGAGCACGAGCGAATCATTTACGTGATAACGGATCCAGTGAAGAAAAACCTGGTGCAGCGGAAGCCTACCCTAGGAATGCAATACTAGGGAGCATGTATTGCATAATTAAAAAAATTTTAATTAGCATACGAAAAAACCTACTCATGCAGATCTAACATATCATGATGCATGCAACAAAATATACAGGCATGTATAGCCAAGTACAATAATAATAAATCATATGATAACAACTAGATCTAGGCATACATGATAACCAAAATAAAATATACCTGACCAAAGCCAACTCCCTCAGTCTTCAGATCAGATCAGCAGCAACCGGTTGAACTCTTTCAACAGCAAATAAGATCTACAACACAGAAAGCAGAAAGAAGAAGAAGAACAATGCTGCCTCTCGAGGTGTCCAAGCATCCACCCTCTAGAGTATTCATGCACGAATTTTCGCTGATCCGACTTTTGGATGGATGCTAGTCCACCAGAAATCAATAAATCGATCATGAACAGAATGAGCAGGAAAGATCAAAGAGATCTTCATGAACAGTCTTCTCCAAGACTGCCCAAAATCCACCAAGAGCACACAAACCAGAACAAAATTCTGCACTGTTAATCCATCCCACAAACTCTCTCACGGCTCCTCTCATCTCCCCTGTTCTTCCCCCTCACCGAAGGATGTAAATCACATGCTCTGTTCTTCTTATCATCCCCTCTCCCTCACGGCATACAACCCAGAAATCTGAGTCAGAGAAAACCCAAGAAGACTCTCAATGGAAGAAGAGAGGACGAGAAAAGAAACAAGGAGAAGGGAGCAGCAACAGGGGAGAAGAAATGGAGGGGGGCGCATGGCTTGACTGCACCGCAAGCCCCCCACCATCCTCTCTCGCATGCCCTTTTGCCTTCAACCAAGAAGTCTCTCACGGCCTTCTACCCAAGAAAAAACTGATGCTGAGAATACGCGTGAAGCCCATGAAGAAAACCGGGGAAATAAGAGACGGCTCCTCTCAACCTCACGGCATGGTTTTCTTCCCTCTCTAAACTATAGCGCACGGGCAGCAACCAACTAATAAGAGAAGCGGAGAACACCCGTGAAGGCCACGAAGTCACCGTGAGAAGGATCCAGATAAAACCAAAACCACCATGAAAGCAAGAGACCGAGACCGTGAGGAGCCCAGGGCGATCCGTGAGAGAGGTTCAAATAAATCCAAACACTTTTGGATAGCTTTGATTGGTTTCAAAGCCAGGAATCGCTGGCATGGAAGACGTGCGGGAGAGAAAATAAACACCGAGAGATCCAATTTCAGATCGCTGTGCAAAGATCAAAATCTGATATCCAAGTGCAAACCGATCAACACGTTATGCTGATCACAACCAAGCGATGAAAACAAAGCAAAACGTGAGCAGGGGAAGATAAAACACCAAGGGAGAAAATACCGTGTAAACGGTTCATCAAATATAAACCAAGTAATAAACCGGTTTAACAAAACCAAATAAAACCAGTTCAATAAAAACCCCGGTCCAACCAAATCCGATCAGAAAGAAAAATCGGGTCCATTCCTGGTCTACCAGGAACAATTCCTGGTTGACCCAAACTAATCCTGGTCGATCCAAATCAGACCAGAAAAATCCAATGTATGCTTAATCAGTCCATTTGACCTAAATATCGAAATGATTCCCAATCATTGATCAGTTCCCAGATCAGGAAGAAATCCTCAATGGCGTATGACCTCAGAGGTTCGAACCTAAATGGTAGTACTGGAACACTTCCAGTACCAGCACAAGATACCATCTAGCAATGGGTCCCGGTGTCCGAATAGGCCGAAGATGTGAGAGCAATCTATCGAACCTTTGGCATATGGTTACCGTATAATTCATCCCTTTGACCTCCAATGTTCAAGATGACCTAGGATTAGACTGCCAACCCTGACTGAGTCAATCCACAACATGTCTCAACCTCGCAAGTCCAGTGACTCCTCACTAGGACTACCCGACCGAGGATTTGCTAAATTGAGATACTGCGAGACATTCAATCCAAATAATTTGGACAAGTCAATTCCATCTTGGTCCACCACTACTCCACAAGTACTTGCCTATACCCAGAAACCTTCCATCATCGGATTAGAAATCCAGGTGGTCCGGTATCAAAGCACAGGGAGTTGCTTGCAAGCTACCATTATGACCTCAGGTCGGAGGGACACATATACCCATATCCAATCGTGAGCAATCCTTTGGCAGAAAAGGAGCTCCACGAAGTCACGTTTAATGAGATGTCACACATCCCACTTGCAAATCACATTAGTGTTACCACACTCCTTTGGTCAAGAGGACAACCAAACAATGTGAACCACAACAACCTACACTTGATACATTGCCATCCTGAATAATGTATCCTTTGGTTGTGAACCTGTTAAAGGACCACTCGATATATCTTCTCTATATCGAAGTTAGTGTAGTCCTAAGGACTTCATCACATAAACAGAGTTCATTACAGGAAAATGAATGGTGTGATGAGCTGCCAAAATTAAGTTATATTAATTCATATACAAATCATAATATCGAGCACAACCGCCTACAGCCTAGGCGATTGGCTTTGGGACACAATTCCCAACAACTCCCACTTGTACTAAAGCCAATCATAATAGTATCTAATACCCATTTCCCATTTACAATAGTCGAACTCTTTAATTTTGAGGGCTTCAGTGAAGGGGTCGGCCATATTCTCTTTTCCATCGATCTTCATAAGATTGATGTCGCCCCATTCCACGATTTCTCGCACGAGGTGATAGTGCAGTAGAATATATTTGGTGCAGTGATAAGACTTTAGCTCCTTACTTGAGCAATGGCTCCTGTGCTATCACAATACACAGGAACAGGACCATCTAGGGAAGGTGCCATCCCTAGCTCTCTAAGGAACTTCCGTAACCATACGGCTTCCTTTGCTGCATGTGATGCTGCAAAGTACTCGACTTTGCATACCGAGTCTGTAACTATTGCCTATTTGGAACTCTTCCAACAGATCGCTCCTCCATTCAGGGTAAATAACAATCCTGACATACTCTTGCTATCATCTCTGTCTGACTGGAAACTGGAGTCAGTATACCCCATAAGTTTCAAGTCAGGTTCTCCATAAATCAGTCATTGGTCCTTAGTATTTCTCAAATACTTCAGGATGGTCTTAACCACCTTCCAATGCGCCTCACCTAGGTCAGACTGGTATCTGCTCACTACTCCTAGTGAGTATGCCACGTCTGGTCTAGCACATGACATAGCATACATGATAGAGCCCACTGCTGAAGCATAAGGCACTCTACTATGTGCTCTCTTTTCTCAGGAGTTGTCGCACAATCCTTCTTGGAAAGAGTAATTCCAGAACCTATCGGAAGATAGCCTTTCTTGGAATTTTCCATGCTGAACCGTTTCAGCAAGGTATCAATGTACGTAGACTGGGACAATCCCAGAAGCCTCTTAGATCTATCTCTATAGATCTTCATACCCAGTATGTAAGAAGCTTCACCCAAGTCCTTCATGGAGAACTGAGTGACAACCAGACCTTTATTCCTTGCAATGCTATGATGTCATTCCCGATTAAGAGAATGTCATCAACATATAGTACCAGGAATACAATCACTGAACTATTAACCCACTTATAAATGTAGGGTTCCTCTCCGTTCCTAATGAAGCCATACGATTTGATACACTTATCAAATCGCATGTTCCAACTTCGAGATGCTTGCTTGAGTCCATAAATGGACCTCTGTAATTTGCATACTTTTGACTCGTCTGTGGATATGAACCCTTCAGGCTGTATCATATACACCTCCTCATCCAGCTCTCCATTCAGGAAAGCGGTTCGGACATCCATCTGCCAGATCTCGTAGTCAAAATATGCTGCCAAAGCAAGCATGATTCGAATGGACTTAAGCATTGCCACAGGGGATAATGTCTCGTCGTAATCGATACCATATCGCTGACGATACCCCTTGGCAACCAGACGAGCTTTATAGGTCTCTACCTTCCCATCTAAGCCCCTTTTCCTCTTGAAAATTCACTTGCACCCGATTGATTTTATCCCTTCAGGTGGATCAACCAATGTCCATACATTGTTGATCTCCATGGACTCCATTTCGGATCGCATGGCTCCAAGCCACGCCTCAGAGTTAGATCTCTGAAGTGCATCCATATAGGTGATCGGATCTTCATCGTTCTCGTCGAGTTCAATGGGATCACCGTCCCGGACCAAGAAACCGTAGTATATATCCGGCTGATGTGGTACTCTACCGGATCTCCTAATAATGGGTTCCGGGTGTGATCCAATCACAGCTGGTTCTATGATGTCCTTAAAGTGTGTAGGTTCTTCCACTGGTTGAACTTCACTAAGTTCAATCTTAGAGGCTACAGTTCCTTCTCCAAGGAACTCCTTTTCCAAAAAAAAAGATAGCCCTAAGAGCAATGAACACTTTCTATTCATCCTCCAAGTAGAAGAAATACCCTTTTGTTTCCTTAGGGTATCCAATAAACAGGCACCGATCAGACCTAGGACCAAGTTTATCTGAGTCTAAATGCTTTACATAAGCTAGACAACCCCAGAGCCGAAGGTGTGAAATTGAGGGCTTACATCCAGTCCATAACTCATATGAAGTAGAGACAATAAACTTACTCGAAACTTTATTCAGCAAGTAACAAGCTGTCTCAAGTGCATATCCCCAAAAGGACAGCGACAGAGTTACAAAGCCCATCATGGATTGAACCATGTCCAACAGGGTTCGATTCTTCCTTTCGGACACACCATTCAACTGAGGTGTTCCTGGAGGAGTCCATTGATAGAGAATCCCATTCTCCTAAAGATATGTCATAAACTCACCGGATAGGTATTCTCGCCTCGATCAGATCGAAGGATTTTAATACTCTTTACACTTTGTTTCTCCACTTCATTATGATATCGTTTGAACATTTCAAACAATTCAGATTTATGTCTCATTAAGAAGACATAACCATACATCGAAAGGTCATCTATAAATGTAATGAAATATTTATATCCACATCTGGCACTAACTGTCATGGGTCCGCATACATCAGCATGTATGAGACTCAGAAGTTCTGTAGCTCGTTCACCTTTTCTAGTAAAAGGTGACTTGGTCATTTTACCAAGCAAACAGGATTCATAAGTGGGCAGTGAGTCAGAATCACTAACCTCGAGAAGGCCATCTCCTCACAACTTGTTTATCCTATTCTGGTTAACATGACCTAGCCTATAGTGCCATAGATACAAGTTACTGACATTTTCTATCCTTGGACGTTTGCTAGATGTGTACATTACATTAACAGGCCATGACAAATAGAGAAATTACAAAGTTTTATCATATAAATACCTTGTCCAGCACCCCGCTGCTTTCCCTTCCATGGCCTGTTCGGGTCTATGGACGCTTGATAAAGAGGACAGTTCCTCATTTAGTGTCTCTGCTTCTTACAATAGAAGCACTCTGCACTAGCTTGATCAGCTTTCACTTTCTTAGCATGACTTAGGCCAGGAACACTCTACACCTTCTTTCCCTTACCTTTCTTCTTCCCTTTCTTAAAGGGACGACAACCTCTATGACCTCCCACTAAATTCACCATCAATTGGTGATCCTTCTCGTAAGTCTGCAACAACCCCATCAAACCATGGTAATTGACTGCAGGTTATATTCATTCTATAATCATAGAGAAGGTCAAGATAGAAGGAGGGTAGAGAATTCAGGATCACATTCTTGCCGAGTTGCTCGTGCAAGGGACATCCGAGCTTACCTAATTGTTTGATCATCTCGATCATGTACAATACATGATCAGTGACTGAACCATCATTCCGTATCGTGGATGGCACAAGACACTTTGCACCACTCCACATCGTCTGGCATGCCGAAAGATTCCTTCAACTTTTGAAGAATCTTGTCTGGCTGGGCCTCCTTGAATTTTGCAACTGAACTCATCGTTTATCGCTGCCAACATTATGCATCGGACAGTAGTCCGATCAGAAACCCACTTCAAATAAGTGTCCTTGACCAAACTCTGAGCATTCGCAAGAGGAATTTTGGATGCTGGATCCATTATCACATAATGGATCTGCTCGTGCTCCAAAACTATCCTCAGTCTTCGATACCAGCTATCAAAATTTGGGACCCTTTAACTTCTCACCATCGAGAAGTGACCGGAGCGAAAAGTTTGAGGACATCTGAAGGAAAATTGAGACCTAATCAGTATATGAATTAATCAATTAAACCAAAAGACTTGGACTTTAGTCTAAAGGTCCCTCACACTAATTTTTTAGAGTGGGAGCCTCTAACTCCAATCCATGAAATCACCATTTCATAGTGGGTACTAAAATCCAATAGACCACGTAAGAGCCCGACTATGGCCAGCTCACCTATACGCGCCTAAAGGTAGGTTCTCTAACCAATTGCTTCTCTAAGCAACTGCCAGTAAAAAATTTTGCCCCACAGAACCTCCAATTAGCCTAGGGGCCTCCTATTACGAGTCTCTGATTAGGTCCAATCATTAATATGACAATTCCAATGCTTCCAACTAACGAATGACCAAACCCGACTATGTCCGACCTACCTGATCACCGTTAAGAAGGTTACACTGAACCATCATCCATGGCAGAGTAATTCCAGTAACCGGATGCACACCCGTTCTATGGAACTACCGATGTACACCAAGCTAAATGACTCATTACTAACCCACTTAATGGGAGGCTAAGATACCATCAACTCATTGATTTAGTCTTTTTCAGGACCTAATAATTTTAGAGGATTTTAATTAAATTGTGATAAAAGAATAGAGAGAAGAACATGGACCAACCTCCCACTGATCAAATCAATTCTCAGGAGAGTTGAACTAAAATTCAACAAGTTGGTCCATGGGCACCTAAAGATCAGACATGCTGATCAACTTGGGTGACATGGGTTAACTCGAATCGATAAGCTCTTCTAATCATTTCTGGTTGACCGGATTGGCCAGGTAGGTGAGATCATGGGTGAGTATCCACCATTAACCATCAGATTTGAGGAGGCCTTCTTTGCTACCCGGACCGCCCAAATCAGCCATCAGATTTGAGGGAAACAAGGCTTCTTCTTCCAGGCTCCGATCAGAGTTGTGAGTGATCTCTTCTGCTATTGATATTATCATCTCTAACTGGTATGAAACCTTCCCTTCTCTTATTATCTGATTTAGATGAAGTTAAACTATCCTAAACTGGAAGTTTCTCAACTCTCGGGTCTTGGATATTTCATTGGTTTGCATGAGTATGACTGCGACCCGATGATTCTTTGCACTGCTAGTCTTTCCTCTAGTTCTTACTTCATTTTAGGAATCTAGCCTGCAAATAAAATTAAAAAAATCACAAAAAAATTATTTTACTATTTTACATGCATGTTTATCAGTCTTAGAGTCATCCTACATCAGTTTGGTATCAGAGCGGGTTTAGGATAGTTTTTTATTTGCTTTGCATTTATAAACCCTAATTCTACATTCTATCTACTACATTAGGTGTTTAGTTTCCATCTGATTTTGGCATCATTAATATTTTATTTTTTTGTGAAATTTGCACTTCCTATCCTCTATTCTATCCTAGTAATTATCAAAATTTTTAATTATTTTTACTGAAACCCTAAATCTCTAAAATTTGGCATAATAGGAACCCTAATAGAATTCTGATAATTTCTACAATAGTCTAGAAAACTCTAGATTTCCATCATCATATGATTTTTTTTATGCATGAAATTTGGTAAGTTTTATCAACACCGTCCATCCTTTGTTCCAGATTTTTTTTGAGTTTTTTATGCATCTGGATCTGTGTCAACATCTGCATCATCTGAACCCTAATTTTTTTGACTTTTACTAAATTCTATGTCTTGACTCAACCTAACCTAATCAACTTCCACACACCCCAATCCCAAGCCAAACTTTGTTTGCTAACCCCAGTTAACTTAAACCTAACTTGACACATCATAAATCATTAAAAAAAATATTTTATTTTCTGATTGTTTTAGATTGCATTAGGGCCATCGATTGCCATCATTTTTAACCTAATCTTAAGGGCAACTCAAAATCTCAAATCAGGGCAGGATTTCATCACCTGTCCTAGGCCCAAAACCACCATGATCATAATAACCCAAGCCTAATTAAAATCAATTAGACCTAATTTACCCTAGTGGGCTAGGAGACATCAACAGGCCGGGTCCGAGCTATGTGGGCCAACTAGTGCATTTAACCTTTTAGCTATTATTGAAAGCTGGTGTCTAAGGCTAGGGGTCCAGAGTCAAACGACCTAAGTGGTGTTGTGGTTTTTAATTGGTTCCCTGCAAAAGCAGGGGGGGCCTCCCACACTCCCACCCCCTACCTGACCAGTGGAAGGATTAGCTATTGGGTTAGGTGTAAGTTGAGCTAACCCACCCCGTTTCTGGCTCTAGGTCTAGGAAACCCTAGATTGTACTAGCCTTTTCTTTTTCTTTTGCATGCTTGGTTGCATCATTTCATTTTGATTATTTGATTAGTTGCATGACCACTAGATTAGGAACCCAATATCAAAAATCTAAACCCCAACCAAACCCAACCATGGTTCCCAATTTAGAGGCCATCCTAGCCCAGCTTATCCAAATGAACCAAGCCAATACTTAAACCCAAGCCCAGCTTGCCCAATTAACTACCCAAATGAACCAAGCCAATGTCCAATCTCAAAATTAGCTTACCCAAATAGACCATAGGTTTGACCAGTCTGATAATAAGCTTGATCAGATGAACCAAAGATTCAACCAAGTGGACCAACAATTTGAACAAGCCACTACTAGGATCAACTAATTAACTAATAGGCTTTACCAAGTTGAGAACCGATTAGAGACTGTTGAGAAAACCCAAGAGTCTAATACTGAACCAGACCTAGATTCCATCCCTTCTACCCCTCATAACCCTAGAAGAGTCCAAACCCATGAACCCTTTGTAGAACATAACCCTAGGAGATCCCAGAACCAGGATAATTTACGAAGCCTAACCATAGGGGAAACCAACACCAGGATCAATATCATGACCCCAACCATAGGAGACCCAATCGTGAGGACCAAGACCACGATGATAGGCTACTTACAAGCATTAAACTAGATGCACCCACCTTCAATGGCAGCCTAGATCCAAAAGTCTATATAGATTGGGAGGGAGGTATGGATAGGACTTTAAATTTTATGGCTTGAGTGATGAGAAAAAGTGTCAATTTGTCTAGCTCAGGCTAACTGATCAAGCTAGGTTATACTGGGACCAAGTAGAAAGACTCAACAACCAGATAGGCAACCTATCCATTACCACTTGGGAAGCCATGAAATTAAAACTTAGGGCTAAGTATGTTCCCCCATATTATCAGCAGTGTCTCTTAGATCAATGGCAGAAATTAAAACAAGGGACCAAATCTGTGAGTGAGTACATAGCCCAATTTGATGAGTGTGCCCTAAGATGCGACATAGATGAACATGAGTCAGTTATCCTCTCCAGGTTTAGGAATGGTCTCAAAGAGGAGATCCAAAAGGAGCAGTACCTTAGGGATGTTGATAGCATGGCCCATGGCTATCGGGTAACTGAAAACTTTGAAAGGTTCCAGAAAGCACCTGTAGTTAGGAAACCTGAACCCTTTAGGTCCAACACTCCTAGCTTTAGATCCAACCAGAACCAGTTCTACCCAAACCAACCTAGCTACAACCAGACTCGCCTCAACCTTAACCAAAGTCGGCGAAACCCAAACCTAAGTCGACCTAAACCTAATCCAACCCGTCCCAACCCTAACCCACCTCGTCCTAACCCAAGTCCGAGTCAGGCTAGCTCAAGTAACTCTACATCTTTAAGGAATGATAAGGGTAAGGCACCAATTTTTTAGAAGAACCCAAGGCCTAGTTCCAATGCTTGTTTTAGGTGCAATAAGGTAGGTCACTTTGCTAGCCAGTGTCCTACCAGGTCTTTGCACATAGGGGAGCTTGTAGAAGATAAGCCTGAACCCAATGAGGAAGAAGAGGAAGAGATCTATGAAGTTGAACCAGACTTAATTGAAGAATATAAAAAAGATGAGGAGGACTTTGAACAAACAGACCTCGCAGGAGTAGTTAGATGCATCTTGTCCCAGAATAAAACCCAGGAAGATTGGCATAGGACCAATATCTTACAGACTTTAGTGAAAATTGGAGACAATGTGTGTAAAATAATCATAGATAGTGGGAGCTGTGTGAATGCCATATCCCATAAGGCTATCAAAACCCTAGGCTTACACCCAGTTCCTCATCCAAGCCCCTATAAGGTATCCTGGATAGATTCCACCTCTATACCCATTAAATCCAGATGCCAAGTCCAACTTCAACTTCAATCCTATCAAAATAGAGTGTGGTGTGATGTTGTGCCCATGGGGGTAAGTAGTATCATCCTAGGATGGCCATGGCTTTATGATCATGATGCCACTCTTTATGGCCGAACTAATACTTGCATGTTTACATTCCATGGGAAGAAGATCACCATAAACCCCACCCCACCTCAGGAGTTAATTAAGAAAGGATCTAGCTCACTAAAGGAAAAAAAGTCTGGAATTAACCTAATCACTGCAAAAGAGCTAGAGAAGGAGATATCTAAGGGCACTACTGTGTGGATATTAGCTGTGAAGGAAGTATCTGATCCTATTGATAGAGAGTACCCTCAGGAGGTCAAGGGAGTCTTAAATGAATTTAATGATATATTTCCTGAAGATTTACCTGACCACTTACCACCTCTTTTGGATGTCCAACATGCAATTGATTTAGTCCCAGGAGCTACCTTGCCCAACCTACCTCATTATAGGATGAACCTAGCTGAACACTTAGAGCTTCAAAGACAGGTAGGTGAGCTTCTTAGAAAAGGGTTTATTAGGGAGAGCCTAAGTCCTTGTGCTATACCAGCCCTATTAACCCTTAAGAAAGATGGAACGCGGAGAATGTATGTTGATAGCCGTGCCATAAATAAAATCACTATGAAGTATAGGTTTCCCATCCCCCGCTTGGATGATATGTTGGATATGATGGCAGGAGCCACAATATTTTCAAAGATAGACCTTAAGAGTGGCTACCATCAGGTTCGAATTATACCTGGGGATGAATGGAAAATAGCTTTTAAAATGAAAGGTAGTCTATATGAGTGGTCCGTAATACCTTTTGGGTTATCCAATGCCCCTAGCACTTTCATGAGAATTATGACCCAAGTCCTTAGGATGTTCATAGATAAATTTGTGGTAGTATATTTTGATGACATCCTGATTTATAGCAAAACCAAGGAAGATCATATAGAACATCTAAAACAAGTTTGCTTAACCCTTAGGAAAGAGAGCCTCTATGCAAATTTAAAGAAGTGTGATTTCATGACCCATAGAGTTATCTTCCTAGGCTTTGTGGTAACCCCTGAAGGTGTAGCAGTTGACCCTGAAAAGGTCAGATCCATTGTAGAATGGCCAGTACCCACTAGTGTCCATGCAGTTAGAAGTGTCCATGAAGTTAGAAGTTTCCATGGTCTAGCCACTTTCTACAGAAGATTTATTAGGGGATTTAGCACCATAGTAGCACCAATCACTGACTGTATTAGGAAGGGTAATTTTGAATGGACCAAATCTGCAGATAGAGCCTTCCCAGAGATTAAAACTAAGATGACACAAGCACCCATATTGAGGTTACCCAATTTCACCAAAGTTTTTGAGGTAGCTTGTGATGCTTCAGGAGTAGGCATAGGAGGAGTTCTGAGCCAAGAGAATCACCCAGTAGCCTTTTTCAGTGAAAAACTTAATGAGGCTAAATTAAAGTACTCAACCTATGACAAAGAGTTTTATGCGGTAGTACAAGCTCTTAGATACTGGAGACATTATTTACTACCCCAGGAGTTCGTTTTATATTCTGATCATGAGGCACTCCGATTTTTGAACTCCCAAAAGAAACTAAACCCTAGTCATGCTAAGTGGGTATAATTTATACAAGCCTATACCTTTGTACTTAAACACCAAGCTGGATCTGAAAACAAGATATCAAATGCCCTTAGCAGACGAGCCTTACTGTTGAATACCATTAGCACTGAAGTTATTGGATTTGATAGGTTAAAAGATGAATATGCAACCTATCCAGACTTTAGTGACATTGTCCAATCCTTAGCCTAGGGACCATCTAGTACCCATAGTGAATACACCCTTCAAGATGGTTATCTGTTTAAGAACAATAGACTTTGTATTCCCAGAACCTCACTTAGAGAATTCTTAGTTTGGAAAACCCATGCTGGAGGCCTTGCTGGTCACTTTAGAAGAAATAAGACTATCTCAGCTGTAGAGGACCAGTTCTTTTGGCCTAGTTTGAAGAGGGACATTGCCAATATAGTGTCTAGATGTAGAACCTGTGCTGTTACAAAACAGTAGAAACAAAATACTGGATTATATACCCCTCCATCCGTACCAGACCGTCCATGGCAGGACTTAAGCATGGACTTTGTTTTAGGCCTACCTAAGACCCTTAGGAAACATTATTCAATATTTGTAGTGGTCGATAGGTTTTCTAAAATGGCCCATTTTATACCCTACTCTCAAACCTTTGACGCACCTAGAGTAGCCCGTCTTTTCCTTGACCAAGTGGTTAGATTACATGGATTACCTAAAACAATAGTGTCAGATAGGGATGTCTGCTTTACTAGTTACTTTTGGAAGACCCTTTGGCACCTATTAGGAACCAAATTGAAATTTTCCACCACTTACCACCCACAAACTGATGGTCAGACCGAGGTAGCGAACAGAAGCTTAGGAAACCTTCTTAGATGCCTCATAGGTGAGCACACTGGAAATTGGGACATATTGTTACCCCGAGCTGAATTTGCTTACAATAGTTCTATTAATAGGTCCATTGGGAGGAGTCCTTTTGAGGTTGTGCATGGATACAAACCCAATAAACCTCTTGATTTGATCCCCTTACCCTCACATGCACAAGTTTCTGAGTCAGCTCAGTCTTTTGCACAGCATGTTAGGGAACTGCATAAAGAAATTAGCCAAAAGATAAACCTAAGTAATGAACTATATAAGAACTTGGCTAATTCTCGAAAAAAAGCTAAAGAATTTTCTGCAGGGGATTTTGTAATGATCAGGCTTAGGCCTGAACGGTTCCCTCCAAGGACCGTTAAGAAACTTCATGCTCACGGAGCTGGCCCATTTAAGATAATCAAGAGAGTTGGACCCAATTCCTATGTGCTTGAGTTACCACCCGACTTAGGCATTAGTTCCACCTTCAACATCTCAGATCTTGTAGAGTATAGGGAGCCAGCAGCGATTCCCAGCAAGCCTTTTGGACCTATCCCTTCCCTTGAGAGTGAGCCTGCCCCAGAGTGTCCACCAACCAATTGGCCAAATAGTAAGAAAAAGATTGAGAGAATCCTGGATGATCAAGCCATATGTACCCAAAATAGAGGCTATCAGAGATATTTGGTCCAATGGTAAGGTCGGCCAGAATCTGAGGACTCGTGGATCACCCATGAGGATCTGCAGTGCCTCAACCCAGACTTACTCGAGCACTATGAGAGCCAAGTTATCCCATACTTGACGGGGTTGAGTTCCTCCCACCTTGGGAGAATTGGTGGGGGCACCAGGATCAGACACAGATTACTGGGCTCTATTTGGTTTACCTAGCCATGTGTCAAATTTTGTAATCAACTAGAATTGAGTCCTGTAATAAGTTGAGGTTAGTTGATTTGTCTCAACCCTCACCTAGTCAGTATTTTGAGTCCTGTATACCAGTATGAGTCCAGTGTGAGCTCAATTTTTGTACAAGAGAGGAGGTTACCATATTTTGGAGTTCCACCAAGCCACATCCAGGAGTCAGAGGTCACTATATCATCCCATTGGATTTTGTATGACAACCCAGGATCCAAGATGCTTCCGGAAACCCTGATTCCTTCCAGATGCCCTCCAGATGCCCAGATTCCCTTCTAGATGCCTGAGCATATTCTTAGAACAGGGCACCCATGATTCTAGAGGTCCACATGCATCCAAGTCCAAAGAAATCAAGCCCAGGTGCCAAGCTCAAGCCCTTAAGAAGCAAGATCCCAGGGAATATTCTTGCTACTACGCTAACATGCCACCCCAACTTCTAGAGGCCCAAACTCATGCACCCAAGCCCCTTTGGGCTGGCCCATTGCTGCACCTAGAGGCCCAACATGCCCCCCTAGGCATCCTTGAAGTGTTGACCACGTCCAAAGAGGTTTGACCAAGTCCAAGTTGAAGAGAAGAAGGAGAAGACCAAGTTTATTCCTAACCTAGTTGGGATTTCTAATCCTTTTAAACTTTGTAGTTCTAAACTAGCTAGGAAAGTACTTGTATTCCAATTTGGAAGAGAACTTGTAACCCAAGTGTAACCATGGTTAGTGAGGGCATGGGAACTCTATAAATACCCCACCCCTCCCCCTCTTGTAAGTATCTTTTTCTTATGAATAAACCTTGCTGAAATTTTGTGAGATTATCTTGAGTTTGAGTTTTGGTTCTCTCTTTGAGTGCTCTCCTTGTGTTCCCGGATTGAAACCCAACTACCCTAGCATCCCTTGGAATCCTTGGAGATCAGCCACATCCAAGGAACAGGAGTCCTTGCTGCCGTTCAAGCCCAAGAGCTCCTTCTTCCCTGATTGCCAGCTTTTAGCCCTAATCCTGATTTCCTTCAAACCTAGTTTTTTTTCTAATTTTTATTTGCTGCTTTGATTAACCTTTGATGCTTGCAGGATCCCCGAGGTGCTTCCCCTCCCCTAAAGAGGCCTTCTTTGCTGCCCGGACCACCTAGATTAGCCATCAGATTTGAGGGAAACAAGGCTTCTTCTTCGAGGCTCCGATCAGAGTTGTGAGTGATCTCTTCTGCTATTGATATTATCATCTCTGACTGGTATAAAACATTTCCTTCTCTTATTATCTAATTTAGATGAAGTTAAACTATCCTAAATCGGGAGTTTCTCAACTCTCGGTCCTGGATATTTCATTGGTTTGCATGAGTATGCCTGCGACCCGATGATTCTTTGCACCGCTAGTCTTTCCTCTAGTTCTTACTTCATTTTGGGAACCTAGCCTGCAAATAAAATTAAAAAAATCACAAAAAAATTATTTTACTATTTTACATGCATGTTTAGCAATCTTAGAGTCATCCCGCATCACCTCCTTGGGGTCAGTGATTCTGAATCACTGCCCACTTGTGAATCCTGTTTGCTTGGTAAAATGACGAAGTCACCTTTTACTGGAAAAGGTGAACGAGCTACAGAAGTTCTGAGTCTCGTACATACTGATGTATGCAGACCCATGACAGTTAGTGCCAGAGGTAGACACAGATATTTCATTATATTTACAGATGACCTTTCCAGGTATGGTTATGTCTTCTTGATGAGACATAAATCTAAGTCATTTGAAATGTTTAAATGATATCATAATGAAGTGGAGAAACAAACTGGAAAGAGTATTAAAATCCCTTGATTTGATCGAGGTGGTGAATACCTATCCGGTGAGTTCATGATATATCTTAAGAAGAATGGGATTCTCTCTTAGTGGACTCCTCCAGGAACACCTCAGTTGAATGGTGTGTCCGAAAGGAGGAATCGAACCCTGTTGGACATGGTTCGATCCATGATGGGCTTTGCAACTCTGTCGCTGTCCTTTTGGAGATATGCACTTGAGACAGCTTGTTACTTGCTGAATGATATTCCGAGTAAGTCTGTTGTCTCCACTCCATATGAGTTATGGACTGGACGTAAGCCCTCAATTTCACACCTTCGGGTCTGGGATTTTCTGGCTTATGTAAAGCATTTAGACTCAGATAAACTTGGTCCTAGGTCTGATCGGTGCTTGTTTATTGGGTAACCTAAGGAAACAAAAGGGTATTTCTTCTACTTGGAGGACGAACAGAAAGTGTTCGTTGCTCTTAGGGCTATTTTTTGGAAAAAGGAGTTCCTTGGAGAAGGAACTATAGCCTCTAAGATTGAACTTGGTGAAGTTCAACCAGTAGAAGAACCTGCACACTCTAAGGACATTATAGAATCGATTGTGATTGGATCACACCCGGAATCCATTATTAGGAGATCTGGTAGAGTATCGCGTCAGCCGGATAGATACTACGGTTTCTTGGTCCGGGACGGTGATCCCATTGAACTCGACGAGAACGATGAGGATCCGATCACCTATATGGATGCACTTTAAAGATTTGACTCCGAGGCATAGCTTGGAGCCATGCGATCTGAGATGAAGTTCATGAAGATCAATAATGTATGGACATTGGTTGATCCACCTGAAGGGATAAAATCCATTAGGTGCAAGTGGATTTTCAAGAGAAAAAGTGATGGGGATCCAGGACAGGTCCGGATATTTTTCTATTTTTTCTTACATTTTCAGAATTTTTTTATTTTTCCTATCCCGCTATTTCATCTATCCCCGCTATTCTGGTTTTGTTCTTGGTTTATCCCCGAGTTATCCCAGCTTTATTCTACCTCCTGCAACCTTTCTCCCGTGAATTTTTTAAAAGTTCCGAACCCTAGCCCCACCGCCCCTCCGGCCCCAGATCCGGGCCGCCCGCCATCCGGTCGCCCTCGCTGTAACGCCGCCGAAGCTCGCCAGCCCCCGCCCTCGCCGGAGAAGCCACCGCCGCCGCCGCCCACGGCCGTGGGAAGCCGAACGGACGCGGAGGCGTCCACCCGCCATGGCCCACAGCCACCGCCGCCGGCCCACTGCCCGCCACCGTTCCCGCTGCCAGCCTGCCCTCGCCCGGCCGCCGGTGGGGTCCACCACCGCCCACGCCCGTGAGAAGATGAACGGACGCGGGAGGCATCCTTCCGCCCGCGTGCGGCCGTGTGGGGCCACTGCCTAACGTCGCCGCCACCGGCCGCCTGTCCGCCGGACACCGTCCTGCCGTCCCCGGCCTCCCCGCCTTCCATCAGCCATTCCCAGTGTCCGGGAGGTCTCCCACGGCCGTGGGAGACCAAACGGCACGCTGAGCGTGCCGTGCTAGCCATGTGCCGCCTCGCCTGCGGCCGCCGCTGGCCGTCCGCCACTCGCCACCTGCTGGCCACGTCCGCCACCTGCTTCCCGGTCACCGGCCGTGTGCTCCATCGGGAGATCGGTCCTCCGCATGGCCATGAGACAGAGTTGCACGGATTTCAGAGCAGCCCATATTTCAAAGCAGCACGCTTTCTGGAGCAAATTATCAAGCCAACATGCTCTTCAAAGCATATCAGCACTATTTTTGATGCAACACGAATTGTGATATAATTTATTTTCCTTTTTTAGTTTTCTTAGAGGCTAAGAAACTGAGGGTTTTGATTTTTTATACAAAGGCCCCCTCTCCCCTGTAATAATCAGAGATGAGTTGATATAGATTTTTGGGTTGGTTCCGGTTCTAGTTCTGGCCTGAGGCCCGTTTTTCTTCATTCCCTGCTGTGTGCATTATGGGTTCGATGAAGGATGTGAGGTGTTCCCTGTTGTGTGCATTATGGGTTCGATGAGCACCCTAGTTATCCCCTATCTCGTCTTCTTTATCCCCTCGTGTCCTTCGAGAGTCATCCTAGCGCATCTATGTGAGAGCCCTGCTGTGTGCATTATGGGTTCGATGAGAGCTCAGGGTAGCTGGTGCTGTGACCCCTTCGGGAGTGTAGCTTTATGCTCAGGGTAGCTGGTGCTGTGATCCCTTGGGAGGGTAGCTTTAGGCTTTGATCCCTGACTTTCTGTGTGCGTCCCACGCCAGAGTGAGTCTCAGGGCCATGAGTTCCACTTCCCGGTCCCCCATCTTCATCCTTCACCACATCCATCCAGAAAAATTGAAAACAAAAGAGATCAGCTGTCTTAGGATTTTAGTGTCAGTATGTCCTAGTCCCGGGAGGCTTCTTAGTCCTTCCACGGTCCTAGTTTGTTTAGTTGTTTCATTGTTTTCCAAATAACCAGGTTACATCGATTTTTCGTCCCGCATCAATTTTGGTATCAGAGCGAGTTGTGGATTTAGGGTGTGCTCCATATTTTCAAACTCGACGGAGCTGAGTTCTTCGCAGTCGAGGAGAATGATGGGGATCTAGGGCAGGTCCGGGTATTTTTCTATTTTTTCTTATTTTTTCAAAATTTTTTTATTTTTCCTATCCTGCTATTCCATCTATCCCCGCTATTTTGGTTTTGTTCTCGGTTTATCCCCGAGTTATCCCAGCTTTATTCTACCTCCTGCAACCTTTCTCCCGTGAATTTTTTAAAAGTTCCGAACCCTAGCCCCACCGCCCCTCTGGCCCCAGTTCCGGGCTGCCCGCCTTCCGGCTTTCCCACCGGAACGCCGCCGAAGCTCATCGGCCCCCGCCCTCGCCGGAGAAGCCGCCACCACCGCCGCCACCGCCCACGCCCGTGGGAAGCCGAACGGACGAGGAGGATTCCGCCCACCACGACCCACGGCCGTCGCTGCCAGCCCGCTGCCCGCCGCCGTTCCCGCCGCTCGCCTGCCCTTGCCCGGCTGCCGGTGGGGTCCGCCGCCGCCCACACCCGTGGGAAGACGAACGGACGCGGGAGGCGTACGTACGCCCGCGGGAGGCGTACGTACGCCCGCGTGCGGCCGTGTGGCGCCGCTGCCCACTGCCTGACGCCACCGCCCTCCTGTTCGCCGGACACCGTCTCGCCGTCCCCGGCCTCCCCGCCTTCCACCGGCCATTCCCGGCGCCCGGGAGGTCTCCCACGGCCGTGGGAAACCAAACGGCATGCTGGGCATGCGTGCCAGCCATGTGCCGCCTCGCCTGCGGTCGCCGCTAGCCGTCCGCCGCTCGCCACCCGCTGGCCCCGTCCATCGCCTGCTTCCCGGTCACCGACCGTGTGCTCCATCGGGAGATCGATCCTCCGCATGGCCATGAGATGAAGTTGCACGGCTTTCAGAGTGGCCCATATTTCAGAGCAGCACGCTTTCTGGAGTAGATTATCAAGCCAACATGCTCTTTAGAGCATATCAGCACTATTTTTGATGCAACACGAATTTTGATGTAATTTATTTTCCTTTTTTAGTTTTCTTAGAAGCTAAGAAACTGAGGGTTTTGATTTTCTATATAAAGGCCCCCTCTCTCCTATAATAATCAAAGATGAGTTGATATAGATTTTTGGATTGGTTCCGGTTCTAGTTCTGGGTTGAGGCCCATTTTTCTTCGTTCCCTGCTATGTGCATTATGGGTTCGATGAGGGGTATGAGGCGTTCCCTGTTGTGTGCATTATGGGTTCGATGAGCATCCTAGTTATCCCCTATCTCGTCTTCTTTATCCCCTCATGTCCTTCGAGAGTCATCCTAGTGCATCTATGTGAGAGCCCTGCTGTGTGCATTATGGGTTCGATGAGAGCTCAGGGTAGCTGGTTCTGTGACCCCTTCGGGAGGGTAGCTTTATGCTCAGGGTAGCTGGTGCTATGATCCCTCGGGAGGGTAGCTTTAGGCTTTGACCCCTGACTTTCTATGTGCGTCCCCGCTAGAGTGAGTCTCAGGGCCATGAGTTCCACTTCCCGGTCCCCCATCTTCATCCTTCCTTCGCCACATCCACCCAGAAAAATTGAAAACAAAAGAGATCAGCTGTCTTAGGATTTTAGTGTCAGTATGTCCTAGTCCCGGGAGGCTTCTTAGTCCTCCCACGGTCCTAGTTTGTTTAGTTGTTTCACTGTTTTCCAAATAACCAGGTTACATCGATTTTTTGTCCCATATCAAAAAGGGGCGCAAATGGGAAGGTAGAGACCTATAAAGCCCGTATGGTTGCCAAGGAATATCATCAGCGATATGGTACCGATTATGATGAGACGTTCTCCCCTGTGGTAATGCTCAAGACCATTCGGATCATGCTTGCTTTGGCAGCACATTTTGACTATGAAATCTGGCAGATGGATGTCCGAACCGCTTTCCTAAATGGGAAGCTGGATGAGGAGGTGTATATGATACAGCCTGAAGGGTTCACATCCATAGACGAGTCAAAAGTGTTCAAATTGCAGAGGTCCATTTATGGACTCAAGCAAGCATCTCAAAGTTGGAACATGCAATTTGATATGTGTATCAAATCATATGGTTTCATTAGGAATGGAGAGGAACCCTGCATCTATAAGTGGGTGAATAGTTTTGTGATTGTATTCCAGGTACTGTATGTTGATGGCATTCTTTTAATCGGGAATGACATCACAGCATTGCAAGGAATAAATGTATGGTTATCATCTCAGTTCTCCATGAAAGACTTGGGTGAAGCTTCTTACATACTGGGTATGAAGATCTATAGAGATAGATCTAAGAGGCTTCTGGGATTATCCCAGTCTACGTACATTGATACCGTACTGAAACGACTCAGCATGGAAAATTTCAAGAAAGGCTATCTCCTGATAGGTTCTAGAATTATTCTTTCTAAGAAGGATTGTGCGATAACTCCTGAGGAAAGAGAGTGCATGAGTAGAGTTTCTTATGCTTCTGTAGTGGACTCTATCATGTATGCTATAACATGTACTAGACTAGACGTGGCATACTCACTAGAAGTGGTGAGCAGATATCAGTCTGACCTAGGTGAGGCGCATTGGAAGGTGGTTAAGACCATTCTGAAGTATTTGAGAAATACTAAGGACCAATGGCTGATTTATGGAGAACCTGACTTGAAACCTGTGGGATATACTGACTCCAGTTTCCAGTCAGATAGAGATGATAGCAAGAGTGTGTCAAGGTTTGTGTTTACCCTGAATGGAGGAGCGATCTGCTGAAAGAGTTCCAAGTAGGCAACAGTTGCAGACTCGGTATGCGAAGCAGAGTATATTGCAGCATCAGATGCAGCAAAGGAAGCCATGTGGTTGCGGAAGTTCCTTGGAGAGCTAGGGGTGGCACCTTCCCTAGATGGTCCTGTTCTTGTGTATTGTGATAGCATAGGAGCCATTGCTCAAGCTAAGGAGCCAAAGTCTCATCACCGCACCAAGCACATTCTGTGGCACTATCACCTAATACGAGAGATCGTGGAATGAGGCAACATCAATCTTATGAAGATTGATGGAAAGGAGAATCTGGCCGACCCCTTCACTAAAGCCCTCGGAATCAAAGAGTTCAACTATTATAAAAGGGAAATGGTTATTAGATACTGTTATGATTGGCTTTAGTACAAGTCGGAGTTGTTGGGAATTATGTCCCAAAGCCAATTGCCTCGGCTATAGGCGGTTGTGCTCAGTATTGTAATTTGTATATGAATTAATAAAACTTTATTTTTGGTAGCTTATCACATTATTCATTTTTTTATAATGAACTCTATTTTCGAGTGGACCTATAAAAAGGTTCACAACCAAGGGATACATTGTACAGGATGGCAATGTATCAAGTGTAGGTTGTTGTGGTTCACATCGTTTGGTTGTTCTCTTGACCAAAGGAGCATGGTGATACTGATGTGATCTGCAAGAGGGATGTGTGACATCTCAATGAATGTGACTCTGTGGAGCTCCTTTCTGCCAAAGGATTGCTCGTGATTGGATATGGATATATATGTCCCTCTAATCTAAGGTCACCATGGTAGCTTGCAAGCAACTTCCTGTGCTTTAGTGCCAGACTACCCGGATTTCTAATCCGGTGATAGAAGGTTTCTAGGTACAGGCAAGTACTTGTGGAGCAGTAGTGGACCAAGATGGAATTGACCTGTCCAAATTATTTGAATTGAATGTCTCGTAGTGTCTCAATTTAGCATTTCCTCGGTCAGGGTAGTCCTAGTGAGGAGTCACTGGACTTGCAAAGTTAAGACATGTTGTGGATTGACTCAAATAGGGTTGGCAGTCTAACCCTAGGTCATCTTGAGCATTGGAGGTCAAAGGGATGAATTATATGGTAACCATATACCAAAGGTTCGATGATTGCTCTCGCATCTTCGGCCTATCCAGATGCCGGGACCCATTGCAAGATGGTATCTTGTGCTGGTACTGGAAGTGTTCCAGTGCTATCGTTTAGGTTCGAACCTATGAGGTCACATGTCATAGAGGATTTCTTCCTCATCCAGGAGCCGATCAACAATTGGGAATCATTTCGGTATTAAGGTCTAACGGTCTGATGAGCACACATTGGATTTTTTCTGGTCCACCTGGTCTGATTTGGATTGACCAGGATTAGTTTGGGTCAACCAGGAACTATTCCTGGTAGACCAGGACTGGACCCGTGTTTTTTTATTGATCGGGTTTGCTCATTCCAGGGTTTCTTTTGTTGAACCAGTTTTTGGTTTGATGAATCGGTTTTATTACTTGGCTTCTCTCTCTCGGTGTTTTTCTTTGGCCTTCACGGGATTTCTTAGCATATGTTTTTTTTCTGGGTTGCTGGCCGTATGAGAGAGCGAGAGAGATTGAAAGAGGGAATTTTGAGAGAGGTAGGAATAGGGATTCATGATGGTTTTTCTTTCTTAGTCCCAGTTCTCTTCCATCGAGTTCCCAGCCTTCACGGTTTCTCTGCCTCATGTATTCTCTCAGTTGGAGGCCGTGAGAAGGGAGAGAGGAAGTTGTTGTGCGTGAGGGAGAGGGGAAGAAACAGGGGATGATATAAAAGAGGAGTTTGGGAGAATCAGGGCATGTGAGTTTGGAGAAACAGGACGTGCGAGTTTGAAGGAACAGGGCATGAGAAATTTTTGGGATAAAATCTGCGTGTAGTAATTTGTTCAGCATCCCTGTTTTCCTTCCCTGTATTTTTGTTTTCCTTAGTGTTCTCTTGGTGGATTTGGGTGGTCTTGGAGAAGACCGTCTATGGGGATTTATTTGTTTTTCCCTGTTCCACTTTTCCGTGACTTGCTCATAGATTCCCAGAGGACTAGCATCTATCCGGGAGTTGGATCAGTGAGAGCCCATGCATGGATACTCTAGAGGGTGGACATTTGGACACCTCGAGAGATTGGATCGATCTCTTCTTCTTGTTGTTACAGAACTGATTTGCTATTGAAGGAGTTCAACCGACTGCCGTGATTTGCTGCTGATCTATTCTGAAGATTGAGGGAGTCGGCTTCTTCCTGCTTCGATCAGGTATATTATTTATTTTTGTTATCATGCATGCTTAGATCTAGAAATTATCATGTTATTTATAATTATTGCACTTGCCTTTACATGCCTCTATATCTATTTCATGCATCATGTTTATGTTAGATCCTGTGCATGAGTAGGTTTTTTCGTATGCATGTTTAAAAAGTTTAATTATGTAATACCTACTTCCTAGTATAGCGTGCCTAGGATAGTCATCCGATGCATTGGTTTTCCTTCAATACAAACATTATTCCTTCTCAATGAGTAGAGTATGATCTGAACTCTCATTGAATCTCAAATCCCCCTATCCTAATTGAACTCCACTATGGCTAGCTCTCATAATCCATGATGGCTACGGTGATGGCGGTGGCGGAAGGTGGTGGGTAGTGGCAACCAGCTTGTTGACCCCTGGAATGATTTTGATGATAACCAAATATTGGAGCATGTATTTGATTACTAACTCTTTCCAAGTATTTTCTAAGTTTTTGTAGGATGTTTATATGTAAAACCATTCTTCCTACAACCTTGGTGTATAACAAGTTTATCCTTAGAAATTCTCTATGTAAAAAAGATCCCAAAGAAAATCAATCATGTATTTATAAAAATGGGCTACTTTTATATAATTTTTTAGTTTAATACTCTCAAGATCAGACATTGAATGAGTTGGAAAGTTTTTGAGTTAATTTGAAGTCATTGGAAAAAGTCTGAAGAAGATTGAACAATTGTGGACCTAAGTCACTTGAAGCCGACTCAAATCAGGAGAGTCAATTCGAAGTCTAGCACATCACTTAGTTTTCTAGCACACAAAAATTTGAGCTGACCCATGATTGAAGAGCCGACTCGGGTAGAGTATGTTTTCTGAAGTTTTGAGAATTTGAGCCAACTCGAAGTATCTGAGCCGACTCATCCAGAGTAAAGATTTCTCAGACAAACAATCAAGCCGACTCAAGTAGTGAAGAGCCGACTCTTCCAGAGTGCTGAAAATCTCAGTTCTGAAGAACCAGCCAGGCGAGCCAACTCGAAGTAGAAGAGCCGACTCGACCAGAGTGAAGTTTTGACCTACCTGAGGATCCGAGCTGACTCGACCCATCCGAGCCGACTCGAATGACTATTTAAGGTAAGTAATGGCTAGTCCCAGAACTCTTATTTTGAATCTAAAACAGTCTCCAATAGCTATATTTTGAATCCCAATGATCCACAATGGCTATATCTACTTGAAATCAATTGAAGGAAGTATAAATAAGGGATTTGAATCATTTTTGGAGAAGTTAATCAGAGATAAATGAGCTTTTACTGAATATTTGAAAGAACACTCAAGAGAGCATTCAAAGCAAGCATTCAAGACTTCACTAACTCTGATCAGAATCTTAAGGCATTCATTAACGAAGTTAAGAAGCCTTGAAGAGCATTCAAAGTGCTTTCAAGAGGGCTTCTCAAGTGCTACAACTACAACCATCTGATAACTTCGATTTGTCATATTGTTGCTTTATTTTTCTAACTCTTCATTTGAGTTGTTCCAAGTACAGTAAGGGCTGTAGCTTGGACTTGTAAAGGTTATTGGTGAGCCTTGAAAACCAAGTGTAGTGGGTTGTTAGTGATCCCGTTTAAAACTAACATTGTATTGGATTTTTGGTGAGCCCGGGATAAAACCAAGCTTGGGTTTTGGATTGTGAGCCCGTGAAAATAATCCGGCTGTATTTCAAGGGTGAATATAGTGAAAATTCTAAGTGGTATCTTGGATAGTGGATATAGGAGCGATGTTGCTCTAAACCACTATAAAATTTATTATGTTTATGATTGTGTTTCCTGTTCTTACTTGCTTCCGTAGTAGTTAATTTAATTCATAGCACATACCACACCAAGAACTTAAAAAGGAGCACATACTTGCAAAAATTTTAAATACCCAATTCACCCCCCTCTTGGGTAAGCCACCTAGGCAACAACTGGTATCAGAGCAGTGTCTCTGAATTTTACTTAGAGTAAAGATTATATGGAAAACCTTATGAGTACTTCTTTGGCTGAAGGCCAATCCTCAAATAGACTTCCACTATTCACAGGCACTAACTACACTTACTGGAAAGCCTGAATGAAAAAATATATACAAGCTATAGACTTTCAATTATGGAAGGTTATTCTTAAGGGACCTCACACATGCATGAAAAAAGTTGATGGCATGGATGTCCCAAAATCTAAAGAGGAATGGGATGAACACGACATGAAAATGGGTGAGCTGAATGCCAAAGCCATGAACTTGTTATATTGTGCTTTTGATGCTAATGAGTTTAATCAAATTTCTTCTTGTACATCAGCAAAAGAAATTTGGGATAAACTTGAGGTAACCCATGAAGGAACTTTCCAAGTGAAAACCTCAAAGAATAATCTTCTTATACATAATTATGAACTATTTAAGATGGAACCCAATGAGACTATTTCTTCCATGTTCTCATGTTTTACAGATATTATTAACGATTTAAAGAGTCTTGGCAGGACTTATTCTAATATAGACCTCGTGTAGAAGATATTGAGATCATTTCTAGACAAGTGGGACCCTAAAGTGACTACTATCCAAGAAGCGAAGGATTTGAATACTCTACCACTAGATAAATTATTAGGAGCTAACTATGCTATATAGAAATGAAGATGACATCAAAAAGAAAAAGTCAATTGCTTTCAAAGCTGCTGCAGAGATGAAGAAATAAGAAGATGAAATCGATGAAGAAAGCCCCTCCTCTGAAGATGACCTTGAAGACGAAGACATTGCACTTGTAGTGAGGAGATTTAGGAAGTTTATGGGTAAGAAAAGGGAAGACATTGGAGAAAGTTTCATAGGAAAGGAGAATATAGCAAGGACAAGGAAAAGGAAAAAGATAAAGATAAAGAGCAATAGCCCATTTGCTTGAATGCAAGAAACCTGGGCATTTCAGATTAGATTATCCGAACTTGAAGAAAACTTACAAAAAGAAGAAGAAGAAAGCTATAGTTGTGACTTGGAGTGATAGTGAGGAGTCTACTTCAAATGAGGGAGAAGAGACCAGCAAAACAGCGAACATATGTCTAATGGGTCTTAAAGATGAGGTAATGTCCCCTAATCCTCATGATGAATTTACTTTTGAAGAGCTAAATAATGCGTTTCATGAATTGTTAACTAAATACAAAAAGGCTGGTTTGAAAATAAAGTCTTTAAAAAATAATAATAATATTTTGATGAAAGAACAAGAAGAGATTTCATAAAAGAATAAGATTTTACAAAAAGAATTGAGTGGCTTTTTTGAAAAATATACTACTTTGGAAATTGAAAAGAATGATTTTCTTGAGAAAAATAAAGCTTTATATAAAGAAAATGTTGGTTGCAAAAAGACGTTGAAAAACTTAAACCTTTAGTTGAAAAGCTAATATTGAGTTCAAACAAAATTGAATTGATTTTAAAAGATCAAAGAGACTCTAGTAACAAGGCTAGAATTGGTTATAATTCTTTGCAAATAGAATTTCAGCCATAAAGTTTATACCCTCAAAAGCTTATGTACCTAAGTTTTCAAATCAAAGGTCATTTGTATAAATGCTTTTACATCTGCATCTTAAGCTTCAACTTTTGTATCTTTGCAAAATTCAAGAATTATTTGTTATGCATGCAATGGGGTTGGTCAAAAGTCATTTCAATGCAATTTCAAAAGAAATGTTAGAAGTAAGATTAGAAAGATTTGGGTTCTCAAAAGAACCAATCCTACTAACCTGCAAGGACCTAAGAATGCTTGGGTACTTAAAAGAACTCCATAATTATTTTGCAGGAATATCTTACAGCCTAGAACACAAAGAAAAGATGGTATCTGGACAGCGGCTGTTCAAGACATATGACTGGTGATAAGGAACAATTCATCATCCTAGAAATAAAGGATAGAGGAATGGTCACTTTTGGTGACAACGGTAAGGAAAAAATAATTGGCATTGATAAGATCAGAATAACCCCTTCACATTCATTGAAAATGTATTGCTAGTTGACAAATTGAAGCATAATTTACTAAGTATCAGTCAATTATGTGATAGAGGCTTCAAGGTTGTCTTTGAATCTTCAATGTGCATTGTAACTAACTCACTTGATTCAGCACTAAGCTCGTAGGTCATAGACTTGAAAACATATATATGGTACATTTGACTGATCTAGCCATGTCTAGTAGTACAAGTCTTATGGCAATGAATACTAAAACCAAGGAGTCTAGCTTACTTTGGCATAGGAGATTAGGTCATGCTAGCATGCATACAATTACTAAATTGATTTCCAGAGATCTAGTTAGAGGTTTATCTAAATTCAAAGTTGATTTTTAACATATTTGTGATGCATGCCAACTAGGTAAACAAACTAGGGGGAGTTTTAAATCGAAAAATATAGTTTCAACTTCTAGACCCTTGAGCTATTACACATGGATCTATTTGGACTAACTAGGACTACAAGCCTAGGTAGTATGAAATACAGACTTGTGATAGTAGATAATTTTTCAAGATTTACTTGGGTTTTTTTATGGCACACAAAGATGAAGCATTTAAAGTTTTTCAAAAATTTTACATGAAAGTTTTAAATCAAAAAATTTTTTTAGTTATTTCAATAAGAAGTGATGATGGCACAGAATTTGAAAATCAGTATTTTGATGATTATTGCACTGAGCACGGCATTGATCACAACTCCATTCCCAGAACACCACAGCAAAATGGTATTGTAGAGAGGAAGAATAGGACTTTGGAAGAGATGGCCCGAATAATGTTATGTGAAGGCAATCTTCCAAGATACTTTTGGGTAGAAGCGGTGAACACTGCTTGCTACATCTTGAATCATGTTTTGATAAGACCGATTTTGAAGAAAACCCCTTATGAACTTTGGAATGATAAGAAACCAAACATTAATTACTTTCATGTTTTTAATTGTAAATACTTTGTATTAAATAATGAAAAGGATAATCTAGGAAAGTTTGATGCTAAATCTGATGAAGCTATTTTTCTTGGTTATTCAATCAATAACAAAGCTTATAAAGTGTTTAATAAAAGAACTTTAACAGTAGAAGAATCTGTTCATGTTATCTTTGATGAATCTGACCCCTCACCTTCTAGAAAAGAAGAGTGTATAGACAATGACGCAGGTACACTTGATCAAGCAATGGAAGATGTTAGGATATGTCGGCACAAGCACAGATCAGCCACCGATTCGACCGATCGAAGACATTTCTCCCAAACCATGCGCTACAAATCCAAACATCCGAAAGAAGCCGAACAACTAACAGACAAGCTGAAGCTCTCTACTTCAATCGAAGAGTTAGTCTTCGACCTCTGCTGAAGACCGGGCTCTCAGCTTGGGCTGAAGACATGATCTTCACCACCAATCGAAGATATAGTCTTCGGCCTACGTCGAAAACATAGTCTTTGACCTATGCCAAATATGTGATCTTCGATCTATCCCAAAGGAATTCGAAGACAAAGGCGTCTCTCCAATTCAGTTACGAATACTCCCAAAAAAGAAGCCTGAAGACAGATCTCCTATCTATCTTAGATCTCCATGAATGTGGCAAATAATAGTTGTCATCGACTATCTAACTACCTCCAGAACACGACCATGACACGTGATCATTAATTCCAGCAGCAACGTCTCTGGCCTAGCTAGAACTGTTTAGTAACCGTCCATGATTGTGAATGAGGGAGAATTAATTAACGCCCCCCATCATAACTGATGGAGGGAGAACGGAACCGTAGTTTGGACCAATAAATATAAATACTGGTAAGAGGAGACATTCCAAGTAAGGCACAAGATACTCCTGAAAATTTCAGAGTCTTCTCCTCTCCATTTATCCTCTTCAGAATCTTCTCCATTCTGTGGCTGGAGCCTGCCTCTGACTTAGGCATCAGAGTGTCCCCTGCCGGAGCAACTTCAGCCAGGGATTTGTTTTACATGTGAACCAGGGAGCAGACCTACGATCCAGTAGATCTGCCCGATCGAAAAAGGGACTCTACGCCAATAGATTAGTGCGCCAGGTAGGGGAAGCATTTAAGCATCCATTGTTAAGCTCCCTTCCTTGAAAAAGGAAAAGTATAAAAAGTTCCCGATGGCAAGAGAAAAGACTCAGATCGCCTCAGCAAGTTGAAGTCATGTTCCTTCTCAAGGGTTGAACCCCCGGTAGAAAATGACATTCCACCTCACATGCTTGTCATGGGACAACAACAGTTTCAGAATCTCCTGAACCAGGTCAACACTCTCATGGCCATGGTTTAGGACTTCCAAAATAAAGCTTTTCAGGTGGGGCATCCGTCAACCACCTCCAGACACAGCTCTCGATCCCGGAGGAAAAGAGCCCCTCGAGAGGGATCCACCCATCATTCCCTCCATCCTCGACCCTCTCCTGAGGGCCGAAGTTCACAAATGCCCAGGCCCACTGATTCCCTGCAAAGAGGGAAAAGGCCTAGGCAAACTCCCTTTCCTTCCTCCAAAGACTCTATTCCCGTGGAGAATCCATCGAAGCAAATCCTCCCCGATTACGATGAGAAGTTTAAAGCCATCGAATCGGAGATTGCGAGAATCCGGGAGCGAAGGGATCATAATGATTTAGTGGTGTGTGATTTGTGCCCTCCTTACACCACTCGCATTATGGCCAAAGTTGTTCCTCGGCACTTTAGGGTCCCTCAGATGGAGCCCTACGACGGCACCTCTAATCCTTTTGATCACCTGGGCAGTTTCAAAGCTCACATGATGATCCAAGAAGCTTCGGATACGATGTACTGCCTCGCATTCCCAGCCACCTTGAAAAAAGCTACTCGGATGTGGTACTCGAGCATATGCCCGGTACCATCGATTCTTTTTCCAAGCTAGAAAAATTGTTTGTCTTGTATTTCAGGACCTGCCCAAGACCTCCCATAATACGGATACGTTGTTCTTCCTTCATCAAAATGAAGGAGAAAGTCTGTGAGATTACATCTCCAGATTTAATTCGGCTACGCTCAAGATCCCCGATCTTAACGAGCACGTAGCCATGTCTGTACTAAAGAAGGGGCTTTATACATCTAGGCTCACCTTTTTCCTGGATAAGAAGTTTCCCAAAAGCTATGCTGAGCTCCTATCGAGAGCTCAGAAATACATCAACGCCGAAGAGCAAGTAGTAAATCGACGATTATCTGAAGGAAAGCCTCCTTCAAAGAAGAAGAACAATAGGGGACAAGGCCCTCCTGCTCCCAACAACAACAACAACAACAAATATACTGACCGACGATGGAGTCCCAGGCCCAGAGCATCGGCGGGAGATTCGACTCCTATACCCCCCTCAACCTTCCTCGAGAAAAGATCCTCTTGGAGATAGAGAAAGAAAACTATCTTCAATGGCCACATCCTATGAAGGCATCATCTTTCGCAAGGAATAGGAACAAATACTGCCGATTTCACCGGGACTACAACCATAATACTGAAGAATGCATCCAGTTGAGAGATGCTATAGAGGATCTTATCAAGAGAGGTTATTTGGGGCAATACGTTGGTCGCCAAGGACCTCAGTCAGAAGCTACAATTCCCTAGAGGGCCCCTAAAGAGGCTGAATTGCCAAACTAGAGGCCCACCAATGGAGGTGTGGGGATGATACATCGACCTACTAACTAGAGAAGAGTCGAAGATGATGCCCCAAAGCGGCTCAAAGACAACAATGCTATTCTCTTCTCTAATGATGACCTCGTGGGGGTTCGGCTCCTGCATGATGATCCTGTTGTAATTTTGGCCGTCGTGGCCAATTATGATGTAAAATGAATCTTGGTTGATAATGGAAGCTCAATCGATATCTTGATCTATGATGCATTCTCTCGAATGGGTTTGCCTAAAAACAAATTACAAAAATCTCTTATACTGCTTACTGGCTTCAGAGGCAATCAGGTCGATGCCGAGGGTAAAATAATACTGCCTGTAACCCTCGGCACCGAACCCTGATAGAAGACATTGCTAATCAATTTCATGGTGGTCTGAACTCCTTCAGCCTATAACGTGATTCTGGGATGGCCTGCCCTAAATAAATTTCGGGCCATAGTATCAACTTACTACCTCCTGGTATGTTTTCCCACCAGGAATGGCATTGGAGAGGCCAAGGGAGATCAGAGAATGGCACGACAGTGCTTGATGATTCAAGACAAGCATTCCAACGACCCTACAACTTTGGATCAATTAGATTTGAGGGACCTGACCGCAGACTCTGGTGAACCCATGGAGAGAACCATCTCAGTACCATTGACTAAAGAGGACCCCACCAGGGTCGTGCAGATCGAAAGTATGCTTGATGAGAAAACCAAAGCAGAGTTGATTTGTTTTCTCAGAAATAATGCTGATATTTTTGCCTGGTCGGCTTCGAACATGCCAAGGATTCCAGCCAAAATAATTACTCATCGGCTGGAAGTTGCTCCTGAATATAAATCGGTCCGATAGAAGAAAAGGAGTTTCACCCTTGAAAGACAGAAGGCCATAGATGAAGAAGCGAGCAAGCTCCTCAAGGTGGGATTCATTCGAGAAGTTCATTATCCTGAGTGGTTGGCCAATGTGGTAATGGTGAAGAAAGCTAATGGCAAGTGGAGGATCTGCATTGATTACATAGACCTCAATAAGGCTTGCCCAAAAGATAATTTTCCACTCCCAAAGATCGACTGATGGGGACCGAGAGTCTATTTTTTTATTTTATTTGGTCCATTAGTCTTGTGTCACTTTAGTCAAAGTGAGCCTATTGAGTCTTGTAATAAAGTGGAACATGTGAGTCTAGTTGAGTCCCTTTAGTTCTGTGAGTATTTTGTTTCAAGTCAAGAGTCCAGTTGAGTCGTTCAAGTCAAGAGAAGAGGCATCAGATCAGGAGGTTCACTAGGCTCCCCCAACCAGAGCTGGCCTTCATGCACCTGGACCCTTTAATGCCGCCAAGACCGCAAGAGAGAGCTCCAGCCCAAGACAAGCCCACTATTGACCAGTCCACCAGGGTTTCTTGGCCCACAAGTCAGGGTTTCTTAACCCTCAAGTAATGTACCCTAGGGTGAATCTATAAATACCGCCCCTCCCCTCTTGTATTAAATATCTTTTTCTCATGAATACAAATTTAAAAAATAATTTTGGTTGAGTTTTGAGTTTTTCTCCAAATTGAAGTGGGTGTGATGCCTTGGTTCCTTGTTCTTGAGTGCAAGCCCTAATCCCCTGGTGACTTCTACGATCGCCAGTGATCCTCCCCCGCTCTATCCTGCATCATCGACCAACTGGTCGACACCACTGCTAGGCACCAATTGTTAAGCTTCTTGGATGCTTTCTCTGGATACAATCAGATCCAAATGGATCCCCGAGATGAGGAGAATATAGACTTCATCACAGACAAAGGTCTATATTACTACAAAATGATGCCATTCGGGCTCAAAAATACTGGGGCGACATTCCAAAGATTAATCAATAAGTTGTTCAAGGAACAATTAGGAAGAAACATGGAGGTCTATGTCGACGATATGATCGTCAAAAGCCTTCTGAGAAAAGATCATATCAAAGACCTGGAAAAATCATTCGATGCCCTACGATGCCACCGTATGAAGCTGAATCCAACAAAGTGTGCCTTGGGGGTAACTTTGGGCAAGTTCTAGGGATTCCTCGTTATCAAACAGGGGATTGAAGCAAATCCTGAGAAAATCTAGACCCTTAAAGATATGAGGCATCCATCTTGCAAGAAGGAAGTACAACAGCTGACAGGAAGGATCACTTCCTTAAGCAGATTCATCTCCCGGTCAGCCAAGAAATGTCTCCCTTTGTTCAAAGTACTCCAACAATCTTGAGGCTTTGAATGGATCGAAGAGTGCCGTACTACTTTTGAAGAACTGAAGAAGTACTTGGAGACCCCGCCTCTACTCTCTAAACCTCAAGAAGGGGAAGTACTCTACCTATACCTTTCTACTTTGGATGAAGCAGTCAATTCAGTCTTCGTTCGAAGAGAAGAAGATGGCTCCCACAAGCCGATCTACTATATCAGCAAAGTCCTGCACGATGCTGAAACGAGATATTCAAAAATGCAAAAGTTGATTTATTATTTAATAATTACGGCAAAGTGGCTATGGCCTTACTTCCATGCCCATGTCATCGTGGTGTTGACTGATCAGCCTCTTAAGGCCATCCTCCAATGCCCAGATACTTCAGAAAGAATAGCCAAATGGGCTGTGAAGCTAAGTGAATTTGATATTAGTTTCCAGCCTGGATCAGCTATGAAGGCCCAGGTGCTCTCAGACTTCTTGGCTGAATGCACCTGGAGGTCCGAAGACAAAGCACATCTGGTCAAAGAAGAAATTTCGAAGGACATGGAATCTATTTGGGTGCTTCATGTAGACAGAGCTGGTCTCATGCTGGGTGTGGAGCTGGTCTCATACTGGCCGAACCAGATGGGCACACAGTGGAGTACGCACTCCGATTTTCCTTCCATACTTCGAACAACCAGGCCGAATACGAAGCCCTACTTGCAGGACTTCGGATTTCCAAGAGCTTAGGAGTTTAAAGACTTCAGGCCTTTTTGGACTCCCAGTTGGTGGTGAACCAGGTCAAAGGGGAATATGAAGCTAGAGATCCCAGCATGGTACATATCTGGAAAAGGTACAAGCCCTGTCTTCTCAATTGGAGTTCTTCAAAATCATTCATGTTCATCGATCGGAGAACTCCCGAGCGGATGCATTATCAAGACTTGCTACCACCACTCCGGAATCCCTTGGTCACACCTTTATTGAATACCTTGAAACTCCAAGCATAGTTGAAAAAACTTTAGAGGTGCACCAAATCGAGACCGAACCTAGTTGGATGGATCCCATCCTCAAGTACTTAAACGAGGGTATACTACCAGAAGACAAGGCAGAGGCAAAAAAGATCCGTTGGATGGCATCCCAATATGTCATCTTAGACAGGACCATCTACAAAAGATTATTCTCTCAGCCTCTGCTGAAATGCTTGGGACCATCAGATGTTGACTACACTTTGAGGGAGGTCCATAAAGGAATATGTGGTGATCACCTAGGGGCGGATCTTTAGCGTATAAAATTATATGCTAGGGATACTATTGGCTTTCCATTCAAAAAGATTCAGCCAACTTCGTATGGAGATGTGACCAATGCCAGAGGTATGCCAACATACAAAGATAGCCAGCGAGTCATCTGACCCAGCTGACAGCTCCCTGGCCCTTCGCCCAGTGGGGTATGGACATCCTTGATCCATTTCCACCGGCGTCTGGGCAAAGGATGTTCCTTATTATAGCAATCGATTACTTCACCAAGTGGGTCAAGGTCGAACCACTAGCTCACATGATGGAAGGCAAGGTCGAGAACTTTATCAAAAATTCCATTATATTTCGGTTCGAGATTTCATATACAATTATCACTGATAATGGGAGGCAGTTCGATAATCCAAAGTTTAAAGTCTTATGCACTCGGTATCGTGTGCAACATAGGTTGACTTCTGTCACCCATCCACGGTCCAATGGAAAAGCCGAAGTGACTAATCGGACCATTCTCCATGGCCTGAAGACAAGGTTGAATGCTGTCAAAGGACTTTGGATAGAAGAGCTGACCTCCATTCTCTGGGCATACAGAACGACCCCGAGGATGGCTACTGACGAATCTCTGTTCAACTTGGCATATGGTACCGAAGCCATCCTCCCTATCGAAGTCTCCCTCCAATCCCTGAGAATCGACAAGTATGAAGAGCCTGAAAACTTCGATCGTAAAAGAGTTGACCTGGATCTACTGCCATATACCATGCTCCAGGCCTAAATGAAAATGGTGACATATCCACAAAAAGTCGCCAAATACTACAACTCCATAGTAAAAGAGCATATTTTCTGCACGGGGGACATGGTACTGCGAAGAGCAGAAGTATATAGGCCGATGGAGCAAGGCAAGCTTTCTTCCAACTTGGAAGGACCATACCAAGTCGAAGAAGTCATACATCCAGGAACGTATCGACTCAAGACTCTAGATGGAAAAGTCCTATCTCGGCCCTGGAATGTACAAAACCTTCACAAGTACTATCAATAAACAAACCCTGGTTTTTTCATGAAAACATGTTCAACTCTAAACATCCCATTATACTAGCAGAATGATAACGGTTTCAATGGTCCGATCGAAAGAATCGGCCAGAAGCACAAAGGCGAGTATGATCCACTCAACTTATCGGTATACCCGACAAGCGCAACGGATAGCCCGATCAGGCTGCCAAATGATCAAAGGTGTAGGGATGGTTCGTATAACCTACCCTACGGTAAATTCGAAGATGCGTCGGGGTGGGCCTAACCAGCCTACCTTATACTGAAGAAAGGCATAGAGATGGTTCATATAACCTATTCTATGGTAAATCCAAAGACATGCCGGGGCGGGCCTCAACAGCCTACCTTAACTATGACAGGGATGGCTTAGATGCCCTACCCTACGGTAAATCCAAAAACATGCTGAAGCGAATCTAAATCATTCACCCTGTCAACATCAAGTATTTGGTGAGATGGCTCAATCGATCTCATCCCCTCTATAGATCCCTAATGGCTCTGTGAAATCTACACTCTCATCATATCACAAGGTCTATGTTTCATAGTACTTTAAGATATACCATTCACAGAGAAAGAAAGAAGTGTGAAGAAAGTCAGTTCTTCTTTTCATTTCTAGAAATTTTTACAAATAAAAAGTAGAAAGCAGTGCAGATAATGGGAAGGCAGATCTAGAGACCACCTACTGGCCCTTTCCCATGACGACGGGGGGTGTCGAAGCCCTAAAAGGAGGATGGAGAGGCTCTGGAGTTCCCTTCTAATTCAGACTTCGACTCTTCTTTGAAGTTCGAATCAAATTCATGACCAGGGAAGGGGACATAAGGCCTAATATTTTCCAAGCCCTTTAGATTGAAATACTTGAAAGCCTTGTCCCGGTGCTCCCGGAACCCTCAATGGTACGAGTCCAGAACCACCTCGGAGACTTCATCCTTATAGGCAGAAGATGCCATGAAATTTGAGATGGCCTCTGCCACCTTCTTCCTAGCCTCCTCCACCTCTGTAGCGGCTGCCTCGACTCAAGCCCTAGCCTCCTCCAGACGGACCTCCAAGGCCTGGACCTTCTTCTCCAAGCGAGCAATGAACTCCTGCGGGTCATCATCGTCGCCTCTCTGGGGAGCCTTTGAACTAGGCTCACCCTCTGTTCGAGTGCTGGAGGTCCTTTTCATAGCTGCCTTCTGAAGATTGAAAATGTTTAACTTCATTTTGGTGGTATGTTGAGAGAAGGAGAGTAGTTTTCAAAGTGGGAGTCTGAAACTTCGATAGCCTGTGGAAGGGAAGAGCAGGGTCCTATTTAAAGGGACCCTCCACCCACAGACGGCCACAGAGAAACATGCTCCACACCTTTCGCCAGACATGCCAGGGGGTGCCATGTGTTGAAACGATGCCTCAAATCTAGGTGACCGCTCTAGGAATGATACGATCGCCAATAACCACTCTCGAGAATAAAGACCATCGGTGCTTCAAACCCAGAATGATCTCCCTCAGACAGTTACAACATTAATGGCCATTTCTCAGGAAGGGAAAATTTGGTGGCACCCAGGATGCACGGGGATGCAACCGTTCAAATGTCCGCGCACTCAACATGGGCAACAAAAATTATGCTCAATGTTCCTCAATTAGTGGCCAACAGGAAAATGACACCTGACTGCCACGTCCCTTCCAAAATGGGAGGAATAATTATGATGGGTAACTGGCATCAGCCTAGCCTAATCGAGGTTAGCCATCAGCAGTGGCATTCCAATCCTACTTCAAAATTTGTCTTCGACATCGACCTCGAACTGAATAGTCTTCGGCTTACCCACTAGAGAAGAACCACAAAGAACCAAATTCAAAGGGGACTAGTTTGAAAGGAATTATTCACTAATTCTAAGAAAAAGATGTTACAAATGGATGAAAAAAGAGAAAATATAGCAAGATTACTCTTTGCCAATCTCTTCGACAGTCGAAACAAGAGTAAAGGTCAACGTCATTTAAGGATAAACCATGGAGGCTTCAGATTTATCCTCTGGAATGGCGAGCAAGGAGAAGGTCAAGCCGGGGTAAATTTTCTTAATTTTATCCAAACAATCGGTGTAACTTGAAGAGTATCCTTCCGACGCGGCTTTCTTGCCTCATGTTTGAAGGCCTGAGAAGCTTTATAAATCTCAACAGCCTCAGAAGACCACTCTTCGGCCTGTGTAGCCCTTTTGTTGGCCGCCGAAAGGCTTGTCTCCAGCTCCTCGACCCTCCTCTTTAATTTGACCAGATGAGACTTCGGCTCCTCAGCATCCCATAGGGTCTCCCTCAACATCCGTTCAAGGGAAACCATCTTCCTTCTCCTCTCATGTGCAATGATTGCCACTTCAGCCGCTTGCACCTGAATAGTACCCATCTATCTTCTTAAGACATCACTCGAGGCAACTACCTTGTCCCTCTCTTCTTCTACAGCAGCCCGAAGCTTTTCGATGACATCTTTTTCAGCTACAACTAAAGCTATTCGGCTTCGGAGGTCCTCATTATAGCTGATAGATTCATGAGCACCTTTCTCCAGCAAAGAAAGGTCGTGAGAAACCTGCAAAAGGAGGAGCACATACAAGGTTAGTTCAATCGACGAATGCGGATAGGTAATGCATATGCAAAGGCTACCTATTGTATCCCAAGGAGGATAGCAGGAAAAGGATCCCTAGATTCCTGCCTCCCGTCTCCAGTAACAGGGGTATCACACCCCACTGGACTTCTTTTTCTAGCAACCAGAGCTGTAGGCTTGGCATCTTCAACATATGGGAAAGCCCCATCGACATCCCATGGGCTCAACCTCTCAGACAGTTCGGCCGGCACGGCCCTCCTGGGAGAAACTGGTTCCTCCCATGAGGAAGAACCTATCTCGATAGGATCACTACTCCTGGCCTTGGCTCACGGTAACACCAATACATATCTCTGCCTTCGATCTGATCTCCTCACCTAGAAGCCTCTCATTGGTTTTCCCTTGGCTACCCTCCTAAGCTGTGCTAGGTTCGGCTTCATGGCATAGCAAACCCTCAGAATGACGAGAGGATGAAGAAACTGGAACGGTGATAGAAATGGCATCGCCAAGGGCGAATGGCAGTTGATCCAGGGAAATCATATCAAGGTTGATGGAATTCAAAAGCCTTCATTCACAATGGGCTCCTAGGCATGCCACGTGCAGTCGCCCTAATAAATCAAAACCTCAACTAGTGTGCTGGGAGGGACCACCAAAAGGTTGCAACCACGATGATCCCTGTCCCCCATGCACAGTCATTATGGACCTGATCACCACTACCTCTCCAAGAGATGACATGGCGATCACTACACCCTCGTTAAGCCGATAAGCTAAAGGTTCCCTTTATATAGGAACTTTCTTATTTGTTTTGCAGTCCAAAAGGAGAAGCCTATATTCACAAGAATAGACTCCACAAAGGGCTACGTGATTCAATCTATCACCAAAATCAATGACTCTACCTAAACCAAGTTCAAAATATGCAATACTTGGAAGGCATTATAGTGTACACAGAAAGGAAAAAATGCTCGTTAATTCAGGAGAGTTTGTCGGTTACATGCCAAAAGAAGAAAAAGAAGAGATACAGTGCCCAAAGCCTAACAAGTCCCTAAGGATTAGCCGAGAGAGATCCAGCATCGTAAGATTGGAGTATACTATCAATCTGGGCAGAAAAGGTCTCCTCAACTTGGGCTAGATCCAGAGAGACTTCAGCCTGGACTCTTTCTTCAACCTCTTCAGCCTGGATCGGGACTACACCCGAATCCTTGGCTATGAATGGGACTTCTTCGCTCTGTCTCAGCATCTCTTCAACCTCCTCAGTGGCCCCAATCTCCTCCTTTTCTTCTACCTCGATGTCAAACGCGGGAATGTTGGAGAGATCAAAATCAGGGAAGACCATGCTGACCTTGGCGAGTCCATCATTGAAGCTATGTTGATAGCTGTACAGGTTCGCTTCATTCATTTCCATTTGGAATTCATAAGATTTTCTAAAATCCATAACAGCTCTAGCCGCCCGCTCTTTCATGGCTTTAGACTCCCTCCTGGCTGCTTCGGCCTCCAAGGCTACCTCTTCAGCTTTCGAAGATGCTTCTTCGGCCCTCTTGGTCACATCTTCAGCCACCTTGGCCAGGTCCTCAGCCCTCTCCTGGGTCTCCTTAGCAGAATGTTCCAAGGAATCAATCTGCTTCTTATTCCTCCTCAACTCTGCCCCTTGCCCTGCGATCGTCAAGTGGGCGTTCTTAAGTTCGCCCTTCAGGCCCCGAACTTCAATATCCATGTGAGTAAGCTGATTCTCCATGGACTACTTCAGTTCTTTGGCCACCTCCCTTTCGGCCCTGGCCACTTGGAGCTCCTCCTTCAAGCCATGAATGAGGCTATCAATGCTCCCTAAGCCCTCTTCCATGAAAATAAGGTCATAGACCAACTACACCCATGAAACAAGGTGTAAGACTAGTTATAGATTGAATGACCCATCAGACAAAGAAGAGACAATGAAGATCTCCCGTATTGCAGAGAAGAATAGGCAGAATCCGACACCTTGGCGAGGCTACGACCTCGGATGACTGCCAAATCATGAGGCAGCAAAGTATCCTTCAATGCCCGCCTAGCAACGACAGGGACCAAAAGATCCCCCATAGGGGAAGACTCCGAAGAGTTCACGAGATGACTCCCACTTGGAGGAGCCTCCCGGACAGACTCCTCCTCGAGTTGCGGTGCCTTGCCCCTATCCACCGCATGGGGGCAAGGCAGTGGCACATCGACCACCGGAGATAAGCTCTCCCTTATCTGAACTGGAGAGCTAGTCACTGACAGAGATTCAACTAGCGGAGGCCCTACTGGGGCCTCCCTCATCGACACCCCATCTCCCCTAGAGGTTCCTCTAGAGGATGAGATGCTTCTACATCTCTCAGGATCGTCCCCCCGGGCCTTCATCCGGACCTCCGATCCTGAAGGAGGGGCCTGAGCCATCCTCTTTGTGGAAGACTAATGAAGCCAGCCCAAATTAGGCTTCATTCCACCACTTGCAAATAAGAAGACCCCTCTGAATTAACTGGACTACAAAGGAGTTAAAAGAGGAGAGCTGGAAACTTCTGCCATTTATACCTAACACAGGGAACTCGCTAATCCCTGCGATATGGAGATTCCTCTCCTCCAACAGTTCATAGATGGGAACAACCTCTGAACCAGTCAATAAAGCATAATCAAACTGATGGGCCACCAAAACCTTTTTTCCATCATTGGCAACTAGGTGTGGCTCCCTCCACTCGCTACTGAAATCCCATGGTTTGATAGATAATACAAAAATAAAGTTGGGCTTCCACCCATGAATGGCGCTGGGCATATCCTTTATGATCTTGCGACCAGGTCGAGGACCGATCACCCACCATCCATGATCATGGAAATCCCTCTTGAGAACAAAAAGAACGGTGAATAAATTGATCCCAAGAATCATATTGGCTATGTGGCACCGGACCAAGAACCCGTAAATATTCTAAATACTATTTGGAGTCAATTGCACGAGCACTATTTGGTACATGCGAAAGACCTTGACAAAGAAGGGATGCAGGGGAAATCAAAGACCGGCTTTTAAATGAAATTCATATATGGCAAGACACCTGATGGGAGGTTTATGCACTCACTCTTCAGACATGGGAAGTATTAGAGGAAATCCTTCAGGAACGTTATAACGCTCTCAAAGGTGGGCAGTCTTTCTCGATGAGACGGAGCTAGAAACTAACTCCGGACTCACCACATCATCAGTCCCAGAGGACCTGACTTTTTTTCCTTGACTTCCTATGGTCTCAGCCATGATAAGAGAATGGGACAAAGAAACAAAAGGAAGATTCTACCTACGGAAGGGATCGATAGCCAAGAATAGGGAAAACTGAGCCAAAGCTGAAGGTGTGCAAGGATAAAGAAGCTTCCTCAACCAGACCTTTTCTCCTTCTCATAAAGGACAAGGAAATGCCAAGGTGACATCTCGATAGATGGAATCATTTCTCCAAATCTACCACAGACACTCGAGATGGGTGCACAACCCCAGATAGCCCTAAACTAATTTGACACGGAATGGATCGAAGGTCATAATCCGTGCAAATCAACGGCTAAGATGGGATGCACTTTTTATACGAGGGACCATAAAGGGGGCACGACCTCCACCCAAACCCCAACAAAAAGATTGGCTGACCCATCGCACAACAAAAAAAGGACAGTTCCTGGTCCGCCCACTCCTTTTTCACATCCCAATCAGAAGGTGACAGTTGTCCATCACCTGATCCTCGAATCAACAGACGGTCCAATCAAAGATTTGGTAATCATCTACTACACCAATCCTCAGGGAAAAACAATAACCCACTAATACTCTCACTCTTCGAGGCAGATTGTCGCTTCAAAAACTGAGAGTGGGGGGCAACTGTTGGGATATGTCGGCTCAAGCACAGATCAGCCACCGGTTCGACTGGTCGAAGACATTTCTCTAAAATCATGCACTACAAACCCAAATGTCCGGAAGAAGCCGAACAGCTGACGGACAAGCCGAAGCTCTCTACTACAACCGAAGAGTCAGTCTTCAACCTCTGCTGAAGACCGGGCCCTCAACTTGGGCCGAAGATATGATCTTCACCCCCAGTCAATGATATAGTCTTCGGCCTACGTCGAAGACATAGACTTCGACCTGCACCAAAAACGTGATCTTCAGTCTGTCCCAAAGGAATCCGAAGACAAAGGCATCTCTCCGACTCAGTTACGAATTCTCCTAAAAAAGAAGCCTGAAGATAGATTCCTATCTATCTCAGATCTTCATGAATGTGGCAAATAACGGTTGTCATCAACTATCTATCTACCTCCAGAACATGACCATGACACATGATCATTAATTCTAGCAGCAACATCTATGGCCTAGCTGGAACAATTTAGTAACCATCCATGATTGCAAACGAGGGGAAATGAATTAACTCCCCCCATCGTAACCGATGGAGGGAGAACGAAATCGTAGACTGAACCAATCAATATAAATACTGGTAGAGGGGACATTCTAGGTAAGGCACAAGATACTCCTGAAAATTTCAGAGTCTTCTTCTCTCCATTTATCCTTTTTAGAATCTTCCCCATTCTGTGGCTGGAGCCCGCCTCTAACTTAGGCATCGGAGTGTCCCCCGTCGGAGCAACTCTGGCCAGGAATTTGTTTTGCAGGTGAACCAGGGAGCGAACCTACGATCCAGTAGCTCTGCCCGGTCGAAAAAGGGACTCTACTTCAATAGTCGACTGTTGGGATATGTCGGCCAAGCACAGATCAGCCATAGGTTCGACCGGTCGAAGACATTTCTCCCAAACCAAGAGCTACAAACCCAAACATCTGGAAGAAGCCGAATAGCTGACGGACAAGGGGTGGGGACACCTGAGGCACCAGAATAAGACAGAGGCTTTTCAACCCTCTGTAAATTGATCAATAATTTATGAGTCCATTTGTAATAAGGTCTTAGCTCATCTGAGTCCATTTTAGTTGTTATTTGAGTTTTTTGAGTTGTTATTTCAGTTCTGTACTAGTCAGCTCATGTTGAGCTAGTTCAGTCCAATGCTAGTCAGCTCATGTTGAGCTAATTTTATGTTTTTTGAGTCCTATCCAAGCATATTGAAGACTCAAGACCACATCATACAAGTAAAGACCAAGTCCAACCAGATTGAAGACATGGAAGTTTAGCCCAAGTCCAACCCAGCTTGAAGATTTGAAGACCCCAGGAGGAAAATCAGAAATCCTGATTCCTTGCAGATGCCCTCCAGATGCCCAGATTTCCTTCCAGATGCCAAAATATATTCATAGACCAAGGCATCCATGATTTTAGAGGTCCATCTGCATCCTAGACCAAAGAAATCAAGCCCAGGTGCCAAGCCCAAGCTCCTAAGAAGCAAGATACCAGAGAATATTCCTGCTACCTGGCTACCAGGCCACCCCAGCTTCCAGAGGCCCAAACCCATGCACCCGGGCCCCTTTGGGCCGGCCCCTTGCTGCTCTTAGAAGCCCAACACGCCCCCCTAGGTGTCCTTGGAGTGTTGGCCAAGTCAAGAGAAATTTTAGGGATTTTTTCTACCTAATGTTTCCTTATTTTCTAGCTAGGGTTTGAGAGGGAAAATGATTCTCATGTAAAGACTAATGTGCCCTTACTTGGAGCCCAAGGTTAATGGTCTATTTAAGGGACCCTAGCCTCTTGTATGAGGAGAGAATTTTGATGAATGAAACCCTTGAGTTCTTCTATTGAGTTGTGTGATACCCTGCTGTGTGCATAAAGTGGTTTGCGAGAGTTTTTCTTCGCAATGCTGCAATCATCTTCCTGCTGCCAACAAGCATCTCAGATCCCTGGATGCCCACTCCAAAAGAAGCCTTCGCTTGCTATTTTTCCTTTGTTTTCTTGTTCCTTTGTGAGTTTTCTAACCCCTGACAGGTCATTTACAGGTCCCCGAGTTCCTACGAATCCAATGACTCCAGCCAAGCCTCAATCGGATCACCGAGCAGAAAGCCGGGTATCCGCGAGTCTTTGGCTCGGTTTTCCAGGCCGCATCCATCGAGGAACGAGAGACTCTTTTGCTGCGATCTTCACAGGCATTGTCAGGTACACCCCCTCTACCTCCAGCAGTTTTATTGTAGGAGAACTTGCCCTAACCGAGGCTTCTCAGCCCCGGCGATCCTTCTTTTCTACTTTTCTAGGTCCTAATCTGCATGCTGATCTTCTAAAATTCATATAAAACTCCCTACAACTTATTTTAATCTGAAATTCGGGAATTAATCACTCAACCCCATATATAAAACATACAAAAAAAATTGCATGCATATTAGTCCCCCATCATTTGGTATCAGAGCTTAGATTTAGGGCTTGTTTTCTGCAGTTTTTTTATCCGTATATACTCTGTTAGTTTAATTATTTATCCCTAATAAAAACTCCAAAAATTCTGAAATTTATTTTTTTGGATTCATAATAATTCACAGTAAGTCTAAAAATTTTTTCAAATTTTATTATGGCCTGTGAATTTTCTGCAAGCCAAAATACAGCATACAAATATTTAGCTCTATTTTTTTCAGCAAGACAAGTTTGGAAGTTTTAGGGTTTTGTTTAGCATCTTTTGCATATCTTTTAATTTTAGTATATTTCTTGCATATTAGGCCATGATTTGCAAGTTTTCTTCTTTTTTAAAAAATATCAAAAAAAAAAAATTACATATTCTCCAAAAAAATATAAAAAAAAAATATCTAAACCCTAATTTGCATCCTCATCTGCCTGCCATCATTGCATAATTTACTTTTAAGGGCACTCTTGCTATATCAGATAAGGGGAGGAGTTGATAACCTCTCCTTAGCCCAAAACCACATCCCTTGCATTCGGTCCCAAGCCTTAACCTAAAATTAATTAGACTTAATTTGCCTTAGTGGGCTAGGGACACCAACTGGTCGGGTCTGGGCTAGTGTTAGATCACTGTGTCAAGTTAACCTGTGTGTGCCTTGTGCTCAGTGTCTAGAACGGTGGTTTAGGGATTCAATCCCGAAGGGCTTGTGTACTGATCCGCCTACCTAGCCAATCTCTGATTGGTGTCTATGATTGGCAATCTGGGACCTAACACTCCCCTTACACCTGCCTGGCTGAGTACAGGGTTACTATAGGCTAGTTTGCCACCCTGATTGAGCATCTAGTTTGGACTCTAGGTCTAGTCAGCTATAGTCGGTCTGATTGAGTCTTGCATGAGCACTAGATTAGGGGTTTCACATCACCCACCTCCTTCACAAATGTCTGAACCCATGAAAAATTTGCAAGCCCAAATAAAAGCACTCACTGAGCAACTAACCCAATCCATGGCCCAGTTAACTCAGTCTAGTACCCAAACCAACAATAGAATTAACCATCTTGCCAACAGGTTTGACCAGTTAGAAGGCCGTGTAGGGACCATACAAAGAACCCATGGGTCACAGTCTGATCCAGATCCTTAGTCCCCTTAACCTAGGAGGACCCCAAATCCTGATCTATACCATGAGGTCGAACCTAGGAGAGCCCCTCATCCTGACCCGTACTACAATCCTCAACCTAGGAGGACCCCAAACCCTGATCCCTACCGAGAGGTTGAACCTAGGAGAGCCCATCGTCATGACCCATACTATAATACTGAGCCCAGGAGGACCCCAAACCCTGATCTATACCATGAGGTCGAACCTAGGAGAGCCCCTTATCCTGACCCGTACTACAATTCTCAACCTAGGAGGATCCCAAACCCTGATCCATACCGAGAGGTTGAACCTAGGAGAGCCCCTCAGCCTGACCCATACTATAATCCTGAACCCAGGAGGACCCCAAACCCTGAACCATATCGTGAGGTTGAACCTAGGAGAGCCACTCAGCCTGACCCATACTATGATACTGAACCTAGATCCTATGACTCTAGATCCTATTTACCCACATCCTATAAGCCTAGTAGACCCAACACCCAATATTTCGACCCATATAGGGAGTCCAACCCTAGGAGAACCTAATATTCTGACCCATATAGGGAATCCAACCCTAGGAGAACCCAATATTCTGACCCATATAGGGAGTCCAACCCTAGGAGAACCCAATATCTTGACCCATATAGGGAGCCCAACCTTAGGAGGACTCCATACCATGATTCATCCTTAGAACCTGACCATAGAGCTGACCCAAAATCCTATGACCCCAAATCCTATAATCCCCTGACCCATAGATCTGCACCCTTGTCCTATGAGCCTAGGGAGCCCATAACCCCTAAGTATCAATCTAGTACTAGTCATGCTTCCCTTAGTCAACTTGAATCCCATAGGATTAGTACCCCTAAATATGAGCCCAGTAGTGAGCCACTACCTCTTAGGCAACCTGAACCTACTAGGATTAGTGTCCATAATCAGAAATCAGGACCTAGCCAATTTTTCCCTAGCCGACCTTCTCCAACCATTCCTGAGATTGACAAGGCTTACATTAACGCGGAAGTGTATGAAGCTGATGCAAACTTAGTGGATTAGTATGAGGGAGAAGAGGAGACACCTTTAGATGACCTAGAACTAGCTGACCCAATAGATACCCAAGTAGAAGCCAACCTAGAGGTAGTTGACCTTAACCACATCCAACTTAAAGCTATAGTGGAAGAACAAATAGAGGAAGATAACCTAGGTACTGCTACTAGAGCCTTACCTGAGGAAACCATAGAAGAGAGCCAAATTATAGAGACTAGTCCTAAAATACAAGAACCAAAAGAATTTGTTAAGGACTTTATCTCTTTGAATCATTACCCTCAGGATGAGCCTCCTCCTATAGTTCCCATTAAGGACCTCTTCCCTGAGATTAGTAACCCATCCTTCCATTATGCAAACCCTATAGATATATCGCAACCTTGTAAGGTTAGCCTCATTAGTCTAGGATTAGTTCCTGACATGCCTTCTTTTATCAAACTTTATCCAACTAACCTTGAACCTTTCTCCCTACCCTACCAAACTACTTATGAACCCACTTCCTATTTTCTGCCCTTTCCTGACACCTCCAGCATTTCTAGGATTATTATATTGCATTTAACTGAGATTAGCATACTGCATGCATTCATCACACATGTTAGGTTTGCATCTTATTTCTGGCATACTCTTTGGAATTTGCTAGGAGTTCACTGTAAATTTTCATGTGCATGTCAAGCTAGGATCAAACCTAGAGAACCTATAATCTATTAGGTTTAGATCCAAAGAGTTCAATAAAATTTCCTTTGATAGGAATGCATAGTCGAGTCTTTAGGTGTCAGTATGAGTCCTTTGCATAATCTTGTTAGGAGTCTGCATGTGCCCAGCATGTTCACCACCTGCACTAATTTTGAAACAACTGGCTACTTCCCGAAGATGGATTAAAGAATTTGATGTAGTGGATTCTATCTTGGTTAGGCTTAGGCCTAAAAGAAGCTTCATGCTCGCAGAGCCGGACCTTTTAAAGTGATAGAGAAGGTTGGATCAAATGCCTAGGTGTTAGAATTGCCTTCGGATTTGGGCATTAGTTCTACCTTCAATATTACAGACCTGGTTGAGTATAGGGAACCGGCAGCGATACCTAGTGAGGCCTTTGGACCTATTCCTTTTCATTGTGAGTGACCCTAACCTAGAGTATCCATAAACAAATTTGTCCAGAGAGAGGAGAACGGATCGAGCGTATCCTGGACGATCAAGCCATCACGACCCAGGGCCATGACTATCAACGCTTCCTGGTCCGATGGCAAGGCCGGCCAGAGTCGGACGATTCAAGGATTTCTCAAGAGGACTTGCAATGCCTTAACCCAGACCTTCTCGAGAGATATATGAGCTAGTCTGACCTTCACTCAACAGGGTAGAGTTCCTCCCACCCCGGGAGAATTGGTGGGGACACCTGAGGCACCAGAATAAGACAGAGGCTTTTCAACCCTCTGTAAATTGATCAATAATTTATGAGTCCATCTGTAATAAGGGCTTAGCTCATCTGAGTCCATTTTAGTTGTTATTTGAGTTTTTTGAGTTGTTATTTCAGTTCTGTACTAGTCAGCTCATGTTGAGCTAGTTCAGTCCAATGCTGGTCAGCTCATGTTGAGCTAATTTTATTTTTTTGAGTCCTATCCAAGCATACTGAAGACTCAAGACTACATCATACAAGTAAAGACCAAGTCCAACCAGATTGAAGACATGGAAGTTTAGCCCAAGTCCAACCCAGCTTGAAGATTTGAAGACCCCAGGAGGAAAATCAGAAACCTTAATTCCTTGCAGATGCTCTCCAGATGCCCAGATTTCCTTCCAGATGCCAAAATATATTCATAGACCAAGGCATCCATGATTTTAGAGGTCCATCTGCATCCTAGCCCAAAGAAATCAAGCCCAGGTGCCAAGCCCAAGCCCCTAAGAAGCAAGATACCAGGGAATATTCCTGCTACCTGGCTACCAGGCTACCCCAGCTTCCAGAGGCCCAAACCCATGCACCCGGGCCCCTTTGGGCCAGTCCCTTGCTGCTCTTAGAAGCCCAACACGCCCCCCTAGGTGTCCTTGGAGTGTTGGCCAAGTCAAGAGAAATTTTAGGGATTTTTTCTACCTAATGTTTCCTTATTTTCTAGCTAGGGTTTGAGAGGGAAAAGGATTCTCATGTAAAGACTAATGTGCCCTTACTTGGAGCCCAAGGTTAAGGGTCTATTTAAGGGACCCTAGCCTCTTGTATGAGGAGAGAATTTTGATGAATGAAATCCTTGAGTTCTTCTATTGAGTTGTGTGATACCCTGCTGTGTGCATAAAGGGGTTTGCGAGAGTTTTTCTTCCCAGTGCTGCAATCATCTTCCTGATGCCAACAAGCATCTCAGATCCCTGGATGCCCACTCCAAAAGAAGCCTTCCCTTGCTGTTTTTTCTTTGTTTTCTTGTTTCTTTGTGAGTTTTCTAACCCCTGACAGGTCGTTTACAGGTCCCCGAGTTCCTACGAATCCAATGACTCCAGCCAAGCCTCAATCGGATCATCGAGCAGAAAGCCGGGTATCCGCGGGTCTTTGGCTCGGTTTTTCAGGCCGCATCTATCAAGGAACGAGAGACCCTTTTACTGCGATCTTCACAGATGTTGTCAGGTACACCCCCTCTACCTCCAGTAGTTTTATTGTAGGAGAACTTGCCCTAACCGAGGCTTCTCAGCCCCGGCGATCCTTCTTTTCTACTTTTCTAGGTCCTAATCTACATGCTGATCTTCTAAAATTCATATAAAATTCCCTACAACTTATTTTAATCTAAAATTCGGGAATTAATCACTCAACCCCATATATAAAACATAAAAAAAAAATTGCATGCATATTAGTTCCCCATCAACAAGCTGAAGCTCTCTACTTCAATCGAAGAGTCAGTCTTCGACCTCTATTGAAGATCGAGCCCTCAGCCTGGGCCGAAGACATGATCTTCACCACCAGTTGAAGATATAGTCTTCGGCCTACGTCGAAGACATAGTCTTCGGCCTACGTCGAAGACATAGTCTTCGACCTGCACCAAAAATGTGATCTCCGATCTGTTCCAAAGGAATCCGAAGACAAAGGCATCTCTCCAATTTAGTTATGAATACTTCCAAAAAAGAAGCCTGAAGATAGATCTCCTATCTATCTCAGATCTCCATGAATGTGGCAAATAACGGTTGTCATCGACTATCTAACTACCTCCAAAACATGAGCATGACACGTGATCATTAATTCTAACAGCAACATCTCCGGCCTAGCCAAAACAATTTAGTAACCATCCATGATTGTGAATGAGGGAGAATGAATTAACTCTTCCCATCATAACTAATGGAGGGAGAATGGAACCGCAGGTCGGACCAATCAATATAAATACTGGTAAGAGGGGACATTCCAGGTAAGGTACAAGATAATCCTAAAAATTTCAAAGTCTTCTCCTCTCCATTTATCCTTCTCAGAATCTTTCCCATTCTGTGGCTAGAGCCCACCTCTAACTTAGGCATCGAAGTGTCCCCCGCTTGGTGGGGACATGCAAGATGAGAATGCAACTATGCAACCCTAAAGGAGATTAGCAAAGATTAACTTAGCAATTTCTTATTTGCATATGATTAGTTCAGCATATAGTATCAAAGGAGGTCTAATAAAGAGAACTCGAACGATCAAACGTAAACCTAATTAATAAGACTATCAAAATAACAAAGAAATAGGAATAAGATTCGAACCACACAAGTTAAGCTAGGCAAATTTAATATTTCAGACCTAATCGATACTAGAACATACCTAGCATTAATCTTTCAAGTAGATCAAGATCACTCATGAAGAGACCTCCCAAATGACAAGACCATACTACAAATTGAGGGCCCTTCTTGTTTTCTGGATTATGGCAAATAATTCCTTCCTCTTGAGTTCGGAATCCCGGAGAACCCTACAACAAAGAAACCTTGAGATTAGGAACTTGGTAAAATACGTTAGTCATGAAATGGAGAAACTAAAGAAGAGTCGAGGAAGCAGTGTTGAAGAATAATCTTGGCGCCATGGTAGATCACTTGAAATGGATTTGGCCGGCCTCCTTGTGATGGTCTTCTTGATCAACCTTAGATATTGAAGAGCTAGCTTGAGATTGGAGAAGAAGAAGAGTGTCTTAGGCGTTGGAGATGGAGGAGGAGAAAGTAGGGTTGGCGTGGGATAGGGAGAGGAATTTAGAACTACCACTTAGGCACATAGAACTCACATAGAAGAAAACTTTTATTTTTTCTTTTCCATCCTCTCTTTACAAGAAGACTAAGAGTCTTTTATAGACTATTAAGCCATTTTGAATTCAAACTACACCAAATATCATGGAGAAAAATTTGTGGAGAAAAATATGGGGCATCCCATGAGTAGTGGAGGAAGTTGTGGAGGAGGTTGTAGCTAATTCAAATTCAAATTCCCCTTTTCTTCTCTTGGGTGGCAACCTTGGATGGTGAGGTGGCATGTGTGATGTGGCAGCAACCTTGGATGATGAGGTGGCATGTGGTCCCCACTTGAGGTGGCTTTGGTCTTGCTTTGGAGTATAAGTCTTGAGTCTTCTTTAGTCTTCAAATGTGGTTTGGTTTGATTCTTCATGGAGGTTTGGTTTGATTCTTCATGGATTGGACTTGACTCATTTGGACCCAACTCTCAAATACAAGATTAATCAGGCTGGACTAGTTCCAACATAAAATTGAAATGGACTCGAATTACATAATTATTTGGACTCAAAATTAAAGAAAGAAAAAAATTACAGGACTTTCTTTTACTCATCCAACCATAAGGACTCGGATTTGACTTGAATTGGTTGGAGTCTCTTCCTGATTCTGGTGCCCACACCACCGCTGGAGTAACTTCGACCAGAGATTTGTTTTGCAGGTGAACTAGGGAGTGGACCTGCGATCCAGCAGCTCCGCCTGGTCGAAAAAGGGACTCTACACCAATAGAAGATATGAGCTTGAAGGAAAAACCAAGTCAAGAAAGAGAAGAAATGTAAGTAGAGATCATGGTGATCTACCAAGAGAATGAAGGTATATAAATTCACACCCTAAAGAATTAATTATAGGTGATCCCTCACAAGGTGTTAGGACTAGGTCATCACTTAGAGAAGTACATGATTATCTAGCTTTTGTTTCACAAGTAGAACCTCATAGTATAGAAAAGGCTGAAAATGACCCTAATTGGATGATGGCCATGTATGAAGAACTTAACCAATTTGAAAGAAATAATGTATGGACTTTAGTAAATAAACCCTCAGACCATCATGTAATAGGAACCAAATGGGTTTATAAGAATAAGTTAGATGAAAAAGGAATGTAATTAGAAATAAAGCAAGATTAGTGGCTAAATGGTGGGGACACCAGGATTAGACACAGATCACTGGATCCCATATGGTTTAATTAGTTATGTGTCAAAGTTTTGAAAGTTTTGTAATCAATTAAGATTGAGTCCTGTAATAAGTTGAGGTTAGTTGATTTGTCTCAACCCTCGACCTTAGTCTAGTTTTTGAGTTCTGTACATCAGTTATGAGTCTAGTATGAGCCCAATTTTTAGACAAGAGAAGAGGTTATCCTATTTTGGAGTTCCACCAGGCCACATCCAGGAGTCAGAGGCCACTACATCAGTCCATTGGATTTTGTGTGACAACCTAAGATCCAAGATGCTTCCAGAAACCTTGATTCTTTCCAAATATACTCTAGATACCTAGATTCTTCCCCAGGTGCCAAAGCACATTCCTAAACCAAGGCATCCATGATTTCAGAGGTCCAGCTACATCCCAACCCAAGGAAATCAAGCCCAGGCGCCAAGCCCAAGCCCTTAAAAAGCAAGATTCCAGCTAGATTCCCTGGAATATGCCAGCCCATGTGCCCAACCCCTAGAAGCCCACCTAGGCCCCTCAAATTTTCATCCAATCCCATGAAGGAGGCATCCTTGCTACTGCCCCAAGGTCCAAAACCAAATTTGAGGAGTTTGACCAAGTCTAAGCCAAGAGGAGGCATCCTAAGTGAAGAAGGAAGAAGACTAGTCAATGTTTAGCCTAGTTGGGATAGGATTTCTACTTTGTATGGGTTTTGTAATCCTTTCATGGTTGGGAGAGGACTTGTATTTCAGATAGGAGAGGACATGGGGAGATCTATATAAATCCCACCCCTCCCCCTCTTGTAGAATAACTTTTATTCATGATATCAAAACCCTGGTGAAATTTGTTTGAGCTTGCGAGCTTGTGTTACTTTGTTCTTTTGGTTTTTGGTTAGTGTTCTTATGCTTGGCCGAATTCTTTGCTGCCCTAGCATCCTTCCACGCCCTAACTCACTACCATCCAAGCCTTCACACATCCAAGAAGGAGTTCCCTAGGCCGCCAAGCAGGGAGATCTTCAACAAGCTTCAAACAGTCTAGCTTCTAAACCCTAACCTGATTCCTTCTAAACCTAGTTTCCTTTCTTTTTCTTACTTGCTATTTTGATTGACCCTTGATATTTTGCAGGATCCCCGAGGTGTTTCACCTCCCTAGAGGATGCTTTCCTTGCCTCCGGGACTGCCCGAATCAGCCATCTAATCAAGGGAACCCAGCTTCATCTTCCAAGCTTCAATCTGAGAGCTGTGTGACCCCTTCGATTGTAGATTCTTCAAATCACTGATTGGTAAGAAGCTTTCCTTGCCTCCGGGACTGCCCAAATCAGCCATCTAATCAAGGGAACCCAGCTTCATCTTCCAAGCTTCAATCTGAGAGCTGTGTGACCCCTTCGATTGTAGATTCTTCAAATCACTGATTGGTAAGAAACATTCTCTTCTTTTAATTTCTTATTTGATGAAGATAAGTTATCCTAAACTGGGAGTTTCTCGACTCTCGGGTCTTGGCTACTTATTATCTTGCATAAATTTTTTGCGATACGATGATTCTTTGCATTGCTAGTCTTTTTGCTAGTTCTTTACTTAACTTTGAAATTTAGCCTACAAACCTAAATTATAAAAAATCCCAAAAAAATTAGTTTATTATTTTTCAAGCATGTTTAGCAATCTTAGAGTCATCTCGCATCACTGATGTAGTGGCCTCTGATGTTGGTGGGGACACCAAGATCAGACATAGATCACTGGATCCCATATGGTTTAATTAGTCATGTGTCAAAGTTTTGAAAGTTTTGTAATCAATTAAGATTGAGTCCTGTAATAAGTTGAGGTTAGTTGATTTGTCTCAACCCTCAACCTTATTCCAGTTTTTGAGTTCTGTACATTAGTTGAGTCTAGTATGAGCCCAATTTTGGGACAAGAGGGGAGATTACCTTATTTTGGAGTTCTACCAAGCCACATCCAAGAGTCAGAGGCCACTATATCAGCCCATTGGATTTTATGTGACAACCTAGGATCCAAGATGCTTCCAGAAACCCTAATTCTTTTCAAATATCTTTCAGATGCCCATATTCTACCCTAGATGCTAGAGCATGGTGCGGGCACCAGACTCAGAAGAAGACTTCAGGGCTCCATCTGGATCTCTGATTGACCTTGCCCAAAGAATTAGGGTTTTCTGGTTTGTAATAAGGGTTGACTTGATCAACTCAATTTTAGCTTGAGTCTGTATGTCCCTGCAATTTAATTTTGTTAAGTCATGTTGACTCAGTAGTGGTCTAGGACTTCTCCAGGGTGTCACATTTTCTCCCAAGGCCAAGCAAGTGGGCGCCACACTCCCAGCCACACTCTCAGCCACACGCCTGAGTCCAGGGGGCGCCACATCTCCATCCAGTATGCTCTGGTCCCCACACCACAAGATAGCAGGTCCCTTCTCTCATGTGCCACTTAAGGAGAAGACAATCTGGGATCCACAATTCAAGGGGGCGGCCAAGGAGTTTCCATAAGAGCCAAGCTATGAAAAGAAAGGAGCAAAGCTTGGGGAGGAAGACTAGGAGGCGCCCAAGTAATTCCAAATAAAACCAGGTATGAAAGGAAGGAAATTTCTCTTGGAGAGCAAGGTTAGGAGGCACCCAAATACTTCCAAATAAGACCGAGCATGAAAGGAAAAATATTTTTCTTGAAGAGCAAGGCTAGGAGGTGCCACCCACTTTCCTTTTGAAGCCACCAATCAGCATTTTTGGAACCTTTTGGCCGGTCATAATGAGTGGGAATTGATCCTACAAACCTAATTTGAAGATCCCCCTCATTAGTCCCACATGGGAAGATGTAAAACCCTACTCTCTTGTAAAGTCCTATAAATTAAACCCCTCTTGTAAATTTTAAAAAAATTGATGAATGAATTCAAACTTTTGTGTGAGCAAACTCTGTGTTTTCTCTCTTCCGCACTTGCATCCAGGTGTTGAGCTCCATGAGGGAGTAAATCCGGGTTCCCCGGGAACCTTGAGGAGGTGTGAGATCTCCAAACCCCAACCCCTAGGTTAGCCACTTCACTCCCAAACCCTAGCCGCCCATCATCCTTTTCTTTCCACCAAGCCCTAGCCTATCCCACCTCTCACGGCCACTCTCTTCTAGTCAAGGCCGACCACCAGCATCCGGATCCAGTCCGGATACTTCAGATCAGAGCAATTCCCAGAGGAAGTCAGATCAGCCTCCAGGAGAATCCGGATTTCAGCAACTTCAGCTTTCAAGTTCTTCAATATGGTAAATCCTTCCTTGAGTATCTGATTCCATCACTTGTTCCTCTTCTTTCCTAGATCTTGAGTCCAGGAGAAGCCGACTCAGCCACAGGACCAGTATTGGAGGATCCATTGCGAAGATACCCGAATCCGAGGATCCAACAATCTGCTTGAGAGAGTTCTTCCACCAAACTCTATGAAGATCACTGTCTGGTCGGTAACCCATCTCTTCTCTTTATTTCTGTTCTGTTGAAAGTTCAGAGCGAAACCCTAGGTCTGGGAGTTTCTCAACCCCCAGCGATCCGTTACTTCTGAACTACTCTGATAACCCAGTTTTATTTAAATTGTACTTTCAATTATTACCTAGTTTCTTTCAATTTAGTTTAACCTTCCTTTGAGTCAAAGCCGACTTCTGAAAATATTAAAAAAAAACAACAAAAAAAGAATTAGTCTTAATTTACTTCCACATCGCATCATCTTCTCTTTTGTTCTGCATCATTTTTAGTATCAGAGAATTCATGCTGCATCAATTTTGGTATCAGAGCTTCCGTTCTGCATCATTTTGGTATCAGAGCCCTGTCTAGGGTTTCTGACTTGCTTGCATGTTTTGAGTCTCTCTCTTTTTTACTTTGTCTGCTCGAAGTAGACTCCCCAGGATGTCCGATCCTAGGAACGAAGCGAGGTGCAAAACTCCTCTTCCCATTCCACGAGGTGTTCCTAGGGCGTGTAGGGGATCCGCTGGGTTACAACTTCGTAGCAGGAATTGTAAACGGGGGAAGCATTATGTTTTCAGTCTATAACTATCCTATTGCAGGAATTGTTTCTCATTGAAGATAACTCTAAATTGCATGATTTTTGTTTTCCTAGAACCAGTATAATTGAAGCTATTTTACATAATTCTCCTGTGATTTATTGGTTTTAGTGAAATTTCTAAGAGGTAAATTACTGCAACTCTGTTTTTGTGTTTCTGCAATTCAACTATTTTGAGTGATCATCTCCTAATTCATACTAAGGGCATTTGAGCATCTAAGATAAGGGGAGGAGTTGATAACCTCTCCTTAGCCCAAAACCACCACCCATTCATTCGAACCTAAGCCTAATTTTAAAATTTATTAGACTTAATTTGCCCTAGTGGGCTAGGGACACCAACAAGTCGGGTCTAGGCTAGTGTTGAGTCAGTTTGTCTAGTTAATCTGTGTGTGCTTTGTACTCAGTGTCTAGAACGGTGATTCAGGGACTACGTCCCGAAGGGCTTGTGTGCTGGTCCGCCTACCTGGCCAATCACTGATTGGTGTCTAGGATTGGCAGTTAGGGACCTAACACTCCCCTTACACCTGCTTGGCTAAGTCTCGAGTTACTACAGGCTAGCTTGCCACTCTGATTGGGCATCTAGTTTGGACTCTAGGTCTAGTGAGCCAGTAGTCGCTTTAGTCTAGTCACATTCTGTGTGCTTGCTTGCATCATCATGTCCACCCGGAATGGAGTACCCTACCAACCTGGTCAGACCCAACCTGATTTAGAGGCCATGGTTAGAGCTCTTACTGAAAGTATGAACAAATTGAGTCAAGATATGAATGAGGATTTTACCCAGCTTAGGGATCGAGTCCAAGTAGTTGAGAAACGTAGACATCAAAATCGGACCCCTAATCCAAAATTTAATAGGCCCCAACCTCACCCTTGCCAGGAGCCTAGGAGGACCTTATACCATGATCCCGAGCATAACCTTAGGAAGCCTAACCATGATATCTATAGTGTGGATCGTGTCTATGAGAGGTCCTTACAATATTCTAGACCAGTCACTCAACAACCCAAGTCATCTAGATCAAACCATTTAGATCCATACCCATGCCCAAGTAAGGTCTCTACTAGCTTGAAACCTAGTGTGACCCAGGTTCCTATATCGCAAGAGTGTTTGTTTTGTGGAGAAAGAGGCCATAAATCTAGTCAGTGCCCATGCATAGGACTGGCTTGTGCATAGCTAAGTGGTAAGAATCCTAAGGATGACATTAATAAGGGAGAACCCAAGCCTACCAGTGAGGAAGAAAGGTTAGGTATGACAAGCCCAGAATCAGTTGACCCGATTATCACTGACCCAAAACCCATTGAAGATGGCATCGAGGAAGTATATGATGCTGGCTTGAGTCTAGTTGATGAATATGAGGGGGAAGAACTTGAAGAATGTGACATCAATACTATTGGTTCCTTACTTGAGGAGACCTTGGAGAGCAACCAAGTGGTAGGACCTAGTTCAGAAATTCAAGAGATTTGTGAGAATCAGGTTCCTTTAGTCAAATACCCCCAGGAAGAACTCATAGTGTTAGCCCGAGCTATCAGTTTGTACCCTCTAATGACAGTCATTCCCCAAGTACCAATTGAAGATCTTTGCACTGAATTGTTTAAGTTTGCCCACCCTATGGTAGATCCTCTCCTTAGGATGACTGAATCAAGCCTCTTACAATTGGACCTTGTCCCATGCCCAGCCACTAAGGTCTCTCCCGTAATCTCAGTTGAACATCCTTGTCTTGAGCGGATTAATTCACCCAGTCCTGTAGAAGTCCTCCTTATGACCCCAGACCCCTTCTTTCGCATGACTGACCTACCCTTCTATAGAGTATACCTTTCCTCACCCATAGGTCAAATTTCAAGTCTTGAGGTCATCATCCATAGACCCTCCCATGAATCATTCTCTAATCCATTTCTTGAGAAAGTGGATCATTGTTTGCTTAGAGAACAAACTTTAACTGTTGCAATCACATGTCCTAGGCTACTTCCCGAACCATCTCTTGATCCATTCCTGGGAGTAGCAAACTTTTCCTTTCGTAAGGATGATCAGTTGACACTCATAGATCACCATTCAAACCTTCAGGTCACCACCTTTAGTCAACAGGTAATTCGAGACTCCACCTCTTATTTCCTCCCTTTCTCTAGGACTTCCAATGCTTCTTACACCATCCAAGTATACTTTGTCGAAGTCTTTAAAGTGAACCACGTGTCAGAACCTATTAGGTTTTCCACCTACTTCTGGAAGACCTTATGGCACCTACTAGGCACCCATGATAAGTTTTCATGCTCTGCATGCCATCCTCCGACCCAAGGTCAAACCTAGAGAGTCGTAGTTTGTTAGGTTTAGACCTAGGGTTCCTTTGAAATAAAGTCCATTCTTTAGGAATGCATCGTCGGTCTAGTTTAGTTTTTCTTGACCCTTTACTAGGCTTTGACTCAGATTTTGGTTTGATTGAGAGCACCAGGAATTGGGATTTGTATTTTATCCAGGGCTGAAATTGCACTCAATGTTTCGATCAATAGGTCTACAGGTAAGAGTCCATTTGAAATTGTGCATGGTTACAAACCTCACACACCTCTTGACCTAGCTCCTTTACCAGTCCACACACGAGTCTCCGAGTCTGCTGAAGTTTTTGCACAGCATATAAAAGACTTGCATAAAGAAATTCATGCCAAAATAAATTTAAGTAATGAAACTTATAAGAAGTTGGCTGATTCTCAAAGGCGAGTCAAAACTTTTGATGAGGGAGACTATGTAATGATTAGGTTAAGGCCTGAACGGTTTCCTCCTGGAACTGTTAGAAAGTTACATGCTAGAGGAGCTGGACCATTTAGAGTGGTGAAGAGAGTAGGATCCAATGCCTATGTGCTCGAGTTGCCTCCAGAACTAGGCATTAGCTCCACTTTCAACATTACAGACCTAGTAGAGTATAGAGAGCCAGCTGTGATTCCCAGTGAGCCTTTAGAACCTAATCCTGCTCTTAAGAGTGAACCCAACCCTGTGTGTCCACCAACAAACTGGCCTGTGAGGAAAGAGCAGATTGAAAAGATCCTGGATGATCAGGTTATCTCTACTCGTAATCGAGGATACCAAAGATACCTGGTCTGCTGGCAAGGAAGGCCAGATTCTGATGATTCTTGGATCTCCCGAGAAGAATTACAAGAATTGGACCCAGACCTCTTGGAGAGATACCAGAGCCAACTTGATCCATACTCGACAGGGTCGAGTTCTTCCCACCCCGGGAGAATTGGTGCGGGCACCAGACTCAGAAGAAGACTTCAGGGCTCCATCTGGATCTCTGATTGACCTTGCCCAAAGAATTAGGGTTTTCTGGTTTGTAATAAGGGTTGACTTGATTAGCTCAATTTTAGCTTGAGTCTGTATGTCCCTGCAATTTAATTTTGTTAAGTCATGTTGACTCAGTAGTGGTCTAGGACTTCTCCAGGGTGTCACATTTTCTCCCTAGGCCAAGCAAGTGGGCGCCACACTCCCAGCCACACTCCCAGCCACACGCTTGAGTCTAGGGGGCACCACATCTCCATCCAGTATGCTCTGGTCCCCACACCACAAGATAGCAGGTCCCTTCTCTCATGCGCCACTTAAGGAGAAGACAATCTGGGATCCACAATTCAAGGGGGCGGCCAAGGAGTTTCCATAAGAGCCAAGCTATGAAAAGAAAGGAGCAAAGCTTGGGGAGGAAGACTAGGAGGCGCCCAAGTAATTCCAAATAAAACCAGGTATGAAAGGAAGGAAATTTCTCTTGGAGAGCAAGGTTAGGAGGCGCCCAAATACTTCCAAATAAGACCGAGCATGAAAGGAAAAATATTTTTCTTGAAGAGCAAGGCTAGGAGGTGCTACCCACTTTCCTTTTGAAGCCACCAATCAGCATTTTTGGAACCTTTTGGCCGGCCATAATGAGTGGGAATTGATCCTACAAACCTAATTTGAAGATCCCCCTCATTAGTCCCACATGGGAAGATGTAAAACCCTACTCTCTTGTAAAGTCCTATAAATTAAACCCCTCTTGTAAATTTTAAAAAATCTGATGAATGAATTCAAACTTTTGTGTGAGCAAACTCTGTGTTTTCTCTCTTCCGTACTTGCATTCAGGTGTTGAGCTCCGTGAGGGAGTAAATCCGGGTTCCCTAGGAACCTTGAAGAGGTGTGAGATCTCCAACCCCAAAATCCTAGCTTAGTCCACCCATCTCTACTCCACCACCACCAAACCCTAATTTTCCATCTACATCCCACGACCCCTCTCTTCCACATAGAGGCCAGCCACCAGCATCCCGGTTCAGATCAACTGTTTCAACTACAGAGCAAGTTCAAAGAAGAGTCAGATCAGTATCAAGATCTCCGGAACTTCTACATCCAACAATCTTCATTAAGTCCTCAGGTCAGTGTCTTTCTTTGAGTTTCTGGTTCTTTTTTCTTTTGTTCTTCTTCTTCCAGATCCTGAGTTCGAGAAGGAGGCCAACCTTGCCATAGGACTACAATCTGAGGATCCATTGCGAAGATACCCCGTCTCCAAGGATCCTACAATCTGCTCGAGAGTGTCCTCCAATTGAAGCAACGAGAGATATCACTGCTAGGTAACAAGAACCTTCCCTTCTCACTTTGTCTGTTTCGTTGAAACTCAGAGCAAACCCTAGATCTGGGGGTTTCTCAATCCCCAGCGATCCTACTTTTGAGTTACTCTGATAATCCACTCCTTTTAATTGTGCTCTCTGTCATTTCTTAGTTTCTTTCAACATTAGTTTATCTTTCCTTTGAGTCAAAGCTGACTTCTGAAAATATATTAAAAAAAATACATTAATTTTAATTTACTTCCGCATCGCATCATCTTTTTTGTTCTGCATCATTTTTGGTATCAGAGCTTTCATACTGCATCAATTTTGGTATTAGAGCTTCCGTTCTGCATCAGAGCATATTTCTAAACCAGGAATCCATGATTCTAGAGGTCCACCTGCATCCTAACCCAAGGAAATCAAGCCCAGGCACCAGCCCAAGCCCTTAAGAAGCAAGATTCCAGCCAGATTCCCTTGAATATGCCAGCCCATGCGCTCAGCCCTTGGAAACCCACCTGGGCCCCTCAAATTTTTGTCCAAGCCCATGAAGGAGGCATCCTTTCTATTGCCCCAAGGTCCAAAACTAGATTTTAGGAGTTTCACCAAGTCCAAGCCAAGAGGAGGTGTCCTAAGTGAAGAAGGAAGAAGACTAGTCGAAGTTTAGCCTAGTTGGGATAGGATTTCTACTTTGTAAGGGTTTTATAATCTTTTCATGATTGGGAGAGGACTTGTATTTCAGATAGGAGATGGCATGGGGAGCTCTATATAAACTCCACCCCTCCCCCTCTTGTGGAATAACTTTTATTCATGATATCAAAACCTTGGTGAAATTTGTTTGAGCTTGCGAGCTTGTGTTACTTTGTTCTTTTGGTTTTTGGTTTGTGTTCTTGTGCTTGGCCGAATTCCTTGCTGCCCTAGCATCCTTCCATGCCCTAACTCACTGCCATCCAAGCCTTCATATGTCCAAGAAGGAGTGCCCTAGGCCGCCATGCATGGAGATCTTCAACAAGCTTCAAACAGCCCAGTATCTAAATCCTAACCTGATTCCTTCTAAACCTAGTTTCCTTTCTTTTTCTTACTTGCTGTTTTGATTGACCTTTGACATTTTACAGGATCCCCGAGGTGTTTCACCTCCTCAGAGGAGGACTTTCTTGCCTCCGAGACTGCCCAAATCAGCCATCTAATCAAGGGAACCCAGCTTCGTCTTCCAGGCTTCAATCTAAGAGCTGTGTGACCCCTTTGATTGCAGATTCTTCAAATCACTAATTGGTAAGAAACCTTCCCTTCTTTTAATTTTTGATTTGATGAAGATAAGCTATCCTAAACCAGGAGTTTCTTAACTCTCGGATCCTGGCTACTTAATATCTTGCATGAGTTCTTTGCGATACAATGATTCTTTGCATTGCTAGTCTTTCTGCTAGTTCTTTACTTAACTTTGAAATTTAGCCTACAAACCTAAAATATAAAAAATTATAAAAAAAATTAGTTTACTATTTTTCATACATGTTTAGCAATCTTAGAGTCGTCCCGCATCAGTTTGGTATTAGAGCGGGTTTAGGATAGTTTTTATCTGCTTTGCATTCACAAACCCTAATTTCTGCATCCTATTCACTACATTAGGTATCTGTTTTGCATCTGATTTTGATCATCTAAGAATTTTATGTTTCTGTGAAATTTGCATGAATTGCTCTTTTTCATGTCCTCTATTTTATCAAAATATTTAATTAATTTTATAGAAACCCTATGTCATTAAAATTTGGTAAACCCTAATAGAATCCTGAAAATTTCTACAGCAGTCCAAAAACCCTAGGATTTTCATCATCATTTGATTTTTGTTTTGCATAAAATTTGGTAGGTATCATCATAATTGTCCATCCTCTATCCTAGAATTTTTTTTTTTTTTTCTACATCAAGATCTATGCCAAGTTCTGCATCATCTGAAACTCTAATTTTTGATTTTTGCTGTTTCTGCATACTTAACTCAACCTAACCTAATCAACTTCCACACACCCAAATCCAAAGCCAAAATTTGTTTGATAACCCCAGTAAACTTAAACCTAACTTGATATCTCATAAATTAATTAAAAATTATTTTATTTTTTGATTATTTTAGATTGCATCAGGACTATTGAATGTTTATCATCTTTTAATCTAATTTTAAGGGCAATCAATATAACATCAGGGCAGAAGGTCATAACCTGTCTAGGGTCCAAAACAACCACCCAGCATTTCCACCCAAGCCTTAATTAAAATTGATTAGACTTAATTTTCCCTAGAGGGCTAGGTGACACCAACAGGTCAGGTTTGAGCTGTGTGGGCCAACTAGTGCATTTAATCCTATGGCTATTACTGAAATCTGGTGTCTCAGGCTGAGGGTCCAAAGTCAAAAGACCTAAGTGGTGCTGTGGTTTTTAATTGGGTCCCTACGAAAGTAGGGGTGGCCTCCCACACTCTCACCCTCTACCTGGCCAGAGGAAGGATTAGCTACTAGGTTAAGTGTAAGTTGAGATGACCCATCCAGTTTTGGCTCTAGGTCTAGGAAACCCTAGATTAATCTAACCCATTTTGCATGCTTGGCTGCACCATTTTATTTTGATTGATTGATTGTTACATGACCACCAGATCAGGAGTCCAGTACAGTCAGTCTAAACCCAACCCTAATTCAAACATGGATTCCAATTTTGAGGCCATCATGAACCAACTTGCCCAATTAATTACCCAAATGAACGAAGCCAATACCCAATCCCAAGCCCAACTTGCCCAAATGAATCATAGGTTTGACCAATCTGATACTAAGCTTAACCAACTGATCCAATCAAGTAATTAAGCAATCCATAGTTTTGACCAAGTAGAAGATCAGTTAGGAACCCTAGACAAGGCCCGTAGAGCTAAACCCTTGCCCTATAATCCCCAGGAACCCATAGTCCCTAGATCTGAACCCAATAGTAACCCACTATCTCTCAGTCGACCTAAACCCTATAGGATTGATATCCCTAGATTTGAACCCATAACCTTTAAACCCATAACCTATGAACCCATAACCCTTAGTTTACCCACCCCTGTTACCCCAGACCTTAGTCAATTTTTTATTAGCCAAACCCCTCTTACCACCCCATTGGTTCACCAAGATGACTTAGAAGAAGAAATATATGAGGCTGACCCAAGTTTGGTAGAGGAGTATGAAGATAATGAGTCTATTGAAGATCTAGAAGAGTACCCTATAGAAGACCCAGGATTAGTTGATTATGACCAAACCCAGATAGAAGTCATCCTAGAATTAGTTAAGTTAGAAGTCCAGTACAACCAACCCAATTCAACCATGGAGTCCTATCTTAGAGAAGAGACCCTCCTTAAAGCCATGATTGAACGACTTGACCAATCCATTACCCAATCCCAAAGTTAGTTTACCCAATCAACCACCCAAACCAACAACCAAGCAACCAATAGGCTTGACCAATTAACCAATAGGTTGAACCAGGTAAAAGCCAATCCAGTGTTAGTTGATCCAGTAGAAACCCAGGTAGAAGCCTTCCTAGAGTTAGCTAACTTTAACCACACCCAACCTGTAGTGGAAGAACCCTTAAAGGAAGACCATAAGGAATCTAATCCCACTATTAGAGTTTTACTTAAGGAGCCACTAGAAGAAAGCCCAGTTAGAGAGCCCAGTCCTTTGATTTATGAGCCAGAAGAGTTTATTAAGGACTTGACCTCTTTGAATCAGTACCCTCAAGATGAAGTCACCTCTTTGACCCCACTTGAACTCTTTCCTGAAATCAATAACCCTTTCTTTCATTATGTAGACGCTTTAGATATGCCTCAAACCTATAAGGTAAATCTCATTAGTATAGGACTCATCCCATAAACACCTTCTTATCTCTTAGTCTACCTGATTAACCCCGAACCCTTTTTTAATCAGACTAACCCTGAATCCACCTCTTATTTTCTGCCTTTTCATGAATTTTCTTATGTTTCTCTAACCATTCATTTGCATTTTATAGAAGTAAGCATATTGCATTCATACATTGTGCATGTTAGATTTGCATCTTACTTCTTGCATACCCATTGGCATCTAGTAGGCATACATAGTAAATTTTCATGTGCTAGGGTCAAACCTAGAGAGTCTATAGTGTGCTAGGTTAGACCTTAGAAAGTCCAATAAAATTTTCTTTGATAGAAAAGTTTAGTCGACTCTAATAGGTATTAGTTAAGTCCAATAAAATTCACAATCCTAAATCACATATCTACACCTACACTAGCCTCTGCACAGCATATGCATTATGAAATTAGTCAAGAGCTGAACATAATTAATGAACTGAATAACAACTTAGCTAATTCTTAAAAGAAAGATGAAGAATTTTCTGCAGAGGAATATGTGACTCTTAAAAAATTTTCTGCTCACAAAGCTAGCCCATCTAAAATAATGAATAGCAGTGGACCCAATGCCTATGTGCCTAAGATATCACCTAATTTAGGTATTAGCTCCACCTTCATCATCTCAGACTTTGTAAAGTCTAGGAAGCCAGCAGTGATACCCAGCGAGCCCCTTGAACCACTCTCGTTCTTTGCAAGTGAACCCATCCCAGAGTGACCACATATAATTTGGCCTTTTGGTGAGGAACAAATTGACAGAACTCTGGATGATCAAGCTATCAGTACCCAGGATAGAGACTGTCAGTGGTACTGTGTCCGGTGGCAAGGACAACCAGAATCTGAGGACTTGTGGAATGCTGGTGCGGATCTGTAGTGCCTCAACCCATGTCCTCCTTGAGCCAATTTGATCCAAACTCAATGGGGTCGAGTTCCTCCCACCTCGGGAGAATTGGTGGGGACACCATGATCAGACACAGATCACTGGATCCCATATAGTTTAATTAGTTATGTGTCAAAGTTTTGAAAGTTTTGTAATCAATTAAGATTGAGTCCTATAATAAGTTGAGGTTAGTTGATTTGTCTCAACCCTCAACCTTAGTCTAGTTTTTGAGTCGTGTACATCAGTTATGAGTCTATTATGAGCCCAATTTTTGGACAAGAGAGGAGGTTACCCTATTTTGGAGTTCCACCAGGCCACATCCAGGAGTCAGAGGCCACTACATCAGCCATTGGATTTTGTGTGACAACCTAGGATCAAAGATGCTTCCAGAATCCCTGATTCTTTTTAGATGTACTTCAGATGCCCAGATTCTTCCCCAAAAGCCAGAGCATATTCCTAAACTAGGGCATCCATGATTCTAGAGGTCTTGCTGCATCCCAACCCAAGGAAATCAAGCCCAAGCACCAAGTCCAAGCCCTTAAGAAGCAAGATTCTAGCCAGATTCCCTGGAATATGCCAGCCCATGTGCCCAACCCCTGGAAGCCCACCTGGGCCCCTCAAATTTTTGTCCAAGCCTATGAAAGAGGCATCCTTGCTGCTGCCCCAAGGTCCAAAACTGAATTTGAGAAGTTTGACCAAGTCCAAGCCAAGAGGAGGTGTCCTAAGTGAAGAAGGAAGAAGACTAGTCAAAGTTTAGCCTAGTTGGGATAGGATTTCTACTTTGTATGGGTTTTGTAATCCTTTCATGGATGGGAGAGGACTTGTATTTGAGATAAGAGAGGGCATGGGGAGCTCTATATAAACCCCACCCCTCCCCCTCTTGTAGAATAACTTTTATTCATGATATCAAAACCTTGGTGAAATTTGTTTGAGCTTGCGAGCTTGTATTACTTTGTTCTTTTAGTTTTTGGTTTGTGTTCTTGTGCTTGGCCAAATTCCTTGCTACCCTAGCATCCTTCCATGCCCTAACTCATTTCCATCCAAGCCTTCACACATCCAAGAAAGAGTGCCCTAGGTCGCTAAGCATGGAGATCTTCAACAAGCTTCAAACAGCCCAGCTTCTAAACCTTAACCTGATTCCTTCTAAACCTAGTTTCCTTTCTTTTTCTTACTTTCTATTTTGATTGATCCATGACATTTTGTAGGATCCTCAAGATGTTTCACCTCCCTAGAGGAGGCATTTCTTGCCTCTGGGACTCCCCAAATCAGCCATCAAATCAAGGGAACCCAGCTTCATCTTCCAGGCTTCAATATGAGACCTGTGTGACTCCTTCGATTGTAGATTCCTCAAATCACTGATTCGTAAGAAACCTTTCCTTCTTTTAATTTCTGATTTGATGAAGATAAGCAATCCTAAACCGGAAGTTTCTCAACTCTCGGGTCCTAGCTACTTATTATCTTGCATGAGTTCTTTGCGATACGATGATTCTTTGCATTGCTAGTCTTTTTGCTAGTTCTTTATTTAACTTTGGAATTTAGCCTGCACACTTGAATTATAAAAAATCCCAAAAAATTAGTTTATTATTTTTCATGCATGTTTAGCAATCTTAGAGTCATCCCGCATCACTGATGTAGTGGCCTCTGATGTTGGTGGGGACACGAGGATCAGACACATATCACTGGATCCTATATGGTTTAATTAGTCATGTGTCAAAGTTTTGAATGTTTTGTAATCAATTAAGATTAAGTCCTGTAATAAGTTGTGGTTAGTTGATTTGTCTCAACCCTCAACCTTAGTCCAGTTTTTGAGTCATGTACATCAGTTATGAGTCTAGTATGAGCCCAATTTTTGGACAAGAGAGGAGATTACCCTATTTTGGAGTTCCACCAGGTCACATCCAGGAGTCAAAGGCCATTACATCAGCCCATTAATTTTGTGTGACAACCTAGGATCCAAGATGCTTCCAGAAATCCTAATTCTTTCCAAATGTCCTCCAGATGCCCAGATTCTTTCCCAAATTCCACAACATATTCCTAAACCAGGACATCCATGATTCCAGAGGTCTAGCTGCATCCCAATCCAAGGAAATCAAGCCCAAGCACCAAGCCCAAGCCCTTAGAAGCAAGATTCCAGCCAGATTCCCTGGAATATGCCAATCCATGCACCCAACCCCTGGAATCCCACCTGGGCCCCTCAAATTTTTGTCTAAGCCTATGAAGGAGGCATCCTTTCTACTGCCCCAAGGTTCAAAATTGAATTTGAGGAGTTTGACCAAGACCAAGCCAAGAGGAGGTGTCCTAAGTGAAGAAGGAAGAAGACTAGCCAAAGTTTAGCCTAGTTGGGATAGGGTTTCTACTTTGTATGGGTTTTGTAATCCTTTCATGATTGGGAGAGGACTTGTATTTCACATAAGAGAGGGCATGGGGAGCTCTATATAAACCCCACCCCTCCCCCTCTTGTAGAATAACTTTTATTCAGGATATCAAAACCCTGGTGAAATTTGTTTGAGCTTGCGAGCTTGTGTTACTTTGCTCTTTTGGTTTTTGGTTTTTGTTCTTGTGCTTGGTCGAATTCCTTGCTGCCCTAGCATCCTTTCATGCCCTAACTCACTATCATCCAAGACTTCACACATCCAAGAAGGAGTGCCCTAGGCTGCGAAGCAGGGAGATCTTCAATAAGCTTCAAACAGCCCAGCTTCTAAACCCTAACCTGATTCCTTCTAAACCTAGTTTCCTTTTTTTTTTTTACTTGCTATTTTGATTGACCCTTGACATTTTGCAGGATCCCCAAGGTGTTTCACCTCCCTGGAGGAGGCTTTCCTTGCCTCCGGGACTGCCCAAATCGGCCATCTAATCAAGGGAACCCAGCTTCGTCTTCCAGGCTTCAATCTGAGAGCTGTGTGACCCCTTCGATTGCAAATTCTTCAAATCATTGATTGGTAAGAAACCTTCCCTTCTTTTAATTTTTGATTTGATGAAGATAAGCTATCCTAAACTGAGAGTTTCTCAACTCTCGGGTCCTGGCTACTTATTATCTTGCATGAGTTCTTTGCGATACGATGATTCTTTGCATTACTAGTCTTTCTACTAGTTCTTTACTTAACTTTGAAATTTAGCCTACAAACCTAAATTATAAAAAAATTAGTTTACTATTTTTCATACTTGTTTAGTAATCTTAGAGTCATCTTGCATCACTAAAGGTTATAATCAAGAAGAATGAATAGATTTTGATGAAACCTATGCACCTGTAGCAAGATTAGAAGCTTATATGGTGGGATCGCTAACGTGAAACCCATGTCAGATCCAGTTAGATGCCACATCGGAGGAAGCTACCACGTGGGGCATCTCTCTCCGGACTCCTTCGCCGGGTGGCTCCCTCAAGGTCGAGACACCCTGCCGAAGTCGAGCTCCTGCCCTCTTCAAACTCCTTCACCGATGGCTCCCTCTAGGTCCAGACGTCCTGGCCGAAGTCGAGCTCCGTTTCTCTTCAGACTCCTTCATCAGGTGGCTCCCTCGAGGTCGAGATGCCCTGGTCAAAGTTGAGCTTTGTTTCTCTTCGGACTCCTTCATCGGGCGGCTCTCTCGAGGTCGAGATACCCTGGTCGAAGTCGAACTCTGTTTCTCTTCAGACTCTTTCACTGGGCAGCTCCCTCGAGGTCAAGACGCCTTGGCTGAAGTTGAGCTCTGTTTCTCTTCGTACTCCTTCACCAGGCGGCTCCCTCGAGGTCAAGATGCCCCGATCGAAGTCGAGTTTCTCCTTCCTGGACTAACCCCACTTCGGAAGAAGGGACCGACACCTACTAGGCATCGCCGCCTTCCTTGAGCTATGGTGAGCCACCTAAGGACTACGGAGGGGTGCCCGCTAGACCGCAATAACTGCCCCTACTGCCATTTACATCGAAGGGGAAAGGGTCCCCCAATCAAGGTGCTGTGCTCTCGATCGATCATTTGTGCCATCCAAATGAGGAAGTTAACCCAAAAGATTCAAATCCAAGGGACGGTGGCTCCTTGATCGAGGCTTTTCCAGGTTTTCTAAAGTAGAGCGACTAGAGGGAGGGATAGAGTGCACGGTGAAGCTCCTTATCATGAATAAGGAAAGGCACCTCATGCATGGCATGGGACACCACCGCACATGCCTACAAGCGAGGGGAGGATCCCAAGGTAGGCAGCATGCAGCCATCTGGCTTAAAAGAGCTCTTCAAGGTTCCAGAAAAGAGGTAAGTCACAAACGGGCGAAAGGGGCAGCATATAGGAGAACCATCGAGAGGCTACCGGAGACTCACCAGAAGAGTCTCAATGGACATAGCCATCTAGCTCGGACTCTCCTCGGTTGCCACTTCCCTCGCTCTACTTTTAACTCATCCACACTCTCCAACTACATAATTTTCTCCTCCTAGCATGGAGTCCATCTATGGGGCTCGAGCAGGAGGATTTATTATCCTAGATTGCTACTGACTTAAGCATCGAAGTGCCCCCACTAGGAACACCGGCCAGGGGCTCCTCTATTTTGCAGGTTCGGGCATGCGAGCAGGTTCCCAAGCAACGAGGGTGCGGTCCGAGCTCATCTTCAGCTATAGGCTATGGTGGTCTAGGCGGCAACAAATTGGCATGCTAGGAAGGGAGCTAGGACACATTTTGATCCAAGCTAATCCCCTTACAAGCAACCCCACCAGGAGCATGGTGATGACCCATGCAAGGGTGGTCTCCACTAGCCATACGGGGGATCCCCCTTCCCATGGGGATCTATACAATCCAGAGAGGAAGCTCCCCACTCCACTGCAACTGTCTCCAGCGGAAGTTCAGCTGGCCGCACTTGCCCAGCAGATGCAGCTTCTGACTATAGCAGTGTGCCAGTTACAGCATCAGCACTGGTCCCTGGCCTCCCACCAACAGCGAGGGACTCCCGCGTCCTAAGCCATCGCACCCCACGATAGCCTGCATTCCTTCCAAGGAAGGCCTACATAGCCACGGGCCACAATAGACCGCTACGGAAGCCACAGGACCCCGACGAAGAGATAGTGGACCGGCTCTGTCGACCGAGAGAGTCAGTCCCTGACTTTTAAGCAGGCTAATGTCAAGCACCGTCGAGGTCGCAGAGGCAAGGGCCCCCGTCACGACCCCCCTCAGATGCCACTTTCACCTCCCCCATCGACCTCAGCGGAGGGCTTAACTGACGAGGCCATCAGGCGCATGGCAGAAAGGTGCCTGGAGGAACAGGAGCACAAGCTGGTAGAGCTATCCTGCTAGTTTACAAATTTGCAGGGCTCTCCCAGCGAGCCTGTGGACTATGACACCTCTCCCCCTTTCTCCAGAAAGATCCAAGAGGAACCGATCCCGAGTCAGTTCCGCATGCCACAAGTGGATCCCTACGATGGGACCACCGACCCCCTGACTACCTCGAGAGCTACAAGGCCCTCATGAGAGTCCAGGGGGCGACCGACACTCTCCTCTACATTGCCTTTCCAGCCACCCTCTAGAAGGTAGCTTGAGTCTGGTTTACCCGCCTTGAGCCTAAAAGCATCGGCTCTTTTGCTTAGCTGGAGAGAAAGTTTGTGGCCCACTTTGATGCCTGTCAGAAAATGCCACGGGCGGTAGATAGCCTCTTCTCCATAAGGCCACAGGACCATGAGCCCTTGCGGGACTACGTGGCTTGCTTCAAGGTTGCCGCACTAGAGATTTATAATCTGGATGAGCCAATTTTCATACTGGTGCTGAAGAGAGGGCTCAGGACTTCCTGCCTAACCTACTCGTTGGACAAGAAACCATCGAAGATGTACTCCGAACTCCTCCATGTTTATAAGTATATCCACGTCGAGGAGGCAGACCGTACGAGAGAGCTGGATGGGAAGCCACTGAAGAAGCCAACTTCCGGGGAGATGTCCGGGGTGCGGAAGCCTGGACCGGCCGCATCGAACTTCAACTAGGGGTCGAAGCTGAAGAGCGGCCCCATCCCAGAAGAAAGATACACACCTCTCCTAGCCCCGAGGGTGAAGATCCTCATGAAGATTAAGGGCGAGCGCTACCTGCATCACCCACCCCAACTGAGGCCATCCAACGATCGCGACAAGATGAAGTACTACCAATTCCACCACGACCATGGCCACGACATCAAGGAGTGCCACCACCTCAAGAGAGAGATTGAAGACCTCATAAAAAAGGGCTACCTCAGAAGATTCGTGGGGGGTAAGACCTCGATAGAACCTCAGGCACTCGCTGCTCTCCCTCCGATCCCTGCAGTCGACAACCGGCCCTTCGAAAAGCCTATGGGGATGATATGTTAGGGAGTCGAGCATGCCCCCAAGAGGTCCCGGGGAGGAGAAAGTCTGAAAAATGTACTCCCCTTTATGAGGGAGAGGGAATATGGGGTTGAAAATATAAACAATGATGCCGTGGTGATTGAGATGACGATCGCCAAGCATCCTGTAAAACGGATTATGGTCGATAGTGAAAGTTTGACTGATATCCTTTTTTATGATGCTTTCTCCAGGATGATAAATTTTAATGGGGAACAAATATCAAATGATGCATTTCTAAGGAATTAAAGAGACTGAATGATAATGAAGCAAATATGTATGCAGTTATTCTACGTAAAAGAAGTGAAATTACATGAAAGGAACGTACGTGAAAAACATGACTAGAAAAGAGCCATTTCAAAGCAATTAAAAATGGACCTTTATGGTTAAGAAACCACACAGGTTAGGGCTAGCTTACTCTAATATTTCAGATCTGAAAAGAAAGATTTTAAAGATGGTTACCCAGCCATTAATACTCTGAAATATGACAAAGGGGACACTCAAGAAAAAGTATTAGGATGGCAAGGGGATTACTCTAGGTTTTAGGGCACCTTGTATCTGATTCTTTAGCACAGTAGACCTTCACCTTGGAAACCTAGAGACCCGGGGATCCTGCACAGATAGATGGAGAGATTAGAAGGTTTAAATGGAAGGTTGGAGGAATGGAGGAGGAAAGTTTGGAATGGAAGAAAGAGGCTTAGGCTTGGTTTGAAGTGGACCTTCTTTGGCGCCCTTAGCATGAACCTTCTTCACTTGATGGCATGGAGAACTTCATTATGGATGACACTCTTTGGAAGAGGGGGAGGACAAGCTTGGTGTGGCTTGAAGAAGGGTCTTCAAGGTTGGCTGAATGGGGATGGAAGGAGGGACTAAATGCTTGATTGGACAAGGTAACCTAGGCCTCACACCTACCTCCTCTCAAGGGACTTTAGCTATCAAAGCAAAGGAAATTCTCAAGAAGGAAAAATCTTCATTCATCATCAACATTACAAGAGGGTTTAGGAGCCTTTTATAGACTTTAAGCTCCCTTTCAAATTCAAATTACACCTCCTTTCATGGAGAAAATCAAGGGGTGTCCCATGAAGAGAGGAATGGCCCTTTCAAAATTTAAAACTCCTAATTACAAGGTGGGCGCCCATGAAGAGTGGAAGCTTAATTCAAATCTAAATTTGTCTTGGATGATATTCTTGGTTGAAGTGTCTTGGTGATGTGGCATGACTTGTCCTCCAAGTTGGCATGACTTGTCCTCCAAGATGGCATGGTGCATTGATGATGTGGTGCTCCAAGTAGTTATGGTTTGTTGGTAAAGCTGGTTACACTCAATCTTGCTCAATTGAAACCCAAATCAAGTAGCTCTTGAACCCAACTACTTATACTTACTCAATACAAAGCCAATGTAACTCTAATTGGACTTGAGAACCCAAATTGAAATAAAACAGGACTCAATTATTCAAATGAAAACAAGTACAGGACTCATAGACTTATTTCAGGACTTAAATTCTTAATCTTCTATCCATAAAGAACTTGGCATTGGTTGAAGCCTCTTCCTGAGCCTGGTGCCCATACCAATTCTTCCCGAGTGGGAGGAACTCGATCCTGTCGAGTAAGGATCAGTTTGACTGTGATATTTTTCTAATAGATCTAGGTCAATTTGTTGTAGATCCTCTCGGGTGATCTAGAGTCTTCAGATTCTGGTCAGCCTTGCCAATGAACCAAATAACATTGATAACCCTTATTTCTAGTAGTAATCACTTGGTCATCCAATATATGTTCAATCTTGTCTCTCTGGTCTGGTGGAGTTGCTGGTGGACACTCAGGTAGGGTTTCGCTCTCAAAGGCAAGGTGAAGTCCAAAAGGCTCACTAGGAATTAATGCTGGTTCTTTATATTCTTTCATATCAGAAATATTAAATGTGGAGCTAATGCCATAATCAAGTGGTAACTCTAACACATATGCATTAGATCCAATTTTCTTAATTATTTTGAAAGGTCCAGCTCCCTGGGCATGCAATTTCTTCATAGTCCCCGATGAAAACCTTTCAGGTCTAAGTTTTATCATGACAGAGTCCCCTTTATTAAATTATTTTATTCATTTATGTGAATCAGCCATATGCTTATAAACTTCATTACTCATTTGAATCTTCTTACTAATTTTCTTATGTAATTCTTTAAGATGCTGTGCATATGACTCAGCAGACTCAGATACAAGTGCATGTGAGGGCAAAGGAATGAGGTCAATAGGTCTTCTAGGTTTACAACCATGGACAATTTCAAAGGGACTTTTGCCAGTAGACCTATTGACCGAGCTGTTATACACGAATTCAGCATGACTTCGAGGAGTTGAAGAAGTTCTTGGCATCACCGTCACTGCTCTTCAGGCCGGAACTCCTGCTATACCTGGAGGTCACCCCGAGGGCCGTCAGCTCGGTCCGTGTCTGCATAAATGAGGATGGATCCCAGAAATTGGTGTACTACACCAGCAAAATCTTACGAGATGCGGAGGAGGTACACCCACTCAGAAAAGTTAATTTTTTTCCTTATAATGTTTGCCCAGCACCTCAGGCCATACTTTAAAGCACATCCGATTGCGGTCATGATGGACCAGCCACTGAGGGCCTTACTTAGTCAGCCTGAAACCTTCGGGTGCTTAGTTAAGTGGTCCCTAATGCTGAGCAAATTCAATATCTTGTTGCCCAGAAAAGGAGCCCAAGAGGGGGGTGAATTGGGTCTTTTAAAAAATTTAAGACAATAATGAGAGGGACTAGTGGTGCTAGTGAAAAAAGATGAATTCAATGCAAGATATTCAAAGCGGTAGCAATAAACAAAAGAGCAAGAGAGGAAGAGAGCAATCACACACAAACACAAGGTTTATAGTGGTTCGGTGCAAACCTAGCACCTACATCCACTCCCCAAGCCATCCTTGGGAATTTCACTATAATCCAAACAAGATTACAGTTGACTTGTTTTTCACAAGGCTCACAAGTCAAAACCTAAGTTGGTTTTATCACTTAGGCTTACCAACAAACCTTAACACTTGTTTTGTCTTCGGGCTCACAAGTTAACCCTAGTTGGTTTTATCCCTTTGGCTCACCAACAAACCACAATAACCTTCTTTCAAGACACCCTTGAAGGCAAGATCAAATCACAATGTAAAAACAGATATACAATTTTAAAACTAAAACAAACTCTCTTCAAGAGTAGAATGGAATCTTTGAAGCTCAAGTTGATGCTTTGTCTTGACTCTTCCTTGGAATCTCCTTCAAAGTGCCTCTTTTGGAATGAAGTAAGGATGAGCTTGTAGGTTTTTCAAGGAATCAAATTATAAGAGGCTTTTGATGTGAAGTATTTGAGAGAATATAGGCTTTTTGGTTTTTGATTAGACTTGAATGCACTTCAATACACTTCCTTGTCTTTAAAATGAGGTTGGTGAAGGTTAAATACACCAAGAACCTTCCAAAAAATGGTTTGTGACCGTTGGAACCTTGGAAATAGCTGTTTGGAGCTTGAAAAGCAACTTTTGCAAGCCAGAAAAATATATCCGTTAAAGCTGTCAGGCTGCAAGTGTCGACACTTGGCTGTCAGGTGTCGACACTTGGCTGTCAAGTGTCGACACTTGATCTCTGGGTGTCGACACTTGAACTTTCAAGTGTCAACAATTGATGCACAGGTGTTGACACTTGACACAAAAATCCTCAAATGACAAAGTTCTGTATTATAAAAATTCTCAGGCCTTGAGTCGACACTTGGAAATCTAAGTGTCGACACTTGGTGTCGACACTTGGTTCTGGGTGTCGACACTTGGTATGCCAAGGATTTTTGTCCGTGCCAAATGTTGAAGTGTCGACACTTGACTTTCCAGGTGTCGACACTTGAGACTGAAAAAGCTCAGATTCAAGTGTAAATTGCCTCGAAAACATAAATATAATTCTTGAAATTTAAATGAATCATAAACACATAATATTTAATCATTTAGATGCCCTTTTTCAATGAAGAGGATGTCTGGATTAGTGAGAAATGCTCCGTGTCATTACGTGCCATGAACCATAAGTTTTTGAGATTTTGAGGTGCTTTCTTCCTGAAAACTCATAACTTGAAATCCTCATTAGTATACAATATGCACTCAATGTTTTGTTATTCATCAAAATCACTGGGTGGAGCCAACACATCTCATACCGACCGAGGCTATCCCATAAGACCCAAGTGCTGGCTGACTTCTTGGTCGAGTGCGCTGGAATGAGCAAGGAGCCCGACGAGACAACCTCGACCTCGAAACCCTGGCTAGAGCCCACAACCAAGGAGGAGACATGGGTCCTCCATGTAGACGATGCATCCAACTCTGGAGGGAGTGGAGTAGGTCTCATCCTCACCAACGAGGATGGGGTCATGGCTGAACGTGTGCTCCATCTCTGATTCATAGCAAAGAACGACCAGGCAGACTACGAGACACTCCTCGTGGGACTCAAAGTCTCCCGCTTGCTGGGAGTACCCAACCTGAAGGTCTTCACCGACTCCCAGCTGATGAAAATTCTTCCAGGGTGCCGAGAATCATGCAGCATGCAGAAGTGAATTTCAAAACTAAAATTCTAAGCATGAAACCCTAATTGACTAGAAAACCCTAATTCCTAGGAACCCCTTATGCAATACCAATCAACGAAAAATAAATGAAGTCAGAATACATACCTGGATCGCTAAAATCCAATCCTTTCCAAGAGGCTCACAAATACAAGCCCTCCAATGGTGATCCACATGAGAATGGTACCAAGAAAGAATCCCTACCAGGGTTGCTTGCTTCAATAGGACTCTTATGTCAGCCTTTTGACCTTTGACCACTTTAGGACACCCTGTCCTGCTATAGGACACCCTGTCCTACTGTAGGGCTCTCTGGACACAGTCCTAAACCACTCTTGGTTTTAGGACAACCATCCTCTAGGACCCCTTAGGCTTATGTCCTAAAACTAAGCCTTGTCCTAGTAAAAAAGACCTCGTCTTAACAAGAGAAGTCTTGTCCTAAAGTAAGAAGGAGGGAGCAGAAGAACACTCAGACTGATAGACTCTTGAGAAAATGGGATTCCTGTTTTTTGATGACCAAAAACTCTTCCTCTCATTTCACCATATGCCCTTTAAATAATATTTCAAGGGGCGTCAAAACCATCCCCACATCTCTTATCAGATATATTATTTCATATCTGATAAAACTCTTCAGGATTGAATAGTCTTATCTGTGTTCTTTCCCATTCCAGATTAAATCCCCATGTGCCATGTGGCATTTACCAATTAAGAAGAATGGAAGGAGGCATCATTTTAGATTTAAAAACCATGGGAAGAGCAGAGTCCTGAGAGCAAAAGGACTCTGCCTCGCATCTCTTCATCTGCGCGCACTACTCTTTTTTCCCATTTCATGCCGCCCTCTTATTCCCTTTGACCGGTCATTTAAATCCAAAGGGCATGGGGATAAGATGAGAAGGTGCCCCTTGATGAAACACTGGAGTGTTTCATCTGCAGAAGGACTTTGTCCTTCTACACGCACCTTCATCTCCTACGCATGCCAAGAGGCACCAAGAGTCCTTTTATGGTCAACTTTATCTACACCCCATGTAACCTTTGACAAGTCAAAGCATATGCAATATGGGTGTCAAAAGAAAGAGCATTAAGTCCTCTTTCCATCCATATAAATATTTTTTAGATAAGAGGACTATAGACTCTTCTAGGCCTTTTTGAATGCCAAGGTATCATTTTGGCACCTAGAGTCCCAACTAAAATGGACTCTTCAATAAGACATCCAAAATACCAAAATAAAATCAGATCAAGCTCTAATTTGGCTATCCCCACTTAGGACCCAACCTAATTTAGGTTTCCCTTAATTAGGTTAGCCTAATTAGCAAGCAACCGAACCCAATCCAATTTGGTTAGGAATTGGGTTAGCCTATATATGCTAGTATGCAATCTGGCTAACTAATTAGGATCCCACGACCCTAATTAAACCATGAGTGACTTCCTTGGCCAACTCTCTATCATGTGTGACCCATTGGGTTCCATATCTAGCCAGCAGTAGGTTTAGGTCTGAGCCGATTTGATCCAATCAAACTCGATTGACCTAATTAGGTCAAATCAGCTCACCTAATTGTCCAATTCGAATCACACATCGAATTGACTCATAAAACTAATCCAATTGGTTCATGAAAACCTACAAGACAAGATTGACATCTAGCAATGTATCATGCCTACCCAGAAGATGAGGAATTTGGTGAAAATTTTCAAAATACCCTTCAGTAGTAAGTTACCATGTAATTCAATCTTTCGATCTCCCAATATCCCGTTAAGTGATGGGTATGGATAAATGTCAAACCCTAACACTTAATCATATCGAATCTCAGCTCGATCATAAGGACTTAGTTGATGATTAATTAGAAGCCACTTCTAATCTCATCCCACTTTACAAAGATTTCTTGAATCACTCATGGAAAAGATTACACAGGATAACATATCCTCTTACCAGGATTGATCAATTCCTTGTTGGTCCACTCACATCCTTCATACACCTTCCACCATACCTAGAACACCCTGTACATGTCACAATGCCATGAATGAGTATGAACCAAAGTATGGCTTAGTGTCCACAAGAAACCATGGTGACCTCAGGTCTGAAGATCACATGCACAACTTCTACTCTGGGACCTATCTTTTGACAAGGAGAAAGACTTCCATAAGATAGTCCCGGTGTGGATCAGTTCAGTGTATTTATAACCTATTGAACACCCTTATCCTTGTATTAGTGTCTCTACACAAGTGGCTGTGAGACCAACCACCCTCATCAACTGAGCATACATAGGATAAGCTAGTCTTATCGGATTCATCGATCCCCGAATCAATGGTCCAATGACTAGGAACATTCTAGATTAGGGTTTATAGGAATTAGATCTCACTATTATTTTATCATAACCCTAATTCTATTGCCCTACTCTATGGGGTTCATCATAGTCAAAAACATGACACAGCAGTATATGATGAATCAAATGCTTTTATTATAAATAATGATGTCATACATGAGTTGGAAGATTACAAAAAGGCCCATACAATGATTGGCTCTTAGGGCATTTTTCTATCAAACTCCCACTTGCACTAAAGCCAATTGCCCTTATACTTTATGCCCATACAATCCAAGTGGCTATCTAACTACTGCTTGGCTAATGCTTTAGTGAATGGGTCTGCTATATTGTTCTTTGTGTCAACTCGTTCGACGATAACATCTTGTCTTTCTATAATCTCTCGAACAAGATGGAACCATCTTAGAATGTGCTTGGACTTGTGATGAAACCTTGGTTCCTTAGCTTATGCAACAGCCCCAGTGTTATCACAGTATAATGGCACTGGCTATTTGGTGCGGGCACCAGACCCGGAAGAAGACTTCAGGGCTCCATCTGGATCTCTGATTGACATTGCCCGAAGAATTAGGATTTTCTGGTTTTGTAATAAGGGTTGACTTGGTCAACTCAATTTTAGTTTGAGTCTGTATTTCCCTGCAATTTAAATTTTGTTGAGTCATGTTGACTCAATACAAGTCCTAGTAGTGGTCTAGGTCTTCTCCAAGGTGCCACATTTTCTCCCAGGACCAAGCAAGTGGGCGCCACACTCCCAGCCACACGCCAGAGTCCAGGAGGCGCCACATCTCCATCCAGTGTGCCTTGGTCCCCACACCACAAGAAAGCAGGTCCCTTCTTTCATGCGCCACTTGGGGGAGAAATCCATCAAGATACCTCAATCCAAGGAGGAGCCAACTTCTTTCCAGATAAACCCAAGCCAGGATGGCAAGAATTTTTCTTGAAGAGAGGATCAAGGAGGTGCCCCACAATGTTCCATAAAAACCCAAGTTATAGAAGGGAAGAGAGCATGTCTTGGGGAGAAAATCAAGGAGGCACCCAAAAGTTTCCTAAAGTGCCAAAGCCATGAAAGGAAGAAGCCTAAACTTGTGGAGCAAGACTAGGAGGTGTCCAAAAGAGCCAAACCATGAAGGGAAAATCCTTGATTCATGGAGAGATACTAGGAGACACCCCCATAACCTGCCATTTGGAGCTGATTTTCAAGTTTTCTTGGAGTTTTTGGGCTGCCCACTCATGGAAGGAGTCTTGGGAAGAGAATTTGATGCCTAAAGTGTGGGTTAGTCCTATTAGTCTCACATGGAAAGTGTATGAAATTTTATTTCTTTGTTATGTCTATATATTCAACTCTATGTAACTCTTGAAAAAATCAGATGAATGAAAGAAATTTTTTTTATGAGCAAACTTGTGTTTTCTCTTTTCCGCACTTGCTTCCAGGTGTTGAGCTCCGTGAGGGAGTAAATCCGGGTTCCCCTGGAACCTTGAGGAGGTGAGAGATCTCCAAAACCCCAAACCCTAGGTTAGCCACTCCAATCCCAAACCCTAGCCACCATCACCCTTCTCTTTCCACCAAGCCCTAGTCTATTCCCCTTCTCACGGCCACCCTCTCCAAGTCTAGGCCGACCACCAGCATCCAGCCCCAGTCCAGATACTGCAGATCTACAACAATTCTAAGAGGAAGTCAGATCGGCCTCCAGGAGAATTCGATTTCAGCAACTTCAGCTTTCAAGTTCTTCAACCTGGTAAGATCTTTTCTTGAGTTTCTGAATTCCATCATTTGTTCCTCTTCTTTCCCAGATCTTGAGTCCAGGAGAAGCCGACCAAACCACGAGACCAGTATTGGAGGATCCATTGCGAAGATAGCCGACTCCGAGGATCCCACAATCTGCTCGAGAGAGTTCTTCCACCAGAATCCTGAGAAGATCACTGTCTGGTTAGTAAACCATCCCTCCTCTCTATTTCTGTTATGTTGAAAGTTCAGAGCAAAACCCTAGGTCTGGGAGTTTCTCAACCCCCAGCGATCCGTTACTTCTGAACTACTCTGATAATTTGGTTCCTTCTAAACTGTGCTTTCAATCTTTACTTAGTTTCCTTCAACGTAGTTTAGCTTTACTTTGAGTCGAAGCCAATTTCTGAAATATATATATATATATATATAAAAAAAGAATTAATCTTAATTTTACTTCCGCATACGCTTCTTTGTTCTTTGTTCTGCATCATTTTTGGTATCAGAGCTTTCGTTCTGCATCACTATTGTACATCAGGAACCACGTCCAGTTCCATGATGAATTTCTTCATCCAGATAGCTTCCTTTGTGGCTTCACTAGTAGCTATGTACTTTGCCTCAGTGACTAAGTCAGCTACTGTTGGCTGCTTTGTACTATTCCAACTCACTGCACCACCATTTAGGGTGGAGACATACCCTGATGTGGATTTGCTATCATCTAGATCTGATTGAAAACTAGAATATGTATAGCTTTCTAGTTTCAACTCAAATCCTTCATATACTAGAAAAACATCTTTAGTCCTTTTCAAGTACTTAAAAATATTTTTGACAGCTCTACAATGATCCTCTCCTAGATCTGCCTGAAACCTGCTCACTTTGCCCAAGGCATATGCAACATCAGGTCTGGTACATAACATGGCATACATAATCGATCCTACAGCCGAAGCATAAAGAATCATAGCCATCCTCTCTCTTTCTTCTGATGTCTTAGGAGACATCTTCTTAGAGAGTTGTATGCCTTGACTCATTGGCAAGTAACCTTTCTTACTTCCATCCATGTTGAATCTCTTCAACACTAAGTCAATGTACCTAGATTGGGATAAGCACAGCATCCTCTTGGATCTATCTCTATAAATCCTTATACCTAGTATATAGGATGCTTCTCCAAAATCTTTCATGGAAAACTTTTATGATAGCCAAGTTTTAACCGATTGCAGCATTGGGATATCATTCCCAATGATCAGTATGTCATCCACATACAAAACTAAGAAAACAATGGCACTCCCACTTGTCTTCTTATACACACATGGTTCATCCACATTTTTGAAAAAACCAAATCCTTTGATTGTTTCATCAAAATGGATGTTCCAACTCCTCAATGCTTGCTTAAGTCCATAAATGGACTTCTTTAACTTGCATACCTTGTTTGGTCTCCCACTTGAGACAAACCCCTCTGGCTGTGACATATAGACTTTTTCCTTTAGGTTTCCATTAAGGAAAGCAGTCTTTACATCCATTTGTCAGATCTCATAGTCATGGTATGCTGCTATGGCAAGCAGTATCCGAATGGACTTGAGCATGGCCACTGGAGAAAAGGTTTCATTATAGTCTACACCATGTTTTTGTCTAAAACCTTTTGCTACCAACCTAGCCTTATAGGTCTTAACTTGACCATCTGCTCCAATCTTATTCTTGAAGACCCATTTACACCCTATCGGGTTAATTCCCTTGGGTGGGTCTACCAAGGTCCAAACCTTATTAGAATACATGGAGTCCATTTCATATTTCATGGCACCAAGCCACTTGTTAGAGTCCCTACTCTCGACAGCTTCCAAATAGGTCATAGGATCATCATCCTGTATGATACTAGCTTCATTGTCATCCCCGATGACAAAGCCATATCTGAGAGGTGCTCCTCGCACCCTCTCTGTCCTTCGAAGAGGAGGTGTGTATTGTGGCTATTCTTGATCTACAAGAACCTCTAGTTGAGAACTTCACTTGAAGGCTCATCGGTTTGTTGGTTCTGTTCTTCACACAACTCAAGTGAAGAATCACTACATCCTTCTTGGATAAACTCTTGTTCCAAGAATGTAGCATGCTTACTGACAATTATCTTTTGCTCACTAGCATTATAAAAGAGGTATCCCTTACCTTCTTTTGGATAACCAACAAACCTACACTTGTCAGCCCTAGCACTTAACTAATGTCCAAAGTTATTCTTGGCATAAGCATGGCAACTCCAAATATTTAAGTACTTAAGACTTGGTCTTTTACCATTCCATAACTCAAATGGAGTGCTACTTACTGACTTAGATGGAACCCTGTTTAATATATATGCAGCAGTCTCCAAGGCATGTCTGTAGAAGGAAATGGAAAGATCTGTAAAGCTCATCATGGACCTCACCATGTCCAACAAGGTACGATTTCTCCTTTTTGCCACTCCATTTAACTAGGATGTATAAGGAGGGATCCATTCAGAAATGATGCCTTTGTCTTTGAGATGGTTCAAAAACTCACTAGACAAGTATTCCCCTCCTCGATCAGATCGAAGAGCTTTAATACTAAGTCCAGTTTGTCTTTTAACCATGCACTGATATTCTTTAAACTTATCAAAAGCTTCAGACTTGTGCTTCATAAGATACACATAACTGAACCTTGATAAATCATCAATAAAAGTGATGAAATAAGAATATCCTCCTTTGGCCTGAGTTGACATAGGTCCACACACATCAGTATGTACAAGACCTAATAATTTAGTTGCCCTTTCTCCATATCCAGTGAATGGAGACTTGGTCATTTTTCCTTTGAGGCAAGACTCACAAGTTCCTAATGAATGAAAATCATCAGGGTCAAAGTAATTCTCTTTGATTAACTTGTTTATTCTTAACTCACTGATATGGCCTAACCGGCAATGCCAGAGATATGTGACATTGATATTATCTCTTTTTCTCTTCTTGTCATCTACAAGAAGTATTTCATCATTGAGTACTAATGTTAGAAGACCATTCACAAAGCAACCATGCCCAAATATTGTATTATTATGAAGAATAGAGCAGCCACTGCTCTTTACACTTATTTCATATCCTTGTTATAACAACAAGGGTATAGACATAATGTTTCTTACAATATTTGGAAAATAGTAGCATTCTTCCAACCTTATGATATTACCCGAAGGTAATAACAGAAGATAGGTGCCCACAGCTTCAGCATATATGGGTTCTCCACTTGCCCCATATAATTTGAAGTCACCTTTTTTAAAATTATTAATTCTGTGGAGTCCTTGTAAAGATTTACAAATATGTGACCCACATACAGTATCCAATACCCATGAATTAGAAATAGATTCACTCAATGATAAATTGGTTTGTATCATGTACAAACCCCTAGATGCACCACTTGCATCTAGCTTCACATTTGCAAGACAAGTCTTGCAATCCTTCTTCCAATGCCCAAAAATGCTGCAATGGAAACAGGCTCCATCAGCCTTCTTCCTTAACCAGTCCACATAGTTTGAACCGGTTAACTTGTTGGTATCCAAGATGCCATGCAATGATAAATTTGAAGCCATAAAAATAAATATCCTAAGAACAATATCAGCAGACCACTCAAGATGACATCCATAACTAGATAAGAACTTTCTATCTAATTATGTCTCCCACTATTTTCTTCAAATACCATAACCCTTAACTATGGTAAGCGAGAAACCTTTCCTGGTTTCCTTAGTGGGGTTGAGATCCTTTTTCCTCATGAGTGCCTTGTGTATGCACAACAAACACATATGAGTTCAAAGGTAGGACAACCTTTCCAATTGCAACCCGTGCAATTCTCAACAATTATCTTTGCCTCTAGGACACTTATAGCCTTGTGTACACAACAAACCATAATGTCTTAGTTTAGTTGGACCCTTCATTTCCATAGAGCCATGGTTGAATAATGTTGCCCTTGTATGTACACAACAAAGCAACATATCCAAACATGCTATAAAGCATTAAGCACACCAAGACAAATCTTATATCAATTCCTAGAGTAGGCCTTGTGTGTACACAACAAACCTACCATAGTTTTGACATAAATTTGGCTTAGCATGAAGGAAGGCAAATTATAGTATACTTAACCAAATAGCATTACCAAATTAAGATTTAGATATTACCAAATTGGCCAGGTAAGTGGGAGGAGTGAGGGGATCCCCCCGTTGCTTTCCTTAGATACCAATTAGATTGGCCAGGTCAGACAACGGAACCAATTAAAAACCTCATTCTCTTTACCTTCCCAGAATCACTTGCCTAGACACCAATCGGCTAATCAAACCCTAATCGATTTTGCATCATGACTAAGTTTTTTACTATGACTAAATATGAATTTTATGAGGACTTTGATGGTCTCAAAAATACATTCTAAATTATCATGATTACTATTCTTATAACATATATAAACATGTAACATATCATCATAACATAACATCATAACATAACATGTTATGTTAAACAAGCATATTATAACTAATATGCAAATCAAAGCATAATAGATACATAAAAATACCTTTCACCTCACTTTTTCATAGGATATGGCCACAGCGGCACCCCTACATGCCATAGGAGACCAATTGAATGGGAGGAGAGGGCCTTTAAATCCTACTTGGCTTCCATGATCGGACGGCCATGGTGACTAACCCAATTCAAAGTAGTTACTAGGTATAATCAACATGCATAATTTCATACTTGACATAATATCATGCATTTCATAAAAACTTGAAATTAAACATATTACCCTAATATGCAAAATTTCATACAATTGCATTATCATGTCATTTCATAAAAGAAAAAGAAATCATACATATGAGTTTAGTCGGGTTGACTCGACAGGGTTCGGGTCAGCTCGACAGAGTCTGGGTCGACTCGATAAGGTTCGGGTCGGCTCGACAGTGGAATTTCATAAAACTCAAAAAATGGTTCATAACTGGTATGCCACAAGGATGGCTCTGATACCACTGATGGGAATTCTTCTAGGGTGCCGGGAATCATGCAGCATGCAGAAGTGAATTTCAAAACTGAAATTCTAACCATGAAACCCTAATTGGCTAGAATACCCTAATTCCCAGGAACCCCTTATGCAATACCAATCAACGAAACATAAATGAAGTCAGAATACATACCTGGATCGCTAAAATCCAGTCCTTTCCACGAGGCTCACAAGTGCAAGCCCTCCAATGGTGATCCACATGAGAATGGTACCAAGGAAGAATCCCTACCGGAGTTGCTTGCTTCAACAGGACTCTTATGTCAGCCTTTTGACCTTTGACTACTGTAGGACACCCTGTCCTACTATAGGACACCCTGTCCTACTATAGGGCTCTCTGGACACAGTCCTAAACCACTATTGATTTTAGGACAACCCTCCTCTAGGAAACCTTAGGCTTATGTCCTAAAACTAAGCCTTGTCCTAGTAGAAATGGCCTTGTCTTAACAAGACAAGTCTTGTCCTAAAGTAAGGAGGAGGGAGTAGAAGAACACTCAGACTGACAGACTCTGGGGAAAATGGGATTCCTATTTTCTGATGACCAAAAACTCTTCCTCTCATTTCACCGAACCCACTTTAAATAATATTTCAAGGGGCGTGAAAACCATCCTGACATCTCTTATCAGATATGTTATTTCAAATCTGATAAGACTCTTCAGGATTGAATAGTCTTATCTATGTTCTTTCCCTTTCCAGATTAAATCCCCATGTGCCATGTGGCATTTACTAATTAAGAAGAATGGAAGGAGGCATCATTTCAGATTTAAAAACCATGGGAAGAGCAGAGTCCTGAGAGCAGAAGGACTCCACCTCAGAACCGTGAGCAGATGAAGAGACGTGGCTCTTCATCTGCGCGCGCTACTCTTTTTACCCATTTAATGACGCCCTCTTATTCCCTTTGATTGGTCATTTAAATCCAAAGGTCATGGGTATAAGATGAGAAGGTGTCCCTTAATGAAACACTAGAGTGTTTCATATGCAGAAGGACTTTTGTCCGTCGCGCGCACCTTCATCTCCCGCACGCGCCAAGAGGTGCCAAGAGTCCTTTTGTGGTCAACTTTATCTACACCCCATGCAACCTTTGACTAGTCAAAGCACATGCCATATGGATGTCAAAAGAAAGAGCATTAAGTTCTCTTTCCATCCATATAAATATTTTTCAGATCAAAGGACTATAGACTTTTCTAAGCCTTTTTGAATGCTAAGGTATCATTTTGGCACCTAGACTCCCAACTCAAATGGACTCTTCAATAAGATGTCCAAAATACCAAAATAAAATTAGATCAAGCTCTGATTTGGCTATCCCCACATAGGACCCAACCTAATTTAGGTTTTCCTTAATTAGGTTAGACTAATTAGCAAGCAACCAAACCCAATCTAATTGGGTTAGGAATTGGGTTAGCCTACATATGCTAGTATGCAATATGGCTAACCAATTAGGATCCCATGACCCTAATTAAACCATGAGTGACTTCCTTGGCCAACTCTCTATTATGTGTAGCCCATTGGGTTCCACATCTAGCCAGTAGTAGATTTAGGTTTGAGCCGATTCAATCCGATCGAACCTGATTGACCTAATTAGATCAAATCGGCTCACCTAATTGTCCAATTCGAATTACACATTAAATTGACTCATGAAACTAATCCAATTGGTTCATGAAAACCCACAATACAAGATTGATGTCTAGCAACGTGTCATGCCTATCCCGAATGGTGGGGATACCAGAGGCATCGGAATAAGACAGAGGCTTCACAGCCCTCTATGGATTACTTAGCCCATTTGAGTCCATTTTTAGTTTGTCATTTGAGTCTTTGAGTTGTTATTTCAGTTCAGTATTAGTTAGCTCATGTTAAGCTAGTCCAGTCCAGTGTTAGTCAGCTCATGCGAGCTAATTTTAATTTTTTGAGTCCTGTTCAACCATATTAAAGACTCAAGACCACATCATATAAGTGAAGACCAAGTCCAACCAGATTGAAGACATGGAAGTATAGCCCAAGTCCAACCCAGCTTGAAGATTTGAAGACCCAGGAAAAAAATTCAGAAAACCCTGATTCCTTGCAGATGCCCTCCAGATGCCTAGATTCCCTTCCAGATGCCAGAATATAATCATAGACCAGGGCATCCATGATTCCAGAGGTCCATCTGCATCCTAGCCCAAAGAAATCAAGCCCAGGCACCAAGCCCAAGCCCCTAAGAAGCAAAATACCAAGGAATATTCCTGCTACCTGGCTACCATGCCACCCCAGCTTTCAGAGGCCCAAGCCCATGAACCCAAGCCCCTTTGGGCCAGCCCCTTACTGCTCTTAGAAGCCTAGCACACCCCCCTAGGCATCCTTGGAGTGTTGACCAAGTCAAGAGAATTTTTAGGAATTTTTTCTACCTAATGTTTCCTTATTTTCAAGCTAGGGTTTGAGTAGGAGTAGGATTCTTATGTAAAGACTAATGTGTCCTTACTTGGAGCCCAAGACTAAGGGTCTATTTAAAGGACCCTTGTCTCCTGTATGAGGATTGATTTTGATATATGAATTAAAACTTGAGTTCTCTTCAATTTCTTTGTGCTACCCTGCTTTGTGCTTAAGGGGTTTTATTGGTGCTTTCTTCTTCCCGGTGTTGCAACAGATTCCTGCAGCCAACCAACCTTCCAGAGCCCTAGCCACCCTCCTCCAAAACTTTTTTTTCCTTGCTATTTTCTCTTGTTTCCTTGTTTCCTTATGAGTTTTTTAACCCCTGACAGGTCATCTGCAGGTCCCCGAGTTCCTATGAATCCAACGACTCCAGCCAAGCCTCAATTGGACCACCGTGCAGAAAGCCGGGTATCTACGGGTCTTTGACTTGGTTTTCCAGGTCACATCCATCGAGGATGAGAGATCTCTTTACTACGATCTTCATCGGGTATATCAGACATTTCCAGGTACACCCCCTCTGCCACCAGTAGTTTTATTGTAGGAGAACTAGCCCTAACCGTGGCTTCTCAGCCCCGGCGATCCCTCTTTACTGCTTTCCTAGGTCCTAATCTGCATGCATAGCTTTTTAAGTTCATATAGAATTCTCTACATCATATTTTGATCTGAAGTTCGGGATTTAACCACCTCATCCAACCCCTAAAATACAAAAAAAATAATCGCATGCATATTAGTGCCGATCATCTGGTATCAGAGCTTGGATTAGGGCTTGTTTTCTGCATCTTTTACAATCCATATATACTCTATTATTTTAGTTATTTCTTCCTGTTCAAAACTCAAAAAATTCTAAAATTTATTTTTCTGGATTCACCATAATTCATAATATTTTACAAGATTTTTTCAGATTTTATTTCGATCTGTGCAGTTTCTGCAAGCCGAAATACAACCTACAAATTTTTGGCTCTATTTTTTTCAGCAAGACAAGTTTGGAAGTTTTAGGGTTTTGTTTAGCATCTCTTTACATATCTTTTAATTTTAGTATATTTCCTGCATATTAGGCCACAATTTTCAAGTTTCCTTCTATTTAAGAAAATACCAAAATATAAAAAAAAAATACATATTCTTCAAAATTACCAAAAACATCTAAACCCTAATTTGCATCCTCATCTGCCTGCCATCATTGCATAATTTACTTTTAAGGGCACTCTTGCTATATTAGATAAGGGGAGGAGTTGATAACCTCTCCTTAGCCCAAAACCACATCTCTTGCATTCGTTCCCAAGCCTAACCTAAAATCTATTAGACTTAATTTGCCCTAGTGGGCTAGGGATACCAACTGGTCGGGTCCAGGCTAGTGTTAGATCACTGTGTCAAGCTAACCTGTGTGTGCCTTGCGCTTAGTGTCTAGAATGGTGGTTCAGGGATTCAATCCTGAAGGGCTTGTGTGCTGGTCTGCCTACCTGGCCAATCTTTGATTGGTATCTAGGATTGGCAATCAGGGACCTAACACTCCCCTTACACCTACCTGGCTGAGTACAGGGTTACTATAGGCTAGTTTGCCACCCTGATTAAACATCTAGTTTATACTCTAGGTCTAGTCAGCTGTACTTGGTTTGATCGAGTCTTGCATATGCACTAGCTTAGGAGTCAATGTATGTGTTTGATTGCATGACCATTAGGTTAGGAACCCAATGCCAGTATACTTAATCCAATTCAACTAGTGTGACCATGGAGTCCAATCCTAGGAGAACCCCTCACCAGATCCTTATTATGATACTGAACCTAGAAGAACCCCTTACCATGACCCTTATTATGATACTGAACCTAGAAGAACCCCTTACCATGACCCTTATGATGATACTGAACCTAGAAGAACCCCTTACCATGACCCTTATCATGATATTGAACCTAGGAGAACCCAATACTCTGACCCATATAGGGAGTCCAACCCTAGGAGAACCCAATATTCTGACCCATATAGGGAGTCCAATCCTAAGAGAACCCAATATTCTGATCCATATAGGGAGTCCAACCCTAGGAGAGCCCGATACTCTGACCCATATAGGGAGCCCAACCTTAGGAGGACCCCATACCATGATCCATCCTTAGAACCTGACCATAGAAGCACCCAACCTTATGTACCCCTGTTTGATGGAAGACCAGATCCTAAGATGTATACTGAATGGGAGGATATGATGGATCAGCACTTTGAGTATACTGGGAGGTTAGAGTTAGATAAGATTAGTTTGGCTGCACATGGGTTAATCAAATATGCCAAGCAACACTGGAAATATACTGAGGATGAATGTTATCGATGGGGAAAAGAAATACGTACCTGGAAAGCCATGAGAAGTAAATTGAGAGAGGAGTACCTAGGTTAATCTTATGAATACAAACTTTTAGACTAATGGTACAAATTGAAATAAGGGAACATGACTGTGTCTGAGTACATTGACAAATTTAACAAGTTTAGTAGGAAATGTAACACAGTCGAACCTAAGTCTAAGATCATGGCTAGATTTCAGGATGGCTTGCGTAGGGATATCCAGTGGAAGCTGTATCATTGTCAAATTAAGGACCTAGAGGAAGCCTATTACCTAGCTAGGGAATTCGAGTTATATTAGAGGGAACTCAAGATCAATCTAAGTCCAATAAGGATAATTCCCTTGAGCCTAAGTCCAAACCTAGCCGACTTCCTTTAGATCAGCCTACTACTCCCATTCCATTAATTTGCAGGGAAGTAATCCTAGAACCCGTTAAAGAACCTGAGGTAGAAGAGTATGTAGTTGATCCTAGTTTAGCAGATGAATACAAAGGAGAGGATTTTGAGAACTATGATGAAGATGGACCCAAGGTTGAAATCACTGAAGAACTACTAGAAAAGTATCCTGAACCCACTATAGAAATTGAAGGAGTGCCTGAGCCAAGATCAAACATAGTAGATGAAAGTGAGGGTCCACTAGAGTTGTCCATAGAGGAGGTCCCCAAGGAACAATCCCAGGAAGTAGACATTATTTTAGAAGACCTTCAAGATAAGCTTCCCAAAGACTTTCCTGATGACCTTCCACTTGATCCCCATCCTACTCTAGAACTAGTTTCAGCCCAGGACCTCATTCAGTATTCTCGTCAAGAGTTCATTCCTTTAACCCCAGCTGATAACCTTTGTCTTGAGCTGATTAAGCCATCCTTTCTTAAAGACCCTGCGCTTGCAATGACCAAATTCTCCTTCCTTCAAGTGGACCTTATGTCACCCATAGATCAATGTTCAAATCTTAAGGTCCTCCCTAGTAACCAAGGTCTATTGCATGCCTTCAATGGATTGTCCCAAGACTCCGATTCTTATTTCTTGCCATACCCTAAGGCTTCCAATGTTTCCCAAACTTTCCAATTACACTTTGTTGAGGTCATTCGGTTACACCAATTTTGTGAGTATGTTAGGTTTGCGACCTACTTTTGGAAGACCTTATGGCATTTGCTTGGAGTCCATTGTAAATACTCTTGTGCATATCACACTAGGGTTAGAACTAGAGAGTCTATAGTCTCTTAGGTTTAGGTCCAAAAGAGTTCAATAAAATTTCCTACTATAGGAATGTATAGTCGAGTCTAGTAGGTGATAGTTTGAGTCCTTTGCATCATCTTGTTAGGAGTCTGCATGTGTCCTGCATGTTCACCACCTGCACTAATTTTGAAATAACTGGTTAATTCCTGAAGATGGACCAAAGAATTTGATGTAGTGGATTCTATCTTGGTTAGGCTTAAGCCTAAAAGAAGCTTCATGCTCGCAGAGCCGGACCTTTTAAAGTGATAGAGAAGGTTGGATCAAATGCCTAGGTGTTAGACTTGCCTTCGGATTTGGGCATTAGTTATACCTTCAATATTATAGACCTGGTTGAGTATAGGGACTCGGTAGCAATACCTAGTGAGGCCTTTGGACCTATCCCCTCCTGTTGTGAGTGACCCTAACCCAGAGTGTCCACTAACAAATTTGGCCTGAGAGAGGAAAATGGATCGAGCGTATCCTGGATGTTCAAGCCATTATGACCCAGGGCCATGGCTATCAATGCTATCTGGTCCGATGGCAAGGTTAGCCAGAGTCGAACGATTCATGGATTTCTCGAGAGGACTTGCAACGCCTCAACCCAGACCTTCTCGAGAGATATGTGAGCCAACCTGATCTTCACTCGACAGGGTCGAGTTTCCTCCCATCCCGGGAGAATTGGTGGGGATACCAGAGGCACCAAAATAAGACAGAGGCTTCGCAGCCCTCTGTGGATTACTTAGCCCATTTGAGTCCATTTTTAGTTTGTCATTTGAGTCTTTGAGTTATTTTTTCAGTTCAGTATTAGTCAGCTCATGTTGAGATAGTCCAGTATAGTGTTAGTCAGCTCATATCGAGCTAATTTTATTTTTTTGAGTCCTGTTCAACCATATTAAAGACTCAAGACCACATCATACAAGTGAAGACCAAGTCCAACCAGATTGAAGATATAGAAGTATAGCCCAAGTCTAACCTAGCTTGAAGATTTGAAGACCCTAGGAAGAAAATTCAGAAAACCCTGATTCATTGCAGATGCCCTCCAAATATCCAGATTCCTTTCTAGATGCTAGAATATATTCATAGACCAGGGCATCCATGATTCCAGAGGTCCACCTGCATCCTAGCTCAAAGAAATCAAGCCTAGGTGCTAAGCCCAAGCCCCTAAGAAGCAAGATACCAAGGAATATTCCTGCTACCTGGCTACCAGGCCACCCTAGCTTCCAGAGGCCCAAGCCCATGCGCCCAAGCTCCTTTGGGCTGGCCTCTTGCTGCTCTTAGAAGCCCAACATGCCCCCCTAGGAATCCTTGGAGTATTAACCAAGTTAAGAGATTTTTTAGGAATTTTTTTTACCTAATGTTTCCTTATTTTCTAGCTAGGGTTTGAGTAGGAGTAGGATTCTTATGTAAAGACTAATGTGTCCCTACTTAGAGCCCAAGATTAAGGGTCTATTTAAAGGACCCTAGTCTCTTGTATGAGGATTGATTTTGATATATGAACTAAAACTTGAGTTCTCTTCAATTGCTTTGTGCTACAATGCTTTATGCTTAAGGAGTTTTATTGGTGCTTTCTTCTTCCCGGTGTTGCAACAGATTCCTGTAGCCAACCAACCTTCCAAAGCCCTAGCCACCCTCCACCAAAACTTTCTTTTCCTTGCTATTTTCTCTTGTTTTCTTATTCCCTTATGAGTTTTCTAACCCCTGATAGGTCTTTTGCAGGTCCCCGAGTTCCTACGAATCCAACGACTCCAGCCAAGCCTCAATCGGACCACCGTGCAGAAAGCCAGGTATCCACGGGTCTTTGACTTGGTTTTCCAGGCCGCATCCATCGAGGATGAGAGATCTCTTCGCTACGATCTTCACCGAGCACATCAAACATTTCCAGGTACTCCCCCTCTGCCACCAGTAGTTTTATTGTAGGAGAACTAGCCCTAACCGTGGCTTCTCAATCCCGACGATCCCTCTTTACTGCTTTCCTAGGTCCTAATCTGCATGCATAGCTTTTTAAATTCATATAGAATTATCTACATCATATTTTGATCTGAAGTTTGGGATTTAACCACCTCATCCAACCCCTAAAACATAAAAAAAAAATAATCACATGCATATTAGTCCAACATCACGGAAGATGAGGAATTTAGTAGAAATTACCAAAATACCCTTCAGTAGTAAGTTACCGTGCAATTCAATCTTTCAATCTTCCATTATCCTAATTAAGTTATGGGTATGGATAAATGTCAAACCCTAACACTTAATCATATTGAATCTCAGCTCGATCATGAGGACTCAGTTGATGACTGATTAGAAGCCACTTCTAATCTCATCCCACTTTGCAAAGATTCCTTGAGTCACTCATCGAAGAGATTACACAAGATAACATATCCTCTTATCAGGATTGATCAATTTCTTGTTGGTCCACTCACATCCTTCATACACCTTCCACCATACCCAGAACACCCCATACATGTCACAATGCCATGAATAAGTATGAACCAAAGTATGGCTTAGTGTGCATAAGGTACCATGGTGATCTCAGGTCTGAAGATCACATGCACAACTTCTACTCTGGGACCTATCTTTTGACAAGGAGTAAGACTTCCATAAGATAGTCCCTGTGCAGATCAGTTCAGTGTATTCATAACCTAATGAACACCCTTATCCTTGTATTAGTGTCTCTACACAAGTGGCTATGAGACCAACCCCCTCATCAACTGAGCATACATAGGATAAGCTAGTCTTACCGGATTCATCGATCCCCGAATCAATGGTCCAATGACCAGGAACATTCTAGATTAGGGTTTATAGGAATTAGGTCTCACTATTATTTTATCATAACCCTAATTCCATTGCCCTACTCTATGGGGTTCATCATAGTCAAAAACATGACATAACGGTATATGATGAATCAAATACCTTTATTATAAATAATGATGTCATACATGAGTTGGAAGTTTACAAAAAGGCCCATACAATGATTGGCTCTTAGGGCATTTTTCTATCACCAACTGGTGGCCGGACAGGTTATAGGAGAATATGAGGCCCGAGATTCCTAGATGATGAAGTACTTGGAGCGAGTCTGCTCGAGCATGATATGCTTTCAATGCTTTAGCATCTTCCACATCCCTCATGGAGAGAACGCTTGCGTTGATGCTCTGTCAAGGCTTGCGACCTTGCCGGACTCATCACTAGGGTGTGCCCATATTGAGTACCTAGAAAATCCAAGCTATGATACTCCCGGAGAAGTCTAGCAGGTCATCCTCGAGCCCAGTTGGATGGACCAGTATGTCAGATACATCACTGATGGCACCCTACCAATAGATCGAACAGAGACCGGCCTCATCAAGAAGAAGGTCGCACGATTCATCCTGATGGATGGGCAGCTCTACCATAGGTCCTACTCCTATCCACTACTGAAGTGCCTGAGATCTGTAAAAGTAGCCTTTGTACTCCAAGAAATACATGAAGGCCTCTACAAGAATCATATCGAAGGGAGGATGCTAGCATGCAAGGCCCTTCATTATGGGTACTACTAGAAAACTATGAGGGTGGACGCTGCCGACTTCGTGAAGAAGTACGACCGCTGCCAGCGCCATGCCCACTAATACAAGACAGAGAAGCAGAGGATTGCTGGCGAGCATAGAAGTCACCAGGGGATTAGGGCTTGCACTCAAGAACAGGGAACACGGGCATTACACCCACTCCAATCTGGAGAAAAAAATTCAGACAAAATAACTTTCAATTTTAATTTGTATTCATGAGAAAAAAGATACTTCATACAAGAGGAGAGGGATGGTATTTATAGATTCACCCCAGGGTACATGACTTGAGGGCTAAGAAACCCTGAATTATGGGCCAAGAAACCCTGGTGGACCTGGTCAACAGTGGGCCTTTGTCTTGGACTGGAGCTCTCTCTTCCGGGCTTGGCGTCATGAAAGGGCCCAGGTGCATGAAGGCCAGCTCTGGTTGGGGGGCCTGGTGAATCTCCTGGCTGCAAACTCTACTCTTGTACATGACCTGAATGGACTCGATCGGACTTGACTGAACTAAAATGACTGGCCCTGACTAAGTGGATTCAACTGAATTCAGTTCTCTCACTTTATTATGGGACTCAATTGGCTCACTTTGACTCAAGTGATACAAGACAAATGGACTCAAATAAAATAAAATAAAATAAAATCTCAGTCCCCATCATTCTCCTATGGTGGGGAGAACTCAACTCCGTCGAGTCAAGCTCAGCGAGGTTTGATGGAACCGAAACTTATCAAATCAAAGCAAAGAGGCTAGTTTCATTTTTTTTCACCATTCTTTTTTTTTCCTCTAAATTTTTTTTCACTGATTTTCTTTCTTTTTTTTTCACTGTTCTTTTCCTTCTATGCTTGAAGTTGACAAACGATTGCAGGTTATGCATTCATGTTCGTGCAGCTTCCTGCATCTTCTTCACAAACCAACAGAGCTTACGGGGAGGCTTTGCCGGTGGGCTTCGTCGGCAACGGGGCTGGGGATGAGGATGGCGGCCCGGGGAAATGGCAGCGCGGATAGAGATAGCATTCGATGGTGGTGGGGGCGCGGACGGTGGGGGGGGACATCCCAGGTCTCGGTGGAGCAAACACCCCACCTGCCGGCATCTAGGGGGCAGAGGAGCCGGCATGACAGGCCTCGACGATGGCGATGGGCCGTGCATGATCTGAGGGGGTGGCTGGCCCCTGGCCTAGCGGCGAACTACACGGGGGCATAGGAGGGCGAGCGCCCATGGGAGCTGGGGGGAAATCGGGCCTCTATAGGGGACAGACGACTTGCTGGTAGGAGACCGGTGGGGCAGAGAGCTAGGGCACAAGGGGACGGGAGAGTTAAGGCTGCATCATGACAGGGGCGGGGCCTCCGATGCCGTGGATGGGGCCAGCGAGGCCAGATTGGGCCTGAACGAGGGGGGCAGATGGGATGCCACGCCGGTCGCGCGGCCGAGGTCGGGGCCGGCGAGGGTGGCGATGGCAGCCTGGGCCTTGGCGCGAGACTCATCGGGGGGAGGGTGGCGACTAAGGCAGCGCCGTCGTTGGGGACGGTGACATGCTCTAGTCCATCGTGGCTTCGGACATGGATGATCTTCTTCTCCCCCTTCACTTTGTCTCCTCCTCTCCCTCGATCCAAAATAAATCCTGAAGAATAGGAAAAAAAGTATAAAAGAGAAAGAGAGAGGAAGCGGCGATCATGCAACAGGGATGGATCTGGATGAGAGGAAAGAGATGGAGCCGAGAGGAAGAAGAAAACCCTAATCCACTGGGCTCTGATACCAAGTTGATGCAGGACAGAGAAGCGAAGGATCGCGGGCGAGCATAGAAGTCACCAGGGGATTAGGGCTTGCACTCAAAAATAGGAAACACGGGTGTCACACCCACTCCAATCTAGAGAAAAAAACTCAAACAAAATAACTTTCAATTTTAATTTGTATTCATGAGAAAAAAAGATACTTCATATAAGAGGGGAGGGATAGTATTTATAGATTTACCCCAGGGTACATGACTTGAGGGCTAAGAAATCCTGACCTATGGGCCAAGAAATCCGGTGGACCTGGTCAATAGTGGGCCATTGTCTTGGACTGGAGCTCTCTCTTGTGGGCTTGGCGGCATGAAAGGGCCTAGGTGCATGAAGGCCAGCTCTGGTTGGGGGGCCTGGTGAATCTCCTGGTTGCAAACTCTACTCTTGTACATGACCCGAATGGACTCGATCAGACTTGACTGAACCAAAATGACTGGACCTGACTAAGTGGATTCAACTGAACTCAGTTGTCTCACTTTATTACAGGACTCAATTGGCTCACTTTGACTCAAGTGACACAGGACTATGGACTCAAATAACATAAAATAAAATAGACTCTCGGTCCTCATCACCCACATACAGCGTCAACCAGCGGTGCCACTCTCCCAACTCTCCATACCTTGTCCATTCGCCCAGTGGGGAATGGACATCCTTGGTCCATTCCCTCCTGCATCCGGACAATGCAAGTTCCTTATAGTGGCTATTGACTACTTCACCAAATGGATGGAGGTAGAGCCACTAGCATAGATTATCGAAGCCAAGGTCTACCAGTTCTTCTGGAAGTCGATCATATGCCACTCGGACTACCCTACAACATCATCATCGATAATGGATGGCATTTCGATAACCGAGAGTTCAAGGAGTTCTGCATCGACCTCGGCATTCAACACCGCATCACCTAGTTGGCTCACCCCCGGACCAACGGAGAGGCCGAGGTGACCAATCGGACTATCCTCCATGGACTCCGAACTAGGCTGGACCAGGCCAAGGGTAGATGGGCGGAAGAACTTCCCAGCATCCTATGGGCCTACCATACAACGTCCAGGATGGCCACGGATAAGATGCCTTTGAGCCTTATCTTCAGTGCCGAAGCTGTCGTCCCAGTCAAACTTGGTGTGCCCACACTATGGGTGGAATAGTATGATGAAGCAGAGAATCTGGCCTGCCTTCTTCTTAACTTGGACCTCCTTGAGGAAATGAGAGATAAGGTCGACTCTAGATAGCGGCCTACCAGTAGTGCCATAGTTCGGTACTACAACGCACGGGTAAGGCCAAAGATCTTCCACCCAGGCGACCTGGTGTTGCACTGAGCTGAAGCCTCGCAACCCCGGGAGTGTGGCAAGCTCTCCCCGAACTGGGAAGGCCCGTACAAGGTGGTCGAAGTCCTCCCCAATGGAGCATACTACCTCGCTGAGCTCGGCGATGCACGATTCCCTCGAACTAGAACACCGAAAACTTAAGACTGTATTACCAATGATGTAAGACCTTCTTCCATTAATGATAAAATTTCTTTCAGTGCAAACCTTCTTTGCCTTATCGAAATATCGCCACCCGGTCCCAGGCCTAGCAATCAAGCCCGGAAACTTCCGAAGCCCGGTGCTTCAAGCCCGGAAACTTCCGAAGCTCGACACTTTAAGCCCGGAAACTTTTGAAGCCCGGCACTCCAAGCCCAAAAACTCCCGAAGCCCGGCACTCTAAGCTCAAAAATTCCTGAAGCCTGGCACACTAAGCCCGAAAACTCCTGAAGCCCAGCACTCTAAGCCCAAAAACATCTGAAGCCTAGCACTACAAGCCCGAAAACTCCTGAAGCTCGGCACTTTAAGCTCGAAAACTTTCGAAGCCCAGCACTTAAAGCCTGGAAACTTTCGAAGCCTGGCACTTCAAGACCGGAAACTCCTGAAGCCCGACACTTCAAGTCCAAAAACTTCCAAATCTCGGCACTTCAAGCACGGAAACTCCTGAAGCCCGGCACTTCAAGCCCGAAAACTCCTAAAGCCTGACACTTCAAGCTTGAAAACTTTTGAAGCCTAGTACTTCAAGCCCGAAAACTCCTGAAGCCAGGCACTTCAAGCCCAGAAACTCCTGAAGCCTAACACTTCAAGTCCAGAATTCCTTGGAGCCCAGCACTCTGCGAAGTGTCTCCACCTCATCCCCAACATTGTGGAGATAAACAAAAATCCTGAGATCCCCCTCTTCAACTGCCTGCACACTTGGAGCTCCACTGGGAAGAGCTGGCCACTTAACGGCCCACCACACAGTGCTGCAGCTAAGGCATGCACCTCGGTGGCCCAAAAAAAATGAAAAAGAAGAGAAAAGAGAAAAGAAGAGAAGAAGGGAGATTACATTAGATAAGGACCCCCCGATAGGCCGGGTGGTCCGAAGAAAAAAGAAAGAAGAAAAATAAAAAAACTAAAAGCCCCTATTCTACCAGCTCCTTCCTGGGGCGGTGCTGGGGCACAGCATCATTTGCTTGGATCTCCGCTTGGGGAGAAGCTTCCGTGATGGTCGAGGGCTCTTCCGCCATTCCTACGGTTGTGGCCTCACCAGGACCTTCGGCTAGCACCATTGGGAAGACCAAGCCATCTAGGTTTAGTCCAGGGAACATCTGGGCAGCCCTGGACTTGCAATGTTCGAAGCCCTTGGTGAATGAGTCAATAATCGCCTCCTTGAACTTGTTGATGTAGGCTTCTGAAGCCTTGAATTTGGGGACTGCCTCGGCGGCCTCTTTCTTGGTAGCCTCCATCAAGGCCGCCGTGTTCGTGGCCTTTTCTTTTGCATCGCTAGCCCGAGCCCATGTGGCTTCAAGCTAGGCCCGAAGAGTTTCGGTCTGCTTTGCCACCTGGGCAACCTTGGTCTTAAGCTCCTCGGCATGAGCCATCTTAGCCTTGAGCTCCTCAGACCTGTGCTTGACCCGGTCCTTCTCCCGGGCCAGGGACACCTCAAGGTCCTTGATCCTCCTTTCGGTGCCAGCCACCTCCTCCCTTAGCTCTCGATTTTTCTCCTCGACCTCTTGGGCTCTGGCAATTTTCTCTCTGGTCTCAGCCATGGCCTCCACCAACTCTTGCTTTTTCAGCTTCTCCCTCCTAATCCAGTGGGTGCAGTAGTCGCAGATTAGAAGAAGATCCATGCCGAGCTGCAATGACGATGATGTCAACAAATAGGAAGAAGACAAGGAGAAGGAGAAAGGGGGCAAGGAGCCTTACTGTGAAGAGGTGGGGGAAGGTGTCGAGAATGGCATCCGGTAGAGGCCTTCCTCTACTTTCTCACCGTTCGTGTGACTGGATGGTAAAGTCCATCATTTCCATCATCTGCTCAGCCAAGGACCGATCTTGGGTCACTGAGGAGTTGGGCGCCACTTTGAAGGGCAACCTCCGAGAGCTGGACTTCTTCCTAGAATGAGCTACCATCGGGTCCTCAAGGGTGGCCGAGGGTTTCTCTGATTTCCTGATCGAGCTCGTAGTCCCAATGGATGGCACCGTCGGCGGCAGCATCCCCCTCTCCTCACCTGCCGGCTCCACCTCGATAATTTTAGGAGGCGAAGGCACGACGATGATGGCGACGGTGGCAGGATGAGCCCGCGCACCTATGGTGGAATCCTGGGCTGGAGGTAAAGCCTGTCGCCTCGATTGATCCTACACCTGATCATCTACCTTCCTGCCCGGAATAAGAGCTGCGACCGGCCCGGGCCTCGGGCCAGGGTCATTTCGGGCCCTCTTCGAGGGGGACTCCCTGGGCCCCACTAGCACACCTCTCCTCTGGGTGCGCTGAATGATCTACTCTATCGAAAGCTTGATACCTGCAAGAAGAAAAGAACTGAGGTCAACCTCACGAACGGACAGACCTTAAGGAAAGAGAAGTCATGCTCAAGCTGAACTCACCCAACTCCTGGATTGGGCTGACTCTAGCTTCGAAGAGGTTCTATTCTGTTAGCAAAAACTCCAAGGAGGGGACCTGGTCAGTGCAAAGCTAGTCGTATATTTTTTGATCAGCCACTTCGATGATAGAGTTCCTATTCGAGGTCTGATCAGGGTCGCTCCAAACCCAGTCAACCCCCTTGACAGAAGCAAAAAAATATTTACTCTTCCATCCCTTGATGGAAGAGGGAAGCTCAAACCTAATGCCCTTTGGGGGAGGTGAAATAAACCACCACCCGTCCTTGGTCGGGTAGCGCTTCAGGATGAAAAAAGCCCTGAATAGGGAGAAACGGGCAACGATCCCGTGAAAGTGGCATAGGACGATGAAGCAGAAGATGGTCCTGACCACGTTCGAAACCAGCTATGCCAGAACTAGGTGATAGTGGCTAAGGATGGAGAGAAAGAAGGGGTGAAAAAGAAATCGAAGATCCCTGGTGTGGGCACCAGAATCTGACAGAGGCTCCTCAACCCTCTATGGATGTCCAATTAGGGTTCCATTTTTTTTCAGATCTTGAAATAAAGCTTTAAGCCTAAAACTTGTAATTTCTTCAGTTTTGAATTAAGTCTCTTATGCCTATGTCTAGTCCTGTACTTTGACCAATTGGGTCAAGTTGTGTCCTGTATTGAGTCCAGTCCTTTATTGAGTCTTGTCCAAGTCTAGGTCCAAGCTGGAGTGGTCTTTGAGTCTAGCTCAACTACTTTGGGCCAAGCCTTGAAGGTCAACATGTCAACCCTAGGGCGCCACTTCACCACCCCATGTGGTGCCACTTCATCATCCCATGTGGTGCCACCTCATCCAGCCATGTGGGCGGCATAAGTGAGATTTTCTTGGATGCCAAATGGAGACACATCAAATATTCTCTCCTCCTTTCCCTCCCTCCATCAAGCCACTTACTAAAGGAGTCATGGGCAACCAAGGAAAGGTTGAAGACAAAGGCCTTGTTCCAAGCCTCATATCAAGCTTCTTTCCAAAGAAGGGTGAGCAACCAAGGAAAGGTTGAAGATAAAGGCCTTGCTCCAGGCCTCATATCAAGCTTCTTTCCAAAGAAGGGTGAGCAACCAAGGAAAGAGGGAGACACAAGCCTTGCATCATGCCTTCTTCCCAAAATTGAAGGTCAACTTTCCAAGTCCAAGGGAGCCAAATTTCTTCTTCCAAGCCCATTATCATGCCATGCCCAAATCCAAGAAGCTTTGGTTAGCTAAGGAGTTTGAATTTCAAATTTTTGAATATTTTTTTGGTGCCTTAGCAAGAGAAAAAATGTATTTTTTCATTCAAATTTTGAAAGGGTCTAAGGTGCCTATATAAAGGACCTTACCCCCTCCCTTGTAAGGTTAATCTTTGATGAATGAAAAACCAAGTTTCTTGATATCCAATCTATCTTTAGTTGCCTTCGTTCACTAGGAACGTCGATCTCCGTGAGGGAGCACCTTTGCCTTCGGGCGTCGAGAGGTATGAGGCCTCAAGTTACCATCACTTTCGCAACTCCATCCTCCAACTTCGAGTCAAGAAGAACTCCGCCATCACCACAACAACTCTCTTTCGTTCTTCTATTGCTTTCTTCTGATTGAAACCTAACCCTTCTTTGATTGCTCGCAGGTCCTCTAGGTGACACGAGTATGGAGTCGGTTGCCCTTGCCATCGAGATCTTCAGACAGCAAGCCGGTGCATCCACAGGGATGATGGCTCGATCATCCAGGCCGCATCCGCCAAAGTGAGTGACCTCGGCATCGGGTGCTTCAGATCATTGAGGTTTGCCCCCTAACTCCTAAGTTGGTATTGATCTGAGAGCTAAGTCCTACGGGGTTTCTCAATCCTGGGGTCTTCTCTTTATCATTGCTTAGGGACTACTTGCTTGCTTGATAATTCTTATTATTATTGAATCCTTAGAATTACTCTCTCTTATCTTCGGGAATCCTCAACCTAATTTAAAACCCTAAAAATCACCTGCATCATCCTAGCATCTAGTTAGTCCCCCATCAATCCCCTATGAGGAACTCCTCATAGAGGGCTATCCGGCACGGACCACTGGAGGTGACCCGCTCCCTCAGTCGAGGGATCGAAAGTCAGACAGAACTTGGGATGCCATAAGCCTCCCGAATTATGATGAGGTCCTCCCCAGTTATCACCGAGGTGACCCCGCTGGGACTAGACGAATGGGATAACTTAGGAGGAACTTCAGGAACAGAAGGAAGAGGAGGGAGAGCCCTAGGCTCCCCAATCAAAATCCCACCGGGATGGAGGTTCTTGTGAACCTCGATCGGGATCTCCTCTTCCTCATCAACAGAAGAAGGAGTCCTTGGTCGAGAGGGCCCCGCCTCGTCAGGATTGCTGGAAAAATGAAAACGACGACCAGAAGGGGCCATCCTAAGCAAAGACTAAGAAGAAGCAAGAAGAAAGAAGGATGAAGGAAGGAAACTGGACTCCGAAGAAGCTCTAAGGATGGGCTTTACCAAACCGAAGGGCATAAGAGGACTGTGGGAGACTAACCTGGTGACTTTGGAAGTCAAAAATGCCCATAGGAGAAGAAAAGGAAGTCTCTGGTTCATCAACGGGCATAGAGAATTCGAAAGAAATGATGTTCGCAGGGAGTTTTCCCTCCTTTCGAAATGACCAGACCGAAACCATCCCATTATCCCCGTCGGATCTATGCCACGTGTCAGTAATCGGCAGGGGCCACCACTTCGGTTCTCCTGTGACCATTTCAAATTCTGTGTCAGCCATAAAGCCTCCTCAGATGGATCCACGCATCATCCCTGCATTGGCTCAGAGGTCCATCTTATGAGGCGCCAGTGATCGTGGCAATAATGGCACAGGATTTTTGCCTTTCCATGTCAGCACCTCATTTACTCCCTTTGTCCCGAGTACCATGCACCAACATGACTTGGGAGTGGGGGGAAAATGATGTGGCGAGATCGCTCACATGGAACCCATGCCATACCCAATCAGATTCCATATCGGAGGAAGCTACCATGTCGAACATCTCTATCTAGACTCCTTCGCCGGGCGGCTCCCTCGAGGTCGAGACGCCCTGGCCAAAGTCGAGCTCCTACTCTCTTCGGACTCCTTTGCCGGGCAGCTCCCTCGAGGTCAAGATGCCCTGACCGAAGTCGAGCTCTATTTCTCTTCGGACTCTTTCATTGGGTGGCTCCCTCGAGGTCGAGACACCCTGGCCGAAGTCGAGCTCCATTTCTCTTTGGACTCCTTCACCGGGAGGCTACCTCGAGGTCGAGATGCCCTGGCCAAAGTCGAGCTCCATTTTTCTTTGGATTCCTTCATCAGGTAGCTCCCTCGAGGTCGAGAAGCCCTGGCCGAAGTCGAGCTCCATTTCTCTTCAAACTCCTTCACCGGGCTGCTCCCTCGAGGTCGAGACATCCTGGCCAAAGTCGAGTATCTCCTTCTTGGATCAGCCCCACTTCGGACGAAGGGACCGTAGCTGTGGGGCATCGCCACCCTCCTTGAGCGGTGGTGAGCTGCCCAAGGACTACAGAGGGATGCCCGCCAGGCCATAATAACTACCCCAGCTGCCAGTTATACCAAAGGGGAAGGGGTCCCTCGATCGAGGTGTTGTGCTCCTGATCGATCATTTGTGCCACCCAAAAGAGGAAGTCAACCTAGGAGATTCAAATCCAGGGGGTGACGACCGCCCGATCGAGGCTCTGCCAGGTTTTCCAAAGTAGAGTGACCAGAGGGAGCGATAGAGCGCATGGTGAAGCTCCTTATCATGAATAAGGAAAGGCACCTCGTGCACGGCACGGGACACCGCTGCACATGCCTACAAGCGAGAGGAGGATCCCAAGGTAGGCAGCATGCAGCCATCTAGCTTAAGAGAGGTCTCCAAGGTTCCAGAAAAGAGGTAAGTCACAAACGGGTGAAAGGGGCAGCATACGGAAGAACCACCGAGAGGCTACTAGAGACTTACCTGAAGAGTCTCGATGGACACAGCCATCTAGCTCAGACTCTCCTCGGTTGCCACTTCCCTCGCTCTACTTTCAACTTGTCCACACTCTCCAACTACATAGTTTTCTCCTCCTAGCATGGAGTCCATCTACGGGGCTCGACGAGGAGGATCTATTCCCCAGGATCACTACTGACTTGAGCATCGGAGTGACCCCACTAGGATTACTGGCCCGGGTCTCCTCTATTTTGTAGGTACGAGCATGCGAGCAGGCTCCCGAGCAACGAGGGTGTGGTCCGAGGTCGTCTTTAGCTACAAGCCATGGTGGTCTAAGTGGCAACATAAGCCATTAGATTATCACTTGCATTTGCTTGCTACATGAATTTCAAATTATTTCAAATGGATGAAAAAAGTGTATTTTTGAATGGTTTCATTTCAGAAAAAGTTTTTGTAGAACAACCACCAGGTTTTGAAAGTCATACTTTTCCAAATCATGTTTTTAAACTTAATAAAGCATTATATGGATTAAAACAAGCACCTAGAGCCTAGTATGATAGACTAAGCAAGTTCTTACTTGAAAATGATTTTGTTATAGGCAATGTAGATATAACTTTGTTTTTTAAAAGGAAAGAAAATGATATGTTAGTTGTATAGATTTATATAGATGACATTATTTTTGATGCAACTAATGAGAATATATGTAAAGAATTTGCTGAGTTAATGCAGGGTGAATTTGAAATGAGCTTGATGGGTGAACTAACCTACTTCCTTGGACTCCAAATTAAGTAAACAAAGGAAGGAATTTTTATTAACCAAGCAAAGTACATCAAGAAAATTGTTAAGAAGTTTGGTATGGAGTCATCCAACGAAATGAGCACACCCATGAGTCCCTCCTGCAGATTAGACAAAGATGAATATGGCAACAACATTGATCAAAAGCTTTATCAAGGAATGATTAGGTCACTATTGTATTTAACTACTAGTAGGCCTGATATCTTGTTCAGTGTATGCATATGTGCTAGATTTTAATCAAATCCTAAAGAATCACATTTAATTGCTGTTAAAAGAATCATAAAATATCTCAAAGAAATAAGTAATCTTGGTCTATGGTACTCTAAGCAATCTTCATTAAATTTAATTGGTTTCTTTGATGCTGATTATGGTGGATGTAAAATTGATAGAAAAAGCACTAGTGGTACTTGTCAATTTCTAGGGTTGAACTTTATTTTACGGCACTGTAAGAAACAAAACTCTGTAGCACTGTCCACTGCTGAGGTAGAATATGTAGCTGCTGGGAGTTGTTATACACAAATATTATGGATTAAGCAACAACTAGAAGACTATGATCTTATTCAATCAAAAATTCCTATCAAATATGATAACACAAGTGCTATCAATCTTATAAAAATCCAATTCAGCATTCTAGAACAAAGCATATTGAAATTAGATATCACTTTATTAGGGATCATGTATAAAATAGAGATGTTGAACTTGAATTCATTCTAACTGAAAACCAACTTGCTGACATCTTTACTAAGCCACTTAATGAAGATAGATTTGAAATGATTAGAAGTGAATTAGGTTTATATGACCCATTTTAGAATTTTTGACCTATTTTCTTCTGGAATTAAGAAAAATTATCTAGAAGACTTTCTACATCAATTTAAGGACAATGACCACCTTATCTAGTGTACTACTATCCTTAGAAATCTTTTTGGTAGCCTTTTAGAACCTTTTTGGGCACTTCTGCTCAAGCCGACTCGAGCATACATGCTTCTGGCCGAGCCGACTTGGTTGTTGGGTTAGGTCTTTTTTTATATAAAAATTGTAGAAATGTTTTAGGGCATCTACCTTACCTTTGAGCCCTAATCAGAGAATAGAGCCCTTCCATTTCTATTAGGGACCTCATATACCCCACTTCACTAAGATCCATCCACTCCTACCTTTGATTTCCAAAATGGCACCAAGAATGGCTGTACGGAAGAGGGCAAGGCATGCAGAACCAAGTGCTCAAAGAGAAAGAAGAAGCAAAAGAAGGGAAGAAGAGTTGACTCCTACACAATAGCAAGAAGAAGAGCTTGGAAATGAGTCTCCTTCAGCCCAAAGACATGTAATTTCAATTGCTAATCGACCTGTCACTAGTAGAGAAAAATAATGTTTTCATTTCTTGAGGAATTGGGAGTGAGAATAGGGGATTGGATTGAGAACCAAGGTTTGACCTACTTATGTTCATTAGACACCCCTACCTATCCTAATCTGGTGAGAAATTTCTTTGAGAATCTGACTCTGGGAGAATATCACATTCAATCTATAGTATAAGGAGTTAGGGTAAAAGTTGTTGAAGAAATCTTAAGTAGATCTTGCAAATGCCAAATGAAGGTGTGAACCACTTAGTTTTGAAGAATAAACAGAGGACTCTAAGGTTGATTTTGGAAAGATCTGATGTGGACATCATTAAGAATATGCAGGCTAATATGCTTTCCTTGGAAATGAGATTACTACATAATATAATCAGTAAGATCTTCTTGCCTAGGACCGGGCACTTTGATTGGGTGAGCGAACGGGACCTAGTGTTTTGGGGCACTTGATTGAGGGGGAGGCCCTCAATCTACCGTATATTATGTTAGTACTGATGAGGGAGGAAGCCAGGAAAGTAAAGGCTTGCCTGCCCTATGGAATTTCTTTACACTATTCTTTCAGGAGGCTAGGATAGATCTTATTGGAGAGGATGGTAGACCTCTACATCATACTGACACTTACTCGACGAAATCCCTTCAGAGGATGGGTTACCACCTAGTTGAGGGAATTTGGTCGAAAAGGATGTCAGGACAGAGAGCTGCTACCTCTTCAGATGAGGATGAGTGGTGGGGACACCAGAGGCACCAGAATAAGACAGAGGCTTCTAAACCCTATGTGGATTATTTAGTCGTATTTGAGTCCATTTATAATAAGGGATTAGCCTAATTAAGTTGTCATTTTCATTATTTAAGTCCTGTACCCGTCAGCTCATGTTGAGCTAGTTTTCTTTCTGAGTCCTGTATATGTTAGTCCAAGTCCAGTGAAGACTCAGTACAAGTGAAGACCAAGTCAGTACAAGTAAAGATCAACACATCTTGAAGTTATGAAGACCATGGAAGGTCCAGTAGAAGAAATCAAAAGCCCTGAGCCCAATCGGAAGCCCTGGAGCCCTTAACCATAGCCTGAAGCAAACTAGGCCAGCCAAGGCCTAGGAAAGGAGTCATATGGCGCCATCCACCCTATGGTCACCACCCCTTGGTTGGCCACTTAGGGTCACCTCCCTTGGTTGACCAAGGCTAGAGAGAGGGAGCAATTTGAGGAAAATCAAATCCTAGACCTACCATGTATTCTAGCTAGGGTTTGAGTGGGATTCAAATTCCTAGGTAATGACTATTGTAACCTTACTTGGGGGCCAAGTTTAATAGTCTATTTAAGAGACTCTATTCTCTTGTATGAAGATACTTTTTTGATGAAATATAATTGAGTTCTTCCAATTGCTATGTGCTATCTACTGTGTATTAAAGGGATTCTGTGTAAGCCCCTCCTTCTTCCTGGTATCCTGCACCCAGTCCCCAGCCACCATCCACCTCTCCAAACCCTGGCCACCCAACCTCAAACCTTCCTTCCGCTTGCTATTTTCATCTTACTTTTTCATCCTTGCTTGGTTTTCTAATACTTGATAGGTTGTTTGTAGGTCCCTCGGCTTCTACGAATCCAAAGACTCCAGCCGGGCAGCGATTGGCTCACCATGTTGAAAGCCGAGAATCCGTGGGTCTCCGGCTTGATCATCCAAGCCACATCCAGGAACGAGAGCGATCCCTTCATCTATGATCTTCATCGGGTGCTTTAACCATTGTCAGGTACACCCCCTCTGCCTACTAGTAGCCTTATTGGAGGTGAACTAGCCCAACCAAGACTTCTCAACCTCGGCGATCCTCCTTTTATATTGATTTTAGGTCCTATTTTGCATACTTTAGCTTCTTGTTTTGCATAGACTTCTTACTTAAGTTCTTGGTCTATTCTTCAAGATTTAGATTCACAACTTAACCTAAAAAAATATAAAAATATATTTTCAAGCATTTTAGTTCTACATCATTTGGTATCAGAGCCTGTTTGGGCTCAGTTCTCTTTGAATATTCAGATCGGGTGCTTCACCATGGCCGTCCGGTCATAGGAGACTAGTAGGGATGCAAGAACCTCTCTTCCCAATCTACAGGATATCCTATGGTGGTGGGGGTGCCACTGTGAATTGACCCCTGAAGAAGAATACAAAGAGTTCATTAGGGTTGTTTTGCATCTCGGCCTTTTCAGTACATCACCTGCTGTTTCAATTGTTTCTACCTATATAAAACTTACAAAAATCTAAAATTTATTTTTCTGAATTCCTTATAATTGAAGTTAATTTTCAAGATTTTATTAAGAATTATCTCAATCTATGGATTTTTTTTCCAGCTATAATACTGCCTGAGAACAGTTTTGCCCTATTTTGGCAGCAAAGCTGATTTTAGAAAGTTTAGGGTTCTTTTAGTATAATTTTTGCATATCTTTAATTTTGGCATGTTTCCTGCATAGTAGGTCATTATCTACAAATTACCTTTCTATTTAAGAAAATACCAAAACAAAAAAAAATAAATTTACATATAATCATAAAACACCAAAAACACTTAAACCCTAATTTGTACTTTCATCTGCCTACCATCATTGCATAAAATACTTTAAGGGCACTTTCTATATGTCAGAAAAGGGGATGAGTTGATAACCTCTCCTTAGCCCAAAACCACCTCCCTTGCATTCAATCCCAAGCCTAATTTAAAATTAACTAGACTTAATTTGCCCTAGTGGGCTAGGGACACAAATCGGTCGGGTTCGATCATTGTGGGATGACTAGTGCACCCAATTCATCTCCTATTACTACATGCTGGTGTCTAGGCTAGAGGTACAGTGTCAAACGATCTAAGCGAATCGGTGGTTCCTTAATTGGATCCCTACAAGAGTAAGGGGGCCTCCCACCACCCACCTCTTACTTGGCCAGTTAAAGGACTAGGAGTTGAGTTATGTGTAAGTTGAGTCAACCCATTCTGTTTGGGCTCTAGGTCTAGGTAGCCATAGTTGAGTTATTGTGTTGAGTCTTGCTTGTGCACTAGCTTAGGAGTTGATGTGTGTGTTTGATTGCATAACCATTAGATTAGAAGTCCAATACTGATAGCCTCAACCCAACTCAACCTAGTGAAACCATGGAGCCCAACCCTAGGAGAACCCCATACCATGACCCCTATTTGGAGCCTAACCCTAGGAGAGCCACTAGGTACGTTGTGTTGGTAGCACCTAAATTTAGTGATCCTGAGTGTGAGTATTATCTTGCTTGGAAAAGATATATGAACCTATATTTTGAACAAAATAGGGGTTTCTATTCTGAAAGATATCAGTTCAGGTTTGCTTAAGCTAAGTTAGTTCACCAGGCTAAGGTAGACTGGGATAATGTTGAGAGAATACTTAGGCAAGGAGGTCGTGAACCCATAACTACTTGGAGTGACATGAAATTTGAACTAAGGATAAAGTACCTATCCAAGTCCTATAAGTCCAAGAGACCCACAACCTATAGATCTTATGACTCCAAATCCTATGAACCTAGTGAAAGAAAACTGCGCGGGTGTTGCAGGTGCCTACACTAAACATGCAACAGCAGGGAGCAGGTATGTATTCTAAAACTATTTTAAAATAACAGCGGAAACTACCTACTCCGCACAGGATCTAACATATTCCGGATGCATGTATAGGCAAAACTAGGCATGTAATATTTATAAACAATTATATAAACCTAGATCTAGGCATGCATGAAAAATAAAACTAGAAATAATTACCTTATTCTTGCTGGAATAACCCTAGGATATCTGCTGGAATTGCTGGGATAACAGGAATAAATTTATTCCTGTCTTCTTCTTCTTCCAGCACGTTGAAATGTTGTTTTCTTTTCCTCCAAAAACTGCAGCAAACCAAAACAAAAATGGCCAATCTCTTGGTCTCTTCCTTCACCGATGGCAAGGGAGTGGCTTGAAGGAACTGGCTTCAAAAGAGAGCTTGAAGATCGATCAACCAACGACCTCTTCCTCTCTACCAGGTGCTAAAAAGAAAATCTGCAACCACAAAAATAGGGCAAAACAAAACAGCAGCAATGGAAGATCAACTGGCTCCCAGGTGCTCAAGCGAACACCCTCTAGAGGGGGGACACGCCTGGGGCTCCTCTGATCTGACCTCTCGCGCGATGCTAATTGCTGGAATGCCTTAGAACGGTGGGAGGAAGAGCAAGAATGGAATGCTCTGTTCTAAAATTGGTTTTCTCCAAAACTGATTTCTTCTTCCTCCGATTGAGCAGAAATTAGAACAGGGAATCAAGCAGTTTTCTCTCCCAAACTCTCACCAAAACCCAGACCTCAAAATCACTGGTGGAAGGGTAGTGGAAGTTCTTCAAGGAAGAAGCACGAAGAACAAGTTCTCAGCCTCTCAAAAGGAAGAACTCCCTTGTTTGTTTCCTCTCTTCTCATGGTGAAAAAATAACTAGCTGCTGAAACAGGGCTGCTGTGGGTTTATAAATAGAACAGCAGGGAAGATAACGGAGAGACAGGGAGAGGAAGAGAACTCGGCTGTGTTTCACCCATTAAACCAGTAATAAACAAATGAGGAATGGTAGCGGGTGGAAGGAGAGGAAGGGACAATGCCCAGCGACGAATGACCTTCTTCGGATGCATGGTTTTTCTCCCAGCATTTTACCGTGTAAAACGGTCCAAGTGGAGAAAAACCACCGGTTCAAAATCGGTCCAACCAAAACCGGTCAACCCCTTTTTAAACCTCTTGGTTCAATCCAATTGAACCGGTTCAAACCCAATTAAAATTGGTTCAAGGGATTAAAATTGGTTCACAACCAATTGAAGGCCGAAACGAGCTCCGAATCAGTTCAAAACTGATTCAGAAAAATCCTGGTGCAGTCCTGGCAGCCCAAAATAATTTTCGGTTCACACGGACAAGGGAAAGTCAGGGAAAAGAGTGCTCAAAAAATATCGTGACCTTAAAACTGATACGATTCTCAATCGTAATCGGTATTCGGATCAGAGAGTAATCCTCTGTGGTGTGTGACCTCATAGGTTAGAACCTAAACGGTAGCATTGGAACAATTCTAGTACCAGCACAGGAAACCATCTAGCAATGGGTCCCGGCGTCCGGATAGGTCGAAGATGTGGGAGCTAATTATCGAACCTCTGGCATATGGTTACTGTATAATTCATCCCTTTGACCTCTAATACTCAGGATGACTGAGATTGGGCTGCCAACCCAGACTGAGTCAGTCGACTACGTGTCTCAACCTTGCAAGCCCAGTGACTCTTCACTAGGACTACCCCGGCCGAGGATTTGCTAAATCGAGATACTGCGAGACATTCGATCCAAACTGTTTGGATAGGTCAATTCCATCTTGGTCCATCAATGCTCCACAAGTACTTGCCTGTACCTAGAAACCTTCCATCACCGGATTAAAAATCCGGGTAGTCCGGCACCAAAGCACAGGGAGTTGCTTGCAAGCTACCGTGATGACCTCAGGTCGGAGGGACACATATACCCATATCCAATCGTGAGTATCCCTTTGGCAGAAAGGGGCTGCATGGAGTCACGTTCAATAAGATATCACATATCCCACTTGCAGATCACATCAGTGTCACCACACTCATTTGGTCAAGAGGACAACCAAACGATGTGAACTACAACAACCTATACTTGATATATTGTCGTCCAGTACAATATATCCTTTGGTTGTGAACAGGGTTTAAGGACCACTCGATACATCCTCTCTGTATCGAAATCAGTGTAGTCCTAAGGACTTCATCACATGGAAAGAGTTCATTTCAGGGAAATTTAATATGTGATGAGCTGCCAAAAATATATTTTATTAATTCAAAGAAAAAGTATAATACTGAGCACAACCGCCTACAACCCAGGCGATTGGCTTTGGGACACAATTCCCAACACCTAGAACCTATGTACCCAAAACCTATGAACCTAGATCCTATGCACCCACACCTTATAAGCCCAGTAGACCCATGACCTATGAGCAGAATGAGCCCATAGGCCATCGACCTGAATCCCATAAGGTTAGTACCCCTAGATATGAGCCTAATAGTAAGCCACTACCCCTTAGTCAACCTGAACCTACTAGGAGTAGTGCCCATAATCAGAAACCAGGACCTAGCCAATTTTTTCTTAGCCGACCTTCCCCTACCATCTCTTTGATTCACAAGGCTGACATTAAATTGGAAGTGTATGAAGCTGATGTAAGCATAGTGGATGAGTATGAGGGAGAAGAGGAGACACCTCTAGAAGACCTAGAATTAGTTGACCCTGTAGGTACCCAGGTAGAAGCTAATCTAGAGTTAGTTGACCCTGGCTATACCCAGCCTAAAGTTGTAGTGGAAGAATAATTAGAGAAAGAGAACCTAGATACTGCTGCTAGAACCTTACCTGAGGAAACCATAGAGGAGAGCCAAATTATAGAGTACAGTCCTAAAATACAAGAACCAGAAGAATTTATTAAGGACCTAATCTCTTTGAATCAGTACCCTCAGGATGAGCCCCCTCCTATAGTTCCCATTAAGGACCTATTCCCTAAAATTAGCAACCCATCCTTCCATTATGCAAATCCTGTAGATATACCTCAACCTCGTAAGGTTAGCCTCATTAGTCTAGGATTGGTCCCTGACATGCCTTCTTATATCCTACTTTATCCAACTAACCCTGAACCTTTTTTCTTACCCTACCAGACTAATTCGAAACCCACTTCTTATTTTCTACCCCTTCCAGTCACCTCCAGTATTTCTAGGATCATTAGATTGCATTTAGTTAAGATTAGCATATTGCATACATTCATTACGCATGTTAGATTTGCATTTTACTTCTAGCATACTCTATGGAATTTGCTAGGAGCCCATTATAAATTTTCATGTACATGTCAAGCTAGGATCAATCCTAGAGAACCTATAATCTGTTAGATTTAGTTCCAAAGAGTTCAATAAAATTTCCTTCAATAGGAATGCATAGTTGAGTCTGTTAGGTGTAGTTTGAGTCCTTTGCATCACCTGTTAGGAGTCTGCATGTGCCCAGCATATTCACCACATGCACTAATTTTGAAACAAACTGGCTAATTCTTGAAGAAGGGTCAAGGAATTTGATGTAGGGGATTCAATCATGGTTAGGTTTAGGCCTGAGCGATTCCCACCCAGGACCATTAAGAAGCTTCATGCTTGCAGAGCCGGACCTTTTAAAGTGATAGAGAGGGTTGGACCAAATGCCTATGTATTAGATTTATCTCTGAATTTGGGCATTAGTTCTACCTTCAATTTCGCAGACCTGGTTGAGTATAGGGAACCGACAGCGATACTCAATGAGGCCTTTGGACCTACTCCTTCCATTATGAGTGATCCTAGCCCAGAGTGTCCACCAATTAATTGGCCTGAGAGAGGAGAACGGATCTAGCGTGTCATGGACGATCAAGCCATCACAACCTAGGGCTGCGGCCATCAACGCTACCTGTTCCGATGGCAAGGCCAGCCAGAATCGAACGATTCATGGATTTCTCGAGAGGACTTGCAGTGCCTCGACCCAGACCTTCTCGAGAGATATATGAATTAGTGTGATCCTTACTCGATAGGGTCGAGTTCCTCCAATCCTGGGAGAATTGATGGGGATTTCAGAGGCACCAGAATAAGACAAAGGCTTCTAAACCCTCTATGGATTACTTAGTGGTATTTGAGTCCATTTGTAATAAGGGCTTAGCCTAATTGAGTTGTCATTTTCATTATTTGAGTCTTGTACCAGTCAACTCATTTTGAGCTAGTTTTCTTTCTAAGTCCTATATATGTTAGTCCAAGTCCAGTGAAGACTCAGTACAAGTGAAGACCAAGCCAGTACAAGTAAAGATCAACACGGCTTGAAGTTATGAAGACCATGGAAGGTCCTGTAGAAGAAATCAGAAGCCCTGGAGCCAAATCGGAAGCCCTAGAGCCCTAGACCATAGCCTGAAGCAAACTGGGCTAGCCAAGGCCCAGGAAAGGAGTCATATGGTGCCATCCACCCTATAGTCACCACCCCTTGGTTGGCCACTTAGGGTGACCTCCCTTGGTTGACCAAGGCAAGAGAGAGAGGGAGCAATTTAAGGGAAATCAAATCCTAGACCTACCATGTATTCTAGCTAGGGTTTGGGTGGGATTCAAATTCCTAGGTAATGACCATTGTAACCTTACTTGGGGGCCAAGTTTAAGAGTCTATTTAAGAGACTCTATTCTCTTGTATGAAGAAACTTTTTTGATGAAATATAACTGAGTTCTTCTAATTGCTATGTGCTATCTGCTGTGTGCTAAGGGGATTTTGTGTGAGCCCCTCCTTCTTCCTGGTGTCCTGCACCCATCTCCAGCCGCCATCCACCTCTCCAAACCCTGGCCGCCCAACCTCAAACCTTCCTTCCCCTTGCATTTTCATCTTACTTCTTCATCCTTGCTTGGTTTTCTAACCCTTGATAGGCAATTTGCAGGTCCCTCGACTTCTACGAATCCAACGACTCCAGCTGGGCAGCGATCGGCTCACTATGTTGAAAGCCAAGAATCTGTGGGTCTCCGACTTGATCATCTAGGCCGCATCCGGGAGCGAAAGCGACCCCTTCATCTGTGATCTTCATCAGGAGCTTCAACCGTTGTCAGGTACACCCCCTCTGCCTACCAGTAGCCTTATTGGAGGTGAACTAGCCCAACCGAGACTTCTCAGCCTTGGCGATCCTCCTTTTCTATTGCTTTTAGGTCTTATTTTGCATGTTTTAGCTTTTTGTTTTGCATAGACTTCCCTAATTAAGTTCTTCGTCTGTTCTTCAGGATTTAGATTCATAACTTAACTTAAAAAAATACAAAAATATATTTGCATGCATTTTAGTTCCGCATCAACGAGGATGACCAGACAGAGCACCCAGCTGCTGACACTGAGACTGGTACTATTCGTGGTGATGATGTTGATGATGGCACATAGATTGAGACTGAGGAGTAGGAGAGATAGCCTGGAAGCCCTAGGACACCATATGCACTTTCTATTGGACATGCTCCAAAACCATCTGCTTCATTTTCGACTGCTTCCCAGGCATTTATTGCTCAGCAGATCATACTGCTCTTTGAGTCCCTAACTAGCACTTTTACTCCGATGTTTGGCAACCTTCATCAAATAGTTGAGACTGGATTTCAGGGTATCAAGACTGAGCTGAGTCAGTTGTCTTCCAGAGTTGAGGTAGTTGAGAGGAGACCGCAGACGCAGGATGACATTCAGGCTGATATTAGAGACCTGCACACTGATTTTGGTAGACTGAGAGGAGCTGTAGATGCTCTTAGTACCCAGCATACAGTAAAGCTTCAGTGACTTCAGAAGGAAGTTCAGGCCTTCTCTACTGAGCTCCAGACTATCTAGGTATTCTTATCGAGACTTTCTTCTACTGTCGAGGCTTTAGGAGCTACAGCATCTAGAGAGCCACCACCTCCTCCTATAGCAGGTGATGGGGGACTAATATGCATGCAATTCTTTTTATATATTTTATATGTGGGGTTAGGTGATTAATTCTCAAATTTCAGATCAAAATTAGTTGTAGGGAATTGTGTATAATTTTTGAAGCCAAGCATGCAGATTAGAACTTAGAAAAGTACTAAAGAAGGATCGCCGGGGCTGAGAAGCCTCGGTTAGGGTAAGTTATCCTACAATATAATTACTGGAGGTAGAGAGGGTGTACCTGACAATGTCTAAAGCACCCGGTGAAGATCGTAGTGAAAGGATCTCTCGTTCCTCGATGGATGCGGCCTGGAAAATCGAGCCAAAGACTCGTGGATACCCGGCTTTCTGCTCGGTGGTCCGATTGAGGCGTGGCTGAAGTCGTTGGATTCGTAAGAACTCGGGGACCTACAAAAGACCTATCAGGGGTTAGAAAACTCAAAGGATATCAAGAAAATAAAGAAAAATAGCAAAGGAAAGAAAGTTTTGGAGGGGCTGGAAGGATGGTTGGCGGCAGGAAGATGATTGCAAACACCGGGAAGAAGAACTCTCAAACCCCTTTATGCACACAGCAGGGTAATCACACAAAGCAATTGAAGAACTCAAGGTTTATTTCATATATCAAAATCTCCCTTCATACAAGAGGCTAGGGTCCTTTAAATAGACCCTTAACCTTGGGCTCCAAGTAAGGGCACATTAGTCTTTACATAAGAATCCTTTTCCCTCTCAAACCCTAGCTAGAAAATAAGAAAATATTACGTAGAAAAATCCCTAAAAATTCTCTTGACTTGGTCAACACTCCAAGGATGCCTAGGGGGGCATGTTGGGCTTCTAGGAGCAGCAAGAGGTCGGCCCAAAGGGGCTCGGGTGCATGGATTTGGGCCTCTGAAAGCTGGGATGGCCTGGTAGCCATGTAGCAGGAATATTCCCTGGTATCTTGCTTCTTTAGGGTTTGTGCTTGGCACCTGGGCTTGATTTCTTTGGGCTAGGATATAGATGGACCTTTGGAATCATGGATGCCCTTATCTATGAATATACTTTGACATCTGAAAGGGAATCTGGGCATCTGGAGGGCATCTGCAAGAAATCAGGGTTTTCTGAATTTTCCTCCTGGGGTCTTCTAATCTTCAAGCTGGGTTGGACTTGGGCTATACTTCCATGTCTTCAATCTAGTTGAACTTGGTCTTCACTTGTATGATATAGTCTTGAGTCTTCAGTATGCTTGGACAGGACTCAAAAAAATAAAATAAGCTCAACATGAGCTGACTAGCATTGGACTGAACTAGCTCAACATGAGCTGACTAGTACAGAACTGAAATAACAACTCAAAAGACTCAAATAACAACTAAAATGGACTCAGATGGGCTAAGCCCTTATTACAGATGGACTCATAAATTATTGATCAATTCACAGAGGATTGAAAAGCCTCTATCTTATTCTGGTGCCTCCGGTGTCCCCACCAATTCTCCCGGGGTGGGAGGAACTCGACCCTGTCGAGTGAAGTCAAGCTGGCTCACATATCTCTCGAGGAGGTCTAGGTTGAGGTGCTGCAAGTCCTCTAGAGAAATCCATGAATCGTCCGACTCTGGCCGGCCTTGCCATCGGACCAGGAAACGTTGATAACCGCGGCCCCGGGTCATAATGGCTTGATCATCCAGGATACGCTCGATCCGTTCTCCTCTCTCAGGCCAAATTTATTAGTGGACACTCTAGGTTAGGGTCACTCACAATGAAAATGAATAGGTTCAAAAGCCTCACTAGGTATCGTTGCCGGTTCCCTGTACTCAGCCAGGTCTATAATATTGAAGGTAGAACTAATGCCCAAATCCGAAGGCATGTCTAACACCTAGGCATTTGATCCAACCTTCTCTATTACTTTAAAAGGTCTGGCTCTACGAGCATGAAGCTTCTTTTAGGCCTATGCCTAACCAAGATAGAATCCACTACATCAAATTCTTTGACCCTTCTTCGAGAATTAGCCAGTTGTTTTAAGATTAGTGCGGGTGGTGAACATGCTAGGCACATGCAGACTCCTAACAAATGATGCAAAGGACTCATATTGACACCTAACAGACTCGACTATGCATTCCTATCGAAGGAAATTTTATTGAACTCTTTGGATCTAAACCTAATAGATTATAGGTTCTCTAGGTTTGATCCTAGCTTGACATGCACATGAAAATTTATAGTGAACTCCTAGCAAATTTCAAAGAGTATGCCAGAAGTAAAATGCAAACCTAACATGCTTGATGAATGCATGCAGTATGCTAATCTCAGCTAAATGCAATCTAATGATCCTAGAAATGCTGGAGGTATCTGGAAAGGGCAGAAAATAGGAAGTGGATTCAAAATTAGTCTGGTAGGGTAGGGAAAAAGGTTCAAGGCTAGTTGGATAAAGTAGGATAAAAGAAGGGGCGTCAGGGACTAATCCTAGACTAATGAGGCTAACCTTATGAGGTTACAATATATCTATGGGGTTTGCATAATGGAAGGATGGGTTACTAATCTTAGGGAAGAGGTCCATAATGGAAACTATATGAGAAGGCTCATCCTGAGGGTACTGATTCAAAGAGATCAAGTCCTTAACAAATTCTTCTGGTTCTTGTATTTTAGGACTATACTCTATAATTTGGCTCTCCTCTACGGTTTCCTCTGGTAAGGCTCTAGTAGCAGTACCTACGTTCTCTTCCTCTATTTGTTCTTCCACTATAGCTTTAGGTTGGATGTGGTCAAGGTCAACTACCTCTAGGTTGGCTTCTACCTGGGTATCTATTAGGTCAGCTAATTCTAGGTCATCTAAAGGTGTCTCCTCTTCTCCCTCATACTCATCCACTACGTTTGCATCAGCTTCATACACTTCCGCGTTAATGTAAGCCTTGTCAATCTCAGGAATGGTTGGATAAGGTTGGCTAGCGAGAAATTGGTTAGGTTCTAGTCTCTGATTATGGGTACTACTCTTAGTAGGTTCAGATTGTATAAGGGGTAGTGGCTCACTACTGGGTTTATATTTAGGGATAATAATCCTATGGGGTTCAAGTTGACTAGGGTAAACATGTTTAGTACTAGATTGATACTTAGGGGTTATGGGTTCTCTGGACTCATAAGACAAGGGTGCAGATCTATGGGTCATGGGATTATAGGATCTGGGGTCATAGGATTTTGGGTCAGCTCTATGGTCAGGTTCTAAAGATGGATCATGGTATGGGGTCCTCCTAAAGTTGGGCTCTCTATATGGGTCAGGATATTGGGTCCTCCTAGGGTTGGACTCCCTATATGGGTCAGAATACTGGGTTCTCCTAGGGTTGGACTCCCTATATGGATCAGAATATTGGGTTCTCCTAGGGTTGGACTCCCTATATGGGTCAGAATATTGGATGTTGGGTCTACTAGGCTCATAGGGTGTGGGTGCATAGGATCTATGATCATGGGATCTAGAGTCATAGGATCTAGGTTCATAGGTTATGGATTCATAGGTTCTAGGTTCATAGGATTTTGAGTCATAAGATCTATTGGTTGTGGGTATACTAGGCTTATAGGGAGAGGGTAAATAGGATCTATCTTCCTGGTCTATAAAATCCTGATTGGGTCTTCTAGGACTAACCTTAGGGATTGGGTCATGACGATGGGCTCTCCTAGGTTCAGCCTCAAGGTATGGATCAGGGTTTGGGGTCCTCCTAAGTCGAGGATTGTAGTACGGGTCAGGATAAGGGGCTCTCCTAGGTTCGACCTCATGGTATAGATCAGGGTTTGGGGTCCTCCTAGGTTGAGGGGAATCAGGATCTGGCTCAGACTGACCCATGGGTTTTTCTTGGGGTCCCTACCCAGACTTTTAACTGATCAAACCTATTGGCAAGATGGTCAATTCTATCATTGGTTTGAATACCAGACTGAGTAAACTGGGTCATCTGGATAGCCATCTGGGCCATTTGATCAGCTAGGGCTTTCATTTGGGCTTGCAAATTTTCCATGGGTTCAGACATTTGTGAAGGAGGTGGGTGATATGAAACTCCTGATCTAGTGCTCATGCAAGACTCGATCAAACCAACTATAGCTGACTAGACCTAGAGTCCAAAACTGGATGCTCAATCAGGGTGGCAAACTAGCCTATAGTAACCCTGTACTCAGCTAGGCAGGTGTAAGGGGAGTGTTAGGTCCCTAATTGCCAATCCTAGACACCAATCAGAGATTGGCCACATAGGTGGACCAGCACACAAGCCCTTCGAGATTGAATCCCTAAACCACCGTTCTAGACACTGAGCACAAAGCACACACGGGTTAGCTTGACACAATGATCTGACATATAGTCCAAACCCGACCAGTTGGTATCCCTAGCCCACTAGGGCAAATTAAGTCTAGTTAATTTTAGGTTAAGGCTTGGGACTGAATGCAAGGAGTGTGGTTTTGGGCTAATGAGAGGTGATCAAATCCTCCCCCCATCTGATATAGTAAGAGTGCCCTTAAAAGTAGATTATGCAATGATGGCAGGCAGATGATGATGCAAATTAGGGTTTAGATATTTTTTTTTTGGTATTTTTGGAGAATATGTATTTTTTTTTTATTTTGGTATTTTCTTAAATAGAAGAAAACTTGCAAATTATGGCCTAATATGCAGGAAATATACTAAAATTAAAAGATATGCAAAAATGCTAAACAAAACCCTAAAACTTCCAACTTGTCTTGCTGAAAAAAACAGAGCCAAAAACTTACAGGCTGTATTTCGGCTTGCAGAAAATTTACAGGCCATAATAAAATCTGAAAAAATTGTAAGAGTTACTGTGAATTATGATGAATCCAGAAAAATAAATTTCAAATTTTTTGGAGTTTTTATCAGGAAGAAATAATTAAAATAATAGAGTATATATGGACTGAAAAATTGCAGAAAATAAGCCCTAATCTAAGCTCTGATACCAAATGATGGGGGACTAATATGCATGCAATTCTTTTTATATATTTTATATGTGGGGTTAGGTGATTAATTCCAGAATTTTAGATCAAAATTAGTTGTAGGGAGTTTTGTATGAATTTTTGAAACCAAGCATGCAGATTATAACCTAGAAAAGTACTAAAGAAGGATCGCCGGGGCTGAGAAGCCTCGGTTAGGGCAAGTTCTCCTACAATATAATTACTGGAGGTAGAGGGGGTGTACCTGACAATGTCTGAAGCACCCAGTAAAGATCGTAGCGAAGGAATCTCTCGTTCCTCGATAGATGCGGCCTGGAAAACCGAGCCAAAGACCCACGGATATCCGGCTTTCTGCTCGGTGGTCTGATTGAGGCGTGGCTGGAGTCGTTGGATTCGTAGAAACTCGGGGACCTACAAACAATCTGTCAGGGGTTAGAAAACTTAAAGTATATCAAGAAAATAAAGGAAAATAGTAAAGGTAAGAAAGTTTTGGAGGGGTTGGAAGGATGGTTGGCGGCAGGAAGATGATTGCAAACATCGGGAAGAAGAACTCTCAAACCCCTTTATGCACACAGCAGGGTAATCACACAAAGCAATTGAAGAACTCAAGGTTTATTTCATATATCAAAATCTCCCTTTATACAGGAGGCTAGGGTCCTTTAAATAGACCCTTAACCTTGGGCTCCAAGTAAGGGCACATTAGTCTTTACATAAGAATCCTTTTCCCTCTCAAACCCTAGCTAGAAAATAAGAAAATATTACATAGAAAAATCCCTAAAAACTCTCTTGACTTGGTCAACACTCCAAGGACGCCTAGGGGGGCATGTTGGGCTTCTAGGAGCAGAAAGAGGCTGGCCCAAAGGGGCTCGGGTGCATGGGTTTGGGCCTCTGGAAGCTGGGGTGGCCTGGTAGCCATGTAGCAGGAATATTCCCTGGTATCTTGCTTCTTTAGGGCTTGGGCTTGGCACCTGGGCTTGATTTCTTTGGGCTAGGATGTAGATGGACCTCTGGAATCATGGATGCCCTTATCTATGAATATACTTTGGCATCTGGAAGGGAATCTGGGCATCTGGAGGGCATCTGCAAGAAATCAGGATTTTCTAAATTTTTCTCCTGTGGTCTTCAAATCTTCAAGATGGGTTGGACTTGGGCTATACTTCCATATCTTCAATCTAGTTGAACTTGGTCTTCACTTGTATGATATAGTCTTGAGTCTTCAGTATGCTTGGACAGGACTCAAAAAAATAAAATTAGCTCAACATGAGCTGACTAGCATTGGACTGAACTAGCTCAACATGAGCTGACTAGTACAGAACTGAAATAATAACTCAATAGACTCAAATAACAACTAAAATAGACTCAGATGGACTAAGCCCATATTACAGATAGACTCATAAATTATTGATCAATTCACAGAGGATTGAAAAGCCTCTATCTTATTCTGGTGCCTCTGGTGTCCCCACCAACAGGACTATTTGATCCTACTCCTATTGCTTCACAGCCACCTGTACCACCTACTGATGTTAAAGTAGAGCCAACCCCATCTTATACCAAACCTAAATCTAGGCCTAAGCTAAAATCTAAAGCTTCTAAAGCCCCAACTAGGAGTAGAAATAGAGATCTTAGATTTAAACCTTTGATAACTAAGACCTCCTCTGTTGTTTTAGAAGTTGGTTCTTCCTCTAGTGAGGAAGAAGACTAGTTTGTATCTTTTTGATGTATCTTTTGGATGTATTACTTTCTGATATATTGTACTTCCTTTCAAAAAGTAATGAAATGCTTTCTTTTGCAAATCATTGTATTCATTGATGATGAGCTTTCTTATTGTTATATCTTATTGCTTATTTGAATGATCTCACCAATTAACCTAACAAGAAAAAATAACAATTCACCTGAATTTTAATGAAGAATTTCAACTTAAAAAATTCTATGAGAAAGTGAAATTATCTCAAACAATGTTATTGATCTTCTTATACTATTTAAAAAGGGATTGTAATTTGCTTTTGAACCCTTTTTGATTAATGACAAAAAGGGGGAGTAATTGTATGTGCATGGAAAACATGGAAAACTTACACAATCTTTTGGCAAATCTATTGAAACTGTGCTTGGATTGAATGAAACAGGGGGAGTCATCCCTGTTATTCTCAATTTGCAAAAATTTGCTCTAATCAAGTTAATTTTGCTCTAATCATAACTTACCCTGATTTATCTCTAGTTTCTAATAGCTTTGATATAATCCTGATATAATAGATCTAATACTTTTTGAAATAGCTCTGATATTCTCTGATACCTAATCTCTAATACATTTTGTGCTCTGATACATTTTGTCTTGATACTTTTTTGCCTAAGCTCTGATACATTTTTGACTTTAATTCATGATAGGCAAAAGCAGCTTTTGATATATATTAACTCTAATACACATTAGATTTAATTCAAAAGCTTTGATACTTTGTTGATAAGCCATGATACTTTTAATACATTCATGATACTTATTGATATACATGAATATATCTCAATTTGAAAGTCATACACAAGTTTATATATATATATATATATATATATATGTATATTTAAATGATTATATTCTCTTAACTATAAAGTTTTTCCATGCCCAATATTTTGTTATCATCAAAAAGGGGGAGATTGTTGACCCCAGTAATGATTTTGATGATAACCAAATATTGGAGCTTGTATTTAATTACTAACTCATTCCAAGTATTTTCTAAGTTTTTGTAGGATGTTTATATGTAAAACAATTCTTCTTACGACCTTAGTATATGACAAGTTTATTCTTAGAAATTCTCTATGTAAAGAAGAGCCCAAAGAGAAATCAATCATGTATTTATGAAAATGGGCTACTTCTATATAGTTTTTTAGTTTAATACTTTCAAGATCAAACATTAAAGGAGTTGGAAAGTTTTTGAGTTAATTTGAAGTCACTGGAAGAAGTCTGGAGAAGATTGAACAATTGTGGACCAAAGTCACTTGAGCCGACTCAAATCAGGAGAGCTGACTCGAAGTCTGGCACATCACTTAGTTTTCTGGCACACAGACATTCGAGCCGACCCATGATTGAAGAGCCAACTCAGGTAGAGTATGTTTTCTAAAATTTTGAGAATTCGAGCTGACTCAAAGTATCCGAGCCGACTCATCTAGAGTGAAGATTTCTCAGATAGACAATCGAGCTGACTCAAGTAGTTAAGAGCCGACTCTTCAAGAGTGCTAAAAATCTTAATTCTGAAGAACCAGCCAGGCGAGCTAACTCGAAGCAGAAGAGTCGACTCGACCAGAGTGAAGTTTTGACCTACCTGAGGATCCGAGCCAACTCGACCCATCCAAGCTGACTCGAATGACTATTTCAGGTAAGTAACGGCTAGTTCATGAACTCTTATTTTGAATCCAAAACGATCTCCAACAGCTATATTTCGAGTCCCAACAGTCTACAATGGCTATATCTACTTGAAATCAGTTGAAGAAAGTATAAATAAGGGATTTGAATCACTTTTGGAGAAGTTAATGAGAGATAATCGAGCTTTTAATGAATATTTGAAAGAACACTCAAGAGAGCATTCAATGCAAGCACTCTAGACTTCACCAACTCTGATCAGAATCTTGAGGCATTCATTCAAGAAGTTAAGAAGCCTTGAAGAGCATTCAAAGTGCAATCAAGAGGGCTTCTCAAGTGCTACAACTGCAACCATTCGACAACTTCGGTTTGTCATATTATTGCTTTGTTTTTCTAACTCTTCATTTGAGTTGTTCTAAGTACAGCAGGGGCTGTAGCTTGGACTTGTAAAGTTTATTGGTGAGCCTTGAAAACCAAGTATAGTGGGTTGTTAGTGATCCCGTTTAAAACTAATATTGTATTGGGTTTTTGGTGAGCTTGGGATAAAACCAAGCTTGGGTTTTTGATTGTGAGCCCGTGAAAACAATCCGGCTATATTCCGAGGGTGAATATAGTGAAAATCCCAAGTGGTATCTTGGGTAGTGGACGTAGGAGAGAGGTTGCTCTGAACCACTATAAAATTTGCTATGTTTGTGATTGTGTTTTCTATTCTTACTTGCTTCCGTAGTAGTTAATTTAATTCATAGCATATACCACACTAAGAACTTAAAAAGGTGCATATACTTGCAAAAATCTTAAATACCCGATCACACCCCCTCTTGGGTAAGCCACCTAGGTAGCACGGCTATAGGGAGCTATGTTGGATAAAACTTGGAAAAGATGGTGACTATTGGGTTTCGGTGGTATAGCGGAAGAATGGATTTCAAAAATTTTCATTTTGAAACTGTAAACAACTAGAAACCCTAAGCCCAAGATCCCTTATTCATTACAATCAACAAGTCATTCAAATAAGGTTTGGAAAAATACCTAGAATGCTAATTCCTTCTTTCCACTAGGCACATAAGTGCATGCCCTCCAAAGGTGATCCACATGGAAATTGAACCTAGGAACCACTCCTTAGTAGGTTGCTTAATCCATTGGGACTCTTTCAATAGCCTTTCTTCCTTTGGCAGACTCTCCTTCCTTGCTCAGACCCTTGCTCTCTAGTAGAGCACTCTGAGCCCTCTCCAAAACCTTTCTTCACTCTCTTTATCACTTCCAATTCTCTTTTTAAGCCCTTGTCTTAAAATGGTGGACTTGTCTTAAAGCAAGACCTATGTTCTAACAAGGGAAGGAAGAGATAAGGAAGACAAAGTGGCAAAGTATAAGAAAGAAAGGAAATTAGATTACCTTTGGCATAAACACCAAAGGCTTTAAATAGGAGATGGGGGGGGTGCCAAATATGGCTCTTCATCAGCCTTTGATCTGTCAAATAACAGATCATATAAGACCCTTCATTAAGAAGGAGTCTTATCTTGAAAGGTCAAGACCTTTCCTATACCAAATGACTTCTCTTGATAATGTTGGCTATTTGTCCTCATGCCATGTGGCATGTAACCTATAGATAGGGGTCTTTAGATGGTGTGGAATTAAGTGGTTTATCCAAGAGTCAAGTTCCTTCAATAAGAAAGACTCTTGGTTATGAAATATTGTGATTAATCATGAAGGGACGCAACCCTTCATGTGCGCGCCAACTTTCTCACCACCCAATCCTTACTTCAACCGGTAATAAGCCAATAAAATCAGTCATGAGATAAGGCAAGGGATGCCTTGTTTCACTTGGAAACCAAATCCCATAAGCAGAAGGACTCTAGGTCCATTTGTGCGCCAACTTATCCCACGCACAAAATAATTGGTGCCAAGAGTCCTTTCACTTTAGGACTCTTCAAATAAATTAGATAAAGGTTAATTAAATTTGGATAAAATTAGATAATTTCTGCCCCACATTGGACTCATCCCAATCTAGGATTTCCTTAAATTGGTTAGCCCATTAAGCAACCTTTAGACCCAATTCAATTGGGTTAGGAGTTAGGTTAGCCTACACATGCTAGTATATAATCTAGCTAACCAATTAGGATCCCATGACTCTAATAAAATATCAATTGACTTCCTAGGCCAACTCCCTAATGTGTGTGACCTTTTGGGTTCCACATCTAGCCAGTAGTAGGTCTAGGTCCAAGCCAACTCAATTCAATCGAACCCGATTACCTAATTAGGTCAAATTGAGCCGACCTAAGTTGCCAATTCAAACTAGCTTTCGAATTGACTCATGAATCCAATCAAATTGATTCATGAGTACCTACAAGATATGATTAACATCTAGCAACATGTCATGCCTATTCTAAAGATATGGAATTTGATGAAAAGTATCAAAATACCCTTCAGTAGAAAGTTACCATGCAATTCAATCTTTCGATCATCCTTTATCTCGAATAAGTGATAGGTATGGATAATTGTCAAACCCTGGCACTTAGTCATTTCGAATCTCTATTCGATAATGAAGACTCTACTAATGACTGATTAGAAAAATACTTCTAATCTCATCCTACTTTGATCAAAGACTCCCTGAGTCATCAATTGAAGAGATTATATGGGATAACATTTCCTCTTACTAAGAATGATCGATCCTTGTTGATCCACTCACATCCTTCATACACCTTCCACTATATCCAAGAACACCCTATACATGACTCAATGTCATGAATGAGTATGAACTAAAACATGGCTTAGTGTGCATAAGGAGCCATGGTGATCTCAGATCTAAAGATCACTTGCATAACTCTCACTATGAGAACTATCTCTTGATAAGTAGTAAGACTTCCATAAGATATTCTCAATGCAGATCAGTTCGATGAACTCATACCCTAATGAGCACCCTTATCCTTGTATTAGTGTTTATACACAAGTGGCTATGAGACCAACCACCATCTCCATCGAGCATATATAAGATAAGCTAGTCTTTTCAGAAGCATCGATCCCTGAATCGATGATCCAACGACTAGGAACATTTTAGATTAGGGTTTATAGGAACTTAGGTCTCACCATTATGATCTCTATCATAACCCTAATTCTTTTGCCCTAACCAACGGGGTTCATCATAATCTTTAAATAAGACATAACAGTATGATAAAACAAATATCTTTTATTAATATAATAATATCATACAAGAGTTGAAAGATTACAAAAATACCATTACAAAAATTAGCTTTTAGGACACTTTTCTTTCAGTGATGATAAGGGAAGCAATGGTGTTGTTTCTCCGACAAGCACAAGTGGGGCCAAACGGTGGTGGCATGCATTGATGTTGGGCGGTGGTTGGCTGGTGATGGAAGGCAGGGAACAGTGGTTTGGAGCGGGTGGTGGTCGAATGAAAAAATCATGGAGGACTATGGCCGAGCGATAACTTTTTGGTGGTTTTTCCAGTGAGGGATGGCTCTCGGCATCTCCGGTAGTGGCAAGACGGTGTGGGACGGCTTCTCCAGTGAATCCATAACCAAAATCTCTCCATGATTCATGGGACAAGGTGGTGGACCATGGTTAATGGCTTATATGGACCAAGCCTCGCTTCTATGGACCGATTGCATCGAAATTCATGTAAAAGCTTAATAACTTCAAATTTTAATTCCAATCTTGTTCTAACTTTGATTTGAGTGCCGTTTGTACTGTCAGACTCCAAAAATCGAGCTCTTTCCATTCATAAATTCTTTTACAAAACTTCAATAAAAATATCAATTCTTAATAAATATAGATTAGTTAATATTTATTTTAATATTTAAATTGGAATATTTAATATTCTTATCACCATCCTTTATCGCGAGTTACCTCACCATCTTTTGCCACGAGCTACCTTGCCTAGTGTAGCTTCATCATTTTTGTTGCTAGCTACCTTATCTAGTTAAGTGATGCGGGACAAAATATGCAAAACTAATTTACTGATATTTAAAATAATTTTTAGAGATTAATCAACAATTATATTTCTAGGATTATCAGATTAAAAACTCAAAGCATCCAATAAAGTAAGACTAGTCAACTAGTTATAAGCCCGCAAAGTAGATTTAACAAATCTAATTAAGAAAGGATCTTGATGATTAAGAAACCACCGTAAACTAGGATTTAAAACTTTCAAGGAATCAGATCTTAAGAAAAAGGAAGTGTTTAGATTTACCAACAAAGATTTGTTGCTCTTTGATGTGGATCAAGATCAGCACTCTAGGATTTCGCGATAGGATTTTGGGATTGTCATTCTCGGGCTCGGATCTGCAACAAGACTGGTTTCAAAGAAAAAACATCTTCACTTCCGATCTTGATCACCTGAAACACACACAAGAAAATAAGTTAGAAAGCGAGAAAGGAAGGAAAGTTTGGAAGGAAGGAAGAAGAGAAAGAAAGTGGCAGTTTTAGGATTTGTTGGATGGATGGAAGATGAATAGTTGGATAACTAGGGCCTCACACCCCGCGATGCTCCGAAGAACAAAAAAATTTAGGTCCTCACACCCCGCGATGCTTTGAAAAACAAAGGAGTTTAAGGCTTCACACCCCGTGATGCCATCATAGCAAAGGAATGACATAGAATATCTCCTTATTTCATGAATAAGAATCAATTTTACAAAAGGGGTTGATGAGGTATTTATAGACCACCAACTGAAATTATATGGGTTACAAAGTATAGAGTTCTTTTTAGAAAGGCAAGAACTTCTTGGAACTAGATCTTCTTGGGTAGCAGGTCCTCTTGAATCTTTGTATTGGCATCATGGAACTCTTGGTCTTTGGCTTTATCTTGGACTTCTTCCACTTGGGCGACAATAAGAAATAAAGTGTGCGACAAAACTTAATTGAGAAGTGGATGGGGCGGTAATCCTCTCCTTTTGGCATTAATTCTTCTTGGTCTTGATCCTCTTGCATTTGAAAGTAGATAAGAACAAGTGAGAGGATATAGGTGGACTCCCATCCACTTTTGAATTTAAATCCTTTCATGATAGGAATGGATGAGGCGCTCCTTGGATGTGGATTACAAAAAGAATAAGAGGCTCTTCTTTGAGATGTGCGACAAAGAGAGGGTGAGATAAGAAGTCCTTCTTTCTTACTCTTCTTAAAATTGGCGATGAATTTCAAATGGGTGACAAATAAGAATTTAATTCATGGGTGTCCCCTTTTGGATAAACTTGAATATTGTCTGAATGTCTAGATATTTGATGTCTGGATGTTTGGATGTCTGTTGTCTGATGTCCTAATGTCTTGAAATCAAGATAAGTTGCAATTCTTGATTGGCGCTCCAAATGGATCCCATGCGATGGCAAGGTGATGTGGTATGTGAGGTGGCATGTGATGATATGGCAAGTGATGTAGGCTTGGTGATGTGGCATGGGCATCCAAAACATGATGAAGTGATGGTGTGGTGCCAAGAGGTAGTTGGCATGTGGCGCCAAGGCATGATTAGACTTGGATTGGCACATGGTGTCACATGGGATCTTAATTTGGGTCCCCTCTTGTATTACAGGACTCAATTAAAATATCTAATCACATGACTCAACTAACTAAATAACTAAAGAACTCAATTGAAATTAATTTAAAACCCAACTTGATCAATTGATCAAAAGGCATAACCTCATAAACCAAAAATTAAATATTAACTCAACTCAACTTGGTAAACAGGATTTGACTCAACTTGATAAATAGGGTTTGTATATATATACAAGTTTCATTTGGGTCCAGGGATTTTTTTCACAGACTCAATTTTGGGGTTTAGGGCTAAAACTAACTGGACTAAAATAATAGAATTTAAAAAAAATGACTAAGCCCCATATTGAAATTAGGGTTTTTAAATTGGGGCTTAGGATTTATTTACAAGTGATTTGGGGCTTGGGCTTTTATTCACAGGTGATCCACAAGGATGTGGAATTGACTTGTCATTTCCTTCTGGCCTTGGTGTCACTATTGTTAGCTTTGGTGTTAGCCTTGGTGTCCACACCATACAGCCTTGCCACTCTGGCCGTGAGTTTCCTCATCGCGAGCCTTGCGATGCCTGCTAGGTCAGCTTTGCCCTAACATGGCGAGCCCCCATGCCCCATCGAACCAAAAGAGTCTCTAATTCCTTCATCCAAGACCATGGAGACCAGGCCATTTGGGCAAGGAAGTGGGGGGCATCTGATACGTCAGGGTTCGATGGTCCAGTGTGGCATCCAGGCTCCTGTCCACTACAGACATGTGTTAGCCAGCTCAAGTACCGGGGCTACCTCCCAACACGTTACCGCATGGACATAGAGCATGCCCACCAATTTCTTGCATGCAAGTCAACCCCTACTGAGTCTACCCTGTCTACCTGGTCACACATGCTCTAGGTGCGGTGGCCATTAATATTTGCCATCTAAGGGATACTCCATTGTAGGGATATACCGTGCTGGCCACCACTCTTTGCCTCAACTACCATGGCATGATCCTCTATTCTAAGCATACTTGCAATAGCCAGAATATACCATATATCATTCCATGTCCCTAGGTATCAGGTATATGCCTATATATTGATTCTCGAAAACCCTCCAGGTAAGAGGAAAAAAGGGCCTGGTAAGGAGACAAGGAGAAGAACAGGAAAAGACAACGAAGATGAAATCGAGAGCCCACTTTTCTCTAGAGCCTTTTCTTTCCATCATAAAGGAACCTTCTTCTTGCTCTCACCTCTGAGTGCACCTTGAGCTTCCTGGATTGAGTCTTCCATAACTTGCCATCCGAGTAAGATCCTTATAGATCGACCACACATTTTCCAAGCTCTTCGCTCCTCCATCATGATCCCACTCATTTGGGTGCCATCCCTAGAGAAATGGGACTCATACGTAATGAGATCTCCCTCTCCCAAAAATCTCATTCCATCTTCTCCTTTGCTTCTTCTCTAGCTCCTCCTCCACTCTCACTCTAAATCTAAAAGGAACTCCAAGCCTCTTCTATTTGCATCTCTAGAAGACCAACTTAGGTATTGGAAGGTTCGTCACTGGGAACCTACCTCTGGTATATCGAATTTTTTAGTTTTCTTTATATTGCATGATCAACTCCTAGTGATAAGATCCTTCAAAGTCTTCGGTTCTATATCAGTAGCTACTTCTGCTCCAACCCTATTCAAGTCAAGCTCGAGATAGTACTATCTTTCAGAGATCCATAACAGTAGTAACTATCCAATCAGAAGAATATGAGATTTTCATTCTTTCACATTCCTACATCAGTTCTCTTCCAACCTACCAAAGCATAAATCTCTCTTTTTCATCTCTATGAATTTGGCACTTAAGTTGTGGTATAAGTGTATTTTCTACATTGCGATCATACATGGATCCACCATAAATGTTGGTTAGATTGATCCTTGTGTTGTAGATTAATAAAGAACAATAGGTATGCTTGTATGCCTATATCTTTGTTGTTTTGCTTTATTTTTATATTTTATTTATCAATATGCATCAAATCTTATTCCAATTGCTTGTGAGAATTTATGAGAAATCATGCCACGTGCCACATGGCTGTGTATATAGCCAAATACCCATGCTCAGTCCGAGAGTGGTTCACCAAGATAAATACTTAATGAATGAGGTCCAAAAAAATAAATGACTATAATTAACCGCATGCATGGCGCCATGGACATATAATATAACATATATTATTTTGGAAACCAATATACATCTTACCTTATATAGGAAAAAATATTAATTTTTTTGGGCCAGAAAGTAAGAACAATTAATAGAAAAAGGAATAGAAGTGCTTCCAAGTGCATTAAGTTCTTCAAAATTTGTTTTTGACTAAATCCTTTAACATTCACCCGTTTCGTATCAATTGCCAACAATTGGTTGGAGGCAAAGGAATCGGAAAGAAAACTGTAGAGAACTAATATATCCAATTCGCCACTCAAAACTTGAGCAAACGGGAGGTAATTTTAAGATTTTTAACCATCACATTTGTTAAAGCTTAATAGAGCTATTACGATAGCAAAATATGATCCAGCCATCAATCCAATTTATACTTGACCTGATATAAATAGATTTAAATTTGAAATAAATAAATTCAGATTATAAATGATTGATTTGTTTAACTTGTTTAATATATAAATTGGATTCAGATTTTTTATATCTGATATATTTAATCCATTTAATTTTTAGTTCAGATCCGATTTGATAATTTATTTAACCTGATTTATTTATTTATTAAACATATTAGATTGGATTGGATTGGATAAACATGTTATTTATTTATTAAATATATTAAATAAATTAGATTGGATTAGCAGATTATTTATTTAATAAATAAATTAAATAAATTAAATTGAATTAGATTAATAGATTATTTATTTAATAAATAAATTAAATAAATTATATCAAATTATTTATTTAATAAATAAATTAAACTTAAATTTTAAATTATAATATATTTAATTAATAAATTAATTTTTTTTTGATCCTAGCCGTAACTAATCCGATCTATATATGCTATGCCCGACCTTTTGGCACCCCTAAAGCTGCATCCCCGGACAGTGGAAAGATCCATGTCCACTGTTTAAATTAACGGTGCGGAACATTTCTTTAGTCTGAGGCCATCGGCGGTACATGGGCTCAGCTGTCGGCAACTTGTTACACGAGGCCACTCCCTCCACCTGAGACGTTGGACAAAAACAAAAAGAGGCATGCTCATCCCTGTTCTCCAGGCACCGGGTCCAGCCCAGAATCCAAACCAAAAGCAGAACGGGACAAACAGAGTCGTCCACTCCAAGTCACGGGCACCTACAAGGGGACTCACCCAGCCCTGCCTTCCCCATTGATAAATTAAACACCTATAAACCGAAACGGAAAGCAATCAAGTTTCCTGCTACCCGCACCGTCACTGAAAAGCTTCCACATCTCCTTCCACCATCTAATCACAGACTAAGTTAAAGAAGACGCTTGTGCAGAGACACAGAAAGCCATGGCTTCTTCTAAGCCTCTGAAGTGGTCTTATTCCTACTTTGTATTATTCTTCTCCTTCTTCTTAGTGTTACAAGTAAGAGGAGCAGCCAAGACTGCTCCGGTGGTGGGAAACATCTCTAGAGTGGACGACGCCAGGCTATTCCACATTTACTATGGGCAGAGTTTCAAGGTCATCAAGAACAGCATTGATGGGGAGAGCTACCTTCTTATGCAGGTGAAATCTTCTACCTTCTTCCTTGCTGCAACTTAACATATAATACATGCTGGAACTTGACATCCATGCGTATGGGTTTTTGTCTGTGAAAACAAAGAATAATTCGAGGATGGCGTCACGGACTAAGTACTGCACCGGGAGGATCAAATCTTTTGTGATCCCACTCTCCAATTACTCTGTTGACACTACCAATTTTCCTGGTTTGTGTACAAGATTGTGCTCTATATGTTTACTTTGTTTGGTTTTAATTTATTTCCTTGCACATGTTTTTAATTAATAACTCCATGACGCTTATGTAATGGTCATTCTTAATAGTTAAAACAGGCCGTGGGACGACAACATTAAGATGTTCGGCTATTAAGCTAAAATATTTGAACCTTTTAACTATGGCAGAGCCATGATCCCATTTGGACCTTATTCTTGAGACCCCAAACCTGACCGAGACCGACATAAGTTCATATGACCAAGGTCCTACGTCCTCTACTGCCCTCAGAATATTAAGAATCTAAATCTAAAGGATCTCAGTTCATTTTAAGGGCATCTTTCAAGTTCTGATCTTGGATAGGTGTAATGACTTTTAATGCGATTCTCTGTTTTGTAACCTGTTGACGCTGATCTTCACGGACCGGATGGAATGCCTTGGTCGCTGGTTTGCCGCCTTGGGTTCCTGCAAAATAAACTCCTGACCGAAATTTCTCTGGTGGAAAACAATCTGATGTTTGGGCAACATAATGAAGAGTTTAAAGAGAGCGTGGATGGAAAAGGGATGAATCAAATTGACTTGGTTTAAGGTAGTCTTAGACTTGCTTACCTAAGATCCCCTCTTATCCTTTTTTATAGACATTGATCTAACTGAAAGTGGTTAAGCTATCCTGTAACTAATTGCTGTTAGGAAAGCTAATTAGGATAACCTCTCCTCAGCTAATTATAGTTACCGTTGGTAGTTATCCATCTTGGTCTTTGTTGATGCAATGGCCATTAGTTGTATAGTTTGTTAGTTATAACAACCAGGCTTATTTTTGATGGACCTGAAGTCGATGGACCTTAGACTGAAGTGGATTGACTGACATAGGTTGGCCAATTATCCTGGAGCGTGTCGATGGCCGACCACAAGTCGTATGTCTTCGTTAGCTAAAATGCAGTGCCAATCTGCTTTTATGTCAGGTTGGCTTTCAAGATGCAAGGTCGATCAGACCAGACGGGCCAATTAATTTTCTAGTTCGGTTTATCGTAATACTTGCCCCCCACTCCCAATTTCAAGGCAATTTATTGTTTTGAAAAATGGGAGTATTAATTTTTGTCTTCTTCTGGTAAAGGGGAAGATTACTGATAATGGCAAATCTTGGACTTGGCTGGTTACATTAACTGCTTTCCATTTTGAGCATCGTGCTTTGGACAGATGTCAAGTTTTCATTGGTGCTGTGGAAGTTGGTGCGGATTCAAGGATCATGTTGATTCTTTTCATTTCGGCGCTCAGGGTGGCTCTTTGTCACCGGCTCGGATCCTGATATGTGGTATTATCTCAGTTGTCCGGCAATGTATGAAGGTTTCATCTTGGCGTTGATCAAATTTTTGCGGATCAAGGTTGACAGGCTATTTTTTCTCCTGTCTAGTCGGTTTTTACCTCTTAGTAGTCCGTACTCATGATCGACACAGGTGCACGTGGCGCGATCAGAGGTGCTTCACATCTTTCGAGGAAGATATCAAGGCCATTGCGGTTGACTATATAAAGGGTTTCCGTCATTCAGCATGGATCTTCCTGCTTTCAACCTCTTTGGGGATATCTTCGTTCCTGCTCCAACCCTGAGTCTTTGTCCTTTCAGATTTCTTCATCTTTCTCAGGTTAGAAATATCTTCTTATTTCCATCCATGGTTAGGTCTTTAAGTGTTTCCACCGCTGACGGGCTTCCGACCGATAGGGAAGAGGGTGACCCCTCCGGCTTTGTAGGTCCTTCTAGGACAAGGGGTCCATAACTGAAACCTGATTCCATAAAAAGTACCATGTCGTTCTCTAGGTTGGCTTTCTTGCGGGAGCATTGCAAAATCCCTAAGATCCTTCCATTGATGGTCCGTCATCCCGAGGAAAGGGTAAACCAACCTCCGTCTGGCAACATATCGGTGTACGAAGACCACCTTAAGGCCGGTCTTCGGTTTTCTATGCATTCCTTCTTCGTCAAAATTTTTAACTTGTATTATATAGTTCCGGCATAGCTTACTCTGAATAGCATTCGGATCATCTGTACCTTTTTGGTCCTCTGTCATAGGTTGAACATAGAGTCGAGGACCTCTTTATTCACGTCTTTCTTCGTGCTGAAGAATGATTTTTACGGCCTGGGGTGGTGGGTTATCGGCCCTCATCCTGGTCGTAAGTTTGTCACAGGGCTGCCATCTGCTATTCATGGATGGAAGCCTTGTTTCTTCTTTCTATTCTTAGCCTATCCCTAGGGTTTCAACACCAAGTGAAGAGAATCCTGTTTGACTGCTAATGCTGGAAAGAAGGTTCTGAAGACTGACCGAGAGGACTTCGATAAGCTCTCGGTGTCCGAGGTTCCTCCAATAAAAGAGCTGCTGAGCAAGCATAACTTGTATCTCGCTCAGATCGGTAAGTCTTCGTCCTTAGGTACACTCTATAAGACAGTCTCTATTTTGTCTTGTCATTGTGTTATCTGTCAGCTAACCACTATTGTCTTTTTATTTCACAGGTAAAAAGATGAAGCTAGACTTCAAGAAACTTTGTCAAGCAACCCGTTAGAGGCCTGTACCAGCCCACCCAGCGAAGTCGGAGGGCAGGAAGAAAGCTCGGGCCGAAGAGGTTGCGAGGAGCTCTCCTATAGGGTCGAGGGCGATGTTTAACGATGACATCGTCCCCTTAACAAAACTTCGCTCCAGTGCTGCTACACCGGCTCGGACTCCTAGATAGCCGATGCCGACTTTGGCAGCTGACATGTCATCACTTTAGCCTCCTCATCAAGATAGAGGCAAAGCCCCCCAAGCGAAGGAGGGGTCAGAGAGACATAATCCCCCTGGGGGGGAGTATGAAGTAGACTTCATAGTCTACTCTGACAGGAGGGGGCTGGAAAATCTCGACTTGGCCAAGAAGTTGATTAAGGCCATACTCCTCCCGAAAGATTGGCAAGTAACCAAGAACTATCGGCTGGACCAGATTGCTGACTCACTGTATCCCAACATTTTAAAAGTAAGGGATCCTCTTTCTTTCATTTTTCTTGAAATTATGAAAAATATAATTAACTCTTCTATTACCTGAAGCATTCACGAAGTGACCCTGATAGAAGAAGGTATATTAGGGTTTATGGAACTCAGGAAGAACCTTCATAATGAGCTAGAGACAGCGAAAGCTGAGAAAGAGATGGCTGAAGAATTAAGATCGGCCAAGGAAGAGAAATTAAATAAGAACATCGCCACTATTCAGTTTTTGGAGGCCGAACTGAAGAAGGCTCAAGCCAAGATGGTAGAACAGGAGGCGAAATTGAGGAAGAAGAAGGTCCACTCCTTGGAACATACAACCAAGGACAGCCAGAAGAAAGCTGAAGAGGCTTTACAGAAGGCCAGCCAAGTTGCCAAGGAAATGGAGTCAGTGAAGGAGCAGGCCGTCTGAGCTATTGAAGACTACAAGAAGTCTTCAAACTTCAAGGACGAGATGACTGAGGCCGGAATAGTTAGCTACCGGCTGGGTTTCAATGACTGCCTTCAAGAAGTTCTCAAGGTCCATCCTGGCCTTGACGTCTCGGGGATACAGTTGTACGATGCCGAAGAAGAACCCGTGACTTAGGTCGAGGCTGAAGAGGTCCCAAGGCAGTCCGACGAGACTTCTATCATGGCCGCCTCCGATATTGCTCCAGTTGCTGACTGCTGATCTTTGTACTTTTCTTTTTTTGTAAGGAAATATAAATGTAAAAAAACTTTCTGGAAATGAATGGAAAGTTCTTTTTTCCTTAACTTGAGTCTTCTGTGATAGATTTCTCGAAAATTTTTCTAAGTATAGGGTGGTCGGATGCTCTTCAGTTCTCCTTCGAAAATTCTCCAAAGTCTGGAGTCTTCGGTAGGATAGTTTGGCAACATAGGGACACTTCTTCCCATAGAGTGATATAGTTTTGGTGTAGTAGTATAGATCGACTTCCTCATTGATCATGATCAATTTTGCTGATATGGTAGGTTGATGAGCCCGATTGTGCATCTATTGATTTTGCCGATATAGTAGGCTGAATAAGCCCACTTGCACATATGTCGGACATACCAATAGAGTAGGCTGGCTAGGTCTTCTCTTGTGCTTGTTGGTAACATTGATAAGGTAGGCTGGTTAGGCTTGCTTATGCACTCATCAGATATACCGATAAGGTAGGCTGGTTAGGCCTGCCTTTGTGTTTGTCAGTTATATTGATAAGGTAGGCTAGTCAAGCCCGTCTTTGCACTCGTCGGATATATTGATAAGGTAGGTTAGGCCCGTCTTTGTGCTTGTCAGTCATATTGATAAGATAGGCTGGTTAGGCCCGCCTTTGCACTCGTCGGACATACCGATAAGGTAGGTTGGTTAGGCCCGCCTTTGTGCTTGTCAATCATATTGACAAGGTAGGCTAGTTATGCCCACCTTTGCTTGGGCACTCTGATGAGATCATCAAAAGAAGAGCTTTATTGATAATATTTGCAAAAGTTCTCTATATTCCAAGGCCGAGATATTAGGGAACCATCCAAAGTTTCAAGTTGGTAGGTTCCGAAGCATACAACCTCAATGATTCGATAAGGTCCTTCCTAATTAGGAAAAAGTTTTTCTTGTTCTATCAGCCTGGATACTTCGGATCTTCGCAATACCAAGTCTCTAGATCATAATGTGATTGTAAGCAGACATGCCATATTTCTTGAAAAACAGTTTATTCAGGAAGGTGATAGTGGGAGGCTAATTGAGCTCGATGAGAAAGTCTCTGAAGAGCAGCCAGTTGTAGATCAAATCAAACCCAATCAACCAATTCACATAAATGCTCTTCCATCTCATAGGTCTATTAGAGTCTCCAAACCTCCTGAAAGGTACTTGGGTATGCTTACAGAGGATATAAAGGAAATGTTTCTTGTTGGGGACAAGGATCAATTGATTGATCCTAAGACTTATGATCAGGCGATGTCAGACATCGACTCCAAGAAATGGTTGAATGCTATGAAGTCAGAAATTGAATCAATGCATTCTTACCAAGTATGGTCCTTAGTGGATCCACCAGAGGGTATTGTACCTATTGGTTGTAAATGGATCTACAAAAAAAAAATAGGTATAGATGGTAAGGTAGAGACCTTTAAAGCTAGGTTAGTGACAAAAGAGTATTAGTCAACGTGAAGGTATTGACTATCATGACACATTTTCACCAGTAGCTATGCTGAATCCATCCGTATATTGCTTACAATTGCAGCATATCATGATTATGAGATATGACAGATGGATGTGAAAACTGCATTCCTGAATGGATATCTTGAAGAAGATATCTATATAGAGCAGCCTTTGGATTTCACTTTCAATGATGAAGATCAAAAGGTCTGCAAGCTGCATAGATCAATCTACGGATTGAAGCAAGCTTCTTGGAGTTGGAATACTCATTTTGATGATGCAATCAAATCGTTTGATTTTATTAAGAATGAGGATGAGCCATGTGTTTACAGGAAGGCCAGTGAGAGGGCGGTGACATTCCTCGTATTGTACGGGGATGACATTCTCCTTATTGGGAATGATATTTTCATGTTGACTTCGGTCAAAAGTTGGTTATTTAAGAAATTCTCTATGAAAGACTTAGGTGCAATATCTTATATTTTGGGGATTAAAGTCTATAGAGATAGGTCTAATCGGATGCTTGGCCTTTCACAAAAATTGTATATAGAGGAAATGCTGAAAAGGTTCAGCATGGAGAACTCTAAAAGAGGATTGTTATCTCTTCGGCATGGCATTAATCTCTCCAAGAAAATGTGTCCTAACACACCTGAAGAGATTCAACACATGAGCAAGATTCCATATGCTTCGGCAATTGGAAGTCTTATGTATGCATGTTGTGTACTCGACCTGATATAGTTCTTGCTGTGAGTGTCACGAGCAGATATCAGTCGAATCCAGGTGAAGAACACTTGATAGCTGTGAAGAACATTCTTAAGTACTTGAGAAGGACTAAAGATTTGTTCTTTAGTCTTTGGAGGGAGTTCAGAATTAGGGATAAAGGGATATACAGACTCAGACTTTATGTCTGATCTTGATGATAGAAAGTCTACATCAGGGTCTGTGTTTTTGTGCAATAATGGGACAACTAGTTGGAAAAGTTCCAAGCAACCCATCATAGCAGATTCAACAATGGAAGCAGAGTACATCGCTGTCTCTGAAGCTGTAAAAGAAGCCTTTTGGTACAAAAAGTTCGTTGCGGAGCTTGGAGTGATGCTATATGATGCCATCCCCATATATTATGATAATAATGGTGCAATAGCTCTACTAAGGAGCCCAGGTTTCACTAGAAGTCTAAGCATATTGAGTGGTGATTTCATATCATACGCGACTACCTCGAGAAGAAATATATTGAGGTGCAAAGAGTAGACTCCACGGACAACGTGGCAGACTCACTGACTAAGATTCTGAGTTAGCAAAAGGCTGAAGTCCACATTGAGAAAATGGGACTTAGATATGTAGCCAATTGGCTTTAGTGCAAGTGGGAGATTGTTAGATGTATGTCTTAAAAGCCAAGTTGGCTTGACACATTATAATTTTTAGGGCATGAGCTTTGTATTTAATTTTTCTTATTAATAAAAGGACATTATTTTCATTCATATTGATGTGCCTATGAATTGTCCATGGAGTTAATGGGCAATGATACATTCTCAAGAGTTGAAAATCTGAGGCATATGTCCTTATAGATTAACTCCTAAAAGCTTTCGATTATTGGAATATCACGAGGACGGTGATTGATCCGTTAAAATTGGTGGACAGATCACTTCCCTTTCTAGGTAGATGAGTCTTTGACCTACAATGTGGTGACACTGGAGTGAAAGTGCAGGTAGTTGATAGAGATCAACGGTACCGAGCGTGACCAAGTACAGGAAGTTATACGGATGACTACTCACTCGTCGATAATTTTCTGATGCTGTAATCGTGTGAATAGTTCCTTGACCTAGAGTGTCTCAACTACTCACAATAAGGTTGCTGTAGTTTGACAGCACAATCACATGGTTCCTATCCATGTGGGACCTTGCGGTGTTCGTTGACTACAGTAAGTTTACTGTAGGAATAGGGTGTTCACTTGTAGAGATCTATTAGCCTTAGTAGTAAGGTATAATCCTATGCAAGCTTAATGAGACTAAGTCTAGAAATCTATGGCCATAGTAGGGTGATAATGAAAATGTGTTTTCATTAGTATCACAATTGAACTTGAGTTAATTAAATTAAGCATATGACTGATGGGTTTGACGAGTATCCGTAACCAACATCATGTCGAGATTTTGATAGAGGAACCGAATCACATGGTAACTACACCTAGGGGTTCCAATCTTATTTTGCTGGGTTGCTACTACATACTGCTAGGTGTCACTAGTGGATTATGAGAGTCCATTAGGATTGTTTTCGGATCGATGATCCTAATTAGGGTTGAGCTGAAATTGTTTCAGTCCATCGCAAGAAGTTTCGATGATGTATAATGGAGATTATATCATATCTCATTACCAGACAAGATAGGACCTGAGGGGTCACACACATTAGGAGCTCAAGTAACCAATCAGCAAATTAGTATTTGACCTAATTGTAAATGTTACAATTAATTAATTATGGATTAATTGTTAATTAAATTAAATTAGATTTAATTTAATTAAGTTAAATGTAATTAATTAATCCTAATTGAGTTGGATTAATGTCCGCTTCGAAATGTTTAGATCGGATTTAAAATCGGCTTCAGTTTGGCTGTAAAATCACTTCATTTGGATCATGACCTAGAGTCCAATTAGACTGGGACTTTCTCTCCTTGTCTCCCCTTCCCTCCACACGCCTATGTGGGCCCCAAGTATTTTGTGTGACAAAAACAAAGGGGGCATGAATATAAGGTGGGCGCTAATTGAGTTTAGGCGTGGAGAAATATGAGAGGAGGAAGAGTCACTCTCTTCTACTCCTCTTAAAACCTAAACTAGATAAAATAAAACTGCGGTGTTTTGTTTTTGGCGTGGAGAAATAAAAGAGGGGACTTTACCGTGGTTTATAAATAGGGAGAGAAGGCACTGTGAATATTTTTTGGGGCATCTTCTCCTCTCTTGGGCGCTAATACCAGGGAGTGTCTCTCCTGGGGCACCATCTTCTCCTCTCCCTTACAGTATATTTCTTCCTTGTGATCTTCAAGAGCATTGAGAGGTCTTCTTCACAAGAGGAATAAGATAGCAAGAGGTCCAAAGATCTTGCATAGTTTGATCTGCAAGACAGAAGTCAAAAGCCGGTCTGAATTCGGATTGGCATAGTTTTTAAAGTGGGCGATTTGTTGAAAAAGGAGAGGGCTGTAAGGATCTAGCAGTCCGGTGCCCTTTATGACTCGGTTGCGAGAGCTTCGTGTGGATACCAGCAGAGGCCGGGCGTTTGCACGGCTCCGATAGAATCCCGGTTTTCAGTAGCATATCTGCATGCTTTTCAGAGCAAGCCCGGATAGCAATCCAGGTAAGTATTTTATGCTTAAAATAATTTTTATTTCAGATCTGATATTTTTCTCATATGTTGCAGCATGTTAGAAATTTATGATAAATAAATTAGATTTATTTATGAATTGCATTATTATATATAAATTATTTTTATTTTTGCTTTCGCTGTGACAGGCTGTTGATGCCTGTTTGATTGCAATTTTCTGTTCCTGGAAGAACACCAACAGAAGGTACTCAGACTATCGTGAATGTTAGTTGGACTGTACTTTATCGAGATGGCCTTCTAGCTATAATGGGAAGAGTGATTTCGCTTTCAACCCCAATTGAGTTTTTAGAAAATCTGACTAAGAGAGTTGTAACTCTCCTCAATTAGTCTTCAAATAATTTCATTCGAGAGAAAGCATCATAGAATAATATGTCCGTGGAACTTCCATCATCAACTAACACTCTTTTTACATTATAATTTGCTAGTATCATAGACACGATAATAGCATCATTATGAGTTTGAACTCCTACTAGATCATCATCAGAAAAGGAGATTGCATTATCACCCTCTGCCTCTTCAAAGAACTTTCTTCAGATCTTGCCCCCTCAAACTACATGCCTCTAGAGATCATGTTAACAACTCCAGCCTTTGATTGGTTGATCTCTCCTTTTGCCTATTGCTGGTTAAATTCTGGGCATTAGGTTAAGCTCCACCAAGGATGTACTTTCCAAGATATCCCTACTGAATAAGAGCTTCAATCTCATCCTTGAGTTGGATGCAATCCTCAGTATTGTAGCCGTGGTTATAATAAAACTAGCAGTACTTGCTCTTATCATGGATAGTTGATGGAGCTTTCATCGGGCGGGGCCTCTTCAGATATTTTTCTCCATTAATCTTCATGAGGATTATGGTTATGGGAGCTAAGAGGGGGTGTAGTTGCCATATTGGTCAGTTGGACCCTTCGGCCTAGGACTTTGTCGGTGCGAGGAGTCATGTTTCTTAGCCTGATTATTGTCTGGTCCTTCTCGGGCCTGCTTCTTCTTAGGCCTTCGGCTTTTGGCCAACTAAGTGTGCCTTTCTCTACATGGATGCACTTTTGAGCGCTCATCAGGAGCTTCGAATAAGACTTGGAAAAAGTCTTATCTAGCAAGAAAGTAAATCGGGAAGGGCATAATTCTAATAGCATGGCTAGCATGACCATGGCTTCATCGAGGTGATAGATTAATAGCATGGCTAATTTGAAGTGAGCCACATAGTCCTTCAACAACTCCCCATCTTGCTATCAAATTAAAAAGAGATTGTCGAGATCCCGTGGCATTCTTCTACTAGTGTTAAAATATGCCACAAATTACTTTTCCAACTATTTGAAGGAGTTGATGCTCCTTGGCTCAAGTTCAAAATACTAGATGCGGGCAGCTTTCTGTAACGTGGTTGGGAAGGCCAAGAAAAGCAAGGTGTTTGTAGTACCTTGAATCATCATAAGAGTCTTGTAGCTCTCTAGGTAGTTTAGTGGATCAGTGGTGATGTCGTAGGGCTCTAGCTGAGGTATCTTGAACCAAGTAGGAATCGGCTTCTTCATTATTCATCGGGAGGAGGGACAAGTGTTGAACTCCGTCAGGCCTCTGCTTCCTCCCAGGAGGTCCATAGGTCATCGATTGATTTTTCATAGTTTGCGGTCATAGTCATCTAGTCATGCACCAAGAATCAGCAAATTGCCAAGAAAGTCCATAAGTTGATCTCTCCTGGAAGGATTCAGATGAGGAACATGGACGTTTTTCCTACCTTTGCTCTCATGCTGGGGACTCGCCTATCACGGTGATAGTGACTGTGATCGATGGGAAGTTGATTGGTGTGGAGATCTCCCTAGAGGAGATTGCTGGCTGTCTATTAGCAGCAATGGGAACAATAGGAATTTCTAATTGCTGCTACTACCATTGGTTTGTAGCCACCTATTGCAAACCTTGCACGGTAGTGGTCAATGTTTGCACTTGCTACACCAAAGTTGCAAGTAACTGCTCTGGGCTCCATGGCTTGACTTGGGCTTCCTTCATGGCAAGAAGACCACTTGGTATTGCTGGTGGAGGTACTTTGAGTTTTGGTTCTCACCATGATCTTCTTAGCTTCAGTGTCTTCTTCCCCTTAATTGTGCGCCAATATGTTGCGGCCAAATCCTCGATTCGGTTTCCTAGTGGCGCTCGGTGGTCCCTGTAAGAGTCTCCAGCCAAATATGGTCTTGCTCCTAGGTGGCTTTCAGTGCTTCCCGCAAGAGAAGGCCCTCTTGAACATAGGTTTTCTAGCAAGAGACCCTCTGACACTCAAGTTAGTCGGGTATTTGGATAATAGTGGAGCTAAGAAGAGCTTATGATGAGTGTCAGTGAGCGTGGAGGTAAATGTAGACGTACCTTTGGAAGGCTCCCTCTTATCTATTTATAGTATTTGAATGTAACTACTTTTTACTTAGAGATAACCTCCTTCGGTTACGATAACTTCTTTCAGTTGAAAGCAACCACTTGTGGTTGGAAGCCATCGCTTTTAGTTAGAAGCAATCTCTTTTGGTTGGATAACAGCTTCTAGTTAAGAGTAACCTCTTTTGGTTGAGGGAATAGCTTCTTGTTATGACAGTTATTTCCATCTGTGCGTGCCTTCTTGCTTGAGCATTTCGGACTTATGGCATCAATGGGTGGTTTAAGCTCCCTGTTTGTGCCTTTTTGTCATCTATGGTTGAAGCTGTCATTTGGAATCCCTGTGCTTTAGGTTGTTGGGCATAATTCTGCCTTGACAGTTAGTCAGGTTCGAGTAATTACTTGGCTTTTATGCATCAAGGGATGTAAACATGCCTATTTGGCTTGTAGTTGTTGGTAGTTACTTGGTTCTGAATCATCATAGTTGCTCGGTTTCACCAGTAACTTGTAGTCTCCAACTTAACCATCGATCTAGATATTCCTCAAGGCCGAATATCTGAGTAGTTGTTACAATAGGTTCTAACCAATAATTTCTCCATGCTTAGAGTAAAATAATGGCCCTGCCTAGCTATTGGACAAGCTTGACCAATCAATTTCCTCCCAAAAAGGGAAACTGTTCATGCGAAAGAATGATCTTCTTTCATGGCATCAGCCATTGGATTGTGTTTCGCAGAGATCCGAAAACATTTTGAACTCCTTCATTCACCTACCTGCATAGATCTCATGCAGCCATTGTGCAATCCAATGGTTGATTCGTGTGAAGGAAGACGAATCATTCTTTCACACAAAAGATACAACCTGAACCCATTGAAGTTCACACCCCTTACATTGATTGCTATTTTACATTCAGTTCCTACAGACAAATATGTTATATCTAAAAATTGCTTCTAAGGGTCATTTAATTTTTATTTGCCAGTCAATGCATAAGTATAAATAAAACAAATGTAACTATGCATAGAAATAGGATTAATTATGTCCATAGACTAAATATAATTTATTAACTATGCAAAGGATACATATAAAGGAGTAAGCACAAGACTGACAATCAAATGAATGACTTGAAAAGTATACCAGCTCTTTCTTTTTCATGGTTTGCCTTGTGCATTTTTTTGTATTATGCTTTGTTCGATGTACCATTACATGCTCTCATACTGCATGGCAATTTTAATTAACTGTTTGTTGATGTATTTTTACAGTGTCATTCTTCGAGGTGAGGACTGCTGCTATGTTAAGTAACAATGAGTACTTTGTATCTTATAAGGTGGCTTCTTGGAAGAGGTTTCTATCAGTTACTCAGAATATACATTTCTTTTCTGATGAAGAATTGCAGTGGGGTTGCCCTTTGATCCTCTGATCATCATTCACACGATTTTTATTTGCTTTCTATCTTTTAACTGTCTTGTGAGTTTTTTTGATGGTTGTGAGAGCATTTCCTTTATTACCCCTTTTTTTAATTGAAAAACAGGGAAGGGCAAGTATTTAATTATTCTTTTACCAATAACAGCCAAATTTTTGGGTATGGCTTGATCAAGCTACTTAAAAATCTGAAGTTTCATCACTGCCTAAAACTGTGACTTTAATTTTTTTCCGTACTCTCTGGTATCGGTCTCAAAAAGTTATAAATTGATTTTTTTTTTTTTGTAGTTTGGTGTCAACATTTCAGTAGTTATAGATTGGGGAAATAACCTCCCAAGTAAAGAAGCAGACAGGTAGTCATTAAAATCATTCCAGTTGTTTCAGATGAAGAAAGCTTTTTAAGATTTGGAAGCCTATTTGACAGAACTTTTTAGCAAAATTAGATACTCTTATTCTTATACATTGACATAGGTTCACACACACACACACACACAACATATATATATTTCCTCATTTCATCCATAAGAGTGCACTGTAGGGAAATTATCTACTTGAAATATAAGTAATTCTCAGATATTTGGAACTTCTGACATTTAACATTATCAAAGCAAAGGAATTGTATGATCTCCTGCTGAATGTTGCATTTGGCTAGTCTAACATACCTTTGCTTGTCTTTTTCACAATTTTCTAGCCAATAGATGATATTTAACTGCATTTTCGTCTGGCTTTTTATGATTGATTGTCAAGAGGGAATTGTCTTGTGATATAATTAATTGATTAGAATTGGTGTACAACTGCAATCTCCATTTTCAAGCTTAATCCTTGCATGGCCTTCTGATGTCTTCACAGCCATAGGGTTATAAACCACTTTAATTTGATTCTTTGAAAAAATTTCATTGCCATTATTGAACTTGGTCTCCTCTCACCATTTCATTTCTGTTCTATATTACTAACTTTATTTAAGAAATTTGCAGTTGCTGGGTTTGCTAGATAGCTTGAAGGGCATAACATCAGATGAAATAACATCACAATGTATACTGAAGTTGTTAACAAGTGGCAACATCCAGCTTGTTAACAGAACAGATATACAACAACTCTCACAATTCTCTGCACACTTCATAAGCAACGTAGATGCAGACCAAGCCTGCAATTTTGCAGCCTTTGTACCTATGGATGAGAGCACTCCTTTGCAGGTAAGAACAAGTATATCTTCTATATTTGCATGTGCAGCAATATGGACATCTTTAAATACACTAATCTATTATAATCTATGTGCTTCAGAGGACCATTATTTTTTCCATGGGTTAAAGTGTATCACAATTCATATGTGCACATTTGTTTGTAAAGTGACATATATCTAAGAATTAACACTGTTCTCTGATGGATTTCTTAAGAGGGCAGAATGGATCAAGTACTTGGCAACTTTCACAAATTCAGAAGCCCGTGCCAATTCAGTGTATGATGCAGTTAGGTCTTTCCCAACTTTCTTCTTTTGTTTTTTCTTCAATGCCAAAATTCTCTATTTACTCATCATGCATTTTCTTACAAATGCATCTAATCTCCAAATATACATGCCAATTTGATCGAAAATATCATATTGCCCAAGAATAGGAGAGAGGGAATGAAAAAATAAACTACTGATAGTGATTTACAACATTTAGTCAATTGTTACCTACAAACCTGGTCCTTTTCTTTAGGGAGAAAAGGTCAATATGGTCCACAAACACTACAAATTTCAATTAACTTGGAATCTCTTTATCTTCAATTGATTGTCCATTGCAGGTTAAAGCAAACTACATTTGCTTAAGCAAATCTGCAGCAAACCTTAAATCCCGATTCAAACCTGTTGTAGCTTGGGTGGAGTATAACCAGGTATACCAAGGCTTACTATCATCTTATGCTTTACGGACCTGAAACCCAAAAATCTATTTTCAAATTCCATTGATAAAACTATGTTAATAGCATGAGGTGAGGCTTATGTATTGACTTTTCATAATAATTTTCTAGGGTATATGGTCTTTTGCTAAGGAAGGTTACAAGTTGCAGGTAAGATCTTTTGGAAACTGGCAGAGTATATGCATGCAGATAGACCTAAACACAAGCACATGTATGTAGATTGTAGACACACAATAGAAGGTTATGCATATGCTTTGTGATGGATAAAAGACCCACATTTTTTGTTGAGCAGTATGTGATCGATGCTGGAGGTGAGAGTGTGGATGAAACCATCACTAGCAATCTCTACAATGTTTCAGATCCAGAGGATTTGGAGAACTTCCATGCCATCCTTTGTGTAAGTTTTCAGCAAGTGCTTTTCTTTATTAGACCTGGGATTCTTGTCCTATAAAGCTGTATGATGATGAAACCGAAGTAGTAGTGGTCTATGAGGTAAAATGTATTTTTAAATAAGTTAACAAGTTCTTATCACAAAAAAAAAGTTAGCAACTGATGTAAACGAGAAGTAGAGTTTTATGAATGGACCTCCCTGTTATTACCTGAATGATGGGTTTGATAAGTAGAATCCCTGCATTTCATAAAATTTAAAATAAGTTTTCCCACCTTTATCGAAAGATTACATGTTGCTCTGCTGTGAATCAGATGAAAGTTTCCATCAAACTAGATTGTCATATGGATGGACTCTTAATTGTTAATGGATGCAAATGTACCCAAAGAAATGTTGCTAATGGATGTTGCAGAATTTACATAAGGGCCGCCTTGATTCAATGAATCTCAAAAGTACCAGCTGAACTGCATTTAATGTTCAATGCATTTATCTCTTTCCATATTAGCAAAGCGGGAATTCTGTATAACGAGTAAAATTCACTGGTGACCCTAAAGCAATTTAAACAAACAGCATAGAAGGTTAGCTGAACCAAATGGTTTTCTGTGTGCCATCAGACCGTGGACGTGGTAATTGATCAAACATATGCTTTGAAGCCAGCAGAGTACACACTATCAACATTCCTTGCGAACATGGATATTGGAGACAGCTCTTGCTTTGGCTTTATCAGCAATCAGAGCTTGTGGAGATATGATAAGAGAATGCAAGATTCTGCTACACTTGGTAAGCTTGGTGGTTACTAATTAGATTATGTAAATTGTTAATGCAGGCTTTATGTTTCTCCAGCTAATTTTTATACTTGGAAGTAGATGCATGGTTTATGGTCATATTAATTGTTTTACAAGTCATATTATCTCTGAGTTCTTCCTTCTCACAATCCCAAATTTCATCAGTTCACATTAACGTCTATAAAAAATGTGATCTGTAACCTTACTGGAAATGAATCATGCTAGTTCAAAACTGCCTAAAGAAATATTAAACTGTAGATTTCATGTGTAGTTATTGTGATGCAAAGATGTCAGATCCCACAATTCTTAGACACATTCGTTCCTGGTTGCAGAATCTAATCACCCAATTGTTTCTGCATTCTGATGACTCAGAAACAGCATTTTTGTTGCAACTGCTAATTGAATATCACCATGAGCAAGTAAATTGTCAATCCGTACCAAGCAAATCAATTTTAAGCAGTTTACATATTCATGCATGAAGCAGCTAATTATGTCATCTCATCTTTTAATCTATATGGTCACTGTTTTGTTTTCCATACCATTTATTTCTTATGTTTTCAAGCTATTTTCCCTTGCAGACATTTGAACTAATATTTTCTTTATTTAATTGTAAAATGAGGGATCTGCTTTCAATTTTGAAATGTACCAACGATCAAGTTCTGACGAAAGTGATGAATTCTGAACTTGAACCAGAAGCAATTGAAGCAATGGGAGAGATGACTACTACTGTTTCGACTTTTGAAAGTGGGCTCAACATCTTATATGCATCAGCTGGCTAATTTTTTAGATCATTTGGATGCACAACCCCTACTGCACCTGTTCTCAAATTACCATGTTTTTTTGCAACTAAAAAAGCATTTATTTCTTTTTTATTAGAGAAATAAAAATACATTTAGCTTACCTTGGAACCATGAAAATCTGGAAACAATGTGCTTAATATTGTACTTTCTAGAGACACAATTTCAGTTATCTGTACACATATTAGAAGTTTCATTAAATTTACATAATGCCCCAATATATTGGTTTGTATAATACTTATCTAATTATTATTTGATGTTTCCCATTTTTAGAAAAAAAAATCAATTATGCTAACAAGTGCTTGTGATTTGGAAGATTGGTTTGATGGAGCCCTTGCACAGCCCCAGCTGGTTTTAGCTGATCTAATTGAAGTGTTCTTTCCTACCGGAAACTACACCACCACATACTTTAGAAATCTTGCCAAGGTCCGTCACTTTCCCTGACTCTCTTCTAATCCTAATGTCTGAATGCCTCTTCATGCTTGCATTTGTATGCATAATTGTCATCAATGCTTTGTAACTCTCTTCTAATCCTAATGTCTGGATGCCTCTATTGGTATTTTATTGCAAAAAATATATTTCTGTCTATATTTATATAATTTTAAAAAATTTAAAAATAATTTTTGTGGTGTGTATGGCAAAATAAAGTGTGGCAAATTAATTTGTAAATACAATAAAATAAGTTGGGAAGTCTGGCCTGGGAGGCGGATAAATCCATTGTCTTAAAAAAAATTTGGCTCCCTTCTCGTGCGAAGATTGATGGACCACATGCTCTCCTCCAAGATACAACCTAGAAGCCATAACTTCAATGCCTGTCGGTGGCACCATCTTAAACAGATACCGATCAGCTCGTCTTCAGTCCAAAAAATTAAAATAGAAAAAATACAAGAAATTGAAACAGATGAATTAAAGAGGGAGAGCTTAGAATTTAACTTTTGGGGATGCCTTGAAGGGCTGGGATAGGCCTATTTATAGACTCAAAATTTCAAAGAAAATTTCTAAAAGGTCCTCAACTAGCTGTTACAGTAGTTACAAAATTAAATTAAGAAATTAATTAAAAACTAGCCGTTATCTTATTAAATAAAAAATGAATAAAGTAACTGTTATGACCATTACAAAATTAATGAATCTTATTAAATAAGAAAAAAATAAAGTGATCGTTATGACCGTTATAAAATTAATGAAAATGGAAAAATGCTTGGGGGTTGTTTTATTTTGTTTTTTAAAGTACGGTAACATCAACAATCCCCCTCAAATATAAAATAAAAAAAGGTAAAAGTTTAATATTATTAAATTCAGTAAATGATAAAAAAAATTTGGACTTTTACTGTGTTTAGTGCAAGTACCTTCTAGTTTTGAACCTGTATTTAATATAAAATGCACACAATATGAAGATGAGCTGATCAAAATATGGGATAGTGCTATTTAGGCCATGCGCTTGCTTTGATTTTTATGAGAGTTACTAGAAATTCGTCCGGGTCCCATAGTCGTGGCCTCATAACTACTCTCATTAAGATAGATTCTCCAAAGGTACGTGCAACAGAATCGTACCTCGCTGAACTTACAGCCTTGGATCTATTAAGAGCTATGCTCAACCTAACCGTCATACTAGAGCATCACACCATAGGGATAGGATGGAGACAGACTTCTAAAAATGGTGCTCCCAGACATTACCTCAGAGATAATTTTCCTTTGAACCTTAACAATGGGGTTGCCATGACGAAAGGGGTTCACTCTGGTAACTAATATATAGGCTTAAGCCCCATCTCCTTCGATGTCTCAAATACCGCCAGCCTTTGAAAGGCCTTTGGTCAAAAGATTTGCTAGATTTTTTTTGGTATTCTCTCTCATGTAACTTTATCAAAATAACGATATTGAAATAAAAGTAAATATGGAGATGACATACTTCAACTCTAACTGCAGTGCAGGATATTTTTACCTGAGCTACTTTATCAATTTCAGACATCAGTAATGCTTTACAAGCCTCATGTATTTTAGAAAAAGGAATTCGTCGAATATCATTTTATGACGAAGTGATAGGACCACCATTGTATGAACTGTATACTAAAACTAAAGTGAAGAATAATCTTGCAAAGCATGCAATGGCATATATATATATAGCGGACAAATCAAACAAGTGAAAAATGTATGACATGATGCCAGATAACTAAAAGAATTCTCAAAGAAGCACCGTGATTTTAAACAAGTCAGCAAAAGTAGTGATCATAAGTTACATAAACAAGAGAAGAACATGGCAAAAAGTTGACAAACCCATAGGATAATGACATAATTTGAATGAATAATCATGATGAGATATGCCACTAAGATGTTAGACAGTTGTCCTATTCAACAGGTCTTAGATTTCCAATTTCCACATGGAGGGAAGGCTGAAGTGAAAAATTCAAGAAAAAATTTCTTAGAAGTCAAAAACAGAAGCTGTAGTTACTTAAGGAATGATGTGGAGCAGGGTATGTGATATTGTCTCGTACCGCCCGGTACAGGGTGTACCGTACCGTACCGGTCAAGAGCCGGTACAGTTCACGCATATAAAATGGTCCGGCACTCGGATCGTTAAAAAAAATTAAATGCCATACGGTATGGTACGGTATTGTAGTGTACCGTACCGTACTGCCCGGTTCAGCCTGGTTCGGATCTATTTCATGTTTCAAATAGAAATCTTTGCTTGAGAGGGGGGAGAAAGATTGCTTTTTTTTAAAAAACATCGGTATGTATGTCGGTACCGTACCGTACCGGCCGCTGACCGATATGGATCCTGGTACCAGTTCAGCGATCCTTGATGTGAAGTCTATAGTTATGAAATGGAACAACAGAAGAAAATGTTCTCATGAATCTCTATAGGCATATTCTCACCGCAACCCCATGACATCAATCAAAAACCTGTACGGAACACACTGCTAAAACTTTATGGTCCAAATCTTGTCAACCAGTCCAAAATCTGAAAATTTGGTACACAACATTATTGTATGACCGTCAACTTAATCATATAGGAATTGTCATTTGGATGTTATAAGATGAATACAAGAATTATTGCACAGGATGAGAAATTCATACAACTATGAATGTACCTTCATTAAGTTTCTATGATATGAGGTTCGTTTTCTAAAGATGTCTTGGTAGTTACCAAATGCAGGGTAATTTCTGTAGCATCTAAACCATAAGGTCTTAGAGAGAAGTTACAACAGTAAGCGTGTGCTCAGGGAGACTACTAAACAGCAGCATCATAAGGTCTATTAGATGACAGCCTCTTCATGCTTGCATTTGTATGCATAATTGTCTTCAATGCTTTGTGATTTTCTCTTCAAACCTAATGTCTGGATGCCTCTTCATGCTTGCATTTGTATGCATAATTGTCTTCAATGCTTTGTTTTCAATTTTTATCAGGAGGAAGGGTTGACAAGTATTGGCCCTGACATGTGCGACCGAAGTACTTCCACACCCATGGAGCCTACCGTTGTGCCTTGCCAATGAAGAAACTGAACTTGAAGACATATTTTTAGGTTATTCCATGGTGAATTATAGGGGTATGACAAGTTCAAGAAGGATGACTGAAACTTCTTCAAAGATAACATTGTTATGTTTTCATTTCTACAATTAGAATTTCTTAGGCAATATTGTTTTGGTAAAACTACTTTGTTTGACATTTTTAAGACTTTTTACATATTGAAAAGGATTAGCAAGTTGAATAGTTAATAACAGCATTAGCATAGGCCAGCATAAGTTTGGATCGGTGAATTATATTCCTAAACAAACAGGCATGTTCCCACAAAAAAAAAAGTAAAAATACTTTTTTAGGGCCTGTTTGGTATTGCATTCGTTTTCTGTTTTTGTTGTTCAAAACCCATGAAGAAAAATATGTTGCTCTGGATCCAATATGATAGAAACTATTTTGGTTTCCACAATTCTTTTAAAAACCATTAGAGACGTTGGAGGCAAGGATCTATTTTTTTTGGGAAACCAGCAAAATGGAGGCAAGAAATAGCTGAGTTTGGCAATGAACAGTCTTCACATCAATCCTGTCCTAGAATGTAATCAATTTATAGAGAAAGATCAAGAAAGAAACGGTAACAGTGCCACACAGCTCCTAAACAACGAAATTTTTTAATGCCACATTATACTCGAAAGACCTTGGTCTACATTTGATAGGCAAGGCAATTCGTTAACGCGGAGAACAGGAAACGATTCCCTTGTTTATCCCAATCGGACGCCAAGTCCTAGCCCTCTCCACCGCCGCTCTTCCTCTTTTGCTCTTGCTTGCACGCGACTACGCCCGACCGCCTTGTATGCTCGCCCTCTTTTCCTCCCACCGCGTGACATGGCTCCTCCACCTGCCCTCTAGCTTCCACACCTCGCCTCCTCCTACAGTCCTACCACCTTTCCTCCCTTTCTCCCTCTCTTCCCCTCTTCTTCTTCTTCTTCTTCTCTCTCTATATATATTTTCCTCCGTCACCGTTTCCTCATCTCCCTCTCTCAATCTCTCTCCCTGCCTCCCCTCTTCCACCACTCTCGCTATCTCTCTCCCTCATCCTCTCTATTAGTCTCTCTCCCTCTCCTCTGAGCTTAAGCCCAAAAGAGACATCCACCGTGCCACCACTCGTCTCTTGCCCTATGATAGAAGGCAAGGTTATCAGTCTACTTGCAAAATGACCGCCATTTCCCCTGCTGTAACAATCATTGGCGTAGAAAGAGAAACTTTTGAAATATTGAAGAATTTTAGAAATTATTTTAAAGGATTATTGGGGCACTGATTAGATATCTATGATTTTAGGAAGGAAGTCACCCAAAATATCCCAGCTACAAGGACTTCAAGATAAATTTCAAGTTTTTGATTTAGAGGAGTTGGCCCGAGTTGTAAGGAGCCGACTCATTCTCATTACAGCAGAAGATTAGATTTAAAAGTTATTTTATTAATAAAATTCTAGTCAATCGAAATTCTAGATTTAGGGTTCCTTGATTACAGTAATTAATTACAGCAATCATAAAGTGATTTAAAAGAATATCTGTAATGCTAAATTCCTATTTTTTATAGACACACAAGCACATGCCATTCAGAGATGATCCACATAGTATTGTCCAGGTGGCTTATCCAAGAAGGAGGTGAATTGGATATTTAAAAAAATTTATGCAAGTATGTGCTCTTTTTAGTATTTTTAAAGTAGTATGTGCTATGAATTAAATTAATTACTATGGAAGCAAGTAAGAACAGGAAATACAATTACAAACATAGCAAATTTTATAGTGGTTCGGAGCAACCTCGTTTCTATGTCCATTATCCAAGATATCACTTGAGATTTCTACTATATTCACCCACGGAATATAGCTGGATTATTTTCACGGGATCACAATCCAAAACCTAAACTTGATTTTGACCAGGCTCACTAAAAACCCAAACTTGGTTTTGTCCAGGCTCACCAAAAATCCACTACAATGTTAGTTTTAATACGGGATCACTAACAACCCATGCTTGGTTTTCAACAGGCTCACTAAGAACCTAACAGACTCAAATAAGAGTTAAAGAATACAAAGCAACTTTTTGACAAACCGAAGTTGTTGGATGGTTCAGTTGCAGCTATTGAGAAGCCCTTTTAGTTGTACTTTGAATGCTCTTTAATGGCTTCTTAACTTTCTCAATAAATGCCTCAAGATTTAGATAATAGTTGGTGAAGTCTTGAGTGCTATTTTAAATACTCTTTTTCAATTAACTCTCAAAACTTATTAATCTCCTTAAAAACTTTTTTTAAAAGATGTCCAAATCCCTCATATATAGAGTCTAGTACTCTTCTCAGATGCATATAGCCGTTGTAGACCGTTGGGATTTGAAAAAGAACCATTGGAGCACTTTTTGGATTCAAAAATGAAGATCTGGAACTAGCCGTTACTTGCCTGGAATCGACATTCGAGTCGGCTCGGTTGCTTCGAATCGGCTAATATTCTCAGAATTGTTGAAACCTTACTTTGGTCGAGTTGGCTCTTCTCAATCGAGTTGGCTTGGATTCTCAGGTCTTCAAAGACTGAACTCTGGTCGAGTCGGCTCTTCTCAATTGAGTTGGCTTGCTTGGCTTGTTCTCTCAAAACTGATTGTTACTGAACTCTGGAGGAGTCGGCTCGGGTCTTTGAAGGATCAACTCGGTTGTCTGACTAAATATTTGAGTCGGCTCGGATTATTTCAGGTTGGCTCGTCTATTTGATTCAAGAGTTTGATACTCTGAACGAGTTGGCTTGGGTTCCTTTGAGTCGGCTTGGATGTCTGCGTGCCAGAAACCTTCATGTTGTGCATTGACCTAGAGTCGGCTCTTCCTCCTCGAGTCGGCTTGAGTGATTTTTCCACAAGGTCTTTCAATCTTCTCTAGATTTCTTTCAAATGCTTCCAACTCAATTTAAAGACTATTTTACATAACTTAAAGTCCTAAAATACATAGACTTGGCCCTATTTTCATGAATACAATAGTAATTTTTCTTTGGGCACTTCTTTACAATAATGCTTCTTTCAACAAAATACTTGACATGCAACAAAGTTGTAGGAAATGTGGTTGTGTAATAAAATTATCTTACAAAAACTTGTAAAGCACTTGAAGATAGTTAGTAATCAAATGCATGCTCCAATATTTTGTTATCATCAAAATCATTCAAAGGATCAACAATCTCTCCCTTTTTGATGATGACAAAACACCAGGCATGGAAGAAACTTTACAATTGTATGTATAAGAATATTTGAAAGTAAGTATCAACATGTATAAGCTGTGTATCAAGAATGTATTTAAAAGTATTAGAGCATATTAACAAAGTATCAAGGTTTTTGAGATAAATTCAGTATGTATCAAAGTTAACATAATGTATCAAAGTTCATAGTTTGCAATTGTATCAGATCTTAGGATAACAAAAGTATCTGAGCTTAACAATGATGTATTAGAGCCATTAGATGCTTATTAAATTTAATCATAACAAGTTTTGGTCAGAGCAAAATAATCATAACAAGTTTTGATCAGAACAAATTTTGAATAAATGAAAATTTGAATAGCTCCCCCTGTTTCATTTAGTTTCATGCACATGTAATTCTTCTTCCCCTTTTTGTATGTTTTTTGAATGTTCCATTTTTCCATACACTTCATCAATAACATTCTCCCCCTTTTTGTCATTAATCAAAAAGGTTTTCAAAAAGCATATTACTTTCTTTTCAAATAGAATAAGAACATTGATAATATTGTTTGAGATAATTTTATCTTTATTAAAGTTTTGAAGTTCTTCATTATGTCAATACATGGCATTTCAAGGAACAAGATATATTTCATTTAAGAGGACACAGATTTGAAAGAGAATATTTCATTCATAGACAAGTAGTATATTGAAGCATTACATTCTATTCATAAACAAGTAGTTCATTACAAAAAGCATTACATACTATTCTAATCACTATAGAATCTGAATCAACCGTTTGAGAGGTTCTAGGTGTGGTAGAAGGTCTATTCCTAGGCCTATAATGAGGTGGGGCAAGAGGACACAGATTTGAAAGAGAATATTTCATTCATAGACAAGTAGTACATTGAAGCATTACATTCTATTCATAAACAAGTAGTTCATTACAAAAAGCATTACATACTATTCTAATCACTATAGAATCTGAATCAACAGTTTGAGAGGTTCTAGGTGTGGTAGAAGGTCTATTCCTAGGCCTATAATGAGGTGGGGCCTATCTAGGTATAGATCCTGGTTGACTAGGTGTAGATCTAGGCTATGCTGAGGTAGATGCTCCCGATGCTCTAATAGAAGAATCCAAGGTAGATAAGAAGACCCAGACTGTCTGAAGCTCAATAGAGATCTTCTGCACTCCCTGATGTAATGCATGAAGCTCTGCTATTTGCTGTGTAGCAAAAGTCTCAGCTACACCTCTCAGCTATCCAAAGTCTGATTGTAGGTCTATAACAGGTGCTTGTATCTCATCCTGTGTCCTTTGTAGTCGCTCATCTATCTCCATCCTCAATGATAACCGTCTCAACTCAATCCTGAACTCCTGAATACTCGTCTCGACTGTCTGACGATGCTCGCCAAACATCGAGCTAATGGAGCTCGTTAGGGACTCTGAAAGATGTTGGAACTGCTGAGCTATAAATGCCTGTGAAGCTAATGGAGCTGTAATGGAGGGTCCGAGAGTAGATCCAGTAGAAGGTCTAGGGGGTGTCCTGGGATTGTCAGGCACTCTCTGTGTCTGCCCCTGCTCATCAGTGTCAGCTTGTGTAGCATCCTCACCTCTTGCTGTAGTAGTACCAGTGTCACCAGCTAGATGCTTAGTTTGATCCTCCTCGTCATCATCATCCGAAGACATACCAACCCTCTGACCAGATGTCCTCTTCGACCAAATTCTTTCTACCAGATGGTATCCCATCCTTTGAAGGGATTTTGCTGAGTAGGTGTCAGTATGATGCAACAATCTGCTATCCTCGCCATCCAAGTCAATGCCAAAATGTCTGAACAACAAGGTGAAGACCATTCCATAAGGTAGACACGCTTTAGCCTTACGGGCTGCATCCTGTATTTGTACCATCATAATATGAGGTAGATTGAGGGCCTCCCCCTCAATCATGTAACTCATGAATACCAGGTCTTTTTCACTGACCCAGTCAAATCGTCCAATATGGGGTAAAAAGATTCTACTTATGATATTGTGTAGGAGTCTCATTTCTACAGATAAAATATTGGCTTTCACATTAGTTATCCCTTCTATACTCCTTATCTCTAGAATAAGCCTTAGAGTATTTTGTTTTTTTTCATGACTAAGTGACATTTTCCTCTGTTAGGCATTTGAAGGATTTGGCTTAACTTAGTTTCATCCACAGATATCTTAACCCCTTTTACAAATGATGTTATATTGTTCTCTTCTAGGGTTAGATTCTCAGAAAAGCTTCTTATTAGGTTTGGGTAAGTGGGAATATCTAAAGAGCAGAAATATACCCAGTCTTGAGTTTCAATCCAATCACCTATCTGAAACCCTTGGTTTTCCAAAAATGAGAAGTTAATTGTTGGCTCCACCCAGTGATTTTGATGAATAATAAAACATTGAGTGCATATTGTATACTAATATGTATTTCAAGCTATGAGTTTTCAGGAAGAAAGCATCTCAAAATCTTAAAAGCTTATGTATCATGGCACGCCGTGGCACGGAGCATTTGTTACAATTCTGGACTTCCTCTTCATAGAAAAAGGGCTTTTACATGTTCAATGGTTATTTGTTTATGTTCCATTTAAGTTTCAAAATCAATATTTATGTTTTTGGCTCAAATTGTACTTGATTATGAATTTTTCAGTATCAAGTGTCGACACCTAGGAAGTCAAGTATCGATACTTTAGCATTTGGCATGCAGAAAAACCCTTGGCACACCAAGTGTCGACACCTAGAACTCAAGTGTCGACACTTAGGTTTCCAAGTATCGACTCAAGGCCTGAGATTTTTGAAAATACAGAACTTTGCCAATAAAGGGTTTATGTGTCAAGTGTCGACACTTGTGCATCAAGTATCGATACTTGAAAGTTCAAGTGTCGACACCTAGAAATCAAGTGTCGATACCTGACAGCCAAGTGTCGACACCTGATGAGCCAAGTGTCGACACTTAAAGCCTGACAGCCCTAACGGATCTATTTTTCTGACTTGCAAAACTCATTTTTTAAGCTTCAAACAGCTAGATTCGAGGCTCCAATGGTCACAAACTATTTTTTGGAAGTTTCTTATTGTATTTAACCTCCACCAACTTCATTCTAAAGGCATTGAAGTGTATTGAAGCCATTGAAAGTCAAAAAGCCAATATTCTCTCAAGAACTTCACATCAAGAGCCATTTATAGTTTGATTCCCTGAAAAAGCCTACAAGCTCATCCTTATTTCATTCCAAAAGAAGAGTTTGAAGGATATTCCAAGGAGGAGACAAGACAAAGCATCAACTTAAGCTTCAAAGCTTCCATTCTACTCTTGAAGAGAGTTTGTCTTATTTTTGAAATTGTATATCTGATTTTGTCTTATGATTTGACCTTGCTTTTAAGGGTGTTTTGAAAGAAGGTTGTTGTGGTTTGTTGGTAAGCCAAAGGGATAAAACCAACTAGGATTAACTTGTGAGCCCGAAGACAAAACAAGTGTAAAAGGTTGTCGGTGGCCTAGGTGACAAAACCAACATAGGTTTTGACTTGCGAGCCCTTTGAAAAACAAGTCAGCTGTAATCTTGATTGGATTATAGTGAAGTTCCCAAGGTTGGCTTAGGAAGTGGATGTAGGTGCTAGGTTTGTACCAAACCACTATAAATATTGTGTTTGTGTGTGATTGCCTTCTTTCCCTCTTACTCTTTGTTTATTACATTTGATTTACTGCTTTTCGCTGCATTTTATCTTGAGCATTGAATTTATTACTCACAAACACCACTAGACCTTCACATTACTATTTTAAATTTTAAAAGACCCAATTCACCCCCTCTCTTAGGCTCCATTTCTGGGCAACAAGTGATATCAGAGCACCGATACTCTCTCGTAGGTCCAAGGATCTTGAGTGAAAGATCATGGCAGCCCCAATAGGAATGGGTGTAGTTGAAGGTCAAGCTTCAAATCGTCCCCCACTCTTTAATGGCACAAATTACACGTATTGAAAAACACGCATGCGCATTTTTATACAAGCTATTGATTATAATTTATGGAGGATAATTGTAAAAGGTCCTCATCAGCCTACTATGTTGGTTAATGGCATTCTCACTCCAAAAATAGAAGATGATTGGGATGAGAATGACATTAAGCAAATAGAGCTTAATGCTAAGGCTATGAATTTGTTGTTTTGCTCTCTTAACCCAAGTGAAATTAATAGAATATCTAATTGTCTCTCTGCCAAGGAGATTTGGGATATGCTTGAGGTTACCCATGAGGGTACATATCAAGTGAAAACAACTAAGGTCAACATGCTCATTCATACTTACGAAATGTTTAGAATGGAACCTACTAAATCTATTAGTGAGATGTATACTAAGTTCACAAATATTGTGAATGGCATGAGAAGCCTAGAAAAAATTGTTTCTAATGGTGAACTTGTGAACAAACTCCTCAGGTCTCTATCGACTTCTTGGGATGCAAAGGTAATAGCTATTGAAGAAGCCAAGGATATCAACACTCTTCTACTTGAACAATTGTTGGGCTCACTGATGACTTATGAGCTCTCCCTCAAGAAAAAGAATGTGGAAGTCGACAAAAAGAAGAAAGTGATTGCTTTCAAATCCATTGCTAGAGAAGAATCAAGCGATGACTCCGAAGAAGATGAGGAAGAGGATGAGACGGCTCTAATGGCAAGAAAATTCAGAAGGTTTATAAGGAAGAAAAGGTTCAACTTCACGAATAAACCCCTGAAATGTGAGCCAAGTAAAGAGAAAGACAAGGAGAAGGAGGAGCAGCCCACCTGTTTTGAATGCAAGAAACTCGGTCATTTTAAGGTGGACTGCTCCTTGCTTAAGAAAAGTAGAAGAAAATTGAGAAAGAAAGCTATGATGGCAACCTAGAGTGACAGTGAGGACTCCAACTCTGAGGAAGAATAGCAGGAAGTGGCAAACTTCTGTCTGATGGCTGATCATGATGAGGTACAATCTGAAATAGAGAATGAATTTACTTTTGATGAACTTCATGAAGTTTTTGATGAACTAGTTATAGAATTTCAAAAACTAAAGTCAAAACATAAAGATTTGAAAAAGCAAAATTTGGAATTAGCTAAAGCAAATCAAAAGTTTTCTAATGAAAATAACTGTCTTCTTCTTCAAAATAGAAAATTAAATGATAAAATTTTAGTTCTTGAAAAGGAAAAAGAAGTTTTGAAAAAGAAAAGTTCTTCAGTTTCAAATGAAAATCTTTCAAAATAAAGCAAGGAAATTTTGGATGAAAATAAAAGATATAAAGAAGAAATTGAAAAATTAAAGCCTTTTGTAGATAAATTTACATATAGTTCTGAAAAATTAAATTTGTTTTTGAACAATCAAAGAGCTATTTTTGATAGAGCAGGTTTAGGATTTAGAACTCACAAGAAATAAAAACTTTTCAAAAATTTTTTTGTGCCTGCATCTTCATCCATTACTTGTTATGCATGCGGTACTATAGGGCATAAATCTTATATGTGCAACAAAAGAAGATTGACTAATATTAAGAAAGTTTGGGTTCCAAAAGGAACCAATGCCATTAACCTAAAAGGACCCAAGATGACTTGGGTACCTAAAGTCTCCACTTGATCTTTATTGCAAGTATGTCTTGCAACCAACAAGAAAAGAATGTGGTACCTTGATAGTGGTTGCTCAAGGTATATGACAGGAGATGTGGAGCAATTCTCATCACTCGAATATCAAAATGGTGGCAATGTGACTTTTGGTGATAATGAAAAGGGCAAAATTGTTGGTATTGGTAAAGTCCATATCACCCCCTCTTCTTACATTGATAATGTTTTATATGTTGATGGTTTGAAACATAACTTGCTTAGTATTAGTCAGTTTTGTGACAAGGATTTTAAAGTTGTTTTTGAATCTTCTATGTACATTGTTTCTAGTTTAGATGACAATGATATCAAGTTCATTGGTCATAGGCATGGCAATATTTATATGGTTGATCTTGATGATCTTCCGATTCAAAATGGTCAATGCCTAGTGGCTATGGAAGACAAAATCAATGAAACTAGTTAGCTTTGGCATCGTAGACTAGGACATGCAAGTATGCATTTGATTTCAAAACTTAGTAAAAAGAATTTGATAAAGGATATGCCTAAACTCAATTTTGAAAAAGACAAGATTTGCAGTGCATGTCAACTTGGAAAACAAACCAAATCCTCTTTCAAACCAAAAGGAGTAATCTCTACATCTAGACCCTTAGAGTTGCTTCACATGGACCTCTTTGGGCCGACTAGAATATCTAGTTTGGGAGGTAAGAAGTATGGTCTAGTCATTGTAGATGATTTCTCACGATTTACATGGGTCATGTTTTTATCACATAAAGATGAAACATTTTCTGAATTCATTAGATTTCATAAACGAGTTTCAAATGAATAAGTTTCAATCGTATTTTTGAGAATTGATCATGGAACCGAATTTGAAAATGCTGATTTTGATAAATTTTGTATTGAAAATGGCATTCATCACAATTTTTCTGCACCTAGGACACCTCAATAAAATGGGGTGGTAGAAAGGAAAAATAGAACTCTTGAAGAAATAGCACGCACCATGCTTTGTGAAAATGTCTTACCTAGATATTTTTGGGCGGAAACCATAAATACAGCATGCTATGTTTTAAATCAAGTTTTGATCCGACCGATTTTAAAGAAAACACCTTATGAGCTTTGGAAGGGTAGAAAACCCTCAATTTGTTATTTTCGTGTTTTTGGATGCCGTTGTTTCATTTTAAATAATGGTAAGGATAATTTGAGCAAATTTGATGCCAAATCAAATGAGGGAGTCTTTCTAGGCTACTCCACATCTAGTAAGGCATACACGGTCTTCAATAGAATAACACTTATTGTTGAAGAATCTATACATGTGGTATTTGATGAATCTGACTAGAAATCTTCGAGAAAAGAAGAGTGCTTTCTGATGAAACAGGTACCAAGAAAACTAAAAGTGTAAACAACAACGAAGAGCTTACCAAGAAACAAGAATATGATCAAAACACTGAAGGAGATCAAGAACAAGGTGATGAAAACACATCTACAGTTGATCCACTACCGAAAGAATGGAGGTATGCTCATGGACACCCAAAGGAACTAATTATTGGTGATCCATCTAAAGGTGTAAGTACTCGATCATCCCTTAGAAATATATGTGATTATTTAGATTTTGTTTCTCATATTGAACCTAAAACTATTAAGAAAGCTGAATGTGATAGTAATTGGATAAATGCTATGCAAGATGAACCTAACCAATTCAAAAGAAACAATATTTGGACATTAGTAGATAGGCCTTCAAATACTTCAATTATTGGCACAAAATGGATTTTCCGAAACAAACTTGATGAAAATGGTGTTGTTACTAGAAATAAGGCTAGACTAGTTGTCAAAGGATACAATCAGGAGGAAGGGATAGATTTTGATGAAACCTTTGCTCCTGTGGCTAGACTTGAGGCAATTAGGCTATTGTTGGCTTTTGCTTTCTTTATGAATTTTAAATTATTTCAAATGGATGTTAAAAGTGCCTTTATAAATGGTCTTATTAAAGAAGAGGTTTATGTTGAACAACCTCCTGGTTTTAAAAATTCTGAATTTCCAAATCATGTTTACAAACTTCATAAAGCCTTGTATAGTTTGAAACAAGCTCCTAGAGCTTGGTATGATCATTTAAGTTTCTTCTTGCTCAAAAATGATTTTGCTAGAGGTAATGTAGACAAAACTTTGTTTTTGAAGAAAAAGGATAATGATCTCTTGTAGTACAAATATATGTAGATGATATCATATTTGGTGCTACTAATGAATCTCTTTGTCAAGAATTTATAAAGTTAATGCAGGATGAGTTCGAGATGAGCATGATGGGAGAACTAAATTTCTTCCTCGGACTCCAAATAAAGCAAACCAAAGAGGAGATCTTCATCAACCAAGCAAAGTACACAAAAGAAATACTCAAGAAGTTTGGGATGGAGAACACCAAGCCTTTAGGTACCCCTATGAGCTCTACTTGTAGACTTGACAAGGATGAATCAAGTAAATCTATTGACCAAAAATTATATCGTGGCATGATCGGTTCATTGTTATATCTTACTGCCAGTAGGCCAGATATCATGTTTAGTGTTTGTATATGTGCTAGATATCAGTCTAATCCTAAAGAGTCTCATCTTTTGGTTGTTAAACGCATACTTAGATATCTATCTGGCATAATTGAAATTGGTTTATGGTACTCTAAAGATTCTTCATTTGAATTGATTGCTTGTTCTGATGCTGACTTTGCTTGATGTAAACTTGATCATAAAAGTACTAGTGGAACCTGTCAGTTTCTTGGAATAAATTTGATCTCTTGGAGTAGCAAGAAACAGAATTCAGTTGCTCTATCTATGGCGGAAGCCGAATATATAGCAGCTGGAAGCTATTGTGCTCAAATCTTTTGGATCAAACAATAGCTCGAGGATTTTGGCATTAAACTAACTAAGACACCCATAAGATGTGACAATACTAGTGCAATCAATCTAACTAAGAATCCTGTGCAACATTCAATAAGTAAACACATTGAAATAAGACATCATTTCATAAGAGATCATGTACAAAACTCTAATGTTATTCTTGAATTTATGTGTACTGATGATCAATTAGCTGATGTGTTTACCAAACCATTGAGTGAAGAAATATTCTGTCTGATTAGAAGAGAGTTAGGTGTTATTGATTCATTCTCCTAGAACTCTCACAAACTTCATCTTACCCAGGTATTTTTACTAAAAAATACTTGTTTTTAGTCCCAAAAGCTTTTAAATACTTTCTTAAATTTTTTGAAATTTTTTGGATTTTTTTTTTGGGATTTTTTTGGCCAAGTGTCGACACTTGGATTTTGTTAAGTGTCGACACCTGACCAAGTGTCGACACTTGCAAAAAATTTGTTTTTAAAACGACAGTCGAGGGTTTTGTTTTTGCCTTCCCCCCGTCACTCTCAAGGAATAGTGGTCCCCTACACTCCAAATCCTCCCTTTTCCCGTTTACCCCATCACAAATCAGGTATTCCCTCTTTTAATTTCATTTTATTTCCATTTTATTTCTCATATTTTCATTTTCCTTTTGTTACTGTCAAACCGTGTAACCTAGAATAGGGCTTTTCCGACTATTTTTGGGGATTTTAACCAGATTTTCATAAGTTTTAATGGATTTCTAAAAAGGGAATAGCGGTTTAATGGCATTTTTCTTGGATTTCCCATGATTTTTTGGCCATTTTCATGCTTATTCCATCCGTTTTTCAGAAAAACACTGTTTGATTGATTTTGGGCAGAAAAATTGGTGTTTTCATCTAAAATCTAGTGTTCTAAATTTATTTATTGTTTTATCATTGTTTTGGAAAGATTATTCATGATATTTTTGTGACATTTTCACCACTTTGCTAAAACTCTAATTGATTTAAACCCAAATTCCATGTGTTTTGGTATTTTGGCCTTACAAAATGTATTTTACAAAAGTTCAAATATGTTTTAACAACCAAAAACATTTTCTATATTTATTTATACGGGGTAATGTCATTTAATCAAAGTATAGTTTGTAAAATTCCCACCTTCAAACAGTTGGTAGATTTCCTAAAATTTTTTTTAAGGGGTATTTTATAACCCAAAATTGTTTTAATCCTAGTTTTCAAAAGCTATCTTAGCACCTCTTAAGAAATGAACTTCTCCTTACCTTAGCCTATAGCCAGTCCTATAGTTCTAAGTATGATTGAACCTATCTTCCTTCTTTCCTATTCAGCTTGTTTGACATGGGTCCAAGAAAGAGACTAGCAGTTAGGAGACCTAGTCAGTGGTCAGAGAGGAGAACAAAGGCTAGGCATGACACTGGTGAGTCGAGCAGCTCAGTTGCACCTGGTTCCCCTTTGGAGAGGATGGCAGGGAAGGCTGTTGCCTCTGGTCGACGAGTGGACCTAGAGTTTTTCGACCAGCAGCACTTTCAGATCCATCAGACCCTTACTGATACGGGATTGGTGCCCTTCTGCACTATGCAGGAGAGGTATTACCCCCATATGGTATGAGAGTTTTATGGAGCTTTGGATTGTCGCCGTTTGACATGGAGGACTTCTGTGCGAGGTGTGGAGATTCTTCTGACCGAGGGGCTCTTGAGCAAAGTTTGGGAGATTCCACACCAAGGGATTAGCATTTTCTCTGTGGAGGACAGGGAGGCCGCATTCCATTGTATTTTAGAGCGAGAGGATGTTCGCGGTGTGACAGTAGTCACCGCGAATCAGTTGTCTGTGGAGATGCGGCTCCTTCATCATATCATGGCCCGGATTCTACTATCGAAGACGGGGCATTTTGATTTTATCACAAAGAGGGAGCTTATGCTCATGGTTTGCTTGACACAAAGGATGCAGGTGGACATTCCTTCTATAATGTTGATACAGATGAGAGATGCAGCCAGCCAGCGTCGTCATTGTCTGCCCTATGGTATGGGACTGACCCATCTCTTCAGAGCTTGTGGAGTATCCTTGGAGAGGGAGATCCCCAAGGAGATCTTACACACAGATGTTTATGATGAGAGGTCACTCCATCGTATGGGCTACAGAGTGGTTGGTGGCAGATGGGTCAGGAGGGAGTCTGGCCAGGAGCCAGATGAGGAGGATGATTTTCATGAGGTAGAGGCAAGGCCATTAGGGCCGGTCGATTCTCCTGTTCAGGCAGCTCATGCTTTTGAGACCAAGCCTGCGATGCCTTTTGCCACACCTTCAGCAGCTCCTCCAGCATCTACTAGAGTACACTTTGAGGAGTATTCACGTGAGCAGTTTGCAGAGGTTAGAGGTGAGCTTATCAGTCTGGGAGCTAGGACGACTCAGCTACGGATTGAGATTGAGAGCCTTAGAGCTCACACTGCTGCTGAGCATGCTGAGATTCGTCAGACTGTGGAGGCAGGATTTGGGCACATTGAGGGCTTGCTTAGATCCCTACTTCCTCCTACTGCTTCTGCTGATCCACCTACTGGTGATGATGATGATGGTGATGAGCACCAGGATGACCATGATGATACTATGGAGGGTGGTGATCGCACTGATGATAGAGCTATAGATGTTCTTGATGATGACAGTGACAGTGATGATGGTGTTGACGGGTATGAGGTCATCAGTCGAGAGCTGTAGTCCCCTGATGTTCCTCCAGCTAATGCTACTGGCACTCCAGCTGCCACTGATCCAGTCTTTATTACCCCCACTGAGACTCTACCCCCTCCCTCTTCTAGAGCCTCTAGAGTTGCACCTCATTTTGGGCCATCCACTAGGACTAGGAGCCGCGGTATCCTGAAGACTCCTAGTAGTCTAGCCCATAGGATTAGGGTTACCGGTCCTATTTCATTTGAGATTCCATCTGATGAGGATTAGCCTTACAGATGTCTATTCTGTTGTATGATCTTTATGTTTCATGTTACTTATGATATATGACTCTTGTTATATTTTGTATGCTTCGGTTTTGCTGATGAGTCAGTGAATTTTGTACTAAAAACTCCACTTATCAGATATATATATCTATTTCAGTTTGATGTTTATACATTGTGATTCTCTATGATTGCTTAATTGGTTACATTTACCTTCTTTGGCTCTGATACTCTATTTGGATCTTTTTGGCTCTGATACCTGTCATATCACATTTTGAGGGGGAGGTTATTCCCCTTTTCTAATAATTGACAAAAAGGGGGAGTAAAGATATATTTTTCAATTTGATTTGGTACCCAGATTGACATATTATTTGTTCTAATTAGAAGTATCTAATTGAGGGGGAGATTGATTCTTCCTAAATTTTGGCTCATATGAACTTACAATCATACTCATGAATTATCATAGTTAAAATTTGAAAATTAATGCTGTTTTACTCAAGGTTTTGTTATCATCAAAAATGGGGAGATTGTTGGCTCCACCCAGTGATTTTGATAAATAACAAAATATTGAGTGCATATTGTATACTAATGTGTATGTCAAGATATGAGTTTTTAGGAAGAAAGCACCTCAAAATCTTAAAATCTTATATATCATGGCACACCGTGGCACGGAGCATTTTTCACAATTCTGGACATCCTCTTTATGGAAAAAGGGCTTTTACATGTTCAATTGTTATTTGTTTATGTTCCATTTAAGTTTCAAAATCAATATTTGTGTTTTTGGCTCAAATTGCACTTGATTATGAATTTTTCAGTATCAAGTGTCGACACCTAGGAAGTCAAGTGTCGACACTTTAGCATTTGGCACACAGAAAAATCCTTGGCATGCCAAGTGTCGACACCAAGAACTCAAGTGTCGACACCTGTATTTCAAGCGTCGACACTTAGGTTTCCAAGTGTCGACTCAAGGCTTGAGTTTTTTAAAATACAGAACTTTACCAATGGAGGGTTTTTGTGTCAAGTGTCGACATCTGTGTATCAAGTGTCGACACTTGAAAGTTGAAATGTCGACACCTAGAAATCAAGTGTCGACACCTGACAGCCAAGTGTCGACACCTGATGAGCCAAGTATCGACACTTGAAGCCTGACAGCCCAATGTATCTATTTGCTGACTTGGAGAACTCATTTTTCAAGCTCCAGATGACTAGATTCGAGGCTCCAATGGTCACAAACCATTTTTTAGAAGTTTCTTATTGTATTTAACCTCCACCAACTTCATTCTAAAGGCATTGAAGTGTATTGAAGTCCATTGAAAGCCAAAAAGCCAAAATTCTCTCAAGAACTTCATATCAAGAGCCATTTATAGTTTGATTCCCTGAAAAAGCCTACAAGCTCATCCTTACTTCATTCCAAAAGAGGAGTTTGAAGGATATTCGAAGGAGGAGACAAGACAAAGCATCAACTTGAGCTTCAAAGCTTCCATTCTACTCTTGAAGAGAGTTTGTCTTATTTTTGAAATTATATATCTGATTTTATCTTGTGATTTGACCTTGCTTTCAAGGGTGTTTTGAAAGAAGGTTGTTGTGGTTTGTTGGTAAGCCAAAGGGATAAAACCAACTAGGGTTAACTTGTGAGCCCGAAGACAAAACAAGTATAAAAGGTTGTTGGTAGCCTAGGTGACAAAACCAACATAGGTTTTGACTTGCGAGCCTTTTAAAAAATAAGTCAGCTGTAATCTTGATTGGATTATAGTGAAATTCCCAAGGATGGCTTAGGAAGTGGATGTAGGTGCTAGGTTTGCACCGAACCACTATAAATATTGTGTTTGTGTGTGATTGCCTTCTTTCCCTCTTGCTCTTTGTTTATTACATTTGATTTATTGCTTTTCGCTGCATTTTATCTTGAGCATTGAATTTATTACTCACAAACACCACTAGACCTTCACATTACTGTTTTAAATTTTAAAAGACCCAATTCACCCCCTCTCTTAGGCTCCATTTCTGGGCAACATTAATCTTCCTACCAATGGTGACGGGGTAATTCCCCATGAGAATGACTTGTCTCGGAGGTGCTAGAGATGGATTTTTTGCTTCTTCCGGTTCTTCCACAAGAGTTGACTCTTCCTATGATCTCTTGGTCCTTTCTTTTTCAGCACTTGGTTCAACTCGTTGGGATCCTTTGCCAATAGTCCTTTTAGGAGCCTTTTGGAGCAAAGCTACAAGGAGAGGTCCATATTGAGTGGATTTTGGGAGAGGATGGGATAGGAGAGAGTGTGGTCCCAAGCTTGGAGAGAATAAACTATTGTTCAGCTAGGGTTTAGTTGGAAATGTAGTCCCTAATTTAGGTTCTAAGGGTTTTATAAAAAAGCCTAACCCGACACTTGAGTCAGCTTGACTTGAGCATTTTTGCTCGAGTCGACTCGAACCAAAGTACTCAAAAAGGTTCAAAAAAGCTTTAAAATGGTCTCTAATGAAAGAGATACACTTGGAGAGTTGGTCGGTGTTCTTAAGTTGATGTAGGAGATTTTCTAGATAATTTTTTCTTATTTTTGGAAGAAATTAGGTCAGAAATTTTTAAAAAGGATCACATAATCCTAATTCTCCTCTAATCAATTGAAATCTATCTTGATTAAGTGGCTTAGTAAAGATGTCAGTAAGTTGATTTTCAGTTGGAATGAATTCAAGTCTAATTTTATCATTTAAAATATGATCTCTTATAAAGTGATATCTAATTTCAATGTGCTTTGTTCTTGGATGCTGGAATTGGGTCCTTTGTTAAGTTAATAGTACTTGTGTTATCACATTTGATAGGAATTTTAGTTTGTATAACACCAAAGTCTTCTAGTTGTTGCTTAATCCATAACACTTGTACACAATAACTCCCCGTAGCTACATACTCTACCTCAGTAGTAAATAGTGCTACAAAGTTTTGTTTCTTACAGTGCTATGAGATTAAATTCAACCCTAGAAACTGACATGTGCTGCTAGTACTTTTTTATTAATTTTACAATCTCGATAATTAGCATCAGAAAAATTAATTAAATTTAATGAAGATTGCTTAGAATACCATAGACCTAAATTACTTGTTCCTCCTAGATATTTTATGATTCTTTTAACTACAAGCACATATGATTCTTTAAGATTTGATTGAAATCTAGCACATATATATACGCTAAACAAGATATCAGGTCCACTGGTAGTTAAATATAATAGATATCCATCATATCTCGATATAGCTTTTGATCAATGTTGTTGCCATCTTCATCTTTATCTAGTCTGCATGTAGGGCTCATGGGTGTGCTCATTTCTTTGCTTGACTTCATACCAAACTTCTTGATGTTTTCCTTGATGTATTTTACTTGGTTTATAAAGATTCCATCCTTTGTTTACTTGACTTGGAGTCCAAGAAAGTAAGTCAGTTCACCCATCAGGCTTATTTTAAATTCTCCCTGCATTAACTTAACAAATTCTCCACATAGATTCTCATTAGTTGCACCAAATATAATATCATCTACATAAATCTGTACAACTAACATATCATTCTCTTTTCTTTTGATAAATAATGTTTTATCTACATTACCTCTAATATATTCATTTTCAAGTAAAAATCGACTTTGTCTATCATACCAGGCTTTAGATACTTGTTTTAGTCCATATAATACTTTATTAAGTTTAAAGACATGATTTGAAAAAATATGACTTTCAAAACCTGGTAGTTGTTCTATAAAAACTTCTGATATAAATCCATTTAGAAATGCACTCTTTACATCTATTTGAAATAGTTTGAAATTCATGTAGCAAGCAAATATAAGTAGTAATCTAATGCCTTCTAGTCTTGCTACGGGTGCATAGGTCTTATCAAAATCTATTCCTTCTTCTTGATTATATCCTTTTGCCACTAATCTTGCCTTATTTCTAATTGCATTTCATTTTTCATGTAATTTATTTCTATAAACCCATTTGGTTCCTATAACAGGATGGTCTGATGGTCTATTTACTAATGTCCACACATTATTTCTTTCAATCTGGTTTAATTCTTCATGCATGGCCATCATCCAATTAGGATCATTTTCAGCTTCTTCTAAACTATGTGGCTCTATTTGTGATACAAATGCTAGGTAGTCATGTGCTTTTCTAAGTGATGACCTAGTCCTAACACCTTAAGAGGGATCACCAATAATAAAATCTCTTGGATTTGAAGTTACATACCTCCATTCATTTGGTAAATCAGCATGGTCTTTACTTACCACTTCTTCTCTTTCTTGTGTTGGTTTGTCTTTAAGCTCATATCCTCCATTTCTTTGTCAAGTGTACCTGCATCATTATCTACACACTCTTCTTTTCTAGAAGGTGAGGGGTTAGCTTCATCAAAAATAATATGAACTGATTCTTCAACTGTTAAAGTTCTTTTATTAAACACTCTATATGCTTTGCTATTGATTGAATAATCAAGAAAGATTGCTTCATCAGATTTAGCATCAAATTTTTCTAGGTTATCTTTTTCATTAGTTAATATAAAGCATTTACAACCAAAACATGAAAGTAGTTAATGTTTAGTTTCTTATCATTCCAAAGTTCATAGGGGATTTTCTTTAAAATAGGTCTAATCAAAATATAGTTTAAAATATAGCAAGCAGTGTTCACCACTTTTGTCCAAAAGTATCTTGGAAGATTGCCTTCACATAACATTGTTTGAGCCATCTCTTTCAAAGTTCTATTCTTTCTCTCTACAACACCATTTTGCTGTGGTGTTCTAGGAGTGGAGAAGTTATGATCAATACCGTGCTCAGTATAATAATCATCAAAGTATTGATTTTCAAATTCTATGCTGTGATCACTCCTAATTGAAATAGCAGAAAGATTTTTTTAATTTAAAACCTTTTTATGAAATTTTTGGAAAACTTTAAAAGCTTCATCTTTGTGTGCAATAAATAAAATCCAAATAATCTTGAAAAATCATCCACTATCACAAGTCCATATTACATCCCACCTAGGCTTGTGGTCCAGTTGGTCCAAATAGGTTCATGTGTAGCAGTTCAAGAGGACTAGAAGTTGAAACCATATTTTTTTGATTTAAAACTCCTAGTTTGTTTACCTAGTTGACAAGCATCACAAACATGTTCAAAATCAACTTTGAATTTAGGTAAACCTCTAACTAGATCTTTTAAAATTAACTTTGCAATTTTATGCATGCTAGCATGACCTAATCATCTATTCCAAAGTAAGCTAGACTCCTTAGTTTTAGCATTCATTGCTATTAGACTTGTACTACTAGACATGGCTAGATCATTCAAATCTACCACATATATGTTTCCAAGTCTATGACCAATGAGTTTTGTGCTAAAATAAGTGAGTTAGTTACTATACACATAGATGATTCAAAGACTGATGCGAGATGACTCTAAGATTGCTAATCATACTGGAAAAAAATAGTAAACTAATTTTTTGTGATTTTTATAATTTAGGTTTGTAGGCTAAATTTTCAAATAAAAGTAAGAACTAGCAAGAAGAATAGCAATGCATAGAATCATCGTATCTCAGGCAAACTCATGCAAAATAATAAATTCCAGGACTCGAGAATTGAGAAACTCTCAGATTAGGATAGCTTATCTTCATCAAATTAGAAATTAAAAGAAGGGAAGGATATTACCAATCAGTGATTTGAAGAACTTTTGATGAAGAGATCACACAGCACTCTAATTGGAGTCTAGATGATGAAGTTTGATTCCCTTGATTAGATGGATGATTTGGATGGTTCCGGAGACAAGGAAATCCTCCTCTGGGGAGGTAAAACACCTCAGGGATCCTGCAAAACATCAAGGGTCAATCAAAATAGCAAGTAAGAAAGAGAAAATAAACTAGGTTTAGAAGGAATCATGTTTGGGATTAGAAGCTGGGCTGTTTGAAGCTTGTTGAAGATCTCCTTGCTTAGCATCTTAGGGCACTCCTAGTGCGGGCACCAAGCTTAGGAAAAGACTCCAACCAATCCAAATTAGGAAAGATTCTCTATGGTTGGAAGATTAAGAGCTCGAGTCCTGTAATAAGTTTATATTTGAGTCTATTAGTCATGTACTCATTTCAATTTGGTAATTGAGTCAAGTATTTACTTTAATTAAGTCTTCATTGTAATTGAGTCAAGGAGAGTCAGCCAAGACCAACCTGGTTTCAGCACAACCAAGTCAAGAAGATTAGTGGGCGCATAGACCATGGACTCACCAACTTGGAAGCCACTTCATCATTCCTCCTTGCTACATCACCTGGACACATCACCAAGGAATCTCGCCCAAGGAAGAAGGAATTTGAATTGGCCCACAATTCCTCCACAAATGGCACCCCCTCTTCATGAAGTCGGCCACCAAACTCTCCCCTCATTTTGTAATTCTTGAATTTCAAAATTTGAATTTCGAATGGCTTGGTGTCTATAAAATAGGCTCCAAATCTTATTGTAATGACTTATAAAATTTGAATCAATGAAGAAAACTTTTCTTTGAATTTTTCCCTTACTTGAATGCTTGGTCCCTTATGGGAAGGTGGGCGTGAGGCCTAGAGTTCTTCCCCTTTCCAACTTCCCCTCATCAAACCTAACTTCCTCCACTCCTCTTAGTCCATTCGGCCAACATAAGAAGCACATCAAGAATCCACATCTCCTCCATCTCTAGTGATGCCAACCATCCAAGGAGTTCTTCACAAGTTCAAGTTGGGAGTTGTCATCCAAATGAAGCCAAAGAAGATCTTTAACAAGACTACTATGAGTTTCCTTTCATCTTTCCCCTCACTTCTCCAGCTCAACCCTTTTCTCTAATCTCCCTCTGCATCTTTTGTTGCAGGATCCCTGGGTTTCCAATCTCCCAAGAAGAAGGTCTCCCGTGCCAAAGAACCGGATACAAGAAGCCTTACAACCTAGGAAATCTCCCTGTCATCCAGGAAGCTTCTTCTTTGAGTATTTCCAGTGTTTAAACTATAAGTATTAATTACCGGGTAACCCTCTTTAGAAAGGCTTTCAGATCTGCGATTATTAGATTAACTAAACCCTAATCTGAGTGGTTTTTTAACCATGAAGGTCCTCCTCTCTTTATTTCGTTGAATGGTTCTATTTTCTAGTCAAGTTTAATATTTAGAATCATTTCATCGAATTCTTACTCTTTACTTGAATAGTTGCATCTTTTTACTTCATCTCTCATCCAAATCATTACTGATTCCATTAGAAATGCACCATTTCATTATTATCCCCCATCAACTCCTTCTTGGATGTGTGAAGGCTTGGATGGCAGTGAGTTAGGGCATGGAAGGATGCTAAGGCAGCAAGGAATTCAGCCAAAGAAGAGAACACAAACCAAAAACCAAAAGAACAAAGTAACACAAGCTCACAAGCTCAAAATAAATTCACCAGGGTTTTGATATCATGAATAAAAGTTATTCTACAAGAGGGGTGAAAGAAAATGGTGCAGGTGGTTTGACATGATCCTACACTAGGCATGCAAACAACAACGGGAGCAGAATGGATTTTAAAAATATTTTTAAAAATCCGCGCAGCGAAAATCTGCTCCGCCTAGAAACTAATCTATTCTAGTTGCATGAAGGCATGTAAGATGATATAAAATATTTGTAAAATATTTGAATAAAAATTCTATTCATGCATGATTAAAAAAAAAACTATTTTTTCATACCTTATTCTGGCTGGAATAACTCTGGGATAAAGCTGGAATAGGCTAGAATAGCTAGAAAAAAACTATTCCAGCCTTCTTCTTCCTTGGGCTAAAAACAAACTCTGTTTTTGGCTTGAAAAACGGCATCGGAACACCACCTTTCGGACCTCCGTTTGCTCCCAAACTTCAGCAGCGGCAAGGTGGATGAATCTACTTCGATTTGCCACCAATATCTGCAATCGAAACAATCTAAAATAGGTGTATAAAATCCCAAAAAGTTTGCTACCAGAAAACTGCAGTAGAACAGGATAGCAGGTTGATCTTCGCGTTTGGAGCTGCAGCGGCGATCCCGGCTCGCGAGGCTTGCTCCTAGGAGTAGAAGAGTACTCCCTCTAGAGGGGAGACGCACCCGAGGCTCTCGGATCCCTCTCCACACACGGTGCTAGCCGCTGGAAGATGATACGCGGTCACAGGTAAGTTGCAACAAGAAGAAGAACAGAGCAATGCTCTTCTTCACGGTGAGCACTAGAATCAACAAGGGATTAGCCCTTCTTCCTCTCCCTAGAACTCTTCAAATCCTGGACCCAACAACACCCAATAGAATGAAGAAAAGATCTCTCAAAATGGATGATCTCTCTGCCTCTCAAAAACAACACCCAGTAGAATGCTTGCTGTTGCTCGGTGGTAAAAAACTCAGGCTGAAATAGGGGACCAAAGAATTTATAGGTTGCAATGGAGAGGGAGACGGAGAGACTGGGAAAGCCAAGAGACACCAGTTGCTGATTAACCAAATTAATCAGCTATTAACAAAGGTTTTAAAACAAACCGGTGGGAGGAGAAAAGATGCCCAGCAGGAGGACGTTCGGCCTTCTCAGCGCATGGGTTGTTTGGTCTCCTCCGAATGCTTGGAATTCATTTCAGCGCAAGGAAAAAATCCAACGTCAAAACCGTGTAAATCGGTCCAAGTGAGAGGAACTTCGGTTCAATTAACCAGTCCAAGCCAATTTTGGTTCAAACCCATTTAAACCAATTGGTCCAACATAATTGAATTTGGTTCAATTGGTTCACAACCAATTGGAGGCCGAAACGAACTCCGAATCAGTTCAAAACTGATTCAGAAAAATCCTGGCACAGTCCTGGTCAGCCCGAAACAATTTTTGGTTGACACAGACAAGGGCAAGATGGGGAAAAGAGTGCTCAAAAATATTATGACCATAAAATCGAGATGATTTCCAATCGTAATCGGTATCCAGATCAGAGAGTAATCCTTTGTGGCATGTGACCTCATAGGTTCGAACCTAAACGGTAGCACTAGAACAATTCTTGTACCAGCACAGGAAACCATCTAGCAATGGGTCCCGACGTCCGGATAGGTCGAAGATGTGGGAGCAAACTATCGAACCTCTGGCATATGGTTATCGTATAATTCATCCCTTTGACCTCTAATGCTCAGGACGACTGAGATTGGGCAGCCAACCCAGATTGAGTCAGTCGACTACGTGTCTCAACCTTGCAAGCCCAGTGATTCTTCACTGGGGCTACCCCGGCCGAGGATTTGCTAAATTGAGATACTGCGAGACATTCAATCCAAACTGTTTGGATAGGTCAATTCCATCTTGGTCCATCACTGCTCCACAAGTACTTGCCTGTACCCAGAAACCTTCCATCACCGGATTAAAAATCCGGGTAGTCCGGCACCAAAGCACAGGGAGTTGCTTGCAAGCTACCGTGATGACCTCAGGTCGGATGGACACATATATCCATATCCAATCGTGAGTATCCCTTTGGCAGAAAGGGGCTGCACGGAGTCACGTTCAATGAGATATCACATATCCCACTTGTAGATCACATCAGTGTCACCACACTCATTTGGTCAAGAGGACAACCAAACGATGTGAACTACAACAACCTATACTTGATATATTGCCATCCAGTATAATATATCCTTTGGTTGTGAACAAGGTTTAAGGACCACTCGATACATCCTCTCTGTATCGAAGTCAGTGTAGTCCTAAGGACTTCATCACATGGAAAGAGTTCATTTCAGGGAAATACAATATGTGATGAGCTGCCAAAAATAATATTTTATTAATTCAAATAAAGAGTACAATACTTAGCTCAACCGCCTACAACCCAGGCGACTGGTTTTGGGACACAATTCCCAACAACTCCCACTTGTACTAAAGCCAATCAGAAGAGTATCTAATACCCATTTCCCATTTACAATAGTCAAACTTTTTTATTCCGAGGGCTTTAGTGAAGGGGTCGGCCAGATTTTCTTTTTCATCGATCTTCAGAAGATTGATGTCGCCTCATTCTACGATCTCTCATACGAGGTGGTAGCGCCGCAGTATGTGCTTGGTGCGGTGATGAGCTTTAGGCTCCTTAGCTTGAGCAATGGCTCCAGTGCTATCACAGTACACCAGAACAGGACCATCTAGGGAAGGTGCCACCCCTAGCTCTCCAAGAAACTTCCACAACCACACAGCTTCCTTTGCTGCATCTGATGCTGCAATGTATTCTGCTTCGCATACTGAGTCTGCAACAGTTGCCTGCTTGGAACTTTTCCAGCAGATCGCTCCTCCATTCAGGGTAAATACAAACCCTGACACACTCTTGCTATCATCTCTATCTGACTGGAAACTAGAGTCAGAGTACCCCACAAGTTTCAAGTCAGGTTCTCCATAAATCAGCCATTGATCTTTAGTGTTTCTCAAATACTTAAGGATGGACTTAACCACCTTCCAATGCACCTCACCTGGGTCAGACTGGTATCTACTCACTACTCCTAGTGAGTATGCCACGTCTGGTCTAGTACAAGTCATAGCATACAGATAGAGCCTACTGCAAAAGCATAAGGTACTCTACTCATGCGCTCTCTTTTCTCAGGAGTTGTCACATAATCCTTCTTGGAAAGAGTAATTTTAGAACCTATCGGGAGATAGCCTTTCTTGGAATTTTCCATGCTGAACCGTTTCAGCACGGTATCAATGTACGTAGACTGGGACAGTCCTAAAAGCTTCTTAGATCTATCTCTATAGATCTTCATACCTAGTATGTAAGAAGCTTCACCCAATTCCTTCATGGAGAATTGAGATGATAACCAGACCTTTATTCCTTGTAATGCTGCGACATCATTCCCGATTAAGAGAATGTCGTCAATATACAGAACTAGGAATACAATCACAGAACCATTAACCCATTTATAGATGCACGGTTCTTCTCCATCCCTAACGAAGCCATATGATTTGATACATCTATCAAACTGTAAGTTCCAACTTCGAGATGCTTGCTTGAGTCCATAGATGGACTTCTGCAACTTGCATACTTTTGATTCATCTGTGGATGTGAACCCTTCAGGCTGTATCATATACACCTCCTCTTCCAGCTCCCCATTTAGGAAAGCGGTTCGGATATCCATCTGCCAGATCTCGTAATCAAAATATGCTGCCAAAGCAAGCATGATCTGAATGGACTTGAGCATTGCCACAGGGGAGAAAGTCTCGTCATATTCGATACCATATCGCTGACGATACCCCTTGGCAACCAGATGGGCTTTATAGGTCTCTACCTTCCCATCTACGCCCCTTTTCCTCTTGAAGATCCATTTACACCCGATAGGTTTTATCCCTTCAGGCGGATCAACCAATGTCTATACATTGTTGATTTCCATGGACTCCATTTCAGATCGCATGGCTCCAAGACATGCCTCAGAGTCAGATCTCTGAAGAGCATCCATATAGGTGATCGGATCCTCATTGTTCTCATCGAGCTCAATGGGATCGCCGTCCCGGACCAAGAAACCATAGTATCTATCCGGCTGATGTGGTATTCTACCGGATCTCCTAATGGGTTCCGGGTGTGATTCAGTCATAGCCGGTTCTACGATGTCCTTGGAGTGTGCAGGTTCTTCTATTGGCTAAACTTCATCAAGTTCAATCTTAGAGGCTATAGTTCCTTCTCCAAGGAACTCCTTTTCCAAAAAGATAGCTCTAAGAGCAACGAACACCTTTTGTTCATTCTCCAAGTAGAAGAAATACCCTTTGGTTTCCTTAGGATAACCAATGAATAAACACCGATCAGACCTTGGACCAAGTTTGTCTGAGTCTAAACGCTTTACGTAAGTCGGACAACCCCAGACCCGAAGGTGTGAGATTGAGGGTTTACGTCCATTCCACATCTCATACGGAGTGGAGACAACAGACTTACTTGGAACATTATTTAACAAGTAGCAGGCTGTCTGAAGCGCATATCCCCAAAAGGATAGCGACAGAGTTGCAAGCCTATCATGGATCGAACCATGTCCAACAAGGTTCGATTCCTCCTTTTGGACACACCATTCAACTGTGGTGTTCCTGGAGGAGTCCACTAAGAGAGAATTCCATTCTCCTCAAGATATGTCAAAAATTCACCAGATAAGTATTCACCACCTCGATCAGATCGAAGGGTTTTAATACTTTTTCCAGTTTGCTTTTCTACTTCATTACGGTATCGTTTGAACATTTCAAATGACTCAGACTTATATCTCATTAAGAAGATATAACCGAACCTTGAAAAGTCGTCTGTAAAAGTAATGAAATATTTGTATCCCCCTCTAGCACTAACTGTCATCGGTCCACATACATCAGTATGTATGAGACTTAGAAGTTCTGTAGCTCGTTCACCTTTTCCAGTAAAAGGTGACTTGGTCATTTTACCAAGTAAAAAGGATTCACAAGTGGGCAGTGATTCAGAATCACTGACCTCGAGGAGTCCATCTCCTCGCATCTTGTTTATCCTATTTTGGTTAATATGACCTAGCCTACAGTGCCAAAGATACAAATCGTTGACATTATCTAACCTTGGACGTTTGCTAGAAGTGTACATTACACTAACAGGCCTTGATACATATATGCCATTATTTAATCTAGCTTTTATTATAATAGAGTTATTCAAAATAACATTGCAAAAATCTCCTTTTATTGATAGTTCAAAACCACAATTGGCCAAAAGGCCTACAGAGATTATGCTCATAATGAAACTAGGACAATAGTGACAGTCGACTAGTTCGACAGTACAAGACTCAAAGACAAGACGCAGAACTCCGACCGCCAGTACTGGAACACGATTTCCATTCCCAACGCTCAAAAACTGTTCTCCATCTTCAAATCTTCTGCTAACTTGAAGTCCCTGTAATGAATTACAAATGTGAATTGGACTACCAGTATCCAATACTCAGTTAGCAGTATCAACAATAGAGTAATTACAAGGTTTTATCATATAAATACCTTGTTCAGCAGACTTCTGCTTCCTCGGCCTGTTTGGATCAAGGGACGTAATATAAAGAGGACAGTTCCTCTTCTAGTGTCCCTTCTTCTTGCAGTAGAAACATTCTGCAGAAGATTGATCAGCCTTATACTTCCTGGTCTGAATAGGGCCAGGAGAATTCTGCACCTTCTTTCCCTTTTTATTTATTTTCTTCTTCCCTTTCTTAAAGGGACGACGACCTCTACTTCCTCCCACTAAATTCACCACCCCCTTATTCAGTTGGTGGTCTTTCTCGAAAGTTTGCAGCAACCCCAAAAGACTATGGTAGTTGACTGCAGGCTTATTCATTCTATAATGATCAAGAAAATCAAGATAGGAGGAGGGAAGAGAATTCAGGATCGCATCCTTGCCGAGCTGCTCGTGCAAGGGGCATCCGAGTTTGCCTAGCTTTTTAATCAGCTCGATCATGTACAATACATGATCAGTGACTGAACCATCATTCGGCATCTTGGAATTGTAGATGGCACAAGACACTTTGTACCGTTCTACATCATCCGGGTGCCGAAGGATTCCTTCAACTTTTGTAGGATTTCATCAGGTTGGGCCTCCTCGAATTTGTGACTGAACTCGTCGTTCATCGCCGCTAACATAATGCATCGGACAGTAGTCCGATCAGAGACCCACTTCAGATAAGCGTCTCTGACTCCACTCCGTGCATTAGCGGGAGGGATTTCAGGTGCCGAATCCGTTATCACATAGAGGATCGATTCATGCTCCAGAACGATTCTCAATCTTCGATACCAACTATCGAAGTTGTGACCCTTTAACTTCTCGTTGTCGAGAAGTGATCAGAGCGATAAATTGGAAGACATCTGAAAAGAAAATAAGACCAAATTAGTGTATGAATTAATAATTTAACCAAAAGACTTGGACTTTAGTCTAAAGGTTTCTCCCACTAATTTTTCAGATTGGTAGCCTCTAACTCCAATCCGTGAAAACACTTTTTCAAGTGGGTACTGAAATCCAATAGGCCACGCATGAGCCCGACTATGGCCAGCTCATCCATATGAGCCTAAAGGTAGGTTCGTAAACCAATTGTTTCCCTAAACAATTTTTAGTATTTCATTTTGCCCTAGAGAACATCCCAATCGGCCTAGGGGCCTCCTATTGCGGGTCTTTGTTTAGGTCCAACCATTAAAATAATAAATCTAATGCTTCCAGCTAACTAAAGACCAAGCCCGACTATGGTCGGCCCACCTGGTCCCATTAAGGAGGTTGCACTGAACCATCATCGATCATATAGAAATTCTAGTCGCCGGATGTACACCCGTTCTATGGAACTGTCGATGCACACCAAGCTAGTGGACACATTTCTATCCAACTTAATGGGAGGCTAAGACACTGTCAACTCCTTGACTTAGTCTTTTTAAGGACCTAATAATTTTAGTAGATTTTTAATTGTGATAGAAGAAAAGACAATGATATGGATCATCCTCCCACTGAATCAATCAGATTCCAGGAGGGTTGAAATAAATCAACAAACGATCCATGGGCACCTATAGATCAGTCAGACTGATCAACTTGGGTGACATGGGTTAACTCGAGTCATTGAACTTTTCCAATCAGTTCTGGTTGACTCGACCAGCCAGGTAGGTGAGATCATGGGTGAGTATCCGTCATTAACCATCTTTCCTAGACACCAACCAAGTTGGCCAAGAAAGAGGTAGCCTCATACAACCATGATCACAATGCCAAACCTACCTCGACACCAGTCGGTTTACCAGACTCGATCAGACTAGCCTAAAGACTCGGGCATCCACTGAGCCACTAATTGGATCCATTTTAGATGAACGGATCAACTAATCTAACTATTAGATAGTTCAAAAGAAGGGCCTTAAACAACTTTTGTTTAATCTTCTTGTAATCCGGTTCAACTAAACAAAGGTTTAACCCTTTAATGGACCCAACTAGTCAGCTAACCCAATTTAACCCAAAATGGCTTATGCAAATTTGATTAGATTTCATAAACCTAAATTTTTTTTTTTAATAAGCCAAACACTTAATTAAAATAATTTTTAATTAAGTCTCTATGTAAATTTTACATAACAAATCATGCATCAAGATATTTTACAAATATTTTATATCCATATATAAAACATGCCTAAAACATGTATCACCAAATTAAAATAATTTTTAATTTTAATATTCTTTAAGGATCCATCTGAAGAGGCCAACACAGACGATCCGCATCGTGTCAAAGATACACGGTCATGGTGAAGGTCTCAACTAGGTTCCAAAAAGAAATCATGATACATTTTTATTAGATTAAACAAATTTTAATCTATAAACATGCATACTAGATTAGATTACACATGCAACCTGGCTCTGATATCACTGAAAGAAAATGGTGTAGGTGATTTGACATGATCCTACACTAGGCATGCAAACAGCAACAGGAGCAGAATGAATTTTAAAAACATTTTTAAAAACCCGCGCAGCGAAAATCTGCTCCGCCCAGAAACTAATCTATTCTAGTTGCATGAAGGTATGTAAGATGATATAAAATATTTATAAAATATTTGAATAAAAATTCTATTCATGCATGATTAAAAAAAAACTATTTTTTCATACCTTATTCCGGCTAGAATAACTCTGGGATAAAGCTGGAATAGGCTGGAATAGCTGGAATAAAACTATTCTAGCCTTCTTCTTCCTTGGGCTGAAAATAAACTCTATTTTTGGCTTGAAAAATGGCATCGGAACACCACCTTCCGGACCTCCGTTTGCTCCCAAACTTCAGCAGCGGCAAGGAGGACGAATCTACTTTGATTTGCCATAGATATCTGGAATCGAAACAATCTAAAATAGGTGTATAAAATCCCCAAAAGTCTGCTGCTAGAAAACTACAACAGAATAGGATAGCAGGTTGATCTTCGCATTTGGAGCTGTAGCGGCGATCCCGGCTCGCGAGGCTTGCTCCTAGGAGTAGAAGAGTACTCCCACTAGAGGGGAGACATGCCCGGGGCTCTCGGATCCCTCTCCACATGCGGTGCTAGCCGCTGGAAGATGATACGCAGTCATAGGTAAGTTGCAGCAAGAAGAAGAACAGAGCAATGCTCTTCTTCACGGTGAGCACTAGAATCAACAAGGGATTAGCCCTTCTTCCTCTCCCTAGAACTCTTCAAATCCCGGACCCAACAACACCCAATAGAATGAAGAAAAGATCTCTCAAAATGGATGATCTCTCTGCCTCTCAAAAACAACACCTAGTAGAATGCTTGCTGTTGCTCGGTGGTAAAAAACTCAGGCTGAAACAAGGGACCAAAGAATTTATATGCTGCAATGGAGAGGGAGACGGAGAGACTGGGAAAGCCAAGAGACACCGGTTGCTGATTAACCAAATTAATAAGCCATTAACAAAGGTTTTAAAACAAACCGGTGGGAGGAGAAAAGATGCCCAGTAGGAGGACGTTCGGCCTTCTCAGTGCATGGGTTGTTTGGTCTCCTCCGAACGCTTGGAATTCATTTCAGCGCAAGGAAAAAATCCAACATCAAAACCGTGTAAACCGATCCAAGTGAGAGGAACTCCGGTTCAATTAATCGGTCCAAGCCAATTTTGGTTCAAACCCATTTAAACCAAGTGGTCCAACACAATTGAATTTGGTTCAATTGGTTCACAACCAATTGGAGGCCGAAACAAACTCCGAATCAGTTCAAAACTGATTCAGAAAAATCCTGGCACAGTCCTGGTCAGCCCGGAACAATTTTCGGTTGACACAGACAAAGACAAGATGGGAAAAAGAGTGCTAAAAAATATTGTGACCATAAAATTGAGATGATTCCTAATTGTAATCGGTATCCGGATCAGAGAGTAATCCTTTGTGGCATGTGACCTCATAGGTTCGAACCTAAACGGTAGCACTAGAACAATTCTAGTACCAGCACAGGAAACCATCTAGCAATGGGTCCCGGTGTCCGGATAGGTCGAAGATGCAGGAGCAAACTATCGAACCTCTGGCATATGGTTACTGTATAATTCATCCCTTTGACCTCTAATTCTCAGGACGACTGAGATTGACCTGCCAACCCAGACTGAGTCAGTCGACTACATGTCTCAACCTTGCAAGCCCGGTGACTTTTCACTAGGGCTACCCCGGCCGAGGATTTGCTAAATTGAGATACTGTGAGACATTCAATCCAAACTGTTTGGACAGGTCATTTCCATCTTGGTCCATCACTGCTCCACAAGTACTTGCCTGTACCCAGAAACCTTCCATCACCGGATTAAAAATCCGGGTAGTCCGGCACCAAAGCACAGGGAGTTGCTTGCAAGCTACCGTGATGATCTCAGGTCAGAGGGACATATATATCCATATCCAATCGTGAGTATCCCTTTGGCAGAAAGGGCCTGCACGGAGTCACGTTCAATGAGATATCACATATCCCACTTGTAGATCACATCAGTGTCACCACACTCATTTGGTCAAGAGGACAACCAAACGTTGTGAACTACAACAACCTATACTTGATATATTGCCGTCCAGTATAATATATCCTTTGGTTGTGAACAAGGTTTAAGGACCACTCGATACATCCTCTCTGTATCGAAGTCAGTGTAGTCCTAAGGACTTCATCACATAGAAAGAGTTCATTTCAAGAAAATATAATATGTGATGAGCTACCAAAAATAATATTTTATTAATTCAAAGAAAGAGTATAATACTTAGCTCAACCACCCATAACCCAGGCGATTGGCTTTGGGACACAATTTCCAACAAGGGGGAGGGGTAGGGTTTATATAGATCTCCTCATGCCCTCTCCTATCTAAAATACAATTCCTCTCCCAACCATGAAAGGATTACAAAACCCATACAAAGTAGAAATCCTATCCCAACTAGGCTAAACTTTGACTAGTCTTCTTCCTTCTTCACTTAGGGCACCTCCTCTTGGCTTGGACTTGGTCAAACTCCTCAAATTAGATTTTGGACCTTGGAGCAGCAGCAAGGATGCTTCCTTCATGGGCTTGGACAAAAATTTGAGGGGCCCAAGTGGGCTTCCAGGGATTGGATGCATGGGTTGGCATATTCCTAGGAATCTGGCTGGAATCTTGCTTCTTAAGGGCTTGGGCTTGGGCCTGGGCTTGATTTCCTTGGGTTAGGATGCAGGTGGACCTCTGGAATCATGGATTCCCTGGTTTGGGAATATGCTCTGGCATTTGTACTGGAATCTGGGCATCTGGAAGGAATCAGGATTTCTGGAAGCATCTTGGATCCTAGGTTGTCACACAAAATCTAATGGGCTGATGTAATGGCCTTTGACTCTTGGATGTGGCTTGGTGGAATTCCAAAATAGTGTAACCTCCTCTCTTGTACAAAAATTAGGCTCATACTGGACTTATAATTGATGTACAGGACTCAATGTACTGGACTAGGTTGAGGGTTGAGACAAATCAACTAACCTCAACTTATTACAGGACTCCATTACAAAAATTTCAAAACTTTAACATATGACCAATAAACCATATGGGATCCAGTGATCTGTGTCTGATCCTGGTGTCCCCACCAAAGATAACCTTGAAGCCTTTATCACATAATTGACTAATACTTAGTAAATTGTGCTTCAATTTGTCAACTAACAATATATTTTTAATGAATGTGGAAGGGGTTATTATGATCTTAGCAATTCTGATTATTTTTTCCTTGCCATTGTCACTAAAAGTGACCATTCCTCCTTCTTTCATCTCTAAGATGATAAATTGATCATTGTCACCCGTTATATGCCTTGAACAGCCGCTATCTAGATACCATCTTTTCTTTGTGCTCTGGGCTGCAAGACATTCCTGCAAAATAATCATGGAGTTCTTTTAGGTACCCAAGCTACCTTGGGTCCTTGCAGGTTAGTAGAATTGGTTCCTTTGGAAACCCATATCTTTCTAGTTTTAATTCTATCCTTTCTTATCACCTTACATTGGAATGACTTATGTCCAACCCCATTGCATGTATAACAAATAATTTTTGAGTTTTGCAATGAGGCATATGTAGAAGTTTTAGATACAGAAGTAGAAGCATTTATTACAAAAGGTTTTTGATTTGAGAACCTTGATGCATAAAACTTAGATGCTGAAAACTTTGGTACAAAGGATTTTGAAGATATGAATTTTGTAGCTGAAACTCTATTAGGATTCGAAGGATTGTAACCAATTCCAGCTTGATTACTTGTATCTCTTTGATCCTTCAAAATTAACTCAAGCTTATTTGAACTTAATATTAGCTTTTCTATCAAAGGCTTGAGCTTTTCAACCTCTTTTTTCAAAGAAATGTTTTCCTTATTTAAAGCTTTATTTTTCCCAAGATGAATATTTTTCTTAACTTGGAAAGCTTTATATTTTTCAGAAAAGTTGTTTAATTCTTTTTGCAACAATTTGTTCTTTTTTGAAATTTCCATATTTTCATTCATCGAGGAACCATTGCTATTTTTTAAAGCTCTAATTTTCACACTAGACATTTTAAACTTAGATGACAAATCATTGAATGTAGTGTTTAGTTCTTCGAAAGTAAACTCAACTTGAGGTTTAGGGGACATTACCTCATCTTCAAGACCCATTAGACAAATGTTCATTATTTTCGTGGTCTCTTCTTCTTTAGTTGAAGTTGACTCTTTACTATCGCTCCATGTAGCAATCATCGCCTTCTTCTTCTTCCTCTTAAAGGTTTTCTTTAATAGTGGACACTCGAGACGTATTTGCCCAGGTTTCCTGCACTCATAGCAAAGGGCTATTGTTCCTTTTCTTTTTCTCTCTTTTTCTTTGTCCTTGCTGTATTCACGTTTCCTATGAAATTTTTTGAAGTATCTTCCCTTTTTCTTGGCCATAAATTTTCTAAATCTTCTCATGACTAGTGCTATGTCTTCATCTTTTAAGTCATCTTCGGAGGAGGGGCATTCTTCTTCAGATTTCTCTTCTTGTTTCTTCATTTCTGATGCAGCTTTAAATGCTATTGTCTTTTTCTTTTTTAGATCATCTTCATTCCTATGCTGCATGGTCAGCCCATGAGTGATTAGGGATCCTAAGAGTTCATGCAAAGGTAATGTATTTAAATCTTTTGCTTTCTGGATGGCAGTCACTTTTGAGTTCCATTTATCTAGAAGTGATCTTAGTATCTTCTGTACCAAATCTACTTTAAAGTAAGTCCTGCCAAGACTCTTCAAACTATTAATAATATCTATAAAATGAGAGAACATGGCAGAGATAGTTTCATTTTGTTCCATTTTAAATAGTTCATAGTTATGTACAAGAAGGTTAATTTTTGATGTCTTCACTTGGAAAGTTCCTCATGGGTAACCTCGAGTTTGTCCCAAATTTTTTTTACTGATGAACAAGTAGAAATTTGATTGAACTCATTTGCATCCAAAGCACAATATAACAAGTTCATGGCTTTGGCATTTAACTCACTCATTTTCATGTCGTGTTCATCCCAATCCTCTTTAGGTTTTGGAATGTCCATGCCATCAATCTTTATCATGGGTGTGTGAGGTTCCTTGAGAATGACCTTCCATAATTTAAAGTCTATAGCTTAAATGTATATTTTCATTTGAGCTTTCCAGTATGAGTAATTCGTGCCAATGAATAGTGGAGGTCTATTTGTGGATTGGCTTTCGACCAAAGAAGTGTTCACGGGATTAGCCATAAATCTTTACTCTAAATATGAATTAGAGACACCTCTCTGATACCAGTTGTTGCCCAGGTGGCTTACCCAAGAGGGAGGGTGACTCGAATGCTCTTTAATGGCTTCTTAACTTCCTTAATAAATGTCTCAAGATTCAGATGATAGTTGGTGAAGTCTTGAGTGCTATCTTAAATGCTCTTCTTCAATTAACTCTCAAAACTTATTAATCTCCTTAAAAACCTTTTTTAAAAGATGTCCAAATCTCTCATATATAGAGTCCAATACTCTTCTCAGATGCATATAGCCATTGTAGACCGTTGAAATTTGAAAAAGAATTATTTTAGCACTTTTTGGATTCAAAAACGAAGTTTTGGAACTAGTCATTACTTACCTAGAATCGACATTCGAGTTAGCTTGGATTCTCATAATTGTTGAAACCTTACTCTGGTAGAGTTGGCTCTTTTCAGTCGAGTCAGCTCAGATTCTCAGGTCTTCAAAGACTGAACTCTGGTTGAGTCAGCTTTTCTTAGTTAAGTCGGCTTGCCTGGCTTATTCTCTAAGAACTGATTTTTACTGAACTCTGGAGGAGTCGGCTTGGATTGTTTCACGTTGGCTCGTCTATTTGATTCAAGAGTTTGATACTCTGAATGAGTCAACTTGGGTTCCTTCGAGCAGGTTTGGATGTCTGCATGCCAGAACCTTCATGTTGTGCCATGACCTAGAGTCGGCTCTTCTTCCTCGAGTCGGCTCGAGTGATTTTTCCACAAGGTCTTTCAATCTTCTCCAGATTTCTTTCAAATGCTTCCACTCAATTTAAAGACTATTTTACATAACTTAAAGTCCTAAAATACATAGACTTGGCCCTATTTTCATGAATACAACAGTAATTTTTTTTTAGGTACTTCTTTACATAATGCTTCTTTCAACAAAATACTTGGCATGCAACAAAGTTGTAGGAAATGTGGTTGTGCAATAAAATCATCCTACAAATACTTGTAAAGCACTTGAAGATAGTCAGTAATCAAATGCATGCTCTAGTATTTTGTTATCATCAAAATCATTCAGGGATCAACACATAGAAACTGGATCAAGGAAGCACTCTTTCGACCTTGCTGAATTTTTCCTCTTGACAACCTTTCAACCTTGTTAGGACCTGTACCCTTCAGTAGGGTATCTCTAGACCTCTTTAAAACCTCTCTTACTATCATTTTATCTCTTAATTCTCCTCCTAAGCCCTTGTTTTACAATGGCAAACTTATCTTAATTTCAAAAACTTGTTTTAACGAAGGAAGGAAGAGGATGATTCAAACAAACATGGATGCCTCGGACAGTTCCATCAAGATTCCTTTTATAGTTAGAAAGGAGGCGCGAATCATACATTTTCCCAACCATTTATCTGATATCCTTTGTATCATATATGTGTTGGTTTCCAAGATGCTAGCATGTTGAATTCTAGGATTTCTAAAATCGCAGTGGAAATATTATCTAAAACTTTTTCATATAAGCATGCAAAAATTAAATAAATACCTAGAGAAGGATCTAAGCATAAACATTATTAGATTACATGCAGATCTTAAACATAAAATCAGAGAAAAGAAAAAAAATACTTACCTAAAGTACTTTCCATCTTCGACTCTAATAGGATCAGATCTAGCGAATCATCAAGGTTCCTATCGGAGTGTTTATGTGTCGGCCTCTTTTGGTATCCATACAGGACCCTTTCCTGATTGAATCAGTGATCCCACTAGAGTGCGAGTTCCTTTGTAGGCATCTCATCCGGCTTGAATCTGGATCTCCCTTCAAGTTAAACTCAAACCAGAAGGAGATCATAGCCTTTTTCATGAACTCTTCATGTAGGATGTCGAGACTTCATCTTGGACACCTAAAGGAGAATGAAACTATTTCTCCTCCCTTCTACTCTTTTTCAAGACTCTCTTCTCACTAGTTTTAGGGCCATGGAATCATCGGAAAGAAGAAGAAAGGGTGGTCAAAGCGATGCGGCAAGGTTGAATAAAAGATATCCTATGCTCACATTTCTTCTCTTCTTATTTTCAGATTTGTCACACAAAGCCTTCTAAAAACACATGCCAACTCCAACCTCATCTAGATAAGAACTTTCTTATCTAGATCAGAGATCACAACAAATTTAAAATGGGCGTCACTACTAGTAAGAAACCTCTTGTGTGCCACCCTTACTTCCCATTGTGTTTTGTCACACAAAACACAACTCCCACACCCAAACACCTATTTCATGCCTCTAATGGATAAGATCTGATCTTATGAGAATTTGAATCTCAGTCAAAACAAAAAGGATGCAAGGTAGAAAAGGCATTGTGAAGTTATAGTGGAAGAAAACAATGTTTGGTGCAACCTTGTTTTGTTCCTCTTCATTTGTCACACAAATGAGGAGTCCACATCTATAATCCCATGACCAAGTTGATAAGACCTAATCCAAATCCAAATAAGGGTTTAAACAAAGATATGATTTATCTAATGAGGAAAGAGAGTCCCTAGAAAGAAAGAGAGGGGCCAAAGTAGAACCTCTCTTCTATTCTTGCACGCACCTATAAGGGTGGTGCCAAAAATAGGCCCCTCCTCTTTCTCATGCCCAACTTTAGAGTGTTTGAACTTAATTTGATTAGGTTTAGGGTCCAAGTCAATTGGGTTCAATTTGAATCTAATTCAAGCTTGATTCGAATTAAATTTAAAAAAGACTGTCAACCCTAATCCAATTAGAATTATAATCCAAGTCTAACTTGGATAATTAATCAATTATATTTTAACTCTTGCAATTAAATCCATGTTACTGAAATTAGCAAGTGCCAAAATTAGCGGCTACTAAATTTGAAACTCTTACAAATTTAGTTATTCCTAAATATAATCCAAGCTCTTGATTAGGTCAAATCCCTATTATGTATGACCCGTCAGGTTTCATTTTATTCGGTAGTAAGACATACTGTGACCTTTATCACAATATCATTGAAACTCTTTTCAATAGACCAGAACTATTTTAGCCCAACCCTAATAAGGATCGTTGATAAGTCTATTAATTATCCTAATTTAACCATTATAATAAATATTAATTACTTTATATTTATTGAAAATTGATATTTTATCAATATTTTGAAAAAAAGAGTCCATAGATTGGAAGAGCTCAATTTTTGGAGTCCAACAGTGTAAATGGCACTCATATTAGAGTTGGAATGAGCTCAGAACTGAATTATGAAGTTATTAAGCTTTTGCATGATTTTGGAGTAGCCGGTCCATCATGGACAAGCCGCTCGGTCTATTGATACTAGGCTGGTCCACCGGCAGCCATTGCTATCGATCCTTGAAACTGTCCGTGGACCAACCTCCTCCCGAGTAGCCGATCTCACCTGTTGATTGCTGCCCACTACCGGAGAACCTCCCAAGAGCTTCATCATGATCGGAGAGCTCATCAAAATGTCATTTTTTCCAGTCGCCACTTTCCTTCACTATTCCTCCTCCTCTTCACCATCGTGGACCACTATTGCCATCCTCCATGATGCCTCGTTGCCATCCGCCACCCCCCGCTACCTCCCGTCACCTCTACTCCCTCGTCCACCAGCATCCGTCCAACATCTATCACCCTTGTAGCCATTCCCCATCCATCTAGTTCTCTATAACTTATTCTTCATGTCACCACCATGTTGCTGCCATCTTCCATCGCTTGCCTATTGTTGTCAGCCGACCACCATCCGAGCCACTACTGAGCTGAGAGGAAAGGATGGTGGCAGTGCTGGGAGATGGGACCAACCCAATTTGGGAAAGAAGAAGGAGCATGGATCTTAAAGCACTTAATGGCCTATGTTGATTTTCATGATGTGACTGATTTTTGGACATCTGATCAAGATTTGATGGCAACCAACACTCAGCGAGTCAAGCATTGATTTAGAGCAGGACTCTATAGTCTACTTCAATCAGGATTTGGGTTTACCATCCTACCATTGATTTTGTAAATAATAAATCTTAGCCACTCGTATGATCTTTATGTTTAGTCCTATACCAAAAAAACATGAAGACCTCTTCCTTGTTGAACCCTATAAAAAGGCACCTGTAATTCTACCTGGGGGCATCATTTTTTCCAGCATGTCTTGTACTAATTTATTTTCTTGCTCTTGTTTAGATCATCATGTTAGGCTTGAAAAAGAGAGAAACTATGGAGGGGATGTTGGTGGCAGCGATGCATGGCTAGACTCCTTCAACTGAGATGAAGATAAAGCCTGTAATCGAGTTCCATCTCTCTTTTTGTACTCAATTTCTATACAATAAAACTCATGTTTTTCTTCCCTCTATCTTTTGAATTATTTATCTGATCATTATTTGATCTGGCATACATGGCCTACACCCTCTATCGACATGCTGTAATCTCAGGACACGGTATGTGCCTAAGAGAGGTAGATCGTAGTATGGTAGATTAGATCCATAACCTTGCAAATCAGTTAAATAGTTTATACTCTAAGCAGACATGTCATGATCTCAGAATATAGCCCGTGCCCAAAAAAAAAATTATTCTAACTCCAAATATGCAAGAATTATTGATATTGCAACATAAATAAAAGAAGATAAAACCTATTTACATAATGGATTCGGATTCCTAGGTTACTTCTCCTGCTGACTTGATTTCATTAATTAATTAATTATTATTTTTTTAATAACTACTACTCATAATATAATCCTCTACAATAAATATTTTTATTTTTTTCATGAAATAATTGCCCTTGGTCTCCGCGGATATGATCCCGACTCATCACTAGCTATAGTAGTGAGTAGGTTTTATTATTGACCACCTACGATAGCAATAAAATTTTGGCACCATTTTCGGAGATCAAGGTATGATTATTTTACAAAAAATAAAAAAAATTCTTATTTATAGTTATTGCTCTCTTGAATTTATTGCCTTTGTTTTAGTTGTCTTAATTATTAGATTTCCTGATTTTCTTCTTAACATTAAAAAAATCCTTCTTTTCACAAATCTACTCCTAACCTAATTAACTTTTTCTTTTAAATAATTTACCTTAAGGAACCCAAAAGAAAACCCTAAGATACTTTCCATAAAATTTAATTAATTTAAAGAAATAAATAATAAACTTTAAAAATTTTCTAACTTGTTTAGACACCTTGGTTGACTTGTATTGCATTTTTATAAAATACTTTAAGGGCATAACCCCTAAATAACATAAGGTAGAGATTTCATCACCCTTCCTTGGCCCACAAACCATTACCTTGCATACTACATAACCCTAAGCCTTTAATTTAATATTAATTAGACGTTGACCCCTAAGGATTTTCGAGCTTACTAGGATAAGGGACCCTGAGAGTTGGACTAGCTCAGAATTAACTAGTTAACTGGTGTCTAGGAAAGAGGTTTAAGAATGATGTGGCCCTGAAAGAATGTGGTTCTTTAATTGGTTCCATTATCTAACCTAGCCAATTAATTTGGTATCTAAGGAAAGCAATGGAGGACCCCCACCAACCTTATCCTTACTTGGCTAGTTGCTAGTTAGTATCCGACTTCAAAGACTCAAAGGCAACCTTGGTAGTTAGGAGCTGTCTAAATATAGGATAACCCTAGGATAGAGAGTTCATTGCTTGATAACTTACTTTTCTAACAGAAACTTTAACCTAATTAAAATATTCTTCTCTCTTGTCTCTAGATTTAGGACTCTGTAGGCTCCCATCTTTAGACCTCTTCTCTCTCTTTCTTCCTCCTTCTTATCCTTTCTCCATATAATATATAAAAAAACTAATAAAAAAACTCAAAATTGCCACTTGGAAAAGGGAGTCTAGTCGATTAGTAAGGATTGATCTAAATCCTACCCTTGACCAAGAAAAATTAACTATGGAAGAATTAGGATATCCCCTTAGCTCGAGGGACTACTGCTACCCAATTGGATCTATCCAACCATCGTGTATTTGACTACCTCAAACAAATGCTGCTAGCTTTGAGATTAAGCCTCAGATTATCAACATGCTCTCTAAATTCACTGAAATTAAGGATGCCTGCATTTTTATTAGAGAATTTGAGAAAGTATGTGATACTATGAGAATGCATGAACTCTCAAAAGATGCTACAAAACTTAGACTAATTAACTTTTCCCTCAAGGAAAATGCTAAGAAGTGGTTATAGTTTACCTACTCAGTCAATCTCAACCTAGGAGGGTTTAGTTAAAGCATTGTTAAGAAAATTTTTTCCATATCATAAAAAGCCAAGTTAAGAAATGAAATTACCCAATTTTATTAATCAGGGGGAGAGCCATTTTAAAAATGTTTGGACCAATTTAAGAACCTGTTGAGTCAATGTTCACACCATGGGATAGAGAGTTGGAGGTTATGCCAAAATTCTATGAAGGTCTAACCCAAACTCCACAACCATGCTCAAGTTGATGTGTTAGGGTGACTTTATGTAGAAACCACCCAATGAAGCCTGGCAATTTCTAGAGGATTTAGCAAAAAGAGCTTATAATGGGAGGGAACTAGGAAATCTAAACTCACACTATCAGGAGGTGGTATGTACCAAATCTCTCAATCCATAGCTGAAGAAGCTAAAATTACATCTTTGATTTGTAGGATAGAAGCCTTGGAACTCAAGGGAAATGCCTTGATAAATCAAGTAAACTAAGTGTCTGCACCTATATGCAAGGGATGCAATGAGCCAGGACATGTAGTAGAAGAGTTTCCCCACTTCATGATCCAAATTGAGAATGGTTGTGCACAGGTAAATGCAACCTATCAAAGAATAACCAACAATCCCTATGCACTAACCTATAACCCAAGATGGAGGAACTATCCAAACTTTTTCTGGTCACAAGATCCTAGTGCAGGTGGTCCTAACTTCAACCAGCCTAACCAAAGGCCCAATCCTATGGTAACAACTAATACGGGATAATTATGAAAACCTAACCTACTGATTTTAAACTTAATTAGCAGAGAAAAAATAGAGATTAATTTTTATATAATTTTTAATTTTTCAGAGACTCAAAGGAAGTAATTATGAAAACTAGTCAACTAATTTATACCCGCAGAAGTAGATCTAACAAAGTAACTAAAAAAATTAGGATTTGGTGATTAAGAAATCACCTTAAACTAGGGTCTACTTTCAAAGATTATAAAATAAAGAGTAGGGAAAGCTTTTTTTCTTTTGAATTTTGCCAACGTAGAATTTTTCCTCTGAAGTAGATTTGTTGGAACTCTCAGGATTTTGTGGCAGGGCTTCAAGATTTCGATCTTCGTGCTCCGATCTTTCATGATTTCGGTTCCAAGGCAAGAACACCTCGACTTTAGTTCCTGATCACCTGCAATCACTCAACAAAGGAAGTTTTAGTTAGAAATAAGCAAGGTAAAGGAAAGATGGAAAAGTAAAAGTGAAAAGAGGGAAGGAAGAGGTCGGTTAGGGTTTTTCTAATGTCTGGATAAGTAGGATAACTAGGGCCTCACACCTCGCGATGCTCTAAAGAACAAAAGAGAGCGCCTCACACCCCATGATGCACATAGCAAAGAAAAGAATTTGATAGAATGTCATTATATTTCATCAATAATCATTAATAATACAGGAGGGTTGATGGAGTATTAATAGACTAACAACCAGAGATGTAAGGGTTACAAAGACTAGTGTTTGTTTCCCTTAGGCAATGACTCCTAGAAACCTTACTCTGGGCATCTTGGACTACTGCTCTTGGGCTGAACTGAGGCTCTCTCCAAGGTGGGCGACATCATGGAATTCTCCATCCAATTGGGTTCCAAGGTTGAGGATTGGTGAAGTGTCGTGATGAAAGTCCAAGATTGCTTCATGGGTTGCCTTGATTGCTGGACTCTAGAGTTTGGATGATGTGCGCTCCTATAGGATGGTGGACTCTTCAGTCTAGATAGAAAAATACTCAAGAGTTCTTATAGGATTCTTGAGTTCTCTAATCTTGAGCAACTTGGAACCTGTTTGACCAAAACACTAGAGGTAGAAAAACACTGAATTTCCTTTACTTTGGGTGATCAACTAGGCTTGAAACTCTTGGAAGTTGGCATCAAAGAGAGAAAGAGAAGCTTGGCTGACTCCTTGGAATTTTGGCATGATTTATTTGGGTAAGAGGGCGCCAAGGATGAGACTCCTCATTTACTTATCTTAAAAAGAAGGGGCACCAATTTGGAATTCATTTGGACCAAAAGGGTGACATGGCATGTGTTGTGTTGTCCTGATGAGATGGCAAGTAGTGTTGTCCTGATGAAGTGTCAAGTGGTATCTAGACATAACATATGATGTTGTCCAATTTCTTGAGAAAGGTGGTGCCAAGACTTGGTTACATATGACAAGTGACTTGGGCTAGCACATGGAGTCACATGGCTTGTCTTGAGCTAGCACATAGGTCACATGGAATCTTGATTTAGGTGCATATGGATCTTCAATTAGGTCCCCCTTGTATTATAGGACTCAATAACTAACTAATCATATGAATTAACCAACTAAAAATCAACTCTAAGCCTAACTTGATCAAAAGGGCATAACCTCATGCAACAAAAAAAATAAATTTGGTAAACAGGATTTGACCCAACTGATAAATGGAATTTTTATACAAACCCTAATTGGTAAAAAGGGCTAAACCCAACTAAGCCTATATAACAGAATTAAAAATAAAATATTTAAATGGAATTTTTATACAAACCCTAATTGGTAAAAAGGGCTAAACCCAACTAAGCCTATATAACAGAATTAAAAATAAAATATTTATAGTTGGTAAAAGGGGTTGGGTTGAGGGCTTTATTCATAGGTGATCCACAGGGATGTGGGTTCAACCTGTCAATATTTTCTGGCCCTAGTGTCCACACCAACAACCCACCAGTTAATGAGAATGAAAAGAGGTTTAGTTTCCTAAACAAAGCCTTGGAAATTGGATGCGGGATGATCCTAGGACTGCCATGATTGCAGGAAAATAGAAACTATTTTTTTTTTATAATTTTTTTAGAATTTTAATTTGCAGGCTAATGACCCGAAATCAAGGAAAGATCAGCAAGAAAATTAGTAATGAAAAGAAACATCATACCCGCAAAAGAACTCATGCAAAATAATAAAAGAAATGATATCGAAGATTGAGAAACCCCCGGTTAGGATAGCGTACCTTCAATAAATCAAAAATTAGGAGGGAAAAGGATTTTTACCAAGCACCGATTCGAAGATCCTGTCGATGAAGGGGTCACACAGCACTCGGGATCATCGCCTGGAAGACAAGCCTTCAGTTCCTCGATTCGGGCAGCTATCTAGGATCAATCCTGGAGGCAAAGAGGGTCTCCTCCTTGGATGGAAAACACCACGGGGATCCTACAAGCGTCAGAGGTTAGCAAGTAAACAAGTTAGAAAGCAAAAGAAGCGAACTAGGATTTAGAAAAGAGGGAATTAGGGTTTTAGAAGCTGGCGGTTGGAGGGGGAAGATGGCCACTTGCTGATGGATGGCTTAGGATTCTTCTCCTTGGCATGTTAGGGTTTAGATGAGAGTGCTTTAGGATGGCTAGGGCTTGGATGAATTAGGGCTCACAAACAAAACTCACACACCTCAACACAAGAACACAACTTAACACAAAATTTCAGCAGGGTTTTGATTCATGAATAAAAGATGCTTACAAGAGGGGGAGGGGTGGGGTATTTATAGATGTTCCCCAAGTCCTCTTTTAGTTAGGATAGGATTACAAAGTTGAGTGGGAGAGGGATTACAAGTTTGCTTAAAATTAGGAGAATACAATTTGAGTGAAAATAAAACTAGATCTCCTTGTTTGAATTGAATTTCTCCCTTCTTTATACTTTCTTTATACTTGTTCAAAGGCACCTTGGGCTTGGTCTCTTGGGCTTGGATGCCTAAAATAGAGTTGGGCTTGGCTTTAGGGCAGCAAGGGGCATCCTCCATTGGTTTGGTGCATGGGCTTATGGTCCCTGGAAGCTGGGGCGCCCTAGTATCAGCATATTCCTTGGAATCTTGATTCTGAGGCTCATAGGCTTGACTTTTGGGCTTGGAATCTCTTGTCCTGGGGTGCTAGCATATTCCTGGAATAATGAGGTGCCTTGGTCTGGGAATATTTTCTGGCATCTGGAGGGTATCAAGGCATCTGGAGGGCATCTGGGGCATCTGGAAGGAATCTTGGACCCTAGGGTGGCAAACAAGGCCCAATAAGCTGATGTGAAGGCCTCTGGCTCCTGGATGAGGCTTGGTGGAACTCTAAAACAAGGTATCCTTTTCTCATGTATAAAAATTGAACTAGTACTGGACTAATACTCAAGTACAAGACTCAAAGACTGGACTAGGGTTGAGACAAATCAACTAGCCTCGACTTATTACAGGACTCAATCTTACTTGATTGTAAAATTTGACACATGGTTAAGTAAACCAGATAGGGCCCAGTAATTTGTGTCTAATCCTGGTGCCCTCACCAATTTTTCTAGGGTAGAAGGAACTCAATCCCATCAAGTAAGGGTCAACTTGGCTCTCATACTGCTCAAGAAGGTCTGGGTTGATACACTGCAGATCCTTACGGGTGATCCACGAGTCCTCAGATTCTGGCCGACCTTACCATCTGACCAAATACCTTTGATAGCCTTTGTTTTGGGTACTGATGGCTTGATCGTCCAGGATTCGCTCATTCCTTTCCTTACTAATAGGCCAAATTGTAAGTGGACTCTTTGGGGTGGGTTCACTCTCAAGAAAAGGGAGAGGTTCAAAGAGCTCGCTAGGTATCGCTACTGGCTCCCGATGCTCCATAAGGTTTGAAATATTGAAGGTGGACCCTATACCTAATTCGGGTGGCAACTCGAGCACATAGGCATCAGATCCGACTCTCTTTATTATTTTGTATGGTCTAGCTTTGCTAGCATGAAATTTCTCTACGATCCTTAGAGGGAACCACTCAGGCCTAAGCCTGATCATCACATAATCCCCCGTAGAAAAATCTTTAGCTTATTTTCGAGAATTAGCCAAGTTTTTATAGGGTGCATTACTTATGTTCATCTTTAGGCTAATTTCCTGATGCAAATGCCGTGTAGAGGTTAATGCAGGTGTGGACAGATAGAATTGGGTCTGGGGACTTATTGGACTCAAAACCAACACTTAATAGACTTAACTGAGCATTCCTATTGAAGGAAATTTATTGGACTCTTTGGGCCTAAACCTAAAAGATTATAAGCTCCCTAGGTTTGACTCTGGTTTGGCATGTACATGAAAATTTAACAGTAACCCTTAATAGATGCCAAAGGGTTTTCCAAAAGTATGATGCAAACATGACAGGCTCAATGAATGCATGTAATATGCAAACCTCTACATGATGCAGGTGAATGGTTAAAGAAATATAAGAAGATTCAAGAAAAGGCAAAAAATATGAGATGGATTCAGGGTTAGTCTGGTGGGGTAGAAAGTAAGGAAAGGGTTTAGGGTTGACTAGAAGACGTAGGATGCAAGGAGTGTCTGGGATTAGTCCTAGACTAATGAGGTTGACCTTATGAGGTTGAGGTTTACCTATAGGGTCTACAGTATGGAAGAATGGGTCATTAATTTTAGGGAAGAGATCTTCAATGGGAACTACATGAGGGGATTCATCTTGAGGGTACTAATAAGCCAAATCTGTAATAAAGTTTTCTGGTTCATGAAATTTTCCACTAGGCTCTATAATTGGACTTTCTTCTAAAGTCTCCTCAGGTATAATCCTAACAGTAGTATCTAGGTTCTCTTTCTCTAACTGGTCTTCCACTACAGGTTCAGTTTGGGTGTTGTTAGGGTCAGCTAACTTTGGGTTGGCTTCTATCTGGGTTTGGTTAGGGTCAACTAATTCTGGGTTGGTTTCTATCTGGGTTTGGTTAGGGTCAACTAATTCTGGGTTGGTTTCTATCTGGGTTTGGTTAGGGTCAACTAATTCTGGGTTGGCTTCTATCTGGATTTGGTTAGGGTTAACTAATTTTGGGTTGGCTTCTATTTGGGTTTGGTTAGGATCAACTAATTTGGGGTCTTCTATAGGTAACTCTTCTTCTTCTTCCTCAAACTCATCCACTAGGCTCACATCGGCTTCATATATCTCCTCTTCAAGGTCATTCTGGTGAGCCAATGTGGTGGCAAGAGGGGGTTAGCTAAGGAAAAATTGACTAATGACTGGGATAGGGGTGGGTTGACTAAGAAGAAGTGGACTAATACAGGGCTCATATCTAAGGGTACTAATTCTATGGGTTGCTTGGTTATTGGATTGGGTTATTTGGTTTATCTAGGCGGTCAACTGGGCAAACTGGTTTTGGGATTGGGTATTGGACTGGTTAATCTGGGTGGTTAATTGGGCAGTGGATTGGGCATTCAGTTGGTTCATCTGGTTAAGTCGTTCAGTCATGGCTTTCATGAAGATCTCAAAGTTGAATTCCATGGCTGATCTAGGTTGGGGCTTAGACTATTGATATTTGGTTCCTAACCTAGTGCTTATGCAATCAATCATTCAAAGTGGTATGGTGCAGTCAAGCATGCAAGGATTAGTACATTATAGGGTTTGCTAGACCTAGAGCCAAAATTGAGTGGGTTGACTCAACTTACACCCAACTCAATAACTAATCCTTCCTCTGGCCAGGTAAAAGGTGGGGTGGTGGGAGGCTCCCCCTGCCTATGACAGGGTCTTAATTAAGTAACCACTAGTCCACTTAGGATGTTTGCCTCTGGATCTCTAGCCTTAGATACTAGTTTACAGTAATAGTTGAGGAATTGAATGCACTAGTTAACCCACACAACTCAGACCCAACCTGTCGGTGTCCCTAAGCTTGCTAGAGCAAATAAGGTTGCTAATTGATTTTAATTAAGGCTTGGGTTCTGATGTTGGATGGTTATTTTGGGCCCAAGATAGGTGATGAAATCCTGCCCTGATCTAAGATAGGAAATTACCCTTAAGATTAATTGAATGAGATGATGAACACACAATGAAACCTGATGCAATCTAAAAACAATCAAAAAATAAAAAAATATTTTTTTGTTTTTTTATGAGGTAACAAATTAAATTTGAGCTGGTTAAGTTATCAAACAAAAATTGGCTTGGGTGAAGTTGGTTTGGTAGTTGATTAGGTTTGGTTTAGTTAGATATGCAGAAACTGAAATTAGGGTTTGTTTGATGCAAAAGTTAGCATGGATTTCAATGCAAAAAAATTCTAAACAACTTACAAAATAGAGAATGACATGTAAGAATGCTTTCTACCAAATTTAATACAAAACTAAAATAATATTATGATGCAAAACCTAGGGTTTCTAACTGGTTGAAGGAAAACACAGAATTTTGGTTAGGGTTTCTAGGATGCCAAACTTTTTGTAAATTTTGGTTATGTAAAATTTGATAAGAATATTATTAAAATAGAGGACTCAACAGAGATAACATGATGCAAACTTTAGAGATAAATAAAATGCCTAAGTTCATGAAACAAATCTAAACTCAGACCCCTAATACAGATGATAGGATACAAATTTTTGTTAGGGTTTTACTTTTGCTATTTTTTTGTTGATTTTAGGATCTGAGAAAAATCTAAAAAAATATCAAAAAATAGAGAAGAAAACAGAGGATATTAACCATGAAAATCAGAAAATAATAAAAATCTTTGATGGGGGAAACAGTCCTATGTTTTGAGGGGTTATGCAGAAAACAACACGCAGAAATCTAGACTATGATGCAAGAACATGTCCTAAACTATGCTCTGATACCAAAATTGATGACGGATGATCCTAGGACTACCATGATTATAAGAAAATAAAAACTAATTTTTTTTATAATTTTTTTAAAATCTTAATTTGCAGGTTGATGACCAAAAATCAAGGAAAGATGAGCAGGAAAACTAGTAATAAAAAGAAACATCATACCCGCAAAAGAACTCATGTAAAATAATAAAAGAAAGGATCTTGAAGATTGAAAAACCCCCAGTTAGGAAAGTGTACTTTCAACAAATCAGAAATATGGAGGGGGAAGGATTTTTACCAAGCACCGATTCAATGATCCTGTCGATGAAAGGGTCATACAGCACTCGGGATCGTCGCTTGGAAGACAAGCCTTCAGTTCCTTGATTTAGGCAGCTATCTAGGATTAGTCCTGGAGGCAAAGAGGGCCTCCTCCTTGGAGGGGAAACACCATGGGGATCCTGCAAGCATCAGAGGTCAGCAAGTAAACAAGTTAGAAAGCAAAAGAAGCAAACTAGGGTTTGGGAAAGAGGGAATTAGGGTTTCAGAAGCTGGCATTTGGAGGGGGAAGATGGCCACTTGCTGATGGATGGCTTAGGGATTCTTATCCTTGGTGTGTTAGGGTTTGGATGAGAATGCTTTGGGATGGCTAGGGCTTGGATGAATTAGGGCTCACAAACAAAACTCACACACCTCAACACAAGAACATAAGAACATAACTTAACACAAAATTTCAGAAGGGTTTTGATTCATGAATAAAAGATGCTTACAAGAGGGGGAGGGGTGGGGTATTTATAGATATTCCCCAAGTCCTCTCCTTATTAGAATAGGATCACGAAGTTGAGTGGGAGAGGGATTACAAGTTTGCTTTAAATTAGGAGAATATAATTTGAGTGAAAATAAAACTAGATCTCCTTGTTTGAATTGAATTTCTCCCTTCCTTGGACTTGGTCAAAGGCACCTTGGGCTTGGTCTCTTGGGCTTGGATGCCTAAAATAGAGTTGGGCTTGGCTTTAGGGCAGCAAGGGTCATCCTTCATTGGTTTGGCGCTTGGGCTTATGGGCCCTGGAAGTTGTGGCGCCCTGGTATCAGCATATTCCTTGGAATCTTGGTTCTGGGGCTCATGAGCTTGACTCATGGGCTTGGAATCTCTTGGCCTGGGGTGCTGGCATATTCCTCAAATCATGAGGTGCCTTGGTCTAGGAATATTCTTTGGCATCTAGAGGGTATCAAGGCATCTGGAAGGCATCTGGAGGGCATCTAGGGCATTTGGAAGGAATCTTGGACCCTAGGATGGCAAACAAAGCTCAATAAGCTGATGTGAAGGCCTCTGGCTCCTGGATGAGGCTTGGTGGAAGTCTAAAATAGAGTATCCTCTTCTCTTGTATAAAAATTGAACTTGTACTGGACTAATACTCAAGTACATGACTCAAAGACTAGACTAAGGTTGAGACAAATCAACTAGCCTTAACTTATTACAGGACTCAATCTTACTTGATTACAAAATTTGACACATGGCTAAGTAAACCATATAGGGCCCAGTAATTTGTGTATGATCCTGGTGCCCTCACCAAAATCCTAGCCAAATCCCAAGCTAACTCCTATGCCATAATAATCACCAATTCCATCTTGAATAACTTTATGCAAAACATAGGGTAATAGCTATCCTTTAATACCCAGGCTATAGCTTGTTTAGAGATACAGGTGGTCAATTAGCAACAACCATAAGCAAGAGAGAATGAGGTAAGACACCAAGTTAACCCAAGGCTAACCCTAGAAACCTAAGCTTCCAAGGATCAGAACAAGGAGACTAGATTAACCAATTAAATGCTATTCATGTATTAAGATCTGGGAAACAAATAGATAACCATGTGGAAACATATGAAGAAGAAAAATTAGAGGTCCCACCCCCTGAACAACTTATTGAGCAGGGTCAGCCTGAAATACCGAAGCTTTAGAGTATGATGTAATGCCCAACCCACTAGCTAAGCCCTTGCTAGAAGTAGATGAACCAAAAAACAAGGTTGTAGCACCATTCCCAAATAGACTTAAGTCCAACCAAAATTCAACCTAATTTGATAAGATTTTGAAGGTCTTTAAAAAAGTTAAAGTGAACATCCCCTTATTGGACATGATCCAATAGGTCCCAGCTTATGCCAATTTTTTTAAGGATCTATGTATCAAAAAGAAGACCACCAATATGTCCAAGAGAGCCTTTTTGGAAGCTAGTGTAAGCTCTTACCTATCAAACCACATTCTAGTGAAATACAAAGATCTAGGGTCACCCACTATTTCATGCATTATGGGGAACACCCTCATAAACATGGCTCTATTAGACTTAGGGACTAGTGTTAATATATTGCCATATTTAGTATATGAGCATCTAGGGTTGGGAGAACTAAAGCCTATGGGAATAGCCCTACAACTAGTAGATCACTCTTTGAAGGTACCCAGCGGAATAGTAGAGGATGTGTTGATTAAAGTCAGTGATTTTATCTATCTGATGGTTTGTGATTCTAGAAACTGAATCGGTGATGAATCCAAAGAGCCACATCCCAGTTATCTTAGGTAGACCATTTTTGGCCATAGCTAATGCCCAAATCAATTATTGAGATGGATTAATGAAACTTTCCTTTTGGAATATGTCAATCAAGTTTAATATTTTCAATCTTACCAATATTCATCAAACGAGTGACATAAATTATGTTTAGGATACGGTTTATGATCTAATTGACCTTAGCGATGAAGATCTTGACCTAGAAAGCTGCATGAACCAAGATGGGGAGGAAATTAATAAGGTTGCTACTATTTATGAAAAATCAAGATGGGAATCTCTAATTGAACCACTAAAAAAATACTCGAATAATTATCCAAACCATCAATGGAGGAAGCAACCAAATTAGAACTGAAACTACTTCCTAACCACCTCAAATATGCATACCTTGGTTGTTAGAAACCTTACCGATGATTATTTCAGCTGACCTAGACTCCTTACAAGAAGGAGAATTATTGAATATCCTAAGAGAAAATAAAGAAGCTCTTGGATGGACCATGGTTGATATAAAGGGGATTAGCCCCTCGATCATTCAACATGGGATCTACTTAAGGGAGGAAGCCAAGCCTATAAGAGACCCCCAAAAGAGACTTAACCCAACCATAAAGCAAGTAGTGAGGAAAGAGATCATTAAACTCCTTGACAAATGTATAATTTATCTTATTTCAGATAGCTCTTGGGTAAGTCTTGTGTAAGTGGTACCCAAGAAATTAGGAGTTACGGTGATCCAAAATGATAATAATGAGTTGGTCCCAACAATAACTCAAACTGGATAGAGGGTGTGCATTAATTATAGAAAATTAAATGCAGCCACCAAGAAGGACCACTTCCCTCTGCCCTTTGTAGACCAAATATAGAATGATTAGCAGGGCATGACTTTCACTATTTTCTAAATGGTGACTCTAGTTATAATTAAGTTGCAATAGCCCTAGAAGATCAAGAGAAGACAACATTTACCTATCCATATGGAACCTTCACCTATAGGCATATGCCCTTTGGCTTGTATAATGCACCATCTACCTTTCAAAGGTGTATGATTAGTATTTTCTCTGATATGGTAGAATGGTTCCTTGAAATTTTCATTGATGACTTTTTCATTTTTGGATCTACTTTTTTTGAATGCCTATATCACCTTAGACTGGTCTTAGAAAGATGTAAGGAAAAGCATCTAGTACTAAACTAGGAAAAGTGCCAATTTATGGTGAAGGAAGGTATAGTCCTTGGCCATGTAATTTCAAATAGGGATGTAGAAGTGGACAAGGCCAAGGCAGATCTGATTGCAAATATCCCTCCACCTAAATCAATCAAAGAAATAAGATCATTCCTTGGACATGATGGATTTTATAGAAAATTTATCAGGAATTTTAGTAAAATGGCTAGACCATTGACTAACCTATTAATCAAAGAAGTCAAATTTGACTTCACATCAAAATGTCTCAAATCCTTTGAATATTTAAAGAGAAAATTAACCTCAGTCCCAATTATTCATCCACCGTTTGGACTCAACCTTTTGAGCTTATATGTGATGTATCTGATCGTGCCATAAGAGCGGTCCTAGGTCAAAGAATTGATAAGCTACCTAGAATGATCTTCTATGCTAGTAAGACCTTGAATGATGCACAGCTCAACTATTCTATTATTGAAAAAGAATTTCTAGCGATGATATTTGCACTAAAAAAATTTAGGTCTTACTCAATGGGGTATCATGTGTCATCTATACTGATCACTCTACTATTAGGCATCTTCTTTCAAAGAAGGATGCCAAGGCATGCTTGATTAGATAGATCCTTCTCTTACAAGAATTTGACCTAAAAATCAGGGATAAAAAGGGTACTAAAAATGTTATGGCTGATCATTTATCTAGGTTAGTAATGACAACTACTGAAGAACTACCTGTCATTGAGTCCTTTCCTGATGAACAACTTATGTCCGCCACCTTGGAAACTTGGTTACATTGACATGTCAATTACTTAGCCACTGGTTAAATTTTGATGCACTGGAATGCTTAGGATACAAATTGATTTTTCTTCCAAGTAAAATACTATATTTGGGTTGACCCATATCTATTTAAATAATATCCTGAATTGATTATTAGAAAGTACATCCCATATCAAGAAGTTAGGAGCATTTTATCCTTTTGCCATGACCAAGCTTGTGGTGGTCATTTTGGAGCTAAAAAGATAATGGCAAAGGTGCTCCAATATGGATTCTATTGGCCCAATAATAATTATATTATATACACATATAAAAATATTAATTTAATAATTAAACTATATTTATTTATATCAAATTAATATTTTTATACATCATTTATAGGAAAGAAGATCATCTTTATGAAGAGCTCAATTTTTAGAGTTCAATGGCGTAGACGAACACTTAAATAGAAGTTCGAATGAGTCCAAAATTTAAGTTTTAAAATTATAAAGGAATTGCATGATTTTTGGAGTAGCCAGTCCACCATAGATAGACCGCTTAGTCTAAGAAGCTTGGACGGTCCACTAGCAGCCATTGGAGCCGGTCCACGAGCTTGTCTATGGATCATCTCCACTCCAAAGCCATTTTTCAACACACTGTCACCGCCTATGGCCGGAGAAGTCGCCGGAGATCTCCCCCTCACCGCTGAGCACCTACCATGGCTATAAAATCATCAAGAATTCTAACCTATCCTTCTTTTCCTGAAATCATCCTCGCCGCTATGTTGCCACCGGTCATCATTTCAACTGCCTATTCCACCATCCCGCTGCCTTCCATCATCGAGCACCCACTATCACCGGAGAAGCCTTTGGTCACTGTTCCTCTAAGCTTCGATCATGGCCCTGTATGAGTGGTCCATGGTTTCCTATTGCTTGCCCTAGATTCATCATCTCCATCGCCAGCCGTTGCCTCTTGCCGTCATCCACCATCCTCGCCATCTACCTGCAGTGCTGAAGAGGTAGAGTCCCAATCGAAGAGGGAGATAGGGATTCGAGGATTCTATGAGAGTCCAGATTGGACTCTTTTCAGTTGAGAAGAAAAGAAAGCTGCGTTGCATGAATTCTAGCGTAATCTAAGGCTATGATGCAGAATGAATGGCTTAGAATTTCTTGCATGATATTTGGCCAATCTTGAACCCAATTAACTCCAAATTTGATTGGGAGGAAGCCCTAGATGAGCTCTATTTAAAGGACCCCTATGCTAAGAAGAAATCATCTTGGAGAGAGAGCTACAGTACATGGTAGAAGGCTCAATTTTGGGCTACTGATTGGCCTTTAAGAGTGAGGTTTCTTAGAGGAGAAGCTGTGCCGTCTACACCATCTTTTTCCCTATGCCAATTTCCAAATCAAGATCCAAAGACGAAGAAGAAGATGAAGCCTAGTTCACTCCATAGAGTATGATAGAAGGAGGCAATGTGATATCAATCAACTTCTCGATGAGGCTATGTGGTGCAGGCACCAAGATCCGAAAGAGGCTATATTTGATTCAGACCAATCTGAGTTCATTATGGATTATAGATAATTAAGCTTTTGGATCCTATCAGTTTTGTTTTTTCCTTATGTTTATGTCCTGTACTTAGATATTTGAGTCAATTTGTTCTTTCTTCAGTTTATGTCCTGTAATTTATTTTATTTGAGTCAAGTTTAATTCAAGAGGATAACCAACATAGACCCAAGTCAAGACCAAGAAGCATGACCACTAGATAGAGGATGCCACTTCACTCTCCATGCAAGAAAAGACTCCTGAAGGAACCCAATCCTTGTGCCACCTCATCCTCCACATAAGATGGTCCCCACCTCACTCTCCATGCCAACATGGAAGGTCCCCATCCTTGGCGCCCAAAACATGGAATTCAAAATTCAAATGGGGCGCCCCATTTTCATCTCCATGCCAACATGGAAGGTTTTTCAAATTCAAATGAGGCATCCCACTTATTCCTCCTTGGTTAATGCATGTAATCTCTCTAATTCAAATTTCAAAGAGGCTTGGGTGAATGATAAACACCCCTCCTCCTCTTGTAATGGGATGTTGAAGAATGAATGAAAAAATTTCTTTTTACTTCCATTGCTCCAAGCATTGCCACTCCATGAGGAAGAAGGTATGAGGCCCAATCGAGTTCTCTAATCTCCAAGACTCCACTGCATCCTCTTCTCCTTCCCTTGCTAACCTTCTTTTCTTTTCTTTTCCCTATTCTCCCTTGGTCTCTGATTAATTTGTTTGCAAGATCCCTGGGTGCCCAAAGCTAAAGAAGAGGCCCTCCTTGCCTTGGAAACATTGACGGGAAGCCAACACATTCAAGGGATTCAGCCTTCTTATCCAGACTCCCAATCTAGGAGTGTTGAGTGATCAACTATTGAGGGAAGAGAGATCAATGATTGGTAAAAGCCTTTTTTCCTCTACCAGATTTGAACTCTTGAAAGAGCTTGTCCTAATTAAAATAGTTTCTCAACCATTAGGTCCAACCAATTTATTGCTTAGATAGGTCTAATATGTGGGAAAGTGATTTTATCTTCTAGTAGTTTGCTTCAGTGCTCTTTTTATTCTCTTGTGGAAGAGTTAAGCCATATTTTTAGAATCATTGCCCACCTTAAAATTCTATATTTCATTATGTTTATATTCGCATCCCTGCACATCCTGCATCCACTTGATATCAGAGCATGGTTAGATTAGGACAAGATATACTAGTTGCTAAAATTTTTGCACTTTAAGGACTGGATCTGAAAGTATTTCTCATAACTTTTCAGATCTAAGTTTAATAGTAATTTTTTATTAATTTGCCAGATTCAAACCTAGATCTGAAATCTCTTATATAGATTTCTAGGTTTGAATTTTCAAAATTTATTTCCTTATTTTCAACCTTTAATCTAAGATTTCACGCCTCTTGAGCGGGTATATGAAAGTATACTTATAACCCATGGGAGTAATGAGCTATGGCTGGATGTGAGATCTTCTAGATTATAGAGTTTGATGTACTAATTGCATGCGTGCATGATTGAAGTTAGATTAGCGAATGCTTCATTGAATGATCTTTTACTAGCACAACGAACATTTTTATTTTTCTTTACTGGCACAGTTCAAATCTAAGTTTCTCATAAAGAATTTTAGATTTGAAGTTTCAAATTTGAAAACTTTGAATTCTTGAAATCTGAATTTTCAAATTTCAATTTTGAGATTTAAATTTTGCATTTGAGTTTTGACATACCTGCCTATTATAGTATTTGTGGTAGATCTTTGTTTGTGCATTCATTTTAAAATACTTAAGGGCAATCCTATCATAAGATAAGGGAAGGATTTCATCACCTTTCCTTGGCACAAAAACAACCAACCACATATTCCATTGACCCAAGCATAATCTAAAACCGAGTAAAAACCTAAACTAGGGTGATGCGAAACAAAGGGGGGGCTTGGAGGATCGTTGGAGAGCTAAGAAGTCTCCTGTGATTAGGGTCAAGAAGGCAGAAGAAAATGCAGGGGAAAGAAAGATGTATACTTTATGGACTTGGGACTTACCTTCACGGAGAGACGTCGCACCTCTATGGCACCTCACCCACCCCACTACATGTAGTCTAGGGTGTCCCACCCATCTCACTACATGCGGAGCCTAGGGAATCCCACCCATGTCGCTACCTGGGGCCGTGAAGGAGAAGCTCCAAGATCATAAAGGGGACTTAGCGAGGAAGAAGATTACTAGGGACTCACACCCCTCGATGCTCGAAAGCGAAGGCAGTGGTGTCTCATACCCCTCAACACCTGCAGGTAAAGGAAAGACGGGCCTCATGCCCACTCCTAACGGAGATAGAACCAAGAACACTCTTTTCTCAAAAATTCATAATTCTTCATATTTTATTCAAGAGAGAAGGTGCCTTTATATAGGCTTACAAAACTTGGGGTCCAAGTAAAGAATACAAGGCATGCAGCTCATAAAAGGTGACACCCTAAACCTGCTTTGTTTGTAGCCTGAAAACATGGTAGAAAACTAAACACAATCCTCCCCATATGGTGGAAAATCAAACTAATCCTAATCTAAAACTAATTTAAATAACTTCCTAACTGGTCCATACATCCAGATTTAAAATAAATAAATTAGGCATACTCTGAATTCACCAAGATCAGTGCCTACTTTGAAATCTGTGGAGAAGGATTGAGACCGCTTTGAAATCTGTATAAAATTATTTTTACTCTGAGACTGTGCAAACTCTCTAGGCTTTGAGATCCATGCATAAATTTCTCCTTCCCATGGCCGTGGAATAGAGGAGAAGGGCTTAGGGATGGCTGGTTCATGTTCTCGACATCTCCTTCGACTGCGGGCAGCTCTCGGTGATGTGATTTCGAGCGGCAGCAGCGGACAGTGGCACGAGGGAGAGGGGTGCGGCATGGCACGGCGGAGCAGCAGTGGCGGATGGCCTGGGTAGTTCTGGTGGGATTCGATGGCGTTCCCACGAGAATATCATTGCTTGGGGGGATGTGGATGGTCGTCGGGGGTCATCGGTGGTCGGGCATGGCGGATCCAGGACCGGTGGGGAAAGATTGGGAGTTCTGGTAACATAGTCTTGAGGTTGAAGATGGCGGGGATAAGGAGAAATAAGTTGGGAATAAAAAGGGATAAAGTGAGAATAGTGGGGATAACTGGAATAGGTGGAATAAGAAAATTACAAAAATAAAAAATAAAATATGGGGTAAAAATAAAAAATAAAATCTGGGGTAAAAAAAAAACCCGGATGGGTTTTGATGTCCCCATCATAGGGACATCATCAAGTCAAGTTCATGTTGCATGCTGAGACTTAGTATTGATTAATTTTGTATTTACTCCTGGAAATTCGTGTCTAAGGCTAGGGGTCCAATGGCAAACACCTTAAGTGGATTTGTGATTTTTAATTAGGACCTTGCAAAAGCAAAAGGAGTCTCCCACAATCCCACCTCTTACCTGGCCAATTGAAAGGGTGACTGTAGTCTTGATTGGTGCTTTAGCAATTCATGCTACATTGAGCTTCCAGGTCTATGAGCCCTAAAAACTAGGAATTCTATGCTGCATGACCACTAGATCAGGAATCCAATACCAGTAGTCCCAAACCCAGCCTGGTTTAACCATGGATTTTAATTTTGAAATACTCCTAAGGACCATGATTGAACAATTTGCCCAACTAAATAATAGGTTTGATCAAATGGAGGAGTGTATCGGGACCCTAGAAGAGACCCATGTGACCCATGCTAAACCTGAATCACCTCTACCAATGCCCCTCAATCCTAGAAGAGCCCAACGCCATGAACCTACCTTGGAACATAACTAGAGATGACCATACCATGATTTTATGGACTAGGATGAAAGAGCCATTAGGAGCATTCACCTAGAAGCACCTACCTTTGATGGAAGTCTAGACCCTAAGGTATACACCGATTGAGAAGGTGACATGGATTAGTACTTTGAATGGTATGAGATGTCAGAAGAGAGGAAGTTTAAATTCACCAAACTTAGATTAGTCCACCTGGCAAGATTATATTGGAGAAATGTTGAGTGCATATATCATTAGAGAGGAGTATTCCCATAGCTACCTGGAGAGCCATGAAGATTAAACTTAGGAAAAAGTACATCCCCATATCCTATCAATAGAGACTTTTAGACTAGTGGCAAAGATTGAGTCAGGGTAATAGAACTGTATCCGAATACATTACCAAATTCGATGAGTACGTTATGAGATGTAGCATAGATGAGTTTGAGGCCATGACTTTATTTAGATTTCGAGTTGGCCTACATGAGAAAATTCAAAGGGAGTTATTTTTGAGAGAAGTCCATGACCTAGAACAAGCCTATCAAACCACTAGGAACTTTGAAAGATTTCAGAGGGGACCCATGATCTGTCGATCTGAACCCAACAGGATTAGTACACTGGATATATGCCAAATCCTAGTCAAGTTCCTTCAAACCGACGCACTCCTACTATCCCATTAGTTCGCAAGGATGATAGTGAAAGAATGGTGCCCTAAAAGCCAATCATTGTAAGGGCATTTCTATGATCTTTCAACTCATGTATAATATTATTTATCAATAAAAGGCATCTTTTGATTTATCATACTACTATATCTTATCAAGATTATGATGAACCCCATAGGTTAGGATAATGGAATTAGGGTTATGATCGAGATCATAGCAGTGAGACCTAAGTTCCAATAAACCCTAATCTAAAATGTTCCTAGTTATTGGATAATCATTTCGGGGATCGATGAATCCAGAAAAACTAACACATCTTATGTATGCTTGATGGAGAGGGTGGTTGGTCTCACAACCACTTGTGTAGAGACACTAATACAAGGATGTGGGTGCTCATTAGGTTATGAATCCACTAAACTGATCCGATAAGAGAACATCAAATGGAAGTCTTACTTGTCTAAAGAATGTTCTATTAGTGGGAGTTGTGCATGTGATCCTTAGACCTGAGACTATCATAGTATCTTGTGCACATGAACCGATATTTTGGTGCATACTCACTCATGGAAATTAAGTCATGTACGGGATGTTTCTGGATATGGTGGATTGTGTATGAAGGTAATAAGTAGGTCAACAAGGAATCGATCACTCCTAGCAAGAAGAGAAGTTATCTCATGTGATCTCTTCGAATGATGACTCAGGAAGTCTTTGATCAAAATAGGATGAGATTAGATAGGGTTTCAAATCATTCATCGATCGAGTGTTCATTATCGAATTGAGATTCAAAAGGATTAAGTGCTAAGGTTTCATATTTATCCATGCTCATCACTTAATCAGGATAAAGGGAGATCAAAGGATTGAATTGCACAGTAACTTTCCACTAAACGATATTTTGGTACTTTTCACCAAATTCCTCATCTTCTGGGTAGGCATGACATATTACTAGACATCAATCATGTCTTGTAGATTTTCATGAATCAGTTGGATTGAATTCATAACTCAATCGAAAGCTAGTTCGAATTGGCAACTTAGGTCTGCTTAATTTGACCTAATTAGGTCAATTGAATCCAATTGGATCGAATTTGATGGGGACCTAAGAGCTATCAGCTACCACGTGGAGTCCCAGCAAGCATCATCCACCCTATTAGGCATCCCAGGATTCTTATATATTTACTCAATCATAAAAGGCAGCAGATCAACATCCCGTATGGAAATTAGGGATCATCCAAGAGAAGATGGAAGGGAGTATCAAGCAAATCAAGCAGCATTTGGGCACCCACTCTCCTTCCCTTTTTCATGAGATTTTATGTCTTTGTGTTGACCACTCTTTTATGGAATGTTTGTGGTGCCCTCCATCTTTTCTTGTAGCATGAAATCTCTTGCCCTTCTAACCCATCTCTCATGGCATGTAGTTGGCACAAAAAAGGAAGCTTGTTGGCGCCCCTTTATATGTTTATTTTTCCATGTATTCCAAGGGCTACCGCTCCCTATATAAGGACCCCTGTTGATCCCTTAAGTGATTTTGATGGTAACCAAACATTAAAGCATGTACATTTATTTCTAACAACTCTTCAAGTGTTTTACAAGTTTTTGTAGGATGATTTAATTGTTCAAATTTCAACTCCTACACCTTTGTTTCTTGTTTGAGTTATGTTGTAAGTTATTTTTATAAAGAAGAACCTAATGAAAAACTTAAGAAAAAATCATATAAAAAGGGTTACTTCTATGTGTGTGTGCCTTAGAATTATTTTGAGTTGGTTGTTTGAAAAATATAAGAGTGTGGGTGAGAGTTTTTCTTTGAGTTCAATTATAAAAATCTTGAAGAAATTACTCGAGCTGACCTAGCATGTTGAAGAGCCGACTCCTTCTCATGGCATGCAGCAAGGATTCTTGTACGTAGCAATCTGAGTCGACTCGAAGGCAATCGAGCCGACTCTAATGAATCCGAGTCGATTGGAATCTGTCCGAGCCGACTTCTCCAGAGTCCAATTTTTGAAGATTTCTAAGAACAGCCAGGTGAGCTGACCCGAACCAGAAGAGCCGACTCTGCCATACCTAATTTTGAAGACCTGAGAAAGCGAGTCGACCCAAACTGCAACGAGCCAACTCTTCCAGAGTGATGATTTCAGAACCTAAGAAGAAGAGCTGACCAAAGATTAAAAGAGCCGACTCCTCGAGTTCAAGTTTTTCAAAGATACAAGTTCAAGCCGACCCGAGCTATCAAGAGCCGACTCGTCCATAGTGAAATTTTGCTCTCGAGACAAAGAGCCGACTCCTCGAGTTCAAGTTTTTCAAAGATACAAGTTCAAGCCGACCCGAGCTATCAAGAGTCGACTCGTCCATAGTGAAATTTTTCTCCCGAGACAAAGAGCCGACTGCACTAAGGATTTGGTGACTTAACCTATCGACTTGAAGGATCCGAGCCGACTCGAAGGAATCCAAGCCAATTCAAACATCGCTTTTAGGTATCTAACGGCTAGTTCTAGAATTTGTTTTTGAATGCTAAAAAGTGCTCCAACGGTCAGAAACCACTTCAATTCTAAATGGCTACAAGTGATGGAAGACCAAGTGAACTTCCTTGAAGCAATGATTTAGAGAGTTCTTCAAGGATTCATTGAATATTCTACCTACCAACAAGAAGAGAGCACAAGAGCATGTCTTCACCAACTCTGATCAGAAGCAAGCAATTTGGGAAGAAGACACTCAATTAATGCTCATTCAAGCACAAAGTGGACTTCTATCAAGAGTTTGACAAATTGAGTTTGTCATTTTTGTTGCATTTAATTCAATTTATTTTTGAATTGTTGGGTTATTGGTGAGCCCGGTTGAAAAACCAAATAAGTTCTTGGTGAGCCTTGATAAAAACCAAGTGTTGGGTTCTTGGTAATCCTGGTAAAACCAAGTTAGGTTCTTGGTGATCTTGTGAAAACCAAGTTGGGTTTCTTTGGTGAGCCTATTTAAAACCAAAGGATGTTGGGTTTTCTTTGGTGATCCCGTTAAAACCAAAGTGTAGAGGTTTTTGATTATGATCCTGTAAAACAATCCTATTGTATTCGGGTGTGAATATAGTGAAAATTTCAAGTGGTATCTTGGATAGTGGACGTAGGAGCTGGGTTGCTCCGAACCACTATAAATTTTGTGTATTTGTATTGTGCTTCTTTATTCTTATTTAGCTTATACAATTTACTATTCTGTCACAGCACCTACTACTTGCAAGGAATTTTTAATTTCACATTATTTGCCTTAATTTTTAAATTTCCAATTCACCCCCCTCTTGGGTAGCCACCTGGGCAACAACCTCTCTCTTGTATTGAAATGAATTATAATAAGGATGATGATTTGAGAAGAGTGATTCTTTGTTCTGCCTCCATAAAGGAGTGGGCATGGGGCTCGTCTTATCTTCGCCTTGGGTGTCGAGGGGTGTGAGACCCTATGCCTTCGCTTCCGAGCGTCGAGAAGTATGAGGCCCTAGTTATCCCCTTCCCCATCGAGTCCTCTCTATGGTCTTAGAGATTTTTCTTCACGACCCCAGGTAGTGATTTGGGTGGGATGCCCTAGGCTCCGCATGTTATGAGATGGGTGGGATGCCTTAGGCTACATGTAGTGGGATGGGTGAGATGCCCTAAAGTTGAGAGGTCTCTTTGTGAATTTAAGTTCGAAGTCTATAGAGTGTCCATCTTCTTTATCCCTCCACGGCCTTGGAAAGTTTCCCTCATGGCTCCATTAGTGAGGTGGTGAGATGCCCTAGAGGTGAGAGGTCTCTCCGTGAGTGTGAGTTTCCAAGTCCGTGGCAGTCCAAACCCCTACCTTCCATCCCCGTTTTTCCTTCACCACCTCCATAAAAAAAATATAAAAAATATATTTTTTTTTGTGGCACCCTAATCCCTAGCAACTTCTCAACCCGCTAACGATCCTACCCCCCCCACCTATCCCCCATCATATTTTGTTATCAGAGCCCAGTGGTTTAGGGTATCCATTGTTTCCTTTTTTTGTCCCATCTTATTTTTGTTATTCCCGCTATTCTCTACTTATCCCTGATTTATCCTTGAGTTATTCTCATCATCTCCTTCCTTGATCCAAGCCCCCCATCTCTGCTCGCACCACCGCTACAAGACCGATGACAACCACATTTTGTTGACTCCGTTATTGATTTGATGATAAGCAAAATGCTTAAATATAAGTTGAGTAATAATGATTTCTTTGAATTATGTTTTTATAAAAAAAGGTGCTCATCAATTTGATAAATGTTATTTGATTGAAGAAGTCCAAGTTTTATATGAATGATCTGCTCAAAGAAGACTTTGACAGTGGAGTATTGCTTGAATGAATACTAGAGTTCAACACAGACTTGATTCAATACAAGTTCAACTATTTATGTGAAGATCTCAGTAAAGTGTCGACTCAAAGTATTGACACGTGACACCAAGTATCGACACATGACTGTGAAGTATCGACTCAAGCTAGTATACAAAGAAAGTTTCAGATGGCATGGCTGAAGTGTAAACACATGGACTTGAAGTGTCGACTCAAAGTGTCGACACATGGATTAGCTTATCGCCTGAGATTTTTAGGTCACAGAACTTGCTGAAGTTGAAGATCTGGTGAAGTATCGATACATGGATACAAAATGTCGACTCACCTGAAGAAGTGTCGACACATCTGAGATTTCCAGAAAGCTACATTAAAGATATTTGAACTAGGTGTTGACTCAAGAAGTTCATGTGTCGACTCACAGCCTGAAGTGTCAACACATGGAGTTCTAGGAACAGTAACTGCTAGTTTTTCAAATACAAAACTCATCCCTCTTGGCTCCCAACAGCTAGATTTTCATATCTAATGGCTAGAAACCATATTTGAGGCCTTGGGATGGTATTTAGATGATCCAAATCAAATCAAATGATAAAAGATTGAAAAAGAAAGAACAAAAGAGAAAGAAAAGAGAGCATTTACTCATATTCATTAAGTTCAACTACTTTCAAGCAAAAGCAAGCCTCCAAGCATTCAAGAGCCTTCAAGATTATTAAAGATCAACCATTCTTAAGCAATCAAAGAGGCTTCATCAAGTTCAAAGCATCACAACAACGAGCTTCAAAGAGATACCTACTTTCTATTAGAAAGCTTTTATTGTTTCTCTACTTCAAAACTTATTTGTTGTAAGGGTTCTTGGTTAGCCTATTGCAAAACCAATGAAGGTTATTGGTAAGCCTTTGAAAATCAATTAGGTTGTTGGTTAGCCCGCAAAACCAAGGGAGGTTGGTGGTGAGCCTTAAAACCATTTAGGTTCTTGGTTAGCCCGTAAAACCAAGTAAGGTTTTGACTTGTGAGACTTGGAAAAACAAGTCGGGTTTTGAATAGTGAGCCCGGAAAACTAATCGACTGTAATCGGTTGAGATAATAATAAATTCTCAAGGGGATCTTGGAGAGTGGATGTAGGTGCATTGGATAGCACCGAACTACTATACTTCTTTGTGTTTGTAGTTGCTTGTCTCCTCTACTTGTTCTTACATTTATTGCTTTATATTTTCGCTATACATTTACTTAAGAGAACTTTATTTGCATTCATAGTACTTGTTTAATTATTGGATTGGATCACATATTTTGCATTGCATCAATTAATTTTTTAGAGACCCAATTCACCCCCCCTCTTGGGTTGCTTACTAGGCAATAAGTGGTATCATAGCCTTATTCTTAGTTTATAGGTTTTACCACATTGAGTAAAGATCTATGGCAGCCCCTATTAATACTAGTGTAGTTGAGGGACAAGCCTCAAATAGACCTCCATTTTTTAATGGATCAAATTATACTTAATGAAAAACTAGAATGAGAATATATATACATTCTATTGATTATAACTTATGGAAAGTAGTTGATAAAGGTCCACATATTCCCTTGATTTTGGTTAATGGTGTTTCCATCCCAAAGTTTGAAGAGTATTGGGATGAAAATGATATTAAACAATCCGAGATCAATGTGAAAGCAATGAATCTCTTTTATTGTGCATTAGATCCTAGTGAATTCAATAGGATATCTACTTGTACATCCACCAAGAAAATATGGGACACACTTGAAGTTACCCATGAGGGTACTGATCAAGTAAAAAATACTAAAGTGAACATGTTAGTGCATACATATGAGATGTTCCGAATGGAACCTAATGAGTTTTTCTCTGATATGTACACTAGATTTATAAATATTGTAAATGGAATGAGAAGCTTATGAAAAATAATGTCTAATACTGATCTTGTCAACAAAATCCTCAAGTCACTTCCAACATCATGGGATCCGAAGGTGACCGCCATCCAAGAAGCTAAAGATGTTAACAAGCTACCATTGGAGTAGCTGGTAGGATCGCTCATGACTTATGAGCTGAATTTAAGGCAAAAGTCAATGGATATGGATAAGAAGAAAAAGGGGATTGCATTCAAATCAACTATACAAGAAAAATCCTTAATAGATGAATCCAAAGAAGAAGAAGAAGATGAAAGTGAAGAAGCACTCCTTGCAAGAAAATTTAGAAGGTTCATGAAGAGAAGAAAGTTCCCTTACAAGAAGAAATTCCAATCAACCAAAGAAAAGGGAAAAGAAAAAGAAAAAGAAAAAGAAAAGGAAAAGTAGAAGGAAATACCTACATGCTTCGAGTGTAAGAAGCCGGGACACTACAAATTTGACTGCCCTCTCCTAAAGAAGTCAAGAAAGAAGCTAAGGAAGAAGGCAATGATGGCCACCTGGAGTGATAGTGAGGACTCAAGTTCAGAAGAAGAACAAGCTGAAATTACAAATCTTTGTCTTATGGCACATCAAGAGCAAGAAGAGGTAAATTCCGATGCAGAAGTAGATTTTACTTTTGATGAATTAAGAAATACTTTTGATGAACTTGTGCATGATTACAAATTAGTTTTATCTAAAAATAAAAGATTAAAAAAGCATGCAAACAGTTTTTCTAATGAAAACAATTCTTTATTAAGTGAAGTTAGTGATTTGAAAACTAAACTAGAAATTTTAGAAAAGAAAAACAATGCTTTAATAATGGAAAATGAAGTTTTAAAAAGATCCAAAACTATCATTTCGAATGGTGATCATTTAAAAAAAAATAAGGATTTAGAATTGGAAAATGAAAAGTACAAAAATGAGCTTGATAAAATGAAGCCTTTTGTTGAAAAAATTATCTATAGTTTAGAAAAACTAAACCTACTTTTAAATAGTCAAAGAGTAGTTTTTAACAAAGCAGGATTAGACTATAGACCCCAAAGACAACAAAAATATTTCAAAAACTTTTTTGTACCTGCATCATCTAGCATAATATATTTTTCATGCAAAAAGCAAGGTCATAAATCTTTTCAATATAATATGAGAAAAATTAATTTTTTGAAAAAGTTTGGGTTCCAAAAGAAACCATTTTAAGTACTAACCTTAAAAGGATCCAAGTTAGCTTGGGTACCTAAAAATAAAGTTTGATTTGTTTTACAGGTGTGTCTTGCAACCAAGAAAAATAAAAGAATTTGGTATCTTGATAGTGGTTACTCAAGGCACATGACAGGAGATGTTAAGCAATTCATTTCTGTTGAAACAATGAATGGAGGGAGTGTGACCTTCGGGAACAATGGTAAAGGAAAAATCATTGGTATTGGTAAGATTCATATTACTCCTACTACTTGTATTAGCAATGTACTTTTAGTTGAAGGTTTGAAGCATAATCTTTAAGTATTAGTCAATTTTGCGATAAAGGTTTTCAAGTTATTTTTAAATCATCTTATTGCATGATTGCTAGTCTGGATAAAAATTGAGTACAATTCATTGAAAAAAGGCATGGTAATATTTATTTGGTAGATTTAGATGATCTATCTTTGCCTAATGGAGAATGTCTTGTTGCAATGAATTATACTAAAGATAAGACTAGTTGGCTTTGGCATAGAAGACTAGGTCATACTAGTATATATTTACTTTCAAAACTTTGCAAAATGAATTTAGTAAGAGATTTACCGGAACTTAGTTTTGAAAAAGATAGAGTTTGACAAGCATGTCAATTTGGAAAATAAGTTAAAACTTCTTTCAAACCTAAAGGTTTTGTTACTACTAGTAGGCCACAAGAACTACTTTTTATGGATCTCTTTGGACCAACTAGAACATCTAGTCTAGGAGGCAAGAGATATGGATTGGTTATAATGAATGAATTTTCAAGATTTACATGGGTTTTTTTTCTTGCACATAAAGATGAATCATTTTCTGCATTTATAAAGTTTTACCAAATAGTTTCAAATGAAAAAGGTGTTTCAGTTATTTGCATACATAGTGATCATGGTTCTGAATTTAAAAATTAGGATTTTGAAAGCTTTTATAGTAAAAAAAGTATAGAACACAATTTTTCTGCACTTAGGACACCTCAGTAGAATGGGGTAATAGAAAGAAAAAATCATACTTTAGAAGAAATGGCATGCACTATGCTTTATGAAAATGATTTACCAAGATAGTTTTGGGCTGAAGCTATTAATACTACATGTTATATTTTGAATTGAGTTTTAATCTGCCTTATTTTGAAGAAAACTCTTTATGAACTTTGGAATCAAAGAAAACCAACTTTAAAATATTTTCGAGTTTTTGGTTGTTAATATTTTATCTTAAATAATGGCAAAGACAATTTTGAAAATTTGATGCCATGTCTGATAAAGGCATCATTTTAGGATATTCTATATCAAGTAGGGCATACAGAGCTTTTAACAAAAGAACCTTAATTGTAGAGGAGTCTGTACATATTATTTTTGAAGAGTCTACTAACAAATCCTCTAGAAAAGAGGATACTTTTGATGCATGTGCAGGTGTTGATAAACTTCAAAAGTTGATACTAGATCAACCCTCTCAGCCAAGTGAAGAAGATCAAGACAAAAATGAGAAAGGTAAAGACACTCCAAAGCACCAAGATCTATCCAAGGAGTAGAGGTATGCTCATGGACATCCTAAGGAATTAATCCTAGGTGATCCATCTAATAGGGTAAGAACTTGAGCCTCAATTATAAATGAATGTGACTATATAGCCTTTTTTTTCTCAAGTAGAGCCTAAATATTTTGAAGATGCTGAAAAAGACCCTAACTGGATAAATGCTATGCAAGATGAATTAATTCAGTTTGATAGAAATAACATTTGGACATTAATAGAAAGACCATCTAATATTTTTATTATTAGCACAAAATGGGTATTTAGGAATAAGTTAGATGAAAATAGAATTGTTAGAAATAAAGCTAGGCTAGTTGCCAAAGGCTACAATCAGGAGGAAGGAATTGATTTTAATGAAACTTTTGCTCCTGTTGCTAGACTTGAGGCAATTAGACTACTATTAGCATTTGCTTGTTTTATGAATTTCAAACTCTATCAAATGGATATTAAAAGTGCTTTTATGAATGGTTTTATAATAGAAGAAGTTTTTGTTGAATAACCACCTGGATTTGAAAATCATGCACATCCTGATCATGTTTTTAAATTGCACAGGCACTTTATGGTTTAAAGCAAGCACCTCGAGCATGGTATGAAAGACTCAGCAAATTTTTGATTAAAAATGAATTTTCTAGAGGCCATGTTGATAAAACTTTATTTCTAAAAAGAAAATATGATGATTTATTAGTAGTACAAATCTATGTTGATGATATTATTTTCGGTGCTACTAATAAAATTCTTTGTCAAGAGTTTGCTAAGCTAATACAGGGTGAGTTCGAGATGAGCATGATGGGAGAACTCAATTTCTTTCTCGGACTCCAAATCAAGCAAACTAAAGAAGGAATCTTTATCAACCAAGCTAAGTAAACAAGAGAAATTATAAAGAAGTTTGGGATGGAGATTACTAAGTCAATAGGTACACCTATGAGCCCCTCTTGTAAACTTGATAAAGATGAGCATGGTAAATCTGTAGATCAAAAATTATACAGAGGTATGATTGGCTCTTTATTGTTCTTAACTGCTATAGACCAGATATAATGTTCAGTGTATGCATGTATGCTAGATATCAGTCTGAACCTGAAGAATCACATTTGTTGGCTGTTAAGTGCATTATTAGATATTTATCTAGCATAATTGATATTGGCTTATGGTATTCTAGAGATTCATCTGCTAAATTAATTGGATATTCTGATGCTGATTTTGCTGGTTATAAATTAGATAGAAAAAGTACTAGTGGAACTTGCCAATTTCTTGGAGTTAACTTAATCTCATGGTTTAGCAAGAAATAGATTTCAGTTGCACTATCCATAGCAGAAGCTGAGTATATTGCAGTAGGAAGTTGTTGTGCTCAAATCTTGTGGATTAAGCAATAACTTGAAGATTTTGGAATCAAGTTGACTAGTACACCTATAAAATGTGATAATATCAGTGCTATTTGCTTGACTAAAAATCCTGTTCAACATTCTAGAAGTAAATACATTGAAATTAGGCATCACTTTATTAGAGATCATGTTGGAAATAATCATATTGTGCTTGAATTTATTTGTACTGAATTGCAATTAGCTAATATTTTGACCAAGCCTCTCCAAGAAGATCGGTTCATTTTGATTAGAAAAGAACTCGGGATCATGAATCTTTTTGATTAAAATTTTCCTATCTTTGACTCAAAGCAATCAAATTTGACATCAGTCATATTCAATTATTGTTAATTTCATTGAATTTCTAGTAATTTTGATCAGCCTTTCATTCTCTTGACTTTCGGTGTTAAATCGATGTGTCGACACATGCATGTATCGACACCTGAATGTGTCGACATATTCGTGAGTCTGCACATGAACGGCAGCAGACCGAGGTTAAGAGCAATCCGAAGTGTTTTCTCTTCCATTTCTCCCCCCACTCGAGCCGACACATGCCCTAACTCTTTCCAAACTGTTCCTTCCCTCCAATCTTTGCTCAAAACTCCTCGATTCTTCATTTTGGACAATTTTTGGTCTGGATTGAGCGACATTCCCTCTCCCATTTCCACTTTGAACCCTTGAGACCCTAGATTTCTTCTCTATTCTTGTTCAAATCCCTCTTATGTGCAATGGGACCCCAGAAACAGGTTGTCCATCACCCTCGACCAGACTAAAGTTGTGAAACAGAGCCTTGGAAACCTATTAAGGTGTCTTGTAGGTGAAAATGTTGGAAATTGAGACCTCTCGTTACCACGTGCTGAATTTGCTTATAATAGCTTAGTCAATAGGTCCACTGGAAAGAGCCCATTTGAAATTGTCCATGGTTACAAGCCTAAGAGACCCATAGATCCTATTCCTTTACCTATGCATGCATGAGTTTCTGAGTTAGCTGAGTCATATGCACAGCATGCTAGATATCTACATAAGGAAATTAGCAAGAAAATTAATCTGAGCAATGAAACTTATAGGCATATGGTGATGGTGACATCAAAACCCATCTAGGTTTTCTTTTTTCTTTTCTAGATTTTTATATTTTTATTTCATATTTTCTTATTCTTGCTATTCCACATATTCCTATTATTCTAGCTTTATTCCAGACTTATACCTGTTTTATCCCTCTGCTATTCCAATCATCTTCTTCCTCCAAGAAAACTTACATAACCTCCTTTTTTTCCATTTTTCTCTTCCCGTTCATCCCGGATCTGCCATGCCCGACCACCGGTGACCCTCCCGATGGCCCTCTATCTACCCCGCGCCGCCATGCCCAATGATTGGATGACCCTGTCGGCCGTCCATCTTCCCCTGCTGCTCCATGCCCGTGATGCCCATGATGCCCATGACGCCTCCCTTCTCCGCGCTCGACGCCCCTCCGCCCGGAGTCATCTCCAGCCGGCAACCCCATGCCTCCCGTGATGCCCAGCCACTGCTCGGCCACCGCCCCGCTCTCTCGCTCTGCCCCCATGCCGCACCCCTCGCCACCGGCTGTCACCCTTCCTCCGCCGTCGACTCCGCCTACTGCTGCCCATCATCCACTGTCGACTCCGGCACCGTCGCTCCACCCGCAGCACCCTACCCTAAAATAAGTGCTGGCTTACATGTTCTATTTGGGTTAGCAACATCAGTGTTTGCCTTAGCTAATGAGTCAACAAGAACATCCTGTTCATCGCATTCAAGTCTTGTTTTCTCAGACAACAAAACAGCTTTTGATCACAACGTGACTCCATGCTTTGAGTGTTTGAATCTGGAAGCATCAATTCACTTTCTAAGGAACTGCTCTCTGAGTCATCTTCATCTTCCCCATCCGCCCTTGTCCACGACCACGGGAAGAGAAATCTATGCACGGATCTCAAAGCAGCCCAAAGATGGTGAAGCACAAATCTCAGAGTTGCACCAATTTCAAAGCTTCACAGATTTTAGAGCAGGGATTTTTTTGTGCAGATCTTAGAGTAGAGGAGGAAGTTGAATTTGAATTTGAAATGGCCATAATTCCTCCACAAATGGCACCCCTCTACATGAAAACGCCCACCATTCTCTCCCCTCATTTTGTAATTATTTGAATTTTGAAATTTGAATTTCAAAATGGCTGGGTATCTATTAAATAGGCTCCAATCCTTCTTGTAAAAAAGAATTGATGAATGAAATTTTTGTTTTAGGGAAGAGTGATTCTTCTACCTCCGTGAGGAGAGGGTGTGAGGCCCAACCCAGGACATGATGTGAGGTCATGCCCAGTTATCTCCCTTCCCATTCCATCTTCTCTATCCCCTCATGGCCTTTGAGATCCATCCTAGTGCCTCCAAGTATTGAGGAGGGTGTAATGCCTTAGAGGTGAGAGGTCTCTTCGTTAGGGTGAGTCCCAAAGTCCATGAGATCCAGATCCCTATCTTCCATCCCATTATTTCTTTTCTATCAAATTAAAAAATCCAAAAAAAAAAATAGAATACCCTAATCTAGGTGACTTTTAGGCACTCCATTCGATCCTCCTTCCTAGCCCCCCAAGTTGTCCTGCATCAATTTTGGTATCAGAGCGGGTTAGGATTAGGGTTGAAAAATTTAAAAAAAAGTTGAAAAAAAAGAAGAGAAAAAAAAAGAAAAAAAAGAAAAAAAAAAGAAAAAAAATGCGGTAAGCCTGACTCGACGGAGTCGAGTTTTCTACACCTCAGGAGAATGATGGGGACATCAAAACCTATTCAGGTTTTCTTTTTTCTTTTCTAGATTTTTCTATTTTTATTTCATATTTTCTTATTCTAGCTATTCAACCTATTACTGTTATTTTAGCTTTATTATAGACTTATCCTTGTTTTATCCCTCTGCTATTCCAATCATCTTCTTCCTCCCAAAAATCTTACAAAACCTCCTTTTTTCCATTTTTATCTTCCCGTTCATCCCAGATCTGCCACGCCCGACCACCGACGACCCTCCCAACATCCCTCCATCTCCTTCGCGCCGCCACGCCCGATAATTGGATGGTCCTCGTTGGCTGTCCATCTTCCTCTACTGGCATTTGCTAGGGATCTGGTATACCTTATGGGATTTGCTAGGGATCTATGATAATTTTTCATGTGCATACTAGACCAAGGTCAAACCTAGAAAGTCAATAATCTGTTAGGTTCAGGCCCTAAAGAGTACAATAAAATTCCTCTCAATAGGAATACATAGTTGAGTCTATTTTTTGTCAAGTGTCTGCACGAGTATCTGAGTCTGTTGAGTCATATGCATAGCATATCCATGAATTGCATAAAAAAATTAGTAAAAATATTCAAATGAGCAATGAAGTCTATAAGCATATGGCTAATTCACGTAGACGAATGAAAGAATTTAATGAAGGGGACTCTGTAATGATTAAACTTAGACCTGAAAGGTTTTCGCCGAGAACTATTAACAAACTGCATGCCCGGGGAGCTGGACCTTTCAAAGTAACTAAGAGAATTGGACCTGATGTATATGTGTTAGAGTTACCTTTAGATTATTACATTAGTTCTACTTTTAATATTACTGATCTGATAGAATATAAAGAGCCGGCATTAATTCCTAGCGAGCCTTTTGGATCTTATCCCACCTTTGAGAGCGAAACCATACCCGAGTGCCCAACAGCAATTCCACTAGACCGGAGAGATAAAGTTGAATGTATCTTGGATGACCAGGTGATTACCACTAGAAATAAGGATTATCAATGCTATCTGGTTCATTGGCAAGGCCGACCAGATTTCAAGGACTCCTGGATTACCCAAGAGGATTTGAAGCAAATTGACCCGGACCTTCTAGAAAAATATCATAGTCAGGCCGATCCATACTCAATAGGGTCGAGTTTTTCCCACCCGAGGAGAATTGGTGCGGGCACCAGGCTCAGAAAGAGACTTCAACCAGTATAGATAAAGCTAGACTTCTTATGGATGGAAGATTGAGAGTCTGAATCCCGCAATAAGTTTAATTAAGTCCTGTATTTATTTCATTTGGTTAATTGAGTCCTGTATTTACTTCAATTAGGTTCTTTATTGCAATTGAGTCAAGAGTAGTTCAGTCCAAGTCCAATCTGGTTTCAGCACAACAAGTCCAATCTGGTTTCAAGCACATCAAGTCCAAATAAGGAAAGTGGGCGCATGGACCATAGGATCACCAACTTGGAAGCCACTTCATCACTCCACTTCACCACATCACCTAGACACCTCACCTTTGATTATCGCCCAAAAGAAGAAAGATTTCAAATTCGAATGAAGCCTCATTCTCCTCCACATTCAGCACCCCTCATCAAGAAATCGCCCATCATTCTCTCCTTCATTTAGGTGTAATTCAAATTTTGAATTTCAAAAGTCTTGGAAGTCTATAAAATAAAGGCTCCAAACCTTCTTGTAGAACAATGCTGAAATTTAAATGAATGAGATGAAAGTTTTCTTGAAAGAAAATTTCCTTGCTTGAATGCTTGGTCCCTTGTGAGAAGGTGGGCGTGAGGCCTAGAGTGCTCTTCCTCTTTCCAACTTCCCTCTTCAAACCTAACTCCCTCTCTTCCCTCTTAGTCCATTCGGCCAACACAAGGAGCTATCAAGAGTTTACATCTCTTCCATCTCTTTGATGAAATCAATCATCCAAGGAGTTCTCCCAAGTTCCTGCTGAGAGTTGCCATCCAAATGAAGCCAAAGAAGATCTTCAACAAGACTACTCCGAGCTTCCTTTCACTTTCCCCCTCACTTCTCCATCTCAACCTTTTCCTCTAACCTTCCCCTACATCTTTTTTTGTTGCAGGATCCCTGGATTTCCAGACTCCTAAGAAGAAGGTCTCCCGTGCTAAGGAACTGGATACAAGAAGCCTTGCAACCTAGGGAATCTCCCTGTCATCCCGGATGTTCTTCTTTGAGAGTTCCCAGAGCTAATGTCATAACTAATAATTGCTAGATAACCCTCTTTAGATAATTTTTCAGATTTGAAATTATTAGAATACTAAACCCTAATCTGAGTGGTTTCTTAACCACGAAGGTCCTCCTCTTAATTTCTTTGATTGGTTTCGTTTCTAATTAAGTTTAATATTTAGATTCCCATCTTTAAATTCCTATTTCATCACTTGAATTGCTGCATTTATTTACTTCATCTTTCATTTGATTATTACTGATTTCATTTGAATTGCATCATCTCCTAATTGTCCCTCATCATCTTGGTATCAGAGCATGGTAGGTTAGGGTTTTGCATTTTCTTCAGTACCTGAATCTGGTGCATCACCAGGCCGTCCGGTCTTAGGAGAAAAGTAGGGTTTTAAGACCCTCTTCTCCCATTTCATGGGGATCTCCTAAGGCGTGTAGGGGTTCCATTGTGATTGGCCTTTAAAGGGGAACACAAGACTTGCATTTTATTTTTAGCATTTTTAATTTCTGCTGTTCTATTTTTTTCTATGCTATCTGACTTCCAAGAATTGTCCAGATAAACACAGATTTTATTTTTTTATTTTCTTTCATATGGTACATCCTCTACAAGTTTGGAGTGTTTTGTAATTTTTTAAGAATTTTTTGAGATTAATTTGTAACACTTTTCTGCCTCACATCAGAACTGCAACACACTGATTTCTGCACCTGAAATTAGGGTTCATTTGCATGCTTGCATTCATTTCATGATAAATCATCTTAAGGGCATCAATTTGACATAGGGTCAGGATTTCATTACCTGTCCCTAGCCCAAAAATCACCAACCTTCATAACGAACCCAACCCCTAATTAAAACAGAGTAGACATTTAACTTGCTCTAGTGAGTTAGGGACACCCATGAAGTCAGGTTGAACCAAGTGTCAAGCCAATTTTGACAACTTGTTTGTGTGTGCTTGTGTATCTGGTGTCTAGGAAAGTGGTTCAGGGACAAGAGCCTGAAGGAAGGTGGGTTGGTTCGCTTACCTGGCCAATTTCATATTGGTGTCTAAGGCAAGCAAAGAGGAACCTCCATCAACCTTACACTTACTTGGCCAGATGCCAAGTTACTACAACCAAGGTCGTCATCTTGACCTGATATTTGATTTGGACTCTAGGTCTAGCAAACTCCTAGCTCGAATTCGAGTCTGTGTGTGCATGGCAACAAGATCAGGAGTACCTTACTAGCAAACCCAAGCTCAAACAAGTACAACCATGGACCAAATCTTTGAGACCTTTATGAAAACTTTGAATGATCAAATGGTCCAACTGAACCAAGACCTGACTGACAAATTGGTCCAGACCAACCAAAGCATGACTGATTAGATGACCCACATCATTGCTAGGTTTGACCGATTAGAGGCTCATACCCCTAAAAGAACCCATGAAGTCTAGGTTGAATTAGAGCCTGAACCAGAGTTTGGTACACCCATCAACCCTAGAAGGGCTCCGCACCAAGACCTTTTCCTTGAATCCAACCCTATGAGGTCTCATCAAGACCCTTTCTTTGAGCCAAATCCTAGGAGACCCAACCCTGATCGAGTCCATAACCCGAACCCTAGGAGAGCACCCCATGACCTAGCTTATGAGCCAAATCCTAGGAGACCCAATCAGGACCAAATGGACCATGATGACCGAACCCTTAGGAACATTCGGTTGGAAGCACCCACTTTTGATGGAAATCTAGATCCTAAGGTTTATATAGATTGGGAGGAAGATATGGATGATTATTTTAAGTGGAATGAAATGTCTAAGGATGGAAAGGTTAGGTTTGCCCGAGCGCATCTATGGGGTCCAGCCGAGTCTTATTGGAACAATGTTCAGGGAAGGAGGGTGTATGACAGACACGAACCCATTAGGACCTGGAAAGGAATGAAGAGCAAGCTTTGTGAAAGGTATATCCCTGTGTCCTACCAACAAAATCTCCTAGACCACTTAGAGAGGTTGACCCAAGGTAATTGATCAGTCAGTGATTATATTGATATATTCGAGCATCTAATGCACTATATTGTGAAAATGGATCCATATGATATCCTAATCCGATTTGAAGAGGGTTTGAGGGAAGATATTCAGAGATAATTATTTAGATATAATATCTATAGTTTGGAGCAAGCCTACCGAGTAGTCCAAAACTATGAGAGGTCCATGAGGCATGCTAGATCAAGTACTTTGGACCTAAATCCGACCTTTACCAGCTTGAATCATATCTCCATTGGTCCGACACCTAGTGTGAACCAGACTTTTGTTAATCAACCCTCATTTGTATCACCTCCAACCTAGAAGGATGACATTGAAAAGGAATTAGGTATGGCCGACCCAGGATTAGTTGACCATAATGAAGCCATACTGAAAGAACAATTAAAGGAGGAAGAATTAGAACCCATGATAGAAGTATATGAGGCTGACATGAGTTTGGTAGACGAATATGAAAGAGAAGACTTCGAGAAGGACAACTCTAGTACCTTATCTAAGAAAATCCTTGTAGAAGATAAGAGTGTTGAGCCTAGTCCTGAAACATCAGAACCATAGGAAATTAGTGGGGACTTGGTTCCTGTAAGTCAATGCCCTCAGGAAAAGCCTACTCCTTTAGCCTCAATCCAAGACCTCGTTCATCTCCCTTGTAAAGAGTTCTTTCATCTAACCCCAGTCAATAACCTTTTTCTGGAACTGACCAAGTCTTCCCTTCTTGAAAAACCTGCACTGACAATGACCGAATTCTCCATCCATCGATTTGACCTTATGACACCCATAGAACAATACTCAAATCTTAAAGTCATCCTGAGTAAGCAAGGTTTGTTTCATGCTTCCCACAAATTATCCCAAGACTTCGATTCCTATTTCCTACCCTTCCCCGAGTCTTCTCATGTTTCTAGAGCTATTGGGTTACATTTTGTAGAGATTATCAAGTTGCATGAATCCTTAGAGCCCATCCCATTTGCTACATACTTCTGGTATATCTTATGGCATTTGCTAGGGATCTATGGTAATTTTTCATGTGCATACCAGACCAGGGTAAAACCTAGAAAGTCAATAATCTATTAGGTTTAGGCCTTAGAGAGTCCAATAAAATTCCTTTTAATCGGAATACATAGCTGAGTCTATTTTTTGTCAAGTGTCTGCACGAGTATCTGAGTTCGCCGAGTCATATGCACAGCATATCCATGAATTGCATAAAGAAATTAGTAAAAAGATTCAAATGAGCAATGAAGTCTATAAGCATATGGCTAATTCACGTAGATGAATGAAAGAATTTAATGAAGGGGACTCTGTAATGATTAAACTTAGACCTGAAAAGTTTCCACCGGGAACTATTTAAAAACTGCATGCCCGGGGAGCTGGACCTTTCAAAGTAACTAAGAGAATTGGACCTAATGCATATGTGTTAGAGTTACCTTTAGATTATGGCATTAGTTCTACTTTTAATAATACTGATATGATAGAATATAAAGAGCCGGCATTAATTCCTAGCAAGCCTTTTGGGCCTTATCCCACCTTTGAGAGCGAAACCATACCCGAGTGCCCAACATCAATTCCCCCAGACTGGAGAGATAAAGTTGAATGTATCTTGGATGTCCAGGTGATTACCACTAGAAATAAGGGTTATCAATGCTATCTGGTTTATTGGCATGGCCGACCAGATTCCGAGGACTCCTGGATTACCCGAGAGGATCTGCAGCAAATTGACCCAGACCTTTTAGAAAAATATCACATTTAGGCCGATCCATACTCGACAGGGTCGAGTTTCTCCCACCAGGGGAGAATTGGTGCGGGCACTAGGCTCAGGAAGAGACTTCAACCAGTACAGATAAAGCTAGACTCCTTATGGATGGAAGATTGAGAGTCTGAATCCTACAATAAGTTTAATTAAGTCCTGTATTTATTTCATTTGTTTAATTGAGTCCTGTACTTACTTCAATTAGGTTCTTTATTGTAATTGAGTCAAGAGTAGTTCAGTCCAAGTCCAATCTAGTTTCAGCACAACAAGTCTAATATGGTTTCAAGCACATCAAGTCCAAATAAGGAAAGTTGGCGCATGGACCATGGGATCACCAACTTGGAAGCCATTTCATCACTCCACTTCGCCACATCACCTGGACACCTCACCTTTGATTGTTGCCCAAGAGAAGAAAGATTTCAAATTCGAATGAAGCCTCATTCTCCTCCACATTCAGCACCCCTCATCAAGAAATCGCCCATCATTCTCTCCTTCATTTAGGTGTAATTCAAATTTTGAATTTCAAAAGGCTTGGAAGTCTATAAAATAAAGGCTCCAAACCTTCTTGTAGAACAATGCTGAAATTTAAATGAATGAGATGAAAGTTTTCTTGAAAAAAAACTCCCTTGCTTGAATGCTTGGTCCCTTGTGAGAAGGTGGGCGTGAGGCCTAGAGTGCTCTTCCTCTTTCCAACTTCCCTCTTCAAACCTAACTCCCTCTCTTCCCTCTTAGTCTATTCGGCCAACACAAGGAGCTATCAAGAGTCCACATCTCTTCCACCTCTTTGATGAAATCAATCATCCAAGGAGTTCTCCTAAGTTTCTGCTGAGAGTTGTCATCCAAATGAAACCAAAGAAGATCTTCAACAAGACTACTCCGAGATTCCTTTCACTTTTCCCCTCACTTCTCCATCTCAATCTTTCATTCTAACCTTTCCCTACATCCTTTTTTGTTGCAGGATCCCCGGATTTCTAGTCTCCTAAGAAGAAGGTCTCCTGTGCCAAGGAACCGTATACAAGAAGCCTTGCAACCTAGGAAATCTCCCTGTCATCCTGGATGTTCTTCTTTGAGTGTTCCCAGTGCTAAAGTCATAACTATTAATTGCCGAATAACCAACCCTCTTTAGATATTTTTTTAGATTTACAATTATTAGAATACTAAACCCTAATCTGAGTGGTTTCTTAACCACGAAGGTCCTCTTAATTTCTTTGATCAATTTCGTTTCTAGTTAAGTTTAATTTTAGATTCCCATCTTTAAATCTCTATTTCATCACTTGAATTACTGTATTTATTTACTTCATCTTTCATTTGATTATTATTGATTTCATATGAATTGCATCATCTCATAATTACCCCCCATCATATGGCTAATTCCTATAAACGAGTCAAAGAGTTCACTGAGGGAGACTATGTGATGATTAGGCTTAGGCCTGAACGGTTCCCCCCAGAACCATAAAAAAGTTACATGCTCGCAGAGCTGATCCTTTCAAAGTATTAAAGAAAATTGGACCTAATGCCTATGTACTCAAGTTATCACCTGAATTCGGCATTAGCTCAACTTTTAATATTTCAGATCTAGTTGCGTATAAGGAACCAACAGTGATACCTAGTGAGCTTTTCGAGCTTGATCCCTTTCTTAAGAGTGAACCTTCACCATCCACTTTCCACCATCCACTGCCATCAACCTGCAGTGCCGAAGAGGTAGAGTCCCAATCAAAGAGGGAGATGGGGATTCTACGAGAGTCCAGATTGGACTCTATTCGTTCGAGAAGGAAAGAAAACTACGTTGCATGAATTTTGGCATGATCTAAGGCTGTGATGCAGAATGAATTATTGAGAATTCCCTATATGATATCTGGCCGATCTTGAGCCTGATTGACTCCAAATGTGATTGGGAGGAAGCCCTAGATGAGCTCTATTTAAGGGTCCTCTGGGCTAAGAAGAAATCATCTTGGAGAGAGAGTTATGGTAAAGGATAGAAAGCTCAGCTTTGGACTATCGGTTGGCCTCTAAGAGTGAGGTTTCTTAGAGGAGAAGTTGTACCGTCTATGCCATCTTTTCACCTACACCAATCTCTAGATCAAGATCCAAAGATGAAGAAGAAGAGGAAGCCCAGTTCACTCCATGGAGTATGATGGAAGGAGGCGACATGACATCAACCAACTTTCCAATGAGGCTGTGCCAATCTACTTCAGATTCTTTGTTATCATTTTTCATAGTTTATTTAATTGTTATCTTTTATCTCTTGCAATTGAATTCTTCATGTGATTAATGTAATATTAATTTTTATGCACTTCAAGTTCTTGTTATTTATTTTTATTGCAAGTAGATGCTAAGATCCGACTAGTAGATCGAATATACCAAGTTTAAATTCATGTTCTTTTAATTATAGTATACATTTTAATTTTATCTTCCCGACTTCAAATTGATTTTCTCTATTTTATGAAAATCAAAGATTTCAAACTACCCTAAGCACTGCCTTCTTCATGGATTTGACTCAACTTGCTGCTATCTACCTATTTTTTATTTATTAGAAGTCAATTAATTAAACTGATAGCCATAATATCTTAATGACAACATCATGGCCTATCACCTAACCTTTTTAAGGATTCTTACAAATATTGTAAAAGTTGTGTTAGGTACCAGCAAATAGGCTAGATCACAAAGAGAGATAGGCCATGATGCTATCTTCAAAGTTAATAGACAATGCTTAAAACCATTCTTGGAATTAACTACTGAAGAAGTTAGGGAGGTTATGATTTTATATGAACTAGAGTAGGCCATGATTATGGCTGAAGACATTAAACTAGCACTTTTTGGGGGGTAAACCAATATATTATTATTTTTTTATCTTTATTTTAGTAATTCTTAATTCTAGGAATAAGAGACTGCTCTGCACGGTCACTCCCAGCATTACACAAAGCATATCTTATCCAGGTGGTATCTCTTCTTATTTTAGTCTTCCTTACTTCATTGAGGATAATGGAAATTAAGTTGAGGGTTAAGGAAACCTTTTTGAAAAAAAATATATTTTAAAACACCTTGGCAATCTTTGAAAAATTTTGAAAAATATGTCATGAAAGAAATTCTTGAATAAAATAGACTAGAAAAAGGTAATAGAGTTAGAAAGTATTGGCTAATTACTGTAGCGAGCTAAGGAGTAGACTAGCTAGTCAAACTTTTAGCGACCAACTTAGATCGTCTAAGGCTATTAGCACTTCTACCGTACATGCATATTGACGAGGTAAACTATATATTAGTTATAAGGACAATTAGAGACTTAATATTACTGAATATTAGTAATTAATATCACCCCATCAAGAGAAACTTGAATTTGAGTAAAGAGCTAGCTGCCTGATAAAAAAGAAGAAAAAAGGCAAGTTCTAAATATTGGTTTTCTATCGAGTAACCGGGCACCTTCATCTGAGTAAGCAATGTTGTTCACATCAAAAAGTGGGTAGTGTGAAGATATCGCCAGGAAAAAGAAAAAAGAAAAAAAAGAAAAAAAAATCAGGTAGTATGAAAGCTATCTTAGCTCATGTGCTTAATTTGAGGGTGTATAGAAAATTGATCAAAATAGGTGATAAGCAAAGATACCATTGTTCCTTACAAGTTAATACTGAAATGCTAAGTTAGCCATCACAAACACAAATGCTATAGATTTTTAGATGAACTCTAAGAAAGTTTCTAATAGTTCTGACTACGAAATTTATTTTGGAAACTTAATACTTAGCTAGTGATACTAGCTAGCTTTCTTCAACCTCAAGCCTAGATCTAATTTTGTGGAGAATCTTAATGACACATGATTCTATTTTAATTACATTGCTAAGAGACTAGCAATGATTATTTGGGGGTATAATAAGTCTATTAATTATCCCAATTTAACCATTAAAATAAATATTAATTACTTTATATTTATGAAAAATTGATACTTTTTATCAATGTTTTTTAGATAAAGAGCCTATAGATTGGAAGAATTCAATTTTTGGAGTCCAACAGTATAAATGACACTTAAATTAGAGTTGGAATGAGCCTGAAACTAAAATTTGAAGTTATTAAGCGTTTGTATGATTTTTGGAGCAACTAGTCCACCATGGACTGGCCGCTCGGTCTATAGAAACTAGGCTGGTCCATCGGTAGCCATTGCTATCGGTCCATGAAATTGTCCGTGGACCAACATCCTCTCGAGCAGCCGATCTCACCCGCTGGTCACCACTCACTATTGAAGAACCTCCCGAGAGCTTCATTATAGCCGTAGAGCTCACCGAAAGTTCATTTTTTCTGGTTGGCCACCCTCCTTCATCGTTCTTCCTCCTCTTCACCATCATGGACCACCATCGCCATCCTTCATGCCACCCCATTACCATCCACCACCCATTGCAGCCTCCAGTCACCGTCTACTCCCTCATTTGTCGACATCCATCCACCATCGGTCACCCCTGTAGCCGTTCCCAATCCATCCAGTTCTCTGTGGCTTTTTCTTCATGTCACCATTAATATGGCATGACTGCTGATGTGGAAACCCCATCGGATCTAATTGGCTACCATGCTGGTGGAGGGAGCCACCTGGATGCGATGAGTAGATCAGGTGCCAAGACCGAGCCCCTGGTCGAGGTCTCCTCTCTCGAGGTTGAGCCCTCGTCCGAGGTCGTGCTCCCATCTTTTGAGCCCTTGGCTGAGGTCAGCTCTCCCAAGGTCGAGCCCTCGGTCGAGGTCATGCTCTCACCTTTTGAGCCCCTGGCCGAGGTCAGCTCCCCTAAGGTCGAGCCCTCGGTCGAGGTCGTGCTCCTGCCTTTTGAGCCCATAGCTAAGGTCAGATCCCCTGAGGTCGAGCCCTCAACCGAGGTCGTGCTCCCATCTTTTGAGCTCGAGGTTAGCTCCCCCGAGGTCAAGCCCTCGTTTGAGGTCATGCTCCTACCTTTCAAGCCCCTGGCCGAGGTCCACTCCCCAAGGTCGAGCCCTCAATTGAGGTTGACCTCTTCCCCTGAAGTCATATAGATCTCTTTAGATGAACACAGTCTTTTCCATGGGTGACCTTGAGTGGCCGGGATGGTGATGTCAACAGATGGTGTCTCCATCCCCATCAGAACCCCTGTACTGCCCAGAGAGATGGGCACCCCTATGGGGTGGTGCTCCACCAGGGCCCGCCACTTTTAACCTTTGAGGAATGCCATCCCACCAAAGCATGCCTCCTGTGAAGGAACATCCCGTTGGAGCATCAGGCCCCTCAGCCTACTTTTGGCACCTCTTGAGGGAGGGTACTCCGCCAGGCTTCCTGCACCACTCAAAAGAGGAAGGTCTTACCACGGGTCTCATACCCCGTAGCATCTCTCACCAAACTGGTGCTCTGCCAGGTCTCTCTAAACATGGCAAAACAATCCAGAAAAATGTTGTGCCTTGTTGGAGTGTCAGGCCCTGTGGCATGCCACATGCACTCATCATGAAAGAGATGTGCACTCTTCAATACTCCACCTGTACCCATGGCAGGCTTCCCCTAACACAGGCAATAGATCCTGTCCCCCTCCACAGGAGGGAGAGGGGAGAAGAATAGGCCTACACCTCGTCTGCATGGGGGGCTCCTAGAGGTCAAGGCTCTATGCCCCACCAGAGGCATGATGCTTCTATAAGAAACCCAAAGGGACCTCCAGCAAAGGTAAGTGAGGAAGGGCAAGTGACAAGTAACAGAGAGCAAGGCTCCAAGGGCAATTGACAAGTAACAGAGAGCAAGGCTCCAAGTGCAAAAAGGGGACACACAAGGACTCCCGTAGAGCTCCTGCTATGGCAGCCATCACTGCTTGAGCTATCATTACTCAAGCTCCCATTATTCCAACCCTCCTCCCATCATCTTCTAAATCCTCTGAGAGTGAAAACCACTTCAAGATCCATCGAGGAGGATCTCTTCCCCTTGTTCGCTCACTGACTTGACCATTAGAGTGCCCCCATCGGGATCCCTGGCCTGGGTCTCCTTTCTTTTGCAGGATTGGGCATTCGTGGAAGATGCCAGGTAGGAAATCCACCAACCGACATTACGTAGGAGCTGCAAGCTATGGCTATCATGGTAGCAATAGATTGGCATAGTATGTAGGGGGTATCATAAGCTAGTCCCTTGTTTTTAGAAGATTCCATCGATGACATGGTGGTGACACGCATGTGGGAAGCCTCCATTAGTTGCATGGGGGTTCCTCCTGATGCGGGACTAAATATGCATGCAAAATATTTTTGTGTTTTTATGTGTTGAGCTAAGTATCTAAATCCTAAAAATAAGGCTAAGAATTAAAGTAGAGAGTTCTATACAAAAATAAGAAGCAACAGCATGCAAGTAGACCCTTAAAATGATAAGGAAGAAGGACCGCCGAGGCTGAGAAGCCTCGGTTGGGCTAGTTTCCCTTCAATATCGCTACTGGCAAGTAGAGCTGGTGTACCTAATAGGATCTTGCAGATGAATCCTTGCAATGGTCTCTCTTCACTCCCAGATGCGACCTGGATGATCAAGCCGAAGACCCCGCGGATTCATGGCTTTCAACCTAGTGATCCGATCGCTGCCCGACTGGAATCTATGGATTCACAGACTTCGAGGGACCTGCAAATCGTCTGTCAATGATTAAAAAACAATGTAGAGATGAATAAATAAATTGAAAATAGCAAGGGAAGAATGGTTTAGATGTTGGGTGGCAAAGGCTGGAGTGGTGGCTTCTAGGGTTTTGATGGTGGCTAGATGCAGGGCACAGGAAACAAAGAAGAAGAAGGGGTTCACACAGATTCCCCTTAGCACACAGCAAGCACACAGCAAATTGGAAAACTCAATATTTTTTTCATAAATAAAATTAGTCTTCATACAAGAGAATGGGGCCTCTTAAATAGACCCATAAACTTGGCCCCAGGTAAGGATACAAAAGACATTTCATAGCAATTTGAATCCCACACAAATCCTAGCTAGAATATATGGTAGGTCAATAGCCCTCTTTCCCTCAAACTCCCTCTCTCTTTCTTGCCTTGGGTGGCCAAAGGAGGTGACTCTAATTGGCCACCCAAGGGAAGGTGACCATAAGAGTGTGGCGCCCCTTGGTAACTCCTCATGGGCCTTGGGTGGCCCAGTTTGCTTCAAGCTGTGGTCCAGGGCTTCCAACCTATGATCCAGGGTTATAGGGCCTTCAATTCCTCTCACTGGGCCTTCCATGGTCTTCATGACTTCAAATTGGGCTGGTCTTCAATTGTATTGAGTCTTCATTAGACTTGGACTAGAACTTACAGGACTTAGAAAATGACTAGCTCAACATGAGCTGACTTGACTGACTGACCCAAACCCTACTGGTATGAATCAAACTCTAAATACAGGACTCAAATGATGAAGGCCCAAAAAGAACATGACTCAGGGGACAAAGAAAAACTCAAATAGGCTAAGCCCTTATTACAAACTGGACTCAAATACTATAAAGTAATCCATAGATGGTTGAGAAATCTTTGTCTTATTCTGGTGCCTCTGGTGTCCGTACCAATTCTCCCGGGGTAGGAGGAACTCGACCATGTCGAGTAAGGATCACACTGGCTCATATATCTCTTGAGAAGGTCTGGGTCGAGGCACTACAAGTCCTCTCGAGAAATCCATGAATTGTTCGATTATGGCTGGCCTTGCTATTGAACCAGGTAGCGTTGGTAGCTGCGGCCCCTAGTCATCATAGCTTGATCATCCAGGATACGCTTGATCTGTTCTCCTCCTTCAGGCCAATTAATTGGTGGACACTCTGGGCTAGGGTCACTCACAAGGGAAGGAGTAGGTCCAAAGGCCTCACTGGGTATCGCTGCCGGTTCCCTATACTCAACCAAGTCCGCGATATTGAAGGTACAGCTAATGCCTAAATCTGGGGCAAATCAGCACATAGGCATTAGGTCCGACCTTCTCTATCACTCTAAAGGGTCCAGCTCCCTGAGCATGAAGCTTCTTAATGGTTTTGAGTGGGAACCACTCTGGCCTAAGCCTAATCATAATAGAATCTCCAATATTAAATTTCTTGGCTCTTTTCCGGGAATTAGCCTGTTTGTTTCAAAATTAATGCTTAATGCGGATGATGCACCTGACTTGTACTGACACTTAACAAAAAATGCAGACTCAACTATGCATTCATATTGAAAGAGACTTTATTGGACTCTTTGGGCCTAAACCTAATAGACTATAGACTCTCTAGGTTTGACCCTGGTGTGGCATGTACATGAAAATTTATAATGGACTCCTAGCAAATGCCATAAGGTCTTCCACAAGTAGGTCACAAACCTAACGTACTCAAAAAATTAGTGTAATCGAACGACCTCAACAAAGTGTAATTGGAAAGTTTAGGGAACATTGGAAGCCTTAGGGTAGGGCAGGAAATAAGAATTGAAGTCTTGGGATAATCCATTGGAACATGAAATAGACCTTGGTTATTAGGGATGACCTTAAGATTTGAACTTTGATCTATGGGTGATATAAGGTGCACTTGAAGGATGGAGGATTTGGTCATTGCAAGTGCAAGGTCTTTAAGAAAGGATGACTTAATCAGTTCAAGAAAAAGGTCATCGACTGGAGTTAGAGGAATAAACTCTTCATGAGGGTACTAAATGAGGTTTGGGGTTGAGGCTAAAGGAGTGGGCTCTTCCTGAGGGTATTGACATATAGGAACCAAGTTCTCACTAATTTCTTGTTGTTTTATTACTTTAGGACTAGGCTCTACAGTTTCATCGTCGCCTAGGGTTTCCTCAGGCAAGGTACTAGAGTGATCCTCTTGAAAGTCTTCTCCTTCGTATTCATCTACTAAACTTATGTCAGCCTCATATATCTCTACATTGGGTTTTTCCTCAAGCTCATTAATGGGTTTAGGGGTCTTTTCCTTACAAACTAATGGGATAGGAGTAGAAGGCTGGTTTGAAGGACTTTGCCTAAGAATTGGTCTAGAGGTGCTAATCAGGGCTTAGGTTGGCTCCCCATAAGTTCCTTTTGATAAGACTCGAATTCCCTAGCAATCAGATAAGCTTTCTCTAGAGTATGAATTTCCCATTGAAATAATTCCCCCTGGATGCCCCTATGTAGGCTAGCTCGAAACCTCGATATAATCTTATACTCAGGTTCAACTATGTTGCATCTCCTAATAAACTCATTAAATTTGTCAATGTATTCAGACACAATCTTATTACCTTGTCTCGAATTGTACCATTGCTCTAAAAGTTGGTGCTCATAAAATCTACCTAGGTACATTGCTCTTAACTTACTTCTCATAGATCTCCAAGTAAGTATTTCATCTCCTCATTGATAACATTCATCCTCAATATCTTTTCAGTATCGCCTAGCATGTCGGATTAGCTTACGTGTGTCCAATCTAACTTTTTGTAACTCCGTCATCTGAGTGTACTCAAAATACTGATCCATTCTTTCTTCCCAATCAATATACACCTCAGGATCTAGGATTCCATCAAAAGTAGGTGCATAGAGTTGGGTGTATCTAACAGGTCTTTCCTTTGGGTCCACCAAGTAGGGTATGGACTTCTAGGGTTAGACTCAGGGGCAAGATCATGATGATAAGCTCGTGGATCAAAGGTACTGGACCTAGGGGATCTGAATTCAGCATGGGTCCTATGGGATGCTTCATAGGTCAAAGAATGTTCACCTATTTGATCAGGCCTATGGGGTTCAAGAGAGTCAGGTCTAATATGGGCCTTAGGGGGTCTAAGGGACATGGTTGATAGGTTAATGGGCTCCTAATCTAGTGGACATGCAAGACCCAAGACAATGGACTTCTGACTTAGTGAACATGCAAGACACAAGATAAATTGACTGGGGCTACCTAGACTTAGAGCCCAAATAGAATGGGTTGACTCAACTTACACACAACACAACCCCTAATCCTTCCACTGGCCAGGTAAGAGGTGGGATGGTGGGAGGCCCCCTACTTTCAGAGGGACCCAATTAAGGAACCACCAATCTGCTTAGGTTGTTTGACACTGTACCTCTAGCCTTAGGCACTAGCTTCCAGTAATAGGAGAAGTATTGGGTGCACTAGTCTTCCCACAAAGGTTGAACCTGACCTGTTGATGTCCCTAGCTCATCAAAGCAAATTAGGTCTACTCGATTTTAATTAGGGCTAGGTACAAATGCAAGGATTATGATTTTGGGCTAAGGAGAGGTGATCAAATCCTCCCCCCATCTAGCATAGTAGAGTTGCCCTTAATGTATTTTATGCATATGATGGCAAGCATATGAAAATACAATTAGGGTTTCTAGTATTTTTGATGTTTTATGTGTGTATATATATATATTTTTATTCTTTTTTTTGGTATGTTTTTAAGCAAAAATATAATTTTCAGAAAATGACCTAATATGCAGGAAATATGCTAAAAATTTAGGATATGCAAAAATTATACCAAAAGAACCCTAAACTTGCTGAAATTAGCTTTGCTGAAAAAATAGGGCAGAACTGTTATCAGGCAGTTTTCTGGCTGGCAGAAAATTCATAGACTAAAATAATTCCTAAAACAATTCTGAAAAATAATTTCAACTATAATGAATTCTAAAAAAAAGAACCATATTTTTTTGAGTTTTTTACAGGTAGAAACAATTAAAATAGAAGACTATGTACTGTGATGGCCAAGATGCAAAATTATCCAAATGAAGCTCTTTGTTTTCTTCTTCAGGGGTCAATCACTGCGGCACCCCTACATGCCATAGGAGATCCCTTCGATTGGGAAGAGAGGGTCTTGCAGCCCTACTTGTTTCCTATGATCGGACGGCCATGGTGAAGCACTCGATCCGAATATTCAAAGAGAAACTGAGTCCAAACAGGCTCTGATACCAAATGATGCGAGACTAAATATGCATGCAAAATATTTTTTTATTTTTATGTGTTGAGTTAAGTATCTAAATCCCAAAAATAAGGCCAAGAATTAAAGTAGAGAGTTCTATACAAAAATAAGAAGCAACAGCATGCAAGTAGACCCTTAAAATGATAAGGAAGAAGGACCGCCGAGGCTAAGAGGCCCTGGTTGGTCTAGTTCCCCTTCAATATCGCTATTGGAAAGTAAAGGGAGTGTACCTGACAGGATCTTGCTGATGAATCCTTGCAGAGGTCTTTCTTCGCTCCCGGATGTGACTTGGATGATCAAGCCGAAGACCCCATGGATTCGTGGCTTTCAACTCGATGATTTGATCGCTTCCCGGCTGGAATCTATGGATTCACATACTTCGAGGGACTTGCAAATCACCTTTCAAGGGTTAGAAGATAATATAAGGATGAAGAAATAAATTGAAAATAGCAAGGGAAGAATGGTTTTGATGTTGGCCGGCCAAGGCTGGAGAGGTGGCTTTTAGGGTTTTGAGGATGCAGGGCACAGGAAACAAGGAAGAAGAAGGGGTTCACACAGATTTCCCTTAGCACACAACAAGCACACAGCAAATTGGAAAACTCAATATTTCTTTCATAAATAAAATTAGTCTTCATACAAGAGAAGGGGGCCTCTTAAATAGACCCATAAACTTGCCCCACAAGTAAGGATACAAAATACATTTCATAGCAATTTGAATCCCACCAAAACCCTAGCTAGAATACATGGTAGGTCAATAGCCCTCTTTCCCTCAAACTCCCTCTCTCTTTCTTGCCTTAGGTGGCCAAGGGAGGTGACTCTAAGTGGCTGCCCAAGGGGAGGTGACCATAAGAGTGTGGCGCCCCTTGGTAACTCCTCATGGGCCTTGGGTTGTCCAGTTTGCTTTAAGCTACGGTCCAGGGCTTCCAAGCTATGATCCAGGGTTCCAGGGCCTTCAATTCCTCTTGCTGGGCCTTCCATGGTCTTCATGACTTCAAACTAGGTTGGTCTTTAATTGTTTTGAGTCTTCATTAGACTTTGACTAGAACTTACAGGACTTAGAAAATGACTAGCTCAACATGGGCTGACATGGCTAACTGATCCAAACCCTACTGGTATGAATCAAACTCTGAATATAGGACTCAAATGATGTAGGCCCAAAAAGAATATGACTCAGGGGCCAAAGGAAAACTCAAATAGGCTAAGCCCTTATTACAAACTAGACTTAAACACTACTAAGCAATCCATAGAGGGTTGAGAAGCCTCTGTCTTATTCTGGTGCCTCTGGTGTCTGCACCACCTCCCCCTGCGAGGACCTACATAGCCTGGATAGGGAGCTCCCTGCTCTACCACCGCCACCTTCAATAGACCCCCCATTCACTATGCTCACCCAACAAGTGCAAACTATGATTGTGGTGGTGCAACAGTTGCATCATCAGCATCGGTCCTTGGCAACCCAGCAGTAGCCAAGAACCAATATGGCTCAAGTTGCCAAACATCACAGCAATTTACGATCCTTCCAAGGAAGGCCATCGCACCCATGGACCACATCTTACCACCAAGGAAGTGTTCATACCCCAAGGAAGAGGTAGTGGAGCTGTTCGGCTGATCAGAAGAGTCAGTCCTCGATCTCAGACCACGTCGCCTTAAGGTGCCACAAGCATCATCGTGCCAAGGCCCCCCGGCATGGTCTCCTCTGACCTCTTTCTTTTTCTCCCTTGATAGCCTTGGTGGATGGTTCTACTAGTGAGGTTGTCAGGCATCAGGCTGAGAGGTGCCTGGAGGAAGAAGAGTGCAAACTGGCCAAGCTATCCCATCAGTTTGCCAATCTGCAAGGCTCCTCATGCGAGCCTGCGAGTTACGATGCCTGCCCTCCTTTCTCCCATAAGATCCAAGAGGAACCAATTTGCAGCTGGTTTTGCATGCCTTAGGTGGATTCCTATGATGGGACCACCAACCCCCTGGACCACCTAGAGTTCTACAAGGCCCTCATGAGAGTCCAAAGGGCAATGGATGCCCTTCTCTGCATTGCCTTCCCGGCCATACTTTGAAAGGCTGCTTGAGTCTGGTGTACCCACCTCGAGCCAAGAAGCACTGACTCCTTTGCACAATTGGAGAGGAAGTTCATGGCACACTTCGATGTCTATCGAAAGGTGCCACAAGAAGCTAACAGTCTCTTCTCCATTCGCTAGCAGGACCATGAGTTCTTGAGGGATTACGTGTCCCACTTCAAAGTTGCCACCTTAGAGATCTACAACCTGGACGAGCCCATCGCCATGTTGGAACTAAAGAGGGGGCTTAGAACCTCTCGTCTCACCTATTTCCTGGAAGGAAGCCCCTAAGGATCTACTTCGAGCTCCTCCTCTAGGTCCATAAGTACATCCATGTAGAGGAGGTAAACCGTACCAGAAGGAAACTAGACAGGAGGCCCTTAAAGAAGCAGTCCCAGGGGGAACCCTTCGGGATGCATAGCCCCAGAGTGGCCCTGAATCTTTGGATGGGCTCGATGTCAAAGAGTACCCCCATCCATGAAGAAAGATATACCCCTCTCCTCACCCCAAGGCCCAAGATCCTTATGGAGATTGAAGGCAAATGCTACCTGCACCACCCTCCCCAGCTAAGGCCATCCGGTAGCTGAGATTAGTCGAAGTACTACTAGTTCCACCATGACCACGACCACGACTCTGAGGAATGCCACCACCTCAAGAGGGAGATCGAAGATTTGATCATAACAGGTTACCTTGGAAAGTTCATTGGAGGCAAAACCCCGTAAGAACCCCAAGCACACGCGGCTCTCCCTCCTGTCGATAACTAGCCCATCGAGAGGGAAGTGGACATGATCTCTAGGGGAAAGAGCATGCCTTGAAAAGGACCAGGGCAGGGGATGGGTCTGAGAATGTACTTCTATTTACGAGGGAAAGAGGAACTGGGGGGAATATAAATAATGATGCCGTTGTCATCGAGATAAGATAGCGAAGCATCTTGTAAAATGGATTATGGTCGATAGTGGAAGCTCAATTGATATCCTTTTTTACGATGCCTTCTCCAAGATGAATTTATCTCCTGCCTAGTTGAAACCAATGCACACCCCTCTAGTCGATTTTTTTGGAGATTCGATAGGGGTTAAGGGGGAGATCACCCTCCCAGTCACCACTGGGTCACCACCCCAGTAGAGCACAGTCATGATGACTTTCATGATTGTTAGGCTCCCTTCATCCTATAATGTGATTCTTGGCCACCCTAGGCTCAACCTGCTTGACATGGTCATATCTACAAAATGGCTTCTAGTGCAGTTCTCGACCCCCTGCAGTATGGGGGAGATGAGGGGGACCCCCCAACTAGTTCAGCACTACTTGCAGGCCATTCCCAGTGCCAGAAGCACCGGAGAGGATCCTATCATTAATGAGCTCGACCAAAGGGTGCAGGATGCCAAAGGTGGCCTAGTCGAGCGCCTATTGCTATACACCCTCAACACAGATCCTTTGAAGATGGTGCAAGTAGGAGCTCAGTTGCGAGAGGATGAGAAGGCTTGCATGCTAAGTTTTCTCCGGGTGAACATAGATGTCTTTTCCTGGTTCGTAGTGGACATGCCAAGAATTCCTTCTAACATCATAACTCATAGGCTTAACATCAACCCGAAGTGTCGCTAGATCTATCAAAAGAAGAGGAGCTTCACCCCGGAGAGATAAAAAGTAATCAATTAAGAGGTGAAAAAGCTCCTCGTAGCTGGCTTTGCCCAAGAAGTTCAGTACCCTAGCTTGCTGGCGAATGTAGTCATGGTCAAAAATGCCAGTAGGAAGTGAAGGATCTATGTAGACTACACTGACATCATTCGAGCCTGCCCAAAAGATTGCTTCCCCCTTCCCAAGATTGACCAGCTGGTGGATGCTACATCAAGGCACTGCTTACTCACCTTCATGGATGTATTTTTTGGGTACAACCAGGTCCGAATGCACCTAGAAGATAAGGAGTACACTGCCTTCATCATAGACTGAGGGACTTAATACTACAAGTTGATGCCGTTCGGTCTGAATAATGCTAGAGCTACATACTAGTGCTTGATCAATAAGGTCTTCAAATACCAAATTGGTCACAAATGCAGGTCTACGTGGATGACATGCTCGTTATGAGCAAGCTGGAGTCGGACCACATCATGGACCTAGTAGAGGCCTTCTAAAACCTCTACTCTATTAGATGATGTTAAACCCAGCCAAGTGCACCTTCAGCATCACCGCTAAAAAATTCTTGGGCTTCATGGTCACCCAAAGAGGGATCGAGGCCAACCTTGAGAAGGTCCAGGTGATCATATACATGGAGCATCCTACCTCGAAGAAGCAGGTTCAGTGCCTGACTGACCAGATTGTGGCCTTAAGCTGGTTCATCTCATGCCTCGTTGACCATTGCCTGCCCTTCTTCAAGGTGCTGTGCAAGATGCAAGACTTCGCCTAGACGATGGAGCACCAAGAAGCCTTCGAAGAGTTGAAGAGGTTCCTCACATCACCACCACTGCTCTCCAGGTCAGAGGATGGGGAGGAACTCCTCCTATATCTGGCGATCTCCCCGGGCACTGTTAGTTTAGTGCTCATTCACATGGATGGAGATGGGATCCAGAGGCTGGTGTACTTTGCTAGCAAGCTCCTTTGAGATGCAAAGATGGTGGGGGCACTAGGCTCAGGAAAAGACTCCAACCAATCCAAATTAGGAAATATTCTTTATGATTGGAAAATTGAGAGCTCGAGTCCTGTAATAAATTTTTATTTGAGTCTATTAGTCTTGTACTCATTTCAATTTGGTAATTGAGTTCAGTATTTGCTTTAATTAAGTCTTTATTGTAATTGAGTCAAGGAGAGTCAGCCAAGACTAACCTGGTTTTAGCTCAACCAAGTCAAGAAGACTAGTGGGTGCATAGGCTATGGGTTCATGGTAGGGACACCAGAGGCACTAAAATAAGATAGAGGCTTCTCAACCCTCTGTGGATCAATTAGTAGCATTTGTGTCCATTTGTAATAAAGACTTAGTCCATCTAAGTTATTTTTTATTACTTGAGTCCTGTACTAGTTAGCTCATGTTGAGCTAGTTATTTTCCAGAGTTTGGTATATGTAATGACTCATACAAGTGAAGACCAAGCCAGCCCAAGTGAAGACCAACCCAACTGAAGCTATGAGAATCATGGAAGGCCTAGGAGAAGAAATCAGAAGCCTGGGAGACAAGCTTGAAGCCTCGAAGCCCTGAAATGAAGCCCTGAAATGTAGCCTGAAGCGAACTGGGCCAGCCTAGGCCCAAGAGAAAAGAAAGTGGCACTAAGGCTTATGCTTACCACCCTTGGTCGGCCACTAGGGTCACCTCCCTTGGCTGACCAAGGCAAGAGGAGGGAGAGAAGTTTCAGGAATTTTTTCAACCTATTTTTTCTTTATTTTCTAGCTAGAGTTGGATAGGGATTCAAACTCCTATGTAATGTCTCTTTTAGCCTTACTTGGGGGCCAAGTCTAGGAGTCTATTTAAAGGACCCTAGTCTCTTGCATGAGGAATTAATTTTTGATATGAAATAATACTTGATTCTCCAATTGTTGTGTGCTACCCTGCTATATGCTACCCTGCTATATGCTTCCCTGCTGTATGCTTGAAGGGGTTCTGTGTGAGCCCTTCCTCTTCCCGGTGTTCTGCAACTGCTTCCTACCACCATCTTGCTCTCCAAAACCCTAGTTGCCCACTCCAATCCTAAACTTCCCTTTGTTGTTTTCTAACCCTTGGAAGGTTGTTTGCAGGTCCCTCGACTCTGACGAATTCGATGACTCCAGCCAGGCCGCAATCGGACCTCCGAGCTGAAAGCTTGGTATCCATGGGTCTTTGGCTTGGTTTTCCTTGCTGCATCTGAAATGAGAGCGATCTCGTCATGTATGATTTGCACCAAGCGCTTCCACCGTTGCCAGGTACACCCCCTCTACCGCCAGTAGCTCTATTGTAGGTGAACTAGCCCAACCGAGGCTTCTCAGCCTCGGTGGTCCTTTTCTGTTACTTTTGGGTCCTATCTTGCATGCTTTAGTTTCTTATCTTGCATAGTTTTTCCTACTTAGATTCTTGGTCTGTTCTTCGGGATTAACCATACAACTTAACATTAAAAATATAAAAAAAAATACTCGCATGCATATATAGGTTTTGCATCACTTTGGACATGTTGGGATTCATGGGGGGCAGCAAGGGGCAGCCAAGGATGGGTTGGGTGCATGGGCTTTGGGCCCTGGAGGCCTGGGATGCCTGGAGTAGGAATATTCCAGGTATCTTGGTTCTAGGCTAGAATATACCAGAATCTCGGTTCTTCATGGACCTGGGCCTTGCATTCGCTTAGGCTGGGGTGCAGGTAAGTCTTTGGAATCATGTTATGACCTAGTCTGAGAATATACTCTAGCATCTGGAGGGAATCTAGGTATCAGGGTATCTGGAAAGGCATCCTGGATCCTGGGGTGTCTCGCAAAATCTAATAAGCTAATGTAGTGGCCTCTGACTCCTGGATGAGGCTTGGTGGAACTCCAAAATAGGGTAATCTCCTTTCTTGTGTAAAAATTAGACTCATACTAGACTTATACTGAAATACAGGACTCAATACTGGACTGGGGTTGAGACAAATCAATTAGTCTCAACTTATTACAGGACTCAATCTTAATTGATTACAAAATTGTGACACATGACTAAAATCCTAATCAGTAAACCATATTGGATTTAGTGATTTGTGTCTAATCCTGGTGTCCCCACCAATTCTTCCAGGGTGGGAGGAACTCGACCTCGTCGAGTAAGGGTCAATTTGGCTGCTCAAGGAGGGTCTGGGTTGAGGCACTGCAGATCCTCACCAGTGCTCCACAAATCCTCAGATTCTGGCTGACCTTGCAATCTGACGAAATACCTTTGATAACCTTCGTCTCGAGTATTGATGGCTTGATCATCCAGGATTCGCTCACTCCTTTCCTCACTTATTGGCCAAATTGTATGTGGACACTCTAGGGTGGGTTCACTCACAAAGGAAGGAATTGGCTCAAGGTGCTCGCTAGGTATCACTGTTGGCTCCCTGTGCTCCATAAGGTCTAAAAGGTTGAAGGTTGGGCTAATACCTAAATCAAGTAGCATCTCATGCACATAGGCATTGGGTCACTACTCTTCATTAGTCTGAATGGGCCAGCTTTGCCATTAGAATATTCCTTTACAATCACATAATCCTCTGTAAAAAATTCTTTATCTCTTTTTTGGGAATTAGCCAAGTTGTTATTTAGTTCATTATTTTTGTTTAACTTTTGACTAATATCCTGATGCAAATGCTATGTAGAGGTCAGTGCATGTGTGGACAGATGAATTAAGGTTGTAAGTTTATTGGACTCAAGACTAACATCTAATAGACTTGACTAGACTCCTATCAAAGGAAATTTATTAGACTCTTTGGGTCTAACCTAACATGCTATAGACTCTTTAGGTTTAACCCTAGCATTGCATACACATGAGAATTTACTATGTACTCCTATTAGGTGCCATAGGGTTCTCCTAAAGTAAGATGCAAACATGATGAACTCAAAGAATGAATGCAACATGTGAACTTCTATAAAATATAATCTAATAGTAAGAAAAATAGGAGAAGTTTTAGGAAAGGGTCGAAAATAAGAAGTGGGTTCATATCTAGGGACTATGGGTTCCTGGGGTTCATAGGGCAAGGGTTTAGCTCTATGGGTCTTGTCTAGGGTGATAAAAAAATGCCCTAAGAGCCAATCATTGTTTGGACATTTTTGTAAACTTCCAACTCATATATGACATCATTATTTATAATAAAGGCATTTGATTCATCATATACTGCTGTGTCATATTTTTGACTATGATGAACCCCATAGAGTAGGGCAATGGAATTAGGGTTATGATAAAATAATAGTGAGACCTAATTCCTATAAACCCTAATCTATAATGTTCCTAGTTATTGGACTATCGATTCAGGGATCGATGAATCCGGTAAGACTAGCTTATCCTATGTATGCTTAGTTGATGAGGGTGGTTGGTCTCATAGCCACTTGTGTAGAGACACTAATATAAGGATAAGGGTGCTCATTAGGTTATGAGTACACTGAACTGATCCACATCGGGACTATCTTATGGAAGTCTTACTCCTTGTCAAAAGATAGGTCCCAAAGTAGAAGTTGTGCATGTGATCTTCAGACCTAAGGTCACCATGGTTCCTTGTGCACACTAAGCCATACTTTGGTTCATACTCATTCATGGCATTGTGACATGTACGGGGTGTTCTAGGTATGGTGGAAGGTGTACGAAGGATGTGAGTGGACCAACAAGGAATTGATCAATCCTGGTAAAAGGATATGTTATCCCATGTAATCTCTTCGGTGAGTGACTCAAGGAATCTTTGCAAAGTGCGAAGAGATTAGAAGTGGCTTCTAATCAGTCATCAGCTAAATCCTCATGATCGAGCTGAGATTTGATATGATTAAGTGTTAGGGTTTGACATTTATCCATACCCATCACTTAATCGGGATAATGGAAGATCAAAAGATTGAATTGCACGGTAACTTACTACTGAAGGATATTTTGATAATTTCCACCAAATTCCTCATCTTCCGGGTAGGCATGACACGTTGCTAGACATCAATCTTGTCTTGTGAGTTTTCATGAACTAATTGGATTGGTTTCATGAGTCAATTCGATGTGTGATTCGAATTGGATAATTAGGTGAGCCAATTTGACCTAATTAGGTCAATTGGGCTGCTAGCTAGATATGGAACCCAATGGGTCACACACATTAGGGAGTCAGCCTAGGAATTCAATTGGCATTTAATTAGGGTCAAGGGATCCTAATTGGTTAGCTAGATTACACACTAGCATGTGTAGGCTGACCTAATCTCCTAACCCAATTGGATTGGGTCTGAAAGTTTGCTAAATGGACTAACCAATTTATGGGAGACCTAGATTGGGTTGAGTCCTAAGTGGGATAAATTTATCAGATTTTATCTGATATTTTTTGGATATTTTATGCGCCATATATGAAGAGTCCAAAAGGCATGGGACTCTTCATGCCTAAGTGACACCTCTGCATTCAAAAGGGCACACAAGGACTAATTGACCTCCGATATGAAAACAAATTATATGGTTGGAAAGTAGACTTAATTCCCTTTCATATGACATCCATATTGCATATACTTTAACTAGGTCAAAGGTATCATATGGCATTGAGAAGTTAGCGCAAAGTAAAGAGTCGCGTCTCTTCACTTTGGCGCTAATTCAAGTATGCAGAGTCCTTCTGCTTTAAGTCCTTTTGAATCACCGATGCTTCTTATTCATAAGTCACATCCCTTGGCTTCATTTTAACCAGAAATGCCCAGTGGAAAAGGGAGAAGTAGGATAAAATAGTGAAGGGACTTGAATTAGGTGGTTGGCGCATAAACGGACACGATATTTCATAATAAGACTCCTTCTTAGTGAAGGGTCTTATTTGATCTGTGTTTAGACAGATCAAAGGCTGATGAAAAGGCTTACCTGGCACCTCCCACTCTCCTATAAATAGACATCGATATTTGTTCCGATGGGATGATATTTCTTTTTGGTTTTTTTTCTTACATTCTTACATCTATCCATCTTGTCTCTTCCTTCCCTTGTTAGGACATAGGTCTTCCTTTAAGACAAGTCTGCCATTTTAAGACAAGAGTTTAGGAAGAGAATTAGGAAGTGATAGAAAGAGAGAAGAGAGATTTTGGAGAGGGCTTAGAATACTCTACTAGAGGGCAAAGGTCTAAGCAAGGAAGGAGAAGCTGCCGAATGAAGAAAGTCTATCGGAAGAGTCCTAATTGATCAAGCAACATACAAGGGAGAGGTTCCTAGGTTTGATTCCTATGTGGATCACCATTGGAGGGCTTGCACTTGTGAGCCTCATGGAAAGGATTGGATTTCAGCGATCCAGGTATGTTTTTCTGACTCCATTTATGTTTCATTAATTGGTATTGCATAAGGGGTTCCTGGAAATTAGGGTTTTTCTAGCCAATTAAGGTTTCATGCTTTGAATTTTTGTTTTAAAATTCACTTCCACATGCTGCATGATTCCCAGCACTGTGGGAGAATTCCCATCATAGGGTTCCTACTTGGCCTCCTATCTGATTAGACCCATGAATTGTTTGATCAAACATATTGTTCATTTGGGTCATCTGGTTTATTTGGGCATCCAATTGGGCATTCATTTGGGTCCTCATCTGGTTCATATGGTCTAATTGATCAATCATGGTCCTAAGGAAGGTCTCAAGGGTGGGGTCCATGGTTGAATTAGGGTTGGGGTTTAGACTGTTGATATTTAGTTCTTAATCTAGTGGTCATGCAAACAAGCAAACAATCAAGGTGAAATGATGCAGCCAAGCATGCAAAAAAAAAAGGTTAGTACAATCTAGGGTTTCCTTGACCTAGAGCCAAAACTGAATGAGTCAGCTCAACTTACACTTAACCTAGTAGCTAATCCTTCCTCTGGCTAGGTAGAGGGTGGGAGTGTGGGAGGCCCCCCTGCTTTCGCAGGGACCTAATTAAAAATTACAACACCACTTAGGTCGTTTGACTCTGGACCCTCAACCTTAGATACCAGATTTCAGTAATAGCCACAGGATTAAATGCACTAGTTGGCCCACACAATTCGGATCCGACCTGTTGGTGTCACCTAGCCCTCTAGGACAAATTAGGTCTAATTAATTTTAATTAGGCTTGGGTGAGAATGCAAGGAGATTATTTTGAGCCCAAGATAGGTTATGACTTCATGCCTTGATCTGAGATAAAGAAAGTGCCCTTAAGATTAGGTTAATCAAATGATGCACATTCAATGAGTCCTAATGCAAACTTAAAAAATCAGAGAAATAAAATATTTTTGTATATTCTATGATGTGGAAATTTAGGTTTAAGTTGATTAGGTTAGCAATCAAATTGGGCTTGGGATTGGGGTGTGTGGAAGTTGGTTTGGTTTGGTCAAGTAAGTGCAGAAATTCAAGAAATTAGGGTTTTAGAAGATGCAGATTTTGACATAGTTATCGTTGCAAAAGAAAATATAAAAAATTATAGAACAGAGGATGGATGGTTTTGATGAACTCTACAAGGTTTGATGCAAAAAAGAAATCAGATGATAATGCAAATCTTAGGGTTTTCGGACTGATGCAAAAAAGAAATCAGATGATAATGCAAATCTTAGGGTTTTCGGACTGATGCAAAAATCTCAGGTGTTTAGTTAGGGTTTCTAATATGCCAAATTTTAGTAAATTAGGTTTTCAATAAAATTAATTAAAAATTATGATAAAATAAGGGACTATACAGATAACACTTCATGTAATTTTTACAGAAAAATAAAATTCCTAGATGGTCAAAATCAGATGAAAAACAAACACCTACTGCAGTGGATAGGATGCAGAAAATTCAGGAATTAGGGTTTTGGTGATTCTGATGCAGATGCAAGCTATCCTAAACCCGCTCTGATACCAAAATGATATAGGATGACTCTAAAATTGATGCAACTCTAAAACTGATACAAAATAGTAAACTAATTTTTTTTAATAATTTTTTAGACATTAATTCAGTGGCTAAAGACCCGAAAATAAATAAAGAATCAGCATGATGACTAGCAATGCTAGAAACTATCATACCAGCAAAAACTCATGCAGAATAATTAATAGCCAAAACCAGAGAGTTGAGAAGCTCCCAGTTTAGGATAGCATACCTATCATCAGATCAGAACTCAAGAGGGGGAAGGATTTACCAGGCAGTAATTATAGTTTCTTTGATGAAGAGATCTCTCAGCCTCTGGATGGTGCCTGGAAGAACAAGCCTTTGGTTCCCGAATCTGAAGGCAATCTGGACTTGGTCTGAAAGAAAAGAAAGCCTCCTCTAGAGAGGAGAAACACCTCGGAGATCTACAAAACATCAAGGTTATGCACGAATCAGGTAATCAAAGAAAAAAATAACAAGATGAAATAAGGAAGGAAAGGGATTAGGGCAAAGGGCTGGCGGCAAGGAAGCAGGAAGAGCTCTTGATCTGGGCATCTTCAAGGCTTCTCTTTGGATGTGCCTGATGCTTGGAAGTCTAATTTGCTACTTGGGGCATGGAGGAATGCAATGATAGAGGTCGGCCAACACAAGAGAACAAAAACTAGAACCTTAAAACACAAGAACACCGGTCTTTAAAATAATTCGGTAGAGTTTAATTTATAAGAGTTGATTGATTACAAGAGGAGGGATGGGGTATTTATAGAGCTCCATGCTCTCTCCTAAAGGGATTACAAGTCTTCTCCTAGTTAGAAGAGGTTGGCACAATTTAAGTGGGAGAAAGACTATAAAATAAACATAGAACTAGGAGTATATTAGTTGAATAGAATAAGAACAAGGTTTCCTTCTTCCATTTGAATTCCTCCTTCTTAACTTGGACCAAGTCAACTTTTTGGATGTGTTGGGCTTCATGGGGGGCAGCAAGGGGCGGCCAAGGACGGGTTGGGTGCATGGGCTTTGGGCCCTGGAGGCCTGGGATGCCTGGAGTAGGAATATTCCAGGTATCTTGGTTCCGAGCTAGAATATACCTGGAATCTTGGTTCTTCATGGACCTGGGCCTTGCATTCACTTGGGATGGGGTGCACGTAAGTCTTTGGGATTATGTTATGACCTGGTCTGGGAATATACTCTGGCATCTGGAGGGAATCTGGGCATCAGGGTATCTGGAAAGGCATCTTGGATCCTAGGGTGTCTCGCAAAATCCAATAAGCTGATGTAGTGGCCTCTGACTCCTAGATGAGACCTAGTAAAGCTCCAAAATAGGGTAACCTCCTCTCTTGTACAAAAATTAGACTCATACTAGACTTATACTAAAATACAAGGCTCTTTATTGGACTAGGATTGAGATAAATCAATTAGCCTCAACTTATTACAGGACTCAATCTTAACTAATTACAAAATTGTAACACATGACAAAAATCCTAATCAGTAAACCATATGGGATCTAGTGATCTGTGTCTGATCTTGGTGTTCCCACCAAACTAGCCGTTGGGAGCTAAGAGGAGCAAGTTCTGTGTTTGAAAAACTAGCCGTTACTGTTCCCAGAACTCCAAGTGTCGACACTTTAAGCTGTGATTTGACACTTGGGGTCGACACTTGCATTCCATGAGTCAACACCTAGTTCAAATATCTTTAATGAAGTTCTCTGGGATTCTCAGGTGAGTCGATACTTCCACTAGTGAGTTGACACTATGAGTTGACACTTGACATTCATGTGTCGACACTTCAGGCAGGTCTTCAACTTCAGCAAGTTTTGTAATAAAAAGTCTCAGGAGATGAGCTGATCCTTGAGTTGACACCTTGAGTCGACACTTCAACCATGCCATCTAAAAATCTTTCTGTGTACCGGCTTGAGTCGACACTTCTACTATCATGAGTCGACACTTGGGTTGTAAGTTGATACTTTGAATCGATACTTGACTGAGATTTCTTCAAAAATATCTGAACTTCTGCTAAAACAAATTTGTGTTGAACTCTTGTGTCCTTTCAAGCATTTTTCAACTACAAAAGTCTACTTTAAACTGATCTTTCATCCATAGTTGGGATGTTTTCATTGTTTGACAATCGATCAAATTTTGTTGAATTGATGAGCACCTTTTTCTATAAAAACACACTTCAAAGAAATAATTAGAACTCAACTTATACTTAACCATTTTGGTTATCATCAAAATCAATAACGGAGTCAACAGGTTGTATTGCTACAAAGTCATGCTCTTCGACCTGAAGGATGCAAGAGCCACCTATCAATAACTCATCAACAAAGTCTTCAGCAACCAGATCAGGTATAACATAGGAAGAGCTGCAAGGAGGGCCATCATGTGGTAGACCTAGAGGAGACTTGATAGAGGTTGTGAAGGTATCATATAAGGCTCAACTCAAACAAGGATGCATTTCGAGTCTCTTTCAGGAAGTTCCTAAGTTTCATGGTATTGCACCATGGAATCCAAGTGAAGCTCGAGAAGCTCCAGGTGATCCTAGAAATGACACCCCCTAGGAGCTAGAAGGAGGTCAAGCATTTTGCAGGGCAAGTTTCTATGTCTATTTGTAGCAAGGTCTGGCGATAAGTGCCTTCCCTTCCATCAAGGCCCAAGCCTTGGTAGATTTTCTTAGGGAGTGTACTATCCCCAATGGGGTGGATACTAGGCTAGAGCTAGTGGAACTAGTGAAGCTGGAGCCAGCGGGCGAGACTTGGACTCTTTATGTTGATAGTGATACCAATGCTAGGGCTCTAAGGCTGGAATGATCCTCACTAGCCCAGAGGGAGTCATTGCCGAGTAGGTGCTTCACTTCAACTTCAAGGCCTCCAATAATAAGATGGATTATGAAGCCCTCCTCACAAGTTTGAGACTCACCTACAAGCTTGGGGTTCAGCATCTTCGAGCTTTCATTGATTTCCAACTAATTATGGGGTAGGTTCATGGAGATTTTTGTGTGATTAAGGGTATCTGTGTGATCTCTCAGGATTTTTGTATGATCCCTATACCCTCCCTCCAAGCCACCAGCCTTCTTCATCCCTTGGCCACCTTCCTCAAGCCTCTTCCCCTTCTTCTTCTTTCAGCCATCTACCCCATTTTTCCTTATTTTCTAACCCATGAATGGTGATTTGCAGGTTCCTTAGAGTTCACGAATCTAAGGATTCTATCTGACCAGCTTTTGGGTCACTGGATTGAAAGCCATGAATCCACAAGGTCGATAGCTTTATTTTCCAGGTTGCATCCGAGAGTGTAGAGCAAACTCTTCATAGATTGATCTACAAATCTCCAGAAGGTACACCCCCTAGACTCCTCTGGTAGCAGTATTGTAGAAGAGCTAGTCCTACCGAGGCTTCTTAGCCTTAAAGGTCATGTTTCTTCACTTTTAGGATTTATTTCTACATGCCTGTGCTTCAAATTTTTTATAGAATTCTTTACTTAATATCTTGGCTTGAAATTTAGGATACAAACTCCTAACTTAATGTCTAACACAAGAATAATAATTGGCATGCATTAATAGTCTCGCATCATTTGATATCAGAGCATGTTCTAAGGCTAGTTTCTGCATCCCATAATTTCTATACATGGTATGTTATTTTCATTGTTTCTGCATGTATATAGATAAAAAAGTTTTTATTTTTATTTTTTTTAATTACAAATTACTAATAGTATTTTTCAAAATTTTCTAATGATTTATTTCAGTCTATATATTTTTTTCTTGTTTATTTTACTTTTCCCTAGAAACTTCTACATCCTGTCCTTTGCATTAGGGGTCTGTTTCAGTCTAGTTCATCATCCTAGGAATTTTATTTTCTTATGAGTTTTTCACAGCATACTCTCTATTTAGTCTTGATAATTTTCATAATTTTAATTATTTTTATAGAAATAAAAAATATAAAAAAATCTGCATCTTAAAACCCTAATAGAAATCCTAAACTTCTATACATAGTCTAAAAACCCTAGGTTTTGTATCATTATATGAATTTTTCTATGCATGAAATTTGGTAGAGATTATATTTACAATTCATCCTCTGTCCTGAAATTTTTTTAATTTTTTTATACATCAAAAACCATACAAGATTCTGCATCTAATCAAACCCTAATTTTAGTTCTGCATACTTGACTAAACCAAATCTAATCAACTTCCAAACCCTACCTCACCCAAGCCCTAATTTTGTTTAATAATTTAATCAACTTAAATTTAATTTACCACATCATAAAAGATAAAAAAAATATTTTTTATTTTTTGATTATTATTAGATTGCAATAGGTTCATTTAATGTCATCATCTCATTAAACTAATCTTAAGGGCAATCTCAATATCTTAGATCAGGGTAGGAGGTCATAACCTGTCCTGGACCTAAAACAACCACCCAGCATGAGGAGCAAGATGGTTGTCTCTACCACAAACAAAACAAAATATGTCATTACCTTATTCCTTCTATGAAAATATGACATTGGGAGAAAATTTTATTGAATCTCAGGTCAAAGGAAGAAGAATTATTATGTCAGAAGAAATACTTGGAAATACCCTAGAAATGCCTTTCGAGGGTATTGAATACTTGGTCCTAAAGGATAGGACAAAAGCTTTGCAAACTGTACTGGAGAGGACTAAAGTTGATGAAGTTGGAATACTCAAGACAAGTTCATTATCCATTGAAATAAGGTACTTCACAGCTTCATTAGTAGGATTTTTCTACCCAGGACAAGCTATTTTGACTGGGTAAGTGAACGAGATCTTTAGTTCATGGAGTGCTGATAATGGGGACAAAATCAATCTTCCAACCATTATGATAAGTTAGATGAAAGAAGCAATAAGAAAAATATAGGCATGTTTGCCTTACGGAATGGTCCTCACTCTTTTTTTCCAAGGTGCAAATATTGAATTATCAGGAGAAGACAGTAAAACCCCTCTTCATACTGACACTTACATAGCTAAGACCTTATAGAGGATGGGTTACTTATTATCTGAAGGAACTTGGAAAAAGAAGTCTGATGCTCCAATGACTAAAGAAACTGAAGAAGTACAAGAACAAGCTGAAATGGACACTAGTGAAGGCACTTCTATTCCATTGCAAGGTTCACCAGTTCAGATAGCCTTTGATGCTCCCTTTCTATAGTTTTAGTGCCTGATATGCCTCCTGGTACACCTATCTACACTCAGGCTACCACTGACATTCTTGTTCATAGTTCTGTTGCTACTGCTCCTATTGTGGATACTTCAATTTTGCAAAATTTTATTACACAGTAGATAGGTAACTTGACTGATTCTATCAATTCTTCAATGGCTACAATGTTTGGTGAATTTTGCCAGTCTGTTAATGAGAGACTTGATCAGTTTGGAGGGCAGATTGATAATCTGTGCAGCAGAATGGATACCCTTGAAGCCTCCAAGACTACAACTTGTGCAACAGAGACAGATTTACAGCCCATTCTTCAATTAATTACATCATGTTCTGAAACTATTAAGAACTCTGTTACTCAAGTACTTGAAGCATATAGAGTTGAGATGGATAACTTGAGAATCAAAGTGGGCTCAGTGGAAGAAGGCAAGAGAATGGAAGAAGACTACACAAGAGGAATTGGAATACTGAGAAGTGAATTTGGAAGACTAAGAGGTTCGGCTGAAGCCTTTGCAAATGCTCAAGTAACTGAATTGGTTGAATTACATAAAGGTATAAAAAAGGTGGATGAAGAAGTGGATTCAATTCAGTTCAAGTTGGATCAACTCTCGAGCCAAGTCATTGCTTCACTTAGTGTTCCACACTCTAGACCTTGGCCTGGTCAGTCTGTTCATCCAAGACAACTAGCTCCTTACTTTAGACCACAGGGATCCTATACTACTCCACCATCTTATGTCTTAGATCCTGACCCAGTTGCTTCTGTGCCTCCAGGCATTCAAATTTCTGGTCAATCTTCAAACCCTAGAGTAGATATAGACAGTGACTAGATGTATTTTCTTTCATTTTGTACTTTGTATCAAACTTCTTCAAATGAAATGAAAGTTCACATTTTGTCTCTTGAATTGTTCTATCTCTTTATACAATGAAAGTTTATGTTTTGCTCATACATTGACTGCTTTTTTAATTAGAATATCAAAATGAATATGAGAAAGTGAAATTATCTCAAACAAATTTTAAATACTTTCTCATTCTATTTTAAAATCTGAGCTTCACTCTAACTTCATCTTTTTGATTGGTTGACAAAAAGGGGAAGAAATTTATGAAGATATTGCATGAAAAGGATAAAATGTGTTCACGTTTGTATGTTTGCTTTGATACATAAAGCTTGAAAGCTCCGATACATTATGTTTCGTTACATTACATGAAACACAATATGCCTTGACTCTTTTAAGCTCTGATATATAATATTTCAAGCTCTGATTTACAACATTTAAGCTCTGATACATAATGTTTTAAACTCTGATATACATTGATTTAAATGCTTTAAGCTCTAAATACTTAATAAGCTCTGAATACTTAAAGTTCCTTTGAAACTTTTAGAGCTTTGAACTTGCATAGAAAGTGTGTCAAAACATAGAGTATCTTATTGAGGGGGAGATTACCTCTCATTGCCCTAATTCTCCTTTCATAATTTGACACTAATTAAAGTCATTTTTTTTACTTGTTCATACATTCTTGCAAATACAGTTATACAAGTAAATATAAAGTTTTATGTTGCTTTTTGATGCCCAGTATTTTGTCATCATCAAAAAGGGGAAGATTGTTGACCCCATAAGTGATTTTGATGATAACCAAACATTGGAGCATGTACATTTTTTTCTAACAACTCTTCAAGTGTTTTACAAGTTTTTGTAGGATGTTTAAATTGTTCAAACTTCAACTCCTACATCTTTAGTTCTTGATTTGAGTTGTGTTGTAATGTATTTTTGTAAAGAAGAACCTAATAAAAAAGCTAAGAAAAAATATGTAAAAAAGGGTTACGTCTGTTTGTGTGTGCCTTAGAATTATTTTGAGTTAGTATGCTAGAAAAATGTAAGAGTATTGGTGAGAGTTTTCCTTGAGTTTAATTGTAAAAATCCTGAAGAAGTTACTCGAGTCGACCCAGCATGATGAAGAGTCGACTCCACCTCATGGCACGTAGCAAGGATTCTGGTACACAGCAATCCGAGCCGACTCCAGTGAATCCGAGTCGACTGGAATTTGTCCGAGCCGACTCCTCTAGAGTCCAGTTTTTCAAGATTTCTGAGAACAGCCAAGCGAGCCGACCCGAACCAGAAAGAGCCGACTCTACCAGACCTAATTTTGAAGACCTGAGAAAGTGAGCCGACCCAAACTGAAACGAGTCGACTCTTCCAGAGTGATGATTTCAGAACCTGAGAAGAAGAGCCGACCAAAGATCAAAAAACTGACTCCTCAAGTTCAAGATTTTTAAAGACAAAAGTGTGAGCCGACCCGAGCTATCAAGAGCTGACTCATCCAGAGTGAAGTTTTCCACCCTGAGACAAAGAGTCAACTGCACTGAAGAATTGGCGACTCGACCTATCAACTCGAAGGATCCGAGCTGACTCGAAGGAATCCGAGCCAACTCTAGTATCGCTTTCAAGTATCTAACGGCTAGTTCCAGAATTTCTTTTTGAATGACAAAAGGTGCTCCAACGATCATATATCACATCCCAATGGTCTACAATATCTCAAACTACCTTGGAGTGATGGAAGACCTCATATGTGAGGGATTGGAACTTCTCTAAAGAGAAAGTTAAGAAGCTTTTTAAAGTTTACAAGCTTTATTAAATATCTTACCTACCAACTAGAAAAGAGAGCACAAGAGCATTCAAGTCAGCCTTCAAGTCTTCACCAACTCTGATCTGAAGCTTAAAGCAATTTGGGAAGAAGCCACTAAAGCAATTAAAGTTCATTCAAGTTCAATCCAAGTGGACTTCTAACAAGCTGCACCAGCAACTATCCGACAATAAGAGTTTGTCATTATTGTTGCATTTATTTCAATTAATTTTTTGAATTGTTTGGGTTATTGGTGAGTCCGGTTGAAAAACCAAATAGGTTTTTGGTGAGCCTTTGATAAAAACCAAGTGTTGGGTTCTTGGTGATCCTGATAAAACCAAGTTAGGTTCTTGGTGATCCTGTGAAAATCAAGTTAGGTTTCTTTGGTGATCCTATTTAAAACCAAAGGGTGTTGGGTTTTCTTTGGTGATCCCATTAAAATCAAAGTGTAGAGGTTTTGGATTGTGATCCTGTAAAACAATCCTACTGTATTCGGGTGTGAATATAGTGGAAATCCCAAGTGGTATCTTAAATAGTGGACGTAGGAGCTGGGTTGCTCCGAACCACTATAAATTTTGTATGTTTGTGTTGTGCTTACTTGACTCTATTTAGCTTCTGTAATTTATTACTCTGTCACAGCACCTAACACTTATAAGGGATTTTTTAATTGCACATTATCTGCTTTAAGTTTTTTTAAATTCCCAATTCACCCCCCTCTTGGATAGCCACATGGGCAACATGGAATAACATGCTTACCCAGTTTACCTTATTGATATGGGTTAATCTTTGTAGAGTACTCTATGAATGGTTTTCTACCATGATAACAAGGCCTCCTAATTGGTCCTATCTTTTTGTTGACATGAGGGATATATTAAAGTCAATCATCAACTGGACTCCCTCATAATGTCCAACTGAAGATGTTAAACTTAGAGCTTATTGAAAGGCAATCCAATATTTATTTTTAAATCCTTAAAAATAAAATAAAAATAATAAAAAAAATTTGATCCAGATTGATTGTTGTAGCCTTTATCTTGTTGATAAGCTTCTCTTCTTAAGTAACCTCTATCCCTATATATTTCTTTTCTTATGGTTTGAATTTATTTCTTGAACTTATTTATACCATTAGGAACAATGGTATTTAAGTTGGGAGGTAGGGACAAACTTTTAAACTTTAAAATTTTTAAAATAAAAACTTTGAAAATTGCTAAAAATCTTGAAAAATCTTTTGAAAATCTTGAAAATAGAAAAAACTTATCTAAAATAAATCATGTGTCAAGAAAGAAAATCATGAGCAAAATATACTAGAAAAAAGGATAATAAAGTCAGAAAGCATTCACTAATGACTATAGCGAGTCAAGAAGCAGACTAGCTGGTTAGACTTTTAAGAGCCTACTTAGGTCACCCAAAAGCTATAGCAATTTCATTGCACATGCATACTAATGAGGTAAAGTAGGTATTAGTTGTAAGGTCAATTAAAGATTCAATTATTACTAAAAGATTGGTAATTGATATACACCACCATTTAACTTGAATTCGAGGAATGAGCTACCTATCTAAAAAAAAATAAAAAAAAAAGAAAAAAAGGGGAAAGCTCTAGCATTGGTTTCCTACCGAGTAACCAAGCACCTTCGCCTAAGTAAGTATTATTATTCACATCAAAAAGTGGGCAGTATGAAGACATAGTCAAGAATAATAATAATAATAATAAAATTAGGCAGTGCAAATACTACCTCAGCCTATGTGCTTAAGTTGGGGAGTGTATAAAAAAATTAACCAAAGTAGGTGATAAGCGAAGATATAATTATTCTTTATAATCTATTAATGAAATACTGAGTTAGCCATCATAAATACAAGTGCGGTAGACCTTTGGATGAATTCTAAGAAAGTTTCTAATAGTTCTGACTGCAAAATTTACTTCAAAAACTTAATACCTAGTTAGTGATACTGGCTAACTCGTTTTAACCTTCAGCTTAGATTCAAAAGAAAGACTTTATGACACATGGTTATAAAATTAATGCTTATATTTTAATTGCATTGCTAAGGGACTAGCAATGATAAAGTTGGGGGGTGTGATAAGTTTATTAAATTACCCAACTTAAGCCTTAAAATAAGTATTAATTAAATTATATTTATTAAAAATGCTGCCCGGGTGGCTACCCAAGAGGGAGATGAATTGGAAATTTAAAAAATTAAGCAAATAATGTTCACATAAAAATCTCTTGTAGAGTGTTAGGTGCTGTGGCAAAATAATAACTTGCAGAAGCTAAATAAGATCAAAGAAGCACAACACAAATACACAAAGATTATAGTGGTTTGGAGAAATTAGCTTCTACGTCTACTACCCAAGATACCACTTGGAATTTTCACTATATTCACACCCGAATACAGTAGGATTGTTTTACAGGATTAAAATCCAAAACCTTTATACTTTAGTTTTAACAGGATCACCAAAGAAAACCTAACACCCTTTGGTTTTAAACAGGATCTCCAAAGAAACCCAACTTGGTTTTCATAGGATCACTAAGAACCAAACTTGGTTTTACCAGGATGACCAAGAACCCAACAATTCAAGAATGAATTGAAAGTAAATGCAAAAATAAATGACAAAGTCTAGTTGTCGGATAGTTGCCGGTGCAGCTTGAGAGAAGTCCACTTGAAAGTGCTTCAATATGCTTTAATTGCTTCAGTGGCTTCTTTCCAAAATGCTTCAAGCTTCAGAACAGAGTTGGTGAAGACTTGAAGACTAACTTAAATGCTCTTTGTGCTCTTCTCTTTGTTGGTAGGTGGGATATTCAATAAACCCTTTAAAACTTTTAGGAACTCTCTAATACCTGCTTCAAGAAAGTTCAAATCCTTCAAATATATGGTCTTCCATCATTCCAAGATAGTTTGAGATGTTGTAGACCATTTGGATGTGACATATGATCATTAGAGCACTTTTTATCATTCATAAAGAAATTCTGGAACTAGCTGTTAGGTACCTAAAAATGGTATTCGAGTCGGCTCGGATTCTTCGAGTCGGCTTGGATCCTTCGAGTCGATAGGTCGAGTTGCCATTTCTTCAGTAGGGTCGGCTCTTTGTCTCAGGATGCAAGAACTTCACTCTGAACAAGTCGGCTCTTGATAGCTCGGGTTGGCTCGAACTTACATCTTTGAAAATCTTGAACTTGAGGGGTCGGCTCGCTTTAACTTGGGTCGGCTCTTCTTCTCAGAATCGGAAATCCTTACTCTGGAAGAGTCAGCTTATTGTAGATCGAGTCGGCTCGCTTTCTCAGGTCTTCAAAATTTATTTTAGCGGAGTCGACTTTTTCTGGTTGGGATCGACTCGCCTAGCTGTTCTCAGAAAATAATAGAAATGGACTCTGGACGAGTCAGCTCGGTTCCACTTAAGTCGACTCGGATTGATGCGTGCCAGAATCCTTGATGCGTGCCATGAGGTGGAGTTGGCTCTTCTTCAGACTAGGTCGGCTCGAGTGACTTCTTCAGGATTTTTACAATTAAACTCAAGAATACTCTTACCAACACTCTTATATTTTTCATACAAACCAACTCAAAATACATTTAAGGCACAACACACATAGAAGTAACCCTTTTACATGATTTTTCTAAACTTTTTTATTGGGTTCTTCTTTACAAAATCTGATTACAACACAACTCAAAATAAGAACTATAAATGTAGGAGTTGAAGTTTGAACAAAGAATTCATCCTACAAAAACTTGTAAACCACTTTAAGAGTTGTTAGTAAAATAAATGCATGCACCAATATTTGGTTATCATCAAAATCACTTATGGGATCAACAATCTCCTCCTTTTTGATGATGACAAAACACTGGGCATGAAAAATTCTTTACACTTACATGTATACAAGTATTTGAAAGTAAGTATTCACATGTATTGGAGCTAACTATTTTTGTAAATAAGTATCAAAGCTTTAGTGATGAAATTGTATAGTATTGATATTAGTGCTTTTGTGTATTTCAAAGTATTAGACTTTGCATGCTTCATAGAATCAGAATTAGCACAAACATGGAGTATCAGAGTTTTAAAAAAATTTGACAGAATTAAGACTAATTTTTAGAGCAATCAGAGCAGGAGAAGGATTTAGAGATAAAGCCATTTTTAAGAGAATCTCCCCCTTTCTCTAGGTTTTAAAGTAATGAAGTAGTTAGGTTCATTTGAATACAATCACTTTTGTGCTCCCCCTTTTTCATTCTTTTTATGCACTTTAAGAAAAATTGGAAGGAAGCTTAGCATAGAATTTTCATGATAGCACAATCATCAGTATTGATATTGAAACCATTCTCCCCCTTTTTGTCAAATAATCAAAAAAGTATTTTCAATAAAGCTTAGATTTTGAAATAGATTGAGAAAACATTTAATATTTGTTTGAGATAATTTCACTTTCTCAAATTCAATTATAAATTTTAATTAAAATTCATTATAGTTGTATCAAAAATATTGCATGATTAGAAGGATAATTTAAGACAATAACAGAAATTACTAAAAGAACTTTCATTTTATTGAGAAATTTTCCATACAAAGTATAATCAGATTTCTTGCTAATCATAAAGTTTCTTAATTGTAAAAGATAAAAGTAAAGCATTCATATTGTAAAAAGTCAGAAGTACAAAGATGTGATCAATACAACCAAAAGACTAGCTAATCAACCTAATCTTCTTCTTCACTAGAAGAAGAGGAGCCAACATCTATAACCTTATCAGAGATTTTGGTTTTCAGAGGTTTAAACCTTAAATCCCTAAAACTAGTTCTGATTGGGGCTCTAGGTGTCTTAGTCTTCTTGGTCTTTGACTTCTTCTTGGTTTCAACGGTTTAGCTTTAACTAAAGGTGGATCAGATGAATGAACAGGAGATGGTTGAGCAGGAATTTTAAGTGACTCTTTGTTGATCTATAAGGTAGTATCCTTAGCAGTGAATATTTCCTTTTGAGATTGCAGTAGGATACTTCGGATTTCTTCTTTAAAATTCTCCATTTCCTTTTCCATCTTCTCCTTGTTTAGCATTTATTCTGATCTCATTTTCTGTAGGCTGATATTAACTGAATTTCTTAAATCATCAAGTGCAGAATTTATGTGACCTATCAATGAATCAGAGATTGTCTCCATCTTTTAAAATATTAACTCCTTAAGTTCAGATGGAGTTATCATTGCATCTTCAGATCTGTCTTCATTTTTGTCTCTAGATTCATTGACTTTAATAGCAGGTTCATCATCATCTGAGGAAGTGGTAGCTATCTGACCAGATATTTTCTTTATCCATGCTCTTTCTTACAGTTTATATCCCATTCTTTTAAGAGAGTTGAAGGAATAAGTGTCTGAATGATGTAGAGGCTTGCCTATCTCATTAGTTAGGTTAATTCCAGCTTCTTCAAACCATACCATAGGGCAAGCAGGCTTTGAGTTTTCTAGCTGCTTCACTCATTTGAATCATCATGATGTAGGGAAGGTTGAGAGGTTGTTCTTCAATGAGATGTCCCGTAAAAGTCATGTCCTTTTCATTCACCCAATCGAAACGACTGGTTCTGGGAAGAAAAATTCTACTAACCATATTATGGAGTAGTCGCATTTCCTTTGATAGCAAGTTGGCTTGAACATGTTTGACGGAACTTACACTTCTCTTTCCAAAATGAGCTTCAGTGTGTGTTCTTTGTCAGTTAAGGTAAGCTCTGTGGCACTGTTAGTCGGCATTTGAAGCAAGCTGCTCAATCTTTCTTCATCCACAATGACTTTAACTACCTTAACAATTAATTCCAAATGGTACGCTTTAAGAACTAGGTTTTCATAGAAGGTTTGTACCAGAGAAGGGTAGGTTAGAATATCTAAAGAGCAGAAAAATTTCCAACCTTGGTTGTCTATCCAACTCCCAATCTTCATTTCCAGTTCTTCTAGGAAGGAGAAATCTATCCTTCTTCCGCATGTAACAGGCCTGTTGGCCATTGAAGTGGATTTCTTAGTTGGAGAGGGGATTTCTTCTTCTTGTTGTTCAGGAGTGGACCTTTTTCTCTTTTCTCCCTTTTCCTTTAGATCTTCACTGTGTGTGCTTATTTTAGCTGCTTGAGGAATCATCCTTGTAGTTCTCCTTGGAGCCATTTCAGCAAAATTTGTAGGAATTGGGAAATCAAGGTTTTAGGGAATGGTTTTTGAGAGATTGGTAAAGGTTCCGAGTGGAGTAGAGAGAGTTTGGAGTGAAATAGAAAGAGTGAAATGTAAAAGAAAATTACTCGGATCTATTTAAACATCGATTTTCTGACATTCGAGTTGGCTCACCTAGCCCTAAAAACATCCGAGTCAGCTCGACCTGAGTGAACTTAGAACAAACAAAAATTAGACATTCGAGCTGGCTCGACCAGAACAAAATTGCTTAAGTCGACTCAAACAGAAACTTTCCACAGACTTTGAAATGATACAGAAATTGAGTTTGATTCAATGAAATTTCAAGGAAAGTTGTTCATCAATTATGAATAGTTGTAGGAAGTTTTCCAAATATTTTTTTCTTAATTTTGAAGGAAATTAGGTTAAGGAAATCTAGAAAGGATCACAAAGCCCTAATTCTCCTCTAAGTAATTCAAATATATCCTGATTCAGTGGCTTAGTAAAAATGTCAACTAACTATTTTTCAGTTGGGATAAATTCTAGTTCAATGTCACCATTCAAAACATGATCTCTAATAAAATGGTATATAATCCTTATATGCTTAGTCCTAAAATGTTGAATAGGATTTTTGGTCAAATTTATAGTACTTGTGTTATCACACTTGATGGAAATTTTGCATTGTGTAACACCAAAGTCTTCTAGTTTCTATTTAATCCATAACACTTGTGCACAATAACTTCCTGCAGCAACATACTCTTCCTCAGAAGTAGAAAGTGATACCGAGTTTTGTATCTTACAGTGCCATGAGATTAAATTCAACCCTAGAAATTGGCATGTGCCTCTAGTGCTCTTTCAATCAATTCTACAACCAGCATAATCAGCATCCGAAAATCTAATTAAATTCAATGAAGATTATTCTGAAAACCAAAGACCTAGATTACTTGTACCTTTCAAATATCTCAATATTCTTTTAATAGCAAGCATATGTGTTTCTTTAGGATTATATTGGAATCTAGCACATACACATACACTATACAAGATATCTGGTCTACTTGTAATCAAGTATAATAAGGATCCGATCATACCTTTATAGATCTTTTGGTCAACATTGGATCCGTTTTCATCTTTGTCCAATCTGCATGATGGGCTCAAGGGTGTGCACATTTGTTTGCTCGTCTCCATACCAAGCTTCTTATTTATTTCCTTGGTGTATTTGGCTTGGTTGATGAAGATCTCTTCTTTTGTTTGCTTTACTTGAAGTCCAAGGAAGTAGGTAAGTTCACCCATTAGGCTCATCTCAAATTTTCCTTGCATTAGCTTAGCAAATTATTCACAAAAATTTTCATTAGTTGCACCAAATATAATATCATCAACATAAATTTGTACAAGTAATATGTCATTATTTTTCTTTTTGATGAAAAGGGTTTTATCAACATTTCCTCTTTAAAAATCATTTTCAATCAAGAAAGTGCTAAGTCTATCATACCAGGCTCTAGAGGCTTGTTTCAAACCATATAAAGCTTTATTTAGTTTAAACACATAGTTTAGAAAAACTTGATCTTCAAAACCAGGTGGTTATTCTACAAAAACTTATTCGGAGATAAAATAATTTTAAAATATACTTTTTACATCCATTTAAAAAAGTTTAAAATTCATGTAGCAAGCAAATGCAAGAAGTAATCTAATGGCTTCTAGTCTTGCTATGGGAGCATATGTTTCATCAAAATCAATGCCTTCTTCTTAGCTATATTCCTTAGCCACTAATCTAGCTTTGTTTCTAATGATATTTGCTTGTTCATCTAATTTGTTCCTATAGACTCATTTGGTTCCTATGATTGGATGGTCTTTAGGTCTATCAACTAATGTCCAAACCTTATTTCTTTCAAACTAGTTCAATTCTTCATGCATAGCCATCATCCAGTTTGGGTCATTTTCAGCTTTTAAGGTGTGAGGCTCTATTTGTGATACAAAGGCTAGGTAATCATGTGCAGTTCTATGTGATGACCTAGTCCTAATACCTTGTGAAGGATCACCAATAATTAATTCTTTAGGATGAGAAGTTACATACCTCCATTCTCTTGGTAGATCTGTATGATTCTTACTTACCATTTCTTCTCCTTCTTCAATTGGTCTTTCTTGTATGCTCATGTCTTCCATCTCTTTTTGAATTGTAACTGCATTATTATCTATACACTCTTCTTTCTTAGAAGGTGAAGGATTAGTTTCATCAAAAATAACATGCATTGACTCTTTAACAGTAAGAGTCCTCTTACTAAATACTTTATATGCTTTGCTATGTAATGAATAACCAAGAAAAATTGCTTCATCAGATTTAGCATCAAGTTTTCCTAAATTATCTTTACCATTATTAAGCACAAAGCATTTACATCCAAACACATGAAAATAATTTTTATTGGATTTCTTTTCATTCCAAAGAACATAGGGGGTTTTCTACACAGCAAGACGGATCAAAATGCGGTTTAAAATATAATAAGCAGTGTTTACCGCTTCTGTCCAAAAGTATCATGGAAGATTACCTTCACATAACATCGTTCGGACCATCTCTTCAAAAATCCTATTTTTTCTCTCTACAACACCATTTTGATATGGTGTCTTAGGAGCGGAGAAGTTGTGATCAATACCATTTTCAATGCAATAATCATCGAAAAATTGATTTTCAAATTCAGTGCCGTGATCACTCCTAATTGAAATTATTAAAAGGTTTTTCTAATTTGAAACCTTTTTATGAAATTTTCTAAATACTTTGAAGGTTTCATCTTCGTGAGCAATAAACAAAACCTATATAAATCTAGAAAAATCATCTACAATCACAAGGGCATATTTCATACCTCCTAGGCTTGTAGTCCTAGTTGGTCCAAATAAGTCCATGTGAAGTAGTTCTAGAGGTCTAGTAGTTGAAATCATATTTTTGGGTTTAAATCTCTCCCTAGTTTGTTTATCCATTTGGCATGCATCACAAACATGATCAAAATCAACTTTAAACTTAGGCATGCCTCTTACTAGGTTTTTGAAAATTAACTTGGCAATAGTATGCATGCTAGCATGACATAATCGTCTATGCCATAATAAACAAAACTCCTTGGTCTTAGTAGTCATTACAACTAAACTGAAACTACTTGACATGGCAAGATTATTTAGATCTACCACATAAATATTTCCAAGTCTATGTCCAATGAATTTACTACTAGAATAAAGAGAGTTTGTTACATACACATAAATGATTCAAAGATAATTTTGAAGCCTTTATCACAAAGTTGACTAATACTCAATAAATTATGCTTCAAATTATTTGCTAGCAATACATTTTCAATTAAAGAACAGGGGGTCTTATCAATTCCGATTATTTTTTCCTTGCCATTGTCTCTAAAAGTAACCATACCTCCTTTCATTTCTAGGGTGATGAACTGATCCTTGTCACCCATCATATACCTTGAATAACCGCTATCAAGATACCATCTTTTCTTCAATTCTTGGGCTACAAGATATTCCTGCAAGATAATCAATGAGTTCTTTTAGGTACCCAAGCTAACTTGGGTCCTTGCAGGTTAGCTGAGGTAGTTTTTTTGAGAACCCAAATCTTTCATGATTTATTATGGACATTTCTAATAATACTACATTCAAAAGCTTTATGTCCTAGATCTTTGCAGGCAAAACATCTGATTCTAGAATTTTGAAAAGATTTATATTTTGAAATTCCATATGCATGAGATACAAAAATAGCAGATTTTGTATTTGAGTTTTTAGGAACATACAAGATAGCTTTCGAAATGGAAGTATAACCTTTTATCACAAAAACCTTTTGAGATGTAAACTTTGGAATAAAATCTTTTTGTTTCACAAAAGTAGTTGCTGAAACATAATTTGAATTTGAAGAAATAAAACCAATTCTAGCTTTATTACTATAAATCTTTTGTTCTTTAAGAATCAACTCAAGCTTGTTAGATGATAAAGTATGTTTTTCAACAAGTGGCTTGAGTTTTTCAACCTCCTTTTTCAACTCAAGATTTTCATTGAACAAAACTTTGTTTTTGTCATGATAATTATTATTTTCAATTTTCAATACTTTATAGTTTTCAGAAAAGACATGAAGTTCTTTTTGTAATAAAAAATTCTTTTTTGAAATCTCTTCTTTTTCTTTGAGTAAAGAATCATTAGTATTCTTCAGAGGTCTAATGTTTACTCCAGCCTTTTTAAATTCAGATAAAAGATCATGGAATGTAGAATTCAACTCATCAAATGTAAATTCAATTTGAGCATTGGGGGATGTTACCTCATCCTCGAGACCTATTAGATATAAATTAGCTATTTTTGTGGTCTCTTCCTCTTCAGTTGAGGTGGATTCTTCATTATCACTCCATGTGGCAACCATCGCTTTCTTTTTCTTTCTCTTGAAAAATTTCTTCAATAGTGGATAGTCTGGACGAATGTGCCCCGGTTTCTTACATTTGAAGCAAGTGGGGACTTGTTCCTTTTCTTTGTCCTTGTCCTTGTCCTTTTCTTTAGAATGTTCTCCTCATTTATGGAATTTTCTATTGAATCTTCCTTTCTTCTTTCCTATAAACTTTCTGAATCTCCTCATGACCATTGCAATATCTTCATCTTCTAGATCATCTTCGGAGGAGGTAGAGTCATCTTCCATTTCTTCATCATTCTTTGATTCCAATATAGCCTTGAATGCAATAGTTTTCTTCTTCTTCTGATCATCATCAGTTCCATGCTGCATGGCTAATTTATGTGTGATGAGAGAACCCATTAATTCATCCATAGGCAAAGTGTTTAGATCTTTAGCTTCTTGGATGGCAGTAACTTTAGAATCCTATTTATCAGGAAGTGGTCTTAATATGTTCTGTACCAAATTAGCATTTGAGTAAACCCTGCCAAGACTTTTCAAACTGTTAATAATATATGTAAATCTAGTGTACATGGCAGAGATATTTTCATTAGGCTCTATTTTAAACAATTCATAATTGTGTACTAGAAGATTAATTTTTGAAGTCTTCACTTGAAAAGTTCCTACATGGGTCACCTCAAGCTTATCCCAAATTTTCTTTGCTGAAGAGCAAGTGGAAATTTGATTAAACTCATTTGAGTCCAAAGCATAGTATAGCAGATTCATTGCTTTGGCATTTAATTTCCCTAATTTCATGTCGTGTTCATCCCATTCCTCTTCAGGCTTAGGGAAATCCATTCCATGAACTTTGATCATGGGAACATGTGGCCCTTTAAGAATGACCTTCCATAATTGAAAATCAATAGCTTTTATATAGATTTTAACGGGATCACCAAAGAAAACCAAAGAAAACCCAACCTCCTTTGGTTTTAAACAAGATCACCAAAGAAACCCAACTTGGTTTTCACAGGATCACCAAGAACCTAACTTTGTTTTACCAGGATCACCAAGAACCCAACAATTCAAGAATGAATTGAAAGTAAATGCAACAATAAATGACAAACTCTAGTTATCGGATAGTTGCCGGTGCAGCTTGAGAGAAGTCCACTTGAAAGTGCTTCAATGCACTTTAATTGCTTCAGTGGCTTCTTTCCAAAGTGCTTCAAGATTCAGAACATAGTTGGTGAAGACTTGAAGACCGACTTGAATGATCTTTGTGCTCTTCTCCTTGTTGGTAGGTGGGATATTCAATAAACCCTTTAAAACTTTGAGGAACTCTCTAATACATGCTTCAAGGAAGTTCAAATCCTTCAAATATATGGTCTTCCATCATTCCAAGATAGTTTGAGATGTTGTAGACCATTGGGATGTGACATATGACCGTTGGAGCACTCTTTAGCATTCAAAAAGTAATTCTGGAACTAGCCATTAGGTACCTGGAAATAATATTCGAGTCGGCTCGGATTCTTCGAGTCTGCTCGGATCCTTCAAGTCGATATATCGAGTTTCTATTTCTTCAGTAGGGTTGGCTCTTTATCTTAGGGTGCAAGAACTTCACTCTGGACGAGTTGGCTCTTGATAGCTCGGGTCGGCTCGAACTTACATCTTTGAAAATCTTGAACTCAAGGGGTCGACTCGCTTCAACTTGGGTCAGCTCTTCTTCTCATAATCTAAAATCCTTACTCTAGAAGAGTCGGCTCATTGCAGGTCGGGTTGGCTAGCTTTCTTAGGTCTTCAAAATTTGTTCTGGCAAAGTCGGCTCTTTCTAGTTGGGGTCGACTCGCCTAGCTGTTCTTAGAAAATAATATAAATGGACTTTGGACGAGTTGGCTCGGATCGCTGCATGCCAGAATCCTTGATGCGTGCCATGAGGTGGAGTCGGCTCTTCTTCAGACTGGGTCAGCTCGAGTGACTTCTTCAGGATTTTTACAATTAAACTCAAGAATACTCTTACCAACATTTTTATACTTTTCATATAAACTAACTCAAAATACATTTAAGGCACAACACACATGAAGTAACCCTTTTACATGATGTTTCTTAACTTTTTCATTGGGTTCTTCTTTACAAAATCCGATTACAATACAACTCAAAACAAGAAGTATAAATGTAGGAGTTGAAGTTTGATCAAAGAATTCATCCTACAAAAACTTGTAAACCACTTGAAGAGTTGTTAGTAAAATAAATGCATGCACCAATATTTGGTTATCATCAAAATCACTTATGGGGTCAACAAATAATTAATAATTTTTATTAGAGTTTGGTAGAAAAAGAGTTCATGAATGGAAAGAGCTCAATTTTTGGAGTCCAACGGTGTATATGGTACTCAAATCGAAGTTCAAACAAGCCTAAAATCAAAACTTGAAATTTATTAAAGAAATTACACATATTTTAAAGCAGCCAGTCTACCATGGACTGGCCACTTGGTCTATAGACATCCTTTTGGTCCACAGGCAACCATGTTTCTAGTCCATGACTTAGAATCATGGATCAGGAATGATTTCTCTAGCCCAGAGCCATCGTCCACTGCCCGGAGCCACCATTTGCTACCCGTAGCCACCGTTCGGTCGCCACTCCCCTTATTCTAAGTTCTCCATCACTGTCGGCCTCCTCTCTTACTGTCTCTCCACTGATCTACCATAATCAGCCATCCTACCACCTTGATCAACTACCCTCCCTCCTCATCGATCAGACAAGCCGCTCGGAACCACCAAAACATCACCGGCCATCATCTTCTCCCCAAGCCACCAGATGTGTCGTCACCTTCCTCCTCAGTCCATCACCTATCGCAGCTCTTTTCATCTCCACCATCAGCCACTACCAGATTTGCCACCCTCTTCCTCCTTACCACCAATCACCGGCCCTTTTTTTAGCTCGATTTGTCCATCATCTCTCTGCCCTCTGCCATAATCGTCATTGATCTTCCCATCTCCACCGTAGCTGCTCCTCCCTCTCGTTGCCTCATCACCAAAGGCACCACATCACCATCAACCACCTTCCCTTCATTGTTGCTTCTCCAACCAACACCCTACCACCGGTCATCTTCCATATCAATGGTGCAAGGAGGTAGTTCCGGTAGGGTTTGAGCACAATGGGTGGTCTTCTTCGAGCACCATCCTACATAATGGATCTTAGCCATTCAAAGCTTGATCTAATGGTTGATAAGGGTCTCAACTTGAGACAAACTATTGAACCATGATCCGCATGATTTAGGTAATCAAATGGTCCAAAGACACTAGAAATCAACCATCCCATGGCTCATATTAATCTGACTTGACCTAGAGCCTTCTCCAAACTCTATTTACTGGACCCTTGGGCTATAAAAGAAATCATCCTCGAAAGTGGGTATGATACAAGATACAAGGCTTAGCTTTGGATTGTGGGTTAGCCTCTAAGAGTGAGGTTTCTTAGAGGAGAAGCTCTGCCTTCTATGCTATCTTTTTGCCCATACCAATCTTCAGATCAAGATCCAAAGAGAAAGAAGAAGAGGAAGCCCAATTCGCTCTGTGGAGTATGATGGAAGAAGGCGAAGTGACATCAACTAACTTCCTGATGAGGTTGCGCCAATCAACTTCGAATACTTATCACTTTTTATAGTTTATTTAATTATTATTTTTAATTCTTTGTAATTAGATTTTAATTAATATAAAGTTTATTTTTATGCAATTTAAATTTTTATTATTTATTTTTCTTGTAAGTAGATACTAAGATCTGACTAACAGATTGAATGTATCGAGTTTTAATTTTCTTTTACATTTTTAATTTCCATTCTTCCTGACTCTAAAATATTTTTCTTTTCTTTTTAAATCATAGATTTCAAAATATTCTAAGAACTGCCTTCTCCATGGATTCGACCCGACTCATCCTTTCTACGTGTTTTCAATTTTAATTAAAAGTTGGTTAATTAAACTGATAGTCATTGTGTCTTAACTATCATGATCCTATCACTCTCTTTTATTTTCTTTTTTCCTCTCCTTAGAAGCCTAGCATTGGAATCTAAGAAAAACCCCTTCATGCCTATCTTGATTTTCAAGTCCCCTCTCTCTTATTTTTTTGGAAATTTTACTTCAGATTTTTTCTTGTAATAGGCCTCTTAATGTTGCACATATAATTAAAATATAAATTGAAATTGCATTTATTAGAGGAGGATTTAGAATAGGATAATGTGATGTAGTTGGAATAAGACTAAGAGTTTTATTTCCAATAGAACTCCTCCAATTAAATTCAAATAAATCTAGATTTAATTCAAACCAATCCTAATCTAAATGGGAATAAGGGAGGATTAAAAAATGATTCTCATGGAAAATTCATGAAAAAGAATTCTAGGAAGGTGTGAAGAATTTTTAGGAAAGAAAATAAGTTGGACTAGGTTAGGGTTTGACCATGATTTGACCAAAATTAGTTATGATCTAAAACTAATTTGGTTATAACTAATATAACAATCTTGAATCCAATTTAATTAGATCTTAATTATAATTAATTAAATTTCAATTAAATCTATAATTAATTAAGCTCGAGTCCAAATTAAATCAAAATTAGAAATTCTTAGCAATTAGATCATCGAACAATCTAATCGGATGAAATCTAATTGAACCAAATTCAATTAGGCTTAACCTAAACCCCTTTGCTCAACCAAATTAAGTCAATCAACAATTCAATCACTAATTTATAATTAATTAATAATTAATTATTAATTTATAATATTTGTATAAGGTTAATCGTTAATTATATTTATAATTTTGCCACTAAATGATTCTTGATCATTAATCAGCCATCATAATTGATCAAAAACTTTTTGTGTGTGACCCCATAGGTATAAATCTAAGCCAGTAGTCCAAAAATTATTTTCTAAACTAATCGATGTGACCATCTTGCAATGGTCCCCGATGTTCAGATAGGTCAAATATTCATGAAGCAACACTCAAGAACCCAAGCATATAATTTTTATATAATTAATCCCTTTGACCTAATACTTAGAATGATTTTAGCGTCAACTACCAACTCTTGAATAGTGCATCTAAATGTGTCTTAATCTAACAAATCTTGTGATTCATCAGATTCTCCTTCTTAGGCCCTAAAGGAATTGGTTCCGAGGACTTTAGCAACTGATTTAGTATGAATTAACTCTACTACTAGTTCAATTTTCACTAAGTCGAATCTCTTTTTTATTTCAATGGCAGCTAGATGTCTAAACAGGCGGAGGATGATCTCATTTGTCCAATCCACCTCATAGGAGAAAGATCTCATTTGCCCTATCTAAGAGGTCTTGCTAAATTGAAACACACGTTGAGCATTTTCTCTAATACCTTAGAGGGTCAATTCCATATTGACTAGTCACTAACTTAATAAATACTTGACTGCACCCAGTAATCTTTTATCACTAAATTAGAAATCCAGGTAGTCTAGCATCTAAGTAAAATGAGTTTCTTGCAAGTTACCATGGTGATCTCAGGTTACCAGGATACTTATACCATATCCTTTTGAGAAATATTCTTGATAGTAAAGTGCTCTACAAAGTTAGTCATGTTTAGTGCAGTGTGCTCCTACACTCACTTGCATGCCATACCAATGTCTTCATATTTCTTGGTTATGAGGACAACCAACCCATATGGCATACAATGATCTATACTCGATAAATGTTGTCATCCTAGGCAACACGTATTATTTGGTCACAAATATACTTAAGAACTACTCGATAAATTCTTCTTTATCAAATTGAAGTAGTTCTAAGGACTTCATCTCAAAAGAGTCCAAAGGAAGAGCAAAAAGAGATGAACTATCAAAAATATTTTTTATTTTATTAATAATTCATGTACAAATTATAAAAAGCTCAATAATTTATAACTCAGATGATTAGCTTTAGGATACATTCCTAATAACTTCCACTTGGACTAGAGCTAATCAAAATAGTATCGAATACCCATCTTCAACTTGTGATCATCAAACTCTCTGATTTCGATGGCTTTAGTACATGGGTTATCCAAGTTCTCCTTTCAATCGATCTCTAAAGGTCAACATCACCTACACCTACTATCTCTCAAACAAGGTGGTAGCGATGTAGAATGTGCTTGGTCCACTGATGAGCCTTTGTTTTTTTTACTTAAGCTATGGCTCCAATGCTATCATAATATAAGGGAACTAGGACATTAATAGAGGGTCTCACTCAAAGCTCGGTGATGAACTTCATAGCCAAATAGCTTCCTTTGCAACATCGGATGCCATAATATACTCCTCCTCGCATACAAAATCAGTCATAGTATGCTGCTTGGAACTTTTCTTGTAGATAGCTCTTTCATTCAATGTAAAGACATTACTTAACACACTCTTACTATCTTCTCTATTTGACTAAAAACTTAAGTCAGCATAATTGACTAGTTTCAAGTCAGAATCTCTATAAATAAGTCACTGACCCTTAGTATTTCTCTAATACTTAAGGATAGTTTTATGACCTTCTAATCATTTTTACCTGGATCAAAGTAGTATCTACTCACTACTCCTAGTGAGTATACCATATCTGGTCTCGTACATGTCATAGCGTACATAATAGATCCCACTATTGAGGCATATAGAATTCTACTCATATACTTTCTCTTTTGAGGACTTGTCAGATAATCTTTCTTTGAGAGATTAATTTCATGGCCTATCAGAATATAGCCTTTCTTATAATTTACCTTGCTGAACTACTTTAGCACAATCTTAATGTACAGGGACTAGATTAACTCTAGCGACATTTTAGATCTATCCCTACAGATTCTCATCCCTTGGATGTAGGATGCTTCTTCTAAGTACTTCATGGAGAATTGAAAAGATAGCCATACTTTTATTCTTTGCAATGCAAAAATATCTTTCTCAATTAAGAGAATGTCATCCACATACAAAATAAGAAATACTATAATCGAACCATTAACCCTTTGTATAAGCAGGGCTCTTCTCCATTCCTAATGAAGCCATACATTCTGATCACTTTATCAAAATATATATTCTAATTCTGAATGCATACTTCAATCCATAAATGGATCTCTAAAGCTTTTACATCTTTGATTTATCTATGGATGTAAACCCTTCAGTTTGTATCATATACACCTCTTCATCTAGCTTTCCATTTAGAAAAGCAGTTTTCACATCCATTTACCATATCTCAAAATCAAAATATACCGCTAATGCAAGTATAATCTAAATGGACTTGAGCATTGTTACAAGTGAAAATGGTGTGGAACAAAAGGCCGGGCTAGGGATGCTGGGATGGATACTTACGATGCAAAGGAATTCTTTTTAGGGTTGATGAGTTTTTTTATGTTTCTTGTTATTTTTTTTTCTTAGGGTTTCGATTCCCGATCACAAGCAAAGGCAAGAAATATGAAAGATGAATAATGTAAGCTTACACTAGCAGTTCAAAGCCCTAAAAGTGAAAACGAGAACAGGACCCTGGGATTAAGAAACCCCGGTAGGACTAGCTCGACATACAATACCTACTTAGGAGATAGAGAGAAAGCAAACCTCACACTTTCGAAGTGCCCGGTGCAAAGATCGCTCAACTCGGCGGATGCGGCCTGGATGCCCGAGTAGTCGAACCCATGGAAGCACTAGCTTTGGGTTGGTCGGGAGGTCGCGATGGCAAAGCTGACTATCTTCGATGCCCGAGATGCCAGGGAGGACCTGTAGGCAAACAAAAGAAGGATCAGCGAGATGTGGAGATGCACGGAAAGGAATTGAGATGGAGTTGAGAAGGGGCTTCGAGCCTGGTGTCTGGCTGGATTTCGAAGTCACAGTTGGGGATAACTTGGGGCCTTGCACCACGTGACATCTCGGAGGACGAAGGATTATGGCCTCATACCACGCGACGTCCAGGAGGATGAAGGATTCGCGACACCCTAGGGCGACGGACAGGTGGCCTCACACCACTCGACATCCCTGGGGACGAAGGCAACTTCACTCAACCTAGTCTAAGATACAAGGGGTGGAAGATAGAAGACTCAAGCTTTTTTTTTCGTTCAACATTCAATAGTTCTACAAGGGTCCTTTAAATAGGCACCCAAGGACCATTTGAAATTCAAATGAAACCAAATTACAAGCTTTCTTGGGGTAGCACCCAAAATTTTCATCTTCTCTTCTCTTTGGCCGACCAAAAGACTTGGATTGGGCGTGGCATGTGGGAAGGCTTGGAGAGGGGGATTGGTCTCTTGACTTCCTTCATTAGCATGCTCATTTTGGGAAGAAAGCGTGGGGCATGGCTTGCTTGAAGGAATGTGTTCCCTTGGACTCTTCAACGCCATTTCTTGGATTGATTCAAGGCCGACCAAGTGGAGAGCTCCTTGGGCGTTGCATAGTTGAGGGCTTGGAGAGGGGAGTGTGTCCTTTGACCTTCCATCCTTGCATGAACACTTTGGGAAGAAGGCTTGGAAGGGGGCTTGCTTTGTGGCTTGGTCTCTTCAAGGATCTTCAACGCCCCTCTTTTGATGGATCAAGGTGTGATGTGGGGGAGGGAAGAGGGGGATGGTGTTTCTTCCTTCCAATATCACCCAAGAGAAAGAGGCAAGGGGATGGCGTGTGGAAAGCATGAGGGTGCCACCTTTTTTCCCTCCTTGGATGCCCAAGTGGCAACTGATGTAGCGTCATGTAGGTAGCTGAGGTGGCACCTGAGTTGGCATTATTCCAAGTGGAAGGGGTGGGTTGGCCCACAAGGACTTGACTTGGTTAAGAAAGCCAGGGTGACTTCAATTGGGCTTGGGCCCAGTCCAAACTCAGACTCGAACAAATACAAGACTCATGACCTAACTTGTCCCAAATTGGTCAAGGTACAGGACTAATCAAACTTTGACAAGAAATTATAAAATTGCTTTAGATTAAGGCCTTATTACAGGACTCATAGAAGGGGACCCCTAATCTGAGATCCATAGAGGATTGAGGAGCCTCTGTCGGATCCTGGTGCCCATACCAGTTCTCCCGGGATGGGAGGAACTCGACCGTATCGAGTAGGGGTTAGCTTGGCTTTGGTATCTTTCCAGGATGTCAGGGTCGATGCGCTGCAAGTCTTCCAATGTGATCCACAAGTCATCGGATTTGGGTTAGCCTTGCCATCAGACCAGGTAACGCTGGTAGCCCTTGAACCGGGTAGTGATGGCTTGGTCATCCAGGACACGCTCGATCTGCTCTCCTTGCTCAAGTATATTTGGAGGTGGACACTCAGGTTCAGGTTCACTCTCAAAAGGGAGGTCAGGCCGAAATGGCTCACTGGGTATGTTTGCGGGTTCTCTATACTCAACTAAGTCAGAGATATTGAATGTCGAGCTAATTCCATAATCCGGAGGTAATTCTAGCACATAGGCGTTAGTGCCCATTCTCCTAATCACTTTAAATGGACCCGCCCCACGAGCATGAAGCTTCTTAATGGTTCCCAGTGGAAACCGTTCAGGTCGAAGCCTAATCATTACAAAATCCCCTATTTCAAACTCTTTTGCTTGCTTTCGGGAATCAGCCAGCCTTTTATATGTGTTATTACTTATATTAATTTTCTGGCTAATTTCTTTATGCATGTCCCTAATATGCTGTGCAAGTGAGTCAGCTGACTCGAAGACACGTGCATGGATGGGTAGGGGAATTAGGACAAGAGGTTGCTTAGGCTTGTATCCAGAGACAACTTCAAAAGGACTCTTCCCGATGGTCCTATTTACAAAGCTGTTGTAGGTGAACTCGGCTTGAGGTAAAAGAAGATCCCAATTTCCCATATGTTCACCTATCAAGCATCTAAGAAGGTTTCCTAGGCTACGGTTGACCACCTCAGTTTGACCGTCGGTTTGCGAGTGGTAGGCAGTGGAGAATTGGAGCTTGGTGCCTAGGAGGTGTCAAAGGGTTTTCCAGAAATAGCTAGTGAAGCGGACATCCCTATCGGACACTATAGTCTTAGGTAGGCCATGTAACTTAACCACATGTTCCAGAAAAAGCTTGGCAACTTTGGAAGCATCTAGGGTCTGGGAGCAGGGTATAAAATGAGTCATTTTGGAAAACCTATCCACTACTTCAAAGACAGAATTGTGCTTCCTTGCGGTCTTGGGTAATCCTACCATAAAATCCATGCTGAGGTCTTGCCAAGGGTGGCTAGGTATGGGCAAGGGGGTGTAAAGGCCAGTATTATGTTTCTGCAGCTTGGCCACAGCACAGGTTCGACACCTAGAGACAATATTGGTGACATCTTTCTTAAGGCTAGGCCAAAAGAACTGGTCTTCAACAGCTAAAATGGTCTTCTCCCTACCAAAGTGACAAGCTAGGCCTCCCGCATTGGTTTCCCACACTAAAAAATCTCGGAGTGAAGTCTTGGGAATGCACAACTTATTACCCTTGAAAAGATAACCATCCTGTAAGGTATAGTCACTATGGGCACTAAATGGTTCTTGAAGCTTAGACTGGAAGATCTCACTGAAGTCAGGACAAGATTCATATTGCTCCTTAAGTCGGTCAAATCCTACAACCTCAGTCCTAACCATGTTTAACAAAAGGGCACGACGGCTAAGGGCATCAGCTACCTTATTTTTAGTACCAGCATGATGTTTAAGCACAAAGGTATAGGCTTGGATATACTCGACCCACTTAGCATGCCTAGGGTTCAATCTCTTCTGGGAGTTCAGGTATCGAAGGGCTTCATGGTCTGAAAATAGGACAAACTCATGGGGTAAAAGGTAGTGCCTCCAATACCTAAGGGCTTGGACGACTGCATAAAACTCCTTATCGTAAGTCGAGTACTTAATTTTGGCCTCATTAAGTTTTTCGCTAAAGAAGGCCATGGGGTGATTTTCCTGACTAAGTACTTCACCAATCCCAACTCCCGAAGCATCACAAGCAACCTCGAAAACCTTAGAAAAATCTGGCAATCTCAGGACAGGTGCTTGTACCATTCTATCCTTAATTTCAAGGAAGGCTTTGTCTGCAGCTTTAGTCCATTGAAAACCTCCCTTCCTGATGTAGTCAGTTATAGGTGCTACAATTGAATTGAATCCCTGAATAAATTGTCTATAAAATGTGGCTAGGCCATGGAAACTACGTACATCATGGATGCTAGCAGGGACAGGCCACTCAACTATAGCTCGAACCTTTTCGGGGTCGGCTGAAACTCCTTTAGGGGTAACTACAAAGCCTAAGAAGATAACCCTAGTTGTCATAAATTCACACTTCTTAGGGTTGGTGTAAAGGCTATTCTTCCTAAGGGTTTGGCAGACTAACCTTAAGTGGTGAAGATGGTCCTCTTTGGTCTTGCTATAGATCAAGATGTCATCAAAATACACTACAAGGAATTTTCCAGTGAACTCGCGCAAGACTTGGGTCATGACTCTCATAAAGGTGTTGGGCGCATTTGACAACCCAAAAGGCATCACTACCCACTCGAACAGACCATCCTTAGTCTTAAATGCTGTTTTCCATTCATCCCCGGTCGAATTCTAATCTGGTGGTAACCACTCTTGAGGTCTATCTTTGAAAAGATAGTGGCACCGGCCATCATATCGAGCATATCATCCAGGCGGGGAATAGGAAACCTATATTTGATTGTAATTTTGTTGATAGCCCTGCTATTAACACACATCCTCCAGGTCCCATCTTTCTTAGGGGTAAGTAGGGCAGGGACAGCACAGGGACTTAAACTCTCCCTAAGAAAACCCTTCCTAAGCAGCTCTCCCACTTGTTTCTGAAGCTCCTGATGTTCAGTGTGGTTCATCCTATAGTGGGGAAGGTTGGGCAAAGTGGATCCTGGGACCAAATCTATAGCATGCTGGATGTCCCTAAGGGGTGGCAGTTGATCAGGTAATTCTTCCAGGAAAACATCCTCAAATTCTTTCAGAGTCTTTACTACCTCTTAGGGGTGTTCTACATTGGTTGGCTCGTGACTCTCCTTGGTGGCTAGAATCCAAACAGGGGCTCCCTCTAAAATCTCTTTCTCTAGCTCCTTAGGTGTGATCAGGTTGACTTCGGCTTTCTTCTCCTTAAGGCTACTAGATCCTTTCTTGACGGGGTCCTTAGGTTGGATTGGGTTGATTGTGATCTTTTTCCCTTGGTGGAGAAAGACACAGGTATTGGATCGACCATAAAGGGTGGCATCATGGTCAAAAAGCCAGGGTCGTCCTAGAATGATACTACCCACACCCATGGGTAAGATGTCACACCAAATCGATTCTTCATAGGAACTTATTTTTATCTTGATTTGGCACCTAGACTTTACAGGGATTGAAGTTGAATCTATCTAGGAGACTTTGTAAGGGTTGGGGTGGGGAACTGTGGCTAGTCCTAAAGATTTGACTGTACTCAAGGAAAAGGCATTAACACAGCTTCCACTATCAATGATGACCTTACAAACCTTATCTCCAAGCTTGATCAGGGTTTGTAGGATGTTGGTCATACGCCAGTCTTCCTGTACTATGTTTTGGGATAGGATGCATCGAACTACCCCTACAAGGTCTTCAGATTCATACACTTCTTCCTCTCCCTCGTACCCTTCCAATAACTAATTTTCGGGATCAAAGACATCCTCTTTAGGTTCTACGGTTGGTTTGGGTTCAGTCTTAGTTGGTTCTTCTATGAGTAGGCCAGGGGCGGTGCACTGGCTAGCAAAATGTCCAGGTTTATGACACCTAAAGCATTTACCTTGGGGATCGGGCCTCCTCTGGACTTCAACAGCCTTACCCTTTTCCTCTCTACTATACTGGGGTCAATTCAGGCTGGGACGACTAGGACTGGGTCGAGCGGGGTTTGGTCGACTTCGGTCAGTTCGGTTCGGGTTTGGTCGACTCGGGTAAGCTTGGTTATAACCTTGGGTGGATCCAGGGATACGGCTCGGGTTTCTAAAGGGCTCAGGTCTTCTGTAGGTGGGAGCTCTTTGGAAATGCTCACAGTGCCTAGCAACTTAGTAAGCTTCTTCTAAGGTTTTGGTTGATCTAAAATACAGCTCTCTCTGAATGTCTGGGTGTAGGCCAGCCCTAAACCTAGACAGGGTTACCTCAGGTGATTCAACAACCTTACATCGCATAACATATTCATCAAACTTGGCGATGTAATTGGCCACACTCTTACTCCCTTGACTCAAGGTTTGCCATTGGTCCAACAGTTTCTGGGTGTAAGATGCAGCTAAGTATTTCCTTTTAAGCTTATCTCTCATCTCCCCCTAGGTGGTTATGGGTAATTGACCTTTATGCTCTATTTAATTTTCAACACTGTTCCAGAACAACCTAGCTTGGTGAACCAACCTAAGCTTGGCAAACTTAAACTTAGTTCTCTCAAACATAGAGTACCAGTCAAAATACTGCTCCATAGCATACTCCCAATCTTCATACACCCTGGGATCTAAGCTACCATCGAAAGTGGGTGCCTCAAGCTTGATGCTCCTAAGGGCCCTTTATTCACGGTCCTCTAGATTGGGTCTCCTAGGACGGGTATCAACAAAGGGGTCAGGGTCTCTCCCAAAGTCATCCTCAAAGTAAGGGTCTTGAGGCAGGTTTCTCCTGGGATGAGGGGACTCAGGACTGGGTTCAGGTTAGGGCCTAGCAGCTTCTTCTAGGGGTCTCAGTCTGGCCTCTATTTGATCCAGTCTATTGTTCAACTGGTTGCCTAACTGGGTCATGGATTGAGCCATGGATTGGGTTAGGGCTCCAATGTCAGCTCGCAGTTGGTCCATGGTGTCAGTAGAGGGTGGAGAAGGTGGGTGAAAAGAGGTTCCTGATCTAGTGCACATATAACAAAACGATGCTATGGTTTGCTAGACCTAGGAGATCTCTCCAAATGTAAAGTCAAGAAGATAAACCTGGAAGTAGTAACTTGGCACCTAGCCAGGTAAGTGTAAGGTTAGTAGAGGTTCCTCTTTGCTTGCCTAGACACTAATTAGAAATTGGCTAGGTAAGCGAACCAACCCACTTCCCTTCGGGCTCTAGTCCTTGAACCACTTGCCTAGACACCAGCTACTCAAGCACACACCAACAAGCAATCTAGCTTGGCTTGGCACTTGGGTCGACCCGACTCGTAGGTGTCCCTAGCTCACTAGAGCAGATTAAATGTCTAATCGATTTTAGTTAATGGCTAGGGTTCGATATGTCGGGTGGTGGTTTTTGGGCTAGGGACAGGTAATGAAATCCTGACCCTATGTCAATTTGACGCCCTTAAGATAAGTTATGTGAAATGAAGCACAATAATGACTAATGAAATGACTTATTTTTTTTTTTTTCTTGTGTCTTTTAGATGGGTAAATGCTAAACAAAATGCAGGAATTAAAACATGTAAGAAGTAAGCTAGATGGATGAATGAATCAAAAGATGAGATGCTTGCTGAAATTTCAGACCTGAGATTTTCTTAGATAGTATTTTGGCTTGTAGAAATTCTACAAATTGAAATAAAATCTAAGAAAATAAAAAAAAATACTTTGAAATTATTGCGATCTAACAAAATAGAAATCATAAAATTTGGATATCTCGCCAGAGAGAAACAATCCAACAATCAGACCATATATGGACCACTATAATGCAGAAAATGAAACAAAATGCACTAGTCCTAGCTTGGCTCTGATACCAAAAATGGTGTGGAACAAAAGGCCAGGCTAGGGATGCTGGGATTGATGCTTAAGATGCAAAGGAATTCTTTTTAGGGTTGATGAGTTTTTTTATGTTTCTTGTTGTTTTTTTTTCTTAGGGTTTCGATTCCCGATCACAAAAAAAGGCAAGAAATATGAAAGATGAATAATGTAAGCTTACACTAGCAGTTCAAAGCCCTAAAATTGAAAACGAGAACAGGACCCCGGGATTAAGAAACCCCGGTAGGACTAGCTCGACATACAATACCTACTTAGGAGATAGAGAGAAAGCAAACCTCACACTTTTGAAGCACCCGGTGCAGAGATCGCTCAACTCGGTGGATGCGGTCTGGATGCCTGAGCAGTCAAACCCGTGGAAGCACTGGCTTTGGGTCGGGAGGTCACGATGGCAAAGCTGACTGTCTCCGATGCTCGAGATGCCAGGGAGGACCTGTAGGCAAACAAAAGAAGGATCAGTGAGATGTGGAGATGCACGGAAAGGAACTGAGATGGAGTTGAGAAGGTTCTTCGAGCCTGGTGTCCGGCTGGATTCCGAAGTCGTAGTTGGGGATAACTTGGGGCCTCGCACCCCGCGACGTCCCGGAGGATGAAGGATTATGGCCTCACACCACGCGATGTCTAGGAGGATGAAGGATTCGCGATGCCCTGGGGCGACGGATAGGTGGCCTCACACCACTCGACATCCCTGGGGATGAAGGCAACTTCCCTCAACCTAGTCTAAGAGACAAGGGTTGGAAGATAGAAGACTCAAGCTTTTTTTTCATTCAACATTTAATAGTTCTACAAGGGAGGGATTGGGTCCTTTAAATAGGCACCCAAGGCCCATTTGAAATTCAAATGAAACCAAATTACAAGCTTTCTTGGGGTGGCGCCCAAAATTTCCATCTTCTCTTCTCTTTGGCCGACCAAAAGACTTGGATTGGGCGTGGCATGTGGGAAGGCTTGGAGAGGGGGATTGGTCTCTTGACTTCCTTCATTAGCATGCTCATTTTGGGAAGAAAGCATGGGGCATGGCTTGCTTGAAGGGATATGTTCCCTTGGACTCTTCAACGCCATTTCTTGGATTGATTCAAGGCTGACCAAGTGGAGAGATCCTTGGGTGTTGCATAGTTGAGGGCTTGGAGAGGGGAGTGTGTCCTTTGACCTTCCATCCTTGCATGAACACTTTGGGAAAAAGGCTTAGAAGGGGGCTTGCTTTGTGGCTTGGTCTCTTCAAGGATCTTCAACGCCCCTCTTTTGATGGATCAAGGCATGATGTGGGGGAGGGAAGAGGGGGATGGTGTTTCTTCCTTCCAATGTCGCCCAAGAGAAAATGGTAAAGGGATGGCATGTGGAAAGCATGAGGGTGCCACCTTGTTTCCCTCCTTGGATGCCCAAGTGGCAACTGATGTGGTGCCACGTAGGTAGCTGAGGTGGCACCTGAGTTGGCATTATTCCAAGTGGAAGGGGTGGGTTGGCCCACAAGGACTTGACTTGGTTAAGAAAGCCAGGGTGACTTCAATTGGGCTTGGGCCCAGTCCAAACTCAGACTCGAACAAATACAGGACTCATGACCTAACTTGACCCAAATTATTGGTCAAGGTACAGGACTAAACAAACTTTGACAAGAAATTATAAAATTGCTTTGGCTCAAGGCCTTATTACAGGACTCATAGAAGGGGAACCCTAATCTAAGATCCATAGAGGATTAAGGAGCCTCTGTCGGATCCTGGTGCCCATACCAGAAAATGTCTTATCATAGTCAATACCATAATGTTAACGATATCCCTTGGCAACCAAATGTCTTTATAGGTCTCTACCTCTACATTTAGGCTCCTTTTTCTTTTGAAAATCTACTTGCACCCTATCGATTTTATCCCTTCAGGTGGATCAATGGTATCCATACATTTCAGTGGTATCCATACATTGTTGACTTTCATGGACTCCATTTTGGACTTCATGGCTTCTAGCCATTTCTTAGAGTTAGCACTCTACATTACATCCATGTAGATGATTGAATCCTTATTATTTTCATCAAGTTCAATAGGATCACCATCTTGGACCAAGAAACTATAGTATCTGTCCAGCTGATATGGTACTCTACTAGATCTCCTTAATAGTATATCTACAATGGGCTCTAGGTTTGATCCAACCATCTTAGAGTTAGTCAATGGTGTCAGTTCTTCTACCTATCGAACTTCTTCAAGTTCAACCTTGGTGGCATTAGTTTCTTCTTTAAAAAAATCCTTTTCCAACAAAATTACCCTATTACTGATGAACACCATTTGTTCATCAGTATAGTAGAAAAAATAATCCTTAGTCTCTTTCAAGTATCCTATGAAAATATACTTATCAGACCTAGGTCTGAGCTTGTCAATGTTTAAATGTTTGACATAAGCCGGACATCCCCAAAACCTAAGATGTACGAACCATGCCTTATGCCCTGACCATAACTTATATGGTATCTTGTTTACAAACTTGTTGGAAACTCTATTTAGAACGTAGTAAACCAACTCAAATGCATATCTCCAAAAGAAGATTGACAGACTTGTAAACCCCATCATGGACTGAACCATGTCTAACAGGATTCGGTTTCTCCTTTCAAACACTCCATTATGTTGAGATGTCCCTGCAGGTATCCATTATAAGAAAATTTCATTCTCTTCTAAATATGCCAAAAAATCACTTGTAAGGTATTCACCTCCTCTATCAGATCGAAAAATTTTAATACTCTTTCTAGTTTATTTTTTTACTTCATTATGAAATTATTTGAACATTTTAAATGATTCTAACTTATGTTTTATAAGGTAGATATACCCATACCTCGATATGTCATATATGAACATAATGAAGTAGTCGTATCCACCTATGGTTGTAGTGATCATGGGTCCACATACATCATTATGTACTAGACTCAGAACCTCAGTCACTCTTTCACCTTTTCTAGTAAAAGGTGACTTGGTCATCTTTCTAAGAAGGCAAAATTCATAAGTTAGTAATGATTCATAATCATTGACCTCAAGTAGACCTTACCTCAACCTGTTTATCATATTTTTGTTAATATGACCTAGCCTACAATGATAAAGGTTGACATTAAAAATATTATCTAATCTAGGGTATTTGCTATACATGTATACTACAGGCTATGATAAAACATAAATGTCATTTTTCAATTATCCATGCATGATAGTAAACCCATTCAAAATGATATCACAATAATTATCATTTATTGATAAATGAAAATTATTCTTGGCCAAAAGGCCTACAGAAATAACATTCATTATAAAACAAGGATAATAATGACAATCATCTAAAACAATAATATTTTCATTAAATACAAGCTTGACAATTTTTAAAACTAGAACTGGAATTGCTTTTCCATCTCCAATATTCAAGAATCTCGCTATCTTCAAATCTTCTACTAACCTGAAGTCCTTGCAATGAATTGCAAATATTAATAGGACTTATGATATCCAATACCCAGGTAGTACTATTATAAATAAAAAAATCACACGGTGTTATCATATAGATACCTTGTCTAGCAACTACTTGCTGGTTCTTCTTCTTCCTAGACCTATTCAGTCTAGCGAGGCAATGTAAAGAGTACAATTCTTCTTTTAATATCCTTTCTTCTTATAGAAAAAGCACTCTACCTGACTTTAGTTAGACTTTATCTTCTTGGTCTTCTTGGTTTTACTTTGGTTAGACTTTATCTTCTGATATCCAATATCCTTTCTTCTTATAGAAAAAGCACTCTACCTAACTTTGGTTAGACTTTATCTTCTTGGTCTTACTTGGCTGAGCATGTTGCACCTTCTTTTTTTGTTTTCTTTTTTTTCTTAAAGGGATAATGCCTTGTCAAAGTAGATCCACCCACTACATTCATCGGCCCCTTGTAAAGCTGATGATCCTTCTCATAAGTCTGTAGCAGTCCCAGTAGACCATGGTAGTTGACTACAAGCTTAATCATTCTAAAATGACTAAAAAAACTGAGGTAGGACTTCAAGAAGGAATTCAAAATCGCATCCTTCTCAAGCTACTCACTCAAAAGAAACCCAAGTCTACTAAGGCACTCAATCAGTTCGATCATATACAATACATGATCATTGACTGATGTCCCTTTTATCATCTTGGTGTTAAAGATGGCTAAGACATTTTGTACCATTCAACATCATCAAGAGTGTTGAAGGATTCTTTCCACACTTGAAGCATATCCTATAATTGAACATCTTCAAATTTGTGATTGAGTTCATCATTCATGGATACCTGCATTATGCATCAAGTCATGGTTCGATTATTGAGCCACTTCTCGTAAGTATCTTGGAGTAAATCTTGAGCATTGGGAGCAAGCCACTCAGGTACCAGATCTATCAGTATGTATAGGATCTGTTCATGCTCTAGGATGATTTTTAGCTTTCGATATTAATTATCAAAATTAGATCTCATCAGTTTTTCATTGTCCAACAATGAATGGAGCAATAATGTATTGGCCATGTTTAATACTAAAAAATGAAAAGAGAACAAGATCATTAGTACAAGAATCATTTAATCATAAAGACTTGGACTTTAGTCTAAAGGTCCTCCCATAATTTTGTATGTTGATAGCCTTTATCTCCAATTTGAAGAATTATATTAATTTGTTAGCAGGTACTAGCATCCAATAGACTACACATGAGCCTAACTTTGGCAGGCCCATCCATGTGCATTTAAAGGTAAGTTCCTAATCAATTATTTTCCTAAATAATTTCTAATATTAATTTTACCTTAGGCACCTCTTCAATAAGTTTTTGTACCTTCACAAAAAGTTCTGGATAGGTCCAACCATTAACATGACCAGACCTAGTGCTATTAGGTTTTAGTAGCTTAGCGAAAGACCAGATTTTAAAAATTTGATCCTTGAAACCCTAGTCGGCCGAAACCCTAAACCAAAGGACCACTTGACCATGACAACTAATAAATCATAATTTAAGATTATAGAGGAATACCTAGAGTGCTATACTCTTTAATTTTTATAAGGCACACAAGTGTATGCCCTCTAGAGGTGATCCATATAGGAACCGAACCAAGGAAGCACTCATCTTGCTAGCTTAATTCCTTCCGATAGCCTTTCTTCCTTATGCAGCCTTTTCTCCCCTCTAGGACCTTTCCTTCTTTTGAAGACTAACTTAGTAACTCTCTAAATACTCTCTTACTATCCTGTTATCCTTTCAAATTCTCTTTCTAAGCCCTTATCTTAAAATGATAGACTTGTCTTAAAATAATAGACTGGTCCTAACAACATAAGGAAGAAAATTATCAGGAAAACTTTTTGATGCCTTGGCTTCAATCACCAAAGCCTTTAAATAGCAAGAGAGTGGGTGCCTGATATACTTTTCATCAGCCCCTTATCTGATATTTAATATATCAGATAAGACTCTTTAATCAGAAAGAGTCCCTTGGTAGAAAGGTAAAAAGTGAACATCATTTCACTAATTATATGCACCAAGAGTTGCTTATCGCAACTCTATGGTAAAATCTGATAATTAATCTTTTAATTTGAGATTAAGATAAGGTCCCACACCCTAATAGGCATATCAAATGAAGAGGTTGATCTAGAAAAAAAGGTGATTAATAGGCAGAAGGGCTCTTCCTTATCCATGCACCATAAGTCAAGCATCGCGTCCCTTCATTGATCATGCCTTTCATACATTATTTGACTGGCCAATACCAGTCAACATGGGTGTCAATGGAAAAGATAAGGCTGAACTTTATCACCTAAAAAGGTGATTAATTTGTAGAAGGACCAAGCGCCTCTTTATTTGTGCGCATGCCAATATGGTGCCAAGAGTCCCATGCCCTTAAGACTCTTGGTTTAAATATTGGATAAGGATTAATAAATTAGGACAAAACCCAATTTGGCTGCCCCACCTAAGGCTCAACCAAATTTAAGTCCCACTCAAATTGGTTGGCCCAAATAGGAAGCAATTAAACCCAATCTAATTAGGTTAGGAGTTAGGTTAGCCAACATATGCTAGTATGTTAATTAGCTAACTAATTAGGATCCTACGACCCTAATAAAAATATAATTAACTTCCTTGGTCAATTCTTTAATGTGTGTAACCCTTTAGGCTCTTCATCTAGCTAGTAGTAGTTCTAGGTTCATATCGATTTGGTTCAATTAGAAACCAACTAATCGAATTAGGTCAAATCGAGCTAATCCTAGCTACCAATTTGAACCATCTTTCAAATTGACTCATGAATTCAATCAATTTGATTCATGATAACCTAGAAGACATGATTGATATCTAGCAACATGTCTTGCCTACCCAGAAGATGAAGAATTTGGTAAAAAGTATCAAAACACCCTTCAATGGCAAATTACTGTATAATTCAATCCTTTGATCTTCCTTTATTTTGATTAAGTGATGGGTATGGATAAATGTCAAACCTTTATACTTAATCCATTTAAATCTCTAATCACTAATGAAGACTTAACCGATGGTAAATTAAAAAATCATTTCTAATTTTATCATGCTTTGATCAAAGACTTTCTGAGTTATCATTCGATGAGATCATATGGGATAACTCTTCGCTTACTAGGAGTGATTGATTCCTTGTTGACCTACTCATTACCTTCATACACAATCCATCAATCCAGAAGTACCCCATACATGACTTAATTTTTATGAATGAGTATGCATCAAAACATGGGTTCATGTGCACAAGATACTATGATGATCTCAGGTCTAAGGATCACATGCACAATCCCATTAAGAAAATAATCTTTTTGACAAGTAAGTAAGACTTCTATTTGATGTTCTCTTATCAGATCAATTCAGTGAACTCATAACCTAATGAGCACCCCATCCTTGCATTAGTATCACTACATATGTGGTCATGAGACCAACCACCTTCTCTATTGAGCATACATAGGATGTGCTAGTCTATCCAGATTCATTGATCCCCGAATTGATGATCCTATGATTAGGAATATTCTAGATTAGGGTTTATAGATTTTAGGTCTCATTGTTATCCCTGTAATCCTAAAACCATTGCCCTAATCTATGGGGTTCATCATAATCTTATAACTAAAATACAATATATAGCATATGATGAATCAAAAATTGCCTTTATTAATATCAATCTTGAGTTGAGAGAATTTAAAAATGCCACTGATACAATAACTATGATTGGCTTTCAGGGCACAATTCTTTCAAGTGCTTCTAATCCATGAATGATCAAGCCTAACTTTGACCGGCTCACTTGACTACTATTAAAAAAGTTGTACTGAACCATCATAATATAAATGATAATTCCAATAGCCAAATAAGCACTAGGTCTTTGGACCTCCAATAATCATCTTAACTATTAAATCTATTACCATTCTCTTAATGGAAGGCTATGATTTGGTTAACTCTATAACATAGTGATTTTAGGGACCAAATAATTTAGAGGTTTTTATTAAAAATTTAGAAGAAAGAAGAACACGTAGACCAATCCTCCTACTAACTTCACCAAGTCTATGATGAGGGTCTAAGGCATAATTGATCCAAGGGCATCTAGATCAATCAAGCTGATCATCCTTACTAGCATGGGTTAGCATGAATCAATGAGCTATCTAATCAAAAACTAATTGACTACATTGACTAGATAAGTGAGATCAATAGGAGGGTTCCATCATTAACCTCTTTTCTTAGACACCAACCAAGTTGGCTAGGTAAAAGATAGCCCTAATTAATGACCATCATCAAATGCCAAACTTATCTTAGACATCAATTAGTTCTTCAAATTCAATTAGACTAGACTAAAAACCTAGGTATGATCGCTGAGCCATAATCAGGTCCATTTGTTATAACATGGAATTGATCAAACATCACTATAGATTTGTTCTAGAGAAAAGTTGATCTAATCCAAATCAACTTTTGGTTAGATTAAACCCAATTATATATTAGGTCCATATAATTTAAAATTCTAACCCTAGGTCTAACCAGGTTATTTGACTTGATTTAAGCTAATCATCCATGATTTATGAAATATGATTAGAACTTCAATTCACAATTCTAGATTTAATCTTAGATCTTTTAATTCTAGTAAGTAATCAAAATTGATTTTACTAAATTTTAGATTTAAATATTTACATGCATCACATATACATTAAATACTTTTAAATCTCAACTATATGTATAGTCATATCATAAAATTAATTTTATATTTCATGTTCTGAACATAAAAACAAATCCTAATATATTAATTTTATATTAAAAATAGCAAATTAATAAAGATTAAATTTGTAGAAAATAGATCAAATTATCAAAATAATTTCAATGATTTTCCTTTCACCTCACTGGTTCATGGGATATAACCACAAGCGCATTCCTACATACCATAGGAGACCCCACATAATGGAAGAGAGGGCCTTTAAATTCTATTTTTCTCCTATGACTGGATAGCCATGGTGATCAACCCAATCCAAAGTAGTTACTTGGATTAAGATTACATCTAATATGTAAGGTTCTATATCAAAGTATCATATTATAAAAATCGATCGCTCTGATACCACCATTGGAAATCACCTAGGATTTTATGCATGATTTTTTTATAATTTATCACAAAAATATATCTAATTTAAAATTATTTTAAATAAAAATATATATAGGTTAAATATAATAAATCTTGTAAGGATCATAACATGATATGCAGTATAGAAAATAAAATTAGCATGCATCAATCTAGTTGATGCATGCTGTAGATCTAATCTACAAATAACTATGAGATTGAATCCCATACCTGATCATGGGTCGATGATTGCTATTATTGAAAATATATAGTAAAAGCTCTCCATATCACTTCACAGCCATACAAGGTATCCAGCCTCTATGAATTGTCCACATGAAACCTTGATGCGATCAACCTTCTTGGACTACTAGATCCATGCGAAGGACACTGGATGGCTGAATAAAAGAAATTCTTAGATCTTCTTGAACACTCTAAGAAGATTAAGAATTGGAGGACAAAGAGGATTAAGGGTGGAGGAAAAATATGATCTAAAAGGCTCTCTTTTATTTTCTTTTTTGCTCTCCTTAAAAGACCTAGTGCTGGAACCCAAGAAAATCTCCTTCACACCTATCTTGATTTCCATGCCCCCTCCCTCTTATTTTTTTGGCAATTTCACTTCAATTGCATCCTATAATAGGCCTCTTAATGTTGCACATATAATTAAAACTCGAATTAAAATTACATTGATCATACGAGAGTTTAGATTAGGATAAGGTGATGCAGTTTGAATAGGACTAGAAATTCTATTCCTAATAGAACTCCTTTAATTAAATTCAAATAATTATAGATTTAATTCAAACCAATCCTAATCTAAATAGAAATAAGGGAGGATTAAAAAACCTAATATTTTTATGGAGAATTCATGGAAAAAATTTTTAGGAAAGTGTGCAGAATTTTTAGGGAAGAAAACAAGTTGGACTTGGTTAGTGTTTGACCAAAATTGGATCAAAATTGGTTACGAACCAAAACTAATTTGATTATAAAACTTAACTAACTTAAACCCAATGCAATTAGGTCACAATTAGGCTTAATTAAGTTTTAACTAAATCTATAATTAATTGAGCTTAAGTCTGAATTAAACTAAAATTAGAAATCCTAAGTGATTAGGTCATCGAATAACCTAATAGGGTAAAACCTAATTAAACTAGATTCAATTAAGCTTGACCTAAACCTCTTTGCTCAATCAAATTGAGCCAATTAGTTATCCAATTACTAAATAATGCTTCTATAATTAATTAATAATTAATTAATTAATAATTTGTAATATTTATATAGGGTTAATTATTAATCATATTTATAATTTTGTCACTAAACATTTTTTAATGTTAATCAACCATCTTGATCGATCAACAACTTCTTATATATGTAATCCCATACTTTTGAATACTAAGCGAGTAACTTAGGAACCAATTCCTGACCTCATCGATGTGACCATCTAGCAATGGTGCTTCATATCTAGATAGGTCGAATATTCGTGAAGCAATATTCAAGAACCTAGGCATATGGTTTTCATATAATTCATCTCTTTGACCTAATGCTCAGGATGACTTCAGGTCAACTATCAACTCTTGAATAGTGCATCTAGATGTATCTCAACCAAACAAATCCTATGACTCCCACAAGGATTGCCTTGGCCAAGGTCTTAATAAATTGAAACATAGTAGTGATTTTCTCCAACACCTTGGAGAGGTCAACCCTATCTTGACTCAACTTAACAAGTACTTGACTACACCAAGTAAATTTTTGTTACTAGATTAGAAATCCAGGTAGTCTAGCACTTAAGTATAATAAGTTGTATGCAAGTCACTATGAGGATCTCAGGTCAGAGGGATACTTATACCCATATCCTTTTAAGAAATATACTTAATAATAGAGTACTCTATAAAGTTAGTCACGTTCAGTGCAGTGTACTTCTACACTCACCTGCATGCTATACTAGTGTCTCCATGCTCTTTGGTTATGAGGACAACCAATCCATATGGCATACAATGTTTGATAAACATTATCGTCCTAGGTAATAACGTATCATTTAATCATGAACATGTTTGAAAATAATTCAATAAATCCTCCTTTATCTAATTGAAATAGTTTTAAAGATTTCATTGCATGCCATATGGCAGTGTACTTCTACACTCACCTGCATGCCATACCAGTGTCTCCATGCTCTTTTGTTATGAGGACAACTAACACATATGGCACATTATCTATGTTTGATAAACATTATCATCCTAGGTAATAACGTATCATTTAATCATGAACATGTTTGAAAATGATTTGATAAATCCTCCTTTATCCAATTGAAGTAGTTTTAGGGATTTCATCTCAAAAGAGTTTAAAACAAGATATGAAAAGAGATGAACTACCAAAAATAACTTTTATTTTATTAATGATTCATGTACAAATTATAAAGAGCTTAACTGTTTACAATCCATATGATTAGCTTTAGGATACATTTTCTAACAGGTGCCGCCACCCACTTCACCTTGGAATTGCTACCTTAGCATTCATAGCCACCTAGGTCATCCATCTTGGAGACTCCGCCACTAGCATCTAGGCCTCGCTAGCCTCAACCTAGGCTTTAGTAGTAGCCACCAGCCCCTTCTCACCCATCTCCATAGCATCACTAGCACATGGTGGTGCTGTCCCTACCAAGTCTTAGGGGGCTCTGCCTTCTATCTCTACTCCCATGGTGGATGGCAAGCTGGGGCCTTGGGTAAATTCTGAAGGTTGAGCTGACCTTTTGTTCTTCTTTGCCTTCTTCACTGGAGATGGAGAGAAGCCCACTTCCCCTTTGGATTAGCAAAAGGCGATGGAGGCGACATCTTGAAAGCTACCACCCATGGCCCACCTTGGATCATCAATCCTACACCAAGAAGTGAGGACACTTCATCTACTTAAAGAGCTGAAGATTATTCATGAAACAGTTGGAAGGGGACCTACCTTAGGATAAAGAAACTCTCATCATTAAGAGAACCTTCAACCAACTCTTCAAGAGAAGAACGTCCTATTGTGGGACCTGGATCGGTGACAACTCATCCATCATAGTCTTTTCGTGATCCTGCAACACTGGGAAATCCAATAGCCACAAGGTCTCCACCTCATCCCATCATACTGGGAATGGCCATAATGTTTGGAAAACCATGAAAAAGAATCATGACTTCTAGTGCTACAGCTTTGCCAAACTAAAAGGAAAGCTGACCCATTATGGGGGAGGCATACCACCACCCCAGACTCCTAGGATTGGATTTCATTTGGAAGAAGGCATGGAATACCTGTGCCGTGGGGCTCCATATTGTGATGGACCATTAGACTGAAGAAGCCAACAATGGCCCTCCAGGCATTGGTAACCAACTACACTAGGCATAGCTGATACCACCACGTAGATCCACCATTGCTAGGAGCATAGGGATCCTAAGCCCCATATTTAGAGACTCCTCATGAATGGTAACCGTCATCACTATCCCGTCAATGATTTGCTCATCATTGGTGGAAACTCCAGTCAAATGTCCATCGAGAAGCCAAACATCTCCCAAAGTTGACAGACCTTCCTTCCATCAGGATAGAGGCTGTGGTCATAGGTGTTAGATTCAGCTCCCCCATGACAATCGCATGCCAAACACAAAGAAAAAATGAAAGGAAAGAGAGAAAGAATAGAGAAACCCACCATGAGATGCTGCTGGATGGTGAAGATGGCTCAGCCCTATGTACTGGAGAGTCTAGTCCTTTTTGTGGCTTAAGACTTGACACTCGTCTCATCCAATGTCCTCCTACTACTGCCCTCTGGTATCCCATCTTATGAAGGGTCTGATCATAGTACTCATCATGACTTTGGAGTTTCTTCAAGGACTCCCCCTCAAAAGATACTCTAAAATCCTCAAAGATCCAGGTCAGAGAATACCATAGGGCAAGTAGACCTTCACCTTCTTTGTTGCTTCTCTCATCTGAACTATCATCATTCCTGGAAGATTGATTGGAATGGTTTGCATCTGATGGTACATCATAGCCAGCTCTCTCTCATGTACAAAATCAAATCTCCTAGTCTTAGGTACAAAAATCATGCCTATAATATTATGTAAGACTCTCAAATCAGTGGATCGGGTGTTAGACTTAAAATCTCCAATCCCTTCCACATCTATCCTATCCAACACATATCTGAGTCCCACTCTCCTATTAGCCAGTCTATTAGCAACTATACCCTTTGATGGAATGCTGAGTATCTATCCCAAGGTAGTGTTGCTCAAAGAAATCTCAACTCCCTTAACTATAGAGGTAATGCCACAAGAAATCCTATCCAAATTTTCATAGAACTCCCTCACAAGTCTAGGGTAGGTCAAAATATTAATCTTGCAAAACTCCTCCCATCCCTATCTTCTAATTCATTCACCAAAGACAAATCCATTCTCATTAAAGAAACCAAAGTTGATCCACCTACATGTGATGACAACTCTCCTAGCCATCTTCTTGGCCTGTGGAGGTGGAGAAGATGGAACTTATGTAGATGGCATGGGTGGCTCAATCGGCTTTGCTGGAGGTGGTGGAAGTTCCTTGCTTGCTGCCTCTCCTCTTCTATGCCTTTCCAAGCTTTGAGTAGTTTGAGCCCTCTTAGTTTCGATACTTGGATGTTTTAAATAGTGAGCAACATCTTTTGTGAATACATTTCTACAAGGAAATGGGTCGAAATAAAAGGGAAATGGAGGGAAAGAGGATAGATCTAAAGCTTTTGAAAGAAATGGATGGTTTGGATGAGAGATTCTACTATTCAAAAGGTGGGGGATGATCTAAATGCCTAAAATAGGGACCTTCAAATTCTTATATTAAAAACCTTGGGCCCATGCTTGAGTCGATTGGGACTCGAGTTGACTTAGATTTATGCACGAGTCGGTTCAGATCTGGGTCAGAGAAAAATTCTGGAATTTTGTCAAAAAAGTTCTAGAAGAATTTCAAAGATGGTTTTGATGATTCTAATAGATTCAAAATCATGGAAATACATCTAGATAAAATTGATCCTTAAGAAGAGAAGAATTTCAATCAAAGGAATCACAAATACCTAATTCTCTTTTAATCATGCTAAATCTATCTTCACTTAAGGGTTTTGTAAAGATATCAACTAATTACCTATCTGTACTAATAAAATCAAGTATAACATCACCATTTTGCACATGATCTCTTATGAAATGGTATCTTATTTCAATATATTTATTTTTTAAATATTAAATAAGATTTTTATTTAGATTTATTGTACTAGTGTTATCACATCTTAGATGAATGTTATTAAGTTTGATGCCAAAATCTTCAAGTTGTAACTTAATTTACAAGATTTGAACACAACAACTTCTAGCTATAATGTATGTAGCCTTAACCATAGACAGTGCACTGAACATTATTTCTTGCTAAATTAAGAGATTAAGTTAACTCCTAGAAGTTAGAAAGTTCCACCAGTCCTTTTCTATATAGTTTACATCCAATAAAGTTAGTATCTGAATAGCCAATTAATTTAATTAAAGATTATTTAAAGTACCATAATCTAGCATTAATTTAATTAAAGATTATTTAAAATTGTTTTTAATAGCTAGCAAGTGTGATTCTTTATGATTAGATTGATTTTTAGCACATATGCATGCACTGAACATTATATCAGGTCTACTAGCAATAAGGTAAAGTAATGATCCAATCATACCTCTATAGAATTTTTAATGTATACTCTTATATTTCTCATCTTTGTCAAACTTATATGTTGAGCTCATTAGTATGCCAATTTTTTGAAACTCTCCATCCTGAACTTCTTGAGCATTTCTCGTATGCACTTTATTTTTTTTAATGAAGATTCCTTCAATGGTTTGCTTTATCTAGAGTCTGAGAAAGAAATTGAGTTCTCCCATAATGCTCATCTCGAACTCTCCCTATATTAGCTTGGCAAATTTTTGATAAAGGGTTTCGTTAGTAGCACCAAATATAATGTCATGTACATATATCTGAACTATTAACAAATCATCATTTTCTATTTTCAAAAATAATGTAGTGTATATATTTTCTCTTGAAAAATCATTTTGAAGTAAGACTTTACTTAGATGTTCATTCCATGTACGAGGTACTTTTTCAAACCATAAAGAGCTTTATGCAATTTATAAACATGATTTGAAAATCATGGCTTTTAAAACTAGATGGTTATTCTACATAATTTTTTTAGAAATAAAAACATTCAAAAATATACTTTGAACATCCACTTGATAAAGTTTAAAATTCATGTAGCCTGCGAATAGAAGTAGTAGTTTAATTGCTTCTAATCTAGCTATAGATGCAAAGGTTTCATCAAAATCAATTCTTTCTTTTTGACTATAATCTTTTGCAACTAACCTAGCTTTAGTTTTTATTACTTTGCATATGCTCATCTAGTTTATTTTTGAAAATTCATTTTGTTCTGATAACAAGATGATCTAAAGGTTTTCTATAAATGTCTATACCTTATTTATTTCAAGTTGGTTAAGTTTCTCTTACATAGCAATGATCCATTTATTATCTTTTTTAGCTTCTTCAATAGTCTTAGGTTCTATTTCTGAAACAAAAGCTTAAAAAATGCAAGGATGTCTTAAAGATGATTGAGTTCTTACCTCTTGAGATGGATCACCAATAATTAAAATTTTAAAGTGTCCATGAGATTACCTCCATTCTTTAGGTAGATCCCTTACCTTTAAGTCAGCTCACTTTGCTTTTGAGTCAGCTCTACTTTAACCTCTTTCTTTAGATCTTTATCTTTGTCCTTAGGAGATGATTCTTTCAATGTGAGGTCTTCCATGTTCTTGTTTAGAATACCTATATCATCATCCAAGAAATCTTCCTTTCTCAAAGGCTTTGCATTAGTCTCATTAAAAACATATATTGATTCTTTAACAACAAGTATCCTTTTATTGAAGGCTCTATATGCCTTGCTATATGAAAAGGAACATAGGAAGATTTCTTCATTTTGTTATCAATTTTTTTAAGTTATCTTTATCATTATTTAATATAAGATACTTGCATCCAAATACATGAAAATAACTAAGCTCATATTGAGTTTTCTTTAAATCGGTTGCATTAAAATATGGTTCAAAACATAGTATGTTGTTTTTATTGCTTCCATCCAAAATTATACAAGGATGTCACCTTCATACAACATAGTGCATACCATTTATTAAAAAGTTCTATTTTCCTTTCTACCATTCCATTTTGTTGAGATATCCTAAGTACTAAAAAGTTGTGCTCAATACATTTTTCATTATAAAATATTTTAAAAGATTAGTTTTCAAACTCGATTCCATTATCACTTTGAATTGAGATAATTGAAAAATCTTTTTCATTTGAAATATTTCTATAGAATTTTGTAAATATAGAAAAAGCTTCATCTTTTTGTGCAAGAAAAAAATCTATGTAAATCTTAAAAATCATCTATGATGACAAGTTCGTAATGCTTGCCACCAAGACTAGTAGTTTTAGTGGATCCCAACAAATCCATATGAATGACTTCTAAAAGCCTCTTAGTCAAAACCATGCCTTTTGGTTTAAAAGAATTTCTAGATTATTTTTCAAATTAACATGCATTACAAATTCAATTCTTTTCAAAACTAAGTTTTAGTAATCATTTTATAAGATCCTTTCTATCAAGTTTTGAGATTAAATCCATACTTGCATGACCTAATTCTCTATGCCATAACTAACTAATTTTATTATCTTTAGTATTCATTGCAACTAAGTGTTAGCCATTCTTTAGAGATAGATCATATAAATCTACTATATAGATATTGACATGCCTATTTCCAATGAATATAATGCCACCTTCTATCGAATTATATACAATGCATTTAGAATATTTAAATACTACTCTACATCCTCTATCATATAATTGACTTATACTAGATAAGTTTGATTTAAACCTTTAATATATAATATATTTTTAATAAATATGGTAGGGGCTATGCAAATTTTACCAATTCAATGAATGTGCCTTTTTTCATTACCTCCAAATATTACCAGGCCTTTCTCTTTAGCTTCTAATGTGACAAATTGAACCTTATCACCCGTTATGTGTCTTAAGCACTTGCTATCAAGATATCATCTTCTCTCTTTCCTTGGACTACAAGACACATCTATAAGAAAAAATTAAGTTTTTGATTTAGGCAACCAAGTCATCTTGGGTCCTTAGGTATTAGTATTATTGGTTCCTTTTGGAACCCAAACTTTTTCAATCAATTTTGCATTTATTTTTCTGAAAATTTTGCATTTATCTTTCTTGTGTCATAAGATAAAGATTAGCAACTTCTTTGATGTCTTCTTTCTCAAAGCTGGAAGCTTCACTATCACTCCAAGTGGTCATAAGAGGTATTTTCTTATATTTCTTGGCCTTCTTAAGTTGAAGGTAGTCTATCTTAAAATAGTCAGGCTTCTTGCACTTGAAGCATATACACTGCTCCCTTGTTTTTCTTTTTCTTTGTCCTTGCTTCCTTTACCCTTATACATCTTTTTCTTCAAGCTATGTTTCTTCTTTCTCATGAGCCTTCTATACCTTCTTAACACCATGGCTAGCTCATCATCTTCTTCATCTTCTGTCTCATTGCTCTCTTTTTCTTTTTCTTCATTTGTTGTAGACTTCAAGGTGATAATCTTCTTTCTCTTGGACTCTTCCTTATCCTTTTTCCTCATTGTTAACTCATAAGTTATTTGTGATCCAATGAGTTGGTCAAGTGGGAGCTTGTCAAGGTCCTTCACATCTTGTATGGTAGTCACCTTTGGATCAGAAGACTTTAGAAGAAATCTAAAAATCTTTTACATAAGATCACTAGTAAAATAAGTCTTGCCTAAACTTTTTATATTGTTAGTAATATCAACGAAGTGAGAATATGTTGGCTCTATCCTGTGATTTTGATGTATAACAAAATATTGAGTACATATTTAGTACTAATGATTATTTGTAATTGTGAGTTTTCAGGAATCAAGCACCTCAAATTTTCAAAGTTAGAGTATCATGGCATGCTTTGGCACAAAGCATTTTTCATGATTTAAGAAGTCTTCTATATCTAAAAAGGACAAAAATAAGTTCAATTATTGCTTATATATGATGCATTTAAGTTTATGAAAAATCTTTAAGTTTTTGGCTTGTTTGGTACTTGCTTTTGAAAATTACAGAACCAAGTGTCGACACCTGGGAGCCCAAGTGTCGACACTTCAACATTAGGCACACAGAAATTTTTCATGGCATGCCAAGTGTCGACACTCAGAACTCAAGTGTCGACACCTGAAACTCAAGTGTCGATACTTAAGTTTCCAAGTGTCGACTCATGGCCTGAGACTTTTCAAAAATACAGAACTTATCTTTGGAGAATTTTTGTGTCAAGTGTCGATACCTGAGAATCAAGTGTCGACACCTAGAAGCCAAGTGTCGACACCTGATAGCCAGGTATCGATACCTAACAGTCAAGTGTTGACACTCGGGTTCTGACAGCCTCAATGGAACTATTTTCTGACAACATGATTTGATGGTTTTTAGCTCCTAACGGCTAGTTTTTGATCCCTAATGGTCTAAAACAGTATTTTGGATATTTTTCATGTATTTAAGCTTCACCAAACTCATTCATGAAGCAAGAGAAGAGAGAAAAGCAAAGAAATATCCAAGAGTTAAAGCCCTTCTTCAAGAACTCCACTTCCAAAAGCTAAAAAGGAGAGATTTCACTGAAAAAGCCTACATTCCATTCACTTAATCTTTCCAAAAGTGTTCTTGAAAAGATTCCAAGTCAAGTCACATCAAGCAATCATTCAAGAGCTTCAAAGATTCCTTATCCACTTTAAGAAGAGAGTTTGCTTGTGTTTAAATTCTTGTACTCTGAATTTATTCTTGTTTTGACCTAGCTTTCAAGGTTCTTGAAAGTAGGTTGTAAGGTTGCTGGTGAGCCAAAACCAACCAAGGTTGACTTGTGAGCCCAAAGACAAAACAAGTGTAAAGGTTTGTTGGTGAGCCTAGGAGACAAAACCAACTTAGATTTTGACTTGTGAGCCTTGGAAAACAAGTCGACTATAATCTTTGAAGAGATTATAGTGAAAATTTTCAAGGGGAGCTTGGGGAGTGGACGTAGGTGCTTGGAGAGCACCGAACCACTATAAAACTTGATGTTTGTGTGTGATTATCTCCTTTTGCTACGTGCATTTTAATTCCAGTACTTATTGCTTTCCGTTGCATATACTTAAGTGCATTATCCACACACACTACACGACCTACACATAATTATTTTAATTTTTAAAAGACCCAATTCACCCGCCCTCTTGGGCTCCATTTCTGGGCAACAAGTGGTATCAGAGCACCAGTACTCTCTTGTAGGTCCAAGGATCTTGAGTAAAAGATCATGGCAGTCCCAATTAGAATGGGTGTTGTTGAAGGTCAAGCTTCAAACCGTCCCCCACTATTTAATGGCACAAACTACACTTATTGGAAAACTCGCATGTGCATATTCATACAAGCCATTGATTATAATCTTTGGAGGATAATTATCAAAGGTCCTCATCTGCCTACTATGTTGGTTAATAGCATTTCCACTCCCAAAATGGAAGATGATTGGGATGATAATGATATTAAGCAAATAGAGCTTAATGCGAAGGCTATGAATCTATTGTTTTGCTCTTTAGATCCGAGTGAATTTAATAGAATCTCTAACTATCTCTCCGCTAAGAAAATATGGGACACACTTGAGGTTACCCATGAGGGTATACACCAAGTGAAAACAACTAAAGTTAACATGCTCATTCACATATATGAAATGTTCAAAATGGAATCTACTGAATCTATAAGTGAGATGTATACTAGGTTCACAAATATTGTGAATTGCATGAGAAGCTCAGGAAAGATTATATCTAGTGATGAACTTGTAAACAAACTTCTCAGGTCTCTTCTGGCTTCATGGGATGCCAATGTAACTGCTATAGAAGAAGCCAAGGACGTCAACACTCTACCTCTCAAATAATTGTTGGGCTCGTTGATGACATATGAGATTTCATTAAAGCAAAAGAATGTGGATCTTGATAAGAAGAAGAAAGTGGTCGCTTTCAAGTCCACTGCAAGAGAGGAGTCAAGTGATGAGTCCGAAGAAGAAGATGAAGAAGATGAGACAGCTCTCATGACTAGAAAGTTCAGGAGGTTCATGAGAAAGAAGAAATATAACTTTAAGAAGAAACCTCTAAGAAGGAGAGCCTAGCAAAGAGAAGGAGAAAGAGAAAGACAAGGAGCAGCCTACATGCTTTGAGTGCAAGAAACCGGGCCATTTCAAGATAGACTACCCCCTACTTAAAAAGAGCAAAAGAAGACTAAGAAAGAATGCCATGATGGCAACTTGGAGTGACAGCGAGGATTCCAGTTATGAGAAAGAACAGCAAGAAGTTGTAAACTTCTATTTGATGGCCGATCATGATGAGGTACATTTTGAAACTGAAAATGAGTTCACCTTTGATGAGTTGCATGAAATTTTTGATGAATTAGTTGTTGAATTTCAAAAACTAAAATCAAAGCATAAAGAACTAAAAAGGCAAAATTTGGATTTAATTAAAGTAAATAACAAGTTTTCAACTGAAAATGATTGCTTGCTTTTTCAAAATAAAAAGCTAAATGATAAAATTATTACTCTTGAAAAAAAAAAGGAAGTTTTGAAAAAGAAAAACTTTTCTACATCTAATGAAAACCCCTCAAAACACAATAAAGAGATTTTGGAAGAAAATAAAAAGTACAAAGAAGAACTTGAAAAGTTGAAACCTTTTGTTGAAAAATTTACATATAATTCTGAAAAATTAAACATGCTTTTAAATAATCAAAGAGTTATTTTTGACAAAGCCGATTTAGGTTTCAAAACTCAAAAGAAACAAAAATTTTTTAAGAATTTCTTTGTGCCTGCATCATCATCTATTACCTGCTATACTTGTGGTATCGAAGGATATAAATCTTATTTATGCAATAAAAAGAAATTAAGTAATGTTAAGAAAGTTTGGGTTCTAAATGGAACCATTACCACTAACCTAAAAGGACCCAAGATGACTTGGGTACCTAAAGTCTCCACCTGATTTTTATTATCGATGTGTCTTGCAACCAATAAAAGAGGAATGTGGTACCTCGACAGCAGTTGCTCAAGGCACATGACCGGAGATGTGGAGCAGTTCTCATCACTCGAATATCAGAATGGTGGTAATGTAACATTTGGTGATAATGGAAAGGGTAAGATTGTCGAAATTGGTAAAGTCCATATCACCCCTTCTACTTACATTGATAATGTGTTGTATGTTAATGGTTTGAAACATAATTTACTTAGCATTAGTCAATTTTGTGACAAGGATTTTAAAGTTATTTTCAAATCTTTTATGTGCATTGTTTCTAGTTTAGATGACAATGACATCAAGTTCATTGGTCATAGGCATGGCAATATTTATATGGTTGATCTTGATGATCTTCCTGTTCAAAATGGTCAATGCCTAGTGGTAATGGAAGCCAAGATCAATGAAACTAATTAGCTTCGGCACCGTAGACTAGGACATGCTAATATGCATTTGATTTCAAAACTTAGCAAAAAGGATTTGATAAAAGATTTGCCAAAACTTAGTTTTGAAAAAGACAAGATTTGTAACCAAATAATCTTTTAAACCAAAAGGAATAGTCTCTACATCTGACCCTTAGAGTTGCTTCATATGGACCTCTTTGGACCAACTAGAACATCTAGTTTGGAAGGTAAAAAGTATGGTCTAGTTATTGTAGACGATTTCTCATGCTTTACATGGGTTATGCTTTTTAGCACACAAAGATGAAACATTTTTTGCATTCATTAGATTTCATAAAAGAGTTTCAAATGAAAAAGATATTTTAATTGTATCTTTGAGAAGTGACCATGTAATTGAATTTAAAAAATCTAGTTTTGACAAATTTTGTATTAAAAATGGTATTCATTATAATTTTTCTTCACCTAGGATCCCTCAACAAAATGAGGTGGTAGAAAGGAAAAATAGAACTCTTGAAGAAATAGCACGCTCCATGCTTTGCAAAAATGACCTACCTAGATATTTTTGGACGGAAGCCATAAACACTGCATGCTATGTTTTGAACCGTGTTTTAATCTGACCGATTTTAAAGAAAACTCATTATGAGCTTTGGAAGGGTAGAAAACCTTTAATTAAATATTTTTGAGATTTTGGATGCCGTTGTTTCATCTTAAACAATGATAAAGATAATTTAAGCAAATTTGATGCCAAGCCAGATGAGGGTGTCTTTCTAGGCTACTCTATATCTTGCAAGGCATACAGGATCTTTAAAAGAAGAACACTTATTGTTGAAGAATCCATACATGTTATATTTGATGAATCTAACTAGAAATCTTCTAGAAAAGAAGATGTGCTTGGTGATAAAACAGGTACCAAAAGAACTGAAGAGGTGAACAATAATGAAGAGCCTACCAAGGAACAAGAAGATGATCAAAATATTGAAAGAGGACAAGATCAAGAAAATGAAAATACATCATTACCTAATCCTTTACCTAAAGAATGGAGGTATGCTCATGGACACCCCAAAGAACTATCATTGGTGATCCATCTAAAGGTGTAAGTACTCGATCATCTCTCAGACATATTTGTGATTATTTAGCATTTGTATCTCAAATAGAACCTAAAACTATTGAAGAAGCTGAAAATGATTGTAAATGGATTAATGCTATGCAAGATGAACTTAATCAATTTAAAAGAAATAATGTTTGGACTTTGGTAGATAGACCTTCAAATATTTCAATTATTAGCATAAAATGGGTTTTTAGAAACAAACTTGATAAAAATGAAATTGTTACTAGAAATAAGGCTAAATTAGTTGCCAAAGGATACAATCAGGAGAAGGGATTGATTTTGATGAAACCTTTGTTCCTGTTGCTAGACTTGAGGCAATTAGACTATTGTTGGCTTTTGCTTGTTTTATGAATTTTAAATTATTTCAAATGGATGTCAACAGTACCTTTTTGAATGGTTTTATCGAAGAAGAAGTTTATGTTGATCAACCACCCAGTTTTGAAAATCATGAATTTCCAAACCATGTTTTTAAACTTCATAAAGCTTTGTATGGTTTGAAACAAGCGCCAAAAGCTTGGTATGATCGTTTATGTTTTTTCTTGCTCAAAAATGATTTTACTAGAGGTAATGTTGACAAAACTTTATTTTTGAAGAAAAAGAATGATGATCTCTTAGTAGTATTAGTATATGTAGATGATATCATATTCGGTGCTACTAACGAATCTCTTTGTCAAGAGTTTGCAAAGTTAATGTAGGGTGAGTTCGAGATGAGCATGATGGAAGAACTTAACTTCTTCCTCAGACTCCAGATAAAGCAAACCAAAGAGGGAATCTTCATCAACCAAGCTAAGTACATAAAAGAAATACTAAAGAAGTTTGGGATGGAGAACACCAAGTCTTTAGGTACACCAATAAGCTCCTCTTATAAACTTGACAAAGATGAATCAGGTAAATCTGTTGACCAAAAGCTTTATAGAGGAATGATAGGCTCATTGCTATATCTAACTGCTAGTAGGCCAGATATTATGTTCAGTGTTTATATGTGTGCAAAATATCAGTCTGCCCCTAAAGAATCTCATCTTTTGGATGTTAAACGCAAACTTAGATATCTGTCTGGCATAATTGATATTGGTCTTTGGTACTTTAAAGATTCTTCATTTGAATTGATTGCTTATTCTGATGCTGACTTTGCTGGATGTAAACTTGATCGTAAAAGTACTAGTGGACCTGTCAATTTCTTGGAGTTAATTTGATCTCATGGAGTAGCAAGAAACATAATTCGGTTGCTCTATCTATGATGGAAGCTGAATATATAGCAGCTGGAAGCTGTTGTGCTCAAATCCTATGGATCAAACAATAACTCGAAGATTTTGGCATTAAACTAATTAAGACACCCATAAGATGTGACAATACTAGTGCAATCAATTTAACAAAGAATCCTGTGCAACATTTAAGAAGTAAACACATTGAAATAAGACATCATTTCATAAGAGATCATATATAAAACTCTAATGTGATACTTGAATTTGCGTGTATAGATGATCAACTAGTTGATGTGTTTACCAAATCCTTGAGTGAAGAGAGATTTTGTATGATTAGAAGAGAGTTAGGAATCATTGACCCTTTCTCCTAGAACTCTCTCAATTTCCACTCTACCCAACTTATTTTTGCTCAAAATCACTTTTGTTGAGTCCCAAAACCTTTTAAAACATTCCTTGATTTTTTGAAATTTTTTTTTATTTTTTCATGGAAATTTCTTGGCCAAGTATCGATACTTGGATTTTGCGAAGTGTTGACACCTGACCAAGTGTCGACACTTGAGAAATTCGAAGTGTCGACACTCACAAAAATTTCAGGTTTTTTAATGCGAAGTGTCGACACCTGACCAAGTGTCAACACTTGAGAAACTCGAAGTGTCAACACTCACGAAAATCTCAAGTTTTTTAGGGCAAGTCTGAACCATTTTGTATTTTATTTCCCTCCTTTCCCAAGTGCCGTAGTGGTCCCCTACCGTCCTCTAACCTCTGGAACAGTCGATTTCCCCCATTGCCCCTTCGATTCAAGGTATTTATATCCCTCTTCTCTCTCATTCAAACCATAAATCTATGATTTCTTCAATTTCATCCATTTTATTTCATTTAAATCCTGTTTTTCATAGTTTTTGGATCACTTTTGCCTTCCCAATCTATGGTAAATCATTTTGTCCATGGTTTTCTTGATTTCTTTCTTGTTTTGGACCAATTCCTTACCTTGAATGTGGGTTTTTACCTTATTACTGTTGCATTGAGTGTTCTTTGCTGAAAACCCTATTTTTTCTTGGATTAGAGTTTGGATTTCTTGGATTTCACTTATTTAAATGGATTATGTGTTTGATTTTTTGATTTATGCCTCACTTTGCCCCTTAATCCACATGGTTTCACTGTCAGATCGAAGTTTATGGGCCAAAATCAACTATTTGATGTTTTTCCCTTGATTAAACCGATTTTCTATCGATTAAAATTTAATTTTCACTCGGCATTGTTTGATTTCATAGTTTTAACTATTTTACCTAAATTTTCTTTTACCTTCTGATTTCATGTTTTTACATTTAATCCCAAACCTAAACAAATCCACTTGATTTCATTCCAATCCCTAGTTATTTTTCTTAAACTAGTGTCATTTTTAAATCAAACCAAGACCTATTTTCCCATTCTTTCAGTCATATCCTTGGCCAAACCACTGTTCTTGACTTGTTTTTCCTATGACCTATCCCTATTCATTATGTTTACCCCTTTCTCTTCTTCCCTTTCTTCCCTCAGCCTGGTAGACATGGGTCCTAGGAAGAGATTGGTAATGAAGAGGAAGGTTGGACAGAGTTCAGCAGAGAGGAGATCGAAGGCCAGACATGACAGTGGATAGACCAGTAGTTTAGCTACCCCTGTATCACCCCTTGTAGAGAGGATGGCAGGGAAGGCGGTGGCAGCAGGCAGGCGAATAGATCTTTAGTTCTTTGACAAGTAGCATTTTCACATTTGGCAGACTTTATAGCATGCTGGGTTAGTACCTTTCTGTAACATGAAGGAGAGGTACTCTCCATATTTGGTGCGGGAGTTCTATGGTAGCCTGGATTGCCATCGTCTATTGTGGAGCACTATAGTTAGAGGTATACAGATTCCATTATCAGAGGAGGTCCTGAGTTAGATCTAGGAGATCCCATACCGAGGGATTTCCATTTTTGGTATTGAGGACTGTGAGGAGGCCTTTCGATGTGTGCTTGAGAGAGATGATGTTCGTGGAGTGACAGTGTTCACTGCAAACTAGTTATCAGTTAAGATGAGGCTTCTCCATCACATCACAGCACAAATTCTGCTCCCGAAGACTGGCAAGTTTGACTTTATCATGGAGCGGGAGCTGATGCTCATGGTGATCTTGACTCAGAGGACTCAGATAGACCTCCCATCACTGATGTTGGCTTAGATGAGAGATGCTGTGACATAGAGGAGACACTGCTTGCCATACGGGATGGTTCTCACTCATCTTTTCTGAGCTTACAGAGTTCCTTTAGAGGGGGAGACCTCCAAGGAGATCTTACATACGGATGTTTATGACGAGCGATCCTTGCATCGATGGGATATTGATTGGTCGCTGGATGCTGGATTCGTAGAGAGTCTAGTCAGGAGTCAGACGAGGAGGATGAGCTAAGAGAGGCCGAGGCCAGGCCATCAGGGCCAGTTAGTACACCTCCTCGGGTTGGACCTGCATCAGAGACTGAGCCGGTGACTCCTGCAGCTACCCCTTCTGCTCCTCCTCCATCTTCCACTGATATATCTTTTGAGGAGCATGCTCGACAATAGTTCACAGAGCTGAGGAGTGAGATTGTTGGATTGGGTGTTCGCACGACTTAGTTACGTATCGAGATTGAGGGCCTTAGAGCCCATACTGCTATGGAGCATACTGAGATGCATCACACCATGGAGGCGGGATTCGCTCTTATTATGGAGTTACTTAGATCCCTTCTACCTCCAGCAGCTCCTGCGGCTCCACATAATGATGCTGATGATGACGACTACTAGGATGGACACGATAATTCAGTCATTGGTGGTGACCGAGATGATGGTAGTGAGGATAGAGCTATTGATATTATTGATCACGATAGTGACAGTGACAGTGATGGTGGTGCAGATGGATATGAGATGGTCAACCGAGAGCCACAAACTCCTGCTATTCCTCCTGCTGATCTGTGTGACACTCCGACCTCTACTGCTCCTGTGTTCATCACACCCGCTGAGGCTCTTCCACTTCCTTCTTCTCGATCTTCTAGGATTGTGCCCCGCATTGGACCTTCTACTAGGACTAGGAGCCATAGTATCTTGAAGACTCCTAGAGATCTAGCTCATAGGTCCAAGATTATTGGTCCTATATCTTTTGAGATCCCATCTGATGAGGATTAGCCTCACAGATGTTTATTCTGTTGTTATCATTTATCTTATGTTTCATGCTTATGTACTCCATTACATGTTGTATGTTTCAGTGTATGCTGATTGATTCAGCAAATTTTGTACTGAAAACACTCTTTCATATATATATATATATATATATATTCCATTTTCGTGCTTACATTGATTGAATTCACTTTGTTTAACATTATTGACTTTGATACCCTACTCTTAAGCTCTGATACTTGTTTGTGTTTGAAAAACTAAATCTTGTATGAGCTCTAATACCTTCTTTGTCTAAGTGTATTTATTGAGGGGGAGTTTACTCCCTTTACTATTTAATGATTGAAAAAAAGGGAGAGTAGGATATAAAGTTTTCAAATTTTATATTTTATACTTCAATTAAAACTTGCTTTGATATGAAATGCTCTAAAATGTTGTGACACAAAATGTTTCACTAAGTGGGAGAGTAAATGTAGTTTACTTGCTTAAATTATACCTCTCATCTATTAAATTTGTATTGTATGAGCTTGAGATCATGTTTATGAAGTATCATATCAAAAAAACTGAATTTGAATGTTTATATACTCAAGGTTTTGTCATCATTAAAATGGGGGAGATTGTTGGCTCTACCCTGTGATTTTTATGTATAACAAAATGTTGAGTACATATTTTATACTAATGATTATTTGTAGTTTTGAGTTTTCAGAAACCAAGCACCTCAAATTCTCAAAGTTAGAGTATCATGGCATGCTTTGGTACAAAGTATTTTTCATGATTTGAGAAGTCTTCTCCATCTAAAAAGGATACAAACAAGCTTAATTATTGCTTATATATGATGCATTTAAGTTTCATGAAAAATCTTTAGGTTTTTGGTTTATTTGGCACTTGTTTTTGAAAATTGCAGAACCAAGTATCGACACCTGGGAGTCCAAGTATCGACACTTCAGCATTTGGCATGCAGAAATTTTTCATGGCATGCCAAGTGTCAATACTAAGAACTCAATTGTCAATACCTAAAACTCAAGTGTCGACACTTAAGTTTCCAAGTGTCGACTTAAGGCCTGAAACTTTTCAAAAATACAAAACTTGCCTCTGGGAAATTTTTGTGTCAAGTGTCGACACCTGAGAATTAAGTGTCGACACTTGAAAGTTCAAGTGTCGACACCTGGAAGCCAAGTGTCGATACCTGACAGCCAAGTGTTGACACCTGACAGCCAAGTATCGACACTCGAGTTCTGATAGCCTCAACAAAACTATTTTCTGACAGCCTGATTTGATGGTTTTTAGCTCCTAACAGCTAGTTTTTGATCCTTAACGGTCTAAAACAGTATTTTAGTTATTTTTCATGTATTTAAGCTTCACCAAACTCATTCATGAAGCAAGAGAAGAGAGAAAAGCAAGGAAATATCCAAGAGTTAAAGCCCTTCTTCAAGAACTCCACTTCCAAAAGCTAAAAAATAGAGATTCCATTGAAAAAGCCTACATTCCTTTCATTTCATCTTTCCAAAAGTGTTCTTGAGAAGATTCTAAGTCAAGTCACATCAAGCAATCATTCAAGAGCTTCAAAGATTCTTCATCCACTCTAAGAAGAGAGTTTGTGTGTGTTTAAATTCTTGTACTCTAAATTTATTCTTGTTTTGACCTAGCTTTCAAGGTTCTCGAAAGTAGGTTGTAAGGTTGTTGGTGAGCCAAAACCAACTAGGGTTGACTTGTGAGCCCAAAGATAAAACAAGTGTAAAGGTTTGTTGGTGAGCCTAGGTGACAAAACCAACATAGGTTTTAACTTGTGAGCCTTGGAAAACAAGTCGACTGTAATCTTTGAAGAGATTATACTGGAAATTTCCAAGAGGAGCTTGAGGAGTGGAGTAGGTGCTTGGAGAGCACCGAACCACTATAAAACTTGGTGTTTGTGTGTGACTATCTTCTTTTGCTACTTGCATTTTATTTCCAGTACTTTACTTATTTCTTTTCGCTGCATATACTTAAGTGCATTATCCATAAACACTACACGACCTGCACATAATTATTTTAATTTTTAAAAGACCCAATTCACCCCACCCCCCCCTCTTAGGCTCCATTTCTAGGTAATAGTATACATACTTGTAATAGTTTCATTTAAATCCATTCTGAACATTTCATACTTATGAACAAGCATATTCACTTTAGTTTTTTTGACTTGGTAGGTACCCTCATGTGTAACCTCTAGCCTATCCTAAATTTTCTTAGCGGAGCTACATTTAGAGACTCTATTAAATTCACCATTATCTAAAGCATAATAAAGAATACTCATTATTTTAGCACTAAGTTCAACCATCTCAAAATCAATCTCATCACATTCCTTTTTAGATTTGGGAACCTCAACTCCATCTACTTTAATGATGGGTGTGTGTGGGCCTTTGAGCATTACTCTCCAAAGTTGATAATCAATAGCTTGAACATAGACACGCATTCATATTTTTCAATAAGTATAATTTGTACCAGTGAAAAATGGAGGTCTGTTTGAGGATTATTCTTTAGCAAGAGATAGTTGGTTGGGTTGCTATTTTATCTTATTCTTGATCATTTGATCAATTATAATTGAGACCAAGCTTTGATACCACTTGTTACCTAGCTAGACAAACTAAGAAAGGGGGTGAATTAAGTCTTTAAAAAAAAATTAAACCTAATATGTGCTGCTAGTGAAGTGTAGGTGAGCAGAATATAAGTGTAGAAAGTTATATACTGATTGTAAAGGAGATAAGTAAGAATAGCATCACAAATATAAGCAAATTTTATAGTAATTCCATGCCCCCAGCACCTACATTCACCCTCCAAGCCTTCCCCTTGAGATTTTTTATCATAATATTCTCAAAAGCTTACAACTAGTTTATTTTTCTAGGCTCACAAACCAAAATTCTCATAGATTATTTTCAAGGATCACAATCCAAAACCTTTACAAGCCAATCTCTAGCTCAAAAAATACCTAACTTCAATTCTAATTGAAATGGCAATAATAAAAATAAAGAAGGTATAATTTAAGTACAAGAAAACTCTTTAAAAGGAGCAAGAAAAGAACTTATGCATAGAAGAAGGGACACAAGTAATCTTTGGAAGCTTCAATGCTTATCTCTTTGTTGAGAAGCTAATGATTGATGAATTTACTTCAAGTGGTTAGAAGTATGAGCTTTCAATTCAAAGCTTTTGACTTCTTCTTAGTATTCTTGACGACTTTAAAATATTCTCATATGATTTGATGGTTGCTTCTTATCTTTAATGAGTTTGGTTTTCTTTAAGAAGCCTTCCAAAGTCAAACTAGTTGTTTCTAGCCATTAGAGAAAGAAATATAGCCGTTAGGAACAAGGCTGGGCCATTCTTAACTTTCTACAAAACTAGCCATTATGCCTGTCAATAGTCTTTGAGTCAACTCAGATCTCTATCGAGTCGGCCTGGATTACTTCCTAGTTAGCTCAGTCCTCTATTGAGTTGGCTCAGTTTCCTTTCTCCAAAACATGGCTTTCTGTAAGTTATTGTTGAGTTGGCTTAGTTTTGTTGAGTCGGCTTAAAGCCCATCCGAGTTGGCTCAAAGTCAATTTGACTTAGATCAAAAATAGCCTCCAAAAATCAACTTTTTACATCTTGGGCTCCCTCTAACGAGTCGGCTCAAATTTCATCCAAGTCAGCTCAGTAGTATGCCGATTGAAACTCAGTAGTGCCAAGTTAAAACTTTTTGATATATGCTAAAATATTAATTTTCCAAAAGTTTTGTGACTTCAAACCTCAACACACCTATTTCTTTATAAAATCCATTGATTTTTCTACATTTTTGGATATTCAAAAACTCATATTTTGAACTTATGAGTATTATCCTTATCTTTTTCTAAAACATTGTCTTAAATAATTCATGAGTATCATTATATACTCAATGTTTTGCTATTCATCAAAATCAATCCTTGGGGATAATAGATTCTTTCATCTCTATGTATTACACTAAAAAAATACATTATCTCTTCTTCTTTTTGACCTTAAAGTCCTTGGAGGCTTGGCAAATGAGGGGATGGGACCTTTATCTTTCTCACTATTTAAAGCTCATGCACATTCTAAAGGATGATCATCTTTGGCTAGTGGACCAGAAGTTCCTATCTCTATTCCCATATCCAAAGAAGTGCTAGTGGTGACTATAAAGGAGTATGGGTCTTGCCCCAACACCTCTTTTATTAAGGACCAAGCATCCAAGTCTATTAAAGTAAAGAAGTTTGTATCTATATTTAGGAAGAATTTCTTTACCTTTCAAATGCATCTATTGAAACCTAATTTAAAGATAAAAAGGAAGACACCCATGTTCTCAGTAATTACTTTACATCTTATCGCATCAGCCCCGATATCTCTGGAGCCACCCTTGTCACCTCAAAAGTAATCACCTTCTTTCCAATCTGTGTCTCAATCAAAGATTTTGGAAGAGCACTGGTCACTTCTTTAGTCAGACCCTCTATTAAATCCATGGTTTCTAAAGGTCTCCAAATGTCTTTTCCTAAGGTTCTCAGGCAAACCTTTGACCTCTTTCATGACAACGGCCATCGTATTATCGTAGGCTATGTAAGTGATCTCATAAGACTACATACATTCAAAGTATTAGCAAAATAGGAAAATAAAAATACTAATTGAACAATAGAAACCTCATTACTTCAAATATTTTTACAAAGTTTCTTAAACTCACAATGGGAGAGACAGGAGTTGAACAGGCTGAAAAGTAAAAACAAAATACAAAAAGGCCTTCATACTTCTATAGCTTGATTAGTTGAGCTTTTGGATGGGAGTCTATAGGTGGTTCCGGTGCCCTAAAAGTTCTTGCAACTTCAAAAGTGGTTGGAGGAGGGCCATCAGCAAGTACCCATCTTGCACCTCTATTGCTCCGTTCATCATCGGGATAGCGATACTTGGGATAAGGAGAGCAATATCAATAGCTGGAAAAGGTTTCCTCACCTTACTCTAGCAATCCCTGAATCTCTCATGAAAAATGTTAAATGACTCTTCCGCTATGTCATCCAAGAAGTTCTCGAATGACTTATATATTCTTCTATGGCCTTCTTCTTGGCCTCTTTGAGCTCCTTCTCTAATCTCTTCTTCTCTTCTCAAAGTTTTTGGATGGAAGCTCTAGTTATTTCAACCTCCTAATTCACATCAAAGAGGTTGGTCTTCCAACATTTTATTTTTACGGAAATTACAACCTCCATTTCGATCTTTCGGGTCTTAGCAATACTCTTCTAAGCCTCTGCAATTTTTTTCTAGGCCTTTGTAGCATTTTTCTAGGTCTCAACAAAATCCCTCTGGGCTTCTATGGCATTTGCCCGAGCATTGGTCGCTTCTACCTTATTGATTGCTTTCTTCACCACTTCTTTGGTCATCAACAACTTTTTATGTAAGTTTTTTTACCTCATCATATGTGATGAGGAAATACTTAAGATGACTAATATTGGAAAGAAGCAAGAGAAAAGCAACTGGAAGATTAATTTTAAATGAAGACAATAAAAGTAGAAAAAAAGAAAGCAAGGTGAAGAAATAATTTCTCGATAAATTTTAAGATAACTATCATCGAGCACTTGGAAAAGAGCATGTGTTTTTTGCTCTGCTTTATCTGTAAGAAGTAGAAACATCTCTAGAATCTCCTACCTGAGCTTTGGATCCCCATGACCAAAGTCAATTACTCTTAGCTTCTTTTGCAAAATAAAGTGCTTTTCTCAAGCACCAGAAGACTGACTGGCATTGGATGATTATGGTGATGGGATAGTCCTTGATGCCATTGTGGGACTGATTGGTAGAAGTTGTTGGATGGATTTTAATGACCTTACAGGACTAGTCGTCAGAGATGGTCGGATAATTTTTGATGACCTTGTCAGATTGGTCATTAAAGGAGTGGGCACTAGTACCTCTACTGGCATAGGAGTCTGACTACTTCCTGATGTGGGGCTACTCACAAAAGACATCAAGAAGGAAGACCCCTTAAGTTTTTTCCTTTTGGCTTCGTGGGTGGTGTGTGCCCCTTTTCTCTTGGCAACCTTTTGAAGTCTTTCTATATTGATATTTTTCATCTCTGTAGACATAATAATCCAAACAATTGTCAAGAGATTGGCCAAATCTGATAACTATGAAGAAATAAAGAAAGAAAGAAAAACAAGTCTAAAGTGGTCCGACATACTTTGGGGACCAACCAAGCTAATGCCTACATCTACAAGTCTTGGCTGGTTAAAAGAAATTTGAACTCTGGTACCTAGACCTCAAGCAACTTATTATAATGGTCCAGGTCTTCACTCAAGGGAATCTTTTTAAAGTTAGGCTCGGTCCAAGCTTTGCCCTAGGAGGACCTAATGCCTAGGGACTAGTATGAAGAAATATAAAAGAACCTATTCTTTCTCCCATAAATGGAAGAAAGAATGCCTTCTACAAGTTTGCAAGCCTATTTATAGGCAAAATAAAATCATTACTTGTCATATGGATAAGATTTTAATATAAAAATAGCTCAGAATAAAAAACATCATGGTTCTATTCTAACTAAATCATAAATGAGAATGAAGTTTAAAATTATCCTAAAACCATTTGGAGAAAACTGAGTTAGAGTTACCTTATAGAAGACCAAGACATTTTGGATAAAGGGATGAAGGAGAAACCATACTTTGCAATCGAATACATCCTCATAAAAAGCAACACATCTAGATAGAGGAGATAGAACTTTATTATTGGATCCTGGAATGATCATTCTACTGCTATCCGGGTAGAGTACTTATCCCTAAATCTTTCAAGGTCTATTTCTTTGATCTCAAACCTCTCCTGCTTAGGGCCTAAGAAGGCCCTCTTATGATGCCTAATAGGAGCATTCAAAAGAGTAGGGTATCCTTCCTCAGTTGAGACTAGACTTATTAAGGTCCTGGTGGTGTCTATCCTATATGTCTTCACTTTCTAAATATCTCTTTTCTCCTTCGAGGCAATGGCATCAAGTGGGAAGACTAAAGTAGAAGGAAAGCTAAAGCTAAAGGCCTCTTACCAAGGATGATGAAGCCCTAAATCCCCTAGAGCAAAGTAGAAAAAGCTCTAAAGGAAGGTCACCTGGTAATGCACTTGGAGATGAAAGCAAAGAGATGGAAGATAAAGGATCCAAATTGGTAGAAGAAATTATGATTTATAAAGCTACTCAATGGTCTGGATTAAATCACCTCACCCTTAAATTGCTAGCCACATTGCTCGATCTCTAGCTCAAGGTATGGACCACTCACTTCTTGACATGTGGGGCACACTTATTAGCTGAGGGGCAAGCTCATGGGTTGAGGGATCATTGTTATTTCAAGAACCATCCACTACCAAGCCTAATGATATTTTTCATGAAGAAAGTGCATGACATTTAATGTCATATAGTGAAATGGTGATGCAAAAAGTAATCAATTATTTTTTTCCTATCAAAAGTTTGCAAAATCCTTTCATTATACTTTCAAGTTAAATTAAGTGAAGCACCTCAAACTTGGAAGTGGGGGACAACTGCTATAGGATAAATAACTTATCATAAGTAACTATTGGTATATAGAAAATATTGGATCAGGAGCCAACCACTTATTTGAGGCAAAAAATGCAAGATGACCAAGAGTTAATCACTTGTTTAAGGCATAAGGTATCTAATTGCCAGGAGCTGGTCACTTATTTGAGATATAAGGTGCACATGGCTAAGAGCTAATTACTTATTTGAGGCACAAGATGTTTGATGGCTAGAAGTCGATCATTTATCTAAGGCATAAGATGACCAATGACCAAGAGCTAATTACTTATTTGAGGTATAGGATATCTGATGGCTAGAATTCGATCACTTATTTGAAGCACAGGGTGCCCGATAGCCAGGAGTTGATCATTTATTTAAGGAATAGGATATCCGATGGCTAGGAGCTGATCATTTATTTAAAGCATAGGATGCCTAATAGCGAAGAGCTGATCACTTATTTGAGACACAGGTTGCTTAACTACTCATCGGATAAGTGCCAACCACTTACCTAAGCCATGTACAAAGTTCTATAACTTTATTTAACGTGAAGCATATATCTTAAAGTCATTAGAGCCATTATGACAAAGTTGATAAACTAATTATCAAGATGTGTAATGAATTACTTAATAAACCACTTCACAAACTGACCTCTTAAAGACCTAACCAACTTGACAACTTTCTTAATGGTATAACTACCTTATAAATAGTTATAACTTCCTAATCAACTTGGCCCTAAACTCTTGGAAATTATATCCTAAAGCCAATCATCTAAGCTATAGATGGTTGTACTCTTTGTAATTTGTATATGAATTAATAAAAGTTATTTATCATTTCATCATAATCTATGCATCTTCCTTTTATGAACTCTTTTATGATGAAATTCTTAGGACTATTTTCAATTGATAAAAGAGGACTTATTGTGTGATTCTTAAACTTGTTCATGACCAAATGATACATTATTAAGGACAACAACATTTATCGAGTATAGGTCATTGTGTACCATATAGGTTGATTATCCTCATAAACAAGGATTGTGGAGACATTGGTATGGCATACGAGTGAAATATAGAAGTACATTTTACTGAATGTGACCCAAATGTAGAGAACTCTACTATCAAGGGTTGTTCACGAAGGATATAGATCTAAGTCCCTCAGATCTAATATCATCAGGTGACCAGCAAGCAACTCATTATGCTTGGTACCATTCTACCTATATTTCTAATTTAGTGATAGAAGAATTTTGGGTACAATCAAGTACTTGTGAAGTTTGTGTACGAGTTAATATGGGATTGACCACTCTAAGTTATTGGAGATAATGTTGTGCTATGTTTCAATTTAGCAAAACCTTGGCTAGGATAATCCTTGTGAGGAGTCATAGGATTTATAAGATTGAGACACAATATGAATGTACTGATTAAAAGTTGATTGTTTAACTCTAAAGTTATCCTAAGCATTGAGGGTCAAAGGGATGAATTATATGAAACCATATGCTAAAGGTTCTTAAATGTTGCTTTGTAACTATTCGACCTATCTGGATATCAGGTATCATTGCTAGATGGTCATTTTGATTAGTACAAAAATTTGTTACTGTACTACCGACTTAGTATTCGAACCTACAGGGTCATACATAATAGAAGTACCTATCTAATATGATGGTCGATCAATGATTATGAATTGTATAATTATTAATATGACTGATAATTAACCTAATGAAAGTAATATAGAATTGGGTGCGTTGACCTTTAAGAACTTTTGCCACCATCAGCCCACCATTAAAAGAAGGAAATATGTGTGTAGCCTAGGCCACGATACTAAAAATCTAGAATAACACAACTCCTAAGGCAAAAACTTACAAGTAGAGTAAGCTAAGATGAAAGAAGATGCATTGCTAAATTGGATGTTGAAAGGCCACTACTCCATGTTATAATCCTATACCACCTGTCAAAGTGATGATCATAATTACCTGAAACCCTTGCTATTGATAGTGCAAAGATACCTTCTTTATCCTCATAGTGGTTACATTATGATATAGCATGGATTGTATTTCAAAGAATACTAAAAGAATAGTATCCTACAAGCCAATCGCATGAGTGATATGATGAGATTATTCTTTATATTATCTTCCTACACATGTAAATGATATTGATTAATTGTTAATAAAATAGGCATTTTGTTTTATCATGTACCAAATCTTATTGCTTAACTAAGATTATGGTGACCTCATATATTAGGACAATAATTTTAGAGCCACGAAACAATCAGGCCAGTGAGACATAAAATCCTGATTGCCTTAATCTAAATATTTTTAGTCATAGGATCATTAAGTTGGGGATCAATGATATAATAAGACTAGCATATTCTATATATGCTCGATGAAGAGGGTGATTGATCTCATAATCACTTTTATGTAACACTAATATAAGGATATGGGTATTCATTGGAGAATGAGTTTACTAAGTTGACCTAAAGAGAGAACATTTGATGGAGCCTTACAAGCATGTTAATAGATTGTTCTCTAGTAGGAGTGGTGCAAATGATCCTTAGACCTGAGATCATTATGGTACCTTATGTATATAGATCTATGTTTTGGTTCATATCTTAGCATATCTCTTTGATATATGTATGGGATATTCTAGACATAGTGAAGTATCCATGGAGTGATGCGGGACAGACCCCGATCAATATTTATTCCAGGGATTGGATCGTTGGTCATTAAGAAATGACCCTTGGCTAGGCTCACTTCCAATTATTCAAACAAACACTTTTTTTTTCATATTTTTTTCTATATTTTCTTTTTTTTCACCTTCTTTTTTTTTCTTTTTTTTTCATTGCCCTTTTTTCCTCTGCTCTTAAGGTCGGCAGAGTGGACTGATCTTGCTTTGAGGAGCATGTAGGAGGAGACCTGCTTTCACGTTCGTGCAAGGTTTTCTTCATCTCCACGGACTCGAACCAAAGGGGGCTTGCAGGGAGGCTCCACCAGCATCGGTGCTGGGGAAGGTGGTGGCATGGCCAGTGGCTGGCATCACGGGATCGGTGGTGATGGTGGTAGGGCGGTGGTGGTCTTGATATGATGGCGAACAATGGCTTCTCCGGATGGAAGGAGATCCAACGATTAGCAATGATCTGGGGAATCGGCGAGGCAGAGATGGGGAGCAGAGGAGATGAACAGCAAGAATCCATCAGGGCCGATGGTCTTGATCAAGCCATGGGTGACTCGGGGTAGGAGATTTGGCAGCGATGGATCCAACGGGATCCGATCGTGGTGCGGCTGAGCAGTGATTTCATGGGCGAAAGGGGTGGTTGATCGACTGGAGGGAAGGAGGTCCGACTTGGTTAAGAAAAATGGTCGACTGGCATTGGACAGGAGGAAGGAGGCGGTGGCATGCTCGGTCTCGAGTGGTGCGACGATGATGGCAAACGAAGGGGCATCGGCTTGGGTAGGGAGTTGATGGAGGTGTTGGATCTGATCGAAAACAGTGGAGACTTCGGAAGGATCCTCAAAAGTTTTGAGCGGTGGAAAAGTTAGAATAAGGAGTAGGGAACTGGGAGAAAAGAGAAAGAAATAGGAGAATCCAGAAGAACCGAAGAAGGGAAAATAGAGAGAAGGAACCGGAAGAAGGGAAAATAGAGAGAAGGAACCAGGATGTCTCAGAGGAAGGAGGAGAGAAAGTAGAAGGAGAAGAAGAATGTTGACCCCATAAGTGATTTTGATGATAACCAAACATTGGAGCATATACATTTATTTCTAACAACTCTTTAAGTCTTATACAAGTTTTTGTAGGATGAGTTAATTATTCAAACTTCAACTCCTACACCATTGTTTCTTGTTTGAGTTGTGTTGTAATGTGTTTCTGTAAAGAACCCAATGAAAAAGCTAAGAAAAATTATGTAAAAAGTGTTACTTCTATGTATGTGCACCTTAAAAATTATTTTGAGTTGGTATGCTTGAAAAATGTAAGAGAGTTGGTGAGAGTTTCTTTTTGAGTTCAATTGTAAAAATCTTGAAGAAGATACTCGAGCCGACCCAGCATGTTGAAGAGCCGACTCTACTTCATGACAAGCAACAAGGATTCTGGTACATAGCAATCCGAGCCGACTCGAAGGTAACCGAGCTGACTCTAGTGAATTCGAGTCGACTGGAATATGTCTAAGCTAACTCGTCCAGAGTCCAGTGTTTGAAGATTTCTGAGAACAGCCAGGCAAGCCGACCCGAACTAGAAAGAGCCGACTCTGTCAGACCTAATTTTGAAGACCTGAGAAAGCGAGCCGACCCGAACTACATCGAGCTGACTCTTCCAGAGTGATGATTTCAAAACCTGAGAAGAAGAGCCGACCAATGATCAAAAGAGCTGACTCCTCGAGTTCAAGATTTTTAAAGATATAAGTTCGAGCTGACCCGAGCTATAAAGAGCCGACTCCTCCAGAGTGAAGTTTTGTGCCCTGAGACAAAGAGCCGACTGCACTGAAGATTTAGCGACCCGACCTATTGACTTGAAGGATCTGAGCCGACTCAAAGGAATCCGAGTCGACTCGAACATCGCTTTCAGGATTTGAACATCCTTAAAGCAATAACTAGAAAAGTTTTTCAATGTTTTGAGAGCTACATTGAATATCTTACCTACCAAAAAAAAAAGAGCACAAGAGCATTCAAGCAAGCCTTCAAGTTTTCACCAACTCTGATCTAAAGCTTGAAGCAATTTTGGAAAAAGCCATTGAGGCAATTAAACCTCATTCATGCTCATTCAAGTGGACTTCTATCAAGCTACACCGGCAACTATCCGAAAAATTAAGTTTGTCATTTATTATTGCATTTACTTCAATTCGTTTTCTGAATTGTTGTTGGGTTATTGGTGAGCTTGGATGAAAAACCAAATAGGTTCTTGGTGAGCCTTGATAAAAACCAAGTGTTGGGTTCTTGATGATCTTGGTAAAACCAAGTTGGGTTCTTGGTGATCCTGGTAAAACCATGTTAGGTTCTTGGTGATCCTGTGAAAATCAAGTTAGGTTCCTGGTGATCCTATGAAAACCATGTTAGGTTTCTTTGGTGAGCCTGTTCAAAATCAAAGGGTATTGGGTTTTCTTTGATGATCCCTTTAAAACCAAAGTGTAGAGGTTTTGGTTTATGATCCTATAAAATAATCCGAGTGTATACGGGTGTGAATATAGTGGAAATCCCAAGTGGTATCTTGGATACTGGAGTAGGAGCTAGGTTGCTCCGAACCACTATAAATTTTATGTGTTTGTGTTGTGCTTCTTAATTCTTACTTAGCTTCTACAATTTACTACTTTGTCACAGCGCCTACCACTTGCAAAGGATTTTTAATTGCACATTATCTGCTTTAAAATTTTAAATTTCCAATTCACCCCCCTCTTGGGTAGCCACTTGGGCAACAGCTGGTATTAGAGTAGTGTCTCTGATTATACTAGAGTAAAGATTGATGGCTCATCCAATGAGTATGTCTTTGGCAGAAGGCTAATCAACTAATAGACCTCTACTCTTCACAGGCACAAATTATTCTTATTGGAAAGCAAGAATGAAAATTTATATACAAGCTGTTGATTTTCAATTATGGAAGGTCATTCTTAAAGGGCCACATGTTTCCATGATTAAAATTGATGGTGTGGATGTCTCTAAGCCTGAAGAGGAATGGGATGAACACAACATGAAATTAGGGGAATCGAATGCCAAAGCCATGAACTTGTTTTACTGTGCTTTGGATTCAAATGAGTTTAATCAAATTTCCACTTGCACTTCTACAAAGAAAATTTGGGATAAACTTGAGATGACCCACGAAGGAACTTCTCAAGTGAAAACATCAAAGATTAATCTTTTAGTGCATAATTTTGAATTATTTAAAATGGAGCCTAATGATAATATCTCTGCCATGTATACCATATTTACAGATATTATTAATGGTTTGAAAAGTCTTGGTAGGGTATACTCAAATGCTGATTTGGTATAAAAGATATTGAGATCACTTCCTGACAAATGGGATCCTAAAGTTACTGCCATCCGAGAAGCTAAAGGTTTGAACACTTTATCCATGGATGAACTAATGGGTTCTCTCATCACACACGAATTGGCCATGCAGCATAGAATGGATGATGATGAAAAAAAAAAGAAAATAATTGCATTCAAGGCTCCATTAGAATCAAAGGATGATGAAGAGATGGAAGATGACTCTACCTCCTCCGAAGATGATCTAGAAGATGAAGACATTGCAATGGTCGTGAGGAGATTCAGAAAGTTTATGAGAAAGAAGAAAGGTAGATACAATGAAAAATTCCATAAACGAGGAGAATATTTAAAAGAAAAGGACAAGGACAAAGAGAAAGATAAGGAACAAGTCCCCACCTGCTATGAATATAAGAAACTGGGGCACATTTATCTGGACTATCCACTACTAAAGAAATTTTTCAAAAAAAAGAAAAAGAAAGCGATGGTTGCCACATGGAGCGACAGTGAAGACTCCACTTCAACTGAAGAAGAAGAGACCACGAAAACAGCTAACTTATGTCTAATGGGTCTTGAGGATGAGGTAACTTTCCCCGATACTCAAATTTAATTCACATTTGATGAGTTAAATTCTTCATTTCATGATCTCTTATCTGAATTTAAAAAGGCAGGAGTAAAGATTAGATCATTAAAGCATATCAATGATTCTTTACTCAAAGAAAAAGAGGAGATTTCAGAAAAGAATGTTTTATTGCAAAAAGAACTTCATATCTTTTCTGAAAAATGTAATGTGTTGAAAACTGAAAACAGTGAGTTTCATGACAAAAATAAAATTTTGTTGAAAGAAAATAATGAACTGAAAAAGGAGGTTGAAAACTTCAAGCCACTTGTTGAAAAATTAACTTTATCTTCTAACAAGCTTGAGTTGATTCTTAAAGATCAAAGAATTTCTGGTAATCAAGCTGGAATTGGTTTTAATGCTTCAAATTCAAATTATGTTTCAGCAACTACATTTGTGAAACAAAAAGATTTTGTTCCCAAGCTTACTTCTCATAAAGCTTTTGTGACAAAAGGTTCTACTTCTATTTCAAAAACCACTTTGTATGTTCCAAAAAACTCTATTACAAAACTTGCTATTTCTGCACTTCACGCATCTAGGATTTCAAAGTATAAATCATTTCAAAATTCTAGAATTAGATATTTTGCTTGCAAAGAACTAGGACATATAGCTTTCAACTGCAATACTATTAAAAATGTCCATAATAAATCAAGAAAAACTTGGGTTCCCAAAGGAACCACCTCGGCTAACCTGCAAGGACCCAAGTTAGCTTGAGTACCTAAAAGAACTCCATTATTTTCTTGCAGGAATGTATTGCAGCCCAGAAATTGAAAAAAGATAGTATCTCGATAGTGGCTATTCAAGACATATGACGGGTGACAAGGATCAGTATCACCTTGGAAATGAAAGAAGGAGGTATGGTTACTTTTAGAGACAATGGAAAAGGAAAAATAATCAGAATTGGTAAGATCAAAATAACCCCTTATACTTTCATTGAAAATGTATTGCTAGTTGATTAAATAAAGCATAATTTATTAAGTATTAGTCAATTATGTGATAAAGGCTTCAAAGTTATCTTCGAATCATCTATGTGTAGGGTAACAAACTCTCTTGATTATAGTAGTAAATTCATTGGACATAGACTTGGAAATAACTATGTAGTAGATCTAAATGATCTAGCCATGACTAGTAGTTCCAGTTTAGTTGCAATGAATACTAAGACCAAGGAGTCTTATTTATTATGGCATAAAAGATTAGGTCATGCTAGCATGCATACTATTACCAAGTTAATTTACAAAATCTTGTTAAAGGCATGCCTAAATTTAAAGTTGATTTTGATCATGTTTGTGATGCATGCCAAATGGGTACACAAACTAGGAGATTTAAATCCAAAAATATGATTTCAACTTCTAGACCTCTAGAACTACTTCACATGGACTTATTTGGACTAACTAGGACCACAAGCCTATGAGGTATGAAATATGCCCTTGTGATTGTAGATGATTTTTCCAGATTTACATGGGTTTTGTTTATTGCTCACAAAGATGAAACTTTCAAAGTATTTAGAAAATTTCACAAAAAAGTTTCAAATCAAAAAAATCTTTCTATAATTTCAATTAGGAGCGATCACGTCACTGAATTTGAAAATCAATTGTTCAATGATTATTGTACTGAAAACAATATTGATCAACTTCTCCATTCCTAGAACACCACAACAAAATAGTGTTGTTGAGAGAAAAAATAGGACTTTGGAAGAAATGGCCAGAACGATGTTATGTGAAGGTAATCTTCCAATGTACTTTTGGGTAGAAGTGGTGAATACTGCTTGTTATATTTTAAATCACGTTTTGATCCGTCCTATTTTGAAGAAAACCCCCTATGAGCTTTAGAATGAAAAAAAATCCAACATAAATTATTTTCATGTGTTTGGATGTAAATACTTTGTACTTAACAATGGTAAGGATAATCTAGGAAAATTTGATGCTAAATCTGATGAAGCAATTTTCCTTGGTTATTCACTACATAGTAAAGCATATAGGATATTTAATAAAAGGACTCTTACTATTGAAGAGTCAGCGCATGTTATCTTTGATGAAACTAATCCTTCACCATCTAGAAAAGATGTGTGTATTGACATTGATGCAAGTACTATTCAAAAAGAGATGGAAGACATGAGTATTCAAGAAAGACCAATTGAATAAGAAGAAGAAATGGTAAGTAAGGATCATATCAATTTCCAACTGAATGGAGGTACGCTACTTGTCATCCTAAAGAATTAATTATTGATGATCCTTCTTAAGATATTAGGACTAGGTCTGCACATAGGACTGCACATGATTACCTAGCCTTTGTATCACAAATGGAGCTTCACACTTTAGAAGAAGCAGAAAATGACCCAAACTGGATGTTAGCTATGCATGAAGAATTGAACCGGTTTGAAAGAAATAAGGTTTGGACACTAGTTGATAGACCTAAAGACCACCCAATCATAGGAACCAAATGGGTCTATGGGAACAAACTAGATGAACAAGAAAATGTCATTAGAAACAAAGCTAGATTAGTGGCTAAGGAATATAGTCAAGAAGAAGGTATTGATTTTGATGAAACTTATGCACCCGTAGAAAGATTAGAAGCCATTAGATTACTTCTTGCATTTACTTGCTACATGAATTTTAAACTTTTTCAAATGGATGTGAAAAGTGCATTTCGAAATGGATTTATCTCCGAACAAGTTTTTGTAAAACAACCCCGGGTTTTGAAAATCATGCTTTTCCAAACCATGTGTTTAAATTCAATAAAGCTTTATATGGTTTGAAACAAGCCCCTATAGCCTGGTATGATAGACTTAGCACTTTTTTAATTAAAAATTATTTTTCAAGAGGAAATGTTGATAAAATCCTTTTTATCAAAAAGAAAAATAATAATATATTAGTTGTACAAATTTATGTGGATGATAATATATTTGGTGCAACTAATGAAAATTTTTGTAAAGAATTTGCTAAGCTAATGCAGGGAGAATTTGAAATGAGCCTAATGGATGAACTTAATTACTTCCTCGGACTTCAAGTAAAGTAAACAAAGGAAGGGATCTTCAAGCCTAGCAAATTTTTCTTCTATTTAACCTCCAATGCTTTTGCTTTATCCTTGTTCTGTTCCAACCTCCAAACATTGGTTCCTCTCAAGCTTGGATCCAATATGTCAATCCTAGATCTTTCGCAGGATTCGGTCTCCCCTATTTCTTCGACCCCTTCAACCTTTAATGCTGCATCAGTTTTAGCAAAAATCTTCAACATTCCAATTTCCTTCTTCAAGCTCCAATGGCCAAGAAATTTTATGGATTATGTTAACACCATGTTTATAAACCTCATGAAGAACTGCCCAGATCTATTACCATGAGCCATAATCTGCCATGACCACATCCTAACTTTGTAGCAAGGCAATAAACACATTTTGTTTTCATAAATCTAGTACTCTATTCTTGTTGAAACATCAATGCATCCTAACCTCCTGCACAGCATGTGGACAGTAGCAAATCATGTTAAAGCCCATGAACCATAATGGATGAAGCTACTGTTCGCTATCCTTTTTGATGGTCTACAATGTTAGTTCATGGATCAAATGCAATGGCAGATGGATCGTTTAGTTCTCTTGGTAGACCTGGTGGCTTGTTTCCCCACATGGAGTGCTTCACATGTTCACTTTCTTTTGAGTCAAAACACTATTTTTAAGTGCTTCACGTGCTCCATTCTTGGCCATCATTTTGAATTGGTTCCTGCGTGCCTCCACTTGTTGCACTTCCCATGCAATATTATTAGAAACCCATGCTCCAGGTAGCTTCAAATCCTATCAACTTCCCAATTAAACACTTTAATAAATTCCTTAGCATGTAAATCTCTTGGACCTACATTCCTCTGTACGCTTTAAGTTCCATACTTTTTATTCAAAGATATAATAAACCATTTTCATACTACGATGCCATGCCTATGCTTCTTATCTAGATTCAGACTCAGGCTGGAGCATAGTCCTCAAACTGGACCTTTATAATACATGTATGAGAATATAAGAAGTATTAAATATTAATCAATAAAGATTAAGTGTTAATGGTTTAAGTACTTCTTATGTAATATTTGTATCTTGATCACATCCCCCAACTTGGCTTTTACTCATCCTTGAGTAAAATAGATAAATAAATAATGTATACCATCTTGTCCAAGAAATAAAAATTATCTTGCTAGTTCTAAAATCAGTTGATAGCTGGTTAGACCATAAAAAAGTTCGTTCGTTGGATTATCAATTCCACCCATTTAGAGGTCGAGTAAAGCCCATAGAAGTTTCCAAAGTTCTTTTCCCAACTTTTTACTTCGCTCTTTTAAATCCTCTAACTTACTTTGATTTTGGTATAGTATCAATTTATTTAGTCCCCTCTTCTTTTTTTTTAATAATAATATTGAGTCAGTGCAATGTTCTAACAACTTGCTTTCTAGTTGATTCTTGTAGCAAGCTTTAGGCCAATGACCCCAAACCAGTTGGTTTTAGGGCATTAGGTGTAGAACACCCTTCAGGTTTACTGACTCGAGTCAAAAAGGCTACGTGTTAAGACTATCTTTACAAGAGATTTCTTTATATTCTCATCTTTTGATGCAAACAACAATGCTTTCTTAGACGAAGTGGTCCGGTTACTCAGTAAGAGATACTACAAACCTTATTTATTAAATTTTAAAGAAGACTTTTATGATTTTTTGATCTTTCTACGTATACTATTATAAGATAGATTCTTTATCAAGATCAATAGGTAAAAAGGTTTAGAATTACTCAACAAAAAAAATCTTTGATCTAAGTTCTATCATTTATTGAGCTTTCTTGATAATTTATCTCTCAGCATCTCTAAAATTATCTAAACCATTAATCATTCATCATTTAGAAGGCTTGATTATTCTCAAATCGAGACAAAGATTAGTACACAAAAATTGATTAAAATTCTACTTGAGGATTTGATTAATTTAATTATCCCTCTAACTTAATTTCCATTGTCCCTAATGAAAGAGGATACTAAAAATAAATGACAAGGAAGGATACCATCTGAAAGGGTATTTGAGGATTGGATGCTCCTTTGTTACCATACTCCTCTCAGTTTAATTTTATTGCTCTTCTTGTGTTATTCTAAAAAAAAAGGTACAAAGTTAAAAATAAAAGCATAACTGGGTTGCCTCCTAGGAGCGCTAAGTTTAAAGTCTTCAGCCAGACTATGCTGACTATCATGATAATGCTGGGTTCCCAAGATCAAAGGATTCAACAACTTCTCCATCTTTAATTTCTTCTATATAAGGTTTTAAATGCTGGCCATTTACCATAACAATATTTATTTGCTTTATATCTCTAAGTTTTATGGCTCTATGAGAAAATACCTAAGTCACTATAAAAAGTCCATCCCATCGGGAGCAAAGTTTTCTAGGAAAAAGTCATAATCTAGAATTATAGAGCCACACTTTTTGATTAGACTTGAACATTTTTCTATTAATAAATTTATCATGGTATGTCTTAGTTCGAGCCTTGTAAATTTTGAAACTTTTGTATGCTTCATTACGTAGCTCTTCTAATTCATTCAGTTGAAGTTTCCTATTGAAACTTGCATTTTTCATATCAAAATTAAATTGCTTGATGGCCTAAAATGCATGGTGTTCCAATTCTACAAGCAAATAAGAAGCATTTCCAAACACTAACCGATAAATAGACATTCCTAGAGGGGTCTTAAAAGTAGTTCGGTAAGCCCATAAAGCATCATCCAAACGTTCCGACCAAAATTTTCTTTCGGGTCTTACTATTTTTTCAAGGATATGCTTAATTTCTCTATTTGACACCTTAACCTAGCCACTAGTCTGGGGATGATAAGGTATGGTTAGTTTATGAGTAATTCCATATTTCTTCATCAAGCCTTCAAAGTGTCTATTCGTGAAATGTGCACCCCCATCACTAATAATAGCTCTTGGGCACACAAACCGACTAAGGATGTTATGCTAAATAAACTTGATCACAACTTTATGGTGGTTAGTTCGAGTTACAATGGCTTCTATCCATTTTGACATATAATCAACAGCTACTAGAATGTACTCAAATCCAAAGAAAGGAGAAAATGGTCCCTTGAAGTCAATACCCCATATATCAAAAATTTTAATAACCAAGATAGGGGTTAGGGGCATCATATCTCTTCGTGAATTATTTCCTATTTGTTAACATCGGAGGCAATTATGACCAAATTTATGTGCATTTTTTTAAAAGAGTTAGCTAGTGAAACCCACTCTACAGCACCTTTGCTATAGTTTTCCTTCCACTATAGTATCCCCCACAGGTAAGAGAATGACAAAAAGTGAGTATGCTTTTGAATTCACTCTTTGGGACACATCGTCTAGTCACTTGATCCGAATAGTACTTAAACAGTTCAGGTTCCTCCAAAAAATAATATTTGATCTACGAGAAAAATCTATCCTTTTCTTATTTAGACCAGTGGAAAGAATTTATCCTGTTGCTAAGTAATTAACAATATGGACAAACCAGGGAAGACTACTGGAAGAAATTGAGAATAGTTGTTCATCAAAGAACCTATCTTTGATTGTTTTCTTGTTGTATTCTACCAAGATCCTAGAATTATGATCTGCTACCAAATTTTTAGAATCTTTCTTATCTAAAATTTTTAGATCAAATTCTTGTAATAGAAGGATCCATCTAATCAGTCTAGGTTTAGTATCCATTTTAGATAGCAGATGCTTCAATGCTGCATGATCGGAATAAACAAGGACTTTAGATCCTAATAGATATTATCAAAATTTTTCTACTGCAAATACAACCACTAGTAACTTCTTTTCAGTAGTAGTATAATTCATTTGTGTATCCAAAAGAGTTTTGATAGCATAATAAATTACATATGATTCATGATTAAATCTCTATCCTAAAATTGCCCCTATAGCATAATCAGAGGCATCGTACATGATTTCAAATGGTATGGTCTAATCTGGAGGCTTAATAACTGGTGCAGTGGTCAAAGCAGTTCTAAGAGTATGATAAGCAGCAAGACATTCTTTATTAAACTCAAAAATTTATCTTTCATAAGCAAATTACACAAGGATTGTGAGATTTTACAAAAATCCTTAAGAAACATTTATAAAAACCTGCATAGCCAAGAAAGGATCATACTTGTCAAACCGAGATTAGGGGAGGCAGTTTTGAGGTTAGTTCAACCTTAGCTTTGTCGACCTCAATCCCTTGCTCAAAAATAATATGTCCGAGCATGATTCATGATGGGGACATCGACCAGCCCAGCCCAGAACATGAAGCCTAGCCCAGTCGATAACCTGAAGCCCAGCCCAGCCCAGACCTGAAGCCTAGCCCAGAACCTAAAGCCAGCCCAGTCCAAACCCTGAAGCATCAGTCGATGCAGCACATATTCCAGAGCAGCATGGATCCCGAAGCAGCATGAATCCTGGAGCACATCCAAATGAAGATATGCATAATTTTTTTTATGGGTGTATGAGGGATTAGGATATTAGGATATTAGGATTTATCTCGATTGTTTGAAAGTTATTTTAAGATTTAGTTGGATTAGTTTATTTTTAATAGTTTAAATGTGTTAGGATTGAGGTTGAGGTATCTGAGATCAGGATATCGGATATCTCATATTAGCCTATTTAATAGTTTTGTCATTCGAATAAAGATATAGACGATGAATTATTGAAACAGATCTTTGCTTTGTTTCTTTGGTTAGGAGATCTTTGCTTCTCCGTGTAGGAGAAGGGCCTTCTCCGCGTAGGAGAAAGGCACCCCAACCTTAATTTCTCCAGGTAGGAGAAGGGACTCAACCTTTATTTCTCCAGGTAGGAGAAGGGTCCCCAACTTTTTTTTTCATCGCTATTCTTTTTCCTCTCTGTTTCCTTTTTTTATGAATCAACCACCGAGCCATCTCCTGGATCCGTTCAAGCACCATCAGCCGGCATGCCTATACCCAATCCAAAGGAGCGTGCCCTCCTCTTCATCACAACCGATCTCACTGGAGACATCTTCGTCCACATTTCCCATGGAAGCCCCGTCTCTACCTAAGACCGAGACAATCAACTGAAGAAACCAAGCCTCCAAGCCCCTTCAGTCTCATACCGTAGCATCCTTGGATCCGCTCTTCATCTCCCCTGGGAGTCCTTCTTACTCCACCACTGTGATCACAGACAGCGTTCACTACTCAAATGATCATGGTCACCGTTGCGGCTGCCATCCATCCCTCCAATGTTGTCGATCTGGAGGATCCACAGCCTGAAATCGTTCGCACCACCATCTCCCTGCCACCGTGACTTCTTGCATTCTCCGCCATGTCCTCCTTGCCTGAAGTCGACGACGGGTCACCTTCACCCACCATCGGTGCCTGCCCTCACTGGATCCCCTTGCAGCTGCGATGCCTCATCGCCATGCCCCATCTCCCAGACAGACTCTGACCGCCTATCGCCTTTGCCGGCAATCAGGGTCACCCATAGCTGTAGGTTCGTGCCGCCTTTCTTCCACCATGGTGTCCCTTCTCCGATGAAGGTTTCCTAGAGGACATCACATGAGAACCCACCAGATCAGCCCATTCCAAGACCATCGCCACTCTACAGCCATCTCCGCCTGATCTGCACAATGTCACCGGCCACCAGAACCCCATCCAACCAGCCATCTTCTTCCCATGCTGCCACCGTTCTCTGCCCAGCATCGATGCCGGTGAGCCCCTCCATGAACCTCCCCTGTCTCTGGCCTTCGTTCATGGGGAAGAAGCATCCCGCACGAACATGAAAGCAAGGGAGGGGGGATATTGCACGATGTCAAAGCATAGCCAGTTCCCCCTTTGCCGATTTCTATTTCAGTTGAAAAAAAAAAGTGAAAAGGAAAAAAAAATATGAAAAAAAATAAAAAAATATTTATGAAAAAAAATAAATTGGGTTTAACCTAGCCTAGGGTCGTTTCTTAACGACCAAAGGTCCGATCTCCTAGAATAAATATTGATCGAGGTTTGTCCCGCATTAGTTTTTGGTATCAGGGTAAGGGTTAGGTTAGGTTAGTCATTCTCATTTTAATTGCACTATTTGTATAAAAAAAATTTCAGTTTACAGATCACGTGCATCCTAGAGTCAGAAGTTTGCTGAAACTTGACTCGACGGAGTCAAGTTCTCCCCACCTTAGGAGAATGATGGGGACGGCGACCAGCCCAGCCCAAAAGCCATCCGAAAACCTGAAGCCCAGCCCACTCGATAACCTGAAGCCCAGCCCAACCCAGACCTGAATCCTAGCCCAGAACTTGAAGCCAGCCTAGTCCAAACCTTGAAGCCTCAATCGATGCAGCACATATCCCGGAGCAGCATGGATCCCGCAGTAGCAAGAATCTCGGAGCACATCCAAATGAAGATAAGCATAATTTTTTTTATGGGTGTACGAGGGATTGGGATATTAGGATATTAGGATTTATCTCGATTGTTTGAAAGTTATTTTAGGATTTAGTTGGATTAGTTTATTTTTAATAGTTTAAATGTGTTAGGATTGAGGTTGTGGTATCTGAGATCAGGATATCGGATATCTCAGATTAGCCTATTTAATAGTTTTGTCATTTGAATAAAGATATAGATGATGAATATTGAAATAGATCTTTGCTTTGTTTCTCCGATTTGGAGATCTTTGCTTCTCCGGGTAGGAGAAGGGCACCCTGGTGCAGGCACCAGAATCAGAAGAAGACTTCAGGGTTCCATCAGGATCTCTGAATGACCTTGCCCGAAGATTAGGGTTTGTAATAAGGGATGACATGGTCAACTAGATTATTTTATTTCTTTGAGTCTGCATTTCATTTTGTTGAGTCATGTTGCCTCAGTCTAAGTTTAAGTCAAGTCCTGGTTGGCACCTTTCACTAGGGCATCATTTTTTCTTCCAAGGCCAAATGCAAGTGGACGCCACACTCCCAGCCACACTCCCAGGACCAGTTGGCACCACATTTCATCCCAGTGTCCCTGGTCCCCACGTCCAAGAGAGCAAGAAAATTTTCTTAGGAGAAGTCAAGGAAGGCACCCACAAGCTGCCAAAAGTAACCAAGCTAAAGGAGCAGGGGATTTTTCTTGGAGAGGACTTCAAGGTAGGCGCCCACACCTGCCTAAAGTACCTGGCTATGAATGGAAGGAGCATAGTCTTAGGGAGAAAGACTAGGAGATGAGTATTTTCTTCCAAGAAAGAGCAAGTCATGGAAGGAAAACCCATGACTTAAGGAGAAGAACTAGGAGGTGCCCCACATACCTGCCATATGAAGCCATCACCTTGCATTTGAGGCTGCCCACTCCAAGGAAAGAAGCCTGGTCGGTCAAGGGAAAGTTTTTCATGCTTAGGATGATTGTTTAGTCCCACATGGGAAGTAGTGTAATTTTGTTTCTCTTGTAAGGTTTATATATTGGACCCTTATATAATCTTTTAATTTTAATGAGTAAATGAAATCTTTTCTTGTGTTGAGCAACCTTCTGTTCTCTTCTTCCGCACTTCTTTGAGTGTTGAGCTCCGTGAGGGAGTAAATCCGGGTTCCATTGGAGCCTTAAGGAGGTGAGAGATCTCCAAACTTACCAAAACCCTGCCCCGCTTTCATCCCTAGCCGCCAACCCTAATTTTCTTTCATCATCCTAGCCACCAACACCCAAATTCCTAAACCCTATTCCCACTTCATTCAAGGCCGCCATCTCCTTCTCCAAGCCACCACCTACTATATCAAGCCCTAGGTCCTTTTCATCTGCAAGCCGCCGCCCTACCAGCCAAACCCTAAATCCACTCCATCTTTCACCGCCACCTCCATACTCTTCCCTCATCTTCAAAGTTCGAGCAGTCCGGAGCTATCCTAGGTAAAGGTCACTTCCTTGAGTTTCTTACATCCTTATCTTGTTCTTCATCTTTTCCAGATCCAGAGTACAAGAAGAAGGCCAACCTTGCCATAGGACTATAATCCGAGGATCCATTGCGAAGATACCCCGTCTCCAAGGATCCTACAATTTGCTCGAGAGTGTCCTTCAATTGAAGCGAAGAGAGATATCACAGTCAAGTATAAAACCTTCTCTTCTCTCTTCATCTGTTTCTTGAATAAGGAGTAAACCCTAGGTATGGAGGTTTCTCAATCCCCAGTGATCCTACTTCTTTATTACTCTGATAATCTACTCTTTTGAATTGTGCTTTCTTTCAGTGCATATTTTCTTTCAATATTAGTTAGCATTGTTTTTGAGTCAAGCCAACTTCTAACAAAACACAAAAGAAAAAAATTAGTCTTAATTTACTTCCACATCGCATCATCTTATTTGTTCTACATCATTTTTGGTATCAGAGCCCTGTCTAGGGTTCTTGCTTGTTTGATTATTTTTTCATTCCTTTTTACTTTTGCTGCCTGGAGTAGTCTCCCATGGCCGTCCGGTCCTAGGAACAAGCGAGACGCAAGCCTCCTCCTCCCATTCCACGGGGGTTCCTAGGGTGTGTAGGGGTGCCGCTGGTTATAACTTCTAGGCAGGGATTGTAAACGGGACACACGTTCTATTTTCTGCCAGTAACTATTCTGCTATTTGAATTGTTTTTCCCTGCAAAAAATTCTAAATTAAGTAATTCTTGTTTTACTGGAAGAAGTATAATTGAAAGTAATTTACATAAAAGTTTCATAATTTATTAATTTCTATAGATTTTCAGAGATCAATTTTACTGCTGTTCTGTTTTTTATTTTCTGCAAGCTATTTTTTTATTTGAGTGTGCATAAATTGAATCTATCTTAAGGGCACCGAAGTTGCAACATAAGGGGAGGATTGAGACCCTCTCCTTAGCCCAAAACCACCTCCCGTGCATTCGAACCTAAGCCTTTAATCTTAAAATTAATTAGACCTAATTTTCCCTAGTGGGCTAGGGACACCAACTGGTCGGGTCAAGGCTAGTGTTGAGTCAGTTTGTCTAGTTACTCTGTGTGTGCTTTGTACTCAGTGTCTAGAATGGTGGTTCAGGGATTCTATCCCGAAGGGCTTGTGTGCTGGTCCGCCTACCTAGCCAATCACTGATTAGTGTCTAGGATTGGCAATTAGGGACCTAACACTCCCCTTACACCTGCCTGCCTGAGTCCCGAGTTACTACAGGCTAGCTTGCCATTCTAATTGGGCATCTAGTTTGGGCTCTAGGTCTAGTTAGCCCGTAGTCATTTCAGTCGAGTCTCATTTGGTGTGCTTGCTTGCATCATCATGTCCACCCGGAATGGAGTACCCTACCAACCTGGTCAAACCCAACCTGATTTAGAGGCCATGATTAGAACTCTTACCGAAAGTATGACCAAATTGAGTCAGGATATGACTGATACTGTTGCCCATTTAGGGATCAAGTCCGTGAGGATCTTACCCAGCTTAGGGATAGAGTCCAAGTACTTGAGGAACCTAGACATCAGAATTGGACTCCTGACCCAGATTTTAATGTGCCTCAACCTCACCCACAATAGGAGCCTAGAAGACCTTTATACAGAGATCCTGAACCTAATCATAGGAGGCCTGACCCAGAGCCTGAAGATAGAGATGATAGGTTCATCTGGAACATCAAATTAGATGCACCCACTTTTGATGGGAGCTTAAACCCTAAGGTGTATTCTAATTGGGAGGGTGAGATGGACCAGTACTTTGAGTGGTATACCATGTCTGAGGAAAGGAAGTTCAAGTTTGCCAAGATGAAGTTAGTGTGTCAAGCTAGGTTATACTGGGGGAACATGTAGCTAACCACTAGGAGACGAAATGTTGAGCCCATAACCACTTGGCAGGGTATGAAAGAGAAGCTTAGAGATAAGTACCTACCCATTTCATACCAGCAGAATCTGTTAGACCAATGGCAAACCTTGAAACAAGGGAACCGATCTGTCTCAGACTACATAGCCACCTTTGATGAGTACTTGATGAGATGTGATGTGAGTGAAGCCCATGAGGTCACTTTGTCTAGATTTAGGGCTGGACTTAGGGAAGACATTAAGAGGGAGTTGTTTCTGAGAGAGGTTACTGACCTAGACCAAGCCTATCAGTTGCACTGAACACTAAGAAATTTCAGATAGGACCTATACCTTCTAGGGTTAGTGCCCCAATCCCAAGAAATGGACCTAGCCAAGTTACCCTTAGCAAACCTTTTCAGGGTATTCCCACCCCTAGGCCCTTGGACAAAGGTAAGGCACCTGACATCCAGAGAACCCCTAGTTCTAGTATCACCTGTTTTAAGTGTCAGAAACCAGGTCATATCTCCAGCCAGTGTACAGCCATAGCCTATTTTAAGTGCCATAGGGTAGGTCATGTTTCTAACCAGTGCCCACGTAGATCCCTTTACATAGAAGAGGGAGAGGAAGAGAATTCCGGGCCCAATGAGGAATTTGAAGAAGAAGTTTATGAGGCCGGAATGAACTTGGTTGATGAGTATGAAGGAGAGGAGAAACCCATAGAGTTTGACCAGTTAGGAGTTGTGAGATGCATCCTGTCCTAGAGTAGAGTTCAGGAGGATTGGTGTAGGACTAACATCCTACAGACTTTCCTTAAATTAGGGGATAAGGTATGTAAAATCATCATAGATAGTGGGAGCTATGTGAATGCCATTTCTGCTAGCACTGTCAAAATGTTAGGCTTAACCCCAGTCCCCCACCCCAACCCCTATAAGGTTTCTTGGGTAGACTCTACCTCTATACCCATCCAGTCTAGATGTCAGGTCCAAATTCAGATGCAATCCTATCAAGAGAAGATTTGGTGTGATGTCTTATCCATGGGGGTGAGCAGTATAATTCTTGGGAGACCTTGGTTATATGATCATGATGCCACCCTCTTAGGAAAATCCAGTACCTGTGTCTTTAGTTTTAATGGGAAAAAGATCACAATCCATTCAGTCCCTCCTAAGGACAAGGTAGCTAAAGGACCCAATAAGGTCAAAGAGATGAAGACTGGAGTGAACCTAATTAGTGCTAAGGATCTAGAACAAGAAATTCATAGTGGTTCACCCATTTGGATGTTGATTGCTAAGGAACTTAGGACTCGTACACCCTCGAGCCTCCTCAGGAAGTTAGGCTTTTGTTAGAAGAATTTGAGCATGTTTTTCCCAAGGATCTGCCATACCACCTTCCACCTCTTAGAGATATCCAACATTCCATAGATTTAATCCTAGGAGCTACTTTACCCAACTTTTCCCATTATAGGATGAATCCATCTGAGCATGAGGAACTGCAAAAGCAGGTTGGAGAATTGTTGAGGAAGGGGTTCATTAGAGAGAGTCTTAGCCCTTGTGCAGTCCCTGCACTACTGACCCCAAAGAAAGATGGCACATGGAGGATGTGTGTTGATAGTCATGCCATCAACAAAATCACAATCAAGTATAGGTTCCCCATCCTTAGACTAGATGACATGCTAGATATGATGGCCGGTGAAATGGTTTTTTTCCAAAATTGATCTCAAGAGCGGCTATCATCAGGTTAGAATTAGACCAGGGGATGAGTGAAAAATCGCTTTCAAAACTAAGGATGGTCTCTACGAATGGGTTGTTATGCCTTTTGGGTTGTCCAATGCCCCTAGTACTTTCATGAGGATTATGACCCAGGTGCTTAGAGCTTTCATAGGGAAGTTTGTAGTGGTCTATTTTGATGACATCCTGATCTATAGTAAGACCCCTGCAGACCACCTAGGCCACCTTAGACAAGTCTGCCAAGTTTTGAGGAATGATAGTCTCGATAATCTTAAGAAGTGTGAATTCATGACCAGTAGAGTTATCTTTCTTGGTTTTGTAGTAACCCCTGACGGCGTGGCTGCCGATCCAGAGAAGATTAGGTCCATAGTAGAATGGCCAGAGCCGACCAGTGTGCATGAAGTTAGGAGTTTCCACGGCTTGGCTACCTTCTATAGACGACTCATCAAGGGGTTTAGTACTGTAGTTGCTCCTATCACAGATTGTATTAGGAGGGGAGAATTTTAGTGGACTAAAGCAGCCCATAAAGCCTTCCTCGATCTTAAGGATAGGATGACCCAGGCACCCATTTTGAGGTTACCCGACTTTTTTAAAGTATTTGAGGTTGCCTGTGATGCTTCAGGTATAGGTATAGGTGGAGTCCTAAGCCAAGAGAATCATCCCGTAGCATTCTTTAGTGAAAAACTTAATGATGCTAAGCTTAGGTATTCTACCTATGATAAAGAATTTTATGCGGTAGTGCAAGCTTTGCGTTACTGGAGACATTATTTGCTACCGCAGAAATTTGTGCTATTTTCGGACCATGAGGCTCTTAGATTCCTGAATTCCCAGAAGAAGCTTAACCCTAGGCATGCTAAGTGGGTAGAGTATATCCAGTCCTATACTTTTGTTTTGAAACATAAGGCTGGGACTGAAAATAAGGTAGCTGATGCCCTTAGTCGTCGATCTTTGTTATTGAATTCTGTTAAGGATCAAGTCGTAGGGTTTGAGCAGATCAAAAGAGGAATATGAGTCGTGTCCGGATTTTAAGACTGTGTATCAGGATCTAGCTCAAGGACCATCTAGTGATCATAAGGATTATACCCTTTTAAATGGCTTTCTGTTCTTTAAGAATAGGCTTTGCATCCCTAGAACTTCTCTTAGGGAATTTTTTATTTGGGAAATTCATGCTGGGGGTCTAGCAGGCCATTTTGGAAAAGACAAGACCACCCTGGCTATTGAAGACCACTTTTTCTGGCCTAGCTTAAAAAGAGATGTAGCACACATTGTGGCTAGGTGTCGGACCTGTGCTGTTGCCAAACAGCAAAAACAGAATACCGGCCTTTATACCCCACTCCCTGTCCCAGATCATCCTTGGCAAGATGTGAGTATGGACTTTGTGTTAGGTTTGCCTAAGACCCAGAGGAGGCATGACTCTATTTGTGTCGTAGTCGACCGATTTTCTAAGATGGCCCACTTCTTGCCTTGTTCCCAGACTTTTGATGCGTCTAAGGTAGCCACTCTATTCTTTAATGAGATAGTTAGACTCCATGGCCTACCTAAGACAATTGTTTCAGATAGGGATGTCCGGTTCACTAGCTATTTTTGGAAAACCCTTTAGCATAAGTTAGGGACAAAACTTAAGTTTTCAACTGCCTATCATCCCCAAATTGATGGCCAAACCGAGGTAGTGAACTATAGCTTAGGCAATCTGGTAAGATGTCTTGTTGGTGAAAACACTAGAAATTGGGATTTGTACTTACCTAGGGCTGAATTTGCATACAATGACTCGGTCAATAGGACTACAGGTAAGAGTCCATTTGAAATTGTGCATGGGTACAAACCTCACACACCTCTTGACCTAGCCCCTTTACCAGTCCACACACGAGTCTCCGAGTATGTTGAAGTTTTTGCACAGCATATAAAAGACTTGCATAAAGAAATTCATGCCAAAATAAATTTAAGTAATGAAACTTATAAGAAGTTGGCTAATTCTCAAAGGCGAGTCAAAACTTTTGTTGAGGGAGACTATGTAATGATTAGGTTAAGGCCTGAACTGTTTCCTCCTGGAACCGTTAGAAAGTTACATGCTAGAGGAGCTGGACCATTTAGAGTGGTGAAGAGAGTAGGATCCAATGCCTATGTGCTCGAGTTGCCTCCAGAACTAGGCATTAGCCCCACTTTCAACATTATAGACCTAGTAGAGTATAGTGAGCTAGCTATGATTCCCAGTGAGCCTTTTGAGCCTAATCCTGTTCTTGAGAGTGAACCCAACCCTGTGTGTCCACCAACAAACTGGCCAGTGAGGAAAGAATAGATTGAAAAGATCCTGGACGATCAGGTTATCTCTACTCGTAATCGAGGATACCAAAGATACCTGGTCCGCTGGCAAGGAAGGCTAGATTCTGATGACACTTGGATCTCCCGAGATGAATTACAAGAGTTGGATCCAGATCTCTTGGAGAGATACCAGAGCCAACTTGAGCATTACTCGACAGGGTCGAGTTCCTCCCACCCCGGGAGAATTGGTGCGGGCACCAGAATCAGAAGAAGACTTCAGGGTTCCATCTGGATCTCTGAATGACCATGCCCAAAGATTAGGGTTTGTAATAAGGGTTGACCTGGTCAACCAGATTATTTTATTTCTTTGAGTCTGCATTTCATTTTGTTGAGTCATGTTGACTCAGTCTATGTCCAAGTCAAGTCCTGGTTGGCGCCTTTCCCTAGGGCATCATTTTTTCTTCCAAGGCCAAATGCAAGTGGACGCTACACTCCCAGGACCAGTTGGCACCATATTTCATCCCAGTGTCCCTGGTCCCCATGCCCAAGAGAGCAAGAAAATTTTCTTAGGAGAAGTCAAGGAAGGCGCCCACAAGCTACCAAAAGTAACCAAGCTAAAGGAGCAGGGGATTTTTCTTGGAGAGGACTTCAAGGTAGGTGCCCACACCTGCCTAAAGTACCTGGCTATGAATGGAAGGAGCCTAGTCTTCGAGAGAAAGACTAGGAGATGAGTATTTTCTTCCAAGAAAGAGCAAGTCATGGAAGGAAAACCCATGACTTAAGGAGAAGAACTAGGAGGTGCCCCACATACCCGCCATATGAAGCCATCACCTTGCATTTGAGGCCGCCCACTCCAAGGAAAGAAGCCTGGTCGGTCAAGGGAAAGTTTTTTCATGCTTAGGATGATTGTTTAGTCCTACATGGGAAGTAGTGTAATTTTGTTTCTCTTGCAAGGTCTATATATTGGACCCTTATGTAATCTTTTGATTTTAATGAGTAAATGAAATCTTTTCTTGTGTTGAGCAACCTTGTGTTCTCTTCTTCCGCACTTCTTTGAGTGTTGAGATCCATGAGGGAGTAAATCCGGGTTCCATTGGAGCCTTGAGGAGGTGAGAGATCTCCAAAGTTACCAAAACCCTGCCCCACTTTCATCCCTGGCCGCCAACCCTAATTTTCTTTCATCATCCTAGCCGCCAACACCCAAATTCCTAAACCCTATTCCCACTTCATTCAAGGCTGCCATCTCCTTCTACAAGCCACCACCCACTATATCAAGCCCTAGGTCCTTTTCATCTGCAAGCCATCGCCCTACCAGCCAAACCCTAAATCCACTCCATCTTCCACCGCCACCTCCATACTCTTCCCTCATCTTCAAAGTTTGAGCAGTCCGGAGCTATCCCAGGTAAAGGTCTTTTCCTTGAGTTTCTTACATCCTTATCTTGTTCTTCATCATTTCCAGATCCAGAGTACGATAAGAAGGCCAACCTTGCCATAGGACTACAATCCGAGGATCCATTGCGAAGATACCCCGTCTCCAAGGATCTTACAATCTGCTCGAGAGTGTCCTTCAATTGAAGCAAAGAGAGATATCACAGTCAGGTATAAAACCATCTCTTCTCTCTTCGTCTATTTCTTGAAAGAGGAGTAAACCCTAGGTCTAGGGGTTTCTCAATCCCCAGCGATCCTACTTCTTTATTACTCTGATAATCTACTCTTTTGAATTGTGCTTTCTTTTAGTGCATATTTTCTTTCAATATTAGTTAGCCTTGTTTTTGAGTCAAGCCAACTTCTAACAAAACACAAAAAAAAAAAATTAGTCTTAATTTACTTCCGCATCGCATCATCTTATTTGTTCTGCATCACACCCCAACCTTTATTTCTCTGGGTAGGAGAAGGGACCAAACCTTTATTTCTTTGGGTAGGAGAAGGGTCCCCAACTTTTTTTTTTCATTGCTGTTCTTTTCTCTCTCTATTTCTTTTTTTTCTGAATCAACCACCAAGCATCTCCCGGATTCATTTGAGCACCATCACCTAGCACACCTATACCCATGCCAAAGGAGTGTGCCTTCTTCTTCGTCATAACTGATCCCACCGGAGACATCTCTGTCCACTGTTTCCCATGGAAGCCCCATCTCTGCCTAAGACCAAGCCAACCAACCGAAGAAACCAAGCCACCAAGCCCCTTCGATCTAATACAATAGCATCCCTGGATCCGCTCTTCATCTTCCCTGGGAGTCCTTCTCACTCTGCCACCGCTGATCACCGACCGGCATTCACTACTCCAATGATCATGGTCATCATTGCGGCTTCCATCCATCCCTCCGATGTTGTCAATCTGAAGGATCCATGACTCAAAATTGTTCGCACAACCATCTCCCTACCACCGTGACTTCTTGTATCCACCGCCACATCCTCCTCGCTCGAAGCCGATGACGGGTCACCTCTGCCCACCACTGGCGCATGCCCTCACTGGATCCCCTTGTGCTGCGATGCCTCACCACCACGCCCCATCTACTAGATGGACTCCGACCGCCCGTTGCCTCTGCCTACAACCAAGGTCACCCATAGCTGCAGGTCCGTGCCACCTTTCTTCCACCATGGCGTCCCTTCTCTAGTAAAGGTTTTCCAGAGGACACTGATGAGAACCCACCATATCAGCCCGTTCCGAGACCATTGCCGCTCTATAGCCATCTCCGCTCGATCCGTGCGATACCACCAGCCACCGGAACCCCATCCGACCGGCCATCTTCTTCTTGTGCCGCCACCATTCTCCACCTAGCATCGATGCTGGTGAGCCCCTCCGTGAGCCTCCCCTATCTCTGGCTTCCGTTCATAGGGAAGAAGCATCCCACATGAACGTGAAAGCAAGGGAGCGGGGGATACCGCATGGGTCTCAAAGCATAGCCGGTTTCTCCTTTTGTCGACTTCTATTTTAGTTGAAAAAGAAAGTGAAAAGGAAAAAAATGAAAAAAATAAAAATAAAAGAAATATATATGAAAAAAATATATGACAAAATAAATTGGGTTTAACTTAGCCTAGGGTCATTTTTTAACAACCAACGGTCCAATCTCCTAGAATAAATATTGATCAGGGTCTGTCCCGCATCAATTCTCTCACAAACCATAAAATGGTTGTTCTCCCAACTTAAAACTAAATTTATCTCCATACATCATTTCAGTACCTTTGTTAAGTTCTAGAGGCAATCGTTAAATGAAGAACCAAACATTGAAAAATCATCAATAAAATCTTCAAGAAATTAACCAACCATATCAAAAAATATGGCCAACATACATCGTTGAAAAGTAGCTGCTGCATTACAGAGACCAAATGGTTTGCATCTAAAGGCAAATGTTCCAAAAGGGCAGGTAAAGGTGGTCTTTTCTTGATCTACAAGAAATACTAGGATCTAGTTATATCCTGAATATCCATCCAGGAAATAAAAGAAACTCTACCCTCCTAGCCATTCTAAAATTTGGTCGATAAAAGGCAAAGAAAAGTAGTTTTTCCTAGTAATGACATTTAGTTTTTGATAATCTACACACACTCACCAACTTGTTATGGAATGGGTAGGAATTGACTCACCCTTTTCATTCTCTATTACAGTAATACCTGACTTTTTAGGTACAACTTCGGTTGGACTGACCTATTAGCTATCTGAAATTGGAAAATAATGCTAGCATCAAGTCACTTTACAACTTCCTTTTTTACAACTTCTCTCATATTTGGATTCAACTTCTGTTGCATGTCCCTATATGGTTTAGCTTCTGCTTCACAATGAATGTAATGCATGCAAATAGAAGGATCAATTTTCTTAAGATCAGCTATAATCCATCTAATAGCCTCTTTATGTTCTTAAATACATCCACCAATTTGTCTTCCTAATCAGAGGTTAGCATAGATGTAATGATTACCGAAGGATATCATTGGGTCCAAGGAAAGAATATTTTAACTTTACAGGAAGAGGCTTCAACTCTAGCATGGGTGGTGCTTTTAAAGGTGGTACTAAAGGACTTGATTAAGTTAATAATTATTCATACTTTACAATCCAAGGGAGCGGTGTTAAAATTTTATGGTTCTAATAATGTATTTACTTCTTTGGTATATTTATCAATATCAAAGTCATCTATTCCAAAATGTCTTAGACATGCCTATAGATGGCTTGAATCAAGCAAAATAGGGAGTTTATTATCTATTACTTTCTTTAGCATGTTCACCTCATTATGATCATACATAGGTGGTCCCTGGGATGTATTAAAGATATTTAACCTCATCTTCATGTTTCCAAAAGATACATCCATAAACCCCGTCCTACATTTTATACAAGCATTGATGGTTGCTAGGAAGGGTCTTCCAAGAATGATGGATATTTGGCTAGGAGTATTGCTAGATTCCATATCTAATATAAAAAAATTAACAAGAAAGTAGAATTCATCTAACACATCCTCTAACATTCCACGGGGTATCTTAATTAATCAGTTTGTTAATTACAAAGTCACTATCATGGTAGAAATTATTTAGAGAAATAATTGGTTAAGAACCTACCTATAGATGCATAAGGGTTGGCCAAGTCATACTCGAGCCTATATATGTGTAATCTATATGGATTCTAGTACCCTCTAAGAAATTAATTGTTTACTCCATTATTGATTTTGATGATAAGCAAAACGGTTAAGTATAAGTTGAGCACTAATGATTTTCTTGAAGTATGTTTTTATAGAAAAATGTGCTCATAATTTTGAAGAAGTTTGTTTGATTGAAGAAGCCAAATTTAGATGAAAGAACTGCTCAAAAAGGGACTTGGATAGTTAAAGTTTGCTTGAATGGTCAATTAAGTGAAGTATAAATCTGTTCAGCACAAGTTCAGTCATTTTTGTGAAGATTTTGGTAAGGTGTCGACTCAAAGTATCGACACATGACACCAAGTGTCGACACATGGAAGTGAAGTATCGACTCAAGCCGGTATGCAAAGAATATTTCAAATGGCATAACTGAAGTGTCAACACAAGGACCTGAAGTATCGAATCAAAGTGTCGATACATGGATCAGCTCATCGTCTAAGATTTTCAAGTCACAGAACTTACTAAAAATGAAGAATTGCAGAAGTGTCGACACATGGAAGCAAAGTATCGACCCAAAGTGTCGACTCACCTAAGGAAATGTCGAGATATCTAAGATTTCTAGAGAACCAGATTGAAGTATTTGAACTGGGTGTTGACTCAAGAAGTTCAAGTGTCGACTCACAGCCTGAAGTGTCGACACATGGAGTTCTGGGAACAGTAACGGCTAGTTTTTCAAATGCAGAACTCGACCCTTTTGCCCTCCAACGGCTAGATTTTCAAATCTAATGGCTAGAAATCAAATTTGAGGCCTTGGAAAGGTATTTATATGCTTCAAATCAAATCAAAAAAAAAACCATTGATGAAAATAAAATAGAAGCATTCAAGAGAGAAGAAAAGAAAGCATTCACTCCTATCCTTTGAAGATTCAACTACTCTCAAGCAAAAGCAAGCCTCCAAGCATTCAAGAGCCTTCAAGAGCATTAAAGATCATCCATCTTGAGCAATCAAAGAGGCTTCAACATGTTCAAAAGCACCACAACAACGAGCTTCAAAGAGATATCCACTTTTTATTAGAAAGCTATTATTCTCTTTACTTCAAACATTTATTTGTTGTAAGTGTTCTTGGTTAGCCTATTGCAAAACTAAGGGAGGTTATTGGTGAGCCTTTGAAAATCAATTAGGTTCTTGGTTAGCTCGGAAAATCAAGGGAGGTTGGTGGTTAGCCCGTAAAACCATTTAGGTTCTTGGTTAGCCCATAAAACCAAGTGAGGTTTTGACTTGTGAGCCTTGTAAAAATAAGTCAGGTTTTGATTAGTAAGCCCAGAAAACTAATCGACTGTAATCAGTTAAGATTATAGTGAATTTTCAAGAAAATCTTGGGAGTGGATGTAGGTGCATTGGATAGCACCGAACCACTATACTTCTTTGTCTTTATGGTTGATTATTCTCTCTACTTACTTTTTCATTTATTGCTCTTTATTTTTGCTACACTTTTATTTAAGAGCATTACATTTGAATTCATAGTACCTTGATTAATTGTTGGATTAGATTGCATAGTATTGCATTGCATCAAGTATTAATTTTTAGAGACCCAATTCATCCCCCCACTCTTGGGTTGCTTACTAGGCAACAAGTGGTATCAGAGTCCTATTCTCAATGTATAGGCTTTACCACCTTGAGTAAAGATCTATGGTGGCCCCTATTGGTAGTAGCGCAGTTGAGGGTCAAGCCTCAAATAGACCTCCATTTTTTAATGGATCAAATTATACATATTAGAAAACTAGGATGAGAATTTATATGCATTCTATTGATTATAATTTATGAAGAGTTATAGATAAAGGTCCTCATATTCTTTTGGTAGTGCTTAATGGTGTTTCCATCCCAAAGCTCGAAGAGGATTAGAATGAAAATGATATTAAGCAATCCGAGATCAATGCTAAGGCAATGAATTTTCTTTATTGTGCATTAGATCCTAGTGAATTCAATAGGATATCTACATGCACTTCTGCCAAAGAAATATGGGACACACTTGAAGTTATCCATGATGGTACCGATCAAGTGAAGAATACTAAGGTGAACATGTTAGTGCATACTTATGAAATGTTCTGAATAGAACTTAGTGAGTTAGTCACTGACATGTATACTAGATTTACAAATATTGTAAATGAAATGAGAAGTCTTGGAAAAGTAATGTCTAATTCTAATCATGTTAATAAAATCCTCAGGTCACTTCCAACATTGTGGGATTCGAAGGTGACTGCAATTCAAGAAGCCAAGGACATTGACAAGCTACCACTAGAGCAGCTAGTTGGATCGTTCATGACTTATAAGTTGAATTTGAAGCAAAAATCAATGGACATGGATAAAAAGAAAAAGGGGATTTCTTTCAAATCGAATATACAAGAAGAATCCTCAATGATGAGTCCGAAGAAGAAGATGAAGGTGAAGAAGCACTCCTCACAAGAAAATTTAGAAGATTCATGAAGAGGAGGAAGTTTCCTTACAAGAAGAAGTTTCAATCAAAAGAAAAGGGAAAAGAGAAAGAAAAAGAGAAAGAAAAAGAAAAGGAGAAGGAAATACCTACATGCTTCGAGTGCAAGAAGCCGGGTCACTACAAGTTCGATTGCCCTCTCCTTAAGAAGTCAAGGAAGAAGTTAAGAAAGAAAGCAATGATGGCTACCTGGAGTGATAGTGAAGACTCCAGTTCTAAAGAAGAGCAAACAGAAGTTGCAAATCTTTGTCTTATGGCACATCAAGGCTAAGATGAGGTAAGTTCCGATACTGAGATAGATTTTAGTTTTGATGAATTGAAGAATGCTTTTGATGAGTTAGTGCATGATTATAAAATGATTTTATCTAAAAATAAAAAGTTAAAAAAGCATACAAATAGTTTTTCGATTGAAAATAATTTTTTGTTGAATGAAGTTAGTGATTTGAAAATTAAATTAGATGTTTTAGAAAGAAAAACAATGCTTTGACAATGGAAAACCAAGTTTTGAAAAGACCCAAAACCGTTATTTGAAATGGTGATCTTTTGAAGAAAAATAAAGATTTAGAATTAGAAAATGAATAGTACAAAAATAAACTTCAAAAGATAAAGCTTTTTGTTGATAAATTTATCTATAGTTCAGAAAAATTAAACCTACTTTTGAATAGTCAAAGAGCTATTTTCAATAAAGCAGGATTAGGCTATAGACCATAGAAATAACAAAAGTATTTTAAAAAGTTTTTTGTACCTACATCTTCTAGCATAACATGTTTTTTATGTAAAAAGCTAAGTCATAAGTCTTTTCAATGTAATTTAAGAAAATTCAATTCTTTTGAAAAAGTGTGGGTTCCAAAAGGAACCATTTAAAATGCTAATTCTAAAGGACCCAAGTTGGCTTGGGTACCTAAAAACAAAGCTTGATTTTATTGCAGGTGTGTCTTGTAACCAAGGAGAACAAAAAACTTTGATATCTTGATAGTGGTTGCTCAAGGCATATGATAAGAGATGTGAAGCAATCACTTCTCTTGAAGCAATAAGTGGAGGGAGTGTGACCTTCGGAGATAATGGTAAAGGAAAAATCATTGATATTGGTAAGGTTCACATAACTCCTTCTAATTGTATTAGTAATGTTCTTTTAATCGATGGTTTGCAGCACAATCTTTTAAGCATTAGTCAATTTTATGATAAAGATTTTCAAGTCATTTTTAAATGTCTTATTGCATGATTGCTAGTCCAAATATAAATGGAGTACAATTCATTGAAAAAAGGCATAGTAATGTTTATTTGGTAGATTTAGATGATTTATCTTTGCCTAATGGAGAATGCCTTGTTGCAATGAATTATACTAAAGATGAGACTAGTTGGCTTTGGTATAGAAGATTAGGGCATGCTAGTATGTATCTACTTTTAAAACTTTGTAAAAAGAATTTAGTTAGAGATTTACTTTAACTTTGTGTTGGCTTTGGCTCCTTAGTTTTGATGATTAACAAAAGGTTGAGTATATGTTTGGACTAATGTTTCATCTCAAGATAAAGTTTCAGGACTTAGGTTATTCAAAAAGAGTACTAAGAGTACAATGATGAAACCAAGCTTGCCTGATTTTGGAAAAGAGCTCTTCTACCTTGAACAAGATCAAATTTCTCATATTGGACCTTCCTGTTAAGAAGTAATTGACAAAAGAAACAAAGGCTTAGAGAAACTCAAGCATGGCACGCACCTCTCTAGAGTTTCAGAAAATTTCAGATTAGAGGTCGACCACCAGAGGTCGACACCTTGTCAAAGGTCGACCACCAGAGGTCGACACATGAAGAAAAGAAAAGTTCAGCAAGGCCGGCACGGCAAAATTTCAGTGGCACGCTCCAGAGGTCGACCACCAGAGGTCAACACCTGTCTAGAGGTCGACACTAGAGGTCGACTCATAGCCTGAGAATTCAAACTGGGCAGAACTATGGTTTTCTGGATTTTTGCCTAAAATAAACTGGAGGTCGACTCATGAGGTCGACACTTGATCCAGAGGTCGACTCATGAGGTCGACTCATGGCATAACGGCTAGTTTTTCTGAACTTTTGATTTGATTTCTAACGGCCATATTTTTGATTCTAATGGTCTTGTGGAGTTGTTTCAGCTTGAATGAGGTATTTAACCTCCACCAAACTTCAAAAAAGACAAGGAGACAAAGTGAAAAAGCTTAGAGTGAAAGTACAAAGCCTTCAATCAATTCCAAGCCAAAAAGAGTGAGAAAACCAAGAGATTCCTTAGCCAAAAGCTTTCCATCTTTGAGGAATCCAACTTTCAAGTATTTGGCATTTAGTGAGGTCCAAAGATTCCAAGAGAAAGGCTTGAAGAGTCTCCATCAAGAGCTACATCGAATTACTTTTTGCTCAAAAGGAGTTTGTCTTGTTTTATTCATTGTATTCATATTCTTTTTGTCTTAGGCTAGTTTCAAGGGAATTCGAAACTAGTGTGAGGTTTGTTGGTGAGCCAATTGATAAAACCAACTAGGGTTGCTTATAAGCCCGAAGCCAAAACAAGTGTGTAAGGTTTGTTGGTGAGCCAATTGATAAAACCAACTAGGGTTGCTTGTAAGCCCGAAGCCAAAACAAGCGTGTAAGGTTTTGACTTGTGAGCCTGGTAAAACAAGTCGGCTGTAATCTAAAGATTATAGTGGAAATTCCCAAGTGGAGCTTGGGGAGTGGATGTAGGTGCTAGGTGCACCGAACCACTATACTTCTTGTGTGTTTGCATTGCTTTACTTTTTATCTTCTTTTGCTCTTTAATTGTTGTTTTATTTCATTGCTTCCATTGCACAATTACTTGAGCACTATCACTCTTCACCTTTGAACTTGATAGCACATATATTGCTTTAATTTTTTAAAATACCCAATTCACCCCCCCTCTTGGGCACCATATCTGGGCAACAAGTGGTATCAGAGCACCGGTACTCTCTTGTAGGTCCAACGATCTTGAGTGAAAGATCATGGCCGCCCCAATTGGAATGGGTGTAGTTGAAGGACAAGCATCAAATCGCCCTCCTTTCTTTAATGGCACAAACTACACATACTGGAAAACTCGTATGCGTATTTATTTACAAGCTGTAGATTATCATATATGGAGAATAATTACTAAAGGGCCTCATCAGCCCACTCACTTGGTTAATGGCATTATCACCCCAAAATCTGAAAAAGAATGGGATGACAATGACATCAAACAAGCTGAGTTAAATGCTAAGGCGATGAATTTGCTATTTTGTGCACTTGACCCTAGTGAATTCAACAGAATATCAAATTGTATTTTCGCCAAAGAAATTTGGGATACACTTGAGGTTACCCATGAGGGTACACACCAAGTGAAGACCACAAAGGTGAACATGCTCATTCATACATATGAGATGTTCAGGATGGAACCAACTGAAAGTATCAGTGAAATGTATACTAGATTTACAAATATAGTAAATGGTATGAGGAGTTTGGGAAAAATTATATCTAATGGTGAACTGGTTAACAAACTTCTCAGGTCTCTTCCAGCTTCATGGGATGCGAAAGTAACAGCCATAGAAGAAGCCAAGGATGTCAATACTCTACCTCTTGAGCAGCTTCTTGGATCACTGATGACTTACGAGCTTTTACTAAAGCAGAAGACAGTGGACAATGACAAGAAAAAGAAAGCCATAGCCTTTAAGTCCACTACAAAGGAAGAGTCAAGTGATGAATCAGAAGAAGAAGCTGATGATGATGAGACAGCCCTCATTACAAGGAAATTCAAAAGATTCATGAGAAAGAAGAAGGGCTTCTACAAGAAAAGGCCACAAAAAGGTGATCACAATAAAGAAAAAGAGAAAGAAAAGGTAAGGGATCCACCCATCTGCTTCGAGTGCAAGAAGCCTGGACATTATAAAACGGATTGCCCTTTGCTTAAAAAGAGTCGAAGGATGTTGAGAAAGAAAGCCATGATGGCTACCTGGAGTGAGAGTGAGGACTCCAGCAGTGATGAAGAGCAACAGGTAGTCGCCAACCTGTGTTTCATGGCCAATGAAGACAATGAGGTAAATTCTGAACCTGAAATTGAATTTACTTTCAATGAATTGCATGATGCTTTTGATGATTTAGTTATGGAATATGAAAAATTAAAACTGAAAAATAAGAAATTAAGAATGCTAAATCTTGAGCTTACCAAAAATTCAGAAAAGTTTTCAACTGAAATTGAAGATTTAATTCAAGAAAACAAGAAATTAACTGAACATGTAAAGACCTTGAAAAATGATAAGGATAATCTTTTAAAAGAAAATGATTCTTTGAAAAATAAAAGAAGTCTTAAAACTAATGAGAAAATTGAAAAACAAAACAAAGAACTATTACTTCAAAACAAGAATTATAAAGAAGAGTTAGAAAAAGTAAAACCTTTTGTAGAAAAGTTTACTTTTAGTTCAGAAAAATTAAGCATGCTTTTAAATAGTCAACATGCAATGTTTAACAAAGCTGGACTTAGATTTAAGCCACACAATCAGCAAAAACATTACAAAAACTTTCTCATACCTGCATCTTCTAATGTTACCTGCTATGCATGTGGTAAGTTAGGACATAAATCATATATTTGTAATAAAAGAAAATTAAATACCTTTGGAAAGATTTGGGTTCCAAAAGGAACCAATTTGACTAACCCTAAAGGACCCAAGATGACTTGGGTACCTAAAGTTTCAACTTGATTAATTTTTGCAGGTGTGTCTTGCAACCAAAAATAAAAGAAGAATGTGGTATCTGGATAGTGGTTGCTCAAGGCACATGACTGGGGATGTGAAGCAATTCTCATCACTAGCAGCTATTGATGGTGGAAACGTTACTTTTGATGATAATGGAAAAGGCAAAATCGTTGGAATTGGTAAAATCCATATCACCCCAAATGCTTATGTAGATAATGTATTATTTATTGATGGCTTGAAGCATAATCTTTTTAGCATTAGTCAGTTTTGTGATAAAGGTTTTAAAGTAGTTTTTGAATCATCTTTGTGCATGGTATCTAGTCTTGATGTCGATGGCATCAAGTTCACTGGTCATAGGCATGGAAACATTTACATGGTTGATCTTGATGATCTAGCCATGGAAAGTGGTCAATGCCTAGTGGCTAGGGAAGCCAAGGCAAGTGAAACTAGTTGGCTTTGGCATCGTAGGCTAGGGCATGCTAGTATGCAGTTGATTTCAAAATTAAGCAAAAAGAATCTTGTAAAAGAATTGCCAAAACTCACATTTGAAAAAGATAAGATTTGTACTGCATGTCAATTTGGAAAACAAACTAAATCTACTTTCAAACCTAAAGGAGTAGTATCTACTACTAGACCCCTTGAATTATTGCATATGGACCTCTTTGGACCAACCAGAACAACTAGTTTGGGAGGTAAAAAATATGGGCTAGTAATTGTAGATGATTACTCACGATTTACTTGGGTGATGTTTTTAGCTCATAAAGATGAAGCGTTTTCAGCTTTTGTTAAATTTCATAAAAGGGTTTCAAACAAAAAAGATCTCACTATTGTTTCTTTGCATAGTGATCATGGAACTGAATTTGACAATCATGATTTTGAAGCTTTTTGTAATAAAAATGGCATTAGTCATAATTTTTCTGCACCTAGGACACCTCAACAAAATGGGGTGGTAGAAAGAAAGAACAGGACACTTGAAGAAATGGCACGCACAATGCTTTGCAAAAATGATTTACGTAGATATTTTTGGGCAGAAGCCATTAATACTTCCTGTTACATTTTAAATCGTGTTTTAATTAGGCCTATTTTGAAGAAAACACCATATGAGCTTTGGAAAAATCGAAAACCAAATCTTAAGTATTTTTGTGTATTTGGTTGCCGCTGTTTCATATTAAACAATGGCAAAGACAATATCAGTAAATTTGATGCCAAGTCAGATGAGGGTATCTTCTTAGGATACTCTACTTTTAGCAAGGCATACAGGGTCTTCAACAGAAGAACTCTTCTGGTTGAAGAATCAATTCACGTAGTGTTTGATGAATCTAACGAAAAATCTTCTAGAAAAGAAGATTCTATTGATGATGAAACAGGTACAAAGAAGCTTGAACATTTGACAATCAATGAAGATGAGCCCAAAGGAGATGATGATCAAGAAAATGAAGATCAAACTCAAGAGATCAATGCAACTTCACAAAAATATTTACCTAAAAAGTGGAGGTATGCACACGGACACCCCAAAGAGCTAATAATTGGTGATCCGTCAAAGGGAGTAAGTACACGCTCTTCTATTAGAAATATTTGTGATTATTTAGCTTTTGTATTTCAGATAGAACCTAAGTCAATTGAAGAAGCTAAAAAAGATTGTAACTGGATTAATGCTATGCAAGATGAACTAAATCAATTTAAAAGAAATAACGTTTGGACTTTAACTGAAAGACCCCTCAATGTTTCTGTAATTGGCACAAAATGGGTTTTTAGAAATAAACTTGATGAACATGGTATTGTAAAAAGAAACAAAGCTAGACTTGTTGCTAAAGGCTACAACCAGGAAGAAGGGATCGACTTTGATGAAACCTTTGCTCCTGTTGCTAGGCTAGAAGCAATTAGACTTTTACTTGCTTTTGCATGTTTTATGGATTTCAAGTTATTTCAAATGGATGTTAAGAGTGCTTTTTTAAATGGATTTATTGAAGAGGAAGTTTATGTTGAACAACCTCCTGGTTTTGAAAATCATGAATTTCCTAACCATGTTTTTAAATTGCATAAAGCATTGTATGGTTTAAAGCAAGCTCCTAGAGCTTGGTATGATAGATTAAGTTCATTTTTGATGAAGAATGATTTTTCTAGAGGTAATGTAGATAATACATTGTTTTTGAAAAAGAAAAATGATGATCTCTTAGTAGTACAAATCTATGTAGATGATATTATTTTTGGTGCTACTAACGAATGTCTTTGTCAAGAATTTGCAAAGTTAATGCAGAGTGAGTTCGAGATGAGCATGATGGGAGAACTCAACTTCTTCCTCGGACTCCAAATTAAGCAAACCAAAGAGGGGATCTCCATCAACCAAGCCAAGTACACAAGGGAAATATTGAAAAAGTTTGGGATGGAGACTACCAAACCAATAGGTACCCCTATGAGCTCTTCATGTAAATTAGACAAAGATGAATGTGGTAAATCAGTAGACCAAAAATTATATAGAGGCATGATTGGTTCACTGCTATATCTAACTGCGAGTAGACCAGATATAATGTTTAGTGTTTGTATGTGTGCACGTTTTCAGTCTGCTCCTAAAGAATCACATCTCTTAGCTGTAAAACTTATATTTAGATACTTATCTGGGTCAATCGAAATTGGTCTTTGGTACTCTAGAGAGTCATCATATGAATTAATTGCATATTCTGATACTGATTTTGCTGAGTGTAAACTTGATCGTAAAAGTACTAGTGAAACTTGTCAATTCCTAGGAGTTAATTTGATTTCATGGAGCAGTAAGAAACAGAATTCGGTTGCTCTATCTATGGCGGAAGCCGAATATATAGCAGCTGGAAGCTGTTGTGCTCAGATTCTATGGATCAAACAACAACTCGAGGACTTTGGCATCAAACTAACTAAGACACCCATAAGATGTGATAATACTAGTGCAATCAATTTAACGAAAAACCCTGTACAACATTCAAGAAGCAAACATATTGAAATAAGACATCACTTCATAAGAGATCACATTCAAAACTCTAATGTGTTGTTAGAATTTATTTGTACTGATTATCAATTGGCTGATATATTCACAAAACCATTGAATGAAGATAGATTTTGTATGATTAGAAGAAAACTGGGAGTCATTGATCCTTTTGCTTGAAACTCTTTAATTTTCATCAAAAATTCCTCAAAAATGATTTATAAATTCTCAAATATGTTTAAAGGTTATTTTTCTAAATTTTATCAAATTTTTTAAATTTTACAGAATTTTATTTTGGGTAATTTATTGTTGGAGGTCGACACTTTAATTTTCGGAGGTCGACACTAGAGGTCGACCCCTAAGGTTTTTGGAGGTCGACACTTGAGGTCAACCCCTGAAAATTTTTAGAGGTCGACACTTGAACGGAAATCTCCTTTTTTAAAACCTGTCCGCAAGCCACATTTTCTCCATTTCTTTCCATTTCTCCTTCATGTGGTCCCCCTCCAACTTCCCTAAACCTCTAAATAGTGGATTTCCAACCTTCTCCTTCATCTTTTTGGATAATCCTCTCCTCTCCTCTTGTTTTCTTTAGAACCAAACCATTTTTTGACCGTGTTCTTGGTTTTGGACAACCGAAAGCTTTTGCATCTATCTACCCTCAAATCTCGGTTGTTTTTCAATTGAAATCACTTATTTCCTTCCTCCGTTTCTTACATTTTCTCCATTTACTCTCGATTTTCTCCATTTTCACAAACCCTATCTCACCATTTCACCATTTCCTCTTTTTCTCAAACCGTGAACCTCTCTTTCCCTCTCTTCTCTTGGTTCCTTTCCTCTTAGCCTTGCTTTATCGTACTTCTCCCTAATTTACCCCTCTTCCTTTCATATGGGTCCAAGAAAGCACTTGGCAGTAAGGAAAAGGAGATTGGAACAAGGCCAAGGTAGCACTGAGCGACGAAGAAAGGTCAGACATGAGCGTGAGCCGACCCCAGAGCCACCTACACCAGTGCCAGCCAGCTTAGTACGGAAGAGCATTGCCAGTGGGAGGCGTGTGGATATACCTTTCTAGGATCAGCATCACTTTTTTATAGGAGATGTGCTGAGAGATGCAGGTCTGGTTCACTTCTGCACGATGACTGAGAGATTCTACCCAGACCTCATCAGGGAGTTCTATGGATCCATGGCCACTGATGGCATTGGATGGTCAGCTACTGTACGTGGGATTGAGATTCCAGTGACACCGGAGGTCATCAGTCGCGTTTGGAGGATTCCACTTCATGGCACTGCTGCCACTTCGATCAGCGACAAAGAGTATGCCTTCAGATGTATTCTAGAGCGTGAGGATGTTAGCGGCATTTCCACAGTAGCCGCTAACCAGCTTTCACTGGAGATGAGAGTGCTGCATCATATCATCGCCCGTATCTTGATTTCGAAGAGCGGGAGATTCGACTTTATCATTGAGCATGAGTTGGTGTTGATGGTGTCCCTGAGACAGCGGACTCCCATCAACCTTCCCAGGATCATGCTTCAGCAGATGGGTGAGGCAGCATCTCACAAGAGACTAGTTCAGCCATATGGTATGGGGCTGACACAGCTATTCAGGGAGCATGGTGTTTCATTTGATGGTATACCCTTCAGTCAGCTGCAGCATACTGATACATATGGAGAGAAATCCCTGCATAGGATGGGATTTTGATTGATTGGTGACCGTTGGGTGCGACGAGAGTCTGGCCAGGAGCCAGATGAGGAGGATGAGATCCGAGCAGCTGAGGCAGGGCCTTCAGAGCCTATTGATCATGGTACACCTCCTCGCCCAGCACTAGAGTCAGAGACTGCGGAGCCTGAGCCATTCACACCACCACCCTCATCAGCTCCAGCACCTACTGCTACTGCTACACCACGGAGGACTACAGCGAGGATATCGAACTTTGAGCAGAGAGTGACTGATCACATTTCAGAGGTCCGGACAGAGATTGTTGGTGTACGACAGGAGCTACATGATCTGCGGATACACACAGATATGCGCATTGGAGCTCTCTCAGCTAGTGTAGATGCAGGATTTCGACTGATCCTCAGCTTACTGAGATTAGACTGCCACTAGGGACTGTAGATCCGACAGTATCTCCTCCACATTCTGATGATGATGATGATGATGGCTCCAGTGGATACAGTGATAGTGATGGAGATCAGCCTGGAGCAGGTAGCTCTGATGTTCCACCTGCAAATCCGATTCCAGAGATTCCCCCTTTTACTGATCCTCCTTCTACTGATCTTCCCAGTACAGATCCTCCAGCTACAGATGTGCCAGTAGATACTGAGTTTACTGAGTCACTTTTTAAGACTATTACAGGGATTCCGGATGATAGAGATGAGCATACAGAGACAGATATTGATGATCCCACTGCTTATGAGCTAGTCAGCAGGCACACTCCAGCTCAGTCTACTTAGCATACTGATCCATTTACTCCTTCTGCTACTGCTTCTGTTAGGACACCTGTAGAGCCTTTTCCTCGGACCTATAGATCTCGTAGGAATACCCCTAGGTCTGGTCCCTCTCTGAGGACTCGGAGTCTCACTCATAGGACTCCAAAATCCTCATCTAGGATCTCGGCTCCTATCTTTTTTGATATACCTTCTGATGAGGAGTAGCCTCATAGATTTACTTGATGTATGTTGTACTTAGTTTGCTTTGTATGATCTGATGTATCAGTGTTTTGTGCTTACTATGTAAGCAATTTTGTAACTAAATACATTTATACACTTATCTATATTGTGATATTTTACTGTCTGATACCAGCTCTTAGCATTTATCTTTTTAAACCCTCAAGTTAGAATGTTTTTGTTATCTCGAATGCACAAATTGAGGGGGAGCATGTATTTTATGCAACTAAGTATTTCATTGCAATGGAATGGTATCATTTGTTTTTATCTTTTACTACAAAGAATGCACTTTTTGATTCTTGACAAAAAGGGGGAGTATAGTAAAGTTTGTAAAGTATATATGGTAAAGTAAGACTCTTTCATAGAATAGAGTAGAGCAAAGCTATAATGGTTCTTATCTTTTTGACTCATAAGAATGTTTTCACAAAAAGAAAGAAGTAAATGAAAAGTAAAATCTTTCATATAGTATAATAAAGCTATTATGGTTCTTAACTTTTTGAATCATGAGAATGTTTTCACAAAAAAATTAAATAAATAAATAAATGAAAAGTAAAATTTTTATGATATACTCATGCATGTGAGGTTTCTTTGAAAATTTTTATTAGTGCTATATTTTGCTTTTGGACTTAATTGCATATATACTCAAGGTTTTGTCATCATCAAAAAGGGGAAGATTGTTGGCTTTGGCTCCTTAGTTTTGATGATTAACAAAAGGTTGAGTATATGTTTGGACTAATGTTTCATCTCAAGATAAAGTTTCAGGACTTAGGTTATTCAAAAAGAGTACTAAGAGTACAATGATGAAACCAAGCTTGCCTGATTTTGGAAAAGAGCTCTTCTACCTTGAACAAGATCAAATTTCTCATATTGGACCTTCCTGTTAAGAAGTAATTGACAAAAGAAACAAAGGCTTAGAGAAACTCAAGCATGGCACGCACCTCTCCAGAGTTTCAAAAAATTTCAGATCAGAGGTCGACCACCAGAGGTCGACACCTTGTTAAAGGTCGACCACCAGAGGCTCATGAAGAAAAGAAAAGTTCAGCAAGGCCGGCACGGCAAAATTTCAGTGGCACGCTCCAGAGATCGACCACCAGAGGTCAACACCTGTCCAGAGGTCGACACCAGAGGTCGACTCATAGCCTGAGAATTCAAACTGGGCAGAACTATGGTTTTCTGGATTTTTGCCTAAAATAAACTGGAGGTCGACTCATGAGGTCGACACTTGATCCAGAGGTCGACTCATGAGGTCGACTCATGGCATAACGGCTAGTTTTTCTGAATTTTTGATTTGATTTCTAACGGCCATATTTTTGATTCTAATGATCTTGTGGAGTTGTTTCAGCTTGAATGAGGTATTTAACCTCCACCAAACTTCAAAAAAGACAAGGAGACAAAGTGAAAAAGCTTAGAGTGAAAGTACAAAGCCTTCAATCAATTCCAAGCCAAAAAGAGTGAGAAAACCAAGAGATTCCTTAGCCAAAAGCTTTCCATCTTTGAGGAATCCAACTTTCAAGTATTTGGCATTTAGTGAGGTTCAAAGATTCCAAGAGAAAGGCTTGAAGAGTCTCCATCAAGAGCTACATCGAATTACTTTTTGCTCAAAAGGAGTTTGTCTTGTTTTATTCATTGTATTCATATTCTTTTTGTCTTAGGCTAGTTTCAAGGGAATTCGAAACTAGTGTGAGGTTTGTTGGTGAGCCAATTGATAAAACCAACTAGGGTTGCTTGTAAGCCCGAAGCCAAAACAAGTGTGTAAGGTTTGTTGGTGAGCCAATTGATAAAACCAACTAGGGTTGCTTGTAAGCCCGAAGCCAAAACAAGCGTGTAAGGTTTTGACTTGTGAGCCTGGTAAAACAAGTCGGCTGTAATCTAAAGATTATAGTGGAAATTCCCAAGTGGAGCTTGGGGAGTGGATGTAGGTGCTAGGTGCACCGAACCACTATACTTCTTGTGTGTTTGCATTGCTTTACTTTTTATCTTCTTTTGCTCTTTAATTGTTGTTTTATTTCATTGCTTCCGTTGCACAATTACTTGAGCACTATCACTCTTCACCTTTGAACTTGATAGCACATATATTGCTTTAATTTTTTAAAATACCCAATTCACCCCCCCTCTTGGGCACCATATCTGGGCAACACTTTGTTTTGAAAAAGATAGAGTTTGTCAAGCATGTCAATTTGGAAAACAAGTTAAAACCTCTTTCAAACCAAAAGGTTTTGTAACTACTAGTAGGCCACTAGAACTACTTCATATGGATCTCTTTGGACCAACTAGAATATCAAGTCTAGAAGGCAAGAGATATAGATTAGTCATAGTAGATGATTTTTCGAGATTTACATGGGTTTTCTTTTTAGCACTTAAAGATAAATCATTTTCTGCTTTTATAAAGTTTTATCAAAAAGTTTCAAATGAAAAAGGTGTTTTAATTATTTACATTCGTAGTGATTATGGAACTGAATTTGAAAATCAAGATTTTAAAAACTTTTGCAATGAAAAAGATATTGAACACAACTTTTCTGTACCTAGGACACCTAGCAGAATGGGGTAGTAGAAAGAAAAAATCGTACTTTAGAAGAAATAGCATGCACTATGCTTTGTGAAAATGATTTACCGAGATATTTTTGGGCTGAAGCTATTAATACTACATGTTACATTTTGAATCGAGTTTTAATTCGCCCTATTTTGAAGAAAACTCCTTACAAACTTTAGAATCAACGAAAACCAACTTTAAAGTATTTTCGAGCTTTTGGTTGCAAATATTTTATCTTAAATAATGGAAAAGATAATCTTGGAAAATTTGATGCCAAGTCTGATGAAGGTATCTTCTTAAGATACTCTACATCAAGCAAGGCATACAGGGTTTTCAATAAAAGAACTTTGGTTGTAGAAGAGTCAGTACATATTATTTTTGAAGAATCTACTAACAAATCCTCCAGAAAAGAGGATACATCCGATGAATATGTAGGTGCTAACAAGCTTCAAAAGTTGACACTGAATGATTAACCTCCTCAGCCAAGTGAAGAAGATCCAGATAAAAGTAAGAAAGGTGAAGACACTCCAAAGCACTAAGATCTACCTAAGGAGTGGAGGTATGCTCATGGACATCCTAAGGAATTAATCCTAGGTGATCCATCTAGTGGGGTAAGAACTCGAGCCTCAATTTGAAATGAATGCGATTATATAGCTTTTGTAACATAAGTAGAGCCTAAATATTTTGATGAAGTTGAAAAAGACCCTAACTGGATTAATGCCATGCAAAATGAACTAATTCAATTTGATAGAAATAATGTTTGGACATTAATAGAAGGACCATCTAATATTTCTATTATTGGAACTAAATGAGTATTTAGGAATAAATTAGATGAAAATGGAATTGTTGTTAGAAATAAAGCTAGGCTTGTTGCTAAAGGCTACAATCAGGAGGAAGGTATTGATTTTGATGAAACTTTTGCTCTTGTTGCTAGACTTGATGAAATTAGACTATTATTAGCATTTGCTTGTTTTATGAATTTTAAACTATTTCAAATGGATGTTAAGAGTACTTTTCTAAATGGTTTTATAACTGAAAAAGTTTTTGTTGAACAACCACCTAGATTTGAAAATCACACACATCCTGATTATGTTTTTAAATTACACAAAGCACTTTATGGATTAAAGCAAGCACCTCGAGCCTGGTATGAAAGACTCAGTAAATTTTTAATTGAAAATGAATTTTCTAGAGGTCATGTTGATAAAATATTATTTTTAAAGAAAAAAGGTAATGATTTATTAGCAGTACAAATATATGTTGATGATATCATTTTCGGTGCTACTAATGAAATTCTTTATCAAGAGTTTGCTAAGCTAATACAGGATGAGTTCGACATGAGCATGATGGGAGAACTCAATTTCTTTCTCAGACTCCAGATTAAGTAAACTATAGATGGAATCTTCATTAACCAAGCTAAGTATACAAGAGAGATTATAAAGAAGTTTAGGATGGAGATTACTAAATCGATAGGTATGCCTATGAGCCCTTCTTATAGACTTGATAAAGATGAGCATGGAAAATCAGTAGATCAAAAGTTATACAGAGGTGTGATTGGCTCTTTACTATACTTAACTGCTAGTAGACCAGGTATAATATTTAGTATATGCATGTGTGCTAGATATCGGTCAAAACCTAAAGAATTATATCTAATGGCTGTTAAGCACATTATTAGATATCTATCTGGTACTATTGATATTGGTTTATGGTATTCTAGAAATTCAACTACTGAATTAATTGGATATTCTGATGCTGATTTTGTTGGTTGTAAATTGGATAGAAAGAGTACTAGTGGTACTTGCCAATTTCTTGGAGTTAACTTAATCTCCTGGTTTAGAAAGAAACAAACTTCAGTTATACTATCCACAACTGAGGCTGAGTATATTGTAGCAGGAAGTTGTTGTGCTCAAATCTTGTGGATTAAGCAACAACTTGAAAATTTTGGAATCAAGTTGACTAGTACACCTATTAAATGTGATAATACCAGTGTTATTTGCTTGACTAAAAATCCTGTTCAACATTCTAGGAGTAGACATATTGAAATTAGACATCACTTTATTAGAGATCATGTTGAAAATAATGATGTTGTGCTTGAATTCATTAGTACTGAATTTCAATTAGCTGATATTTTGACTAAAACTCTTCTGAAGATCAGTTTTGTATGATTAGAAGAGAGCTCGGGATCATTAATCCTTTTGATTAAATTTTTCCTATCTTTGACCCAAATTAGATCATTTTTGACATCAATCATACTCAATCTTTGCTAATTTTATCAAATTTCATTGAATTATCTGTGATTTTGATCAAACCTTCAATCTCTTATTTTTCAATTTTTAAGTCGATGTGTCAACACATGGATGTGTCAACATCTGAATATGTCAACACATTCATGAGTCAACACATGAACGGTAGCAAACTGAGAATAAGGCATTCAAAAGTGTTTTTTCCCCCATTTCATCATCTCTCTCAAGTTGACACATATCCTAAGGTACTCCAAACAATTCCTTTCCACTATTTCGTGCTTTAAACTCCTTGATTCTTCATTTGGGACACTTTCTTGCTTGGATTTAGCGACATTCCACCTCCTATTTGCATTTTGAGCCCTAGAAATCCTAGGTTTTCACTCCAATCTTGTCCAAATTCTTATTCTATACAGTGGGACCCTGAAAGCAAGTAGTCCGTCACCCTCGTCAATCTAATCATGAGGAAGAAAGAAGAACGAAGGCTAGACATGAAGCTAGAGCTCTAGATCCACCTGCATTACCTCTTTTTGTAGCTTCAGCTGAATGAGTTCGAAGTCCGTCGAAGGAGGATGACGTGTAGACTTCAGTTTTGTCGACCAGCAGCACTTTAGGATCGGACAGTGGATTCGAGAGGCACGTTTGACTTCATTTTGCTCACTAAGCGAGAGGTATTACCCAGGGCTCATGCGAGAGTTTTATGGATCACTAGCTCGTAGGACTGATGGTTGGATGGCTCAGGTGAGAGGCAGGGACATCCCAGTCACTTCAGAGATTCTGAGTAGAGTATGGGATATTCCGATGACTGGATTAGTGGTTGACAGCCTGATTGATCGAGTGAGTGGTCTCCAGTGTATCTTCGAGTCGGACATATTGCCTGAGAGAGCCACTGTACCTGCATCTTGATTGTCAGCAGAGATGAGACTGTTGCACCATATTGTCGCCCGAATCCTTCTGACGAAGACTAGATGGTTCGATTATATCAATGAGCGGGAGTTGCCAGTGATGGTCTCTTTAGTTCAGTGCACACCCATCTGCCTTCCTGTAGTCATTGTTCACCAGATGACAGAGGCGTCGATGAGTCAGTGACTCTGCCTGCCCTATGGGATGGGGTTGACTATATTGTTTAGGGAGTACAACGTCAGCTTTGAGGACGAGCCCTTTCGTATGCTACTTCATACTGATGTTTTTGACATCAGGTCATTACACAGGATGGGTTATCATCTATTCCGAGGCCAGTTGAGATGGAGAGTATCTAGTCAGGCTGACGACAGAGCTGATGATGATGATGCTGTAGAGGAGGAGCACATTTTTTCCGACGAGACAGGACCTACCGAGGTCAGCCTAAGATAGTAGCATAGCCGAGGCTGCATCTCAGTCTGAGCCTACTACTTCAGCACAGCCTCAGCTAGCTCAAATGAAGACTCCAGTAGTTTCAGATAGTTTATTGGATAGAATTAGATGCATTGAGATAGATCTTCTAATCATTAGACAACATCTTGACTGCTTCATAGGTGAGACTAGAGAGAGCCACAGTGGACTGAGTGATGGCATCTCAGCTATACTGACTGCTCTGTCTAGACCTTCAGTGAGTACTCCAGTTGTTGATACTGCTCCACCTGCTCTAGCACCGGTTATTGATGTTGATGATGGAGATAATGAGGAGATTGACTCTGATGGATTTGATTTTCTAGATCTAGTTTCAGAGATAGTGGCGGAGGTGATGGCAGACTTGCCTAAGAGTCCTACTCATGACCCTTCTAGTTCACCTACCCATACTCCAATCCTATCTTCTCCTCCTTCTAGATCAGTTGATCATGTTTCAATTCCTATTCTTTCACCAATTATTGATTCTCCAGTTGTTCATTCACTAGTTGTTGATTCACCCATTGTCGATCACCCATGATTGACACTCCTATCATTGATTCGTCGATTACAGACTTACCCATTCATCCTTCAGCTGATACTTCTATCTTTGATACACCTATAGTATCATTCGCTAATACGCATGTTTTTGATACACCATCTATTGATACTCCTACTATTCACACATCCTCACTTATCTTAGAGCTTGGGTTTTACACACATGGCTTTCAGTATCTTGATTCTGGTCTATCCTTTGATCGTACACCACTTTCGACAGTCACAAAGACTGTCGACTCGATCAGTTCTGTTCCTGCAAAGGACACTGCTTCCACCTCTACTGCTCCAGCCAAAGGTCGGACATATGCTCGACATAGAGGATGTGGTCATCGTACCCCTCCATGACTGACCAGGACCCAACTCCGAGATCTCAGATCGATATGGCCTCGAGCTCGATCTTTTACTGATATGGGACCGATTAAGATTGGATCATCTTCTAATGATGATGATGATAAGGAGGATTAGGATATCTATGTATTTTTAGATAATTTACTTTTATGCATCTTTTGTATGTTTCACTGTTGTACAAACTTTAACTTTAAATGAAATACTATGTTGTACTTCATATGTGTGACTTCAAATGAATTGAATGGTTTACAATTTCCTCAGTACTTCATTGTCTTCATTTTTGAATGTGTAAATGAATTCTTATTCAATGCTATATCTTGAATGTTTTGCCTATTTATCTTCCAACCCTTTTTTAATGATAATAAAAAGGGAGAGTAATAAGATTAAAGTATAAATGTGATGTATATTTGATGTGATGTATATTTGTGATGTGCAAGGGGTATTTGCAAATTTGAAAATTATTTTGAAAACTTGAATTGAAAGTTGTTTACAAATTCCTTAAGAAAGGGGGAGCAATACTTTGTTTATTTTGAAAATTCTTTCTAAATTGAATTTCATCTTAAAATCCCCTCTTTAAATATTTGAAAAGATATTTACAAACTCTTTTATGGATTATCAATTCAGGTGGAGTCTTGGTATTGCTAAATTTTCGTGTAGAGTATCACGATACGTGTGTTTATATCTTATATATATCCTAAAGTTCTGATACTCTCAATTAATATAACAAGCTCTGACATTCTTAATCAGTATATCACTCTTGTTCTGGTATATCATATCATTATTGCAAATTACCTTGATACATCTAATGCATTTAGTTTTATGCACCTTGATAAATTCTTTTAAAAGCTTTTTTATATAACTTATACTTAAAGGTTTTGTCATTATCAAAAAAGGGGAGATTGTTGACTCCGTTATTAATTTTGATGTTAAGCAAAATGGTTAAATATAAGTTGAGCACTAATGATTTTCTTAAAGTGTGTTTTTATAGAAAAATGTGCTCACAAATTTGAAGCAAAGTTTAAATGAAATAACTGCTCAAAAGAGGACTTGGACAGTCAAAGTTTGCTTGAATGGTCAATTGAGTGAAGTATAAATCTGTTCAGCACAAGTTTAGTCATTTTTGTGAAGATTTCAGTAAGGTGTCAACTCAAAGTATCGACACATGATACCAAGTATCGACACATGGAAGTAAAGTGTCGACTCAAGCTGGTATGCAAAGAATGTTTCAAATGGCACGGCCGAAGTATCAATACATGGACCTGAAGTGTCGACTCAAAGTATCGACACATGGATCAGCTCATCGCCTAAGATTTTCAAGTCATAGAACTTACTGAAAATGAAAAACCGTAGAAGTGTCGATACATGGAAGCAAAGCATCGACTCACCTGAGAAAGTGTCAACACATCTAAGATTTTTAGAGAACCAGATTGAAGATATTTGAATTGGGTGTCGATTCAAGAAGTGTCGACCTAAAGTATCGACTCACAACCTGAAGTGTCGACACATGGAGATATGCTCTGAAAAGAGGGTGGTTAGTCTCACAGCCACTTGTGTAGAGATACTAATACAAGGATAAGGGTGCTCATTAGGGTATGAGTTCACTGAACTGATCCACACTGGGACTATCTTATGGAAGTCTTACTACTTGTTAAAAGATAGATCTCGAAGTAGGAGTTGTGCATGTGATCTTTAGACCTGAGATCATCATGGTTCCTTATGCACACTAAGCCATATTTTGGTTCAAACTCTTTCATTACATTAAGTCATGTACGGGATGTTCTCAGATATGGTAGAAGGTGTATGAAGGATATGAGTGGACCAACAAAGAATCGATCATTCCTAGTAAGAGAGATTGTTATCCCAAGTGATCTCTTTGATTGATGACTCAAGGAGTCTTTGATCAAAGCAAGGTAAGATTAGAAGTGGTTTCTAATCAGTCATCAGCTGAGTCTTCATTATCGAATAGAGATTCGAAATGACTAAGTGCTAGGGTTTGACATTTATCCATACCCATCACTTAATCGGGATAATGGGAGATCGAAAGATTGAATTGCACGATAACTTTTTACTGAAGGATAATTTGGTACTTTCCACCAAATTCCTCATCTTTCGGGTAAGCATGACATGTTGCTAGACATCAATCATATCTTGTAAATATTCATGAACCAATTGGATTGGTTTCATGAGTCTATTCGATCGACAGATCGAGTTGGCAATTTAGGTCAGCTCAATTTGACCTAATTAGGTTAATCGGGTTTGATTGTTTGAATCATCTTAAACCTAAACCTACTGCTAGATAGATGTGGAACCCAAAGGGTCACACACATTAGGAAGTTGATCAAGGAAGTCATTCATAATTTAATTAGGGTCATGGGATCCTAATTGGTTAGCTAGATTGCACACTAGCATGTGTAGGCTAACCTAATTCCTAACCCAAGTTAATTTGGGTCCAATTGCTTGCAAATTGATTAACCAATTTAAGAAAGACTTAAATTGGGTTATGTATTGATTAAGATAACATCTATCAGGTTTTATCCTGATTTATTTGGACTTGGAATGCCACTTAGACTAGAGTCCAAGTCGGCATGGACTCTTGGGCACAATATTGCGCGCGCCAAGGAGGAGAGGGTGCAGAAGGACCAAGAGTCCTTCTACAAATTAAATTCCTTTACTAATTTCATCTAGACTCCTCTTGTCTGACATCCCATGCCTCATTTGAATTTAATTGACCAGTCAAAACATTTGAAATTGGCATGAAAGTTGGGAGAAGTGCACGGGTGTATGAAGAGTCGCAACTCTTCATGTGGTGCGCAGTTCTAAAGTAGTATCCTTCTACTATCATGACTCTTCAAGTTTTCCGATGCTTGGAGAGTGAAGAGACATCCCTTGGCTTTTCAGAGATTGGTACTTGCCATGTGGCAAGTGAGAAATCATCCAGGAATGGGAAGGGATGCTAATATGGGCTTTGGTGCATGATAAGACATATTATATATGATTTTTTAAGCCAGATAACTTCTCTTCGGTCTTAAAAAATCATATCTGATAAGTTAATGGGAGGGCATATCACACACCCCTCTTAAAACTATAAATAGGGGCGGTGATATGAGTTTCACATATACATTCCACTGTAAAGTTATTATGAGAGTTTATTCTCCCTCCCTCCTCCTTTAAGACAAACCTTGTCTCTTTAAGACAAGGTTGTTCAAACTAGGACAAGTCTTAGAATTTAAGACATAAGCCTAGAGTGTTCTAGAAAAGGGAAATACCAAATCCAAGAGTGGTTTTGGAAGGCATTTAGAGTACCCTACAGGAGGATAGGATGTCCTACAAAGGTCAAAGTCCAGAAGGCTATCAAGAAGAGACCTAGTCAAGCAAGCAACTGAAGTAGGAGTTCTTCCTTGGGTCAATTCCTATGTGGATCACCGTTGGAGGGCTTGCACTTGTGAGTCTAGTAGAAAGGAGTGAAAAATAGCATTCCAGGTATTTATCATGAACCATTTTAGTGTTATATTAGTTGCATACGAATGAGGGGATCTTGAGATTAGGGTTTCTGGTCAATAAAGGTTTTTCTTTGTATAAATTTTTGAAATCTAATGCTTCATAGATGCATGATGACCCTTTAGAAACCCATCATAACATTACTCAAAATAGCCAAAACAATATTACAACATCCTAGTTTAAAACCTACGATATCCTAGTTAAAAAACTACGACACCCATGCATAAAATATAAAATAGAATTTTATAATCCCTCTACCTCTAATACATGTCAATGTGGCTTATTTTATAACTCTCAAAGTATCATAAAATTTTCATGGAAGCTATAACATTACTCAAAATAGCTAAAACAGTATTACAATATCCAAGTTCAAAACCTTTGACATCCTAGTTAAAAAACTATGACACCAATGCATAAAATATAAAATAGAAGTTTGTAACCCCTCTACCTCTAATACATGTCAACCATGGCTTGTCTTAAGACTCCCAAAGTATCATAAAATTTATTATTTAGAATTTATTTCTTAACTTATATTTATGTTTTACTTTTATTTCAAGTGATCTTCCAATGGTTCGGCTGCCTAGAGTAAAGGCTTCATAATTATTTAAAAATCATTGCAAGCCAGCAGTATATATTGAACAAATTTGGAAGATGGGTTTTTCTAGTCTTCATTTAGAAATCATTCGGAAGACTCCTTTCAATACATTCATTGACATGCAACCATTTGTTCTTGATGGGTGACTACTAGCTGAAATTATTAGATGCTACAAGAAGGTGACAAGTTTATTTTTTGTAACAAGAAACTTACAATCAGTGTCAAAGATGTGGCCCTAATTTTGGATTTGCCATGCCATGGAAATAAGATTGCAATAAAAGATCAAGATCAGAAGGGTCAGTTATTCTGACGATTTGGAAGGGAATTAAATTTGCAGAATAAGGGGTTGGAGAATTTAATAGCCTAACTTCATTCATCAAACTTATAAAAGGATGTCGACGACACTGTGAGACTATAGATTACATATATGTTCATAATGTTCTTGTCTCCAAAGTCATATCAATCTTGTCCAAGATATATCATCCCTTATTTGGATGATTTATCCCAGCTAGGTCAACTCAACCGTGCTTCCACAATATGGGAGTTGATTTTTATGTCTCTCTCATATGCTGCTTTTTGCTTAAGATCCAAGGAGCTAGTCCTAACCAAGAAAAGTGACAAGGTTAGGAGGCAGCCAACCCTGTATAGGTGTACAGCTGCTCTGGTGGTAAGTATCATTAATATGCAGCAAAAGTGTACTTGCATTTATTTTAAATCTTCTATATATTTAACATACATGATTATTATGTACAGGTTTGGTTCATTGAGTATAGTATCTTAAGAGCCCCAGCACATCCAAATAAACTACCTAGGCTGTTAAAATGGTATGAAAGCTAGGTGAAGACACAGATTGTTCAACTTGAGAAGTTGCAGCCTCATTTGTTGGTAAGATAATATATTTTTGATATTATATTAATGAACAATATATCATTATTATTAATATAAAATTATTTTATTATTGTTCTTGGCTTGTAGGTGGAGGGAGCTATTGAGCCTACGATAACAAAATAATAGCTTATCATTAAAAAAATAGAAACAATAGCATCCCCAGAAAAAGAAAAAAGTTATGCAAGCTGTGCACAGTTGAAGACTGAAGTAGAAGAGATAAAGAAGAGGCTTGTGAAAGTTCAAACCCTCCTTAGTTCATTTGTAAATAAAGATAGTAATGCCAATAAAGAAGGGCATAAAGGGGTGGAGGGAGATGATATTGAGGTTGAGGTGGAAGTCAGAGGGCACAATGAAACTATGATGGAGGAAAAAGTTTATGGCATCCATGTGATTGAGATTGAACATATTAAAGATGATAAATTAAAAGACACCCCTATAACTGAGTATGCAGAGGGGGAGAAAGAAAAATCTCAGGTTCGTTCACTTATCAAGAGGGTGAAAAAAGAACCTAGATGGCGAAAGGCTTCAAAAATTACAGTGGATTTTGCTTTTGAAACAGGCCAATCCATAAAAAAGATGAAGATGGTGGGTACATCTCAGCCTGATGAATCAAATTTGAATCTTCAAATTGAAGATGATAAAAATTTGATCAACATCTTTTTTGAAAGAAAAGATGAACTCGTAAGTTATATCTATTTTTTTCTATTATATATGCTACTTTATGGTCAAAAATGTATAACATCCTTTATGTTAATTAATTTTAGAAATGTCATCTACAATAATAAATTCAAAGGCACTATCACCAGGAAAAATCTTTTTGATCTGCTAAATAATGACATGATAGTTGATGATGTAAGTAATGGAGTATTACATCATTTTGTTCTTACTCTTTATGTGTGTTATGATATTGATGTGGAGGGATCGCTGACGTGGAGGAATCGGCAGGCGCCACGTCAAGAAAAGATGCCGTGTCGACTCTCCAGCCTGGATTCCACTATCGAGCTGAGCCATGCTCCCTCAGAACAACAAGCCGAGCTCAGTCCTCCGCCAGGTCGTGCCAGCAAGCTCGGGATGCCTATGGCGGAGCTGCCTTTTGCCCTCCAAAGTGAGACCCTCGGAGGTTAGTGCCCTGTGGTCGAGGTCGAGCAAAAGCGCTCACCCGCCATTATGGAGCCTCTTTGAGCGCACGCCCTCTGGACCGGTTCCACCTTCCGCCCTCCAGAGCGAGACCCTCGGAGGCTAGTGCCCTGCAGTCGAGGTCGAGCAAAAGTGCTCACCCACCGATGTGGAGCCTCTCCAAGCACACGCCCTTTGGACCGAGTCCGCCTTCCGCCCTCCAGAGCGAGACCCTCGGAGGCTAGTGCCCTGCGGTTGAGGTCGAGCAAAAGCGCTCACCTGCCGATATGGAGCTTCTCCGAGCGCGCGCCCTCTGGACCGGGTTCGCCTCCTGCCCTTCGGAGCGAGACCCTCGGAGGTTAGTGCCCTGCAGTCGAGGTCGAGCAAAAATGCTCACCCGTTGATGTGGAGCCTCTCTAAGCGCGCGCCCTACGGACCGGTCCCACTCTCTACCCTTCTCCATTGAGATTCCCCTGCAAGCTCGGAGCGCTTAGGTTGGAGCGAGCCCTGCCATTCCAGCTCAACCCTAGCTCGAACGAGGTCATCGCCAGCCCAGAATGCTAGCGAGCTACCCGAGGACCGTATTGAGCACCTGCCAGACCGTACTGACCACCTGCGATCGCCAGTTACACCAGAAAGGCAAGAAGCACGTTGATCGAGATGCCACACTCCTCACCAACCACTCAGATCACCCAAGAAAGGAAGCCAACTGGAAGATTCGAATCCCGCGGGTGGCAGCCTGCCATTTGAGGCAATGCCAAATTTCCCGGAATGAGGCAACCAAGAGGAGTGTCGAAGCACCTGACAACTTTCCTTATCACGGATCAGGAAAGACTCCTCGGGATACCGCCGCATGCGCCTGACAGCCCGGCGGGGATCCCGAGACAAGCACCCAACGGTAACCTAGTTTGCAACAAAGCTCGGAAGTAACACACAACAACTCCAAAGAAGAAAAAAGAGAGAGAGAAAAAAAAACACAAGCAAAAAAAAAGATGAGCTAGAAAGAAAATAAAAGGAGAAGGAGTGCAACCCCCACCAGCAAGAGGGGCATGGCACCACCACCACCACGAGCACAAGCGCTAGCCCGACCAAGAGGGCGAAGCGCCACTACCACCACAGTTGAAGGAAAACAAGGGATACAAGGAGAGGCGGAGAAACAGGGCACCCCTCTATCCCCGCTATCACTCTTCCCCTGCAACGTTTTCACCTTCACACACCTTTTCCACTCCTCCAAGAGCGGAGTCCATCAAGAGGGGCCCAACCAGGAGGATCTGTTTTCCTGAATCATCACTGACTTGATCGTTGGAGTGCCCCCAATGGAAACCCCGGCCCGGGTCTCTAACCACTATCTCGCAGGTCCAGGAGCGGAGCACCACCGGGCGGCGAGGCATCCGCATCCAGTGCGGAGGTTCGAGAGCCGAGGATGGCCGAGCGGTAAGGGGAGCTCATCTCCGGTGCCGACAGCAGCTACGGGCCATGATGATCATGGCAGCAACATATTGGCATGCCAGGTAAGGGTGCAGGACGGGCGTGACTATGTCCTCCGCCTCCTCACAGGTCAACATACCGTGGAAGAACGGTGATGACCCAAGCTAGAAGGGTCAACAGATTGGCGACGTGGGTGCCCTCAGGCACACAGCGAAAACGCGCCTGGAGAAGCATGAGCGTAAGCTAGCGGAGTTCTCCCGCTGGTTCATTAGTATGCGAGGCCTAGCTGGCGAGCCACCGGACTGCAACACCCACCACCAGTGAATCCCCTCACCTGTCACGGTGAGGCGGAGTATCACCGCCTCCACCGCGATCACAACCATGGCATCAAAAAATGTCGTAACCGTAAGCAGGAGGTCAAGAAGCTCATCAAGAAGGCCTACCTCCAAAGGCTTGCGAGGGGGGCAGACCTCAAGCGGGGCCCCAAGCGCTCACCACTCTCCCGTCAGCTTCAACCATCGATAGCTACCCCATCACGAAATCGGCAAGTACGATCGCCTGGAGAATCATGTATGCATCTAAGAAGGCTGGGGGGCATGGGGCCCCGATAGTCATCTCCCCGCCATGAGGGGAGAAGAAAGCGAAGGAGAAAGGCAAACAAAGATGCCACGGTCGTCGCGATGATGATCATGAACCACCATGGGAAGGCCCCCATAAGGCGGCCGAAGCCCCATCATGAGGGGTCCATTGCCTCAAGGATTTTGACAGTGTCAGGCTCCCCCAAAGGAGGAGGGCATGCAGCCTGTGAAGACACACCCAACAAGGTAAGTCCTTTTACCAACAATCGTGATAACGATTTCTCCTTTGCATGGGTATCTGCATGTCTTGCAGGAAAGAATCGACAGCATCCCCGAGCCCAGCTCCAGGACGTCAAAGGATCTTCGAGCCACGTAGCTCCCAACTCCAAGCTTCCCCGAGCCCAGCTCCAGGATATCAGAGGATTTTCGAGCCACGTAGCTCCCAGCTCCAAGCATCCCCGAGCCCAGCTCCAGGATGTCAGAGGATCTTCGAGCCACGTAGCTCCCAATTTTAAGCATCCCCGAGCCCAGCTCCAGGATGTCAGAGGATCGTCGAGCCACATAGCTCCCAACTCCAAGCATCCCCGAGCCTAGCTCTAGGATGTCAAGGATCTTTGATACACGTAGCTCCCAACTTTAGGCATCCCAGAGCCTAGCTCCAGGACGTCAAAGGATTTTCGAGCCATGTAGCACCTAGCTCCAAGCATCCCCGAGCCTAGCTCCAGGACGTCAAAGGATTTTCGAGCCATGTAGCACCTAGCTCCAAGCATCCCCGAGCCCAACTCCAAGATGTCAGAGGATCTTCGAGCCACATAGCTCTCCATCTCAAACATCCCTGAGCCCAGCTCCAGGATACCATCTCAAGACCAGAGCTTAGATCTCCGGCCAAGAGACCTTTGAGCCAAGCAGTTCCCAGTCAATAACATCCTCAAGTCCAGCTCCAGGACACCAACTCAAGACCGGAGCTCAGATCTTTGTCCAAGAGACCTTTGAGCCAAGCAGCTCCCAATCAACAACGTCCCAGAGCCCAGCTCCAGGACGTCAGCTCAAGACCGGAGCTCATATCTCCAGAGCCAAGAAAACTTCGAGCCAAGCCGCTCTCCATCTCAAACATCTCCGAGCCCAGCTTCGAGATGCCAAGAGATTATGGGCCCACGTAGCTCCCATCAACACCTCGAGCCTAGCTCCAAGGCACCAAAGACCTGAGCCAAGACCTTAGGCAACCCCTGGGCCCGAGCCTAGCTCTACGTCTAGGAAGGCCTTGAGCCTAGCTCCAAGGCAATCAAGACCGGTAACCCCCTTCTCTGATCTCCCCACTCAAAAAGAAGACGAGAGGGGAAGGAAAGAAAGAGAACAAAGGGGGGAGCCCGACAACCCACCTTCTCTGATCTCCCCACTCGAAAAGAAGACAAGAGGGGAAGGAAAGAAAGAGAACAAAAGGGGGGCACTGCAAGCATCCTCTCCTCTGATCTCCCCACTCTAAAAAAAAAAAGAGAGGGGAAGGAAAGAAAGAGAACAAGAGAGTAACACGGCAAGCACCCTCATCTCTGATCTCCCCGCTCATCAAAAAGGTGAGAGGGGAAGGAAAGAAAGAGAACGAGAGGGAAGTACAGCATCGAAGCTACCACCTTGCAAACTCAAGACCGGAGCTTAGATCTCCGGCCAAGAGAACCTCGAGCCACGTGGCTCTCAGTCACCAATGTCCCCAAGCCCAGCTCCAGGATGCCCACTCAAGACCAGAGCTCAGATCTCCAACCAAGAGAACTTTGAGCCATGCAGCTCTCAGTCATTTACGTCCCTGAGCCCAGCTCCAGGACGCCCACTCAAGACCGGAGCTCAGATCACCAGCTAAGAGAACTTCGAGCCACGTAGCTCTCAGTCATCTACGTTCCCGAGCCCAGCTCCAGGATGCCCACTCAAGACCGGAGCTTTGATCTCCGGCCAAGAGAACCTCGAGCCATGCAGCTCTCAGTCATCTATGTCCCCGAGCCCAGCTCTAGGATGCCCACTCAAGATCGGAGCTCAGGTCTTCGGCTAAGAGAACTTCGATCCACACAGCTCTCAGTCATCTACGTCCCTGAGCCCAGCTCCAGGATGCCCACTCAAGATCGGAGCTCAGATCTCCGGCAAAGAGAACTTCGACCCACACAGCTCTCAGTCATCTACATCCCCGAGCACAGCTCCAGGACGTCCACTCAAGACCGAAGCTCAGATCTCCGGCCAAGAGAACTTCGAGCCACGCAGCTCTCAGTCATCTACGTCCTCGAGCCCAGCTCCAGGATGCCCACTCAAGACCGGAGCTCAGATCTCCGGCCAAGAGAACTTCGAGCCACGTGGCTCTCAGTCATCAACGTCCCTGAACTCAGCTCTAGGATGCCAACCCAAGACCGAAGCTCAGATCTCTGGCCAAGGGACCTCCGAGCCACATGGCTCCCAATCAACAACACCTTCGAGCCCAGCGGCTCTCAAGTGTCACAACTTCACCCCAAGCAAGGTGAAGCCCTTCTCTCTGATCTCCCCATGCAAAAGAAGAAAGAAGAAGAGAAAAGAAGAAAGGGAGTGAAAGAAAGAGAAAAAAAAGGAAAGAACCAGCCAAAGAGAACGGATGATAAAGAAGCTCAAGTTTCATTGACTAAACACAGGTTACAAGTGTCTTCTAGGCCCCCGACATGCCGGGTGACCCTGACTGAATACAAGAAACAAAAGTACAAAACAAAACAAGGTAGAAAAGGGTCACTCCATGCCGGCCAGCTTCTCTACTGGATCCTGAGGTCGAGAAGTTTCCGGCTGGGCTGCCCTAACTCCGGAAGGGTTACCCGCAACTAGCATCGAAGGCTCTGGGCCCACGGCTCCCGCGATGACCTCCTTGTCAGCCTCTGCCTTCAGGTCGAAGGGTACCTGAGGCAACTACGGTTCTTGTCAAGAATAAGCGCCTCAACCCGGTCGAGCAGGTACATGAAACCCTTATAGGAGTCTGATGCCATCTGCTAGATTTCAGCGATGAACTCTTTCGAAGCCTTGAATCTGGTGACGGCATCCTCAACACCCTTCGTGGCCTCAGCGGCCACCCTCCTCAACTCAATGGCCTCCAGCCTGGCTACCTCCGCCGAATTGGCTGCCGTCTCTGCCACCTTCTCAGCTGTGGCAAGTTTCTCCTTCCCAGATGCCAACTCTGCCTGGGCAGCTCGGGTGATCTCCTTGTGCCGATCGGCCTCGGCACTGTACCAGTTCAGTTTTTTCTTGACGACGGAGAGGTCGTCGATCACCTTCTTCGAGCGACTCCGCTCCAGGTCGTGGGCCACCAGGAGTCCCTTCGCTTGTCCCTCAGCATCAGCAAGCCCTTTTTTGAGGTCCTTGACCTTCAACTCAAGGACCCCGTTTGCCCCGACCTTCTCCTTCAGGTCGGCCTTCAAAGACTCAATCTTGGTGGCCTGTTGCCGCTCGAGATGCTGCCAGCTCTGGTAGCGGTCCTTGGTGAAGAGGGCCTCAGCACTGATCTGCACCATGAAACGAGGTCAGCCCAAAAAAAAAAAAAGAAGAAGAAAGAGAAAAAGAGAAAGAAGAATAAGAAAAGAATGAGGGGGATAGCTCACCGAGTACAGTTGGGGAAAGATGGCGCTGATAACATCAGTTAGCCACATCCCGGCCATCTCTTGCCGGTCGCATACCTGGATGGAGAAATCTATCATGCGTTCGACTAGCTCGAGACTCCAGAGAAATGAACTTTCCGGCCACATCCTGAAAGGGAGATGGCACCGCGCCTCCTTCCTCCTGCTCTCTCCGTGAGTGGACCGCCTTGCCCCGCTGGCTGAAGGACCCCAGGAGGGAGGTTGAGAAGCTGGTGCCGGTGCAGGAGGTGCCTCTGTCATGGCCCCGATCGTGGCCCGGATCTCCTCACCCCTGACATCAATGACAGGCGGACCCGGAGGATGGCAAGGTGCAGCGGCAGCAGCCACGGCCCTCACCCGGAAAACTACCTCGGGCTCTGCAGCGGGGGCCTACTGGGCTGGCCTCAGTGCCACAGAAGCTATCCTCTCCACCGATGCTGGAGCGGTCGAGCTCGGACCAACCACTACCGTGAGAGCGGCCGCAGAAGCACTCTCACTCCGGGCCCGCATCGGCGTAGGCTCCCCGGCCAACCCGGTCGGCAGCCTCTTCTTGGTGATGGCCAGAAGGTCACTCTCGGAGAAGATCATCCCTGCATGCAAATTACACAACAGTTAAAGCCTGTGGGAAACAATGCAAGGAATACAAGAGTAAAGAAAAAGAAAAGTTTAGGTCGAACTCACCCGACCCATTCGTTGGGTCGATCCCGGAGTTGGCGAGGTTCTGCTCAGACAACAGGACCTCGAGGGAGGAATCTGGGCAGTGCGGAGCTACTCGTAATCATCCCGGTCAACTGCATCGATCATAGAATTTTGGTTGGGGGACTTGTCCGGACGCTCCAGACCTAGTCGACCCCCTCACCTCAACAAAGAAAAACTTGCTCTTCCATCCCCTGATGGAAGAGGGAAGCTCGAACTTGATGCCCTTCGGGCGGGAGGACAAGGACCACCACCCATCCTCAGTTGGGTGGTGCTTCAGGGCAAAGAAAGCCCTGAACAAGGAAAATCAGGCAACAAACCCATGGAGGTGATAAAGCATAATGAAGGAAAAAATAACCCTAATAGCATTTGGCACTAACTGTGAGGGGACTAGACAAAAATTGTCTAAGATGGACAGGAAGAAAGGATGGAAAGGAAACCAGAGACCCCCAGAGAAGGTCCCTTCATAGAAGGCAAGATAGCCCAGGCCACTCGAAGTGACCCGTTCCCCCGGATGATGGATCATAAGCCGGATAGAAGGTGGGATGCCGTAGACATCCCGGACAGTCCTGAGTTCCCCGGCGGTGATCGTCGAGGCGACCCCACCAGGACCCACAGGCCGGACAAACTCAGAAACAGGAGCAGAAGAAGGAGGAGGGAGAGAAGGACTAGATCTCGGTTCCCTGATGAGAACCGGACCAGGAGGATGCCTCCTACTGAGCTCAAAGCGAGCTGCATCTTCCTCCCCGCCGAAGGAAGAAGAGGAAGATGCCGGCCTCCGCTCGGAAGGACCGGTTTCACCCTAATCAGTGGAGGGGCGGAAGTCCGGACCAAAACGGGACATCCTCAAGGATGAATGAAATGAAGGACACAAAGTAGAAGATCGAAGAGGAGACTCAACCTAAAGAGGACCCCAGACCCGAAGGAGAAACCCTATTCTAACAGGGAAGGAGGAAGAAGAAACTGACCTGGTGCCTTAGAAAACTCTGGCCAACTGGGAGGAAGGAGGAAGAAGCTTGGGCATGGCAGCAGCAGGCACGGAGAATTCAAAAAGTATAGATGGTTCGGGTGAGTCCCTCCTTTCATTTTGAAATGACCCGAGGGATTCGTACCGATCCAACCCCTCCACCAACGGATCCACGCCACGTGCCACCCATCGACAAGAATGGCATCCCGGATGCTTTGAATTCTATGCTAACATTAACTGCTCCTCGGACGTGGCCACATGGCATTCCCGCATTGGTCCGCAGGGCCAGCCCCCGAAGCGCCAGCAATCATGGCCATCATCATGCCAGATTTTCACCTTTCCATGTCAGCACCGCAATTACTCCCTTCGACCCGAGCGCCATGCACTAACGGGCCTCGGGAGTGGGGGGCAAATGATGTGGAGGGATCACTGATGTGGAGGAACCGGCAGGCGCCATGTCAAGAAAAGACACCGCGTCGACTCTCCAGCCCGAATTCCACTATCGAGCTGAGCCGAGCTCCCTCAGAACAACAAGCCGAGCTCAGTCCTCCGCCAAGTCGTGCCCACAAGCTCGGGATGCCTAGGTCGGAGCCGCCTTCCACCCTCCAGAGAAAGACCCTCGGAGGTTAGTGCCCTGCATTCGAAGTCGAGCAAAAGCGCTCACCCGCCAATGTGGACCTCTCTGAGCGCGCGCCCTCTGGACCGGGTCCACCTTCTGCCCTCCAGAGCGAGACCCTCGAAGGCTAGTGCCCTACGGTCGAGGTCGAGCAAAAGCGCTCACCCTTCGATGTGGAGCCTCTCCGAGCATGCGCCCTCTGGACCGGGTCTGCCTTCCACCCTCCAGAGCAAGACCCTCAGAGGCTAGTGCCCTGTGGTCGAGGTGGAGCAGAAGCGCTCACCCACTGATGTGGAGCCTCTCCGAGCGCGCGCCCTCTGGACCAGGTCCACCTCCTACCCTCCGGAGTGAGACCCTCGGAGGTTAGTGTCCTGCGATTGAGGTCGAGCAAAAGTGCTCACCCGCCGATGTGGAGCCTCTCCGAGCGCACACCCTCCGGACTGGGCCCACTCTCTGCCCTCCTCCACCGAGATGCCCCCGCAAGCTCGGAGCGCTTAGGTCGGAGTGAGCCCTGCTGTTCCAGCTCATCCCCAGCTCGAACGAGGTCATCGCCAGCCCAGAACGCCGGCGAGCCGCCCGAGGACCATACTGGAGCACCTGCCAGATCGTACTGACCACCTGCGACCTCCAGTTATACCAGAAAGGCAAGCAGTACATTGATCGAGATGCCACACTCCTCACCAACCACTCAGATCACCCAAGAAAGGAAGCCAACCAGGAGATTCGAATCTCGCGGGCGGCGGCCTGCCATTCGAGGCACTTCCAAGTTTCTCTCAATGAGACAACCAAGAGGAGTGCTGAAGCGCCTGACAACTCCCCTTATCATGGATCAAGAAAGACTTCTCGGGACACCACCGCATGCACCTAACAGCCCGGCAGGGATCCCAAGACAAGCGCCCAACGGTAACATAGTTTGTAACAAGGCTCGGAGGTAACACACAACAACTCCAAAGAAGAAAAAAGAGGGAGAGAAAAAAAAACACGGGCAAAAAAAAAGACAAGCCAGAAAGAAAAAAAAAAGGAGAAGGAGTGCAACCCCCACCAGCAAGAGAGGCATGGCACCACCACCACCATGAGCACAAGCGCAAACCCGACCAAGAGGGCGAAGCGCCACTACCACCACAATTGAAGGAAAACGAGGGATACAAGGAGAGGCGGAGGAACAGGGCACCCCTCTGTCCCCGCTATCACTCTCCCCTTGCAACATTTTCACCTTCACACACCTTTTCCACTCCTCCTAGAGCAGAGTCCAACAAGAGGGGCTATACCTGGAGGATCTGTTCCCCTGGATCGTCACTGACTTGATCGTCGGAGTGCTCCCGCCGGAAACCCCAGCCCAGGTCTCTAACCACTGTCTCGCAGGTCCAAGAGCGGAGCATCGCTAGGTGGCAAGGCGTCTGCACCCAGCGCGGAGGTCCGGGAGCCAAGGATGGCCAGGCGATAGGGGGAGCGCATCTCCGGCGCCGACAGTAGCTATGGGCCATGACGATCTTGGTGGCAACAAATATATTTTTTAATAATTATTACATTCATTTTCAGAATTTTATGAAATTAAGTTACTTATAATTAATCAGTTTATTTTGTATTGCCAGATAATTGATGCCAGGCATGAGTTCCTTACAAAGAACTGGACAGAGCAACTAGAAACATATCATAAGTGTATAGTTGCACCTGTAATGACCTCCGACAAGTGGCTAACATCAGCATCATCATATCATGAACTTGTTGGAAAAGTTGGGAATATGATTTTTGATGGAGTCAGTGATGAAGATAAGAAGGAATTTTTATTTCTATTCACCATCATAAACTCGGACAATTCCCACTAGCACCTGGTTGCGGTTGATATGCAAGAAAAGATTTTGATGCACCTGAATTCAATAAAATGCAATTTCAAGTACAAAGCTAATGAAAGGAAGTGGCACAAGATACTAGGTCCAATGTTCCATATCTTCTATGACAATGCTGAGGTAACGAATTGGTCCGTGCAAGAGATTGGTGATTACCCTTCCCAGCTTACAAGATTACTAGACTGTGGTTTGTATTGCTTGAAATACATAAATTTTATGGATCGTAAGGATAAGCCTGATACTTGGGATTTCACAAAAAGGGATATAAGTATGTACGGCCGTCAGTTAGCAGTAAGAATATTGAAAGAGAGCCTGAATTATAAGATTGATAGTGTTGCTAAAAATTAGCATGTAAAAGCAAATTTTTTGTTATGTACTTTTTATTTTCGATTCATCCACTTATGTAAAATGTTACACAAATTAGTAACTCAATTGATGTTTATATTTGAAGCATCATTTCCAAAGAAAAATTCTGAGATTTATTCAAAAAGTAAAGTTTTGAATATCATTTTCTCAATACATGTAGTTTATATATTTTTGATATTATGTTTACTTCCAGAATGTTAAATTTCTTCATTGCTGTGATGATGGTATATAGGAATATTATGTTTATTGATAGGGTGTCATAGTTTTTGAACTTGGATGTTGTAGTATTTGAACTAGGGTGCATAGATTTTAAACTAGGATGTCGTAACTTTTGAACTAGGATGTCTTAATACTGTTTTAGGATATTTGATTGAGTGTTAAAGCATCCATGACAAGTTTTTGTCACTTTGGGAGTCATAAAGCAAGCCAATGATGATAGGTATTATGGGTAGAAGGGATAAACAATATTTTAATTTATGTTTTCTACATGGTTGTAGCATTTAAACTAGGGTGTTGTAGGTTTTAAACTAGGATGTCATAAGTTTTGAACTAGGATGTCATAATACTGTTTCAGATATTTGATTGAGGGTTAGAGCACTCGTGGCAAATTTTTGTCACTCTGGGAGTCATAAAGAAAACCAATGATGACAAGTATTAGGGATAGAAGGGATTAAAAATATTTTAATTTATATTTTCTGCATGGTTGTAGCATTTGAATTAGGGTGTTGTAGGTTTTGAACCAGAGTATCGTAACTTTTGAACTAAGATATCGTAATACTATTTCAGGATATTTGATTGATCTTAGAGCATCCATGGAAATTTTTGTCACTCTGGGGTCAAAAACCAAGCCAATGATGATAGGTATTATGGGTAGAAAGGATTAGAAATATTTTAATTTATATTTTATGCATGGTTGTAGCATTTGAACTAGGGTATGGTTGGTTTTGAACTAGTGTGTCATAACTTTTAAATAGGATGTCATAATACTATTTCAGAATATTTGATTGATCTTAGAGCACCTGTGACAATTTTTGTCACTCTGGGTGTCATAAACCAAGCCATTGATGATAGGTATTATGGGTAGAAGGGATAAAAAATATTTTAATTTATGTTTTCTATGGTTGTAGCATTTGAACTAGGGTATTGTAAGTTTTGAACTAGGATGTCGTAACTTTTGAACTAGGGTGTCGTAATACTATTTCAGGATGTTTGATTGATCTTAGAGCACCCTTGGTAATTTTTTTCACTCTAGAAGTCATAAACCAAGCCAATAATGACAGGTATTATGGGTAGAAGGGATTAGAAATATTTTAATTTATATTTTCTACATGGTCATAGATTTTGAACTAGGGTGTCGTAGGTTTTGAACTAGGGTGTCGTAGGTTTTGAACTAGGATGTCGTAATACACAGATTCATCATAATTCTATTATCCATATTTTAGTATTTGACCACTATTGACTCCACTAATTGATTTTGATGATAAGCAAAACAGTTAAGTATAAATTGAGGACTAATGTCTTGCTTTAAGTGTGTTTTCATTTAAAGGATGCTCACAAAGTTTTGATGAAGCCCAATTGTGTTGAAGAACCAAGTTTGAATGGAATGATTGCACAAAACTAGACTTGGACACACAAAGAGTTGGTTGAATGGATGATCAAGATAAATGAAGACATGTTCCTGCACAAGTTCAGCAGATTCTGCACCATTTTGATGATGTGTCGACTCAAGGTGTCGACACATGACTTGGTGTGTCAACACATGAAGATGGTGTGTCAACACATGAAGATGGTGTGTCGACTCAAACCGGCACGTAACAAAATTTCAAATGGCACAGATGATGTGTCGATACATGGACCTTATGTATCAACTCAAAGTGTCAACACATGGATCAACACATTGCCTGAGAATTTCAAGCCACAGAACTTGCAGAAGTTGAAGGAACAGTTGATGTGTCGACACACGAACCTAATGTGTCGACTCAATATGTCGACTCCACTGAGAATGTATCTACTCAGCTAATTTTTCCAGAGAATCTGAATGGAGTAATTTGAACTTGTGTCGACTCAGGAAGAACATGTGTCGACCTGAGGTATCGACACATGAAGAAGTATCGACACATGGAGTTTTGACAATAGTAATGGCTAGTTTTTTCAAGAACAGAACTCTCCCAAATGCTCTCCAATGGCTAGTTTTTCAAGTATAATAGCTAGCTTTCAGTTTTGGAGACTTGGGAAGGTATAAAAAGGCTTCAAATCAAATCAAGAGGATATATTATTCATTGTATTAAATATCTTTAAAGAGTTTGAAGAGAAAAGAAGAAAGAAGGGCCTTAACTCCACTTCATTCAAAGCTCAACCACTCTCAAGCAAGAAGGAAGCCTTCCAAGCATTCAAAGCTATCAAGTGCATTGAAGATCATTCAATCTTGGATATTCAAAAGGCTTCAACAACAGCAAAGCAACACTACTTCGAGCTACATCGACTTATTTGTTTTTTATTGAAAGCTTACATTGTTTCTTGTAAAGGTTATTGGTTAGCCTATTAGAAAACCAAGTTAGGTTGGTGGTTAGCCCGGAAAACCACTATGGTTCTTGGTTAGCCCGGAAAACCAAGGGAGGTTTTTGATTAGCCTTGTGAAAACCAATTAGATTCTTGGTTAGCCCATAAAACCAAGTGAGGTTGTGACTTGTGAGCCTTGTAAAAACAAGTCAAGGTTTGATTAGTGAGCCCGGAAAACTAATCGGCTATAATCTTTGGATTATAGTGATTCCCAAGGGGATCTTGGGGAGTGGATATAGGTGCATGGTTGGCACCGAACCACTATAAATTGTTGTGTTTGTGTTTGCTTGTCTTCTCCTCTCTTGCTCATTATTTTCTTGCTTATTGCTTCTAATTTTCACTGCACTTTTATATTAGAGCATCACACTTTTAAATTCTAGTACCTTGTTGAATTGCATACCTTGTCTTGCGAAGTATATTACTTGGTTCATCAAGCTTAGCCTTAAATATTTTTTAGAAACCCAATTCACCCTCCCTCTTGGGTTGCTCTCTGGGAAACAACTACTTAAAGTAATACTAAAATTCATATTTAAAAATAAGTAGATTCAATAACATTTCCAATACATCCTATTTTAAATTTCTCTAGATAATCTAAATATACACAAGACTGTACATATACAGGACTGTATGACAATTTAGCATTTTATGTCCTCTCCTGTATTAGTTGACTACATACATAAGCATTAAATTCATCTAAAAAAGGATCAGAAGTTAGTACAGTATGTTCGATTACTTGTTCTAGTACTTCCACTATAATATGAAAAATCTGTCTCTTACTAGTACTATCTCTTCTTTCATTTTGCACAGGAGTGTTAGTGAAAGCCTTATCCATATTTTTCCTTGATCTCTTTGACTTCTTCTCGACTCCACTCTTAATTCTATTATCTCTTGGACGACCTTTCATAGTAAGTTGGTCAGGATCTTGAATAAGAAGTTCTATCCTTTGTTTAGTTATACAGTTAGCATCTACTACTCTTCTGAATAATGGTGTAAGGTCTTCCATCACTAAATTGAATGCATCTTCAAACATGGAAGCTATCTCTACAAGCTTCATCATCCGATGACTCATCAAAGCATATCTATGATCAATAAAATTTAATATTTATATTCGGACTTCATGACATATGATAGGTTTTTGAAAAATATAAAATAAGATATCTGATTTTAAATAATTCTTTGAGTGTGTACTGTGATTTTCACGTGCTTTTATCATAAAATTGAGTGTTGCATTCGAGATTATTGAATTGGTATTTCATGTCCTTGCACCATCTATTCAAGAAGTACTTATCTGAGATACGAAATATATCACTTTGATGAAGAAATAATAAGGCATGCCTATACATGTAACCCTTGTACTGAAAGGATCCATATTGGCATTTAACATCCTCCAAAGTTTTGTCATATGAAACCTTGTAATTTTTTATAATCTCCTTTTTGATTCCATCAATTTCAATTCTTTCAAATGATTTAATAAAATATACATCACGGTTGTCAACTTTCATAACTAATTTGGTATTTGATGTAGCCATTTCAATGACCTCATTCTGAAATTTTTTGAATAGGCACCTGGTATATTTTTCGGTTGCTTATCTCTTAAAAGGAGAGGATGTCTTTAGGAAAGTATTTGTTTATAATATTTTTTTGTCTTCCTCATATTTTGCTTCATATCTTTTCTTCCAGGCATCTTCATACTTATAGATGAATTCCTCGAGCATAGTCTTGGAGTTTATAAACCCATCAAAGAAGTGATTGATGCTCTCACTCCTTTATGAAGTTGACATCCCTGTTCATAAATACTTAAAAAATATAAGCATTAAAGATAAAAAGTTTGTTGGAAATTTAAAAAAATGAACATTAATCAATCATAATAACTAACAAATCAGCGAAGAATGTATCTTTAAGGTAAACTGGAATCTATTTATTCCAACATTTATATATATCATTTAACTAATATACAGCCTTGCATTCTACATATTTCTTTATTAAATGTGCCCACCTTTTCTCGAAAGATACTATAATAACTGAATCATATATCATCTTTTCAAACTCTATCATAAATTTGGAATTTGTAATACAAATATGACCAATCTTTTTAGGAATCTTCTTCAATATATGCCAAAGAAAATTTATGTTGTGCATTGGGAAAAACATCCTTAACAGCAGTCTCGATTGCCTTATCTTGGTCAGTTATGATGGTATTAGGTGGTTGACCACCATTTGCATTCAGCCATGATTGGAATACCTATTTAAATATCTTAGTCACCTCATCTGATAACAACGCACAACCAAGCAATGTGGACTGTCCATGATAGTTGACTCCGATAAATGAATAAAAGGGCATTTGATATGTATTTATCAAATAGGTTGAGTCAAAGGTCAGTACATCACTAAAGTAAGTGCTTGCCAATCTTGACCTTGGATGGATCCAGAAGATAGTCTTGAGCTATCCATTATCATTATGGTCTAAAGTACAAAATAAATTTATATTTTTTACTTGCATTTGTGTGAAATGGATTACCATTGACTATGCATCTTCTTTTTTCAGCTGACTCTGATGTTCTCGATAGATAAAATTATAAGCATCATTCTCTATGAAATCTAATTATCTTCTATCCCCTTTCCTTCTAGCCATGGCAGAGTATATTTAACTTGTGGAAATATTCACAGTATGTAAATTATTGATCTTTGCCTTTTCTGGTATATTGATTCTCTTATGGAATCGTAGATAACCAGCTGATGATACGAACAGCTCATGACTATATTCTAGAAAAACATCAACCAATATCCACTTATCATTTTTAGAATTTAGTCTCACTTTTATCTAAGCCTTACAATCAATTTTGCCAGTATCCCTAGGATTCATGGAGTTATCGATTTTTCTTGATTTTCCTTGTCTCTAACATGTTATGTGCTTGAAGCATATTTCTTTATTATTGTTGGACCTACTATACAATGTTGTGATTCCAAAACCTATCTTTCTTGCATATCCATTGTAAAAATTGTATACATTATTTATAAAATTGAACTCCATTCCAATTTTAGAATTAACAGACTCGTTCTTTGTAATTGGGGTGATAAGAGAAGACACATTCTTCTATCAACACTAGCAATCTCATCTAGATTTCTAATTTCAATGCCATATGTAGAAATATCTGCATAAAAAATTATAAATATTGATATACATTATTTTAGATGACATTTTATCTATAGCATAATAAATAATGAATTATGCATTTAATAGAATATGACATGACAGTATGATAATACGAGCATAGAACCAAATATTTTTAAAAATAGATATTTAAACTATGATACTCTAGATAAAAGATTACGACACCCGATCATAAAACATGAAACTAAAACAGAACCCCTAATATCCGAAGAAACTATTTCTTATGGACTGAGGTATGGCTCCTAGGATGTCATAACATACTACGGATGCTAAAGGATATCAATAATATGCTGAAATTGTATTACGAACTTCCAGTTCAAAAACCATGACACCCTAGTTATAAACCTACGACACCTTACATAAAATCTTAAACCAGATATTTTGATCCTCCATAACGAAAGTGTTTCAGTATGCATTGTTGATATATAATATCCACAATATAAAAAAATGCTTCTAAGAAAATTTCATAATCAAAAACTTCGAAAAATGAACAACTCGGTACAAAACAGAAAATAAAATTTTTTATCCACCGTCACGAGACATTTCAACCGTGCATTGGCTTGAATAAGATTGTTAGATTATGATAAAAAGACTATAAAGAAAAGGATTTCAAAAAAAAGGAGTTTTTATTGAATGATATCCAAGTTCAAAAGTTATGACGCCCTAGTTAAAAGATTACGATAACTAATCATAAAACATGAAACTAAAAATAGAAACCTCTACTATCTGGAGAAACTATTTCTTATGGACTGAGGTATGACTTCTATGATGTCATAACATCCTACGGATACTAAAAGGATGTCAATAATATGGTGAAACAGTGTTATGACACCCCAATTCAAAAATCATGACACCCTAGTTATAAACCTACGATACCCTGTACAAAAACTTAAACCGGATATTTTGATCCTTTGTAACAGAAGTGTTTTAGTATGTATTGCTGATATATAATACCCACAATGTAATAAATGCTTCTAAGAAAACTTCAGTATCAAAAACTTCGAAACATGAATAACTCGATACAAAATAGAAAATGAAAACTTTTATCCACCATTATGAGACATTTCAACCATGCATTGGCTTGAATATGATTGTTAGATTTTAATAAAAAGATCAGGAAGAAAAAAGATTTTCAAAAAAAAAGTTTTCATTGAACGATATCATAGTTCAAAAGTTACGATACCCTAGTTAAAAGATCATGACACCCGATCATAAAATATGAAACTAAAAACAAAAACCCTTGCTATCTGGAGAAACTATTTCTTATGGACTGAGGTATGACTCCTAGGATGTCAAACATACTACGGATACTAAAGGATGTTAATAATATGCTGAAATAGTATTACGACATCCCAGTTAAAAAACTATGATACCCTAGTTATAAACTTATGATACCCCAATACAAAAACTTAAACCGGATGTTTTGATCCTCCGTAACAGAAGTGTTTTAGTATACATTGTGGATATATGATACCCACAATGTAATAAAATACTTCTGAGAAAATTTCAGTATAAAAAACTTCGAAACATGAACAACTCGGTACAAAATAGAAAATGAAAGTTTTTATCCTCTATCATAGAACATTTCAACTATTCATTGGCTTGAATAAGATTGCTAAATTATGATAAAAAGACTAGAAAGAAAAAAGGTTTGAAAAAAAAAGTTTTCATTGAACGTATCATAGTTTAGAAGTTACGACACCCTTGTTAAAAGATTATGACACCTGATATTAAAACATGAAACTAAGAATAGAAACCCCTACTATCTGGAGAACCTATCTCTTGTGGACTGAGGTATGATTCCTACGATGTAATAACATGCTACGGATGCTAAAGGATGTCAATAATATGCTGAAACGGTATTACGATATCCTAGTTCAAAAACTACGATACCATAGTTATAAACCTATGACATCCCTGCATATAAACTTATACTATATTAATTATCCCCTCCTATCAGGAATACCTATTACCTGTGGATTGAGTTATGACTCCCAAAGTGTCATTAACTTTCTCTAATTACTAAAACAGTTGGTGTGATGAATGAACTATAAAAATAAAACTATAAAAGATTCTATGAAGACTTGGTTTACTTCATATTGGAGATGACATTTTATTTTGAACTTATAGAAGAAGTCTTCGGTGGCTTATTCCAACCTCGGATCAAAACAAAGGAAGTCTTGATGGCTTATTCTAATCTCGGACCAAAACAGAATACTTTTCCAGAGAAAGGATGAAACTTATATTAACATTCGAAAGTTGATTCCTGCAATACAACTCTTAGAGCACATTTCAGAGTGATGGAGATTCTTTCTTCAACCTATACCATTTTTTTGGATAAAAATCCGAACATGTTTCAGAATGAAATATTTATCAAAATCTTAACAAGATGTTAAAAAAAATAAACTATAAAAAAAAAATATTCGAACCTATACGAAAAATTTAAATAAAAATTAAATAATAATTAATACTAATTATGTTTAATTTATAGCCTATGTTTTAATACCTGCGTGTTTTCCTTCCCCTCCGCTCCCAATAAAAGCTACCAACCATAAAGGTAAGGGGAAAGCTTAAAAAGATAAGGAAAAAAAAAAAAAAAGACTCGGGAGAGAGATAACTTCTTCTAGCTCCATTGAAAAAAAGACTCGGGAGAGAGATAACTTCTTCTAGCTCCATTGCTTTGGCTTCTATACACTGTCTTCTCTCCATGGCCGTCTTCCTTCCTATCTCCTCCTACTAAAACCTCCACTATCCAAGAGAGGACTCGGAAGAGAGAGAGAGAGAAGAGAGTTTCTTCTCCTTCTCCATGGGTTTGGCTTCTTTCAAGTGCCTTCTCCTTCTCCTACACTCTCTTCTTCTCCACGCAGAGACTGTATGGGAAAATGCAGAGCTGAGAGCGCTCATCGAGGTAAAAGCTTCGTTGGACCCAGAGGGGCGGATCCTGAGTACATGGACGAGCGACGGGGACCCGTGCGGGGGGAGCTTCGAGGGCGTGGCATGCAACGAGCACGGGAAGGTGGCCAACATCTCGCTCCAGGGAAAGGGCCTCGCCGGCTCCATTTCGCCGGCGGTGGCGGAGCTCCAGTGCCTCTCAGGACTATACCTCCACTACAATGCGCTCTCCGGGAAGATACCTAGAGAGATCGCCAACCTGAACGAGCTCAGCGACCTCTACCTCGACGTTAACAACCTCTCCGGTGGTATTCCGGAGGAAATCGGCAACATGGCGAGTCTCCAAGGTGAGTATATGTATATATAGTACATTTGAATGATTTAATGGAGAAAGATTGCGGACTTGGACTTCTTTTCGATGTTTTATCTCAAGAAAAGTAGTTTTTTTGAGCTTTTTTTTCACCTTGCTGCCTGGAGTTCCCTCTTTCATGGAGTTTTTAGTAAACTAGAGAAGGTATGTACGTTTCAATGATTTGAACAAAGAAAGCAATGCATTTGATTGCAGATTCCTTTTTTATTTAATATATACTGAATCTCAAAATAGTAGTTTTTTGGTGTTCTTCATTTTTTAAAGATATCCATCGTCCTCTGGTGTTTTCTGTTAGTAACAATTGATTTGGCTCTGGTTTGCGGGAGCATTTGGATTTATTAGATATCATTATTTTCTCTAGAGTGTTCTCGTTTTTTCTGTTCCTTGCTGCTTGTTGTAGTTTGTGGTGAACTTGACTGCAGCTCTTCTGATACAGCCTAAGTGAAGATGGTTAGATTTTGATGTTGCATGTGAGATTTTCTTGCATTTTGTACATCTGGATTTCCTCTGTTAAGTTCTTCAATCTTAATTTCATTGGCTAACATTCAGAAATATCTCTGTTTTTCATGCATGTTTTTAAAAATCTTTTCTATTTTGGGGCATATAACTTAATTTTTTTTTTCCCAATCCAATTTCTCACATTAGTTTTTCTTGCTTTCTCCCTTTCCATGTGTAGTTCTTCAGCTTTGTTGTAACCAGTTGACTGGGAGTATACCCACCCAACTGGGCCTTTTAAAGAAGCTTACTGTGCTGGCCCTGCAGTCGAATCACTTAACTGGTGCAATCCCTGCAAGCTTAGGGGATTTAACTCAGTTGATGCGGTTGGATTTAAGCTTTAACCAGCTTTTTGGTTCAATTCCTGTTAAGCTAGCTCAGCCTTCGCAGTTGGTAGGATTTGATGTTAGGAACAATTCACTATCTGGCAGTGTTCCTTCAGGTTTTGCTCTCTTCTTGCTAAACTTGATTTCTTTATTATTGCTTTAATTTGTTAAGCTACCTTCGTGAACTAATTCAAGGCATTTGGTTGAAGATTTAAAGAGATTGGATGATGGATTTCAGTATGGGAATAATGCTGATCTTTGTGGAAATGGATTCCCTTCTCTGAGAGTTTGCACTTCTTCTGATCTCCTCAATCCCAATAGGCCAGAACCCTATGGTGCTGGTACATTACCACAGGACAATCCGCAATTGGCTAATCTCAATGTGCAGTGCAACAATACACACTGCTCCAACTCTTCAAAATCAGCAGTAGCAATTGTTGTTGCCATTGCTGCAGTTGTGTTTGGAGGAACAATTTCCGGCCTCTTGGTCTTGGCCTTTTCCTGGTATCGATGCAGGAGGCAAAAGATCAGCAGTCCATTGGAGGTCTCAGATAGACGGCCTAGCACCAATCAGACCAAGGACCTTTTCCGAAGGTGTGCTTCTCCCCTCAATAGCCTTGAGTACTCTAATGGGTGGGATCCTTTGGCTGATGGGAGGAGCGGCGTTGGGTTCTCTCAAGAGGTTTCACAGAGCTTTAGGTTCAATTTGGAGGAGGTAGAGTCTGCAACTCAGTACTTCTCAGAGGTTAACTTGCTTGGGAAAAAGGGCAATTTTGCTGCAACTTATAAAGGGATCCTGCGAGATGGCACCATGGTTGTGGTGAAGAGAATTAGCAAGACGAGCTGTAAATCGGAAGAGGCTGAGTTCCTCAAGGGGTTAAAGCTACTGACTTCACTGAGACATGAGAATCTTGTTGGGCTGAGGGGATTTTGCTGTTCAAGAGGAAGGGGAGAATGCTTCCTTGTTTACAATTTTGTTGCTAATGGAAGCTTGTCATGGTATTTGGATGTGAAGGGTGATGAAAATGGCCAGATTCTAGATTGGCACACTAGAGTTTCTATCATCAAAGGCATTGCCAAAGGTCTGTTAGTTACATATAACAATTGATGGATGGTCCTTTTTGTTCATCTTTATTTGTGGCTTTAAGAATAGTCCATTTTGGTCAGAGAGAGCGATATGAGAAACAAAATGAAAAATTGAATTTTGATTGAGGTTGATTCCTTAATGCTTGCTGTGAATTTTTCCTTCATATGTTCTCATCTATTTTGAATTTTAAATTAAAGTGAAGATAATCTAATATTAATGAGTCCTTTCTACTGAATGAATACATGTTTGCTGGGACTTTGTTTTGTAGTCTCCGTACTCATTAAAACACATTTTGCTGAATACTGGGTTAATTTTCAATATTTATCATTCTCTTTATGAATCATGAGATTAGTAGGCATCGGAGATTACATTGAAATTGAAAGGGCTCCTTTTCAATTCTATCACCTTTGCATGACTTTATCTTCTTTTCTTTCTTATCTAGGCATTGAATATTTGCACAGCGACAAGACAAACAAACCCTCTCTGGTTCACCAAAGCATATCAGCAGAGAAAGTCCTTATCGACTGTCATTTTAATGCTTTACTCTCTGACTCTGGCCTGTACAAGCTATTGGCCGATGATGTTGTCTTTTCGGCCCTCAAAGCCAGTGCTGCCATGGGTTACTTGGCCCCTGAATATACTACTGTTGGCCGGTTTACCGAGAAGAGTGATGCTTATGCCTTTGGGATCATTGTGTTTCAGATTTTAACAGGGAAGAGGACCACTCATTTACGGCTGGGCGTCGAGGCTGGAAACCTTGAAGACCTCATTGATGAGAATCTAAAGGGAAACTTCTCCAAGCCAGAGGCAGCTAAATTGGCTAGCATTGCTTTACTTTGCACGGATGAAGCTCCAAACCAGAGGCCAACAATGGAGGCCATCCTTCAAGAGTTGAATAGCGGCTACTGAAAGTGGGTTGTTCATGTCAAATTTTCTTGACAAAGAATCCAATTCCTTGGCTCAAGGACTTTTTAAAAGCAACAGCTTGGTGAGAAAGGGGAATGCGTTTCTAATGCAGAACCATCTAGGTGTCCTTTACTCAGGATTTGGGTCTTGTCGTGCATTTTGTTGTCTAACTGGGCTTAACCCTTATAGGGGGTAGGTGCATGTGATCTCTTATGGCTCTTGAGAGAAGATAGAGGAAGCAGATGAAACCAGCTGTTGTAACTTTTTCTTTTCTTTAATCCTTGTTTATCGGAGTAGTGTCCAAATTCCATGTTGTGTAGATCGCGGGATGACTCCATGTTGAAAGAGCCAAGCGCTTTGGGCAACATGTGATTCCAATATGGATTCATTGTCTTGCCTTGTGGCATATTCTCTCTCTGTGTGCACAGGCAAAAGACAAATAATTGCCTGTGGTCATTCTGCTCGTGAGAATAGACCATAATATTCTGGATGATGGGTGTCTGGCAAAAACCATAAATATTATATTTTGTTGCTTTTGTGGGCCTTTAGATATTCATGTAGTTCTGTTTCAGTGTGATGCATTGTTGAGTGGTTGGTCTTCCAATGTTTCAGAAATGGGCTCAAGTGGTGGGAATCCATATAGGCCTCACTGACATATATCCATATAGAGAGCCCATGAGGGAGTTTAAGATTTATATTGATTTGTTTGCTGCTGCTACTTTAGAATGATAGTCTGAGAAGTAATTATAAGCATATTTTTAGCTCAAGAAATTACTCTATGGAATGAGATATTTCAAAACGAGAACGGTCATCGGACTGCTGGCCCGAGGAAAACTGTTCCCAAATGCTGGATGCAGCAGAGAATTGCTGCCTGTATGCTTTAACTTTTTATTGTCTCCTCTGCAAAAAATGGCTGGTTTGGATTATGAATCGAGTACCCATATTCTGAATCAGTTGTGTCACAGGATCTGGCAGTCTGTAGCAACAAAGCTCCGCTACGTTCCATGCTACTGTTAAAACTGATAAACTACATAGTCTTCACTCGGTATGGGCTTCAGCATAGCTCCAAATAACGGTCAAAATAATGTAGAAAAACAACCGTAAAAATTGTTTCGGGATATCTTTGTATGGGTGTCTGTTAAACATATACGACAGCTGACAAATAACAATCATCATGCAAGAGTTGTTACTGTTATACTGGTATGCAATGCAATCATTTGAAGTCACGAGGATGACCATGGATGATAAATCAGATTTCTATGCCATGTCTAAGCTCGAATTTCAGAAGTTAAAAAGGGAAAAAAAGGTGTTGATTCAATACTGTTCTTTTTCTCTGGACCGTCCATGCTTTTTAAGTGGATGGTCCAGATTTATCGTTTTCAAGCAATGGTTAGCTTTAAGTACTGGTTAACCAAAGTACTTAAGTACTGGTTAGAGGCACGTGCAACCTGTGTTTCAAAACCCAAGCCTTTTGTTAACAAAACTTAGACCAGTTACTCACCAAGTCCAGTGACGATGGTAATCATGGTGCTGGCTACGTTCTCCAGTCTTCCAAAGTGGGTCATTGTTGACCCAAAGCATGTTAGCACAGTAGGGAAATTTGACGCACTTGTGGAGAGAGGATGGCTTAACGAGATGGGTCATAGGAGATTATAGGATCGGTTAGATACCCTAAATATACTTTCTTTCGTAGGTTGTAGTGATGTGCACATGACCGGTAGTTCTACAACTTAGGAAAGAAAGAACAATCCAAGTTATCCACTTATCTATGGCATGGTGGGATGAATTATGTTAATCTAGATATATAGGATCAAAAGGTGAGGTTAGGAGGGAAAGTTGAACTTTTTAAATCATTAATCCTGGCCAATATGTAATGGTAAGATGACTAAGCGTCTGTATCCTAATAAGGGAAAGCATGCCGACGAACTATTGGAGTTGGTTCGCTCCAATGTATCTGGTCTAGTAGCGTGGCAACTAAAGGTGGATTTGAGATTTCATCCCCTTTGCAGATGATTACTCAAGGTATGGTATGATCTACCTAATGCATCACAAATTTGAATTCTTTGTATAGCTCAAGAAATATGGAACCTTAGTGGAAAAGATCCTTAGTAATTAAGTTAATCAAGACTACAATCAGATTAAGGAGGGGAATATATATCTGATAAGTTTTTTGAGCTATTTAATAGATAATGGGATTGTCTTTAATTTTTAGCAAAATGGGGCAGGTAAGAGATGGAATAAGACCTTGATGAATTTGGATAGGTCTTTAATGAATCATGCAAGGTTGCCTTTGTTCTTTGGGGTTATATGCTTCAAAGTGAGGTAATGTTGACGTTGATCCCTATGGACCGGGCGGAGTTCCTGGGTCGCCAATTCTCCTCTTTGGGTTTCTGCAAAACAAATCCCTAACCGAATTTTCTTCAGTGGGAGACACTTCGATGCCTAAGTCAGCAGAGTTCAGGTCATAGAATGGAGAGCTCAAAGAAAAAAAGTGAGATGAAATAAGTAGAGAGTCAGATGTGCATAGTGCGAGCTAGTCATAGACCGGCTCAGACTTGCATGGAATGGCTTACTTTGGAGGTCCCCTCTTACCACTTTTTATAGATGTAGCTATAACTGAAAATAGTTAAGCCTCCTTGATTTCTGTTAGGGAAGTTAGTCAATCAAATTTTCTTTCAACTAACTATAGCTACTGTCAGAGGTTAGTTATCTCGGTCTTACTGAAGCCATGGCTTCAGACATATAATTGGTTGGTTATAACAATCGCGTTCTTGACGGCTTTAGTTTGAAGTAGATCGACCATTCTCTTCGGAGTTGGCCGATAGTTATTTTCTTAGCTGTAGATCAGCCATTCACTTCGGAGTCATACTCGTCGGAGTGGGCTGACTGTAGATCAGTTGTTCACTTTGGAACTGTGTGGATCAGTCATTTACTTCAGAGCTGTTTGCTTCGGAGTATACATTATGGGTTGGCCATTTACTTCGGAGCTATTTGCTTTGGAGCATGTATTGTATTATAGATCGGCTTTTTGCTGAAGGCCAATCTCAGGTTGTACGTCATTACTAGCTGAAGCATAGCATCGATCCATTCTCTCGTCAGAGGTCAGGAGTGTCATCATGTCAATTCATTTAGTCGATCGGTATGGGTAGGATCAATTGGATCTTTAAGCCAGTAATTATCTCTTTGAGCCGGTTTATCACAACAAATGCACCCCCTCCCAATTTCAAAGCAATTTATTGCTTTGAAGAATGGGAGTATTAATATTTTGTTGTCTTTTGGCGGAAGAAAAGATAGCCAATGATAGTGAATCATCGATTCAGCTGATCATAATAACTGCTTTCTATTTTGGGCGTTGTGCCTTGGACAAGTGTTGGGCTCCTGTTGGTTCTTGGAGAAATGGTGAGGGTTTGAGAGTCATGTCGATTTTTTCCATTATGATATTTTTGGTAGACTCTTTGTCATCGGCTAGGATTGAGTGACACGGCATCATCACGTTCTTCTGATATTTCACGAAAACCTCATCTTGGCCATTGATTTCCTACTCCCAAATACCTGCTGACAGGTTGACTTTCCTCCCGTCAAGTCGGCCAATGTCCCTTAGGACTTCGTACCCACGATCGGTGCCTCCCATACATGGCACGATCAGAGGCATTTCCAGTCTTCCGAGGAGACTATCTGAACCATCGTCATTGCATATATAAAGGATATTTGCCTCAGGAGATGAACTTCTTCGTTTCCCCTAAAATCTTTCTTCTCTCTTAATCGCTCCAGACAATCTTTTCCTTCTCAGGTTTTCTACTCCTTTTCAAGGTAGGAACTTTTTCCTTTCTTTTCTCCCTTTTTTCTATCATGGTTAGGTCTCTGAAAGTTCCTGCCATCAGCGAGACTCCGATCGGTAGGGGAGGAAATGGTTCCTCCGGTGCTATAGGTCAATCTAGATGAGGTAATGTTGAGTCCAAACCAGAATCTGTTGTAAGTTCAATGTCTTTTTCTAAACTGGATCCTTTAAGGGAACGTTACCATATTCCCGTAGTCCTTCCACTAATGCTTCCTCAACCTAACGAAAGGGTACATTGTCCCACTTCTAATGCCATCGCAGTATACGAAGACCACCTAAAGGCCGATCTTCGATTTCCCTTGCATCCGTTCTTCATAAAACTCTTTAATCTATACCATGTAGTTCCAACACGGCTAACTTCGAACAACATTCAAAATATCTATGACTTTCTGGTTCTTTGTAACATTCTGAGCATAGAGCCTAAGACTCCCCTGTTTATATCTTTCTTTGTACTGAAGAAAGATTTTCATGGCCAGGGATGGTGGGTCATCGGCCCTCGTCCTGATCAAAAATTGATTAGGAGGTTGCCATTCGCAATTCATAGATAGAAACCCGACTTCTTCTTTGTACACTCCTTATATGCTTGGGATTTTAACACGGTGGTGGGGACACCTGAGGCACCAGAATAAGACAGAGGCTTTTTCAACCCTCTGTAAATTGATCAATAATTTATGAATCTATCTGTAATAAGGGCTTAGATCATCTGAGTCCATTTTAGTTGTTATTTCAGTTCTGTACTAGTCAGCTCATGTTGAGCTAGTTCAGTCCAATGCTAGTTAGCTCATGTTGAGCTAATTTTATTTTTTTTGAGTCCTGTCCAAGCATACTGAAGACTCAAGACTATATTATACAAGTGAAGACCAAGTCCAACCAGATTGAAGACATGGAAGTTTAGCCCAAGTCCAACCCAGCTTGAAGATTTGAAGACCCCAGGAGAAAAATCAGAAACCCTGATTCCTTGCAGATGCCCTCCAGATGCCCAGATTCCCTTCCAGATGCCAAAGTATATTCATAAATAAGGGCATCCATGATTCCAGAGGTCCATCTGCATCCTAGCCCAATGAAATCAAGCCCAGGTGCCAAGCCCAAGCCCCTAAGAAGCAAGATACCAGGGAATATTCCTGCTACCTGGCTACCAGGCCACCCCAGCTTCCAGAGGCCCAAACCCATGCACCCGGGCCCCTTTGGGCCGGCCTTTTGCTGCTCCTAGAAGCCCAACACACCCCCCTAGGCGTCCTTGGAGTCTTGACCAAGTCAAGAAAAATTTTATGGATTTTTCTACCTAATATTTCCTTATTTTCTAGCTAGGGTTTGAGAGGGAAAAGGATTCTTATGTAAGGACTTATGTACCCTTACTTGGAGCCCAAGGTTAAGGGTCTATTTAAGGGACCCTAGCCTCTTGTATGAGGAGAATTTTTGATGAATGAAAACCTTGAGTTCTTCTATTGAGTTGTGTGATACCCTGCTGTGTGCATAAAGGGGTTTGCGAGAGTTCTTCTTCCCAGTGCTGCAATCATCTTCCTGCTACCAACAAGCATCTCAGATCCCTGGACGCCCACTCCAAAAGAAGCCTTCCCTTGCTGTTTTTCCTTTGTTTTCTTGTTCCTTTGTGAGTTTTCTAACCCCTGACAGGTCGTTTGCAGGTCCCCGAGTTCCTACGAATCCAACGACTCCAGCCAAGCCTCAATCGGATCACCGAGCAGAAAGCCGGGTATCCGCGGGTCTTTGGCTCGATTTTCCAGGCCGCATCCGTCGAGGAACGAGAGACTCTTTTGCTGCGATCTTCACAGATGTTGTCAGGTACACCCCTCTACCTCCAGTAGTTTTATTGTAGGAGAACTTGCCCTAACCGAGGCTTCTCAGCCCCGGCGATCCTTCTTTTCTACTTTTCTAGGTCCTAATCTGCATGCTGATCTTCTAAAATTCATATAAAATTCCCTATAACTTATTTTAATCTGAAATTCGGGAATTAATCACCCAACCCCACATATAAAACATATAAAAAAAAATTGCATGCATATTAGTTCCCCATCCTTTGGTATCAGAGCTTAGATTAGGGCTTGTTTTCTGTAATTTTTCAGTCTGTATATACTCTGTTATTTTAATTATTTCTCCCTGTTAAAAACTCCAAAAATTCAGAAATTTATTTTCCTGGATTTATCATAATTCACAGTAATTTTAAAACGTTTTTCAGATTTTATTATGGCCTGTGAATTTTCTGAAAGCCGAAATAGGGCCTGCAAATTTTCGGCTCTGTTTCTTTTAGCAAGACGTGTTTGGAAGTTTTAGGGTTTTGTTTAGGAGTTTTTGCATATTTCTTAATTTTAGTATATTTCCAGTATATTAGGTCATGATTTGCAAGTTTTCTTCTATTTAAAAAAATACCAAAAAATATATATATATATATATACATATTTTCCAAAAATACCAAAAAAAAAAAATAAATATCTAAACCCTAATTTGCATCCTCATCTGCCTGCCATCATTGCATAATTTACTTTTAAGGGCACTCTTGCTATATCAGATGGGGGGAGGATTTGATCACCTCTCCTTAGCCCAAAACCACATCCCTTGCATTCAGTCCCAAGCCTTAACCTAAAATTAATTAGACTTAATTTGCCCTAGTGGGCTAGGGACACCAACTGGTCGGGTCCGGGCTAGTGTTAGATCACTGTGTCAAGTTAACCTGTGTGTGCCTTGTGCTTAGTGTCTAGAACGGTGGTTTAGGGATTCAATCCCGAAGGGCTTGTGTGCTGGTCCGCCTACCTGGCCAATCTCTGATTGGTGTCTAGGATTGGCAATCAGGGACCTAACACTCCCCTTACACCTGCCTGGCTGAGTACAGGGTTACTATAGGCTAGTTTGCCACCCTGATTGAGCATCTAGTTTGGACTTTAGGTTTAGTCAGCTATAGTCGGTCTGATCGAGTCTTGCATGAGCACTAGATCAGGAGTTTCATATCACCCACCTCCTTCATAAATGTCTGAACCCATGGAAAATTTACAAGCCCAAATAAAAGCCCTAGCTGATCAAATTGCCCAGATAACTATCCAGATGACCCAGTTAACTCAGTCTCGTATTCAAACCAATGATAGAATTGACTATCGTGCCAATAGGTTTGATCAGTTAAAAGTCCGGGTAGGGACCCCAAGAAAAACCCATGGGTCACAGTCTGAGCCAGATCCTGACTCCCCTCAACCTAGGAGGACCCCAAACCCTGATCTATACCATGAGGTCGAACCTAGGAGAGCCCTTTATCCTGACCCGTACTACAATCCTCAACCTAGGAGGACCCCAAACCCTGATCCATACCTTGAGGCTGAACCTAGGAGAGCCCATCATCCTGACCCAATCCCTAAGGTTAGTCCTAGAAGACCCAATCAGGATTTTATAGACCAAGAAGATAGATCCTATTTACCCTCTCCCTACAAGCCTAGTATACCTACAACCTATAGATCTTATGACTCCAGATCCTATGACTCTAGATCCCATGATCATAGATCCTATGCACCCACACCCTATGAGCCTAGTAGACCCAACACCCAATATTCTGACCCATATAGGGAGTCCAACCCTAGGAGGACCCAATATTCTGACCTATATAGGGAGTCCAACCCTAGGAGAACCCAGTATTCTGACCCATATAGGGAGTCCAATCCTAGGAGGACCCAATATCCTGACCCATATAGAGAGCCCAACCTTAGGAGGACCCCATACCTTGATCCAACCTTAGAACCTGATCATAGAGCTGACCCAAAATCCTATGACCCCAGATCCTATAATCCCATGACCCAGAGATCTGCACCCTTGTCCTATGAGCTTAGAGAACCCATAACCCCTAAGTATCAGCCTAGTACTAGTCATGCTTCCCCTAGTCAACTTGAACCCTATAGGATGAGTATCCCTAAATATGAACCCAATAGTGAGCCACTACCTCTTATACAACCTGAACCTACTAGGAGTGGTACCCATAATCAGAGACCAGAACCTAACCAATTTCCTGCTAGCCGACCTTCTCCAACCATTCCTGAGATTCGCAAGGCTTACATTAACGTGGAAGTGTATGAAGCTGATGTGAGCCTAGTGGATGAGTATGAGGGAGAAGAGGAGACACCTTTAGTAGACCTAGAATTAGCTGACCCAGTAGATACCCAGGTAGATTCCAACCCAGAGCTAGTTGACCTTGACCACATCCAACCTAAAGCTATAATGGAAGAACAAATAGAGGAAGAGAACCTAGGTACTGCTGCTAGAGCCTTACCTGAGGAAACCATAGAGGAGAGCCAAATTATAGAGTCTAGTCCAAAAATACAAGAACCAGAAGAATTTATTAAGGACCTGATCTCTTTGAATCAATACCTTCAAGATGAGTCCCCTCCTATAGTTCCCATTAAGGACCTCTTCCCCGAAATTAGTGACCCATCCTTCCATTATGCAAATCCTGTAGATATAGCTCAACCTCATAAGGTTAACCTCATTAGTATAGGATTAGTTCCTGACACCCCGTCTTTTATCCTACTTTATCCAACTAACCATGAACCTTTTTCTCTACCTTACCAAACTAATTCTGAACCCACTTCCTATTTTCTGCCCTTTCCTGACACCTCCAGCATTTCTAGGATCATTAGATTGCATTTAGCTGAGATTAGCATACTGCATGCATTCATCACGCATGTTAGGTTTGCATCTTACTTCTGGCATACTCTTTGGAATTTGCTAGGAGTTCACTGTAAATTTTCATGTGCATGTCAAGCTAGGATCAAACCTAGAGAACCTATAATCTATTAGGTTTAGATCCAAAGAGTTCAATAAAATTTCCTTCGATAGGAATGCATAGTCGAGTCTGTTAGGTATCAGTATGAGTCCTTTGCATCATTTGTCTGCATGTGCCTAGCATGTTCACCACCTGCACTAATCTTAAAACAACTGGCTAATTCCCGAAGAAGGGTCAAAGAATTTGATGTAGTGGATTTTATCTTGGTTAGGCTTAGGCCTAAAAGAAGCTTCATGCTCGCAGAGCCGGACCTTTTAAAGTGATAGAGAAGGTTGGATCAAATGCCTAGGTGTTAGACTTGCCTTCGGATTTGGGCATTAGTTCTACCTTCAATATTACAGACCTGGTTGAGTATAGGGAACCGGCAGCGCTACCTAGTGAGGCCTTTGGACCTATTCCTTTTCATTGTGAGTGACCCTAACCTAGAGTGTCCACAAACAAATTTGGCCTGAGAGAGGAGAACGGATCGAGCGTATCCTGGACAATCAAGCCATCACGACCCAGGGCCATGACTATCAATGCTTCCTGGTCCGATGGCAAGGCTGGCCAGAGTCGGACGATTCGTGGATTTCTCGAGAGGACTTGCAACTCCTCAACCCAGACCTTCTCGAGAGATATGTGAGCCAGTCTAATCTTCACTCGACAGGGTCGAGTTCCTCCCACCCCGGGAGAATTGGTGGGGACACCTGAGGCACCAGAATAAGACAGAGGCTTTTTCAACCCTCTGTAAATTGATTAATAATTTATGAATCTATCTGTAATAAGGGCTTAGATCATCTGAGTCCATTTTAGTTGTTATTTCAGTTCTGTACTAGTCAGCTCATGTTGAGCTAGTTCAGTCCAATGCTAGTTAGCTCATGTTGAGCTAATTTTATTTTTTTTGAGTCCTGTCCAAGCATACTGAAGACTCAAGACTATATTATACAAGTGAAGACCAAGTCCAACCAGATTGAAGACATGGAAGTTTAGCCCAAGTCCAACCCAGCTTGAAGATTTGAAGACCCCAGGAGAAAAATCAGAAACCCTGATTCCTTGCAGATGCCCTCCAGATGCCCAGATTCCCTTCCAGATGCCAAAGTATATTCATAAATAAGGGCATCCATGATTCCAGAGGTCCATCTGCATCCTAGCCCAATGAAATCAAGCCCAGGTGCCAAGCCCAAGCCCCTAAGAAGCAAGATACCAGGGAATATTCCTGCTACCTGGCTACCAGGCCACCCCAGCTTCCAGAGGCCCAAACCCATGCACCCGGGCCCCTTTGGGCCGGCCTTTTGCTGCTCCTAGAAGCCCAACACGCCCCCCTAGGCGTCCTTGGAGTCTTGACCAAGTCAAGAAAAATTTTATGGATTTTTCTACCTAATATTTCCTTATTTTCTAGCTAGGGTTTGAGAGGGAAAAGGATTCTTATGTAAGGACTTATGTACCCTTACTTGGAGCCCAAGGTTAAGGGTCTATTTAAGGGACCCTAGCCTCTTGTATGAGGAGAATTTTTGATGAATGAAAACCTTGAGTTCTTCTATTGAGTTGTGTGATACCCTGCTGTGTGCATAAAGGGGTTTGCGAGAGTTCTTCTTCCCAGTGCTGCAATCATCTTCCTGCTACCAACAAGCATCTCAGATCCCTGGACGCCCACTCCAAAAGAAGCCTTCCCTTGCTGTTTTTCCTTTGTTTTCTTGTTCCTTTGTGAGTTTTCTAACCCCTGACAGGTCGTTTGCAGGTCCCCGAGTTCCTACGAATCCAACGACTCCAGCCAAGCCTCAATCGGATCACCGAGCAGAAAGCCAGGTATCCGCGGGTCTTTGGCTCGATTTTCCAGGCCGCATCCGTCGAGGAACGAGAGACCCTTTTGCTGCGATCTTCACAGATGTTGTCAGGTACACCCCTCTACCTCCAGTAGTTTTATTGTAGGAGAACTTGCCCTAACCGAGGCTTCTCAGCCCCGGCGATCCTTCTTTTCTACTTTTCTAGGTCCTAATCTGCATGCTGATCTTCTAAAATTCATATAAAATTCCCTATAACTTATTTTAATCTGAAATTCGGGAATTAATCACCCAACCCCACATATAAAACATATTAAAAAAAAATTGCATGCATATTAGTTCCCCATCACACGGAGTGGAGAGAACCACGATTGCATGCCAATGCTGGCAAAAAAGTTCTGAGGGTCGACCAAGCGAACTTTGATATGATGTCTGGGTCCGAGATTCCTTTAGCTGGAGAGATGTTGAGCGAGCATAATCTGCACCTCACTCGAATCAGCGAGTTCCCATCTTTAAGTATAATTGTTAGTTAGTCTTTGTTTTGCTTAGCTCCTTGTGTATTCCATTAGCTGATCTTTGTAGTTTTTTTCATTTGCAGGTGGGAAGATGAAGTTAGATCTTAGCAAGCTTCGTCAGGCTGCTAGGAAGAGACCGGTGCCAGTCCCTTCGGAGGGGTCAGAGGGTCAAAAAAAGGCTCGGGTCAAAGAGGCTTCGAGAAGTACCTTGATGAGGATGACTTCAGAGGATGATGATGTCCCTCTATCAGAGCTCCACTCAAGGGGCTCTAGTATAATCCAGACTCCAGGATGGTTAGATCTTGCCCCTGTTGCCAATGTACCAACAGGCCGACTCTCTATTGGCTTTGGCCCTTGATTTTGATGATTAATAAAATGTTGAGTATATGTTTTATACTAATATTTTAATTATAGTTGTGAGTTTCAGGATACAGACATATCAAATTTTTTCATACAAAAGTATCAAACTCACTAAATTTCAAGCTAAGTGAATTTCAGTATTTTAGAAGTCTTCTCACTTTAGAAAGCCTTAAAATGGATCAATCTAGGCTTTTTGAAGAAGAAGTTGAAGTTTTATTGAAGAACACTTTGAGTTTTGAAGCTTGGCACAGAGTTTTTTTGAATGGCACAACCAAGTGTTGACTCATGGAACACAAAGTGTCGACACTTCAGAAGAACTGGCACACAGAAATCTCTTTAGCATGCCTTGAGTCGACTCACAAAAGTCAAGTGTCGACTGATGAAGAATTCAGGTGTCGACTTACAAAAATCAAGTGTCGACTCATGGCTTGAGACAAAAGATGATACAGAACTATGTCATTTTAAGGATTTTGTCAAGTGCTGATCCAAGTATCGACTCAGAAGAATCAAGTTTGACTCACAAGCTTCAAGTGTCGACTCATAGCCTGAAAGCAAAATTAAAACATAACTCAGTTTTTTCAAGATTTATACCTTGAGTCGACTCATAAAGATCCAAGTGTCCACTCATGGAGATCTAAGTGTCGACTCATGAACAACTCAAGGATTGACTTATGGGTTCTGACAACAGTAATGGCTATATTTTCTGAAGCACAATTTTGACTCCAAAAGGATCCTAACGGTTAGTTTTGCTCCACCAATGGTCATAAACCATTTTTTAGAAGTTTTTGAAGTATTTAACTCTCACCAAACTCATTCATGAAGAACTAACTCACAAGAGACAAATTCTATCTTTGAGAATATCACTTCAAAAGTCAAAAAGAGAGCTTGAAAGAACATTCCATCTGAAAAGCTTCCATTCTTGCTATTGAGCCTTCAAATCAACATTCCAAAAGTGGTCTTTCAAAGAATCCAAGGAGAAGACAACTCAAGCAAATCAACAAGAGCTTCATAGCCTCTACTTTCTACTCTATAGAGAGTTTTTCTTGTGCTTTATTTTTGTACTTCTGAATTTATTTGTTGTGACTAGTTTCAAGTGTGTTTGAAACTAGGTGATAGTTCCTTCCAAGTCATGAATTGGAATCCAAGCCTAGGTTGGCTTGAGAAAAGGTTGTTGGTGAGCCTAAGTGAGTAAACCAACTTTGGGTTTGACTTGTGAGCCCTTGAAAATAAGTTGGCTGTAATCTAGGTTGATTATAGTAAAGTTCCCAAGGGGTTGCTTGGAGAGTGGATGTAGGTGCTTGGTGAGCACCGAACCATTATAAATCCTTTGTGTTTGTGTGTGTGATCATTCTTCTCTTGCATTTATTACTTACTTTACATAGCATTGCATCTTATTCATATTGTGCAAATTTGCATTGCTTCACAAATACTTTAAGTTCAGCACATATTTGCTTTAAATTTTTTAAAGAAATCTAATTCACCCCCTGATGCGAGACAAATAATTAAAACTAAATTACTATGATTTAGATCTAATTATCTGAGAAAAGTAGAGAATAATTTTTTTATATTTTTTCAAGTTTTTAAAGAATACTTGAAGGAGATAGTAAAGGAAGCTAGTTTAGTTAACTACCCACACAAGTAAAGCTAACAAAATAACTAGGAAAGCAGGATCTGATGATTAAGAAACCACTGAAACTAGGGTCTACTTATCAACTCTTCAGAAATTAAAGAAGAGGGAAGAGATTTTAAGTTTACCAATGCAGAATCATCCCTCTGAAGTAAATCTAGCAGGACTCTCAAGATTATCGCGACAGGGTTTCAAGAACTTGATCCCGGGCACTGATCTTCTGCGCGATGCTGATTTCGAGACAAGAATACCTGACTTCGATTCCTGACCACCTGCAAACACTCAACAAAGAAAACTTAATTTAGGAATTAGCAAAGAAAGGAAAAGAAGGAAGGGAAAGGGTTAGGAGCTATGGTTAGGGTTTCTTGTCGGCTGGATAGGTAGGGCCTCGCACCCCGCGATGTTCCATAGAATAAAGGAAGGGCCTCACACCCCGTGATGCACACAGCAAAGGAAGAAATTTTGGTAGAATAACTTTCTTTATTGATGAATGAATGAATAATAATAATCACAAAGGGTTGATGGATATTTATAGATCCACAATCAGTGGTGTAAGGAATTCAAACAGTAGACTTTTTCTCCCTTGGACTATAATTCCTGGAATTTTGGTCTAGGTGGCCTGGACTCATGCTTGTTGGGCTGATCTGGACTCCTTTCAAAAGTTGGCGACAACCATAAGCTTCTCATCCAAAATGGGTGCCAAAATGGAGATAGGGTGAGATGGCTTGATGTAGGGTCAAGATGCTTCATCACTTGGCCTTGGTTGCTGGACTCTGAAGTCTGGATGACGTGGGCTTTTGCAGGTGAGTGGACTCTTTAGTTTGGATAGGAGAAGACTCAATAATTTTGATGAAACTCTTGAGTTCTAGGAACTTAAGCAGCTAGCAACTTGTTTGATTGAAATGCTTGAAGTAGAAACCCTTGGACCGCCAACACTTTTCATAATTTTGGTTGAAACTCTTTAGAATATGGCATCAAGGAAGAGGCTAGAGTGCTTGGTCAACTTCTCTTATTTTTGGCATGGAATACATGAAGTGGATGGTGCTAATTAGGAAGAAACCTTCCTAGTTACTCATCTTAAAAAAGGTTGGCATGAAGTCTTATTATGTGGGTGCCAATTACTTCTCAAGTGGCCAAAAAAACATGGCATGTGGGATATCCAAAATAAAGTGACATGGCATGTATTATTGTCTCAAAATGACATGTCCAAACAAGACATGTGTTGATGTCCCCTGATGATGTAGTAGGTGTTGTCTAAATTCTTGATAGGTGGTGCCAACAATAAATTAACTTGGGCTAGCACATGGCTTGTCTTGGGCTAGCACATGGATCTTCAATTGGATGCACATGAAGTCACATGGGTCTTCAATTGGGTCCCCCTTGTAGTACAGGACTCAATAACTAATTTCTACAAGACTCAAAATCAAATAACTAAAGCCCAATTGATCAATTGATCAAAAGGCTTAACCTCATGTAACAAAAGAATAAATTGGTAAATAGGGTTTGGCTCAATAGGGTTTGACACAACCAATAAATGGGGTTTTGATCAATGTGGTAAAAAGGGTTTAGCCCAAAAGGCTAAATAACAAAATCCTAATTACAGTGGTAAAAAGGGCTAACCCTAACTAACCCAAAATAATAGAAATTAAAATAAAATATTTACATGATAAAAGGGGTTGGGTCCAGGGCTTTATTCATAGGTGATCCATAAGAATGTGGGTTCAACCTGTTGATATTTTCTGGTCCTGGTGTCTATACGACCCCCCCTCTTGGGTTGCTACATTGGGCAACAAGTGGTATCAGAGCTTGGTACTCAGCGTATAGGTCTAATGATCTTGAGTTAAAGATCTAATGGTAGCCTAAATTGATGTTGGAATTGTTGAGAGTCAAGCCTCAAACTGTCCTCCACTCTTTAATGGCATAAATTATACATATTGAAAGGCATGCATGTGCATTTATATTCAAGCCATTGATTATAATATTTGGAGGACCATTGTTAAAGGTCCTCATTAGCCTACCATCTTGGTTAATGGCATTCCTACTCCAAAATTAGAAGATGATTGGGATGAGAATGACATTAAGCAAGTTGAGCTAAATGCTAAGGCTATGAATTTATTATTTTGTGTTTTAGACCCAAGTGAATTCAATAGAATTTCAAATTATCTCTCCGCCAAGGAAATATGGGACACACTTGAAATTATCCATGAGGGTACACATCAAGTGAAGACTGCCAAAGTTAACATGCTCATTCATACTTATGAAATATTTAGAATGGAACCATCTGAATCTATTAGTGAAATGTACACTATATTTACTAACATTGTGAATGGTATGAGAAGCTTAGGTAAAATCATTTCTAATGCTAAATTAGTTAACAAAATTCTCAGGTCACTTCCTTCATTATGAGATCCAAAGGTGACAGCCATTGAAGAAGCTAAGGATGTCAACACTCTATCTCTTGAACAGCTTTTAGGATCTCTCATGACATATGAGCTGTCACTAAAATAAAAGGTTGCGAACAATGATAAAAAGAAGAAGACCATAGCATTTAAGTCCATAACCAAGGATGATTCAAGTGATAATTTTGATAAGGAAGATGATGAAGATGTAATGGCTCTTATCTCAAAGAAGTTCAAGAGGTTCATGAGAAAGAAAAAGTATAATTTCAAAAAGAAGCCTCAAAAGGGACAGCCTAATAAAAAGAAGGAGAAAGAGAAGGAAAGGGAGCAACCCATTTATTTCGAGTGCAAGAAACCTGGCTACTTCAAGATGGACTTCCCTTTGTTGAAGAAGAGCATAAAGAAATTAAGAAAGTAAGCCATGATGGCAACCTGGAGCGAGAGTGAGGACTCGAGTTCAGATGAAGAGCAGCAAGAGGTCACCAATTTCTGCTTGATAGCTAATGATGATGAGGTAAAATCTGAACTTGAAAATGAATTTACTTTCGAAGAATTGCATGATGTTTTTGATGAATTGGTAGTTGAATATCAAAAACTTAAAATGAAAAACAAAGAACTAAGAAAGCAAAATTTGGAGTTGATTAAAATAAATGATAAGTCTTTGATTGAAAATGACTGTCTACATCAAGAAAACAAGAAGTTAACTAATAAAATTACCTCTTTGGGAAAGGAAAAGGAAGATTTGAAAAAGGATAAGTCTTTTGCAACAATTGAAAAATTTACCAAACAAAACAAAGTGCTTTTGCAAGAAAGCAAGAAATACAAAAATGAACTTGAAAAAGTAAAATCTTTTATTAAAAAATTTACTTATAGTTTTGAAAAACTCAACATGCTTTTAAATAATCAAAGAGATATTTTCAACAAAGCTGGATTAGGTTTTAGACTATAAAAATAACAAAAATATTTCAAAAAATTTTTTGTGCCTACTTCTTCTACTATTACTTGTTATTCTTGTAGCAAAGTAGGACATAAATCATATATATATGACAAAAGAAAATTAAATCAGGTTAGAAAAGTTTGGGTTCCAAAAGGAACCATATATACTAATCCTAAAGGACTCAAGATGACTTGGGTACCTAAAGTCTCCACCTCATTTGTTCTTGTAGGTATGTCTTGTAACCAACAAAAGAAGATTGTGGTACCTCGATAGTGGTGGCTTAAGGCACATAACTGGAGATGTGGAACAATTCTCATCTCTTGAGTATCAAAAAGGTAGAAATGTAACTTTCAGTGATAATGAAAAGGGCAAAATTATCGATATCGGTAAAGTCCATATCACCCCTTCCACTTATAAGATAATGTTCTTCTTGTTGATGGTTTAAAGCATAATTTACTTAGTATTAGTCAATTTTGTGACAAATATTTTAAAGTTGTTTGTGAATCTTTCATGTGCATGTGTCTAGTCTTGATGATAATGGCATCAAGTTTATTGGTCATAGGCATAGCAACATTTACATGGTTGATCTTGATGATCTATTAGTGTGAAATGGTCAATGCCTAGTAGTAATGGAAGCCAAGATCAATAAAACTAGTTGGCTTTGGCATCGTAGACTAGGACATGCAAGTATGCATTTGCTTTCAAAATTTAACTAAAAGAATCTCATAAAATATTTTCCAAAACTTAGTTTTGAAAAGGACAAGATTTGTAGTGCTTGCCAACTTGGAAAATAAACTAAATCTTCTTTCAAATCTAAGGGACTTGTCTCTACATCTAGAACCCTAGAATTATTTTATATGGACCTCTTTGGACCTACTAGAATAACTAGTTTGGGAGGTAAGAAGTATGGTCTAGTTATTGTGGATGACTTCTCACATTTTACATGGATCATGTAAAATTTTTAGCTCATAAAGATAAAATATTTTCTGCATTCATTAAATTTTACAAGAGAGTTTCAAATGAAAAAGGTATTTTAATTGTTTCTTTACGAAGTGATCATGGTATGAAATTTGAAAATCATGATTTTGAAAAGTTTTGCAATGAAAACGGTATTCATCATAACTTTTCTGCACCTAGAACATCTCAACAAAATAGGGTGGTAGAAAAAAAAATGGAACTCTTGAAGAAATGGCACGCACCATGTTTTGCAAAAATGATTTTCCTAGATATTTTTGGATGGAAGCCATAAGTACTAGGCTTTGGAAAGGTGGGAAACCGACCATTAAGTAATTTCATATTTTTGGATGCCATTGTTTTATTTTAAATAATGGCAAAGATAATCTAAGTAAATTTGATGCCAAGTCAGATGAGGGTATCTTTTTAGGTTACTCTATATTTAGCAAAGCATACAGGGTCTTCAACAGAAGAACACTTATTGTTGAAGAATCCATTCATGTTGTCTTTGATGAGACTAATGAAAAATCTTTTAGAAAAGAAGATGTTCTTGATGATGAAACAGGTGTTCAAAGGATTGAAAAGATGAACATTAATGAAGAGCCATCTAAGGAGCAACATGAAGACCAAGACAATGAAGGAGAAACAAGTACAAGGAGTTGGAGCATCATCCACACCCAAGCCATTACCTAAAGAATGGAGGTATGCTCATGGACTCCCCAAAGAATATATAATTGGTGATCCATCAAAAGGGATAAGTACTCGTTTCTCCTTAAGAAATGTATGTGATTCTTAGCTTTTGTTTCTCAAATTGAACCAAAATCAATTGAAGAAGCTGAAAATGATTGTAATTGGATAAATGCTATGCAAGATGAACTAAACTATTTAAAAGAAATAATGTTTGGACTTTAGTTGAAAGACCTACTAATGTTTCTATAATTGGAACCAAATGGGATTTCAGAAACAAACTTGATAAAAATAGAGTAGTTACTAGAAATAAAGCTAGGCTAGTTGCCAAAGGCTACAATCAGGAGAAAGGGATTGATTTTGATAAAATCTTTGCTCATGTTGCTAGACTCGAGGCAATTAGACTATTATTAGCATTTGCATGTTTCATGGATTTCAAACTATTTCAAATGGATGTCAAAAGTACTTTTCTAAATGAATTTATTGAAGAAAAAATGTATATAGATCAGCCCCTTGGTTTTGAAAGTCATGAATTTTTCAATCATGTTTTTAAACTTCATAAAGCTTTGTATGGTTTGAAACAAACTCCAAAAGCTTGGTATGATAGATTAAGTAGATTTCTGCTTGAAAATAATTTTTTAGAGGAAATGTAGACACTACATTATTTTTCAAAAAGAAAAATGATGACTTATTAGTAGTACAAGTATATGTTGATGATATCATTTTCGGTGCTGCTAATGAGGTTCTTTGCCAAGAGTTTGCCAAGCTTATGCAGGGAGAGTTTGAGATGAGCATGATAGGAGAGCTTAATTTCTTTCTCGGACTCCAAATTAAGCAAACTAGAGAAGGGATTTTCATCAACCAAGCTAAGTATACAAGAGAAATCTTAAAGAAGTTTGGAATGAAGACTACCAAATCAATAGATACACCTATGAGCCCTTCTTGTAAATTAGATAAAGATGAATAAGGTAAAAGTGTAGATCAAGAATTATATAAAGGTAACATTGGTTCATTTCTTTATTTGACTGCAAGTAGGTCAGATATAATGTTTAGTGTATGTATGTGTGCTAGATATCAGTCTACTCCTAAAGAGTCTTATTTAATGGCTGTTAAATGCATACTTAGATATTTGTCTGGCATAATTGATATTGGACTATGGTACTCTAGAGATTCATCTATTAAATTGATTGCATATTATGAGGCTGATTTTGCTGGGTGTAAACTCGATAGAAAAAATATAAGTGGAACCTGTCAATTTCTTGGAGTTAATTTGATTTCATGGTTTAGCAAGAAACAAAATTTAGTTATTCTATCTACGGCAGAAGCCAAATATATAGCAACTAGAAGCTATTATGCTCAAATCTTATGGATCAAACAACAACTCGAAGATTTTGACATCAAATTAACTAAGACACCTATAAGATGTGATAATACTAGTGCAATTAATTTGACCAAAAATCCTGTTTAACACTCAAGAAGCAAACATATTAAAATAAGACATCACTTCATACGAGATTATGTGCAAAAGTATAATGTGATGCTTGAATTTGTATGTATTGATAGTTAATTAGCTGATACTTTCACTAAACCCCTTAGCGAAGATAGATTTTGTATAATTAGAAGAGAGTTAGGTATCATTAATCCCTTTGATTAGAACTCCTTCAAACCTTATTTTTACTTGATTTCTTGAGCTCAAAACCCTCTCATTTGTGTCTAAAATCCTTCACTAGAACCCCCTTGATTTTTGGAAATTTATTGAAGATTTTTCTGATTTTTTTGGGTTTTTTGGCGAAGTGTCGACACTTGAGTTTTTGGCCAAGTGTCGACTCATGCTAGTGTCGACACTTACCAAAACCCAAGTGTCGACTCACGAATGGAAACCTGTGTTTTTAGGGCATTAACAGAATACTCCGAAGTCTTTTGTTTTTGTTTTTCTCTTGCCCTAGTGGTTCCCCAACATCATCTTGGCCCTAGAATAGTGGATTTCCATCATTGTCCTTCCAATCTTCGAGTAATTTCTTCCATTTCCCTCTCTTTTGATATGTTTTCATAATGTTCTTCATAATTTTTTCTGGGATTTGGCCCAAACCCTCATGTTTTTTTTTCTTTCCTCCGGTCCTTTCCCTCTCTTTGGTCTGTTCTTGCTTGGATTCTCTCTTCCTCCCATCGATTTGCTCCTTCTTGGTCCGATTCTCCCTTCTTGATCCACTCCTCATCCAATTCTTCCTCTTTCCCCTTTACCTTTCCCCGGTTCACCCATTGCTCCCTAGTTCTTCTTTCTAGTGGTTCTTGGTGACATGGGTCCTCGTAAGCAAGTTTTTTCCAAGAAGAGGTTGAGCCAAGGTAGAAGGGATCCCAGTCCTGCAGAGAGGAGATCTAAGGCACGGTTTGACCCAATCAGGGATCAGCAGCACAGTGAGCAAGAGAGAGTTTCTCCTCAGTTGTCCCCTACTGCAGAGAGAGTTTCTAGAAAGATCATTTCCTATGGACACCGAATAGATAAGGAGTTTATGGACCGTGAGGGCTTTAGGATTTGTGAGTTGCTTAGAGATGCTGGACTGTTTTCTTTCTGCACTATGAAAGACAAGTATTATCCTCATTTGATCAGGGAATTTTATGGGAGCCTTGCTACTCATTGACTTATATGGAGTGCTATGGTCAGAGGTGTGCAGATTCCCGTGACTCAGGACACATTAAGCAGAGTTTGGGATATTCCTTTGCACAGGATTGCAACTACATGTGCTGATGACCAGGAGGCCGCATTTCAGTGTGTACTGGAGAGAGATGATGTGCGCGATGTATCGACTATCACCGTGAATCAGTTGTCTATAAAGATGCATCTACTTCACCATATCATTGCGTGCATCCTGCTCCCGAAGACTAGATGATTTGATTTCATTACGGAGCGGGAGCTCACTTTGATGGTCTGCCTCACACGGAGGACTGCCATCAACATCCCAGCACTGATGCTTTGTTAGATGGGCGAGGCGGTGACTCAGTGATGACTCTACTTGCCCTACGGGATGGGGCTAACTCGTCTGCTCTGATCATATGGTATTCCTTTGGAGGATGAGGCCTCCAAGGAGATTCTTCGTATAAACATTTATGATGAGCGGTCACTGCACCAGATGGGCTATCGGAGAGTGGCAGGACGTTGGGTATGCAGGGAGTCAGGGCAGGAGCCTGACGAGGAGGATGAGCTTCGTGCAGCTGAGGTAGGGCCATCTGGACCAGCTAAGCATATTACCCCTCCTAGACCTACACCTGTCACTGCATCAGGGTCTGAGCCAGTCACTCCTTTACCAGCTCCAGCACCTAAGCCCACTACAGAGACTATTTCTGATATGGAGTAGAGGATCTTAGACCAGTTCATAAGGGTCCAAAGGGAGATATCTTTGCTATTTGCTAGGACTATTCAGGTTCAGATCAATTGCTGGGCTTCCGAGTGCATACTGATATGCAGATCAGCTCTCTTCGTAGTGTGATGAAGATTGGATTTGCATAGATTCAGGAGATGCTAAGATCCTTGATGCCTTCTGGAACATCTGGTCCATCTGCACCTCCACCTCCTCTTACTGATGGTGATGACTTAGGTGGTGACACCGATAGAGTCAGCAGTAGAGATTCTGATGGTGATGATGGAGATGATGGATAGTTTGGCGACACCGGTATAGTTCCTGAGGATCAGCCTCTAGCTCCTCCTACAGTTGATCCAGCTCCTTCTGCAGTTGACCCTTCCCCAGCTCCAGTTGATCCTTCTCCAGTTCTTGATGATTCTACTTCGGCTAAGACTACTATTTTTCATACTACTAGGACTCGTAGGACTATAGAGAGATCTGGGCCATCTCTTAGGACTAGGAGTCTCACCCATAAGACACCTAGGACTTCATTTTCTTGGATCATGGCTCCGGTAGTCCTAGAGTTTCCATCTGATGAGGACTAGCCTCATAAGTGTTTATCATGTTGTTGTGTTTATCATATTGTTATGCTTACTATTGTTATGTTTTATTGTTATGTATTAGTCTTTTCAACTATGTATCAGTCTTTTAGTTATGTATTGACTTGTTTGTTATGCATCAGTGTCTTTTTATGTATCAGACTATCTTTTGTACTGAAACCTTTTGTTTGAATCACAATGATATGCAAGTTACTTTTACTCATCCTTTTTGTACTATTTTTTCTCTTTTTTGTGTGATGAATGCATTAATTGAAGGGGAGAAAGATAAGAAAATTACTTAACTCCATTAATGATGACAAAAAGGGGGAGTAAAAAAAAAATATAAGCAATTTGGCACATTATATAGCATAGGGGGAGAGAAAATGATAGGGACATCAGATCTGACAGACTTCAAGCTTCATTTTGTTCTCTAAGTCATGTGTTGGTCAAATTTGAGTCCTGTAATGGAATTTAATTTTGAGTCCTATAATAAAGTTAGTCCAATAATTGAGTCCTATAATAAGTTGAGGCAAGAAGTCCATTAAGTCCAGTGAATTTCTTGTCTCAACCTCATGAGTCCTTAAGTTTATTTGAGTCCTGCAAGTTTGTTTATAGTCAAGTTTTGTATAAGAGGAGGATTACCAGACCAGAACATTTACCAGGCCACTCCACCAGAACTAAATCAAGTACCTGGACCCCTCCCAGGCCCTTCAAGATGTGGCGCCCTAGCCTAAGCCCCTTCAAGATATGGTGCCCTAGCCCAAGCCCCTTTTATGAGTGGCGGCCCGTCTAGCCCAAGCCCAGGTCCAAGCCCTCAAGCCCATGGCGCCCTCCCCTTTCGGCCCACTGCAATTGGCACCCAAGGCTTTGACCCAGTCAAAGAAGATTTTATCCAAGCCTACCAGGGAGTGGAAAAGTCAAACCTCCAAGTCCATGAGGAGACCAAGTCCCAAGAAGAAGAGGATTTCTCGGTTCAACAAGGAGTTGTAATTTTTTTTCTATTCAAATTTTGTAATCCTTTTTCTACTCAAATTTTGTACTCCAATCCTAATAAGAAGAGGACTTGGGTGAGCCTATAAATATCCCACCCCTCCCCTTCTTGTAATCACAATTTCCTATTCATGAATTAAAACTCTGGTGAATTTTCTTGTGACAATTGTCTTCTTTGGAAGTGTGTGTGAGACTTGAGTGCCCTAACTTTACAAACCCTAGCCACCCCTTGCCAATCTCTCTCCTCCCTCTAAGCCAAGCCAATCAACCTTCTTTCTCAATCCAAGATGCCCTCCTTGCTGCCAGGCTGCCCTCATCCAAGACCAGGAGTCTATCTTCTCAAGCAAGCCGCCAGCCTCTCCAACAACCCCTCTCTTCCCCTCTTCCATCTTCTTCCAGTTTTACATTTTTCCCATCATCTTTGACACTAACCCCTGACATTTGTAGGATCCCTCCAGTACCACATCCTCTGGATGAATACTTCTTTGCTCTCAAACGAAGTTGATAAAAAGCTGGTGAATTCATGGGAAAGTGACTGGATCATCCAAGCACCGATCTGAGTGGAGCGATCTCTTCTACAGCAACTAGAAATCATTACCTAGTATGTTAAACCTAATTCCCATCTCTTTTTGTCTGATTTCTTGAAGGTGAACATGCTCCTAATAGACCTTCTTAGATCCAGGATCCTGATTTTCTTTTCTTTTTGATTGATCTAGCATGTGGGTAGGATGCTAATTGATACAAGATAACCCTAACCTAATCTAGGCTAGTTTCAGGAATCAAAACCATACACAAAAATCCAAAAATATTTGCTTACTTTAATCTGATTTTCTTCATGTTCATCCCTTTTATATCATCCTGCATCATATTAGAATCCCGTCCTTCATGAGAAAATGAAATTTAACTTTACTTGGCTCTTTACTCCTATGAAATTGTGTTGTATGAACTTTGTTATGCTAAATTTGACTCAATTCGTATAAGCTTTATGTATTTCTCACTTGAAAGTATGGTACAACACTTTTAATTAAACTTAAATGCTTATATACTTAAGGTTTTGTCATCATCAAAAAGAGAAAGATTGTTGGCTTTGGCCCTTGATTTTGATGACTAACAAAATGTTGAGTATATGTTTTGTATTATTGTTTCAATTGTAGTTGTGAGTTTTAGGATACAGGCACATCATGATGGAAATTCTTTCAGGATGTCGAGAATCATGCAGTATGTAGAAGCGAATTTCAAAACAAAAATTCAAAGCATGAAACCCTAATTGGCTAGAAAACTCTAATTCCCAAGAATACCTTATGCAATACCAATTAATAAAACATAAATGGAGTCAGAAAAATATACCTGGATCGCTGAAATCCAATCCTTTCCATGAGGCTCACAAGTGCAAGCCCTCTAATGGTGATCCACATAGGAATCAAACCTAGAAACCTCTTCCTTGTAGGTTGCTTGATCAATTAGAACTCTCCTTCCTTGCTTAGACCTTCGTCCTCAATTAGAGCACTCTAAGCCCTCTCCAAAATCTCTCTTCTCTCTTTCTATCACTTCCTAATTCTCTTCCTAAATTCTTGTCTTAAAATGGCAGACTTGTCTTAAAAGAAGACCTATGTCATAACAAGGGAAGGAAGAGAAAAGATGGATAGATATAAGAGTGTAAGAAAGAAACCAAAAATGATACCGTCAAAATAAATACTGATGGCTATTTATAGGAGAGGGGGAGGTGCCAGATAAGCCTTCTTATCAGCCTTGATCTGTCCAAACACAGATCAAATAAGACCCTTCACTAAGAAGGAGTCTTATCTTGAAACACCATGTCCCTTTATGCGCCAACCGCCTAATTCAAGTCCCTTCAATTTTTTATCCGACTTCTCCCTTTGCCACTTAGTATTTCTGGTTAAAATGAAGCCAAGGGATGTGACTTATGAATGATAAGCATCGGTGATTCAAAAGGACTTAAAGCACAAGGACTCTGCTTACTTGAATTAGCGCCAAAGTGAAGAGACGCTACTCTTCACTTTACACCAACTTCTCCATGCCATACGATACCTTTGACTTAGTCAAAGTATATGCAATATAAGTGTTATATGAAAGGGCATTAAGTCTAATTTCCAACCATATAATTTGTTGTCAAATTGGAGGTCAATTGGTCTTTGTGCGCCCTTTTGAATGCAGAGGTGTCACTTAGGCGTCAAGAGTTCCATGCATTTTGGACTCTTCATATATGGTGCATAAAATATCCAAAAAATATCAGATAAAATTTGATAAATTCATCCCACTTAGGACTCAACCCAATCTAGATCTTCCATAAATTGGTTTGTCCATTTAGCAACCTCTCAACCCAATTCAATTGGTTTAGGAGATTAGGTCAGCCTACACATGCTAGTATGCAATCTAGCTAACCAATTAGGATCCCTAGAGCTTAATTAAATGTCAATTGAGTTCCTAGGCTGACTCCCTTATGTGTGTAATCCATTGGATTCCACATCTATCCAGCAGTAGGTTTAGGTTTGAGCCGATTCGATCCGATCGAACCCGATTGACCTAATTAGGTCAAATTGGCTTACCTAATTGTCTAATTCGAATCACACATCGAATTGACTCATGAAACCAAATCAATTGGTTCATGAAAACCTACTAGACAAGATTGATATCTAGCAATATATCATGCCTACCCAGAAGATGAGAAATTTGATGGAAATTATCAAAGTATACTTCAGTAGTAAGTTACCATGCAATTCAATCTTTCAATCTCCCATTATCCTGATTAAGTGATAGGTATGGATATATGTCAAACCCTAATACTTAATTATATCGAATCTCATTTCGATCACGAGGACTCAGCTGATGATTGATTAGAAACTAATTCTAATCTCATCCTGCTTTGATCAAAGGCTCCTTGAGTCACTCATCGAAGAGATTGCATAGGATAACAATTCCTCTTACTAGGAAAGATCGATTCCTTGTTGGTCCACTCACATCCTTCGTACACCTTCTACCATACCCAGAACACCCCGTATATATCGCAATGGCATGAATGAGTATGAACCAAAGTATGGCCTAATGTGCACAAGGAACCATGGTAACCTCAGGTCTAAAGATCGCATGCATAACTTCTACTCTGGGATCTATCTTTTGACAAGTAGTAAGACTTCCATAAGATAGTCCCGGTGTGGATCATCTAGTGTACTCATACCCTGATGAGCACCCTTATCCTTGTATTAGTGTCTCTACACAAGTGGTTCTGAGATCAACCACCCTCATCCACTGAGCATACATAGGATAAGCTAGTCTTTTTGCATTCATCGATCCCCAAATCGATGGTCCAATGACTAAGAACATTCTAGATTAGGGTTTATAGGAATTAGGTCTCACTGTTATTTTATCATAACCCTAATTCCATTGCCCTACTCTATGGGGTTCATCATAATCAACAAAAACATGACACAGCAGTATATGATGAATCAAATGCCTTTATTAATATGAAAAATATGTCATACATGAGCTGGAAGTTTACAAAAAGGTCCTCATAAAGATTGGCTCTTAGGGCACTTTTCTATCAAACTCCCACTTGCACTAAAGCCAATCGCCCTTGTATTTTATGCCCATACAATCTAAGTGACGATCTAACTGCTGCTTGGCTAATGCTTTAGTGAATGGGTCTGCTATATTGTTCTTTTTGTCAACTTGTTCATTGCTAACATCTTGTCTTTCAATGATCTCTCGAATGAGATGGAACCGTCTTAAAATGTGCTTAGACTTGTGATGAGACATTGGTTTTTTAGCTTATGCAACAGTCCTAGTGTTATCATAATATAATGGCATTGGCTGTGGTACATCAGGAACCATGCCTAATTCCATGATGAATTTTTTTATCCAGACAGCTCCTTCATGGCTTCACTAGCAGCTATGTTCTCTACCTCAGTGACTGAGTCAGCTACTGTTGGTTGTTTTGTACTTTTCCAACTCACTGCACCACCATGCAGGATGAAGACATATCCCGATGTGGATTTGCTATTATCTGGATCTGATTGAAAACTAGAATCTGTATAACCTTTTACTTTTAACTCAGATCCTCCATATACAAGAAAAATATCTTTAGTCCTTCTCAAGTACTTAAGAATATTTTTCATAGCTTTCCAATGATCGATCCTCCCTTGGATATGCTTGAAACCTGCTCACTATGTCCAAGGCATAAACGACATCAGGCCTGGTACATAACATGGCATATTCTAAAGCATAAAAATCATAGCCATCCTCTCTCTTTCTTCTGATGTCTTAGGAGACATTTTCTTAGAGAGATGTATGCCTTGACTTAGAGGCAAATAACCTTTCTTACTTCCATCCATGTTGAATCTCTTCAACACTAAGTCAATATACCTGGATTGGGATAAGCCCAGCATCCTTTTGGATCTATCTCTATAGATCCTTATACCTAGTATATAGGATGCCTCTCCCAAATCCTTCATGGAAAACTTTGATGATAGCCAAGTTTTAATCGACTGCAATATTGGGATATCATTTCCAATGATCAGTATGTCGTCCACATGCAAAACCAAGAAAACAAGTGCACTCCCACTTATCTTCTTGTACATACATGGTTCATCCAATTTGACAAAACCAAATCCTTTGATTATTTCATCAAAATGGATGTTCCAACTCCTCGATATTTTTTTAAGTCTATAAATGGACTTTTTTAATTTGCATACCTGATTTGGTCTTCCACTTGAGACAAAACCCTCTGGCTATGATATATGGACTTCTTCCTCAAGGTTTCCATTGAGAAAAGCAGTCTTTACATCCATCTGCCAGATCTCATAGTCATGGTATGCTGTTATGGCAAGCAGTATCCAAATGGACTTGAGCATGGCTACTGGAGAAAAGGTTTTATCATAATATATACCATGTTTTTGTAGGAAACCTTTTGGTACCAGTCTAACCTTGCAGGTCTCAACTTGACCATCTACTCCAATCTTCTTATTGAAGACCCATTTACACCCTATTGGGTTAATTCCTTCAAGTGGATCTACCAAAGTCCAAACCTGATTGGAATACATGGAGTCCATTTCAGATTTCATGGCGCCAAGCCACTTGTCAGAGTCTCTACTCTTGACAGCTTTCGAATAGGTCACAAGATCATCATCCTGTATGATACTGTCTTCATTGTCATCCCCGATGACAAAACCATATCTGAGAGGTGCTCCTCGCACCCTCTCTGACCTTCGAAGAGGAAGTGTGTATTATGTTGTTCTTGATCCACAAGAACCTCTGGTTGAGGAACTTCACTTGAAGGCTCACTGGTTTGTTGGTTCTATTCTTCACATAACTCAAGTGAAGAATCACTAAATCCTTCTTCGATAAACTCTTGTTCCAAGAATGTAGCATGCCTACTGACAATTATCTTTTGCTCAGCAGCATTATAGAAAAGGTATCCAACACCCTCTTTTGAATAACCAACAAACCTGTATTTATCAGCTCTTGCACTTAGCTTATGTCCAAAGGTATTCTTCATATAAGCATGGCAACCCCAAATCTTCAAATACTTAAGATTTGGTCTTTTGCCATTCCATAATTCATATGGAGTGCTATTCACGGATTTAGATGTAACCCTGTTAAATATGTATGCAGCAGTATCTAGGGCATGTCCCCAGAAGAATGTAGGAAGATCTGTGAAGCTCATCATCGACCTCACCATGTCTAACAAGGTGCGATTTCTTCATTCTGCCACTCCATTTAACTGGGGTGTATAAGGAGGGGTCCATTTAGACATAATTCCTTTGTCCTTGAGATGGTTCAGAAACTCACCAGATAGGTATTCACCTCCTTGATCAAACTGAAGAGCTTTAATACTAAATCTAGTTTATTTTTCAACCATACTCTGATATTTTTTAAACTTATCAAAGGCTTTGGACTTGTGTTTTAAAAGATACACATGATCAAACCTTGATAAATTATCAATAAAAGTGATGAAATAAGAATATCTTCGTCTGGCCTGAGTTGACAAAGGTCCACATGCATCAGTATGTATTAGACCTAACAATTCAGTTACCCTCTCTCCATGTCCAGTGAATAGAGACTTGGTCATTTTTCCTTTGAGACAAGATTCACAAGTTAGTAATGATTAGAAATCATCAGAGTCAAAGTAATTATCTTTGACTAACTTATTTATCCTTAACTCACTGATATGACCCAATCGGTAGTGCTAGAGATATGTGACATTGTCATTATCTCTTTATTTTTTCTTATCATCAATAAGAAAAACTTTTTCATTGAGTTGCAAAGTTAGAAGACCATTTATAAAACATCCATCTCCAAATACTTAATTATTTTGAAGAATAGAGCAGCCACTGCTCTTTACATTTATTTCATATCCCTGTTGTAATAACAAGGGTATGGAAATAATGTTTCTAATAATATCTGGTACATAAAAGCATTCTTCTAGCTTTATCACATTATCCAAAGGTAATAATAGAAGATAGGTACCCACATCTTCAGCATGTATGGCTTCACCACTAGCCCCATGCAGCTTGAAGTCACCCCTCTTCAAGCTTCTAATTCTGTGGAGTCCTTGCAATGAATTGTATATGTGAGATCCACATGAGGTATCCAATACCCATGAATTAGAAATGGGATCACTCAATGATAAATTAGTTTGTATCCTGTACAAACCTTTAGATGCACCACTTGCATCTTGCTTCATATTTGCAAGGTAAACCTTGAAGTTCTTCTTCCAATGCCCAGTCTTGCCGTAATGGAAACAAGCTCCATCAACCTACTTAACTTCTTGTTCTTCTTCTGGATGCTCTTCTTAGGGTTGAATTTTCTCTTCATACCCTTCTTCATTGCTTGCTTCTTTCTATCAACAAGAAGCACCTGAGCCTTATCTCTTTTAGAGTGGCTCTCAACTGTCTTAAGCATGTTAAGCAGCTCTGGCAATGAAGTATTCAATTTGCTCATATGGTAATTAAGAACAAACTGAAAGAAGGAATCTGGGAGTGACAGTAGGATCAAGTCTTGATTGAGTTCACCATCTATGACAAACCCTAATTACCCTAATTGAGTGATCAAGTCAATCATTTTTAGCACATGAGTTTGCACAGGTGAACCCTCACTCATCTGTGCTCGGAACAACTACTTCAAAATTTCATATCGGGCAGCCCTACTTTGCTCTCCATAAAGCTCCTTTAGATTGAGCAATATGGACTGAGGTTCCATACCTTCATGTTGCCTTTGGAGCTTGTTGCTTATCGAGGCCAACATGATACACCTGACAGTTGTACTATCATTTTGCCACATTCTATGTGTGGCAATTTCCTCCTCTGATGCATCCTCTCCGATCACCACTGGATCCGGAGAATCAAGTATATATGAAAGCTTCTCCTGAGTCAAAACAATCCTCAAGTTCCTCAGCCAATCCACATAATTTGGATAGGTTAACTTGTTGGCATCCAAGATGCCCCTTAGTGATAAGTTTGAAGCCATTAAGATAAATGTCCTAGATTTAATTAAAGAATAATATTAGCATACCACTCAATGATGACATTCATAACTAGATAAGGACTTCATATCTAATTATGTCTCCCACTATTTTCTTCGAATACCATAACCCTCAACTATGGTAAGCGAGAAACCTTCCTGGTTTCTTTAGTGATTTGAGATCCTGATCTCTCATTAGTGCCTTGTGTCACACAACAAATACTAATGAGTTCAAAGGTAGGACAACCTTTCCAATTGCAACCCGTGCAATTCTCAACAATTATCTTTGCCTCTAAGACACTTATAGCCTTGTGTCACACAACAAACTATAATGTCTTAGTTTAGTTAAACCCTTTATTTCAATATAGCCATGATTGAACATTATTGTCCTTGTGTCACACAACAAAGCAACAACTCCAATCATGCCATAAAGCACTAAGTGCACCAAGACAAATTTCACATCAAACCTTATAGTAGGCCTTATGTCACACAACAAACCTACTATAGTCTTGACATAAATCTATCTTAGCGTGAAGGAAGGTATATAATAGCTTACTTAACCAATCAGCATTACCAAAATAGGGTTTAGATGTGACCAAATTGGCTAGGTGAGTGGGAGGGGTGAGGGGGGCCCCCATTGCTTTCCTTAGACACAAGTTAGATTGGCCAGGTCAGACAATGGAACCAATTAAAAATCTCATTCCTTTTACCTTCCCAGAACCACTTGCCTAGACACCAATTGGCTGATCAAACCCTAATTGGTTTTGCATCATGACTAAGTTTTTTGCTACGACTAAATATAATTTTGATGAGGGCTTTTGATGGTCTCAAAACACATTCTAAATTATCATGATTACTATGCTTATAACATATATAAACATGTAACATATCATCATAACATAACATCATAACATAACATGTTATGTTAAACAAGCATATTATAGCTAATATGCAAATCAAGGCATGATAGATACATAAAAATACCTTTCACCTCATTTTTTCATAGGAAATGGCCACAGTGGCACCATTACATGTCATAGGAGATCCATTGAATGGGAGGAGAGGGCCTTTAAACCCTACTTGGCTCCTATGACCGGACGACCATGGTGACTAACCCAATCCAAAGCAGTTACTTGGTTCAATCAGCATGCATAATTTCATACTTGACATAATATCATGCATTTCATAAAAACTGAAATTAAACATTTTACCCTAATATGCAAAATTTCATACAATAGAATTATCATGTCATTTTATAAAGAAACCAGAAATCATGCATATGAATTTGGTCGGGTCGACTCGGTAATGGAATTTCATAAAACTCCAAAAATGGTTCATAACTGGTATGCCATAAGGATGGCTCTGATACTATTGATGGGAATTCTTCTAGGGTGCCGGAAATCATGTAGCATGTGGAAGCAAATTTCAAAACAAGAATTCAAAGCATGAAACCCTAATTGGCTAGAAAACCCTAATTTCCAGGAACCCCTTATGCAATACCAATTAATGAAACATAAATGGAGTCAAAAAAACATACCTGGATCACTGAAATCCAATCCTTTCCACGAGGCTTACAAGTGCAAACCCTCCAATGGTGATCCACATAGGAATCAAACCTAGGAACCTCTCCCTTGTAGGTTGCTTGATCAGTTGGGACTCTTTCGATGGACTTTCTTCCTTTGATAGCCTCTCCTTCCTTGCTTAGACCTTCGCCCTCCAGTAGGGCACTCTAAGCCCTCTCCAAAATCTCTCTTCTCTCTTTCTATCACTTTCTAATTCTCTTCCTAAATCCTTGTCTTAAAATGATGGACTTGTCTTGAAGGAAGAACTATGTCCTAACAAGGGAAGGAAGAGAAAAGGTGGATAGATGTAAGAGTGTAAGAAAGAAACCAAAAATGATACCATCGAAACAAATACCAATGGCTATTTATAAAGAGAGGGGGAGGTGCCAGATAAGCCTTCTCATCAGCCTTTGATCTGTCTAAACACAGATCAAATAAGACTCTTCACTAAGGAGTCTTATCTTGAAACACCATGTCCCTTTATGCGCTAACTGCCTAATTCAAGTCCCTTCAATTTTTTATCCGACTTCTTCCTTTGCCACTTGGCATTTCTAGTTAAAATGAAGCCAAGGGATGTGACTTATGAATGAGAAGTATCGGTGATTCAAAAGGACTGAAAGCATAAGGACTCTGCTTATTTGAATTAGCGCCAAAGTGAAGAGACATAACTCTTCACTTTGCACCAACTTCTCCATACCATATGATACCTTTGACCTAGTCAAAGTATATGCAATATGGGTGTCATATGAAAGGACATTAAGTATACTTTCCAACTATATAATTTGTTTTCAGATTGGAGGTCAATTGGTCCTTGTGCACCCTTTTGAATGCAGAGGTGTCACTTAGGCATCAATAGTTGTTGGGAATTATGTCCCAAAGCCAATCGCATGGGTTGTAGGCAGTTGAGCTCAGTATTGTACTCTTTCTTTGAATTAATGAAATATATTTTTGACAGCTCATCATATACTGCATTTTCCTGAAATGAACTCTTTCCATGTGATGAAGTCCTTAGGACTACACTGACTTCGATACAGAGAGGATGTATCGAGTGGTCCTTAAACCCTGTTCACAACCAAAGGATATATTATACTGGACAGCAATATATCAAGTATGGGTTGTTGTAGTTCACATCGTTTGGTTATCCTCTTGACCAAATGAGTGTGGTGACACTGATGTGATCTGCAAGTGGATATGTGATATCTTATTGAACGTGACTCCGTGCATCCCCTTTCTGCCAAAGGGATACTCACGATTGGATATGGGTATATGTGTCTCTCTGACCCGAGGTCATCATGGTAGCTTGCAAGCAACTCCCTGTGCTTTGGTGCCGGACTACCCGGATTTCTAATCCGGTGATGGAAGGTTTCTGGGTACAGGCAAGTACTTGTGGAGCAGTGATGGACCAAGATGGAATTGACCTCTTCAAACAGTTTGGATTGAATGTCTCGCAGTATCTCAATTTAGCAAATCCTCGACCGGGGTAGTCCTGTGAAGAGTCACTGGGCTTGCAAGGTTAAGACACGTAGTCGACTGACTCAGTCTGGGTTGGCAGCCCAATCTCAATCATCATGAGCACTAGAGGTCAAAGGGATGAATTATACGGTAACCATATGCCAGAGGTTTGATAGTTTGCTCTCGTATCTTTGACCTATCTGGACGTCAGGACTCATTGCTAGATGGTTTCCTGTGCTGGTACTAGAATTGTTCTAGTGCTACCGTTTAGGTTCGAACCTATGAGGTCACACGCCATAGAGGATTACTCTCTGATCTGGCTACCGATTATGATTGAGAATCGTCTCATTTTTTTGGTCACGATATTTTTTGAGCACTCTTTTTCCCATCTTGCCCTTATCTGTGTCAACCAAAAATTATTCCGGGCTGACCAGGACTGCACCAAGTTTTTTCTGAATCAGTTTTGAACTGATTCGTAGCTCGTTTTGGCCTCCAATTGGTTGTGAACCAATTTAATTGGGCTTGAACCGGTTCAATTGGATTGAACTGCTTGGTTTAAATGTTTTTGGGCCAGTTGATTAAACCGGCATCTTCTTTCACCGTGTAATCATTTTACACGCTGTTGAAATTCCCTTATGCTGGAAAGAATTCCAAGCATCCAAAGAGGCCAAACAACGCATCCTTTACCCTCCCTCCACCCGCTGCCTTATCTCCTTATTAATTTCTATTTAATGGCCTGGTTAATGGGTTTAACCATAGCCTCTTCGTCTCCCAGCCCCTTTCCCTCTTCTCTGCTGCCTATTTAAACCCCTGCAAGTCCCCTATTTCAGTAGAAGAAGTTACACCGTGTGAAGAGCTGAAAAATTGCAGTCTGGGCATTCTTTGAGGGGCTGAAAGTTCTCCCTTTTGAGAGTTTATTCTTTGCACCTGGGACTAGGTTTAGGAGTATGTGAGGGAGAGAAACAAGGCCTTAATCCCTTGTTTTGTTGTGCTCTAACCTGCACTGCAGCAAAGGAGTGTTGCTGCAATCCACCGTGACGTTGCTCCTTCCAGCGACTAGCACCGCGTGTGAAGGCGGATCGGAGAGCCCCCGGTGTGTCTCCCCTCTAGAGGGAGTACCCCTTTACTCCTGGGAGCAAGTGATTCGGACTCCACCTGCTGCTGCTACTCCAAAATACTGAAGAAAAGGCTGCTGGTTTTCTGCAGCAAAAATTTCTGGCAACAGCTTTTGGGTGAATTTGTACACCCTTTATACTGTGTTTTCCTTGCAGATTTCGGTGGAAGATCGAAGAATATTCGATCACCTTGCTGCTGCTTCGATTCGGGAGGAAAAGGAGGTCCGGAAGCCATCATTTGATCGCTGTTTTGAAAGCCAAAAATAGAGCATCTCAACGGTCCAAGGAGGAAGAAGACTGGAATAAGTTTATCCCACTTATTCTAGCCTATTCCATCTTTATTCCAGATTTATTCCATGTGGAATAAAGGTATGAAGAATTTTATTTTAATCATGCATAATTAGATGTATTGATTTATATATTTTACAAATATTTTATGCCTCGTTACATGCCTACATGCAACATGAATAGGTTAGGTTCTGGGCGGAGCAGTTTTTCACTGCGTTGATTTTTAAAAATATTTTAAAATCCATTCTGCTCCCGTAGCTATTTGCAGGCCTAGTGTAGGATCATGTCAAACCACCTGCACCACATTTTTCTTTCAGTGGTATCAGAGCCAGGTTGCATGTGTAATCTATTCCTGTATGCATGTTTATAGATTAAAAAATGTTTAATCTAAATATGTATCCTGATTTCTTTTTGGAACCTAGTTGAGACCTTCACCATGACCATGTATCTTTGACACGATGCGGATCGTCTGTGTTGGCCTCTTCAGAAGGATCCTTAAAGAATATTAAAATTAAAAAAGTTTTAATTTGTTGATACATGTTTTTAGGCATGTTTTATATTGGATATAAAATATTTATAAAATTTTGAATCTTGATGCATGATTAGTTATGTAAAAATGTTTTACATTGTGACTTAATTAAAAAACATTTTAATTACGTGTTTGGCTTATTAAAAATTTTAGGTTTATGAAATCTAAAATATTGCATAAGCCATTTTTGGGTTAAATTGGGTTAGCTGACTAGTTGGGTTCATCACTGGGTTAGACCTAAGTTTAGTTGAACCGGATAACAAGAAGATTAAACAAAAGTTATTTAAGGCCCTTCTTTAGAACTATCTAATAGTTAGATTAGTTGATCCGTTCATCTAAAATGGATCCAATTAGTGGCTCAATGGACGCCCGAGTTTTTAGGCTAGTCTGATCGAATCTGGTAAACCGACTGGTGTCGAGGTAGGTTTGGCATTGTGATCATGGTTGTATGAGGCTACCTCTTTCCTGGCCAACTTGGTTGGTGTCTAGGAAAGATGGTTAATGGCGGATACTCACCCATGATCTCACCTACCTGGCTAGTCGAGTCGACCAGAACTGATTGGAAAAACTCAATGACTCGAGTTAACCCATGTCACCCAGGTTGATCGGTCTGACTGATCTATAGGTGCCCATGGATCAATTTGTTGATTTATTTCAACCCTCCTGGAATATATGATTGATTCAGTGGGAGGACCATGTCCTTGTCTTTTTCTTCTGTCACAACTAAAAAAAATTCTCTAAAATTATTAGGTCCTTAAAAAGACTAAGTCAAAGAGTTGACTGAGTCTTAGCCTCCCATTAAGTTGGATAGAAATGTGTCCACTAGCTTGGTGTGCATCGGCAGTTCCATAGAATGGGTGTACATCCGGCGACTGGAATTTCTATCTGATCGATGATGGTTCAATGCAACCTCCTTAACGGGACCAGGTGGACCGACCATAGTCAAGCTTGGTCTTTAGTTAGCTAGAAGCATTGGATTAGTCATTTTAATGGTTGGACCTAACCAGAGACCCGCAATATGAGGCCCCTAGGCCGATTGGGGTGTTCTCTGGGGCAAAATAAAATACTAAAAATTGTTTAGGGAAACAATTGGTTTACGAACCTACCTTTAGGCTCGTATGGGTGAGCTGGCCATAGTCGGGCTCATGCGAGGCCTATTAGATTTCAGTACCCACTTGAAAATATATTTTCATGGATTGGAGTTAGAGGCTACCAATCTGAAAAATTAGTAGGAGAAACCTTTAGACTAAAGTCCAAGTCTTTTGATTAAATTATTAATTCGTACACTAATTTGGTCTTATTTTCTTTTCAGATGTCTTCAAATTTATTACTCCGGTCACTTCTCGATAATGAGAAGTTAAAGGGTCACAACTTCGATAGTTGGTATCGAAGATTGAGAATCGTTCTGGAGCATGAACGGATCCTCTATATGATAACGGATCCGGTACCTGAAATCCCTCCGGCTAATGCACGGAGTACGGTCAGAGATGCTTATCTGAAGTGGGTCTCTGATCGGACTACTGTCCGATGCATTATGTTAGCGGCGATGAACGACGAGTTTAGTCGCAAATTCGAGGAGGCCCAACCTGATGAAATCCTTCAAAAGTTGAAGGAATCCTTCGGCACCCCGGATTATGTAGAACGGTACAAAGTGTCTTGTGCCATCTACAACTCCAAGATGCCGAATGGTGGTTCAGTCACTGATCATGTATTGTACATGATCGAGCTGATTGAAAAATTGGGCAAACTCGGATGCCCCTTGCACGAGCAGCTCGGCAAGGATGCGATCCTGAATTCTCTTCCCTCCTCCTATCTTGATTTTCTCGATCATTATACAATGAACAAGCCTGCAGTTAACTACCATGGTCTTTTGGGGTTGCTGCAGACTTTCAAGAAAGACCACCAACTCAATAAGGGGGTGGTGAATTGTGTGGGAGGAAGTAGAGGTCGTCATCCCTTTAAGAAAGGGAAGAAGAAAATGAATAAAAAGGGAAAGAAGGTGCAGAATGCTCCTGGCCCTAGTCAGACCAGGAAGTATAAGGCTGATCATTCTTCTGCAGAGTATTTCTACTGCAAGAAGAAGGGACACTGGAAGAGAAACTGTCCTCTTTATATTGCGTCCCTTGATCCGAACAGGCCGAGGAAGCAGAAGTCTGCTGAACAAGGTATTTATATGATAAAACCTTGTAATTACTCAATTGTTGATACTGCTAACTGGGTATTGGATACTGGTAGTCCAATTCACATTTGTAATTCGTTACAGGGACTTCAAGTTAGCAGAAGATTTGAAGATGGAGAACAGTTTCTGAGCGTCGGGAATGGAAATTGTGTTCCAGTACTGGCGATCGGAGTCCTACGTCTTGTCTTTGAGTCTTGTACTGTCGAACTAGTCGACTGTCACTATTGTCCTAGTTTTATTATAAGCATAATCTCTGTAGGCCTTTTGGCCAATTATGGTTTTGAACTATCAATAAAAGGAGATTTTTGCAATGTTATTTTGAATAACTCTGTGATAATGAAAGCTAGATTAAATAATGGCATATACGTACTACCAAGGCCTGTTAGTGTAATGTACACTTCTAGCAAACGCCTAAGATTAGATAATGTCAATGATTTGTATCTTTGGCACTGTAGGCTAGGTCATATTAACCAAAATAGGATAAACAAGATGCGAGGAGATGGACTCCTCGAGGTCAGTGATTCTGAACCACTGCCCACTTGTGAATCCTATTTACTTGATAAAATGACCAAGTCACCTTTTACTGGAAAAGGTGAACGAGCTACAGAACTTCTAAGTCTAATACATACTGATGTATGTGGACCGATGACAGTTAGTGCCAGAGGAGGATACAAATATTTCATTACTTTTACAGATGACTTTTCAAGGTTTGGTTGTCTTTTTAATGAGATATAAGTTTGAGTCATTTGAAATGTTCAAACTATACCGTAATGAAGTAGAAAAGCAAACTGGAAAAAGTATTAAAACCTTTCGATCTGATCGAGGTGGTGAATACTTATCTGGTGCATTTTTGACATATCTTGAGGAGAATGGAATTCTCTCTCAGTGGACTCCTCCAGGTACACCACAGTTGAATGGTGTGTCCGAAAGGAGGAATCGAACCTTGTTGGACATGGTTCGATCCATGATGGGCTTTGCAACTCTGCCGCTTTCCTTTTGGGGATATGCGCTTCAGACAGCCTGTTACTTGTTAAATAATGTTCCAAGTAAGTCTGTTGTCTCCACTCCGTATGAGATGTGGAATGGGCGTAAACCCTCAATCTCATACCTTCGGGTCTTGGGTTGTCCAGCTTACGTAAAGCGTTTAGACTCAGACAAACTTGGTCCAAGGTCTGATCGGTGTTTATTCATTGGTTATCCTAAGGAAACCAAAGTATATTTCTTCTATTTGGAGAATGAACAAAAGGTGTTCGTTGCTCTTAGAGCTATCTTTTTGGAAAAGGAGTTCCTTGTAGAAGGAACTATAGCCACTAAGATTGAACTTGATGAAGTTCAGCCAATAGAAGAACCTGCACACTCTAAGGACATTGTAGAATCGGCTATGATTGAATCACACCTAGAACCCATTAGGAGATCCGGTAAAATACCGCGTCAGCCAGACAGATACTATGGTTTCTTGGTCCGGGATGGTGATCCCATTGAGCTCGATGAGAACAACGAGGATCCGATCACCTATATGGATGCTCTTCAGAGATCTGACTCTGAGGCATGGCTTGGAGCCATGCGATCCGAAATGGAGTCCATGGATATCAACAATGTATGGACATTGGTTGATCCGCCTGAAGGGATAAAACCCATCGGGTGTAAATGGATCTTCAAGAGAAAAAGGGGCGCAGATGGGAAGGTAGAGACCTATAAAGCCCGTCTGGTTGCAAAGGGGTATCGTCAGCGATATGGTATCGATTATGATGAGACTTTCTCTCCTGTGGCAATGCTCAAGTCCATTCGGATCATGCTTGCTTTGGCAGCATATTTTGATTACGAGATCTGGCAGATGGATGTTCGAACCGCTTTCCTAAATGGGGAGCTGGAAGAGGAGGTTTATATGATACAGCCTGAAGGGTTCACATCCATAGATGAATCAAAAGTATGCAAGTTGCAGAGGTCCATCTATGGACTCAAGCAAGCATCTCGAAGTTGGAACTTACGGTTTGATAGATGTATCAAATCATATGGCTTCATTAGGAACGGAGAAGAACCATGCATCTATAAATGGGTTAATGGTTCTGTGATTGTATTCCTAATACTGTATGTTGACGACATTCTCTTAATCGGGAATGATGTCGCAGCATTACAAGGAATAAAGATCTGGTTATCATCTCAGTTCTCCATGAAGGACTTGGGTGAATCTTCTTACATACTAGGTATGAAGATCTATAGAGATAGATCTAAGAAGCTTTTGGGATTGTCCCAGTCTACGTACATTGACACCGTGCTGAAACGGTTCAGCATGGAAAATTCCAAGAAAGGCTATCTCCCGATAGGTTCTGGAATTACTCTTTCCAAGAAGGATTATGCGACAACTCCTGAGGAAAGAGAGCGCATGAGTAGAGTACCTTATGCTTCTGCAGTAAGCTCTATCATGTATGTTATGACTTGTACTAGACCAGACGTGGCATACTCACTAGGAGTAGTAAGCAGATACCAGTCTTACCCAGGTGAGGCGCATTGGAAGGTGGTTAAGTCCATCCTTAAGTATTTGAGAAATACTAAAGATCAATGGCTGATTTATGGAGAACCTGACTTGAAACTTGTGGGGTACTCTGACTCCGGTTTCCAGTTGGATAGAGATGATAGCAAGAGTGTGTCAAGGTTTGTATTTACCCTAAATGGAGGAGCGATCTGCTGGAAAAGTTCCAAGCAGGCAACCATTGCAGACTCGGTATGCGAAGCAGAATATATTGCAGCATCAGATGCAGCAAAAGAAGCTGTGTGGTTGCGGAAGTTCCTTGGAGAGCTAGGGGTGGCACCTTCCCTAGATGGTCCTGTTCTGGTGTACTGTGATAGCACTGGAGCCATTGCTCAAGCTAAGGAGCCTAAAGCTCATCACCGTACCAAGCACATACTGCGACACTACCACCTCGTATGAGAGATCGTAGAACGAGACGACATCAATCTTCTAAAGATCGATGGAAAAGAAAATCTTGCCGACCCCTTCACTAAAGCCCTCGGAATAAAAGAGTTCGACTATTGTAAATGGGAAATGGGTATTAGATACTCTTCTGATTGGCTTTAGTACAAGTGGGAGTTGTTGGGAATTGTGTCCCAAAGCCAATCGCCTGGGTTGTAGGCGGTTGAGCTCAGTATTGTACTCTTTCTTTGAATTAATAAAATATATTTTTGGCAGCTCATCACATACTGCATTTCCCTGAAATGAACTCTTTCCATGTGATGAAGTCCTTAGGACTACACTGACTTCGATACAGAGAGGATGTATCGAGTGGTCCTTAAACCCTATTCACAACCAAAGGATATATTGTACTGGACGGCAATATATCAAGTATAGGTTGTTGTAGTTCATATCGTTTGGTTATCCTCTTGACCAAATGAGTGTGGTGACACTGATATGATCTGTAAGTGGGATAAGTGATATCTTATTGAACGTGACTCCGTGCAGCCCCTTTCTGCCAAATGGATACTCATGATTGGATATGGGTATATGTGTCCCTCTGACCTGAGGTCATCACGGTAGCTTGCAAGCAACTCCCTGTGCTTTGGTGCCGGACTACCCGGATTTCTAATCCGGTGATGGAAGGTTTCTGGGTACAGACAAGTACTTGTGGAGCAGTGAAGGACCAAGATGGAATTGACCTGTCCAAACAGTTTGGATTGAATGTCACGCAGTATCTCAATTTAGCAAATCCTCGGCCGGGGTAGTCCTAGTGAAGAGTCACTGGGCTTGCAAGGTTGAGACACATAGTCGACTGACTCAGTCTGGGTTGGCAGCCCAATCTCAGTCGTCCTGAGCATTAGAGGTCAAAGGGATGAATTATACGGTAACCATATGCCAGAGGTTCGATAGTTTGCTCTCGCATCTTCGACCTATCCGGACGCCGGGACCCATTGCTAGATGGTTTCCTGTGCTGGTACTAGAATTGTTCTAGTCCTACCATTTAGGTTCGAACCTATGAGGTCACACGCCACAGAGGATTACTCTCTGATCCGGATACCGATTATGATTGAGAATCATCTCATTTTTTTGGTCACGGTATTTTTTGAGCACTTTTTTCCCCATTTTACACTTGTCTGTGTCAACCAGAAATTATTCCGGGCTGACCAGGACTGCACCAGGTTTTTTCTGAATCAGTTTTGAACTGATTCGGAGCTCGTTTTGGCCTCCAATTGGTTGTGAACCAATTTTAATCATTTGAACCAATTTAATTGGGCTTGAACCGGTTCAATTGGATTGAACTGCTTGGTTTAAATGTTTTTGGGCCGATTGATTGAACCGACATCTTCTTTCACGTGTAATCGTTTTACACGCTGTTGAAATTCCCTTACGCTGGAAAGAATTCCAAGCATCTGAAGAGGCCAAACGACGCATCCCTTCCCCTCCCTCCATCCGCTGCCTTATCTCCTTATTAATCCCTGTTTAATGGCCTGGTTAATGGGTTTAACCACAGCCTCCTCGTCTCCCAGCCCCTTTCCCTCTTCTCTGCTGCCTATTTAAACCCCTGCAAGTCCCCTGTTTCAGTAGAAGAAGTTACACCATGTGAAGAGCTGAAAAATTGCAGTCTGGGCATTCTTTGAGAGGCTGAAAGTTCTCCCTTTTGAGAGTTTATTCTTTGCACCTGGGACTGGGTTTAGGAGTATGTGAGGGAGAGAAACATGGCCTTAATCCCTTGTTTTGTTGTGCTCTAACCTGCACTGCAGCAAAGGAGTGTTGCTGCAATCCACCGTGACGTTGCTCCTTCCAGTGGCTAGCACCACGTGTGAAGGCTGATCAGAGAGCCCCCGGTGTGTCTCCCCTCTAGAGGGAGTACCCCTTTACTCCTGGGAGCAAGTGATTCGGACTCCACCTGCTGCTGCTGCTCCAAAATGCTGAAGAAAAGGCTGCTGGTTTTCTGCAGCAAAAATTTCTGGCAACAGCTTTTGGGTGAATTTGTACACCCTTTATACTGTGTTTTCCTTGCAGATTTCGGTGGAAGATCGAAGAACATTCGATCACCTTGCTGCTGCTTCGATTCGGGAGGAAAAGGAAATCCGGAAGCCGCCGTTTGATCGCTGTTTTGAAAGACAAAAACAGAGCATCTCAACGGGCCAAGGAGGAAGAAGACTGGAATAAGTTTATCCCACTTATTCCAGCCTATTCCATCTTTATTCCAGAGTTATTCCATATGGAATAAAGGTATGAAAAATTTATTTTAATCATGCATAATTAGATGTATTGATTTATATATTTTACAAATATTTTATGCCTCGTTACATGCCTACATGCAACATGAATAAGTTAGGTTCTGGGCGGAGTAGTTTTCTGCTGCGGTGATTTTTAAAAATGTTTTAAAATCCATTCTGCTCCCGTAGCTGTTTGCATGCCTAGTGTAGGATCATGTCAAACCACCTGCACCACATTTTTCTTTCAATATAGTTCCATGCCTTTTGGACTCTTCATATATGGTGCATAAAATGTCAAAAAAATATCAAATAAAATCTAATAAATTAGTCCCACTTAGGAATCAACCCAATCTAGGTCTCCCAAAAATTGGTTAGTCCATTTAGCAACCTTTCAGACTCAATTCAATTGGATTAGGAGATTAGGTCAGCCTACACATGCTAGTGTGCAATCTAGCTAACCAATTAGGATCCCTTAACCCTAATTAAATGTCAATTGAGTTCCTAGGCCGACTCCCTAATGTGTGTGACCCATTAGGTTCCACATCTATCTAGCAGTAGATTTGGGTTTGAGCCGATTCGATCCGATCGAACCTGATTGACTTAATTAGATCAAATTGGCTCACCTAATTGTCTAATTCGAATCACACATCGAATTGACTCATGAAACCAAATCAATTGGTTCATGAAAACCTACAAGACAATATTGATGTCTAGCAACGTGTCATGCCTACCCGGAAGATGAGGAATTTGATAGAAATTATCAAAGTACTATTCAGTAGTAAGTTACCATGTAATTCAATATTTCGATCTCCCATTATCTCGATTAAGTGATTGGTATGGATATATGTCAAACCTTAACACTTAATCATATCAAATCTCATCTCAATCTTAAGGACTCAGCTGATGACTAATTAGAAATCAATTCTAATCTCATCCTACTTTGATCAAAGGCTCCTTGAGTCACTCATCGAAGAGATTGCATAGGATAACAATTCCTCTTACTAGGAAAGATCGATTCCTTGTTGGTCCACTCATATCCTTCATACACCTTCCACCATACCCAAAACACCCCGTACATATTGCAATGGCATGAATGAGTATGAACCAAAGTATGGCTTAGTGTGCACAAAGAATCATGGTGACCTCAGCTAAAGATCACATGCACAACTTCTACTCTGATATCTATCTTTTGACAAGTAGTAAGACTTCCATAAGATAGTCCCAGTACGGATCAGTCCAGTGTATTCATACCCTGATGAGCACCCTTATCCTTATATTAGTGTCTCTACACAAGTGGTTGTGAGATCAACCACCCTCATCAACTGAGCATATATAGGATAAGCTAGTCTTTTCGCATTCATCGATCCCCGAATCGATGGTCCAATGACTAGGAACATTCTAGATTATGGTTTATAGGAATTAGGTCTCACTGTTATTTTCTCATAACCCTAATTCCATTGCCCTACTCTATGGGGTTTCACCATAATCAACAAAAACATGACACAGCAGTATATGTTGAATCAAATGCCTTTATTAATATGAAAAATATGTCATACATGAGCTGGAAGTTTACAAAAAGGCCCTCATAAAGATTGGCTCTTAGGGCACTTTTCTATCGTATCAAATTTTTTCATACAAAAGTATCAAACTCACTAATTCTCAAGCTAAGTGAATTTCAATATTTTAGAAGTCTTCTCATTTTGGAAAATCTTAAAATGGGTCAATCTGGGCTTTTTGAAGAAGAAGTTAAAGTTTTATTGAACAACACTTTGAGTTTTGAAGCTTGGCACAGAGTTTTTTTAAATGGCACAACCAAGTGTCGACTCATGGAATACAAAGTGTCGATACTTCAGAAGAACTGGCACGTAGAAATCTCTTTGGCATGCCTTAAGTTGACTCACAAAAGTCAAGTATCGATTCATGAAGAAGTCAGGTGTCGACTCATGGCCTGAGATAAAAGATAATACAGAACTATGTTATTTTGAGGATTTTGTCAAGTGCTGATCTAAGTGTCGACTCAAAAGAATCAAGTGTCGACTTATAAGCTCCAAGTGTCGACTCAGAGGTCGACTCATAGCCTGAGAATAAAATTGAAACAAAACTCAGTTTTTCTAAGATTTATACATTGAGTAGACTCATGAAGATCGAAGTGTCGACTTATGGAGATCCAAGTGTTGACTCATGAACAACTCAAGTGTCGACTCATGGGTTCTACAACAGTAACGACTATATTTTCTAAAGCACAGTTTTGACTCCAAAAGGCTCCTAACTGCTAGTTTTACTCCATCAATGGTCATAAACCAATTTTTGAAAGTTTTTGAAGTATTTAACTTTCACTAAACCCATTCATGAAGAACTAACTCACAAGAGATAAATTCTACCTTTGAGAACATCACTTCAAAAGTCAAAAAGAGAGCTTGAAAGAACATTCCATCTGAAAAGCTTCCATTCTTGCTATTGAACTTTCAAATCAACATTCAAAAAGTAGTCTTTCAAAGAATCCAAGGAGAATACAACTCAAGCAAATCAATAAGAGCTTCATAGCCTCTACTTTATACTCTATAGAGAGTTTTTTCTTGTGCTTTACTCTTGTACTTCTGAATTTATTCGCTATGACTAGCTTTAAGGATGTTTGAAACTAAGTGATAGGCCCTTCCAAGTCATGAATTAGAATTCAAGCCTAGGTTGGCTTGAGAAAAGGTTGTTGGTGAGCCTAAGTAAGAAAACCAATTTTGGGTTTGACTTGTGAGCCCTTGAAAACAAATTGGCTATAATCTAGGTTGATTATAGTGAAATTCTCAAGGGGTTGCTTTGGGAGTGGATGTAGATGCTTGGTGTGGACTGAACTACTATAAATCCTTTATGTTTGTGTGTGTAATCTTTCTTTTCTTGCATTTATTACTTACTTTACATAGTATTGCATCTTATTCATATTGTGCTCATTTGCATTGCTTCACAAACACTTTAAGTTCAGCACATATTTGCTTTAAGTTTTTTAAAGAAATCCAATTTACCCTCCTCTTGGGTTGCTACGCTATGCAACACTCTCCCCTTGGGACAAAGGCAAGGCTCCTCAAGCCAAAGAGGGAGTTAGGAAGAGACACCCCCACCGATAGGTAGTATGAAGTAGACTTCACTGTCTTTTCGGATAGGTGGGGTTTGGAGAACCCTGAACTAGCCAGGAAGCTGTTGAAGGCCACACTTCTCCTAAGAGATTGGGTGGTGATGAAGAATTGGTGGCTTGAGCAAGTCGCTGATTCGGTTTACCCGAACATCCTAAGAGTAAGTGTTCTTCCCCTTATCAATTCCCTTATGATTAAGATTAATATAACTAACTCTTTGTATTTGTTGCCCAGCTAATTCACGAAGTGACCCTGTTAGAGGAAGGCATAGTGGGGTTCACCAGACTCAGTGAAAGCCTTCGAGAAGAGTTACGATCGGAGAAAGCCAAGAAGGAAGTGGTCGAAGAGTTGAGAGCGGCCATAGAAGAGAAACTGAGTCAAAGCATCGCTGACGTTCAGGCTTTAAAAGCTAAACTAAAGAAGGCCCAACTGAAAATATTTGAGCAAGAGGCGAAGATCAAAAAGAAAAAGAAGAAAACCCATTCCTTGGAACACTCTACCAAGGAATGTTAGAAGAAGACCAAAGAGGCGGTCAAGGAAGTAGAGTTTGCAAGGGAGTAAGCAACCCGGACCGTTGAAGAGTACAAGAAATCTTCCAGTATCAATGATGAAATAACTGAGTTCGAGGTGATCAGCTACCGGGTAGGCTTCAATGATGGCATCAAAGGGGTTCACGAACTTTATCCAGACTTGGACCTCTTGAACATACAACTGTACAAGGTCGACGAAGAGCCTGAGCCTGAAGCTGAAGTCGAAGAAGTTTCAGGGAACCAAAGGAGGCCCCGGTCGTAGCTGATCCAGAAGCTCCGATCCAAATAGAATAGCTTCCTTCCTTGGCCAACCTGGAGGTCATCCCCATAATGGATGACTAAGTTCTTGTACCTTTTTTTTTTATTTTTGTCTGAATTGAAAGGTAAATGTACTCTTGAAATGAATGAAGAATGCTTTTTCTTTCCAAGTTGTGTCACTATGTAACTTTCTCCGAAAGAATTTTTCCAAGAAGGTACTCTTTGATATTGATTCCTTCTGTTGCCATCGATTTGCCCTCCACCAACTCCGGTGGTGGCCGAGGGTGCTTCAATCTTCTCCAAGTTAGATGGGGTGCTACTTTCAATGGCTCTCGAGCGAAGACCTACAAAAGTAGTTCCTTAACCGGTGATGACCGATAAGGGACCCTCTGATGCTCAAGTCAGTGGATAGAAGATTTAGGCTATAGCAGCCAGAGCTGAGAGTGATAGTGGTGTTAAATGAGCATAAGAGAGAGAAAGGATCCGTTAGTGTAGCATACCTCATTGGGGATCTCCTCTTACTAATTTATTGGGCTATGGAAGGTGACTGAATGTCATTAGAAAAGTGGCCTCCTCTGACATGTACAATAAATTTTATTGAGGTGGCAGAATCTTGTCCCCTAAAATCTTTTTCATTAGTATCTTTATGTTAGGATGGTAGGATATACTGGAATTCTATCAGCCATGATCCTGTACACCATGATCTTTGCTAGAATAGTTGTGATTGGTTAGCTTTTGCCACCTACTTAGGCATTGAGGACTTCGAGTAGATAGGTGGTTTGCTTGTTGCTGATGAAGGAGTCCTAACATCATGGTCGAGTGCACCCAACTAGACTTACCTAGGTAACTAGTTGAGCCCGAGTAGGTACTCGATGAATGCATATGAAAAAATGCCATGTCAGTCGGACCTATCTGGTTGCAACTTCTCATTGAAGAAGTGACTACTCAAACTAGGGGTAGGCTTCATCATATCTTCCCTAGTCATCTTCTTCCAGGTTGGTGGCATTATTGGCAATCCGATAGGTCCTCGAGGCTAAGTTAGCAGTTATCATAATAGATGCCCCTCACTTTTAAGTTCAGAATGATATTGAGTAGTCCTGAGCCTTATCGTTTTTGGATGAAGGGTAGTCACTTTTCGTCCTTAGAGGTTGGACAAATCTTCTAGCTATTTAGATATTTGTTGGTCCCTCGAAAACCATCACCAGCTATTTTATTATCCCGATCATGGAGGAGAGGAGGTTATCGGCACCACACTCTAGGAGACTATGCAATAATTTTCTAGATAGCTGACATTTGCACAATTCCACTTGGTTAGTTGAGTAGCACCATGTGGCCTGGCTATTGTAGCCCTTAAATGATTCACGCTAATCCCAGCACTGAGGGTTAATCGATGAGTGGCAACTTCGAGGCGACATTGGTGGGGACACCGGAGGTACCAGAATAAGACAGAGGCTTTTCAACCCTCTGTGAATTGATCAATAATTTATGAGTCCATCTGTAATAAGGGCTTAGCCCATCTGAGTCCATTTTAGTTGTTATTTGAGTCTTTTGAGTTTTAGTTCTATACTAGTCAGCTCATGTTGAGCTAGTTCAGTCCAGTGTTAGTCAGCTCATATCGAGCTAATTTAATTTTTTTGAGTCCTATTCAACCATATTGAAGACTCAAGACCACATCATACAAGTGAAGACCAAGTCCAACCAGATTGAAGACATGGAAGTATAGCCCAAGTCCAACCCAGTTTGAAGATTTGAAGACCCCAGGAGGAAAAATTCAGAAAATCCTGATTCCTTGCAGATGCCCTCCAAATGCCCAAATTCCCTTCCAGATACCAAAATGTATTCATATACCAAGGCATCCAAGATTTTAGAGGTCCATCTGCATCCTAGCCCAAAGAAATCAAGCCCAGGTGCCAAGCCCAAGCCCCTAAGAAGCAAGATACCAAGGAATATTCCTGCTACCGGCTACCAGGCCACCCTAGCTTCCAGAGGCCCAAACCCATGCACCCGAGCCCCTTTGGGCTGGCCCCTTGCTGCTCTTAGAAGCCCAACACTCCCCCCTAGGTGTCCTTGGAGTGTTGGCCAAGTCAAGAGAATTTTTAGGGATTTTTCTACCTAATGTTTCCTTATTTTCTAGCTAGGGTTTGAGAGGGAAAAGGATTCTTATGTAAAGACTTATGTGCCCTTTCTTGGAGCCGAAGGTTAAGGGTCTATTTAAAGGACCCTAGCCTCTTGTATGAAGGGAGATTTTGATATATGAAATAAACCTTGAGTTCTTTAATTGCTTTGTGTGATTACCCTGTTGTGTGCATAAAGGGGTTTGAGAGTTCTTCTTCCCGGTGTTTGCAACCATCTTCCTCCCACCAACCATCCTTCCAGCCCCTCCAAAACTTTCTTTCCTTTGCTATTTTCCTTTGTTTTCTTGATTTCCTCTAAGTTTTCTAATCCCTGACAGGTCGTTTGTAGGTTCCCGAGTTCCTACGAATCCAACGACTCCAGCCAAGCCTCAATCGGACCACCGAGCAGAAAGCCGGGTATCCGTGGGTCTTTGGCTCGGTTTTCCACGCCGCATCCATCGAGAAATGAGAGATCCCTTCGCTACGATCTTCATCGGGCACTTTAGACGTTGTCAGGTACACCCCCTCTACCTCCAGTCTTTATATTGTAGGAGAACTTGCCCTAACCGAGGCTTCTCAGCCTCGACGATCCTTCTTTAGTACTTTTCTAGGTTCTAATCTGCATGCTTGGCTTCAAAAATTTATACAAAATTTCCTACAACTAATTTTGATCTGAAATTCGGGAATCAATCACCTAACCCCACATATAAAATATACAAAAAGAATTGCATGCATATTAGTCCCGCATCAGACATGATGCTACCTAGCAAAAAGTGGGCCATGTGTTTGAATCTGAGGGCCTCAATCAAATTGAGGCCCTGATCTCAGTTATTGCACTAGATTTAAAAAAAGGGTCACTTCCATGGTTGCAGGGATCACTTGCTCGCTGAGTTACAAAGAAAGAAGGTGCTCGAGAGCTCCAAACCCAGATTCACTCCCAGGAGATCTCATCTTATTATAGGTTGGTCCTCTTTCCATCTTCTCATTCTTCTCTTCCTTAATCTCCTTCCTTGCTTCTATCTTTCTTTAAGGCTTTGTTAGGGTTTCCTGGGTGAAGCTGTACCTGGGGGCTTTCACTCCCTATTTAAATCTTCAATTTGTTCTCGAGCTGGGATTTTTTTCTAGCATTTTCTTTGTATCCTCCTCCTTCACTTAATCTTCTTCTTCCTTTCTTTTTAATCGATATGACTTCATCTGAAGGTAAGAGCCATTTAGTAAGTTGTATTTCTAGGCTTCAAGGTTCTCAGGGATCCTCCCGGGAAGAAGCCATTTTTGTCGACCTCCAGGAGGTTGGTACTTTCTCCTTTAGGATGGTACTCTAGGCTGGTCTGAGAGCTCAAATCCCCTTGGGTCTGGTGAGCACTATCTCAACAATGACTAGATGGATGTCTTCCACTCCGAGAATAATACAAGTTCTCGAGTCAGTTCTAGGTCTATGCTCCCGGTCTGAATAACAAAGTGACATCTAGTTCGGCGGGCTAGATTGCCTTGTATGAAGAAAACTCTTTGTATAGGTCTTTGACTTACTTTCCATCCCTTCATTCACAACATTCTTGATCTGTACTATGTTGTTCCTGCTTAGTTAGTTCTGAATTCTTTTTGAATTATTTGTTACTTTGTTATTTTGTCACTTTCTTGAGACAAAGGCTAGGGTCTTATTGTTTCGAGTGCTTTTTGCTTTGAAGTGGCACCCGATTGTGAAGGGTTGGTGATTCATTAGCCCTCACCAAAGTGGGGCTTTTCTTTCTGATCTGCCCTCTCCATCCATGATTGGAAGAGTCATTTCTTTTTTATTTTATATGATGCTCCTTGGGGAGTGAATTGGATTCGAGACAAGCCAAACCTATCCCCAAACATGGACACCATAGTCCTTGCCATCGATAAGGAAGACTTTCATTGAGCACTTAACATAGAGGTTCCTCAGTAGTGGGTTCTACTTTTGGAGCAAAATTTATATGATGCCAGTCTCAATCCGGTGAACACTTTAGGTAAGTTTTATTGAGCTCCTCATCCCTTATTTGTTTATAATAGACTAAGTCTTCTACTCAACTTTTTGTAGACATGAAGGTGTCCTTGGACAAGTTGAAGAGTATCAGCCAAATGAAGGCTGCAACTAAGGAGGTGTGCAAAAGCCAAAGAGGGTGGTGTCAAAAAAAGCCCTATATGGGTCTATCATTGGGGGGCCCATTGACTTCAACATGGGCTCTCACGCCCCATCTAAGGGAGGCTCCTATTACTGATGAAGAAGTGATGGTAGTCTCGTCGCCATCGCCACATACTGCTCCAAAATGAACTTAGGCATTGGCTCTTTCAGCTCTAGCTCTGGAGCCATCTTTTGTGGTGAAGCCAAGGTATTTGAGCCCCTCAACCCACGCGGACCCCTCGAGATCTGATGAGACTCCCCGTGATGATGAGGAGTATATTGAGATAGGGGCCAAGGTGAAGTCAATCGCTTCGACCTATAGTAGTAAAGAAGATGGCTAAGTAGATGGTTGGCATGATCCTCCTACCCCAAGAATGAGAGTAGTGGAAGTCTTGACTGGTGGACGAGATCTTTGTCTTATTCTTCCAGCAACTACTTGGGGCATGTGTTCTTCAACCTTTGCTTTACCAAGTACTTTGACTCCTAAAGTAGCAAACTTGTGTTTTTCTTTTTCTTACATCTTATCCACAATGTCTCCATCATCAAGGAGGCATTCAAAGAGTACTAAGTTGAGGCACTCCCTTGAGGACAAGGTGGTGACTGCCAAAGTGCAAGCCAAGGCCTTAGAGAAATTGAGGAAGGTGAGCGAGGCCCAAGAGGCTAAGCTCAAGGAGGAGCTGCAGACCTTCAAAGATACTACTCAGGAACTAGAAGCCCAAGTAATAGAAAAGGATGAAGCAATTTCCAAGGAGCAAGCCTGGGTCACCGAGATGGAGACCAAATTGGCTGACACCGACTCCAAGATGATGGTCATGGAAGCCTAACTTCAATCTTCTGAATTTAGCCATGGTGGCCAAATCTAGAGCCCAATTAGTTGAAGAGTGAGTGCCACTACTAGAGCCTATATGGTTGAGGAGTATAAGAAGTCCAAGATGAGTCACTGAGGCCTCCTATAATGCCTACCAGCTCAGGTTCACAGAGTGCAAGAAGACAGTCACCGAGGCCTTCCTAGGACTCAAACTGGATGACATCATTGATGCTGAACCCGAAAAGGATAAGGAAGGAGTAGAAGAAGGTAAAGCCAAGGAAGCCACCAAGGAAACTACTGGGCTGAACATGCCATTGCTGAAGAGGCTATTGTTGAGGTGATCATCGAAGCTGAGGCCATAATCAAGCCAACAGTCAAGGCATTTAAGGCAAGCTTGACTCCAGCCCTTGAGGGACCAGCAGCTAGTCACAAGGAGTGATCCTTGTAGCTTTTCCTTCTTTCTCTTTTGTTTGTACTTAGACTTGGCCTCCTCTTGTAATGACTTGGCAAATTAACAAATAACACCCTTCTTTCACATAATTTTTGCATTATGTGAATGCTTGCCAAATAATTGAATCTTGACAAGTAGCTTAATCGGTGTAGCCCCGATTGAGCAGGGCAGCTTCTAGGCTTAATCACACAGGTACCTTAGTTGGGTGGTACCTTTAACTGAATAGATGATCATGTTGGATCCAACTTTCATGTAGACTAGTGATCAAGCAGGTAACCTAGCCGGAGAAGCAATTGAGGCCAAGTGGCTCTTCTGCTCAAACTCGGTTGAACAAAGTCCCCAAAGCTTGAAAGTCCCTTAGTCGATTAGGTGTGTGTTGTCTTCCAAATACTAGATTCCTAATAACAAGATTCAAATTTTTCCAACTATGAAAAGTTAGTTGCTGCTTGAGACTCGACGGTAGAAAGTTGGTCATTACTTGAATCCAGACAGTAGAAAGTCAGATGCTTAGAGATAGACTGTCAGAAGTTGGTTTTCTCTTGAACTATAGGAAGTCGGTTGTTTAAAGCCAAACTATCAGAAGTTGGATATCCCTTCACTTTTCCAGCTGATCATCAAGTAGTCAAAAAGAAAAGATGAGGTATGGGAACATAGCCACCTTCATAGTTGGTCAAATATCAATCGATCGAAGGGCTTGAGGAGTTTGATGTTAAAGACAGAAGTGTGGAAACGGAGCCATTTTTACTATGACCAATTTTTAGTTGGCCAAATGGAAGATAGAGGTATCAAAATGCTACTATCTTTATTATGCTAGTTTTTAATAAGTCGAAGATAAAGGTATGGAAATGTAGTCATCTTTATTACAATCGATTGTTAGTCAGCTAGATGAAAGATGAAGGCATCAGAATGCTATCATCTTTACTATGACCGGTTATTAGTCACTGAAGATGGAGGTGTGGAAATATAGCTATCTTTACTGTGACCGTTTTTTAGTCAATCAAATGGAAGATGGAGGTATTGAAACACTACCATGTTTAGTGAGACTAGTTGTTAGTCGGCTGGACATGGAGGTGTAAAAATGTAGTCATCTTTATTAGGACCGGTTGTTAGGTGATCATATGAGAGGTGGAGGTATCGAAATGCTACCATCTTTACTATGATTGGTTGTTAGTCGATTGGAGATAGAGGTATGAAAACATAGTCATCTTTACTACGATAGGTTGCTAGTCAGATGGATGGGAGATAGAGGTGTCAGAACACTACCATTCTTACTGTGATCGATTGTTAGTTGACTAAAGGACTCGGGATAGGTAGACCAAGTGCTGGTTAGTCAAGATGGGACTTAGAAACTTAACCAAAGAAATTTTTTTTTATATTACTAAATAAGAACTAATACATTATTGATAGTACATTCAGAGGTTTTCAACATTTTATGTCTAGAGAATTAGAGTTTCATTAAGGTCTTCTAACTTATATGCTCCTTGGTGAAGGGCTTCAGTTACTCGGTAAGGTCCTTCCTAGTTTGAAGATAACTTGCCTTGTTCAGTTGGTCTTGATACTTCAGTATATTGCAATACAAGATTTCTTGTGAGAGAAGTTTCAACCTTATACAAGAGTTGTAGTACCAAGTAACTCTTTGTTAGTACACCACTTCCAAAGCCAGCCTTGGTTTTGAGTTTTCTCTAACAAATCAAGGTTGGCTCTTAGTTGATCTGAGTTGTTTGACTCATCAAAGGCTCACTTGCATGGTCGGGAGTCCGATCTTGACTAGGATTACTACTTCAATACCAAATATTAGGCTGAAGGAAGTCTCATTTGTTGATGTCCATAGAGTTGTATGGTATGCCTATAGCATCTCAAGCAATTTCTTGGTACACTTGTTTTTGGTTTCATCTAGCTTCATTCTAAATCCTTGTAAAATTGTCTGATTCATCACTTCTGCTTCATTATTTAACTAAGGGTGTTCGATAGATGTAAATTGATATTGGAAGTGGAGCACGATGCAGAATTCCTTAAACATCTGGTCGTCGAACTATCAGTCATTATCGATGACAATAGTATGGAAAAGTTCGAATCAATAGATAATGGATTTCTAAAAAAAACTCTTGATCTTGATCTCGATAATATGTGCCAAGGATTTTGCCTCCATCTATTTAGTAAAGTAGTCAATGGTAACAATTAGAAACTTCTATTGACCTGTTACTGGTGGGAATGGACTGAGTATGTCCATCCCCCACTAGATGAATGATTAGGGAGAAGAAAGCTAGGTCAGTTGACTTGCTAGCTATTGTTGGATGCTAGTGTACTGTTGACATCGACCACACTTTTGAATCAACTTTTTGTCTTCTTCTTGCATGGTGAGCCAGTAGTATTTCTACTTGAGAGATTTGTAAGCTAAGGACTTGCCCCCTAGATGGTTCTCGTAGATGCCTTTGTGGATCTCTCATAGTATGTAGTTAGTCTCGATAGGTCTCGGCACTTGAGTAAGGGGAACAAGAAGGACTTTTTATAGAGCTATCCATCTAGTAGCATGAATCGAGGAGCTTTCCATTTCAATAGCTTTGCCTTTGAGGGATCATCGGGTAGGATGCCTTCAATCAAGTACTTGATAAATAGATCCATCCAACTCGATTCAAGGGTGATCTATCAGACTTCCATGGTCTCATCAATATTGGGAGCTTCCAAATACTCAATATAAATCCACCCAAGGGAGTGGTCCACTAAGGTCGCCAACTGAGAGAGTGTATCTGCTCATGTATTCTCGCATCGAGGAATATGGGATATGTTGAAGTGTTTGAGTGCTGACATGAAAGTCCACACTTTATTGAGATACTTGGTTATTGTCGAGGTCCTGAGCTTTGTATTCACCAATGACTTATCTAGTTATGAGCTAGGAGTTGGTGAAGACCCTTAGGTGGTTGATCTCGAGTTCTTTACGAAGCTTTAATCTGGCTAATAAGGCTTCATACTCAGATTGGTTGTTGGTCACCTTGAATAAAAAGCATAGGGCATACTCGGCAACCACTACTTCCAAGTTTGTCAAGATCAAGCCGACTCTGCTTTCTTGAGAGTTTGAATCACCATCTATGTAAAGGATCCAAGTCATCCCTAGGTCGAGTTACTCGATAGATAGTTCCTCAAGCTTGTCATCTAACCATGTATACTTGATGAGGAAGTTGGCTAGGACTTGAAACTTCATGGATGACCTCAAGTGTAGGAGATGTCAAAGTTGTTCAGTTTGATAGCCCATTTGGCCATCCTTCTAGAAGTGTCGGGATAATGCAAGATGGCCTTGAGTGGTTGGTTGATCAGGACAACTATCGAATGGGCTTAAAAATATAGCCTAAGATATTGCACAAAGATGATTAGTGCATAAACAATCTTCTCGGATTTGGATTATTTGGTCTCTTAATCAAGAAGCACTTAGCTGGTATACTAGATGGACTTTTGGACTCTTTTGTTGTCTACTCGAACAAGCACGGAGCTGACTACCTCTAGAGATGCGGCAAGATACAAATAGAGCTCCTCTTTGACTTTGAGCTTGAAAAGCAAGGGTAGAGACCTGAGAAACTTCTTTAGCTGCTTAAAAGCTTATCAGTATTCCTCCATCCAAGTAAAGTTGTGCATTCAGTATAAGACCTTGAAGAAAGGCAAGTAGTGCTCAATCGATCGCGAGATGAACTAAGTCTGCAATCCGCCCACTCTGTTATTATACTTCCTTCTTGGAGGTCGGATGCCACATGTCAAGGATTGTATGGATTTTCTCTGAATTCATCTCAATGCCCTACTTAATGACCATAAATCTAAAAAACTTATTGGCTATGATATAGGAGGTGCATTTACTTAGATTCAGCTTTACTTGGTGTCGACGAAGGGCATTGAAGGCTTCTTTCAAGTATTTGATATGGTTAACTTTTTTGGAGCTCTTGATGAGCATGTCATCAACATAGTCCTCCATGTTTTAACCACTCTGATCCTTAAAGTTCTTGTTGACTAACTGTTGATAGGTAGCTCTTATATTTTTTAAATTGAAAGGCATTACTTTGTCACAATAAATACTTTTGTCGATTATAAAGACAGTGTTCTCCTCTTTCTCGAGAGCCATCTTGATCTAGTTATAACCTGAGAAGGTATCTATGAAGTTGGGAGCCATCGAAAGGCATTACTTTATTGCAATAAATACCTTTGTTAGTTATGAAGGTAATGTTTTCCTCATCCTTGGGAGGCATCCTGATCTGGTTGTAACCTAAGAAGGCAATCATGAATCTAGGTACCTTTTTGTCTGGATGTAATATTGACCAGTTGATTAATCTTTGATAGTGGGAAGCTATCCTTCAGGCATGCCTTATTAAGGTTAGTGTAGTCGATGTAGATTTTTTATTTCCTGCTACCTTTCTTGACCATGATGATGTTGACTAGTCAGTCAAGATAGTGGGCTTCTCAGATGAATTCAATAGTAAGAGTTTACAATTTCTTCATTGATGACCTTTTGTTCTCAGGGATAAAACTTCTCTTCTTCTACTAGACTGACTTATATTTTGGATTGACATTTAGTTTATGGGTGATGACCTCTAGGGGATCCTTAGCATGTCTGATGCTGATCAAGTAAAGTTTAGTATTCTACCCAAGAACTATAATAGTTGGTTCCAATCTTCCTCTGGTAGAAGAGCTCCAATCTGCAAGGACTTTGTAGGGTCGTCTCCTAATGGAAAGGAAAGTAGATGCTCAACTAGTTCTTCCCTTTTCTTAGGCTCTCTCTGATCCAACTACTTGGTGGTCAGCACTTTACTAGCTTCTCATACTTTGGGTTCCATCTTGAAACATTATTGGGCCATCTACTGGTTTCCATGCATTTCTCTATCTCCATATCTTGTTGGGAAATGGACAATGAGGCATTTAGTCGAGATTATTATCTCCAACTTGTTTAACCTTGGTCATCCAAGGATGACATTGTATGTTGAGGACACCCGAACAATGGTGGAGGTAAAATGATGATGCTAAATCGGGGTAAAGTTCTAGTAGTAATAAGGAGAGTGATTTCTCCTTCAACCCTGACTAAATTTCCAAAGAAGCTGACCAAGGGTGTAGATGCCTATTTTAGTTGGTTGTCAAATAAATTCAACCAAACAAAAGTATCATAAAATAATAATCAACCTTGCTTCTATTATCTACTAGGATTCTTTGAACATCATATTTTGCTATTGTCATAGAAATGACAATAGCATCATCATGGGAGTTATGAACCCTGACTAAATCCTTATCAGAAAAAAAGATTACATTTTTCTCTTTCTCCTCTCTCCTTGGTCTCTTTAAACAACACTCTGCCCCTAGGAGATTATGCTGACCTATCCCTCCATCGATCGATGTCGATCTCGACTTGAGTCAATTACTGGGTCTGGGCATCAGGTTAGACTCCCCCTCCATTGATATATTTTTTAAGGTAGCGACACCGAATAAGATTTTCAATCTCTTTCTTTTGTTGGAAGCAGTACTCAGTGTTGTAACCATAGTCCTAATATAATTTGCAGTATTTGCTCTTATTACAAGAGATCGAAGGCTTTAATGGATGAGGCCTTCACAAGTACTACTCTCTTTTGATCTCCATTTAAATTTTAGCTATGAGGGAAAGGAGAGGAGTGTAGTTATTAAATTCACCAGCAAAGTTCTTGAACTTGGGACTTTATTGGTAGGACTAGTTGTTCTTCTCGACTTAGGCTCCACTTGGCTCTTCTCAGGCTTGCTTCTTCTTTGGCTTCCCATCAGTCTCTCATCGAGTGAGAGCTCCCTCATCCACATAGATGTACTTTTAGGTATGGGTTAACAATTCCAAATAAGACTTCAAATGAGTCTTATCTAGTGAATAGGTAAAATGGAAGGGATGGAGCCCTCTCTTCATGGGTAACATCATCACAAACTCATCTATGTTGTAGATTTCCAGCAAGGCCATCTTAAATTAGGCTACATAGTCCTTCAAGAACATCCTATCCTGTTGATGAATGGAGAAAAGATTGTTAGCTTCTTGTGGTATCTTTCGACTAGCATTAAAGTGTTAGAAAATATGTCCTATAGCCAATCATCTAGATTATAGATGGTTGAACTTTTTATAATTTATACATTAATTATTAATAAAATAAAAGTTATTTTTGATAGTTCATCTCTTTTTGTACTTTCTTTGGATTCTTTTGAGATGAAGTCCTTAAAACTACTACAATTCAATAAAAAAGGATTTATTGAGTAGTTCTTAAATATATTCACGATCAAATGTTGTGTTGTTACTTAGGATGATAACGCTTATCGAGCATAGGTCTTTGTATGCCATATGGATTGGTTGTCCTTATAACTAAGGAGTGTGGAGATATTGATAGGCATGTAGATGAGTGTAGGTGTACATTGCACTGAACGTGGCCAATTCTATTGAGTACTTTACTGTCAAAGTATCTCACAGAAGGATATGGATATAAGTATCCCTTTGACTTAAGATCACTATAGTGACTTACAAGCAACTCATTGTACTTAGGTGCTGGATTACCTAGATTTTTAATCTAGTGATGAAAGGTTACATGGTGCAGTCAAGTACTTGTTAAATTAGTAATGAGTCAAGATATGATTGACCACTCCAAGGTGTTGGAGAAAATGCTCTACTATATTTTAATTTAGCAAGACCTTGGCCAAAGCAATCCTTATGAGGAGTTACAGGATTTAACAAGTTGAGACATATATGGATGTATTATTCAAAGTTAGCAGTTATCTCTAAAATCATTTTGAGTTAGGGTCAAAGGGATGAATTATACAGAAACCATATGTTTAGGCTCTTGAATGTTGTCTCGCAAACATTTGACTTATCCAGACATTAGGCACCATTGCTAAATAGTCACATCAATTAATTCAAAAATTGGTTCCTAGGCTACTGAGGTTACACACATAAAATTTTTTTGACCGATCATGATGGCTAATTAATGATTAAGAATCATTCAGTGACAAAATTATAAATATAATGAACAATTAACCCTACATAAATATTATAAATTAATAATTAATTTATTATTAATTAATTATAATATGATTAATTAGTAATTTGACTACTAATTATCTTAATTTGATTGAACAAAGAGATTTAGGTCAAATCTAATTGAATTTGGTTCGACTGGGTTTCACCCGATTAGGTTATTCAATGACCTAATTACTAAGGATTTCTAATTATAATTTGATTCAGACTTGTACTCAATTAATTTTAGATTTAATTTATATTTAATTAAGACTAATTAAAACCTAATTAGATTGAGTCTAAGTTGGTTAAATTAGTTATAACCAAATTAGTTTGGTTCCTAACTAATTTTGTTCAAAACTTGGTCAAATCCTAAGCTAGTCTAACTTGTTTTCTTTCTCCTAGAATTTTTTGAATTCTCCATGAAAAAATTAGTTCTCTCTCATTTTTATTTAGACTATGATTTGTTTGAATTAAATTTAAATTTATTTAAATTTAATTGGAGGAGTTCTATTGAGAATGGAATATCCAATCCTATTTAAATAGCATCACCTTATCCTAATCTAATCCCTCCTCTAATCAATAAAATTTAACTTCAAGTTTTTGTTATATATGAAACATTAAGGGACCAATTACTATGTAAAATTTGAAGTGAAATTATAGAGAAAATTAGAGAAAAAGGGGGTGTGAATTCTAGATGGCATGAGAGGTTCTTTTGGGAGCATGGTTTGGAAGAAAAAATAAGAGAAAAATAATAGAAAAGGATTTTTTATTTTTTATTTTTTTATTCTTTGATTTAGACCCCTTCATCATCTTCTTTTATTCCTTGGAAGGCTTAAGAAAATCCAAAAAATAAATTATTTTTAGCTATCCAATGGCCTTTGTGCAATCTAGTAGTCTGAAAAGGTTGATTACATCGAGGCTTTGTGTGGATGATTCATAAAGGCTGGATATCCTGTATGGTGATGGAGTGACATGAAGAGCCCTTACCACATGCCATCAACAATGAAAATCATCGACCCACAATCAGGTATGAAATTAGATTTCATATTATTTGTAGAATAGATCTATAGCATGCATTTGGTAGATCGATACATGCTGATTTTATTTTCTATATTGCATATCTGGTGCGGGCACCAGACTCAGAAGAAGACTTCAGGGCTCCATCTGGATCTCTGATTGACCTTGCCCGAAGAATTAGGGTTTTCTGGTTTTGGAATAAGGGTTGACTTGGTCAACTCAATTTTTTTTTTGAGTCTGTATTTCCCTGCAATTTAAATTTTGTTGAGTCATGTTGACTCAGTACAAGTCCTAGTAAGTGGTCTAGGTCTTCTCCAGGATGCCACATTTTTCTCCCAAGCCCAAGCAAGTGGGCACCACACTCCCAGCCACACGCCAGAGTCCAGGAGGCGCCACATCTCCATCCCAGTGTCTTGGTCCCCACACCCAAGGGAGCAAGAATTTTTCTTGAAGCCAAAATCAAGGAGGCGCCCCATATATACCTTAAAAGGCCAAACTAAAGGAGGAAAGAGGCATTTCTTGGGGAGCACTTTAAGGGGGCACCCAATCCATGCCTAAAAAGACCAAAGCAAAGTTGGGAAGAGCCATGACTTGGGGAGAAAGAAAAGGAGGTGTCCAAAAGAGTTGAGCCATGGAAGGAAAAAAATTTTTCTTGAAGAGCAAGGCTAGGAGGCGCCACCTACTTACCATTTGGAGCCACCAATCAACACTTATGGAAGCTCTTGGCCGGCCATATGGGAAGGATTTGATTCTACAAGCCTAATTTGAAGATCCATCCTATTAGTCCCACATGGGAAGATGTAAAACCCTGACCTCTTGTAAAGACCTATAAAATAAACCCCTCTTGTAAGTTTGAAAGAAAAATGATGAATGAAATCAATTTCTGTGTGAGCAACTTTGTGTTTCTCTCTTCCGCACTTGTATTCAAGTGTTGAGCTCCGTGAGGGAGTAAATCCGGGTTCCCTAGGAACCTTGAGGAGGTGTGAGATCTCCAACCCCAAAACCCTACCAAAACCCTAGGTTAGCCACTTCAATTCCAAACCCTAGCCGCCATCATCTTCTTCATTCCACCAATCATCCAAACCCTAATCTACCTCATCATCTCTGGCCCCTCTCTTCCAAGTAGAGGCCGACCACCAGCATCCAGGTCCAGATCGGCTACTTCGAATACAGAGCAAATCCCAGAGGAAGTCATATCAGCATCCAGGAAAATCAGGATTTCAGCAACATCAATTTTTCAAGTTCTTCTTATCTGGTAAATCCTTTCTTTGAGTATCTGGTTCCTTAACTTGTTCTTCTTCTTTCCCAGATCCTGAGTTCAGGAGAAGCCAGCTCTGCCAAAGGACTAGTATTAGAGGATCCATTGCGAAGATATCTGAATCCAAGGATCCAACAATCTGCTTGAGAGAGTCCTTCCACCAAACTCTATAAAGATCACCGCCTGGTAATAACCCTTCCCTTCTCTTTATTTCTGTCCTGTTGAAAGTTCAGAGCGAAACCCTAGGTCTGGGAGTTTCTCAACCCCTAGTGATCCTTTACTCCTGAACTACTCTGATAATCTAGTTTCTTTGAATTGTGCTTTCAATTATTATATAGTTTCTTTCAACATTAGTTTATCTTTCCTTTGAGTCAAAGCCGACTTCTTAAAATATATATAAAAAAAAATACATTAATTTTAATTTGCTTCCGCATTCCACATATTCGTTCTGCATCATTTTTGGTTTCAGAGCATTCGTTCTGCATCATTTTTGGTATCAGAGCTTTCGTTCTTCATCAATATCATGTTACGATCTTGCTTATAATTTATTAGAATTATTCTAAATATATATTTTTTATTTAAAATAATTTTAAAATAGATTCACTTCCATCATAAATTTATTAAAAAAACCATGCATAAAATCCTAGGTGATTTTTAATAATGGTATCGGAGCAATAGGATTTCATAATATGATATGCAGATGTAGAACTTTGCATGTTAGATATAATGTTAATCTAAGTAACTGCTTTGGATTGGGTTGATCACCATGGCCATTCGATCATAGAAGAAAAGTAGGGCTTAAAGGCCCTCTCTTTCCATTCAATGGGGTCTCCAATGGCATGTAGGGGTGTCGCTTGTGGTTATATTCGATGAACAAGTGAGGTGAAAAGAAAATCATTGAAAGTGTTTCAATAATTAGATCAATTTTTTAGTAATTTGATCTTTATTAATTTACTATTTTTGATCTGAAATTAATGTATTAGAGTTTATTTTTATATTTAGAACATAAAATATAAAACATAAAATTAATTTCAACATAAAACTGTATCATTTAATTGAGATCTAAAAGTATTTAATGTATATATGATACATATAAATTATTTAGATCTAAAATTTAATATAATTAATCTTGATTAATTGTTGAAATTAAGAGGTTTAAGATTAAATTTAGAATTATAAATTAAAGATCTAATCAAATTTTATAAATCATGGACTTTGGATTAGCTTGAATCATGTCAAATAACTAGGTTAGACCTAGGGTTAGAATTTAGAATAATATGGACCTAATAGATAATTGGATTTAATCTAACCTAAAGTTGATTAGGATTAAATCAAGTTTTTTACTAGATCAAATCTATAGTGATAGTTTGATCAAGTCTATATTATAACAAATGGACCTAATTATGGCTTAGCGATCAGGCCTAAGTCCTTGGCTTCTCTAATCGAATCTAATGAACTAATTGGTATCTAAAGTAAGTTTGGTATTTTGATCATGGTCCTTAATTGGGGCTACCTCTTACTTGGCCAACTGATTTGGTATCTAAGGAAAGAGGTTAATGGCAAAATCCTTCCATTTATCTCACTTACCTGGCCAACATGGTCAATCAGAATTTAATTAGGTAGCTCATTGATTCAAGTTAACCCATGCTAGTAAGTAAGATTAGTTTAAATGATCTAGGTGCCCTTGGACTAATATGATTCATTCATCATCACTTAATGATGCCAGTGAAAGGATTGTTGAGTAGCCCATGTCTTCTTCTCTTTTCTCTAATTAAATCTTTTAAAATTATTAGGTCCCTTAAGTGATAAAATTATGGAAATAATTAAGTCATGGTCTCCCATTAAGAGAGTAATAATGAGTCCAATAGTTAAGATGATCATTAGAAGTTCAAAGACTTGGTGCTTATTTGGCTATTGGAATTATCATTCATATTATGATGACTTAGTCCTTTCTAAATGATGGTAAGTTTGGTTGGCCAATGTCGGGCTTAGGCATTGTTGTCTATAAACACTCAGTTTTGTCATGTTAATGGTTGGACCGAACCAGGACTTCTAATGGTAGCTCAAAGGTTTACATGAGCTATTGGAATTACTACAAATCTATGAAAAGGATCATTAGCTCCATAAGGGGCTAGTGAATGTAGTGGGAGGACTCGACAGGATATCATCCCTTCAAGAAAGGGATGAAGAAAAATAAGAAAGGTGCAAAGTGCTCCAATGACTAAGCCATGTCAGACCAAGATGTTTAAAGCCGACCAGACTTAAGATGAATATTTCTACTATAAGAAGCAAGGATACTAGAAGAAGAATTGTCCTCTTTATATTATCTCGCTAGACCCGAATAGGCAAATGAAGAAGAAAAACCAGCAAGGCATTGCTGGACAAGGTACTTATATGATAACACCTTGTAATATTTATATTTGTGATACTGCTACCTGGGTATTAGAAACTAGAAGTCCTATTAATATTTGCAATTCATTGTAGGGACTTCAGGTTAGTAGAAGATTCAAAAAAGGCAAGAAATTTCTAAACATTGGAGATGAAAGATCTGTTCTAGTTTTAGCTTTAGAATACTCAAGCTTGTTTTTGATTCTAGTGTCATTGTTTTAGGTGACTATCACCATTGTCTTAGTTTTTTTATGAATATGATCTTTGTAGCCCTTTTAGCCAAAAATAGTTATCATTTATCAATAAAAGATAGTTATTGTGATATCATTTTGAATAGTATTACTATAATGCATGGATAACAAAAAAATGACATTTATATTTTATCATAGCCTATGAATGTATTATACACATCCAATAAATCCCTTAAAATTGAAAAGGTGTCTGATGTTTATCTTTGGCATTGTAGGCCAGGACATATTAACAAGAATAGGATTAACAGGTTATCTAAGAGGGAATCCTTGAGGTCAATTATTTTGAGTCATTGCCAACCTATGAATCCTGTCTTTTTAGAAAGATGACTAAGTCACATTTTACTAAAAAGGGTGAAAGAGCTAGTGAGGTTCTGAGTCTAATACATATTGATATATGTAGACCCATGAACACATTAGCCAAAGGTGGATATCGCTACTTCATTATATTTATTGATGACCTATCGAGATATGGGTATGTCTACTTGATAAGATGTAAGTCATAGTCATTCAAGATATTCAAATAATTTTGTGATGAAGTAGAGAAACAAACTGGTAGTATATTAAAATTCTTCGATCTAATCGAGGATGTGAATATCTTACCAATAAATTTATGACATATTTCAAAGAGAATGTGATTCTCTCTCAATGGAGCCCTCTTAGGATACCTCTGTATATGAAGTGTTGAAAGGAGGAATCAAACCCTGTTAGATATAATTCGATTCATGATAAGATTTGCAAGTCTGCTTATCTCCTTTTGGAGATATGTATTAGAGTTGGCTTGTTAGATTCTAAATAGAGTTCCTAGCAAGTCTACAGGCAAAACTCCATATAAAAACAGACGGGGCGTAAGCTGGTACTCTTACACCTTAGGGTCTGGGAATATCTAGCTTATGTCAAACATTTAAAAATAGACAAGCTTGGGCCTAGGTTTGATAGGTGTACATTTATAGGGTATCCAAAGAAAACTAATGATTATTTCTTCTACCATATTGATGAACATAAAGTGTTTATTAGTAATAAGGCAGTCCTTTTGAAAAGATAGTTCCTTTGGAAAGGAACTAATATCTCTAAAGTTGAACTTGAAGAAGTTCAATAGGTAGAAATATTGACATAATTAACTAAACTAACTCAATCATATTGGAGCCTATTATGGAGGCAAAGGAGATATGGTAGTGTACCACATCAATTGGATAGATACTACAATTTCTTGGTCCAAGATGGTGATCCTATTAAACTTGATGAAAATAATGAGGACCCGATCACCTACATGGATGTGATATAGAGTTCTGATTCTGAGAAATAGCTTGAAGCCATGAAATCTAAAATAGAGTCCATAAAAATCAATGATATATGGACACTCATTGACCTACCTGAAAGGGTAAAATCCATAGGGTGTAAGTGGATTTTCAAAAGAAAAAGAGGTGCAAATAGAAAGGTGAAGACCTATAAAGCTTGTCTGGTTGCTAAGGGATATCGTCAGCATTATGGTATTGACTATGACGAAATGTTTTTGCTTGTGACAATACTCAAATCCATTCAGATCACTCTTGTGATAGCCGCATATCTTGATTATAAAATTTGACAAATGGATATGAAAATAACTTTCCTAAATGGAGAACTAGAAGAAGAGGTGTATATGATATAGCCTGAAGGGTTCACATCCGTAGATGAAGCAAAGGTGTGTAACCTTCAAAGATCCATTTATGGATTGAAGTAGTCATCTCAAAGTAGGAACATACATTTTGATAAGGTGATCAAAATGTATGGCTTCATTAAGAATGGAGAAAAGCCCTACATATACAAATGGGCTAATGGTTCAGTTATAGTATTTCTTGTTTTATATATAGATGATATTCTCTTAATAGAAAATGATATTTTTATATTGCAAGGAATAAAAGTATAGCTGTCTTCTCAATTCTCTATGATGGACTTGGGAGAAGCATCCTACATCCTTGGAATGAAGATTTATAGGGATAGATCTAAAATGTTGCTAGGGTTAACCCAGTCCATGTATATTAAGACCATGCTAAAGTAGTTCAGCATGGTAAATTCCAAGAAAGACTATCTTTCGATAGGCCATAGAATTAATCTCTCAAAGAAGGATTGTTTGATAAGTCCTCAAGAGAAGAGAGCATATGAGTAGGATTCCATATGCCTCAACAATGGAAACTATCATGTATGCTATGACATGTACGAGACCAGATGTGGTATACTCATTAGAAGTAGTGAGTAGATACTAATCTGATCCAAGTGAGAACCACATTAGGTCACAAAAATCATCCTTAAGTATTTGAGAAATATTAAGGACCGGTAGCTCATTTATGAAGTTCTGACATGAAACTAGTCGGTTATATTGACTCAAGTTTTTAATCAAATAGGGATGATAGTAAGAGTATGTTGGGTTATATTTTTATTTTGAATGGAGGAGCTATATGCTGGAAAAGTTTCAAGCAATATATCGTGGCTAATTCTATATATGAGGCAGAGTATATTGTGGCATCAGATGCTCAAAGAAAGCCATTTGGCTATGAAGTTCATCACCGAGCTTAGAGTGGCACCCTCTATTGATGGTCCAGTTCTCTTATATTATGATAGCACTGGGACCATAGCTCAAGCGAAGGAACCAAAGGCTCATCAGCAGACCAAGCACATTTTGCATTGCTTCCACCTTGTCTAGAAATAGTGTATCAAGGTGACATTGACTTTCAAAAAATTGATGAAAATGAGAACTTGGTTAACCCATTTACTAAAGCCCTTAGAATCAAAGAGTTCGATAACCATAAGTGAAAGATGGGTATTTGATATTGTTTCGATTGGCTCTAGTCCAAGTAGGAGTTGTTAGGAAATGTGTCCTATAGCTAATCATCTGGGTCGTAGATGGTTGAGCTCTTTATAATTTATACATGAATCATTAATGAAATAAAAGTTATTTTTGGTAGTTCATCTCTTTTTATATATTCTTTTGGACTCTTTTGAGATGAAGTCCTTAGAACTACTTCAATTTGATAAAGAAGGATTTATCGAGTAGTTCTTAAATATGTTGCGACCAAATGATGCATTGTTACCGAGAACAATAATGCTTATCGATTATAGGTCATTGTATACCATATGAATTGGTTATTCTCATAACTAAGAAGTATGGAGACACCGATATGGCATGCAGGTGAGTGTAGATATATATTGCACTGAACGTGACTAACTTTATTGAGTACTTTGTTGCTGAGAGTATCTCATAGAAGGATATGAGTATAAGTATCTCTCTAACCTGAGATTACCAAGGTAACTTACAAGCAACTCATTATACTTAGATGCCAAACTACCTGGATTTTTAATCTAGTGATGGAAGGTTACTAGGTGCAGTTAAGTACTTATTAAGTTAGTGATGAGTCAAGATGGGATTGAAACTCCAAGGTGTTGGAGAAAATGCTTTACTGTGTTTCAATTTAGCAAGACCATGGCCAGGGCAATCATTATGAGGAGTTACAGGATTTAGTAGGTTGAGACATATTTGGATGTATTAGTTGGAGTTGGTAGTTAACTTTGAAATTATTCTAAGCATTAGGATCAAAGGAATAAATTATACGAAAACCTTATGCTTGGATTTTTGAATGTTGCTTCACGAACATTTGACCTATACGAACATCGGGCACCATTACTAGATGGTCACATCAATTAATTCAAGAATTAGTTCTTAGGCTACCAACATAGTATTTGAACTTATGGGATCATATACTTAAAAAGTTTTGACCGATCATAATGGCTGATTAACGATTAAGACTCGTTTAGTAGCAAAATTATAAATATGATGAATAATTAACCCTGCATAAATATTATAAATTAATAATTAATTAATTATTAGTTAATTATAAGAAAATTAATTAATAATTTAATTGGTAATTGACTCAACTAATTGAGCAAAAAGGTTTAGATCAAGTCTAATTGAATTTGGTTCAATTGGGTTTCATCCAATTAGGTTATTTGATGAGCTAATCGTTAAAGATTTCTAATTATAGTTTGATTCAAACTTGGACTTAGTTAATTTCAGATTTAATTAAGATTTAATTAAGCCTAATTGAGACCTAATTGGATTGAGTCCAGGTTGGTCAAATTATTTATAACCAAATTAATTTTGGTTCGTAACTAATTTTGGTTAAAACTTGGTTAAACCCTAACCTAGTCCAACTTGTTTTCTTTCCTAAAAATTTCTATGCCTTCCTAGATTTTTTTTGAATTATCCATAAAAAAAATTAATTTTTTTCATCCTCTCTCATTCCTATTTAGATTAGGATTAGTTTTAATTAAATTTGAATTTATTTGAATTTAATTAGAGGAGTTCTATTGGAAATAAAATATCTAGTCCTATTAAAACAACATCACCATATCCTAATCTAATTTCTCCTCTAATCAATGAAACTTTAGTTTTTCATATATGAAATATTAAGAGACCAATTACCATGTAAAATTGAAGTGAAATTACTAAGAAAATAAAAGAAAAAAGGGACATGAATTTTGGATGGGTATGAAAGGTTCTTTTGGGAGCAAGGGTTGAAGGGAGAGAAAAAATAAGAAACAAATAGTAGAAAAGGGTTTCTTATTTTTTTATTTTCTTTTTTCTTGATTTAGACCTCTTCATCCTCTTCTTGGGTTTCGTGGAAGGTTCAAGAAAATCCAAGAAATAAACTATTTTCAGCTATTTAGTGGTCTTCACACAGATCTAGCAGTCCAATAAGGTTGACCATGTTAGGACTTCGTGTGGATGATTCATGGAGATTGGACTCCTGTGTGGCTATGAAGTGACGTGGAGAGCTCTTACCACATGCCATCAACAACGGCGATCATCGACCCATGATCAGGTATGAAATTAGATTTTATATTATTTGGAGATTCTATATACAACATGCATTGAGTAGATCGATGCATGCTAATTTTATTTTTTATAAGACATATTGTGTTACGATCTTGCTTAGGATTTATTAAAATTATTCTAAATACATATTTTCTATTTAAAATAGTTTTAAAATAGATTCACTTATGCTATAAATTTATAAAAAAACTTTGCTTGAAACCCTAGATGATTTTCAATATAAAGTGGCCCACAAACTACCTCTTCAACCAGTTGAAGGAGTTGATGCTCCTTTGCTCAAGCCTAGAGTACCATGCTTGGGCTACCTTGCAATGAGTTGCTGGAAAAGCAAGGTATAGTAAGGCATCAGAGATGCCTTGAATTCTCATGAGAGTTTTATAGTTCTCCCGGTGGTTCAATAGATTGGTGGTTCCATCATATGGATCCATCCGGGGCATCTTGAACTGAATAGGAATCAGTTCCTCTATGATTTGGTGGGAGAAAGGAGGATAGATGTCGAAACCTATCGGCTCTCAACTTTTCCCTTGAAGATTAGCAAATCGGAGATCGATGTCGCACAACTTGCGGTCATAGTCATCGAGATATTGTTCGACAAGTCGATAAATAACCTCATCAGTAGATCCCTTCTCGAAGGACTCGAGCGATGACTTGGAGGAAGATCGAGGATGCTTCTCCTACTTTAGCTCTTTTCATAGTCCTTGCTCCTTGTGCAGGGGACTTGCCTAGTGCAGTGTTGGAGATCATGACCAATGGATGGTCTAATGGTGGGAGGACCTCTCCTAGGGGATTGACGACCTATTCGACGGAGGGAAGGAGACCATGGTTGATAAGAAGACCATTGGTGAGAAGATCTCCCTGGAAAGATCGATGGCTGAGACAAGTGATAGCAATCAGAATGGCTAGAATCTCCAACTGTTGCTACTACATGGTTGTAGACCATTGCTACTATTGTAGCTCTTGCACCACAATAACTAGCATTTGGACCTGTTGCATCAAGGTAGCAAGCAGGTCCTGCTGGGTTGCTAGCGATGAGAGTGGAGGAGTGAGAGGCATTGCCATTGGGCTTGGCCATTCGTCACGGTGCAATAACAACACAGTATGACCAGTGGAGGCATCTTGGGCTCTCATTGTCACTCCCATGGTGCTCCATGCTGTAGAATCTTCTTCTTGTTTGCTTATTGCCCCCCTTCATGGCATGCCAATCTATTATCATTAAATCGCCCTCCACTAGATTTCAGCTATGATCGAGGGTGCTCTAGCCTTTTCCAGGCTAAACGGGGTGTGCTTCTAATGGCTCTCGGGTGGATACCTACAAATGTAGTCCTTGACCGATGGTGACCGATAAGGGACCCTCCAATGCTCAAGTTAGTGGATAGGAGATTTGAGCTATAGTAGACAGAGTTGAGAGCGATGGTGATGACTAAATGAGCATGAGAGACTAAGGATGTGTGAGTATAGCATACCTCATCGGGGATCCCCTTTTACTAATTTATTAGGCTATGCAAGGTGACCGAATACCATTAGAGAGGTGGCCTCCTCTAACATATATAATAAATTTTATTAAGGTGGAGGGATCTTATCCCTTAGAATTTTTTTCATTGGCATTTTTTTATTAGGATAACAGAATCTATTAGAATTCTATCCACCACGATCTCTGCTAAAATAACTATGATATGTTGGTTTCCGCTACCTACTCAAGCATCGAGAAGTTCAAGTAGGTGGGTGGTCTACTTGTTACCGATGAAGGGGTCCTGATATCGTGTCTGGGAATGCCCAACTAGCTTCCTTAGGTAACTATCAAGTTCGAGTATGTACTCGGTGAATGTGCGTGGAGAAATGCCATGTCAATTGGACTCAATCGGTTGCAACTTCTTAGTGAAAGAGTGACTACTTGGACTAGGGGTAGACTTCATCATGTCCTCCCTAGTCATCTTCTTTCCAATTAGTCGCATTGTTAGCAGTCCAGTAGGTCCTCGAGGCAAAGTCAGTAATTGCCATAACACCTTCTAATAAAAAGAAACCATGGAGTCAAAAAAAAGATTCCTTGAATGACAAAGTGGTACTTTCTGTGCCATACGTATATTACATTCTTCTGATGGGGAATAATATTCTTATGCTGTTTTCAATCAAGTTGAGCTTACCTCATTGGTTTTCAATAAAACATCTAGGAAAGGCCGACTACATTTTAGGTATTAAATTGCTGTGAGATAAGAAAAATAAATCAGGCAGGCCTCTTACATAGTCGGATTTAGCTTGGATCTAGCCAAGCCCATAATTTTATCTTTTAGTTATGGCTTTTAGATGATATGAGGCCCAAAACTTAGGAAGAGATCTAGCCAATGAAAAGGACCCTTTATACTTTAAGTTTGATGTATGCCATGTACACCAAATATTTGCTATACCATTGGACATGTATATTTAAAATATTTTAAGGTTACCAAGAATTATGTGCTTGGGTATAGCTACAGTGATTTGGAGATAAGGGATACATGGATGTCAATTTTCAATTAGACCCGGCCAATCTTACCTCTACTACAAAGAGCATATTTAGTATGAAGATGAAGTTGCATGTCGTTGTAGCATGAAGCAAAAAATGTATTGCAAATTATATGATGTGTTGCTATTTTAGAAGTGGTTAAGGAAGCGATGTAGCCAATGAATGTAGAGGAAGTGATGTAGCCAATGAATGTAAAGGAAGCCATGTGGTTAGGAAATTCATACTTGAGTAAGGAGTTAGCCCTTCTGTTCCACGGTCCATTGCCTTATATCATGACAAAGTGGAGTCGTAGCTCAAAATGTGGAGCTAAGGTCTAATCAGAAGATGAAGCATGTGACAAGAAAGTATAACATAGTTAGAGATGTTATTCATGATGCATGAATATATATATATATATTTGAAATATTTTAAAATTATTTTTTATAATGTGTGTGATAGAACAAATTTGGTGAGTAACAAAATAATTTCAAATATAATAGAATAAAATTAGGAAGTCTAGTCTGGAAGGTGGAAAGATCTACTGTCCTAAAGGAGATTTAGCCTCCTTCTTGTGCGAAGAACAACTGGGCCATACGCTCTCCTCCAAGGTACAACCCGAAAGCCAAAAACTTCAATGCCTGTCGGTGGCACGATCTCGAATAGATACCAATCAGCATGTCTTTAGTCCAAAAATTTTTAAGCAGGAAAAAATAGGAGAAAAAAGATTTAAAAATTTTTAGGATAAAAAAATAGAGGAGAGGGAGAGCTTGGAATTTTTTTTTGATCCCTTGAAGGGCTGGGTAGAGACCTATTTATAGGCTCAAAATTCCAAAGAAAATCCTCAAAATATCCTCAAACAAGTCGTTATGACCGTTACAAAATTAAATATGAAATTAATTAACTAATTAAAAAATATAAAAAATACAAGAAAATGGTAAAGTACGGGCATGCATGGAATGCGCACCCGTTACGTTGAGTGCAGGAGGGGTTACCTTTTGTTTTGTTTTGTTTTTTTAAATGCTCGTAACATCAACAATCCCCCACAAAAAATAAAATAAAATTTAAAAAGTTAAAAGTTTAATATTATTAAACTCAGTAAATAATATAAAATTTTTGGACTTTTACTAGGCTTAGTGCAAGTACCTTCTAGGTTTGAACTTGTATTTAGTATAAAATATAGACAATATGAAAATGAGCTGATCATAATATGGAATAGCACTATCTAGGCCATGCGCCTGTCTTGATTTTCATGATAGTTACTAGGAATTCGCCCGGGTTCCATGTCGTGGCCTCATAACTACTCTCACTAAGATAAATCCTCCAATGGTACATGCAACGGAATTGTACCTCGCTGAACTTGTAGTCTTGGATCTATTAAGAGCTATGCTCAACCTAACCGTCACAATAGAGCACCACACCATAGGGATGGAATGGAGATAGACTCCTAAAATTAGTGCTCCCAAACATCACCTCGGATATCATTTTCCTTTGAACCTTATCCATGGGGTTGCCACGATGGAAGGGGTCCACTTTGATGATTAATATATATGCTTAAACCCCATCCCCCTCGATGTCTTAAATACCATAGCTTTCGAAGGGCCTTTGGTCAAAAAATCTATCTAGCAGTATGTTGGACAAGATAAATTCATTGTGTTTTTATATAAGGTAAATGCACTATAATTTTGCTATAATTTTGTGGTTTTGGATGATGGGTTCTTCCCTGATTCAGTTTTACATCAGTCATAAATTAGTCTAAAGAGATGTCTAATGCCAACTTATTGTTCTCTTTCTATCATATGGCTTATTAACTCTACATGTGATTACAAGGTATTCTTCATTTATATAATGCCCCCACTTTTAAATATTACTAGTCCTCATAAATATATAATGAGCGATTTATCCAACACGCTAGAATGTCATGCATAAATCTGTATAACGCATTACACATGCATCTGTGTAATATTCATTAATAATCGACCATTGATAGGACTGTGACAGAAGTAAAAACAAAGAGACAAAAATAAAGCATGATATGCAAAACATTTATGTTGTATTGAGGCATGTCATCACATAGGGAATAGAGGAACATTTTGTAGGTAAAATGAATTTATCAAAATTCTAATACAGAGTGCTAGCATGCCAGACACATTAAGAGCCCATTTGGATGTTCATGTTCTCACTGCATAATTTAATTTAATAAATATTCCTGCTTCCTAGGAAAAAAAAGATACAAACTAATCTACGGCTTATCATAAGAAACTTATAAAAATGAGCACTTTCCTAACAAATAAATAAACCATTATTACTGACCGTCATTATAACTTTACAAGGGCTTAGGTACTTGTAAGATGGAACATAAGCATGAAGTGCTCTGGTCTAACCATTTGTGCCTTCAACGGAATCATGATGTTGTATTTTCATTTAGGGAGTGAGAGTTACATAGTAAGAAAGGGGATAGACCTTGAGTTTCATAAGGTAATAAAGAAAAGAAGACCAAACAATATGATAATGGAGAGTACAAAGATGTTGAAAAGCTTGCATTAAACCAATAAAGTATTCTTTAAAACCTGCTTTATTGCAGAATAGAGTAAATCCTAGAATATCGCTAAAGCAAGGACAAAATAGGTAGCAAACGAGGCTTTAGTCTACCATACCATTTTCTCAGAATATTTTATTTTGATTTGGTCATAGTTTTGCTAATGCTGGTATTGCTATATAGTGGCCAAAGCTCAAAATTGCTATAAGTTTCTGCAATGTTATAATGGAACAATTTTTGGCTAAAAATAGCAAAATATTTATCATAGAATTATGTCTCTCTGTCGAGTTAAAGCGACCATTACTTGACATTATAATGAACTAGTGTTTGGCACGTGCTATGTATGTGATTTGATTTAAGCTTCATGCTTTGCTTTTACATTGACTCTTCAAGATGAATAAAAGTTAAAAAGAAAAGAGTGAAAAAAAAAGAAGAAGGGGCATAAGTTTGGGGACGGCATCGATGGTTAAGATTTATTGCATTACTATTTGAGTGTGAGCTGGCTTTTGGTTTCCCTAATTCTCTTAATAAAGTTCTCTACATTAATTAATTGTCTTTTGTGGTTCCTCGAATATGCTTCCCAAGAGAAAGATGGGTAGCTATTAAAATGTATATTCTACCATTCTATAGTCCAGCTATGTGAAGGAGCCTAGTTATAGACTCAAGTTCGGCTACATACCTTGTGTCAGTATAATGGTAGATATAATGGATAATGATGTCAAAATGATAAAATTGCTTGATCTTTTTGCCGTGTAGTGAACGCTCATCCTCTAACTATTATTTTAAGTTCAAACAAAAATATTTAGTGACATGACTAGGTATTAGAGTTTATAGACATTATATATGGTCATGTATCATAATAAATATGTAATGGATATCTTGTTATTATAATATAAAGAAGAACAATAAGAAGGAGCATTATAATATTTCAAAACATTAATTATAATTGATAAAATCTGAATGTGGGAGTGTGAATTCAATGCACATCTAGGTGACCAATATATATCTAGATCATTTCCTTTTATATTGAAATTGAATATGACAACTTGCTGACAAATCTCCTTTAGACTATTATTCGTGATGCACGATATATATATATATATATATATATATTTACATATTTGAAATATTTGAAAATTATTTTTTGTGACATGTATGGTAGAACAAATTTGGTGAGTGTTGGCATGGAGTCCCTGTTCCGGCCAGTCGAAGCTGCTGCTCCACAGGACCGATCCCTGGTTCACCTGCAAAACAGGTTTCTTGCCGGAGTTGTTCCGGCGGGGGACACTCCAATGCCTAAGTCAGAGGTGGGTCCCAGCTACAGAATGGGAAAGATTCTCGAGAAGCAGAGGGAAAGCTCTTTGAATTTAGAGTATGCGTGTATGTATTGTATGTACCTCTTTCGAGCGTTTCTTCTTACCACCATTTATAAGGGGGCGCCCGGCCTGTGGACCCGTTCTTCTCCCAGTGATCACAAGGAGTTAATTTCTCCCCATGATTGGCAATCGTGGATTGTCATTGAGCGGTTTCGGCCAGACCAGGGGCGTGGCAGCTGGAGTTGCATGCCATGATCGTGGGATGGAGACAGTCGATAGTAACCGTTGGTTACTGTTGCTTATCTGGGATAGATCGTGGACCCATCTTCAGATTTTCTCTGTTTAGGGGGATTCTCATAATTGAACCGGGGATCTTCTTGTCTTTGGATCTTCTCAGTCGGAGATCCTGTCTTCTTCATGAGTCGAGGACTTGGTGTTTACCAAGGACCGGAGATCGTGTCTTCGGCAGGAAACGAAGAGTATGCCTTCGAAAGTCGGCGTGGAGCCTGGTCTTCGGCTAGGGCCGATGACATAGTTCTAAAGTCTTACCTTCGGATGTCGTAGGCCGGTGGGGAGCCTTGGGTTGCCCGTGGTTGGCCCGATCTTTCTAGGTCCGAAGTCGTTGGTTCAGAGGAAAGGTCTTCAGTCAGCCGAAACGGTGTTCAGTTCATACTAAGACTGGGATTCCCCAACAATTGCCCCCCTACTCCCAGTTTTCGAAGCAAAGGTTTGTCTCGAGAAGTGAGAGTACCAATGCTTTGTCGTTTTCCTCTTGGAAGATAGTGTAGTGGATGATCATGAGATATCTGATTGGACTACTCATCATAACTTCTGGTTGATTTGGGAATCAGGCAGTGGACAGCTGTCACTCCCTGGTTGGGGGAGAAGAAAAGAGCGAGTAGCCCTGGGGCCATCTCTTCTTTTCCTTTTGTGTGGTGGCCCAACCAATCTTTCGGTTGAGATTTGGATGGTTGTGGTGGCTTCTCTCCGCCCGTTGGATAATGGATGCGCTTCATCCTGGTCGCTGGTTCAAGATGGGTTACCTCCCTGGGTAACCCTTTGTCAAATCAACCTGGTGGGACTTCAGAGGCCCCTGGTTTTCTTTTGGGAAAGAGAGAAGGTCCAGCTAAAGAAGCTTCTTCAACCTCGCTTCATTCTTCGCTCAGCCTTCTCTGTTCTTGACTACCGGTCTATTCCACAGGTAGAATCTTCCTTCTACCTTTTCGTTTCATTCTTTTATCATGGAAAAAACTTTAGAAAGTTAGGGGGGACAAGTTGGGCCCTCGGGGGCCGATGACGTAGTAGGTCTAGAGTCGATCTCTAGTTCGGTTTCTCAAGGGAAGATGGCCCTTCTTCGGGAATGCTATAGCATTCCCGAGGGATTCCCTTTCATCCACCCCGCACCTGAAGAACGGGTGAACAAACCTCCCGCTGGGTGCCTAGCCGTATACGAAAATCATCTGAAGGCTGGCCTTCGATTTCAACTGCACCCTTTCTTCATCAAAATCTTTCATCTGTACCAAGTGGTGCTAGCGCAGTTGACCCCGAATAGTATCCGGAACATCTGCGGGTTTCTGGTCCTATGTAGCATTGCAAACATAGAACCTAGGACCAACTTATTCATAGCCCTTTTTGTACTAAAGAGGGATTTTTATAGCAACGGATGGTGGGTGATCGGCCCTCGACTAGGCTGCAAGGTTATCAAGGACATGCCCAGCGCCATCCACGGGTGGAAACCTGTTTTTGTGTTTGTAATGTCCATTGATCCATGGGGCTTCGACATTGTTTGGAAGATGCCTCGTTTAACTGCCAATGATGGGAAGAAGGTCTTGGTGGCTGACCAGTTCGATTACGATCTTCTGATTAATTCGGAAGTTGCCCCTATCTGTGAGTTGTTGGAGGAGAGAAATCTCTATCTTGCGGGGATTAGCAAGTTCTCCATATTAGGTATAGTGGCGGAGATTTCTGTCCATCTTTCCCCATTTTTGTTGTAGCTCTATCGACTTAAAAAGACTTTTCTGCTTGTAGGTGGCGGAATGAAGCCTGGTATGAGCTGGCTCCGTCAGACTTCTGAGAAGAGGGTAGCTCAAGCCCCTCTCACAAGGTCAACAGTTCGGAAGAAGGCCCGAAGAGATGGTCCTGAGGGGGACCGAAGCATTTCATCTTCCCAGGGGATCTCAGCGGAAGATGTGGTACCCATGAAAGGGGCCCCATCAGGATCTCGTCCAGTTGAAGTTCCACTGGCGGTTACCTCCCCGGTTCGCACAAGGGGGAGTCCACCTCAGGCGGTGGATTCGCCACCGCCTTGCCCCCCTACAGTTGATAGGGGCAAAGCGTGGCAAGTTGAGGGAGAGTTCGCTCGTGGGGCTTCCCTGGCTGGAAGCCGTTCAGAGAATTCTTCGGAGCTTTCACCTACGGGGAGACTGCTGGTCCCCACCGTAGCCAGACAGGCACTGAAGAGCACATTGCTGCCTCATGACTTGGCAGTTCTCCGAAGTCGGAACCTTCCCAAGGTGTCTGATTCTGCTTTTTCTGCCCTGCAACAGGTATGGTTCTTGTCGTCTCCTTTGCTTTGAGAATTGTTCGATCCGTAACTCCATATTTTCGATGCAGTTGGTCTACAACCTTACCTTTATGGAGGAGGGCTTAGGAAATGTTAACACCCTCATTCATGGCCTCAAGGAGGATCTCTATACTGCCAGGGTCGCAAAAGAAGTGGCCAAAGAGTTGAGGCAGTCTATGAAGAACCGCCTCGTTCGGGTGAATGACGAGGTTCATGAACTGAAGGGTGAACTAAAAAGTGCCCATTTGATAATAGCGGAGCAAGGGGCAGGGTAGAGGAAGAGCAAAAAGCAAGTCGACTCCTTGGAGCAAGCCGCCAAGGAGAATCAAGAGAAGATAGAGATTTTGACCAAGGCAGCGGAGGAAGCTACCAGGAAGGCCGAAGAGGTAGTTCTGGAGTCTGAAGTGGCCAAGAGAGAGTCCGCGTCCCTGAGAAAGCTGGTGGACGATGCTGTAGTAGACTTCAGGAAGTCTTCACAATTCCAAGAGGAGATGAATGAAGCATCCCTGTATGGCTATCAGCATGGCTTCAACGATGGACTTTTCAAGGTAAAGGAGGCCTTCCCCCACCTTGATCTTTCCGGCATCCCTTCTTTTAACATAGCCGAAGAAGAAGAAGAGGAGGAAGAGGAGATGGAGGCCACGGAAGAGGCCGAAGAGGCATCGTGTCCGGGTGAGGAGGCCTCTGCCTCAGTCGAAGATCTGGGGGTGGCTCCAACTCTGATCACGATTCAGGAGGAGGTTCAGGCTGAGGGAGTCCAAGCTGAAGGTTCTCCGGTCTCGGCCCAAGTCGACAAGATCCTTTCTGCGTAGGTTGACAAGTTGCTTCAATCCTGTGGTGTTGGGTTTCCTCCAATTGATGTTGAATAATCTAAGTAGCTTTAGGTGTGCTTTCTTTTTTGTACCGTCAATGGTTTTTGTATGACAACTTCTTCGGATTTTGAAGTAGCTTTTTCTTCTTCTGCATGTGCTATGTTGTGTTCTTAGATGTAGCTTGAACAAGGAATGTTCCTTCTTCTACTTGGTCGAACGGCCGTGGCCAAAAGCCATTTACCGGTAGTTAATGAAGACGATCTTCGAGATAAGTTAGAACTCCGTTGCCGAAGACTGTCTACGATCGATTAGGCTAGTGTCACCTTCCTCTCATAACTAAACCTGTCTATTGGGGTAGACAAGCATCAACTCCCCATTGACCGATGATTAGGGAAGTTTAATTGCGATTCTCGTTGTCCACGCGGCATATTGATATTCGTATAGTCACATTTTCTTGCACCTTGTATGCCGCTAGGTCTCCTTTATCTAAAAAGGAGCCATTAATGTCGCTGCCGCACGATGGGAATTCCTCTAGATTCGAAGCGCCGGCATTTGTCATCCCGAGAATAACCCTCAAGCGGTCTTCCGGTTCTCAAAGCATCGCTTGGACACGTGGCGATCTCTGATGTGACTAGGAAAAGACGTGGAGCACACCTCCCCAAGTCGGTCATGGGTGCAGGCTCTCTATAAATAGGACCTTGTCCTCTGCTGCCAAGGGTCACCATCATCTCAGACTTCTTCTTCCAGTCGAAAATGAGGTTCAGCACCTCCAAGCTTCAACGGGCAGCGAAGAGGAGGGTCGTCGACCCAAAAAGGAAGCGGAGTCTGGAGTTCTTCGAACCGGGTGATGATGATGAGACTCTCATGGACCATCTGGAGAAGAGGGTCCGCATGTTGGAGGCTCAACTGAAGGAGGCCAGGGCCCAGGTCACGGCGACAGTCGCGGAGGTGGAGGAGGCCAAGAAGGAGGCGGCCAACGCCATTTCAGACTTCAAGGCATCCGCTGCCTTTAGGGAGGAGGTTACCGAAGCGGCTCTGGACTCCTACCATCAGGGGTTCCGGGAATGCAGGGGGAAGGCCTTCAAGTTTTATGACTTGAAGGGCTGGATAACATCAAGCCCTCTGTTCCCTTTTCCGGATACGAGTTTGATTCTGACTCCGATGAGGGGTCGGATTCTGGTTCGGATGGGAATCTCGAAGCCCCTTCATCGTCCCTCCAGAGCTCCCCCCGCCGGTACGGAAAAAAGCAAGCGGGAGGTTATTGAAAATGTTTTCCCGCAATCCTTCTACTCTTTTTTTTTTGTCCTCTCTTTGTGAGAGTTTTTCCTTTTCCTTTCTTTCTTTTTTTTTTGTGAGAGTTTTTTCTCTCTTCTTTTTTTTTTTTTTTTGTAAAAAATCAAAAAAGTATGAAATGTCTTAACTTTTCTTACCTCTTCCCATGTGTCTTTTGCAAAATATTGCATCATATCATGTCTAGAATGTGGATTCCTCGGACCATTTACGGTCTATAGGGAAGATGTGAGGTCAGTTGGACCGTTCTTGATATGTTTGTTGTCGACATGGAGGACGACATTGGTCTATCTAGGCACGTTTTTGGATTTACTGTAGGGTGGGATGTTTACACCGTCCCTGTGCGCTTCTGTTGTGATCAAGGTAGGCTGTTCAGGCCTGTCCCGGCGCATCTTCGGATTTACCATAGAATAGGTTACGAAAACCATCCCTGCATCTTTTTTTTAGTATAAGGTAGGCTGATTAGGCCCATCTCGGCACATTTTCAGATTTCCTGTAGGATAGGTTATCTGAACCATCCCTATACCTTCGATCTTCTTGGTGGCCTGACTAGGCCATCCGTTGCGCTTGTCGGGCATACCGATAAGGTGGGTGGATCAGACTCTCCATTGTGCAGTTGATCGATTTCTTAAATCGGGCCACTTAGGCTGTTGTCGTTCAGTCGATGCAATAAGCCATTCTGAGTTGAGTAGAGTTAAGCAAATTTGCACAGGAAATTTAGAAACTTGTTTATTGATAATATTTGTGAAGGTTTTGTACATTCCATGGCTGGGATAGAGGCTTCCCATCCAGGGTCTTGAGTCAATATGCTCCTAGTCGAATGACCTCTTCAACTTGGTATGGGCCTTCCCAGTTGGGAAAAAGTTTACCCTGTTCTATTGGCCTGGATACTTCTGCCCTTCGCAATACCATGTCCCCTGTATGGAAAATCTGCTCCTTCACTCTGGAGTTGTAGTATTTGGCAACCTTTTGTTGGTATGCCACCATTCTTATCTGGGCCTGAAGTCTGGTGCTTGGCAGCAGATTCAGGTCGATCCTTCTACGATCGGAGTTTCCAGGCTCTTCATAGTTGTCAATTCTCAGGGACTGTAGGGAGACTTCGATAGGTAGTACGGCTTCGGTACCGTATGCTAGGTTGAATGGAGATTTGTCGGTGGCCGTTCTTGGGATAGTTTGGTATGCCCAGAGAACGGAGGTCAGCTCTTCAGCCCAAAGTCCTTTGACGGCGTTCAACCTTGTCTTCAGACCGTGAAGAATGGTCCGATTAGTTGCTTCGGCTTCTCCGTTGGACTGTGGGTGGGCAACGGAAGTCAGCCGGTGCTGAACATGATATCGAGCGCAGAAGTCCTTGAACTTCGGATTATCGAACTGTCTCCCGTTGTTCATGATTATGACATGTGGGATGCCAAACCAAAATATGATGGAATTTTTTACAAAATTCTCCACCTTGCCTTCTGTGATCTAGGCCAGTGGTTCGGCTTTTACTCACTTTGTGAAGTAGTCGATGGCCACAAGGAGGAACTTCCTTTGTCCAGAAGCCGGCGAGAATGGACCAAGAATATCAATTTCCCATTGGGCAAAAGGCAAAGGAGCTGTCAGTTGAGTCAAGTGACTTGTAGGTTGCCTCTGAACATTGGCGTACCTTTGGCACTAGTCACACCTTTGCACAAAGTCAACCGAGTCCTTCTGGATGGAGGGCCAATAATATCCCTGTCGAATGATCTTGTATGCCAAAGACCTACCCCCCAAGTGATCACCTCATATGCCCTCGTGGACCTCTCTCAGGGCATAATCCATATCCGTCGGTCCCAAGCACTTTAGCAACGGTTGAGAAAATGATCTCTTATAGAGGGTTCCGTCTAAGATGACATATTGGGATGCCATCCAGCAGATCTTCTTGGCCTATGCTTTGTCTTCTGGTAGTATGCCCTCATTTAGAAATTTGATGATGGGATCCATCCAACTTGGCTCAGCGTCGATCTGGCGCACCTCCATAGCCTCTTCGGCTATACTTGGAGTTTCAAGATGTTCAACAATGGTGCACCCGAGAGATTTCGGTGTTGTAGTAGCCAGTCGAGACAATGCATCCGCCCGGGAATTCTCTAATCGAGGGACATGAATAATCTCAAAATACTCCAATTGAGAGGATAAGGCCCGTACCTTCTCTAGGTACTACATCATGGTTGGATCCCTGGCTTCATATTCTCTTTTAACTTGATTCACAACCAGTTAGGAGTCTGAGAATGCCCAAAGTTGTTGAACTCCCAACTTTTGGTGATCCGAAGTCCGGTGAGCAATGCTTCATATTCGGCTTGGTTGTTAGAAGCATGGAAGGAGAATCGAAGTGCGTATTCTATAATGTGGCCATCAGATTCAGCTAGCATAAGACCAGCTCCACATCCAGTAGCATTGGAAGCTCCGTCCACATGGAGGACCAAAACGGACTTTGTCTCCTTCATGACTTCATCTTCTGCCGAAGGTACTTCGGCTTCGGACCTCCAGGTGCATTCAGCCAAGAAATCAGAGAGCACCTGGGCCTTCATAGCTGATCAGGGTTGAAAGCTGATGTCGAATTCACTCAACTTCACGACCCATTTGGCTAACCTTGCTGAAGTGTCTGGAGACCGGAGAACGGCCTTGAGGGGCTGATCAGTCAGCACCACGATGGCGGGCATGGAAGTATGGCCATAGTCGCTTTGCTGCAATCACCAGAGAGTAGATCAACTTCTGCATCCTCGCATACCGTGTTTCAGCATCATGTAGAACCTTGCTGATGTAGTATATCGGCTTGTGGGATCCATCTTCATCTCTCCGGATAAGGACCAAGCTAATTACTTCATCTGAAGCAGAGAGGTATAAGTAAAGTACCTCGCCTTCTTGAGGTTTGGAGAGCAGAGACGGAGTTTCTAGGTACTTCTTTAGTTCTTCAAAAGCAGTGTGACAGTCTTCGGACCATTCAAAGCCCTTTGACTGCCAAAGAACCTTTAAGAATGGAAGATATTTCTCGGCTGAACGAGAAATGAACCTGCTTAGGGAGGCAATTCTCCATGTTAACTACTGGACTTATTTTTTGCAGGAGGGATGTCTCATATCCTTTAGGGCTTGGATTTTCTCAGGATTTGCCTCAATCCCTCATTTGGTGACAAGAAAGCCCAAGAACTTACCCGAAGTGACCCCGAAGGCACACTTCGCCGGGTTTAGTTTCATGCGGTAGCATCGTAGAGCATTGAATGATTCTTCCAGGTCTTGGATATGATCCTTTCAGAGGAGGCTCTTGACGATCATGTCGTCAACGTAGGCCTCCATGTTTCTTTCTAGTTGCTCTTCGAACACCTTGTTGATTAGCCTTTGAAATGTTGCCCCGGCATTCTTAAGGCCGAATGGCATCATCTTGTAGCAGTAGAGACCTTTGTTAGTGACAAAGGCCATCTTCTCCTCATCTTGGGGATCCATTCTGATCTGATTATAGCCAGAAAAAGCATCCATGAAGCTCAATAGTTGGTGGCTGGTAGTGGTGTCGACCAGCTGATCAATTTTTGGGAGAGGGAAGCTATCCTTTGGGCAAGCCTTATTGAGGTCTGTGTAATCGATGCAGATCCTCCACTTGTCGTTAGCTTTTTTCACCATTTTCATATTGGCCAGCCATTCGGGGTAGTGGGCTTCTCGGATGAATCCTGTTTTAAAGAGTTTGCCTACTTCGTCCATAGCTTTCTATCTTTCAGGAGCAAAGCTTCTTTTCTTCTACCGGACTAGTTTATACCCGGGGGTAACTTCTAGCTGATGAGTGATTACTTCGGCAGGAATCCTCGACATGTCCGAAGCTAACCAGGCGAAGACATCAGCGTTGTCTCTGAGAAAATGGATCAGCTCCGTTCTGGTTTCCTCATCAAGCGTACTCCCGATCTGTACAACTCTGGTGGAGTCTTCCTTTGTCAAAGGTACCAGGACAGTTCTTTCCATGGGTTCACCAGAGCTTGTAGTTATATCCCTCAAATCTAGCTGATCTAGAGTTGCAGAATCAGTGAAGTGCTTGTCTTGGATCATCAGACACTACCGTGCCACTCTCTGATCTCCTCTAACTTCTCCGACACCGTTCCTGGTGGGGAAGCATACCAGGAGATAATGAGAGGAGATCACGGTTCGAAACTTATTCAAGGCTGGCCACCCCAGAATGATGTAAGCCGAAGGGGTTCGGACTACCGTGAAGTTGATCGGTAGTGTTTTTTATCGAGGTTCAGTGCCAAGGGTCACAGGCAACACTATTTCTCCCTCGGCATGAACCTGATTACCCTCGAAGCTAGTGAGCGGTATGGGGGATCTCTGTAGTTGATGTCTAAACAAACACATTATAGAGAATGCATCGTAAATCAATACATCAATTGAACTTCCATCATCAATAAGAATTCGCTGTACATCATAGTTGGCCACAACGGCCAAGATTATAAGAGGGTCATCATGCTGGAGCCGGACTTTTACAAGGTCGTCATCGGAGAAGAGAATAGCATTATTATCCTTGAGTCACTTTGGGACATCGTCCTCGTCCCTCCTCCAGTCGATAGGCCGGTGTATCATCCCCACACCTCCGTTGGTAGGCCTTTGATTTGGCAGTTCGGCCTCTTCAGGAGGTGGCTGGGGAACAGTAGCTTTTGACTGAGGTCCTTGACGACCAATGTATCGCCCCAAATACCCTCTTTTGATGAGATCCTCAATCGCATCCTTCAACTGGATGCATTCTTCAGTATTGTGGCCATGGTCCCGGTGGAATCAGCAATATTTGTTCCTATTCCTTACGGAAGAGGAAGCCTTCATAGGACGGGGCCATTGGAGATAATTCTCTTTCTCTATCTCCATTAGTATCTTTTCTCGAGGAAGGTTGAGGGGGGTGTAGGAGTCGAATCTTCCTCCCGATACTTTGGGCTTGGGAGGACTTCTTCGGTGGCCAATATATTTGTTGTTATTGTTATTGGAGATTGGGAGACCTTGTCCCATTTTGTTCTTTTTTTTTGAAGGGGGCTTCCCTTCAATCAGTCGTCGGTTGGCCGCCTGCTCTTCAGTATCATCATATTTCTGAGCCCTCAACAAGAGTTGAGCATAGCTTTTGGGGAACTTCTTATCCAGGAAAAATGTGAGCCTGGATGTACGAAGTCCCTTCTTCAGTGCGGACATAGCCACATGCTCGTTGAGATTGGGGATCTCAAGTGTGGCCACATTAATCCTAGAGATGTTCTCTCACAGGCTTTCTCCCTCATTCTGGTGAAGGAGGAACAGTGTGACCGTATTTCGCGGAGTCTTGCGACAGGTCCTGAAATGCAAGACAAACAATTTCTCTAACTCGAAAAAAGAATTGATGGTACCTGGACGTAGTCTCGAGTACCACATCCGAGCGGCTTTCTTCAAGGTAGCCTGGAACGCGAGGCAGTACATCACATCCGAAGCTCCTTGGATCATCATATGGGCCTTGAAACTGCCTAAGTGGTCGAAGGGATCGGAGATGCCGTCGTAGGGTTCCATCTGGGGAACCCTGAAGTGTCGAGGAATGACTTCGGCCATGATATGGTCGGTGTAGGATGGGTGTAGATCACCCACTATCATGTCGTCGGGATCCTTTAGATCCCGTATTCTCTACTCCAACGCCCTCGCTATTTTTGATTCAATGGCTATAAATCTCTTTTCATAATCGAGAGTCTGCTTTGGCGCCCCCTTTACAGGAGCAGAGTCTTCGGAGAAGAGGGAGGGAGTTTGCTAGGCCTTTTCCCTTTCTGCAGGGAATTGGCGGCCTAGGCAGTCTCGAACTTTGGCCTTCAGGAGAGGGCCGAGAACGAGGGAAGAGATGTGTAGAACCCTCCCGTGGGGCTCTCTTTCTTCGGGATCGAGAGCTATGTCTGTAGGCGGCCGGTGGGTTTTCCACCGGAAAAGCTCTGTTCTGAAAATCTTGAACCATGGCCGTAAGGTTGGTGACCTGGTTCATAAGGACTTCAAATTGCTGCAGTCCCACGACAACTGTAGGAGGTGGGACGTCGTTCTCTCCTGGGGGCGCACCCCCTTGGGATGGAACACGTCTTTGACTTGTGGAGACAATCTGAGTCTTTTCTCTCGCCATCAGGAACTTCTTACTTCCCCTTGTTTAGGAGGGAGCTTAAAAAGTGTTGTCTATTGCGCCCCCCTACTTGGCGTGCTAATCTCTTGGCATGGAGTCCCTGTTCTAGCTGGTCGAAGCTGCTGCTCCACAGGACCGATCCCTGGTTCACCTGCAAAAGAGGTACCTTGCTGGAGTTGTTCCGGCGGGGGACACTCCGATGCCTAAATCAGAGATGGGTCCCAGCCACAGAATGGGGAAGATTCTCGAGAAGCAGAGGGAAAGCTCTTTGAATTTAGAGTATGCATGTATGTATGTGTGTACCTCTCCCGAGCATTTCTTCTTACCGCCATATATAAGGGGGCGCCTGGCCTGCGGACCCATTCTTCTCCCAGTGATCACGGGGAGTTAATTTCTCCCCATGATTGGCAATCGTGGGTTGTCATTGAGCGGTTCCGGCCAGACCGGGGGCGTGGCAGCTGGAGTTGCATGCCATGATCGTGCCATGGAGATAGTCGATAGTAACCGTTGGTTACTGTTGCCTATCTGGGATAGATCGTGGACCCATCTTCATATTTCCCCTGTTTAGGGGGATTCTCATAATTGAACCGGGGATCTTCCCGTCTTTGGATCTTCTCAGTCGGAGATCCTGTCTTCTGCATGAGTCGAGGACTTGGTGTTTACCAAGGACCGAAGATCATGTCTCCGGCAAGAAACGAAGAGTATGTCTTCGGAAGTTGGCGTGGAGCCTGGTCTTCGGCTAGGGCCGAAGACATAGTCCGAAAGTCTTGCCGTCAGATGTCGTAGGCCGGTGGGGAGCCTTGGGTTGCCCGTGGTTGGCCTGATCTTTCTAGGTCCGAAGTTGTTGGTTCGGAGGAAAGGTCTTTGGTCAGCCGAACCAGTGTTCGGTTCGTACTTAAACCGGGATTCCCCAACAATGAGTAACAAAATAATTTCAAATATAATGGAATAAAGTTAGGAAGTCCGGCCTGGAAGGCAGATAGATCCACTGCCCTAAAGGAGATTTGGCCCTCTTATCGTGTAAAGAATAGTTGGGCTACAGTGCTCTTCTCCAAGATACAACCTGGAAGCCAAAAACTTCAATGCCCATCTATGGTACAATCTCGAACAGGCGTCGATTAGCCCATTTTCAGCTCAAAAATTTTAAAGCAGGAAAAGATAGGAGAAAAAGGAATTTTAGAAATTTTTTGGAAAGAAAAATAGAGGAGAGAGAGCTTGGAGTTTTTTTTTGGAATCTTGAAGGGCTAGGTATACTACCCAAAAAAAAAAAATTTCCCGACGCTATTTTTGGTTTTTCCCAGCACTTTTAAGCATCGGGAAAAACACTCCCGATGCTTTAAAAAGCGTTGGCAAGTCAACAATGGAAAAGATTTTCCCATCGATGTTGAGCAGACTTTTCCCGTCGCTTTTAAGCATCGGGAATAACCTTATTCCCGACGCTATTTAAAAGCATCGAGAATAACTTTATTCTTATCAGGAATAAAATTATTTTCGATACTTAAAAGCGTCGAGAAAAATCTGATTTTTTTTAAAAAAAATAAATTATTTATTTTTAAAAATTCTATCATGCTAATCTTGCAGCTTCTTACTTTCAAGACTACAAATTGAATAACGTGTATCCCACAGGATTTGTCTTCACACTCGTGAATGCGCCGGAACCCTGCGAGCCCGTGTCTAATAATTAGAAGACCCTCCCATCCAAGGAAAAAAATAAAAGTCTAATAAAATATCTTTAGGTAAGAGGAGGCATCAAAAATATGAATTTGCTTGATTTCCTTGCTGCTAAGGAACGATGTATGAATATAAATATACCTACCTGCCCCACTTAAGCCCCAAGTCAAACTGACCAAGTGCTCGTGGAGCTGGGACTTAATGACCAACCCGACCCCTAACCCTTTTTACTTGGTGGTAAGAGGATGTACCCACAAACTAAAGTTCGGGGGTCATTGATGACAGTTTTCATTGATGGAAATAAACCATATAAGCTACATAGCCATGAACAAATATGATCATAAACCCGTCCGGAGCAGTCTGCATATAACTCTCCTAGGCCAAGCATTCCAAGAGACGAGATGGAGGTTCAGCTCTTGGAATAAAATAATAAAGAGAAAGGTCACTAAGAGTTCTACCGATTTCAACTGCTAGATGTTTATTGAGATGAAGCAACTATACAGGATCTTCTCATAGTAGTGAAGAGCATACTCATTCTTCATTGCTAAAATTGAAGTCTTTGAAGCTTGAAATCTGAAAACCGATGCGACCTTCAAATAAGCTGAACGGCCTACTGCTGAAATTTTGCTTCTATAAAGCTAAGATCCTATTACAATGTAGCCTTTTCAAAATCCTACCAGCATCACAGGAAAACAAAATTAAACAAGAAGCAAGACAGAACTAAATGCATGACAGAGATCTAGATTTCTCAGGGCTTAGCACTTCAGCATCATCAGATCTCGAGCAGATTCAAGCTCCCTATCACTGTAGACTCTTCCAGATCCTTCACAGCAGTACTACCATCAACATTTTCCTCTTTTTCCACAGGAGGTTCAGCTGGAGGGGAGGCTGCCACAACATTATGATCTGCTCCTGCTCGTCGTTGTTCTCAGGTTCGCTTGATGTGCTTGCTGATTGCTTTGCCACTAGCATATAAGAAGTTGATATTGTAAGCACTTAACACAATCTAACTTCAGAACAAATTACAGGTACAAGTGTTCTAGCTACAGAGGTGCATTATCAACACATTTCCTAGGGAACATTACCCAATATGCTCTCTGAAGCCAATATATGATGGCAAAGGATGACTGAGTGACTAAATATTTCCCTCTATCACCAAAATGGACAAGAGAATCTCATATAATACTTCAATAAGACAATGTGACTGTTAACCTTAATTATATCTACGAATTTTTAAGCCATGTGCATGCCACTGAAACCAATATACAATTAATATATTCTAGCAACAAACTTACCATTTCAAAATAAAAAATCATGGCCAAAAGGATCACCATTCAAAACCATTCAAAAAGGATTACATCATGATTTTACAGTAAGTGCACCCCTCAGGCATCAAATTGGGTGACTAAAACCTGTGAAACAATTTGCACTATCGAGGCTTCAGGAAAAAAATATATTTCAATTTAGTAGGCTTCAGGAAAAGATCAACAGATACATGCACATGCATTACAAAAAATTCGACAGTTTGAAGCAAAACCAAAAATAAATGCAACAAGATTGCTAGCTAGGACATGTAAACATATAAGCACCAAGTGTGCTCCATGTGGATATCATTTGAAAAATTCAAGATGGTCCCATGTGCTCAAAATTAAAAAGGTAAAAAAATAGTATCAAACATACCATTTCAGATCTCAGCTGCTGCTGACTCTCCAACAACATTTCCATTTCCTGGTTAAGTGCATTTAGGGAAAAGTAGGGATTAATTAACAAACCCGAAATTGAAAGATTACAATTAGGAAATCAATGCTTCCTACCCTGACTCTAATCTTCTTAGCTTCTTGGATAGCATCTTCACTGCAACCCTCAACTTGTGTTGCCGGTTCAGCTAATAATAGAATACGATCAAGATTAACCAAAACTGGTTCTTGGCCTAGTCTGCTCCATGGAACCTGGACAGAAAATGATAAATTTCTTGCTAATTCTATATTTTGTAATCGAAAGTTTCAAACACTATCTCTAAATTCACATGAAAGATGTACAGGGTGTGACAAAGTATTGACAATTATGCTCAGAAAAAGTTGATATTAACAAACCTTAAGCTTTACATATCCAAGAAATCCAGCTTTAACCTTCACGGGCAACTTCAATGCATTAAGTGCCTCTGGTCTCAATTGCATGTTCGTTAGTTCTACATCACCTGCCTAGTAACATCAGATCTAAAATAATTACATTTTTCACATCAAAACCATTACTGCTAAAAGGACATGGAACTTACAAGAAAGCAATAAGTATATACATGATGATATATCTGATAAAATCTTATGCCTTAGTAGCGAAATTATCATGTCTAAAGTAATTTTCGTGCTTCTAAATCTTGCTCTTTCACCTTACCGGCTCCCTAACAGACAACCATGGAAGAACTATGGTCCAAAAACAGTTTTTGGCCCCATGGAGGAAGGGTGGATACCTTTGAAGGAAGCAGCCAATGCCCCACGCCCTAAGAAATAAGCGGCAATGTGCTACATATGCCTAGCATTTTAGCATCATGTAATGCCTAGAGCAATGATTGGCTGAACGAGCTAGCCATCATCATGAAACAGAAACAGAACCAAGATTTTAAACCAGATTTGTCATAAATATCCTATGCATGTTTGACCTCTATATTAGATGCTTTAAAGCAATAGGGAGAACCTTAGGAATGGTTTGGTAAATTTTGAAAGGCAGGATTCGCACAGCATGATGAAGTCATATGTAACATAAAGAAGATACAAGATATCATGAAAGAAAATAATTTTGAATTTACTTTTGTGGCACAAAATCATTCATGATATCAACAAACACTCTTCAAACAACCAGAAACATAAGAAAGGGAGCTACCTGTACTCTCGTCATCTCGATCCATGGCGCCTACAAGCTCCCTGAATTGCATCCGCTTGTGGACCGAAGAATTAAACTTCCACCTCATCCCGATTAACTGTCACTGCTCCTCTCAGAGATCTAGATCCAATCACTTCCAGAGAAATCAGTCCAAACCACCTCCAAAGAAATCAACAAAAATAAAGAAAAATCAGCGATCACTCTTCTTGGATCTCTTCTCACAAGTAAACTTCATTTATAAAAAAAAAAAAAGGAAAATAGAAGAAGATTCCAGGTACGTCGAAGTGAACATGAGAGATCTCGTACTCTCAAATCTGGACTCCGCTTTCCACTTTTGCCGCCCAGTGCTCGTGCGTGGAGAGTCCAAGATGAGCCATGGGAGCCGAGGGCTCTCACCTCTTACATGTACACCGGCTTCGCTCGTATCATTTCCTCCACGACGAGCGCTATAATAACGTGAGGCTAGTGGTGAGCGGCTGGGAATCCAGAAGCGATCCTGGGACCTGACGTCGACTTGGGACCAACAAACGCGATCAAGCTGGGGACAAAGGAAAACGGGCCGACCGGGTGGCTAGTCTTGAGCTTCGCAGGCGTGGAGGCGACGGTGGCAGAGTGAGGGAAGCTGAGGGAGCACCAGAGCTGGGGCTCCGATCGCAATCGCCGCATCCCTACAAGGTCTGTGCCAGATCCCGATCGTCGGATCCCGTCCTGGGGGCTGCGTAGGTGTTCCTTGTCCACATTCGACCCCGCCGATGAGCTGCTGTGGACGATTGCCGTCGCCGTGCATGGCATGATCGGATAATGGGAAGGGAGGGAGGAAGGAAGTTGCCGTCTGTGGGAAGCAGCACCGGAATCGACTGAAAATGGAGGGAGGGAGGGAGAGGGAGGTGCCGCGGCCAGATTAATAAGGTTAGGGATTGATTTGGGGATGTGGGAGAGAAACGGGCAATGTTTAAAAATGTCGCTAAAATCCATCATTTGCCGATGCTTGTAGGAGGCGTCGAAAAATTAGCGGGACGTCTCGATGCTAGCTTCGGGAAAAAATCGTGGTCTTTTCCTGTTTTCGTTGTCTTTTTCTATTTTCGTTATAATGGTTGAGGTCTATTTATAGGTTCAAAATTTCAAAAAATATTTTTAAAATATCTTTAAATTAATTATTATGATCGTTACAAAATTAAATATAAAATTAATTAAATAATTAAAAAAATAATAAAAAATATATGAAAATGGTAAAGTACGGACAGGCACGGAACACTCGCCCGTTGCGTGCGTGGAGGGGGTTACCTCTTGTTTTGTTCTGTTTTAAATGCTCGTAACATCAACGAGAGATATATGTGAGAAGGTGTACGTTTTACCTATTATTTCAGCAAGCAATGTCGTGATCCAATAACTAAACCCCTAATAGGGAGGCCTACACAACTCATTTAGATGGAATGGGTTTTTAAGATATTAGCAAATGGCTTTGGATGCAAGGGGGAGATTAGATATTGGAGTAGCTATATGCCTTAAAAGCTATTTGCATATGAAATTTAAATAATGTATAGATTAAAGAACAGATTTTTTTTCCTTCCACGATTATCCTAAATAGCATAGTAAGTTTATGAGTACTCCAAAGGGTTTATCCAAATAGTTAAAGTTTTTTTCATTGAAAAGACTGGATAACCTGGTTACACAATATTTATTTTAGCAATGGGTGAGGTTGGATATTGCACTTATAAAACTACTAAGGTGAATTGTAACTTCAGAGTCCCGCCATCATTACGGTGAGAGATAATATAATCACCCACCTAGCTGTGCCATCATATTGACCAGTTAGTACTAGCAATTCACTTTATAAAGTATTGTTTGGGATAGAGGTATGAACCAAGAATAAGAGCTTACAAATGGTCCCTTAACCTTAAGGACGGGATACCTTTCTATATTCTAACGATTATTGAATTTGCAACGAAACCCTGTGCATCGATAATGACACCATCATAATCAGGGGTGGACCATATCAACTTTTCTAAAAAAGATCAAAAAAATATAAAAAATATAAAATATTAATAAATAATAAAAATTAATTTAAATATTTTTTATAAATATTATTTAAATTATATTTACCTTGTTTTATAAGATTAAATTCAGTAATAATTGAATATACCATAAAATTTTTAGCTATCTCCTTATCAATATAAGTGGCTAAATAATCAATAAAAAAATTATCTTTCATTTGTTGCATAATCTGGTCTCGACAATCTTCATTTTTTAAAATATTTTCTCTATAGTAGTAGTTGAAACCGGAAGAGTAATAAATGTCACGGACTCGTAGAGGATGCGCGTGTACCGGCTATAATAGTGGCAGCGTTACACCGAGTACCATTGGCGCTGCACAAGATGATGGTGCCAAAGATGATGTGGTGTGAGTACAGTAGCATTGGTGGGAGCCTGAGGCATGACGGGTGCCCACCTGCCTGTGCCCTTCAAGATTCAATTATGCTACACGATGGATCTGTTGCTAAGACGGTGCACGGCGTCACTGCACACAATGTTCGTCAGTGTAGCGAGGCTAACGAAGGCCACCGAGATGGCAATCATAGGCCAGTGCATTGATGGTATCCGGTCTTATGTATGCGCAACTGCCTGGTCTCGTCGTGGGAGCGTTCTTTGATCGCATCACATGACAAGTTCGGCCACCATTTTAACCATCGGTGTGGCGAATGGGATGGTACTGACTACGTGCAGTGGCTTCGACCATGGCAAATTCTGGAGACGGACACTGGTTGAATAACAAAAAAAAAATTCTCTGTCTTCTCCTAAACAATTATAAAAAGAATTTAATGAAAATGAAAAATAAAATTAGTAGTGATCAACTTTCAAGTAGAAAAGGTTGATTTACGGTATTTATTTCATTTTTTAAAAAAATTTTAAGATTTTTCAAATTATATTTAATATTCTCAACTTTAGAAGGGTCAAATATATAAATATATATATATATATATATATATATATTTTAAAAGTTTACATAAAATTTTAATTTATAAAAAAAATTTAAAAAAATTAGGGGGGGCCAAGGGGCCTCGCATTCCAAATACCCATTTTTGTACATATTTTTTTATTTTTATTTATTATTAAAATTTAAAATAGAAAAAAAAAATTATTCGAAGAAATCGCATGCTGTATCTATGATTTTTTATTTAAATTAGTTATAAATTTAAATAAAAAAATCACATATTATACGTGCGATTTCTTCGAGTTTTTTTTTTTTTTTTTATGTCCATATGCTCTGCTCATCAAAAATATCTAATTTGTTAATTAAAGTTGGCATGTCCCAAATTCCGTAAATATTAAATAAAAAGAATATATTTTAAATAATCTATCAAAAATATTTTTGATAGAAAATCTGTTAAAATGAGGGCTAGGTTATAAAAAAGTTTCTAACAGATAGTCTATCAAAATTTTTTTTTGACAAACTATCTGTTAGAAACTTTTTTATAACTTGGCTTTCTTCTAAGTGATTTTCCTTCGAAAAGTTTTTGGATAGAATATCTATTAGAAATCTATCATTATTATATTTAAGTATCTTTCCATTCTCTGAGAGATGATCTATCACAAATTTTTTGATAATGAATTTATCATAAATCCATTAAAAATTTATAAATCTAAATGAATTTCAAATTTCACAAAATAAAATATGAAGATTCACCTAATAATATTCAACCAATTACATATTAAAAATCTAAAGTTTACCATCAATATATTAAAATAAGTCAAGTATCATTCAAAAAAAATCTCTATATACATATAAAAATTCATTATATATATAAATATTAAATCCTAAATATCAATCAACTACATCACATATATAAAGTGTAGTCAACAACTACTGTAGAATCATTACCATTAAAAAAAATGAAAATTAGCCTAAAGGTGCCTCAATGTCTTTTGAACATGCCCAAGCTTCAAACATATGAGAAATCTGAGCTGCAACTCATGCCTCAACTTGTGCTTCTATCTCAATAGTCTTTGTTAGGAAATATATCTTAAAGCCAATTATCTAAGTTATAGATGGTTGAGCTTATTGAAAATTTGTATATGAATCATTAATAAATAAAAGTTATTTTCAGTAATTCATCATATTATGTGTATCTTTCTTATAAACTCTTTTATGATGAAGTCCTTAGAACTACTTCTATTTGACAAAGTAGAATTTGTCATGTAGTTTTTAAATCTATTAATGATCAAATGATATGTTGTTATTTAGGATAACAACGTTTATCGAGTATAGGTCATTGTATACAATATGAGTTGGTTGTCCTCATAACTAAAGAAAGTGAAGACACTAATATAGCATACAAGTGAGTATAAGAGTATATTCACTGAATATGACCAATTCTGTAGAGTACTTTACCATCAAGAGTATTTCTCAGAATAAATGGATATAAGTATCCCTCTAATTTGAGATCGTCATGGTGACTTGCAAGCAACTCATTATATTTTGGTGCTAGACTACCTGTATTTCTAATATAGTGATGGAAGGATTTTAGATGCATCAAGTACTTGTTAAGTCAAAGTATGAGTCAAGAAAGGATTGACCACTCCAAGCTATTGGAGATAATACTTTATCATGTTTTAATTTAGCAACACCTTAGCCAGGATAATCCTTATGAGAAGTTATAGGATTTATTAGGTTGAGACATATATCGATACACTAATTAAGAGTTAAAAATTAACTCTGAAGTTATCCTGAGCATTTGGTCAAAGGGATGAATTATATAGTAACCATATGTCTAGGTCTTAAATGTTATTTTGCAATCATTCAACCTATCTAGACATCGGTTACCATTACTAGATGGTTACATCAATTATTTAGAAATATATTCCTTTATTATCGGCTTAGTATTTAAATCAATGGGGTCATATACAATAGAAGTTTCTGAGTGATCATGATGGCTGATTAACGATAAAGAATCGTTCAAGGATATAATTATCAATACGATTGATAATTCAACTAATAATAATATTATAAATAAATAATTAATTAATTATTAATTAATTATAGAAGGATTAATTAGTAATTAGATTGCTAATTAGCTTAATTTAATTAAGCAAAATATTTAGGTCAAGTCTAATTAAATTTGGTTTAATTAGGTTTTACCCGATTAGCTTATACAATAACCTAATTACTAAGGAGTTTTAATTTTGGTTTGATTTAAACTTAGACTTGATTAATTCCTAATTAGACTAGAATTTAATTAAGATAATTGGGATCTAATTAGATTGGGCTAAGTTATTTAATTGCATTAAATCAATTTTGATTTGAAAGTAACTTAGTTTGCATCGAATTTGGATTATAAATTATATTCTAGCACCACCTAGAAATGCTCCATGCCCTTCTCCATGCCAATCTTAGATTTGTGTGTTGTTTTCCATACCAAACAAGGGTTGTTGCCCTCTCCTTTCTCTATTTTGGGTATGGTTTAAATTTAGTTTAAATCTGAATTGGTTTGGATTTAAATTGGAGGAGTTTCGGTAAAACTAAAAGACCTAGCCTTATCTATATCCAATTATCCTTATCTCCTCTAATCCTCATCCAACCTCCATTCTAATTTTAATTTAAATTACTTGATGGTGTGCACACACATTGGAGAAGGTATGCATAAAAATTGTGAGATGAATCACCAAGAAATATTTGAAAGAGGAATATTTGTCATGGAAAAATTTGTGGGCATGGGTTGGTTCATGATGCTAGGGTTTTAGGGAGAGAAGGAAAAGAAATAAAGAGTATCTCATTATTCTTTTATTTTTTTCCACCATCTAATCCTCCAAGACCTCCTCTTCTTTGTCTTCTTGGAGGGTTCAAGAAGTTCCAAAGGAGTTAGATTAGCCATCCAGTGGCCTTTGCGAGGATCTAGCAATCCAAGAAAGTTGATCACTTCAGGACTTCATGTAGATGATCTATAGAGATTGGATGCACTATACATCTATGAAGCGACATAAAGATCTTTTCCACATGCCATTAGTAGCAGAGATCAATGACCCATGATCAGGTATGAGATTGGATCTCATAGTTGTAGTAGATTAGATCTATATCATACATCGACGATATCGATGCATGCTGATTTAAATTTTTGCATTGCATATCTTGTCTAGATCCTTAGTAGAAACTTTTAAAATTACTTTTATACATGTTTTTTTGATTAAAATAGTTTTAATCTGATTTACTTTTACTAATAAAAAAATTAAAATACATGCATAAAACCCTTTCCTGATTTCTAATAGTGATACCAGAACAATAGATTGCATGATATGATTTGCGATAAGATTCTTACATATTTGATATGTTTTAAATCTAAATAACTACTTTAGATTGGATGAATTATTATGGCCATTTGGTCATAGGAGGGAGTAAGGTTTAAAGGCCCTCTCTTCCCATTTCTTGGGATCTTCTATGGTACATAGGGGTGCCACTTGTATTCTCATCCTATGAACAAGTAAAGTAAAAAGAATTTTATTAAAATTATTTTGATAATTAGATCTAATTTCAAGTAATTTAATATTAATTAATTTATAATTTTTGATCTAAAATTAAGTTATTATGATTTTATTATATATTTAGAACATAAGTCATAATATTAATTTCAACATTATAACTATGTCATATAGTTTAGATCTAAAAGCATTTAATATGTATGAGATGCATGCAACTTGTTTAGATCCAAATTTAAGCATAATTAAACTTGATTAATTTCTATAATAAAGAATTAAATGATTAGGTATAAAATTGTGAAGTAAAGATCTAATATCAATTCATAAAACTTGGGCTATAGGCTGGCTTGAATCAGGTAATTAACTAGGTTTGACCTAGGATTAGAATTTTGATTAATATATACCTAATAAAGAAATTGATTTAACCTAACCAAAAGTTATTTATGATTAGGTCAAGGATTCACTAAATCAATTCTATAGTGATAGCTTGATCATGTCAATATTATATCAAATGAACCTGATTATGGCTTAGTGGTTTGACCGGTGTTGTTAAGTTAATCTAATCGAATATGAGGAACCGATTGGTGTCTAAGGTTAGTTTCATATTTGATCATTGTTATTAATTGAGGCTACCTCTTACCTGGCCAATTTATTGGTGTCTAAGAAAAGAGGTTCATGGTGGAACCCTCCCATCGATCTCACTTACCTAGCCAATATGGTTAATTAGTTTTGGATTAGATAGCTTATTAATTTAAGTAAACCCATGCCAGTAAGGATGATCAGCATGACTGATCTAGGTACCCTTGGATAATTTATCTTCAACCCTCATCATAGACTTGGTCAAGTCAATGGGAGGATTTGACCAATTGGTTCATGTCTTCTTCTCTCTTCTTAACCATCTGATAAAATCTTTTAAATTATTAGGTCCCTAAAATGATAAAGTTATGGAGATAACCAAGTCATAGCCTCCAATTAAGTTGAGTGATAATGGGTCCAATAGTTTGGATAATCATTGGAGGCCCAAAAGCCTGGTGCTCATCTAGCTATTAAAATTATTATTTATAATATGATGGTTCAATTTGACTTTCTTGATAATGGTCAGGTGGGTTGGTCAAAGTCGGGCTTGGCCATTCATTGGTTAGAAGCACTGAGTTATGTCATGTTAATGGTTAGACCTAACCAAGATTTTCAGTGGAGGCTCAAAGGCTTGTTGAAGAGGTGCATGGGGAAAAATAGATTACCAGAAATTATTTAGGAAAATAATTGGTTATGAACCTATCTTTAGATGTACATGGGTGTGTTGGCCAAAGTCAAACTTAGTGTAGTCTATTAGATTCTAGTACCTGATAAGGAATTAATATAATTTCTTAAATTGGAGATAGAGGCTACCAATTTATACAAAATAGTTAGAAAATCTTTAAACTAAGTTTAAGTCTTTAGGATTAAATGATTCATATACTAATAGATCTTGTTCTCTTTTCTTCTTTTAGTTAAAATGACCAATACATTATTGCTTCGATTATTGTTGGACAATGAAAAGCTGACGAGATCCAATTTTGATAGTTGGTATATGTTAGTAGGAAATATGGTCAAACTGGGGACATGGGGCCCGTGCAAGGAATTAGTGAGCCTTGCTTACCACTCTAGAGGTGCTCAACCATTATCCCTGAGTGGGCAATGACAGAGGTAAACTCTTATGTCTCAAGGCATCAGTGAACCTCACCATCTCTTTAGAGGCACTTAGCCATGATCCCCATGCGGGCAATGGCAGAGGCCAACTCCTATATCCTAAGATATCAGCGAGCCTTGCCACTTGTTCTAGAGGTACTCAGCCATGATCTCCAGGTGGGCAATAGCAGAGACCAACTCCTATGCCCTAAGGCATCAGTGAGCCCTATCGACCACTCTGAAGGTGCTCAGCCATGATCCTCGAGTGGGCGCTAGTAGAGGCCAACTCCTATGCCCTAAGATATTAGTGAGTCCTATCAACCGCTTCGAAGATGCTTAGCTATGATCCTCGAGCAAGCAATGATAGAGACCAACTCTTATAACCTAAGGCACTAGAAAGCCTCGCCAATCACTTCAGAGGTACTCAACCATGATCCCAGAATGGGCAATAATAGAGACCAACTCCTATGCCCTAAGGTATCAGTGAGCCCAACCAACCCTCTAGAGGTGCTCAACCATGATCCCCGAGTAGGGAATGGCAGATGCCAACTTTTATGCCCTAAGGCATCAACAAGCCTTATTGACTGCTCCAGAGGTGATGCAGGGTACAGTGGAAAGGGGATGAACATGCATAAAAAATAGTAACTAATAATTTTGATTAATTTTAGATTTTATATGTGATGGTTAAGTTCCTGAGAAAGAGGAAAAGAACTATCATAGAGAAGATGTAAGGACCACCTACACTACTGGTAGTTAAGATCATGCAAAGTAATAAGAACTAAGACTGTGAGGGTTGAGAAACCACTTGGTTAGGATAATATTACCTTTAGTTAATCAGAACTATGAGTAGGGTTTGGTTTCGTACCTAACAACGATGAGTTCTTGATCAAAGATGGGGTTGCTCTGCACTCCTAGATCGGTGTCTAAACAAACGAGTCTTTTTCCCGTGGATCAGTTGGCTTTTTATCAGCTGATCTCGAAGGCAAAGAAGACCTCCTCCTTGGGCGGTTTCACCAGATGGATCCTGCACACATTGAGGGTTAGGTTCATAGAATATGAGAAAAATAAGTAAATAGAAGAAAGAAGAATGGAGGGTGGATGGAAGCTTCAGGTGGCTGGCGGTTAGTTGAAGAAGGGGATGCCTGGCTTGTGGGAAGGTGGGCATCCTTGGGCTTTAGCTGGAATGTGGGATAGCTAGGGTTTGATGGGTGAGGGAAGGAAGGCTGGTGGCTAGGGTTTGGCCACAAAAAATGAAACAAGTCTCACACCACTCCAATCTGGAGGACATAATTCGACAGAATAACTTTAGATTGTATTCATGAAAAAAGAGATGATTACAAGAGGGAAAGGGGGGAGGGGGGGGTATTTATAGGTTCACCTAGGTCCCTCTCCTTATCAAAATATGAGTACAAGCCTTTATCAAAGTAGAATATAAAATTAAATCAAATTAGAAGACTAAACTCCTTGTAGAAGTGGGCTGGCTGACTCCTTCTTGAACTATATGGCTCCTCTTGGGCTTGGGCTAGCTTGGGCCCTACACTGGATGGGGCTTGGGCTGGGGTGCTAGATCATGAAAGGGCCTGGGAGGGTGCCAGCTCCAGATGGGCCAAGATAGGGGTGCCAAGGCCAAGGCACCAAAAGCTGGGGTGCTAAAACCTAGGGCGCCATGGGCCAAGGGGGGTGCTAGAATCCTGTGGACCTGGGGTGCCTCGTCTTGAAGGCCTAGGGCATCATTCTCTAGGGTTTGGGTAGCATGAAAAGGAGCCCGGATGCTATGCTGATGTTTTGCATGCAGGTCTAATAGTCCTTCTCTTGAACATAACTTGAAAGTTGCAGGACTCATATGACTCAAAAATTACAGGACTCATATGACTGAACCGAAATTGGGTGGACTTCTTGACTGGACTAACATAACTGAACTCATGTTAGAGGACTCAATTTATTGATGAACAGGACTTGGCTCACTTTAATACAAGTAACACAGTACTAAAGGACTACGGACTCATAAGAAGACTTAAGAAAACCATATCTAGACCAGTAATCATTTTTTGATCCTGGTGCCCACACCAATTCTTTCGAGGTGGGAGAAACTCGACCCTATCGAGTAAGGGCAATCTCGGCTCTCGTACTGCTCCAGAAGGTCTAGGTTGAGGTACTGCAGATCCTCTCGGGTGATCCATAAATCCTCGAATTCTGGTCGACCTTGCCATCGGACCAAATACCATTGGTAGCCTTTATTTCGGTTACTAATAACTTGATCATCCAAGATGCACTCAAACTTTCATCTCTCACAGGCCAGTTTATTGGTGGACACTCTATGATATTCTCACTCTCAAGGGAAGGGATAGGTCTAAAAGGCTCATTGGGTATCGTTGCCGGTTCTCTATACTCAACAAGGTCTGAAACATTGAAGGTTGAACTAATACCTAATTTGGGTGGCAACTCGAGCACATAGGCATTGGGTCCAACTCTCTTTATTACCTTGAAAGGTCCAGCTCCATGAGCATGTAGTTTCTTCACGGTCCCTGGTGGGAACTGCTCAGGCCTAAGCCTAATCATTACATAATCCCTTACAGAAAATTCTTTAAACCTTTTTCAGGAGTTAGCCAAATTTTTATAGATTTCATTGCTTATGTTAATCTTTTGACTAATTTCATTATGCAAATCCCTAACATACTGTGCAAATGACTCAACCGACTCAGAGACTCATGCATGCAAGGGAAGAGGATTAGGTCAAGAGTTTTATTAGGCTTGTAACCATGAACAATTTCAAATGGACTCTTACCTGTGGACCTATTGACTGAACTGTTATAGGCAAATTTGGCTCTGGATAAGAGAAGGTCCCAATTCCCAGTGTTCCAACCTACAAGGCATCTCAACAGGTTTCCTAAACTTTGGTTCACTACCTCGATTTAGCCGTCAGTTTGTGGGTGGTAGGCTGTGGAAAACTTAAGCTTGGTTTCTAATAAGTGCCAAAGGGTTTTTCAGAAATAATTGGTGAAACGGACATCCCTATCGGACACTATGGTCTTAGGAAGACCATGTAGCCTAACCACATGATCAAGAAAGAGCTTGGCTACTTTGGAGGCATCAAAGGTCTGAGAGTAGGGTATAAAATAGGCCATTTTTAAGAACCTATCGACCAATACACAGATGGAGTCATGTTTCCTTATGGTCTTAGATAATCCTAATACAAAGTCCATGCTTAGGTCTTACCATGGGTGATCTGGTATAGGTAAAGGGGTGTATAAGCCAATTTTTTGCTTCTGCTGTTTGGCAACAGCACAAGTTCGACATCTGGACACAATGTAGGCAACATCCCTCCTTAAGGTTGGCCAAAAAAACTGGTCTTCTATAGCTAAGATAGTCTTGTCTCTTCCAAAATGACCAGTTAGACCTCTTGCATGGGTTTTCCAAACTAAAAATTTTCTAAGTGAGGTTCTGGGAATACACAGTCTATTTTCTTTAAAATGATAACCATCCTGAAGGGTGTACTCACTATGAAAACTGGATGGTCCAAGTTTAACAGATTGGAAAATTTCACTGAAGTCAGGGAAGGTCTCATACTCATCTTTCAATCTGTTAAACCCTATAACTTCAGTCCTAACAGTACTCAGAAGCAAGGCACGGCGGCTAAGGGCATCAGCTACCTTATTTTCAGTTTCAGCTCTATGTTTTAGCACAAAGGTATAGGCTTGGATGTACTCTACCCATTTGGCATACCTAGGGTTCAACTTTTTTTGGGAGTTTAGGAATTGAAGTGCTTCATGGTTAGACTAAAAGACAAACTCCTAGGGTAGTAGATAATATCTCTAGTATCTAAGGGCTTGTACTACTGCATAGAATTTCTTGTCATAGGTTAAGTATTTAAGTTTAGCCTCATTAAGTTTTTCACTGAAGAAGGCTACTAGGTGACTCTTGGCTCAAAACTCCTCCTATGCCTACTCCCAAAGCATCACAAGCTACCTCAAAGACTTTGAAAAAATCATATAACCTCAGGATGGGTGCTTGTGTCATCTTATCTTTAATCTCTAGGAAGGCTTTATCAGCAACTTTGGTCCATTCAAAATTTTCCTTCCTAATATAGTCAGTTATGGGTGCTACAATGGTACTAAACCCCCAGATAAATCTCTGATAGAAGGTGGCTAGACCATGAAAACTAAATATGTCATGAATGCTAGTGGGTATTGGCCACTCTACTATGGACCTAACTTTCTCAGGATCTGTTGAGACTCCATCGAGGGTGACTATGAATCCTAAGAAGATGACTCTATGGGTCATGTAATCACACTTCTTTAAGTTGGCATAGAGGTTTTTCTTCCTAAGGGTTTGGCAAACTTGCCTGAGGTGGTTCAGGTGGTCTTCCTTAGTCTACTATAGATCAAGATGTCATCAAAGTAAACCATAATAAATTTTTCGATAAACACACGTAGGACTTTGGTCATGATCCTTATAAAGGTGCTAGGGGCATTGGACAAACCAAAAGGCATCACTACCCATTCATACAGACCATCCTTGGTTTTAAATACAATTTTCCATTCATCCCCAGGTTTGATCCTGACCTGATGATAGCCACTCTTAAGGTCAATATTTGAAAAGATGGTTGC